>CM020024.1:121950894-124928394 GCA_009769605.1 Bucorvus abyssinicus
GCAGAAGATTTCAAGGATGTTGGGTCGTAACCCAAATTTAGGTGAAGGACTTATATTCTAGAAAGTTTGATTTTTAAAAAAAATAAAGCAGACAATTCACGCTGTAGCACACTCTAAAACAAGTGCTCTTTGAATACGTGCTTGACTTCTGATCATTACAGAGTACAAACATAACATTACATGCCCTATTCCTTCCTTTCAGGTAGCTCTAGATTTTGGCAAGATTTAAGGCCTCTCAAGTTCCATTCCCCTTTTTGTAGAAACTACGCTCAGGAAAAAAACGTATTCTACTACAATTGCCTCTACTCTGGGCTTGCGGTGGCTGAGTTCCTCCAGGGTGACAACACAGTAAGTATTGTCATCAATATGACACCACCTCTGTGTAAAGCTGTAAGCACTTAAGTTATGGTGTGTTTTTCCTGGTTAATCCTTCACAGATGCACCTAAATTGTAGAATCACAGAATGGTTTGGTAGGAAGCAACCATTCAAGGTCATCCAGCCCAAGGCCTCTGCAGTGAGCAGGGACATCTGCAACTAGAACAGCTTGCTCAGAGCCCCAAGGGCCAACCTGACCTGCAATGGTGCCAGGATGGGGCTTCTGCCACCTCTCGGGGCAACCTGGGCCAGGGTCTCACCACCACTCAGCATCAAACTTTCTCCTTCTCTCCATCTGAATCTCCCTCTTTCAGTTGAACCCATCAACCCTTGTCCTATCCCAACCGCCCCCACTCAGAAGCCCCTCCCCAGCTTTCCTCAGAGGCCCCTTAAGCACTGAAAGGCCGCACTGAGCTCCCAGAGCCTTCTCTGCTCCAGGCTGAACACCCCAACTCTCTCTCCTGTCCTCCCAGCATAGGGTTTCCACTCTCCCAGCATTCCTGGGGCCTCCTTTGGCCCCGCTCCAGCAGGTCCATGTCCTCTGCTGTGCTGAGGAACCCAGAGCTGGACCAGCACTGCAGGGGGGGTCTCACCAGAACAAATACAGTGGCTGATATGCATCAGCTGGAGACAGTGAGCATATGTAAACTCCTATCCCCATCCAATACCCTAGGATCTTGACAAGTTTTCCCACCCATCCCAGAAGGCCCTCTCATACAGACCAACATCACTAACCCCAATGCTGGGAGGACCCTGTATGTTGGGGTAAGTCTGTTATGTTACCTTGTAAATACTGTCTGTACAATAGAATACGAAAACCTTGGCGGTCTGGGAAAGGAGAAAAATCTAAACTACAAGTCCATGGTCTGCTGAGAACAGAAGAAACAAAACAGAAGAGAAAGGGCGAGCTAAGTCATTTGAAGACCGATTGAAACCTGCGTAAATCACAACAAACTCTGATAAGAGTTTCTTTGCCAATTATCCACCGTATATGGAGATTCCCATGAAACCTTCAATGCTATTTCTTCGCAACTGGTAGGACACGACAGTCCAAAAAATGGACCTTCTTAAGCTCAAGCCGCATGCGTAATTGCTATGGAAAATTATTAATCAGTTTTTGAATATGTATGATTATTTAGGGGGAAATAATGAATATGTATGTAATGGGGTGATATAAGCGTTGGTTGGGGCAGCATACGGTGCATGATTTGAGGGAAAGATACTCCTTGCACCCAGCACTGATAAGATAAAGAAATGCTGCTGCTTAATGCTACATGGTATGAAGGAGTTTTTCTTCCAAATTTTCGGTAACAAGTCCATCCCTGCTTCAGAACTTCACTCAGCTGCAAGATTAGGGTTTGCAGTACAAGCAATTCTGAATTTGAGTGATATCATGAACCCTCTCCCACCCCATCCAGAGGTGAGGGATACTAACACTGGTTTGCAGCCCACAGAAGTTACCTGCTTGCTCAAACACCCAGGACTATTTTGCAAGCAAAATGAAGAGGTTTCTCATTCGCCTCTTACACCTCTCCTAGAGTTCTCACCCATCTCTGCAGTACTCAAGCGCATGCAAATAGACCGTCCAAGGACAATTAGCCTTCATTTGCATTCCGCCCCCCCCCAACCCCACCCCAAATTCAGTGCTGCAATGGCTCATTCCAGCACTAACAACTGCTATTGACTGCAAGATGGGAACAGATTCTTCATCCCTTGGCTTTGCATAGCCTGTAGCTGATTTCAGACTTTCTTCTCCTGCAATAGCTATTATCTCCTTTCCTCTATTCAACAAAGTGGAAGTTGAGGCCTCATGTAGACCTTAGACCGACTCCAAGACTGGACATATTTTTAAGCCTAGTTCAGGTACCTTTAAAACACAGCAAATTCCTTTCTAGCACTAGAAAACAATTGAAATCCCAAGTAGAATTGGAAGGCTGCCGCTGATGTTTTTGGTACAATAAGGCAGGGCAAGCAGAGCCAGCTTTCACTGAAAAATTAAGTCAATGGCAGTTTTTCTATGGATTTTTAGCTAAGCAGCATAATGCTCTGGTTCATAAGGCACACGGAACAAGGCATTTTGAGTATTTCAGTTAGAACACGCACGCATGCCAAGATATTACGTCCCGCTGTTTTCCTGACAAAGTCTTAAAAACCCACCTACACCCTCTGCTACGGATGTATTGCTCAGAGGAAACTTCTACTGGCTCCGAAGTGGTCACTCAGACTACGCTGGGCAGACTGAAAGCAGAGGAAAACAGCACAAGCATTTCTACTTTGCAAAGGAAATCTGTTTCACGCTGCACAAACGCAAGACTTTTCAGTTCTCACCTCCTGCTGCCTTTCCTGACCTACAAAACTTCCTTTCACATGCACAGAAGCTCGAGACTACACAGAGATACAGGTCCTACAGGAGCAGCCAAGAAACACAAGCACACCAGTAGACGCAGAAGAAGGTGCCAACAGAAGTCTCCCTCAGTACCAAAAGGCAAATACACAGATTGGGCCAAATCCATACCATCAATCCCTTTGAGCACCATGACCAGCTAACCACGACCGTCTGCTATGTCAACCACGTGGTGAGGTTGAAACAAACCGTGAGAAACAAGCAAAACCTCATGGAAAGAGGGTTAGGTCAGACTCCACAATGAAGCACCTGATTTTATTATTTCTTGCAAGACTGGGTGCCCAACTAGTAGGCACACCTTGTCAGAGCAATACATGAATTTTTATACCCTATTCCTGGCCGCAAAATCCCTCCTTTGTTTCCCCATTGGCTGGGTACTCCAAAGTTTACAGACTAACCTGACACCCTTCTACATGTTACGGTACATATCGGTTCATATGTTGCATGTCTCATTATCGCGAGATCATGCCTCCCCTGGGAGGAGAAGTTAATATTGCTGCTACCAGAGGCCACATTCCTCTCAAACGACCCTAGTTTATCAAGTTTAAAGTTTGTAATCTTCTGTCTGGCCCCTCATTCATCCCTTTGATTGTCCTCTTTATCTTGCAAGACAACCTTTTGTCTTGAAAACTCATCCCACCTCTCTGGCATCATCCTTGTCAGGTTCTTACCCTGCAAGAACAAAATTCTGTTTGTTTCTTTCTCACACAACCTCCAAGCCATGGGGCCACTGGTCTCCATGGCCTACCCAAGACAACAACAAAAAAAATCAAATATCCAGCATTTTCAACCAAGATCCACACCTGTCGGGAAGAGCTACCCATCAACTACCCACCTTGGTGGTGTCATCATGTGACCGCTGGTACCATTTCCAGCGGCAGCCATAGATCCCTGTCAGACAGGACAAACATAGCTGTGGCTCATAGTACTGCAGCGGTTGGTGTTTAACCATGCTCCTTCCAGCCCCTCAGGGGTGAGGTATCAGAAATCCATCAGGTCCTGGGAGCACCCTTCAGCAAGAGAGAAAATAAAAGGGGGTTCAAAAAAAAAGGAAATCAAAAGGGCCAAGTGACATTTCAATATATTAACAAGTGATTTAACAATTAACCATGTCCTCTGACTATTAGGAGGAGGAATGATAATCAGATCTATTCCCAGCCCTGCCAACCTCCAGCTTGTTACTCAACAAGGCCGAGAAGTTTAATTAGTTTGCAAGTTTTATTTCCTTGTGCAGTTTCTCCCACACCACGAACAGCAATATATTCACAGGAGTTATCAGGAGGAAAAGCCACGCAAGGACAAGAGCAGCAGATAGTTTTCAGCCCAGACGGTTAGGTTTTGACAAATGACAGAAATGTAAAGAACCATACCTCCACCAGCACAACCTTACCATTGATTCCGAGACCTCTGCAAAGCTGAAACCCAGCCAAGCTGAATCAGCTGATACTCAGCATACTACGGAGACTGCAAAACAATCCCAGACAAGAAGCCAATGCTCCTGTGCATGCTGAAAAAGGCAGGTGATCTCCAACAAGCACTCACAGGGATGTAGAGCTGGTTGCAGCCTTCACCCAGGAGAAAAAGCCCCTCCCGACCAAAGAACATTCACTACCAAGGGACCAGATTGACTCTTGGGTCATTGGTGAGATTTGTATCAACAGACCAAGTAATCCTGTGCTTTTACTAATTCACAGAGTTGGCGTTCAGGGATGGGAACCTCAAAGCAAATATTGGCCAGTTTGGTGGCGTCATGCTGCTCTCAGCTGTACTTAACTCCTACCAGGGTTTTCCACGGGTTCCTGGTGCACAAGCACACACCTACAGCCCCACATTGCTGTTACATGGATGGGCGTTGTGCTATGACGATGTCCAACAGCACCTGAGCTTGCTGAGTCCTTGGCTACCTTTCCAGAGCGTCCACGATACGTGGGCAGCAAGGAAATCACATCCTCTCTAGGGGAAGTGCTTCATTTCCCCATACACAGGATCCCCAGTGCTCAGGTCTTGCAAAAAGCTATGTCAGCTGTGAGCAGCAAAGCGGGACGGGGTTTCAGCAGATAACCCAGCCACCTAAGAGCCTTTCATTGCCACATCCCATGGAAAGAAGCCTCCAAGAAGGGTTGACCGTATTTTTCACTATGGCCAATGATAAGGGGATGCTGCAGGCATTGCAAACACTGTGGCAGCGGCTAGAAATGTCAGCAAGGACACAAACAGCTCAACCCTTGCAGCTTCTGTCCTTGTTTGTGTCCATTTACGCTCTGCGCTTCACGCTGACAGCCCTGTCCTGACTTTCTCTCGTCCCGGAGGCAGACAGATCTTGCTAGTTGTGGTTTCAAAGCACACCAGACCATTACCATGCTGTCTCCAGAGCCCAAGACCCAGAGTTCCTCTGCCTTCCTCTTATACAGACACAGAAAATGCAGCTTTGTCCTTTCAGCAAACCCCTCCATAATGCCCTGGGCACTGGTCGAGGCAGTGACCCAGGCAGAGGACATGAGATGTCCAGGACTTGCCTATCAGTGCAGAGCTGGCCAGGATCCCCACAGGGTTTGGTTCGTCGCCTCAGGGAGGACAGGCAGGACAGAGGCACAAACATATCCGGTCTGAAACGAGAGCTGTTGGCTCATTGTGTCACCCTGTGCTTGCCCAGCTCATCTGCCCCTAAGCGCTGCTGTTATCACCTCCAAGGCCTCATGCTCGAGGTCACCTCCCTGCCTGCATTTCATCATCTCATGCTATTTATAAAGCTCAGCATTAGTCACTGCCCAAGTTGCCACCTATCTTCAGCTTTTGCCTGCTTCAGATTGTCCCTACAAAATGAGTCTCCTGGTCTGCCTTCCCCAGCAGCAGAAACAAATGTCAGAGCAGGACAGAAACCCTGAGGACGTGCAAAGTTAGATGCTGTTTAAGGGTCTTGGACAAAGCCATCATCTCTGCCCTGAAGATCCTCAGCAGCCAGTGAGGTACAAGATGTTGTGGGACATAAGCAGGACGCAAAAATCATGCGCAGCGTATTAATGACACCACTGTCAAGCCCCACGTTGCCATCCTGAAAACCCATCAGGCTACAGTTGTTACACAAAATCCTTCACTACTAAACCTCCAAAGGACAGCACCTCTCCTGATATCCACCTCTTCCTGCTTTACTCACACAAGGCAAGAGGGCAGACAGACCACTTCTCTCCATAAAAGCTTTGGCCACCTATTTTCCTTGCTGGCTTACATGAATTGAGTTGTGAACTCAAACACAAGTGGTACGCTCCAGCGTTTCATCACTCCACTCTTCTGGGAAGCCCCTTGCTGTTCTCCAGCCCAGACACTTGGAGAAGCGGTGCTGTACCGCAGCATACAGAGTGTCAAGTCTGGCAACCCCTGACTTTTCAAGTAGAAAACCAATTCATCTGAAGCCCAAGAGCAGAGGCTGTTGTGGATCCATCATTCCATTAACAAAGCTGAAGCTCAAGCACTTCAGTCCCTGGCTGAAGCTTCACAGCACAACTCACAAGAGGCAACTGAGAAGGCTGGGAAGGGAATAGGGTGAGTCCGGGCAAGCACCACAAGTTAGCAGGTACGTGAAGAGTTCTCATCTCAGGGTTATCACCAGGATCCACAACTCAACTTGTTCACGGAGCCTCTCATGATACCTCTCACCGCATAGCCAAAGCTGTCAGTTAAAGGCACAAACATTGCTGCACAACCAGGGATAGCGGAGGCACCAAAGACTTTTCAAACAGCATTGCTTTAGTAAGGTGCAAGTGCGCTTCAGAGGTAGAGAGGAACCAGCAATCAACCCTCCTCCCTGAAGAAAATTCCACCAGCAACACCAACAGCCAGGGTAGACGCAAAAGCTTTGAGTGTATTGTCCAGTTCTGAAGAGCATCTACCGAGCTCCAACAGCAGCATCAAATCCAGCGTCTCCCAACCTCCTGGCAGAGTTCAGGAGGGACACAGGTCTTTTCAGTACAAAAGGGCAACCCAAGAGCACACCTGCCCACCAACACCATCACCAGAAGGCACTGCTGGAAGGTTCTCAGAGCAGCAGAATCCACTAAAAACAACCAAGAGGATAAAAATTACAAGCAAGAGAAAACACAGCTGAAAAGGCTTCATAGGTGAAGCTCCCACTCTGGTTCTTCTCAGGGAAGCCCAGCACAGGCAAATGCTATGGGAGCCCATAGATTCAGGCTGCTCTCCATAAAAGCAGTCAGGAGAAGCACAACAAGAAGAAATTCCAACATGAGTTTCAAAAAAGCCACTCCTAATACAGTTGAAATGGCACGAGGCACAACCTATAACCCTAAAGTCATTCCCTCTTCTCCATGAATGTCACCAGCAGATGCACAAAAGCCCACCACAGAAAGGAAAACACAAAGCACAGCACCATCCACCCCCACACACACACACACAGGCTCCTGAGCAGTAAGTAACAAGCAACGCAGGAAGAGACTGAAGCACAGCAAGCAAGATGCTGGCTCAAGAGAACCACGCTGATATCCCCTGTCTGGAGATCCTGCTTGGCCAAGATCAGGGACCGCATACTCACTTCTCCTGCTTCCGGAAAGGGACTCAATGGAGAGAAGCAGAAAGCCCGTACCTTACAATCACTGTTTCCCATGACATTTACAGCTCTGAGGTGGAGAACGCAGGCTATGAATGATTCAAAGCTCTGCTGGTTAGCATTACGTACAGAAATGAAAACAGGACGCAAGACAACATACGCTAAAGATTCAAATTCAACAACGCGCACCAGAAGGAGGGGAAAAATAAAGTCGAAAACACAACCCACGTCAGCCATCAACCTTGACTTTAAGGTGCATCATCTGCCAAGGGCTACAAACTTCTCAGAGCTGGATAACTGAGTTTGCCAGCCAGCTCGCCCAAAAGGAGCAGCAGGGGAGAGTCCCTCTGCAAATGCAGCGGGAGCATTTCAAAGGCTGCAGGTGCCTAATTAGCACACAGAGTATTCCTGAGATACCGGACTGGAGGTAGCCGCTACAGCCCGTGACACATTGTTCCTTTCCAAACAGCTTCGGACAGAAAAAAAAGAGAGCATTCAAGCTGCAAATTTAAAAGGGAAGCTCTCTGGGGAGATCTGGCCTAAACATTTGAATTTTTGTCTCCGAGTTAACTCCTCCATCCCTGAAGCCTTAGAGCAACTCTCAGAAACCTGGAATGGGGAAAGAACAGCACAATCAGGACCAGTTGTTAAACTCTCTCAGTGCCATCATTTTAACGAAGGGAAGAGCAACAGCACAAGTCCTGAAGTGCACTGAGGAAATGATCACAGAATCATCTGGCTGGGAGGGACCATTAAGATCATCGAGTCCAACCATGCACCCTGCGCTGCCAGGGTCCATAAACCACATCCCTCAGCACCACATCAACACATCTTTTAAACCCCTCCAGGGATGGGGACTCCACCGCTGTCCTCAGCAGCCTGTTCCAATGCCTGACAACCCTCTCTGTAAAGAAATTTTTCCTGATATCCAACCTCAACCTCCCCTGGGGCAACTTGAGGCCATAATGCAAATGAAGCTGTGGAATAGCAGGTTTAATGGCATCTAACCTGTCCACAAGGCTTGGTACAGTCCAAGCCCTCCCCTCTAATCCCCTTTCAAGTTTGTTTTTTTTCTATCAAGCCGGTTCACACAGGTCACACTGATCACATTCGCATCTTGGGACAAATCTTTTAATAGCCCAGAGACAAGCAGCGACACTACTGACAGCACTATTCTGAATACCTCGTGGTTTGGGAGAGCTGGGAGGAAAATATGGGAGCTACGGGATCCTGTTGGCTTTCTCTTGACCTGCTACCTCCAGCCTCCTCCCAGATACCTTATACTAGTTCAGGACAACAAGCACATGACTGGCTTGAGCCTGCCAAGGGCTCCTCAACTGGACCAACACATCCAAAAAAGAACCAAAACATAGACAAGGAAGCTTCGACGCTTCGTGAATCCTGAAGTCAAAGGAGATGCTGGAGTGGGCAAACCCAAGCACTTGTGGAGAGGAGGTCACCTGTGGTCTTTTACAACACCTCCATCTATCAAGACATGGCTGGAAAGACCCACAAAATGGAAAGCTTTGGCTTTCCAAGAGGAGGCTTCCATGGTTTCAGAAAGGATGCCACGTGGGGCTTCAGTGCCATCAGGTGATGGGCAGCGATCGAGCTATTGGGTGACAAATCCATTTGTGCTCTCTAAACAGAGGCAGACAAGCCAAGTTACCCCATTGCCAAAACTAGCACCAGGACACCAACAACCTACTGCAGAGTCACTGCACTTAGTGACAGTTTGAATCATTTGATACTGTCACTGTGAGAGCCAGCGGGCAGGAGCGGGACCAGTGAGACCAGCACGCTCACCAGCCTCTCCCACAGCCCCGCTCGAGCAGACAAACGCTGCAGGGGAATTTTCATTGCACACTCAGTTCTTTCAAGCCAGAATAAGCACTGAAATATCTAACCATGCTTCCAGCAACCACCCTGTTTAGGTAGCCAACCCCCCCAGGAAGTGGCTTTGGTCTGTGAGCTGTACACCATCGTACCCAGGGTACAGTCCTGCACGGATCAATGTCTCTGCAAGGTTTGGCTTCCTCTTACACAGCAAGATATTCCTGACCCAGTGCACTGTGAGTGTGATGGGCAATCTGTGCATTTCCCAGAGGGACAACGTGGGCAGGAGCTCTGTCCCTTGACAGGTAAAACACGGCAGCAAGCAGCATCGTGTAACCACTGCGCATCTGCACCCACACAGCCTGTGGCTTGCACGGAAAAGGGTTTTACTCAGAATCCAGCCCTTTTTCAACATCCACGGAGAAGTCAAGTCTGCTGACAGCAAAACCAACACCAGGCTTGTGCTTGAGAGAAGCCAAAGGGCTTTGCAGGGCTTTGCAGACCAGAGCCCTCCCTCCAGCAGAGCACTGATCCCCTTCTCCAAAGGCTGCAGGGTTGGGGGAAAATGAGAAGGAGCAATGTCGGAACACAACCCTTGCCCAAGCAGCCTGCCCATATCTGGATGCCACATGGGGCTTCAGTGATGGACAGCCCATGCCATGTCAGAAGCTATTTCAGACCCGCAGCCCACACGCCTGAGCCGTGCCATGTATTGACCCGGTTGCAAACTTCAGGCTGGTCCCAATTTGACCCAGAAGTCCCTGATGATGGCCAGAGGCCTCACCCTTGGATCCAGCAACAAATCTTTCCAGACAGCAGCTTGCCTTGAACATATACCGAAATAAAGGTATCACACCCACTTGCTGAGCGGGGGGGGCTAGGAGAGGCATCAAAGCATCCTGCCTTACAGCATGAGAGATGGAGAATCTCAATTAAGGTCAGGATCCTGATGTACCAGCAATGCAAGTTCCTATAGTGCCAGGAGACCACAAGTTCGAGTCACGCCCACAGTTCCCCACCTCTCATAGCAGACAAATCCCTCTACTGTCCCCAACTGGCCAGCAAAGAAACTCATATCACAAGGAAACCCTCTGGAAGGTGACATCTCAGAGAAGATTTAGGTTCTTGTCTCTTTTTGCTCCAGACGGACCAGATATTTTAGGGAGTCTACAAATGTTCCCTCAAGCAGACTCCCACCTTCATCTCACCCCACCCGTCAGCTTCATATGGTACTTCACGACACTGTGTATTGTGCTGCTTCTCCTATGCTGTGAGGAGACTGCCCAATCTGGGAACCCGACAGCCACGCTGACCCTGTGCGCAGCAGCACGTAACAGTGACGAGCGTCTGCTCCCACTTTTGTCAGAAGTCATCTCTTTCAACAGCTCAGACTGTCTGCAGCACAGCCAGGGCTGATGTTCCTCAGACTAAGCCTGGCTCAGCCAGGTCAAACCCTGGAGCGTGGCTTTGCAGAGGGCAGGCTTATTTCTGCCATCATCCGAGAGCAAACCTCCCTTTTGCCAAGTCCCGGCTCCTTCCCTCCTCCATCTCCTGCCATGCCACCAGCTGGTTCAAAACAGCTTTCTTCATACCCTTCCAGGTGACCCCTCCCAGCACATCAGTACAACAGACGAGGAAATAATGTTATTCTACAACTGGGAGAAAAATGAAGCCTTCAAGAGTGGGGCCAGGGACAGCCTAACACACATGGCAGCAGCAAGGAATGATTTGTCCTGTGTTCACAGAGGGGACACTCATGCAAGAGGACAGCAACCTAGGGGGGACCTTTCCACCATGACCAATAGCAGATGAACCTCAGGTTTGACTCTCCTTTTCCAGGACTTTCTGTACATTTGCGGCACTGCTAGCAGGAGTCATGAGTAAAAACAGGGAAGCAAACAAGGAAAGTGTCTTCCCACCCTGGCTCCACTTCCTCCTAGTAGGAGCAGCCAAAGAAACAGGTTCCCTTTGCTCCTTGACTTGTGCTTAGCTGTCTAGTTTCAAACTCCAGGCTCCATCCCTCCTGGAGAAGGAGCTTGTACCGTGGTCAGAGAGGAACATTTTCATTTCCCCATGCCAAAAGGAAAAGGAAATTTCCGAGCAGCTGTTGTGATCACACCAGGTATTCCCACATCTCCCTGGGGGAATTTAGCACAAGAAAATAAAGCCCATTCACATTTTCAGAGAGAAGCTGTGGGCATCTATCCTCTGGAAAAGGCTCCGAGTTGCAGATCCCAAGAGGATGGAGATGTCTGCATAAGCATGGGGTCAGCTGCCTAAATTTGAGGACGAGACATGCCCACGCTCAGACTGCCGCAGCCTCTCCACTCATCTAAGTGCATTCAGGCAACACACGGGAGCTCCTGGGAGTTACACGACTCCAAATCAAGGTGGGACCCAGGTGATTCCTGGCCCAGGTCTACACCACTGTACCCGCTACCAGCTTCAACCCATGTTTTCACCATCCTTGCAGAGCTCAGTGCCCTGAAAGAGCATCAAACCAAGCTGGGAGAATTCTCCTCCCCGCACTAGTGTTCAATAGTTGCTCAAAAGCTCCAGGAGCTCTTTCTCCAAGCTCAGACCAGCCTGCCGACATGCAAGAAGGTGAATCCCTCCATTTCCTTCAGAGCACACTGGGACCAGCTACCACCTTCTTTAAGCACCAGCCGCTCATTACACGCACAAACACACAGCACAGTGACCAGCCGGCTCCATTAAGACACGTGCTCGACCACCTCACAAGCCTCATTCCCCAAACCGTCCACTTCATAAAAACCAAAAGCACATTTGAGAGGGACTTACAGAGCAGCAGCACTTCCAGCACGATTCCCCGTTGAACATTTCCCTCCCACTAAAGGACCCGAAACAGCCACATCTCCCAAGCCCGGCTGAGTGTGGAGGTTTTAATAGTGCTGATCAGCTCTTTAGCTGGAACAGCTCTTGCGCACAGTAAGTTTTATCTGCCACAGAGCACACTTGTTACCGAGCCTTTCTTATCGCTACTGCAAATATCAGCAGAGATAGAGAGAAGCACGTAATGCCTGGGAAGGGAAGGTGCAGAAACACGAGGGGACACGTTGCCTTTTGACTCGGTCTGCCCAAGCTCGTGACCTCGGGGGCTCCCTCCTCCTCACCCCACGTACCCTCAGAAGCTCCACAGCCCCCAGCGAGGGCAGCCCTACATCCAGCCCACAAACGGCTCGGGGAGAGGAGCAGCGCAGACACCAGACCTTAACTCCAGATATGTCCCTCCAGGGAACACGCAGCTGAGCTACAGAGTTTAGGGAAGTAGCCAATGGAGCTGGGGGAAGAAGCCAACAGAGCAGAAGGGATTGTCTCATGGGTCCAATACAGCACTCAGTACAACCAGACTATTACCCCCGAACCTTGGCTTTGAGGACTCCCATGACAAAAGGGTTTTAGCATTATAAGCTGACACTTTGAAATGTAGAGCACCCCCTAGTTCAAGGTTATTCTGCTCTGAGAAGTGGATCTCTAACTGTTCACTACAGGACATCTCTAAGGCAGTCTGGACATCAGCTTACACCTTCACAATAAACTCACATGCTTCGTTCCTGCTCACTACTCCCGTTCCCACTGTAATACAGTTGCGTTTAGCACAGCAAGAAGATAGAAGGAGTCTGGGGTACAGCAAGGACCGCATTGCACCCAGCTGCCCTGTGCCAGTTACACCCCCACTGGTGGCACTACCCACCTACACCCTCGCCCTTCAACAGCGAGAGCATCTTTCCAGTCTACGTCGAGTTAACAGAGCTGTGTTACCAGACACACTTCAGACAATGCTCACAGCTCACAGCTTGTTTCAGTTAAAGCCTTTCGTCTTCAATGAAGCAGAAGAAGAAGGTTGGTAGATGCTAAATCCCAGCCACCAAATGCAAGGTGCTCTCGGTGGACTATTCCTTTTTTTTTTTTAAAAGGCTCCCAAGTCATGTGTGTTGACCCCACTGACAACATCTCAGAAGCTGAACAGGTTCCTGCGACAGCAGGAGAGATGCCCACACTCCTCAGAGGGCTTTCTCACCAGAGGCACAAAGACCTTCTTGCATCCAGAGGCTCCCTTCCAGCATTAGAGGTCTAGCAAAGTTCTGAGCTCCTCGTTACCCACGTTACTCCTCGTACCCCACATAAGCTCAGGACCAGAGCTGAAACCACAGGGCTGATAATTGCGTGGGTACGAATGCAAGGGAGGACATTTCCTCAGAAGCTCCTGCCTGTGTTTTCAGGGACAGCCGTTCTGTTGCTAGAATCCCACAAGCAGCTTTATTTCTCCTGGCAAAGCAAAAGTGCGTAAGGAGAACCCGCATAGTTTGTGTTTCAGGAACGCGCATCTACGCAGCGGTGTGACCTTGTGAGGCACAAAGGTTTGCCTGACAGCCCAAGAGACACCAGAGCATGTTTATTCCCATCACATTAACATTTTAACACACGCAGCTGTCTTACCCACAAGTACTCTGCATTCCTTCAACATAGAGCCCTGAGCCTGGAGATCCAAACACACACCCATCCTTACTCACAGGAGACGGATTAGGAAATGCTGGTGATGAGGGAAAGTATCTCCAGCTGAGCTGTCAACCTTGCACTTCAAATTAGACTTTTAATGAGGACAGGAGCACTCTCCATTTCAGTGATTAACTCGGGGCTAAATACAAGTTTAGCTGCCTCATTTGTCACAGAGATTTCACCTCCAGGTTTCAGGCAGGAGCAGAAGCAGAGGAGAAGACAAGAACGACTATGAGAAGCTTGCAGGCAGTCAGACACCAGCAGGCTTCGAAGATAATGCCAAAGCCCAAGCAGGGGAGTAGCCCACCCCTAAAATAAGAGCCACCCACTACTATATATTTACAGAGTGTGAAATGCAACACAGCAAATGGTTTGGGAGCTGATAGGACCCAGCTTGTGAGCACAGAGAAAAGAGAGACAGTAATATACTCTTTTTTTTTTTTTTTGGCAGGCTTTGTCATCTGGAAAACAGGGTTTACAACTTCCATGTGTGAAGTGCAGAGCAACCCTTCGTGATAAATATAATGTGCACAGAAACACATCTGAAAATAGACATTTTGTGAAGCCATAGGTCTCACCTTACCTCTTGGCTTGACACATTCCAGGGCTCCCAACAAGCCCCAAATCATCCACAGATTACAAGGACCCTCCAGCCATTATTGCTGTACAGATCTCTAAGCTCAGTCAGCTCACGGCCACGGATGGAGAAGTCACAACCCAAACACCTTGAGAGAAACGGAGCAAATCACACCGCTGGATTTCTGCCTGGACACCCAGACCCGGACACAAGCACTGCCTGTTTGCTGGGTTTCAAATGGCAGCAGGTTTGACTGACAGTTTAAAGTCTCATCGACAAGAGCCACGAATAATTAGTAGGTAGACTGACACCAAAATTCCCACCATACCTGCAAACATAATCACCGCTGTAGCAGGCAAGTGCCTACAACACATCGCTTACTTGATAGCCTCAAGAAACTTCTCTGTGGGGCTTCTTCACACAAGAAAACAGTTGGGGGTAAGGAGGAGACACACTAGTTTGAACACCCTCTTCCTACCTTCTCCTTAAAGCCTTTTTTTCATCCAAGAAGGGTCAAAGGGGTGGATGACTCCTTCCTACATCAACAGCTGAGAAACACAAGAAATATTTTAATACTGAGAAAAGCATTTATTACCTCTTGGGGAAAAAAAAAAGCCAAAACCCCAAACGCACAACTAAATCCACCCAAATATCACAGCAACTTCACCACCATGGCAAATCCTGTAAACACCTCAGAGACAGCATTTGGGCACCAGTAGCACACCCAGTTAGCATGACCTGGGAAGCCCCCAGCCCCACCTTGCCCCTTGGCAGCGTGATGGAAGAGGACCGGCCACAGCAAGGAGACCAGAGGCACGACCCTGAATATACCCCAGTCTTACCACCATTCTCCAAGGTTTTCTTCAAAAAAGAGCTCTGCGGTCAGCACATGGGTTTCAGATAGGGTGACACCCACGGGACACCTTGGAAGGGCCAAGCCTGCCCCTTTAAGCCAGGTTTCTGCCCTCGGAGCAAGGTCCTAGGAAATTTAGCAGGACAGCAAGCCTAGACACGAGCCTCAAATCCTCTCCAAGCTCTTAAGTGACCTGCTCCAGGATTAGATCTTCTTCCCAACAACCTCGTGGAACACTCAGTGCGTCACCCCCACCACCCCATGACCTTCGAGTACCAAGTCCCAACCACTGCCACGGGGCTGTAGCCACATCTCCAAATCCAAAAGTTTCATACATTTGATTTGTTCTTCTGCACTGGGCAGCTGGACCGTTGACTTGATTTTAGACTCAGGCAGTTTGATTTATGATGAGGTGACCATCAGCTCAAGAGCTTCATCATTCCAACGTAAGTGGCCCAAGATATAATCTAGTAGAGTGGCTCAGAAGAACGCTTGGACATGGACGGCTACAGCCAGTCCATTACATCTTTTTAAATGCTACATACAAAATACCTATTAGAGGAAACTCTGGGCTTCATCTTGTGCTATTTAAGTCAGCTGCAAGATGCTTTCCCTGAGCAACCTGCGCAAACGTGAGCCTGAAATTCAGCACAGCTAAAACAAGCCAAAGACCGGACTATTTCTGCCCTGTGCATCTCACCTCAGGCTGGGGGAGGGAGGAGTTTCATTTCGGCTCGCCAAGGGGGAAGGGAAGCAGAATGCAGGGACCAGACATTTATAAAGAGATCGTACAAGTTACAGCAGAGTTTTGAGAGAAATGGCAGGATTTAAAAAAAGAAATTAAAATTAAAAATTAAAGGCAAGCTCATTTTAATGGAAAAGTGCAAGAGAAAAGCTGCCTTAGCAGAGCGCCACATGGGGAATCTGAAAGTGAAACCCATCCTTCTGAGCACTCCCAGACAAGAGCAGCATGAACTTACAGTCCATCACCTCCAAGCCCTCCGGGATCCAGCACCCGAAGCAGGAGGTAAAGCCTCGCAGAAAGCCCGGCTCCCCAGCAGCCAGCAACGCGGGAGACGCGGTGGTTCACGAGCGGGAGGATTCCGTTTTGTCATGACTAAGGAATTAGGTTAAAACCAGTACGAGCTATTCCCAAGGAAGGGGTGAGCTGCCAGAGAGACTCTGCAAATATGTGGGAGGCTGGTGACGGAGCTGGTGCCCAGATTTGTGCATCACTGCAGGCAAGGTGCTGTTTGACTCCCTTTCCTATCGCCAGCCCACCCTTCATCCAGCAGAAAATAATTACCCATACCTGGAGACACACACTAAAAATCAGCACCAAAAAAAAAAAAAAATACTCACAAAAGAACATTCGCTCTTCATAGAGCTGACCCTGCCCAAAGACCAGATGGACAAAAGAGACAGGGCTCCATCACAACGCATAATGCATTCAGTATGTGAAAACACGCGACATAGCGAGATAGACACGAGCATGGAAAGATTTCCAGTTGCCACCCAAGAAGGTTTGAATACACTTCACGGGAGCACACCGTACCTTGAAACCACTCCTTGGCAGACATCTTACACAACTATTTAATTATCTATAACAATAAGGCTTTTTTTGCAGGTTATTGAGCAATGAGAGGCTAATTAACCAAACACTCAGGCAGTTGTCCCACCAAGAGGAAGTGGGAGAACACAGCGGTTCACTAAGCAGGGAAAAGCAGCAAAGCCAAACACCAGCCTGCAGCTCATTGTTATTTTTTGTAAGTCAAGACAAGCATTAAAGTAGCTGCATCTAATCACTGTTCATAGAGGGGCTGGCAGGCAAAAGCAACTGCTATCAACAGCCTTTTAAATCCCTTTTCTCAGCATCACCCTTCAAATATTCCTACAACGGTCCATTAAACACCGGCAGCACACTCCAGGGCAGGGAGCAAGAGCTGGAAGGGGAACAGTTTGCTTGGGGAAGAAGGGAGAGGGAGGAGGTGCCCGGGTCCCACACGCATACGGGATGTTGCACCCCTGCAAGACCCCCCTGGGTGGGCAGAGGTTGTCCTCTCCATGCCTGTTTTAGCATGCTTAGAGCAGCAGCTCGTTGGTGTGACACTGCCCTCTCCCGAGCAGAGGGAACTGCTCAGCTGCACACCCAGCTCAGCACGATGATTTTGGGGAGAAAAGAGCCCTGAGCAAACACCCTGCTACAGGGGAAGAAGCAGAGACACCACTCACCCCACAACAGCTGCAGCTGGCACCAGCAAAGCCCAAAGCAGCTCCAGCCTCCTCACACCAACACCACTGCCTAGTCTTCTGCACAAGGATGAACCATCAGACCCACCTCTTCCCCCACCGTTTGACCTCCTCAAAGCATAATTATCAGCTACTGCAGCCTAACAAAGTCTGTCTATGGCCCCAGCCAAGTGGTTCCCAGGTGGATCCCATGGCTTCATCTCAGTAGCAGCAAGAAAGTGCAAAGCATCTTGTTAAAGGGCTTTTGGACAAGAGCACGGCCTCTCTGGCTGCATCGCCTCAAGACAAAGGAGTTTCAAACCAGCGTCACAGCCTCCGGGGAAAGCATGCTCCTACTCCCCATGTTTGTAGGGAAGCTGCTCTCAGGAGGAGCACCGAGTGCCCACCCACATCCAACTCCAACACTCTTAATGGCAGTGATAACCACACCTTCATGCACAAGGCAGCAATGCCAGAGGGGCAACCAAACCCTTTCATCTTCACCCTCAGGAAGACTTACAAAGTGAGTTAAAGGACAATATTCCCCACGTGTGTGTCTGCTAAAAGGGGACCCAGTTCTTCCACCACCTGTGAGCAACAAAGTGCCTCAAAGCAAAAACCAGGGAGAACGAGCCACCTGCTAGCAGTGTCTTGACCTCAACCTTGGACACTGTTTGCAACCATGGGTTGCTGTAACCCACTCATTAAAAAAAAAAAACAAAGCAAAATATATTGATTTTGGCATTGAGCAGTGTGAAGCGCTACAGCAATTAAAATGCAGTTGCTTGAGATCAAATACACACGGATATTTTATGGATAAAAGGACAACTAAGAGTCCCTGGCCCATGCAGCTGGCTCAGCATCATCATCTTCCTGGTTCATAAAAGCCATTTGTTGCCTTGCAAAAACTAAACCCTTTCTCATTAATTCCAAGGCAGTGTTTTCCGAAGCTACAACCCGACGCCAAATAAATCGATCCAACCAGAACTCATTTTCTTTGCGCTGCTCGTTGTCGACGCACAAGACAAATAGCACTCATGCGTCACCTTCAAGTTCAGAGTTCATCGCCAGGAAGAGCGTAACGTGCAGAACATGCTTATTCAATAGCAAAAGTACAGCTTGACAGAGACACCCACTCTCAAATGAACTCTGCCTCAAAGCAGAGCTTACGTTTGCCGCTGAAGAGGCACCTTCTCAACCACAGAGAAATATTCTGCAGCTAAATATTGCTGCGGTATCAGCATGGAGATGCTTCACGTCTTGTCGGAGGAAATCACGTTGACGTAGCAGGCTTTAAGGATTCAGGATGCATCACTGCCCAGGTGGATAACGGCTGGATAAGGCACTCAGGGACCACTTTCCATGGCGATCTGATGGCTGGTGAACGCAGACACGTCAGGCAAAAATGCAAGGCAGGAAATCCATTTACTTCAGCTTTTCCCCTGCCAAGCGCAAGCCAGCGGTTTATAAGAAGGGAAGAAAGTAGAAGGCATTTCTCCTGCACCGCCGTGAGATCCAAACCAAAAAAAAGCTCTTTAAGAACAAGCACTGCTCGAACTTTTACTCCCTAATAGGAGACACGCTAAATGTCCTGGCAGCTGGGACCACTGCAGCATCCGAACGGCACAACCAGGTTTAACATTCTCCGTGCGCGGCAGAACTTTCTAACGGAGAAAAATCTGCATGGGCTGAGCGAGTGCTCATTTTCCTTCACACAGGGACAAAGAGCCAGCAAAAAGAACCGTGTTTCCATTTTTTTTTTTTTTTAATTTCACACGCAGCGTGGTCATGGCTCTTCCGATCATCTCTCCGTAATCCCTTTCCAGCCCCCAAATAACCCTTAAGCCAACACGATTACAAGTGGCCGTACAGTCCCGCCCCTAAAAACCCAAAGCGTGGCGCATTCAACAAAGCCGGGTTTCTTCTGGCTGAAGAATCCCCGGTTCCATCTCGCCAGGGGTGAAATTTCACGGCTTCCACACCGGGAATTGCTAGAGCACACCTTTTGCAGAGGAAGGCTCACATTTCAACTGCAACTCCTCAACGCCCAGTTTTCTGGGCGGTGAATTTACAGGACTTGGGAGAGAGCTTCGACACAACTGCAATGAGATTCTTTCTTTTCCCCTCTTTTTCCTGAATTACTCCTTTTTCCGAGCAATTTCTTCGGCAAGCATCAAGACAAAAATAAGACCCTCTGTGTACACCCATTTCCACCTTCCTGGGGCTTTGCTCCGGGGGGATGTCCCCAGGAGCCATCCAGGACATCCCTATCGCATCCTCAGAGGGTGCCAGGAGACCTCGGGCGCTGGATGGGCACAGGGTGCTCCTCCAGCCGGGCAAGCGGCAATAAAAGCCCTCTTGGGATTTTGCTGCCTGAGGATTTTATGGCACCGGACGACCCCTGGGGCCGCGGGACACTGCGAACACCGTTATTTTGAGAGCAGTGTCTAAAAATGAAGCGTTGCCTGTGAAACAAGTAGGGCTCATGGAAGAAAAGGGGGTGGCCACATCCACACCCTGCCAACTGGGGAGGGGTCCTGGAGACCCAAGCTGGTACCCTGGGACCTCTCCCCAAGTGGGTGCCCACCCATGTCCCCTGCCACATGGTAGCACCGCATCACATCCCAACTTTGCTTGGGATGCTCCCGGCCAGGTGAGCCACCCGGGCGGGGGGTGTGTGTGTGGGGGTGTCACACACACCGACGTGGGGGGCAAAGAAGCACCTTTTGGGGAAAAGAAACACCTTTTTGGACAACGGAGCATCTTCTGGGCGTCAAACCCAGCATATCTGTCACAAACCCAGCACCGCCCCCCCCGGGCTCAGCATCACCACCACCACCACCACACCCCGGGGACATCCTGCACCCCACTCGCCGGACAGGCGGCGGGGAGGGGGCGATGCAAAAGGCCGCCCCTTCCTCCCAGTCCAACCAGTGCCACCCTTTACCTGCTGCCGCTGGGAAATCCGCCAGGCCGCCGAACCCCGAAGGAGGGGGACCCCGGCCCCGCTGAGCGATGCTCCCCACCCCCGGCAGCGAGGCCGGCAGCCCGGCACAGGGTGGCATGGGGGCAGCGAAGGGCACCAGGGAGGCGGCACCACCGCGTCCCCGTCCCCTCAGCCCGGCACGCCTCGACTCGGCTCCGCCGCCCGCTCCCGGCAGCGGGGCGGGAGCTGGAAGCGGGCGGCTCCGCCCCGCCCAGCGGCAGCAGCAGCAGCAGCGGCAGGAGGAGGAAGAAGAGAGGGAGCAGGAGACAGGCTGCACCCAAAGTCATGTAGCTGCTCTTTTTGGGGTGTCCCTGCGGGGATGCGCCCGGCTGAGAGTGAACCCCTGCCAAAGGAAAGGTTGGGGGCACCCCTGCCAAGGGGATAACGATGCTCCCCCCACGAATGTCATCCCTGGGAGCCCCAAGGGGCTGGGAAAGCCGAGGGGTGCGTGATACTATGCCATGGGGACTGGAAACACTGAGCCCCCAAAAGGCGGCAAACGCTCGGCGTCATCGCCCAGCACCTCTCCTTGGCCTTCATCCACCCCATTGTCCTCCGCTGAAGCAGGATGTCTGGAAATTGCCCACCCCGGGGAGCAACGCGGACCTACACACACGTGTGTACACACGAGGTGCAGCTAAAATAAAAAGCTAACCTGGAAAACCTCCTCAAGGCAGAGCAAATGTATGCCCCAGTATGCCCCAGGCTGTCATTAGCTGGGCACCAGTAAATCCCCGCTTGGCAGCAGGGATCAGAGTGGTCACGAGGGAAACACGTCATTCACATTTCTATTTCTCAAGGTAGTTCTATCCAAAGTCTCAAAGCCTGCCAGGAGGGATGTTTTGTGCAGCAGAGTGTTCCCACCTGGCTGGATGGACAAGGATGAAAAGGGTCAGGTCCATGTTTGGGCTTTGCAGTCTCCTGATTTCTCCCCCTCCTGCAAATGTGCCCTTCACAACCCACCCAGCAGTTATTTTTCCATCTGCTTCCATCTCCTACACTTGGTCTTACATTAGATCCTGATCTCCCAAATGTGTAGGTGACCATGGACGTGTCCCCTGGAGCTGATCTGCACGCAATGGTCATCCTAGTGCAGGGTCCTTGAGCTATAGCAGTTTGTGGAAAGAACTGTAGAATCACAGAATGGTTTGGGTTGAAGGAACTTTAAAGCTCCTCCAGTCCAACCCCCGGCAGGGAGCAGGGACATCTGCCACCAGAGCAGGTTGCTCAGAGCCCCAAGGGGGCCAACCTGACCTGCAATGGTGCCAGAGATGGGCCTTCTGCCACCTCTCGGGGCAACCTGGGCCAGGGTCTCACCACCCTCAGCATCAAACATTTCTCCCTTCTCTCTGGTCTGGATCTCCCTCTTTCAATTTAATCCATCACCCCTTGTCCTGTCCCAACAGCCCCCCCGAACAGCCCCTCCCCAGCTCTCTCAAGAGGCCCCTTGAAGCACTGAAAGGCTGCACTAAGGTCTCCCCAGAGTCTTCTCTGCTCTAGGCTGAAGACGTGCTCAGGGCTAATTTTGTCCTGATGACATGCCTCAGAGTATTTTATTCTGACGGTGGGGAAGGGATGCAGGGCGCTGACTGTAATTCGCTCTTCCAGACTGTGCCAGGACAAAATTAGCCCTTTAATTGTTTTTTCCCATGACTGCTTGGACCATCAATATGGTCAGAGTGTCTCTGCCATGCTGGGAGACTTCAGTGCAGTGGTTAGGGGAGGCTGAGGGTGGCTGGAACCTGATCTACCTGTAGCACGAATCCATGCCAGTGGCTTTCCTCCTCTTTAAGGAAATTCATCTGTCTCCTAGAAGGGTTGTGGGGCTGCTGGTGAACCTACCACATGGCAGGCAAACACGGCTGTTGTGCAAACAGGCAGAGTGTTTCCTGACAGCGGACAAACAATACGTTCATCTCTACTCGCTGGGTGACATCAAACATCCACATATTCACCCTCAATGATCTTTTTAGGGCTCGCAGCCCACCACCGCTCGTGCTGCAGGGATCGATACCTTGCACGGGCTTGTTGGGGCAGACCGGTGAGACCAAAAAAGGGAAGGAGGGGTTTAAATCAGAGGATGTAACAGCAAAATCCCTCTGCAAGTTCTCCCCGTAAATGCTATTATGGTAAAACAATTGTGCCTAAGGGGACGTTTGCAATCAACACCCTCCTTACACTTACTAGAGGCACAAAGGCCTCAGAGAAAGAAAGAGTTGGGGAAAAGCACCTCAATGAAAATGTTCGTGGCACAAACACAGGCAAGCCCAGATCTCCCTCCGGTTTGCCCTGCATTCCCCCAGTATTTGCATGGGCAAAACAATAGCCTGTCCCGTACCACACTTCCTATCCCTCTTGGGCTACGGGGCAGCCGTGACAGGGATTTACCTCCCGCTGGCTTCGCTGCCACGCACACGCAGGCAGACAGACAGACAGACAGACAGACAGACATACACGTCTTGGCTCACTTCCTGACAGACATCTCTGGGATAAATCTGTCCTTGCTTTTTTTCATACTTCATTTTCTTCTGCTGCAAAAGCTTGATGATACCAAGCTGGTTGGTGTGGTGGACATGCCTGAGGGATGGGATCCATCCCGGGGGACCTGGACAAGCTGGAGAAGTGGCTCTGTGTGAACCTCAGGAGGGTCAACAAGGCCAAGGGCAAGATCCTGCCCCTGGGTTGGGGCAATCCCAGGTATCAGCCCAGCCTGGGGATGAAGGGCTGGAGAGCAGCCCCCAGGAGAAGGACTTGGGGGTGCTGGGGGCGGAAAAGCTGGACAGGAGCCAGCAACAGGCACTCACAGCCCCTCAAGGGCTCGTTTGGGCCATTTCATGCCTAGGTAGCTCAGCTCAGCCCCTCACTCTTCAGCAGAGGGTGGATCCCAGGTCAGGTAGGTGCTGCTGTCTGAGAGGCTCTTGCAGCCCGGGCAGTGTGGAATCATAGACTCATAGAATCATCTGGTTGGAAGAGACCTTTAAGATCATCAAGTCCAAACGTTCACCCTGCACTGCCAGGGTCCATAAACCATGTCCCTCAGCACCACATCCACACGTCTCTTAAAAACCTCCAGGGATGGGGACTCCACCACCTCCCTGGGCAACCTGTTCCAATGCTTCACAACCCTCTCTGTAAAGAAGTTCTTCCTGATATCTAAGCTAGATCTCCCGCGGCACAACTTAAGGCCATTTCCACTTGTCTTGTCACTTTTCACATGGGAAAAGAGACCAACCCCCACCTCTCTGTAACTTCCTTTCAGGTAGTTGTAGAGAGCAAGAAGGTCTCCCCTGAGTCTCCTTTTCTCCAGGCTGAACAACCCCAGATCCCTCAGACGCTTGTCGTAAGACTTGCTCTTCAGACCCTTCACCAGCTTTGTTGCCCTTCTCTGGACATGCTCCGGCCCCTCAACATCCTTCTTGAAGTCAGGGGCCCAAAACTGGACACAGGACTCAAGGTGTGGCCTCATCAGTGCCGAGTACAGGGGAACAGTCACTTCCCTGCTCCTGCTGGCCACACTATTGCTGATACAAGCCAGGATGCCATTGGCCTTCTTGGCCACCTGGGCACACTGCTGGCTCATATTCAATGAGCTGTCGACCAGCAGCCCCAGGTCCTTTTCCTACTGTGCAGCTTTCCAGCCACTCCTCCCCAAGCCTGTGGTGTTGCAGGGGGTTCTTGTGACCCAAGTGCAGGACCTGGCACTTGGTCTTGTTGAATTTCATACAATTGGCCTCGGCCCATCAATCCAGCCTGTCCAGATCCCTCTGTAGAGCCTCCCGACATTCAAGCAGATCAACGCACCCACCCAGCTTGGTGTCAGCTGCAAACTGACTGAGGGTGCACTCGATCCCCTCATCCAGATCATTGATAAAGATGTTAAAGAGGACAGGACCCCAACACTGATCCCCGGGGAACACCACTGGTGACAGGCCACCAACTAGATTTGACTCCATTCCCCACCATTCTCTGGGCCCAGCCATCCAGTCAGTTTTTTCTCCAGTGGAGAGCACACGCATCCAAGCCGTAGGCAGCTCGTTTCTCCAGGAGAATACTGTGGGAAACGGTGTTAAAGGCCTTATTAAAGTCCAAGCAGACACATCCACAGCTCTTCCCTCACCCACAAAGCTGGTCGTCTTGTCATAGAAGGAGATCAGGTTGGTCAAACAGGACCTGCCCTTCATAAACCCATGCAGACAGGGCCTGATCACCTGGTTGTCTTGCACAGGCCGAGTGGTGGCACTCAAGATGACCTCCTGTTGTCCTCCACACACTCTAGGAACCTCCCGGACTGTTTCTTCACTGCTGTGTTTTATTTCCTGCACACATCCGGTAAACTGAAGTCCCCCACAAGCATGAGTGGCTCCAATCGTGACACTTCTCCCAGGTGCTTGGAGAATATTTCATCTACATCTTCATCCTGGTGGGGTGGTCTATAGCAGACTCCCACCGTGATGTCTGCCCTGTTGGCCTTTCCCCTGATTTTAACCCATAAACACTCTACCCTTTCGTCACCATTGTTGATCTCAAGACAATCAAAACTCTCCCTGACACACCAGGCCACTCCCCCGCCTCTTGTTCCTGGCCTGTCCCTCCTGTAGAGTTTGTAGCCATCCAACGCAGCACTCCAGTTGTGCATGTCGTCCCACCATGTTTCTGTGATGGCAACTATCTCATAGTTTTGTTGCTGCACAGTGCCTTCTAGTTCCTCCTGTTTGTTGCCCATGCTGCGTGCATTAGTGCAGATAGACTCCAACTGGGCAATTGATCCTGTCCCTTTTTTTGGAGGGGAGAAAGACTAGTTCCCACCTGAAGGAGGATGCCTTGGGAGAGAAGAACCTTGCCCTGGCTTCACCAGGTGCCAACCTCTCTCTGCTGAGCAAAGTGCCTTCACACGAGGGGTGGGTGACACAGGCTTGTTCCCCAGGAGCGGGAGCATCCCCCTCCTGCTCCCAGTGCTGCCACCTAAAAACACTTTGCTGTCCAGAGACAGAGAGTGACGGAGCAGCACTGCCGCCCCATGCTGCACCCACTTTGGAAGGGCAATGGGAGCTGAGATGGCTGCCAGGAGCCAGCCAGCCAGGTGCAACACTCTGTTCCCTACGTGCCTGGCCCCTGAGCTGGATGGCCGGGACGAGGTGGTCAGGCCCAGCCAGCCTGGCTTTAGGCCAGGCAGGTCCTGCTGGAAGGGCTCAGGGAAGGGCAGCTCTGACCAGAGCACCTTCAAACAGTTTGGTTCCAGGCATTTCTCATATTACTTCAACAGTCCATGGTCACCAAGTCGCTTCATTTGTGCAGGTGTTGGTGCCCAGTAAATCCTCACATGCGCCGTGAGGTTTAGGACCTCGGGAGAGGCATCTGGACTATTGTGTAGCTGGAGTGCGTAATGTCAGCTTGCAGCGTGATGCCATCCCTGGGCACGAGGTTCAGCTGCTGTTTCTTGCTGTTTATTGGAAATCACACCCAATCTCGGGGGAAGACCCGGGGGATACTCTCCCCCGCTCTTTCACCACCCCTTTTCCCTTCAGGCTGATCACAAGAGCTTTGGAGAGTTTGGAACAGCCTTGGGATGTCCAGGCCAGCTGCTCTTGTTGCTGGGTCTCCTGAACATGTCCCAGGTCTTGTTTACCTTACAAAGAAGTTTTTCAAGACCATGACCCAGAGGTCTGGCCCTAGGCGGGCGAGTCAGGAGCATCAGGTTGAGGGGGAGAACATGGGCAAGGGCTTGGGACAAGGGTTTGGAATTTCATCCAGAGCAAGTGGAGGATCCTGACAAACTAGTGAACAGAGCCCTTTGTGACATGCAGTGATATGGGTGATATGGACAGTGATATGGGCGCTGGTGTTGCCACGGTAACCCTAGTGTGCCCAGAGCAGGGGACGGGGCAGCGTGTCACGGAGCCCTTTGTGACACGCAGTGATATAGGTGATAGAGGTGCTGGTGGTGCCACAGTAATGCCAGAGTGCCCTGAGCAGGGGACAGGGCAGGATGGACTGAGTGGTGAGGGATGGAGTTCCTGCACAGCCACGCTGACCTGCATGTGCAGTGCTTTTTGGATATGTCTCCGATCCCTGTGGCGGAAGCCCTCGAGGCCAACTACAGCAAGATGGCAGAGGGACACCGCAGCATGCCCAGGCTGGGCTGGGTTGGGAAGGAGAAGGAGGAAGGTGCTGGGGCTGCCCCAGATCCTATGCCCAGGATGGGCTGGGTCAAGAAGGAGGAGGATGAGGTGGAAGGTGCTGAGGCTGCCCCAGCTCCTGTGCCCAGGATGGCCTGGGTCAAGAAGGAGGAGGATGAGGTGGAAGGTGCTGAGGCTGCTCCAGCTCCTGTGCCCAGGATGGAGTGGGTCAGGAAGGAGAAGGAGGAGGATGGTACTTGGGCTGCCCCATCTCGTGTACCTGGGATGACGAAGGTCAGGGAGGAAGAGGAGGAGGAGGAGGAAGGTGCTGGGGCTGCTCCAGCTCCTGTGCCCAGGATGGCCTGTGTCGAGAAGGAGGAGGAAGGTGCTGGAGCTGCTGCACCTCAGCAGCCTGTTGAGGAGCAGGAGGTGCAGCTGCTGCAGGCAGGTGAGTGGCTGAGCTGCACCTCAGGGCTGGTGGCTGCAGCCAGCTTGGCCCCATCCCACCCCCTGTGGACATCCCCAGGGCAAGAGGGGAGGGGGCTGTTCCTCATGCTCCATCCACTGGGCACCCCCAGCCCCAACCTGCAGCCAGAGAGACGGGGGTCAGTGTCCCCAGCAGCCCCTGTCCCAGGGATGGTCTCTGGGGAGCACAGGGCTCGGCCGTGGTCTCCAGTCTCTCGCGTAGCCCCTCAGCTCTACCTGCACTTGGTCTTTGCCACCTCCAGGCTGGGAGCTGTCAGAAGAGGAGCAGGATGGGGAGCACGTCCGTCATGCCTTCCACAGTAAAGCACAGGTACCCACAGTCATCCCTGCCTGGGCTGGGCCTGCTCTTGCTGCCCAGCCAAGCACCCAAAAGCCTTTGAGTCCAGCACAGTGTGCTGAGAAGGAAAGGACTTCTCGAGCGAAGCTCAGGGACCGGCTCGCTCTGGCAGCACTCTTGGCAACTCAGCCACATCTCCTGCAGGTGCCCAAAGGCGTGAGGTGCATCTACAGGCGGCTCTTGTTCAAGAAGGTTGAGTTTACTGAGGGCATGATAGACAGCATCCTTCTGGGGATGACCCTCAAGAGCCCCCATGATGTGGTGGTGACCCTCCTGCGCTGCGCTCCATCGTGTGACAGGTATGGGTCTCAGTTGCCTGGAGCTCCCCAGGCCTGTGGAGCCCGTGCCATGGTGGCTGCCAGACAGCCGGAGATGTTGCGGCCCCTCCATTACCCAGCACTGGCGTGTCAGCCCCAGAGTGTGCTGCCATGCTCCCTCCCTGGCACCCGAGACACCATGGCTCGGCCACTTGCCTGGTGCTGCTGGCAAGGGGCAGCGGCAGAGGCAGGGCTGGTGGCCAGCCCGACCCCGGGGTTGCCCATGTCCCCGCACTGTGGCCGAGATCCTGCTGACACGGAGCTCCGGGCCTGCAGAGTGGCTGCGACCATGTGGAGGGCGATGGTGTCCTCGAGCAGGAGTGCCCAGGAGGTGCTGCGGGAGCTGCTGGAGGTGCTGGAGGACTGGCCGCTGCACAGCACCAGCACCAGCGACGGAGACAACTCAGGCGTCTTTCCCCTGGCCGTGAGTTTCTGGAGCAGGCCTTTGCTCGCCCCAGGGCCGCCGCTCCTGGCAGCTCTCCATCCTCCCCCACCGCTGCATCTCCCTGCCCCACGCGCTGGGCTGGACACCGGGCTTAGGGGCAGCTTTAGGGGCAGCCAGGCCAGCTGCTCCCCTGTGTCTCCCGTGGCCCAGGGCAGCACCTGAGCCTCTCCCTGCCACCCAGGTGCCCGGCCACAGGCACAGCTCAGCACTGAGCTCTGTCTCAGGGTGGGGTTTCTTTCCTGCAGGCAACCAGAGTGCTATGGGAGATCCTTCGGCTGCCCAGCTGCCCAGATATGCTGAAGGAGCATTTCCCACGCTTCTTTGGGGTTCTGCTCTTCCAAATCATCTTCAGCACAGGGCAGATTCCAAGGGTGGTCGATAGCTTCTGGAGGGGATGCCAGCAGGAAGAATGCCTTCCCATTCCTCCCAAAAGGTACTCCTTCTCAGTCCTCCCATCCCTGCCATGGCCCCGGGGCTGGGGCCAGGGCTCCCAGCCTGATCTGGGCTTTGTTCTGCTCACAGATACACAGCAGAGACTCTGCAAGTGCTGCTGTGCCGTATGGGCTACAAGGACAAGGTGTCTGCAGTTGAATGCAGGCATGGCTGGGAGATGCTCCTCAACACTGAGACCCAGCACTGTGCAACGTGTCTGCTGGCCAGGTGAGAGCCCCCTTCTCCCTGCTCCACCACATCCCCCGCGCCCCATTTCGACCCCCACAGTTCTGCACCCCAGGCAGGGCAGGATTCTCGTTGGAAGGGGCAGGAAGGGTGTTTTTCCAGTCTCAGTTACCTTTGTCCTGGCGAGGGGTGTTGGGGGAAGACCAGGCGTCTGTGAGCCAGTTCCAGGAGAGCTTTGCCCACCCTGCTCAGGGTCGATGGTGCCTTTTTCCCCCTGCCAGAGAGATGCGCCGTTCCAGCGCGGGATGCCCGATTGCCAACTACATGGTCGAGCAGTTTGGTGACAAGAGGAAGTGCTGGAAGGCTCCTGCCATGGCGTTCGTGATCGAAGTGAGCTGAAAGGCAAGCGCTGCCTCACTGAGCTGCCTCCCACCGCTCTGCCCTCCCGCAGCCACAGCACTGCGAGGGGGGAGCCCAGCCAGTGGAGCTGAGGCAGAGAGTGGCTCCATGCCCCGCGGCTCAGGGCAGGGAGCCCAGGGGCTCTCGGCAGCTGCTGCTGCCTTTGGGCTCGGCTGCCCAGGATGGTGCCCGCGCCCTGTGCTGCTGCCTGGAGATGCCCCAGCACGGTGCTGGAGCTCTGCCGGCCAGACACCCCAGTCACTGCTCGCTCTCTTTCAGTTCCTGGACTGCCCTGACATGACACAATGGCATGATGAACTCTTGGAGATCCTCATAATGTACGTGTGGAGCAGGAGAAGCGTGATGTGTCACCTGGGACTCAGAGGTCTCCTGGTGCTCAGCAGGACACCCTCGATGGTGAGAAGGGGCAGCCAGCTGAAGCCATGCTGGCAGTGTGGGGCTGGCTGAGGGCTGCTGGGTAACATGGCAGTGTGGACTTGGCTGGGCTTCGGGAGCTGTGGCAGCTGCTGCCAGCTCTCCCGCCTCCCCGGTCACCTGCCTGAGTCATCGGGGCAGACCTTTGGCTTCTGGGCCCCGAGGCAGTAGTGTGGGGTCGAGGGGCCGGAGCTGTTTGGCCAGTGCAGCCTTTCCCGGCTTCACAGCCCAGCTTTGTGTCCCACACAGGCCAGAAAGATGGGGCTTCTGCTGCGAGGTCTGGTAACGCTGCTGCACGAAGTAGACAAGGAGGAGCTCGGGATGACCCTTGAGTTGCTTCTCAAGGTGCTCCAGGCCACACACAGACCAATGTTCATCCCCAGCACTCTGCTTCTGGCTGAGAGGCTCCTGCTTCTCTTCAACCACGTAAGGCTTTGGGCCTCCCCATCACAGACACTGGGTGCTGCCAGGAAACTTTGTGCCCTGTGGTTGTTCAGAGCCATGCCCAGGTGGGCCTGGAGCAGCCAGTGTTGAGCTCTCGCCCTCTTCCTTTCCACCAGGACAACGACTCTGTCCAGCAGCTCTCCATTTGCCTCTTTTCTGAGGTGATGGCGACTGTAGAGAAAGAGGCAGAAGAGCCACTGCAGACGCTGGTGCAGCGGAGCCTGCTTCCGCTCTTCTTCCACCTGCATGATGAAAAGGAGGACATGGCCCAGGTGAGGGTTTCTGCCCTGCTGGTGTCCCCGTGGGAGGTGGTTTGGCTGCCTTCTGCCCTGGCACCTGGCAGAGCCTCCTCCAGCTTCCTGGTGGCCTTGGCCACAGAGCAGCAGCTCTGGTGGGGTCTGTCCTGCTGCCCCTGCAGCACCAGCTGCCCAAGACAGGAGCAGACCTGCTCCTGTGGCCAGGCACCCAGCCCATCTACGGGCACGTTCCCCAGCTGCTGCGTCTTTGAGCCCTGCTCGGGTGCAGGGAATGCAGGTCCCGTGCCCTGAACTGTGGTGCCACCTGCCAGCCTCTGCTCCTCTGCAGGTCTCTTGGCTGACCCTACTTCATGCTGCCCAGTTCCTGAGGAAGAGGAAGCTCAGCCAGCTTGTGGAGGGGAAGAAGACACAGGAGATCATCGAGTATCTGGTGAGGATGGCCACCGAGGCCCAGCCCCAGCTGCACAAGACCCTGCCCCCAATGCCCAGTGTGTGGGGCTGGCAGCAGTGCCCCTGCCCACTGCCGCAGCCCGTCGCCACCAGCCTGCACCCTACACACGCTCCCTTCCCTGGGGCATCTGCTCTAACCCTTCCCTCCATCCCCTTGCGCTCTCTCCAGCTGGCAGAGCACCAGAGCCAAGCAGATGAGTACCTGCAGCAGGCCCTGCCCTACCTGCACAGCCCTCAGAAGTCCATCCAAGAGGCGGCCATCAGGTTCCTTGGTGAGCCACCACCCCAGGGTCCTTCCCTGCCCCAATACAGCGTGGCCCCAGCCCCGACTGCTGCACCGGCAGCAGGAATCATCCCCATGGCTGTGGAGCCCTGAGTACCCGATGCGTGGCTGGGGTGCCCACAGGGTTCCCTGCTGCCTGCTCCCACCCCTGACACAGGCTGTGTGTCCCTAGAGCTCGTCAGACGGCACATGAAGGAACAGCAGGAGAAGCTCCAGGTCATCTACAAGGGTGAGTGAGGGCAGCGGGGCATCCACGGGGGCTGGCGGGGAGCAGGAAAGACCCCGGGCTGGGCAGGGAGATGCAATCCCTGCCCCTTCTGGGGAGTTGTTCCTGGGGTCCCTGCAGTCCCGGGCTCTGACTGTGACTCCATGCCGTTCTTTTCAGCCCTCCAAGGCATGAGAGACGACCTCAGTCCATCCATCTCCAAGCTGGCAGCTGACACTCTGCTCCTGCTGAGTGCTGCAGAGGGAAATCATGGCTCCAGCTCCAGGCTGCAGGGGCTGCAGGACTGGCTCGGCAGGGCATGGAGGAGGCTGCGCTCTCTGTGGGGCTCAGGCTGCTGGAGCTGCTGGAGCTCTGGGGAGAGCTGACTGTGGACTAGCACAGCAAGTCACATTCTCCACACTCTCTGGAGATGTCGCCACCACTTCTCGCAGGCTGCTCACTGTCACCCGCAGTTGTGGAGCAAGCTGTCCTCTCCCCTGTCCCTCTGGAGAGTGTTGGGGTGGAGAACAGCTTGAGAAAGGTGCTCAGCACAAAATAAACACAGTTCCTTCAGCAATCCCAGATGACTCCTTGATAACACTGCTCCTGGGGCTGTCCTGGGAAGCTCTGAGAAATGCTCTGGGGAGGGTTGAGCTGCTTTCAGAAGGTCTGACTGCATGTAGGGCAGGTTTCTTTAAGGCTGCTTCACCTTCTCCGGCCATTCCTGCTCACGAGGTGAGCAAACAATGCCCAGCAGATGCAGGCAGGAGAAGCGAGCAGCGGTGCAGAGACAGGGGTGCATTCCCATCTGGGCTGCCTCCGTCTCTCCCTTGGAGGCAGCTGAGATCACAGTGTGGCCAGGATGGGGGACACAATGGAAAGAGGAGTGGCCGGGCTGAGCAGAGCTTTGGCTGGAACTCAGGAAGAAAAGGGAAGTCTAAGGCCTGTGGAAGAAAGGGGCCGTGCAGGAGGCTAAAAGAGGGAGATTCAGACCAGAGAGAAGGGAGAAATGTTTGATGCTGAGGGTGGTGAGACCCTGGCCCAGGTTGCCCCGAGAGGTGGCAGAAGGCCCATCTCTGGCACCATTGCAGGTCAGGTTGGCCCTTGGGGCTCTGAGCAACCTGCTCTAGTTGCAGATGTCCCTGCTCCCTGCCGGGCGGTTGGACTGGATGACCTTGAGTCATGTCCCTTCCACACAAACCATTCCATGATTCTGTTTTCAGCTGTCATCATCCCTGGACCTTTTGCATACTTGCTCTACTCCACAGTCTTTAATCATAATGTCCCTCAATGGTCCTAATGGCTTCACAACGCGATCTTCAGAGACCAGCTTCCTTCTGGGAGGGGTTCAGTGGGGAGGCAGGTTTGAAGTACCTCAAGCTTCATACTTTTGTATGCTCTAGTGTACATTTGGAGCAGTTTTCTTGGCTTTGTGTCTGCGTAAATTATCGCAATGTAGCCCTAGGTTTTTTACAGCACAATCTTTGCTTTATTCCTACGTTGCCATAGTGAAAAACGGATTTGTAGATAACTAACTACGAACACGCAGGTGAAACATTACTGGTCTGCACCAGCAGCATGTACCAGCTGAGAGATGAGAAAAACTCCTTTAAAATTCCAGTGTTAGCAAGTTTTCGCTGCCAAGCTCTGAACGGCTCCACCTCCAAACCCTTCTGGGTAATTACTTCCCATGTAAGATTTTTTTTTTTATACCTTCATAGTGAAATTTAAAATTAGCTCCAAAACCTTTAATTAAACTCCTTTGACACAAGTGCAGGGCTCAGTGCCTCGGTCCTTTTAAATGGCTTTGCCTCAATAACGGGAATTTGGAGTTGAATAAAAACAGTTCTTTGTGTTGGAGCCCAGGCAGCATAAAGGTCTTTCACCTTTTTGCCTGATTTTTGAGCATATGTCATTATCTGCTCCGCAGTACTAATTCATCCCCACCCCAGACCTCACGATCCTGAGTGCATTGCTGTGACAGCCGTGATAAATCCACAGCACTTCAGGGATGTGAATGCACAGAAAATGAGTAAATTCTACCAAAATGCCAGCAAACAGCTTAATCTTGACCATGAAAAATTGTTCCAGGGCAAAAATGCTGGGAATCAGGTTGATCTGCATTGCAGGAGGAGACTTCTGTGGCCATCGAGAGATTTCCAAGCGCAGTCAGGCTTTGCTGCCGCTCCCTGCCCCCACAGTGCCACGTAGGAGATCCCACAGCAGCGGGATGGGGGGAGAGGAGCGGGAAGGGGGAGCAATACTGGGAGGTGCTGCCTTCCGTCTGCTCTGCTCCCTTAATGAGAGAGGAGAGCTGCCAAAAGACACTTCTCCAGCACAACTCCTCCCCTCCAGCCACCCAGCTTTAAAATACATTTGCAGGTCGGGCACAACTTGCGTTTCTTCTGTCGTGAGTTAGTTCAGGTGCAGTTAAGCTCCCTGGGGAGCCTTGGATTTAGGGGGCTGGAGATCTGCTGAGCTATAGTTTAATTTCAAAAAAACCCAAACAGTTTGTGGTATGAGTCTGATCCTACAAAAACCTACTCAGATGTTCAGTACCAGATAAGAACAAATTCTGTCTGCAGGGACACTTATTTTAGCTTCTTAATTGCAGAGTGAATTGCAGTTCTCACTGGAGACACACACCAAGGTACACATCATGTAATCTGTGCTCTGCCTAAGTGCTGTTTGAGTCCTCACAGAGAGGACAGAGTTTTAACTCAAGTCACAGAATCACAGAATCACAGAATCACAGAATCATCTGGTTGGAAGAGATCTTTAAGATCATCGAGTCCAAACGTTCACCCTGCACTGCCAGGGTCCCTAAACCATGTCCCTCAGCACCACATCTACATGGCTTTTAAACACCTCCAGGGATGGGGACTCCACCACCTCCCTGGACAATCTGTTCCAATGCTTAATGACCCTCTGCATAAAGAAATTTTTCCTGATATCTAACTGAAATTTCCCCTGCCGCAACTTAAAGCCATTTCCTCTTGTCCTGTCATTCATAATATGGGAGAAGAGACCGACCCCCACCTCTCTACAACCTTCTTTCAGGTAGTTGTAGAGAGCGATAAGGTCTCCCCTGAGTCTCCTTTTCTCCAGGCTAAACAACCCCAGGTCCCTCAGCCACTCCTCATAAGACTTGCTCTCCAAACCCTTCACCAGCTTTGTTGCCCTTCTCTGGACATGCTCCAGCCCCTCAACATCCTTCTTGAAGTCAGGGGCCCAAAACTGGACACAGGACTCAAAGTGTGGCCTCAACAGTGCCGAGTATAGGGCAACAGTCACTTCCCTGCTCCTGCTGGCCACACTATTGCTGATACAAGCCAGGATGCCATTGGCCTTCTTGGCCACCTGGGCACACTGCTGGCTCATATTCAATGAGCTGTCGACCAGCAGCCCCAGGTCCTTTTCCTACTGTGCAGCTTTCCAGCCACTCCTCCCCAAGATTGTAACATTGCAGGGGGTTCTTGTGGCCCAAGTGCAGGACCTGGCACTTGGTCTTGTTGAATTTCATACAATTGGCCTCGGCCCATCAATCCAGCCTGTCCAGATCCCTCTGTAGAGCCTCCTGACCTTCAGGCAGATCAACACTTCCTCCCAACTTAGTGTCATCTGCAAACTGACTGAGGGTGCACTCAATCCCCTCATCCAGATGATTGATAAAGATGTTAAAGAGGACAGGCCCCAATACTGAGCCCTGAGGAACACCACTGATGACCGGCCGCCAGCTGGATTTAGCTCCATTCCCCACCACTCTCTGGGGCTGGCCATCCAGCCAGTTTTTTTACCCAGTGAAGTGTACACCCATCCAGGCCATAGGCAGCCACTTTCTGCAGAAGAATGTGATGAGAAACAGTGTCAAAGGCCTTGCTAAAATCCAGGTAGACAACATCCACAGCTCTTCCCTTGTCCACTAAACAGGTCACTTTGTCATAAAAAGAGATCAGGTTGGTCAAACAGGACCTTCCCTTCATAAATCCACGTTGACTGGGCCTGATCACCTGACCATCCTGTACATGCCGCATGATGACTCTCAGGATGATCTGCTCCATGAGTTTCCCCGGCACTGAGGTCAGACTGACAGGCCTGTAGTTCCCTGGATCTTCCTTCCAGCCTTTCTTGTAGATCAGTGTCACATTTGCCAACCTTCAGTCAGCTGGTACCTCCCCCGTTAGCCACGACTGTTGGTAAATGAAGGAAAGTGGCTTGGCGATCACCCCCGCTAGCTCCTTCAGAACTCTTGGATGGATATCGTCCGGCCCCATAGAATTCTGCACATTTAAGCTGTGTACCAGTTCACTTACCGTTTCCTCTTGGATTATGGAACCTTGATAATGCTCTCTATCTCCATCGTCTGGCACTAGAGGCCATGCACCCAGTGAGTTCATCTGACCATTAAAGACTGAGGCAAAGAAGGCATTGAGTACCTCAGCCTTCTCTTCGTCTTTGGTCACTATTTCTCCCATTGCGTCTAGCAAGGGATGGAGGGTCTCCTTAACCCTCCTTTTGCTATTAAGGTATTTATAGAAACTTTTCTTATTGTCTTTTATGTCAGTGGCCAGATTAAGCTCTAGTTGGGCTTTTGCCTTTCTAATCTTCTCCCTGCATAATCTCAGAGAATCCTTGTAGTTTTCGTGAGTGACTTGCCCCTTCTTCCATAGGTCATAGACTTTCTTTTTCTTCTTGAGCTCTAGCCAGAGCTCTCTGTTCAGCCAGGCCAGTCTTCTGCCCTTCTGGCTCACCTTGCGGTTCACTAGGGCAGCCTGCTCCTGGGCTTTGAGGATTTCCCTCTTGAGAATTGTCCAGGGTTCCTGGACCCCTTTGCGCTTCAAGACTGCCTCCCAAGCGACCCTGCTAACCAGTCTCCTGGAAAGGTTAAAGCCTGCCCTCCGGAAGTCCAAGGCTGCAGTTCTGCTGACCCCCCTCCCTCCTGCTCCTAGAACTGAAAATTCTATTACCTCATGGTCACTATGTCCAAGACAGCCTCCAACCTTCACATCATCCACAAATCCCTCTCTGTTGGTGAACAACAGATCCAGCAAGGAGTCTTCCCTGGTTGGTTCCCTTACCAGCTGTGTGAGGAAGTCATCTTCCACATGCCCTGACAACTCCTGTGCAAGGATCCTCCTCCCCTTTTAAGACAAGTGTACCCCATCAGATGCCAGCAAACCTGGTGTGGTATAAATCACCCCGTGGTCAAAGAACCCAAAGTCCTGCTGGACTTGGAGCTTGGAGCCAGGTATTGACCTGGTGAGTCTTTCTGTTTCTTCCCTCATCATTTCCTGCCACTAGGGGGATAGAGGAGAACACAACTTGTGCTCCTTGATCCCTCCACCAGACATCCGAGGGCCCTGAAATCTTTGTTGATTGTTCTTAGGCTTCTTGTGTGGAGAATTTCATCACTGCCTAGCTGAAATGTTAATAACGGGTAATAATCTGTAGATTGTACAAGAGTGGGAAGCTTCTTCACCACATCTCTAGCTCAGACCCCAGGCATGCAGCAGACTTCCCTGTGCAGTGGGTCAGGTCTGCATTTTGGGCCTTTTGTTCCCTTCAGAAGAGAGTCACCTATGACAATGACCCGAGTTTTTTTCTTTGATGATGTGGTATTCAAGTTGGGCTTTTTTTGACTGATCCTCGTTGATGCTTCCACTCTTGATGAGTCTTCTTTCTTATAATTTGTTGGTTCAACCTGCAGAGCCTCATATCTATTACTTAAGGGCACCTGGAAAGGTGGGGACCTTGCTGAGGCAGCAAGCCTGTTACATCCTGGAAGATTTGCTTTCAAACTTGAATAAGCTTTTTGCCGTCTTTTTTCAAGATGGACAGATTTCTTTTTTCCTTGTTGTAAATGCAGAAGTCAACTTCCAAAAGCAATCCAGCAGTGTACAATTGCACATGTCCAAAGATCCCATGTGGAGTTTATGGCAGGAGCCACTTCTACGACCCAGTTACATCTGTCTGGGCTGTGGGTAGAAGGTCTCTGACGCTGTCTTAGCACTGGCCTTGTTCAGATCAGGTCAGGGCTTCCCTCCTGCTCAATCTGTTGCAGAGGAAGTGACTGGCTGGTCATGGGAACACCTTAAATAGCAACATCTGGATTACAGCTGCAGGGCTGCTGCCCTTTGACCTCAGGGGAGAGAATCAGTCAGAGAGAGGAACGGGAAACAGCATTAAAAAGCCTGAATTCCAGGTAAACTCCAAACACTTCTTATCTCCTCATTGCCTACTTCAGACCGTGTCAGTGTTCCAGGAGTTTGCCTAAAAAATCCTTTGTTTAGGTCTCTCTGGGAGCCATCCTTAACCATTTTCCTCCTAAGTCCAATTTAGGGCAATGGGGAGATGTTGCCACAGAAAATTGGAGAAAAAATAATAAAAGCCTCATTCAAATGGCACAGACTCCAAAATTATTTTTCTGCATTTTCACAGGCTATCAGGATATTGCTCATCTCCGGGCAAAATTAACGACCTTACTAAACCCCCTTATCCATCACTGAAGCTGTATCTGAGACCTTAAGTGATACGGCATTATCTGTGCCTGTGCTCTGCAATCCTCTGGCTGTTCCATACCCAGTTTTATCGGTTGCAGTTTTGGTAGGGAAAATGAAATTTAGATAAAAGTGGAAAAAAGGGTATAGAAACATGGAGGTGGAAGTAAAGAAAGAATGTACTTTAATAAATGAAATATTAAAAATTGCTAATTTTAGCAATATGTGCACAGAAATAGAAAATGTCAGAGTTTACATCTATAGCGATCATAGAATCACGAAGGGTTTGAGTTGGAAGGGACCCTCAAAGATCATCCAGTGCAACTGCCTTTCCATGGGCAGGGACACCTTTCACTAGATCAGGTTGCTCAAAGCCCCATCCAGCCTGGCCTTGAACACTTCCAGAGGCAGGGCAGATGTCAGAGTGGCTCCAAGATGGATTTTGGTTATGCTGCTAGGCTGTCAGGAGACTTACACAACCTTGTGGCTAGGCTCAAGGCCTTGTGGATGCAGCATCTATGGGAGAGAATCAGATCTCCCTGGGGTTACCTTCCTCCCCACTTCTCACTCCCTCAGGATTTCCTGCAATCTGTAATCAAACCAGAAAGACAGGGTTGATGCTCCTCTGAAACAGCTGCAAGTTCCTCCAGCTTTTAGAAATGGTGGTGCACTTTGGATTTGGCCAGAAAAACTTTATTTTCTGCAGATGGTGAACAGAACAGCCCAGGTGTTTAGCTGAAATATAACCCATTTTAACTGCACTAAGCATTAATCATTTGCAGAGTTCAAATGACATTTTTGTAGCTTTTGTAGACTCAAAGACCCATGCTGTTTATAAGCATGCATGATGATAACCATGCTTCATTCAAGGAGCGTGTACATCAGCATGTGAATGGGGTTAGCTTGTGTACGTCATTCCTCTTGACCAACTCTAGACATGATGAAAGTCACCTGTTTCAGACCAGCTAGTGTCTGGTTGGGGCTGAGGGATACCCTCCCCTTTTGTTGTTCCTAAACAGTTGTTTGCAAAGGAGCATTTCACTTTAATTTGAAAAAGCTCTCCCTTGTTCCTGAATCCACTGCTTCCACTTCCATGTTCTCGATGCAAAGAATAGCCTAAAGCTCCACAACTTATTTGTCCCCAAAATCATCCCTCTGACAGAGGAATTACTGAGTTATGACACAATAAAACCTAGCCTCCACCCCCTCCATCTTTTGGAGCTGACAGCAGTTGCTGTGATTTATCTGCAGCTTCTCCAGGGCTCTTCACTACAGGGAGGGAGAGACCAGCAGGTGGTGGCTGATGCAGGTTTCCCTCTCTGCCTCAGGAGAAGGGATGGTGCTTTGCTGACCCATCGATACTCAGGGCATGGGGAAGTTTTTGTCTTCAGTTTGTTGGGCAGGAGACGAGTGACCTGCATGGAAAACGATGACATAGAGGACAAGGAGGTGGCTTGCTGTAGCCATGGGAGGTTTAGCAAAAGGGGTGACAGGGCTGTGGGGTTCAGCAGCATTCTGTTTGCTGCCCTGTGCCACATGAGGGTGGACAGGCATTGCCCCAGGAGGGGCTGTAGCAGGGCTGCAGGCACATCAGTAGTTCAGTCAGTCACTCGTGCTCCTACCTCCTCACCCTGCCAGCCGTGGCTCTGGGTAACCTGCAGCAAGGAGCGAACACAGAGGAAGCCAGCAGGGTTTTGAGGACAATGCCACAGGCAAAATGGGGCAGGAGAGGAGGCAGTGGCAAGAAACTCACCAGGTCCTTCTGCAACACAGATGGCTCAGAGCAGAGAGGACTTGGAGGAACCAACTTACACATCTCTACGCATGTCAGAGAAAACACATCCTTCCATTTTCTTCTGCCCCTTGCTCCCAGAGCTGTGGTATGGCAATGGGCACACAGGACCAGGTTGAGAGGCATGGTACAAGGCAACAATGGAGGGGTCTGCCAGGGGGGCCATGTTGCAAAAAGAGGGGAAATAAAACTGGTCTTAAGGCTGACACCGAATATACAAGACAAGCAGAATTGGGGAGGGCACGAATAATGACGGTTTATTTATAAGAGCAACATTTACAGGTTCTTTTGGTATTGCCTTTGATAAACAAACTGCAGAGCTATGGCTTATTTACTAGAGAGACCGTACAGGTCTAATACCGAAAGCTCACAACCTGCCTGTTGTAGCCTGGCTACGTGGTAAAATAAGCCTGCTAATGCACAAGCAGTACATTAGGAGTAAGTAAAATCACGACTATAACCACACAAAATACACCCGGGGACAAGAGTATAAAATACACCCGGGGACGACAGTATCACTCAGCATAGGCTGAGGTAAAGAGTCTTACCCACAAGGCGTCCCAAGTAGGGGGTGGAGAGGGGAGCGAATTTGTCAATCCATCCATTGGTATGAGTCCAAATCTTCTCCTATCCCAATTTGGGGTCGAAATTGGGGCCGTATTTATACCCAGGTTTTTTACATGACATCATTGGTGTAGACGTGCATGTGGGCATGACTGTAGACAAGCTTATCACTTATGTTAATAGCACAAAGTCTGTCGATTTACACCTTTATAGGTGGAGGTAACAGCTCATTTTGTCCAGGGCGGGAAAAATGGAAGAATGAGACCACCGGACCTCCACCCAGCTTCATACTTCTCCAGGACATTCAGATAACTCCTAACACCAGATATGGATCTAGTGATAGTTGTAGCTCTGATCGTCACCTCACCCAGTGATGAATTTTATCGACAAAGAACTTGCAGGCATTCAGTTGCAGACATGTACATGTCTGATGTGACTTGGACTTTGTGCTGGGACCGTACTCTCTACAGGCTACAACCCTCCTACTCCTCCCAGCTCTGCAGCAGCAAGCATCTGTGGGCTTTCCCAGGGCTCCCAGCTCTCCATTGAGGGCTGATGCAAAGAGAAGAGGCTGCAGAGAGGTGAGGCAGAGGAGAGGAGAGGAGAGGAGAGAAGAGGCTGGAGCAGCTCCTGAGAGCCTGCACTTCCTGCCGTGGGGCAGGTGCACCACAGTCCACTTCACCTTGAATCATCTTCAGTGTCCGCAAGACACAACTAACTGCTGTGCCCGTATGCCACTTGGCAGGAGGACACGCCCAGGGAGAAACATGGCTGCAAGCCCAGACATCAACTTTCATTATTTGCTTAGTGTGGGGGTGATGTTTTCTGGGAAATAATTGCTGTCCCCTTTTGCTTGCTAAGGTGTGTATTTCCAAAAAGCATGTGACGAGTTCCTCAGAACAGGTGCCCTTGGCTGTACCCATTGCAGCAGGGCTGAAAGCCATCCAGGGTCATGAGGGGAGTGGCATTGGCATGTCCATATCACTGCCCCATCACCACCCAGGCAGATTGTCTGCAAACCCGCTTCTCCTGGCTTGCTGCGCTGCTAGGGGGGACAACTTCCATGGGAACACTTTGCTAAAACATGACCAACTAACTCAATTACTCTACCCTGAGAAACTTCAGATTTTGTATCTGACTCTGCATGCAGGCTTCATGCTGGAAAGAGTAACCCTTCAAGCAGGAGGATTAAGTGGGGCTGCAGGAAATCAGGTGCAGGACTCTTTAATGAAACACATCTCCACGTGCTCACTGTGGTAATTAAAGGGATGGAAAAAGAAATCCCAGCAACTCTTCATAAATAAGGATGTGAGGCAAGTACTGCCCTTTTAAGTCCCTCTCTTTAAGCAATTTTCCATAGCAATATGAAAATTAAACTGTAAAGTTTGTTGCATTGATATCAATACAGGAAAAGCAAAGTCGGTGCCATAACGTACTGAGTACACTGCGGCCCGTTCTCAAGGGCACAGCTGCTCAACCAAGGAATAGCTTTTTTAAAAAAACAGACAGTAAGAAGATAACGACAATGTGAACTAAGATCTGGTAATAATACAGCTTCTGAAGCTCTGCATTGTTAATACCAACCTAATTTGAATAATTATACCTGTAAGAGTTCCTTAATTGACGTATGTTTGCAAAATGTAAACAGCTTGTTTTAAGATTATTATCCGCTTTTAATATTTCAGCTAGGCAGTGATGAAATACTACATGCAAGAAGCCTGAGAAGAATCAAAAAAGATTTCAGGGCCCTTGGGCGACTGGTCAAGGGATCAGGAGTGCAAGTGGTGTTCTCCTCAATCCCCTTAGTGGCAGGAACTGAGGAGGGAAGATACAGTAAGACCCACCAGGTCAATACCTGGCTCCAAGCCTGGTGTCACCAGCAGGACTTTGGGTTCTTTGATCATGGGATGATTTATATCACACCAGGCTTACTGGCATCTGATGGAGTACACCTGTCTCAAAAGGGAAGAAGGATCCTTGCACAGGAGTTGTCTGGGCTCATTGATAGGGCTTTAAATTAAATTTGAGGGGGGAAAGGGAAAAACTCTGGCATGCTGGGACTAAACCTGAGCTGCACACCAGTGCTAATTGGACAGCATTCCAGGGAGCTACTTGAGTATGCTGCACCAGTGGGGATTGAGGGCAATGTGTTTGATGATAGGATAGCCACAATGGTCACTGGTGTTCCAGGAGTCAAGGTAGCAACAGGGAAAGTTCAGGCAGGAGTCAAGCCTTCTCCATGTAAGGAAAAGGCAAAGCGATCACTAGCCCAGTTGAAGTGCTTCTACACCAATGCACGCAGCATGGGCAACAAACAGGAAGAGCTGGAAGCCATTGTGCATAAGGAAAACTATGATATAGTTGCCATCATGAAGACCTGGTGGGATGATACGTGCAACTGGAGTGCTGCACTGGATAGCTACAAGCTTTTCAGGAGAGATAGGCCAGGCAGGAGAGGAGGGGGAGTGGCTCTGTATGTTAGGGAGGGTTTTTATTGTCTGGAGATTAACAACGGTGATGAAAGGGGAGAGTGCTTATGGATCAAAATTAGGGGGAAGACCATCAAGGCAGATGTCATAGTGGGAGTCTGCTATAGACCGCCCACCCAGGAAGAAGATGTAGACAAAATATTCTACAAACAATTAGGAGAAGTCTCAAGATCACAGCCACTTGTTCTTGTGGGTGACTTCAATCTACCAGATATCTGCTGGAAATTCAATACAGTGGTGAGGAAGCAGTCCAGGACGTTCCTGGACTGTGTGGAGGACAACTTCCTTACACAGCTGGTGAGGGAACCAACCAGGGAAGACTCCCTGCTGGATCTGTTGTTCACCAACAGAGAGGGATTTGTGGATGATGTGAAGGTTGGAGGCTGTCTTGGACATAGTGACCATGAGGTAATAGAATTTTCAGTTCTAGGAGCAGGAGGGAGGGGGGTCAGCAGAACTGCAACCTTGGACTTCCGGAGGGCAGGCTTTAACCTTTCCAGGAGACTGGTTAGCAGGGTCGCTTGGGAGGCAGTCTTGAAGCGCAAAGGGGTCCAGGAACCCTGGACAATTCTCAAGAGGGAAATCCTCAAAGCCCAGGAGCAGGCTGCCCTAGTGAACCGCAAGGTGAGCCAGAAGGGCAGAAGACTGGCCTGGCTGAACAGAGAGCTCTGGCTAGAGCTCAAGAAGAAAAAGAAAGTCTATGACCTATGGAAGAAGGGGCAAGTCACTCACGAAAACTACAAGGATTCTCTGAGATTATGCAGGGAGAAGATTAGAAAGGCAAAAGCCCAACTAGAGCTTAATCTGGCCACTGACATAAAAGACAATAAGAAAAGTTTCTATAAATACCTTAATAGCAAAAGGAGGGTTAAGGAGACCCTCCATCCCTTGCTAGACGCAATGGGAGAAATAGTGACCAAAGACGAAGAGAAGGCTGAGGTACTCAATGCCTTCTTTGCCTCAGTCTTTAATGGTCAGATGAACTCACTGGGTGCATGGCCTCTAGTGCCAGACGATGGAGATAGAGAGCATTATCAAGGTTCCATAATCCAAGAGGAAACGGTAAGTGAACTGGTACACAGCTTAAATGTGCAGAATTCTATGGGGCCGGACGATATCCATCCAAGAGTTCTGAAGGAGCTAGCGGGGGTGATCGCCAAGCCACTTTCCTTCATTTACCAACAGTCGTGGCTAACGGGGGAGGTACCAGCTGACTGAAGGTTGGCAAATGTGACACTGATCTACAAGAAAGGCTGGAAGGAAGATCCAGGGAACTACAGGCCTGTCAGTCTGACCTCAGTGCCGGGGAAACTCATGGAGCAGATCATCCTGAGAGTCATCATGCGGCATGTACAGGATGGTCAGGTGATCAGGCCCAGTCAACATGGATTTATGAAGGGAAGGTCCTGTTTGACCAACCTGATCTCTTTTTATGACAAAGTGACCTGTTTAGTGGACAAGGGAAGAGCTGTGGATGTTGTCTACCTGGATTTTAGCAAGGCCTTTGACACTGTTTCTCATCACATTCTTCTGCAGAAAGTGGCTGCCTATGGCCTGGATGGGTGTACACTTCACTGGGTAAAAAAACTGGCTGGATGGCCAGCCCCAGAGAGTGGTGGGGAATGGAGCTAAATCCAGCTGGCGGCCGGTCATCAGTGGTGTTCCTCAGGGCTCAGTATTGGGGCCTGTCCTCTTTAACATCTTTATCAATCATCTGGATGAGGGGATTGAGTGCACCCTCAGTCAGTTTGCAGATGACACTAAGTTGGGAGGAAGTGTTGATCTGCCTGAAGGTCAGGAGGCTCTACAGAGGGATCTGGACAGGCTGGATTGATGGGCCGAGGCCAATTGTATGAAATTCAACAAGACCAAGTGCCAGGTCCTGCACTTGGGCCACAAGAACCCCCTGCAATGTTACAATCTTGGGGAGGAGTGGCTGGAAAGCTGCACAGTAGGAAAAGGACCTGGGGCTGCTGGTCGACAGCTCATTGAATATGAGCCAGCAGTGTGCCCAGGTGGCCAAGAAGGCCAATGGCATCCTGGCTTGTATCAGCAATAGTGTGGCCAGCAGGAGCAGGGAAGTGACTGTTGCCCTATACTCGGCACTGTTGAGGCCACACTTTGAGTCCTGTGTCCAGTTTTGGGCCCCTGACTTCAAGAAGGATGTTGAGGGGCTGGAGCATGTCCAGAGAAGGGCAACAAAGCTGGTGAAGGGTTTGGAGAGCAAGTCTTATGAGGAGTGGCTGAGGGACCTGGGGTTGTTTAGCCTGGAGAAAAGGAGACTCAGGGGAGACCTTATCGCTCTCTACAACTACCTGAAAGAAGGTTGTAGAGAGGTGGGGGTCGGTCTCTTCTCCCATATTATGAATGACAGGACAAGAGGAAATGGCTTTAAGTTGCGGCAGGGGAAATTTCAGTTAGATATCAGGAAAAATTTCTTTATGCAGAGGGTCATTAAGCATTGGAACAGATTGTCCAGGGAGGTGGTGGAGTCCCCATCCCTGGAGGTGTTTAAAAGTCGTGTGGATGTCACGCTGAGGGACATGGTTTAGGGACCCTGGCAGTGCAGGGTGAACGTTTGGACTCGATGATCTTAAAGGTGTCTTCCAACCAGATGATTCTGTGATTCTATGATTCTATTAAAAAAAAAAAAATTTTGCAGGTCTGCATTTTTTGCTGAGTTCTGCAAAGTACTGTGCTGACATCAAGTGGTGACATTTTTCATGCCAAAGCGAGCACATGCACAGGGCAATATCCCTTATCATAGAAATGTAAAGGCAAGTCCATGGAGCGATTAACGACGGCAGCCTCACTGCCAGGCACTGCCATGGGAATAGTTGGCCAAAGGAGTATGGAAAAGCAATGCAGCAGCTGCCGTGCAGGGTGAGGAGGGCTAGATGACCCTTTGCAGCAGCTCCTCAGCACACGAGGTGCTGGCTGAGTCCCCCCGCACCCACCAGATGAGACCACTGGCAACAGCCCCACTTTCCCCATCCAAGGAACCCCCAGCTGGGACAGGTACAGTGGAGTTTGGTGGCCCTAGGGAACTGAGGAGAGCATGGAGAGCTAATTTACTAAAGCAAGCTCAACACACTGTTATCCAAAGAGGGTGGCAGGCTATCTTCATTAGTTCTGCAGAAATATCAAGGAGAGAAAAATAAATACGTAGGATTATGAAATGGCTGTGATTAAAATCAAGCTTGATATTAGAAAGTTTTTAACTCCAAGTGAACTTCTGGAACAACATCCCTGTGGATACTCTGAAGGAAAAACCTCCCACATTGCAGTTTTAATGCAGAGATTAATTGTTTGCTGAAGGCATTAGCATCTGTGACGTGAGCTGTAACATCAGCCCGGGGTTGATAGGGACTGTCCTTGATGAAGCACAAGGTCGGCTTCACTAACCTGCCTTGGTACTCACTGAGGCTGGTTTTAAAAGCTGCAGTTGATGGGAAGTAAAGTTTTATTTGGGGGTTTACCCATGAATACTCAGATCAATTATACTTTGTCAAAAGAACTGCATACTCAAATAATATCTGGGAATTTATGACATGAAAACACAAACAGTCTCTAAATATCTAACTCAGATTTAAAAACACTTTTCCTCTCACCAGTTGTTGCTCTGACTGTAGAAATTGGTTTCCTGCTCTTCCCAGCAGCCTGCCTGTGCTGGGAGGCAAAAAACTCTCTGCAGCACCATTGCCATTGCATGCCAATGGGTCTACCCTTCCTCTCATCCTGGGCCACACGGGAGGGCTGCCCCGGCTGCTGGGTGCGTGACACAGCAGCTGAGGGAGGTTCTCCAGTCTGCTCTGTACTTAGACCTCCTCTCACAGACTCTGTGTGTCTGTGTGTCACCGGGATCCTGGAGTAAGGAAGCTGTCCATGTTCTCCTTCATGGCTGGGCAGTAGAAATCTAACTGTGAAAAAGAAAAATGCCATATCCATTCAGATACACCCCTACAGGGGAAATCCCACGCTTGGTTTGTCAGTTGCTCCAAAAGCTGATGGGCTTTGACCAGTGCAGCTAAGTCTTGGCAAATGTTTTGTGGGGACAGTGTATGAAAGAGTCACATCATAAAAGTGATCCCCACAGTCATCATCCAGCTTATGCTTTGCTATGGTACAAAGAAACATTCGCACTGTTCATTTCTCCCCATTTTATACCGAAATCTTGGAGCAGCTCTCAGCAGAGCTGGCAAACCAGATCCACCTTCAGCCAGTGCACTAAGAGAAGGGGCACTGTTGCACCACGAAGCAGGGGTTTTTCATGTGTTGACACTGAGGCCAGGCTTTGCCCTTAGGGATTTTGTTTTCTCATGAGCAGCTGGACTTTAAACTTCAACATCTCTCATGCAGCCATTTCCCCCAAGAGCTGCGGGAATGCAGGCAGGCGGCCATTAGGCGCCGAGGGTAACAATGGCATGGTGCTCTTGGACAATATTGTTTCTTCTCTCTGCCCTTTTCCTTCAGACAGAGCAGAAAGGTATGGCCTTTGTTTTGTTGCAGCTTTAATTCTTATTTGCTCTACTGCGCCTCTGAAAACACAAGTCATTTCATACCTTGTATTGTGTTTACTTCATGGCACAGGGTGACATCACTGAAAATTGTTCCTTATTTTCCTGACATTTCTCCTAGCTTTTTCCATATAGCTAAGTAAAACTGAGGCAATGAAATTTTGAAGTACCATCATTTACATCAGGGTAATATTTTGTCTTTTTTTATTGTTCTTAAGGAGTGCCCCATATATTAAAGAGAATATTATTTTATATTTCTAGTTGCTGCTGAAACAAAAATAGAAGAGTCCTGTGAAAGAGGCTGAGATGCATGCTTGTTATAGCTTGAAGAAATTTGTTTTTCTGTATTAGCCTCCATGGTTTGTCAAAAATAAGAAGGAGCTGGGCAAGGAAGAAAAAGATGGTCACTGCTTAAGAAGGTCGAAATGCCCCTGGCAGCAGCAGAAGTGCACTCCCAGTTATGCTGGATGCATCAGAACCACTGCACTGCAAAAGATGTGCCCTCGGGTGTCAGATAATACTTTAAGATGCAAAACACAGCCATGGAGATTTTCTTTTTTAATATCACACGCATGTCTGTTGCTCATCAAATATCCTCCAAAAGCATAACTAAGCATTCGCACATAGTTTCACAATAATTCTGTTAGCGCTGTCCGTTCTTCCAATTCTAATATTATTGATTACTTCAACCTTTGTGCCTAGCAGTACTGGGTCCTCAAACACTGTATAAAATACAAAAAAAAACCACCCCACAAGCAGTCCCTGCCCCAGTGTGTTTACTTTCCAAGCACAGGAGAACTGACAAACATGGGCTGACGCACACACGACCACATACTGCTTCATGTCAAAGGCAACAGGCGCCAGCAAGGCACCAGCAGTCCAGCTGGCAGGCAATTTTTGCTGCGGGCATCATCGCAAAGAGGAGTTTTACGACCTGATAACTCTCATGTCTTTGATCTCTCTTCTTCTTTGCTCAAATCAGAAAGATTACGGTGTCTTCCACATAAAGGATGTTGCATGATATAGCCGTTGATACAGCCCTTGTAACTTTTTTGAGTGTTGCTGAGGGGTAGCTTTTATTTATTCTCCTTAAGAGAGATTTGATTGAGAGCTCAGCCACGTCACGGTTTTGCTTCTGAGCAAAAAACACACCTTGGACTAGGACTGAAGGGCATCAGTTTGGATCCATCATCATAAATTAATACAGATCATTTCCACTTCTGCTGATGAGTCTGAAAGCCCCTTGCAGGGGGGGCTTACAAAATAGACTCTGCCTTTATGATCATCGTTTTCCTCTTTTCCTGGCTATGCCACAGCAGTGCTGCTCTGTGTGCCTGGTGCAGGAAAAAAGTCTGTCAGGAAGGGCTTCAAATTCTCCCTGCTTGGGAGCAAGTCAGGCACTCTCCAAAAACCAAAGGTCATGACTCCTCAGCAGAGCTTGGGCTGAGTAAGACTCTTTCAGTATATAAGTTTAATGTGGCTGAAACCCTGAAACTTCATGATTAAAATTGTCTGCTTAATAAAATCTATATGCAGAAATGAATCTAAGTATTGACGTTAGCATTTTGCTATACAATGTTCCAGTGTTTATATCAGCTGATGATGCAAACAATGTCATCAAGCGACAGAGGCGTGCCAGTTCCCTACTCTTGGAGGAGGTCCTCCAAGGCAGCTTGGAAAGGGAGTGCCTTGAAGAGAGATGTACGCATGAAGAAGCAAGAGAAGTATTTGAAAATGATGAAATGCTTGTAAGTATTTTGTTTTCTGGCGTGCATAATAAAAATCACTGCCTTGGTCCTTTACTATCAAATACAGCTCCACAGCCTGCTTCTTTTGTTTGGGTTCCTCTCCGTGTGAAATATTTGCACTTTGCACCTCTGCAGGTAGAAAGCAGGTGTCTTCAGTGGTCAAAATGGAAATGCAGAGGTCAGCTCTGACACTTTTAAAGTCCCCTCCTGAAAATGACGCATTCTGTGCCTTATGTTGTGAAAGTATACGACTGTTGTCCCATCCTGACCAGCCACAGAAACACAGTTTCAGCACCTCTTAGGGACCAGGAGGGGCAAGGGGGTGTTGGGATGGAGGGAAACAACTCACCAGCAAGTAATTGGACCTGTAAAAAGAGGCGCACTTGGTCAGCGGCTGCAAGTCCCCTCGTACAAGAGGCCCTCCCAACACATACAGCGGGATGCTGAGCCCTTTAACAGCAATCTGGGCGGAGATGGTGTTTGCAGGGAAAGCAGAGGAAACAGCCATTGGGCTGCCCATGGGCAGTTCCAGTGCTTTGTGGAAAGTTGATGGAGACAAGGCACAGGTTGTGGAGAGAGGTGTCCCCCTGGAGAAAGCAGTGGCAGAGCCAGTTGCTGTACCCAGGGAAAAGCGGGGCACATTGTTCTGGCGATCAGTGCTGGTGACCAGCAGCTTCACTCTGCGTGGACACCTTTGCCTCCAGCAGCACCTGCTGGCAGCCAAGCGAGACAGGACGGGATGGGACGGGGTCACTTCCCAGGCCACAGCATGCTGAAGAGACAATGGTCAGCCAGATTTTTTCAGGAAGCCAGCTTGCTAAAGCATCCAGCTGTTTCTCTCTTGCCTGCAAAGAGTTTCCTTTCCTTTATAGCTTAAGAAACAATAAAATGAGCGGGATGCAAATCCTCTGGCAGGGCAGAATTTGCAGTCATGCAACTGCATAAATGTTAAACCATAGTATCTGTTAGTAAAAGTAATATTACTATAAAAACATACAAAACATAGTAATGTTTTTCTTTATCAAAATATTTATGGAAAATGATATTATTTGTGAATTAAAATCTAATTTCCCCCCTTTTTTTTTTCAGAAAATGTTTTGGGATGCTTATTACGGTAAGCTGGCCTCTTGATTTCTCTCCTTCCTGGCAATATCACACTATGAACATTATGATTCTGTCCAGTGCTGGTTTTATGAGAGTTTGTAGCAGTTTATTCTACAAGAAACACACGGTTGTTGTTTGTCATGTCTCTAATAAAACAGAAGGAAAAGCGTTGATGTGAAAGGATTAAAAAGGTAATAAGTAGGAAAAAACATTTAAAACTGCAAAGCAAATAACAGCTGAAGGTGAGTAGATGTTATCATAATAAACAGGCTACATCTTTTCCTGAACTTAAGGCTGTTCTGAAACAACCTGGCACCTGAGGCCGCCTGCTTTGCTCATACCAGAGCAGCCCAGCTGTACCAGAAAAACCACCCAAATACAAACCTAGAACTGAAACCTGAGTGAGATAAATAGGTGTTAAAAGCTACTCAGCAGCCTGCAAAATCTGGACACTGGCACTGCATCATCTCTCAGCAGCCTTCAAGGCAAGAAACGTAAAAGCTGAGGGGCTGATGTAACTAGATGCCTGCTGAACAAGGAGCCTAGGGCACCAACTTATGGTGACTATGCCTTATTTCCTCCCTCTTTTCTGCATGCCTCATCCTAAGTTTTTATCTTGTTTTTAACTTAAATTTTATTAATTTCTAATCTTAGGTTTAGACAGTGGATAAGGAGGTGGCAAAGCCAGCAGTTAGTATTAATTTTCTGCAGAAGCCACTAAAACACTGAGTCCAGGGGACCGCTACATAGAAGAATCCCATCAGTGATATTAATGTTGTAAAGAATTACTTGATTACTTCTGTGAGGGTGAGATTAACTTCTCCTAATTTCAGTCATTGGGTGTTTGTACTAAGCATGTCATGCAGGCTTCCTCCCTAGTCTATGAAGGGAGAAGGGCAACTAGTTGAGAATGATCCACCCAAACAAGCTTAGCCACAATCATTACTATCTTTGGCCTCAGGGGTGCCTTCCTTGCTGTAATTAAAAGCCTTTATGTCCTCTCTTCTTCCTACAAAACTGCAGTGTATATTTCCGTCTTTATGACAATCTTTTCTAACATTTCAAAGAGTGTTACCATGCATCCCCATGGCTTCTTTTCTCCTCACCGAACAAATCTATTTTTTCATCCTGTCTTCCAAAGTCTCATTTTCTAGACTTCTGGTATGTGTGTTGCTTTCCTCTGTAGTCTGCATTGCGAATGAAAGATGGCTGGGGAGAAAGGCTGAGCATCCACCTAACTGGCTGGCTCACTCTTCGGTTCTGTTTTGTACTGCTCCACATTGGTCTTTCTTCAAGTCAAAACTGACGTAGTGGCATCTTGCTCTAGCGCAGATGTGTGCAGTCAGGGCACTTGGCCTGAGGCCACACTTACCCTCTTTTATTAACAGTATAATAACTGAGCTATTGATTCAATAACTTAGCTATTGATAATCTCTCTTTAAACATCATTTTCCAAACAGTTTTGTGCATGTAGTCCGTGTTTTCTTAGCTCACTTAACAACGCGTCATCTGAGACATTTCTATTCTAGGATGTTCACTGATTCCCCAGTAGGTCCTTTATCCTACAATACAATTAGATTTAATTGGTTTGAATTCTTTTATCTTGAAAAATGCATGTTGATTGTTACTTACCACCTTCTTATTTTGCTGGGCGCTTACAAGGAGTTTAATCATTCCAATAGCTTTCCAGTAACAGCAATCGTGCTGATTTGTCTATAATTCCTTGAATCTTCTCTTTCCTCCTTTAATAAAACTAAGCACTAGGTTTACTTTATTTTTTTCCCCAGTCTTACAGTACCTGAGCTCAGACATTTTTTGACACTTCCTTACCTGTATTTGAGCATGCAATTCAGAGGATTGAAACCATCTAACTTGCTTCAGGCTGTAGGTGTAGTCCTTCCCTAGGTCCAGGTACCCACCACTGCTGATGGAGGTCCTCACTTAACTCTACCTGCTTACCTGTGCTGATAAGCTCTCCCTAACCCACCCAAAAATCCCCTCAGGAGACCTAAATTTTGCAGGGGTGTGTGGGGAGAAGAGGTGTATACTGGTGGCACCTTGACTGCAGGGCTGAAGGTGGTAACTGCTTTAAGCCAGTATTTTTGTACTGCTAAAGCTAAAAGGTACGTGTGTCCACAGCCTGAGCAGATAGTCATTGGTGGGTTTTTTCCCAGTACCAGGCAGAGTTTTCAGCCTTCCATCCTAATATCCATTACAGCAGCCCACTAACTGAAGTTAACCTCTCTGATGAAGTTTTAAATTTTAGAAAGGTTTGAGAGCATGTCCTGGGATAGGCTTTTTTGACTTGCTCTCTGATTGCTTATGTCTACAATAAGCAGTGGTCATTTCAAGAGCATTTCCAAATTCTTTTGGAGTCTTTCCAGTTGGCAGAGGAAGGATAACTGGCAGCTCTGCCTGGGGCTTGACCCACAGTGAGGACATCCTCTGGTTTCAACGATTGCTTTATCAGAAAGACTAAGCTTGCTAGTGCCTGTGCTGCTCTATAATAATTATACAGATGTGTAAAAGACAGATTTCCTATTTTGATGCTGCTTGCTGTATAATTTTGATGCCAGCTTTTTTTATCCAGTGGTTATCAACCCAACACAGGAGACCTAAACCACCAGTCCCATATTACATTTGTAACGAGCGCATTAACTGTAACTCGGTGCTTTTCCCTGAAGCAGAGCATCCATCCTCCAGAAGCAAGCTCTGACTCTGGGTACCTCCCAGCCTCTCTGCCAGGTGCTGCGGAGCACTTCTGTAAACAGAAACTTGGGCTTGTAAAATTACTCCTGAGGAGCTAAAATTACTCCCAAGGAGCAGTTTGGTGAAACATAGCCCTTTTTCTGGCAAACTGCTTTTCGCAATGCTTCTCCAAGCAGCTCCCATGCTAGGAAGGGGACCGTGTAGTTTGGGTCAGCGGTGGTGGTGACTCGTCCCTCTCCTGTGGCATTTCTTCAGGTGGCAGGAGGTGTTCATCAAGCCCCTGCCAGCACAACGGCACATGTGAGGACAGCATTCGCGGCTACACCTGCACCTGTGCTGAGGGCTACGAGGGAGAGAACTGTGCTTTCGGTAAGGCATTGCTTCCCTCCTGTCATAGCAGGTCCCCAGGAGACCATAGGCAGCTCTCCCACTATGGCCAATTATCATAGTTTAGCTTAAAACACGCAGTTCTCGGCAGAGCAGCAGTGGTGTGTGCAGCCTATCAAAATATTACGGCATCCTGAGGTTATGCAGGCTGCCTCTTCCCCCTGAACCTCCCTTCTCGGGGGCCACAGCAAAAGGGCTGAAGCAAGTCCCCCTCACGGGTGGGGTCCAAAGGCAGCTCAGCCACTGCCAACGGCACGTCCCAGCTGCTTGTCTGCCGTGGTCCCAGGTGGTGTGTGGCCTGAAGAACCAGGGCTGTGGTACGGGGTAGCTTCCCAGCCACCCCAGTGCCTCCAAGGCCACACACCCACAAGACAGTCCTTCAGGACAGAGGGACTTCAGAAAATAGACTGTTTTCAGTGGAAGTGTAAAAGCCGTAAAGCAAAGACGGATGCTTTCTGGCACATAAAACACCCTGGACCAGATCCTACAGGTTTACATCTGCCAGGTTCTACCTTCCAGCCCTGTAGTCAGTATTTCTGCTGGCTCAGAGGTCCACTGGGGTGGGAGATGCCCCAGCTTGTGCAAGGCAAGGGTCATTTTCTATATAAAGGCTGTGATTGTGACCAGTTTCTGGGGGAGCACAGGAGGTGACACAGCTTGGACCAGTGCTGGGAACTGTATCTGCTCAGCATGAGCCTTACAGAACTATGCTATGTGAGGTTTTTTACTACTTTTCCACCTATGAGCTACATCCACCATCAAATGGCTGTTCCTCCTGATGCTTTGTGCTGAAGCTTAAGTGTTTGCACATCTATGGAAAGCTCACCTAGCATATTTCAAAGGTGATTAATACTCCCTTTCTTTTCTTTTCTTTGGCAGCTGTCAGTTTCAAGTTTCTTAGCACAAGCATGAGAAATAAGAGCTACGCCTTTGTCTTTACTGAAAACCAGAAAGCTTTAGCTGCCTTCTTCCTCAAGCAATACCTACCTTCTTAACATGTGTAATAATAGGTCCATCCCACCACCGCTGCAGATACTTACTGTTTTGGTTAAGAGAGCAGGAAGAAAACCCATGGCATCCTTTCATGGGTTCACATGGAAGGCCTAGTTTGACCCTTGGCTAATGCTCCCCAAAACTCAGAGGTCTGGTGCAGGGAGGTGCTGGGTGAACAGAGTTTGCAATGAGCCTGTGGATGCTGCAGAGATTCAGCTTTCTCCAGTTTCTGCTTAACAAGTGGAGAAACAATGCAGTGGGAAACACTACTGAGCCAGAGTCCCTACCCACCTCCACACAAAGCAAGTAAAAATAAAATGCTCAGTAAAGAGGACTCAAGCTATGCGAGAATACTCCAGCTTAACTGGTCCCAATGCTTTTCCTCCGCTTGTTCTCTTTAGCTAAAAATGAATGCCACCACCAAGCAAAGGAAGGATGTCACCACTTCTGCTACCCAGGAAGTAATACCTACCATTGTTCCTGTGCTGATGGCTATAAGCTCGGGAAGGACAAAAAACAGTGCATCGCATTGGGTAGGTGAGAGCAACAAAGTATAGGGAGCACATGCTCTGTGCTGGGGTCGGCAGGCCACCATCTGATATCCCGATGCGACCAGCCTGCTTGGAGGCAAGCGATGAGAATATTACTGACCTTCCAAACTGGGCAGAAAAGGGAGGAATCTAGGGACCACCACCCACGATGCCAGAGCAGTGGTAAAGGAAGTGTTATTTTATCAGAATGTTTACACGTTGGCCTGCAGAGAGGACTTGCATCATCCTACACCTCACTCACTGGGCCAGGTTTTCCCCTCCTATGCTTGGTGAAGAGTAACTCCACTGAAAACCTGTCTGTTTGGGAATGAGGTTCAATTGCTTCTGACCAGGCACCTGATGGTCCAGTAAATGAAGGGCAACATTTGCTGCTGTATTAATTAGTTTGAAGCATATTAGGTATCTCATTCAATCTCATCTCCTTATAAACTAGGTCTACTAAAACCACAGAAGTGTACTTAGGTCCTTGTCTATATTAGCAAGTAGGGCAGAAGAATGGGAGTTGAGCTGTAGAGCCATGCTTTTGGTGATGAAGGCTTGATGTCCACACTCAGTGCACTTTTCAGGTGGGCTTTACTTCAGACTACCTCTACTTTGGTCCTGTGGATGTAGCACTCATGAGCAATGAGAGTATGTTATGTGTGCTCCTAGAGTGTGTCTTCCAGCTTAGCTTCACCTCAACCTTGTGTGATCCAAGACTATCCAACAAGGTGAACAGAAAGTGTGACAAATGCAGATAACTGGGGATCCACTTGAAAAGCATGTTTACTGTATGAACCAGAACAGAAAGGCACACGCATCCCTAGAGTAACAGCTTCAACAAGAAAAACCTGATTTACCTTGTCCAGATTGGGCCACAGGTATTCGGCACAATTCACATACAGGATACGAAGATAAAGAAGAAAGCTGATGGCTAACTGGAGAGGAAGCCTCATGTCATTAGTTACACACACAGTGAAATCTGGTCACCACAAGCCTAATGCAATGACCTGAAGTGTTCAGCACCATCGCTAAGCTATTAGACCACAGATGCCAAGCGAATTATTCCCATTTTCACTGAGAAACTGTCCTTCTCCCTTTCCTTGGTGAAAAAAGAAACCCCAAAGTCAAGGTGGAAGCAAAAAGGTATTTGCAGGTATTAGTTGTCTTGAAATGATACAGCATGAGGTTTTGATTTTTTTAATTCATTTGCTAGATGAATGTGCATGTGGCAGACTTCAAGACAGTGATAATCTGATAAGTGAAACCACGAAGAAACGCGATGAGAGATTTCCTTGGCAGGTATTTCTAGCAATTCATGAGACCCCTCACTCAACCTCACATGGACAGGGCTAGCTATTGTCTTTTTGCATTTTCTTAGGTCCTGCTGCTAAACTCGGAAGGGAAGGGCTTCTGCGGAGGAGTGCTGCTAAAAAGTAACTTTGTACTGACTACGGCACAGTGTGCCCTTCTGCACAGCCGTTTTGGAATCAGGGTTGGTGCTGGTAGGTGCGAGGCACATTTTCTCTTGTTGCAGCACATTTTAGTATTGACAAGCTAATTTTCAAAAAAGCTTACTAAAATTTTTGCTGCACAAAAATACTGCTAAAGGAAGCAAATCTACTGTCATCTCATTTAAGCATCTACATGTCTTGAGCTAGAACTACAGCTGCCCCATGAGCCCCAACAAGCCAAGCAGAGACACAACCGCCTCTAAAACACAATTCAGAACTCAGCACCTAGGGATAAGCTAAACCAGGGAGCTTTAGAGGTGGCTTTTGTTTCATGCCAATATTCGCTTCTCTTTTGGGTATCTGTTCTTCCCTCTGATATTATGCATGCTTCTACACAGCATTAAAAAGCTGTTGATGTTATCATTCCTAGTTTACCTTTACTACAGCGGTTTCAAGAAAGGCACCTTTAGTTTCTTTACCGTGCCTATTTCTCAGAATGACTAGGCAGTTGTCATTTCCATGCAGTTTTCCAGTATCTGGTAAATTATTCCTAAGAGCAGTGAAATGTCATTGCTTCACAGGGCCTAATGGAACAAGTGGAACCACGAAGATAATACAAGTTAGCGAGAAATACATACACATCCGGTATGATGAAGACACTGGTGAGAACAACATTGCATTACTACAACTCCAAGAACATGTTGAGTGCAACAACCACCAGCTTCCTGTATGCGCCCCTGAAAGAGACTTTGCAGAACACATTTTAATTCCAAAATTGGCTGGTACAGTCAGTGGCTGGAGAATAGAAGGTGATGAACTTCAAGGTGATGAGTCGCAGGTTTCATACCTTCCTGCTGAGGACTGCAAACAAATACTCAACATAAGCCTCACAAACAGGCAGTTTTGTGGACACCTCCAGGAGGCCGTAGACAAACAACTGGCTGGAGGAAGCTTTATAGCTACAGAGTATAAGGGCACTTGGTTTCTGACTGGGATCCTGGGATCCTGGCCACTAGAAGACACTGAATGGGAAACATTTCTATTTACTAACACCGCAAGGTATATGATATGGCTTAAACAAAAAATGAAATAAGACACAAACACAACCAACCCTCCAACACCAAACTGCTACCAATCACTTCAAGGAAACATTTGGATGCAGCCAGCACACCCATTTGACTCTCTATCACAATTTGCAGCAATAGAAGTTGCAATGATGATACATATAACTCCAATTCATACAGAAAAGCCTGTTTGTCTTTCCATCTTCTGCTGACTCACAGTCATGATGTGTTAAACCTAGATATTTTACTAAAAATTGACTGAACTTTAAGTTTCTTCGAACTGTTAATCCTAAAACTGAAAAAGTGTTGATATTTTTAAGGGATTTGTTGCTTTTTGTTTTATGGAATGTTGCTAGAAGGGAATGAGTCTTTTCAATTGTTACCTTGAGGTTTGATTCAGCAAATCAACACTCTTATTTCAGCATCCAAACAAGTAAAACTTATAAAGACAGCGGGAGCTCCAAGTCTTTAAATGCTGATGTTGATGCAGAACTTGACACTGATCACACTAAAAAATGCTTCCCCTCACACATGGTTTTGCTGTTTTCCCTTATGAATCACGTCCAAGTCAGTGGGTAAAATAAACACCACTTCTCAAAGAGGGGGAAAAAAAATGTTTTATTTCCTTTAACAATAATTTTAAAAAACCCAAACTACCATCCCATCACTATGGACAAAGTTATGTTGTACCATCCCCAAACAAAACCCCCAAAGTAGTAACACTTAATGGGTCCAGTGGCAGTGTTTTTCGCAGAAGCAGAATAAAACAGAACAATGGATAAGTTACTTAGATAAGCTTTTGTTCATCATACCAAAAATTAAACAAAACATAACAAAAAAACCAACGAAACCCATCTGTGGGCACCTAGAGACAAAAACCCCACATTTACTTAAACCCGTAAGTATCAGAGACACAGTAAAGCTTTTAGTGTCAAGCACTTCTCTAGTTTTCAGAGAAAGCTTGAAGAGAGTATTTAATACCAGCAAAATTATTTGAGAGACTTAAAATAAATTGAAATCACTAAAGAAAACATCATTTCCATTCTGAAGAATGGATTAACACAAGTAACAAAGTATGATACTTCTCCTCTCTGAAGGATAAATGCATAAATAGTAACACAAAGTACTTTTATAAAAGCTTTGAAGTAGTTCGGAAGGAATTTGGAATGCTTTGTTTTATTTCCTCATTAAATACTTTGAGTGATCTAGAAAGCCTGCAGAAACTATCATTGAAAAGTTAGCATTTCATTCCAACGCACTTTGTAACACTGGCAGCCTTGGTCATTCTGGGAAAGAAGCCACAAACAGTTCCTGGTATTCCAGTCCTGGACATGAACCAGGTCATTTGCAGTGTTCTCAAGGAGTTTAGGAGCAGCTCCACTGGGCAAGCTGAGTATCTGAAAAGTACTTGCATGAGTAAGACGCAATATTCAACACACTGTTGACAGCGGAGGAAATGGGTTCTGCTTACTGACCACAAGCTTTTGATGCTGATGAGATATATAGCCTTTAATGTGACCCTGGCAGAAGGAGGAAAAGACAGTGTTAGTACTGGAAGCTGGTTAACGCAATGCCTATAACCTCAGCTGTCTTCAGACTACCTCAAGCAAAGCTATGTGTGTACACTCAATCACCACTGTACTTAGTATCTGTAAGCATCCAATTTACCTAAGTGGGTCAACTCAGAGAGTAAGCAGAAAGTTGGAGCCATAACCACATTTGCATACTAATGGTGCTGTCAGACTGAGAGCCTGTTGCCAGGGCCCCCTGCCGGTCTGCTTACATTGCCCTGAAGAGACAGAGCTCTACAGAAGTGTTTCTAAATTTACTCTTGCTCACTTTAAAATGAGGATTTTAATTAATCACTATTTCATATCTAATAAACTAAATGACATAGTACATCCTTTTCAGACATAGTGTTGTAACACTGGAAGAAACCTCCCAGTGACCTAATCTCACCCTTTGTTACTTCTAGACCACACCAAATAATCTGTTTCAGAAATGGAGAAGTGGCTCATTTTCTTGCTGACACTGTGCAATGTTGCTCCAAACCCCCTGATTTACTAGAAACGTCTACATTTCAAGCCTTTTTCTGCTGCTATTTTTATCTCTAGTTGAGATCCACTTAGAGAAAAAGTCAAAATGTGAAACAAAACCAAAGAAATCTGGTTTTAATTTTTTCTAATGTTAGAATGTCAAGAGTCTCCAAATGCAGGAGAACAAATCCCTTTTGGTCCCAGTAACAATTTTTGTGTTTTTAAATCAGCATTTATGCATATATAGAAATGTCAGTACTGGATTTGTAATGTAAAATCCAACTTCAATATTAACTGATTCCTCCAAGAGGCAGGAACTAGAGGAAGCCCTCAGGGCAAATGAAAACATTTCACTCTCGGCACAAGTGAATCAACTTTTTCACACAAGACAACCTGGGATTACTGGCATGCTTTTTGTAATAAGTTTTTATTCTCTACCTAATATTTTTTACTGTCTGAAGTCTGAAAGGATCAGACAACAAGTGGTCAGCACTTACCATATATATAAGGTTAGCTAAAATGCACTGGACTTCATCAATATCAACATCATCTACTTGCATGAATTTCAGGGCAATCAGAAAGGCATCTAGAGATAGCTGATGGGTTTTGAGTAGTAAATATCTGAAAGAAAAAAAAACAAGAAAAAAATCTGTTACTGAGAAACAATCACTTAAAAATTCTGGTTCTTAGAAAAATGGCCTTTCTACAATTAATTCACTTTAATAGGAATTCAACTCTTTCCGAGAGAAGTAAGGAACATACGTATTTCTATCTCAGTCCTAGGTGAAACCATATTAAACCTGCTTTTGCAAAAAGTAGGTTTTGTTATGCTTACACTTTCTTAAAGAGATTTCTGTACGTGATGATTTTCAGCTTCTCAAGGATAAGAAAGATTCCACATCGAATAAAGAAGGTCTCATGCTTTGTCAGAGCCTCATTCAGTAGGAGAAGATTGCCTTCACTACAAAGATGAAGAAATGAAAACATGAGAAGGTCTTAGCCAAACGAGAAAAGAAATTGTCTGACTTGATCAGAATATCCCTCCCCTGCATTTCTCAGTCATCCCAAATAAATACCTTTTACTTAATGTTTTTTTTTTTTTTTTAAGAACTAACACACAACACAATGAAACAATCATCATACCTCACAGACTTGGTTACTTCAGCAAACTGCATAAGGTCATACTTTTTTAAGAGCTGAATTGTTGGCATGTGGCCCTGAAAAATAAAGTTTCCAGGTTTTCCAGGGTAAAGTCAAACACATTTTAAATGTAAACCAGTAAGCTGTAAAAACATTTGTTAAAGACAAATGTTTAACCACTTTTTTCTTTTTTCTGCAGAATAAGAGATGAATGAAAGTATTTGTAAGACAACCCCCTTGGCCCCACCAAACACCTTGTACTTCAACTCACAATAACTACCTATCTATCATGGTTTAAGGAATCAGTTCTTAATGCTGGGGAACAGTTATCAAACTTGTAAAATCAAAATCCTGTGATATGAGGTCTGGGCGGATCTAAATTTTACGTCATAGCTGTATGAACTAAATCTGCAAACAGAAGAACCACAGGAATCCCAAACATTACTAATTATACAAGCAGTGCTGCAGCACTGTGAAGGGCTAGCTCAGTCTGTACCGGATTTTTTCTTCACTACGGCTCTGTGCGTAGGACATAAAAATGTCCTCTCAAAAAACAGAGAGGAAGTTTAAATTTAAAAGAAACAAAATTAATTCTCATCACTAGATCAGGTAAGACTGAACCTCCTACACTACCAAAAAGAAATTTTGTTTGTCCCAGCCTTGCACAGCAGAGATCAGATTGCACACTGACTTGGGTCAGACTTTAAATTTAGTTACCATCACACTGTGCTGTTGGTAACTCCTTTCCTGGTTGGAGGATTAGTTGAGAGCAGAACTCAGCTGCATGTTTACTGAGAGATGCTAGGAATAAAAAAAAAACAAACCACATCCAAGCTATTTTTGTACAGTTTAAGGTTAGTGTTAATGTTTGGACTGATTTTTAAAAAAGCAACCGTAAAAACAATGACCTTTATCTAGATTCTTTAGTGCCTCTTGTACATAGAGCTGCTCCAGAGAAGCCACAGAAAATCTAGGCTCCCAATCAGGACTGGGACAAAGTTTTTAGGAAGGCTGTTAGTTTTCCTTTATCAATGCTACCATTCATTAATCTGAAAAGAACCAGTAAGTCAATAAATAAAAAACATGAAAAACAGAAGCCAGTTATCATATCCACTGTCTTTCCCCTTTACCTACTACACACTGCAAGGTCTGGAAAGGGAGCATTGAATGGAAAAGGAAGGCATGGTCATAAACAAGTTGGGGCAAAAGTGGAAGAGAGCAACTCACAGAAGCAGGTAATAACAACAATCTCCATGGGTAACTTAGGTTATAGAGCCAGGAACAGGCAACTCTCAAATCTAGTTCTTGTGCCCTCAGTTACACTGAATTAATTGTTAACTAATCCCACTAACTCAAGGATACACAAATGCTAGCACAGCACATGGCAAAGGACAGGAACAAGCAGAGATATGCTTAATTCTTTTAATAGAAAGATGAAATCATCTAATAGTAACCAGTCCATTTGTTCAAAATCAAAATGCTCTACTTCATGACCCTTCTGACATGCCTCAAATGGGCAAATGTACAAAGTGCAAATAGAAAACCTCCAAACAGGAACCCCTTCTCTGCTGTGGCAGACCCCCCTCAACAGTCTTCAGCCACCTCCTGCACATCCTCCTTCCCTTCACCAGGTGAAAAAAGCAGACGGATCTGTCCTAGGGAATCCACACATTTCCTGGCTCATCTGTGTGGTTTATCACCAGACTGGCACTCTGCTGACGTAAGTTACACTGAATTCTTTGAGAAGGACTTAACAAAGTTACCTTTATTATAGAAGAAACCTCAGGTTGCACCTTTAAGAAGGGTGGAAGAAGGTAGGGGGAAAGGAAAGTGGGGGTTTTGTTTGGGTTTGTATTTTTTTTCCCCTTTCTCCTTTTCTGTGTTGCTAGAAATGACAATTCAGTATTTTTTTCCTCACAAAACAAAGTGTGCATATGCTGACTCTTACGGGGGCCAGGCACAGATAGCCTCTAAATTGCAATAGAGGAAAACCAAAAACAATACTGAGTATCAGTTTGGGTATCTGCCCCCAAAACATTATTTAGAAGCGTAGTATCTACTCACCAACAACATTTTTACTGGCAGCAGGTAGATCAAAATCATTCTTTTGTTCTTCTGGCTTGAGCGGTGACAGTGCTCAAAGGCAAATGACAGATACTCTTCAGCTGCAGACACAAATAAAAATGCTAGTAACATGAGTCAACAACAAAAATTAATTAAAACTGTAACCCAAATTCTGTGCTCCATGTCCATCTCTAGTTTGAACACGTGGTATTTGAAGTTATATTAAAAAGAAACACACCGATCAAAATATATTGTACATAAATGTAAATTGTAAGTACACTATAAAATGCAATAAGAATTATTGGAGATTCACATAAAATACAAAGTATTGCCAGAAAAATAAGTCCTCCTTCAGAAAGTCAAAGCTTGTCAAGTTCTAGATGTCAGAGGTAACAGTTACAAGCAATATTGAAATTTTCAGCTCATTTCAGTAATATTATTGTTCTACTGTAACAGGAGGGGAGAATCTCAAGAAGCTCTGCTGAAACAGAACTCAATTTTCTAAATTCACAGATTAGGTTCTTCAGTGGATATAAGCTGCATGTGACGCACACATCTGCTGAGCTGCAGACATCTGCCAGCAAAATCACACAGCATGACAACGTGAAAATCCTTCATCCGTTTTCACTGAGAGAGAAAGATGACAAGCCTGACAAGCAGAAGACGCTGTTTAGAGTAACACAAGCATCTCCAGAATAGATTTTGGTCAAGGGCTTTGGCTAGCGATGAAAATTGTACACCTTAGCTCTAGAAGCATTTCAATTAGTGAATCTATCAGAAATCTCAGAAATGCGGTCTCTACATCTGCCAAAAATCAACGCTCTGAAAAACTAATTCTACAGTATAGTTTGGTGAAGATTTCCTACATGGCACACAGCAACTTGAAGAGGACAAGAGTCGCAATCCTCCTTTGTGAAACCTTTTACAAACTATTCTTTTGGATGCTCACACATTTTGTTATGCATGCACATAATGCATAAGACTACAGAGAATTTCACTGACACATATTTTAAAACTGGGCATATACTACAGTGTCATGTAATCTCATCTCTGATCTGACTCAGCCTGTGGGCCCTGGATCTTTCAGCATGGCTTTTCCTTTGATCAATGCAAACACAACTGCGCCTTCTACACACATTTTGAGTCACACACACACACGACATCAGCCAGGCTTCACACCAAGTAGCAAGACTTTAAAGCTGTCTTACTGGCACGCAGTACCTTGCTTAAAGTCACTGTCAAACATGGCTTTACGTCCAACGTAATATCTGTATGTAACTCGCTGTGCCATACTATATTCGTCCTTCAGATTTGAGCTGTCAATTGCTCTAATTAAGGGCTTACATAGATGGAGCTTGTTGATCTGTTAAAAAAAAATTAATTGCATTTTACTCACAGAGCATAGCTAGATAGTATCACATAAACAAGGAGGGGTTTGACTTAGAATATGAAATACAAAACTCAGCTTACCAGACTTGAGCCCTACCTTAAAATAAATTTTAAACAGCTGATTCACAAGAAACAACATGCCCCACTTTTTGGAATCTTCAATGCCTGCTCGACTGTCATAAGAACAGAAAAAAGAAAAAAAAAAACTACTAGTACTGAACATTATGAGAAAATTATGACTTTGTCCTTGTGCTAAATTACCTCCATAGATATCTTATGGATTTTTAGGGTAAAAATAGGTATCTGAAAATAAAAGTCAAGGCCAAACTCCTTGTCCTAAACCACAGCAGCCCTGTCAAAACAGAGTATGTGTTCCGTCTTAAATTTAAACAGCTCTGCTACATTTCTTCTCAACATAATGAAAAGATGTCATGCAAAATATGATCCATCTGTATCAGGGTCCTCACTCCAGTCTGCAGGTATCACATAAGCAACTGCTACGCTGGCATATAATATTCAAGGTGAAAGAAAGATGAAGAAAACCCCCAACATTTGCTCCATTTCAGAATTTTTAAAACCACCAAGACTGGAAAACAAAGAATCACCTCTTTTCCATCTAATCATAATGAAGCAAACTTCACAACTGAACAGGGCACAAAAGCGTTACTGATCTTTCCTGAGAAACAAGGACATAATCAGTCTCTCCCAACAACGTCTGCTAGGAACACTAAAGCTGAAGGGAGGCCTCTCTGGCTGTAGTTAATAGTCAGTCAAGAAAGAACAGACTATATATGATAGGAAGCCAGCCTTAGAAGTGTTCATTCTTATCCAGGTATGGTCTTCGTAAGTGGGAAAATCTTATGTAAAGTTTGAGTTCTTAACAATAGTGCGAATTCTATAAAGAATCTTTCACTTACGTGTCACTGGCACAGACTCGAAAACAGCTCATCAGCAGTTCTGCTGCTTTTTCCAACATGTCACCAACTTTGCTTTTGCCTTTCTTCACCAGCTGTTGATCTGCCTATCATTACACACCAAGAAACAATATGTAATTCTACATCCTGGTTCGCTGAGTTGTAAACCGTTGAGTTCCTTAATACAGCATTTTACAAAACAGCGATAGCAATTGTAGCGATAGGTTTGTCATGCCTGCTATCAAGCTCACAGAACAAAAGAAAACACTTGGAGAGGCTCCTGAACGTGTACCTAACCTAATGCACAGGAGGATGGTCCTTTGAAAGCAGACCTTGAAAACTGACCACTATTGCCTTTAGTGCCACTAAGCTTAATGCAGGTCTCAGAAACCTAAACTCAGGATCATCCGACAGCTAAGTTGGAGCATTAACACTTCAACTCAAGTTTTCAAAGACCAAGAGTGTGGCAAAAAAAGGTCTTTTGAACAAAAGCAAACTAAAATGATTCCGCAGTTATGGAGTTTCAGTTTTAGCATTTATAATTAAGCTTCACAGCCACAAAGGCAAGATTTTTACTTCTACACCATACTCAACATTTTCTAGTAGTAACACACACTGCTAGGACCTGGGACTTTCAGAAGGAATGGAAACAAATGTTGGCAAGAGGGGAAAAAAAAAAAAAGAGTTGCCAACATATTGGGAAGATCCACGCACTGATTAGTGCAGAACTTAAAAAGAAGGGAGGTGTGGGAAATAGTGAGTAGGTATTTACTACGAGCTTTCTAAAAAATTACAGCGCATGCTGAAAGGAAAAGGAATGGAAATGCATTCCTTGCTGCAGAATGCTTTGTATGTGCATCCTTTCAATATAGTATAGGTTAGAACCCAGAGTTCAAACACTTCCAGCAAGACTGATCCCACTTTCCCCTTTCTCATGCATCTCAGATATACGCACCTGCCTCATTCAGACTAAGAACTGAAACTCATTACAGAACAGGTAAAAAGATATCCTCTGTGCAAGCGTGCCACACGTGTGGTTTTGTGGGTAGGTGGGCACCAGGAAGTGCTGAGAGGACAAACACTGAAAACACTGCCTATTGTCAAACTCTAGCCTAACTTGAAATCTAGCTTCACCTCTTCAGGTAAAGTGACTAGGAGCAAGATCACGACCCTGCCACTTACCTTGGCCTAGCAGTTCTCAATAGATCCCTCCACAAGCTACTTCAATTCACTAGCCTGAGAAAAAGAATGTAAATTTGTTTTTTTTGCTTATCAGCAGTTGTATGGGCTCAGAAAGGTCTCCAATGAGCATCAAAAGCAGTACACACAGCTGGTAGAGGGGAGAGGAGGCAGAAACTTCCCTCTTCAGATGTCGTGAGTGGTTAGATTAGGTCAGTTGCCTGGAGTATCTCCACCCTCATGAACATCTCTACCAAATTCCAAGGATAACACATGGAAATAGTGAGTTGTGCCACAACGCTACTCTATAAAGACAGCACTTTATCACTTCATATGCTCTAAGCACCGGCAGTTGAGTTGCATGCAGGTCCTCAGAACTTCTCTAGTTCAAGCTGCAAATGAGAGGTGGGTAGACTGAACAACCTATTTTTTCAATAGGACTGGATGAATTTAGTGTGTCAATAAAATCCTGAACAATGAGTCAAACAGTACTGAGCAAAATAAAGCTATGTAATAACGTCTGAAATATTTCAATCATGGAGACTCCTAACAGATAAAATTAATGAGGCTCTTAATCAGATCTACTTACATTATTAGCAAAAATTCGAAGATCAAGGGCTACAGCATACATAATAGGCAAAGCCCTGGAAAAGTAAACATAGTATACTTAGTATGTGCAAATCATGCAATAAGACATGAGAAACAAGTGGGCCTTTTTGCTAGTTGGCCAAAAACTAGAAAAGTATACATTAATCTTAAAGAAAGACACACCTTCTAAAAGGAAATTTCTTCAGGGTCTTAGCATTTCAGAAATCCTACACTGAAGGAAGAATTAATTCTGAAGCCTTTTTTACTGAACAAATGCTTCACATGTTTACTTATGGACCATTCTACATCACTAAGTTCAGATGTTTAGTTTTCACACTTTTGGACCTAAAAACTCAAACAGGCAGCAAAACCAATTCGGCTGCATTTAAGTATTGCTGGGGATAAATAAAAACTATAGGCATAATTTTAGTTTGACTATGACGATATTACACTAGGGAAAGATGAGAGTCTTGTTTCTAGCAGCTCTCTGTGATGTACTCACCAGTTTTCTTCTTTATGTGCCTGAAATGCTCGCAGGAAAGATGTACTGTATTTAGGAGAATTTAAAATGTTATGAAATGAAGCACAAATTTTAAAATAGCAGTTGAATGGTACTGAATATTACTACATGAAAGGGTTGTAACCAAAAAAGTAGCAAGTAGATGATTAGTCAGGATGCAGTAGAGAAGAACATGAGCATAGCCATGCACTTCTTGGTGTGGCAGTAGCAGTAAGAAACACTGGCCACTTAAAGATAGCACCTTGCTTTATTAGTATCTTCCTCTCTAGCCAAGTACGTAACTGGGAAGCATATTAACAATTTGAGGGTCTCCTATACTCTGCAAGGAATTAATTTTCTATTTTAGAGCCAAGTGACAGATTTCTACTTAGTCCTAGAGAGAGTTGAAAGGAAAAGAGTGTATCTTGATTTCCTTCCTTAAGAACCTAAAATAGCTGAAGTGTATTTGGAAGCAGACCACATTCTATTAGATTTTAAAAGGTGTAAAGATAACTTATTCTACAAAAAGACATATAGTTAATCTGAAAACAATATACAAAATTTATGGGAAAGGATATTGGACAATAACTGTTTGGCATTTGTATGCTTCTATAAAGTCGTGGTTTCCAACAGCGTAAGTACACCTGTAAAAGAAAAGGTGCGTTAGAGTACTTTTATGAATAAAATTCCATTTTAAAAATATTTATTTTCCTCACTCATTTCACTCTAAATTCTTGTGTAACTCATAAATGCAGAGCAAAGGAAACAGCAAGCACTGAAACCAAAGCTGTGTCAATGGCTATATGCAGATGACTGCCAGGTACATAAAGCAAACTTCACGTGGAGAGTAAAAAGAAGGTCTTTATTTCCTGCAGTTCTAGCATTATTTATAAGAGTAATAAATATCAAATTTTCAGATGTAAGCCCTCTAAAATAACTAAGTAAACTTAAACCCTGCTAGATGCCCCACAAGCAGCTTTATATTGCTGGTCCATCCTTACCTTAAGTGGGCTGCAAACATTTCATCATATGGTGGTTCCAAAACTTGCTGACACTTCTCCTCTGGAGATGGAAGCTAAGTACAGAATAAATCAAGGAATCATTAAAGGAACATCCAAAGTGCCAGAAAAAGAACATCATGGCAATTTTACGCATACACGCCTTTGCTGTCTATCAGAACCTTAAGTGACAGTAACAATCACATCCAGCGTAATGAAGTGCTAGTGTGCACTCTGCTCCGGAACCTGATTAGAGCTGGCCTTAAATAAAAGCACTTCCAGCCTACTTGCTGCTAGAGTGGCATGAGAAGCTGCAAAGTCCTTGACTTAGTGTAAACACTGCTTAGACAACTAAAACATCAGTCTGTTATCAACATTATTCTCATCCTAAATCCAAAACATAGCACTGCACCAGCTGCTAGGAAAGAAATTAACTCTATTCCAGCCGAAACAGAGCACAAATGCTGGACCCTTCCCACCTACTGGTTTTCTCTTTATAGTCACTTCCACTGTGACATGTTACTAATATAGACCTGGCCAGAAGAGATGTTGTGGTTTAAGCCCAGTTGGCAGGTAAGCACCACACGGCTGGTAGCTCACTCACTTCGCTGCCCGCCCCCAACACTGGTGAGATTGGGAGGAGAATTGGAAGAAAAAGGTAAAACCCCATGGGTTGGTAACAAGGAAGGTTTACTAGAACAACACAAAGAGAAAAAGAAACAACAGTAATAACTGGGCTTAGACAGTATGGTATCAAATATCTCATTGGCTGGTTCTGCCTGGCTATCACAGCTGTGGCCCCTCCCAGGTTCTTGTGAAAATTAACCCTATCCTAGCTGAACACAGGACAAGGGACTTTCAAGACTGCACCTACCCAGAAAAAAATTCAAAATGGAACACGAATAGCCATCCAGCATAAAAGGAAATATATAATACCTTTAAGCCTTGATTTCACCGGGATAGAATCATAGGCCAGTCGTGGTATACAGGCCACCAGCAGTTTCATGTCAGCCAGGAGCTTAAGCTGGGAGGCACAAAAGCCAGGACAGCTGAACCCAAGCTGGCTACGGGTGTACCCCATACCATAAACATCACAGTCATTATAAAGGGTCTTCTCCTGTTCCTCCTTGTTCTCCATGCCATCTCTGGAGGGGCTTGTCTACTGTTCTGCTCCTGAGAACTGCCTTCCTGTTTATTGTGACTGCTGTATGTTTGCTGGGGTAAGTACAACTTTGTATAAATTATATTGGCATTGATATTATTTTGGCTGTTTCATGAAATTTGTTTGCATTTCAACCTGTGGGTCTCCTCTCCTCTTCTTGATCCCCCTTCTTGGCTGGGGAGGGGTCACTGAGTGATAGAGCAATGAGTATAGTTTAGCCCCAGAAACAGGCTAAATGTAGATACCTTGTAAGAAGAAAAGGGAAACGAACCTACAAGGGATTCTACTCTGGTCTGTGAAACAGATGTCTGAGGTTTATCTCCAGTGGAAAGGAACCCATAGAGGGAGCTAGGAAAACTGAAAGAAAAACAAAAGAAAGGTCAAAACCAAGTTCTCACCTGAAGCCTTGGGTTTGCAACATGTGGATGTTTAAACGATACCAACTCTGCACAAAATTGTCCATCCCTGCTGTCAATGGCTTCTTGAACCTACCAAAGAAAACAGTCATGCTACAGAATACAATCCAGCCACAGCTATACAACATGTTTACATTACTACAGAAGCCACCTTCTTGTTATCACTGCTCATCCACACCAATACTAACTCAAATGTGAGCTTTTAAAGGTTTAAAACTGAGTGAATCAATAATGTGGTTTTAATACACCTCTTTTTCAAGAGGGTGGGGTGAACGCTATTGGTTTTTCCCATATTTGTACAATGTGAGCAAACCAGAGAATCCCCAAATAGCTTACATGGCTTTAGAATTGTAGAACAGCAATTGTGAGCCGGATTCAGGTAAGCTTTTTAAAATTCCAGCTGGACTTTTGGGCATCAAACACACGTGAAGGCATAACAATCTCTGGGTTATGCTTAAAAATGAAGACAGAGGTAGATTAAATATGTAGTTATCATTCCAAAGGCAATGTCTGATACTAGGTTAGCATCTACATAGAATACTTTTGAAACCTGTCAAGACTGTAAATGTTATATTCTGTGGGAGAATGGTTTAATCCTGCTTCCTGCTAAAGATAACTCCTTGTTAAAAAAAAAAAAAATAGTCTGAGCACACATCAAACTAGAAATGTCTTCAGCTGTGGAAGTAGTTTTAGATATTACTACTTAAAAGATCCTTTTCCACTGCTTGTGCTTTATTTGTCATATTTTTGTGTCCTGATAGGAAAAATCTTTCTGCTGTATAGAAAGTTTATACCAAATGGGAAAAATCAGACTAAAATAGCAAGAGAAGCCACAAAAGAGAGAAAATTAACTCCTTAAACTCTTTCAGAGATTGGTGGGGTTTTTCTCAAGTAAGTGAGAGAGAACTTTTGTGTTTTGATAGTAGTTTTACTTATTAAATGTTAAATGGACAGTCAACTGGACAAGATGCTGACACTACAGAGCAGATCAATGTCCTGAGAGATCTCAGCTGCTCCATTTTTGAGACTGAAAAGTAAACAATTACTGATTCTTTTAATGCCCTTCACTCAATTGACTTGCCTGAAGCAAGTAATATTATAACAATGATGAAAAAATATGATGAGTCAGAAAGAAGTCGTAAGAGTGGTGACACTAAGGGTACAGTCCAGCCAGTATCCCTGTGACCCTGCTCCTGTCTCTCCATCCTCCATGCCATACACACTGTGTTTCTGCATTTCTACACTTCTTGATTCCCTGAGCCGCACTTGTTACTGCACACACACACAACCCCACTGTGTCAGTTCCTATGCATAAATTACTTCACTATCCATCAGTAATCATCACACTTTTCAGAAATTCCACATATATATCTTTGGCACACAGCCAGTATACTTAATATACCTAAGTATATTTCTCTACTACCTCACATGTTCTATGTTGATTTATTTCTTAAACAAGGTAACTTATTTACAGCAAAGAAAAACACATCCACATAGTCTAACAGCTTCCACGAATAAAAAAACTTGCTTACTTGCTGCAAATATTGATTTATGGTGATGTGTGCCATTAAATTGAAGTGGAAGAAGCAGAAGTCCCAAATAAAACGTAGTTGTATCACATTCTGCAAAACGAACAGGAGTTTAAGAGAACAGCAAAGCGAGAGTGTCTCACACGGATCCTCCTTCACTCTGAGGAAAGGCGGGATAACGTTATCGAACCTCTCGCTGTTGGGCACCTACTGCCAGCCTACGGGAACGGGGAAAGCAGAGCAGCGCACTAACACACGCTGCCTACCGGGGGAAACCCTGGCATGAAGGCCCCGAGGAGGACGGAGGGCCCCGGAAGCTGGCGGATGCCGAAAGCGGAGGGCAGATGTTAGAAGAGGCAGGGCCACGGTGGTGGGGAGCAGCCCCGCTCGCACATGGCCGCGCACAGGGGCACACAGCCGCGCACACGGCCGGCCCGCGCCTCCCCCGCACCCTCAGCGCACCCTCAGCGCACCCTCAGCACACCCTCAGCACACCCTCAGCACACCCTCAGCACACCCTCAGCACACCCTCAGCACACCCTCAGCACACCCTCAGCACACCCTCAGCACACCCTCAGCACACCCTCAGCACACCCTCAGCACACCCTCAGCACACCCTCAGCACACCCTCAGCACACCCTCAGCACACCCTCAGCACACCCTCAGCACACCCTCAGCACACCCTCAGCACACCCTCAGCACACCCTCAGCACACCCTCAGCACACCCTCAGCACACCCTCAGCACACCCTCAGCACACCCTCAGCACACCCTCAGCACACCCCCGGCGGCCCCTCCGCCCCTCACCGTCGCCAGCCCCAGACGGCCCTGCCCCACCGCAAACCCACCCTTAAGGCACGGCGCGGCGCCGCACTTCCGGCAATCGGTATGCAGCTTCCGCAACTTCCACCGCACTTCCGGTACACAGTAAGGCACAAGGCAGCTCCCAACCGGTGCGCGCGCCTACAGTCCGAGGGACAGTGGGAACGACCCGAAGAGTCACATGACTCACCCCCGGATCCCGTCACTCCCCGCCCTCACCCTCCCCCATAGCTGCTGCCGCACCTCTTCTCCGCCCACCGTGGCGCTCGGGAGGCGTGGCTTTGCACCGCTAGCCAATGGGAAAGAGCGATGGGCGGGGCTGAGGGCGTGCGTCAGCGATAAACCTCGTGCGCTGGGGCGTGCTGCACGTTTGCGGGCGGTGGGTGGGTGGTGTTAGGGAACCTAGCTGTCACTAGCCGTGGTTGTTGGCACTGGTATCGTGGGAGCGGTCGCTCCTGCTCGCCCTTGTGCCCTCACCTCGTAAAGGAGGCGGGCGGTCACCTTCGTGAGCCCTGGGCTCTGCACTGCCTGTGAGCCAGGGCCCCAGTGACAGTAGTCCCTTTCCCAGGAGAGTGTCCAGGCTTGGCCACTTGCCTCCCCTCCCTCCTTACCGGCCGTGACAGCCCTTGGGAGCCTCCCTGTCCATCATAAGCACTGAGCAGCCTCTGTGAACTTGTGTCCAAAAAGTTAAAGCATTTAACTCTTGAAACTGCAGCTCCGAAAGGCAGTAATGTGGCGTGTGTACAGCAAGGGCAGGCTCCGTGCGCTAGCAGGCTGTGCTCGGACATGCGTGAGGCCTGGGCATGCTCCGGATGGCTTGGGGGTTGCTGTGCAGCCTCCCGGGGTTGATAGCTCTTCTCGGCTGAGAAACTGGGATCAGGGTGCAAAACGCGGCTTCTCGGCTTCTGCTCCGGCCGCCCCTTGGTATGGTGCTGCTTTGTGCCTTGTACCATCAAACAGAGCCAGGCGAAGCAGGGGGCAGCGAGGGGCTGCGAGGCGATGGCTGGGAGCCGCTGCCACCGCCCGGTCGGCCCAGCGGGGGACTGCCCCAGCCGCCAGCGGGCGCGGGAGCCATCTTGTGAGCAGGGCTGCCGCTGCCCGCTGCCCGAGAGCCGACGGCAGCCCGGCCCCGGCTCCAGACCTGCACCCGGGCCGGGCGGCGCTAACGGCGAGCCGGCCGCCTGAGCGCCCCGCGGAAGGTGGAGGCGGGCGGCTGTCGGTGACTCCCGACCCGGCGGCACCAGGCAGCCACCCGCCGGCAGGGCCAGGAGGCCGGCTCGATTGGGGGAGGGCGGCTGGGTGGCGGCGGCGGCGGAGGAGGAGGAGGGGAGCGGAGGCGGGGACCAGCCGGCCCCGGCCCAGCCCAGCCCAGCGCCTTGCCCCGGCCGGACACGGCGCCCGGGGCGGAGATGGCGGACGAGCCGCAGAAGAAGCCGCACTTGTCGGCCTTGGTGGGCCACACCAACGGGCTCACCAAGCCCGCCTCGCTGGCCGCCGCCACCCGCTCCGGGGGAGGAGGAGGGGGAGGCGCGACCGTCTCCTCCAAGAAACTCGTGATCAAGAACTTCAGAGGTGGGTGCGGGCCGGACTGGGCCCTCTGCCCCAGCAGGTGCGCCCTGTCCCGCCACCCGGCTCCGTCCCGACCTTTGTTTACTGCGGGCCCGGCCGCTCCCCGCCCCTCACCCGCGGCAGGCAGTCGGCGGGGGGGCCGGGCCGGGCCGGGCCGGGCCGGGCCGGCGGCAGGGGGGCCCCGCCGCTGTCACCCGCCCCGCCGCCTTATCTGGTCGAGGGGAAGCTGCTGCCGAGCTGATAACCTTCCCTGCTGCCGTCATCGTCCCTGTTTAAGGGCTTACGGGGACCCGCGTGGGGCTCCGTGCGTGGGGGCAGCGGGAGGAGCGGCGCAGCGACGACTTGCGCCCTGCAGGAGGCGGGCAGAAAGCCACCTTAGTGTCAAAACTAATTAAAGCAAGGCGAGGGTTACCTTGCTAAAAGTAACATGGGGGTAAAACACAACGACCCTGCGGCTGGAGCGACCCCGAGACCTTGCCGGGCAGGGTCCGTGCCGCGATCCCGGGCCCCCCGGCGGGCGCGGAGTCGGAGGGCTGAGGGGTCAAATGCACCGTGCAAAGGTTTCGTCGCCTGGGGTGGAGTTAGCAACTCTCTTCTTGTGCCAAGCTTAAACGACCGAACACAGCATGGCTTGGCAGAAGTTAATGAAGCAGGGTGAAAAGGATTGGTACAGGACTCCCACTGGGCGGCTAGTTTTCAACTACCTGTATCCTCCTTCACAGAAAGACCCAGATTACCAGATAATTATACTCAGGACACCTGGCAGAAACTACATGAAGCAGTGGGAGCAATACAGAGTAGCATTTCTATTAAATACAACCTTGAAGAGCTCTACCAGGTAAGGCACGTAGGGGTTTTTTCAGTTTAACAGAAAGAAAATTAACTGCTTTGGGACTTCCACAGAGCTACACATGTAACATAATGAGTTTTGATTTGTTAAAAGCTAATTATATTTTCAAAACTGTTTGATCCATACTCAGATTGCAGTTTTTTGTATCAGTTCCTTGGAGAGCTACCAGGATCTGGGCGCATGTGAAAAAGCAGTTTATGTTGGGAGATGTGGAAAGCTGTGCCTGGGCAGGGCCGAGATTTAAGTCTCGGTGTCTTCAATACAGTGTCTACTCAAGATGCTGAAAGCAGGGTGTTGCTCTCACTGAGTTATGCGGATACCTACTTTATGATGATTTCTTATTTTTACTTGCTGGCTTTTGTGAATAGTAATGTTGAAATATTCATTATTATTAGATAATAACAGTTGGACTTCAGCATCAGTACCCTTTGGGGGATTAAAAAGCATCTTGGTTGAGCAGGCACCAAACTATCAGTGTACCCGTGTTTCAGGTTACTGTTACATTTTTATAACCATCAGGATATTAATCTTTTTTTTATTGAAATGGTGAAAACGTGTTCCTGGAACATCTGGACTAGCAGGGTGGGGTCTAGGGAGGGTAAAAGAGAAATACACATCAGCCATTTCTTTCTACTTTCTCTATTTATATATGGCTTACTTCTATATTATTTTAAATGTACGTGCTTTGAGGTATTTAGCTGAAGTAGTCATTTTTTACAGTGGTTGCGTTATTAAAAAATTAATGATAAGTTATGCTACATAGCTTAAGTTAGTTATGAGTTTTCTGTGGGTGCAGGTGTTTGATCTGCAGATGTGGATCTCATTGCCAGATCAGGTCTTAAATCATTATTACGCTCACCTCAAATTTTCTAAAAGTTCAGTTGAGGTAGGTTTGATGTTGTCTGCAAAGTGCAGACTGAGGAGGGAGGAGAAAGCCAGCAGTCTGAATTTGGTCCATGCTCTAGAAAATCAGGATGAATTTGAGAGCTGACTATTTGTTTCTGTGATCTCTTACGGTATATAATATATGGGTCTAAAATGGCTGATTGTGTAAAGGCATATTGACTTAATATATTTCCTTCAAATAGATAATTTGACCATGATATATTCATCTCTTAATACTTGCAGGTTCACAGAGGAGTTTGAGTTACATTTTATGGTTTTAAAGTCAGCATTTGAAAAATCCTGCGTTTTCATGCCTGTCTAAAAAAAAAAAATCCCACAGATGTTGCAGTGTTACCTAACTTGTTTTCAGAGGCTCGGAAATGAGATTATAGTAATATGGCTATGAAATCACTAGGGTACAGACTTGAGTTTTGGCAGGAGGAGAGATATTTCAGATAAACTATGAGGGGGTAACTGTACTTCTTGCATTTTCTGTTTGTTTGCCTATTTGTAAAACCTGCCCAAGGCCAGTCCAATAATCTGTAAGGCAGCGGTGCAAATCAGCAAGATTTCTGCACAGTGGGCGGTGGCGGTCAGTGTGCCTCTGCTTAGATAGGTACTTACTCTCCTGCCAGAGGAATAAAAGATGAAGTTCAGCATCTGTTGGAAACCTGATCTGTACTTACAGATGGTTTTAACTGCCTGTGGTGAACACCAAGTCATCCACAAGGGAAATTTTTCTGTATACATCAGTTTTGGTTTTTTGTTTTTTGGTTTTTTTTTGCTTGGGGTTGGGTTTTTTTGGTGGGTTTTTTAATTTTTTTTTTTTTTTTGAGCCTTTATCTGACGTTATGGGAGGAAGTGAGAGGCCTACTAGAGTTCAGTGTGGTGAACAGGCTGGTGTACCAGCCTGCCTTTGAACTTTCTGATTTATTTATTTAATTTGGCACAGTGGCTGAGGAAAAACTGAAGAACAATGACAAGGCTTTGTGGGAAGCCTGAAGGATACTCCTTTCCAGGCATTAGAGGCAGCATGGGATCAGGCATGAAGGTGCTTGGCAGAGACGTAGTCCGTGAGCAATGGGAGAGTGGCAGCCAATTTTTTGTGACTAAAATAGAAATGATGTCTGAGATTGGTGGTAGATTGCACAGATTTTGATAGAAGTAGCTTATACTTGATGGGATAGAGAAAGTGGGGCAGTGGACAGAATTGTTGAGTGAGGAGTGAGTGATAGAAATAATGGAAAAAGAAAATTCCCTTTGCAGCAAGGTCCTAAATAACCTGAAATGGGGCAGCACTACCCTTCTGGAGGACATAGAGTAGGAAGGTGTAGTAGTGAAGGGAAAAAAAAAAGTTATGAGAGTCCTGACCTGACTTTGGAAGGATGAATAGGAAGGGCTATGTCTCAGGAAACAAAACGAACTAGCTGCAAAATGATTATGTGTGCATGCTCTTTGTTGAAGATGTCATTTTGCTTATCTGTTTTAAGACCAGATAAAAACATAACATAGGCACAGTGTTCATTTGTTTGTTTGCATTCTGTAACGTTGTATCAAAATTGAGGAAGCCATAGCTGATGTGCTTTTAAATAAAATGGCATCAGGTAGGTTAGAATTACTCCATGGGGCTATCTCTGCGAAGTAGATTCACTTTGTGTTTTGGAAGACGAACTCCTCAGGATGTTAGAACCTGCAGAGGAAATAATATAAAAAGTGGCAATAATTTGCGTGCTAAATGTTAAAACAGAAGACTCTGCTCAAAAGAAGCTATTAAAAGGTTGGTTTGAAACAGAGCTTTTACTAGATTTGTGTAGGTGAGGAGTATAAAAGTGTTTTCTTTCTCATATCCTTGTAGATGTGGTAATTGCTCTAACTTTTTTCCAAACTAATTGTTTGCAAGACAAATAAAAGTAAAATAAAATTTCTTCACAAAAAGAGGCAGCAAAAACTTAAAAGGTGAAGGAGTAAAAGTTTTGTGAGCCCCAACCCCACCAAAAAAAGCACAAACAGCTAGCAAAGGCGACACTGAGGTGTTACAGCTGCAGTTTGAAATACACTTTAAGCCAGCACTGTTGCCCAAAGTGCTTCTTGCCCTGCTTTTACCCTCACCTCTCTCTCTCGGCCCATGCACTTGCTAGCCTATGTGTTTGGGTGATCTTAAAATGAAATAGAGTGAAGAACACTTATTAATGCTTTGACAAAGAGTTACATGATGGCATTAGGCACCATAATGTTTCATATTACCAAAAAAAGCTGAAATTTGGGGGAAAACTGAGTAAATGCCAAGCACCAGGAAAATACTGAAACCTCGTCCAATTTAATTGCTGCCATCAGAAGATTTGTCAACAAAATGTGACACTATAAATCCTCTGGAGCACAGGAAAACATTCTGGGGTCAGTTTTAGTTGCCCAGGTGAAATAGTGCTTTAAATCTTAGGCAGTGTTTTCTGCAGTATCACCTCATAGCATAAAGGCAGTTGACATGAAGTTAAAGGAAAAGACGGCTGAATTTTTAACTCTGAAAATCATGTCCAACTCCTTTGGATAATTTTGTATGAAGCACTGAATGCCCAAAAATACTTTGTGTAAACTTTACAGTTCTCACAGAATTTTTGGCTGTCTTCATTGTGATTCATTTCAGATGCTGTGGTCTATTAATAAAATAATTTATTGAAATACAGCACACAAGTTAAAATAAAGTGTGCCTAGAACAAAGTCTAAATATAGGCAGCGGTATCAAGCAAGACTGTTTTCTCTTTGGCATTCTCATTGAGTTTCTTATGACGAAAAAATGTTAGTGTAAGACAACATAATTACTGAGTAGCTGAACAGCATTCTAGAGGTGGCTGGAGTTGTCTCAGCATAGTCTAGGTCAGCTGCATAACAACTCTGTTTACATAAATGTAGTGACCACAAGAAAGTCTGGTTTGGGGCAGAAACAGTCTTAGTCCACTATGGATAAATACTCATCTAAATTCCATGAGGTGCCAATAAATCAGTTTGAGTCTTTATTTAAAGGTTAATGTAGGGGGTTTGCTGGTTTATTTTATTATGTTTCCTCTCAGTTACATACCTTGGCATGAGTGTGTGATTCAGTGGAAATACTTGGAAAGAAATAAGTTAATAAAATGGCAGGAAAGCAGCTACATTAATTCACCATTTAGAGAGAATGGTTGAAACCTCTACCTTGGAGACATTCAGAAATGAAAATTTTTAGTATGATGGTGTTCCCCGCAAAAAAGTGTGTGTGCGCATGTGCTGGAGGATGCACAAAATGGACCTACAGAAAGAGTTCTGCTGATGAGCAGTATTCAGTAGTGTTTAACGGCACATCTGAAATATGACCCAGATGGTGATGGTGGACCTTTTTTGTACATGAAATCTAGCAGTATAAGGGACTAAAATCAGAAAGGAATCATGAAGTCTTAATTTTCCTACATAGTTTGGATAATTTCATTTTGATGTTTTGTTTTTGTACACAGCTTGGACAGATAGTGCTGGTATTTTTTTTTCTCTTTGTTGTTGCCCTTGATTACAGGCACAAAAATCTGAGGGCTTTTTTTTTTTTTTTGTCTCATTCGTAATTTTTTTTTTTGGTTTTTAGGCTGTTGAAAATCTCTGTTCTTACAAAGTCTCTGCTACACTGTACAAACAGCTGCGACAAGTCTGTGAAGAACATGTGAAAGCACAAATCCTTCAGTTTAGAGAATATCCTTTTCTCATGAACAGAAATTGTTAGAATGGTTAGTTAAATTCATTATTTTTTAAAACAACGCTTTGTGAAAATTACACCAGTAATCGCCAATGTCTTAAAGAGGTTCTTTGACCGCTTACATATTTTCAAATCAGACATAAGCAATGTTAGTCACCTGTGTACCGGTAAGTAGCATGCTAATAACATTTTAGTTATTATTTTAATAGGAATGCAAATTTTACACCTAATCTAGAAAGTTTGAATAGCACTATGAGATTTATCAGCAGATACGGATTTTTATGACACGTGAGTAGTGGGGATGCTTACAATAGCAATAGTTTTAAAAAAAAAATCACTTCAGTAATTTTCAACAACAGTGTTTTCTGTGAAGAATTCTCAAATATCAGGTACACTAACTACTGGTCAGGCAGAATGTGTCACAGAGGACCTTTAGGTACCTAGGGACCTTTTTAGGTACCTTGGGACATTCGTGGGAGAGAGCTCTAAGTTCAGATCACTTGACTGTCTTAGGACATGCAGAAACCTGAAGTTTTATGCTAAATTTCCCTGTAGTTTTCTGAAGTTACATTGCCAGGCTTTGCTTCTGGCTGCACTGGTCACAGAAGTGCCTGTAGATCCTCTCTGGACTCTTGGGTGCAGCCAGTCCTGTTTTCTGAATCCCGTTGTGCTTTGCATGCTGAGACTGTGCTTTATGTGATCGTTGTCTTTTGCGTAATAGCCTCGGGATTGCGCTTGCTCAGTCAGTAGGATAAAGAGAGTCTATGCCCACCTGGCTATCCCCGCATTCCCGGAGAGTGCCTCCGCAAAAGCAGACACTGGAAAGTGCCATACTGAACAGATACTACAGTACTTTGGGTGGTAGCATGTTTCCCAGGTTTCTGTATGTATTTTATTAGCAGAAAATGATAGGTTAAAATAGAAAGAAGCAAGGGATTGGGGCCCAGAAAGAACCTGCTTTCCAGGTGAATGCCTTAAATGTGCTTTGGATTGTAACTCTCAGTTTCTCAGTTCACTGCGTTCCCCAGGTAGGTTCCTACACTCATAAACATGATCTTTATTTTTTTCTTTTTTTTCCTCCTGTTATCTGTCTAAATCTCAACACGGTTTTGAGTTGTATGTTTTTGCGGGTTTTTCTTTTTTGAGGTTTTTTGGTTTGTTGTGGTTTGTGGGGTTTTTTTTTTTTTTTTGAGTTAAGGAGTCTGGCTTCTATGTAGCATATAACAAAGACAGGTACATAAATCACCACTGCGCATTCACCTCCTCTATGGCATCTGATTTTTTCATTACATTTACTTCAATGCATTTAAAATCACATCTAACTGAAAAGTACATTAGTCAGTACAGTACTCTTTTAAACATAACTTGTCCCTGAGAACCAAATCTTGTAGTCTGCTTTAAAACACCGTACAGTCAATCATTTTTTGCATCCCTGCCTTTTCAAACTTCAGATGATCTTCTGAAGAGGTGTTTTAAAACTGGTGTTTTAAAACTTTCCTTTCTCCCTGCCCTCTGACAGAACTGGTGGTTTGGAGAGTTGAGAATTTTATATTTTACAGGTATACCACTTTATATCCCAAGGACATGAGATCAGATTAATCAGATTTGGCCAGAGGGAGTTGGAGATGACACTGTGCAGGAGAGGAAGGTAAAGCCACATTTGGATTTACTCCTATGATGTACGAGAATTCTGTTATTTGTAAATAACAGTTGGATCTGCTGTGTAATGAAGAAAACTGTAGTTTACTTAGAAGGACCTGGAGATACATATGTGAAAAGAGCAGTGTTTGGATTTGTTGAGGATTATTTAGAACTGTAACTGCTTTTAAGAGATTAGGGTCACTCCTGTTGTGCACAGTGTGAACTCATTAAACAAAACAAACCTTTCTATCCCTCTCACCTCAGTTGGTGAAAAGGTTGGTTTTGACAGTGGTGGGATTTCTTGTTGAAGTCTGTATCAAAGTTGTACAGGCAGCCACTAGATGGTATTACTGAAGAGCAGTACGTGTTATTCCTTGAAAACATAGGGAGGCCTTTTGGAGAACTGCCAGCAGAAGCTGTTCAGCAGAAGCTCTGCAATTAACGGTTTTTCCCTGCGCAGTTATGGTAACTTCGGAATATCCATGGAGCAGCTTTGCTTAATGGCTGGCAAAGATCATCTCCAAAATCTGGCCTTAAAAGATACTGGCAAGCTAGTTTTCCTTAACAGGTGCTGTACAGATTCTCTGGATAGTCTTTTATTTTTAAAGAAGATAAATAAATGCTGGCAAGATCATTGCAGACAAATGGTAAGTTGAATGTTCAGGATACGTAATCCTTGAGGTGCGAAATCTGGCAAAAAGGAGTTAGTCATCGTTTTAACTTGGGACTGTGTTGCACCTTCTCCTCCCAAGTTTCAGCATTGCTTTTCACTTTCCCTTTTGCTACCTGGGACGGTTTTGTTGTTGAAAAGTTATGCTCTGTTGTGTTATCTCTGACTTTCAGAAGTTTCATATGAAGTTGGAATATCACTCAGAAATATATTGACCCCTGTTTTTAATGGGTGGAAGGAAAAACTAGCCAGGCTGTGCTGAAATTGTTCGCTGTTTGTAAGTTTAATTGGAGAATCCACAATGCTTGCTTTAGGTAGCTCCAAGAGCTAGGTTAAGTTGTGACTTTGTTGTTGTTGTTGCAAAGCAGAGTTGATTATCCTGACTATAGAGCTAAGAATCAGGAGTATCAAAGAACTGAAATTATCTCTCTTTCTTTCTGCGCTCTTGTCCTCTACCTCCAAAATGAATTATGTTACAGAAAAAAATCCTCTCTCAAAGACACTGTGTGTGAACTGTCCCTTTAAGAATGCATCATTAACATTCTGAACCAGCATTTTACATTGAATTTTCATTGCATTGTCACTTAGCTTTGGCTATAGATGCCCCAAATGATTGAATTTCTAATTTTGTTCCTCAGATCCACCCCTTTCCATTATTTTTATCTGAAATAAAAATGGAAAGCATTATAGGAAATATTCAAAACCAATTCAGAAGTCTGATGAAAATAGAGTTGAAGTTTATTGCCTTGAAAATGTTATTAAACTGGACCTGTGTTTTTTATAAAAAGGCTTTTACTGTGAACTCTGTTCACTTAATTACTTGTGATTTTTTTTTTTTTTCCTTCTTAAAACAACAACCTGTAGCAAGTGGCTTTCTTGCCCATGTGCTGAGTTAGCACTTGTGGTGTTTAAGAAAAAAAAAATCAGCCTCACTGCTTTTATACTTTAATATGCTTGGCCAGAAATTATGTGATCTTGAGAATTCCTTCAGAAGCAATGGAATATTTTAGGGGAATAGTGTGTGGACAGCTGGGGATAGAGATCTCTGTGGCTGTCCTGGGGATGAGTTAGTTACTGACATCCTGAGTTACATTAATGCTAAACTGAAAGCTGGGCAGCCTTTTTATGAGCAAAGTTAAAATTGGATTTCGAGTGTGAAAGAGTAATAAGCTAAAAACCCACCTCCTTCTCCCACTTTAATTTTAAAAAAAGATGTATTTTTATACCTTCTGTTCCTTGTTATAATTAATGTATCTCTTATTTTTCTCATTAATTTTGGCAGATAACTTTTCTTATGAAAGGATCTGTTGCACAGCTGTTGCTATTACTGTCTCTGCTTAAAGTTTCTTTTTTTTTAAAAAAGGAAAACCATGGCAGCATGCTATTTCAGGGTGTTTACAGAATGTCCTGGTGGTACTGCTTGAATGGCTTATGTATCTCAGTACCAGAAAAGCTCATAATAATAAAGGCTAATAAAACTATGAAGTTAATGGTTAGGAGTTTGAAAACTGTCGTGGACGTCCTTCAAAATACTGCTTAGTAATAGTATTAATATCAATAAATTACATACCAGTGGCTGTACAAGTTACCATAGAAGTTGAAAATTCATACATCAGTAATTAAGGTGCCTGTCTATGTGATGTAGTTTTTCAGAAGTTGGTTTATAATTTAAAATACCACATGATGATGAAGAGAAAAACATTTTCTTTATATATTTTTAGATTATGATCAGAAGCATTTTCTTATTTTTGGATCGTACATATGTACTTCAGAATTCAATGCTTCCTTCTATATGGTAGGTATCCGTGTAAGTATTCCTCAAATCTTTAGAGTATGAACAAGGTTACAAAGGTTGAAAATAATTTTTTTGCATTATATTTGACCTGTGTACTAGGTCTCTAAAATTTTGTGTTAATTTATGGAAATACCTCTGTCCGCGTATGCATGTGTCAGTTCCTCTTTCGTCAGGAGTATTCATTGTAAAGTGAAAGAAGAAAAAGGTCTGTGTACATATGCTTAAATGTCAAAGCATATATATTGCTGTAGTTGTCACAGCCTGGGTGAGGCTGGCTGTGTGAGGAACAACTCGGCCCAGCATTACATCAGGTGCTCCTGGTTTTGACAGAATTCAATGCTCAAACTTCTTGCTCTGGTTTTTTTTTTTTTAAATAAGTCAGATACACTGACAAGGTGTAGATCATCTTTCCAGTGCTGGCCTCCTGAGAGACAAGACCTGTGGCTCAGACCTTTGAGATGCTGCTGCTGTACTTTCAGCACACCACAGTCACATCTTTGGGCATTCTTTTTTTAAGCATCTCTTCTGAGGGGCATTTTATATCATTGCTCAAGTAAACAAACCCAGGCTTTGATGAAAATTTCTGGCTTCATCTAAAGCAAAAAAATGTGTAGATAAAGTACTGAAGTAAGAGTGTGCCTTTTCCCTGCCTGGCTGGCTTCTGTGCTCTCAGGAGTTCCTCAGGCTGTCTGAGGAACCTGGCATCCTTCTCCCACCACTCGCTTGTCCTGTGGACGTCTTTCTTCCTGACTGCTGCAGTAGTTTTCCTTCAACTCTTTGTGTTATTCTTCCTTTTACTAAACATTGTTGAAGAGGTCTGTTCGTACCTTGTGTCTTCTTCTGATACTCAGAAAGTTCCTTTTATTCAAATCCTGATGCACGTGAACAAGTTGGAGGTAATAAGTTTTGCCTAAGATTCCTCTGTTTTCCTTGGCCAAGACAATGTTTGGCCAAGGAAAACAATTAACAATTCTTTTTATTTTCCTTGGCCAAGACAACTGACTGCTTCATGGCATAGAGGCACCATTCTTCATCCTCTTAGAATGAAGCGAGAATCTGATAGAGGTGATCATAAGGTCCTAAACATACAGCGATTTCATGCTTTTGAACAAAACTTATAAATTACACATATATTGACTTAGCAAGGGAATTGTATGTTAAGGTATATGTTCAGTTTTTGTAGGTTTGGTGTTTTTTGTTTTTAATAATAGTAATTTTTTTAACAAACTGGTAATGTTCTAGTCTATTATGTGGAATACAAACAGGGCTGGTGACAGTTCTCATCTGAAGTGTATGTGTCTGGTAGCATGTGGCCTGATGCTTTTGTGATAATTCTTATTATAGTTTTCTTAATGGATGGTGTCAAAAGGAATATACACATTGTTAATATATTCTCTTTCTGTATAACGTATATACACTATAGGTATTTTATATGTATTCATGTTTCTTAAACTGAGATACAGATTTTTGAAAAGAGTCAACAGTGTGATTTATTAATTCTCAATATTCACGCAGGGATATGGGGCTAGAGTTATTTAGAAATCACATCATTAGTGACAAGCAAGTTCAAAACAAGACTATTGATGGAATCCTCCTGCTGATAGAACGAGAACGAAATGGTGAAGCTGTGGACAGAAGTCTGCTGCGCAGTTTGTTGAGCATGCTGTCTGATCTGCAGGTGAGTACAGTAAATTTTACTCATAACAGCTATGTTTAGAAGCAGTGTTTGGACTTCCCTACTTTGTGTGTTGTACAGAAATAGTTTTATTCTTCTAGTAAATGTGTTGCGAAATTTAGCTATTAGGTTGATAAGATTGCTGCTTCTTTGCCTGACGTGCAATATCTTATTGTCTGTTTTTAAATGAGAACTCTTTGTCTGTTTTCTTTAGTAGAGGTAGTGGCCTGCAGACCCTTAAATAATAGATTTGCAAGTCTTTTAGTATGTGCAATATTTTGTCTGTCTTAATCACTCATTTTTTCATCCTAGTGCTGATTAAATGTAGGAACAAAAAAAGACTTCCTCTCTCATTCTAAAAAGGTGTCACTGATCCTGGGTCTGTATCACAGTAACATCACTGTATAGGAAACATCTTACCGGAGGTGCCAAGGATAGAATGGGATGCAAAGTTAAGGGCAAGATTTTCAAATAGATAAGGTCAATCTGTAATTTACTGGTACTTTCTATTAGCGTAGATGCTGAGTAACCAAATAGACTGAAAAAAATGCTGTGCATTTTTTGACTTCAGCATAGGTTGTCCTCTAGTTGACATTGCAGCCTTGTGGGATGTGCAATAAAACTTAGGAGCTGTTCATTCTTAAAAGCTGTTGAGGTTACTCTGTTCTCAAGTGGTATACAGTGTTACGGAACTGGCTGAAGACTTAAAAAAGAGTTTGAAAAGGGGTACTATATAAAATTGCTTTTTTTGGTCAGGCAGCTTGCCTGCTGCTCTGCCCTTCATGTTAAACCTTCTGACTTTCATCCATAACTTTCTCTAGTGTACCAGAAAAATTAATAACTAATTATTCTGTTCAAGAAAGAAGGCAAACTTCTGTCAATGAGTTTATTATGGTCTGAATGCTTGTCAAGTCAGAGATGTCATATTTAAGTTTGCATTGAAAAAAAAAATAAAGCTTTTAGAAGTCTTTAAGAGAAATTATGATTAGAAAGTAGTGAGTTTTACAGTTTTGCTATATGTTTTGGAAGAAATACTTTCTTCTATTCTTCACCACACTGAAGGAATCATTCCTTTTTCTTTTCATTAACTGTCTCTCTGTTACATGTTATTCCTTAGCTACCTTCTCCAGACTGTTTTAACTATTTTATACAGCTGTCCTTTCTAACTTACCTCCTTTCTGTACTAATCTGTTAATCATTATGCAGAAATCTTTTGATGTCTGTGATTGTCATTGGTGCCCTTTTTTACACACCTTATTCCTTTCCTGAAGAAAGAGAGTTCACCTTATTTTGTATAATTCATTTTTCCTGGGCCACTGAGATAAACCTGCCAGATCTGAAGATGCGTTACTGAGCGTATTATTATTTACTGATGAGAATTACCTGTTTTGTGCTAATGTTTCACTAGTTGAAAGTATTTTATTATTCTTTTGCCACAGAAATATCAGTGGGAGTCTTGAGCTCAGGTGGATTGGATGTCATTGCTGTGCTTTGGTGTTGGGAACTGGTGATGGTCTGTGTGCTTCAAAGAGATCTCTGTCAATTTAGATTCAATAGCATGTTTCAGTCATCAGTACTCAAATTACTGATGACTGAAACATGCTATTGCTGCACTGGGAGGTCAGCTCAGTCTTTCTAAAACCAGCTGACAAACGGAGAACTTCTGTGTTAATGTAATGTTACTCTGACACTTCTCATAACTGTGTTGCTGCCTTGAGATTTTACTTGCCTCTCTATGCTTGACAGCCAAAATATGCTACCCTTACTGACAGGATAATGTAACTAACTAAATTAATTTCTTGAGCAGGTTTACAAGGAATCCTTTGAACAGAGGTTTCTGGAAGAGACAAATTGCTTATATGCTGCAGAAGGCCAAAGATTAATGCAGGAAAGAGAGGTAGGTGCATACTGTGGATGATTGTTTTTATGTTAGTTTTATCTGCCATGGGGTTAGATGAGAACTTCTGGTAGTGCCAAGTTGTATTGATGTTCAATGAAGTTCACTGGTACCCATGTACACACGTACACATTCACGTGTTTTGATGTGGACTGCAGTATTATATCAAAGGGAAGAGACTCCGGATTGCCTTGGTGCTTGAAATGTATAATTAAGAGTGGAGAAACTCAGTGATGTTTTATGTGTCTAAAGTTACACTACCAGAAAGTCATTTCCATATAAAGCTTAAAGGTGTGCCATCAATATTATTTTTGCCCAAGAGCTGTAAAATTTCCACTGGCATCATTTTACTATGTGTTTATTACCTAAGTAAACCGTTTACTTTTTTACTATTTTATTATATTTATTTTCCTGTTTTGTTTCTTTTCCTTACTAGTTAAATTGATTTAAGATATTTTTGGGTTTTGTCCTCTTGAGATAAAACTATGTTTTGCAGTGGGCAGCCTGCAAATATGGTTATCTCTGAAAATGTATGTGTTTCTTGTTGGTCTAAAGTACAGAAGACCACCTTTATTTTAACATTGGGTCACTACAGACATTTTGAAAATGCATATTTATGTTGCACTGAAGGGAGACCTTATGTCTCATCCTGCTCCATTCACCTAATTTCCTGGTGTTCTACTGGGATCTGAGGTGAAATGCTTTGACACAGATTTTGAGACCAAGAGCCTTACTGCTTTTGTATGCCTAGTGGAAATCTGGAAAAACAGAGTAAGGCCCTAAATTACCTGGTATAAACATGTACATACTTAAGCGTATGCACATACTTCATCCACATCTATGTATCTACATGCATGTACATGCATGTGTACATATGTGTGTGCATGCATGTACATTTATGCGTGTATGCATAACTGGTTTGATAATTTGAAGCCTGAGTTTCATGCCTGTGTCAAAATATGTGCTAAATGTGTTAACTCTCCATAGGGACAGGTACTCCACTGGAGAGACTGCCATTGAAATAATAGAACTATATGGTTCACACCAGCTGAAAATGTGCTCCATGATACTTTAAGAGCTAGCTTAGCTGAGAAGGGTTTTGAGAAAAAGTTAACTTCCTTTGAAAAATACTCAGATTTCTGTTTTTTTCTTTCTTTCTGTCAGATGTGGTTATAATACTTTTGATACTAATAAAAACATAGATTTTATAGTATGTAACAATGCTCTGGTGGAATGGTCCTTTACAGTTTGTATTCTCTTTAAATTTGTAGTTTGAAATAATTGTCATGAAACAAGATTATATGTCTTTCATACCTTTGTAGTTGAACTTGACATTCTCATGTCTTGCTAGGTCCCAGAATATCTTCACCATGTTAGTAAACGTTTGGAAGAAGAAGGAGACAGAGTAATAACATATTTAGACCACAGCACACAGTGAGTACAAATTTTGTCATTCTTAGCGTAAGTCAAGCACCCTTCATAAAACAGTGTGATTATCCATGGTTGTAGAGGCATAGAGATTTTTTTTCTGCATTGTCTTACAGATGTTGTCTTGTTGATACAGGGCTTGTGATATAGCTTGGGTTTTTTAAGACTTTATTTTTATCAAAACTGATTTCTTTAAAATCAAAATATACTTTGAGTAAGAAGGGAGAAATTTGTCCAGGAAGATTTATCAGTGTATAGTGAAGTTAACAAAACATTATCTAAGAACTCACAATTTGCATTATCAAAGTAGCTGGTTTTAGCCATTCATGTGCTGATAACAAGGTTAACCCTTGAGGGAAAGAAAGACTCATTAGGCAAAAAAAAAAAGAAAATTAAAGGTTACATTATGGCACAGGATAGAGGACATGAACATCACATTAAAATATATGGAACTATTTCTATGTAAAAAGTTAAAGCATATATATTTATTTACTCTTTAAGTTAAAAAATAGGTTGATCCCAGTATATTTTCAGTCTAGATATACAAGTTCTTGCTTTGAATCTCGTCCTTAGTTAAAGGCTTAGAAACCTACTTTTAGAAGGCCTCGCACTAATTTCCTTTCTTTGCATTAAGAAACAACAGTTCTTAAAATTAGTGCCCTTGAGTTATCCTCAGGTCACACCGTTTCTGCAGGTGTGCATGAAGAGTGCAAAAAGGATGTTAAGTTTAGTTACTGGGTTTGATCTTGAGATGGAAATGATACTTCCAGAACAAAACTGTCATGGGAAACACCATTCAAAATACTTCAAGTTTGTGCAACACATGAAGAGTGTGTTGCTGCAGCCCACGGGGATTTATTCAGCCCATTGGAACATGCCTTTCTGGACAGCTGACCAGAATAAGCATGTGTCTCGGTCGGTCAGTAGATGACAGAGGTAGATGACTTTGAGGCCATGCAGAAGGTACCTCCCAGCTCATTCATCAGCTAGCAGTCAGGATATATACTCGTTCTGTCTGCTTGTTAGGAAATAGTGCTCTCATTCTCAAGCAGATGAATTGCCCTTACTTTCTCTGTAGGTGTAATAGGTTTTCCAGGGCAAAGGATGGTATTTCATACAACCTTGGCTCCTTCTACTCCTCGAGATAGTCAGCAGCTGTAGATAACAGTAGCTGGAAATTTCAGGGAATATGGAAGTGACATGAAAATGACCATATGTGTTAAAACCAAGGGTCTATCTAACTGGTAATTCATGTTCGCTTATGACCACTGAATGGAAAGAATAGAGAAAGTATATATGATGCTGTGATACTGTCATAGTATCTGCCTGTTTTCATCTCAGGGCATTTTCTGAACCTGATGTGGCTTGTCTGTTTGGATCTCTTTCAACTACATGCACTGTCTCACTGGGATTCACATAAGCTTTTCCATCTGTGCCAGCCTTTGGCAAATTGTTTCACCAGTGCACTACCCACCACGTAATAAATTACCTCCTTTGTTTTAAGTCTGGCTCACAGTACCATCACTTATGACCCCCATTCTTGCATTGGAAGGGAAGGTGATCAGTTAGTTTCCTTCCACCTTTTCCTTGCCTGTCACTGCATTGTGTCCCTGCTAAGTCATCTATTCCCAGAAAGAAGAGTCGTAACACATGCAGTTATTTCTCTGGTAGCTGATGCATACTTTGACCATCGCTGTTACCTTCTCTGAACCTTTTCAAATACCAATTTAATCATTTTGAGATGAAGGGACTACGAAGGCTGCTCTGAAAATAATGCCTCCTACTTTATTATGTTGGCCCACGATGTCAGAGGCGGATGTTGGTGGTATGGCAGTGGAGGTTGAACCTTCCTGCCAATATCCCGTTAAATTTTGTTGCTGTGAGACAGATGGCAGCTGGCTAAAATGCACAGCCAATGGTGGGGACTATGTCGAAAAACAGTGTTTTGTAGCTGAGAACTTGGTCTATCAAGTAGTGTTACTGTGCTCTTTGTATCTGTTGCAGTTTCCATGGAAAAAATAGTAAATAGGCGGCATTATTTTTGGAGTGACCTATGTAAAACTGTATTGTATGGCATGTCAGGCATGTCATTAATGGGCTGTTTCAGGAAAGATGGTGTTTTAGCAAAGGTAGTGACATGAAGTGGATGCTGCTATGTAAAAGGCTTCTAACAAGCATAGTCAAGAACCTTTCTTCTTGAAAATCTAAATGAAGGGTCTGAGAACTTGTTTTATAAAACTTAACCCAGAAAGAAATGGTTGATCTCTTATTGTCATATTTTAAGCAGCGGTAGAAGTTTAACCATTGCAATTAATTATCTCTTTGCATTTTCAGGCATTTCATTGTTCTTTTAGGCTGTAAGAGGAAAACTTGCCATTATTTTTCAGTCCTGACTGAAGTGAATGTATCAATCAAATATTTCATTAATAGTGAAAAGTAGGGAAAATTCAAAAGCAAATTTAAAATGTTTTGCAAATTTGAGTCTTGCAGTTCCAGCTCAATTTATGTTTATGTAGGTGCATAACACCATTAGATGAAAAGTTTGTTTTGAACATCACCAGCATGTATTGTGTTGTTTTGGAGTTCAAACCCTTGGAGGTTTTTGTTTTGTTTTGTTGTTTCGTATGTTTGCTTGTTTGATTCCAAGAAAACATCAATTTGACTTTTTTTCCAGAAATGTTTTTGTATTGATTTTTGGTATCTAAGCTTCTCTCTTCCACTGTGTAAGAACTTGCTTTTTAGTATTCAAGCCTGAATTTCTTTTTTAATTAATTACATCGTTTATTGTTTTCTTTCTTGACTTATATCACATGTAACATTTTTGTCTTAATTTGTAACTTCTGTTTTAAGTAGGAAATTGTTGATTTTTTTTTTTTGTATTATAATGTAAGTTATTCGCAAATATACTGTGACAGCAGGCAATTCTCCTATACTCATACTTCTAATATACTTTTCTTGCCTTATTTAGGAAACCACTGATTGCTTGTGTGGAGAAACAGCTACTAGGAGAACACTTATCAGCTATTTTGCAAAAAGGTATTTTTTTCATGCTCTACAATAACTATAAATTTCACAGCTTTTATTTAAGGAGGTATATTAGTCCTGAGAAAAAATTCCACAGATACAGAAATCCAACCCTATGACTGTTACACCCATTGTGACAAGTAAATTTTATATGTGGAAACAAATATCTAAAATATACCTCTATATTTGTAAAGGTTGCTAAACCCCCTAAATCTCCTTTTACTTGCAGCAGTGGCCTTAGGAATTCAACGCTTGGAACTGCTTATTTCACAGAATTATATGAACTTCTAAATGAGAGCTGCAGGTCCTGTCATAGCTTCTATGTGATAATCACACTCTCAAGTGCAATAGCTTCACATATTCTTGTGATTATATCGTTCAAGAATTGTGAGTTATTGGAACTTGCAACGTTCCAAGGCAATGAACTTTTATATGCTTTTGTCTGTATTTTAACTTTTGTCTGGCAATTTCAGATAAGAGCTTCAGTCTTCTTAATAAGTCCTTATTTGGACGCGGGTGTCTTCAATCACCATTTTGTTGTTCCTATTAAGTTCTAAACTCTCCCTTTTCACTGCATTTCTGGGTTTGGTCAGAATTCCTTGATCTTTTAAATAATCCTTTCATTTTCTTGCAGTACCATATTTTGGGTTTTAGATCTTCATGCAAATTGTGTTTATATCTTTGTTTCCTTTTCCACTACAAAACAGATGTCCCTAGTAGTCTGGTATCATTGAGCTCCCTCACATCCATGTTTGTTAATGCTTTCAGGTTGTTAATTTATACCCTCTCATGTCTTTCTTTGTCCTCTTTAAGGATAAACAAATGCTCACAGTTTTCTCTGAACTACTCTGGGAATAGGTTATTTCACTCTTTTCACTACATTTGTAAAAATAAACATGGTCACTCCATCTTAGCTATTTTTCAGCTTATTGTAAACAGAAGGTAAGAATAGTTTTTTTGGATATATGTCAATTTTTCTTGCTCTTAATTCAGGTATTATTTTTAAGTAACTTTTCCAGTGACACAGTTTTTTAACAGTTGTCTTAACCATAAAGTATGTGGTCTTGTTTTAACCTGAACTTTTTTCTGGTTTATATTCTGTATGTAACATCCACGTAAATATGGAGAGATGTATACATTTTTCTAGTTAATTGTTTTTAGGACTGTAGCATCGTTGCATCAGCTTTTGCATTTTATGTCTGCATGTGATGTAGTCAGTTTGATACAGGGGGGAAAAAAAAAGCTGACAACAAAAAAGTTGCATTACTACAACTGCTATTGACTAGATACTAGTGATTTTTTCATTGTGAGTATAGTAATATTTTCCAAGGCCATGGGAGTGCTTTCTGAAAATATTGTGAAGCCTTGTGTCAGAGGACTTTCCTTGTATGTCTTTTGTCAAATATGTGATGAAATATTTTTTTTCAGTCACACAGCTCATACGTGAGAGGAAGAAGGAAGACTAAACTTCATCATATAGATTATAATAAAGCAGTTAGTGTATTTTCATCTTTAAATGAGTAGGAGGTGGTGCTTGGCTGTGATGGAATGGGCATTTCTTAATTCCCTACTCAATGCCAAAAGAACACCAATCACATATGTTCAAGTAATTGCATTCTGTTGCCTTACATTTAAAGTATGTCCATTCTTCTGATACCTTGAAAATTTAGGAAATCTCAAAATGACAAGCAAAAGTTTGTCTGTCATCATTCTTGACCACTGGTTGCCTTTCTGAATATGAAGACTATAATAGGAAATGGGATAATTCCATAGTGATTGAAAATCCTTTGTAATCTATACCATTTAAAAATTGGAATTAATGAAGTCTATTTTGTGAAGGACAGTTGTACAATGTCAGCTGTTGAAAAAAAAGTCATAAATCTCTGATGCTACCCTTTCATATTACTAAAGCCTCAGTCACCAACACCAGACAATGAATCTCTGCTTACACTGGAACTGCATTCATCATGTTCTCAAATGTAAAACTGTGTACATAGTTGTTACATGCTTCACATTTTTGCCTTGAACTTCACTTCTCCATTTATTAGTCCAAAGCTTAGTCTCATGTAGGATAAATCGAGAGGCAAAAGTTGTTTGGAAGGAATTTGTAGTCCTGTGTTATTCCATCAATATGAGTGCAGACAGTTCATAGCACGTTCTTAATCTAAAAACATGGCTCACTGCGCTCCACAGAAAAATCTTGTATTTATCTTTACTTTAAATTGGGGCAGTTTACTTAGCTTACTGTTTTCTGACATTCTTTAGAGGTTCTTGAAAAAACTGTACCCTTCAAATCAAGCACTGTTCATAAACATTCTTTAAAAGATTTAGTCAACACCTTGTTGGGAAAGGACTTCAGTTGAAATCTAGTCTTAAAATATTATACCATAAATCATTTCAGCCAGGGGACATGTTAACCCTGAACACACCACTTTCTTTCAGAAATTTAGTCTTAAAAATTCTTCCTTTTTAAGCACACTGGAGGGTCTTGTCTTTTGATGTATTTCATAGAGATTTTTCTAATGCATTTCTAACTGTATTTACCCAACTATATTCAAATTTGCTTTTTCTTCTAATTTAATTTTTTTTAGGACTTGATAACCTGCTCGATGAAAATAGAATATCAGATTTGACCCAGACATACCAGCTGTTCAGCCGGGTAAAAGGTGGACAGCAGATCCTTTTGCAACATTGGAGTGAATACATCAAGGTATTTCAAAGATATCTTACTGATGTCAAAATTCATGCTGTTATCATATATTTCTTCTGCCAAAACCAAGAATAATATATAGGTGTATGCATAAAAATTCTGTTCCAAGCAAGTATGGGGAGCAATGTTAATGCTTCCCCCTCAATAACAGTTACATGATGAGGAACAGCAACACCGAAGGGGTTAAATTTCTACCTGGAAATAGGTTTCCTTATAGGTTTGAGTGTTATACAAGAGGTTATTTTGGTTTGCTTTGTTTTTAAATAGAGCCCCATGCACATGGGGTTGTAGAGTATGCCAGACTGTACCGTGTGTTGTGTTTTGCTACAAATACACTCAAGTGTTTTTACATATCTGCAAAATCAGTGAAACATTAGAATGCAGCTATTCTACTGCAGGTTAGTAGTGCTACCTGTAACCAACCTACAGCAGTGCTGATGAATGTTTTTAAGTGATTTGGAGTGGAATACTCCTCTTGAAAATAATCCATCATCAGTATGTATGGATTTAGATCCTTCAGGTTTGTTTTGCTGGGCTTAATTTGCAATAGTGTGGTGCCCCAGAGAGGTTGCACTCTAGTGCTCTTTCAAGATGAAAGCAGGAAAGCTTCCCAGGAAATATTTCTCTCTGGAGTTGATAATTCCTGATGTAGTGGTTCTCTCCTAATTTGCCCGCGTGTTCATCAGCCTACAGGACTAAGTGCTCAACATCAGTTCATTTTAGAGCTGCCTTCCCTGCACACCAATGTCTGAAGTTCCGCATGATCCCCCAGCGTGCAGCCCACGGGATAGTCGCCCTCTGCCCTCTAGAACCGAGATGGAGTTTGCTCCACAGGGTGTCATCTAGTGTCCCCGTATGCAGCCCATGGATCCATGGGCAACTGAGCCAACTGAACAGCTTGGCTGAGAAGGAGGGCTGCTTCTTCCTTCCTCCCAGATCACACATCTGACTTAACCCTTGTGCTGCCTGCCACTCTGTAGACTCTTTTGTCATCTGTTTTAATGCAGTACCAGGGCAAGGTCAGTTTTAGGCCAGGTTAGTGAGCTACAGAGGCTCACAGAAAAGTCCATGTGCTGGCCCAAGGAAAGAAGCAGGAATTTGGGACAGGTAGAAAATAAGGGAAGGAGGACCAAACCTCTCCTTTCACAGCAGCAAGTTGTTAAGTTTGCTTATGATACCTTATGTCTCATGGGATCAGACTTTTTATGACTTTGTTTTTAAAACTTTTTTTTTACAGACTCAGAAAACTAGAAATCATTTTCTATCATGTCAGTAATTCTCTTCCTTTCAAACATTCTGTATGACAGAATGCATTAAAGTGAGGCTTCAAGAGGTTTTAACTTTTATCTTGTGAGCCAGTGTAAGAAAGAGCATGCCAAGTTACTGGCGTGAAGGTTTGTGCTCTACTGTAGTCACCTTTTTGTGATTTCAGAGATGCCACTTAGCTTTCTATTTCTTGGTTTGCCATTTGCAGAATGGGGGGAATGCCCTGCAATTTATGAACATAACCAGTAGAGAATGTGAGATGTCCAAATGCTGTGTTAAGGAAAGGGAAATTGTACCAAGTGTAATGTATGATGGACTAGATGATCTTCAGAGGACCCTTCCAAACCAAACCATTCTGTGATGCGTATAGCAAATCTAAGGGCCTTGGGCAGCCTTGTATTTGGCTTCACTCTGAAACATGACTTGAGAAAGATCTTGATGAAAGATCACAGTGGATTAATTACATATTGAAGTGAAAATTCTGAGGTTTGGGAGGGATTCCCCCATCTCTCTCTGACTGTTTTTGGGGCTAACATACTTCAGTTGATGAAAAATATACCGATTGAGTACTGTTTTGCTGTTACAGTGTAGATGTTCCTCTTTCTTACCCTGGAAATCTGATCATTCTGTCTAGGGCGCTGATCAGTATTACTGAGCAATTATAAATTGTCTGATGGGTTAAAATCCTCCCTTACAGGATATTTTGGTTCGTGAGGCAAATGGTATTGTATCTCTAAGATAATAAATGTAGGAACAAGAAAAGAAAGTCAAATCTGTGGCTGCTTCTTGAGAATGGGGAAGTTTTGGTTTATTGCAAGTCAGCTAGGGTTTTTTTTGCTTCTAAGCCCTTGCTGAAAAAGGAATCTTGGGATGATGAGCAGTGGTGGGGTTTTTGCCACCCGTTCCATCAATAGCGCCCTCTAGTGGATTTCAGAAAAATAGTGCGAAGTTTTCCGTTACACTTAACGTTTCTAAGGCAGTTTCCATATAATTTCTTTTATATGAATCATGTAGTTCTGTATCTAACTGTAAACTTGCACATCATACAGTCATGTCTACTGTGTATTTTTTTTAGCTTTTGTCTTAAATGTATATAATCTTTAAATCAAATCCATTAATGTATGTGTGGGTTTTTATTTGAAATTTCAATGCATCTCATTTTTTGAAAACTTGAAGTCACATAAGTAGCTCTGTAAAAAAAATATTATTTCTAATGATAAATTTTATAAGGGTAAATGTGTTTGTTGGGGGAGATAGGTAGCACTCTAAAGTATTTTATTATCAAAAGTGTTTGTTTTACAGAACTTTGGGACAACAATAGTGGTTAATCCTGAAAAAGACAAGGATATGGTGCAAGAGCTACTAGATTTTAAGGATAAAGTGGACCATATCATAGAAGTGAGCTTTCAGAAAAATGAAAAATTTATAAACTTGATGAAGGAGTCCTTTGAAACATTTATCAACAAGAGACCAAATAAGCCTGCAGAATTGATAGGTACACAAATATTTTTCTGTAAAATATTTCAAAAATCTATAGAAAGCATGATAAGATAATGCTGCTGAGTGTGCTAGTGCAATAGTGATGCAGTACGCATTCTGCTTTAGGAGACTCGTTTTTGGGAAACAAGGCAAAAGTTAACCTGGGAGCACTGCCGGTTCGAAAAGCTTCGGTGTGCTGTTAGGTGTGTGCGCGGTGTCCTGACGGAGCATGCCAACTCCTGCTGTCCCTGTGCTCTGCTTCTTGCACGGTGCCTGGTGCTAACAACTGCTCAGAGAGCATAACGCTGATGCTACAAGTGGATTAAATGGTTAGGGGAAAGAGTAGCTGAGGAAAAAGAAAAGGGAGCTGTTTTTAATTATGGTAGTGGAGGATTTTTCTGGATGTTACAGGTCTCTCAGAAAGGTCTAAGTGCAGCCCATCTATCTGCCTCGGAGGCTGATGTTGGTAGACCAATTTTAAAGCCTTCAGATACAAGAAGTTTTAATAGAGTAAAAAAAAAAAGTGTTACCTTGAAGGGAAAACTGGTGCTTATTAAGGGGAAAAATAATAAAAAACATCTTAAAAATACTAGTATGCCGTTTATCTCTGATGTGGCAAAAGCTGTTCTGACTGTTTTGCCTGCAGCAAAACGAGCTGTAGCATTTTACACCAAGTGAGGATCCCACTCCTTGGCTGGTTGGTTTTCCTCTGTACTTTCTTTTGCTTTTATTCATCTTATTTGGTGGCTTCCTTCTAAACCCAGCTTTATGTAGGACAAATTGCACAAACTAATGATACAGGTTAAAGCCATGATATGGGCTGCTGTCATTCGGGGATTGTGGTGGTGTTTCAGCTCCTGCAAAGGTTTCCTTCTTATGCAGAAGGTTGTATAAGGATACTAATGTGGCTTAATAAATAATTAGCTAAACTCATGGCTTAACCTTATTTCTGGCATTCTGAAGCTTCTAACGTGAAAGCATTGCTTCCTTTTAAATTTTGGTATGCTCCTACCAAGGAGCATGAGTGACATTGTAAAGGTCTACAAAAATATAGTCCTCTTTGTGTTGTTTGTTTCTGTTCCTCATAAAATACATTCATATGCATTGTACACTTCCAAAACATTGTCTTTCAACAAGTAATGTGCTTGCTATGACTGTAATACAAAATGTGTGGATTTCTAATGTGTTAATTTTAATGATTAGACTATATTCTTTTTTTCTTGGATGGTTCCTTTTTGTGATATTTTTACATTATGGCAGTATTATAGTAAGGCTCTCTCATTCCACTGAACATAGAGATGGGAAAAGGGAAAATAGAAAATCTAACATTTATCCTATATTTTAAAATACAGTAATATTTAGCATATAGTAATATTTCAAGAAGGAGACAGTTATTTTAGACTATTATTTTTTTAAAGCTGTTAAACTATTTTATTTATTTGTAGCAAAATATGTGGATTCCAAGTTAAGAGCTGGTAATAAAGAAGCAACAGATGAAGAGCTGGAAAGAATCCTTGACAAAATCATGATCATATTTAGATTCATTCATGGTAAGAAATAAGAGGTTCACCGCTGATGCAGCTAGAACTGTTTTAAAACTGTTTTCCTTGCTACTAGCAGAACAGTATTCCCATGAGTGTAAGAGATCTTTTTTTAGCATGAATTTCTGCTTGACTTGGTCTTAAATTTAAGTTGCCTTATATCTGAAGGGTCCTAACAAATACACCAGGGAGGACAGACATGTTCTATGGAGATTGGCAAGTTACAGATCTTTTACAGTCTGTGACTGGAGACCTAAGAGTTAGAGATGTTGGTGGAAGTTTGTTGGGTTTTTTTCCACATAAATGAACCATATCTGTAACCACAACCTCTCCTCTAATGACAGAGAACCAAAAGGTTAGTACAGATTTTCTCTTCCCTGACCACCTCAGTATGTGATGGGTGCAAAGTACATGAAAATCCAGCAACTAATGACTTGTCTTTTCTCATCATATCTGAGAATGAACACAGAGGAGACCTCAAAATGATGGGAGAAAATGTTATTGCTGTATTTTACTGCCTTTGAAATGCACTTCCCTTATGCATGCCTCTATCTGAGCAAAGCCTTTGAATGTGTTAGAAGAATTTTTTTTTCTAGGTTGGATATCAGGAAAAAAAAAAAACCCACAAGTGGTTGAGCCTGATAGAGATGCATGGTCATTGTTCTGAGGGAAGTGGGAGGTGTATCCTCGGCTGAGTGGGGAATAAGCAGGAACTACCAAATTCTGTGTTAGTTTGTTCTGAGATGTGTGGGGTGCTTTCCTCATAAAATCCAAACCAAGTACAATATAATGGGAAAGCAGGCAAGGAATCAATCATAAGGTGATAATCATTATTCTTTTCAAATGCAAAGGGTATTGGATGAAGATGGTGATTGAAAACAGTTATCACTGGCAACCCATCAGCCTAAGAGGTTAATTTCTGCTAATCTGAAACTTTAACCAACTCTTCTAATATTTTTTTTTTGTAGTACTGAGCTAAAAGTGTAAATTTATTTTTAGCTATCTAGCATGTAAGAGTCCTTTTAAGAGCAGATGATAATTAGTTATTAGTTTCTGGGCACTGGACTTTTTAATAGTATCTCGGTGCTGCTTCATGAAACAGCACTTCACCAGAGGACAGGACGGAGAAGGAAGAAGAGTATCAGAGGAATCGCTGCATTGGAAGAGGTTTGCAAGGAATTAGGAGGGGCTACTCTAGGCAGCACAAATAGTGAAATAGTGCCTTGAGTTACAGTGCATTTCTTAAAAGTGAAACAACTTGCTGATATCTTTGCACTATCAATAGAAAAGATTTGCGGAAGCTGTGGTTTAAGGTGTGAAAGTTTGTGGGTGCCTGTATGACTTCTTTATTTCAAAAGGCTACTGGCAAACCAGAGAGAAGAATTCTGTCAATTTTTCCTTAGCCTAGGCTCTTAAAGGATATTTCTTTAATATGTAGGAACTTTTTTTTATTAATAAATCAGAGCACTGGAGGGAGAATCTTTTTTCTTCACTGTTGTGAAGGGAATATTGTTCTGCCGATCAACATGTCATAGAAAGGCTTGTATCACAAACCTGAAGTGCAATGAGGCAAACAGAATGTATGATTTCAGTTATTTTATTTTTGTTCCCGTTTCCATACAGGTAAAGATGTGTTTGAGGCATTTTATAAGAAAGACTTGGCCAAAAGACTGCTGGTTGGAAAAAGTGCATCAGTAGATGCTGAGAAGTCCATGTTGTCAAAGCTGAAACATGGTAGGCACCTTCAGATGTGTGAAATTTTTATTGCTTTGTGGCGTGTAAATTGGAATATTTATTTTCTCATGTTGCAAGAAGTGACAAGCCAGATTTTAAGTAATAGCTGAGCATATCACAGCTTTCATTGCGCTGAGCGAGAACTATTGGGCTGACCTCTTAGATATGTGACTGGTTCATTTAAAGGACCTACAGAGGAGCAAAATCCTTAAAAGGTCTATCTCTTCAGGGGAGCTTTGTCATCTGGCAAATCTGGCTCAGCTGAGTCAGGTTAAACCTTTATTGCTTGTTCTGTGCTGCTTTGTAATTGTGGGATCTTTGCTTTAATTTGTGTGACAGAATGTGGTGCTGCTTTTACCAGCAAACTGGAGGGCATGTTCAAGGACATGGAACTGTCAAAAGATGTCATGGTTCAGTTTAAGCAGGTACATTTAGCTTCTGTTTGTGTACTGTATTTTCCATAGTGATGGGAAAGCACTTAATGGTGTTATACCTTGGATTAAGCTGAAATTAAACAAAATGGTTTTGAGCAGGACCTGGTCGTAGTAGCAAAGTCTACTTATAGTTCTATTTATAGAACAGAATTTATTTGTTGTATACGTCTTCACAGATAATCTTATTTTACAGTTTTATTTGATTCCTTTTTAAGTAAATCACAGTCTAAATACCACAGTAATTTAGTTGTCTGACATCCTTTAAAGTCCATACCCCTTCATTCTATAAACTGTTGCTATACTGATGAATTTTTTGTGAATGATCCACACCAGAGAAACTCCCAGAAGGTTGCTAATTGCACAGAAACCTTGTATGTCTCAGCCCCAAGCCTTCCAACCTGTTGATGACTAAGGGAATGCTTTGAGGTCATAGTGTGTACACTCATCTTGTTGTTGCACTTCTTCCTGGGTACCAGTTTTGGGGCCTTATTGAAGGCAGGACACTGGGGTAGAGATCTGACCCAGGACACCTGCTCCTGTAATGAAATGCTGTAGTGATTTTTCTGTCCCAGACCTTGCAGTCTGCCTTGACTGATGGTATGCTCAAATTATATGAAAATGTTTTATCTAACAGATGTGGAAGTCAAGGGGAACCTTTTGATCTCACAGTTCTTGCCCTCCCTTCTGATCAAAAGCTTTTCTTCTTGTATTTGCACGTGATTGATGTTCCTTTGACCTTAATAACCTGTAAAGACAAGGGTACTTGAAGGCATGTTCTTTTTCCTTCCAACCACTTGCTGTATTTTGAAACTGGAGGAGGGGGTGCATTAAATAGTCATTCCAAATCCTGGTAGAGCAGGTCTAACCAAGGATGTGGCCTGTAAAAATTCATTGTTGTACTAATTTTAAATTTCTAATTTAAGTATATGTATTTTCTAATTTAGCATGCACACAGCATACTGGAATGATTTTTGTCTCTTGTATTTCAGTATATGCAGAACCAAAGTGACCCGGGAAATATAGACCTGACAGTAAATATATTAACTATGGGATATTGGCCTACTTATACACCTATGGAAGTCCACTTAAATTCAGAGGTTAGTGTTTGAATTCATCTCCTAAATGCACTTTACAGAGTAGAATCATAATCACTATTACAGGGTGAACTAATGCCCTTCATATAATGCTTTTCTGCTAGATATTTAAGGGGTTTATCTCATTGTAAATATTCCAAAATAGCAAAAAAGTAAAATGTAGTGGATAAAATCCACTTTTTTCAGAACATTGTTTCACTTAATGTGTTGGGGATTTACCTTTTTAATTAGAATAGTAATAATAAATATAAATTCAGTATTAAAATCAGTGCTTTACTTAACATTGCAATCAAGCACTCAAAAGTTTCAAACTGGTCAGTTCAATTTAGTCAATCTTTAACTACATTGGTTATGCATTTTGATCAGGCCAATAGTTATGTTACTGCACGTTCTTTTTTTTTCTGTAAGATCCTTCCTCTGTTCCCTGCAGTATGTCACACAAAACTAGCCCCTCCCTTTAAATGGCCTTTGCCTGAAAAAAGATTGCTTCCAAGTTGAGAGATTTTTGCAAAGCTCCTACCAGTAGTGATTTAAGTTGATCTATGTATTTGGAGTCCTGTTTTCTGCAATACTTTGCCTGATCTGAAATGTGGGAAGCACTTCAGAGGCCAAAGGTGGTAGCAGGGTTCCCGTTCAGTTCAGAAGATGTGAAAGCTTTTGTGCTCTTGCTCCTGTGGCGTCTTTTTCTCCGTATCAGACACTTTAGAAGGATCCAACCTGAGCAACACATCATGAAAATGGAGGGGTAAAACCCCCTTACCTGGAAGTAAGAGGGTACAAAGTACTGGAATCAGACTTCAATCTGTATAGGACAAACTAAATGAAGAACATGGGAGCAGATGGCAAGAGTCAGTGTATAGGTGTGAGTTGTATGTTTTTTGTCTGGTGACTTCTTGGTCAGATTCAAAGTCCAGGACAAAATTAGTTTTTGGTTTTGAGGTTTAAAACCCTTTACAGGGGGGTTATTTTACTTTTATTTAAAACAAACAAACAAACAAAAGGTAAATTAAAAGCTGCTTGTGAATTGATAGTTGTTCATAATTGTACCAGTGTATCTGAGAGCAGAACTTTGCTCTTTGGATTTAGTTTTTCACAGAATAACACTGTGGAAGAGAAGAAAGAAATTACATGTGTGAAATCATGTGTCATCACTGCACTGGTATAACATTCATAGATGTTTTTTTCCTCTTTGTTTTACAGATGATAAAGCTTCAAGAGGTATTTAAAAACTTTTACCTGGGCAAACACAGTGGTCGAAAGCTTCAGTGGCAGACCACTTTAGGGCACGCTGTCCTAAAGGCGGAATTTAAGGAAGTAAGTTTGCTTGTTTAATGCTTAGCATGTTGGGGTAAAATTTAAGTCGGTTATTTGGAATCTGGTCATGTATTTTTTATAAAGGTAGTAACATTTTTGGAGGAACAATCACAATTCAATATTGTTACTTTGTATAGAAAGTAGGCTGAAAAGCCTAATTAAACTGAAATACTACCTAGTTAATGGAAGACAACAATGTGATACCTTTTGGTAACATTTGGATTAATTTGATAGGAATTGTTGCTCATTCAAATAAAGAAAGTTGAAAATAAAGCAGGAAATGAATGAAAGAAGAATGCAGCATCTTTTTATTTTTAGTTTGGAATTATTTTGATCATAGAAATACTGGTGAAGCTTTTAGTCTTTAGTATGCTTCACTGATACAAAAAGAGACTGAAGGGTATTAGTCATGTAATGACTGTGGTTAAAATTCAAATGCTTGTTGAATTATTTAAGTCTTAAACCACATTAAGAAACAATGTGGTTATTTTGTTTTGTCTCATGGAATATCTTGCCTTGCTAATAATACAGCTTAATTGAGCCAGATCAAAGACAACAAAACTTGAGTTCTTTTACTAACTCATTGTGAATATGAAACTTAGTGGTTTAGGCATTACATAACGGTAAGATAGAGCGGTTTGTAATTGCCACTTGACAGAAGTGTTTACTGCTGTCTGAAGAGTTTGAGTTATTTATTTCCTTTCCATTGCCTGTTTGTGCAAACACTGTGCTACTGATAATACTGTCACTCCATATGGTAGTAAACCAAAACGATATTTTGTTTCTTTCGTATTTGGTCCGACACCAAGATTTATTCTGTATTAATTTACTCATCTCTATTAAATAAAATGGGTGAAGTATAAAGAAATTCACTACTGAAGGCAGAAAAGCCAGAATATCATATATTGTAATTAAAATGAAGTAAATACAAGGCCATTCTAATGAACTTCTGCTGTCTGCTGTATTGCCACTGCTAGAGGAGAAAAAAAAGAGGTTTTAAAAATACCCTGTTTCCTTGATACTGCATTCTGACAGATTCTTCTGTGTGCTAGGCATTCAAAAATGCACATCTCTTGTTCTAAAAACAGAAAAAAGAATGTATAGCTTCTGTAACTTGTCAGATTTGGGGGACGACAATAGAATTTGCTCTGAATATTACTTCTAATTATTTGATACTTCTTTTTTAGGGAAAGAAAGAATTTCAAGTATCGCTCTTTCAGACATTAGTGTTGCTTATGTTTAATGAAGGAGATGAATTCAGTTTTGAAGAAATTAAAATGGCCACTGGTGTAGGTAGGAAGAATACTTTTTGATTCTTAAATTTATTCATCGAGTGATTGCCAATTATGATCTGGTATGAAACGGCCTAATTTTAAATATTTGCCATGATCATTCAGACAAACTTTATGAACCAATAGTATATAGACACCAAAAGAGGTGAGGAAAGCAAACTGCTGGTACTTCTAGTGTAGATAAAATAGATGCTTCACAAAATCAACAGTAAGAGCTGTGTAGAGTATGGTACTACTAACAACCTAGTAGACCTACAAAATGTATCACTGCAACACTTAAAATTCAAGTAGTCATACAGACCGTTGTGTGTGCAGATTATTTTTGTTCCGTTACAGTTTCAAATACTACATTTTGAAAATGATCTGTGGTAGAGTGCTGTCATTTTGGGGTGATTTAAGAGAGTATTTTCAATGGGACTGTTCTGAGAACTTGCCCACCTGGTTTCCATTACTGTTGCTGGAGTGCCCCATTTACAGTAGGTCTGGATTGTGAAGGAGTGTTCTGTACAGTGTGTACTTTGTAGCTGTCTCCCTCTGCACTTGAAATGTGAAGGCAGAAAGAAAAAGAAAACTGAGGAAAAGTGGTATAGTTTTCTTTTGAATGATCTGCAGTATCTGCCTTCTGTGTTCTTACACTCTTGGGTAATTGTTGTGGTTTTTTTTTTAATTTTTATACTTTCTTGAAATAGTTACAGCCATTGGCGTTAAAAATGATAACACTATCATATCTTTACTCTCTGGAACTTCTGCACCAACCAGCAGGTCATACCCAGTAGCCCTTCACCCTTCACCAACTGCTGAAAGAGTATTTGAACCCATACAAGTGCTAAAATGTTGTAAATAAATGTATAAAATACTGTAAAATGGGGATATCAAGAATTCTTGTGGTTCACAACAATGTGTTGCAGAAGGCAGTGCAGCCCGGGTGCTCCAGCTTCTGAGCATCAGTGCTTCAAGTTGCTTAGTCATCTACTCCATTAATGGTAAGGGAGCTGAAGAAAACTCATGACAGTGTGAATGATAAGCATCAGGGTAGTACAGAGAGGCCCATTAGGTCAGAGTACAGTGGTTACAGAACAAACATAAGTTCACGCAAGCCTAATCCAGATCCTGCTTTTTCATCTTGTATTGCTGTACGTCGGAGCTTGCATTCTGGCTGCCTGACAGCAGCAGATAAAATCTGCAGCATGAAATCCATTCCCTTATGGCACAACAGAAGGGATTTCAGCAGACTGTTTTTAAGGCAGCTGGCTGGAATTGATAGGTGGGAGCTACCTATATTATGTTATGTCATTGCACTGAGTGCCATGTCTATTTCTCTCCCCTATGGAGAAATAGTACAGGAATGCAGGTAATGAGGACAGTTCATGGTCCACAGGGTTCTGGTGGGGCCAAGATGGATGATAAAAAATCTCTGTCTTCCCATGCTCTACCTACACAAGACATTCAGAGCTGCTTTAGAGAGGTCCTATTGCCACCTAGCAGTCTGCCTGCTTCTAAAGAAGAGGAAACTCTTATGGCCAGAAATTATGTCAGAAATAGGTCCCACACTGTGCCCTTCCTGCCTCCTACTACCTGGATGATCCCTTCACTCCGTGGTACCCTGCCAAAGGCTGGTATCCTGGCTAGTTGGAAAAGAGCAGCGATTCAGTTCTTAGAAAAAGTAGCTGACTTTTTGATGCAGCTGCTTGGTGAATTGACCGCTAAAGGCAGAGGTACTGACAGCCAGACTCTCAGAAATCACCCTGGATGAACCAGAGGTCCTAGCTCATGGGTACAAATAACAGGACATGGTAGAAATACTGGAGGGCAAAACCTGGACACTAGGGTTGCCATAGAAACTGTTTCTAAATGTTCTAAATGCCACATGCTGGGCTAGACAGACAGGCAAAATTGCAATGTACGCTTGAAAAAATTATGTATAGAAGAGGCTCGAGATTTTCTAGAAAGTAGAAAGCCTTTGAAACAGGGAGAATCTATACAAGAAGGGTGGGCTCCATCTAAATTCAAAGAGTGAAGTTGCTGGCGTTTTAATGTTTTAGAAAGTCTGTAGTGTTTGAGACTTCTCCCTCTACCATCTGAAAATAACATAGTGGATCCAAGAAGAGTTCAGAGAATGGGAATAAAGATCAAAGACATGGGACAGCTTCTTTAGAAGGAACAGTTTTATGTGCTAGGACTAAACTAAAGAGACCAAAAGGTAAATAGAAATCTGTGAATAAGGATTTGTTTTCTTAAAAAAAAAAAAAAAGCTGGAGGGCAAAAAACTGAAATGAGCACATAGTGGTGAAAACTACACAGCATGTTGTAAAAGCTGAAAGTTCACAGAATTCAAGGGGACAGGTTCAGGGGAGAGCAAAACACTGAAGGTTTTTCAACCCATAGAAACCACCTCTTGCTTAGAAAATCCCTGAGCCCTAAGTGATGCGAGACAGAGAGCAGTAAGATGAGGTGAGGAAGAAGAGCAGGGAAGTGTGGAGCCGTATTAGCTCTGCTCTTATGTGCTGCCCTGTGCTTATCTGCTCGTGGACACTGCTGGAGACAGGATGCTGAGCTAGGTTGACCTCTGACCCAGGGTGCCCATTCTTCACTTCTAAACATTGAAAGGAATACTGAACCTCCCAACTCTGAAGAATTTGCACGAACTGATTCCTTTACTTTGGTGTTCACGTGTGCCAGCTCTTTATGGGAGGTGGTGGAAGCATTGTGCAGTTTTTGGTTAATTAACATGTGTTTATGTTAAGACCCTATTGTGAGGTATGACGTAGTCTTTGCATGTTGGTGTTTACTGCAGAAGAGTTTGGGGGCCATGTACATGCCATAGGGCAGAATGAAATATTGCAATGTGAAGAGTAAGTAAAGGGTTTAGAACAGATGAGTAAATCAAACAGCAAATCGGACCACTGCCAGCTGAATACTATTCACTGCAAAGATTTACAGGAGTCTGGCTAGATTGCAGTTTAAGTGAGCCTTGGTGCAAGCTTGACAAGAGCAATGCTGAATTTTTTACTTATTTTTTATGGCCCTTGGGTAATTCTGCAGATAACTGCAGGGTAGCAGGTCTGTCCTGGGAAGAACAGAATTGGTAGGTCCATGGATAAACGTATATTAGGAAGAGCCAGCATGATTTATGTGATGCATGACTTTCCTTTCAAATCCTTTGAGAGTCAGCAAGCATATGCACAATCATAATTGTGCACTGGGCTTTTTAAAACTTAGATAAGAGCTCTAAAATAAACTAAATTTTCATGGCTTGAGAGGGAAGTTCCTCTTGGGGTGAATAACTAATTAAAAGACAGAAAACAAGGTAGAAATGAATGGGCAGCTTTTATAGTGAAAGGAAGCTCTTATTTGGGATCCCCAGGTATTATTCAACATGGCTGTTAATGATCTGAAGAAGATGAGTACTGGTGTGACAGAATTTGATGTCGATTCCTTAGGAAGGTCAAACCTGAAATGTGTTTAAAAAACCCCAGAAAACCAAAAACAAAACAAAAACCCCACAAAACCAAACAAATAAAAAAACCAAAAAAACACATGTTAATGAATATAAATATCTGAGGCAGGGATTGAGGGATACTTCATAAATTTGAGGTTAGCCCATCTCTACAGGTGTATAGTAGAATTAGGTATGGACAACGGTAGATGAGAAGAAATACAGAAAGTATAGAACAATTCCCATGTAGAGTTTATCTCCTAAACTTGGGGCAAGATACTTTGGAGAGAGGTGAAAAGAAGGAAATACAATAGTCTGTAGAATTAGGAATGGCTTAGAGACAGTGAATAGTGAATTCATTACCTCTCACAGGACAATAATTCTGGCACCTTTTAGCTTCTACATCTGTCACTAGTCAAGTCAAAGAATCACCGAATCATCTGGTTGGAAGAGACCTTTAAGATCATCAAGTCCAACCCACGTTGGGTGAGGCAGACGTTTTGTTCCGATTCGTATAACGTATATGTTCTCAACTAAAACTGAGTTAGCTGCCTAAGATTAATGGCAGGCCTTAAAGCGTAAATTCTCAAATGTCAAATCAACTCAAATTGAGTCAGCCCCCCTGTTTCTTGCATGTACATTGGTTTTTAATTGAGAATACCATAAAGGTGATCATAAATTATATTCTGCTTATTTGCTGTGTTCCTGTGGACGTCTTACTATATAAACATCATTAATAATGTACTGGAATGAGGGGTGAAGCATTTGGGATTTTCCAGTAGTAAAAAAATCTGGCAAGTTTGGTACTCCTCCTGTTGAAGCAGCTGTAGCAGTGCTTCTACAGGGATTCCTCAGGTCCATCGGTCATGTCTCCCCAACTCCCTTGCTCACTACAGTGGAAGATAAATATTTGTTTGTTTCACTCAAGGGTTATACTGATGTTAACATAAAGAAATGACTACTAAGTATGGCAGAAAGCAGTAAAATAGTATGGCTTGAAACTCTCAGTCACTTAAGAAAGCACATTCACAAAATAAAACTCAGCGATTTGTGTTCAGTACAGCACTTGGCAGGATAGGACAGCCATGTCCTGAGTTCCAGCTCTTTGATAAGTCTTTCATACATTTATTATCCACTATATGTATTTTACAGAGGTGAATGTGATATATTCTGTGATTCAACTGTCCAGACATTTATTCATTTATGCACCTTCAGTATTAGCTACATTGCTGTTTACAGTATTACAAGTTAGTTTTGTAACTGACTTGCACTTCAAAAAGTAAGTGGGTATTGAGTATTGAAACCATTTGGGCAACTGGTCTTGATGTGCATTTCAGACTCTTATCTATTGTATCTTTATATTCCCTTGCCTTCTAACACAAAATACATGTATCTTTGGGGGTCAAAAAGTATACTGACATGAACTTTTCTCACGCTAAGTAGAAGAGTACCTCATGGATGATTACCACATTACTAAAAAAAAAAAAAAAAAAGGAAAAATCCAACCCAAACAGCCCCTTTAGGATATCACTGTCTTCATCTGCATTAAGTGACCATAGTCACTTGTGTTTTCCAGTCACTGTTACAATAAATCATCACCGGTCTCTTTGAAGAGATGAGATTGTCCCTGGTACAGTAGTACTGTTAGAAAATGCAGAAACTGTCACTCAGAGAAAGAATGGTCACCTTCTCTTTGGTGACTGTGCTTCTTTGACGTGCGTTGTCCAAATACATTCTGTGTTTTTACCTGCCTTTCTCATTATCAAGAAAGCCTCTAGGAGCTGTAGTTTTTACTTTGACAGAGCAGGTATCTATGATGTTTCACACTTTTTGGGTGTTTCACCTTCAGTAAATGCAGATTGTTGAGCTGTGGTTTTGTCCAAACACAAGGTTGGTGTTAAAAACACTTGGTGTTTGTACTTTGGAGCTTTGCTTCTCCCTTTTATGCTAAGTCACGGGTTATGGTATGCCGAAGGGAAGGAATCTGCAATTACCTATCAATCACTGAAGTAAAAGTAAAAACTATAGCCCCAGTAGTTCCGTACTTCAGTAAAGTACTGAAGGTGAAACACCCAAAAAGCGTGAAGCATCATAGGTTCCTGCTCAGTCAGTGTGGTTTAAAGGGGTTTTTAGTAGTAATAGAACAGCTGGAAGTTTAAAAAAAGGAAAAGGTCACTCTGTGTGAAAGTTATTAGAAATAATAATAGTGTTTATCTTTTACTCAGCTACACTCTACTTCAGCACTAGATTGCAAAAATCTTTCTTTCAATTTTTAGACTAAACCTATGTTCAGGAGATCGAACGCATTTGGAGATAATTTTATATGTGAATAAAAGTACTCTGGAGACTGCAGAGGCTGCTTTAATGCAAAATCTTGCTACAAGATTTTGCAACATAATTATTAGAGTGTTTTAGACTTCATTTTATCTCCTTGTCCAAATGCTTTTAGCTTTACATCTTACTAGATAAAATTTTCCTCATCCACTTGTTTCTACTACTTTCCTGTTGTGGGGCAAGTTTGTGACTATAATAGCTGTCAGCTCTACCTTCTCACCAAACATCTTCCCATCAATTTAGACTTCTGGGGTTTTTTTTATTTTATTATGTATTTTCTGATGTGTGTTAAAAATAGTGATGACATAATAAAATGGGGTGGCTTGAGTTTCTTGTCATCAACTGATTTTTTTTTTTTTAATTATTACTGTTTTTTATTCTGAAGTCCTGTTACTACCAAACAAAACTAAAGCAATAAAACCAGGCTCACATTAATGTGAAATCTTTTCTGAAACTACTTCAGGATGGAAAGCTCACTGAGATGAGCCTGAGACTGTCTTCCTGACACGTACAATTCTGTGCACGCTCTCAGCACTTACCTGTGAAAGGTGTGAGACCAAGCCTGAAGGCTGTGAGTTGTTACCTAATTGGAACTTAGCTGCAAGAAGGCACTAACATAAACCCAGTAACGTTTTAATTGTATTTCGAGATTAATCACATAAAACTCTTCATGTTAATGTTTTGTTCTCCTTTCTCCCATACTTTGAACTTCTTTGCAGAGGACAGTGAATTAAGAAGAACTTTGCAGTCTCTAGCTTGTGGAAAAGCACGAGTATTGATTAAAAATCCGAAGGGCAAGGATGTAGAAGATGGAGATAAATTCATCTTTAATGGTGATTTCAAGCATAAATTGTTTAGAATAAAGATCAACCAAATCCAAATGAAAGAAACAGTATGTATTTGGTTTTTGCATTCATTCTGTTTACGTTAATTGCTTATCCACGTGTCTCACATCGACAGACAGAATCTCTGCACTTTCTCTTGGGTTTTGCATATGGAGAAAGGAAACAGATACTTTTTGGGGGGGGGCGTTGGGGCGGGTAGTCAGGTTGACTCACAGAGGCAATAAAGATTTTCAAACTCACTGAAACTGAAACAACTTAGGTTCTTTCCTGTGCTTGCAAATTTAAATGCTGATATTAAACTGATAGGATCTTGTAGGTGTTTCAGTCCATCTTAGAAGTTTCTGAGGTGTGGCTGAGGTTTTGGTACTATTCTGAACTCACGAATCACTTCTTTATTTGGTAGGTAAGAGCATTATTATAGTCAGGGTTGTCCCTGATTTTGCAGTGGATGTCTTTTGTTTTACTTGAATCCCAATTCTTGACACAAGGTGACATGTTTTAATTAGCATTGACTTGTTTCCTTTTTACCTTTGCATATTAAAATCCCCAAAAGTCAATTTGATCAGTTTGATCCAAAAGACCACTGTACTGGAGCTGTCAAACTGTTACGTGTTCTCTCAAAAATCTGAAGTGAGTTTTTTAGTTTAATTTATCAAATAGATTTAAAATAAGATGTATGTTATTTTCTTTACATGATCCTTAATTTTATCTTTGGCTTGGCTTTAGCAGTACATTTTAGAAACACTTAGCATGCAGTAATGTGTGCATCTGTGTCAAAGATGAATAAGAATACGTGAGTTTCATTTCATTTCAAAAGTTAACTGTAGAAATATAATTGATAAATAGAAATAACAGGTGATATGATTTGTGGTGTTGTATTGTTCTTCAGGTCGAGGAACAGGTCAGCACAACTGAAAGAGTATTTCAAGACAGGCAATATCAGATTGATGCTGCTATTGTACGAATCATGAAGATGAGAAAGACTCTTGGTCATAATCTCCTTGTTTCTGAACTGTACAATCAACTGAAATTTCCCGTAAAGGTAACTGAGTTTGTTTTTTGAACTATCCTAGGATTATCTAAAATATGTAACATATTTTTTCATTCAGCTTATCCATAAGAGTAAGAAATGTGAAACACGTCTGATCAAATCCAAGGATTAAGGCATTAAAATGAGTGTGTGAACAGAAATCAGCCAGATTATCAGTAGGAATGTATATTTAGCTATTTACTATGGCGCATTTTCTTATGTAGCTGTTAGGAATCCTATTTTTAAAAATAAAATATATTTGCATCTATATTACTAACTGTAACATTGATCTCATCTTTTCTTGTAGCCTGGAGACTTGAAAAAGAGGATTGAATCTCTCATTGACAGAGACTATATGGAGAGAGACAAAGACAACCCCAATCAGTACCACTATGTTGCATAATGGAGAAGAAATACTTTTATTTAAAAAAAAAAAACAAACAGAAAACCAACCCCCCAAAAAAATGAAAACCAAAATCATCCACATATGTCTCCAGGACACCAAATACCTATGCTGTTCCAGCCTTTCCTTTTAGCAGATTTCAGGTTGATGTGTATTATTCAACCAGCTGCATGCACTGCTGTGGAAAAGAAGAAAAATGACATGTTAATTGATCATCCTTGTCAAGACTCATTACAAGTTTTAGATGTCATGTTTTTATTTCTTTTAGTTACTCTTTTGTTCTTTTGGGTTATTCAGATTTTAGTTTTACAGTTTTGTTTAGCAATGTAATTGAGGTTGGATGGAAAGGTAGAATCACCTGTGTGAGAAATACTTCTTTGACGGATGCACGTCTGGTTTCTTCATTTCTATGTTCCCAACTGCATCCATAAAGACCCTATATGCTGCATTCTTTAGCTACAGTGACAACTTGGGTAACTTTTTAAAAACCCTTGACTGATGAACACTTATGTAAAAGCAGTGTTGTTGAAATACACTGAATTTTTGAAGTTATGCACCATGAAAACCCTTCAACTTGTGTTCAGTTAACTGTCTTTCAAATGATTATAGACTTCAGTCTGGTTTGGATAAATCAGGTTTTGAAGTGAGATCCTTGAAGTGCCAAGAGGACAACTACATTCATGTGTGTAGTGAGTTGTTGGATTATTTAGCTAAAATATGGGTTATTATTTTATCATGACTTCTGCTGGCTTGGGTGGCAAAGGTTAGATCTGAGTCAAGGAGGCCCTACCTCATTTTAGGGCAACTGGTGTTTATCACTGTTTTATGTAATTGCCGTAACATTTAGTTTTGCCTTGAAAAATAAGATACAGGGAACCTACTGTACAGTGTGCTCCACTTTACAAAACAAAAGCTTTTTTTTTTTAAAAAAAAAGACTTTTATGGTCTCGATACTGTAAAAGCGTAGTTTTTTGTCTTGAAAGACTAAGGATTTTGTGCGTACTTTGTTACATATTGTATATATGCAAGTTGATTTGAACTAAAGAATGAAAGACACTGTAGATCTGTTAGATAATTGTAACCATAAGGAAGATACCTTTTGTGGTAATACTTACGAGACTGTCTATTTTCCAGATTTGCATACTGGTGTGTTTCATTCTGAAAAAAAGAGCTACCAAAGGAGTTTTGATCACGGCATAACTGAAAATTTAACTGAGCAATATTTTCTTGAGAGATACCTTACTAAGTTTATGTAACATGGGGTTTGTGCATCAAATTAAAGGCCACCACCTCTTCTTAAAATAAATATAGCTAAGAGTTGGCATCTTGTGGATTTATATATTGAAGTCCTGATTCTGTCATCTGGTGTCATTAATTGTATTGCATTCTTCTGAATTATTTTTGTCCACTTTGTGTTTAGAAACTAAACATGTTTAGTTTATTGTATTTAAAGCATATTTAATATTGTAATTTAATGTAGACTTATTTTAATATTTGAATCTTCAGTTAATGCAAATAAAATCTTTGGTGCATATTAAATATTAATTTATTAGCCTTTGTGAGAATGTGGCACTTCAGTTATTCGTGCAGTTTGTTCTTTAGTGTTAACTATACCATTCCCCTTGTAATTCACTTTCTGTGCATGTGGAGGCTGATCAGATCCATCTTAATAGACTCTTAAAACAAAAAGGAACATGTGCATCACAGAAATGTAATGGCCAGAGGCTTTATCCACACAGAAAGTTGGCAGTAGTATGTAGTAGCTGATACCAAGCAGTGCATGTGTACCGCCTTCATTTTCTGAACCCCAGCTTCCTGGTTCAACAGCTTTAAACAGTAGATTAAAAGCAGCGGTGTTATCCTGATGATGGAAGTGGTTCTGCCTTACGAAACACTAATAATCGATTAAAAGTGCTGAGATGTGCAGATTTTTTTAATTGCCATAGACTAGAACTCTTTGGCCAAATTACTGTGGTCTAGTAATTAAAAATTAGTTGTTCCACAAGCAGTGGAAATAGTAAAGCACATCTTTCTGTGATGTATGCCCTGATCCCCTGTTACATCATCCCCCCCAAGTAACCTCAACCAGCAGTACTGCAGAGCATTGGTTTTGTTCTCCTTTATCCAGCTGCTGATCTCCATCCATCCCCTTACCCCCCAAACCTACAGATAATGTAACAATCTCTGAAGATTTTTACTTTTCCAAATTGGTCTGAAAGTGGCTTCAGCGGTTCAAAAGCTATGGGAGAGATTGACAGGCCAGATGAACGTGACTCTCTTTTTTTCAAGTCCTCATTTTTAATTTTATTTACTCAAATTTCTCTTCCTGGGATTTTGTACGTGCTGAACCAAACAGGTAAGCAGTTTGTTTATTAGCCAATGTGGTAATCACTTCTTCATAGCAAAATAGCAATGCCTTATATTGCTTTTTGATAGCTGGTGATAGAATTTGGCTGAGCATCCAGTCTCAACCAGCTGTTGGTTTGATGCTGGCTACTTGGGTTCACATCCCCCGAGTGTATTTGTGTCCACAAGGCAGAGGCTGCTGAACATTTCTTCCCATAAGATCACCCAGTGTTGAAGACATCAAGCTGTAGCAAAGTAACAGATGTCCTCTGCAGCGCATCTGTGTTCAGAAGATGTCTAGAAAACCTGGATCTTGGCAGTTCCGCATCCCTGGAACAAATTGTGTGGCTGTTCTATGGAAAGACAAAAATAACAGCAGGAATCAGGGACACAGGGGAGGGCTCTCCAATCTTACCAGTACCTTCTAATTTAACTTGAAACTTTCCAATTTAACTCAGTTTAACTTAAACATTCAGATGTTAAGATGTTAACTCATCCAGATGTTCGTAACATAGATTTAAAAAGCCATTTTCCTAGACATGGTGCCCTGTCATCTAGCCCAACATTTCCTGAGGGGAAGCGTGTGAGAGTGATGGCTGACTTGCAGTGCTTCCTGGTGTTTCCCAAGTCTGGCAATTACAGCTCTCCTTACCCGCTACCAGCGCCCTCCTTCCTGCCCGCTCCTTGCGTCCTGTTTTCTTAGTTCTGTATTTTAACTTACCCTGTGTTCCTTTATCTGAACCCAGGTTTATAATTTAACAACCTTGGTCTGCTGCAGCTTCTTTCTTCCTTTCTTTGTGCTGTGCATCTTTGATAAAAAAAAAAATTACACACCTATGAGGCAATTTTAGTGCATTGATGTTGTAGTTTAATCCCAGCTGGCAACTAAGCACCACAGAGCCGCTCACTCGCTCCCCACCACAGTGGGAACGGGGAGAGAATTGGAGGGCAAAAGTGAGAAAACTGGTGGATTGAGGTAAAGGCAGTTTAATAAGTAAAGCAAAAGCTGTGCACACAAGCAAAGCAAAACAAGGAACTCGCTCACTACTGCCCATCGGCAGGCAGGTGTTCAACCATTTCCAGGAAAGAAGGGCTCCATCACGTGTAACGGTCACTTGGGAGAACAAACACCATCTCTTTTGTCAGTTGGGGTCAGCTGTCCCAGCTGTGTCCCCTCCCAGCTTCTTGTGCACCCCCAGCCTAGTTGCTGGTGGAGTGGGGTGAGAAGCAGGAAAGGCCTTGACTCTGTGCAAGCACTGCTCAGCAATAAGGAAAACACCCCTGTGTTATCAACACCTTTTCAGCGCAAATCCAAAACACAGCACCATACCAGCTACTGTGAAGAAAATTAAATCTATCCCAGCCAAAACCAGCACAATTGGTTTGTTATGCAAATAGACTTATTTGTAGTTTTACGATCTTTGGCTGGTGGTGAGGGAAAGCAGGCTTTGTGCTATAACCTTGGTTATTTATTCCTAGCAAGTCTCTTCAGAAAGAAAGGAACCCTGTGAAGTCAGGTAATATGCAGCAAAAGGCTGCAGAAAAAACAGAGTCATGTTTTGTGGTAATTATTTCCCGGTTAAGTTCCCAACCAGTACCACACTGTCTTCCATGCTAGTACTCTGCCTCGACTTTGTAGAGCAGTTCGTATTGTAGTAATGGCTCCTAGATCTTCTGGGTGTTTCCCATGTTCATACCCATATGCAGCTTTTCTGCATCCGTGAAGAGGGGCCAGGAGATGTACCATGGTTAATCTGGAACTGTGTGCATGTTGGTTGCACAGCAGCTCTGTCCAGAAAAATGCGTAAGGGCTGCCTTTCCCTTGGTGACAGCACGAATTTGGATCTCTGGGCTACCAGCTTTTACAGCAGCTGTAAATTCATGTTTGTTAATGTCTTACCCTGCTATCAAGTTTGATTGATGTCGGCCAAAAAGTCACTGAGCAGTGAGGCTGATGGCCAATGTGGTTGTGTAAGACTTGTTCCATTAGGAGGACGGGCTAACAAACACCCTGGTAATGCTTCTGCTGACAGTGACACGGAAATTGGTTGTTGCGCACTATAAAAGGCTAAGCAAGCTAATGATCCACACCATGTAAGATCAACATCGTTCTCTGGTGATAGTCTTGTCTTCATTATTTACCAGTTTCTTGCCACAATATTGATGCTTAATGCAACTTGTATATTGATATTAACTGGTTGTAAGCCAAGCATTTGTCATTTTTCAATTCATAGACGCCTACCAGTTTTCCAGTAGAGGGGCAGACTACTGCACAGCAAGTTTAAACCTGACATTAGGCCTCCCTCTCTATTTTGTTTTCTGGAAGACTGCAAGTATTCTGCAGACCTCCCTCTACTCCCAGTGCAAGTTCCAAAACCAGTGATCAAATAAATGAGAATAAACCCGTGTCCCAACTCCATTAACCTCAGCTCCTCTGCAGATGACTCATTCAAACACTTGACCAGAGCTGTTCCTTATGAGCTTCTTCAAGCTGACTAACTTCTGCTTTTGGCAATACATGGCAAGAGCAAAGATTGCTAGAAGTGCTGCAGGGAAAAGAACTAAAATTAAACATTACTGTCTCTAAAAATGCACAGAGAAAAATGCAGCATTAAGAAGGAAGTCTGTTTATAGCTATAGCATTGAAAAAGAAGGGCAGATCCCCAAGCCACCATGAAGAGCAAATAAACTTCTCTAGGATGTTTAGGAGAAACAGGAAGTGTAAGTGAACTGAGACAAACATCAAGGAAAGGTCATCAAGTTTACAGTAACTGGACTTGACTTTAGTAGCTGGTAGTAGCTAAATTGCATTTCAAATTGGTTCTAAGTAAAAATGTATGAAGGCAGCCTTGGAGTATAAATGACTGTCTCAGAGATAATTAAGGTGGAGTGTACACTGTAATGAGGAGAGGGATGACATGGCAGTCCTTTTGAGAAAGCAGAAGCACCCTGCTATTGGCACACTTTCCTTTAGTACTAGAAACAGGATTTCAGTAGCAAAATAAGTACTTCTGAGGTTTCAGATGAAGAAAGCATATCCTTAACAGCTTAGATAAGTAAGAGCATTGGATTACAAAGTGATCAAATGGCTCAGGCTCCCTGTTTCTGCCACTATGCTAACAGCTGAAAATGTTGATAGACTATTTTCACCATTTTCCCAGTTTTCTCCAAAAAAAAGGGATTTCTTAAAATTCTTGTTTATGAAAACATCAGAGAACATCAGAAGCTATGTGAAAGTGCAATTAATTTTACCCATGCAACCACAAGTCATTAGCAGTCCCTGTTTTGGCTTGGAACACAGATGCGGATTATACGTATACACAGGTATACACAGACGCGCCACTTCAGAGGTAATAGACCATTAACGCCCAGTGCTTGTATACAACTGGGACTAAGTTAGTTCTATTCAAGATGATTGTACCCACCTCAGACTGCCTTTAAACTCGGTGGCAAGAAACATACTCTGGAGGCAATACATAACTTCAGTGGGTTAATTGCTCACCAAAGCCATTTCTCACCTTCCTCTATCACCTTCCCTTTAAGACAGGGTGCCCTTGGTGCATTCCCCACTGGGAACCACAATGAAATGCCTAGAGCTGGTAAGACTGACCTGGGCCCTGATGTTCCTCACAGCTCTCATCCAATACAAGTTACTGAGCTAAGATGTTTGGCAGTTCGCAGAAAGACCCTGAACCTCCAAATGCCCATTGCCAAACATCCATGCCAGAGGTGAAGGCTGGGCAAATGGCCTGTGCCAGGGCAGCAGTGCCCCATGGCTGACTTCAGCCCATAGTGGAAGCCCAGCAACCATGGGTTGCAGACCACACCAAGTTAGGTGAGAGCATTGATCTGCTTGAAGGTCAGGAGGCTCTACAGAGGGATCTGGACAGGCTGGATCGATGGGCTGAGGCAAATAGTATGAAGTTCAATAAGGCCAAGTGCCAGGTCCTGCACTTGGGTCACAACAACCGCCTGCAACAGTACAGGCTTGGGGAATAGTGGCTGGAAAGCTGCCCAGTGGAAAAAGACCTGGGCGTGTTGTCAACAGCCGACTGAACATGAGCCAGAAGTGTGCCCAGGTGGCCAAGAAGGCCAATGGCATCCTGGCTTGTATCAGCAATAATGTGGCCAGCAGAAGGGAAGTGATTGTCCCACTGTATCGGCACTGGTGAGGCTGCACCTTGATTTCTATGTCCAGTTTTGGTCCCCTCACTTCAAGAAGGACATTGAGGTGCTGGAGCACGTCCAGAGAAGGGCAATGAAGCTGGTGAAGGGTCTAGAGGGCAAGTCTTATGAGGAGCGTCTGAGGGAACTGGGGTTGATTAGCCTGAAGGAGGCTGAGAGGACACCTTCTTGCTCTCTCCAACTACCTGAACGGAGGTTGTAGTAAGGTGGGGGTTGGTCTCTTCTCCCAAGGAGCAAGGGATAGGATGAGAGGAAATGACCTCAGGTGTGCCCCAGGTGTCATTTAGGCTGGATATTAGGGAAAATTTCTTCACCAAGAGGGTTGTGAAGCATTGGAACCGGTTGCCCAGGGAAGTGGTGGAGTCCCTATCCTTGGAGGTATTTAAACGACGTGTAGATGTGGTGCTGAGGAACACAGTTTACTGGTGGATTTGGCAGTGCTGGGTTAATGGTTGGACTTGGCGATCACCTTAAAGGTCTTTTCCAACCTGAACAATTTCACGTCTGTGTTGGGACTGGTAGCAAGAGCGGCCTGGGGCTGAACCGCAGCAACTTGTGCTGATGGTGCACTGTACTCAGCCACCTCTGCATGTGACCACAGTCACCAGCTCTGCGCCTGCCCCTCACAGCGGGACGTACGCACCTGCGTGTGCGGCCGCGCGTGTGAGGGGCACCAGGCACGACACGGACACCTGCGCCCGTACCGAGGGCCAGGCCCCGCTCCCCGCGCGTTTGCACGCCCGAGAACTCCCCGCTCGCCTTCACACAGCTACGTTTCCACACAGGTACATGTGCGCGCACCCCGGCGTACACCCGCGTGCGCTCTTTATGCGCACCCAGAGTCACCCGCCTGAGGCGCGATCGCTGGGGCACGGGCAGACCCCTGCCCTGCCATCTCCGCCTCCTGCTCTCGCGAGATCCTTCTCACCTCCTGCACCGGGGCGCCCGCTGCGCTGAGTCACGTGAAGGCGTCTGTGCGGGGCGGATGACGTCAGAGATCATATGACTGGCAGGGGCTGTCGCCAGTCTCTCGAGCGCGGTGCGCCGCCGCCGCTGCTCTCCGCCGCCCTCGCCCCTTCTCCGCGCTCCCGTCGGTGCCGCCTCGCCCGTCCCCTGTCTCTGTCATGGCTCGCGCTCAGGGCGCGCGGGGGCTGCTCGCGGCGGCCGCTCTGCTCGGTAAGGGGAGGAAGGGCGGGGCGGCGGAGCGCCCGCGGCCTGTGGCGCCCGGCGGGGCAGTCGCGGCGGTGGCCTGGGGCTGCCCCGGTGCCGGCGGCGCTGGACGCGGCACCTGCGCGCCGGCTGTAATTGGAAACCCGTCTGCGGGCTCCCACCTGCTGTTGCCATTCCGGGGCGGTAACTATGAGCCTGGGCGTTCCAGGTGCCCTGGGCACGGCGGGCCACAGCCCGGCTGGGGCGGGGTGTGGGGCATGTCCGTCCGCAGGACCACCGGCCGCAGTGCCCGGCTGTTGGGAGGCGATGGGTCGTTTGGGGAGATCATCACTCCCGCTCCCTACACCAGGCGCTTGCGGCACCCGGGAACCTCTGACAGCTGCGTGAGGTACGAAGGGAGGGATGGGGGGAAGGTGGCAGCTGCGGCTCTGCTTAATGGGGAGAACAGTGTAGCGCCCGGGAACGCTTGTCTGAGCATCTGTGCTGGATCTAGGGACAACGCTCCGGGAAGAACCTGAAAATATGCCTTCACCTCTCACAGTGCATGGAAACGCAGGAACAACTGATGTCACTGCTAGGAAGTAGCTCTTTTCTGAAGGGCGTGTAATGCTGTCTTAATGGATTCCATCCTGCCATATCTTGAATGAAATCTGAAATGTCGCTGGAATAGAGATTTTGGTGCTTTGATGAGAAAGCTTGTTAGTGCAGTGATACTGTTCTATGAGGAAGCGTGTCTTGCTTGTTTACTGGTAACTACCCTTCTTTAGTTTTCTTGCCTTGAAAACCACATCATGCAACACTATCAAATTTCTGAAATACAGCTTTGGCACTAGAGGAAACTTCTTCAGCAGCTAGCAAAAATATTTCCAGAATAAAGCAGCAGTTGAGAACGGTTATCTGCCTTCATTTTGGAGATTATGATAGCCTTTGAAACTCTCTTAACTTTTGTTTGGTAGTAAATATCTTATCGTTGTTGGTACTTCAGTTTCACTGAGCCTGTACGGTGTCTCTCTCAAGGGGCACTGAGCAGTTAAAATATCCAGCTCTCCTGAGCCAGTCTAGTGAGCACAGTGACTTACAGTGCTATCAGACTTCCTTTTTAGGATTGGTATCTAAGTGGCATTGAACTGGTGTTACAGGGGGAATTTTTGGTATAGCTTGTTTAATGTAGTTATGACTTAAATGAAGAATTGTTGTTGTTTCCTTCTAATCAGCCTGTGTAGTTTTAAGTGGTACCACAGGTAATATTTTCTGGGACTGTAGTAGTCTTCCCCTGGTTAATTAGCAGTTACAAACATAATTCAGTGCGTTAGCTTTGTCACTTTCTGACATGTAAAATGTGTTAGATTTCTGCAGCTGAGGCAACAGACTGGTTTATTTTACTACAGAGTAACTAGATACTGACAATCAGGCCTTTGTACCAGTGTCTAGTGGCTGGGAGTTTCTACATAACTTTATCCATCAGCCTCAGAGGAAAACTGTGGTGCAAATAGAACCCCCTTCTTGGAGCACAGACAGTCTCCACCATCTTCTGCCAGAGTGTGGGGCTTGGGCGGTAGCAGGGGTGGAAGAATATGAGCTAATGAGAAGAGATGAGCTGAATTCTTTAGACGTTTTTAGCTCATTTGCAACCTTTTAGTCATCCGAGTGAACACTGATGAGGATAAGGTAGTGATCCCGGGAGACTGAAGGATTAGCATGGGTGGGTCAGGTGTGAAAGCTTGTTTGGCAATTCCTTGACTTTGGGGCATCAATTTTTTTTTTCTCAGGAATACCTCACCACACCTCACTTAACTGTTTCAGTTTTCCATTCACACTGAGCAGCAAGCACTAAGCTGAGTATTTCATATGTCCGCATTAAGTGTTTTGTGATCAATTTCCTCATGAATATCAAGTATGCATGTGGAATGAAAAAAAGATTTTCGTAGTACTGTGATAAATACAGGAAAAGGGGGCTACAGTAAATGAATTGCCTCCCCTCAAGCTTAGCTGCTGCTTTTTGAAATAATGGAGGAAGATGGTGCTTGTCTGTGGTGGAGCATGATGTGTTGCTTGGGTTGTGTTGAGCTTGTGCTCCTTTCTAGGGCACCTGTAGGTTTTCTTCCTTACTGAAATAAACACATCAGAGGAAAACCTTACTGAAAGTCTTAGTTTACAGTCAGACATGGGTTCAGTATTAGTCAGTAAATAGTGAAGTGTCTAAGGTTTGGGGAAGGAAAAATGAATTTGACAAGACAGTGTAATGCCATTTCAGGGTTATTGACGCATAATCCACGTGTTTCTGTTGCACAACTCTAGTGCAAAGGGGAATTTGGAACCTGCTACCAATGTAGGGGTAGTTGATAGGAACATGGATAATAAATTCCAGCCAGTGAGTAATTTGGTGTTGTATTATTTTCCTCAGTTTTAGCATTGCTAGCTGTATGGAGCTGAGTATAAATTAGTTCTCACAGAATAAAACTGCCTTAAAACCACTTTTATAACCACTTTTATGTTGTGCAACCTTCAAAACGTTTTACTAAATGCTGCCCTTAACATAGTGTTTGCTTGGTAGCTTCTTTAAGTGTGTTGACACAGTCTGTAAGGATCTGAATTTGTGTGCTAGTCCCAAGCCTGTCACCATGTGACAGGTTACTTAGCTTTGACTTTGGCAGCTTTTCTGACTTGTAACTTCTTTCTTGCTAATTGAGAACTCTGCAGGCTCCCTGACACGCTCTCTTTTGAGATATGTTCCCTAGGTTGAGAAGTTACATTTTTTGTGTAACCTGCTTCCAGATTGTTCTGTAGTGAATAGGGTGCTTTCTAATCAGTGGCAGACAGTGAACTGAAGAATTGCCTCTAGGCACAGAGGAACCCCACTCAAACAAAAGGTGGCTATTTTATTGAGAAGTTAACTACTGTTATCTCTGTTAAGCCTTTCTATGTCTTAAAGATAACTTATTTCTAGCACTAAGGTGGCACACCTTGCCTTTGCTTGTTGCAGCTTAGCTGCAACAGTTCCTCTTCTCTCAAGTCAGACATGATTATTTGGAAATTCCTTGAGGAAGCTCGGCGCCATAATGGATTTCTTGGTATTTATTCTCTGAAGATTGGCAGGAGACCCTTTTGGGTATGTGAGTGGCAATAGTTACAACATCTATTTGAATACTGCATTGCATTATTTTAATACTAAATTATATATTTAAAAATGTACCTTATGTTTTGGTACATGAAGCTTCCATTTTTTTTTGTGCATCTGACTTCAAAATGGACTGGTGTTCCTTTCAACCTAAGGGTAACAATTTCTTAACCTTCTCTGTCACGTGACAGCACCACTGACTGTCAGTACTATTTTTTCTACTGTAATTCAAAGTGTGAGAGAGTTAGTAGCACCCTGGCAGTAGAGTACAGAGTTTCAAATGTGCAGCTCTGCACAGTGGGTGCTCGTCTAGCTGTCCCCTTTCCAGTGTTCAGGCTTGAGCACTAAAACTAAATGTATTGTTTTCTTGTATTATACTTCAGTGGCTTCTGATTCCTTAACAAGGCAGAATTCAGTCTATGTAATATAGGAACACCAGTATGTCTTTACTTTCCTTGACGGGGTGAGTCTCCTCTCTTCTCAATAGGACTAAGTGTGGTTTTACTTGGGTAGTTGATACTTTTTCCAATGTCCTCTCCTCTGGGGAGGCTTCCTCTTTAAATTGTAAACACAGGGCTCCTTCTTCCAGAATGTTGGAGCTGCCAGCTACCTTGAAGGGTGTGTGTTAGTTGTGTGGTGTGATACAGCAGCACTAACCAGAGCAAGTGCAAAATGGCCTTGCATGAATGCTGAAAAGGGTCTAGCCACTGGAGTTCAGACCTCCCTCCCAGTGGACTCTTGTAATCAGCTGCTGTAGACCTACCCCAAGACTTCCTTCCTCTAGACAGGAAACCATAAAGAAGCTTCATGTGACTAAACTTGATGCAACTGTGCAGTTCTCTGGCCAAATGGCAAATGTGCAGCTGCTAAATAGCCTTTATAATGGTTTTGTACTTTTATCAATTTGTTTATGAAGACATAGGTTATTCATCTGCGAACTTGAATTGAGAAACAAAATGTTTTCTGCCTTAAGGAAAATCAACAATATCAAAATCTGAGACTGCCTTAATTTGTCTTGGTTCGTTGACAAGGATGCATCTTCTAGGGCTGGATCAGGAACTTGATATAATCAGGTTCTGCACCTGTACAAGTGCAGCTGATTCTCTTCTCCCCTGAAGTACTTCCATCCATCCCTGAATTAAGCTCTGGTTCCCCCTTTCCACCACTGTGTTTGTGTTCAGGTGTGTCCAACAGCAGTTGAAGTGAATCCAGCCTTGTTTATTCCTGCTGTGCTTTCCAGATAGCCAGTGTTCAGTCTTCTGAGTCCATTGGTGGCAGGTAAGTATAACTCATAATTTTATGAAGACCATCTTGTGTGAAGTGGTTCATCTGACAAGTCTGTCAAGGGATTTTCCTGCTTTCAGTTGTTCCCCAGAAATGTTAGCATTAGGAAATAGTGTGATCTTTCAAAAACCATTATTTTTAAGATCTTGGGTTTTTTCTGTAAGCAAGTGATCTTGACTCCATCTTCTGAGAAAGGACCTGTACCCAATGTCCCTCTGGGAGTAGCACTTATGTTAGAAGTCAAGTGATTGGAGGAGAGCCTAACTCCTCAGAGGTTTCCATTCTCTTCTCTAGCATAGATTTAGGAGTCTAAAGGGTGAGTGAGGTCACCACTTTGTTCACAAAATGGCACTGAGATGACAGGATCCTTCCTAACCATCAGAATGAGTAAATTACTGGGCACTTCTCTTCACAGGTACAATAGAAAATAAACCTTCTTCAGATAAGAACCAGCTTTTCTTATCTCCTTGGATTAATGCCCCATAGATAGCAGCGTTTGCTGTGTGTACCCTGTGAACATCTGGCAAAGGTGCCAGGCAGCACAGCAGTGCTGTAGCTTAGGTACAGAATGATTGGGTAGTGCCGGCATCAGTCAGCAAGCATTCCTTACCTTCAGAGTGTTGCTGCTCAGACGTTACGGGGTAGGCTGTAGCCAAGGAGAGTCTTTGATGTGTATGACCAAGCTGTCCGTGATACTCTGAACTACTGTCAGCAGCACTTGTGGGGAGCAGTTAGCTGGGCTATGCTGCAGCCATGTTTTTTCTCCCTAATGCCATAGTCACTCAATGTGACTGCAAACAGTCCTGTCCACTAGGTATCAGTATCCCTTAAACTGCTGATGGTGTGGAGTGTGTGCCCAGGAGGATTCGGATGGATGGCTGTCCTGCCTTCCAAGAGGGAGGAAGAAAAATACTAAAGAGGTTTTTACTCATGCAGGAAGCATGACTATAGTAGCAAACCCTGAATTATATAAAAGTAGCTTTTGTGTTTGAGATCCTTATTGTCAATGTTCCATGCTTCTAATAAAAGTTGGAGACAAAGTAAATAATTAACTAAAGTAATTGAAGTCCTCTTTGGCAAGCAGACATTGTAAACAATTGCCATTAATATACCCTCGCTTTTTTTAGAGCACAACAACTGTTCATCTTTCTCCCTTAGCTAGTTACCATTATATGGGAGATTAACCCAAGGGTAGTTGTACTTGGCTAACAGGATTTCAATTATAAAAAGATCGAAACCTGAAAGCATCCTTGTGTGGTCAAAAGGTAGGGAATCAGCCAGTCTAAGAGCCATTTCAAAAGGGCTCAGGTTTAGATTGTTCAAACTCAAGTTTCTGAGGAAGATTTCCTTAAGATAAATTGCTATTGTATAAATTGTTATATAACCGAGGAAGTCTTCATTTTGTTTGACTCTGTATTTCAGTGTTAATATGCTCTGCTTTGTTTTTTGAGGTAGGGATGTTAGATAAGGGAGGATGCTGGATTTAATTAAAGTGACATAACTAGCTGTTGCTTCAACAGTTTTGCCTTCAATTTTTTCTTACATGAGACTATAATTTCAGAAATGAGGTATAAAGGGAGAGATGATCTTATGATTTTCAATTGAAAATATGCAGCTAGAATAAATATGTAAGCAGCCCTTTTTTGGATCCCATTGGACTACAAAGGAAGCATCTGAACTAAGTGAAATTTCTTTGATCTTAGAACATTTTTTTATGATTCATCTACTAGATATCCATAATGTAGTATTTCCAGCCAAGTGAATAATGAAACTTACTTTTTGCTATTGAAAAGCTTAGGAACTCTTCAGATGTGTAAATCTGAAGTACTGCACTTGCTCTAGCACAGGTAGTTGTCAAATAGGGCACTGTTAAGAAGAACATTTGAAGTGTGAAGTTAAGAAACTGGAGGTTGTATCAGTTTTTGTTTTAAATAGCAAAGAATGATGTTATGAGAAGTAAAAGCAATATTCTGAACTTGTGGATATGCCATGATAAAATTGAGCAATACTTTATGTAACTTAGTTAGAAATATTCCCAGGACAGATTGATTCAACATCAGTTTGCTTTTCTGTGTTCTTGACGTTTTGACTGTAGGCTCTTACTGTTTGTGGGCTGGTGGTGATTCATGCATTAATCACTAGTCCACATTGAAACTGCCTTCACAAACTCAACAGCTGCTTTCCTGCAAAACTCAGTGAGCTGTTCCCCTGCCTTAAAGTGGCTGGAGCGGAGTAGGCAAGACCTTCTTTCCTTCGATATCTTGATTTGTTCTTAGTGGGTTAATTTTTCTTTGTCCCTATGCCCCTTATGTTTCACTTGGTTTCATCTGCATTCCTCCAAGACCATGGGAGCAGATGATGCTGCAGCACAGGGTTCTCTCTGATCACCATCCCTGTGCGTGTCACCTTATGCACAGTGAAACAGCTGTCTTGCCACTTCATCGAGGACAGCTCAGTGTCTCGTACTGGATGTGTCTTATCACTGACACTGTAAATCCAGCAGCTGCTGAACATTTCTTAAGAAGGAATGGGGGTTTATAGCATTTGTTCCACTCCAGTGAAAGCGGGATTTATATCATGGTGTGAACTTAACTCTGCAAAAATCCAGTAGTTATGTGGGTGGTATTTTTTCACTGTTTGTTCATACCCCTTAGTCTCTATCACTTAAACTTGCTGAGAGTGATTTGTCAGGTCTTCATTCCCAGCATCTATCTCCCGTTTGATACTTTCTGGTACCTCTGCATTGTGTTTTGTTTTTCTCCGAATCATCTGTAATGGGCAGGTCTGTCACATTTTCCATTAGGTCAGCAATATTTTTCTTAATTGCTTTTCAGTCTTTTCCCCCTGCATTTCTTTCCAATAATGAAATTTTTTCTTCTTTCTTGTTTTACTGCCTATTACTTGTTTATTTTTAGCTCTAAAATTGCCCAGGTTTTTAATAGCTATCAAACAAGGGAGTCAGTGTGCCCACTGAAGATTTTCATTCTAGCTTGGTTTCCATTGCTAGCATTAGTTCAAGTAGCCATGGACTGTTATTCCCTGCCTCTGTGCTATGCTAGAAATCTTCAAGAAGGTGTAAGCAGCACTTGCTCTTGAGAAAACAAGTGCTTGGGTAAAATGTAAACAAGCTCCAGATGTAAATTTGAATTGAAGGAAACTTGGCAAATTGAAACTTCCATGCAGAGGAACATCAACTGTTTCTAGTACTGCTCTGAATTGCAATAAATAACATTTTCTTTGAGAATGTATGTTCCTTAATGAACATTATCATCTGGACATAAAGGCAAAGGTAGGACAGTTTTGCTTTGAAATACTGGTTTTCTACACTATCCATTCTTAAGCAATTTCTTCTGTCTAGCTCTGGTTTCAAGTCTAGGATCTTTATAAGCAACTAGGTGAAGTGGATCCAGCTTACTATTGGCCCCCTTTGGTGCTGGGGAAGGATACATTGTTGCTAAGGGGAAGACAAAGGAAAATGCTTGCCCAGTGCCAGAGAAATTGTTTTCAATGTGTTCTACAACGGAGGGGCCTTCTATCAAAGTCCAGCTGGCAGAAGTCCAATTTTTTCATCATAATTGTCTTAATACAGATGCATGTACCATAGTTTTGTAGTGAAAAGTCTTAAAATTGGGATTTACTTTTTGAAACTCTTTCACGGGCACCCCCTTGCCGTGGGGAAAGAGCTTGCGTGCCCTTGTGAAGTTGAGAGCTATGCTGGTGGTGGCATATGCCTCCGGTAGGGTCTCCCAAGCCAGACAGATCTCAACTGAAGGGTCAGACAAAGTGTGTCCACGGGCAGGATGGGCTCACTAGCCTTTGGCAACCATCCTAGAAGGACAACTCTAACTCCAAACCCGGGCAGATGGAGCTCGTTTAGCCCTGTAAGGCCATCCATCTAAGAGAAGGATACTCTAACCAAACCTATGACCTGAGGACTTCGCTGTCACTGTCCAAGCTCGCTAGGCCCTGGCAGATGAACCTCAGGTGTAAAGGGTGGGGCCAGTCTCGCGCACGCTGCGCCTCACCTAAAAAATCCACCGCGCAGGCTTGAAGGGTGTACTCACGTTTAAAGCCCTTCCCAAATCTTCGTCTGCGAAGCCAAGCCATGATGACTTTTTGAAAACTTCTTGGGGAGGGAAGCTAGCTAATGGGTAATCCCTCAGCTGGATCTTTGTGCTATATCAGCAGTTGAATGGATTAGCATGTTTGACTCTAAAGCTTATTTGCTTGAGATAGTAGTTGATGTCTTGCAGCTGCTTTTTTATCAGGTTTTCTGCAAGACTGTGATTGTTGCAAATGCAAGCTGATAAAGTGATAGCTTAAAAATGGGGCAGGCTTTTTGCAGTCAGGTTTGTTTCGGATGTGTGTGTGGGGACAAATGGAGAATCAGAAGAATAAAATGCTCTGCAATAAAGAACTCGGAACACCTTGGTATGATTTCAGGTACAGAAGCACTATCCAGTTAGCCCTTACCACAAATGAAGTATGAGATAACCAGCTTTCTGGCAGTATCCAGCCTGCTGCAACACATCCCCAAGGTGAAGCTTTATTGGCAGTGGGTGCTGATCAAAGTCCATGCTGCTGTCAGGAGGGATGATCCTGTGCTCCTCTTTCTACATGTTCTTAACCTGTCAAGTCAGTACTAGTGTGGTCGGTTGCACTAGTGCTCTGAGCACTGGGGTTGGAGGGGAGCAAGTGGGGGAAAAGCTGTGCTTTTGTCAGCAGTGCAGTCTGAGGTTAAACCATCAGGAACACATAACCTTGGTCCGTGTCAAGGCCTTGGCCCTCATCCTCCTCTCAAGTGCAGAGAGCACGATGGCATTAAAGATAAGTTCTCCTGGCAAGGGTGGCAGGCTCCATCATGCTATTTTTGGCAGTCCCTCCAAAACATCTGCAGTCAAACTAGGCTTTCTAAATGCTGCATTCAGTGCATGTACAGTTGAGCGTCCTGGTACAGCGGGAATGAAGGCTGCATGGTGTGCTGCCAGGGGAAGGCTGAGCTCTATAGGCATGTGGGATCACATATGCTAAGTCAATTCTGGCTGAAGCTTAGTTGCTTGTATAGGGTGGACACTGAGCTGCCTTGAACAGTGTGACTGCTGTTTGTTGCAAATTTTTCTTACCCTATGAGGAACCAGCATGTCAACAGTTTCAGTTTGGGTGGCTTTGTCTTTTTACAATGGGGGTGATACATTTGTCTTCTTTGTGTTAGTGATGTTGAAGGTACTATAGAGACCATTAATACCCAAGTTTCCAAACCCAACTGCTGTTTGGGATGTACTCCTGAAGTGTACAGTTGTATGTATTCGACTCTTTGGGATCAAAAATAAAAACTTGCATGACACCAAGTTAACACTTGTCATTCTTAACAGGCTTTTTACAGGCTTCGTCTTCATTTGAGGTGAAAGATTCAAGTGGTAAGGTCTGCATAATCGCTGATCTGACAGTAGCCTTCTCAGTGGAATACAAAAGCAATGGGCAAAAAGAGGTATGGGAGGTATCTCACTGCTTGTTTCTAGCTTGTGTTTATAAAATGTGTGGTATTTCTGCACGTGTGCAGTATTTAAACTTTGAACAAATATTAAAAACTGCTTTAGCAAAGATTTTCCCCCCTCCCAGTTATGTTGCATCAATTTTCATTATTACTGATGCTTCTTCTAATTAAACAGGGTTAAGGCTGCCTGAAACCACCACAAACAATACATGTGTGAAATTACTTTTGCAACTGAAATTCTACACCAGTCCTACTGGTAGCTAAAATGGCTTTCACTGGAACTGTAAAGGCAAAAATGCTGCCAGTCATGTTTGGTGAACTTGGTCATACTGACATGAACTAAATCTGAACTGAAGTGACAGTTGGCATGTAGCTTTTAAACTTCCCTGAAGTGTGTGATCTTCTCACTGAGCAGTTTCTAGCTTTCAGTGTATCTACAGACTAGTGCAGTGCATACAAGTTGTTCCATGTTAAGAGCAAAAGCCTGTTAATGGGAAGTTAATTTCTATTTGTAAATACTCTGCTTTTCAGTTTACTTTTTTGGTATCTTTACTACTGAACAGCAATTGTGGTTTATTTGTAATCTCATTGCAGTTGTGTGTTTTGAGCCACTCTTGTTGAAGTTATTTTTTTTTCTAGCCATCAGTGTAACGTGAGATTAAAAAAAATCCTGCTTTGCCAGTGGTACACTTGCTATATGTGATTTGAACTGACAGTTACGTTGCATAGCCCAGTTTTTCAGTGGTGCTGATGGTATGAAATCCTGCTGATGTTGGTGTACAAGTGTGCATTCAGACGTGACTACTTTCATTAGGAGGCTTTTGGCTGGTTCTTCTTGTAAGCGGTAGCTCAAAACTTTCCAGTAAACATTGTATTGGTCTTCAGGTATCACGTTGCTGCTTTATATATAATAAACTTAAAGTATTATAGCCAAACTATGTAGGCAGTACTGTTTGCTTTTGGTTTTGCTCAATTGTACTACAAGAAGCAAAACTTAATTTTTCCCATTTTTCATGTGTCTGTAGCTCGCCAAATTTGATTTGCCCTGTACAGAAGCACCTGCTCAGTCATAGGGCTAGTTTAGGGGAAAAGAAGTCTAAGAGGTGCTATGAATATGAACTGTTCTGTCCTCAAATTTGAGAGCAACACTCGTAGACATATGAGTGCCAGTAACATGCCACTTGCTATATACAGATATATAAGTAAACATCATGTAGCATGTGTGCCTGTCAGCTCTATGTTTTATAATGGTTTCATAGAATATTTTAAAAGTGTAAAGAAAAGTTGTAACATCATCCCATTTTCCTGTGTTTTGTTTTCTACCCCACAGTTTGTACACTTTTTTCTTCCACAAAATGCTACAGTAGAGCCACAGAGTTCATGTGGTAAAGGTAACACATCTCATCCAGTTCTGGTATTGGGTTTTGGAGCAGGACATTCATTAAGCCTGAATTTCTCAGAACATGCAGACAAGTACCAAGTTGAAGAGCTAGTTTTCCACTACAATCTCTCAGATGCAACTTTATTCCATAACTCAACTACAGGTAAAATGAAAACTTCCTGTTCTCATTGTGTAACCCTTCCAGCTGTAATACTGGTTTGTTTCTGTAAATACTGTTACATACTAATGCAATGTAATCTTTTTACAGGAGACATGAAGAAAGTATCACATAAAAATATTATTCAGGCATATATGGGCACAAAATACAGATGCATCAGCTCCAAGCAGATCAATATGAAGAATGTGAATGTTACTTTTAGCAACGTTACTTTGGAAGCCTATCTCACAAATGGCACTTTCAGTACGAACAGTAGGTATCTTGTAGCAGAAAATGTACTTGGTGAGCTAATATTTCCAATAATAGATATATTTCTTTTTAAGTCCTGACTAATGTTTAGGCAGGTACAAACTGAATCTGAAGCTCTGATAGCAGCATCTTTTGAAATGAATGGACCTACTTGAGGATTTCTGTGTAGGAGTGTCAGCATCCATGATTAGAAGACAGTGCACTGTGTTCCCATGGGTTTTGTACAGGTATTAGGGAATATTCCTGTGTTCATGAGTATTTATGGGTGTAAACATGTGCTGCAGTAGGTTGACTGGGCACATGGCCAAAATCTTGGTGTAAGAACTATCAGATAACTTCCAAGTATTATGCCTCTACCAAAGTCATTTGCACTCTGGGAAAATTTAGAGATATAATGGCAGACAATAGAGAGCTGGTCTGTAGGGATCAGATATGTATGTCTTCCTACAGCGGGCTTTATGTAAGCTGTAACAGTGATGTTCCTTCTCTGTCAGGCTTGATCACAAAGTGACTTTTTGTCCTGATTGTATTGAAAAGCATTTCAAATGTCACTGCTATAATGATTAGAAGACAAACTGCTCAATGGTGTGTTCGTGTCCTTTGCTTTTGTGGCAACACTCTTCAAACATGGAGCTGTGGAAACTGATCACCTATGCTGTCTTAAGGAGTGATAAGTCTTTGACTTACTTTTGGGGCAAGTAAGAAGTCTTCATCTTCTGTGGGAAATGTAGAACTTTTCTTATGCTGTTAATCTCATTTATCCACCTGTTAAAGTAAGTCTGAAAACTAGGGTAATCAGTGCTGGCATAGGATGGATACATTGAACAAGTGCCTTCTACCAGTGTATCTCTATCTTGTCCTGTACCTCTGAAAAATACTTTGCCTGATGATATGATAATAGTGATGATGATATGGTAATACTGGCATTGACTTCTTTTATGGCTGCCTCACTTGACTGGCTCAGATTTCAGTGTGTATAATTCTCTTGATCAGTCATTCCCTTTCAGTGAACTAGTTTGCAGCAAAGATGTGGACCTACATTTGTCAGTTAAAAAAAGAAATCTGATTTCTATTACTCCAATCTTCAGAACTATCTTGTTTTTTAAATATGATATCTTGATCCAGTTATCATACCAGATAACTGTAAGTGATCAGTTAGCAGGCTTGAACATAAGCTGTGGTATTGGGAAGAACTGTTTTTCAACTCCCGCAAAACTTCAATAAAACCTCTCTGCTGTGTAATACTTTCCTTGTTAAGGTCATCTATTATCTGTTCTTACACAGTCCTTTGGTAAAAAAAATTCAATATTGCATTATTTCTGGAGGGTGTTACTTATGCAATACAAGTTTGTCAGCGTTTGCTTTATCTTCTATTCCTATACTTCCTTCTCTTCTTCTTTAGATTAATATAAATGCTTTAATTTGCCATGATCACTTCCCCAAAGTCACTTTTCTCCATTCTGTGGTATCGCTGTCTTGATGAAACTATTGCTTCTCTGAAAAAACATATGGTTTCCTGTGATCCTGGGATAGACACGGATCTGAGTTCAAACTTTTTGGTTTTTGTTTCCACATTCCTGTTATCTATACTGCCATACATGTTTTTACTATGGTTTTGGGTCTGCACCCAGATATTTTTTTCCATTTCTACTGTACAATGATCTATCTCTTTTTCTTTTTTTTTCTATTCAGATGGTTAAAGAATTCTTACTTTATTCTTTTTAATCTTCCTGACCCTGAAATCACGCTGTTCTTTCCAGATCAGTTCCTTATTTTCATTCTTGTAGGCTTAGGACTTCCCCTGTCCTTTTGGCAGCTATTTATTGACAAACTTCAGATCTGGAATTCTCCCTTAATTTTTTTTTCTGCAGCTCTTTCATTAGAGGGTGTTTCTGCTGGTGGTCTGGACAAGGCTCACTGAAGGGAAGAAGAGTCAGTTTTCAGTGCATCTGTGCATCATTAGTAATGGTAACTTTTATCACTGTACTCAGAAGTTAGTGACTTGAGGTTACAGCAGTCATTATCTGCAGCTCTGAAGAAAAGAAGGCTTTAGTTTTATCTGTGGTGGTAGCTTTGTCAGCTGCTTTCCTGTAACTATCAGAAAAAGACATAAGAATTTCTCATCCTCAAATCTGTCTTGAAGGCTTATTAGGAGCTATGCAGTAAATTCAGTTCAGTAAAAATACTGTTCTCAGACTCCACTTCGGATAAGCTTCCACTCAAAGTGATTTGGTTGTTTCCATTTCTGCCAACTTGAGTAAGAGGCTGTATCTGTTGAGGCTATATGCAGATAGAGGGAAATTCTTCTTTGAAGTACCAAGTAAAGCTACAGTTTCATTGTTCGTGAGGAAATTATCACATTTTGGGACCTGACAAGTATCAGCCTACAAAAGATAGGGTCACTCTTCCATTCATCCACTTTCCCTCGGCTCTTTGACTTTACAGAAATGGAGTAGAAATAGGAGAGCGTGCTATGTTGGAGTCTCTGTGACTTCAGAAGGTGTGGCTAAAGTTCCTCTTTCTGAGCCCTCTTTGGAAGTTAAGTTGCTGTTTAAGTGCAGAGGCTCTTTGTTAGATATCTACTATCTGCAAGATATGTATGGATTAAATTCTAGAAGTAGGCCCTTTGAGTCAGAATTAACTGCTGCTGCAGTTGTTGTCATCCTTATAAAGTTGCAAGCTGTTATCCCTGACATGTGGAGATGACCTTGGCTTGGAACCTGAGAGCCTCTACCACAGTAATGCCTTTGCCATGACCTTTGGTTTTGGCTTAGATGTTCAATACAGGAACCTTCTTGTCTCCCAGATCAAGTTAAGATCTTGCTGCCAGGTGTTTCTGAGTACTCTGGAAAAGAAATCAGTCACTTGTTCTTTCTCTCTTCTTTTGCCTTGGAAATTGCTGCTGAACTGGATGAAAAGAGAAGGAAGTCTTACACATCTTCACTGGGCCTTGTACCCCTGGGGGTGGTTGGCTACTATGCAGGACTAAAGGGAGGCTGGATGTGAGAGGATATAGTAGAACATTTGCCATCAGAAGCAGTGTCTTAGAAACCTTTTGTTAAGGATAGAATAGCCACAGCACTGCTATGAGGACTTGAGAGATCCAGTCGTATTTTAATGTTACTGGGGTATTGCCAAAATAATGACAGGAGTCCTCACTACCTGGTAGTGTAACTGAGGGAGGGAGGAGAAGAACAACACATCTCCTGCAATACCACTTCTAACAAGAGAACAGGACTGTTCCTCTCTTCTAGCACAGAGGTGCCCAGGGTGTGAGGGGTAGACATCTCAGCCTTGCCGTGAACATAAGGCAGAAACCCTGGATCTGTCAACATAGCAGTATCTTATTTATCCTGACTTGATAGCAAAGTGAAATGATGGACATGAACAAAAGCAAATGTGGTCACCATGAACTCTGTAAATAACAGCAGAGGTGTCATTTTCACATGCCAGCCTTTAAAAGTGTCCCAAACTTTGCAAAAAGAGCTTAGGTAAAGCTTTACCATTGTGTTTCTCAGCTTTTGTTATCTTCTATTAGGAAAAGCTACTTGAAATTGTGTTCTCCTTTCCCTTGAGGATTAAAAAGGTAGATCATCCCACAGCTTCACTTTGTTTGGTAATGACTGTTTTCGTTTCTCTCCAGAGACAGAATGTCATGAAGATATGGTCTCTACTACTGCTGTAGTGCCTACAACTCCTAAACAGACTACTAGCCAGGTTCCAACAACTAGCCCAGCACCAACTGCGTTGCCCCCAAATCCTGCAGTTGGTAAATACAATGTGACTGGTCCAAATGGAACCTGTGTACTTGCCTCCATGGGGTTACAGCTTAATATCACCTATCAAAAAAAAGATGAAAAGGTACTTTTTTTTCTTTCTTCAAAGCCTTCCGATTCCCTCTTTGGGGAAGATTTGGTAAATTATTACAGGCTAACTTTTTTCCTTTAAAAGTCCCAGTTCTTTGTAGTATTCATCCATGATTGTCCTCTATTTGAATGGCTTAACTTGGACTAGACTAGTGACAATTCAAAAGTTTTTTTTTTCTACTGACAGTGGTCAGTAAAGATTTTTCCATTCAGTAAGAGTACTAAACTTGTTTGTTAAATCCAGTGAGTGTTTATGGCCATTCCAGTAAAAATTATCAAGATATGAGTAGGGGGAATGCTATTATCAAAGATGCCTTCTAAACAAGATTTTTAAACTGTTTAGTGAAATACAGGAATTTGGCCTGAGGCACCTGAATTAAAACAGTATAAATGACTATTAGAAGGGAAAATCATTACTACTGAAAAACTGGACAGTCTTATGACTTAGTTTACAGCACCAAAGAGGCTTGGGTTTGACTTTAATGCTTAAGAGCTACTTAATGGCTGATTTTAATAGCAAAAATGCTATTTATTGGGTTTATATTAAGACCCAGCCCCAGCACAGGTTCTTTTCCTCCATTGATGATGCAAAGCCCGGCTTGCCTGCCCCGCAGACAAACCCATTACCTGCTAACCAGTAAGGCAAAGCTGTGAGGAGTAGTCCCAAAGGGACTGCCGAAGGCCCTCAATAGGAAATGGTGACCAAAGTTCAGCAGACCTTTATGTTCAGTAAAGCTTGTTTATAAGGACCTTTGATCACAAGCTGCATTTTCCTATGCTGTGGCTTAATTTGAGGTAACGAGGACATGTGCAGGCAAGCAAATTATGGCTGTTTCTGTGTAGTGTAAGTTGGATCTTGATGATAAAGGACCTGGTGTGAGGAGGGTGGTATCTGTATAGGATTTAGCTGCTTAATGCTGTTACGTGGTGGTGCAAAGGAATCTATTGTGTCTATGATGATGACTGAGAAGCAAATCATGAGCACTGATAGCTGGTGTGTGGCTATACAGTAGCTGGTTATGATGGCAGCTGTGTTTTAGCCACCTGAATTGCATGGAATTCTGTAAGCTGCATTCTGTAGCATGGCATTCTGGCTCTGCTGGAACAGCTGGTTTCTCGTGTAATGACCAGTGAGGAGGTGGCAAATAGGTTTTCCAAAGTCACATGAGGATCAGCTAAGAGCTACTGAAAGTTTTCTGTTTGATTGTTTGGCAAGTGCATTTAATCTTTTAGTCTTCTCCAGATTCAGGACTGTATAAAATCATGTACCACAGGCAAAGCTAAGGCACTTTGAGCTAAAGTGACCTGCAAGATGATCATGCTTATAGGTGGTTCCCTTGATTGCTTCTCCATTATGTCAAAGCAGTGTTTTCTGTGTAGTGGTGGTTATTGATGTTTTTCCTAAACTGCTAGGACCAAAGAAGTTTAGTGGGGACGAAGCAGCAGGTTATTGGCTGCAGCCTGTCAGGGCTGCAGAAAGCTTTGTTAGGTGTGCAAAGATACCCTTTGTTCTCTGTGCCAGCCTGGTAACTCAGGTGCAGCTTACGTCAGCCTGTAACTTGTACATGTATCTGCCCAGTTGCCTGTAATGTGTGGGCAAACACAGCACAGTATACATGTGAGTACAAGCAAGCTAGAAGTCGACTGAATGTATGCTGATGCGTTAAACTTTTCAAATGTCATAATTGATCCTCTTCTCTCATAGATGGGTTTGGATTTGCTGAATTTCATACCACATAACACAACTGCTTCTGGGAGATGTGACAATACCTCTGCCTTCTTGAACCTGACTTTTGAGAAAACAAGTGTTACCTTCTACTTTGCATTGGTAAGAATCTTTAGACAAAGTGTATAGGTGCTGCAGGTCTTCTCATGTTGGAATATGAATTGGGGCTAGTACAAGAGAAAGATGCAAATACAGGAAGGGGAGTAAATAATCTGTTTTTAATACTAGGATTTAGAGGGTTTAATACTTGGTAACTACTGTGAGGAAAGAATATGTGCATGTATATACAGACACACACATGTGTGTATACACAGCAATCTATTCTGTTTGGAACAGAAATTTCTTTTAAGATTGTATTGCCTACTCTATAAAACTTCTTGCCCAAGCTGGGAACAGCTGGTGACAAGTAGGCATCTTGTCTAATTGTACCAGTCTGGAACTGGATTTAAGTTCTTGTTAATGCTCTGTGTACAGCCCAAGGGCCATGAGTGCTTGTCTTATGGTCTCCTGTGATGGTTGGGAATCCTGTTTCGCACAGCTCTGCTCCAGTGCTGTATTAGAGCTGTGTAACCTTGAGGACTGAATCCACTGTGTTTGGAGAGCTTCATGATCCTTCTAATACTTATGGGATTGATCAAATGTGATCAACCTGACCTGTTGCTATTAAATGACTCCCTGCATCTCTCTGGGGAGCTGAGCTGCCTTAAAGCTGCATCTGTAGCACAGATGAGATTCCTGCACTAGCCTGGGTGGCACTATGCCTGTAGCCTGGAAGTTGAAGTCGTCAGCGGTCTGAGGAGTGAGGAAACTCCCCTTCTCTGCCCCCTCTTCCCTCCCCCAAAGTAATCTTTCTTAAGGTGCATACCTTCTGTAGCTTTTTTTCTCCTGAAGTGCATTAGCATTCCTTTGGATGCTAATCCCAGTTGTGGAGTATCCTTTGAAAACCATTCTCAAAATGCATGCAGAATTGAACCTGAATGTTAACAGCTTGTGTTGTACATCATTACATCAGCTTAAATGACAAGTACTGGTTTGTTTGGGTTTTTTTTTAAAAGAATGCAAGTTCCGAAAAATTCTTCCTGCAAGGTGTGAATGTAAACACGACTCTGCCTTCTGAAGCAAAAGGTAGGGACCTCTAACAAGTCTACTTTCAGTGATTACTTCTATAAGTATTAAGGGTTACTTGCATTAAATAACATGTTAGAAATGTTGGGGATGAATGTATCGAATTTAAGCTCTTTGGGCTTACAGCTGCTGCACTTCAGGATTCTGTAATAAGACTTTCTCTTACACAGAGCCACAGTTTGAAGCATCAAACAACAGCATGAGTGAGCTGAGAGCTACAGTAGGGAACTCCTACAGGTGCAGTGCAGAGGAGAATCTCCAGGTCACAGACAAAGCCTATGTCAATGTATTTAATGTTCAGATCCAGGTTTTCAAGATTGATGGAGACAAATTTGGGGCAGGTAAGAGGTTTACATTTGGGGGGGGAGATACTTTGTACTTCACAAATCTTAGGTACTTTGAAATACATAAACATAATATTCAGTAGTCAAATGCCAGCTTGTGGGTGCTATGCTTAGTCTCTGCCTGCCCTACTGCAGATGTTGTGGGGGCTGATAAGATGTCTGAGTTGAGGCTAGTGCAAGAGGTATGTAAAAAGCTTTGAAATAACGAGGATTTCTTCCTTGTGGTCCAGAGAAAAGTTAAGGAAGACTGTTCTCTTTTCCTCCTAACTGTGTGCAGACAGTCCTATGAAAGGGGCAAAGTTCTGGGAAGTTCCTGATTCTCTTTAACGTGATCCTTTGTGACTGTGGTTAAAGCAAAATGGCTCAGGATATCAGGCATGGATAGATTTGATGGCTGAGCTTGTGCGTAACAGTAATGACTCTTGAGAAGGAAACAATTATAAATCTCTCTATTGTGCATACAACTAGTACAAGGAAGACTTCATCCTGAAGGATCGTGGACTTGGCTTTCCTTTGGTTGTTAGCAAGCTAGGCTAGAAGTTAATCTGAGCCTGTTTTATTCATGGGCTGAGAGCAGAAGCTTGAAGTTCTGGATATAACCATCTGTTGGTGCACTAATGCCTAACATGGATCTTTTTCTCTCTCTCCTCAGTGGAAGAATGTCAACTGGATGAAAATAACATGCTGATCCCTATAATAGTTGGTGCAGCCCTTGCTGGTCTTGTTCTAATTGTCTTGATTGCCTACTTGATTGGCAGAAAGAGAAGCCATGCCGGATATCAAACAATTTAATGACTTGCACTAAAATCCAGTGTAGATGAAAAGCAATTGCAAGAGGCTGGGAAAAAAAACCCACACACATTTCCCCTGAGCTAAGATTGATGTTGTAAGGGAACACCTTTTCTTGCAAATTGCTTCTTCTTTAAAGTCTGCTTTATTAAATGTGAAATCATCTTGCAGCATTTAACTATGCACAAAAATAACTTCTGAAAATTCTGGTGTTTAATTTTGCTAACTAGTTTAAATATTTACCCACTTAGAAACAAGCTAAAAGTTTTAAAGTTGTTTTTTTGGAATTGGCATAAGGTCATGTCAGCTAAGGATTCCAGAGAGGGATGTTGCTAATTCACACTGACTCAATTTCAGAACTCTTAACAAAGGGAAAGGCTCATTGTTTGTACTGCTGCTGTCCAGCAATGACGGTACTGATACTGATGATGCATTTAAAAAAAACTTAGTAACAACTGACAAAATTGAAGTTTAAAATCTAAACTCCACCTTATCTCCTAGGTGTGTATTTTTTACTAAGCTTTAAACTCAATGCCTGGGTGTGAACGATGCAATATTCAAACCTTACAGGAACTCTTTATGATTGGACAACTCCCCTGTTTGATATTTTTGATGCTATGCCAGCTTGTTAGGAGCTGGTAGTTTTTTAAAATGGGTGTTATTTTTATTTACTTTTTTTTTTTGTAAAATGATTTCAGTCTATTCTATTGGAAGGTCCAGAGAGATCCTGTTACTGCACATGTGTACAATATAGATCTCAATTTGCTGATTCTCTTGCTTTAAACTTGGCTGGGGGGGTTGTACACTTTAAGGATCAGTTCTTATGTATGCATTGCCTGTAACAATGCTAATAAAGACACTTTTTTTTTCTGTATATCTTAGCGTTGCTGATCACTCTTAGAAACATTTAACCATTGGTAAGTGCTAAAGACTCTACTGGTGTGGCTCTACTTGGGAAGCTATAAACAATCCTTAGTGTGGAGTTATGTTAAAACAAGTTTTTTCTGTGTGGCATAAAGGTGAGGCGTAATTGTGTATGCATCTTCCTTGTTTTGGACTTCATGCTTAGAAACAGGTAAAGCTGCTGCGTATCAGTAACCTGAGATCTGGAGAAGTCAGCTCTTCCATTAAACTGCTGCTTGCTGAGAAACATCAGTGTATTGGTCTGCCCTGATAAGCATTGCTTTCTGGAAGTGCTGATAAGATACTTGGTATAAGGAGCATGTAAATGATGTTTTATGTTTTATTTTGAAGTTAGTACAGAGTAGGAAACATGTCTACTGAGGGCTGTGTGTGGTGTAATGTGCTGGAAACAAACCTCTGTGTCTAATGCTTCCCTGATGTGCTCCTGTGGCCATGTGTTGGTGTTAACTGTACTAGCTATGCAGGGCAGAAACCAAGGCATGTGAAACATTGCACAGAATGGTCATCTTCTGACAAGGAGAACTGAATGCAGGGCAGTAAGGCTGGTATACTTTGGACCTCCTGTGCTGCTATCTTGAAGGAACCTGGAAACTATGAATTTTGCCAGTGGTGAATAAACTACTATTTCCTGGTATCTGCTGATGTTGTAAAGTATAGTACTGCTCATGTCCTTATAATTCAGTACTCAAGGTAAAAGGTGTCTGACTGGTACCACAAAGGAAGGACAGGATAGCCTGGAATAATCCTGTTGAGTAGTTGGCTTTACTTGTCTAGAAGAGTACTCAGATACTTCCTCTGAAAAGTTTGGTTTTTTCCCCTAAAGAAACTCCATCTGCAGGAGGAGGAAAGAGGCCTTCCTTGACAAGGAATGGAGATAGCTTTGAGTAGAGTCTGAAAACGAGTGCGGTATTAAAAGGTGAGGCTTTCCACAGTAGTTGCTCAACAGGGAGAATAAAAAGCACAAACCGCTGGTCTCCAGTCGCCCTCCCTTCCCCTGCAGGAAGGAGAGGGAAAGGATTTGGCCACGAGAGGGCTCTGTAAGGACAGGAGAACGAGGCCCAGGCAGCCGACCCCAACAAGGCTGGAAGCAGCCTAGGGCCAGGTCTGATGCTGTGCTTGTTTCTGCCCAGGAGTAGGTGTAGACTTGCATTCAGGTGCAGTGTTGGAGCTGCCTGAAGTCTGTTCATGGCTGTCCTTACAAGTGTTTCTCCCAAAATTTAGAGGGACAGAGGTATATGAGGATATAGCTCCTGTAGTGCAACCTCAGTACACCAGCACAAAGTAGAAGTACAGCATCTGCTTCTAGTGTCCTTTACAACAAAGTGAGAAATGCTACTTCCAGATTTGAGTCAAGTTACTTGTTACCTACTCTGCTAGAGCTAGAAAACCCTGAATATGCACACAAAATATTAAGAGTGGTTATAGAGGAATTTTTGCTTTCCATAGCCTGGACTTGCATGTGTTCCCTGCTGCCTTTACCTGAAGAGCTGTTATATACTGCATAGAGTAACTGCTACTGAAGATGAAGATCACCTTCCTCATTTCTGTCTTCCCCTGCACTTTGCCATATTGAGTTCCTTAAGTGAGAGCAGTGAGGAAGAAGGAAGATGGTTGTATTCTAGCCAACTAATGGCAGTCAGGAAAGGGATCAAATATTTTACTCTCTTCACACCAAGAAAACAAGTTCTGAGAAATTAATTTATTTTGTACAAATGATAGGAGTGTCACAGTTAATACAGTAGGAAGGATATGTAACTTTATACACCTGATTTCTTTTACCATTACAAAATGCCCTGAAAAGATAAGGATGGTGACTTTTTTTTAAAAGGAGTGTCCTGACACTGATCACATTCTACTCTGAAAATACTTTAATCCTTTAAAACAAAACAAAAAACCCCAAGCAACCACAGAACCACCAGTTCCAGTTATCAAGTCTGACCTACAGTACAACATGTTAACAACACTTACTTGAAAGGCAGGAAGAGTTGGTCAAGTGTCAGCTAACTCATGGAAAGCTTAAAGTGTGCTTTAGTCAGTGCAAATAGAGGAATGTGTCAGTTGCTGCAGTGTCTGACCACCTGGTTACATCTGGTGAGTTATCCCTGAGAAAGCAACTTCTCTCTGCAACTCTCTCGGAGATTGTTGATTGTTGCCATGGACAAGCTTCCAGGGTCTGTGAATATTTGCTGGGGGCAAAAGGAGAAGATTCTTCATTAAAGTGCTGGCTGTGGACAACACATTGGAATTCTCACATAATTCTCTGAAGTGTGACATCCCTGCTTTGATATCCATGCTGTGAAAATGCTTACTGCTGTTTGGGCTCCCTGTAACTGCGCAGCATCTTCAGCTGCTCTGTTGTAAAGACATAGTAAACCTGCAGTTCATGACAAGTGCTGTGAGTTACACAAAAGCAATAATATAAAAGCTAGTCTGAATCTAAGTGCCCACTTTTAAAACTATTTTAGAAGGCATTTTGGTTGGTGGCTGGCAGGTGTATTTAGAATATTAAGCCATCCTGGGTAATGCTACAAAGCATCAGTTCATTTCTTATGTGATGCTAGCATGGGCTGTTCAGGCTCTGGAACATACATGCATAAAACAGTATCTTCCTACTGCAAAAAACAAACAAAAAAATCACTCTTAATCTCTTGCTTTACTACCTTTGCTGGTTTCCTGGGTAGTAATGCGTATGGATGTAAGAATTTAAGACATTTCAAATGCTGTCATGCATACCTGGAGTATTTTTGACTTGTTAAGAACAATGCATTTATTTCCAGTACTTCACCTAAAACTTCTGTCTGAACAGAACTACAAAGCAAGCTGCAAGTTTATGCACTTTAATCTACAGTTAAGACATGTGGGTCCCTCTGTAGTTTTAAGTGACAGCTCTGGAGATGAGATTATGAATGAGCCAGTTCTGAGCAGCATTCTGGTAAAGAAGCCCCCATTGCATTAACAACTAAAAACTATGGTTTTGTTCAGGGAGGGGGAGCCATAAAACACTCAGCTGTCATCATCTCTGCTGGTACTAGTATCTGTGCTGTTGGAGAAAAAAAAACAAGCCCAAACAAATATAACTCAAAAGTATGTGTTTCAAAGTTACATAAGAACCTAACCTAAATTGTTGATTTAATTGCCTTCAAAGCCTCCTCACTACAGTTAAAATAAACTGTGTTTTTTAGAGTAACTACAAGAAAAAGTAGTCAATTTTTTAAGAACAGCAGCTGTAAAATATAATGTAATTAAAGAATGGGGGAAGTCATTCAAAGGCAAGTGTTTGTATCAGCCTCTGAACTGGTGTTCTCATAGCAGTTATCATTTAGCAAAACTCTCAAAGTAAACCCTTTCTGGAATGGGAAAACCCCTCAAACACCTCCCTTCTAAATTAAAGCTGCACCTGTGATTTTTTTTTTTTTTTAATATAAGCAAAAATGAAATGACATGAATGACATCCTACTATGACAGACCTATGCACAGACCTCTGACACGAGCATGAAACTTTTGGGAGTAAAAGTCGCCTACTGGCGTGTAGTTTTGTGCACAGTTAGCAAACAATGATAGTGGAGTTGGCCAAGTGTTTTATGACAAAGGTGCTCCTGTTATTTTTTTTTTTGCAGCTAACATCTTACATGTTCATATTCTGAGTTAAGCTCTGAAACTAACATTCTATACAGGTTTGGCATCCAATCTATTAATCATTTACGGAAATAATTCTTAGTTTGCAGATCATCATAAGACTTGAGCAATTCATGGGTTTTTGTCTGGAAATAAGAACTTGGTGCTACCTTTTTGTTCTAAGTAGAATGCTTTATATTCTGGCACTATGAAGATTTATCAAGGAAAGTTTAAAATTCACTTTGTGTCTCTTCTACAATACTCTCATTACAATTTATCTGAAAAAAAGCACAATCCGTAGTTCACTGTAAGAATGCACTAAACACATTTTCTGATCAGACTTCCTGCCTTAACTGGTAAAATGGGCAAAAAAAATTTTTTCCCCCCTGTACAACAGATAATGTGAAGGGATTGTTGTATATAGATTTAGACAATAATTATTTTTTACAATTCTTAGAAAGGTTTGAGTTTCTTATGTAAAGAAACTCGTTCATCTTTTTGGCAATTCTGAGAGATATTTCTCCTAACTGTATCCATCTTTTTTGACTGAGCAAAATATTTCTAAGTTAATCTTTTTTTTAATTTGTAACAACTAAAAGCTGCAGAGAATTTACCTGCATGAAGCTGTGACACTCTGTTACAAATGTTCCTTTGGTGATCTGCTTAAATTTGTCACAAATGTCAGGGAAATTCGAGGCTTCCAGAATAAAAGCTTGGTGTTGCTTAATTAAGGTTAAGGCCACACGGAAGATGATCTTTGACCCTTCATAGAATAAACAATCCCATATTCGGAGTACAGTCTGCAGGAAAGGAGAGAATTCAGATTAGTTTCTTGATTTCCAGTAGGTAATTACTATAAAGCAGTACAAATGAAGTAACGATTATGAGTGTATATTAAGAGAACTTTGTTACCAGTTACCTCTACCGGAAGAATGTCAATGAACAAGCATATAAACCAGCGTGACACCACTAGGGTCCACATGACTCCATGTCTTTCCATCAGCTCTGCCACAGCTGGAACTTTCATCTTCACGAGTTCTCCAAGGACTTCCTGATCAGTTTTCAGGCCCAACATTGCAGGACTGTAATAATCTTGGAGAGAAGAAACCAAAATTCAGGAACCTGTTGACATGATCTTTCCACAAAATTGAAGAGAATGTCCCTTGCAGCTGAGTATATAAAGGCATGTTGAGCCTACGAATCCCAAGTTGAAGTAAATTAAACCATGCAACAAAGATGCCTGCATTGTGGTCATACCGCACCTCGCTTTCAGCCAAGGCCGACCCCTCTACACACACAGTTCATTCATGCCTACCGAAATCTCATTGATGTTTTTTGGCAATTCATTCTTCCTTCCCAAGGAAGGATAATCTAAGTAGTTTTTAACTGCTAGCTTAAACTACAAAAGACTTACTAATATTTAAGCCGTTCAATATAACCATGACCTCCTTCCTGTTTGGGGTAGGGTGATGCTGTACACCTCTCAGTCCACACAATACCCAGATAGGTAACCAAAAAAAAAAAACCAACCACAAAAATCACAAAAAACCAAAACAACAAAAAACAAACCCAAAACAACTCATAGCCTTTAGACTGGGTCCAGTCACAAACTGGAAATGTGGATTTCTGAGAGTGCCAGGGTGCTGGAGGCCAGACACCACCTCTCCTAGCGCATGACCTAGCCATTAAGTTTTTCCTCTTTTTTCTGCAAGACAAGGGTTGAAATTAGACCTACATCTTCTACATGCTAGTCACTGACCTAAACCATTGAATAAAAAAATTTTTAAAAATGGAGCGCACAGTGATGGTTACTCCACGGCCTGTTTGACGGGGTAATAAGCATTTTCATGATCAAGGCGCAGGTGAATAACTAGCAGCTCAGTTCTATAAACAAGTAGTTCTGGATATATTTAAGGGAAGGAAAAGATTATTTTAGTTCATAGAGTTCAGATGGCCCAGCAAGTGTCAAGAACTACACAGATGTTTAAGACATTTGCATTTTGGGTTTAGATGTTGACAGAAACATTGAAGCTGGACTTGATGGCTCCAGCCCTGGGAAGCTATCCTTGATGGTTCACTGGTGCTTTGCTGACAAGACCTATGTTATTTACATTATTTGCTGAAGAAGTAACTGGTAGCACAAGCAACTTGTGTGTGTTTCTTTCCTTTACTTATTCTGGAAAGCAGCAATTCAGGTTTCTCTAACTTAGCTGGTTTCTGCCAAGGCTTCCAGACACACACAGTGTAGGCCAATGGTTCACATGAAGGTGAAGGGATCAGAAAGAGCAAAGACCGTTTGTCTGAAATAATTTTAATAAAGCCTCCCAGTGCTGCAGGTAAGTTTAAGAAGATGTCTAAATTATGCATTACATCTAATTAATGAAATCACAAGAGCAGTTTAACATTCCTTTCTTTTCTGTGTCAAAGGTTTTCTTGAACAGACTTTGCACCCCAGAAGCTATTTGCTCTGCATTTGTCCTGTCCAAATGGCAGAACACCTACAGGAGTTTTTATAGCACTATGGAGTATTGCATTCAACCTTCAGGAATCTAGCTTTTTGTCTGTGATCCTTATTTCCTTTGTTCCCATTGAAGAACAATAGGTAAAACTTCTCTACAGACATAGGAGTCACTGCCACTATATATATTCCTTTAACCATTTGTTTTTCAATTGCTTGCAGGGAAAGCTCTGAGAGCTAAAGCACAAGTAACCCCATGAAAAAGTGCACTAAAAACAGTCACACCATGACCTCAAAGCCAACAGAAAAACCTCTCTTTTGGCATATTTTGTGTTAGTGTTGTGCTCACTTGTCAATTGGAATGCAGGTGAAGTAATGTTAACTGGCTGAGTAAATCTTTTTTAAAATGCTGCTTTAATGGAAGTTAAAAAAAAAAAAAAAAATCACATTTCAAAGAACAAGCCTTCCTCCCTTCCCTACCCTTCCTCTCATACATCCACAACCCCTTTTCTTTTTTTCTGTGCTCCTGAGGCATGTGAGTACTTAGAAGTTCTTCGAGTTACCACCAGTGAGTGTCCTCACGAGGAAGGACAGCAGCCCACACACTCTCTGCTCTGCTGCAATCATCCGATATGCTGAAATGAACAGCAGCTGCTATTTTTAGTTTGTATAGCAAAGTAAATGTCAGGATCTCAGAACACAACTGGACACCCACCCAGCTTTTTGAGAGCCGGCAAGTAAAAAGTCAACAGCCAGGCAACTTGGATACATCGCTCCTTGAATTACTGAAGCAGCAAGCAGCCGAGAAACCTCAGCGTGAATTAAAATTTTGTTCAAGTTTGTTAGATTGTTCTGCTGGACCGAAAGGAAAAAGGGAACTATTCATCTATCTGGGGCAGCCTCCTGCCGTTCCCTGTGGAGCAGGAGCGGTTCCCATGTGCCCTGGTACACAGCACTGCAACATTCAGCCCAGCGCCTCTGCAAAACAAGCCCCAGGAGTGATTAACGGTTTTATGCAAATGCCAGTAACTGAGTAGCAGGTTTTTTCCAGCATATCAGCTGCCAGTTCACAACAGAAAGGAGTTACATTAAACAAATCTGCATCCAAGACATTTTTATATGGAATTATTATACATTCATTATTGTTAGTGTGGGTATTGATTATAATTATTACATGTAATTAATATGTTTTTATAATTTAATATGTATATAACACACACTTTTATACATAAATGTATTTATATAAAATTAGCTCCACAAATGAGGAAAGCCGCATTTCCAGTCTTCCGGAAACATTCCTGCAGGACCTCATATTTGTGCAAAACCTGCGCACAGATCATTTACAAGGAACATAACAGCACTGCAGTAGCCCAGGTCTGTTAGGACAGACCTCACCTTACTGCTCCAACATCTATCTTTTGAGGGGAGCCAGGCCTCCAGGCACAACCACCCTGGAGCACAGCCAGCAGCACCCACACCTACACTCTGCCCAAGGGACCCACACCAAGTGATCAGGGCTATGCAGGGACAGCCAGAACTACACAGGTGAGTCAGAAGAGGATCCAGCATCATGCTTGAGCCACCTTTCATGGTCCATGTCTGGTCTCACTAGTGAAAATGATTTTGTAACTTGTGCTTTGTGCCTCTAAGTGCTTGGTAATATTGACCTCACGTGGCTCTTCTGTTCTTATTTGTGAGGGAAGCCCAGTCCCTGAGTGTCTGGAAATGTCCTCTCAGCAAAACTCCTGCAGCTCTCGCATGCTGCAAACATTTCACTGTGTGCCCTGTTTTCCTAATCTTTTGAAATTGGCTGCTCTGCCCAGAATCTCTCCCTAAAGTCAAGATATTTGTGTTTATAAACCAGTCTACACAAGCCTAACCTTCCCCACACCACAAAGCTGTTTTTCACAAGACACTGTGCAGCAAATAATTTTTACTCACCCTTGAAATACATGTTCCTTCTGTATCTTAGCTTGCAAATTATTTGGTATTTCTAGATTTGCACGATCCTCATTTAATTAGCGTATTAATTGTTTTTCCCTCTCAATAATCTGGCAAAATACTGAGCAGTTGATGACCCAGAACAGACCTAAGTCAGTAACTGCTCCCAATCTGCCGCTTGCTAAATAAATAACCAATCAAATTTAGGTTAATTATATTGTGTCTCTGTTGATCTAGGTTGGTTTATAGCAATGTCCTCTGACAATGTATCATCCCCCTGAAAAAAAACCCCACATAGCCAGATTGCTTTCTTTTATTCCTCAAGTTGTCAAACAGAAATGATAATGTTAAGTGATAGGATCAATGTAGGTGATCACACACAATATTACTTTTCAACATAGCTTCTGAAAGGCAACAAATTAAATACTAAATAGACTAATAGTAATTTATAATAAAGTTAGTACTATTAAATTCCAGAAGAATGTCTAGATGCAAATCAAGTTTCCCAGTATGAAACTCCACGTTTCCAAGCTCTTTTATAAACTGGTCCTAGGCTTTCCTTACTTTTCTCTCTGCTTTCCTCTGTCTGTTGCTTACCCACATACACCTGCTTTATCTAGTCTGTCGTTCCTGGTGCCAGCCTATGGATTTTGGACGCCTTGCTAAAGTTTAGGAGTGCCCAAGAGCATAGCAGAGGGCAATGCAGGCAGCACCCCACGTGGAATTTGCTCCACTGCACGCACTTTCCTCATCAAAGTCCTGACCCCAAAGAACAGCACAGCCCCTGGCTCCGTTGGGATAGTCAGCTTCTCTTCCTCTTGAAGCAGAGCAGGAAAAAGGAAAAGCCAGCTTCACCAGCTGGCAGGTATTTTATTGCATGGTACAACACGGGTGACTAGATGAAGGGACTTTTTTTCCTTCTTTCAAGGGCTTATTGTTACTAACATTGCACTGACTGTGGCATGCTGTCACTGAGCTTGAAACCTGTTCTAGCTCAGCATATGTCAAAGAGATACTCTTTAAACTACATTGCACTGTCTCCCTACCACAATAATTAGCACCTCTCTGAATCCTACCAGGATGCCCATGACTAAGACTTAACTGTCTGCTTGTGCTCCAGAGCAATAATGAGATTTGCAGGAAATAAGGATAAAGCTTGTAGGGACTGTATGACCTTGTTCCCCGTTACAGATGGACTAAGAGGTTCCAAAAATAAAAGTTTAAGAAGCAATATTCTTACAGCCTTAGATTACCTCTACAAGTCAGAGCTGCAGAAGTTAAAAAAGAATCCTTTAAATCTGCTGTGCATATGTCAGGTTAAATATAAATACTCCTACTGGAACTAACACAATACAAATTCTTAGTGTTATAAAAAAATCCAAGACAAGACCTCAACTCTGCTGCTTATCTTCCAGCATTTGTAACTATTATTTCAAGAGCCTATATAATCCAGCCTGGGACAAACCAAGTGATTTGTCTTGGTGATACAATTTATTTAACCAAACTGAAAAATTTAACTTTTCTCACAGTCATAAACAATGTGAAGTACTTTATTCACAAGAATATATTTATAATGTCCATGAGAGCCATGGCGAGGGGAGGAATTAATGTCTTCTCTCCTTCCCCAAACACGCAAAAATGGTTCATTTTTACACCAATGTGCAACATCCAAATATGTCTCCTTGCTGTAGATGCACATTACCATTTCCTACTGGACTTCACTGGAATCCAGAAGAGAGAAACTGAGCAGGCTCAGTGCTGGCAGGCAAAAGCAGAGGTTGTCAAGGACAGAACTGGCCAACTTCATGAAAAGCGCACAGTTCTACGTTTCAAAGCAGATTCCACCACATGCCTTCGTGGGGAAAAAAAAATCCTTCCCAGTAATCCTTCACTATAAAACCTGTCTGTTTGCATGTCACTGAACACAGGGGTTATTTTAAAGAACCTTGAGAGCACAAAGCTTTCCTTTCCAAAAAGATATGCTATCATAGCTGAGTTTATGAACTTCATGCAACACATGGAATGTTACACAGAGGTCAAACTAGATTATGATAGCAGTCCCTTCTCACCTTCAGAGCATCTAAATACCATTTATGCTACTCCTACACAATTTATTGACTCACTCCTTCTCCCTGTTGGTGACTCTGAGCCTGCTTTGTTCTTCTATTTTATTTCTACCATGGGATGGTCCAGAAAGGTGCAATAGGTCTTCTCAGAATCTACAGCATGAGCCTGACATAAAAAGCTGGACAACCTATGTTTGAGAGGAAATCAGAAAGTCACAACAGGAAAAGGGGGAAAACCAAGAGTACTGCCAATTCTTTTTGCAGTATCAGGCCAAAATGACTCCCTGCACATGTCCTGCCCAAAGCAATATCCTGAAGATAATGTGGTTGAACAGCAAGCTGAACTCTTACCTAAGTTATTTTTAAAACACAAATTCCTAATCCTCAAAGGAACTGAAAAAAAAACCTCCAAAGAAACCAACCCATAACAGGCTCAAGCCATATTTTAGTTTTCCTTCATTGAAAGGGACCAGAACTTCTGTCCCGAGGTACCGAACTCACAACAAAACCAGCAGTAGCTTTTACCATTCACAACTGAACATCAGTTTTAAAAAACCATAAGCAAGCCCAATCCATTTTGGATGGCAGAACTACCTTAAAAAAAAAAAAAAAAGAAAAGAGAGAGAATGTAAGCATTTTGTGGATGCTTATTGGTTCTGATACTGAGATTACACAAAATATAGAGTATCAGTATTTTGAGAAATTATTTACTACAAACACCTTTTCAGCAAGCACAAGAAAGCAGTGTTTGATTGTTTCTACATAATCCCATCTGCCTGTATTCATCTTTCACTTCTGACCCCAAACTTGGAAAATGGATCCTGTGGAGCATCCTTTAGTTTCCTATTTGCATTTTACACAGCACAGTGGGATTCTGAGCAGATGTCATGGCTACCATCTGGAAATTGAAGAAGGATGCTTTTTAATTATAAAGACAATAGAAAGAAAGGCCAAGATTATATCATTCCAGACATTACAGAAGGCAGAGATGAAATACAAAGAAACAAAGACTCCATGCGTAACCTCTCAGAGAATCAAATTTAAGTTAGTGGCATGCTAGTAAGCACAAATGCAATTTTCAGGTATTCTACTTACGGAGAATGAAACTGGCTAAGGTTTTTTTGGGGGGTTGTTTGTTCATTTTTGGGCTTGGGGGGGGTTGTTTTTTTAATGCTAACTCACTATGATGTGCTGCTCAGCAGATACATATGCATCATTAAAAACTAGTCTAGATTAAAGTTTTAGCTACCAAAGCACTCTCGTACATATTAGCTATAACTCTGAGCAAAATGCTGTTGGCCAATTCTCCTTTATTCCCTCCTCCCCCCCCAGCTTCATATCCACTACCACTGGAATTGCTCCTTTTGTGAATAGTGGTTTTTTCACAGCATTAGTGAGCTGATAGACACCAACAGACACAGCTTATTCACCACTCGGCTGTTTCCCAATGGCCTGACTGACTCTAGTCATTGCCTTCTATGAACCGTGCCAGTCTAAAGAGTTGCATGCTCTGGAGAGGGCTGCAGCTTACTGGGTTGACAATGGCCTCAGGAGCCAAGGCTAACTAAAAGCCTAAACTAAATTTCACAAAACACTTTGACAGACTTGTAACACCGATTTCCTCAAATGGAGAGGAAATTCATGAACAAGCATGGAAGATTATCACAACTGCTTATCATGCCTGTAGAGGAAACATTTATTTTTTAAATTAGTTTACAGTTCTACAGTGAGTCTTAATGACTGATGACTTCAGCTGAATAAGGATTCCTGGATTTGTGGCTTTTTTAATTCCTCTATGGGATTAGGAAGAATAGCTATTTTATCAGTTCACTGCACTGACAAGATTATTCTAAACACCTCAGCACAAAACACAGCATTTATATTCTCTCACACTTAAGAAGAACCCCAGTGTTACATTTTCTTTATCTCCTTCCAAGAACACTATAGTCACACCATGGGAACTATCCAGCACATTACTTAAAAGACTGGGACAGAAGCAAGAGACTTCAAATAGAGAGCTGGACAGACACATATGGTTCTAGCCTACTATTCGGAGAAGGAAGCCAATCCAACCCTTCAGTCTGAAGAGAAGGGGAATGAAAGCCACAATCCTCTTTAAGCTTGAAGTAGCTAATAAGAGAATTAATTTTAATCTTGAAGCAACAGGTTTTAAAACTACAAGAGGAACAAATGAGACTTCACCACTAGCCATAAATTGAAAGCTTAGTAAAGCAACCAAGTCTTCTGAATGTAAAATGCATGAAACAGCTAAGGTTCTATTTCCCAAGCATCTCTCTGAAACTAAACAGTCACTTATCGTAACAAAAGTTAACACCATGCACTGCGTAAGACTGTCTTCATACAACTTCCTTCGGTCCCAAAGCGCATCTCCCTCCACAAACACATTCTTTATTTAGCCACCTATGCTGCATATGAATTATACTATATTTTGAAGTAATATCAAAGCCTGCTGTCAGTGCTTCTTCAAACTATGCCGTATTAAAAATAACCAAACCACCAAAACACACCTTGACAATTTTGCAGTATCTTAAGTTGCAAATATGATAAATCCAGAGTAAGCTTGTCTTAGCTCAGGAAAAGCCAAAGTAATCCTTGGATATATTCATTACTGAAGGAGAGAGTATGTCATCTCTGTATAGGATGTCAGCAAAACTGAAGTTAGAAAACTGCTCTGATCGATAGTCACATTCAAGGCAGGAATTTGAAGAACTAGAAAGGATGTGAAAGAAAGGGTTATAAACACTACTTACAAAAACTGAGCTCTGCAAGAAACTTCTCTCCTTGTAGAATTTATGCAAGTAAAATGAAAAGCAAACTTGACCACTTTATAGAGAAAACTCATTGGGCATTATGGACTTCTCAATACAGTATGAGAAAGTCTTAAAAAGAAGCAATGGCTACAAGTTAGGACACGGAAATTCCAATTAAAAGTATAGCAAACATTTTTAATAAGAGTGATTTATAGTTTGAATACACTGCTAGGAGTGGTCTTTCTTTCAGATCAAGACTGAGACCTTTCAAAAAGACAAGCTCTAGCCAAAAGGAGCCTGCTGCAGAGGGAGTGGGAGGAAATACTAGCATTCCCTCAGCTGGCTTCTTGTACAGCAAATCCAGTTACATTTCCAGTTTTATGAGTCATATCATCTGGGGATTTACAAGTTAAAATACAAACTGTATATGAGGATCTCCATTGAGTGCCTGTAACAGCATTACACATGTCAGCAATGTATTATGCTTCTTGCTGTCGAAGCGACATATTCAGGAAGGCTGCCATTATTGAAGTTGTAATTGAACTTGCAGAGCCCTGGCTGACCATCAGAAAGTCAAAAAGAAAATACATGCTCTGAGGAATGAAAGAAGCGACTCACTTTGGCTTTGCACCTCTGCTGCTTTAATTATGGAGCTAGAACAGCACAATCCCTTTAACCTGGAGACAGCTCTGTCAAAACTATAGTTTCAATACCACAAGTGCACGTTGGTGTTTTCACCACTAGAGCCATTAGCTGAAACTAAAAAAAACCAACAAAAAACTCACACATCAAAAATCATCCTTCCTACACGGCTATTATTCCAACAAAATATGAAGCACTAAGTAAGTAAGCCCTGTGCTGCATGCTAAGGCTTGGCCACTGGTGTTTTTACACATCAAAAAACAAAAGTGTGTGTATGTGTGTGTGTGTACGGACACACCTGTTCCCCCAAACCCACACTTCTGCGTTTCCACCACTTTACCTACCCTCCTTCTTTGTACGCAGCCAAGGAATTCTACTTTAGATCAGTCCTAACTAAACTAAGATTTCATTTGAGAAGTTTACTTTGCTGGTGGCTTTTGAAGGCTGACAACATATATATTCTTGTCATATACAGGAAACTTCTGGTTTAGACAAAACTGTAAGACTTCTACCAGCTACCTAAAGCATACCTACTAAATATTGAGATTGTTCTTTTATTGATGAGGCTTATGATTTGGGGAAGGGAGTATATACAATATACATATAGGAAATAAATTATTCTGGAAGTCTAAATATATGTATCATTTTAAAAAAGAAATACATCAGTTACCTCCTGCTTGCTAAAGTCTTCCAAATTCCCTAGCAGTTCAGATTTGTAAGTAATAAACATTTCAGGCTTATCATGGTTTCTAAATACAGGCACATGACTCCTACATTCCACCTTCAGCTTAACAGGACACTACACGCTTAATTCCTAGGTAAACACAACTGACCTCTAATGTTTGAAGATTAATATTTTCATCACAGCTGCTAGTTACCTGTAAAACATGTTGGAGTCCCATATTTCAAAACTCCTAACTATTCAGCCTAGCAGCCAAGCATTCCTCTCTGCTAGTGCTGGACGTGATGTTGTACTTCAGAGGTGCGCACTGCTGTGGCTTCACATCTGATCACAGGGGAACTCCCTATGGATTAGCAAGAACTCAGCCAACTCACAACCCTGTAGGTGGGTCCTGCCAGAGGAGGAAGATAAGCAAACAGCTCAGAACTGATCAATCTGCTGCAATTTTCTCGTTGATGGTGCTATAAACAAACTTGGTTATCAAAAATTACTTTGTAAACTTGAGGTCAAGCATGTTAAGCATAGCTTTGCAAGGAGCTTTCCACACCAAAGGCACATGCCTGCGGTGCTCAAGTCTTCTCTGCGAAAGGACATGCTTTTCATCACAGCAGTCTTCTTCACAGGCTGCAAATTCAGCTCAACATTACCTCTATTCAAGTCCAGCAGTGTCCTTTATCTGCAGAGCTGAATAAAATGCTTCATGTGAAGCAAAGTTCTGCTCCCCTTTGGAGAAGCTGCCTAGCCAGTTCTGCATTCAGAGGTTCCCTGGCAATATCCAATGAGGGTATTAAAATAAATGCAGCTACAAGAATGACATAAAAACATGCTTAACTGCAACTAAAAGCAAGCAGCCTAAATTGAAATATTGTAAAGGTAGTACAGCATTCTGCATTTCTCAAGGGGCCCTCCCCTTTAAACCTGGAAATCTGTATGATGGGACTTTAAAGAATGTTATAACATGAATCACTTAGAAGAATATGTTTCTATTCCGTTCAAATATTCATGTCTCTTACTATGCCTGATCTCTTACCCAACAGTACTTGCAAGTCTATGGCTGATACAATGGAGAACCAGAGAGCTCAAAACAGAAATGTCTTATCTCAACATGCAGACGTTTGCCTTAACCAGCAGTCACTAAGCTAGCCACCAAAGCGGTATCTTGAATTGTACCTTATGTCCTTGCAGATAGTCACAAAAAGTAGCAAACTGCACTGAACTAACTAGTACTATTTCATCATTCAAAACTGTTCTTGTTTTTAATTATTGGTAATACATGTGGGTAAAAAATTCTAAAAAATGGAAGACTAAAAGGCCAAAGGAAGGTTGTTAGACTGACCCTTGCAGAATGTTTGTAGGACTACATCTAATGTAATATTTTTATTAACAACATTGGAGAAAAAGCTGCTACTTGTTAACAATCCAAAACTGAAGGAGACTGTCCCATGTTAATACACAAGGCACAACGAAGTAACAAAGTGAACAGATTGGCATAAGAGACATGATGATATTTAAAATAACAAGGACACAAATGTGCAAATAAAGTTCAGCAAAAAAGTGTTATGGATCCTATAAGTTGTGGAAAAACCATCTGCTGACAGTGAGAGTAGCAATAGCACATGCGTTATTACTGAGATCACAAACCAAAACCAGCATGCCACGAAGGAAATAAGGCACGGGAGATCCTACAGTTTTTCCCTCTCAAAACACTTTCAGTTGCATGAGGCACTGGCAAATTCCTGCTGAAAAAAAAAAAAAAAAAAAAAAAAAAAAAGGGTGCCACAATGATCAAGTAAAAAGAAAAAAAAAACCATTCAAGCTGAAACAAATACGCAAAACAATTATTAGGCTAAAACAGGAACTGAGAAGAGTTTCATGCAAGAGACCTGTTTGAAGCAGCTTAGTAATACAAAAGGATTGCAAAATGAATTGACTGTATACTACAAGTACATGAAAAGTAAGCGGAAGAGAGGGGGATGTTTTTTACCCTCAAACATCATCACTGGCAGAAGAATAAATGGATATAAAATTGGCCATGAACAGGCTAGTGCAAAAATGTTAAGACCTCTCTTAACCACTGGAGAAGTACTCTACAACTGGTTTTCAGTAAGAGTAAATAACTCCAGTACAATACTCCAGTAGACTCATTAGAGTACAGCTTGATAAAAACTGCTGCTTTCAGACTGAGAATCACTGAAGTGAGGGGAGAAAAAAAAAATCTGCTATATATAAGCATAACTGTCATGCTAAAGTGAGTCCAAATTATCAAGTTTTTCTTCTCTTAAACTCACCACTTCATCACAAATACATAAACATGACAAATATGCTCCTTAAATTACATACCAAATTACCACAGCTAAAAGTTCCAACCTACCTGATGTTTTCTAAAGTAACCTCCCCAGTATTTCCTCAACAGAACAAAAAAAATTTCCTTAACAAGAACCAGAGGCATGAACAGAACAGAAACACTAGAGCTATGATGAATACAAATTGCAGACACATCCATTCTGAGCTCAAATTGAATCCATACTGCTTCAGTGGGCAGCACTGTCTGCTCCTGCCACCTGTTTTGAATGAACCTGGGAATAAAAGATCTTGGTAACACCCCAAGCTTCAGTTAAACAAGTAATTGTCTTCCCCCTTGCTGTGCTAACACGAGATATGCTCCTAATCCCTCCAAATCCCTGGTTTAGCAGCTGACAGACACAACAGGCAGTAGACTACAGGCTTGCCTTCAGCAGAAGCAGGATCCTTCTGGCCTCTTCCAGCTGTACCCAGCAGTGCTACATTTAGCCAGATGAATGGCACGCACACAGCTCCACATACCAACAAACCAAACTGTAATATTGGCTGGCTCACCCTTCCAGGTGTGCTAACTCCATTTGAGTGTAACAGAACAACTGAGCCAGAAAACCTCTACTGATGGGGTCCCATTCCCAAGTGCTCCCCCTCCTATCAATGGGTGGAGCAGTCACACCTTCATCATATCCTATGGTACATACCTCCATCCAGACCAAAAAAACAGTACAAGTGAGGAGGTGACTCATAGCTTAGGGAGCCCTTCTCTGTCACTTCTCCAGAATGCTGCCACTAATGCTCCCATCTGTCACATTCTGCATTTTTCAATCAATGACATTGATCTGTATCTGGCTGTCAGCTGTCACCATCAAGGTACTAGAGCAGCTGTTTAATATAATGAAATGCATGTAGGCCAGGGGAAGGAAGCATTCATAAGGACACTGCAGAGGGCAGAGAAGGGATTTCTAAATTGTTCTAATTTTAACTGGCAGCGACAGGACACACTCAAAAATGAGGACATGACCTGGAGGCATAGCTGCTGCAATGAAAGGGGAAAACATGTAGATTGCAATGCAAACAAAAGAGCATCAGCAACAAACTAAAGCAAAAATGTTGGCTAATAAACAGTTAACATCCAACCAAAATGACTGATACTTTTCCTTCTGAAGATCTGGAGAACATACGATGTTTCTCTGCTTCCCCAACAAATAATTAGAGGACTTCAAACTGAAATGTGCTATTAACAGATGGGCAGTACTTACTTACCCGAATAATTTTCTTTATGGATACAGTATGCCTCTCTGATTCTTTCTCTCGCATATACATGCACAGTGTTTCACTGAAATTATGCCAGTTATTTTATCCATCATGCCTTGAATTTTATAAATGTACAATCAAGCACAATATAGGAGGGTAGTGGGAGTAAAAGGATAAAAAAATTAAATTTGGGGGGAAAAAAGAGCATCAGCAACAAGTTTTCAGACAATGAAGGCTTGTATTACTCAATACAAATATTTTTACTACATAAAAGACTTACACTATCCAACTTGGGCTCTTGTTGAGGCACCAAGCTGGAAGGGACACCTCAAGCTCTCTTGAAGCTAACTGTGGGGGGAAAACCTTACCTAACTCAGATCAGCAATTCTGAACGGACATCCCCTTCCTCACTGACTACCAGAGAAACATAAGTAAGCATGTTTCTAACTTCAGCACCTCGGATGCCTGTATTGGACATGCTGAACCCAGGCCAAAGTCTGTAACAAGTCTGTTACAGAGCAGTAAAAAAAAAAATATATCTATAAATGTAACTTAAGTAAACGTACATCTCCTTTATATACAGTAACTGCCTTTCTCATTATGAGTTTCTTCCCATCACCAATGCTACTGGCATGAGATAAATTCAACAACTAAGAGGGAAAAACAAGAGCAACTTCTGTCATTTAGGTATCAGCAAAGTATAGAAGAAGGCTATACAAGAAGAGCTAAAGGTTTTATGACAAACTAGAGTAAACTCCCTACCAAAAACAAGGATCAAAAAAATTCTGAATCTACTTCCCTGCCCCAAATAAAAACATATAAGACTATCAAAAACATTAACAGCAGAAGTTACCACACACCACTTTCCAGTGAAACTTGCCTTTTACTGAGGGCCTTGCCCCTCTCACAGCAATGTCAATGGAAAGACAGCCACCCACATCAGCCAGCGGCACGTCATGTGCCAGACAGCAGCCCTCAAGTCTCCTACCTGTTTGCACAGCTTATAGCTCTCAAGGCTGAACAAAACCAACAGACACAGTTGGTTTCTTTAGACTATTTTTACAGCTTGAAAGTAAACTTCAAGGCTGCAGACCCTCAAATATTTGCAGATTGATTCAACAAAACACAGTGCTCCCTGCCCATCTCAACTCTTCCTATCAGCAAACAAAGTCCAACCACTCTGCTCACACGTAAGGAAAACCTGAGTTTCTATGGGGTGTATTCAGTGTAAAACATAATTTCTTACACTTGTTAAAAAGCAGTAGAAGACTCTCTCTTGGCTTTTTCCTTCGTTCTTAAAGTTGTTCCTGTCTGTTCAATAAGGAACCAAAAGTTATATACTTTTTTTTTGTTTAACCTTAAAAAAGAACAGAAAGAAGCCGAAATGAAAGTATCAAGCTTGATGTCCTTGATCAGCACGTAGTTGACACTGTAATACTGAATTCAGCCTCTAACCATTTGGGATAAAGATTTGTTCAAAGGCAAAACTGGGCCAACAGGGAATCCCAAAGCCTCCTTATAGAAAAATTAATCTTCCATTTTGAGAATGGCTTTATAGTAAGGGTGTAACTGTAGTCAGTCCTGTGAAATGCTAATGGGAATTCATGACGAAACCACCCTTCCTCTGTAATTAAATCCCAAGAAAGAACATTCCCAAAGGTATTTCACAAGAGTATAAAAACAAAGCTGTGCCTGATGTCTGCTGCTGGTTTTGAACTATTTCACACATGTGGTGAGATTCAGCTTATACATGGGGCAACATTCAATGTGCAAACACCTCCTGCAAACCCAGAGAGCCAGGCAAGGGAACCTACAGAGCTCCTGAACTGACCAGATGTAGATATCATTTATAGCTGAGAGCTTGCTGAATTGCACTCTGTACTCTATTGACCAGCCTGACTAGATCAACATTGGTTGTAACAGAGCTTTGACAAGAACTTCATATACAGACACGGTTAGGGATTTTAACATTTGTGTGCTTTGTTGCAATATCACGACGTGTAAAGCAAGATATCCCCACTCAGAAGTGGGGGACACAACAGAACCTACTGTGCCTAGCAGAAACTACGACCACCTTGGCAAATACCTCTGAAGAAAGCTCACGCTGCCTCCAGCCAAGCCACTGGGAAATCCTACTTCATGCTCAGTGCTCAAACGGGCCACATCTCCCATCTTTGCTCTGCTCTGTGATCACTGCTTCATCTGTGTCTCCTATCATATTCCTGCAACCAGAAGCACCAAATCCCAGACACCTTTGCAAGTCCTGACCCCCAGCATCACACTCATATAGGAAGACATCTACCTAACAGGTATAAGTAGAGAGTGAGAAGTAAGACTACAGTCATTTATGTTACTTTGCATCAAGGCTAAAATCTGACTATAAAACAGACAAGTTTTGCCTGTGTGTTGTGTCTTTGGCCAGTGTTTCCAGGACCCTAGAAAATCTTCGGTCCATACAAGGCCATTTTATCATCTAAAACCTCTAAAAACTGAGAGGAATGCAAAGATAAAAAAAAGCCAAGCTCCAATATACAAATACAACCATACATGTATTTAGCATACCAGGCAATATTCTTCCAATAAGAGCATCTAGCAACCAGAAGGATTCCTCTTCATTCTTTGTAATAAGAATCAGGTATCCAGCTATGAAGTTCATGCCCTGAAATAGAAAGAATGGTTTTAAGATGCATACACTTAAGAGTTTCTAGTTTATTTCTTTTGATTAAGGGCTAAATTACTATAGTTCTACAAGTGGGCATATGAAGTACAATCCAGTAATAAAGGCCGCTGGTTGAGTAAGCTGTTAAACCTGCATGACAACTGCTAACAGAAATTATTAAAAAAGGTCAAGGAAAAGAAAATGAAAATAAAAAGCTTAGTTGACTAAAATTTACCTTCAATTTTCCTTTTTTTTTTAAAAAAAAAAAAATCCCAAACCCCTGTCCCAATGTAACTAAAGACTGCTTTGACCAGAACCAAAACACACCTCCATCAGATGAGCAGTACAAACACAACACACCTTCAGGCAGTCGCTCTTTAGTAACAAGCTGCAGCTGCAGCTTCCATACTGATAGTTTGCTTAGTAATGGCATCTATGGTGACAAGAGACTGTTTGGCCTTTAACGTGGCATACACAAAGAACTACTGTGGAGCATATGTTCACAGGATGCTGAATTGCCTACCCTGGTACAGGCGGCACAACACCATACCACTGTCACAGCACGACAATGCAAAGTCTAATACACTCCCAGATGGGAAACTTAAATGCCAGTAAGTACCACAAATGCAGTAGCATTATGGAAACGTCCTCTGAAGAGCCTTCGGGCAGTAAAAACTCTGCAAAACACTTGAAAACAAATTCCATTTTTCACTCTGAGTTTTCTAATATTTACAGGGTCTCTCTTATCACGCAGTGGCTATCACTATATCTGTGTTGATGGAGTCTGCTGCTTCACTAGCAGAAAAGGTGATTTCCTGAAACTTTGCTTGATTTACGACATGCCATGGAAAGCAGATGTTAACCTTTGGTTTATGTTCTAACTATTCAGCCAGAAAAGATAACATTCATCCTGTGAGGAGACCAGAGGTGAAAAGAAATCACATAAGGCTTTTTAAGTCATCTTCTTTCACCTCCAGTATTCATAATGCCACATTAAAATGCAAAGATTAGCCTGTTAAACAGTTCGTGTACCAAAACTTTAAAGTAACAATTGGACAGATATTTTGCGTAGAAGCTAGCAAGGTTTAGAAGTTGTGTATGTTTCTGGGTATAACTACCTCTATATAGAAGCCTGACACTTGCAAAAGAGAGTGTTCATTATTCTACCACTCTGTTATTCTCAAAATATTAAAATCCTATTTAAATACATAATACTGAAAATAATAAAAATAATCCATCTTTTACTCCAATTTCTCAATTTCTGTACTAAAACTAGTTGGGATATAGAAAAATTTTTTTAGTGACTTCTAAGTTTAAGTCCCTCCAAGTCTTCTCCTCTCCAGATTTCAATAAATAACAATTCATATTCTTTTAACTTTGGAACAGTTATATTTACTGTACTAACTTTCTCAGCTAACATGAGATACAGCTTTTCACACATGGTGAGGAAGGGGAGAGGACTGAAAACACATTTTGCTTATAACAGTTCCTGCTTCTTTATGATCCTTAAAGATGGCCACTTTTTTCTTGACTGTCATGAATTAACTTTTATATTCTTTGTGTCCCACAGGAAACTTTATAGTACTTGGCAGTAACAACAGGAGCTTTTTTGAGCTGCCTTCTAAACTGTATCAGGTTGAATTTCAAAAAATTTTCTTCCTACCTGCCTGTCTATATTGGGAGATTTCACCAAATAAATACTACCACACCCCAACTAAGAGATGTTGCATGAATGCTGGTCTTCCTGTATTTGAAAATGCCACAGTGAAAACTAAGGAAATTGAGATCTCATGATGCCTCGTACGTACCAAGAATTGTTTTGGGAAAGATGGCAGGATGGAAGAAGAGGGAAAGGAAGGCTCGCTTTCTCTTCCTCTCTGAAGCAACTAATCTTGATACAACCACATGTGATAAAAAACCATCTATTTTGCAGCTACCAAATGGAATCAAACACGATCAAGCTAGCTACAAAAAAGGCCACAGAGAAACCCACAAGAACATCTGAACTTGCCTGAAGCAGTTAATTTTGCCCCTTCCCTGGCCATTTTGAAAACAGAAATCATTTGTGGATCTGCTTCTAAAATGCACTGTCAAATGGACAAGAACAATTACTGTTGGTGAAATGCAGCACTGTTTAAAAACCAGTGATTACATACCTGACAATATCCTACTGCTGTATTATGGTGCCCATATGCTACCAATACGTTGTAGAGCGTATGCTGCAAACAGGGGTCAGCAGTTTTGCGGAATTTTACATTATCTGGAAATGTTCTGTTCATGTCTAGACAAAAGGGAAAAAGACCAAAATTAAGAGTCGTTCCCTCCTTCACTTTCCGAAAAAAATTTTACAGCTCTTCTGAAGTACAACTCAAACTTCCTTATGGTTCACTAAACTGTAGTTTTGGTGGATGAATTTTAAGAAACAGCTTTAACTCCATTTTGGCTAAAAGGCCATGTGCATCGAAGGATAATCTATTCCTAGAAAGATTAATCCTATTAGTGTACAGAAATCAATTGCAAGCAGGACTAAAGAAATTCCGATGCAGAATGGACTCTCTCAACATCAAACTGCAAAGGCTTAAATGAAAGCAAACCAGACTTCTAGGCTAACAGAAATAACACATACCAGATTTATCTAGCATGAAGGGGCATGAAATGAGCTGTGCCTCTAGGAGAGACCATTCTCAGAACAAATCAAACAAACTTGCAATTGACTTATTCAGGTAAGTTCTACCAAACAGTCCCAAACAGCTAAAAAAGGAAAAAAAATAAAGGTCCTGTTCCTGCAGCTGGTGACTTCCACTTAAAACTAAACCCCACCTTTTTAAAGTTATTTTAAGTTTCTCCATGATGTGACCATGAGAAAGTCACTCATGCAAGATCACTGAGAAGGACAGTGATTCTTGATACCCAAGCAGCAGAGCACATCCCACATGCATCAAGCTTAATCCTAAATCAAGTAAGGACTAAGCAATTACTGACATTTCAAAATACTCATTTCCTCCAGACCAAACATGAATAGTAGGACTCACGTCTCCTTACAAAGGTCTAAAAATTAGACATGCAAGTTTGAGCTAGTCACCCAAACCTCCACTTAGGTGTTAGAAAGAAACATGAAGAGTTAATTTTTTGCCTGTTTCACTCTATAAAGAAGGAACCCAAAGTCCAGACTTGTGCATCTCGTTTTCAGAAGTTTAAGTTTGAGAGAAAAATCCTATTCAAAAGTAACTTTTTTAAAAAGAATTAAGTAATAATTTTAAAAACCCTAGATGTATTAATGAAGTACAAGTAGCTGTTATATTTAACAACAAAAAATTGTGTTAAAGATAAAAAAATAAAATTCCGTAACAGCATTACTGTATAGATATCTATTTTCTGAGAGTTATCACTTCTTATCAGTCTTTTCCTGAATAAAGAAGTCTGTTACAGCTTTGACACCAAGTTGAGCTGCAAGCAACCAAAGGAAGACAGTTCTCCAAAATCCCAAGTAGTCTAATGGAAGTCACAAGCATTAAGAAGTTATCGCACTAATCACTATCTCTTCCTTTTGAAATGAACAAATCATTTACAGAAATGGGAGGATAGGGAAATATTTCACTTCACCTCTCATGCAACTGGAAAGAAAAATGCAAGGAAAAAGACAATTTTGAAAGGAACTTGAGCAACAGCCAGTTATAGAATAAATAAATTGGATTAGTTTCTTCTTGATAGGAAGAACAGCATAGTATTTGCATAATCAAAATTTGTTGTTTATTGAAGTATATGCTGGATGTTACAGAAAATATTAATGCTGATGTTCCAGTAATGGCTCTTTCTCTCGGCTATGCAGAACAAGGGTGAGTATGAAAAGTCCATCACATACAGAGCAGAGACTACTCAAACTAAACTCATCTTTAATTTCACAACCTGAGGAAGGCCTGCAGTTGAGAGAATCAGCTCCAATTTGCTTTCCGATTGCACAGCATGTTTTTCCCACAAGGACTGGGGGAAGTCTTCCCTAATTTTCTGAAGGATTTAAAACTTCATATTTGCTAACAGTATTTTAGTTTGGGGGGAGGGGACAGGGACAAAAAGCAAGATACAAGAGCTAGAAGTCTTTACCCTCGCTAGAAGATATGGGGCATGGTCTCACAGGACTCCTTGTACCAGATTATTCTCTTGAGCACATCAAGAGCAGGGGGTACTGCTTTCTCCCCATCCTCCCCTTTTTACTTCATTTGCATGCTCTTTCTCTTTCCCCAGCTCTGAGGCTTCTCTGACTGCAAGGCAAGTCACCTGTTCCCCAAGTGCACACAAACTGGTAGGTTTTACCACACTAAAAGAAGACTGACACAGATGACTTGAGGCAAACAGCAGGAGTGGTTGAGAGCTGTTCATGTGACTTGAGTACTTTACTACACCTGTCCCAGAAGAGACATCCAAACACCACCTCCTCCTGCTCCATGCAGCCCACCCTCTGACCTGCTATCCATTAACCTACTTCCTTCTTGATAGACATTAGCGTCCAATAGAATACAGCCTCAAACTAATCCCATTTGGGCAAAAAACATCAGAACTGTTTTCAAGCAGGGAAATGAACTTCAGAACTTTATACTGCCAGATAAACCCCCAAACTATGACCATCTTGTAGTTGCGTGCAGATCTGCTGGCTATAACCAAACTAGGTATAGGAGCGTGGGGCCAGGGAGAAAACCACAAAGAAAAGACAAGCTATTCCTCTGCAGTAAATTCACATTAAATCCCAATAACGTTTTTTTCAAATGATCTTTCAATGCTGTGAGGTGGCAGTGTTATGCTGCTGTGAAACAAAACTAACAGCTTTCCTTTCCTGTTGATTTACCTCCGCACAGCAACCACGAGAAGGCCATTGGCTTGTTTCTTCCTTTCACAGGTCTGCAGTGTTTCTACTTCTCATTTAGTAAAACAAACATAAGCAGAAAGCCACATTAGCCTTGGTTTATAAAACAGACGTCTGTTTTGGTAACTGGAATCACAATTGTTGATGCTATTTCTGGAGCAAAGAGATTTAAAAGTGCAGTCCAGAACACTAATGCTTTTGCACCATTCTTGTGCTTTTCATATTTAGGGTAATTCAAAAAAATGTACACGGCAACCTCCTTCATCTTGCTATCTCAAGCTTTCTGCTCTTACCTTCCTATCCAGGTGCTTCCCACTCCCAGACACAGCACCCAGTAAATTACACAAGTATTTTTATAACTAAAATGCTCTACTCCACTTATGCTCACTTCTTTGCTACTGCTACATCTGTGGCTTGGGATCTGCTCTGAACAGCTTCCAGGCAGGCACTTTTGTGTGTTTTTTTAAAACTTAGTAAAGAGCAGAAGAAAAACTCACCTCAGGTGCTAACTATAAGCATTCAGAAACTCCACTGCAAACCTCCAGAATAATGAGGTTAGGTCATCAGTTACAACTTGTAAAAATAATATACTTAGAGAGTACTTTAAATTTGTTATAACTAGATACTTGGGACTCATCTTCAAGCTTTCCCCTGCAACACCTGGAACTAGAAATGGTGTTGGAGGTTTGGGGGTTTTTTTTGGTTTAAGTTAAGGTCAAGTTTGCTATCAACTAAAACCAGAGAAACTGAGTCAGACACCCTGCCCCCCACCAGCACTAAGTAACAGTTCAATAGCTTGCAGCAATCAAGAAAGCAAACAAACAGGGTCAGGGTTTCCTACAAAAGAATAATAATGCCACTGTATAAATCTGAGAAGCACCTGCATAAATTCTAATCCCCTTCATCTCTAAAAGGTGATATCAGAACTGGAGAACTCACAGAAGAGAATGAGAACAAGGAAGATCACAGGTATGAAACGGCTACCATACATAGCACAAAACACAGCAGATTAGAGTTTGCAGGGAGATGCTTATGAGCAAGACAGCACAAATCTGCAAAATCATGAGCAAGGTAAATGATATGAAAAAGAAGCAACCAGAGGTTTTTTGTGATTTTTTTTTTCCCCCCATCCAGTGTTATTAACTACAAACATGCAGCATATATGACTCAGGAACTCCCTGAACCACAGGTAACTGGAGACTAGGAAAAACATTCTGAGGAAGTATTACTACATGCTTTACTCCTGCAGTTCTTCCTTTAGCAGTTCTGGTAGACTGAAGACCAGATGAAGCAGCCATTTGAACATAACCTGATATGCCTTCTATGGAGAGCCAGAAGAGCTGACACTGCTGTTCCCCTTGCTCTTGCACAGATAAATGTCCTAACCTCGTGTGAAAATTCCCCAACCTTCACTAATAGTTTAACCCCATTCAGAGATGCTTATTAGTGCCTTGATAGTAAAATACTCACTGTCTCCAGTGAAGTGGCAATGGCTATTGTTTGAATTACTTTTCTGAACCCATCATAAACTAAACTAAGATCCTGCAACTACTAACCAATCCATGCAGTCAGATCCTTATTGCCAGCAGTCACACAGTGCAGCACAGGCTCAGGGGACTGACTCATAAATCAGACCACAGGTTTCACAGCACCTACACCTCCTCCTCATAAAACACAAGAGGTGAAATGTGGACATTAGCTGCATGTGCACATGAGAGGACTTGCAGACACAGACACACTTACTCTGAAATTCAATTGCCCAGCCTAAGAGGGGCTTACTGCAAGAAAGCTACATTAATTTACATCCCGGCCTTTTTGCCACCAGCACATAGCCTTTGCATTAAGAGGACAGCCACATTTCATCCTGCCAACATCATTTGTCCTACTAAACTTTACTATAATAGGGCATGAACGACAAAGCTCAGTAGGAATGCATGCCCTTCTAAATGTGTACATGAACTTAGTCATGAAAATTTCCATCAAAATTTAGAGACCTGCATTCTTCAAGCTCTTATTTTTAAGAAGCCTACCCTTCTCTTTAAAAAAAAAAAGTATGTTCAAACAGCAAATATCATATAAAAAATCAGCAATAAAGCCCATCAGTTAAGAATCAGCAACTTAAAGGGTTAAAATGATGAAAGTACAGATTTATTTAGCTGAAAGACAATTTTATGCTATTACTAACCAGATATTTCTTTAAAGTTTAGGCCATCTCTCTGCAGTCTACCTGCACTTTTTAACCTGATTATCTCTCACTAAAGACATTCCCATACTGAAAATATGTTCCAAACATACATGAAAATTGTTTGGAGCTTCTGGGCATGTAAAAAAAAAGAAAACCAAAAAAAGCAGGACAAATTGGCTCTTACACATGCTTTAAATGGAATCTGAAATGCGTCTTTGGTAGGCCTTGTCCTTCTACTCCTCCCCCTGAAAAAAAAAACAAACAGAAAGCATGGTCGCTGCTCTCTTGGTTTTAAACCAGTGCATTGTCCCGGACTATACCTTTACAGCTGGTCTGCAGGACTAAATACAGCACTATCGCCTGAAAATTTTGGAATCGCAAACATGAGAAGTGAACAGCAGCAAAATTCCACACCTTACTTTAGTGTACGGTGACAGGAAAACACCACAGGCAGAAACAAACTGGACGCCTGACAACAATTCACACTGAAACTGTCCTCAGCTAAAGTCCAGTATAAAATTTGCACAGTAATCAAGATCACTAAGTTTATTAAACACAGTTTCCATTCACCTTAAGTTCTTTGCTCCTTCTGTCTCTCATATTTTCACATTGTTTCTTCCTTTCTGAAGGGAAATCTATCACTCTGGAGTCTGAGATCCTCTTTTGATTTCTTTTTCCTCCAGTAAAACCCTCCAACCCATCTTTCATTATCCTTTTCCTCATTTGCTCCTTGTTAATTTTCTCTTTCACAGTTTTCTAATCATTGCAGTAGCTCTTCCAAAACCTTATTTCCTCTATAATTCACAAATAGATCTTTATCTTCTTCCATTATTTTTCCTTTCCCACAGAAATATTTTTATTTCATGTGTGAAAAGCCACTTTTTCACACATGAAATAAATGATATGACCCTTCATGTCATTGTCTAGCACTGGAAAGTAAATTGTTTGCAACTCCCTCCTGCAGCAATTGTACTTCAACTGAATACAGTTTGATCCTCCTCCAGGCCTCACCAAGGCTGGCTTTGGAAAGGCATCTTAGTAGCTCCTTCTGTATTCATAGTTAGAGCTCTACTGTTTCTTGTTCTGAGCAGGATATGAGCCTGAAGATTTCTGGCTAGTCTTCAGATTCATAGCAACATGAAAGTTTATGCTCCAAAATACCTTATTAAGGCGTGTAGTTCCCAAAAGCCCACAGTGAGAGGCAGAGGAGAAACTCAGCATAAACCGAAAAGTGTTCAGATGGTTATCTAACTCAAATAAAAATCCATAAAGCTCCAAATTTAATTACCTGGCTTTTTCAAGAGGAAAAAGATAACAACTGCACCTGCCATTCTAACAAAACAACCTCAGCATTGTGCTTGTCCAGAGCACAGCCCAACCTCTTGACTCATTAATTGGGCAATTCAGCCGGTATCAGCTTCTCTACAACAGCTCTGCTGCAGCAGGTTGAAAAGTTTCAGGACAAATATCAAATACATCAAACTTTTACTTGCTTGTCCTCCTGTACTGCCTCTTTTAAACACCCAGTGAGCCAGTCTAAGGTCTGGTTTCCCTAGTACCCTGTCACCAGTATTGGCCAGGGATCAGTGTTCACGGACAGCGCATATGGAACTTGATTAGTAGAGGAGGGGTATTGATACTCCTACACTTCCCTCCTTCAGGGATTTATATTTAGTGTTTAAGATTTCATATATCAGGTGGATTTCCCCACCCCTCAGTTTGTCAAACTCCTTTTTAAACCACTTCATACTTCTGGCCTCAGCAGCACCCTCCAGTAACAAGTGCCACAATTCAGTGATATGCTTTTCCAAACCTGCAATGTGGCAAATTTTATTCAGTATCCTTGGCTCTTATGTTACAAGAAACAAACAACAATTGCTCCACATTCACTGTCTCTATGCCATTTATAATTCATGTAGGTCTATCAGCAGCTTTTTCTCAGCAGCCTGTTTCCTTAAGCTGAAATCCTAACATGCTTCACCTGCCTCATATGGACACTGTACCACACCTTCAAGAGTCCCTGCTGCTTTTCCAGTGTCCTGTTGGGACAGAAGTAAGGAGAAACAGACCCAAAGACAGGTCTCATCGTACAAGGTTAAAGCTCTTCAGTCACTTTGGAGATGACATAATCATGTTTTCTAGTTTGTTCACTGTTCCTTCCCAAATAATTTCTGATCTTCCTTAATGCTTTTGACCACATGATAAACCTGGAAAGATCTGTGATGTTAAAGAGCTTATGGCTAATCTAATTTACATGTTAAATCAGCACTTAAACCACTACTACAGAAATGTAAGTTTTCCATTACATAACTTGATCTCTATCATTTAAGCACATGGGACAGATAAACAGTGTTAACAAGACAATAACCTGTTTTGATTGCTTCAACCAACTTGTCATTCTTCTCTCCTTCAAGCAGTCTGTGGTAATATCCAGGGTTTTGTTCCATGTTGGTTTGGGCCCCACTCACAATCATCCAGATCAATGCACGGTGTTCATTGGGGATGCCTTTCCTGATATATCTCTTCACTGCAAAACAAGAAGTTGGTTTGGTTTTTATAAATTAAAAAAATCGAGCTGTATTTTTATTTTTTAAATAAGCAACAGTAAGTTGTGAAGTCATAGCAAAACTCTTGAATAGAGATTATTGTTTTTTCTCCTATGCTACCATCTCCTTCTCAGCTACATGGTATATTGTAGATTCACTCCTAAGTTCTTGCCACTCAGACTCCCCACATGTATCTCCAGACCCAGGCTTTCCTCCCTCCTCTATTCCCCCATTAGGATTTTGAATCCCCTCCTCTTCTTCCCACCTTCCCAGACAGAGATGTAAACAGCAAAGTTTCCCCTTGGTCTTTGTCTTTTTTCATTCAGATGAGTGCTGACTTTTTCTTCCCTACATTACCAATGGCCTCTGACACGATAGCCCTTTCCATTTGCTTGATTATGCTCTAGCATGAACATCTATGTTAACAAACCTAGGATATCAGCTTAGCACCTAATCACTGAAATAGCAGAAACTAAGAAATATGAAGTAGGGGGCTACTGCCTATATGAGCTTCTGGAAGGACAGGAAATGTGAGTGAGTAGCAGCTATTTTTTCCTAGAATAACTTGGGAAGTCTTTTCAAATCTAAAGTAGCTCTTATCTCCTGCATCATAGTAATCATCAGGGTGTGCTTTGTTTTTTTTTTTTTTTTAAGCAGATGATTCAGTGTAAATAACTAGGATGCATGGTTGCAGGAAGAAGCATCAGGCTAATGACAGCCAAAGCAGCTTCCTCCTGGGAATGGTATGAACAATATTAACAAGGAGTCAATGCTGCTCATTGGTATATAATTCTAAATCAGCACAACCCCTTCTGACCCAAAAAGACAGCCAAATGTTTGAGAACCTTCTGCTTTTCCCAGGGAGAAGAAACTGACAAAGGAAACATGTTTCTTACTAAATGAATCATAGAATCATCTGGTTGGAAGAGACCTTTAAGATCATCGAGACCAAACCTTCACCCTGCACTGTCAGGGTCCCTAAACCATGTCCCTAAGCGTCACATCCACATGACTTTTAAACACCTCCAGGGATGGGAACTCCACCACCTCCCTGGGCAACCTGTTCCAATGCTTAATGACCCTCTGCATAAAGAAATTTTTCCTGATATCTAACCGAAATTTCCCCTGCTGCAACTTAAAGCCATTTCCTCTTGTCCTGTCATTCATAATATGGGAGAAGAGACCGACCCCCACCTCTCTACAACCTCCTTTCAGGTAGTTGTAGAGAGCGATAAAGTCCCCCCTGAGCCTCCTCTTCTCCAGACTAAACATTCCCAGTTCCCTCAGCTGCTCCTCATAAGACAAGTTCTCTAAACCCTTCACTAGTTTCGTTGCCCTTCTCTGAACCCGCTCCAGCTCCTCAACGTCCTTCTTGAAGTCAGGGGCCCAAAACTGGACACAGGACTCAACGTGTGGCCTCACCAGTGCCGAGTACAATCGCTTTCCTGCTCCTGCTGGCCACACTATTGCTGATACAAGCCAGGATGCCACTGGCTTTCCTGGCTGCTTGGGCACACTGCTGGCTCATGTTCAGTCGGCTGTCGACCAGCAGCCCCAGGTCCTTTTCCTACTGTGCAGCTCTCCAGCCACTCTTCCCCAAGTTTGTAATGTTGCAGGGGGTTGCTGTGGCCCAAGTGCAGACTCTATTAATTAGAGTATGAGCTCCCTAAATTCTATGGGACTCAAACAGAGTGGGGATTTTTATTCTGTACACATACACACAGACAGTCACACACAATATATCATTTTGTGTGTATTTTGTATGGTTTTACCCCATCAAAGATCTGTAACAGAGTGAAACAAGGTTTTACAACAACTCAGCCAGGCACCTTCTAAGTATGTTCCACCTAACTGCAGCTGCCTGTTCTTTAGGGGTCAAGGCTGCATTCCAGGGTCAACAGAGAGATCTGTGCATCTCTAATAGGCATTTCACCCAGCTAGTATCTGGTACTTTCTCTCAAAAAACACTCCTACCCTTAACATTAGCAGTAAACACCTGGTCTTCAGGGAACAGTTTTTGTTTAGCTTTTTGATGTGGATTTATGCTATGGGTTACAGTCTCTACTGTTCTAGCTGTAAAGTAACTTTAACTACAACCTTCTTTTAGGCAGAGTGGAAATCACTTATTCGTTTTCATGGTTGTTTAGTAATCCCCACTTCATCTTTTTTACAAGATTTTGAACTCTAATGCTCAAGAAATCCTATAGACAGACATAGCAAATGCAGGAATGGGTATGAGGAATCATTCAGGTCAACAATAAGAGACATTTGGATAAGCCTCAGTGTCTCTGGAAGCAAACTTACTGGCTAAATTACTGGATTATCATATTGTAACATAAAATTCCAACAGTATTTTTTTTCTGGAACAACTGTCAATTCTGAAACCGTAGCCAACATCCACATCCAACAACGCATATTAAATTCAAGAGAAACAGGGACAAGTCTTTGACATCGGCACAAGGGGAAAGCAGCCCTGCAGCACAGCATACACTCATTATACGTCAGTGTCATCATTCTCATGGTAATCGACAGCCAGAGGCTTGTATCGTCCCAAGTGACTACGCACCCCAGCTCCCTCTCTCCCTGAGGAATGGAAAAGCCCTTTACACAGTGTTTTTCTTCCTCACACCATAATCATACTTGCCAGGATCTGCAAACTGCCACACAGAAACAGCAAAGTGGCTTTAAAAATAAGGACAGCTGCAATTTAACATGTTTTATATACACATATATAGTATTTATCTATGTCATAGTCTATACATAAAACTGTATTGTTTCATACAAATATACATTTATTTTGTTTTCTACAGGCCCTCCTCCACATTATCCTCAGGAACTATAAAGCCCACAACAGTCCACAGCCCAGAATACCCTCCCACTGTAATATTTAAGAGTCTTTCACAGATGAAGCTGGACTGTGCATGTGTCTCCAATCACGCACCCAACAACAACCGTAAACCAAGGGCTTGATCTCAAAAGTAGCACTACTGAATACCACCAAGCCCTGAATATCCACGCAGAATCACTCCCAGGACAACCACAGTGTACACAATGCCTTCTAAGCTTTAAAACATGTGTAGTAAATAAATATCTTTCCGTGAAATTTTTGCCTGTGTTCATTAACAAAATATGAAACATTAATTTTTAAGCAAACAAAACCAGCTTAATAATTCCGTTACCTCTGACACTCAGTGCCAGTTTCAGGAAAAAAAAGCTACATGATAGGGTAGTAGTCTAGAAGTACTGATAAATACCCGAAGTAACTTCAAGAGAAAAACATGCAGAAAATAACATTTTTCCAATACTGTGCACTACTTTTAGTAACAAGATTTAAAAACAAGTAAATCACGTTAAACCTGCATGTCCTTGTTTAATGGTAGAATATGAGAATTTTTGAGGTTTTTGCTTCTAGATAAAGCTCTATTTACCTTTTCCCCCATTAACATAGTCTGTGGTGTAGAGTGAAACCAAGTTTATGTAGGAAGACTTCATTTAGGAACAAAAATTATCTCATTTAAAATATTAGAAGAGTGTGTTTTTGAGAAGTCTCTTCACTTATCAGTTACTTTTTCAGTTGCTAATAATTACTGTTGAATACTTGGACTCTAGAGGAAAAATTCTACAGAAGAGCTGAAAACAGCATACAACAAGGATTTGAAAGTTTTATGGTATGAACACATTACAGAAGAAGCAAAGCAGATCTGTGCTGTAAATGGTCAAGTTACAGTCAAACACGAAAACTGACCTTTTAAAACGCTCCTTCCTTCTTCCAGCCCCTGGGCCAGAACGGAAGTGCTCCTGTTGTAACCACTGTTTAGTACCATTACTTTCACCTTTCACTGTATTTTATCAGCCTCAAAGACTAGAAAGCACCTTCTCCTACTGGCCAGTTTTGACAAATCCACTTACAGCCATATTATTTTACATAGTAGCTTCATTCTGACGAAAAATGTACTTTGGGAAATTATGTCAGACAGTTTGTTGCCTGCCTGTCAACAAACCAAAGCAGAAAGCTTTCTTTTGGTCCCATAAAGATCGCAGCTGAATCATAGAATGGTTTGGGTTGGAAGGGACCTTAAATATCATCTAGTGACAACCCTCCCGCCATGGGCAGGGACACCTTCCACTAGACCAGGTGGAATGGAGAAAAGCAAGAATTAAGTGGATCTCAGTGGTGGCAGAGAGGAGGCAAGTGATCAAATGCTGACTGAACACTAACACGTGCAGAGGAAACAGTGACTATAACAAGGGGGGCGGGGGGGAACAAAATACCAGAAAATGAAAAAAAAAGAAGGAAGAGAGTGCAGAACAAGCAAAACCAACTGTCAGCCAAAATTCCCATGACCTGCCCTGCCGGAAGGCTGTAATCCAGATCAACAGGATACACTGCTTAATTACCGTTGTTAAAATGTAGTCTAATTATTTTTCTTTACAGTAGAACAGAATTATATACATAAATACCACTCTGGATGTGAGGCAAACACAGTAGCATATGAACACATCACATTTCCAAACTGGAAAATTAACACAAGTCATCACTTCTTCCTGTTCAACCAGACAGGAATTATGAGCTTCTCTATGTGTAAAGACAAATGGGTGTGGAGCTACTGAGACACCACACGTACAAAGCCTCTCTCAGATCTACTCACAGCAGGACACATTTGGAAAAGTCCCCAGCGGAACTCAAAAGAAAGATGAGTTTGCAGATACAGCTATTGCATTTAGGGGGGAAGTGGCGAATCAAATACTCTTCTCAGTTCTAGCTTATGGCAGACCTGCAGCAGAGGGGAAATTAACCAGAAACAGCACCTTTTGAGCAAAGCTTCAGAAGCTTTGAAGTTAAGTTCTGGAGAAGGCAAATCAGGGCATCACCAGGCAGACCTTCTGCTCTCTGACTGACTGCAAGGAAATCATTGCAGGATAAAGGACACACCTGAACAACTTCTTACATAATTCTAAGTGCATATGCCACAGACTTCAATCTTAATGCTGATATAAAAAGGGAAGGACTTAAAAATCAGTAATTGTACATGTTAACCTGTTGCTCTCCTCTTTTGAGGTATCAGTCGAGGATAATGGCAGCAGGCTTATTGTAACAACTTTGAATTTACACTCAGACTACATTCCTCAACATTATTTATTCCAGTCACTCTCCTCAGAATTACATATTGCATATATACACATGCGAATGCATAGTCTACAAATCCAAGTACCTTTATCAAGAGTTAGCAGCATCAAAGATGATACACCACCCTGCAAAGGCTTGCTACAGTTGAGAGCCATCACGCCTGCGTCCACTCAGTGGATTTATGGTATCCCATTTTCACAAACAGCAGCCTGTTCGAGACAATTAAAGCCACACTGATGGTTACTGCCATTATGTGGCTAGTGGGGCAGCATGACCATTGGTACTGAAGCCTAGTGGATGAGTTGAGAGATTTGGTCAAAGTTTTGGCTCCGAAATAAGGAGCATTCCACACTGTTCATACCACAGTAGCATTCTGTGTCTACATTGCTAGAACAGGGAACACAAGGGAAGAGAAATATAATGAACTCACAAAAACTTCTAAAAGCTGCCACTGTCACAGTTCGCACATTTTAAGAGAAGAAGGTGATGAATCAAAACCTGACATTATCTTTCCACAACAACTAGAAGACTAAGCTCTGCAGAACCTCAAAATCCTCATGGATTCAAAATACCACACAGTTATCACTATATTCAAACTTGACACCCTAAACAAAAGCTTCTTTACATCTGGAAGAAAAAGAAGAGAGTAGAAGTAGCTACTTTCTGGTTAGCAGCATATGGTCTAGCAGCTATAGCTCATACCTACATATTCTAGGATGCCTCAGGCTTAAAATGGGCATTTGTCACTAAATACACTGTTATACTTCGGATGTCTCACTAGTTACCATCCCATTCTTGGTGCAAAGAAAAAAAGTTGTCCCACAACAACAAAACCACCAGAACCAGCAATCAAACTCTGCACCTGAAGCACAGCTCTTAATATTCAGCTATGTACAGTCAGCGTCTGCTTACTTTTGCTTAGTTTTACTCACTTTTTAACATACTTAGAGAGATCTCAGCCCAAATCCAAAAGACTCCCGAGAGAAAGCAAGCTGAGTAGCATCATTAAGAGCAAAGAGGAAAATTTGCAAGGTAAAACATTACTAGGTTTTCTTGCTTTTTGAAGCAGCCATTAACGGTTGCATCAGCATTTTATCTAATGTTGCATTAGCTCCTGCATTAGTTTTGCCTTCTTCACTTTGGAAGGCATTTAGCATCAGTTCTTAGCACACACCTTTTTAATGATGAGGTGAACATCGTTTTACAAAAGGAGGGTAAGAAGTGCTAGAAAAATCACAGCAATCTAAAAAACTGTCAAACGGTCAGCAACTGAGAGCCCTAACATCCTGATCCCATGTACCAGACAGTGTCTTCTACACAAACTCATGTCTCTTTAAAGAGAGCACAGAGCAGAGTACAACACAACAAACAGCTGTAAAACAGCATCTTGAAGTGCCAGTGGCCATAATCTCTGGGTTACAGATGTAATAAGGCATTACAGGGTATGCCAAAGAAGGATTACTCCTTTGTAAGCTTTAAATCAAACCAACAATCCCCCTAAAAGCAGTATGTATTGCTTATATATTACTGCTGTTTATACTACTGTTTTTCATTTGAAGACAAAAATAGCATTTCACATTCAAAAACACAAACCAATTTAATATGATTTATGTTGGTTCCAACATAATGTATTTTACCTATAAACAGCATAAACAAACATACATCTCACCTTTTAAACTCTTCCGTATACTGTTTTTCCCTTTTAGGAGCTTGGACCATTTTACTGCTCTTCTAGTGAGTACCACTAGGTATCTGGAAAAGAATGCTTCATAGGATGCATAATCAAAGTCTTCTGGCCTTTCAAACCCGTATGGATCAACCCTACAAAATAAAAAATAATTCTTGTACAAATGTTTCCTCATACCTACAGCTGAAAACAACATATATACAAGTATGCTTTAAGTAACGTCCAGCTGCTATTTCTAAAAGCAGCTCAAAACTTGGCCCTCCCAACAACAACCTACTTTACACAAACTGTTAAGCTCTGTTTAGCATATCAAAGCTGTTTAAGTACATTCATTTAAACATGCAGTGTTCAGTCACTTTTACAGATTTCACTATTTTCAGAACCAAGGAGTTTTCAGAGCAAAAGATCTGTTGTGTGCAAAATCGACCCCAATTACCACCACACATCTAAGTCTGGGAGGTATTTTTCTCCACAATACACACAGTTGAAAAGTATGAAGGTATAGCACAACAGCTCAAATATGGCCTTAACTTGCCTTTTTTTTTTTCTTTCTGCAAAGAAAGATGACAACAAAAAGTATAAGCGTGGCAAGTTACAATTATTTTCAAAGGGGGAATTTCTTAAATTATCGTAATATAAGTATACCTTTTGGGAAAAAAAAAAAAACCAACAAACAAAGCATAAATCCTTGTGTCAATCTACCTTCTTCCTGTGTAGTATCAACAATGCTTATTTTATTATCTTTAACAATTTTTCAGTGGTACAGCACATTACCTGGGGTAGTATGACACTGATGGAGTTTCAGAACTGTAAATCTGATTCTGTTTTAGCTTGACACATCAAGTCACCTTGCTAAACGAGATCTATGGCAACTTGACGGGACGCTTTATACTTGCCAATTACCAGCTGAGCACAGAACACTCATGGGCTTCACAGAAGTTAAACGGGCCTGTCCATAGAAAAGGGGTCTGTCCACGTAGAAAAGTTTGCAAGACAGACACTGAGGCTTAACATTCAAAACCACTGCCCATTTCATTCATGGAGAAGGAATTTGCACATGGAGCAGCACCGGCACAGCCTTGGGTAAACTTCGGCTCATGGGATCGTGACGAGTAGTAAAGCATGAATCAGAAGAGGAACATTTTAATACTCAGACATCCAGTAGGTATTACCTAATGGGCATTAGAAGAGTTGCCTTTATATTCATGTACTCCTCAAACTCGACACAAAAACCGCAGATGTAAAAAACTCTGAAACCCGACACAGGTTTCTCTGAAGACACAGAACGTGAAAATGCTCAGAAAATCCTAACACCTCCAGGAACACACCATCCCATATTTACGGCTACGACTGTCCAGGAAGCAAGTAAAGATTAATTTCATGCTCAACTCCATCCATGAGGTAGAAAGGAAAAACAGAGAGTCAGGAAGGCGGGTTTTAAGGAAGTTACCTTCCCCAACCTGCCTCCAGGCAGTGAAGGTTATGTTACTCCCAGCTGCCCTTACGTTCACAGCCGCAGCGTTTGCCGGTTCGTGCCGGGGCTTTCCCCCAAGGACGGGGCCTCCCCCCGGAGCCCCCTCGGCCATTTCCCGCCGCCCCGGCCCGCACCTGCGGCGTCTCCTCATCATCCCAAATGCTCTGGAGCAAGAGCTTGCTCTTCCCGGATTAACCGGCTCCAAAGTCACCCTCCACCACGGCTCCTCTCTGCCCCAGCCCTTCGTGTTTCTCGGCAAGAAACCAGCAAGGGAAAAGTCCATTTTAAGGGACTACAAAAAAACCCACCCCGAACTCCCTGCAAGGTGCTGAGAGCCACGGCTCCTGCTCCCGGCTCCCTCCCTCCCACAGTCAGCGTACTGTAGACTCACAGGCAAGCTGTAAAAGCGGTATTTTTAAACGTGACACACACACACACGACCCCTCCCCGCCCCCGGAGAGCCCAGGTGGGAGCGGGCAGGCGGCCACGGTCGGTCCCGGCTGGGGGGCGCACACCGGACTCTCAGGGGACCGCTGCCAGGCACCCGCCGCAGAGCCGGCCCGCCACACGGGCCCGGCACCGCCGCCAGCAGCCCTACCTGTACGCCCAGTCCCGCCCGTCCTCTTGCCTCTCCATCGGACGTCCCCGGGGGGGAGCGCGGCGCCTCGGCCGCGGGGCGGGCTCTCCTCAGGCCGAGCACCGCCGCGGCAGAGGCCCCATGCGGAGCGCTTGGCAAGTTCAACTCTCCTGCCGTCCTACGAGGGGCGGGGGCGGCCGCCGGATCCCGCCTCCCACGCCAGGGGCCGAGCGGCGGGCAGGGCAGCTCTGTGCCCGCGGGGCCAGGCGGCGGCCCGGCGGACTGCTCCCGCCGCGGTAGCGCCAAGCGTGCGCCGCACTGGCCTCGCTCCTCGCCGCGGCGCCGGGCGGGGGCCTCGCCCCCGGGGAGAAGGGACCGCGGAGTGGCGCGGAGTGGGGTGGGAGGCCGGGGGGCACCTCGGCAGCAAAGAGACGTTGATCTGATACTGGTTTAGTTTTCTGTATTTCACGTTTCTGTAACATATTGGGGAAAATTCAAATATTTTAGCGAGAGGGAACAGTCTCACTAACAGAGGGTGAGAGTGGCTGCAGGTACGGCCCTTCAAAGCAAAGGAATTTCCCCATAACCAACGAGAAGAGGTGCTTGGATTAGTATTTCAGTTCACTTGGTTTGGGCATTTTTCCCCCAGATCCTTACAGTCTTCCATTTAATTTCCCCAAATAATCCATTAAAGTCAATGCTTTGTTACACTGAAATATTACCAACTTTAGCTTCTGGAGTGTTAGTTTCCACCGTAAACTAACAATCATTTAAATATGACTTAAATAATAAATGGCAGGTTAAAAACACAGAGTAATAATATCCAAAAATATACCGAGAAGGGCATCCCCATTTCCAGAACCTGCCTCTAATGTTCGCACGCTGCACTTCATCTTTGGAAGTGTTGAACAAACCCCCAAACCCACACAGACTCTGCCCTACCTGACTGCCAGCAGCTTAATTTGTAACGCACTGTGTAAACAGCAGTGAAAGAGCAAAATTATATCCCTGCTTGTCCTTTCTGAATCGAGTTCTGACTTTGCACCTAGCAAAGCACTCGGAAAAATACAGCTACTGCTGGAGAAACATTATCTCGTTCAGGCAGCAAGTAAGAGTTGCTGAAGACAACAGATGGGATTTCACCAGGGAGATCAACAGTTGTTCCCTCCCAGCACACACACTTCTCCAGAGAGCTACCTCCTCTCTGCAAGATCAAATGCAATCACCCACACAGAAATGTGGAAGTAGTTTGGCTCCAAAGGCAGGGGAAAAGTGCAGAGATTTGTACTTAATTTAACTGCCATCACAGGGCTGTAAAAGTTTATGATTGTAGAGCAAAACCTTTTTTTTTGTGGGAAAATTCTGTGATCAGCAGGCATAGGGCTTCTACCGCGGGAGGGTAATCCTGCTCGAAATACTGTGTGGCGTCACTAACACGCTCGGGTACTGACAGAACTAGAACTTGACTACAAACCAGCCCAGAGAGAGCTGGCCAGTGCCTGTGCCAAGCTTGTGCTTTGACATCCCGCCAGCGTTGCCTTGGTGGAGTGTAGGCAGAGGCAAACTCTGCAAACAGCTCTGCCTCAGTGACTTGGTCAAAGTCGCATAGAAAATCTTTGGCAGAGCTGTGAATAGGAGCTGATGCTGCTCCATGGAAGAGAAGAAGGGAGCCTCAGTTAGGCAGAATACCCCCTTGTCCCCCAAATCCTGAAGCTGCAGGCTTGTTTGGTCACAGAGTTATACTTCACCTGACAAGGTCAGGCTCTTTGATGCATGTTTCTTTTAACCTGGATCTGTCAAAAGTTCTCTGCAAAGGGTAGATTGTTTCTGAGATTAGTTAAGGGTACATCTGCAGTGCATCTAGGGTAGTCTTGTGAACACCAAAGTGCATTTTTACTGTCAGCAAGCCTTAAATGTTGTAACAGTTTCTGTTGCTCCAACACAAGCATAGCAACTGTGTGGTTCATTCAGGTTTATGCCTATTTCACACAAAGGCTCCTGTTAAGAAACTTCAGGTAACTGCTGTTAAGGAAGCTGCTTATAATGTTAATCGATTAATAGAAATAATTCCTAAATTTCTGTGCCACAATTGGATCCCCATATTGTGTCTGATAGTATGAACCAGCCTGCTGTCTGGCAATAAATAATACCTTGGTTGTCCTTCACAGGGTATCAGTGCTGCTCTCTTCTGGGCAGATTATATCATGCTGCTTTTAAAGGCATTCAAAGAAACCAATGCATAAACCTCCGAATTTGAAAACTGCATGTGCTTCATGTTGTGATCAGCAGAGAAGGATATGATTTACTTTTGATCCTTTACTTCTGAAGGAGTTGCTGGCAGCAGCAGAATGCAGTAGGGCAGGCTTAGGTGATGTTCGGACCAGTGAAGCTCCCAGCCTTCCTACCTTCCACCTGGCACAAAGATGTACCTTATGTAATTCCACCAAAGCTGGGAAATATGTGCTACACCATGTATGCTTGATGTATCTGCGGAGTTGAAACGTAGTCCAGCTCCCCATGCACCACCCCTAGGCTGTTGTTACTTTTAGGCCAGAACTGGGGGAGGAGCATAGGGAGAAAGCCTTTGATAGTATTTGTGCCTGAAAATATTTCCTTGACTGCCAGCGGGGGCCATAAGGATTCTTTATCCGTCCAAGAATGGAAGAAGTATCTTTATTATTTTGTGTTTCATAAATGTGTCACTTTTTTTGCCCAAGGTTCTTTTAGCTGGCTGCAGGGAGGTCAAAGAAAAGAAACTGTTAGGAGGAAGCAAAGCGCTATAGGACCAAGAAAGGGATAAGGTGTGTGTGAATATAGAAGGTGTGTGTGGATATAGTGCACCTGTTATTTTTAAGACAGCATGGGTGAGTCTGTTCATTAAGAAATACCAGGGAGAAGCACCATTCCCAGCAAAGCTAGCAGCTCTACTTTTCCAGATCCAGACAGTAAGTTTTAAAAAATTCCTAACCGGTCACAAAACAGTTAATAGCCCCTGTTTAGAAAATGTGAATGCAGCAGCACTGGAGAAGAGAAAAAGAGATAATTCTTGCTAGTGACTGGGTGTTGTAGTATCCCAAGCAAGCGATGAAATTCCCACAGCCTACATGGCTTCCCTAGCCTGTGTGGTTTGTCATACTGCCACTCACCTTTGTGTCTGTACATAGTAAACAACACCACGCTCTTTGCTGGAGCTCTACTCTGCATCCATTTGGCTTGAGCTACTTTCCTGAAAAAAAATCTGCTACTCCATACTTGGGAAAAACAGTTTAGATTAAGTAGACCTGGCAGTATAGAAACACCCAGTAAGAAGTAAATGTATGTGTGCATATATATATATATTAATCACTGCAAGTCTACGTTCTAACCTAGGCACAATGTGCTCCAGCACTAGACAACTCATCCTCCTTAACAATGTTAAGGATTGCCACCATCACATCCAGACGCCTTTGGTTCCCACTACAATTAGCAGCCTACCAAGTTTAGTGAACCTTCGCCTACGTATTGGACAGGTAATGAAATGCTGAACTTGCTCCATATTTTTGTCCCAGAAAATTGCATCATGCTTACATAATGGTAGTCTGCAGGCCTGATTAAACCCGCTCACGTGAATTGTTCCAACAGCAGTCACTGAACTTTAGAACAGACTGCATAACAAGGACAGAAATGTATTTTAAAAAGTTAATTTCCTCAATTTCCTGAAGGCTTCACAGATTCCCATCTATGAAGGTTGCTAGCTGGTAGGACAAGTTACATATTCACGTGTAGTCTGGGAAGTGCCAGTATTTTGATTATTCTCAGTATGACTGTGGCCCCAGGAGCCAAAGCATACTGATATGAGCAACTATAAAAAGGAGCTCTAAAGCTTGCTGCATACCACTGCAGCTGCCTGGACAATCAACTCTACACATGGAAATCACTGCAGAAAGGCTTTTGCACTCAGCTGCCACCCTTCAGCTGCATCAGAAAAGAAGGCTCAAGGCTGTAAGTGACAATGCTGGAAACAGCAGGGAAAGAGAAATATGCTAGTGCCCTCAGTGTGAAAAACATGGCAAAATTATATGTCAAAAGTAATATGGCAAAAATACTCGAACATTATTAGGAGGACGGATTCCTAGGACAGGGACAACTATGTCCTTAGAAAAAGGCCGGTAACTATCACAGAACAGTAATCCAATAGTGTGGAACCAAGTAAACCAAAAGAGAGGTTCATACTGGCTAGTGATTTAATGTATCTTTCTTAGGTCAGGCTGCAACTCTGAGAAACTTGTTTGTTATTTCAACTGACAAAATCAAGTATTTTCTAGATGGCTTTATTCTGTTTGTCTTGTTTTTCCTTATCTACTTGAATGATCACGAGGAGTATGCTGAAAACATTTTAAATTCATGCTAATGATGTTCACTTTCCTGGCTGCATGAGTACAAGGCTTATAACTGAACTCTGAAGTTTGCTAAGGAGAGATGACAGACAAGATTGGAGATTATTAACTCCTTCTTACTTCTCCCATCCCCTTTTCTTTTCTTGTCCCTATTTGTGAAGGTATCATGCCTAGCAAATCCGGCAGATCCAAGATCATCTGCTTAGGGATTGGGTTTAACCTGGGTGTTCTCTGGCTGTCTACTGTGAATTTACATTTCAACCTAGCTGGGAAATGTGAACGCAAACCTTCTCCTGGCCTTCGGTTGCCTCTGCATTAGGACTCCTGCGAGGACTCTCATTTCGGTTGTCTCAAGCAGTATCCTGTTCCATAAGGAGCAGGCAGAGTTACCATTACAGGTACTTAAATACAATCATTGCATGTAAATATGTAGTGTTATCTGTGAAAAACATTATCTATTTCACTTAATTGTCTCCATGCACTTAAGGGGTTCTCTAAAAATCATGCATTATGGAAAAAAATCCTTAAAGTAATGACACAGTTTGCTGTAAAGAGAGTATAGCTACCCATTCAGCAAGAGACATCCATTTCTCACACGGAATAAGGCAGGAGTTTTCCAGGAGCACCGATAATCTTCAGTTTCTGTAATTAAATACTATTTCATAATACATAGATACAACACGCTGAATTTAGGTCGGACAGCAAATTCCCCTTCTGTGAGTTCCCAGCTCTGGAGCGCTGAACTCCACAAAGGTAACATGCTCCCAAGGAGGTTGTTCTTCACTGTAGCTTTCTGCATGTTTATTCCCTACACATTTTTCAAACTCATAGACTGAAAGAAAATGAAGAAGTTTTCTGAAAACCCAAACTTGGGTTTGACAGCAAAAGTGGATGACCTGCTTTGAACTGCAAGGTTATAGCAACAACCATCTGTACTGATATGCTTCAATATTTACAAGGGATGAAGATATCAGCTGAAGTATCATGTTTTTAAATTCCTTTGAAAGGTAAGAAACTTTGAATGTAACATCTAGGATCAAATTATAACTTCTCTCTGGCTTTGTTCTGTTACAGATTATATAACATGACTAATACTGGAAGAAAATTTCGTTCTTATTTTGTGTTAATTTGCAGACAAATGTTCACCAAATACCAATGTTACCACTAGCTGATACATTGTCAAAATTGAAGTTATTTAATTTAAATTTCCTTTTTTTAATTTCAAGTATTGCTGACACTGTTCTTTCCTGTCTTAAAGCAATCACATTGAGGAGGGATGTATAGCGCTGAAAATTGTCAGCAACATTTTGGTATTTCCATGGTTTGCTGTGTAAGTGGTTACAAAAATAATATGTTCTCAGCCATCTGTTTGAATCTTTCTTCCATCGAAAGTGTTGCTTATATGTCAGTAATAGTGCAGACTTTTTTTCAACAATTTTATTTTAGCTATGTTTGAACTTATGAAAATTACAGAATTTAATTTGCTGTTGTTATCCAGTGAGTCATAGCAATCATTGCGTATGACAGTGCTGCACATTTGTATTGCTTCTGCAACACGTACCTTCCATTTCTGTATTTTTCTATTTCTCAAAAACACTTCTTCAATAATTTTCTTTTCAGAAACTCCAACAGTATTATTTTTATAATTTCCTTTTACATTACATCTCATCACTAACAGTCTTCCATGAGCAACTGATAAACTTCTGAACCCAGAAGCTTTATGATAATTATTGTCTTTCCTAATCTATGCAAAATCCTTTGTTCATATGATTGCAAAAGTACAATTGTCTTATTAGATGCTGATGGAAAATTGACCATTGTCATAATCTGCAAATCAACCCACCAAAATACATAAATAATAATTAGAATTGACATTAGACCACTACAGTTTTGCCTGCTGTTCATATGCCTTGTAGGGGTCCTGATGCTCTGCCCAACTCAGTTACAATTTAGCCCATGATATCTACATGTGATGAAACAATTTAGCATTCCAAAGAATGGTCTATAAGTAATTCCAGCTGCAATTCTCTTTAACTATGCTGTTATGAAAATACCTCTCAGACATCTCTTTTTGCATTTTGATAGCAGCGTAAATGCCATGTGTAAAATCTGCTGAGAATAACAGACTTTAAGTATTAAATGGTACTTCATATGCGTGCAACAGATTAGTTTGTGGAAATGAAACAACTTTCAGCAAAGAAAGCTCAAAAGTTGCTGGGATGGAGGGGGGAAGTGGCATGCCTCTCTTAATCATTTTCAGTTCTTTGTTTCAGCCTGTCCCCATCCCTAGGGTTTAAACAGCCATGGCAGTGCAGGACCAGAGAGTGCATGAATCGCTCAAGGAGGGGAGATGATTATCCTCCAGTGTGAAAAACTCTTACTCAAGCTTTTACCCAAGCAAAAAAGGTGATCTCTCTCTTCAGCTCCAGTGTCCAGCTCTGAAGCCCACCCAAGACTTGAAGCCCCCCAAGGCTCAATGCAGGGTTGCTGAGCCAGGAGAAACTCTACTGGGAAGCAACAGCAATTCTAGCCAGAAATATCCAGTCTCTGCCTAAAGGAACCAGCTGGCTGTCACAAAATACATTACATGTGGCTGTTCTGTCTCTCACATCTTTGCTTGTGTTAAAAAAAAAGAGAAGCTGGGGGCTATACATTGAAGCAGGCCAGGTCTTAAATGTGAAGGTACAGCCACACATTTGAGTAGTCAGGGAGAGCAAACATGAAGGATCTGCAAGTAGAGAGAAAGCAAGTTCAGCTAGTGCATTGGATATTGCACAGAACACCACAGAGTTTCCCCCCTGCACATCACAGGATCAAATACAGCTTACAGCAAAATTGCAAGTCTAGCACCTATATGCAAGCTGAGAATCAAATGGTCACACCCCAGGAAGATGGACAACTTCCTCAGACTCACCAAGCTCTTCAGAAAAGAAAAAAAAAGTTTCCACAAAGGGGACTCTTCTGGGACAAAGAAGTCCTCTTCTAGGGAGCACTTGGCCTTTCAAAGAGCACCCTCAGTATTCATCAGCATGACTGGGACTTAGTCTGTGGGGAAAAACACTGGTGGCTCTTTTGATTGTTTTGACTGCATTTTAGAGTACTGATGTGTGGTTACTACGAGGGGTGATTAGTGTTCACAATGTAGTTTCTAGTATGAAACAAATGCCGGATTATCAAGGTGTTGTATTTCCCACAGCAATGATAATGTGTCCCTGGCAATACAGTTCGTGTTCCCAGGGGAGAAAGGTAACACTGATGCAAGCTTATGCAGCGATAATAAACAGTACTTAAAAACCTTACAGTTGCTGTCAAGGGTCCTCACAAAGGGGACATTTGTAGTGAAGTGAGAGACAGCTCTGATGGACTGTTTTCTCGGAAGAAATAACAATTAGGTAACACATAAGAATCAATGGCTGGTTTTAGCTTTTCAATGGTCTGATTTTGTGCTTGAGCAGCCTTCAGTATCTTTGGTAAATACATCCTCCTGTGTGTAACTGGCCTTTTCAACTTGCACTTCTCTGACCCATCTGAAGAGCTGTCTTCAGATGTTTGGGTCTGAATTGCATTTAATGTTCCCTGCTAAACACTTTTAAAAAACAGTGGAGTAACATCAAGTAATATTTGAGAAATTTGCTGCAGGTGATTGCAAAGCTGTGAATACTGAAATGTTGATAGTAAGGACACGCGAGACGCATATCTTGCCACTTCTGCTTTAGCACTTAATTAAACTAAAAAACCTATGTTGACCAAAGGCACCTGAGATCTCCTCCCTGAACTTACATACTTCGATACAGTAATCAAGTTGATGGTCTGTACTGTTAAAGATGGGTAAAAATAGTATAGAATGTCAGGCAAAATCCATCTGTGATGAGTGTGAGAAGAGATGAGGCAGGACACCATAGAGAATCACTGCCTCAGGGTTTTTGCAGCTCTGATTTGAACATGGCTGTTTTTAGAGGACTTGTTTTTAGAGGACAACACTAATGACTGCTAGCAGAGACAACCACATTCCTACAGCCAACGATATCGTGTACAGCTCTCAGAATTTAGCTAAAACATGGTTTTGCCAAGAAGGCATTAAGTAATTAATGACTTTTGTTTCCATCAAATTTAATTATTATATTACCTCTCTTTCTCTTTACGTTGCCATTTTAAAAAATAGCACTGTGTGGAACAAAGAACTTAAAGGTAGGGCCTGAGAGGTTTCCACAGGAAAAATTAGCCTGAGATGAATCAGTGATGTGAAGCCAACCCAAGAGCAAGTATGTGGGGACTGCAAGGGGAAGGGTGGCTCAGGGGGCATTAGGCTGCAGCAGTTCAACTGGGTAGGGGATCTGACTGCCCAGGATAGTTGACAAATTGCAACTACTAATGTTTAAATTTCATAGAGGAGAGTAAGAAGAGGAGGGTCAAAGCACTGCTTCACCATGAGTATTCCCTACTAAAATACTCAAAGACAGTCCTGGGAGCTGAGCTTGTGCTGTAAAGTGTGGAGTGAAAGCAGTTTAATTACTGCATTCTGATCTGACACCTTTTACTGATGGAGAGTGATTTTACAGCCTTTAGTTATCACTATTTAATGGAGTGAATGGCTTTTCTACAAAACCTTTTTTTTTTTTTTATGGATGGTAATAATGATTTCCCATTGCCTTCTTTTTATTATTATTCTGTGGCGCTTCTAAAATTTTGGGAAGCAAGGCAATCCCTACTGAGAAATTTGTCTCCTTCGTCACTTAATCCTGAGAATAGCAGAGAGCAAGACGCCTGTAATCTCTAGCAGGGGACATGCAAACACGTATGCCATGTAAACCCACATGCAGCTGTCAGAGGGGCATCCTGAACTGACCCAGAATGACGGAACTGTCACAAGGCAATATTCCTTCTGCCTCTGCCAAGGGCAGCTTTCTTATCACCATTTGCTATTAGCAAGCTGTTCACTTGCAGGTCTACCTGCAGTGCCAAATGATAATATTCATAAGTGATAAAGCAGCCTCATTAAAAAAGCTTTGAACTAGCTGTGGTGGCTGGGAAATGCAAGTTGAATGGCAAGTGATGGTGGGTCAGAGAGAGCACTTTGATCTATGCATGCAACAGAAAAGCAGCCAAAGAAATCATTGTGCAAATGCTGTTGGAAAATGTCAAAAGGGCCTGGAAGTAAATTGTGAAAGATTTGATAGTGGATCTCAGCAAAACACCCTCCAGACCTTTCAATCCAAACCTTTCAATTTCTGGAACATGGAAAGGAAGAGCCAGCTCCTACAAAATGCAGGGGCTTTGGCTAGGCAGAGCCACTTTGCTGCTGGTTTCTGCTCAGGACAGCTACTGAGCCCACTGCAGATGACAGAATCACAGAATCATCTGGTTGGAAGAGACCTTTAAGATCATCAAGTCCAAACACTCACTCTGCACTGCTAGGGTCCATAAACCACATCCCTCAGCACCACATCCACACTGCTTTTAAACACCTCCCTGGGCAAGCTGTTCCAATGCTTAATGACCCTCTCTGTAAAGAAATTTTTCCTGATATCCAACTTAAACCACCCCTGGGGCAACTTAAGGCCATTTCCTCTCATTCTGTCATTCATAAGATGGGAGAAGAGACAACAGCAGGTCTCCTCTCAGCCTCCTCCAGACTAAATCCCAGTTCCTTCAGCCGTTCCTCATAAGATAAGTTCTCTACACCCTTCACTAGTTCATTGCCCTTCTTTGAACCCGCTCCAGCCCCTCAATGTCCTTCTTGAAGTCAGGGGCCCAAAACTGAACACAGGACTCAACGTGTGGCCTCACCAGTGCCAAGTACAATCACTTCCCTCCTCCTGCTGGCCACACTATTGCTGATACAAGACAGGATGCTGTTGGCCTTCTTGGCCACCTGGGCACACTGCTGGCTCATGTTCAGTCGGCTGTCAACCAGCACCCCCAGGTCCTTTCTTGCTGGGCAGCTTTCCAGCCACTCCTCCCCAAGCCTGTAACATTGCAGGGAGTTGTTGTGACCCAAGTGCAGGACCTGGCACTTGGTCTTGTTGAATTTCATACTACTGGCCTTGGCCCATCGATCCAGCCTGTCCAGATCCCTCTGTAGAGCCTCCTGACCTTCAGGCAGATCAACACTACCTCCCAACTTAGTCTCATCTGCAAACTTGCTGAGGGTGCACTCAATCCCCTCCTCCAGATGATTGATAAAGATGTTGAAGAGAACTGGCCCCAATACCCCTGGGGAACACCACTGGTGACCGGCCGCCAGCTGGATTTAGCTCCATTCCCCACCACTCTCTGGGCCTGGCCATCCAGCCAGTTTTTTTACCCAGTGAAGTGTACACCCATCCAGGCCATAGGCAGCCACTTTCTGCAGAAGAATGTGATGAGAAACAGGGTCAAAGGCCTTACTACAGTCCAGGTAGACACATCCACAGCTCTTCCCTCAGCCACTAAACGGGTCACCTTGTCACAGAAGGAGATCAGGTCGGGCAAACGGGACCTTCCCTTCATAAATATCCATGTTAACTGGGCCTGATCACCTGACCATCCTGTACATGCTGCATGAGGACACTCAGGATGATCTGCACCATGATTTCCCCCAGCACTGAGGTCAGACTGACAGGCCTGTAGTTCCCTGGATCTTCCTTCTGGCCTTTCTTGTAGATCAGTGTCACATTTGCCAACATCCAGTCAAATGGAACTTCCCCAGTCAGCTAGGACTCTTGGGAAATGATGCAAAGTGCCTTAGTGATCACTTCCGGCAGCTCCCTCAGAATGTTTGTGATGAATTACAATCAGTTGGTGACCTCACGAAAAACCCGCCTGGGACATCACACATCCCCACCTGGGACGTCACACAACATCTGTCATGTCACAAACCACCTAGGATGTCACAACCACAAATTTAGTTATTTTCTAACAGTTCTTTGTACAGTAAAAAAATTAGATTTGTGTTTTTCTGCTTCCCTTTCCCATCTAACCACCCACATAGTTTTACTCTCAGACTGAGCTACTAGCCAGTCAAACCTGATGGTAAAAATCCTCTTAACCAAGGGTCCAAGATCTCAGCTTTAGCACCCAGCTCAAATGCCCTTTGGGAAGATGTTTTTGTATAATGTGCAAAGTGCAAGTTTTCTCCAGTGCTATCAGAAGTGTGTGCTGTGAAGAACTTCACCACAGAATAAAACAGTAACAATTAAGACTTTTCGCTTTCCAACAGCTCTGTAACATAAAATGTTAGATGATGTTTACAGGAATGACAGATCAAGTGGATTATATACCAGTGCTTATTAGGTTAGGTACTTTCTGATTTCAACAGGCCAAACCAATGTTTCACTCAAGTTCTTCAGTTTCCTCTGTAAAAAGGTCAGCCAAATCTGCAACTGCCAGAACTGAGGCTTCTGTTTCATGGAAGAGCTTGTGTGGCTGTGGGAAAAAGTTGAATGCAGACATCAGAGAAGGAATCGATTTAAATAACAAGCTGTATGCACTGAAGACAGACCACATGGTTCAGAGTCCCATAATTGTTCAACTTTGAAGCTCAGAAGGAAAACCCCACACACCAAGCAACTACTTCTCTTGCATATTGTGAGTAAGATACAAAGTCCATCTACTGTCCCTAACAGCTGTCAACACCAAACACTGTGGAGGCAGCAGAACATGGGATAACCCGCTTCGCCCTCTTAACATTTAAGGGATTGGCCTCAGCTTCCAAGCATAAGGTTTGATACTACTTCCAAAACATCAGGCCTCATTGGATCATTCAACCACTGTATATTTATCTGAATTTTATATGCAGAAGGAGTGCTACTTTACAGATATGGAAACTGATTAAATAATTTTTTCAAAGCTAAAGCTGAAATCTTTCATAACTACAGCCAAAGATATGCACGCAAATTTTTAGTCTCATAATTTTTAGCAGTCAAAGAACTGGAAAGAACTAACTTTTTTTTAACAAATCTAAAAGAAGGCCTTTGATTATGTGTATACAATATAAAAAGTTAAAGAGGTACGAACCTCATATTTTCTCCACAAAAAATGTACACACTACTTTTGTTCCACTCCCAGTTCTGTATCTGCACACCTGACTGACTTTGGAGCTAGCATCTGGACAACTCGTGCACTGACTGCAAAACCAACCAGCGTGTCACAGCACTGAGACTAGGTTTGTAGAATTTAAAAACAGTGAAAGCAAGAATTAACACTCTATATCAGAGCTTATAACGTATGCTGTTACTCCAGGGGCAGAGTTAATACTACTCCATTAATTGCAATGCTTTTATACTAATGAAGATAGGTCATCATCATGGCTTGGCTTCGCGGACGAAGATTTGGGAAGGGCTTTAAACGTGAGTACACCCTTTAAGCCTGCGCGGTGGATTTTTTAGGTGAGGCGCAGCGTGCGCGAGACTGGCCCCACCCTTTACACCTGAGGTTCATCTGCCAGGGCCTAGCGAGCTTGCACGGTGACAGCGAAGTCCTCAGGTCGTAGGTTTGGTTAGAGTATCCTTCTCTTAGATGGATGGCCTTACAGGGCTAAACGAGCTCCATCTGCCCGGGTTTGGAGTTAGAGTTGTCCTTCTCCTAGGATGGTTGCCCGAAGGCTAGTGAGCCCATCCTGCCCGTGGACACACTTTGTCTGACCCTTCAGTTGAGACCTGTCTGGCTTGGGAGACCCTACCGGAGGCATATGCCACCACCAGCATAGCTCTCAACTTCATAAGGGCACGCAAGCTCTTTCCCCACGGCAAGGGGGTGCCCGTGAAAGAGATGAAGATAGGTAAACTGAAAAGATAAATTGTAACACATCATTTATTAATTGGACTTTTATGAAATAAACCACACAAAATATAACCAAAATTTTCTCCAGAGAATTTAAGATACCTTAAGCTTCAAGTTACTGGAACCAGGTAAAAATTTACAAGTCCTAAAAATTTTTTTCAATCTAAACAATTTAAAGGAGAACAGTTGAAATTTCTATGTAAGATATGCATACCTAACTGTAATAAAAGCATGGTTGAGAACCACCTTTTCATTTTCAGTGCAATAGTGATGTTTTTAAAATATTCAACACATACCTTCTGCCTACAGTTTTCAGCATAGTCTGCATTCTCTCTTCTGTTGTTGCTTTTATCAGGAACCTATGAATAATGGTAGATCTGCATGTGTTTAAAGGAAAGAAAACAAGACCAGAAGTGAGCAGAAGTTACACCATTACTCTAAAAGTTCAAGATCACATTTTTGTTCCATACTAATTATTTTAAGAGTGCTGAAAAAACGCCTCTAAGAAGGAAATCTTACAAGGTGATTAAGAACTTCCCCTGACATTTAAGGACGTTTAGTGCTTCCCAGAGCACATACTTCCACTTGGCTGGATCACATACTGAATGAATATAAGCTGTACTAACTAAAATCCTAAAGCAGATGCTGGGCAAAGTTGTTCTTTTTGTGTCCCTACTGTAAATAAACAGTCCTCAAGAGCTTAGCCTGTTTAAATAAATGGCTTTGGCCCACTGGTTATATACAATGTTTACATTGCATTGTCACAAGTCAGTCCAAGAGACTGAGCTCAGTGTGATAATTAAAGCTCATTCCCAGAGGTTTAACAATATTGGTCTTGAAGATGGCAAAATACTACCTTTTTTTTTTTTAAGTCAGTAACTTTAATCAGTAAACATGAAATTGTAACCACTGGTAAAACGTAAAAACCAAAATGTCAATAAACATAAAACAACTCCATTTATAAAATAAACTTTCTTTTTGAAATTTGTAATAAAAAAAATGTCAGGCACAAGAAAGTGAAATGGAAAGGAGTCAGCTTCAAAGATAAAAATGAAAAATCACTCCAGCCTCCCCAATATAAACATTTTTCAAGATATGAACCCTTGAAAAAGCTTGGATCATTTTCAGATCTTAAGCTGAAACTTCGGCAGGTAACATTACACAAATGAATGCTGTGGGAATACTTTGTGATTCACAGGCAAAGGTCTACCCAAAGAGAAGAAAGAACTCAACTGGACTGGTAATAGTTGCACTTGTGACACTAAACAGAGTATTCCCTTAAGCCCATCGTACCTGAACACAGCCATTTTTCAAATAACCCTTGCTGAATTTTTAATCTTAAGCAGCACAGCGCCCATTCTTGCTGATTTTATTGCCAGGTTTTTACCAGACCTTTTGTGCCAGCATCATGTAAAGTTATAATGCAAGCTGTTGCAAATCATCATTCCTATGCCCTCCCACTTAATTGAAAATGTTTACCAACACACCAAATATCCACCTGTTCATAAACATTCCTTCAGAGACATGCTCATTCAGGCCCTCTTGCTTTGCCTCTATTTCCAGAACACAAACCCTACTATTGTTCTAGAATATTATTATTCCAGAATTGATTCCAGCTATTTTTCTTCATGTAGAGGGTTTTAAAAATATTTTTAAGTGACATGAAACAAAGGAAAAACATATACATCTTATCTGTTGAGGATAAATTTTCCAAAAACCTTTGTTAAGTGTCCAGTACAACCCATGTAAAATCTACAACACAAAAGATAGGCAAACTCATTAATGCCTTCAACAAGATCTAGATGGGGGTGAGGGCAGAACTGATTAAAAACTAATCAGTTCTAAAGAGTGTGTGCTATAACTTTCTTTTGGAAGAAAAAACAACCAAAAACCCACCACACCACCCCCCTCAAAACAAAAAAAAACCCAAACCACAATAACTTATGCAGCTCCTAATCTGGAACTGGGAATGACCAGCTAGAAGGAGCCTCTCAAGGAAAGTAGGAAGGCCCATGCCTCTACTTCACCACACAGTACATAAATGGTGAGCTACCCATACCTGCAAAGCTAACATATTCCTGGATGTGCTTATGAGCAGAACTTCTCAGTTAAGAAACAAGGCAATGGCACACATAAAATAGGGCAGCAGCTGAAGAAGGTTTTTCAGTATTTTGGACTCGAGCCTACACCCTTCCTAAATGCCTATAGGTTCTGCATCTTATCCCCATAGCACAGAAGAACTCCCTGTGTGTATTTATATATTGCATATTTCCAGCAAACTTTATTTTATGCACTTATATATGCACTTCTAAAAAATTTTAATCTTTCTGTCCCTTACATGATCATCTTTAATAATAGGATTCCTGTGAATACCCTCATGTCCCAAATTCCGAAGTTCAGTGAACTAGTTTTATTCTGATTACAGTAAGCAGTTCTATTCTGGATAGTATCTAAACCACTCAACACAACTTTAACACTTCCTTTGTTTGGCCAATACGATGTACCCTGCCAATAGCCTGTAGCTCATGTGAAGGATTCAGAATGGGTGCAACAAACAGAACATGAGTTGCTTCGATGATGTTTAGTCCATTGGAACCAGTGTGAAGAGGCAGCAGCAAAATATTGATGTTGGGATCATATTTAAATGCAGAAACATTTCCCTAAAAGGCAAATACCACAGCAGCATGACAAAAGTTCCTCAGAAAGGAGTGTGGGGTACATCTCTCTACTTTCAAGAAGTTATAGCAGCTAGTACAGGCCCCAGACGATCTTGCAGCCTGACTGATCCAAGACCTGTCAACCCGGAACAGATACTCGACAGGTATCAGGAAGGCAAGAACTTTCTGCAACAAACAGATTCTAGACTCTACTGCTGGTTCCAAAAACAATGTTTAAGAAATAATTAAATTTTTTATACTTCTTAGAAGCTTTCACTTTTCCTTTAACCTATACAAAGATAGAAACATCAAGCTGACTCCTTTTTAGATTAATTACAGTTAGTAGTGGTGTAGTTATTAATTAATACTGCAGAAGAGGCAAACACCCAAAGGATGAAGGCAGAAGTAATGGGTGTTTCTTTCATGGCTGCAAATATATATGCAGATCTTAGAATTTGTTAAACATTTGTTAAGCAAAATGCTCCATTTTAAATATCGCTTTAATACACAGATTAAATATCTATTTCCCTGCAGAAAGAAAAGAAGGACTTTTATCTAACACTGAATCTCACTGAAAAAAGCACAAAATATCTCTGCTGAAATTGATACAAAAATTAAAATGCTAAATCAACCCAGCATTTTCTCTAAGTTCAGGAACAGAAAGTATCTCAGAGGTGGCTCAGAAATTCCAAGATACTTAAAATTTGTCTTTTAGGTTTTCACTGCCTTTTTTTTTTTAGGTCCTTGTGGAAAGTAGCAATATGGGTCAGAAATCAGGTCAACTTCACTTTCCACCACCTTGGAAAACTGGGCAATTGTAGAGAAAGGTCCCAGAGCCATTCATTTGCTGCTGGAAGAACCGCAGTCTTTGGGATACATGCCACTCCTACAGTCAGAAGGCTGACAAAAATATAACAAGTATTACAAGCTAAAAAAGGCCCATACACTGAATGTAGATAACAGGAACTCTTTACTCCACCAAGGCATTCCAGAATGGAAACAGAGACATATTATAGACCTCATAGGTAGATATGGATCTTATTTTCATAGGAGGTAGGCTCCTTCAAAAAAAAAAAAAAAAAAAACCACAACCCCATTTCTTTCCTGCCATCTACTTTACCTCATGTGGTTCTATGATGTGGAGAACCAGTGGATTTGGCTTTGGCTCATCAGGATGACGCACTCTCAGCCGTTCTGTAGCCATTGCCAGTTCATCGATGGCAGACACGTGATCCCTAACTACCACCCAATGGTACCCACTTATGAGGTAACTGTAAGAAAAGCCCAAACAAGGTAGCGGAACTGAGTTGCATTCCCTTTATATCACTCTGCCACACAACGTATGTTGTGAAAATCTTTTTGGAGTAAGGGATATATTTCTTTACAGTAATTCAGCCACAACAACAAATTATGAAGGAAAACAAACAGTATAGAGATCATCTTGCCTGCTTCCTTTTCCAGCCTCTCTTTACAAACAACTACAGATAGCTGTCTCATTTCTTCTGCACCTACTACTGCTACAATAACTAATGCAACTAAAAGTTCAGAAACAAAATGTCTTACAAGACTAAGCAAATGCTGAATAAAATAAGGAAGGACAGTTAAGCAATTTTAAACTAGCTATGATAGTAATAATACTCCTTCTTAAGGATGAAGAATGTTTTAAAGAAATGTTACAGTTTGAGGGGTCTTGATAAGGTGAAGATAACATCAGATTCAATTCTTCCAAGAAAAAGTAAATTCTGGCTTTCTACAGAAGAAATGGATACAACTGGAAGTATACTCTATATATAAAAACAGACATTATTTTTAAATTACTTTTAATTCTTCCCAAGCTTTCCACTATTTATATATTTTATAAAAAAATATTCAGTGATCTTACTGAAATTCTACAACTTTTTGCAAATGTCAAAAATTACTGTTCGTTCATTTCTGATATTTCAATTGCAAAGACATCTCTAAGCACTCACTTGCTGGGGAGTGTGCTAGTGGGTTGTTTGGGGTTCTTTTTTAGCTCAAGAAAGACTACTAAAGCATTTCTTTTGAGCTATGCCTAGACTACAAACATAAAATTACTGTGTATTAAACCTGGTAAGGACAGAGAATAAGCTGAAAGCTGCTTACTCTCTCAAAACTAAAGAAACTAAACTAAGGGAGAAACTAAGCTAACAAAGAAAAAAACCTTGTTTCAGACATTGCTCAATGCAGATTATAATAGTATGGACAACTGAATCAGTATTTCCAAGTCACAACAGATGCAATCATAATGGCACTATTTTCATTCTCATTGGCATATAAGTCCCACCTTTTGTTTCCTAAAGTGAACAGACATGAAGACACTGCATTCCCTTCTTGCAGCAGAAAAACCCCAACACACAGCAATGTCTGTGGAAACTGGTTACTTTATGTCCTTTTGTGAACAGCTATAAGCCAAAGACAGAAAATAATGAAGCACGAGAATCCTCATGCTCCAATCAGCATTTTGGCACCATAAGCAAGTGACCGGTCTTGGAGAGGAGCACAACTTTCTTAGATGTTTAATAACTTTAACTATCAGATACCTAAATGCTGATTGAGATACTTTGTTTAAAAAGGTTTTGCACTGTGTTACATTGTAACCTGGTAATTTTTTTCAAGGCAGCTCCAGATTAAGTTACACTCCCAAGGAGCACTACCAATTGGAGGAAAGTAGGTGATCAGTAACCAAGTTTGCTGAAAAACAAAAGACAGACGGAATTCCATTAGTTAATCTAAGATACATCAAGTAAATCACTCTCCAGAGTTATCTTCTCTTCTTCTATGGACTACAGCTAATAACAAATGTTCAAATTCTTGGATAGCACACTTCTGCAAGAATTCTCTTTGCATTTTCAAAACCTCCTAGGAAAAAGAAAGTTAAGCGACAATTGCCTGGAATCAGGAAACAGAAGGCCTGGGAGAAAGATCACAGAGGCAAGTACCCTTCAAGGAATAGGAATGTCAGACCACAAAAAAAAAAGCGTATGAGAGAGTCAATAAACCTGGCACTCGTGTACACCAAGCATGTTATACTGAAGCTGAAGTCCATGTTAACAAAAAGTGAGAAAGAAACGCATTCAAGAGAAAACACCTTTGGATTACACCTAAGCTGTAAGACAGGATGAGACCCTTGTGTGCAACAGCTCTTCCCTCTTTTTCATCACTGGTATGAATTCACTGCAAGGAAACCCAGGCACACATGGATGCATAAAAAAAGCCACGGTAGTTCTCTGATCCAAACAACAGGAAGTCTAATTTTTTCAGGTTATATTGTGCAGTAAACAAGATTCAGGAAACAAAGCAATAGTGAAAGGACATGTAGCTAGTACAAGACTGAAGGTAAACTGAATTACAAAATGGACAAATGTTCGATTTGCTGACTCTTGCTACATGCTGATTTAAGTAAACAAATACATTTAATTCTATCTGTACACCATCTTAATAGATGCAATCAGATTGTTTACTAATTTGCTCAGGAGCCAGCATGACTTTTAGAAACTCTTCAACCCTACATAAATCATTTGAAATAAAACTCTGTCAAAAGCAGTGTGAAAAAGCTTTGTTCAGGCAAACCCTAATTTCAGGAATACAACTTAGATTTGTTCACATTCAGTTTAAATTTGTCTATATTAACATTAAATGGACTGTCTCACTCACTGTATCTTATATTCCTTTTTCCACCCTTCAAAGACTTCCAGAAATATGCTGCCTTCTTCAGTTCACTCGATATCCATTCAGTGAGCTTTGGCAAAGAAGAGAACAGCTTTCAAGGCACGTTCACTTTCACTGGTTGCCCACAGTCCTCTACTTGTGGTGGGCAAACGGTCGTCAACAAGCCCTTCTTCATCTTCTATCACCTCCTCAAATATTGCCATTTGGCCTTTAACACTTAAAAAACCAAACCACACATGATAGTTACCACTGATTTTGTACTTCCACATCCATTTCTAATTATTCACCATATATTTCAGCCTTCTAATATTTGATGAAAGGATAAAGCAAACCACACAAATAGAACAAGCTGGCTTATTACTTGATATCCCCAAAGCTTGCTTTGAATACAGTGACCTCAGCACCAGCAATGAAATCACTATACAGGCCATTTTGTCAGCTCAAAATCATCAACAGCTTTTGTAAAGGCTTACACATCTTCACTATCTTTCAGTAGTTATTAATGATTAATGCCACATTCATTTAAAAAATTTGCAATTCAGACTTTTTAAATCAGCAAAAGTTGCAGTTAAACTCCGATGCACATTTGCTATGTATGGCACTATTTAAGAACACTACAGCTTCCCAGTTCCCTCCTGGACAAATAATGCTAATTCAGAAACACACTCACATTTCCTAATGATTCCATTTGTCATCACGGAACAGAGCTCCCACTGGTAATGACTTTTCAAAATGTTTTCTCAGTGACCTCAAGATTTTTTAATCCAATTTTGACATTGTGAGGGATATGAGAGATAAAAGTCAAAGAGAAATCATGCAGAGGGCCATAATCTATGCCTCTCAGCACTGTCTGCTACGCATACTTCTCTCACACTGTGCTGTGCAATCCTTCTTTCAGCTCACCATTGCATTTGTCTGAAAACTCCTCTCTCATTGTACTTCTAGTCAAATTCTGTTACTTTATGAATCATACAGAATTCAAAAAAGTCTATCAACAAGTATGGTGTGATACCACTTGCAACTGGACTGCAAATAAATATTTGCAGAAACAGGAATCCATATTTAATTAGCATACTTGAATTTATACTCAAACTTCTTGAGCAATTCAACACTCCATTTCAAAGGTATGGTCATATTATAGCAGCTCAAGAAAAAGTGGTATCTATTCGTTCCCTGTACACAGCTTTTTCAAATTAAAGTTACATTGAAAATTAAACCTGACTAATAAGCTGTCAAGGCCATTAGCAAGAAGTTGCTGTAATTTATTTATAAAACTGTTTCAGAAAACTTAGAGCAGAAAATATAAACCAATCCAACTTCCACTTTTTTTTAGAGTGAGAAGCTTATAAAGCTATGAACTTACGTTTGAGAAAAGAGCTTCGACTCATGCTGTGAACAACTCATCAGCCTTACAAAAGACCGCTGCAATACAGGAGATCGAAACCGGAAGCACTCAGAATTTCATCAGAAACATTCCTGTAATCCCCTATTCCAACATATAAAGCCACACTAAGTCCTTAAAAAAGAACAATTTAACAGTCTTACATACACTTGATATAATAACTGAAGGAAAAGATTTTCTAAGAATAAAAACCAAAGGTCATGGTTCTAACAAATGGATCTGTGATATCTGTGTACACATGAATGCTGTGTACAGAATAAAGACTTTCATCTCTTTATTTCAAATAAAGGAAAATTTAGTTATACACTTCTAAAGTGTATTTTCTATTTTCAAGACATACTTGTTAAGTAGAAGTCAAACAGGTCACAAATGGCAGATAGTGGCAGCCTCTATAACCTGCTTAGAGGGAGGTCCTTCTAAGTTCTTCACTGCTTCTCTTCCCATCTTCTGGAACTTCTTCACTTCCTCCAGCTGGTTTGTGAGCAGGTATCAAAGGCCTCTGCAGTCACAGAATCTGATTTTAAAAAAAAGGGAACTAATTGCACACTGAGTCACTAAGTCCAAACTTAATTCAGTATTTCAAAGTAGAGAGAAATAGCTAAATGGCAATCCAGGACAACACAGAAGTTCCTGTCACAAGAGAAGGCTTGTTACTACTACATGTAAGGCTCTTAGAAAGCATTCCATTGTATCCCCCGAGATGATGCCTGGTATTTGCAGAAGAGAAAGACTCTCCAAGACTTGAGAGGTGTGACCTAATATTAGTAGTCAAAACCAACGTGCAACAGTCTGGTCCAGGACACAAATCTACTAAACTACTGCACATACTTATAGCCTTATTTGCATCTGTTGGCCCATCTGATTTTCCATGCACTCTGCAATTCACGTGCACCCATCACAAAAATATACTGTATTTTGCAAGTTAGCTTTCAAAGTTAAAGTTATTAAATGGACATGACAGTGAACTATTTTCCGAAATCCACCTGTCTTTCTTGATTGGAGTGGGAACGTGCACACCAGTCAAGCACTTCCCATATTGTGTTTCTCCTGTGAGCAGAGCGCACCATTCACACAAGGTCTGGCATTCGTGTACAAGACAGCATATTACAAGACTGTGGTTCTACCACATATGGAAAGTTTGATCGAATACAACCCTTTTGTAACAGAGAGAAAAGCACAGGTTTCACAACACTACTAAAGTGCGGCATTTCATATGACCTACTTAAGCAATATGTATTTTAAAATAAAATAGGCAACCAGGTAGTCTGAAAATACAGGTAAATTGCAATCACAAGTCTGTTGATACTACTATCAGTTGCCAAATAGTCCAGAATTATAAAAATCTCCCACACTATACTCTGGATTAACCATTTCTAATAATCAACTACAGATTAGCATTTGTTGCTTCTACCACTGACCAGTAATACTTAAGACAAACATTATTGCAGATGCTAAAATAAATAGGAAAGAAAATACAAGGTTTATCCCTATTTTATAACAGTTGAGTCGCAGATAGTCCAAAGTTAGACAACCTGTAACTAGCAACGATTTAAAAATACACTTCCTAAACAGCTAATTTCAAATGAGGAAAGAAAAAAAAAAAATCAACTTTTATCCATGTGACATTGGCAAGCATATACATAGATGCAAAGGCATATGAGCTCAGGCAAACAATCCCTTCCTCAAATTTATTTTAACCAGAATGAGATGCTACCATTCTCAAACAACACTTGAACATGGAATGTTCATATCCAGATTCACAGACTGATTGAGGTTGCAAAGAGCCTCCAGACGCTGACTTGTCAAACACCTCAATCACGGTCACCTAAGCTGGTTGCCCAGGACCATGCCCAGATGGCTTTTGAGTATCTGGGTAATCCATGCCGGTGCTCAGTCACCCTCACAGTAAAAAAAGTGTTTCCTGATGTTCAGAGGGAACCCCCTGCATTTCACTTTGTGCCAGTTGTCTCTTGTGCTGTCACTGAGCACAGCTAAAAAAAGCCTGGCTTCATCTTTTTTCACCCTTGCTTTAGGTATTTATACAGACTGAGAAGATCCCCTCGCAAAGTGCTGAACAGTCCCAGGTCTCTCAACCTCTCCTTATACTACAGATGCTCCAGTCCTTTCATCATCTCCTTGGGTTCTTTGTTGGACTCTCTCCAGTATGTCCATGTCTCTCTTGTACTGGAGAGCCGAGACCCAGACACAGAGTACTCCAGGTGTGGCCTCACCAGCACTGAGGAGACAGAAAGGATTACCTCCCTCAACCTGCTGGTCAGATGTTTTCTAAGGCAGTCCAAGATACCATTAGCCATCTTTGCCACAAGGGTATATAGATGGCTCCAATTCAGTGCCCCCAGAACTCTCCTATGCCTCCCTTTTCTGTGATGAACTGACAAGAGGAGGCTGGGAGAAAAGGGCTTATTCAGTCTTCAGATGAGATCACTCAGGAGAGACCTTACTGCTTTCTACATCTATCGAACGGGAAGGTACAAAGGAGACTGAGCCAAACTTCTCAAAAGGTGCATGGCGAAAGGACTAAAAGACAAGATGCAACACAGGAAATACTAACTAGATGGTAGGGGGAAAAAAAAGTAAAAAAACCTTCTAAGTGGGTCAAATATTGGAACAGGTTTCGCATAGAGGCTATGACATCTTCCTCCTTGAAGATATCCTATACATAACAGGGCAAATCCCTGTGCAACCTGATCAGGCTGAATCTCTGAGCATGGGCCTGGATCTATAAGCCAGGGGCTGGTGTAGATGACCTCCAGACGTCCTTTCCAACCCATTATTCTGTAATTACACACAAATAACAGTGGGACTGTTCTTTCTAACATGAAACCAAACCAAAATTCTTTGCTTAGAAAAAACAGTCATCCTATTTTATGGTGCTAACAGGATTTTCTGATATTGTCTATTTCCCATTTAAGCAAGTCAATTTCTTCTAGAAGTTACTCAATTTGAATCCAGTGCACTTTGAATCTTTCTTGCTCAGTAGCTGCATGAGTACAGAAGACAGTAAAACCACAGTAGATAATACAAAGGAACATTTAAAAGAGTACTTGTCTAGGACAAAACTGTAATTCCCCTGCTTTTCTTTCAAAGCCTTCTAGCTAGTGATGCTTTTTGGGCAACTGTTTTTGAAACTTAATTGCAGTCCAGATGCTCTGAAGCAAAAATGCCTGCTATTTAATTGCAACTGCTAGCATAAACTGGTCAGAAGACTTGAGCAGACTTAACTGTATTCATTAGTCTATTTTAGCTATACTCTTACTTCTCTGCCATGGAGAGTTTATTAGTCTGCTGTTTGTAGTTGCAGGTTATTTCATTTTGCACACGTTGAACAAGCTCCTCATTGATGGCATATTGCATTGCTGTCTGGATGACGTCCAACCACCAAGGAGAACCTGAATGTATCCGTATGCAAAAGAACAAATTGATCCGTGAACATTCAACCAACAACTGAATACACTCATTGCAGCAGAGACTTACACTGCTCTTCAGGCCACACTCAAACACACATGGGTCGACTCCATGGAAAACAGATTATAAGAGTATGCTTAAAAAATATTCCCCTTCCTGTTTTTTAGTGAATACTAAATCAGGGAATGATTAAGACATTTTCTACATGCCTATCTGCTTTCACACCTTCAAATTGCTTCAGTACAGTTAGACTCACCAAGGCCACATAGAGATACTGTAATCTCAAAATTTCCTCTTTCTCTCTCCAAAGGATCATTTCATTAGGGAAAGCAAGGTCTCTGAAATTAAAGAGAGCAACACTGAAGTGACCTTATAGTTTTAAAAGGTGAAAGAAGAGGCAGAAGTTTACATCCTCGTGTGCCATTTGCCCCCATTTCTCTGTTGTTTCTTTACTATTATGCAAGTGACACTCAGCATTTCAATTCAGGCCTTTGTCAATTCCTTAAGGATTTGCACCTTTCTGTGAAACCTGAACTGCAATATTGACTAAATACAATGAAGCCTCAAGCACAATGACTAAAGGCATGTCAAAGAACAGTTGCTTTCAAAGTAACTGAAATACCATCTGATACATCGCAGAAAGGTTGCAAGGCCAAAACCTATAATTTATTTGCCTAAATTACAGGTGAAGCACAGTTAACATAAAAATCAAGTATGGCATTAAACCTCCCTAGAATCATCCCACCATGTACCTCTGGTTTTAGTCATCTGTTCATCAGGTACTGTGAGCCTCTATGTGGCTAACACGGAGTATGTTTTGGGGCTCTGTGATTGTGCACAAAGTCCTATTCCAAATAGGCCTTCAAAAAACTGTTAGAGATAAACAGCTGCAGTTCTGGATAAATAGATAAAAAAAATCTCAAAATTCAGAGACTAAATATGTAAGAGGTACCTGCCTTTCTCTGGAGCTCCCAAATGGTCTGAAGAACTGGCTGTAAGGCCTGATGGGCTTCTGCAACTTCTGCATTGGATTTACTCACATAATGCTGTCAAAGTTGTTCTGCCTTTATGAAAATAAGAGCTTAAATTAGGCACAAATCTTACCTATGAGAAATAATTGAAAACGTAAGAACTCCCCAGCTACCATAATGTTTTAAAATGGTTAGCTACCTACATGCTACCCACTTCCATTTGTCAGCAAGATTTATTAGTATTTATTAGCAAGCCCAGAACACACTGGAGAAGACAAATTTGACTACAAAGATGCTAACTATGCAATCTGGCTTTTGGACAAGCCCAAAAAACACAATAGGAATACACTGCATTACAAAAAGGAACTGGCATTTAATTCATAATTCTTACTTCTCTGTACATTAAAATATATTGTCTTGAATAAGCAAATAATAAAAAAATCCTTGAACAATCTGAGAACAGAACAATTTAACTTACCTACATATTAAACATATCCATAAAATAATAATAAAGGTTCAAAGTTCATTATTTTTAGGAGAATCAGATAATTTTTTCACCAAAATTACTTCTGACAGTGAAAACCCCTCCTGGTATGTAGGCAGCTATAAAAGAATCAGTACCAGTTTATTGGATATTTTTAATACTGGTGAATAACTAACATTTCTTACAAGTAACATGTACGCACATATGTATCTTTCAGCATTACATTCTGATTTTACTCGATATTGTTATTTTGTGCATTTTAGGGCATGTTTAAGTCTGTCTTCTTTTGGTTTGCTACTATCAAGATTATTACATTATTGTTACAGATGGAGCTCAGTGTACCAGGAGTGGACAGGACTCTCCAGTATTTGGATGAGCAAAGGATAGCTATGAAGAACAATCATCTCTGCCTCACATTTATAAGCAAAACACAAATTTTCTCATACTCCTCTCTACAATATCATCAGGACAAGGTGATAAATTGCTACAGTTCAGAGAAATTTTTTTTTTTTCAATAACGGTGGGTAGAAACTTCTTTAAATATTTAAGAAAGCAAGTCTCATTAAAACAGGAAAAAAATGCTACCTATGCATAGAGTTTACCTAAAAATGATCAAGTATCAAAAGATATCGAAATAAGACAGATAATGATCACCACCCCCTAACTGGTGTGGCAGTTTGAGGAAAAACCCTGCTTGAAAGTTTTGTTTTAAACTGATCAATTGGACTATTCCGTTCCATGTTACGTTAGCACCTCTCATTGGCTGTAAAAGTTTCTCGCGAGCGTACTGTCCCTTCAAGAGGCGCGTACAGCGCGGCTCTCTCGTCTTTTCGCTCTCCGGGATCTCCGGGACACTTCCTGCTTTGCACTCCGAGGGCCGCTGTGGACTTGCAGTTTCTCTCCGGGAAGACTCGTGGCTTGGCTCCTGGGACCTTACAGGCTGTGTCCCCTCGGCTCGAAACTCTGCCTGCCTGCGGCTGCCACTCCCCCGCGCTGCCAGAGTGGAGCAGAGCTGTGTGCCGGGGAAGTCCCCGCGCTGCCTGGGACTGGAGACGCCGCGCCCCGAGGCTGCCTTCTCCCTGCCGCCAGCGCCGCCACCTTTTGCTGCTTCTCTTCCTTTAATTTGCACGACCAGACTGGTAGGAACAGCATAGCTCAGGGTTTGCACATTGGAGCCCTGCGTTCGTAATAGCCGCGGATCCTTTGTTTACTCCACGAGCATCCACGTGGCCGGCGCCATTTTGGACTCTGCCGGGTACCGTTTCCCCCTCACTCGCGTTTAACCCTCGCTTCTCCATTCCTGTATAAACCCTCCAATTTTGCATTGGTTTTTCCCTGCATATTATATATTTTGTTCTAGTTTTATTAAACTTTGTTTCAGTTTTCCAAACGTTCAGAGGTCTCACAAAATCTTTTCTTCCTTTTCCTATCTCTGCTTTTTAACCCTTTCTCTCCTGGTGCAGGGGAAAAGGGGTTTTAAATATAGGAGAGGACACGTCCCCGTGATTGGCTTGCCTCAGCCAACCGGTGACACTGGAAAGGCTGAAAGAACTGGGCTTGTCCAGTTTGAAGAAGAGAGGCTTAGAGGGTACAGAACAGCAGCCTTCCAGCAGCAAGAAAGAAATCACCAAGAACTGGAAGCTAGGCACTTTACTCAAGTACACGGCAAATGAACAAGGCACAATGGCCATAAATTGGAATGAGAGGCTGTCTGCGAATTTTTTTTCCCCTCCAACTATGAGGATTATGAAGTATTGGCACAGGCTGCTCAGGTACCTTGTAGGTTTTAACAGCCCAATTGGATAAAGCCCTGAGCTACATGCTGACCCTGCTCAGAGGGGGAGGTTCGGCTAGAGAGGTCCCAAGGTCCTTTCCAATCCAAAGGATGCCACAATAATGAGGTTCTTTTGCAAGTGTGCTCCATGTGTTCACTACGAGTAACCAGGGGGCAACAGTGATCCCAGCTATCTTAACACATATTTCCCCAATTAAGATTAAGGATATAACAGGCTTATGAACACAGAAAGTAACAAGCAGTGACTTGCTCATCTGGCCAAAGACAGTCAACCTTTCCAGAGGTTTAAGCAGTACAAGAGTGATATATTTCCTAGGAGATGGGGAAGCATGCAAGAAAAATAAACTTCACCTAGACAAGACCATCTACAGTTAAAATGAGAAAAAGACAACTTGAGGAAATAAAGGACTCAAAAGAAATCAGGATGATGCACTCTTTATCAGTAACATCTATGCAAGTTATTTCCACAAGAAGATTGTGGGGGTGGGGAAATCACATTTGAGAGATAATAATCACTAAAACTTCCATAAAATACACTCATATCATAACAGAGATCACCAAGCGTTCAGAACAGCAGCATTTTACTGAACATTTCTGCTCTCAACTCACACACTAAAACAACTCTTAATTTTACTAACCTGAAAGGAAATGTGCAGAGTTAACCTGAAAGCTATTCAATGTCATTTCTTTAGTTAGAGAAAATAAAAAGGTGCTCTTCAACATGTATTTGTATAGAAATGAATAACGTGTACCTCTTCTGCAAGGCGGCTAGCGCACAAAGTTGGGGGAATTCCCGGGTGCTTTGCCAACAATTCCATCAAATTGTGTGTAGAATGAAGTCTCTAAATTACACAAAGACAACAGCAATCATGAAACAACACATTTCGATATCTGTGATAGAAAAAGCTCAAACAGCAATGAAAGCTTACAGCAAGAAATTAGCAGTCATTTAACATCAGTTTTATTTTTTCCTCTGTTAATCCGCGAGCATCTTATAAAGAAAATAAACATTCTTTCCCCCATTTTACTGAGGTAGGAAATGAAACATTAAAGAGACCTCCTTCAACACCTCAGAAACAAATCAACAGGCAAGTTTGGTACCAAGTTATCAGATTCTGTCCCATATTCACCCTCCTAATGAATAGTATGGAAAACAAATTATTTATCTTAGAGCACATGCTTTTGTAAATATCTTTCAAAATATTGTAAGGAGATAAGTCACTTCTACTTTATTTTGCTTTAGCTAGGCTAAGGAAAAAACCAGCTCCCAAGAGCTTCAAGCATTTTTCGTATTTTTCACTTATCTGAAATACAAGACGACTGAATAAAACATGACATTTTTGTTTATTCTTAGGGAAAATAAAGAATGTTCATATAAGGCAACTCTATTCCTCTTCCCTAGGTTCACTCTACGTATCCCAAACCAGAGCCCTAATGTTATACTGCTTGCTTATCTATCTATCTCCCACAAACCCATACTAATAACCTCCACTACCATGAACTTGTGCCCTTCTCAACTCCTGGAATCACTTCACCTTTGCTCTATTACTGTCTCAGCCACTAAAGAGCTCTGGCCAGCAGTGGTTTGCCATTATCTTAAAGAGCTAAGCCTACACACTTGGGAAGTACTCAACAGAAGCTGAGGTTTACTACACAAAGGCAATATTGGGCAGTGAAAATTTCGAGGAAAAACAACCAACTTTATTGGATTGCATAATCCAGTAAAACAGCTTAATTAACAATCCTGTTATAAGTAGCTATGCTAAGTGAAGTCACTCTGGGAAGGCACAAAGGAGAAGGAAGGATCAAACAAGTAGAACAGAGCCATCAGATGACGACATGCCAGATCATCAAACACTAATTTAGTGAAGCAAGCAAAGAAAAGATAGAGACATATCTGTCATTAACCTTTCTTTGGTCCATTTAGAACTGATATTTCTTGAAGAAATGTCAAGATGTTAGAGAACCATTGCTTATTTATCAGGAAAATCCATTCCTATTTTTAATATAGTACTCAAAATGTATTAATACACTGCCTGAAGAGAAAATTCACTTGGATTCTTTTTCATGTTTTGATGTCCTTTCAGAGAACATCTTCTGCAGTGCAACAATTTTATTATTCTCTATTCTTTGGCACATTAATATCATTCTCAATGCAAACCCAGCATACAGTCCCATTAACCTGGGCAGTCACAGTCACACACACAGCTTGTTAAGTTTATTGCAGAACAGCAGGTGGAGATCATACACTGCTTCTGGGATATCAGGAAGACTCACAAGCAAAAGGAGTTAGAAATACAGTAGCTTTCGAAAAAATCAAAGGAAATGGTGAAGGTCATGGGACAAATTCCTATCTAAAGATTGTGATAGTGACAGCAGGCCTCAAGTCATTCAGCACACCACTAGGAGGAAGAAAAGATTGACCTGTTAAATTAAATCTAAAGTATTCCAGTTCTTCACTATGAGCTGGAAAAATCCAAGCAGCTTGTCAACTTTAGAAGACTTATTACTTGGCAAAGAGGCTTTTTTTCATGACTAATTAATTTTAGTTTACTATTATTTTGTTTAGTGGGACACTCGAGATTAATATAATTATTTGTTTCCCATTCGGAGCTTTTTTTCCTCCTAATTCAGACAAAATTACATTGACAGAGCTGTACAGCAGGCAGCAGCAAAGAGATTCCACAGTCAGCACAGCAGTTTGCATGGCAGGGGCACAAAGGAAGCCCACAAAGCAGTACTGATAAAACAAAAGCAAGTTAAGTACAATTACCTAAGTACGACTTCTTTTATCCTCCCAGGACACAGAGATGGTAGAATCAAGAAAGAATATGATACAAAAAAAGCCAGAAATACTCTGACACATCTCAAAGATGCACCAAACTACTATTTTCACCCTCATCTAGAACAAAGGTTGGCTTTTGTTACAAACACTGTTAAAATCCCAGGATTTCACTATGGCTTTTCCCCTGAATTCAAAAAAGCCACTGTTTTTACACGGTGTCACCTAAATCATAATTAGCCTACTAAAAGGAGTGATGAAATGTGCTACAGCCACCCAGTCTTACCTTTAATGATATGGATACCAGCTAAGCCATTAAGCGCACACACCAACTGTCAGCAAGCTTGCTCACACTCTGTTCGACATTTCTTCTGCAGAGATGTTAACAGTTCCTCCAGGGTCAGAGTGCTGAAACAGACACCAAATGGCTAGAATGTGAAACAAAACCACAACACTAGAGAAGTAAAACTGTCATGCTGCGCAGCATGAAAGATTGTTATGTGCACCCAACAAACTGTGCAAATGTTTATTCGAGATTTATTTACTTGTTAAAAACCTCTAGTTGTCAGCTTTTCTTCAAGATAAAGCTTTGCCCTAACACGAGTATGTCAAGAGGTTGACACCTCCTAAAAGCAGAAAAAATAAGAAGCAAGAGGAAAATTAGAACTAGGTAAAATAACCCTTCACAGGGCAAAGTATTTTGCTCCTTCTATTACAGGGGTGAACTGGAAGCAAGCAAAAAGAGACCGCATTTTGCTAGAAGCTGTTCAAATAAAAACAACCATGAGAGACTACATTTCTCCCCTCTGCTACTAATCTAAACATGCAAAACACAGAGATGTCAAAGAAAAGAGCAAAAGGTGTGAAATTAGAACAGTGAAGACCAGCAAGTATCAGTTTAAACTTGCTTTTCTACATTCGTTTGTAATATTTGTAATTCATGAGAGGAATTTAGTCAGAAGATAATTAGCTTAACATAAAAATACAGGAAGAGAGAGATAAGAGGCAAGAAGCAAGAACAGAGATGAGAAAGAAACAAGCATAAAGGATTTCCTGAAGTAAGCCCAAGGGACAAAGAATCCAGGCAGGAAGAAGACTGATGCGAAGAGACAGGAGAGCAAACTGCAACAACAGTCTACAACAGCTGACCTGAGGCTGCTTCTAGGACCAATTGCTGTTGCGAGACCAGACACTACCCTCCTCCCTGAAACTCTCCTCCTCAGCCTCCTTCACCTTCAGGAAAAGAACTTCCTATCTGACATTTAGTGCTCTGGAGTAGAGTAAGAGGTGACAGAACTCCTGTGCAGTCTGGTATGCTGGTAGGGTATCCTTGACAAGGCTTTTATTTTACCCTCCTTGCAACACCATTCCATTTGCAGAAACTCTTGAGTTTACACCACAGTGTTACAGTAGAGCAGACTTTCAATCAATACAACCACTATTTATAATTAGCTGAACTCTCCAGAGGTCTTGGCAAATACGCATAGCACCTGCTGCTCATACTCTGATACTTCTACCATTACTACTTACCTTTCATTTTCAAAACTCAAAATTTTGTACAATGATGGAGGGCAAACACTGGAACAGGTTGCGCAGAGAGGTGGCAGATGCCCCGTCCCTGGGAACATTCAAGGTCAGGCTGGACAGAGTTCTGGGCAACCTGATCTAGTTAAGGATGTCCCTGGTCACTGCAGCGGGTTTGGACTAGATAAGCTTTGAAGGTCCCTTCCAATCCAAATCATTCTATGATTCCAAAAGCATCAGCAGTTTCAAGAAAAACCGTAAAAGCAAAAGAATGTACTTAGAAGGTATGCAATTTGATACATGTCTGAGACTACCAATTAAGACAAAAAAGGTGGCTTTTTTTTTTTTTTACTCGGTTTAACGAGGGAAGCCTAGAAAACTCCCTTTTGAGGGCTCTATTTTTGCTGAGTAGATGTTCTCAGTTACTGCCTTCACTACAGAGGTGGGAGAATATGCTCCAAACTCAGCTTTCTTGTTTCAGGCCCGTTTCTCTTGTTCATTAAAGTTCCTAGCACTGAATTTCTTCATTCTTCTTCTACATATAATAAACGTCAGGAGCCAAATTTTCTCTCTTCTGGGAATGTCCACTGTTGCAGTTAAGCTTGGTTCACAAAAAAGATATGTAAATAGCACTGGGGAATGACTTTTCTTTATACATAGGATTTTAAGAAAGATTTTATTTTCACTGCTATTTTCCCACCACAGTTACTACACAGTACCGGAAATGCAGGAAATGGGGACATACTGCAAAAGTAATCTAATGCTACACTATTTTCCAATAACTCTTTAAAACAGTAACTTCAAAAGAACAACATTACAAACTGCTAGTTATTCATAAGGAATAACGTGATTAAGAGGTGACAAATTAACGGTATGTGCTTCAATTGCACAGGTAATGGAGTAGTACATATAACCATACATATTTTAGTATCTTCGGTACTAGATAATTGTTCTTTTTCATACAGTCTTTCTGATTTGAAAGAGAAGCTCCTGACAGGAGCTTTGTGAAGACTTCTATTTCTCAAAAATAGTTTACATCAGACATACTTCTGGGAAGCAGAATGCTTTCAGATGCCACACTTAAAATCTCAACTTGGTGGGATACCAATTACCACCCCCAAGTTTATAAGGTCAACCATGGATTCTGTTACAAGTAGGCACATCAGACAAGTTAAAACTATATTCCTAACATTTGGATAGATGAGTTTTCACTGCCTTCTCAAACATAAATTCATCCACAAGAAAGAATAGAGCAGCTGCCCGGCCTGGTAGCGATTGCACATATCAGTCATCCTAGAACAAGTCTTCGTTCTTTTTCTGTTACTCACTGAACACATGAGAAGGAACTTCAGTTACTAAAGCCCAAACTAATATACAAGTAGTATGCTACTTCTACCACTAACACCACAGTCTACAGCAATTTTTATGTATTACACAAAAGAGGAAGAAAAAGGTCAGGCATAAAACATGGCTGCTTATTGCAAGAAAACCTCAGAGATACACAGACCTCTGGAAAGATTCTAGTTTTATCAGCGATCTAGCACTGAAGGAGCACGTACTAACTGCTTTTTGAAGCATAAAGTTATCCACCTACCCCAAAACCAAACCAGACCAAAACTTTAAAACGAAACTTCTAACTACATAAAACATAGTGAACATTAGTTATAAGTAAGTGCAACTTTTTAAATGTCAACCTTATAAAGAAAAGCTCTTCCATGTCTACTCCTGCCCCAAATATCCTACTACAGCAGCTGACCTGGATTTTGCATTCTTTTGAGTAAGTCTTTAGGAGTTCATTTCTCCCCAGTGGCAAGCCATCTTCTGCCCACGCAGAGAATTCAGTAAGATATTGCCTCCCAAATCACTGCAGCCAAAAAAACCCCCCAAGAATTCAAGGGGAAAATGACCCAAAGCAAAACACTGTTTTGACCGAAGTGAACCCTCCACTGACGCACCATGGAATTTCATAGAATGGAATGATTAAACACTTTCCTCTATCACTATTAAACTTGATGAGTTTCAAAAGTCAAAACAAAACCTACCAGGCTTTTCTTTAGAGTACCTCTGTGACAGATCCGCCATGCACTCTTGCCTTCTTGATGCATTCCCCAAAGAAGAAACCCAAAGGCCTCAATGTACCTTTGGCCACACACCGACACAAGACAACCACCAGGAACAGCTACACTCGCTGCATGACTCAGGCACAAAAGCACTCTACCTGTTGAGACAGTGACAGGGCAGAATCAGCTAGAGAGCCAGTAGATTTCATGCGTACAGCACTTCTGAACTTGAACTCAGTGTGACACCTCGATTGCTGTCGACCCTGCAAGAAACGAGATCAAAAGGGAAGTTTCACTTCAGGTGTACAGATTGTTTTCCATATGTACAATCTTCTGAAAACTTCAGGTGCTTACGCTACCTGGAAGCTACAAATGTTGAAATAGTTTGGAGGTTTTATGGAAAAATAAACAAGTTTTTAACAGACTTTGTAAGCGCAACCTAAGTTCTGTCATTTTAGCTTATGGCTAGCTGTTAGTCACACTAGATGATTACCTATTTATATTTAAGACTAGAAGAGATTATTAAACATTATTATTCTGACCTACTTCACTTCATTCTTTGGTTTGGTCCACCATGAATCACTTAAGAAAAAAACCCAAACTTGCATTAAAGATTGCAACAGCTGGAGAACTAAAAACAAAAATAAAAGTCCGATTCTTTTACAAACTGCATTTTAGTTCAGTTAAAATGTGTCCAGCTTCAGTCTTCAGACATACCTTAATATTAAGCAATTGCTTAACATTAACAGGTCTTCCCTACAACAGACCACTTCTTCCATAAGTTCATACCTATGAATTATCATTGAAACTTAACAGAGGTGGAACCACAGTGAAATACCCGAAGGAACACGGATATCCTTATCCCCAGGTATCAAAAAACAAAAAAGAAAACAGCCATTTCTCAGAAAGCAGAAACCGAACTACTGGAAAAATAATGCATTCAGTATTACATTAGGTAGTTTTAGCCACACAAAGAAACCCCCCAAAAATCCTTTTTACACAGTATTTTAATTCATACATGTTGCCACAGAATTCCTGACCTCTGTCTATTTACAGATCAGGCCAAAAAATTTGTTAATGTTCTGTTTCAGGCCTTACTACACAAGTTTATCCAGTTCCTACAGCAAAATAAGAAAACAACTTTAAAGCAAATGGAATGTGAACACAACTTCCCTCCAAGATCCCAGACTGAAATGCACATGTCATGCACTCTGTACATGTAAGGGTAATTTTTCTATTAAAAATACACCCTTGGTAGCAGACGATGGCCTGAAAACCGTACACCAAGAGGAGATGGTACACAAAATAACAAATCCTCCCACACAGTACACTACATAATACTAAAGTAGAAAAGACAGCATTTGTCCCAAAACATTTTGAAAAATTAAAAGTAGAACAAAAAGAATAGGAGATGGTATTAATGACTTTAACCTATTCTATTTTCAGGTATTTCGCTTTCTTATCAAATCAAAGACCTTTTCTGCAGCAACTTGTAAGGCTTTTTCCCCTGCCAAGCTGCTCGGTTTTAAAACCAATGGAAATAGTAAAAAATACCCAGTTTTTTAAAAACAAACAAACAAACAACTATTTTCTAAACAAAAATGCACCTATCTCAAATAGACTCCCAGCTTCCTGTCATCATCTCTCTCATAATTAGCATGCTATACCTCCTCTTTCAATGCTTTTAACTTGCATGAAGAACTGGAAAACAAAAAGATCTGCACCACAAGTTTGTGCAGGGTTTTAGGATGCACAATGAGTCATCAGCTTCTGTTCTCTAATAGCATTTAGACTGCCTTTTCCCAATGTCGATGGGCTTTATATTATGACTTTTTTCCCCCCAAAGACTCCAGCTGAACATTCCCATCTAAACACATTCCATAGCCGATGATGATAGTGACTCGGCTGAAATAAAGTTTTGTAAGAGCATTACAGCTATGCCAATAAAGCACCCTCCTAAAAAGATCCTATTTGTAATGATGAATCTGTCACTCCAACAAATTTCTTGGTCACATAGGACTTTTTGAAAACTACAGTTTCTACTAGAGATGCTTCTAAATAGTCAAATACAAAGCTTTATACGCCAACAAACAAATTAAATGCCACCTGCCTTCTGGCACCTACGTAACCAAGTCTGAACCAGGTATTCACAGCAATCAGCCTGAACCACTGCCTTCAGTTTTACATGAAGAGCTGTAACTACGCCAATTAGAATTTTACCTCACCGCACCTCTCATTCTCACACCTTAAGTTGAAACCTATTAGGTTTTCATCATGATTTCATGTTAAGAGCTTAGATCAATGTTTGGTATTTGGTAAACAACAGCACATTCCACTCCATTAGATGTTCCTCAGACTGTTAGGGTTTGCAGGGTGTTGTCGATTTAAGTAGCACTAACAGATTGCAATACAATTAACACGAGACATCAACTGTCACCTCAGAGGCTATTAAAAACAGTAGGTTGCAAAGTAAGTCAGAATCTACAGCTCACCTGAGATTTTAACTCTGTTTGGCCTGTTTCACAGCAGTTTATAGTACAAGATGTTGCAGTCTTTTTCCTTCATTCGAGACTAGATAGCGCCCAGACACTTAGGACAGCTTACAAAGGATTTCTCTGTCACCCTCCATAATGGAACTACTTTATTTGTGGTCTGTTCAGGAATGATTACTCCTTCTACATCTAGCAGTCTCACCAACAAACACTCTAGTTATCTTTATTCTTATTTTGCAGCTAAGGAAACCGAAAGAGAATTGTCACCAGTACAACGATCTCTAGAGAGATGATTCCCTGCTTCCATCTCTATTCCACCGATCTCACTGCCAGAGGCAAACAATATTTGCTTCATTTTTAAGACAGAGCTCACCAAAGAAATAGGTCTATCAATATGGGGAAAATGTTGTTAGTTTTAGTTCCATCGGACCGAATTCAAAGCTTAGGTGGGTTACAAAGCTGAAATCCACAGCAGCTACAGGAGCTCCCTTGAAGACGAAGAGCCGTACGCTTTCTTCTTCACAAAGGTTCTACAAGACACCGTTTGGGACCTAGGTCAAAGACTTGTCCAAAACCGTGCAGAAATCTTGCCCGTTAGGTTTCCCACCAGATACTTCTAGTTCAACTCGGCTCTTACTTTGCCAATGAGACTTCTAACATCAAAGTAGAAGGCAAGGGAAATACCATCCAAATTTTAAAGGTTAATTGAGTAAAAGAAGAATTTAGTGGGGAAAAAAAAAAAGAACATTCAAGAAACAAAGTAAAAACACAGCTTTTGCATAGCCCTCGCTCATTCTCCTGGGGGCTCTCCTGTTCTCTAACACCTTCTAACTTGGGCAAAGAATTGAGACAAGAGACCCCACCAAAAGCCTCAGCTTGCAATACAAGATTCAATTCACCCTTTGAATCTATTTCTTCTCTGGATGAAACGTGACCACGACGGAGAAATTATGCACAGCTAATTACACACATGTAGAGCTGAAGCCAGATGGAAGTGGCCAGCGTATTTTTCAGTCTTCCAGTTATTTAACTTGCTTACCAACCAAAGTCCTTTTAAGAATGTTTTTGAACTTTTGGGATGGGGGTGGAGAGGGAAAGATCATCAAGAAGGATAATTAACATCCTCATAAGCAAGGATGCAGGAACCTTAGCTTTCTGGATCACAGCACAAGTTCAGGTAGATGATATTAACACACAGAAGTCGGCAGCTGTCCCGGGAAAGGACTTAACCGTCAAACGCTCTGCACCGATTCTAGAGAAAGCAGAAGGAACTCTGTTGCCCTAACGGCTAGCACAAGCAAGGTGACACCTGCTAAGTACGCACATCAAACCCGCCGCGGCCTCCTGCGGGGGCCCGCGGGCAGCACCAGCACCAGCGCCGCCGCCTCCCGACCGGGACCTGTCCGGGACGGCGGGGAGCCGCCCCCGCGTGCTCATGCCCTCCGGGACGCTATTCGTTTCCCCCACGGCTACGAGGCAGCCGCCGCCGGCCAGGGGCGGGACGCAGCCCCGCCGGGGGCGCAGGCCCTGAGTCGGCCCGCCGGTAACGGACAGCTGCCGCTCACCCGGGCGCGTCGCTCGGCAGGCAGGACGGGGCGGGAGACTGCGCTGCGCGTCGCCCTTTTCCCCGCCGGGCTCTCGCCGCCGCAGCGCCCGCTCGCCTCCGCTTCGCTTCTCGCTGCCTGGCCCGGCCCAACGTCGCCTCCCTTCGGCTCGGCGGCCTGCTGCGCCCCCGACGGCCACCACGCGGACGAGCGCTCGCGCCAGGGCAAGGGAGCGCGCAGGCCGAGGCAGCGGCTGAAGCGTCCGCCGCCTGAGCGGCGCGGGCGGAGGGACAGGACGATAACGCCAGAGGGCGCGTGACGCCGGCTCGCCCTTTGTTGCCTGGCAGCTGCGCGTGGGCTGGGCGGGAGGGGCGGGGTCAGGGAGGAGGGGCGGAATGCCCGGATGTGGTGGGTGTTGCGCCTGCGTGGTGTTCCGCCTGCGGGGCGTTCGCGCTCGGGGGTTTGCGCGGCGTTTGGCGTCGCGGTCGGTGCCCGTGGTGAGTGAGCTGCTGGGGTTCGGGAGAGCGGACCCATGCCATGCCATGCCATGCCGAAATAGTGCTCTTTCTTTACACTTTCAGTTGTAACCTTGGTTGTCTGCACATACTTTCCACAGACCTCATTTCCCCACAGCTGTGTAGATTCCTGCTTGAGAGAGGTGGTAGGTGTTTCAGAGCCAGCCACACAGGTTCTCTCAATTTCTCAGCACTTCACCCAAGTTCAGTGGGCAGTCAGTCAGAGATGTGACTGTTGTGAGTTTGGACATTTAGCGTCTTAGGAGATTCTTACCTTACTCTGAAAATGAGAGAACGTTAAAGATGTAAGCTATCATTTTCACGTTAGGTATGTAAGACACAGCATATGATGACCTTAACATGAGGCGTTGTGGCCAGCTCTTCCTATCATCAGCACTCTCAGGTTTGCCCCACCCTTGATGCTGAAGCCTTGATCTTCCTTGATCCTGAGGACAGGCCCCTTTTTCCTGGCTTAGGTTTGATTCTAGGATCAGGGTGTAATCATCTAGTCCAGTGAGGTCCAGAAGATGGTAGGGGTTGGCTCCGTGACTCAGAGAAGCCAAGCAAAATCATTTCATCTGCTCAGCAGGCAATTAGACAAATCGCTGGGCAGAATCCCTGTAGACAGTCACTGGTTTTCGCAACGGCCTCTAACTGGAAATGTCTTCTGTGGGACAGGTGGAGTTTGCTGTGCTGCTTATTCTCCACAGTGGAGTTTACTCTGTGGCTGACCGAGGTTGACCTGCTGCAAAGGTCTGAATGACAGAGGGTGTCGCGGTGCTTTTGTCTCCGAATGACTGTGCTGGAACTGGGCTTCCGTGACAGATGTGGGGCTTTTTCTTTTAATTGCTCCTTTTGAGTGAGGCACAAGACACATCTTGTCCTGCAGCCAAAGCAGGAGGATCTGCTGCTCGGAGGACTTCAGTGGAATGCTAACAGTTTTTTTTTGTAGACAGGCTCATTCAAAGTCATTTGAGGTCAGGAGTGGCCTGAACCTGCAAAGACCTGGAGCTATGGACAGCCTGAGGCAGCTTGCACAAAGAGAGCTATACCAGAGTTCCCTTTCTACCACTGCAAATCAATGTAATTATTACAAAAGGTGGTTTTGGGGTTTGGTTTTTTTTTTGGTTTTTGTTTTTGTTTCGGTTTTTTTTTTTTTCCAAGAGTATCATTCACAAAGCAGTACTAGCAGTCTGTCTGAGAATTAATTCATAATCACATATGCTGTTAGTCATACAAATGATACACTAAGTAACTAGAACAGTGGAAGTACATTAACAGGATTTACACTTGGAGATGTTACTCTTACACCGTGGGGTTTTTATTGACTCCCCCAACTGTACTTCCATTTCAGAGCTGTTACCAGCAATGCTGGTCACATCCAAAATGGGAAAGGTTACTTGTACCTATTAGAGTGAAACAGTCGGATGAGCGAAGAAATCCTAGAAGATGCTTTAGGAATTGAGCTCAGGCTTTTGCCTTGTGAATTTGAAAGATTTAGGTTTCTTGGTCCTTAGTATTTGCAGATATGACAAGAGGAAATATCTGTATTTGCTTAATTCTGTTCCTGTGTGTGTTATATAGAATATTATGTATTTGTATAGAATATCTTTATATATTATATTTCTAAATAGAAATATTCTTTTCTTGTCAGAGCTTCCTCTCCTATGGAGCAAATTTCCACATACATCAGAAATTCCGAGTTACGGACTAAGTTTTGGTGACTGGCAGATGCAAGGACAACGGCTGTGGCTACCTCGAAGAATGGCTAGTACACTGTTGTCTCTTCCTGACAAAATTGACGGATGTATCATAAGCAGATAAATCAAAGGCACTTTTGGCACGGCAATGAAAGTCACAGGGCTGTTAATGTGATCCCGGAGAGAACAATTCTAGGAGGAAGAGGGTGTAACTGGGAGAGCGGTATTACCATGAATGCTTATGCTGGTGTATGGGCAAAATGGTGTACAAGTGTACCCAGGTGGCCAAGAAGGCCAACAGCATCCTGGCTTGTATCAGCAATCTACATTTACTTCACATGTTTCAAGCTTTCTTTCCCGCCTGTATTAACTAGTGACTGTTTTAATGCATTCTTAAATTCTGGAATAAAATTACATGAGAACTTATAATAATAGTATGGCTGCCTGGTCAGACTTACTTATATACTTAGCTAGTTCAGCTAATGATCTTATAATGGAGTTGGTCAATAAATGGAATTTCTCCTCTATGGAACCGTTCTACTTTGACTTTTCCTTTTATCGTGAATTGACAGGAAAAGTCGGATTTTCAAAGTTTCCCATGAAGTAAGAATTCAAGAAAATATTATTTGAACGTTTCAAAGAGCTCTTTTTGAAGTATTTCATCTCATGAAGTGAGGACCTTTGGAATGGCTTCAACCTTATTATTAAGCTATGAAGTCCCAATGAAGTACACGGAATATCATCAAAGCAATAATTCTTTCCAAAAAGTGAATATATTCCTGTGGAAAAATACTCAGTTCCACAGCATATTTTCTCTAACAACAGATACACTGTTTCAGAAAAATTTCAGTCAATGCTAGTTTCATAATAATGTTTAATGCCTGATACAGAAATAGAAACCTTTCTTGTATAAAGGGGTACTGGACGGCGTGGGAATGGCCTTTTGTTGCTGTAGTCCAGCAGTTTTCAATTTGAATTATTGAGTGTCCTGGAACCTGCAAGGAGACAGATATAATTTTGTGATGATTATAAATATTTAGCTCCCAATCTAAAGCTATATTGTTTGTGCCTTCACCTATTTGGCGCTTGTGACAAACTCAGAAGAAGAGAGGATAGTTATTGTTAGGTGTAAATTCTTGTAGTATTCACTGATCAATTGAGTTTATGTATTTTTAAATACGACAGTTCTTTATAATTACTTTCCTTCAAAATCAGTTTGGAAGGAGGCTGAATCTAGTTCATTTCAGTAAAGCAACTAGTTTTGACTACAGGGGAGAAGCGACTTTCTTGAAATCTTTTCCCAATGTTTTTTCCAACAGTTTTAAAATGAAAAGTGCCAACTCTCACATCTAAAATAATACTTTTTTTCAGAAATACAAATTTCACTGGAAGTTAGAAATGGTTTAATAAGGTGAAGCTAACCAAAATGTTTTAATTTAAAACAGATTTTTGTTTCACAATGTCTTCCTCTGACTTTGAGAATGAGAAATCCCCCACTGAAATGGATCAGCCTTTGAAAGTTGGATGCCACAGTGGATGTGACTGGAAACCAGGCTCCTGAGGACAGAGGAGCGGTGGGAGCACAGGGGCAATGTTGGCAGTATGTGTGCAGGAAGGGTAGAGGAGTGGGCCAGAGAAAACAGACAGTGAGCAAGTACCAGGTATGGACACGGAGAGGGAAACAGAGGCCTCCTCTGTGTGGGAATATCTCCCATTCAGCAGGAAGGGGAGACAGACAGAGAGCTCCAGAGACAAGACAAAAGGCATCCCAGAAGGGATTAGACCACAAAAATGGTGAAGATCCATTTGGCCTGACTCCACTCCTGACTGATTGCAGCAAGGATGCCTGCTCCATTGGTCAGCCATGGCAGATTTGTCAGATTAAGCTCTTCTGTTTCTCAAGCCTCCCATTCGCTATGTTGTCCTCCCTTTACTGAAAGCCACGCATTATTTACCAGCTAGGTGAGGATACAACCTCTCTGGTGGTATCGTTTATGTGTAATAGATCTTAAGATATCTAGAAAATAAACTGCACCAACACCACCAACCAACCTCCAAAACCCAGCCTCTGCACCAGACCTGGCCTCTAGGGCCCCAGGGTCTCATGTCAACAGCAAGCACATGATTTGCCCCTTTTTCAAGTACAGGGACTGCAAGAGACACATCACCCAGAATGTCAATACTGCAGGCCAGAAATCATCCTATGCCAGCACCACCTCAACATTAGGAGAAAGTTCATTCAGTACTGAACACCTGGTCACCAGAGGTTCATGTTTTATTTCAGTGGGAATATTGGCTGGAGAAAATTGGATAAATTTAAATCAATGCAGTGAGGTGTCTAACGTTTTAAGAGATCAGCTTGAAATTCTTATTTACCAAAGTACAACTCTACTATCACCTCCACTAACTTTGGAAAACGTGCTACTTAATTGCATTAGCATCAAGAGAAAAACAAACCTGAAGTTCCAAAGCCAGAAGTCTCACATTTTCGGAAAGAGCAAAGTCCCTCTGACATCTCTTTGGTAACTCAGCTGTGTGGTCGTGGTCCTTTCCAAGAGAATGGCTGGTCCTCAGCAATTAAACTTCAGATGCATAGCTATACATGTGAATGCATATACACGTGTGCACGTGAGCGTAGGGTTTTACAGTTGGACACAGCAATCTGAAAGGTCTTGACCAGCCCAAACGACTCTGTATTTATGTTATTATTTGAGTCAGCGCAGGAGTCCATACCCTGCTCCAAGAGCTCCAGCCCGCCTGTTTCACTGAGGAGAGCACCACTCTCTTCCTCTCCGAACACCAGGCATTAGCACAGAACAGCGCTGGTCTGTTCTGGCAGCGAGTCATTGTGACAGCTGGACTCAGACGGTGCCATTTCCTCTTTACCAAGGGAGGGAAGAACAGGGGAATGTGGCTGTAGAGGAAAGCAGTTTATTCCAGGAATGGGAATAGCCAAGGGCAGTGCAGAAATCAGCATATGGAGTGAGATACCGGGAGCTGGATGGAGAACCACCCAACAACGTTTTCTCCCTTAGAGGAGAGTATCAACATTAGTAATGTGGGGCTTTTTGTTAATTTTTCTCCTTCTATTTATAAACTCTCACCATCTTCATTACATGGATATTTGCTTAATACACACAATTGACCAGAAGTTAATTATCAAAATCTGTGCAGCCAAGCTAACAGGAGACAAGAAATGAAAAGAGGAGCTGCAGATGCAAAACAATATGAGGACCTCAAGCCACACAAGTGATAGATGCAGAGACTTAACGCCAACATCCGTGGGTCCCATTACTTGTGGGGTTTTATACAACTCTAAAACGTGAGTTGAAGCTCTTTTGCTAGAGTAGGATAATGAAAAGTCCTGCTCCTACTGCAGCCTCTCAGCCAAGAAATAGCAGAAGAAAGTTCTAGAATTCAATGGATTGAACAGAACACATTACCATTATCTCCCATTAGAAAGGCTAGCTTGTTTGCTGCCAATCTAGAGGTTTTTAGTTCAGCCGAGTTAGGAAGTAAATGTATGCTGAAGTCTCTGCAGGAGTAAAGTTTGAGAATCAGAGGAAATAAGTGTTCCTAAATCCCTTTGGCATTTTGGAAAGTTGGCATTTACGAGACCTGAGCAATCACAGAAATTTACTGGCATCACCTTTGTTCTCCATCCTCAGTCTCATGCTATTGCCTGTTGCTCCCCTGTGTTTGCTGGTTCGCACTGCAGGTGTGTAAGCAAAGCACTGTATTGCAGATATATTATGGAGCATCTAGGATACTGTTGGGCAGAAAAATTGAAAACAGGTCTTTTCCTTAAAGAATGTTAGTCGAACAGTGACAGCAACTTACATTTGCTTCCCCTGGCAAAGACTTGTAACCGGTAATGGTATGTGTCAGCAACAAATTGTTCTGCAATGAAAATAACCACAAATACCAAGCTTAAGAATAAGGCTGAAGCCATTCCAAAGGTCCTTACTTCATGAGATGAAATACTTCAAAAAGAGCTCTTTGAAACGTTCAAATAATATTTTCTTGAATTCTTACTTCATGGGAAACTTTGAAAATCCGACTTTTCCTGTCAATTCACGATAAAAGGAAAAGTCAAAGTAGAACGGTTCCATAGAGGAGAAATTCCATTTATTGACCAACTCCGTTATAAGATCATTAGCTGAACTAGCTAAGTATATAAGTAAGTCTGACCAGGCAGCCGTACTATTACTATAAGTTCTCATGTAATTTTATTCCAGAATTTAAGAATGCATTAAAACAGTCACTAGTTAATACAGGCGGGAAAGAAAGCTTGAAACATGTGAAGTAAATGTAGATTGCTGATACAAGCCAGGATGCTGTTGGCCTTCTTGGCCACCTGGGCACACTGCTGGCTTGTATTCAATCGGCTGTCAACCAGCACCCCCAGGTCCTTTTCCTCTGGGCAGCTTTCCAGCCACTCCTCCCCAAGCCTGTGGTGTTGCAGGGGGTTGTTGTGGCCCAAGGGCAGGACCTGGCACTTGGTCTTCATACTACTGGCCTTGACCCATCGATCCAGCCTGTCCAGATCCCTCTGTAGAGCCTCCTGACCTTCAGGCAGATCAACACTACCTCCCAACTTGATGTCGTCTGCAAACTTGCTGAGGGTGCACTGTATCCCCTCCTCCAGATGATTGGTGAAGATGTTGAAGAGGACAGGACCCAATACTGGGCCCTGAGGAACACCACTGGTGACCGGCCGCCAGCTGGATTTAGCTCCATTCCCCACCACTCTCTGGGCCTGGCCATCCAGCCAGTTTTTCACCCAGTGAAGTGTACACCCATCCAGGCCATAGGCAGCCACTTTCTGCAGAAGAATGTGATGAGGCACAGCATCAAAACCCTGTACCCTGAAGAAGCAGAACTTTGTAGAAATCTGGGTAGTGCGCCATCCAAAATTTCTTGGGGGTGGGGTGGGGGTGTGAGTTGCAGAGGTGAAGGAGCTGCGGCTATTACTGGAGAGAGATTGCCAGGGGTCCAGTCTTCATCTCAGGCTTGCACAACCATGTCACCTAATTGACAACAAACTTTGGGATTATATTTGTCAGTAGTAACTGAAGGCAACAGTCAAATGATTTCCATCCTATAAGATATAAAAGTACATTCTGTGCCAAGCAGTAACAGGGCATTAAGACCCCAGTTCTCCTGTACCCCTAAAACCTGGTACCATCTTCAGTCTCAGCTGAGCCTGGAAGTCCTGTGTGCATTGGGAAAGGCATAGGTAATGGCACAGAGAATCTTGGAGCAAGGCAAGGAGGTATGGACAGCCAAAAATGCTGTGTTTTTTCAGCCAAAAAATGCAGTGCATGCAAAGGGAATGCCCCTCAGGCTGGTGAAATATGCTAATAAGGTATTGCCTTTGCTCCCCACATGGCCCACAAACTGTCATGGAGTTAAAGACATGCTATTAAAACCTAGAAAATGAGTCTCTGGGTTGCTGGAGGGATGAGGTACTAAGTGCTGCTCTTTGCCAGCCACATGCTCTTCTGAGAAAAAGTCAAGATGTTTTCCTCTTTATTACCACTCAGCCTTTCCTGTGCATTTCTCCTTTCCTGGTACTGTAGGAAACTTCCACCCTCTTCTGTGCTCCACCGCCACTTGCTGGCTCAGAGACCATCCCTGCAGCAGCACCAAAGCAGCTCCAGTCACAGCAGCAGCCCTGCAGCACTGGGTGTTGGGTGTGCAGAGGAAAAGCCACAGGCAATACGCTCACATATGTATCCAGGCTCTTGTAAAACCCACCCATTCCCCGTGGGCAAGTGGGGGACGGTGGTGACGATAGCAGAGCAAGGGGAGGCAGGTGTTTACATGAGGTTTCAAATCAGTGCTGCACTGCAACATGCAGCTCATCTAGTCTTGCATCTTGCAGAGAAGATCACAATGGCAGAGCTCAGCCCTGCGTGCAAATACAACAGGCCTGGTTTGCTTGCTGTGTGTTTATGGTCTGATAACTGAGATAGCATCCTTCTGCAATACTGGAAATGTCGGAGGGGATGCTGCTACCTGCTCTGTAGCAATACTGGCAGAGGCAGCATCTGCCTGTCCCTTGTGCTGCCCAGGGCTCCAAGATGCAGAGGACCCTGCCCTTCTCCCCGCCCTGAGCTCCTCTTGGAGCTGGGGTGGTGGCAGAGGGAAAATCGCAAGCTGTCCAGGGAGGAGTGGGTGCTGCACTGGAGAACAGGAGGGGTGGAAGCTCTCCCCAGTGTTTTAGTTATTTGGGCACCAAATTGTCACCAAGTTTGGGATTTGCAGCCTGAATGCACTATGTGTGTACATTTGTGTAGGTGATCAAAACAATGCATTGAAAATGTTCTTTTGAATGGCTGTGAGTGCTCTCTAACAAAGTAACAGTGAGGCTTCAAAATGAAAAGATTACTACGTTACAGAAATCTCTGTTTGTTTTAGGGGTTTTCCCAGGAATTAATGAGCAGCTGCATGTTGGAAAGACATTCTTACTCATGTGGCTCTCAGGAAGGCTCAGGAATCTTTGTTGAAAAATAAATGGAAAAATTTGAGCCACAGAGCGAGTTCTCTGTGTTTCTTGGAAACACATGATTCACATTCCAGCCTCATTCTGTAGCCCTTGAACAGGACAGAAATGTAAGGGGAAAGGTAGGAAAGTGGAAAGGAAGAGAGGGAAGCCAGCAATAGGAAATGCATGTGTCGCAGGATGAGCTTAGCGGAGTTTACATGTGAGCGGTCAGGGAAAAACATGTATTCTTGTGTCTCTTAAAAGTGCTCTTTTCCATGTCATATTTTTACTTTTGTAAAGTATTCACATTTTTGCTTTTGTGAATAGGTGAAGGAGTCCAGATGAGTTTAAAACACGTGTATGGACTTTGAAAAACAGATATGGAAAATATTTTCCTAGAAGTATGTGATAATTCAGTGGGGCCCAGATTCAAAATTTTTTACCTCCTCGGAGAATCTGGCTCATGGTGGGAGGCACAGAGATCAGTAATGCTGCAAGTCATTGCTAGAGTCTTAGTCTTGGACCTTGCTGTGGGAGCTTTGGACTCAATCAATCAATATGGATATCTATTAATTCATGTCCGTGTATTACTGAAGACTGTACGGGAGACAAGAAAATGACAGAATGATCATCACACACCTTTACATCGCCTCCTGGAAGAACAGTCTTGGTGATTTTGTGCTGTGGACTATGGCTGCTGCTGAAGCGGGTAGTGCAGTTCCCTATTTCCATTGCAAATAATAAAGTTTAATGCTCAGCCAAAGCACTGATACTACATCTTCAGGGCAATACCCTCACGCCTTGCAAACAGCTGGTCACGCACACAGGTTAAGCATTACGGGACAGCTGTTAGGGAGGGTGAAGAGTTAACTCTCAGCTGTCATCTTCAGACGGGAGCTGTGTTCAGATTCCCGTGAGGATGCGGGGCTTTTCCTCATCTTGTCCGCAGGCTCGTCTCCAAATGGCACCATCTGCAGGCCAGCAGCTTTACTCACAAGGTCAGGGGAACAAAGGCCAGCAAGCTGAGGGACACCTTGCTTATGGTGGTCTTAGGATTTCCACTTTTGTACACCAAAGGGAAGTCACCCTTTGAGTGTTATCCCAAAGCAGTTTAGAGTGTCTGTCTCTGGAGCTTCATCCTGTCCCAGTGGGTTGTTTGAAAACATGTAAAACATGTTAGACTTGATGTTCTTCTGCAGTGGGCTGCTTCTGCACTTGCGAGTGGTCTCCTCATGCCTGGTCTCAGCTGCAAGGAGAGAGCAGGCTGCAGGGCTACTGCCCCCTTCGGCTTCCCAGCCCAGGCTTTAACACCCTCCCCTTGCTACTTCGGCACCAGTTTCCCCATGAAACATGTTTTTGATTGGAACATACTGTTTCTTAAGCATATTTTTTCCCATGAGAACATGTTTTATTTTTGAAAGAGACCAAAGCATGGTGTTTCAGAAAGTTTGATCTTTCTTTGTCAGTCTGGAGGAACATTATTGGAATGCATTTTTCTATTTGAAATAAATTTTAAGGAGAAAAGTTACCCAGTTTCAGTGGCTGTCTCGTAGTGCTCATGAATCACAGTTGCATCCAATTAACAATAAAAAGTCAAAACTTAAAGAAAATGCGTCATTTTTATAATATTGTTTCCATTCAGACCTTAAAAAACCTAAGAGGAAACTGAGGCAACCTCGATTTCACTCCATTTTGAAAAAAGCTATCTCAAAGCTGCTGAAAGCAAAAGACACATAGTCCAACTCTCCCAGCAACAGAAAGGTTTGAAAGCACCACGGAGGAACCAGAGAATCTGCAGCCCTGCCATTTCCAGCCAGGTAAGCCGTGTCCTAAATACCATCATGTGACATGCTGGTGAGGAACAGCAGAGTCCTTTACTGCTGTGCCTCCTGCCCATAATCCACTGCACATTTGGCCCCACTCGTCCTAGCAACTATGAGGGAGACCCAAGCCTGTCTGCCGTGGCCTCCTCTGGCTCTTACCAGAGGTTTGGTGGTGGTCTTGTCCCACTTGAAGCTTCCGCTGTGGAGGGAGCTGCTCTGCTGCTGTAGGGTTACCAGGAGGGCAGCCACCAGGTAAAAGGCTGCCCAGCAAACCTGTCAAAACTTCAGAGTCCTGTCACTGCTCGTTGACTTAATATGCTCTTACAATCCTTCGTCAGTCACAGGATACTCAAAAAGGAATTTTAATGACCTTCGCAGAGGCTATTGTGATCCCCTGGCTTTCAGCAGTGAAGCCCCTGGGAATTGGACAATTATCTCATGGTAGTTTAGCCCCTGAGATTTGCAAACAGCTGATTTTTCATTTAAGCCTCAGTTTCTAAAGGAGAAAGCATAAAGACCTGATTTTCCATTTCTGTTTGCCTAGACTTGGGCACTAGTGGTGTACACTGGAGAGAAGAGGCCACTTATTTTAAAAAGATATTTTAAAAAGTTAGTGAACCAGTTTTTAAATACAAAACTAGTCCTCAGTGTTAGCTTGTTTGAAATAGAGCACTCAGAGGTTGTGCCCGTGGTGCACGTCTGCTTCCAGACGAATTCTGAAAATGAGGGACTGAAGTTAATAGAAAACAATAAACACCATCTCCAGTCTGAGTTTTCACATTGACTGGAAACTTCAGGTGAGCTCTTGGTTGCAGTCAGATAGGTGGTACATCTGCATACTTACACTTGTTGCAGACTGCCATGACCCAAAGAACGTATATATCAAGCACACAAAGACAGACGCCAAGGTCAGGGGAAAAGTCATTCATTCCCATTATGCAGACGGAGAAGCAAGGAGTAGAAAGAAGCTGATTCTTTTGACATCAGAAAGACTTACTGTTTTGGCTGGGGTGGGAAATCAAGACTTACTTGTATTTTCATTAAGTTTTCTTAGGAACAGCTTCTCTTTAAGCGCTTGCTTCCATGAGGTACTTGTACAAGTCTGTCTCTTCTAATTCTTAGTGACATTCAGCTTTGTACTCGCTCCTGCTGGTAATTGTGCTCCCACACACTTCACACACCCCCTTTTCCCCCTCTTTCAAACATGGGTTGTAAGAGCCAGTGAAGAGAAACACCAGAGGAACATCAGAAGGCCCTAAGCAACTGCTAGCATTGGTTTGGGTAATAACAGGGGAATTGCAACTCAAGTAAATATTCAGCTGAAGAAACATTGCCTGTGTGTGGGATTGCTCCGATAACCTGCATGCTTGCGTGGGTTTTCTCCCACCGCAGCTCTGACCACTCTCCACTACACTTCTCCAGCCCAATGGCCATCTCACCTACATATGTCCCCTGCAGAATCAACACTGAAAGAGCTGAAGGGGAGGTGAGGATCAGCAGCAGTCATTTTGGAAGTGGAGCCAGATGCACAGGCCAATGGAAAACGTGTGGAAGCAGCTTCTGTCTTGGTTTCCCTGTGCTGCTCAGGTCCAAGTGGTAGGTCCAGGCTGGGTGCTTGCTGCACCCTGGCCATGACTGGCACCCAAGTTCCCTGCTGTCTGGTAAGTATGTCCTCTGTTTTGCAGGTGGCACGCGAGGACAGATTAAGTGCCAATGATTACACAGACAGTTTGTCATGAGAAGGAACAGAACTGAACTTGGATCCTCCGAAACCTCTTCAGATGGGCCAGGAGTGTTCACTCTGCAAGGTCAGTATTTCACCCTCAGCAAGATCCCTCTTCCCTTCACCAGTGTTTGTGGAAGCAGGAGAAAGGCCCAGCTCAGGCAAAGGCTGTGGGTCTCCCCAGGGTTTGCTCTTGGTGGGCTAGCCCCAGATTTGCCTGTCTGCTCCAGCTGAGCAGCAGGCAGGGCTGGAGTGCTTGCAGGTTATCCTGGACCACTCTGTGGGTAACTGTATGTCAATGATCAAAGGTTCAATTTTATTCCAATTTTATGTTCTGGAGGGGACAATCTCAACAGTAATCCTGTTTTGCTTAAAGGTTATATATGAAGGAGAAACTGCCCAAGGCTTTTCTGCAGCTCTAACGCACTAATGTGGTCACCAGATTACTGGCATCTCATGCCAGCTTTGGATCACAGATAACCAAACCTGATCCAGCTGTGTCCGGCACCATGTTTGTTTCAGGTGGGCTTTTAATCACTCCCATCACCAAGCAAAAGCAAGATAGGAAGTCACATTAGGTCATGTAGCCCTGGCCAGCCACCCCCACTCTATGGGCAGCATGAGAGAAGGAGGTTGGTCCCACCAACCTGATCCTTAGCCCATCACTACTCCTATTTCAGTGGCTGGAGTCACCTCCCTGGCACACAGCCTCTTTGCCTGGGTCCAAGGAACCAGGGGGGACACAACAGCCAGGAGCGAGCTGCAGAAAATGCAGCTTGTCACATTCTTTTCAAAGCCATGACATTTGCATAATTTATGCTCCGTGTTTTCTACCTATTCCCAGCTGTCCCTTGAAACTCAGCGTGTGTCAGCTGTCTTGGCTGTAAGAAAAACAGTTTGCACACTGATGAGGTACTTACAGGTGCTGTTTGTCTTTGTTTCTCATGCTCCTTCCTTGATAATGACAGAATGATTACAAGATCATTATTTTGTATGCTTTTATTATTTTCGACTTCTGGACACACAAGTAAGACTCAGTGGTACAAATAAGTGATCCACTTAAGAAGGAAAACAGTTTTATTAAGAAATCAGTATGGTATGACAATGGTACAGACTTTCTTGTTACATGATGGGTGTAGTCTAAATGAGTTAACAAAGAAGATGTTTTTGCGGGATTTCTGTTCTTCTGTGATAAGTTTCCTGGAGCCTGGAGATAGTCAGATCTGAGGTACTTTTGGTGGGACCTTGTTCAGATGCTTGGATCACCACTGCCCTCCCTGTTCCCGTTCTTCAGAAGAATGAAAGGTCTCAGTAACCAGGACTAGTGATCCAGAGCTGCTTTTGGGTAGTCCATTGTATCGGTTTCAATCCCAAGGGGCTCAAGCATTTAACTCTGATGGTGTAATTGGACTTAACACAGCTGTTTCTTGGTAAGAAGCTGAATCCACAGTGTGGTTTTCTTTGATTCCTTCCAGAAGCCTTGGGGAGCACAGCGACGGTAAGGACCTGCTTTTGTTTTACACTGCATCTCAACCATAAAAACACTGTCTCACCTCCCTGCAAGGGACAGAGTGACCGGCTCAGTGCCTGCTGTGGTGCAGACCAAAAAGATGTGGGGTCTGCAGGAAGTGGTTGCAATTCCTTGCAGTCCAAGCAACCTGCACTGGCTGCGTTCACTCACAGGTCTGTGGCACGCTGGCCGGTCCCTCCATGCCAATTCTTTTGTTCACAGCCTTTTTTTTGTTTTTTTATTTTTGTAGATGCAGGGGCAAGTAGTTGCTTGTGAAACTCTCCTGTATTTCAGAAATCTGGGTCAATATTTTTAGAAGGGGCTTTTGTTGCCTAACATGAGGCATCTTATGAAAGAATCTTGATTTTCATCCAGCAAGTGCTGAGCACGTCCCCAAAACATCAGATCCCTTAATAAGGTGCCCCATGTTGGATATTTGGAGTCACTAGCCATTTTCAAAAATATAGTCCCTAACAGCTGTTTGGTAGCTTTTTGAGGATAACAAGTTCAGTGCATTATAGATTTTTATGGCTTTATTATCTCAGGAAATTTTCCCTCTGGCAGTACATTTCTGCTGTGGCGTGACAAGCATCATTGAAAACCTGCTGTAGCGCTTGCTTGCCAAGTGAAAATCCTACCATCTTGCAAAGCTGTTCTTGCACCTGCAGCTCAGTGAAATACAAGAAACTAAGGGCAAGTTAAGGACAAACTAAGTACAGAAACAGGAGATGTGTAGCAATTCCCAAAGCTGTTTCAGGTCCTTCAGGTTGTAAGAGGTAAAATACTGACCTGCTGCTTCTTTGGCCATTCAGTATACAGAAAGTCTTGAGAGGAAAGCACATAGCCAGCCAAATTTTTTCCTGTGTTTAAAATTCTCATCAAGGAGTGAAAAATGTTTTATTCTACAAAAAGAGATACTCACAGAAATTAAAAAGAGAAATAAGCTTGGAAAACATGACACGTTTTGGAAACCACACAGTGAGTAGAGTAGTTAAAATTGTTTCTGCTAATAGCTGACAATAAACCTGTGGTTATTTCCTTTAGTGTTCCAAAGCAACCTCCCACCCCAAAAGCCGTAAGGATCCCCAGTTATTACTTCCAAGGTTAGTCTGCTCGCATAGACAAGCTGCTTTTGGATGGTGTGCAGTCCTTACTGGCACAGAAATAAGAGAAGAAATGGTTCCCTAAACTTCCCTACTATTCCCACCACTATTCCCACTTCTACTCTGCGTTCATCACTGTTTGCTTGCAACCTTCTTTGCAAATTCAGCCATTAGGTGGAGCGTTTCTTCTGTCAGCAGCCAAGAGATGCCATCTGTGTCATCTCGGGGCTGAGAGGGATGCTTTACCCAAGAGCTGAATAATCCCGGTGTGCTGGGGTCTGTTGGCTGCAAGTGGAACTGAAAGAACTAAAATGGGGAGGAAAGCTGGATTTTGTTATGAAGTCTGTTCTATTCTCTTTAGTGCTTTCTTCTATTATCGGCTCCATTGACATCCAGAAAAGTACAACAGGGAAAACCTGAGACAAATTGTAAAACTTATGAAGTTTTGGTCTCTATCTTTTTTGACGTGTGTGATGTTTAAAGGTTGTCCAAGAAATAACTCTAGAAGATGCTGATAAATTATTACGTTATTTCACAGTTCAGAGCCAAAAGTGTGCACTCGTTAATTTTTTTGTGTCATTTGATCCATTTGAAATCAGACACTACTAGGACAACTGTTTCTTCCCAGTTTTGAGGTCTGGAGAAAAGCAGTGACACATTTCCTAACTTTGATGTGGAGCAGTCATGCCCCATGGTACAGCAATAGCCTGAGATCTTACACAGCTCAACCTTCTCAGGGCTTGGGCTCCTTTTGCTGAGGGTAGCTATGCTTTATATGTCCTCTTCCAATTTACAAAAAAAAAAGAAGGAAAAAAAAAGAAAAAAAAAAAAGAAGAAGAAATCAGTAAGCAGGAGCTCTTTGTGACAATTTCATGGAGACAATGCTCATCCAGTAGGGCTCAGCAGCCCTTTCTGAGCTGCAGGGAGAGATAGCTCTTAGCCTTTCCCCTAGGTCCTCTGAGTTCTCTTCATGCCGAAGCCCCAGAAATACGGACATCACGTTTACCTCATGACATTTTTGGAGACAGTGGTGGTCTCTTTACAAACTTGGGACTCTGAGGCCGGGGTTTCTCCCACTCAGCACCTCAGTCGAGGGCTGCATTGCTGTAGGAGATGGAGAGAACGTGAGGCACACCCAGAGGGCAGCTGACCTAGGTGTGAGTTTGGGGCCAAAAGGCAGAGGTTTGTCCTTCAGTCAAAAATGCAGGAGGATGAGTGGGGCTGCTGGAGATGATGGGGACGTGTTCAACAGTGGGAAGGAGACTGTACTACCATATTGGTGTGCAGTGTTTTTTGGGTCCATGCTTAGCTACCCAAATCACCCCAAACCAATCCTTTTGTGAAGCCCATCTGAGAGGTGTCCTGCTGATGTGAAATGCTCGGGCAGTTTTTTACTATGGCCTAAAAACAGATAATGTAAAAAATCTGAAATACTTTACTGATGGCTGCTACTGGAAGCTTGCCTGGCTTCTCTGCTTGCCCCGACCTCTACCCCTCCACTTACCACCAAGCCCCCTCAGACCTGCTTCTTCAGCTGGGACCCTTCAGGTGCCCCAGGCCCAGCTTGCAGTTGGGACTGCCCTTAAACACCTCCTTTATTCAGGCTTTCAAAAACTCCTGGAAAACTACACCATGGAGAATCCAAAGCAATGGACTACATGCATGGAAATGACATTGTCATCCATTTTGCCCAGTCCTCTTAAAAAAATCTCTCTCTATGAGAGGCTAATTCCATAAGAATCTGAAATTTTGAACTGTGTCACCACAGAGGAGTAACTTTGAAAAAACTTTTCTACTGGGCTTTGTTTTTTCTCTATTTTCTGTGTACCTGGCCTGATTTTGATTGTTTGTCTGTGTCTATAGGTAAGCCAGGGCTTTAAGGAAGCATTGCTAAAACTGGCAAAAAAACCCAACCCTTCTACATTTAGTGAGGGCTAAGACCTAATGCCTTCAGTGACCTTGAGAGATGCTGTAAAGCAGAGGGCTGTAGTATGGTGGAGGAACAGAACTGTACAGAATTCTACCCACCATGCAAAACTATGAAAGCCAAGAGATGTGCCAGTAGTTGTATCAAAAATATCTGCTACCTGGTCAGACAAAGCAAACCAGCAGCCCAGGAGGGCTCCCTTCGCTGCCTCTGCTGTGACAAGGTGGGAGATGTGCTTAAAGCAGAGGCAAGGCATGGGTCCTCTCCTCCCAAGGCAAAGATGGCCAGGAAGGACTCCTGGGCACTGGGGATGAAACTTTATTTTCTGTTGTGTATCTATCTCCCTCAGGCAAGGGTTCAAGCCTTGCCATTTGCACACCTTCTGGCACAGCTGATGTAGATCTGTGTAGCCCTCCTCAAACTCCTGTTCTTTCTGAAATAAATACCCAGTTCTGGCTTTTCTTTGCTTATCACCAGTGCTGAATTTCCTATCAGCATGGTCTGGAGTGGTTTCTTTTGAGCTGTTGAGTGCAAGACACGCCAATTGTCTACTGCTCTTCTAGCCATCGCCACTGGAATTAATACGGCCTCACTCTCTGCTTTTCCTGGAGGATTAATTGTGTCTACTCCTGAAACAAAACTCAGTGATTTGCTTGAGTGAGGCATTACCCTTAAGGATGCATTAGTGCAAATCTCCGTCATGTTTTAAGTGCACTTCAGGGGGGAATGATGGATGATTTATGTTTTACCTGCAGAGGTTAGGGCATGCAGCAATCTAAAAGTTAACCCCCACAAAATGACTCTGTCTGACTTGTCCTGAACATTGGGTGCTGCATCTGAATCTCCTAGTTCTACATCTCTGTTGAGAAAAACTGACATCGCAGGTGCAAACTGGAAGAGTCAAGGGCCTCCTGGTAGGCACCGACTAGCTCCCTTCAGGTTAATAACTGACTAGCTCTCCTGGTTAATAACTGGCAGACAGAAGTTCTTTACTCTGTGACAGGGTAGTGATCTTTCCAGGTGTGAATAAGGGGTGAAAATACACCCTTTAAATTTGTTTTAAAAGATTAGAAAAAGAATTATTAAATGGCTTCTCCTGTGCTGTCAGGAGAAGCCGGCTAATAGAGAATTTACTATTCAAGTCTGGTGCAAAAGCTTTATGTTGTAAGGACTTTCCTCAAATGGGAAATGAAATCATGGACAATAAAAAGTAATTACAGTTTAGGTTTAGTACAAAGTGGCCTTTATGGTTGCCAGCTCATAAAAGCTCGATGGATGAAACATACCTCTGTGCAGAAGGGCAGTCTTGCACCTCAAATAAATTCCGGTTAGCCTCTGTTTTGAGGACCGGTGTGATATACATATGTGATTTTCATTTTGTGAGTCTACAGATGCCAGCAAGTTTAATTCTTGGCATGTTGTGAAGGAAAAGAAATCAAAGGCTAAGCCTTTTCTGCAGTCAGAGTACAAAATGTTCACAACCCTCTTTCTCCTGGCAGCATCCCCACCCGGGCCAGCCTAGTTGTCATGTATGTGACCTGTGTGCATTGTGCTGGCAAAAGGGTTAGATCTCAGCTTGCTGCCAGCCTGCTCTTGTCCTTGTTCCCGTTCTGGCAGTGGGTTGGGGTGCTCTGCCAACGTGGGCTGGAGGAACAGCCAGCCTTCTGCTGCACACAGTGCAGTTGTGGAGAGCACCTTAAGAACTGAAGGGATGTCACTGCCACGGGGGAGCACGATCTCACTTGTGTAAACCCTCTCTTTTCCTGGATAGCTCTGCAACATTGTGAAGGCGGATCCTTAGGATATGCCTTTAGGGTTCCTCCACAGTAAATTTTAACCTGAGTGTGTGGTTATGACGCTAAGCTGAAACGGTGTATGGGAGAGTGGTGCTGTGAGATTTCTTTGTCTGTCCCAGCTTTGCTACAACACCCAAGGCGGCAACTCTGCCCTCGCTTCTCCAAAACAATGTTCATCACATGAAAACTTGGCACAGAAGCTGCTATTACTGTAAACACAAGAAATCATATACCATTAGTAGGATCCAGTGATACTGGCTGTTTCTCACTGCTCCGTTTCACATTGCGTAGCTGTAGAATAAACACTTCCTAAGACTTTTAATATGAGTTGTGGCACCTGCCTCATGTCTGCGTACCCCTGGATTAGGAGTGGGACAGATGTCCCAAGAAGAACTGAATTGCCCTGTCAAGGTGTTGAGTTGCTCTGGCTTATACTGTGCTCGGGAGAGATCCTCAGGGCCTTTCAGTGTCGAGCTCTTCTAAGCTCCTACACTTGTGCGTGTTCATCTGCAGTAATTAAGAACCCCTTGAAATGGTGTATCTTTACAACAATAAGGCATACAGAGTATGACCAAAGTACAAATAGCTTCAGAGGAGGTTAAATCACTGGTTTTCCAATATTAATATTAATGAGGCTGAACATTTGCATTTACAGTAAATCCTTTTGTAGCATCTGCAGATAAATGAATTCCCCTCCTTCCCTCACTACTTCTGCTAACAGTGTCACTCAGTGCAGCAATAGATCAACAGTTCCTGTTAATCTGTGAAAAGGCAGAGCTTAGAACAAGCGCGCTTTTGACATAATTAAAGCTCACGCTGCCTGCCACCATTCCTGGAAGAAGTACCAGCAGAGTTTCATTAGAATAAGCAAATACAAATTGAGTTCACCCTGAACAGTCATCTTTGTTACAAACAAAACCCACTAGTTAGCAAGGAGGGTCTGGAGCAGGGCTGAATTCATGCTGATCTCAAAGTCCTTCTCATACTTAATTTATAAACTGATGATTAATTCAGTGATTAGCTAATTCACTTGCAGTGATTAATTTAATTAATGTCTTCAGGCTAATGTTTAAGAAAGGAAAAAAGTCCTGCTCAGATAGATGCACATCAATGTTCTTGTGATTAAAAAATGATAATATAATGCCCTGAAGAGTAAAGGAAAAAAGAAAGATTGAGAGAATTGGTGGCATGATCAGTTGTAAATTCTTGGCTAAGCTGTAGCTGTATTTTTTAGCTGTGATGTTTAAATGTGTCAGTTACTCTAATGATCAGTGGCTTGAAAGATGAATCTAAGGGTCTTTCACTGTAGCTTTCCACTGTGTATTTTGGGAATGACGCTGCTTTAGAGCAGTCCTCCAGTTCTGCTTTTTTCTCACTTGTTTTGCCAGCTGCCTCCCAGCTCCCTTCCCTTTCAGCAACATCTTTCTCATGCCTCACCAAATTCCTTGATGAGTGCACTTGGTACTTCTTAAATCCAGACTGGTTTTTTCTATTTCCAGCAGGATTTTCCTCATCTTTTGATGCAACATGAAATGATTTGTGGGACTTCTCTGAATTAGACAAACTGGTCTCTTTTGGGACAGTATTGCTTTTACCATTTATGCCATCACTTGGCAATGGAGTTTGATAGCTCTTAAAGTCACCCGCAGGGCCTTCCTTTCCTGAGCCATCATTGCTGAGCTTCTCTGATTGAGCTGAAGAGCGTACCTGGTATTTCTGTCTTTTCTCAGGTCCACTCTTCTCTTTTGGAGTACTAGTTTTATATGTTGTTTTTTCATCAGATGGTGGCAGCAATTGCTTCTTTTTGGCTGTGGCTTTCTTTTCTTGAGACTTCACCAATGATTTTAAAGATGGGGACTGGCACATTCCAGAACCTGGATCTTTGTCTTTATGTTTTACAGCACTTGCATCAGGCTTTGTAGAACTTTCAAAGAGAGTTTGTTGTTTTTCTCCTTCTAGAGTATTTTTCTCAGGCTTTGATGATTTACTTGGAGTAGGTAACTGATGGTTCCCAGAACACTGGTGTTTATCATGCTCTTTTATAGCCTTTGCTTCAGGTGACCTGGTGTCCTCTGCTGCTCCTGTCTTTTGCTTTCTATCTCCTGGAGCATTATTTTCTTGGGAATTCACCACTTTCTTTGAAGAGGGTGGCTTCTCAGAATTTGGATCTCTATCTTTTTCTTTTACAGCATTAGCACCAGGCTTCTTAAACCCTGCAGAAGCTGATGTTTGTTGTTTTTGTTCTGGAGTATTTTTTTCTTGAGGCTTAACTGATGTTTCTGATGATACCGATTGGTACTTCCTGGAACCTGGAAATTTGTTCTTCTCTTTTGCAGCGTTCATGTCGGGTGTCGTAAAATCTTCACATCTTGTTTGCTGCTTGTCTCCTTCTGGAGTGTTTTCCTCACGCTTTACTGATTTTCTTGAAGGAGGTAGCTGGTACTTTCCAGAATGCTGGTGCTCATTATCCTTTTTTATAGCCTTTGCTTCAGGTGACCTGGTGTCCTCTGCTGCTCCTGTCTTTTGCTTTCTATCTCCTGGAGCATTATTTTCTTGGGAATTCACCGCTTTCTTTGAAGAGGGTGGCTTCTCAGAATTTGGATCTCCATCTTTTTCTTTTACAGCATTAGCACCAGGCTTCTTAAACCCTGCAGAAGCTGATGTTTGTTGTTTTTGTTCTGGAGTATTTTTTTCTTGAGGCTTAACTGATGTTTCTGATGATACCGATTGGTACTTCCTGGAACCTGGAAATTTGTTCTTCTCTTTTGCAGCGTTCATGTCGGGTGTCGTAAAATCTTCACATCTTGTTTGCTGCTTGTCTCCTCCTGGAGTGTTTTCCTCACGCTTTACTGATTTTCTTGAAGGAGGTAGCTGGTACTTACCAGAATGCTGGTGCCCATTATCCTTTTTTATAGCCTTTGCTTCAGGTGACCTGGTGTCCTCTGCTGCTCCTGTCTTTTGCTTTCTATCTCCTGGAGCATTATTTTCTTGGGAATTCACCGCTTTCTTTGAAGAGGGTGGCTTCTCAGAATTTGGATCTCCATCTTTTCTTTTACAGCATTAGCACCAGGCTTCTTAAACCCTGCAGAAGCTGATGTTTGTTGTTTTTGTTCTGGAGTATTTTTTTCTTGAGGCTTAACTGATGTTTCTGATGATACCGATTGGTACTTCCTGGAACCTGGAAATTTGTTCTTCTCTTTTGCAGCGTTCATGTCGGGTGTCGTAAAATCTTCACATCTTGTTTGCTGCTTGTCTCCTCCTGGAGTGTTTTCCTCACGCTTTACTGATTTTCTTGAAGGAGGTAGCTGGTACTTACCAGAATGCTGGTGCTCATTATCCTTTTTTACAGCTTTTGGTTCAGGTGACCTGGTGTCCTCTGCTGCTGGTGTCTTTTGTTTCCCCTCTCCTGAAGAGCTTCTTTCTTGAGGCTTCAGCACTTTGTTTGAAGAAGGTGACTCGAACTTCTCAGAGGTCTGTTTAGTCCTTTTTTTGGCCATCTTAGATTCAGGCTTTATAAAGTCTCCTGGTGACATCTGTTTCTGTGTCTCTAGAGGGGACGATTTCTTGTCTTGCTTCACCAATGGATTTGATAATGGTATTAGATTTTTAGGATCACATGAAGTATTCCTCTCTCCTTCACAACTCTTTTTATGCTGCACCGGTTCATTTTTTAAATTATGAGGGGCATTCTCCTCTTCAGTGGTCTTATTGTTCTGCCTTAATGTATTTCTTGGTGGCATTGAATAGTTCTTGAAGTTTGACTTGATGTCTTTTTCCCCCGCACTGTCATTTGCATGTTTCACTGGTTCATTTGATGAGGATGCGTGGTGTTTCCCATTGTTGCAGCTGTTGTTTTCATCTACTGACATATCATCTCTGTGTTTCACAAAATCTTTTGAAGGCGTTAGATGCTTCAAACCCTGCCCAGTATTTTTCACTCCTTGAATGTTGGTATCATGCTCTGGTGAAGATAACTGAGGTATTTGAGGTCTATGAGCATTATTCTCATATGAAGAGTTATTATCATGATCCACTGTATCCCTTGGTGTGAATGCTTGTTCCTCTTCAGATTTATGCAAGACATTTCTTTTTTGTCTCTTCTTTGTCTCCATCTTGTCATTGTCATGCTTCATGTCATCATCTGATGACAAGAGCTTATCCTTTGTATGTTTGGAGACCTTATTTGTACCTTTCGCATGCTTCTTTTGGTCTGAGACCAATTCAGTTGATAAAGGAAACAGGTTCTCTTCCAGTATATCACTTCCTTGCTTTGTGGTATCATCTGAAGTTTGTGTTTGGTTCTTCTCCAAGGGTAATAGGGGCTTTCTTGCTAGTGTGGTTTTATTTTCATGTTTTCCTGGCTTCTTGGTTGAAAGTGAAAGACAGTTCTCAAATGTCTGGTATGTATTTGTCTCATCAGCTGTAGAATTTTCATTTTCTGTTGCATGATTTGGGGGCAGTACTCGGTTCTTAAAATCACATGCAATTTTCTTCTCCAGCATTGTATCATTCCCGTGGTTTGTCAGCTCATCTGAAGAGGGTGGTGGATGCTTCCCACAGCTATTGCTGGCATGCTCATCTGTGGGATTTCCAAGAGTGTGATGGATTCTTTGTTCTGCAATCCCACTCTTTGGTGTTGGTGAAGGGGCTGACAAGGGTGACTGACATGCCTCAGAGTCAGGCCAGGGCATCTCATCTGCAGTGGCCTCTTCACGTTCAATGAAAGATTTGGATGGCTTGTGACACGTCTCCAGGTCAGTCAAGTTACTCCTGTGCAGGGCTTGATTGTTTGCATCATACGTAATTTCATTTGATGAAGATAATTTGTCCTTCCCAAAATCTTCTTCTGTGATAAGGAAACTGTGCTTCACAAGGTCACTTGGCAAAGGGCTTTGTGTCTTTTCCAAACGAGAAGAGATGTGCTTTTCTTCTGCATCACCAGGCTGTCTCTCCTTTGAGGAAAGTGTGGGTTTGGTCTGATTTGTATCTGGATTTGGTATGTCCACAGTGGAATTACCAAAGTTAATTTGGTGGGCAGGTATTTCAGGAGGCTGTGGATGCTTGGCTTTGGATTCGTTTTGCATTCGGCTGTTGGATGTTTTATTCTCCTCTTCCTTTTTAGTTGGCACGTCATTATCATTTTTGCTAGAAGTAGAGGATGTTTTGTCTTCACTGTGACATTTCACTCCTTCTTTGGCTTCCTCAGAACATCTGCCTCTTAAACCTGATGCCTTGTTTTGGACTATTATTGGCCTTTTGCCAGAAGCTGGTGTTGGGAGAGTTAGCTGTCGATCCTCCACTGGAGGCTCAACTTTACAAGATGCTTGAACTCCTGGGGAGTGAAATGGCAGAATGCTTTTCAGTGCTTTCTGCTCTGGAAAACACCTTTGGCCTGCAAAGAAAGGATCATTTTCTGGCTCTGTGAACTCTGTGTCAGCTTCCTCTGAACTGTATACGTACATAGTTATTTTAGGAATCTCACCTGTTTTAGTATCCTGAGGATTTTGTTCATGGGATCCTTCAGCTGTGCTAGAGTAAGGCGAGATAGAAGGTGGGCTGTCTTCCTTAACATGTCGGACAGCATCAGTAATCCCCAATAGTGAAGATGTGTCTGGCCCAGCTGGTATGTTATCCCTGTCACAGTCTAGACTATGTTCAGACAAGGGAAGAATGCATTCTGCAAGAGCTTTGTTTTTACTGGTAGTAGAATAGCTATCTAAATTAGGATTAAAGTTGGGTCCTTGGTTTGTGGAATCTATTTTAGCCTCAGCATGGTCCTTTGCATCAGACACGGCCTCGGGTGCCACTGGTAACTCTTCTTTGTCCTTCCTGTCCTGTGCTGCATTTGCCAGTGTTATGTTCTCACCAGGCTCTCTGGAGGATCCTCCCTTTTCCTTCAGCGGTGTGCCATTACCAAAAGGCTGCTTCACGGAGTTATTTTTTGACCAGCTCCAAGGATGGTTAATTTTGGTAGCAATGTTGAGTCTGGGCTCTGGGACTGTGGAGCACACTAAATATTGAGACTCTGGACTGTTTATACCTGTGGCTGTCATTGTTGCTGTGCGCAGCATTCTGACCTCTGGCTTACGAATAGTTTTTCTGCTTGGGAAATTTTTAACCTTTTTCTCACCTTTGCGCGAGAGCGATGCTTTGACCTCTGCAGCTGAGCAGAGAGTGCTTTGTTCAAACTGCTCCTTCAGTTTGGACAGGACCGAACTCTTGTTGACTATTTTCGGCAAACCACTGTTTGGCCCCTTCTTTTTCCAGCTAGGAGACTTCTCCTTGGCTTCTTTTTCTTCAGCAGCTAAAAATTTCTGCAGGATGTTCTTCACTGTGTTTTTCCTAATCACGCAGCTCCACCTGGCCCTCTCACTGGCTGCTGTGTCTGCATCCTCCTCTGCTGCTTTTCCATCTCCTTTCCTGTCTTTGCATCTGTCCAGCTTGTTACCAGCCCTGCTCACCCACAGCTTCTCTTTAATGACCAGCTTGCCAACTTCTCTTCTTTTCTTGGTGTATGGCTCACGATTGGTGTTTAAAAACCTGGACCGCAAGAGCTGAAACCTGGTTGGGTGCTGGCCCCTGTTTGGATCTGGACGTGGCTGGTTATAACTCACCTTGTTTTCTTTACCTTCTGCCCATTTTGTCCTCTTGCTGCGGAGCTGTGGATCGCCAGCTGCAAGCTCGGTGACATACTGCAGCAGGCTGCTGAGAACAGCAAAGGCTCCTTGCTCTGTTGCCATCCTATTGAGCTTCTTCTTCAGCACCAAAGGGTCTACCAGCATCTTATCATCTCCGCAAAAGCGTGTGCTTTTGGTGCTGTGCAAGAGAAAACATGAATGTTCTTTTCAAGTTATCAATATTGCCACTACCTCCTTATTTTGATTTAATGGCATGCTGCTGCTGATAAAATGGAAAAAATTACTTTGATTTAGAACTTTTCAACAGAGTTTTCATTAGTGGCATGTTAAAAAGCATGCAAAGTGCTCTACAAGCTTCGTGAGGCATGGTGTAACAGGAGCACGCAGGGCTTCACATGGTCCCGCATGGCACCACTGGCTCTTTCTTCTGTGTTTTGTGGCCAGTGGAAGCACTTAGGGGAGCAAGCAATGCTAGCCAAGATGACTGCATCTCCTCTGTGCCACTCCTCACACATTTAGCGTTACCGTGTCCCAATGTGAGGGCAACACTGCAGGTGTTTTCCTCTCCTGCTAGGTAAAGTGTGGGCAAAGATAAATACCATGAGAACATAGTTACAGGAAAACATGTTTCTGCCTCTGGTTATAAAAGCAGACTCAAACCATGAAAAAAAATCAAGGCTGAGGATCACAAATATGCCATTGGTAGTTTTTGCTATTGGTACATGTTAGAAGTTTGTAGGTACCTCTCCCGAATTAAAAAACACCACAGGATTTGCATCATTTGCTTTTTTGATAGCATTCAAATCCCACATCAGGACTATGCTCTTAAACCTGCTTTGTGAAGGTTGCACCATGACAACAACCCTGGCAACATCCTGTGACTACAACTCCCTGTAATCTGGAGGAAGAAGGTTGGTATGTTGGACCTATGCTTGAGTTTGAAGAATCAGGCCCTTGGACAGCTGGGGATTTAGGCAATGCTTTAACTGGTGTGGATCAGTTACTAAATAAAATACTGAACTCAGCACAAAAGCCAAAGCACGAAGTCAATAACAATAGATAGGGCTAGGAGGGAAAAAAGCAAGAGGTATCGGCTTCCTGACACCACAAAAAGTTGGAAAGTTACTTCTCTGTGCAGTGAAATAGATTCATGCACAGAATGCAGCCTGCATGCTGAGAGGGGATTAATTTTTATGAGCAGAAGTGGAATAAAAAATTCTTTAAATTGAGTCCACATGCAGAAAATGAAGAAAGGCTCGTCCCTTAGGGAGTGTCAGCCTCGGAAGTTTGGGGAAGGCCTGGCTGTGCCCCAGCAGCTGGTACACCATGGACTTTGAAAGAAATTGGACCCGGCCTCCCACTGTAATATCATGGAGACGGTTTGCAAAGTGGGGGGCTGGTCCTCATCCAGGGTGGTAATGACATTTAGATTCCACTTGGCTGCATTTCAAGTGCACATATTGAAAACTACATCCCTCAACAGTGGGATGAAGTTGTCATCTTGAGTGGAAGAAGGTCTATTTATAATTACTTTGTAGATATTTTTAAAGGCCAATAAAAGAAAAACGCGTGACAACTGTCCCATGTCTAATGTGACAAACAATACTTCATAGGTTTTGTTTAGGAATAAGCACATTTCAGCATAGCACAGGTGTACGTTCTCACGTGCATCATGTGGTAACATCCACCCTTTCCCTACTGAATTGACCACAGCCAAGAAAGCAAGGCTCCCATGTTACACCAAGATCCCCATTTGTGACAACTATGGGAATTTTCAGAAGAAAGAAAAAAACCAGAATTCAGGATATAATCAGCTAAAAATATCCTGGTTCACTCTCCCTCCTATCACTAGTCTGCTGATACTTTGATGGAAAATTTGCCATGGCAGAAGGCCACTCCTCCCTAAGAGCTTCAGCTTCAGCTTCGCTCCTGCTGTTTTTCAGAAACACACACGGGGCCATTAGCCAGTGTGATTTAGGGTCATCTCTGATCTCTCAGAACAGCAGTGGAACCAGATGTCCTGCTTACATCTCCCTTCTGGACTTCTTGAGATACAATAAATGGCCATGGTAAAATATGGACTAGTCCTGCTTTCAGTGTGGTCAACATAACCAAACTACTATTGATTGTGAAGGGAAGAAGATCAGACCCTCTCTGCAAGGAATATTCATAGTAATTAATCACTCATGATCTATAAGATTCAAACAGCTCAATTAAAATATATTACTAGTGAGCTCTGTTCAGGGTTTTCCTTTTCCATGTTAGAGCGTTCTTATAAGATGCCATCTGAAATGTAGTATTTGTGGGAATACTGCATTGCCTTAAGTACCAATACATATTGCATAGGTTGAGTGTTTGATCTGCGTTCACCAGCAAGCAGCAGAAAATGAGCAAACAGCTATCGTACCTATTTAGGGCATCTGCAGTTCTTCCAGGGTGACCTCACCTGAAAACCAGCATCATGACCATGTAAATCTGAAATGAGTTCTATGCACAGGCTGTGGTACAATGACACTAAGTTCTGAGACAACCACAGAAAATGTGGGTAGTGATGCATCTGTGTTGTCCCAATGTTTGGAAAACACCCTTGTGGTAGGAGGGCAAAGTCAGAGGGTTTCTCAGGTTTGGGAGCTTGACCACCATTTCCAACATGCCAAGACATCATCCCTAATATTTCTTCACCATCTTTCCCAGGTTGTATCCTGCTGTTATTAAACTATGTGACCTATCAATGAAATATAGTCACACCTATATCAGCTACAGATAGTCAACTCTAGTCCCACCTATGGCTGGGAGGAATCGGGCAGGTACCCTCCATGCACAGGGGAATGCCACACCAGCAGAAATCACTTCCCGGCAGTGTGAGCTATGTCAGCTGGCAAGGCAGATACTTGGGCTCCTCCATGATGCTGTGAAATGGCCTAATGTGGACTTCAGGCTCCTTGCCCCTCTCCTCCCCGGAGACACTAGTTTTCACTGTTTTTAATGTACGTGATGCTTTCTCCATGTGCTGCTGGTTTCTGGAAGCGCTGCTGCATGGTTTGCAGCATGTCTGGAGCACAAATCGCTTGGACCTCCAGAGGAGGCAAGACCACTTTCAAAAGTTTCCTGTCTTCTTGGCATGTGAATAATTAAGATGCATAAGACAGGTAACTTTTTTATTTATAGGTTCTCCAATGACACTTATCATGAGAGTATCGGAGTGGTAACAGCCTGATATGCTAATGGGAAACAGTGCAACCCTATCCCACTGGCTGGCCCATCCCAAGGAAACCTCTGCAGCGGACACCGTCGTGTTGTGGAGCAGAGGAGAGTCGACTTACCAAGGCAGACAGAGAGGAGCTGGCACTCTCCCCCAGCCCTGCTCACACCCTCCTGCACCAATACACTCCTGCCTTTCCACTCTGTTAGAGGTCCAGAGGCTGCTGAGTCACAGGGGTGATGGGATCCTGTGGTGTTTGCTAAAAGCATATGGTAACAGGAGTTTCTGGTTTACTGTCTCTGGTGTGGAGAAGAGAAGGCCCTGTCTCTTGTGTTGGAATTACATATTAAACATCCGACCATCATTTTGCACACCCTGGCAGCTTGAAGGGCTAGCTGCTGCCTGGACAGCGCTCAGGACAGGAGCATGGACAGGAGGAGGCAGCACTATAGGGACTGTCAAAAAACAGGAAAAAAATTGGGAAACACTGTCTAGCTCGTAGAAGCTGCCAGAGATCAGTGGTTTGCCTTGGCTCGCTGTTGGCTGGCTCTGGGAAAATGGCCACAAGCTGGAGCATGTGAGATGTTGCGTCCTGTAGGCCCCCTCATCCCTGGGCATCCCATCGCTAGCAGTTTCTGCGTAGCGTTTGGTCCAACAGCCTGCCCCTAGATAAGGAAGGCAACTGGGAGCAGCTCTGCCTGCTTGGCCCGATGCACATGCCTTTATAGTGTTTTCAGCAAGATGATGGCCAGCACGCCTCTTGCCTCAACAGCTGCAGAAATAGTGCTTTATAGGTTCAGTCTTCTGGGAACTACCTTTTAAATGAGGTTCTCTTATTTGTCTCTGAAACTTGGTCCTCCCCAGCCTAGATAGAAGGTAAAGTGGGAACAGTTGTGAATGTCCTTCCTTTTTTTTTTTTTTCGGTGATTATTCTTTCTAAAGGAAGAGGAAAAACCAAAGACCTAGAGAAAATCCTACCTTATGCAGAATATGTTCTTCTCTTCTCTCTATTGCCGAATTTACTACACGTGTGCTAGAGGCATCCTAAACTAGAAGGATTGCTCTTAGAAAGACTTGGTGTTCTCTTAAATCAAAAGCTACTGACACAAATGTTCCGTTTGGTTTAACGTATCTCTGAAGCAGACAAGAAAGCACCTTGCGAAGCTGACAAGAGAAAACATGCTAAACCGACAGCGTGTGGAGTAGCTCATAGTATGGAAAACCTTTTCATACAGATATTGTCATGCAGCCTGCTATTCATAATGACAGGGATCACCTGCTCCTCTTTCTGCCACATAACATCCCAGCGATGATTCCAGCAATTGCTTACATGGAAAAACGGGTACGAAAGTACTTATTTATTTTTAGTTCTTTTTAAAACACAGTTCAGCAGCTGGAGAAAGAGAGGAGAAACCAACACCAAGTAGGCAATCACTCACAGTGGAGTTTAGAAAGTGCAATGTAGACCTCAGTTTCTGAACTTCTGAGGTAAAATATCAGGTTAAACACCAGGGACAAATTCTGCGCTCACTTCCCCTGTGTAATTTCATTGAGGATTCCAGATTTGTGCCCATGCTGCTGCGGGGGTATCAGAATCTCCTTCACTGGGGTCTACTGCTTACTTCGTCTGCTGTATGCAAATTTTAACTGAATCATAGTTTGTTGGTTTTCTTGAAAAATAAAAAGAAAAAATAAAAAATTAAAAAAGAGAAGAAAAAGAAGAAGAAAAAAGAAGAAAAGGAAGACAAAGAAGAAGAAGGAAAAAGAAAAAGAAAGAAAAAGAAAGAAAAAGAAAGAAAAAGAAAGAAAAAGAAAGAAAAAGAAAGAAAAGGAAAAAGAAAGAAAAAGAAAGAAAAAGAAAGAAAAAGAAGTTGGAGGGGAGAGGTGAGGCAAAGAGAGAGGAAAAAGAATAAAGAGAATAAAGGGAAAAAGAAAAAAAAGGAGAAAGGAAAAAGGGAAAGCAGTTGTAACCATTCTCTTCATGGGGTTTTTGTGGTGCTCAGACTTGTGAAATGTATCACAGCCTGACCGCTGACCTATTACAACTGCTCAAAGATGTCAGCCAAAAATTATGATACTGATACAGCAACATATAATCTGCTCAATCTATAAATAATGAATGATGCTTAGAAAAGAGTGTAAGATTCATTTATTTAAAAATATTTCAGCCAGGTATATTTTAAAAAACCTTTTGTTCTGAAGACTGAGGAAGAATAAAAGCATAATTCAGAAATTTTAGACACACTGATGCTTCACTGTTACTTGAGGGTATTTTTAGTGTTGGCTTTTCCTTTTCTGGAAGCTTCTAATATTAAATACCTTGTATCACAGTGCTGATGCAGGGATCAGTGGTTCATTGAAAGCTAATCCGTGAGACATTAGATTTACAAGTGTCACAGACACATTAGATTTGAGAACAAGGAGGAACACAGTGGTGAAAGGATTGTAAAATATACAGAGAATATCCCCATGAGTGGGTACGACCATTAGTTTTGCAGGAAAGCATTAGTTCTGAAAATTAATTTTGTATGTATAATTACGGGTCACAGCTGTTTAGGAAGTGGTATTATAGCAAGTTAGACTGAAATCAGTCAAAAGAGGCTTTATTTATTTTTTTCCGTTTGAGATTATCTCACTGGTTTCAGCAGCACTCTTTATACCCAGAAATCCCTACATCTGTAAAAAACCCCACAAAGACCGTAAATATCTAATCAGTCTTGAATAATTCAGCTATCTTCACTTGCACAGGATCTACACACAGCCTTTCGGCCTAATCTCGGATAATTCCATCGCTACGAACGTCAGTCAGTTATCTACAGGGTATGATATAGTCTTTATAGAAAGAGAAAATGTCAGAAACCGCTTTACTTTTCCTCCATGGATAGTCGGTAAAGGTTCTCGCCCAAGTACTCGAGCCTCTCTCGTTGTTCCAGGTCCTGGTACAAGCCTTTGGGGACCTTGCTTAGGCCATAAACCAACCCATACAGGCAGCCGGCGATAGACCCAGTAGCTGCGCTTTCTCCTGCAAGTTTAAGCACAATTGCAACAGTCTTTTAGTGTCACCTTTGCATACACAACCAAAAATGGTGCTGCACAGAGGAGGAAATATCAAGCTACTGATGGAGCATGGTGAGGGCGTGTTGGATCAGTCCCAAAGGCTTGCACCACCCTGTGCCCTGCCTCTGGCACTGCAGGTGAGGATGGATCCCTAGCAAAGAGAGCAACGCCAAAGCAAGCATGTGGTGACCCCTCTGTGGCACGTGCTCCTGGGCTAAGAGCTTATTTGGCTTGGGGAAAATCCACCCCAACATCATAGCTCTTGCAAGCAACTAGCCATTGTTAGGGAAAAGGAAGGAAGAATAATTGCAGGGGTCCATGCTACATGGAGAGTGTCCCTTCCTTCCTTACAGCGCAGCATGGCACTGCATGCACGTTAAAACATCTCACCATGGTGAGCAGCACCGATGCTTCATGCGGTGCTCATGAGTTCACTGCATGCACGTTAAAACATCTCACCATGGTGAGCAGCACCGATGCTTCATGCGGTGCTCATGAGTTCATGCCTGCCGGGCTCTGCACCGAGGGACTGTGAGCTCTCACGGCCGTGTTGGGATGAGTGAGCGACGCAGAGCTTCTGCAAAGAGCCCGCACCAGCCAGGGAGGGAGCGGGTGATTTGGGGCTGGGGTCCTTCCTCCCCAGCCGTGCTGGCCATCTCAAAAGCCCAGCAGGATGTGGCTGCCAGCAAGAGAGTTATCTCTAACACAGCTGTTAAAGTAATGAATAGTGTGCCTCTAAGTGCTAGATTTTATCTGCCCGGCACTTGATTGGGCACTGGGTTATTTTTCTCCCTTACTTGGTTTCACTATATGCAGGTAAAAGATTGCTTTGCCAAATGCACAAGCAGGTCAGTGGGGGAAGATGCCAGCACTTTACAAAGCCACGTGGGAATTACTGCTCATGCACCTTTGGCGAAACCATGAGACTTAGGTGGAGCAACATTTGAAAAGCACCATAAACAGTTTTTGTGGCAGCTGCTGCCACAAGAAGGGGATTTAGGGGGCAAAACCGGGGGTGCAGATACAACAGGCAATATGGCAGATTGGCCAACAGTGGCAGCCAACAGCCCCGAGAGCTCTCTCCCACCCCCAATGAGGGAGCAGTGGATGGGAAGTGCGAGGGGCCCTCACCTCCATGGAACATAGAGCGGTTGCAGAGCTCTGTCCAGTCCCCGCCGCAGCCCAGCAAGGCATCATAGGCGATCATGGGGGCATCATGGCCTCGTCTTCCCCCACGGCCTTCCGAGCTCCACCTCCTGTACGTCTGTGGGAGAGACGGCATCATCAGGGTAGGGCACTGGAAATGGGGATGGAGGGTACGCGGCTGTGCCAGGGTGGTGGGAATAGCTCGTCTTGCAGGGGAAGGGCAGTGGGCAGCTGCATTGCTTGCACCACTGTCTGCGGCGCGAGATGAGCCAGCACAGTGGCAGCTACTGCAGCTTAGGTGATGCCTGAGGTGCAGGTATAACCTGCACCCCTGCTTAACGCACCAAGTTCTTGGCTGGCTTGATTTAAGCAAGCCAAGAATGCCAAAAAGTAGATCAAGATAGATTCCCAGTTCACACCCTAGAAATTCCTTATTATTTAAAAAATTAGTTGGTAAGGACTTACTACTTTGTCAGTCCTCTTCCTCCCTCTTGGAAATATTCTCAACTCCCCTTGTCACATGTTTGCAAATGTTTCAATCAGCCAAGTTTTACGTGGGGGGTGAAAAAGTTCTGATTAAGTGATGTCTTTAGGGGCTCAATTTCAGACCATGTTAATTCAAGCCCCCTTCTCTGACTTTTTCTTGCCAAGCCTTTTCTCTCCTCTCCTACAAGCATTTGTTGAACAAGAGGGAAAATAATTTGCAAATGTAAGAAACATTTCTTCCCCAGGAGAAGAAAGAAGGAAAAAAAAACCCCAAACCCACAGTGGGGTTTGGAAAGGAAAACCAGATATTCTCTAGAGGAGGTACATCCAGAACTCACTTTTTCCTGTCCAAAATCCCCCACTGAACTCAACACGGATAGATTTATGGTAAAAAACCCCTTCCTTTAAAGTAAATGGGCATCTTTATTCCCTGAAGTTTCTTACGTGACTCTAAGTTGAATTCTTGCTGCTTGGCTGGCTCTTGGCTTCTGCAGCATGTACAAAGAGTTTGCATTTCTCTCTATTCACTTTCAGCTCGGCCATTACATACTTGGTTGTGGTTTATCTGCATATACATCAAACAAGGCAGAGTTGGACTGCAGCTTCACTCTGCTGCTTTCTCTTCTTTTTTTTTTTTTTTTTGCAATCTGAGAGTGTATTTATGTCTTTATGCTGTCCTCTTCCACATGCGAATTTTCCAGCTTTATTGGTGCAGTTTGAATGCTGGTGGAGTAGTACTGACACATGTGTAACACTACCAAAGGCATGAGGACTAAGCGTGGAGGTGCTATTCTGGGTGCACAGGCAGGTGGCTCAAGTGTCGCTCCATTTAGCCCTTAAGATCGCTAACGCTCTGCACACATCTGATGTCATCTTGCCTTGCTGAAACAACTTTACATTAGGGATAGCTGTCCTGAGGACAGGGCCTGGAAAGACTTAAATGCACCAAGGCAGCATTTCTCAAACTTTTTAGAAGTGCAACTCTTTTCAACTCCTGCGCTTTCCGGCAGCCCTGCAATGTGGCACCAGCCCAGCTTCCCTAGGGTGGGTGGGCGAGGACTGGCAGCGCTGAGTGCATGGACAGGGCTGTCAACATGCGCTCCCTCCTGCTAAAGGCATTGAGCTGCTGCCAAACCCTGGAGGTGATTTGCAAGTCCTCTCCCTGCTGTAAACCCCTGCAGTCAGTAATTACAGCTGCCTCTGACCTCCTCACTCTCCAGGGGCTGACTCGCTGATGGCTAGCGCTCCCTTGCCATCAGTGTTGTTTCCTTTTCTGGGTCCTTTCACAGGGCTGGTTTAAGCAACTTCATCTTAAGGGGATGGGATCCTGAGAGTCTAATTGGCCTGGATGCCTTTGGTTTGTTTCCTCTCTCGTTTTGTTGCCTGCCGTGTCCAGCACAGGAGAGCGAGCAAAGCGAGTGAATTGTTTGGAGAAGCAAGGCTGATCCTGAGTGCCGTGCAGTTTTGGCCTATTTTCTGGGTCTCTAATGTTCCAAACACTTATCACTGAAAAATAATTTATTTCACAATGGCCTGTCTTGTATTTATATATTCAAGAAGGGGTAATTTGTCTTTTATCCATGCATTTCTAGTTATCTGCGGAGTTAAGCTGTATACCTGCTTATACAGAATATGGTCTTTGCTGCCTAGCATTTTGAGGTGTAATTTTTTTTTAGAGAGGGAAATTGCCTTTGCAACATACTCAGATCAATCCAAGCCATGTTTGAGGGCTTCATTTTCACATCTCTTGCAGCTGGTATGTGTCTGCAGAAAGGTGTGCCTGTCAGGCAGGAACTTCTCCTCACTTATTCTTTCCATGACTATAAGCACGGTCAGCTTATACGCAAATTAAGCCTCAGCTACTGTTAGGCTGTGATCTCTGGCTGGTGGTGGAGTTTGAGGGTCAAGCAACATTTTCCTTTCTTGTGCAAGAAAATGAATATCTCAACAGGTCAAACTAGTTGCACTTAGGCAACCATGGTAAATTTTGTTTCGGCATTAGCAGTTCATGCAGTTCTCTCTTGAAATGACCATGGGAAAATACTGTTGGGTTTAATCTCTCCTAAAGCTCTGGTAAGACTCTGCTAGAATTGGAAGGAACAAAACACTAGTAACAAATTCATGGCACTGAATTAAAGTAAAACTGGAAGGAGATCTATTCTTTATGTTTAGAGTGAGCAATTTCTTGTTATCCACCGTCAATTTATCCACTGGCACCTCTCACTGCATGGATGAGCACCTAAAAATATACAAAGTGAATTCTCAAACTAGAACTGTCTGGAAAAAAGGATTGATTTATGGGAAAAGATGACAAGAATCACACACTTTTTGCTTAGCTGCTAGGTGGGGACCTTTGAGAGGTGCCAGCACGTATCAGAAAGCTGTAAACACCAGGGAAGAAGGCACGTTATTTCTCTTGAGTTAAGAAGATATAACCAGAAGTCACGATGTAAGGGAAAGATCATGTATGCTGTAAAATAGTATTCCGTGGGACATGGGGAAACACAATCACTTGAAACATGTAAAACTAGCCTGGGCACAACCTGCCTTGGCAGAAAATTGCTTCGGGTGGCTGTCAAAGGACCACAACCTTCTGTTCAAAGGACCATAACCAAGTCAAGCTTCTAGTACTCAGGCGGATTTCTGTGGGACTTAAGCTTTAGTGAAAGCCCCCAGTGGGATGTTTACCTTTTCCATCTTCAACTAGCCACGGCTTATGTTTTGTACCAGCTCTGTGTGTCAACACATCTGACCATTAAGTGCCTCTCTGCACTGTTTCCTCCCATTGCAGCAACCTCAGGACCAGTGGCAACTGCTTTTTTATGCTAACACAAACCTGAGCCAAGGATGGGAGTTGTTTTTATTTTCTTGACATTTTAGGAAAAAAAATTAAAGACTTCCTGACTTCTCTGACACTGGAAATGGTTGAAAAAGACTGGTGTGACTCTTTGAAAATACCCCTCTCGGTTCAGAGTCTTTCCAAGCACTTTCTGATATTGTGGTTACCTTTTCTCTCTCCTCTGCATCATAGTTGTCCGGAAAAACAGGTTTATTCTGATTTTCCTCATTGATTTCTCTCTCCTCCAAATAAAACTGCCACTTGGCTTCGAAGTAAAACCAGTGCTCCTGATATTCTGAATGCAAAATAAATTAATGATGTTGTATTTCATCTCAGCAACATTTTCAGTTCTACTTAAATAAATTTTAAAGAAAATGACTGACCTGAAAAACTGTGTGTTTTACAGTAACATACATTAAACAGGCATATGTACTAAGTATGCATTTTAGTATAAAGTTGGACATCTAACTGGAAACAGAAGATATGAAAGAAAGAGGAAAATATTTTCAGAATCTTGTGCTATTGTTATCGTATATATTAAAATACATTAGGATATATCAAGATGAGATTTTTAGTGAACTTACTGAGGAACACTCCGAGGAAAAAATAAGAGTCAACAAAAACAACAACAAAAAGTCAATTCTATACCAATTGTTATATTTCTTCACTCTGATTAAAGAATATCTAAAATGCTTGCAAGTCCTAAATACCCATTGCCTCCTACCTCAGTTTCCAGTTTTTATCATATAATTTCTCTAGTATTTCTGTTCTGTTTTCACAGTATTTCCATGTGATCTTCCAGGAAAAGGCAGATAGGAAAGGCCAAAATTTCCACTTGCATATATTACAGTATGTGTGAAATGTACACACATCTGCTGTCTGTGCCCATACAAATAAGCTTTATTTAATAACGACAAGTCTCTCTCCTTTTTCTGTCATTTTAGGAAGAACATCTCTAATCACGTTTAACTTCATGTGTGTCAATAGTCTTATTAAATTCAATTTATTTTCAAGCCAATGCTCTGGGTCAACCTTTTTATAAAGCCTTAAAAAGGCACGTAAGTCACACTGACCTGTTAAGCACACACACGTGGACCCCTCTGCAGAACTGAGACCTGAGTGAAACCCTGCCTGGGAAGCCGATAGGATAAGGAATTAGAAATCGGTGAGATGGGCAAGACCTCTAAGTAAGCCAAGGCAAACTAGCAATTCATTGTGGGACTATTGCCGTACAGTTTAAACTAAAACTAAGCATTGTCGCTTTTTCCCTGGCTCTGTCCTGCTTGGTCACGCAGTTGTGCGCTGCAAATGGCTGAGGAGCATGAGCACAAACAGACAGTTTCTCTGAAGGACATAATTTGACTTTGCTTCTTTTCCTAGAAAGCCATACAGATGACCCTCTTTGGCAGTTAAGATCTTTAAAGCAGTTCTACTCCCTGTGAAAACATCCAAGCTGCCTTGTAGGACCTGATACTTTCACAGCCAGTTCCCCGGCCCCAGCCAGGGATGAGCCTTCAACCATGTGGCCCTATACACCTGGGAATGCCCAGCTGCCCTTTTCCTGAGTTTACGCCCTAGTTTTGCCTAATTCCAACAAAGCCATTAATTAGAACCCTAAGGAAAGAAAAAAAAAGGGGGGGGTTGTTTAGAAAAACAGTGAAAGTGCACTTATGGCCATCAGACCAAGGAGAGCATCTTGAGGAAAAAAAAGTCACACAAAGAAAATGTTGTTGGTTGAAGTGAATCACCGACTCCCACTCCATCTGGTGGGTGCATGACTGCTTGTAGAAATGCAGGTGATCTGACAGGTTTCTCTCTTCATGTTTTTGTTCCTATTTCCCCCATGAACACAAACCACAAATGCCTCAAAAATGAATGTTTTCTCTGTAGCACTTCAACAAGCAAGGAAGTGTGCTTATTCCAATGCACAGGCTCAGAAAAAAAGGGACCAAGCAGTTGCAGGAGATCCTGGTTGGGTGGACAACCTGTAGGATGGTCAGAAATCCCACCCGCCCCAGCCCTAGTGAGGCTCTGCCCCAAGCCTGAGCCCAGCCACATTTGGGACTATCTGGCAAGTGCTCTCAACTGAGTATCAGAGGGGGGTATGAAGTCAAGCCCTCTGTGACTGAACACCGTGCTTCTTATCCATGGGGGACAACACAGCTAAAAAAGAGTTTTCTAAAACTGGAGGACTCTGCCTGGCAGGATTTCCTTGCGGTGCCATCTCACCAGCCAAGGAGCTTAACTTTAATGCAGGAGACTTTTCCAGCTACCAAAATAGGACGAAGCTCAACAATACGGGTGCTAGCTGGAGAGCATGCCTCAGGAGTCCAACATGCATACCTCCACAGCAAGGGGTCCTGCTGGGGTGGAGTGACAGGGCACCTGCTGCGAAGCCACTCAGAGAGGAGCTCGATCACACTAATCCTGCACCTGCTCCTCATAGGTCTCGGCTAAAAAAATCCTGGTGTGCGATTAGGCAGAAATGAAAATGCAGGGTCTTTCAGAAAGGCACCCGGGTGCTCCTTTCAGAGTTTAAAGTGGCAGCTTTCCTTCCTGGGTAAATCTTCATCTCTGAGTGCTCTTGAGTAAAGATTTCTCTTGAATTCAATCTTTCTCAACAACCATCCCCTGAGATTAACAGAAAACCCTCTTTCTCGTCTGTTCACAGCAGGTCTGACTGTTACAAACACGTCACTCCCCGTCAACTCCCTGGATTAAAATACCTTTGCCCTAAAGATCACATACATTAGCAAAGTAGCAATATCAAGTTCAGTAGTTGTGTTACGCCCGGTTGTTTTAAAACAACGGTACAACATGTTGTATCTTAAATATTTGTTCAGAAAAGCAACAAGTCAAAGCTGAATTTGTGGTCAAAGCTAACTCTTGGTCAGGAGGCATCTGCAGGTGAACTTTTTCCTGCTAATTAATGGAAGGGAGCTGAATAACTAATATCTCAGCGGTCAGTTTGCCTAATAACCAGCTAAATATAATTTCCTCCCTCCCCCCGCCCAGCAATCTTTGAAGACTTCCTAAAAATAAAACTGCAATAGGGCATTATCGTTGCTATTTTTCATATTTTTGCCTCCAATACAGGCAAACTAGCAGACAGTAGAAGAAGGTGGCACCACCTGCAAAGAGCTTACAGCCTGAGCAGAGGAAGCAGGAGGACAGCCTGTGGAGACGGGAGAGAGGGAAAGCAGCCAAACGAAGGGCTGAGGAGTAACGTTTCTTCAGTGTCTTTCTAGCTGAACATAGTTTTAAGAAAACAACTCTTTTGATACAGACATGTTACCTGCCATGTGGCGAATGGTCTTCTTACAGTATTCTTCAGCCATCGGCACAATCTTCATCATATCTCTTCCCCACTGTGCAAGGGGTTTCCCTTGTATTGCGAACGCCACGAAGAGAGCTGTGCATAGGGACCCTAGGAAGCCTGGAATTCATAGATAACAATGATTACCAATGCATGGTCTGTGCTTGTGCTGCCCTTGTCACATCCCTCATAAAACCATTAGTGGAATGCCTCATGGCTGTCGGGTGGGTTAATGAATTTACATAACCTGTGCCCGTCTGTTTGCAGGCTGGCTCGTGGCATGTTGATATTCTTGGCTACTGCATGGTGCCCATTGGTTTACATCTTATTTCACATAGAAGGGGGCTTCTGTTCTCAGTGGTGTAACATGACAGAAATTGAGGTAGGTGTCAAGAATAAACATCATCCACTAATGTGATACTGAAAATCTTCTAATCGAAGTCACATGAAATAATTGACTTGTGCAAAGTGATTCAATTACAAGCTGTATCACTTTGCTTACAGCGTCATCCAGCCCAAGGGCTGTGGTGCTGAGATCTAACACTATTTCTGGCTCATTTTATTCTAAGGGGGCAAGTCCATGTCTGCTTACAGGAAAGAAGAAATTGTCCAAGTAAGATATGCTGTCTGCCTGCCTAGATAGGTCTTCCACTTTGGATATGAGTATGCTTAAGATGAACTTTCTGTTAACAGGCACTCAACGCTCCCATGATATCAGAAACAGAGGAGCTTGTTTCTCATATTTGCTTGCACTCTTGATGTTCTGTCAAAGGCAACAAAACTGTATTGGATTTGTGTCTGGCAGGGTTTTGTAGTGGCGAAGGGACTGCTGATATGGCCCCTGTAAGAAGCTTCAAGAAAGCTCCCCCGGCTCCAAGTCGGCCCCCCGCCTCTGGCCAGACAGCACCTCCGTGATAAATATATTTAAGAGTGGAAACCCGTTGAGCAAGTGTCTTTTGTTTGGGGAGCTCCCTTTTGTTTTGGAGGGGAGTAGGACAGAGAGAGAGACAACCCATGAGGACACCCAGGTCAGTGAGGAAGGGGTCATGAAGACACTCTGGTGCAGCCATTTCCCTTTGGACCATGCTGAGAGGACAAGCTGAGCCCTTGCAGTCCTCAGGGATTACCAGTGGAGACAAGTTCTGTATGCAGCCCATGGAGGAGCTTGCACTGGAATGGGGAATTGATCCTGAAAAAGGCTGTGACTCAGGGAGATACCCATGTAACTTCTTGCTCCTCACCGGGAAGAAAGCAAGCCCCAGATAAGGTTTCTGGCTCTGCAAATAGTACCAGTACACAGTGAGTCCAATTGGCTTGTCTTCTCTGCTCCCCAGAGCCTCTGGACCAGATTATTTTAATTTTAATTGGTTTAATTAATTTTAATTACTCAGCTTGATTGCTTTTAACAGCAACAGCCCTTCTGGTCCACTTGCCTGACCCCTTACGAACCCAGGCGTACCTGTGGACTTTGCAGCTGCTGGTAGCAGTGAGGTCTGGGTCTTAACTATGCACAGCCCAGGGAAGTATTTCCTTTGTTTGTTTGTTTCAGTCCTGTCTGCCATGTCAGTTGGGTTTTCCCCATCTTTGAGTTATGAGAATCACAACTGACATTTCCCTGGCACCTTTCAGGATGGTAGTGAGGTCCATTGTGGCCCCTCCACCCTCTCCTCCCTGCCTCCCTGCCATGCAGCTTGTCTCTTTTCCCAGCTGAAAACTCCTTCTGGGTGCATTTTTTCCTTGTGTGGACGGTGTTTAACAACTCGGATGCTCCTTGCATTCTCATCCATTTTCTGTCTCTAGTAGAGTACTTTCTGAGGTGGGAGACCCAGAACTGCAAGCAGTCTCCTTGCTGCTAACGCACCAGGGACTTCATATATTGGCTTAATGGTATTTTCTGCTTTGTTTTGAATTATTTTCCTCTAATTTTATGCCACCCTCATGGCTTTTCTGACTGCTTTCGAGCACTGAGCGTGTTGAACATGTCAACATTTTTTTTTGTTTTGGTCATTGCTGTTTAAAGCAGACAGGATGACAGTTACGTAGCATAAAATTATCAGAATGACAGACCTGAATATTCAAAACAACATTAAATCCACTTTTGTTTTCTTTAGTGAATGTTTCAGATTGTGTCCTAAAATATGTGGAGATAGATATTTTGGCTTTCTACCTTTACCTACAATGACTGCATATTGCAAAACTTGTCAAGAAAAAAATGTTTTTATCCTCCAAACCATAAGCTTGCATGGTAACAGTGAGTCATCTGGATGTACAGGAATACTAAAATTTGATCAGGGCATGTGACATGAATATGCTTTGGACAAGACAGGTTGTGATCAGTTATTGGGATTTTAGGAGAGAAAACTCCCAGCTTGAGGGTGCTGTCTGCATAATATACAAGAAAATATGTAAACATATGTAAGTAATATATACATGTATGTACTGTCCAAGCAAAATTCAAACCAAGACCTTGGAGTCTGCAAAGTAGAAGCAGTTTAACCAGGTGAATTCACAAGAGCCCATCAGTGCCTGCAGCAGCAAAAAGCAACCTTAGGGACTTGGGCACGCGGGTATGTCAGCGGACGTTACCTGTCGGGTGGTTGTGAGTCATTCGTCCACATTCAATGCTCACTTCAATGAGGGACTCCAGCCTTTCTGGCTTCCAGTATCGCATCCCTAAACACATGGCTTTTGTGGATGCTCCAAAGCCAGAACCTAAAGTAAAAGGATAATGCCAAGCGTTTAAAAGGATGCTCATGGTACACAATTATGTTGATAAAATGTGAAACGAGCACATTTCACAAGCACTGTTTGTTAATTCAACTCATGTGTGGGAACTCCCCAGGGAATGGGAAATCAGCATGCACAGGGAGTTACAAGTTTTGGAAGTTTCTTGCAAGTTATTTTGCTTCTATGCAGTCATTCTGGTTTTACAGGAATATTCCAATATTCTCAAGTGCTACGAAGAGGTTCAGAAAGCCGTGTGCTCCCTTGTTTACGGCACTTGTTTGATTCACACTCTCGTGCCATCTTTACTCATTCTTGGCTGACACTGCTGTTTTGCTCGCTTCAGATGCCAGCACTAGAAAAAGAAGTTTGAGAAACAGATACTCTTTTACTACGCCCTTATTTTAGTAGTCTGCTGAAAGCACACGATTAAAACACTTTATATGAGTGTCACAGCTGATCTTACAATTTTAAGAGGTGTTTCATCCCAGAGAGCTACAGAGGTAGTTCACAAAATAGTTTCTGCTACATACAAAATCAATGTGTCCAAAAAGAAACTAAAGGCTATGGAGCCAAATCCTCCAAAGTCAGGCAATGTCAGAACTGGGGTTTCCTGCGTGACCTGAAATTGGTGCTGGTGTGCACACTCATGGTGCAGCCTGCACTTACTGAGCTTGGTCTTGGGAATTTCTGCCTCGCGAAGCATGGAGTTTATTTATTGAATAGCTAATTCAGAACTTCTTTTAATCCTTAGCATTGAGTGCATGATCCCAGGTGTTCAACTTTTAAACACTTCATTAAACGGAGAGTTAAATTTACTAATGATTTTCTCTGCAGTACTTATCATAGTAATATCAGGATCCCACAGAAGTTTTAACGAGCTTATCTTCACAAGGCACCAGTGAGGTGATCATCTCCTCTTTGCAGCTGGTGAGCCAATGCCCAAAAAAAGCATTAACTCGCTGCAGGCACCCACCCTGAGATGGACAGCATTCTATTTTTCCAAGTACTTGGCATTTTTCAGCACTGCCTTTGCTCAATCACACTTCCCAGTGACCTTGGGCATAGCTGGGAGCAATCAGCATTTCTCTACTTGGTCCCTGGAAGATAAGGGGCAGATTTATGCCACCTAATTTTAGCCTCTGTGGAACCTGTATTAGGAGCACAGTCTCCCTGTCTTTCCCAGATAGGCAGCGTGGAGAAAGGGTCTATCTCCATTAGTGGTATGGTGGCATCTCTGGAGCAAGTCGTGGGCCAGAGTGAATTGAAGCAGCAGATGCCAAGGAGCCAGGGTCAGGGCTCTTAGTCATCTATCTTGAGAAAAGCCTTCAGCTGCTCCCCTGGGCTGTGTCCACTGTAGGTGCAAAGCATAGTTTGCCATTTAGTGTCATCCCTAGCAGCTCCAGCTCAGGTGTCCTAAGATGATGAGTGTGATCAAAGTGTGGTAGTGGGGGTGGCAGGAAGATTTACTTCAAGCCAAACTGAAGCCTGAGCCAAACTACCATCAGCCACCCATTAGCATCTCCAAGAGAAATACAGACCACCTAGGATCTGAATTTCTCTCTTGAGAGAAGTGATCTCCTTCCCAGAGAGAAGCTACCCTCAGTGAGCACCCTGGTTAGGTGATCTAATTAGGTTAGCTGAAGACATTTCTTTCTTTCCTCCTCAGAGTCTAATGTGCAATTTTCGCTTGCAGTAACACTTACAAAAAAAGAGCCCCAAACTCTTCCAAACACCTTATAAATGTGACATGAAAGGCTTTGCAAAAAACCATTTTGTTCCCCGCAAGCTCAGAGCTTGCTTCTTCATCCCTTGATGACCTTCCCGATAGTTGTGAAAGGGGACCTCTCCAGAACACCTTTGGCCACTGCTCCTGATAAAAAGGCTAGTTACTGGTCCTGTAAATGGTGTGTTTGCTCCTGTGCCTCACCTATGCTGCAGCTGCAGTGCCTGGTTATTAAGGACCCAGGAGCAGATAAAACTGTCTGCCTGTACCACAAATCACATAGAAACAATAAGAAAGGGGTAGGAAATAAATCCAGTCTTCCAGCGCACCAGTCAGTTTAACTGGGAGAACACACCTTCTCCTGCTTGCAAGACAAAACTCTTCACTAAAGCATTTGCTGCCACTGAGGAGCATGTAAAAGTCCTCTTCACCCTGCAATCCTGGTTCCTCTAAAGGACACCGTCGGTGCTGATTGTCCAAGAGGGAAGGGTGTTGCACTACACAGAGTTGCTAATTAAATAACATCTCTTAGTGTATCCAAAGTGGAGGATGCACTACAGTAATCTGACTGCTGTTCGGAAGGAGCTTGTCTCTGCATATTCATTGTGTTCCTCCAGTCTAGGAAGTTATATTAAAACCTTCTGCAGAATTAGGCAAGCAAACTTGGTAACAAAAAATTCCATCACATGGAGTAACATTAAACCTAGACAGGGCTTCAGGGGATTAGCAGCTGTTAGCTCCCATGTCTCAATCTACCAACTGAATCAATGAAGCAAGGGACAGTGAGACTAGTCCAAGCAACAGGTGAGACACGTGTGTAAGAGCAAAAGGACTGTCCTTCACGATCAGACCAAAGGTCAACCTAACTTATCATGTCTGACAGTGACCAATGGAGAGGATACTTAAGAAAGAGTAAAAGAAAAGGGTGATGATGCACCCCTTTGTACTAACTAAGCTGCTGATAATTTGTCTCTCTGATTGAGGAGGCAGCTGGCTATTCATCTTTCTGCTTAATAACCCTTGAAGGATATCGCTTGGGTAAATTTGCCCAGCTCTTTTCTGAACTCACACAAACTGCAGCATCTGCAAATTGGCATTGGAAAATGCTTAATTCAGTGTTGTGTGAAGAAAACCTTCCTTTGCTTTGCTTTGAACTCATGACCTGCCAGTTTCATTTGAAGTCCCTAGTTCCTGTGCTGAAGGAGAGTGAGTTTTCTCTGTCCCTATTCATGTTCTCCAAGCTATCTATGACTTTACAGCTCTCTGTTGTACTGTCTCAGACATCACAGCCTATGGAAGCAGTTTTTTACTAATCCAACCATCCTTCCTCACATCGTTTCCAGTTCTCTTACATCCTTTTGTAGGGGAGGAAAGGACAGGATTATATTTAGTAATGAAGAAACAGCAGCTATGGCTTTATACAGTGGTGCAAACGTATTTTGTGTTTTGTTGTCTGTTCATTTACCAGCCATTTCTAGTTGTCTATTTGCTTTCTGGCTCTTCCTGAGCACTGAAGTGATGTTCTTGTAGAACTGCTATAGCTCCATGATCCATGATCCATTTCCTGAATGGTAACTGAATCAGCAACTGCAGCTATGTATATAAAATTAGGATTTCTCCCTCCCATGTGTCATTTTTCACTTATCTGCGTTGCATTTGGCTCTGCTACTGTGCCACACAGTTATTAATCAATGTAAGCATCTTCCACAACTCTGCATTGTATTATCTTTGACTTTGCTGACCCACTGGCATTTCGAGATATTTTGTGTTGATATGTTGAACAACAAGAGGTCAAACGCAGGTACCTCCTTGTCTATGGAGAAGATAGACTGCAATCTCCTGCTCTTCATTTATGATCTTTTAACCAGTTGTCTATCCTCAGGAGAATCTGTAGCAACTTAATGACTCATCACTTAGTGCCTTTGGTGAGGGACCTTGCTGACAGTCTTTTAGAAATCCTAACAGACCATCTTCATAGCATCTCTTTTTCCCTCCTGTTTTTTAGGTACTTCATGAGCTTTTTAATAGAATTTTGACGTGTGACTTCTTGTCACAAAAGCTGTGTTGATATTTTCTTATTACATCATTTTAATTCATGCATGACATTTTTCTCTTTTAGTATGTAATACCTTACTGTGCTTTTCTTCACCCTACATCTGCAGAACAACAAAGATCAGCTTAACGGCTGCTAAGCCCCGAAGAGGATGTGTCTTTTGTGACTACAGACCATTCTGCATGAGAACTTAGAGCCTGGCACCTTTTATCTCCTGCCTGTCTGTGCTTATCCTTCTCTTCATTTTTGCTTACCAGCTTTCTACATTTAACTCACACTTTTTTCTCAAGCTCCTCTACCAGTGATACCAGCACAAAGGCACTGTTCTAAAACGCCACTAGGAAGCCCAGCAGCTGCTCCAGTAGCTGCAAATAAAGACCTACTCGGATGCTGCAGCCTCAGCCTGAAATACACATGGTGCAGATAGAGCCAAGCTGCCATTTCATAGAATCATAGAATTGTAGAATGGTTTGAGTTGGAAGGGACATTAAATATCCTCTGGTTCTAAGCCCCCTGCCTTGGTCAGGGACACCTTACACTAGACTAGGTTGCTCAAAGCCCCATCCGTCCTGGCCTTGAACATTTCCAGGGAGGGGGCATCCACAGCTTCTCTGGACAACCTGTTCCAATGTCTCACCATCCTCACAGTAAAGAATTTCTTCCTAAGACCCAATCTAAATCTACCCTCCTTCAGTTTAAAAACATTATCCCTCATCCTAGCACCACATTCCCTGATAAACACTCCCTCCCCATCTTTTCTGAAGGCCCCCTTTAAGTAATGGAAGGCTCCTATAAGGTCTCCCAAGAGCCTTCTCTTCTCCAGGCTAAACAAACTCAACTCTCTCAGCCTGTCCTCAGAGAGGGAGGTGTTCCAACCCCCAGATCGTCTTTGTGGCCTTCCGCTGGACCCCCTCCTACAGGTCCATGTCTTTGCTGTGCTGAGGGCTCCAGAGCTGGACAGAGTTCTCCAGGTGGGGTCTCACTAGAGTGGAGTAGAGGGGCAGAATCAGCTCCCTCGACCTGATGGCTCATGATCTTTTGATGCAGCCCAGGGTCTGGTTGGCTTTCTGGGCTGCAAACGCAAGTTGCTGGCTCATATTCAGTTTTTCATCCACTCATACCCGCGAGTCCTTCTCCGCAGGGCTGCTTTCAATCCACTCATTGCCCAGGCTCTATCTGTGCTTGAAATTATCCTGACTCCTGTGCAAGACCTAGTGGTTCCGAAGGCACATCTCTGGCTCAAGGGGTACCCTCTTACTCAGATTTTGGTTCCAGCTCTCAATCATCAGCAATTCTTTTCTAAACAATTTGAAGATTTGCAAAGGAGCAAAACATTTTTACCGTGTCTCAAAACAGCAGACTCATCTGCATCAAAACTTTAAAAAAAGGCTGACAGACATACTGAGGCAAATACTCAACCATGAAAATTTTAGCCTTGAGCTTATCAACATCATAAACTGGGGCAAGAAGTTCGTAAAAGAGAGAATATTAGACAACCTTGGGAAGGTCTTCTGGAATTTCACCAGCCTTTGACATAATCCAGGTACTTCTGCAATGAGTGTGGCAATGAGCACGACATGAGCTGGCCAAGAGGCACACAGGGCAGTTTGACTTCTCAGTGTGCTAACTACGCCCACAAGAATCTGAGCATAGGACCATCATATAAACAATGCTGAATTACCTAAGATAAGAGGTGGCACATGAATTCTAGGCATTCAATGACCATCAAGTGTTTTTGCCTCGAGAAGAAATTTGTGAAAATTAAATTAAAAAGTTAATTATGTCCATAGCAGTGTCAGATCTCACTATAGGTTGAACATCTCCACCTCAGGTTACTGATTCCTTTGCTTTCAGGGTGAAAAAAAGGCTTCTTGAAATACTCAGGATTGTATTTGTCAGACCAGATGGAGAAAGTGGGCTTTAACTGCCAGGTCTCAAGGCAGGAATTAGTTTTAGATCCTTCTAGTCCAGAGTATCCCAAAAGCAAATAGTTCATCATAGAAAGCTGGGGAGGAGGAAGGCTAAAAGGAGAGTTGTAACTCCAGCACAGCAACAGGCCAGGAAACAGCCATGCTCCTCTGCTGGAAGTGTTGAGAGCTGTTCAGAGCAAGCAGCAGCTCCCACAATTATTTTGACGAAATTTTACTCGCTGTCAATCAGAAACATGACAACTGCCACAGAGGCACTCTCTCAGATCTGCCTGGCTAATAGCAGGGTGGGTAGAATACATGGGGAGGGGATCCATTTCCCTCCCAGCAGCTGTTGTGAGAAGCGCAGGCTGAGTGAAGGATGCTTTTTGTGTCAGAGAAAACTGGCTGCAGAGACCCAGAAATAGCCATGGCATTGTGCCACTGGGTCTTTGCCATGAAGTTGCATCAATAAGCAGTGCTGTTGAGCGGTACCGATATGTGCTGCCTGCAGTGGTAGAGCGTCTCACCAACACAGCGCAATGTCTGTGTGAGCTGCTATCGTCTTGTGGCTGCCTAGGTCTACCTCCTCTGATAACGTGGTGGTGTCTCTACGGGCTTTCAAGATTAATTTCACTGTATGGGTATAACATGTGTGTGTGTGTGCCCGCAGCTACATGCATGTCATTTAACTTGAAGCAGAAATTCAATTCATCATAAAATCAAATTAATCATAGAGAGAAAGAGGGTCATGGGTAGGAAGATAGGGCTAGGAATATTAGGGATTATCAGGAAAACAGTCATTGTTTTTGGCAGGGCATCCACCTGGAGAAAAGTCTCTGTTTTTCCCCCAGTGAATGCATTGGTGCTTAGAGCAATTTACAAGATCACCTTTTTGTTTCAGATCTGCCATCACTGAAAAGATCCGAGACTCCAAATGTTTAAACAAAAAATGGCAGAAAATTTTTCTTAAAATAACCATTAAACTTAAGGACAAAGGTCTGGATCCTGAGGCACAGAGCCAAGGACAAAGTCTCTTTAAATAGATGTTAAAGAGGGAAGGGTCCATTTACGAGAGGACATAGTGCCCTACAGAAGGAATTCCTGGCAGGTCTCTTGTCATCCTCAGGCAAACATGGAAACATTTCAGGGGTGGTAGCCTTTGATGTCGGGGGGAAAAGGAAACAATTTTCAGATAGCCACAAACACTGAAAGCATGCATTTTTCAAGCCAGCCTCTATAGACCGAGAACGATACCGTACCCTTCTCATTGAACGGTGTGTGCCAGGCGAGAAGGTAGTTGTCTGGTTTTAATTCCCTGCAGCCTTCAATTGTAGCGGGGTCTGGCCGCCTCCCTGAGAGCTTGTCAACAGCGTCCACGTAGCGTTTTACCAGCTCCCGGTACAGGTCTTCCAAACACCAGTAATCTGCTCAGAGGAGGGAGGAGGAGATTGCTATGTGAAGGCAGAAGAGCAAGAGAGCACTGAAAACAATCAAGCCAACTCACCACGCATTTAAGAAATGTTTCTGTTCCCGCTTCCAATACCCCAAGTCAGGTTTCTGGTGCCACTGTCAACACATTTTTACACACCATGAGAGGGGGCTGGAGGGAGGACAGACTCATCTCTCTGTTCTCATCCTTTCCTGCTTTCCTTTCCACTTTTAATTACATTAATTGGAAAGATGAATGCATTCTGTTTATCAACAGTAGCTGCTCAGGGGCTTTTTTTAGCCTGTGGTGTGAAGTATTTACAGAGGTGTCTAACTGTAAGATGAGTGCGTTGCTGCCGTGAGGACCGGCTGTGTGCACCCAGCCAGCTGTGCCTGGCTCAGCGCGTGCCTTTGTGGTCATTTGCAGACACGAATCCTATTCAAAAATGAAAGCCCGTTTTTTGAAATTACTCTGGATCATTAAAATGAGATATGTATGATCAAATGCAAAAGCAAGTTAGCGGCCTTCTCTTTTAATCTGCCTTTTATATTTATTTTGTCTAAAATATGTAGATCTTTCATGCAGGGACCCCAATATCTTACATGAGTACCGTGACCAGAACAGTGAGCTTTTATAAAAATGAGTATAAAGACCAGTGAGAGCAGTGAATCCCTACAGTCTGTAGTATTTCCAGGAGACAAATTTATTTCAGGGATAAGTTGACTCACAATAACTGTTTATTGATTATTCTTACCAAGGCCTACCCGCTTCCCTAAGGGGGAACTTCCCCCCTGTTAAACACACAGTTTCTTCAGTACAGCAGCTTCTCTTGGCTGCCGTTGCGTGGTGTTGGGCCTGAAGAGCCCTGTCCGCGGCTCTTGCCAAGGAAAAGCTTCCACCGGCATCTGTTACAGCTGTGGATCAGTGGGACCTGAGGAGCCCATTGGGATTTGTCTGTTTATATCTTTTCTATGTACTTAGAGAAACAACATTTAGTACTTGTTTTGATGCTAGGATTGAATGACACAGCAGGGGAAGTTCTAAAAATATCTTAATTTTGTCAAAGATAGTGATTTCTTGAAACACAAAGAAGAGTTTTAATTTAAGAGAAAGTTTGGAGCCCTGTAAGCCAGAGCCACTTGAAAGCTCCAGTTTTGCAGACAGGTGAATAAAGAAGATTCAGGGTAAAACTAAGTTCCTCCTCCTTTCACATAAAAAAATACCCTATCAGTTGCATTGGCCATCCCACTTAGAAGCCTAAAGGAAAAAGATACTTTAAAACTGCTGACTCTTTCCACATTTAGGAATCCGGTGTCAGTTTATCTGGATGGCAGACAGGAGCAGGATTTATCACCTGGCATCTTCTGCAGAAGCATTGTCCCTATAGCCAGAGTTCCTGTATTTCAGCACCTCCCGGCTGCCCAAGTCCACCACAGTTCCCAACATCTGGAGCCAGGCTGTTGTCTCAGTTGTCAAGTTGATAGGACAGGTTCTTTCTTTAGAAATGAACCCTTATTTTTTTTAAAACCTATGTTTAAGTCAGAGAGGAAAAGACTTTCCTTGGTGCAGGGGTAGTTGCCCTGTTCTCGGTGATGCTCTTGTTCCTCACTTATGGGAGAGATTCCCGCTGGAAGAAGATGTTTACTTCCTCCTTTGTTGTTACAACAACCTTTCAGTTTGTGCACGTGGTAGGTTTGGGGAGCACCAGCTCAGTCTGCAGCAGTGCCTGCAGCCCCCACCTCTTCTGACCATTGAGCAACTTACGTTATCTACGTGGACTTGTGCAAAGCATTTGTCACTGTCCTGCACGACATCCTTCTCTCTAAATTGGAGATATATGGATTTGACAGATGGACCACTTGGTGGATAAGGAATTGGCTGGATGGTCACACTCAAAGAGGTGCAGTCAGCTGGGCTTGATGTCCGAGTGGAGACCAGTGATGAGCAGTATTCCTCAGGGACCAGTATTGGGACCATTGCTGTTAACATCTTTGTCAACAACTTGGACACTGGAATCAAGCGCACTACAAGCAAGTTTGTGATGACACTAAGCTGTGTGGCAGAGTCGACAGGCTGGAGGGAAAAGGTGCCATCCAGAGGGACCTTGAGATGCTTAGAGAGGCGGGCCCATGCAAACTTCATGAAGTTCAACAAGGCCAAGGGCAAGGTCTTACACAGGGGTTGGGGCAATTTCAAGCACAAATAGAGTCTGGGCAATGAGTGGATTGAAAGCAGCCCTGCGGAGAAGGACTTGCGGGTATGAGTGGATGAAAAACTGAATATGAGCCAGCAACTTGCGTTTGCAGCCCAGAAAGCCAACCAGACCCTGGGCTGCATCAAAAGATCATGAGCCATCAGGTCGAGGGAGCTGATTCTGCCCCTCTACTCCACTCTAGTGAGACCCCACCTGGAGAACTCTGTCCAGCTCTGGAGCCCTCAGCACAGCAAAGACATGGACCTGTAGGAGGGGGTCCAGCGGAAGGCCACAAAGACGATCTGGGGGTTGGAACACCTCCCTCTCTGAGGACAGGCTGAGAGAGTTGAGTTTGTTTAGCCTGGAGAAGAGAAGGCTCTTGGGAGACCTTATAGGAGCCTTCCATTACTTAAAGGGGGCCTTCAGAAAAGATGGGGAGGGAGTGTTTATCAGGGAATGTGGTGCTAGGATGAGGGATAATGTTTTTAAACTGAAGGAGGGTAGATTTAGATTGGGTCTTAGGAAGAAATTCTTTACTGTGAGGATGGTGAGACATTGGAACAGGTTGTCCAGAGAAGCTGTGGATGCCCCCTCCCTGGAAATGTTCAAGGCCAGGACGGATGGGGCTTTGAGCAACCTAGTCTAGTGTAAGGTGTCCCTGACCAAGGCAGGGGGCTTAGAACCAGAGGATATTTACGATGTTATTAGATGATATTTAATGTCCCTTCCAACCCAAATCATTCTAGGATTCTATGATGATTCTATGGCCCTCCTGGGATGTCCCCCATGCAGCTGACAAAGCGCTGGCCAAAATGATCTCCCTGGGTGAGAACTACCTTTATCCTTAACACAAACCTCCACCTCATGCTTGGCTGCTGCTGCAGCCTTAGGCTGGGAGCTCCCCCAAGGGCAGTGCCCTGGGCATGTCTGTCCCAGCCTGCAAGTATTCTGCATGGACCTGGAGATATGCACCCAGGGGATGCTGTGGCTGGCAGGCAGCCAGCCAGGTTAACAGTATGTGTGGACAGCAGGGCAGTAAGTGACAGGAATATTTTTATTGCTTATGCCCCCCCCCCTTTATTTTTTTTTGGCTGGTAATGGTCCAGGCAGCCAACATATTCTTTAAAATCTCATCTGATGCAGCAGCAAGGTCTCCCTGCTACGTAAGGAAGACAGGTATCTGGGGCTGGTGGCAGCTGCCTCCAGCCTCACGGACCTGCATTCACCTTCTCTAGCTTCACTCTGTTGGCTTGGGTGATTTGGCACGCAGGCTGGACCCTGAGCAAGCTCAGTGGCTTTTTTGCATTCCTCTTGCCAGGAGAAGACACTGCTGTGGGCAGGAGCGGTTCTGTTTCTTTTGTGGGAAGCAGAGAGAAGGACATGCCTTCCCCTGTTCACCAAAGTTACTATGAAATAAAGATTTCTTACTAAAATTCCCCACTCCATCTTGTTGCTTTCTCAGCAGCCTATAAAAGAACTTTTTAAAAAAGCACATCTGATTGGGCCAAAGAAATGAGAGTGTAGGATGAACACAGCCAATGGGAATTATAGCTGAGACTTTTTTTCTTTAGAGTCACAGTGCTCCTGCTATGAAAAAAAAGATTATTTTACTGTTAGTCTAAGTGGCTTGATTACACATCAAGTTATGGTTTTAGAGAGTTCAATAAGCAAGAAACATATGATACATATTAAATCATAGCCTATATTCAGAAATACGTCAGTCCTCTTTTTTCTTGATAGACTGACATCTTGCCCTTATCTTTAGTGTATTAGCTACTCCTTAAACCATTGGTTAGATAATAGCCAAGTATGAAGTGTCCAACACCCTCTTCAACTGATGCCTATGTACTAAATTTAGAGCAGTTTGGAAGCAGGCAGATAAAGTAGTCACGCAGAAGCACAAGGGAAATTTAATTGATGTGAAGGATACTTCGCTACATGGTGAGCTTCTGCTACTGTTAGTTATCCAGCCATAGGCATTTTAAGAAAAATCAGGAATATTTGTACAGAGATTAAAAAAAAATTATTCATTCTGAAGAGGCAAAATGCTGCTGAATGGTCAGTTTTCTGATGTACTTTTGATGATGATCTTCACAGATCTTCAGAAAGCTCTAGTTTGATGGGTAATATGTCAACACAAATTATCGTCATATCTTACAAAAGACTATTCCTACCTTAAGAAAAAACAAATGTTCTTTCTCAAACAATTGTGATTTTAGAAGACATATGTTGATAACTTCCACTATCCTGATAGACTTTATTGTAAACACAGTATTTAGAATATTTTCTTGGACTAAAGACACAGAGCTCTCCTTATAAGGCAAATTGTGCCTTTTCTGGCCTTGCAGGTGCAACCCTTGGTCCGAGGGGCAGCAAAGAGGAGACAGAACTAGTGATTTTAGCCTGAAAGGGCTATTAAGGTGACTCTACTCCAGCCTGGGGTTCTGGACACAAACGTGTTAAAAATGCACTTAGAAGAGCTCTTATCTTTTACAGACTCTTTAGTGGCTATATTATTCCCTGACATATTCCAGAGCATAGACTATCTAGCAATTATTTTTGCTATGCTGGACATGCAGTATTTTAGTCTTTAAGCTTTAACCAACTGTATAAACCTGAAGAAAAATTAGGGAGAGCCCCTCCACATTCAAGCGATCAAACCTCCCCAGTTTGCGTGATGGTTGCAGGATTATGCTCATAGAGGAGACAAGCTAATGTGCAGCATTATTCACATAACCAGCATTCTACCACTCTTTCTCATGACTTCTCCAGCACTCAAGATTATCTTAAGAAATGCAGCAACTCAACGGTTTTTGTTCCTTTTTCACTAGTCCCATTGTACCTACCTGTGATGACAGCCTCTGCTGTAGCCATGTGCATGAGCGTGTTGTCACTTACTGGCCATTTGTCGGGAGAGAGCACCAGGTTCTCAAGCCCTCCGATTTCCTTCAGCTCCTGCTGGATTTTTGCACCCAAGGCATTGTTTTCTCGGGAGAAATTACGATAACCAAGAGCATCCCCTACGGCAGCCAGCACCAGAGCAGCCTTAAATTTATCCATCCCCGAGACACTTTCTGCTTTCCTTTTGTCCAAGACAGCCACCAAACCTTGAACTTCCTTTGTTCCTTTGCCTTCTGCTCAGCTCCCCTGACACTTTATATCAGCCATTGTGTCACACCAAGAGCACTCTCTATAAGGCAAGGACTTCCTTTTCTGGCTCTGCAGATGCCATCTCTTGTCCGGGACCCAACGGAGAGGAAATATTTTATAACCCAGGGATTTTGCAGGGGCTTTGTTCAATGAAACCACGAGAGCGGATCCACAAAGCAAAGTGCAAAAGCCTCGTTTCTGCAACCCAGCGTAAAGCAAGCCAGGAAATCTTTAGCCCTCCCCAGCATAAGTAACTCTACACCCAGAAAAACAGATGCCTCCATAGGAGTGCTTATTTATTCAATAACTTGTAAATTAATATATTTTCATGCCGTTTCTGATATGCTGGAGTCAGCCTCATTTCAGGGACCAGTCAGAAGGAAAGTCTGCGATAAAATGAGTTTCCAAACTCTGTGTAAACACTAATGTAAACAAAATGTTTACAATCTAGTGTAAACATGAGAACGAGGGGTTAGGCAGTAAGAAACCTAGTCAAATGCAGATGACTTCTCCCATTTCTAATTATGCCCTACAGTGATATTTTCTCAACAGCTGTCTTGCTCTGTTCCACCTAATACAAGAATGTTCTGTTAATTCACTGCCCCCCTGGATAAGCACTAAGCGAAACACCAACTTCAATCCCACGCCTCTTACTCCCTGGCAAAGGGTGACTTTTTCCTAAGACCGAGCTCAGGTGCAGCCCAGATTTGGACTCGGGAAGGAAACTATTTTAATAGTATTTAAATGGCATCCTGTGAGTCTAAAAAAGTTCATGAATGAGGAAACCTTGCTTAGTAAGAACTAAGCTTTATTAATACCATCCTTTCAAACTTGATACTTGTGCAGTTATGTGCTTCCTTCTTTTTTTTTTCTGTGCTTCTGCCATGCAGTGCAAAAAGGGGCTCTGTAGTCTTGCAGCTTTTAAAATATATTTTGCCTACAAACACATCTCTGTGTAGGCTCAACAGCTTTCTCCACGGGGTCTCTGAGAATGACTCAGATCGTGGTTCCAAGCCACCATCCTCGCTATCCTAAAGACTCACAAATTACTGCTACTTTACAGATAGAAATACAAATGTAAATATAAATTTAGGTGAATAAACAGAAAGCTTTGATTGGCTTGATAATAATTTTGATAAAGGATACCTGGGGAGAGGTCTTGATCTTTTTCAGAAAGCAATATGGATTGCTATTTGGATGGAAACAGCCAGCAGTGTAAAGGATGTGTCCTCCTATCACCCAGAGTGATAAGCAGGTTGTTGACGTGAGTAGAAATATCACTGTATGTCACAAGAAACCTTAATGCAGTTTCAGAACACAGGTAAGCACCACCATCCCTATTCTACATTGTAGGAAATAACGTGTTAAAGTGGTGAAAGTAGCCTCTGTTAGAACAGCCTTGTTTTAAAGATTAAGATCTGGGTAACGGAAGTATTAAGAGGACACTGAGAGTGTGTCTTCATTGCTAGGAAGGAACAACTCTGCACTTAAAAAAGGACCACATCACGCCCCCCCCCCCAAAAAAAAAAAAAGAAAAAGGCAATTATGCCTTAGGATAATACTAGGGGCATTATGTATGTAGGGACCAGAGGAGATGCAGGGCCAAGAGTTCTTACTGTGGGGCTGTGACTAGCCTGCTCTAGAGATGGCTCGCCATGAGCAGTGAGGAATACCAGCCTCTCTGCCCCGCATCACTGTGGGAACAGGCATCACCCCCCACAACTGGGGCATTCTTAGAGTCACCGCTGCACTGCCAGTTACCTCAGGTTCTGCATATCTGAAAGTGAATGCCCCAAATGGAAAACTAAGGCCAAGGCAGCTTACAAAAATCACACCAGGCAGAAGCACCGACACTGGTATCTCTGTTAGAGGTCCATGCACCCTTCCGTGCCCCCCTCGCCCCATTCCCACAGAGCGTTACGATTTGGAAGCACATAGGAATTGGAACTCGCAAAGCAAGGACAGGAGAAATCATCTGCTGAGGCACTGCAAAGAGCTAGTAAGGGGCTCATCACATGGAAGGTTCCTTCTTGAAAATGGGCAAAGCTATTCTTAGTTTTCCATTTCTCTCTTCCTTCTGAACACGGCTGGCAGTTGCACTGCCCTTTTCCCTCCCGTGAACTTTCCCCTGTTGTATACACACTTGGTAGCCCCTAACGTGGCCCAATTTAGGAACAAAATCTTTGGCTTTAGAAATAAGGCTATATTGAAAACCCAGAGAAAATTTCAGAGAAGTTCTTTTTTTCAACTCTGCAAAACAGAACACGCAACAAAGAATTTAGTTTTTATTTAATTTGTTAATTGCACATGATCTCCTTTTCATGTGGTACTTCCAGCCACTATGAGCTTTCTGGGCAGAGGTAGGTTAAGCACACTGATACGTACCTCTACTCCCCTCAAAGGAGACGATTATTTGTAAAATATCATACTTGCATGTTTTAAACACAGCCAAAATACAGCAAGTCCATTAAGATGGAGAAGTATTCATTTATCATACATATTTACAATTGGAAAAAAATACAAGTAAAGCTGGCAAAGAATGTTTGGTAAATGTTAAATCAGACAAAAATGCAGCTTTGGTGTCATCAGTAGTGTACCTGTGACTGCTTTCAGATGGGGAGAATTGGAATGGGAAGACAGGACAGAGAAAATACTTGTTCGTGTTGGCGGCAACACGCTGTTGTTTCAGCGCAACTGCATTTGAAACCCTGTGTGAGAACACGCAAGCACGCCTTCAGCAAACATGGTTCCACCTGCCTCCTCCTCCAGAGGGGATGTAAATCAGTGATCTCCACTGCCCAGGAGAGGTCTCTTAGGCTATACAGGCACTCTTGTCTTTCATGAATAAATGAACTCGTGAACAGAGCATGGGATGAGACTGCTCCGTCGACACAAGCCCTTCAGCATTTTAAGTTAAAACAAGACTACACTCCAAGCACTTAGCCCATGAGGGAGTGATGCTTCTGTCATTCAAAGACACTCAGTGGAGAAATGCTCCCGATTTAAAGTTCATCCAGTCTGGAAAAGCAGGGTTGATACCAGGTAAGTGTCAGACTTCTGTCAGAGCTGCATCTTTGCAACTACTGAAGTGAAGGGTTTCACTTTAGTAACAGAATAATTCCTTTAGAAATTATATTAATTATAGAACACATTAATTGAGATCCAGGAAAAAATAGACTGGTTTTACTCAATTCTTTCATAGTGGAGATGAATCATTTTTACACAGCTTTACACAACCACCTTAAAGGAAAAATGTGTTTTTAACATCACAGCATAGGCTTCTTTCTTCTTTACCCTCTTGACAGAAACTCTGTGTCATGACATGAAGCCTACAGGGTTTGCCTAAGAACAAATAGAGTAATCCACTGCTTGTAGAAGAGCCATTAGAAAAAAAAACGCATGGGAATTTGTCAAGTACATGCACCAAGAGGAAGTATCCCAATAATTATACTCAATCAAAACTTGAATGTCCTTAAGCTTCCCCAGGCCGTTCTCATTAAGAGCTGAACAACCAAAAAGCCCATTTTAGAGGTGTGCCTAATTCTACTCAGCATACTGTATATAATGCAAAGGTCAGAAAACAGGTTTTATTGAGCAATTTTTAAAAAAAGTTCCCATGGTTGTAAAACATTACACTTTTTCCCTTTCAGAAGGGGTGTGCCTTTTGGTGTGCCACATCGTGGTTGGCATCAGCTGAGGGAAGCTACTAGTGCTGACCCTTGAAGGGAAAAGAGATTGCTGCATCAGCACCTTCGCCGTGACAGGAGCAGGAAGACAAGACTCGTTTGATACCCAAGCAGCCAGTAGCTAGTAAAACCACTGGAGAGGGATACCGGGTGGGAGAGTTTAAACGACATTTATTTCAGTTTAAACTTTCAGAATAGAATTAAGGCAGCTGAACACATAGCCCTGAAGGTCTTTGCACAGACTTCTGAGCATGCTACTTCTCCTACAGAGCACAGAGCCTAGGACTGAGCAAGACTCTTCCTGCAGTTGCAACTCTCATTGCCAGTACAAACTCATGACACCAATTGCAGAGAGTTTGGTCACTGGGAGATACATATAGTGGATGCAGCACTGCAGCTAAACACAGCAAGCTTCTTAAAAGCTTAAAGGTGGCTCAGGTGAGCAAGAGAGACATTTATTATAAATGCTCAAAAATTAATGCGTTACATTCTTGCCCTCTTCTGACTGATGAAATAATAATAATGCAAGAACCTAGTAAATTAACCAGAAAACAACCTACCAGCCTTTGCAAGGCTTCCAAAGCAGAGAGCTGAGAAAAACCATACAGACATCTCACATGACTGACTTCGATCCTTTATGTTGACAGTCCATTTATTCCTTTTTCCATTGCCACAAAATTTACACATGTACAGCTTAGTCAGCAGCAAATCTCTCAGGTGCATTGAATGAGCAGATGCCTGCAGGTTTGCTCTCCTTGGCATGACATTCGTGATAAATTGTACTTAAATTTAGAATTGGCAAGTACAAATCCCATGGCTCAGTTTCAAACACTCTAGGATGGAAAACCAAACAACTTGGCACCAATTTTAAAAATACATACAGCATATCTAGGAACTAATACTGTATGCACTGAACAACTTGAAGACATCTGTACCATTTATTATAAATTGATTAGCCAAGGCGTTACCACTGTAACCACTGCTCACCTAAAAAGCGAGTCAAGAGTGCCCTGTGAAGTGGAATGGTGGACAGCAGCAAATTATTAAAATACCTAAGGACGTCATAATTTGAAAGCTGTTTATTTGCATTTATTTTTATCATTGTTCAAGTGTGAATGTGTTACTCCATGCTATTATTTATAGGAATGTAAAATGCATATGTGGTTTTAAATGGGTAGAAGACTAGGAAGGGCAAAAGAAAAAGCCAAAGTGTATTATGCCTAGGAAGCTGGCAGATAAGGAGCAATGCCTGTCTTGAGAGTATTTTGCCCAGTTTTCCTCTGCTGGAAGGTGTCTTCCATGAAGCATACTCACAAGAATGAGCTTTAAGAGTAAATGAGTAAGTGTGTATATAGAGAACCTGAATACTGTGCTAAGCACCTCCGTTCCTCCTCAGATTACCAAGGCAAAAGACTTCAACCCACGTGCATTTTTTATGCTCTATTTATTTTAAAAGATAGAAGGTTCATCAGGTTGATTTGAAGGAGTTCTGAGCATGAATAAACATTTCACAAGCTCTAGTGCTATGAAACTATTCGAGTTACATCACATACCAATAGATTAAACTACTTCTGGTCAGTTATATTATGGCTATATATTTTAAGTGGCAATAGCAAGCATTCCACTGCTTCTGGCTGGATAAATGCACTTGATGTTATGAGATGTTACACAGTCTCCAGAGCCTACAGGACAGATATAGAAATGGCTCGTTTTGGGAAGGAAGAGTAGGCGAATCAAATGCATTAAAAAGACAATAACACTGTTTTTTAAATCTACTTTGACTTCTGTAGAATACCCGGACTTATGTACATAAATGCACTTCTAAAAAAATGTAGTCAAAAAGTAAGAGTTTGGCTTAATATGACTCCCTAACTCTACACAGCAGAGAGAGGCAGCAGAAGACCAGGACACTGACACCTGGTGGCTGCCATGCAAGATCTCACATTTACAAATACTGCGCTTCGGGTAAAGAGACTACAAATAATAAATCACTCATGGGGCATTTGTAACTTGCCTGCTCTATCCCTATTAACAGAAAACTTGCTAATTTGTTCAAATTTGTCCTAATCCTGCTTTTTAAACATCATGCACAACTGAAAATCTCCCAAGCGGAAGAATGAAGGTAATCTTTCTGTGTGCAGCAGGTACATTTGTTCTTGTAGGCTGCACTGACATAAATGAAAGCTGACTGCTTATATGAAACTCTAAATATTAGAGTTTAAGAGAATACTGTAAGCTTTTGTACCCTCGCAACTAAGAAATAAAATAGTATGCTGTCATGCAAAACTTAAATGATCTGATATGATCCAAACAGATCTAAATCATATAACTTAATGCACTATTTTCTCCAAAATTCTTGCATCTATTCAGCTCTGATTACAGAAAATATATTGATCATAGCTGTGTATACTCTTTAGCAACATTTCGTTTTAACAAACTTACAGTGGCTGTGACAGACTCATTTTGATGAGGTAGAATTTAAAAGAGCCCTGTATGAAGATGTGTAGAACAGTTTCAGGTAAAACTTTTTTGTGCTTAGGCATTGGAAGACACTGTTGAGAAAGAGGAGACTGACCTCTGCATGCTTTATAATCAATGGCTAGTGAAAGGGAAGAAATAAACAATGGAACAAATTCAATTTGGTGAAAACCGGTCCAATTCCACTAGCCTTGAGATCAATTATACAGCATGAATTTACTTTTTTTCCCCCTTAAATAAATAAAATAGAATGCACATCACATGCAGAGGCATGAATGCTTAGTATCATTAATGTAAAGTCACCTTTCCCCTAACTCCTCCTTCAAAGTGGAAGCCAACTAGTTAAGTCTTTGGGCTTATTCACATTTATTTCCTGTGACATGTGCCAGGAATTGCATTGATAATTATGTTGCATTTAACTAGAATTTACAATTATGTTTCACTTTACAAATAAAACTAAAAGTTATATTCCACCAATTCATTATTCAAAATAAATAAAACACATAATTGAAGACTGAATTATGATAATCAAACATGAATTACAAAAGCATCTTTGGTTGTTTAATGTCTACTTCAAAATGGCTAACAAAAAAAGGTGGAGTGGCAACACAGCATGGAGCAGCAGTCCTTCCTCACCAATGCTACTGTAACATGTCCAAGCACTTCAAGCAGAATAATGAGGAAGTTAATCTCACTGCAAGGAAACAAAAGGCTGGATGTAATCAATCTATACATCTAGGACTTAAAAAAACAAATTTAAGATTTTGGCAGCAAGTAAAAAAAGTGTGGTTTTCTGTTTTGTTACAATTCTATATTAGGACAGATCCACAGAACTAGCTTTTATAAAAATACAACATACTGCATAAGTTTTATTTAGGGATTTAATTTATATACCACAAATACTGCTTTTAATATAAGTACAATATAATACAGTTTTATTTATGTAACTGCTGGTGTTCACTTTGGATCATGAACTGAATGGCATGCTGTGCTGTCAAAATTTTAATAAAATGGTCTCTAGTTAAATTTCTCCGAAGTATAAAATCATGCAAAATCTACATCCTATATGATACAACCAGTACAATAATTGAAGCCAAGAGCCTACAAACAGCCTGGACTATCTTCTGAGTTTGTTCTTGAAGCGTCCACAAGTGAGTCATTTTCTTTAGGCAGACAGAATTTCAGTTTTGTCTCCAGAATTTCATCACGACCACTGAAACCAGCAACAATGTGCACAGTTATCAGTCAACAAATCTTCGTTACCTAATGCAGTTCAGAGCACACGTTTAGTCCATACTGACAAGTCTGGGGTTAGGAAGTTTTACGTTTTCCTCCTGTGACTACTGGTCGTGCATATTCCACAAAATCATCTATAAGAACAGGCCACGCTCCTAAAGAGAAGTCAAGCAATTCAGAAATTAATGTAATATTATCAGCAATAAGTTGATCTAGCCTCTAAATACAAAGGATCAGAAACTCACTCTCACTTTTCTGGCCTAGTCTAGCTTTAACATGCATGACACAATAAACACTTGGAAAAAGCACCTAAATAATAAATCAAACATTTTAATATTTCTTGCAGCAATAGTTCTTAGTACAAACAAAATTTAATTAAAGCATAAAAATCCACACTACAAAGTTTATGAACATTAGTTGATAGCAAAACCACAGCATTCCTCCTGGAGCCACTCATAACTTTGGAAATATTTCTGTGCACAGTCATTCCAAAACAGGATTTTCAGCATTAGTAACAGACTGTAAATTGATTTCAGTTTAGTAAAAAAACCATACCCATGTAGACATTCCTGCAAGTAAAAAAATTATATATTTCCTTGCAGTTAGCACCACTGTTGTACAAAAAATACAGTTTCAGTGAGACTCTTGCAGCATAACAGGTTCAAATAGCAGGTGCTATATCATGGTTCTATGAGTTCTATTTACATATTACAGAAAACTAGCTAACCTTCTTATCATTATTGGTTTGGAAGGAAGACACTGTATTTGCAGCTAAACATCTAAGGGTAAATAACTTAAACCAGAAGGTAGCAGGATGTTTTCTTGTTTGTTTATAGCAATCTTTTAGCTCTGCTGTACCGATTTTTGAAGATACTGAAGTCCTGCTTACCTTCCTCATCATAGTTGGACATATCATCTGCAATCATATTTCCAAAGTCTAACAAAAGGTTCCAAGTATCTTTTGGAATTGATCTTTTATGATGTTCCTATGAAGGAGAAGAAATGGTCCTGTTCAATCCAAACTATTTTCAAATTCCACAGTAGTATTTTATATTGACATATACAGAAATACACGTTTTACAAGTATTTTCTTCTCTCTCTTTTTTCTTTAACAGATTTCAGAGCTTCCAATGAAAGTTACAAAATAAACCGCGACTAAAGAAGGCAAAAAACTGTTAGAAGTCTGTGACGGTTGTTTTATTTCTTCCATTCTGCTTTTAGAGTACACGTTCCAAACTTGTTGTGGAAAAGAATAAACCAAATGAACCTTATACTTCTATTTAATGACATCCATTCCAGGTTCTGAAACTGTGCAGCCATGGGTTAGCATTCTGTCATTTCAGTTTGAGCCCTTTTTCTTTACCTCTTTTTACTTGCACTTATCCAGTCTCTCTTTCAACTTTTTGGTTATAGTTGCACCTACACTCACCTTACTAACTCCCAGATTGCCTTCCAGATCCATCACCTCAGCCTCTCTTCAGCCATTCTCTCCAGCACAACGCACTACCTGCATTTGCTTCTCTTCTGCCCAGTCTTTTTCCCAGTCTGTCCTATTCTCTCCTACCACCTCCTTGTCTGATTTCAAATACACTCCTTCTGCATCACCACATTTGTGAGTACTAGTTGCCACACTGGCCAGTTTGAGCAGCACTCCAAAAAACTTCAGTCTTAAAGTTCTCTCAGCTTTTAAAGTTAGCACTCCCAAGAAGAGACAGTGTGTAGGGAAACACAACTACTTAGCACTTGAGAGCTGTGGGATCAAGTCAGACCATTTGTGGCAGTTTGAAGAAAAAAAAAAAAAAACCTGCTTGAAAGCTTTTGTTTTAAACTGACCAATTGGACTATTCCCTCCCATGCTACGATCGCACATCTCATTGGCTGAGAAAGTTTCTCACGAGCGTACTGTGCCTTTAAGAGCCGCGGGCTTTTTGGTCTTTTGGGCTTTTTGCGGCTTTTTGGCTTTTCGGGTCTTTTTCGCTCTCCGGACATTTCCAGCTCTGTGCTGCGAGAGGCGCTGCGGAACCTTGCAGCTTCGCTCCGGGAAAGAGGCTTCTTCAGACATTGCGGCTTGGCTCCAGGGACCTACAGGCTGTCTCTCCTCGGCTCGGACCCTGCCCGCTGCCTGGGAGATCCGCGCCCGGAGGCTGTCTCTGAGTGGAGCGAGGCTGTGTGCCGGGGAAGCCCCCGCCGCGCCGCCTGGGACAGACTGCTCGCGCCGCCTGGAGACCCGCACCCAGAGGCTGCTCTTTGCCTGCTGCTGTAACGCCGTACCCTCTCTGCCGCCAGCGCTGCTGCTTCTTGCTTTGCTTCTATAAACTGCACGACGAGAACTGGTAGGAACAGCGCTTTGCACGTTGGAGCCCGGCGTTCGTAACAGCCACGGTTTCCCTTTGTTCACTCCACGAAAGCACACACGTGGCGACACCATTTTGGACTCCATGTGGTACCGTTCCCCGTTCTCTCTTTTCTCGCGTTTAACCCTCGCCTTTCCATCCTGTACAAACCCTCAGATTTTGCATTGGTTTTTCCCTGCATATTATATATTTTGTTCTAGTTTTAATAAAGGTTGTTTCAGTTTTCCAAACGTTCAGAGGTCTCCCAAAATCTTTCTTTTCCTTTTCGTATCTCTGCTTTTTAACCCTGTTATCTCCCGGAGGAGAGGGGTTCAGGGATAGGAAAGGGCACGTCCCCGTGATTGGCTTGCCTCAGCCAACCGGCGACACCATTCATATTTCCCTTCCCCTGTTGATAACAGCTGTTACTACCTGAAGATAGCAGGTGATTAATAGGGAATTAAATTTCAACACCTAGTTCTGGTTTGCAGTAAAACGTTGCATCTGCATAAGAAGACTTGCTTTCTGAAGGGCTGGAGGTTTTTTTTTTGTTTGTAGTTTTGGCTTTATGTTGTGGGGTGGGGTTTTTTTGTTTATTTGTTTGTTTTTAGCAGTAATACTCTAAAGCTTTGAGAAGAACAAACTGCATGTCAAAAACCTGGAACTTGATCAAAGTGAGGTTGATGACCAACACAACAGCAAACATGTCCTCTCACTGAAGTCAAAGGTCATATCTTGACTGCAAAAAATATGACAAGCAAACATACTTTCTGGAAAAGGTTCCTCAAAACAACCAAAACACAAACAAACAAAATCCCAGCCTAAAGAGTCCTGACTTGCTTCTTTCTTAGGTTGAATTTTTTTTTAATCTAAACACTTCTTCTAAAGTAAATATTCAGGTTAAGTATTTGTAGCAAAGTAAGACACTTTATAACAGATAATCTAGATTATATTGCTTGAAGTAGAGACCTGCAGAAGTGTCTGTTGTAACAAAGTTCATCATATAGCCAAGCGGGGAAAAAAAAGCTAAGACTTGTTACATCTATAAATCTGAATTTGGATCTGTTAAGCATATTAAGGCAGTTAAAACATGAAATGTTTTCACAAGTGCTCTTACTGAAACTGAACAGTGAACAAAATAAATAACCACGCCAAAAATATTGAAAAAAATTCAGAAAATATTGCAAAAAAGTACAAACTTCCCCTCTTAAGCAATGGTGATAATGGGACAAAATACAGAAAGACTTAATTCCCTTAAGCTACAGATTAAAAAAAAAATTGGAAAAAAAGATCAATTGTGTAACATTATATAAGGTGTTTTTTTCAAGTACATAGAAATGCAAATGTAGAAACATGGATGAATGAATCAGGTCTTTAATAAGAATATTTTGCAATTTCTGAAGTTTAATTTATGCATCTTTACTCCACTGCCCACAGAATTGCACTGGTAATAGAAAACTGTCAAGATCAGTTCACAACTTTTATCTAAAAAATTAATCATAATAATTACTCAGACAAGAACTTTCACTTAAAAAGTCTCTCAGGTTAAGTCAATCATAACAGAATTGACATTTAAAATAGACTGAGTCTATGCATTAATACCACAAAAGGCAGAGCATGGTAAAGTACATGGTTGACAGTAATCACAACTGTCTTGAGAATCAAGACAACATAGGTCCAATCTACAATCACGGCTTCCTTTAATGCAGAAGCTTTTCTAAGTAGGAGGCTAGAGGGTCAAGCGAGCAGAATGCTCTAGTGCTTTGCTACATCTTCTTATGTTCTTAATTAGAAAATTATATAGAGAAGATTTAATATGGCTTGATTTAAGACTATTTTATATCAGTTCTCAAAAAGGAAAAAGTTCTAAGGAAGTATTTAGACATCCTGTCTTTTTCTTTACCGTAAGCCTACACAGCCTGTAAGTCAGACTACTGTGGGCCTAGATAGTCAGGAAGGAATATGGTACGTACTTACCAATAAAAATTTATTCCAAAGATCTAGAAATTTAAACCTTCCTGACAAGACTAAATTCCAATATGCAATTGCCATTTCTAGATCTGCAAGAGACAAAGCAACACACAAATATTACAGCACACTAATGCAATAAAACTCTTAAGGTTTAACAATTAATACCCCATCCAGTAGATTATGATACAAATGAAAAACATTCTTTAAAAATCACTACAAAAATTCTAAGGACTGATCCAAAGGTGGAAGACAAGCAGTAATGGTATAAATTACACATTGAACATCACAGTCATAAAGACTAAAATATTTTTGTCACCATCCAGCAGTGCTGGATTAAAGCTACTTTCAATCTAGAGAAACCGAACAAATAGTTATCGATAACTCTGCCTACAAATAAATAAATAAATACACACAAATACAGCAAATATTGATAGAAACCTAATAGAAACCTAAACATGTAAGTCTGGGATGCCAATTCCTGTTGATTTATCACATTTTAGACACACTTGACTTTAAAAGGAATTTAAGGACATGAGGGGATAAAAAAAAAAGATTTGTCTGGGGCATGATAATTCTACAGCATCCTTTACAGCAATAATTTTCTTCTTCTGGTATCATTCAATAAACACCGACACTCAATACTGAAAATGTAAGTCTGAGAAAGCAGCCCTTTTTCTGCACCATGACCAGTGACCTGAGAACAGAGCTCAGCTCATGTATGCCAAAAAGAGGATGCAGCACTGCCACACATTCAAGCAGAAAAGTAGGAGCAATATTAGAAGCAGTGTAAGGGTAGAAAGGACGTTTTCTTGAAGGGCTGTTTTCATTCTCAGCCATTCACAATACCTAATGGCTTCTTGTGCTTGGTCCCACAGGGAACGGCACTAAAAGTATGCATACTGCTGTGCAACCACAAAATGAAGCACAGACTTTCTTAAACCACAAAAAGATGGCAGTTGTGCTTTCAGTGTAAAGTAAGTATAAACAAAACATGAAACTTAATAGAAAGTATTGTCATAGCAGATAAGGCAGAAGCTTGACCTCCACCTGCAAAAGAAAGGAGCATGGTATTTGAAATTGTACATATCACATTACAAACCAAAGGACGCTGTCACCTGACATCATGTCTCAAGTCTGAAACTGATGTTCCAGATTTTTAATATAGCCATTTCCCTAGAGTCTCTGCCACAGAGGGCTGGAGCTCAGACAAACTGCAATAGTTAAGATGTAGAGAAATGCAATACACCTATACCTAGCTACCCAGCGACAGGGCTGCTGGTGTCTGTTCTACTATGAGCCGGGTGCTTTTCGGTACAGAACTTGCTTTATGCCCTAATAGACTTCTTTCAGTCTTTCCTGTCTTTTCCACCATTTTCACAGAAAATAAGTAGAAGAGAATCGTTAATAGCATTTACTTGCTGTTTAGATATGCAGGTTAATTACTCGTATCTGTTACCCCAAATGAAAAATGAAAGAAATAGAAGAAACTTGAATAATCTTAAGGATTTCTAAACCTCACTGTGAAGTGACTAGCTTTGATCCCATTCACTCGGGTTTCTTCACAAAGACTCAACTTTTCCAAGCCAAACTTGAAAAACTATCACGTGACAACATTAAGCAAAATGCACTTTGAAGAAAACACTTTAATAGCAGAAGAGTTTTTACACTTCTGATGGAAATACTACTTGGAAGAAGGTACAGGCAAGAAAACAAAGCTGAGTAAAGATGCCACAAAAAAGTTAAGTGTGAAAGAAAAGGCCACACCTCCTTGGTCTATTTGGCTATGTGTCAAATTTAGTATTATGTTAAGGTGAACTTGATTATTGCAAAATTGTATTTAACTCAATGGATATGAATTATTATCTTAATTAAGTTGATACTTCAGGGATATGTTACATGTGTGCTGCAAATTGACTCTCCTGCACAAAGATACAGGAATTACTTGCTATAATGTTCAATAAAATGACAACCTGCTGAGGATGCTGCTCTGTAGCAGCTGAAACCAGTCCCTGCTGGAGCTGCTCTAACCCCCATTAGAGCCCAAGGAGGGAAGTCCTGATCTTGGTTAAAATTAGCTCAAGGGGGGAAAAAAAAAAAGTAAATCTTCCTCATCTGATTCTCTGCAATTGCACAAACTCACGACCTAACACAAGAGACATTAGAACACAAGGACTAGATGGGACTACCACTTTTGGTAGTGGTGCCAGTTTATGCAATCTTAAAGTATTTGAGAAATGCTGGCCTTCAGGTGCGCTGCATTCTCAGAGGATATGGCTACTCTTCTGTTTAAAGACAATTCCCTACCTACGTGGAAAACTTAGCACTGGAGGACAGAAAAGACGATTTTTCTGCTTTAAAGGGAAGACCTAGTTACACAGAGTTCCAGTTCTGCATTAGGATGATGATAGTAGTATCAGTAACAGCAATGCTGTGGAGTTTGTGCATTTGCTAGAATTAGTGCAGCACTAAAAGGTAAAAGAAAAAAAGAAAAGGCCCTTATGCCATGGGAGTTCTGCACCCCCACAGGAAGATGCTTTTGTGAGGCATGGATTTCTTAGGCAGTCTTAGGAATACCTATTTCAATGCTGCACAGATATGAATGAACACATCATTACAAATAAAATAAAATCAAACCACAATTATAGAAATATGCAGTTTTGCATGAAAAAAATATGCTTCCTACATTATAGAGTAATAATGCAAGCTTTCTAAACGGAAAGAAGAGACAGATGCACAAATCTCTGGAAACTAATACCTAAGCAAGTACCAGTTTCAGTGTCAGTACCTAGCAAGTGTTGTATGTCATGCAGTTCCTTCAGTATAATGGCTTTATAGTCCAAAGATTTTGCATACACTAAAACAAAGCTTCAATATCCAGATATTCAGCTTTCTAGTCTAGCTGTGGCTACGTACAGAATCTATAAAGCTTTCTGTAATAAAACCCTAACAAGTGAGTCACCTAGAAGTGATACCAACTACTATTACAAAATTATTAAAACTAAAATTACTAAATAAAATCTTAAAAATATATACAATAACTAAGTGATACAAGTTCAAGAAAGAGAAAAGGTTAGTAAAATAGTTTTAACTATTTTAAGCATTATTTTGCTAAATAATGTTTATAATAGCAAACATGTTTTAGCACGTTTTAAAAGGAGTTCTTCACACTTGAATTACTTAATCAGCTTTTCACAATTAGAAGTATTTGGCATGCAGTATGATCTATTCTGAAATATTAAAGCCTCATTCTAAAATCATTTTTAAAAAACTGTCAGCCTCTTCTACCCTGATTGAACAGAAAGCTTGAAGTGATAACAAATTAGCACAATTAATGCAGAAGGAGAAATACACTATCAGTTAGACAGTCCGTGTCTACTTTCAAGATTTGATCAAATGCTTATCTTGTTAACAACAACAACAAGAAAAATTAGATTCTTGCATGAATAATAATAACAATGAAAGAATCAAATTAAGCTTCTCATCCCTTTGCAATGATTTTGGACAAGGGCAATGAAGTCATTGCACACAAGTAATCCAGGAAGTGAGAAAACAGAAAGATAAATCAACAGATAGCAAGAAATTGGCTGGAGAGTTGGATTTACAAGGAACATGAAATGAAGTTCATTTAGACCTGCTGCCCCAAAACAGCACTCTGGGACTGCAGCACTCACTTGTCATCCTCTGCCAAACAGAGGTTTCCAGCTCTCAGCCTGCCCTACCAACAGGGTTGCTCATGCAGTCATGTTTGAAGCTGTCAGAATATGAAAACTAATTCACCTAAATCACTGATATAGCTTAAAAGAAAAGAAGTTTAAAGGCAATACATGGGCGTCCTAATGGCATTTAAAAGATATTTAAAAGATATTTATAAGAATACTTTAGTATTAGCCACTGTTATCCCTAGTTAGCATATTAACTAGGCTCTATACATTATGATGGTAGAGTCTACCATGTTTTAGACCTTGGAAACATATTATTTATTTTAATTTCATCTTTTGAGATTAACTGGTTGTCCCAGTAATGCCTTTTTCTTCCTTTATTGATGTTTAATCTTCTTATCAATATTGTAAAGTTTTGCTACTTTATATGTCATCTCTATGAGAGACTTTGGGCAGCTTTTTATAAGCATCATCGCACACCTGTGAGTTTTCTTAAAAGAATACTCTCTCAAACTACATGGGCAGCTTTTTTAATTATTTTCAAAATAACAGGATGCATCAGCCTTACCCAGTCCATCTACAGACACAAACCACAAATTAGTAAAGAATGCAACAAAGCTCAAAGGAAGAAAAAGTTACTTTTATTACACCAGTTAATAAGGATGAAAAAAAAAAATGTTTTGGAAAAGAAAATTTCAGCGCCAAGAGCCCCTTTGTTTGAGGCTTTCTTTCCCCAATGCTTTAACCAAAACTTACTCTACAGCTTTGAAAACAAGAGTAGCCAAAAAACTCTCCAGTTCCCCACACTGCATAAAAAAAAACACCAATCTGGACAGGTGCAAGACACAGAAATCTATGTTATCACCTTGTAAAAATATATGTAGCCTCTGTAAGAGACTGAACTTCAGATAGTTTTCTTTATAGTCATATAACTTGCCCTAAAGTATCATTTGGTTGATATTCTTTGATCTCTTTCCTCTTGTTTTCCTACTGTGATCACAGGCAAATATCATGCTTTTAGAAAGCTAAAACAAAACCTAAACTGCACAAAAGTATTTTGTTTTCATAAAATTCCTGGACACTGTGTGGAAACTAATGCAGATTTGGGAACAGTGGAAACTGGTGTCAATCTCTCTCAAGAGTTGCACTATCACACTTCCTGACCAAAAACATCAAATGAATACTTGCAAGATTCAGTGAGTTACTCGATTCCTTGTTTCCTCACCTCTGAATGACTAAGTCTTCTTTGGCCTCCAAATTACTAAGAACATGGACACAAGAATTAGTTTATTTCCTAATCAGAACTTTTTTGTCTTTTACAAACAAATGAAATCCACATAGCAAAATAACAAGAAAATACCAATACAAGAAAAATCCTTCACCAAATTGTTGAAAGTTTTAGAGGAAAGCAGCCCTTATCTGCAATTAGAAGATCTCTCCCAGAAGGAAGAGAAGGGTAAAACTAGATAAGGGATATGATACAAATACTGGAAGTAGCTAAACTCAAGATACAGCTGAGTTGGATCCATTCACCCCTGCAAAGCAGCAAGCAAAGAACTTCCTAGTGCTCTGTGTTAGGAGACATAAAATGCATCGTGTCAAGTTCAGCCCTGTGGTGGAAGTGAAGAGTGGTGAAGCACAGTATATGGATTTTAAAGAGCTGTGCAGGAATCAGGCAGGGTCTGACTGTACTTACTAACTCTATCTCAGCCTCTGCCACACTGAAGCAGGCTGATATCATTCAGAACCTTTCACATTCATTGAGCATCAACTGCACAAAAGCAGATAAACTGCTTCTGAATGTGAGCTAGGCTTAGAAGAAGATGGCTAGCTAAACGTCAGTTTGAGTGCAGCCAATGAACCTGATTGTAACCAGTTTCAAAATCCTTCCTTCTCTGCAAATCTCTCCATGTACAATTGAGATAAACTACAACAGATGACTTAAACTTGACTGGCTATACATTTCCCAAATAAAAGCCAAGCATGAGTAAAAGAATCAATACGGCATTAGTAGAGCTGGCAGTTATGCTACACTTTTGCTGCTACTATTGGCCTTTTTTGATCAAAGCACCCTGTTCTATACTAGGCTTCTCTTAAACTGGCATTTTCAGAACCAAAAATGTGAACAAAAATAAAGCAAGGAACATACACACAGACCAAGGCCACTGAAACACCTAAAGTATAACATTCACAGACCTCTTCCAAAGTAAACACGAAATTCATTTATTGAACTCCCTCAACTTCTTCCATCCACTCACTCCTAAAAACACCCTACAAATGGATCAATCTAATCCTTCATTGAAAGTGGAGGAAATCTTGATAACTAGTTAGAAGAAAAAACAAAAAAAAAGGACAAAAAAAAAAGATAAAAAGATATCATTCCCTAATGTCTAAATGTCTCTTCAAAGAATCTTGAGATACTGTTATGTTGAAAGCCAAAGTTGATGTTGCTTCAATTAAAAAGAGCACATTATACTCATCTGCGCATAGAAGATGCAACCTCCTTGAAGTCCACATACCGGATGCAAAGATAGTCATTCTTCTGGTCTTGAGGTAATATTTGATTCAAGCCTGAATGCCCTCCTCATGATTCATCGCTTGCTTGATCCCAGGAAGCTGGCAGAGAGAAGGAAGCACAACCTTTTGAGCCAGCAAGCAGGCGAAGGGACTGCAAAGGAGTGATGAAGGACCAAATCTGCTTTTTGTTTCCATGTTAGAAGTTGAAGACCATGAAAGAATGCATTTAAGGTCCTCCATGATGCTGAAACAAACTGTAGTCAACTCCTGAGCATAAGGAATCTCCTGAACGTGTCTTGTTGGGGCTCAAAGGAAGACCCATTAAGAGACTCACCGTAAGTATCAGGTTCAAGAAAACAAAAAGGGGGGGGGGGGTAGGTGGGGTGTGGGAAAATAGAGAAAAAGGGAAGAAAGATGGAGCTAAGGTCTTGTTTTAAGATTGAACAGTGTCCTTATAAATCTGAACCGCTCTGTATACAACACGACAAAACATCTATAATCCTATTCTTTAGTACGCTTATCAACCAAGAGCTAGGATGCAAAATTTCACTCAGACTACAGTATAAAGATAAAACTTAGAAGGTGAGATAAACCTCTCCAAATTTGCACCATGCTAAAAAGATTTATTGTACTAAAAATAGCAGCAAGAACTGAGAGAGCAGATAAAACAGAGAGAATCACAGTTATCCATAATAATTCTTTGAAAAGCCTCCTGACAAACCAGACCTTAATAAACTGCACCTTTTATATGTAATTTGAGATAATGTAAAATATTCAGATGAAGTTTAAGATATCTTAAATATTATGCCTGCCAGGTCCAATATATAGCCATTGGGATGGCACTGCTGTGTTGAAACCTTGCTATCTTTTTTCCTGAATTCTGTCCACCATTTAGAGAACAGTTTTAACAGTTCTCAGCACCCATGTTTTTCTTATATAATAATCAAATCTATTCAGATGTATTTGAAAGACACTTGACAGTTTGGTCCTGAGTAACATTAACCAGAATATAATTTTCTGCTCAAAGAAAATCACAGTTGATCTTCTGCAATATGCTTTTGCCTCCTGCATCTCACTACTTACAGGAGCTATCACCTAGTGGGATTGGTATTACTTCTTTAAACAGCATGTGTCCAGACAGAAGCATACTACTAGACAATATGAAGCTAATAAAAGTAAATGGAAACATTCAAGATGGATGAGATTACAGAGACAGAAGTCTTGCAGATATAAAAAGAAATAAAAATTCCCTGGTATCACCACATGAACTGTGGAAAAAACAACTCCTATAAAAGGCAGTCCTATTTCTAGGAATGAGGATCAGTGTACTGAACTCTGTGCCTTTTTTGGGGAATGACAGAACAGATGTAACAATTTATGGGAAAGGTTTCTTCCTATTTAATTACATAAAGGCAGAATTTCCTGCAGTGGTTTTGATGGAAACTGTAGAATAAGAAGAAATTAAAAAGCAACGGAAGACAGGCTGTTCTAAAAATAAATAAAACACAAAACTGCACACACATACCTCCTCCCAGACCGCCTTCCTGGAGCAAAATCCACTGCATTGTGAAGACAACTGATTCTCCCAACGCAAAAAAAAAAAACCCTTCTAAGAGCTTCTGTGCCTTCCCACTCTCTCCCTTACAAATGGCAGCTGATGTAACAAAAGATACTATCTGTCCTGCTGATACTTCCCCAAAGAGAAATGTTTGGGATACACAGAGATTTTTTTCAAGTTATGTTCCAGGCAAAAAGGTTCAATGAAAACTGACAGTAATCTCGGAAACATCTTTTAGAAATTCAGTCTGAAAGTGCTGATGCTCAAAGAGAAGCTAGACATGGTGAAATTCATCTCAGCATGCTGAAGCAACCTCAAACCAGTACCTACCACCTTGAGAGCTCATCTTGAGACTTCACAGAGGTTAAAGGAGATTCTAGAAGAACCTCAGTGGTTCTCTGACAAACTGGGAGAAAGTAACTTGTCCATGGGAGTCGGTCCTCTAACTAACACTGTCCACTACTTACTCAGATGATACAACAAAGAAAACTTTTATTAAATCTGCAACTTATACAAAGCTTGCAAAAAGTGTAACATGGTAGAGAACAGGATTAGAATTCAAAATTATTTGGACAAATTGGAAAACCGCTTGGAAGTAAATAATAAAGATTTCATTAAGGAGAAGTGCAAAGTCATATAGCTAGTGGGAATAATCGACCGCAGAAATAAAAAATTAGAATTAATTGGGTGCATTGGAGTTCTGCAGAAACCAATAATAAACTGCAGACAGTATCAGTGACATAAACATAAGCAAACTTAATAATGGGATGTAAAACAAGGAGCAAAATACCTAAGGTGCATGGAAGATATTTAGCTCAAGACATGAGAAAATTAGATCAATTTGACTGCAAAGGAAAAGAGAGTTGGAAGATAGAATTTATCAGTGTAATATGTTTTACACAGTCTAGACACTAAGGTAAGATGCACAAATACGTAAAAAGTTGTTACTAACTCTAAGAAGACATATTCTGCATATTTACACTAGATGGGTATGTATTGAACTGAAGAATTCAGGAACAGAGATTTAAGTTATATGCTAGAAAAAGGAAAAAAAAAAATCTAACAACAGGTTTGAGCGAGCACGGACATAGGTGTAGACTTGTCATTGGAAATTTAAAATTGTACTATATGAAGGCAGTGGCTCCCAAATGTTCTCAACCAGAGGACCACTGCCTACCAGAGTTCAAACCTTGCTGATAATTATGAAACTGAAAAGGCACGTTAGTATTGCTAGCATACCACTGAAGATTTGGTTAGAAAAGCATCTGTGAGGAATGGTTTTGGTAGACACTGATCCTGTCTGACACAAGGGAATACGCTATATAAGTATTTCTTTATTTTTTCAGATTTAAAGACCACCTGCCATATTAAAAAGGAACCCATGAAGCTCTGTATTTCTTTATGTTCTTCAGGGAAGATGGGGCAAAAAAAAGTAGTAACTGCTGCTTATAACTTCTTAAAAGAACAGAAACAGATTAAAAAAACAAATCATCTGAAACACACTAAAATACTGATAGAGGAATGAACATGACTCATAACCAAAGCATCACTGTTTGGACATTTTAGATGTATTTCAGCAATTTCTTATAGTTTCAATATGTTAAGATAATAAACGTGAAAAATAATTGCATGAATGAGTCTTCTTTGCCTATCACAGACAATTTTCTAGTGAGCTCTATTCGCAAGAGTTACTTCCATTAAAAATAAAAAAGATGCGTTAGCACTTAGCCTGAAGGACCCAACATAAGGACAATTTTAATTATGTCTTCCTTTATGAAAAGATTTTATTAACAATCTGCTAAGAGTAAGAACTTCCCATTTGAATCTGGCACTATGTCAAATTACAAGAGGAAAATCTTTCACAGTGAGAACTACCAGCCACTGGAATAATCTCCTCAGGGAAGTGGTGGATTCCCCAACACTGGACACTTTTAAGAATTCAGTTGGACCGGTGCTGGGCCGTCTTGTCTAGATTTTGCTTTTGCCAAGAAATGTTGTATCAGGTGATTCTTGAGGTCCCTTCCAACCTGGTATTCTATGAAATTTGCTTAGTTTTCAAATAGGTGTATTCATAGGTCACATGTATACCCCAGAATCAAGCAATATTCTTTTAGCCTACGGATCACTCCTCTAAACAGTGAATGCAACAACTACCAGAGTTGGTGATTTAAACAAGTGTAATAAGAGGAAGCATTGGATACTTCACACGCCAGAAAAATCGTATTAAAATATTTTGCAATTGAAAGTTAGGAAAGAATTCCTTTGATTATTTCCACTTAATTAAAACCATTCACTTTTATACCTACTTGACATAAACTTACTGACCTCTCTCAGTCTTCAAGACACAATTCAAATGTGAACATATGGGAGCGAGTAGGCAAGCACTATCATGGAAGTATGGCACCAGAAACATTTCAAGGCACGCAGCTTGGGCAATGGTTTAACAGCCTTCTATACTAGGTAGCACTGCATGTCATCTAACATGCACGTGGAGAAGAGGAGGAGGTCAACACCTTAAGATGACCTAGACAGAGCTAGGCACAGATTTATACTCTGATTTATATTCGGTAATAGTAATTTATATTTGGTAACAAATCTAATTATATGGTCTGTTTAACTATCTGGACTGAATTCATAAAAGCATCGTGAGCCGAGACTCCAAACTTAGTCAGGGAGACGCAGACTTCGTACACGGAGGAGGTAAATTTCAACGTTTCCTTGACAATAGAGCATATAGTCATTGAGACACAAATACTACCTTAGTGGTGGAGAGAGGGGAGGGAAGATGGACAGTTTCTCATTCTAGGAGAAAATACACAGGGTATACAAAGAAAAGGATGTCACATAAAAAGGCACATAAGCCTATATTAAATGTAGCTGAAGCAGCTGGAATTCTCTGCTCATACAGATGCTCCTGTAAGATAACTGACTGAATTTTTTTCCTTACTGAATATTTTTTTGCTGAAAGAGAACAAACTTAACTCTTAGAATAATTGCAGCAGGAAGCAGTATGTTGTAAACACCAGCCTGCAAACTTTTTCCCCTCCATCTCTCTGCTCCACTGAATATAATGGCATTCCCTGAAAGGATTTCAACTCCAAACCTATAAAGTGTTAATTTTTATTTGGATAAGCTATCACTGACCTCAATAACTTTATAATGTCATATTAATCATATTAATCAATATGCTTGCTCAGCACTCTCTTTCTGCTTGACCTACAGTGAACCAAGTTCATACCAGACAGAAGTATGGTGTATCTTCACTGAAATAAGAGCAGTGGCACCTGCTTATGTTTAATATCTAGAATCATCTTTGCAAAACCAGAAAAAAGTCTGATGAAAACTGTCACCAAAATACTGCTGTGTAAGAACTGAGCACTACTTGACATTAAGAAACAGTAAGCATTACTAGAATTATTAAAATTCCTGAAAACTGAAACAAGCAACAGTTCCAGTCAACTCTTTCTACAGTTTAAGCCTAACTTAAATTTTTGTACTTCTTACTTTCTCCCGCCAATACGTAACTCTTAATGCAAGCAGGCACTTTGGTGTTTGGCACTATTGCCAAAAAGTACTATTCTTATACCACAGAGAAAACTTAGACTTAGAACTTCAGACTTAAAAATGAAAGGGCCTGGACACCAAATAAACAGAAGTAATGGAAAAAGTAAGTTTCCTTTTTTCCTCTTCATGTCAAATAAACGGTACACTCAGTTCCGTAATCTGGGTTGGGCTGCCTTCCCTCCTCCTCAATTTGTACAGGCTTAGGTAAAAAGCTTTTGAAACATATTTCCCAAGTACATGAGTTTCATGTTGGAACTGATCCAACTGAAACAGGAAGCCATTTGTAATATTTCTTTAGGTATTCCATAAATTCCAACCTCTACTGTAATGGACTTACCTTTTCTGCAATCTGAAAGTACTAGGCTTTTTAATGTAGAGAGGCAAGAAAATGAACTACTAAGTGACTTGAATTCCAACCAGTCTCACAGAACCACTACAAGACTATTTTATTTTTGTGTCTATAAAGGTAGCATGTGACTTATGAAATGTAATTTTCATGTAATGAAAAATGAAGATGCTGCAAAAAATAAAGAAAAATGGAAACTAGCTAAAAGTTGCCCACAGTTTTAAAAAGAAAAAAAACCCACAACACTGGGAAAGAAAACAGATCCTATTCAAAGTAATTCACAAAAAAGAACATGGAATAGATACCTCTCATTGAGAAGGTCTATACCAATATTCTGCTCTGCCACCTCACCACTCTTCCAACAATTTTTGAGAAGTATTTATTAACTTGTTTGTCAAGGAACTGACTATTCAAAAAAAAAAAAAAAAAACCCCAACCCCAAACACCAAACCCCCAAAACCACTTCCTCTGACCCACAGCACAATCAGAACAGTGATGATGGTACAGTGCTATTCTACGCACAAAACTGCTTAATTCCTTCCTACACAGTGATTTTTAAAGCGGACATAAATTTGAAAGGATATAAGATTTCATCTTACAATTTTTTTATCTAGTCACAAACTTTAGATATTTTTGATTTGAAGAGAATAAAACACTGGAATTTAAATAATACAAGGCATGGACTGGGACAAATCTCAAACTTTGTCAAGAATAATAATTTAATACTTTATACACTGTATGCCTATTTCTATTCACTAGTTTTGAACCAAGTCCATAATATTTTTTTTAAACTTTACATAAAAACTGCGAGCTACATCAAAAAATTTAGAAAAAACAGTAACTTTTGCCCAGAGTTTTCTCCCTTTTCTTAGCCAATATGGACATCTTGTTTCAGTTGTTCTGAACCAAATGGAAAACACAAGATGCTCACTAGATCGATCTTTAAAAAAAAAGTCTGACAGGTCTCTAAGAACTGCAGGAACTTCCTTTGATAAGAGGACAGAGAATGTCAACACTAGAGGAAAACCCCATTAATTTATCTGTACCTATGGGACATTAAAGAAGAGATTAATTGAGAGAAGATGGGAAAGAGAAGTCAGTGAAAGAAATCAATAATGAATTTACTATAAAATCATCAATGAGAAAACAGTATTATTGGAATTATTTGGAATTTACTTCACTGTCTGTAGATATTTTCTCAATTTTTTTAATACTTACCTAGACCTTTTTGTCCAGGGTTTTTAGCAAAGTTAAAAGTAAACTGATAGAAATCTTTGAACTTTGTTGGATCCTTTAGCTCTTGTTCCAGTCTTGGCAATAGAGCTTTTAGTTTTTCTGTGGTGTCACACCTGTTCAAAAGAGGTTACATTACTTGTAAATATTTATTCTTTTAAATTTTTTTCTTCTTTTTTTGTTGTTTTTAAAGCTTTAGTTTCAGAGCAAAATAAATCAGTTAAGATAAAATCAGAGTATCTTTCTGGATAGCATTCTTAAAAATATAAACACTCATGAGTCTTTACTAAATAATTTAAAGTGGAACATTATATATAGGCATCCATTAAGTCCACAAGGCAAACAGGATTCAGTGGTTTAACTCCTTTACTCAGTCTGTTTATGAGTTTATGCACTCAAACAGCAGATGTTATTCTCTTCTTAAAGAACATATAAGCCTCACTGAAAACTGCTATCCTTGCCCCTTTTACAGCTTTTGTAACACAAGAGCATAGGTTTTTGCTTTAATCTAGATAGACAATACTTATTCCCTGCTCTACCTCAACGAAGAGCTGCATACTACATTTACAGTTAAAGGACTTTCCAACAAAACGAACTACGATTTGCAGTTCATCCTCTCCCCACCATGAAACACTTGTGGATAAAACCTAGGGAAAAAATGCGTCTTTGACAATAGCCTCAAGGCTGACAAACTGTGTAACAGCCTGGCACAGGTAAGCTAAGATAAATCAAGTTACTGAGACTCTAACAGAAACATATCCCTTAATAACACAAGACTGGAGCATTTTCAGTGAAAGCACCTGAGCTGACAAGATGCAATTTTAAAAGAAAAAGGGTTTCCTTTGCGCCAAGGAATCAAATGAATATTCAAAGTTTATAGGTTATTACCAGTTTTTTTAATTGTACCTAGAAACTCAAAGCAAAGAAAATAAGTTTCACAGAAGCAGCTAACTGTGAAACTGCTTTTTGAAACTTCACAGTAGCTAAATGTTTGTATTTATTCTAAAGATTCCAGAATAATTTTATTAAAGGATGGATAACTATAGCAAAATCCGTAAGATGCAGATGTGGTTTTAACTGTCCTGCATGGTACAGATAAAAATAAGTACCTTTCTGGCCTCCAGCAGTACCTGGTGTAGAAAAGATAAAAGAATTCTGCCAACAGTCTTCAACTGAGAACTTCAGTTTCATGGAGGCTTGATCTAGTTAACAACAGGGACAAATATCATACCTTTCCAAACATATCCTAAAGGTGCTACACGAACTAAGCCTCAGGGAATTTATTTTCATTCCGATCCTTACCTATGTTCAATGCTAAAAACCACAGACACTGCACCTCCAGTACGTTAACAAAATCATTCCAAATTCTCCACAAGCACTATACCAGTGGCCATCAGGTATGATCAAATTACGCTCCCAAGAACACAATAATGTGTGTTGAGCAGAAAGAGATAAAAAAAAAAAAAAAAAAATCACAGGCCTCTGAGGAACTGTATCAGAGACAGTCACAAGGACATAGGAGCAATGTGACAATAAAGTTACAAAACAAAATCCAAGCCAGAAGCCACAGGTGGTTTAGCAAAACCTTTTTAATGAGTTATATCAAATAATGCTGGCAGCCTTTAATGTAACAGCAGGAGCACTTGATTGCTGTCCATGGCTAGAAAATCATTATTCCTACAGTCTCTACCGAAAGTGACAAAGCAGTACACGTCAGATGATATAGAAAGTTAATTCCTCACAATTTCTGTATATCTTTATCTAAAAGGGAAAGCTTAAAGAAGTCAATAACCAGTGAGGTCAGTAAGAAGAGACTGCTAGAACCCCTGCTCAAGAAACAACCATAGATTTGCAAGTTTGTCTACTATAGAAAGATACTGGTAAGATGCCATTCTAAGGTCAAATTAAATTATTTAGCTACAAAAAATACGCACAACTAATAAACAGCAAATCTCCACCTATCTAATGCAATCTATTTTAAAAACCCCATCATTTTTGACACCTCTATATTAGAAATACTGCATCTCTTCCAAGGAAAAGTTATACACCAAATATTTAAGATAAATGCTTGACTTTATTGCTAAAGAGCGGCAATGTTGTTTAACCTCAAAGTCTGTTGTTGAGAACAGCTCCATAATCTAGGAAGGAAAAGAGACTTTTCAACAGTTACATCACAGTCAGACTAAACAACCTTTTCTACTACCAATAACCTCCTTTTATTTCAATTTCTTATAGCTGTTCTATACAAATGAAGTATCTAGTATAGAAGGCAGTAAGAAAAATCTATGGTTTGTAAAACTGGTAAAAAGAAAGTTGCATTTGGCAATGATAAGGTAAAGGAAAGAATTGAAAGATCTTCTCTGTTTTTCTATTTCTTTTCTGCTTCAACACTGACTGAACATTTTTTTTCCTTCATACATAACCAGTGACTTCCAGCTCTTAACAACACAGGGTCCAACTCAAAACCTTAAAACAACCATCCATATGTTTGTATGAATTATCAGCATATCTGTTTTCCTTGCTGTACAGGTAGGAATTATCCTGCTTGACCCTTACTGCAGTCATTGTTAAGGCTTTGCAGTAAAGTGCCAGTTTAAGGAAGACGGGACACTACAGGCATTTAGCACCTGTTAAGTTTGGCACCAGCCTTACCAGCTTTTTGAAGCTTCACACAATCCCAATTAAAAATATTTTGAACATAAACCAAGCTCAGGCCTTACATTTTGAACTACACAGAAATGGATACTTACCCCAACTCTGTCATGCCATCAACAAATTCCTTTTTACTGAATTCACATTGAGTAGCTGCCCTGAACTTCCACGCTACAACCAGAACACTGATACTGGCTGGGTCCAGGCTTAAATCATCGCAGAACTGTTGAATCCCATCAATGCCAATTTTATTTTCATCTTGTGGGTCTGCAGTTCAAAACGCAAAGAGGAGAATTGTAATAACTTATAAAAAATATTTCCAAATAATCACCTACACCTTTGATATGCTGCATAACACAGGTCTTCATTTTTTCATAACCTTCGCAAATGTCTTCACTTGAAATTTAGTTAATTTTAGAATTAGTACCTGGAAGATTATCTGTAAACAGATTAAGTATTCTGCAAACTTCCCTAGAAATTGGTTTGCAACTTTTCCCTACATTCATCAGCTAATGTCAAGAAAATAGTTTTGTCATCTCTCCACAATGCTCCATGATGGATCTGAGTTAACTGAGGAGATGCCTGACTACACTGAAAAAGAGTAAGGCTGATAAACACATAAAAACGTATATTATACTTATTGGTTAGCATGTATTAAACTTAAAAGAAAATAACACCCCCAAAACCCACAAACCAACTAAACAACCCCACCCCCAAACAAAACCAAGAAAACCACAACTACCAAGTGAGCCCACAGATTTTTTTTACTGATAGGGATATTTGAGAATCCACTATAGCTGTTTAAGAACCACAATGAACTCAAACATTTTTGGTTTTTATTTATAAATCAGGGAAATCACCAAAACATAGCTCAAACAAAGCCTTAGCATAACAGGGTCTTAAGCGAAACAATACAACTTAGGAAATACTGTTTCAGTACTAAGTTTATGATCACCTTGAATGTCAGGTAACTACCTGTGTCAGGGTAGATGACAGAACAATTCTATCACTATAACAAAATTTTCTCTCAAAAAATCCTCCAAGCAATCAAACAAAAACCCCTGCATGTAAACTTAAATAATTGGAGGGGAAAAAAACCCAAAACCACCCCACCAAAAAAACACAGGAAAAAACCCACCCAAACTTCAGTTTTCAAAGCTTGACAGTTTAAAAACCGCAAAACTGTCTTTCCCACCTTTTCATAGGAAGATATTTAAGCTGGGCTATGTAGAAAAGTATCCCTCAAGTAAATTTAAGACTAACTCATTACACTAGTAAGATTTTCACCATGCTATTAAGTCTTTATCCAATGAGCGATTAAAAAAAAAAAACAAGTCTAAAGAAAACTTCTTTTTTCCCACGGGTGTTAAGCTAAGACCTCTTCCACTTTTCCAGCCAATACTACAGTGGAAGACATGCTAAAATGCAGAGGGGAGGTTAATTTAGCAAAGACAGACTTCTATCCATTAAACACAGACTTACACCCATGGTATAATTCAGGGACCTTTGAGCAGGAATAACAAGTAAATATGTCTATTCTATGTGCCAGATTTAGTTCCAAGACATATAAAATGTATTTCTTGTATATTTTGGGAGTAATCAAAGAAGGCAGAAATTGCACTAGTGTTGAAATCGGATTTCAACAAGGTCTGTTTCATCCTTATCATATTTCATGTCATCCACGTAACTAGGAATAAAAATGGAATTGTGGTTTTGACAGAGTTACAGGATAAACAGATAAGAAAACTAACAAAAAGCACAGAAAATTAAATACCTCTCATTTCAGATTTCAAATATAATGCAGTGTATGTAGTATTCTATGCGCCCTGTAGGACAAAGGAAGTCCTTGTTTTGAGGTCAGTGACTCAGGTTTAAGCTACATATGAAAAAATGAACAGTGCTTAGCTGAGCCTTTGATTGTTTTGCACATCTTGTAAGGGTTTTGTTCAAGTTTACAACTTTAAATTGTTAAGGTGCTAGAACTGTGAAGGTGTCCTGCTAACCAAAACACAGACAATAAAATTAACTAGATTTTCTTTTACAAAAGCCAAGTGGTACAGTTATCCATTGCTAAAAGATTTTGAATAATGAAAAAAAATAATCACAAATGTTATTTATTTTAGGTATCTTAGTAGCATTTACTTTAGTAATGCTACTTAGTAGCATTTACATTTTTTAGTATTACTATATTTACTAAAAAATATACACATTGTATATATTTTTTAGCCAGCAATCTCTAAGAATTGCATGCAAGGAGCAAGCAAAATATTTAGACATATATATGTTACATATATGTGTAAATATATATAAAACAAGTCAAAAAAGTAGTTCTTTGGTTAAGGGTTTGTTGTTTCTTTTTCACAAAGGAAATGCTATGGTGTTGCTGCTTCTTTGATCCTACACAATCCATTACCACATAATAATATTGAAAACTGACTATACTTAAAAGAGCACACATTATGTAAAGAGTAATAAAAAAAGATGGAAACGATACCATAGGAAGAGGATAAGGTGTATACAAGGCATGCCATACACCACAATTATAAAGGTACATAAAAAAAGAGCTCTTAACAATTACTCAACCAGGATTTTAATACATGAGATGTATGGATCTCAGCAGAGGCTGGTAACGATTCTGGCCCACCCTGCTCTAACATGTAATGAACAATGCACACATTCATGTCAGATGGCCACATTTCAGAGAGCACTGTTACCTGGATCACGTACATTCTTATATTCACATGACCGTCATTACTTTTTTCTGTTCTTTTTAATGCTGCTGTAAAATGAAACAAAACAACTCTGCCTTTAATCCAATTCCCTGTGATTCTCCCTCCAAGCCTCTCTGAACAGGCACATCACTTTTGCTGTACTGTGCCAGCAAAAAGAATACACTAAGGATGGAGTTTCTATGACTAGTTTTTGGGTTTTCTTATTTGACTGTTTTGTCAGACTCCTAGCTGTAATGTTATCTGAAATGTTTTTTATTTTAATGTCTAGGAATACTACTACCTTGGAACAAAATTAACTCCCTCAAGTATTAGTGTAAGAATAAGATGTATTCTTTTGCCGCACATAGTGCATTGTACATAGATTTAGTAGCAGCCACTGGCAAGCAATAAATCAAATAAGTTGCATAATAAGCTTTACTCTCCACCATTTGTAGCTGACACTATTTCCCCATGACAGGTTTAACTTCCTACTGTGAATTTACTTTAAACTCTACAGGAATAACCACAGAAGTTGTGTACCAACATTAAGAGCATTTAAAACCTTTTTCATTCTTATCTCACTACCACAAACACTGAGTGAGAAGCAAAAGCTAGCACTATTTCTTTAGAAGTCCTTAAGAATGGCAGAGGGAAAAGCTTATGTACCACCCAAACAAAATGGTTAGAAAAACCTAAAACCCACGTCACAAAAACCAAGTCTTACCTTTGTATCGATTATACAATTGCTCTAATTTCTTCCGGTCCACTGAATTTTTCATGGATTCTTTGTAGTACAAGTCTGGATTCTGGAAGTAGTTGTCTGTTGCCACTTCTAGTTTCCATTCATTCTGCATTAAGCAGTATATAGCAGTCCTTTCACCAGCCTGGGTAAATGCCATAAACTGGCGGACCTTGTCCTTCTGAGACGACTTAAGCTTATGCTTTGGGATGCAAAAGAAGCAGGAAAGCCAATGAAGCTAATCCAGAAGTTTGTTTCAGCATTCTACTACTAACACCTATCTTTAAAAGGTTTTAGTTTTCTTGTTGATGGCAACTTTCACTTCAGAATTACAGGAAGACAAAGCCTTGTTCTTCTGCAGTTAAAAAGACAGCATTTTCTTCTGAAAATTGAAATGACAGCATCTATGTATACATTTTTAGCAGCATATACTCTAGCAATAATAAATTAGTATTTCTGCTTTATTGCTCACATATGCACACGTTTTTCTATAACAGCAGTAAACACAAGTTTTGTCATATAACAATAAGGTTATCTTCTGAAAATATGCCTAGTGGTTATACAAACAAGAAATTACAAAGGCATAACTTATAGATTCTCAGATTCTAAGTCCTTCATACATGAAGGAAAACTGCTCAACAGTTTCCCTAATATTTTCCTAGCAACAATGAGCAATGCAAAGTTTAATAATTTTAAGTGATTAGCTGAAAAAGGCAGAAGGATTTCTCACATTTTTTGTTAGAAACCATTGCCAACAGAAGACATACAACAAAAAGAACATAAAGCAGACATGTCAGAGATTTGCTATATGCTATGAGACTAAAGTTGCTGTAAATGTGATCTAAAACTTTAATTAGCTCTGAAAAAGAGGTTTATACTATTAATATGTAAAACAACAAACCTGCCTATTATAGTCATATACAGGAACCAATAAGATGTTTCTCTTAATGGCAGGGAATTGCAGCAACCATATTGACACCATATCCCCAAACTGCTGGAAAACCCAAGAAGTGAGAACAGGGATTTTATAGGGAGAAAATTTGCTTCTTTACATGAAATTGGAAAAAGAAGGCAGTAGCTTAAATCAAACTCTGATCTTTATTATATTCTGACACTTTCCAGTTTTGTTAAACCATACTTAATACATGTTCTGGGGCAAAAATTAAGCTGAGAAATTTGTCTAAGGTTCCTCACTACTGCTTAAATCATCAGGTATAACAGAAAATTTACTGGTCAAATACCAGGGAAAAACTGACTCCCAATTCAGTAAGCAGTGGCAGTAAACATAGGACCTTCTTTCAGTTTGTTATCTCTTGTACACATACGGATGGTGACATCTTGACTACACATGGTCCTCAGACAAGAAATACATTGTGTAAACAAGGTAAGGGCTTTGGTCTTTTCTACAAGATTTTTCAATTTTATGCAAGAAACATGCAAAGTTCCTTTTTATACAAGAAGAAACAAGTACAGTGGGAAAAGAGCTGCAAAAATAACTACAATGTTTTTTGTTAAGAAAATACTCAATAACCCTTTAACTGCAAGCTCTGTGTAACCTCCCTCCACACCCCAATTTGCATTATGAGAGTTTCTCTGCACCAAGATCCCCCTCAGTTACAGAAACTTCTTTTGAGCAACAAACTTAGCGACGATCACTTCAAGAAGGTGGTCTATGACAACAAACCCGAAGTATGTCCTCTTATAAGTTTACTTCTGCCAGGTGTTTAGGCATATTTTCTAGTTTTATAATGAAACACAGAATTATTTGAAGAAATCAGAGATAAGAAACACACTCTACTATCCAATCTACTCCTGGATTCCCAACCCAGCAGGCCAGAGCACTGGTTCATGGACCTCTCTACCATGTAGCATACTTTCTACTACCTCTTTGTGTTCAACGACCCGTGTAGCAGACAGCGGTACCTACAAGACTCTCTACGGGCCAGGGGAAGCGTGCATTTTGGCATGCCCCCTCACTAATGGGACCCAAATTCGGAGGTGTGCTTCCCATCAAGACATCATTAAGTCACGTTTCGGAGGCCCTATCAAAACAGTAATCACACCATACGGCAAATCCCAGGGAAGTGCTGAGGTTGACACACCGCGGGCTGCGGCAGAGGCACCGTGCGGACCCTGCCCGGGACAGATCCGACCACTCGCCCCGCAGTGGCAGCACCAGAACCGGCCCCACCGTCTCATTCATCCCCTGCGCACCTTTCCCTCGCCCCTGGCCCCGGGAAGGGAATTTGTACCGCACTTTTTCCACCGCCTCCAACACCCGGCGCTGCACCTGCCGCGTCCCAGGCGCGGGGAGGCGGCCAGCGGGAGGACCCTGCCCGGTACCAGAAAGCGGGGCGGCGGGAGCGAGGGAACCGGGGCTCCAGCAACCTGCCCCGCCAGCTCGAAGCCCAAAAAAGGGAAAGGTACGCGCTGCGCCGGCGGCCAGCGCTCGAAATACCCGCGGCGGCGCAGCCCGCCCCGCCCGGCCCCCTCCCCCCGCCCCCAGTGACCTTCTCCGCTCCCGGCCCCAGCGGACGGGGCAGCGGGAGGGCGACTCCGCACGGTGTGTGTGCGCGCCCTCTCCCCGTCGCTCCTTCCCCCTCGACCCTGGCCCGCACGGACACCCTCGCCTGGTGCCGACCTCCCCGGGCAGGGGAGCGGGACCCAACGCTGCGGGAGGGGATGGGAGCGGCGGGCTGTGGGGGCGCTCGGCTCGCTGCTCGGAGTTGTCTGGGGTTCCCGTTCCCCGCCACAATTCCTCTGCCTCCCTCCCTTCGCCCCCGCTCCAACAACCTACCATTTTATCACCGGCGCTCTGACCAACTTCACCGCCCGGCGCCGCCTCCCGCGCACGCGCGCACCGGGCCGCCCTCGCCGCCTATCGCCGGCCGCGCTTGAAGGGACCAGGCGCAAAGGCGGAGCGCCGGGACCAAAGCGGGTATCCGCAGCGCCGGCGGAGCCCGCGGCCCTGCCTGTACCGCCGCCCGCGGGGAGAGGCGACGTCGGCGGGGCTGGAGCACGCCAGAGCGGCGACTGCGCCGCCTCGGTCCTGGCGGTGACTACGCCTCCCGGCGTGCACCGCGCAGAGCGGCGGGAACGGGGCAGCGCTTGTGGGAAGGGGGAGAACCCGCTATTGTGTTTCCCACAACGCGCCGCCAGGGGGCGCTCGGACTACAGATCCCGCCTGACTCCGCGCTTAAAGGTGCCGCACTGGGGACTGGTAATCGGTGCGGGGTGAGAGCGGTAGCTGTCGTGGAGGCAGGAGAGGCTGCTGGCACGGACGGCGCCTTCCGTCAGCGGCTACCGCCCCTCTTATTCCGGTGCCGCGTTGTGATTCCGTCCTTCCTGCGCTTCCCTGGCCGCTGCCGGCCTCCCTCCCTCAGGTGAGCGGGGCGGAGGGAAGAAGCAGCGCCCGGGGCCGGCGGCTGCCTCCGTGTTTTCCCCCTTCCCCTTGGTGGCTGGGCCAGTCGCCGCCCTGAGGTGGGCACTAGGCAGTTGTCGGCTCGGGGCTGCGAGGAGGCGGTGGCAGGTTTGGCCCTACCGCCGCGGGGCCGGAAAGTTGAGTGCCGCTGCTGGGAACTGCGGGGCGGCCGCCTCCCTCCCTCCGCCGCCATGAGGGGGCGGGAAAGGGGCTGGTCGCAGCCGCGCTCTCCTGATCTTTCTCTGTTCTCCCCCTTCTTTCTCATCTTTCTTTTTCCCTTGCTTCGGCCTTCTTCAGGGAGAGATACCGGCAGACGCCCCCCGGAAGCCGGCCAGGGCAGAGAGGCGGCGGCGCAGGGAGCTGCCTCCGGCGGCCATCGCGCTCAGGTGGGTGTGTGCCGGTGGAGACGCCCGCCGGGGCCGCCCGGAGTGTCCTGGGAAGGAGCTTGGGCTGAGAAAACTGGTGGGGGGCGGCGAATGGGCAGGTGTGGAAGGACCCACAACTGTTTTAGAAGAGAGAGGATCAGGTGCTTGCGTTGGAGGCAGGGGCTAATATCAGCTTGATGAAATCCGGTACTACAGTAACGTGGTCAGGAAGGAAAAATCGCGAAGATGAGGTGCAATCCATCAGAAAACGAACTGTGCTTAAGAAGGACTCCAAACGACAGGAGTTCCATCTAATTTGATACTTAGTGGGGCATGGGGAGGAGTGGTTGTATTGGTTTTTTTTCTTTTTTTCCTCTTTATTTGCACTCTGAAGCACATCATATATTTTTGTGTGTTAGGTCATTATTACTTTAAGAGCTTTTGAGCACTGCCCCAGGTGCCACTTTTCTAAGTAGTTTTTGCTAGCTAAAGTACTGTTTTTGCTACAACTACTGTGTCTGAATCATGGTGATAACTTTACACAGTGCAACAGTGGGCAAACTTACTAGTATAAATCTCTGCTTAGAATTCAGTTACGTGATTTGACATACCACATAAGACGTGCAAGAGTCTTTTACTCACCTCCTTTCCAGCAGAAGCTTGAATATACACTAGGTGTTTTCTTCTCCCTCTTTCTTGCAGGAGTAGGTTGTAATATATTCAGCAAAATCTGACCCCCAAACATGTTAAACAGGAAGAGTATACATTGTATAAATGAAGAAATATTTCCTTAAATATCACTCTAGCATTTTGCAAGGTGTTGGGGATTGTTACGTTTTCTTGATCTCTTAAAAATAATAAACCTCATATCTTTATCAAAGTTCTGAAATATTTCTACCTTATTATTTTATTGAAATTAGAGTGATGTAGATATGCTTTTGCTAGTTTAATTATCCTTTCAGCTCTTATTTTTAAATGTTTTAGCACTTCATGTTTTTAAACCCTAGCCCACAGTCAACTATTGATAGCTAAATACTTCCGCTTGTATTTCATGCATTGAAAAGAAATTAACCAACCCACAGAGTTTTTTTTCAGTTCTCTCTGAATCAGGGATGGGTCGGCCTTTTAAAAGGGAGGTGATGCATGGCTGTGCTTGCCATCTTCCCTTCCCAGTATATATGTTGACCATGGCTGGCTGGAATACTTGCTACTGCATTATAGAGAAAGAAGATTCTCTTTTAGGCAGGACTGCTTCCAGATGACTATGTCCATATGTTGGCCTCTGATTAAGGCTGTTGGCCCAGAGATCATGACTGCAGCTAAAGTTTTAGGCAAATACCTGCTCTGTTGATGATCTACTAACATGTAGTTGTGGATTTTTAGAATGCCATGCTTCAGTGATAAATTTATGGGGGGTTTTTACATACATTTCTACATTGGTATGAATAGGCTTCATGGTATGGGGGATTTTTTTTGTGAGTTTTTGTGTTTGGTAGGTTGGTTGCAGGTTTTTTTTAATGAAAATGTAGTTTTGTTTTCTTACAATAATGTCAGTATTTTCCTGTAGGATCTGGTGGAAGGAAATTTGGTTTTAGTTTTGGAATTCTATCCTGTTTGATGATAAAAGCAAATACAGCAGTTTAAATATAGATCTTCAAGTAGCTTCTGGGAAATGAACTTATGAATGAATTGATTTTACTTTTAATGTTCTTACAACTCTATTTTAAAATCATGAGAATCAATAATTAGCTTTGAAGTAAAATGCCTCAAGGTCATGTAGTCTTTCAGGTGAAGGTCTTTAACCCAAACGAGTATTGCTTAGAAGTCTAGGAAATTTTGTTGTCATTTCTTTACAGTAGAAATGTTTCTTTCACAAGTATGATTTACAATGTAATCTGTTTCATTTCAACTTTTTTTATTGCTTTGTATAGTTGAGTGTATTAATGCTTCTGAGGCTGTATAAATATCTAATTATTATGATATGATTTTTTAGGATAGGTTTGAAAAGTACAGGAGGTTAACTTACTGACAGGTAGGAATAATGAAACCTGGTGCTAGGTTGAAGTACAGCCTATGGCATCATGGTTTAATATTTTTAATGGCTTTTCTCTTATGTAAGACATGCAGGTGACTACCATGTGAAATAACTAAGCTTTCCATTCAGTATTTTTTTAAAACAAGATGATATCTAGAAAATAGTCAAAGGGAAAAACAAAAATCTATTAGTAGCTTTGGGCTGATTCTTGGGTTGGTGTTGATAACTGTTTGCTGAAGGTGACCATATATATTCTATGATTAAAGATCATAGTGTAGGGTGCAGTCTCAGGTTTGTTTTCTACATTTGTTTAACCTACCTAATGGCGCAACATTATCATGTTTGGTAACCGCTTGGTACTATCTTGCAGCGTGGTGTGCGTGCTGGAGATGCAGAAACCATGTAGCAGAAAGCTTTGAGCAGTTGTGGATTATCAGATTCTCCTAACAGCAATAAAAAGCGAAGAATGAAGGCGACTGGATTTATTTCCCTATGGACGTTGGTTTCACTGCCTTGTAGCCAGTTAGCAAATCCTGCAGAACATGAAGATGTAGTAAAGCATGCAATAAAGCTGCACCGTGGGAAAGGAGCTGTTGTCACTCAGAGGAAGCAGTGGGTATTAGAGAGCTGCAGAAAACTCTCTGGTCTTCTTCGCCAGAAGAACGTTGTTCTCAACAAACTAAAAAATGCTATAAGAGCAGTTGAGAAGGATGCAGGACTGTCAGACGAAGAGAAACTTTTCCAGGTGCATACCTTTGAAATTTTCCAGAAGGAACTAAATGAAAGTGAAAACTCAGTGTTTCAAGCAATCCATGGCCTCCAGAGAGCTCTACAGGGTGATTACAAAGATGTTGTAAATATGAAAGAAAGCAGCAGGCAGAGACTGGAAGCCTTGAGAGAAGCTGCAATCAAGGTTAGCTTCCCCATGTTTATTACTAGAACATTAATATTCTACTTTTTATTATGGCATGGTTTCAATCTGTTTTAATAAAAAAGTGGATCTACATGAAACTTGCAATGTATTTCTGTTTAAATGGATTTTGAATGAAGTATTTGTTCTCATTAGTAACATTAGAATTCTGGTGTAGAACTTAAAACTTGCTAGCAGTCAATAGTTCTTATTGCAAAGCATAATCATAAGCCCTATGGCAAATACTGTGTTAAAGGGAAAGGAATACAAGAAGTGAGTCAGCGTACATGGCACAGTTGCGCTAGATAAGTCAGTGGGATTATCAGAGTGGAAATAATGCCAGAAGCTGGCAAAATACTGTGCTTTCCACTTTAAATAAGAATTGCTCAACCAAAATCTAAACAGAATGAATTCTTACCTTTTATTTCCATATTTGTATAGATGTAGGTAAAATGGATATGAAGAATACGAGATGGCTAGATTTTTAATCTCTGTATAGCACTCCTAGCCTAAGAAGTGCAGGTTTGGAAAAGAAAACTGGCTTGAGATAACTTTACCAAGAAAAACACAGATGAGTAATGGTTGAGCACAAGTACTTCATGGAAAATCTGAGTTCCTATGTCAATGCAGACCTGTTAAGTTGTGCACAGTCTGCCACTGTCTGCTGGAGTTGGTACTGCTCAGACTGTGAGCTGAAAGTCTCCAATGGAGGGAAAGTGCTGTTTAATTGATTTGGTATTGAAATTGCTCTTTTCCTTGCTCTACCCCTCAACCACTGGAGTAATATATTAAGTATTTTCTTTGTTTTCTGTTTTCTAAAAAGAGATGCTGCCCTTGCATGAGGGAGTAAGAGAGGGAAAAAAGTTTTAATGGAGATATAGCATCTGTGCTGGGAGAATCTCTAAAGGACGTTTGTGTAAGAGATGTGCAGATCTTAACTGGTAAAGATGGCAAGAGATTGTGTGCAAGAAAGGTGTGCAGTGAATTGCATCAAGAAAGGCTGGTGGAAGTAGAAGTCAGGGTGCAGACTTGGGAGAATGGAGTGGTCTGTGCAGTGAAAACAGAAGGCTGAATTGTGACAAATATAAGTAGGAGGTAGCTTGGATCTAGGTGTGTTCCAATGAAGAGTTCCCTATGATTTTGATATTGGTGCTTAATGGTAGTGCTATCCTCTGCTGCACAGAAATGGTACCAGTTGTCATGAAAATTACTTGATTTTCCACCTTTTTTTTTCCTTAGAGCTCTTAAATTAGCAGCAGTGAAGGTGTCTAGAATCTTCTTTCTCATTTACCTAATTCTTGGCAACATTACTATAAAATCCTGCAGTAATCTATCCTTGAACTTGAGAATGGTCCTTCCTCATTTTTCTCATAAAAGGAGGCCTATGTGCATAACGATGTGTTTTAATGTGTGTCCCGTCAAAACTTCACTTCTGCAGAGGTGGATTGTGTATGCTGTTTTTTGTATTACCATATCAAGTTATTTATTTGAATGAGCAGTCTTTTATGCCCTTCCTTCTTATGTCATGTGTGTGATTATTTAAACAGTGTATTTGTTGTTCTAACCTAACAATTGTTATATAAAGTGAAACAAAGGATAGTGGGGAACTGCATGCCAAAAAAATGAAAATTACATGGCATACTTTTTTGAACTTGTTTTTTACTTCAGGAGTCACACATTAGGTCCAGTTTTCTTCCAGTGTCATTTTACTGTAATGATTGGTGTACTCGTAAGATAGCCTTTCAATTTTTTTAAACAGCGATTGAATGGAAAATACAAATGACTGTATAGCATGCTGAACTCTTCCTTTAATTTTATTTCTGTTGAGTTGAAGTACTTGGAAGTCTTTAGTGATGGGATATGTATGCATGTCTGATGCATTTCTTGTTGGTTCTGCTGCTGGGAAAAGGTATAGCAGAATCCTTCATGGGGTAGGGGGAGGAAGGAAGAAGTGCTGAAGATAGCTTCTGCCTTCCTTTCCTTCAGGAACCTGTGTGGAGTTGCAGGAAAAAGCAAGATAATCGTACCTGCTTTTTATCAGCTTCTGATTCTTGGGTGCCTGCTATGCAGACACTGATGGGAAAAATAACTCGCAGGTAGTGAAGATGCATCCTCTTCTGAATGTGCTTTTTTCACCTCTGATTAAACAGTATAGAGCAAAGCAACACTGCGTTCTTGACCAGCATTGCCCCAAAGTCTTACATAATCTTGCTCATGTGTTTCTAGGTGTTCCAGCCTCCTGTTTAGTACACAGTCCTTATCTGCATTACCTTGCTTAAAAGATTGTTTGGTATGTACCTTGTGATGACGCGTCTCCAATCCCAGCATGAGTTGCAGAACAGTGTTTGTACTGCGATGCACTTCTGCATAACATGTAGTAGGCTGTTTGAGATAGCTTGCCGTTTTTGTCGACACCACACTGTGATTGTCCCACTCTACTCCTGTGACACTGAGGAAAACAGAGATGCCACTTTACTAGACTACAAACCCCTTTGTCTTCATTAATTAAAGGAACTTACAGTTAAACTCAATTTTTAAAGCTCTTCTACCTTGCTATTCAGAGAAAGTTAACGTCTTATGAAGTAGTGTGTTAATTATTTGTCTGCAGTTTACCTCTAGCTCTGGTCAGCCTGTTTGTCAGCTGACAGGAAGGACTGATCGGCTCCCTCCACCTAAAACCTGTTCCATTTTTGAGGGGAAAGAATCTAACCCTTAGTAATTCCATCTCTTGTTCTAAGTTGTTGCTGACTGAGGAAAGAATCTGCAGCTCATACAGGGCTGTCTTTTAAATCTTTCAAGCAATGTCTGCCAATAGAGAACAACTGGCAGGAAATGTTTTTCCTTGAGGCTGTATGACTGTGTCTCTTACTTATGTGTTGCATAAGAACTAAAAGCAGTTGACATTGGGCCAAACACATTAATAGTTACATTTTTCCAAACTCCATGGGTAATTTTTATCATGCTGGTGTAACTATGGTAATTCTAAACACCAACAGACAGCAATTCTGTGGTTTCATCATAACCAGAGGTATTCGTCTCGCTGTCAGGATTTTAAAAGGGTGAAAGCTACAGTTACAGGCTATACTGAACATATTCTTGTCTTGGCATCAAGGAATTGATTACGTTATATGCATGTTTTTGCAGGTTTCAAGGGGAAAAATGTCTATCCACAAATGCGTGGAGAAGGGGAGACACTGGTTTTTTTAAACATAAGAGTTTAGGGTAATTTTAAAGGCCCAGGTTATCCAAGATATCTGTCTGGGGTAGGCATATAAAACACACAACCTAAGCGAGACCTATATTCTATTTGATTTATAACCGGATGTGCAGGGCATCTAAAATGGAGACAGAAACTTTTGTTTTCTGGGAATTTGGTCTGACCCAGAGATTGTTCATATTTTTTTGCCCAGTAATTTTTTCCCTTGGTAATAATATTGTTTCTCTTAAATAATGGGTGTAGGGTCTCTCTTTTCTAAATATTCTCAGCATCCTAAATCTAACTGCAAGGAAGAACCCTGACATTGAGTACTCAGTTTCCTCGTTGATAGTTGTTCTTTCTCTCAACCAGTCCATCTTTAAAAGAATGTAGGCATGGAAGTGAAGCTTTTTTTTTTTTTTAAAGAAACAAAACAAGCACACACCTCCAATTATACTTTGTCAGTACACAAACTATTATGCTTGCTTATTGTCTTGGTAACCATGTAGAAGGTGCAGCCTTAATTCCAGTCTCAGTCAGTAAATTTTTTGAACCTGAAACGTCCAAAGAAAAATGAAATATCATAACTTTATCAGAGAAGCTACTGAAATATTTTCACACCATATCAAACTACATCAGCATTTTCTCTTTTCTTACTTCTGAAGCTTAGAAATGTATTTCAGAAGTCATTAGAGCAAGTTCATAAGGGGCCCAAACTGAAAAGATGGACAAAGTCAAGTATTTTACTTCCGAGAGGAAAAATGCTTCATGGGAAACATAAACAGGAACCTCAGCTAGAGTGCTTGACTGCTCATCTGTACTCTCTCCCAACTGCTTTTATTTTTCTGTAGCTGTTTCCACAGTTATTGTAATTTTTGAAAACCATAAACAGACCTCTTCCTTTGTTTATAAGATTGTTTATAAAATTAAGATTCATTGTGTTTTCCTTCCAATTTGTTTGTTTGTCATAGCTAGTAAAGCTACACTTTGAAGGTTAGTATGCTTCCCTGCTAAAGCACTGAGCTCTAAACCTTACTTTGCTCTGAAATATTTCCTGGAGTTCCTCAAAGAAATTCCTTTGTGTTTTCTGGATTGCAATCTTGGGGCAGCCCTACTGTTTAATGGATTAGAAAAGGTGATTGGTGGATATTTTGTTTGGTTGGTGTTTTTGTAGTCCACTTCCCCCAATGAAAATTGGCACCAGAGGAAGCAATCTTCAAATACTGTTATAAAGTCTATATTGCTTTTGCAATTCCATTTGTAACATGTTTTGTGTCAAAAGAAGCATATATTTATGTCAAATGTTCTGCTCAAAGGCCTGGCCAGCACTTTTATCTGTGTGTTGTAAAATTCAACAGGAAGAAATGGAATACGTCGAACTCTTGGCAGCTGAAAAACATCAGGTTGAAGCCCTTAAGAACATACAGCATCAAAACAAAAGCCTGTCAATGCTTGATGAAATTCTAGAAGATGTCAGGAAGGCAGCCGATAGATTGGAAGAAGAAATAGAAGAGCATGCCTTTGATGACAACAAATCTGTAAGTGATGTCTTAGACTCAGTCTTTTCATTGGTGTGCATTTATTTTTTAGTTGATATATGCATTGTAGGAGTGTTTCTCTTGTGTTAAATAGTTGTTAAGATTTTAGTGACTATGTAAAAAAACTAAACAAAAAACTTTTGGCTCTACATTTGTTTTTGCTTCCGTTTCAACAGAAGAAAGTAGTAATAGAATGATTGTTTCTAAGAAGTGAGCAAACAGGAATAATTACTCCTTTTTGCTAGCAATTTCTGGTTTTGATTTGAAAATCCTCCCTGCAGCTGCCACTTTGACAGTGAGAAGTGTAGTCTATCTCACTGATAAAGCCCATGAGAATTATGACATCTCAGTGGTGGTGGTGGTGGGGACTGTGGTACTTAGACTTTGCAGGGTATGGAGTTACCATGTTAAGCGTAGTCTCCACTTTTATCTTTTTCATTTTGTTGAGAAAGTTATGAGAGAACAAGAATCCTTGCAGTTATTTTTCACAGTCTGGGAAAAGATATATTGATCAAGGTAAGGACCTGAAATGTGTTTGTGGTGTTTCTTTCTTACGCTTCTGACCTCCTCTGCTTTTTGTACCTTGGCCTATTTGCATTGCTGATTGTTTCTGTGTTGCGTGATGGACAGTATCACTCACGTAGGGATGTGTGTATTTGGAGCTGGGAGTATGTTGGTTTATTCTAGTGTTCCATCCTGCTGTCCTCTGAGAGGTCTCTCTAAGCTGGTCCTGTTTGCATAAACATGGCTTTTGCTCTTTGAAAGGTTTTTGTTGATTGGCAGGTTGACTTCTGAGGCTAGCATAGCTCTTGAATTCTGCTGAGGAGGAAAAAAAGTTGCTCTGTAGTAGAGAGCCAGGCCATTTTTTTTGTAGTTGTAGTGAAAGTGGAAGTAAGTAGCTTTCCATTTTGTATACACCATATTGTAGCAATTGTACTCCGTGGGAATCCGACCTAGCAGGACCAAGAGCGGGGAAGGGATGAACTAGCTGGAGTGCCCTCTTCTGTTCCACTGGGGTATAACAACACGTTTTAAAGAGACCAGGAATGAGGTTTCTTCTGCTGCACCTGTTAATTGGCAAAATGCCAACGCATCCTTTTCGAGGTGATGAGCGGGAAGATTCTGAGCTAACCCACTTTATGCAATACAAGAGTATTTGCACGCTATTCTGTTATGTACAACCTGCTTTCAGGAATTTCTGTTGTAGGAGATAAATTTCTGAAAATAACTGTTTTCTCTGTGTCCTCAAATTTATTAGTATTTCAAAGCTCATCTGAACCAGTGCCATCTACTCTTGCTCTTCAAGCATAGTCTGTCTTTTGTTAGCTCCCTTTTCTTTTGTAAATGAAAATGCACCATAATATCCAAACAATATATGGTTTTATATATATTACACAGAAAAAACCAGATTTTTCTCATAATTGGCTTAATCTTGTAAACATCTTCTATTTTAACCAAAAATTGTTTCTGACCTAGACTGTGGACTTCACTAGATGAAGAATGTGTTTATCCAATTACATTGCTTTTATATTATCTTCGATACATTTTTAGTTTTGATGCAGGGAAGTTCGGTTAGATTCCAGACACTCAAACTACCAAGTACAAAGGAACATATAACAAACTATCTTTGGAGTTCCAGAGCTTCAAAGTAAATGCTTCACTGCTAATGTATTTTATAAGATAATTTTGCTTGGTGAATGCTTATTGCTGATGTCATAACATTAAATTTCCAAGAAGATACTAGAACAGATGTTGGCTTATTAGCACTCTGGTTTTTAGGCAAAGTAATAGTCATCTGCAAGATGAGGACACTGCACTGAACAGTGAAATAATTCCAGCATAAAAGTCAGCGTAAAGTATGTTTTATATTGCAGAGCCAATATTTAACAGTAAGTGCTAAGGTCTGTTTTAGTATCCCTGGAGTAGCAAGAAGGGTGTGGGAGACAGGGTCAGGAGCAAAGATGACAGAAAAACAGTAGGATTGGGTATTATTCTGATTAGACACAGTCCTTCGTGTTTGATCACTGCAGGGAAAGACCTTCTTCATTCCAATACTGTATAGTACTGAACAGCAGTGAGAAAGCTACTTCTGCTTTCTCACATCAGCTGAAAACATGGAAACATGGTTTGGTCTCTTCAACTTGGCAATAGACACCTCATTCTGGAATGCAAAATAGCCTGGGAAGTAAAGGCAAAATACATAGAAAAAGACAGATGTGGGGCAAAAAAAGGTGAAGAGACAACTTTCATAATGGATAAAAAGAAAATGGTCACCACCCTCTCACTCCAACAGCTAAAAATGCTGATATTTGAAGCAACTATTTTATGCTTTAAATAATTCTGCAAACTTTATAATTTGTTTCACATTCTTTTTTTTTCCCCCCTTAGTGATTCTAAGCGACTTCCAGTTCTTTAGAGGCACATCATTTGTGCACAATGTACAAAAACAGGGGAAGAGGTCATTCCCACAAAACAAGTTTTAAATTATACCCACAAATGTAAGTAGTAGAAGAAAAGGATAAAAATTGCAGATTAAATATTGAAATACTATCTGAACAGTTTGGGGAAATGAACTGGGGAATCAGCAAAGAAAAATAGGAGGCTGTTTTATACATGGCTTATGTGAATGCATTTCTTCATTTAAATTAGGGAGTTGCTTGGGCAACGTATGGCAATCCAGGAAAGTCCAATGTTTTGTAGTCAGTCATTGGAATGACAATAGCCTACTCTCTTTACAACCTTAACTATTTCTGATTATTGTTAAAATCTACACTATTTAAAATACAGTGAATAATAAAATCATCCTAGCTTTTTCCACTTTGTAATTACAGACACTGAAGGCGGAGCTAGGTAGAAGCAAGTCTTATCCTCTCTCTTTCAAATTTACAGGACAGTGACTTTTTCTTGACTTGGAATGCATCAATTATTTCTTTTTTTTTGTCATCTGAATATCCCTTTGTATCTGTAATTGGTTTTGTTCAAGAGGATAAAATGTTACAATTCAATAGGAGCTTTTGTGTTCTAAATGTGATAAAGCTTTATTTAAAAAAAAAATCAGATGCAATTGAAAATACTGAATTGGATTTCTACAGTTTTGAAACCTGTCTGTATTTTTTGGTTGGAAAACTTGGCTAAAGAGGCCTAGAAAACCCCTTTTTTAAGAAATGTGAAGCAAATTATAGCCTTTTCAATTATGGATATCAAATTTTGATAAAGAGATTGAAAGGCTTCTCTAAGAAGAAACTGCAGCATTTCTAGTCAATTTCAACAAATTCTGAAGCAACTTCAAGCAGAACTAGGAGTCTTTCCCGTTTTACTGTATGATTCATTGACCCTTTTTTTTTTTTTTGCTTTTTTTGTTATTTGCTTTCTCTGTCTTACAGGTAAGAGGTGTAAACTTTGAAGCTGTTTTAAGGTTGGAAGAAGATGAAGCCAACTCCAAAACAAATGCTTCAAAAAGAGAAGTAGAGGATGACTTAGGTCTTAGTATGCTTATTGATTCCCAGAACAATCAGTATATCCTTACCAAGCCCAGAGATTCAACCATTCCTCGTGCTGATCATCATTTCATAAAGGTAACCATTTTAGAGACATTTTTGTCATTCGTTTTGGTAAGATGTAGCCCTACTGGTTTGTATGCCATACGGCTTGGTTGGCTGAATAGGGTTTCAGCATTTGTCCCTCTAAAGCTACCCTAGCATTCTGATTCCCCTGTCTACTGGTGATCTGGCCAATGCGTTCCCTACTCCTAGTGTAGTCTGCACAAGACTCATTGTGATGCTGTGTGAATCTTATTGGGTTTTAACTTGTTGCATCTTTGTGGTGCCATTCCTTCTCTTGGACTGCACAGCATTAATGCAAGCTACTGCTGTGCCTGATAAGCCACTTGCATGATGTTACTAGACAGAATTTATCTGTTTATGTCTCGTGATGAAAAAGGAGACACTGGAAAATACATAGATATGTGGGGTGGGTCTTTTTTTTATTGTATTTGTGCTTCATGAATAATATCTGGATGGGGATTTAAAACCAATCAATCAAACAAAAACCCCACAAAAAACCAAAATGGATCTTTTTCACTATTTTTGTTTTAATGCAAAATGTCATTCCCCTCACAATTTCTATTTCCTGTAACGTATTTAAAATATTAGACAATCAATCAAAAGTTGCCAAAGCTACCAGTTATTTAAGGTCAGTACTTTGTTTGCAAAACTGCAGTGCTTACAGCTCTAACACTATGTTCAGGTTAGTTTACTGAAGTTGTGTTTTCACAGGCAGTACTCTACATTTAATTTTACAGTGCTATTTATATTCTGAAAGATAATAGACTTTGATTTCATCACAAATTTGTATGTCCTTTATATTAATGCATTTTAAAATATTATATATTTAGGATATTGTGACTATAGGAATGTTGTCTTTGCCATGTGGCTGGCTGTGCACAACAATAGGATTGCCAACCATGTTTGGGTATATCATCTGTGGAGTACTTTTAGGACCATCAGGACTAAATAGTATCAAGGTCAGTGTGTATGTTGCTTCTTGACTGATTTTATTTGTTGAAATCTTTCAAAGTATTTTTTAAAGAATACGGTATTGCCACCCTTGGTGTATTAAAACAAAACCAGAAAATCCCCAAACCTAGACCTTTGCAAAATGAGGCCTTAAAATTTTATGTCTTTGAATCACATTGTTTTCAATCTTTTTTTTCCTCTACAATCATGACATAAGCAATTGTTGAAAATGAAAGCTGAAGGTTGTGTGCTGAGAGTTTTGTTTGTTTGTTTTCTTTTGTCTTTAATCATAAAGCATCACATTTGAGAGCAGAATTATTTAAATGACATCAAAGATTCAGAAACTTGCAGTGGAGGAAGCGTTTAAAACAAGTGATTCCCTGAGCAGCATAGCTTGGCTTTCTAGAGAGTTATTTTGCATCCCTGTAGCTCTTTCATCCATCGTAGTCACCCTAGTTCTCTCCCAGTTTCCTGACCACATTCCTGAAATCTCTTGAACCTTTTTAGCTCCATCACGTGTACCCTGATTACTAGGTCAAGTGAAACCATGAGCTGTGGTTGGCTAGACATTGCACATGTTTTGATTAGTGGTCTGGTGTGCATTAACAAATTGTTTAGCCAGCAGGCAAAACAAGAACACATGTTATAGTTGCATGGTAATGTCCGGTTAAGATACATGTGTCTATTGCATTGATATCCATGTAATTGCTTGAAATTTACTGTCTTCACAACCTCTGCTTCTATGTGGTCTTTTGTTGAAAATGACTGTTGGGCTCAAGAGCAAGTAGGGATGATTTTGTCAATCTTGTATTGGAAGAGAAGGCTACAACTACTACTACACTCTAATTTTCATATTCTAAAATTGAGATTAAATAATAACCTTTGTGTCATACACAACTTCTGGGTTGAGAAGGTCTGGAAAGCTTGACCACTTAGACTGAGAAACAAGTTTGTAAGCTTGGCTTTAGAAAGAGATTCAACAATGAATTTTCAGAGACTTACACTGAGGAAGATGATGTGGTCAGAACAGACATGAGAGAGGTTTCTTTAGGAGAGTTTCTGAGTGAGCTGCCAGTTTCTTGTGGAGCTGTGATTAAAAGTTTTTTGTCTGAATAACATTCATGTTGGCTGAATCTCTTGTGTGTACTCTCTCCTTTTGTCTCTTCTGTATTTCATAAGAGTTGAATGTCGGAGGAACTGAGGAGGCAGGCAGATTCTAATCTGGCGGGGAAGATGGTTTCAATCTCTGCTTCTCTATTATTGATGATAGAACCTGTCCTCTTCTGCTCTGAACTGTAGATACATAGAAAAAAATCATAGGTTTTTCTGTTGTGACAAGGAAGCAACCACTTTTCTTGGTTTTGACACCCTTCTCTCTGAAGTGGAAAGGCTGGTAGTTGTACTGGTCTGAGAGGTGGATGCATGGAGTCTATAGGATGGAGAGCAGAACAGCAACTACAGTCTAACAGAATGATTATAGCAATAGACCAATAGAATATCTAGACAGAAGTAACTTCTGGAAAGCAAGCCTTGAGTATTTAATAGCATATGCACAGAACATAACCTATTTATTTTCAACAAGCAAGCAAGCTTACCTAGTTCAACACATGCATTTTGGGTGACCAGCACTATCAAACCAAACTACCTAGTAGCAGCCACTTGATGGGAAAAATGTTTGAACTCTAAAGATGCAGAGGGAGCATTTGATGTCATATGATTGGCAAGTGAACTACCTATGGAAGCATAATGAGAAACCATTTGTTTTGTACATGGAATTGTAATTTGTATTATAAGTAGACTGCTGTGCACTGACTTTTTTTTTTTTTAAAGTCTATTGTACAGGTGGAGACGTTAGGAGAGTTTGGTGTATTCTTCACTCTCTTTCTAGTTGGTCTGGAATTTTCTCCTGAAAGATTAAGGAAGGTATTTTTGTATAATATCCTATATTATAGGATTTAATTGGCAATGTTCAAGTTACCAGTTATAGTTCAGATTTTTACATTCTCCCTATAATATACTGGTGTAATTTTATACATTTTTGAAAACAGAAAAACAGCATTAGCATCTTTAACTCTTTGGAAAGAACAGAATGCATTATTTATTCAGTGTCTCAAAAAACATTTGCTATTCCTTTTCATTTTACTAAAACAGTTTGATTACTAGAAAAGTCTTGCACAATTTATGGCAATCCATCTCTGCTTTAATTTAACGTGCAGTAACATGCAGTTGCGGTTATAGAGTGTCCAGTGATGTTTGCCAGACCTGTTATAAAAAAAAAATCTGTTTAAGTACTGCATACTGAATTGATGATACATGCAGTACTGGCTAATAAACTGATTCTGCAAGTATGTTAGCACAATCTGGAATATCACATGATGTAATATGTAATTGGGATTCATCTGAGAGGTACAAGTTTCTTTTGGTCTTAATTAAAAAAAAAGTTATCTCATAAACCAGCTAGAATTTTAATAGTGGAAAATACTGCTGCAAAATATGTAAAGACTGTATGTATGTAATGAATTGCACTGTGTGATTTGTTCCTAAACTGATGGTTGTGAGTTCATGAGACTATAAAACCTTTACTTGAAATGTATTAAAATTTATGCGTATTCACCTTAATCTCCTATTTCTAGTCCATCTACAGTTCCTAAACTGTAATATGTGAATTGTTACTTCATAATTGTGTGCTCACTAGTGTGGAGTGGGCTGGTGGTCTTGACGATGGGTCATTGCCACTCGTATGTTTTCCCCATCCCAGAATCACATCAAATAACTGGTCTTCCATTTGATTATTTCAACCCATACTGAACCTTTGGCCCTTAATTTGTCTGGGAGCTCTGGGAAATTTAACTAATTTCTGGTAATGAGCATTCTGGCACAGAATATTAGCTGCTAGGCATAATAACTTCTGAATTTTGTTACTTTTGTGGCCCAGCACTGCAGCCCTAAATCATGCATCTGTAACTGCTAGTTGCACTGAAAACCATCGTAATTTATCAGTGAGAAAAGTGTCATCAGAATTTATCACTTAACTTGTTTTCTTCCCAAGGTGTGGAAAATATCTTTGCAAGGACCCTGCTACATGACAGTTCTGATGATTGCCTTTGGTTTACTATGGGGACACTTGCTCCAAATTAGACCAACACAAAGTGTCTTCATTTCCACTTGCTTATCTTTATCAAGTACGCCATTGGTGTCAAGATTTCTTGCAGGTAGTGTGCGAGGTGATAAAGAAGGTAAGTGTGATTTTTAAATATGGACTATTGTAGCATCTACAATCAAATTTGAAAGAAGTTGACTTTGTAATATTATGAGAGAAACTAGTTAAAAAAATGAAACACAACAAAATCAACTGTTAGGTTTGGTTTACAAGTGATCCATCCCACTTTAACACTGGCCAGCGTTGTGTGTATTCTTGTTAAGAGGGTGTACCCTTTGAAGTGTAGTCCAGTCAGTGCTCTTTTGACTTCACTGAGGGTCTGGAATCCTTGTGCTTTTTAAGAGATTAACAGGCTAGACCATTACTACCAGTCTGTCACCAAGGCAGTAAGGCTAACTTAATTCACATCCTTCCTCAGCAAACTAAGACAAACTCAGTCTTTCAAAGCTAACAGCTCTTCAAATAAGTACTTTCAAGTGCTGTGTTGCTGGCTTCTCAAGAATTCTAAATGTTTCCTTTAAAAAGTTTTGCCAGTCTGCTTTCTTCCACTTAAACCTCCCTCATACCTACTGTGTTAAAGTTCTCCCCACCTCCTAAAATATATTAATATTCTAATGACTAAAGTCAAAGTGTATATTTTACACATGCTGGCTTTTATATGTGTCTATTATTCTAAAGACTGTATGTTTTCAATAAAGGAGTTCCAGTAAATACCTAAGTAGTGCCTAACTGCTAAGCAAAGTCTGTATTTTTATTGGGTTACCGAAGCTTCGTGTGAATATCTTATTTATATTTTTAATAGATCTTTATATCTATTTTAATTTACTTACTGGTGGGGAAAAAAAATCAAACAGAATGCTTTTTAATGACCTCACCCCATTGAGAACTATGTTTAACTTCCATTTGATTAAGACATTTCTAGATTTCTGAGCTTTGCAAGCATTCGTAGATGCTGATGAATGTTTCCATAACCGCTTTGTTTGGCGTACAGGGGATATTGACTACAGCAGCGTACTACTTGGCATGTTGGTGATGCAGGATGTGCAGCTTGGTTTATTTATAGCTGTCATGCCTACACTTATTCAAGCAGGAGTGAGCACATATTCCAGGTAACAAAATTGTTCCCCCCACCCCCTTCCAATTAGTATGTAGATTGCAAATAAGAACATAAGCGTGCTACAGGTAATGTCAGCTCCATGAAAAATACATACTCTATTCTGTGAGTTCCTTTAACTATTTGTATTTGTCATGTTGTAAGAGGATATTCTTCCTACTCTACCTGCCTTAGTCCTGTCCAGTAAAAATTTGTAGCGGAAAGTTTGTTATTGTAAAAATAAGTTAATTTCTTCAGTTACTTTATTCCCTCAAGACACATTTTTGTCAAGGGCTATGTGATACTGTTTATTGAGCCTGCTGGATTACCTTGAAGACCAATCAAAAGAAATCCTTCTGAATCAACATGGAATTAAATTCTAGGCTGTAAAAGAGATTGCTGGGCACTCAGCAGATTTAGTATTCATCTTGCGTACTAATGTATCTAAATATCTTCCTGTAGCTAGCACTATGTTTTGAACATCTGTGGAATTAGATCTTTTTGCTTAAGGGGAACTCGTTGAGATGCACGAGAGCACTTAAAGATATGTTTTGTATGTTCTTCTCTTCCAGCATTTTCAAGGAAATACTGAGAATACTGATACTGATTGGCCAAATTCTCTTTTCTCTGGCTGCTGTTTTTCTTATGTGTCTTGTTATAAAGACTTATCTCATAGGACCGTATTACCGCAAGTTACATGCAGAAAGCAAAGGGAACAAAGAAATCCTCATTCTAGGAATAACTGCATTCATCTTCCTTATGTTAACGGTAATCTTTTAAATTAATAAAACATTTTGATACATGTGGTAGTTTACTGCATCAGTATCACAAAAACCATCACGCTTACTGTTACTGTTATTGCATATCTGTGCAATAACCTCTGCAGTTATTTATTTGGTTTTAAAATGTTTAAAACAAACCCCAAATGCACAGATGGTTCATGCATTACAGCATAGGTGAGTAAGAAGATACAAAATCTGAATGTCAATCAGCTGAACTTCTGCTGGTAACTTTTAATACAGCCAGTTAAAGAATCCTGACTCCAGTTTTAATTTTAGGCTACTTCATGCATTTGAAAATAATTTAGGATGGGTCTTGAGATACTGTTAATGGCTGATTGTGACATTTGATCCCAAGTTTCTTTTCAATAGCAAATTCTCAACATGGTTTTTATTATAAAATAATTTTATTTTTCTGTGGGAGGTAAACAGTTTGGGATGAAGTTGAGAAAGTAGAGAAATGCCTTAAGGTTCACAGATATTGATACTCCTTTTGTGTTTTGTTCATTTTCCTCTCAAACTTCCTTTTGTTTTTTCTCACGTTTCATCCATCTGAAAAACTATTCTGCTGGAGAAGAGATAACGTTGTGGGTTTGACTGATAACGTTGTGGGTTTGAAACTCCATTATCCTGGATGTGCAGTTTGTTACATCCTCTGAGAATTTCTGAGAAAAATTATCCCAAAAAGTTCCTGCGCATGTGCCTTTTTTTTCTAGGGGTATTTGCTTAATTATTACAGGCCCAACAGAGGAAGCTGACCTCCTTTGGGAAGAAGGTCCAGAAAGAAGTTAGTGAGAGCATAGATTTACAGTTTGTCTATCTCTGTTGTGTAGGTTAAAAATGCCGTCCCTTTAAACAGCTTTTCATATTCCAAACATGTCATCTAATAAGAGAAGGAACAAAACTAGTTTCTCCTTTTTACTTTCTAACAAGCAGGCATGATGTTTGTAGAACAACTTCAATAAAAAACAACCACCAAACCACAGAAGTTGCATAAAATGTTATGGTATCTAGAAGCAGTCTTACTTTTATTAAAAAGACAGCCTATATAGACTGATCTGATTGACTTGAGCATATTGTGTCCAAATCACATACCAAATGTACAAGGAGTTTGTCTATGTGACTTTGAAAACAACAGGAAACTAAATTGTTCTGGGAAAAAACATGTAAATTGAGAGAGCTTCATTTAATTTTGACTGAAAAAGCTTTCTGTAATGTAGGAGTTGAGAAAAGGACAGTGCAGAGCCCAGGGATTAGTAATTGTTAAAGATTGGGAAAGGCAAAACAGTAAAAAATTATGCAAGCAGAGAGGGAATCCTAAACTTTCCAAGTTTTACTTAAATTTTGCTGAGAATGCATTCCTGCCAGTAAAACAAACCCTGTACAGTGTGTGTTTTCGGGGGGGTGGGGGGGGGCGTGTGTGTGCACACACATGCCCATGCATTATACATAATAAACCCTGATGCTACAGATTTAGTTGAGGAAATGTATCCCCTTATTGGTAATATGCCTAGACAACCAGAGACCAGGATGGGAATAGTAAAAGGAGTCTCTGTATAAATCTAGGTATAAATCTGAAGAACAGACTGGATGGGGTTAATAAAATAATGTAATTTTTGGTTCTTTTCTTGCCCTTTCATGCACTTCATGCTTTTCTGTATGTAGAGTGACCTATAGATTTTGTAGACCTGAAGTTGCTTAGTACCTAAAGAGTAGACAAGAAATAGCAAAATCTGCCTTTATATCTACCAGGCCCTTGAGCTCATACTTAGCTTGCCACAGAACAAAGGAATGGAATTAATTTTTTATGCTGTGAGGGGAAACCCAAGGGGGCATACAGTTTGCTCCAGTTATGTCTGGTGCTTTTTCAACAAGTGTGTTTCTTTCACACTTAAATTGCTCCTCGCTTGAATAGCGATTCTCAGAAAAGCACAGTATCACACATTTCCAATACAAGAGTTGCTAAATCCCTTCTTATATGGTAACCTAACCATGTACATGGGAATATTTCAAAAAAACTTGTAGAAGTTTTGATCTGGAGCTCTGTTATGCCTGACAACACTTAAATGCAGGGGGATTATAGCTGAATAGTAAAAGTAATTCTAACTTTATTTGAAGAGGCTATGTTGAATCTTAATCATACTCAAGAGGTTGTGACTTGTAAAACAACTAGTGTGTGACTGAGAAGAACTTAAATGTTTCCTATTCATAACTGTTTATCTTATTAATCTTTCGGTTATTTTAAAACCTTTTATATATATTTCCTTCCCTCTTACAATTTCAAATTGTGATGAAAAACACTGAAAATGCCTTTTGTTTTAAAGTGAGAGTAGTATTATAATGTTACTTTGGTTTTGCCTGATCAGCAACTATTTGCATTAGTTGACAGAACCAATTTGTTTTCCTAAATATCTTGCAATAAATTACAGACTGTTAGCACAAATGGAGTTATGTGGTGAGCGGTCAGACATTAATACTTCAACACACAAAATTCTGGCGTTTATTTTTAAGTGGCATTTTATGCATAGCTCCGAGACTTGTTTATTGTGTCTTTTGCTCTCCTCCACTAATTTCAAGTCACTTGAGTTTTAGCTTCATGCCTTACAGTATAACACCATTCAAGATATGATGAATGTTGTCCATAAATGTACTGTGGTGTATTGTTGCTTAATCTAAATTAGTATGGAAATAAGTCTTCAGTTTTAAATGTTCTATTAATATTAATAGCATTGCCCTTTCTTAGTAAGATGATAGCAGCACGGTTTTAAAGTAATTATTTTAAAACATACTGTATACTGACTGAAAGCACTGCTTCCTTTTTTTAATGTTCCAAGCATTGCCTTAAGCAGTTGCTTTGTTTTTAGTTCAGTCTCTTTACATGTGTTTCATCTCTTCCTTGTAGTACTACATTCAAATAACAAAAAAGAATGAAGCAGTCTGAATTATTTCAAACTGATATTGTGCTTCTTTTCAGCAGTTTACTTCACATGCATAAATGCATCCCTATTCAGTAAAGCACACAGGCACATTTAAGTCCAATTTACAATAATAAAATGTAATTTATGCCTGGGACTTCTGCTTAAATTGAGACTATTCTCCCAAATTACAAGCTTCAATTTTTATTTTTTTCCCCCTTGTTTGACAGTTGGAAATAAGCTGTCCTTACTTCTTTATTTCAAAGCCTCAGTGGTGTGTTATATAATCCTGACTCCAAAGCTGTTATAGTCTTTCTCGTTTTTGTGAAGTCAGATGCTATCCTTAAGAGTGACACAACACATTACAATGTAGATTAAGACATTTATTTTGGCTTTGTGGGGAAGGAGGTAACATGGAATATTTATTGTATAAATACAATACTGCAGAACACTGAAATAAATACACTGAATTCTATTTGTTGTTGAACTCACATAACGATACAGTAATTTCCTACATTTGGTATAATGTACAGTTTTATAATTTCACTGTGAAATGGTAAATAAAGTCTCTCAGGGCTAGAGAGTACAACAGATTCTCTGTTATTCCTTGACAGATCACAGAGCTGTTGGATGTTTCAATGGAGCTGGGATGCTTCTTAGCCGGAGCTCTGATCTCTTCTCAGGGTCACATGATTACTGAGGAGATTATGTCCTGTATTGAACCAATACGTGACTTCCTTGCCATCATTTTCTTTGCATCCATAGGTAACTTCTAAGAAAACTTACTTTAAAAGTAGTGTTAATAGTGGGGTAGAAGAAGAACATTGCATCTACAAATTGGGGGGAGGAGATAGATTTTATTTTGTTAAAATACTAAACTATTAATTGACCGTAATACTGGTTTGCTTTTGCTAATATTTTTAAATGTAACATCCATTTTCATAAGCAATTTCCATCTTGTACTCCAAATTCTTGTTTTAATGTCAGTTTGTCATTGTTAATGCTGAATTTCACACTATTTAAAACATGTAACTAAAAATTTTAAGGAAAAAAGGGGGGTTTTAATTTTTTTAAATATTCTGTCTTTGCAGCAGATATATTTGTAATTTATACTCAGATTGAATTACTGTTTTGAGTCAGTTGGTAGAGTAGATTTCAGGTTCTTATGGCTTGGTTTTCTCTAGAAGCAGGATATGATAGTGGAAACAGATTTTTTTTTTTTTTTTTTAAATAGAAGAAATGAGTTATGTTATAGGCCTCTGATAAAATGTGACAATGCTTGCTTGTAACAGACAAACAAAACCAACAAAAAACCCCAACCCTAAAAAAACTAAACAATCCCCCCTTTCCCCAACCCTAAGAAACATTACCCCACCCTTCCTCCTTTATTTTCAATTATTTTCAAGTTTTGTAGTTAACAGGAAGTTCAGTGGGGTGACAAGGAGGCAGGTTTTAAAAAGGATTGATGTGATGTTGCAAAGAAAACCCGAGTAGGATAAAGTATTCCTTAAACTTCTTAAAAAGAAATCTAGTAAGAAAAGACTTCTCACTTGCTTTCTACTGATACAGATACACATGCAAATGATATGCATCCATAAATACATAGAGATTTACTATGTGGAATTACGTAAAGGCCACAGGGAAAGATTCTCCACATCCCCTACCCCTCCCAAAGAGAAGGAAGAGAAGGCTTGTTGCTATATGCAGCAAGCACTGTATTATAGGGAACAGAAACACTTGAGATCCTGAGGTGGGATGGTACACCACTGCAGCTATATAATTTCTGTTCTTTTTAGAATAAAGGAATAAATAGAAAAAAAATTCTGAATTGAAAAATGACTGTAAATATGTCATTTGGAAAAGTTAGTTCCTATTTTGCTTGTCTTAAATGCCTGCTTTCCTGTTCTCACTACAGAAATCCTTCTGGTGCCTAGAAGCTGAGCTGAATAGTACTTGTTTGTGTTGTATCTGTAACAGGGGTCCTGCCCTTAGCTTGACCTGTGTACTGCTACTGCTTTCAAATTTGCGCATGGGTGCATTTGTGGGAATAATACACTTTTGCAGTTAGGCATTAACAACTGCACTTTGAGTTGCTCTCCGTCTGTACATTCATTTAGGCCTCTGTGTATTCTTCAAGGTTTCCGGCTCTCCTTATGCTATCTGCTGAGGTTAGAAAGTTCCTGTTAGTCTCTGTCCTTGCTAATATTTTTGAGAGAACATCTGGGCCAGTCCCATAGAGACACATTTTGAGAACTTTTCTTATTTCTGTTTTGGTACCTTGTACTCAGATCCTTCCCTTTCCACCTCTGCATCATTTGATTTTATTTTGATTGCTTTTTAGAAAGATGGAAGGCATCTTGGCATCTTTGCTTTTTTTTTTTTTTGCCTCCCCCCTGCCACCCAAAGCTCCAATATCACATTTTTTTGGTCAGTCTACAAGGCACATGGAGTTAGAAATTGAGCATCAGAACCCTACCTGCTACTGGTGAGGAGGCAGGTTAATTCCACTGACTGACAAAGTTGTGTGTAGCTCTGTGCTATATAGATGTACTCACTTGCCAGGCCTCATATTGCCCTTTTAGGTAAATCTTGTGGTCAGTGTTGGCCCTTGAATGCAAGGTGCTGAAAACCCCCCTTAACAATGTGTGGTCTTTTTCTTCAGAAGACCGGGGATGCTGACACTGTCAGCACTACCACTGTCCAGAACAAACACGCACACTATGTTTCTCTGATGAGCCTCTTAACATTTGTGTTGAATTTGAGCGAAATCAAAGGAAGATCCCTGCTGGAAATCATTAGGTGACATACATCTCCTTATCCATCCAGCTATACTGCTGTGTTGTCCTGCATGGAACACAATGAATCTTGGAGGTTTCAAGTTCTCAGCACTGACATTAGAATCAAGAGGACTTTCCCCTTTGCCAAAAGATGGAGATAAATGTTGGTTTTCCCCTCTGCTATTTAATGTTCTAGACAGGGCTGTATAATTTATTGTGTTTGCTACCTATGATCTTAGGTTAAGACTCTTAGCAGACACAGTATCCCAATGCATCGCTTAACGTGATTTTTTCTGAGTGATATCCTGTATTGAGGATGTGTCAGAATTAATTCTACTGGCTGCAGTTTGACCATCAGAGTTCTGGTTTCTGTAATCCTGTTTGCCATCAAGGCTCTCCAAGACTCCTTTCCTCTATGCTGGATCTTCCAGGATGTAGTTATGACATTTGGATCATCATGTGCTGTTTTGGAGCCATCTAGCAGCCTGGTGGAATCTGTCTAATCGCAGAGGTGGGAGACAGCTTACATGTTAACAAAAAAGTACTTCTAAAAAGAAAGTGCAAAATCTCACCTGTAATTGTCCCCAGAAGTACATATACCAACTTGTATGAGTGAACTCTGCTTTTTGGCTTGACATTGATGTAAGGTGACCTTTACCCCAGGGCCTCCATTCCAGCTATTCTGGAACACTGCTTAGACTTGAAGTCCCGTAGCTTATGCTCAGCTCTATGAAAATGTACCTAAGCGATACCCTAGCTATTGCTGACAGGCCAGCATGCCACATGCTGCTGCTGATGGTGCTGAAGTTCTTGAACTACTTGATCGAAGTGTTTCTTCCATTTTAGAGAAGTCCATAGTGACTCCTGAGCTTAGTCACAAAGTCTGATTAAAGCCTTTGAAATAAATGCCTATATTCATGTGTCTTCTCTCTACGAAGTTAATTTTTCTGATGATGTTTTTGTTGCCAAGAAGTGGCTTGTTTAGCAGTCTGATATGATGCCTGGCCTTATCCTAAGTTTTCATCTAGGGCTGGGTCAAAGGTCTGTAATGATCAGGAAATCTACTATGGTGGGATTTATTTCCCCCCAGACATGTCTGTGTGCTGGGATGTGTATCGGTTTGCCCGGAATAGTGTATGTAACAGGTTTAGGCTTGCTTCACCTTGCAGATGCTTACCTCCACAGCACTGGTATAGAAATCTGCAGTAGTTTGTGCCTCACCTCTTTGGAATATGGTAATAATCTCCACATCAGGCAGCAGTTCAAATGGACTTCAGACTGCCTGTCTGTTCCAGAACTGAAAAGGTAGCTCCACCAGTAGTGATGAGAGCATTAGGCTATATTTATAGCCTCCCTCCGAAATCTTCAGTTCCAGATATGACAGAGCTGGCCCTCTTATTGAACGTGATATTGTTACAGGCTGTATTTTTCTAGTTGCTTTTCATGTATGTTTCTGAGACCTGCCTAAAGGTGATTGAGCAATGTGCATATGATAAATGCATTTTAAAAAAAGAGAAGCTACTTGCCCCTCCATGTGCATGAGTACACACATTTGAATTTCTTTTTTTGGTCTGGTGTTCCCCTCGTATTCTGCCATCTCTCCCCTTATTCTGGTAGGTTTTTGTATTTGCACTTCAGTACTTAGGAGGAAATTAAGACAGGCAGGGTGAGTACATGCTGACTGGGTAGTACTTGTGTAAAAAATCCCGGATGTACTTGAAGTACGTTTCCATTCATGATGGAATGTGCATATGGACAAAACACTGCAAAGTTACTATAAGTAACTTTTTGTGTGCACTCAGGAAGAGAAGATGACTGTTAGTTTTCTATGGTTCTTCTGGCTTCGCAGTATGGGAAAATTAGTGAAAATTTGTCTTGCATTAAAATAAGTTACGGATTTACGTGCCTCTTGCTTTAGAAAGCTAAACTCTTGTCTTTCACCAGAAATAATGGGGTTGGAGAACTGCCAACTAGTATGGATTTATCAGGAACACCACCACTATTTTGGTTCCGCTTTTTATGAAAAAGGAATGAGCTTCCAAAGATACACAGCTATGTTTGCCTGCACTAGTTCCTTGTACCCTAGGAGGAAAAAATTTACTTAGCTATAAGATTCTTCCTCAGTGACTGCAGGACTTTTCCAACAAATACATCTTTTTCTCATGTTTAATATTAGAAGGATTTAACTTTAAATTTCTGTGGTTTTTATTATGGTTCTTGTATCTTGCTTCATACAATTACTGAATTAAAATAACAAAAAAATGGCAAAAAAAAAAAAGAAAAAAAGACAGACAGATACCCCCCACCTCCCTCCCAACAAAACAACCACAAACCACAACAGCATCCTGGCAATGGGGTTTCATGTAATTCCTTAATGGTTAGTCCATGCTCAGAGGTTTATGACTTTACCTGATTCCAACCTAAGTGACTTTTCCAGTTCAGGTGGCTTTCAGTGTTTGCAAGTAAGAGGTCATGGGATCAAACCAGTTATGTTTTCTGTTGTAGGTATAGCCTCTGCAAGTACTGAATATCATGTTCCTCCCACAGTGATAGTCAGTTACCATGTCATACCAAAATATTGAATGGCTAACAAAGTGTTAGGTACAATAACCATGCAGAAAAATGGGATTGTTTTCCTGCAGTATTTTTATAGCTTTCATTAGAGGTGTGTTTCAGTTCAGATTCTGGATTGTTAACTTCTGTAGAAGAGAGAAAACTTTACGAACAAAAGTGTTCATGCATCCATCATATACAATTTAACACAACTGGGAATAGTGTTTGTGCTAAATCCCACATGGATTGGATAAACGGTTGGATGATGCAGGAAGTGCTTTAGTGATCAAGTAGGTAGTGTTGGTAGGTATGTCAGGGTTGTTCGATCATTTGGTTTTGAGAATAGTCTTGCAATTAAATCTACTTTTAACTCAGAAAATGATCACATTAAGATATTTGCCTTAAACTTTGAAATATTGGGTTTTTTTCTCCTAGGACTTCATGTTTTCCCCACATTTGTAATATATGAACTCACAGTCTTACTATTCCTTACATTGTCTGTGGTCATAATGAAGGTATTTTCTTTTTTTTATCTTTTAATAGTCTAAATAATCTTTGTGCTGCATGCGCTAATGAAAATTCTGTGCAAGAACTCGGCATCTGATATAACAGAGAATATTGTGTCTTTACTGTAAATTGTATTTGGAGGAATCATACTGATTAGAATATAGTTTGATACAACATTCTAAGGATATGAGAAAAAAGGATTCTGTTTAATGTTAAAAGTAAGTTACACGAGGAGAAACATCTGCTTATCTAGCTTGGGATTTATGACAAAGTTATAAAGTTGTTATAGTAAACAATATACTATTTTTTACTGTGCAATGTGCATTTGTCTCTTTCAACATTAATACAGAAGACATATTTAGAAGTCCACTAGTTTATGTCCAGAATTATTGTATTTGATGCTATGTATCTTGCAGACATTGTACTATTTTATTGCACTTTTTATTAAAAAAAAAGAAACTAAACCAACCAAACCACAACAACCTAAAAAAAAATTTTTTTAAGTTTGTCTTGGCAGTGTTTGTCCTTTCTCTGATTCTTCCAAAGACCAGCCAGTATATCAAGTGGATTGTCTCAGCAGGACTGGCACAAGTCAGTGAATTCTCCTTTGTTCTGGGAAGTAGAGCACGCAGAGCAGGAATCATATCTCGGGAGGTAAGTTGTTCTATAGTATTAACTTTGGGTTTTGCACCTGAGTAACTTACTGAGATTTTGTATTACAGTGTGTTTGAAACACCAATACACTCCAATCTTGTGGCATCTCTCAACTATTAACAAGAAGAATCAACCCATACAAATGTGTCCTTGACAGGGTTCTTAGTTATGTGTTTCACTTGTTTAATATTGTACTTTAATATTTTAAGTAGCAGGGGTTAGTTTTAAATAGCTTAGTTATAAATGCTTTACCTTAACTGCTCTCACTTAAAACTTCTGTACTAACAGAACAGTGAGTTGTAGTAGCACCCAAGTCACTAAGACTGAGAAGCCTTTGCTTTTAAAATCTTGGTATAGCTACAGAAAGAGGTGACTGAGAGGTTAGGATTTGAATAAGGAAATATCAGTAAATAAGAACTAGAGAGTACATATGGTAAAGTGGAAATTGCCTTAGAGTTTAAACAAGCAAACAAACTTGTAATCTTTACTTGCAAAGCTTGTTCATTTTAAATCCTCTGCAGAAGAAACAACCAGCTTTTTCAGTTGTCATGAAAAAAATTCCCTAGGAAAGAAACCTTAAACTTAGTTTTATATTGAAGCAGTGATAATGTTGTTTGTTTTTTTTTCAAGATGAAGTCTGCTTTGTGAAATTCAGTAAATTATGGCTATAGAGATACAACAGCTGACCCCACTTTCTAGTGCTAGCTGCTTTCTCCTCTGTATTTCTACTCACAAAAGTACTCTGTTAGCACTCTGAGATTTTAGTTGTGTGAGAAAGTAGGCTATATAATGCTGGAAGCAATTCCAAATAAAGCATGTGTGAAAAACTTACACAGTGCTGTTCTCTTGTATAGTTAAGGGTGATTCATTTTCATGTTCACTTCTGCATATATTTAGGAGTTACAAATATTGTGTGCTTGTATACAGTTTCATGATATCCATGCGTGATCACAGAACCCGTTCAGGGGCTCACCCACGGTGCTTGGAGACCTTTAGGCTTTCATTTTTTTCTGTGGCAGCTCTCATGGCATTACCTTCTGTATGGTTTTATAGAGCTCCAACATTTACAAAAGTCTTTTTCTGTTTGAGACCTCAAAACTACTTCATGCTGCTGTTTTATAAGACTCATTCAGACTATGTAATTAAGATCTTTTTTCAGAAGATGTGCAGTATGATTTAAAGGGATTTTTGTTTGCTTTTTTTAGAGTATAAAATAGTACTGAACTTTGCTGTTATATCATTAAACCAGAATAGTTTTGGGTGGTTTGGGTTTTTTGGGTTTGGTTTTGTTTTGTAAATAAAGTGGTATTTGGTCTTTGACCTTTTAGCAATCATTGAGCTTGCAAAATTGACCTGTTAACTGTATATGTAAATAATTGTTTTTCTATAAGCTCATAATGTTGCTTTTGTAATTGTATCTTCAAACCAGGTAAACAGATAATTCAATGATTTGAGCATGCACTTGTTAGCTTTTGTAGCAATATGCATAGTTGGATGGAAAGACAGGTGAAATCTCCTGAAAATACTGTCTAGAAGAGTCTGATTTCCTCAAATCTCTAGTCACTTCTTAGTTTACCACATAACTAAGAGAAGTAACGGCTTTTATTTGCAATTTTCAGGTCTATCTTCTTATTCTGAGTGTGACTACTCTCAGCCTTTTACTTGCCCCTGCCTTGTGGAGAGCTGCAATTATGAAATGTGTTCCGAGACCTGAAAGACGCTCAAGTACTTGATTAAGATTTGCACATATACAAGAATACATCTTCTTGCAAGGAATGTCTTCATTGCTCATTGGATTTCTATGCACTCAGAAAACAAGAGGTTTTGAGTAGTCGGTCCTCTTAACGTGCACTTGATTATAAGCCTTATACTGACCTTAAAACAAAACAAAATTAAATATTAAAAAATAATTATATAATTTGAATTGCACACCTTTTACAAAATCTACTTTCTCTTCTGACGGATTAGAATCTGCCAGAATATTTGTTCCTGATCCAATCAGTTATTCAGAGCATACATTATTTTTTTTAAATATAGCATCATGCAAACCATTGGATTATTTCTTTGCCTGAATGTGCCTTTTAATTTTCATCCTATTTTGTTACTGCTGGTTCATCACCAGAATTTGTTTAAAAAGAAAAAAAATATTATGGTGCCTATGGTATCTTATTTCACTAAATGACTTGAGTCATTTTCACATTTAGGAGTCTAATATACTAGTCTATAATTAATCATAAAACACATTTCTAACAGTGAGTAAAAGTGTAGTTCTCTACACAGATGAAAGGTTTCACTGTTTAGTATCAAACTGTTTTAAGCAGTCAAATATATATTCCAAAAGGTGCAGCTAATATTGTATGATATTTTATTCCAAATTGCAGCATATCATGTATTTTCTTATAGTGGTACCTTTTATTTGTCTTAGTTCTTGTATTTATTTACGTATTTGGCTAAAAGTTGACGGTAAGAAAGAGCATAACTTAAGTTATATTTGAAGACTGACAGTTGTCACCCATTCTTGTTGCTAACTGCTGTTATAGTAATTGTTTACAAGGGTTTTTTTCTTTGTTTTAAATAAAAAATAAATTTAGTAAAACTGGGAAGTCTAATTTCAAGCGGATGTGCAAAACATCAATTCTGTAACTTTGGAGGTTGGATGTTATTTGACACTATGCTAGATTTGAAATTATTTTAAGTAAATTAATTTGCCCAAAGCTAGAAATGGCAGATTGGATGTGTATTTGGAAACTCCATGACTTTGTATGTCACATTCCATGGAATAAATTGTTAGTCTCTTTAAAATACCATGATATTTTAAAAAACAGTGTTTTGAATGTGATCTTAACTGTGTTTTGTTCTTTAAAACTTTATATGTAGCAGGATAAGCCTTGTAAAAGCCCATTCTGTAAGTGTTATAGAGAAAGCTTACTCATAGCCTGACAAACAATTTAAAAATCATCTTGAGTTTTATCTGCTAAAACCAATGTTATTAAAGATATATTAACACTTTAGGTCAGTATTCTACTGTCATCTGAATTAACTTGGATACCCACAAAATGGTTAGAAAAATGCATGTTACGTAGATTTAAATTGCCAGTTAAAATGAAAACTGTCCTCCGAGTAGCAAACCAAAGCTTCGGTGGGCTTCGTACCTCTTTCCTCTACCACAGTAGCCTCAAGTTTTCTCCTCTGTGTTCTCTGACATCTGCTGGGCTTGTGAAAATGCAGCTTGGCCTAGTCCAGAGTGTGTATGTACTGTTAGGACAGGGTAGGGTTCCTTATATTTGAGTTCTTCCTCACTGAATTCGGGGCTTTCTCTCCAGACACTAATGATTCATAAAGGTTGCAGGAATGTATGGCAACTCCACCTTTCCTTGAATGGTTTCAGAAGTTACCAAGAAACAGTGACAAATGCAGAGGAAAAAGCTGCCCTACAAATAAAATAGTTTTTAAAATAAAATTAATCTGTAACAGAGAAGAAACTTGGAACTGGTTGTTGGTGTATTTCAATATTTTGTATTCAAAATATAGAAGTAATTCAAAAGTTTTATGGTACTGTTTAACAACCTACTAGTTCAGACCTTTTACTCTTTTTCAGGTACCCTCACTAAATTAATTTGTTTCTTAACTGTACCTAGGGAGAGAGAAATCTTACTCTGTCCACTGACCTAGCTTATAGTTTCTGCTTGAAATATGAGCTTCTCTTCCAAATGCCTCATTTTGTTTTTGAAAGATGCTTATTTCACAGGTAGTTTACCACCTGTGTTTGGGGGGGGTGTGGGAAGTATCCCTGAAAGACCATGGTAGAGACCTCTCTATGGTTTCCGTTACGGCTCTTATTTAGCCCTTGAAACTATTATATGAAGTATTACAGCTGTGATGAGTAAACCTTTTGTCTAAATAAATTGCTGTGGCTAGTTGCACTTCTCTGGAAAATTCCAGATAGGAGAGTAGGAAACACTGAGAGTTTGTGTCTCTTAAAGGAAAATATTTTCCTGATTACCTTTTAAAGCAGTTGGGTGGGGAGTCCTTTTGGTACCTTGTCCAAAAAGGAAAGCAGGTATCTGTCACTTTTTTCCCAAATAATTTTTGATTCAGTTGTGACTTGGCTAGGCTTTAGGAGAACTGGGGGAAAGAGAAACAGGAGCCCCATCTGAGTATCAATGTTCTGTGCCTCTTCGTTGACACAGACTTGGATTGTCTGATTATTAGATGTAAATTCAAATTACTGATCTTGTTGGACATATGATAAGTTTGTTTCCAATCATATGTTTTGAGATTGTCTCAGAAATCTGGAGGTGTATTGAGATACTGTAAATGTTTCCTGATATGCAAATAATGGCTCTGTGCATAATTCCATGTCAAAATGGAGTAGTCTAATGGTACAATCTTAGAACAGAAACAACAGACCTTAATCCTGAATGATCGGTCATGCCTGTATGGAAAATGGGGAGAATATTTTACAACTGGCCCACTTAGACATAATTGCAGCTTTTCAGGACCCTTATGCTTGTACTCTGGAATATTCTCTTTCTGTGTCAAGTAGATAAAATTAAAGCAGAGATCCAGAAGCCCTGAAAGGAAAAATCTGCTGATTTGTTGATGGTTTGCAGAACAGCAGGTGGTCGTTTCTGGAAATTTTTGTTTAACTTGTTGGGACTGTGGTTCTATCTCATTCATTTATCTAATGATCAGTATCATTGGAATACAGAAAAGCTGACACAGGGCAGAAACTTCCTAAGTGATGAGAGAATATTTCTGCGGTGAAGTTGAGCTTGAGTGGAAAGGGAAGGGTCTGCTCTGTGCTTGAGTAGCAACTCTTTCAGCACACCTGGTTTTGGGTTGGGGTTTTGTTGGTTGGTTTGTTTCAGAGGTAGGTGTAACTGCTTGTTTTGTGTGGCTTTCTCTCTCTCTGAAAATTGGAGTTCCTGCCTGTTGCCCCTTAATTGCTACCTTTGGCCATTGTTCCCTGTGAGGGTGAAGGAACCAAAACCGTTTAAAAGGTCTTAGTGTGGTCTGTGCTTAACACTTGATGAGTCATTTCCTTGTCCCCAGGGTCAGATTGGTATATATGGACCCCTGCTTATGGCTCATTCCATGTAGAGCAGGTTGCTTCAATTCCTCAGTAGGAAGATACCTAGTGGGAGGTGTCAGGTAGGTTCTTGCAATTCTGATTTTCATGGGTCAAGGAATGCTGTCATTTTTTTTTCTTAAAAAAGCTGCTTAAAAGCTGTAAGAATCATGTTTCCTACAATCCTCAAAGATGAAGAAAAAGCAGCCTCACAGTACCTTTTAGCAAAAAACTCTGCTTTGTGGGCAGAGGGGCGCATAGCATGACAGAATAGTGCTGTATGATGATGCTTGTTGGAGGGTGTGAGAAACCTAGTGCGGTCTCGCTGTCTGTTGGACTGAATCCAGGAGCAGTCTAACCACAAAAGCACTCCTGGGGTTTGTCTAGGGAAGGAATCTGTAGCTCTACTCTAAGCAATCCTAACAGTGCTCCAGCATGTGGCCAGTCCAAAAGGTGGAGGAAACTGGACCCCTGAGTGACAGGAGGCAAGCCACACTAATAGCTTTAACATCTTTGAGGGAACCAGCAGTAGCTTATAAGGAGCAGCAAGTAACAGACATCCACTATTAAGATGACCTGAGGACAAAGGAGCCCACAAAACTAGCGAGGTGAGAGGACGAGCAGCAAGCTGTCCTAAGGGCTGGGAGATGTGTGGCCCACCACACCCTAAAGGAAACAAAAGGCAGAAGGGAAAGGCATGCCTCTACCAGCTTCGCTTGGTAGCCCAGGACGTGTGCTGCTTTGGTTCTCTCGCTGCCCCTGTTGAGTAATTACCACTGCTGGGTGGGAAAAGTCTATTGACAGCAGAGACAGTGCAGACTAGGAATATCTCCTGATTGCTGGAGACAAGGAACAAACGGGACAATGGTGTGACCAGAGCAGCTTAGGGACAACTGATCCTGCCTTGGGGGACAATATCTAGATGAGGGAACGACAACATTTTCAAGGGTATGGTACCAAGCTGTATTTTTTTTTTATTTCCTAAAACTGAGCAGGAATTTGAGAACTGGGAGATGGCACCTCCCAATTAGGCCAGATGCTGACAAGCTTGTTTAACTGGTATTAGGTCTTTTATTTAGGCCAGGAGCTTGCAGAGGTCCCTCTCTTAAGATGCCATGGCTTCTAGTGCTGAAGCACGTAGGTCAAGGTATGTCCACATGCATGTCCTCTGGCATCTGTAGTATGTTCCTGTCTATAGACTAGATGGCCTCTTGAAACAGCTTCCTTGCGTCTGTCACACAGTTCTGCTGCGCTGATGCTGTTTAAGGTTGTGATCCATTCTGCTTTGCAAGCACACTTGAAAGGGGGAGGCAGGCCACAAAAAACAGTTGTGAACTGCAATAGCCTTTCACCGCTACAAACCCAAACGAAGTCCTAAAGCTCCAAAATGCCCGAGAAAGGCAAGCTCAGAGATGAGAGAAATGCTGAAGATTTTTCCACTGGTACAAATACTACAAACTAGCTGTGAACAACCCTCTGCTAAAGGAAAAAAAAATGCCCAGCTGGTAGCGGGTACGCTTGGGCCGTTAGTAATGTGTCAAAATAAATGCTAGGAATTTGGGACACCCCCTCTTGTTGTTGAGTTGTCTCTCAAGAAGCTCGAGGCAAAGAGAAGCTTACTGGGCAGCATGACCAGCACAGCAAGATTACAGGACAAGTGGAAATAGAAGAATTTGAGTAACTAAAAAGGTGGTGTTCAGTTACTGTTTCTGTGCTGCCTAGGGTCAAGAAAGCATCAATTCTGATGTTTGCAGAGAAGTCGTGTAGTTTGCAAAACCAGGTAGCAGCACGAGGTCTGTCCTTTGATTGCCACTGCTCCTCTGTTCTGAAAGTTGCATAGTTATCTCGGTCCCTACACATCACAGTTTCTAATGAATTATTTTCTACTTTTTTATTCATAAGGTTCTGTCAATTTTGCTTTGTTCTAGAGAAGGTAGAAGGTTTCTCTTCAACACGAGACTTTTTCAAAATGGCATAGTCTCTTAGGTAGAACTTAACAGCAGAGGAAATGCTTTGTATCTTGTGCAGTCATTTAATTCTTTTTAAAGGCATGTTTGCTTTTTTGGTAGTCCCTTCTTCACCTGGGGACAGACATACCCTGTTGAAGGTGCATTCTGGGAGACTGCAGGATCACTGATCGGGAACTGTGGAACAGTTTTTTTTCCTACAAGAATTATTGTAAAAAGAGGTGTGTGGGCAGTTTAAATCTGCAGGCACAGTATATATGACCTGGAGGGTGGAGAGCAGCACCATCAACTGGAGGAGATGTCTTTCAGGAAATGTTTTTTCTGCAACTGGCTTGGGGTGCTTCATGGGTTTTGTGTGTAAGTTCTTGCCTCTTCCTGAAAAGTTGTACAAAGCTATACACGTATTTTCATTATCATCTTCTTTTTTCAGTGTCCACCGCCATTAAGCTTAGCCAAGAAGAATTAAGAAATGGGGAAATAACGGTCATTAGCAGAGCAGACTACTGCATGAGCAGCCATGGAATCCCAAAGCAGCAAGCAGGGGGCTACTGTGAATGAAAAACTTCAAAGATTGCTATTTATCAAGAAAGTGATGGCAGCTAGTGTTCCATCATTATTATAAAACACAACTCCCCAATGTTGTAAACAACAAGAAAAAAATGCAGTAAAGTATAAAAGTAACTAAATGTCAATCTAGTCAACTGATGAAATGCATCTTCTCTGGCATCTGTGCTAAATTGATCTGCTGTTACTGCGCGGTTGCTCTGCTGGTTGTGTCCTCTGTTCCCGACCGGACTTCTCTCCCAGGCATGATCAGGAAGCAGCATGGTTTTGGAGAAAGAACCAGCCTTTTACTTCTGGCTCTCCTCTTGATTGGTGTTATGAACAGCCTTGTACCACGAGGGCTCAGTATCGCATGCAGATGTGCATGCAGCTTCCTCCCATCACACCATCTTATATTCGCTCCTATGACCAACGTGGCTTTTGAGCTTTTTGAGCTTGCTGCAGTTTCCACCACTATAGCTAGCTCCCGTTACACATGCTGAGTTTTTTGCCAGAAATTGCATCTTTCTCGTGTGATTACATCACACAACCCTAGCTGTGTGCAGCTGGTGTGGGGGGCACACAGAGGTTTCAGTCTGGAGGTGTCAGAAGGCGCGAGCGCTGCACCTTGTGGGGCAGGTCTGGCCTAACTCAAGGTTGGGCACAGCAGTCGCCGAACGGAACACTTTTGCTTGGGCCACTACAAAACCCTCCAACGATCGCTGTAAGTGGCTTTGCTCAAGCAACGGCCAGACAAAACGTCATGAGGAAGCATGAGCAGGATGTTGTGGCAACTAACCGCACTGCCCTGCCCCGCCGGCTGCGAGCGCCCGCGCCCCACAAACCCGCTCAGCAGCACGGCCGGCCCTGGCTCGCTCCTCGGCCGTGACGCGGGCTGGCCCGGCGCGGCGCGGCCCTTCCCCCCCCACCCCCCCTCTCCCCTCCCGGCAGCGGCGGGGGCCAAGGCGCGAGCCGTGTCCCGCTGAGATAAGGCGCCTTCCCGGCAACTCGCAGCGCGGCGCGGGAGACCGCCCGCGCCGTCCCGGCCGGCCGCCCGCCCGCGCGCCCGCGCGCGGCGGCACGTGCTCAGCGGCGGCCGGGGCCGAAGAGCAATCTCGCGCCGATGCTTCCCGCGCGCTCGCTGCGAGCGCCGCAGGGCGGGGAGTCGGAAGGCGCGAAAATCCCGCGCATGCTCCCTCCGCCTATGGAGCGGCGGGCGGTTGGCTTAGCCGCTCCGCGTGTGCCCGTGCAAGGCACGCTACAGCCCCGTGACGTCAGCGCGCAGCGTCACGCCGGTGGGACGCACAAAAGTGTAAGTTTCAATTTTTTTTCCCCTGCCAACAAGGGGGGGGGGGGAAATAAATAAAAAGGAGGGACAGAGCGGCGGGGTCCAGCGCGCGGGGCCCGCGGAGGGGCCGCTGCGCTCGTGCCCGTCCGTCCCCCGCCGCCCCCTCATGCCTCCCCCCCACCTCCCCCCCCCGGGCAGACCCTCGGCGGTTGACGGCGCGGGCCGGGGCAGCGCCGGCGGGCAGGTGTGCGCGGCCGCGGGCGGGAGGGCGAGCTAGACGGACTGGCAGGCTGGCCGGCGGGGGCGGGCGGGCGGGAGCCCGCCAGGCTGGCGACCGGCGCGGGTAGAGACGGGCTGGGAAGTGACAGCCTGCCGGGGGAGACCCTTTCCCCCCACCGCCCCCGCCCCGGAGCAGCGGGGAGGGGGGCGGTCCCTGCCGGCCCCCACCCCACACCCCGCCCGAGCTGCCGTTGGGGCCGTTGGTGTCCCGCCGCCTCCCCCCGCGCCGGCTCCCTCCTCCCCTGCCCCCTCCCGTCGGGCTCGTCAGGCCCGCGCGCGCCACCGCCGCACATGTGCAGTTGGGCGCCTCCGCAGCAGCGCGGCGGCGGCGGGAGGGGGTTGCTCCTGCTCCGGGTCCCTGTCTGGGGGCGGCGGCGGGGGATGGAGCCGGCTCTCTCTGCCTTCGGTCGCTCAGGTGCGGGCAGCCCCGGGCCGGCCTGCAAGCGAGGGGAGGATGGGGAGCATCGGGGCGGTGGGGGTGAAGAGGGAGGTGGGATGGGAGCGGGGAGCGCCGCGGGGTGCTGCCGCCGGCGGGGCGAGGAGGATGGGGACGGGGTGGACCCTCCGCACTCCTCCCGCCGCCCCTTCGCCCCCACTGCCGGCGGGGCTGCCTGGCGTGTCCCCCCTTCCTCGTGCCCCCGCCGCCTCTGAGGCGATTAGCGCGGCCCCTCGCTGCCGAGGGGAGGCGGCGCGGGGCTTAGGGCTTTGCCCGGGTGGTGAGGCCCTGGTCGGGGGGCGCTGTGGGGGAGGCGGGCGGGCGCTGGGTGCCCGAGGCGCAGTGGCGACTGCCAGTCTCTGCCTCCTGGTGCGGCCGCGGCCCGTCCGCCTGCGAGGAGGAGGAGGAGAGAGGGGTTGAAAGGCCCCTGGGGGAGCTGGCCCCTGGGGCCTACTTGTGCCTGCTGCTGGAAATGGGGGTGGGGAGGAGGAGGAGGCGGCCAAGGGAGTGATCTCTTTCCCCGCCGCTTCTGCCCGCGCCCTGCTTTGCCTGTTGGAAGGGGCGCAGCTGGACGGGGACTGGCCCAGCGTGGGCTGCCCGCTGCCCCGCTGGGATCGGGTGCGTGCTGGGGGAAGGGCGCTCCTGCTTGGGGAGAGCTTACCCCCGCTGTCGGAAAAGGAGTATTTCTCACGCGGGATCGTGGAGTGGGGGGCCGTAGGGGGCGAATTGGTGATGTCAGGAAACTTTCTAAAAACGTTTTTTTGAAAACTAAATTGTATTTCGTGGTAGTCAGTAATTGCAATTGTAAAAACTTTCTCTCGTTTCATTTTTATAGCTGATATTGTCTTTACTTGCTTTCTAGAAAATAGCATCATTGTCTCTGTGTCCTCCAGCTGTCAAGATTCTAAGAGGGCTGATTTCTAGTCTTTGGTAACATGGCAAAAGATGTAAGTATATTTGTAGCACATCATAGGTGGAAGCATAGCTCACAGAATGTTTTTGGTTTTGTTAACAAAAGCAAGCCAGGGGATCTGTTATAATAGCTGGCATTAATGTGTATATGGAACTTACTTTATATACTTTGTACGTCAAGCCTGGGCTGTGTTTTCTGTAGATGTAACAGCATAAACCAGCCTCAGGTCTGCAGCCATATTTTCAGAGTAATTCTTAAGAATTCACTCTGCTCATGTGCTCATATGGCCATTGGCATGATGCGTGTTCATACTGAACACTAAAACAACTTGGTTTTGAATTGGATTTGAAAAAAACCCAGCAAATGCTGTTAGCTGACAGGGTTGTCATTGACTGCTCTTGTCAGATAGCATTGCCTTTCTTGTGTTCAGGGAGACATCATATTTTCAAGGGGGTGGAGATGGTTTAGTCTCCATATATGTTCATTGTTTTGTCTCTGTGTACTAAAAGATGCTAGTTAGTGGCCATAAAAACAGGCTTTGGAGACTTTCATCACAGACTTCCATTGCCATTGGTGTTAAGGTTAGTGGTTTGATTCTGTGGCCTACCTCTTGAACCATGTTTGCTCTTTACCCATTCCAATACTTTAAAAAAAATTGAAACATGTTCTGCCTGTAAGATGTAATTAATTGTTAATACCTAATGTAATTGGGATTTCACATTTCCTTAGTGAAAATCAGACAAGATATTACTCTGTATTCAATTTAGAATATATCTCCCCTTCAAAAAAAAACCCAAAAAACAAGAGTGTACAAGCTAAGGAAAAGTGATACAATTCAAATTCTTAAACGGCAGGTTATAATCTAATGTGGACTGTTGTAGCTTTGAAATAGCAAGGAGTTCCATGAAAGAGTGATTGGTTTAGCAAGTTAATCTTGTAGAGAATTTTAGTAGTTTCAGAAGCAACTGAAAAACATCTTAATATGCGGGGAAGCAAGCAGAAATACGTAGTCGCTCAAAGCTTGCCTGGAAGAGATAAGAGTAGCCAAGTGCATTATAGATAGCGGAGTTCAGGGAATGAATGGCTGTATCAGCGGGAAGAAAATGAAAAAGGAATGTTAGACTAGGAGATGGAATCGAAACAGTTCAAAGTAATTGAGATATTACAGTACATTTGTTTATTTTTAGCTTTTGGGAGGGAGGTCAACTAATTGAAGAAGTGCTAGCACCTGGAAATACATACTAATATCTTAGAAGGTCTAGGGGAGGAGAATGAGAATAAGACATTTAAAGAACCTCATTTTTGAAAGATCTAGTTTATTCTAGAAATAGAGTAGTTAAGGGAGGAATAATGTACATGATAATAAACTTCAGAAATGAAAGAAGATGCTACAGATAGGAAACTAAGTTGCTTTCAGTATCTTTATTGGAAGAAGTAATAAGCTGAATTTGGAAAGATGAAAATCTAGGGCAGGTTTTAGGTAAAATTTTAAGTGTACTTGAGCACTGGAACAGGGTAGCTATGAAATCTTAATTGAAAGATTGTCTAACCTGTTCCTGAAAACCTCTACACGTACTTAATCCTGCCTCAGGGAATAAGGATGAACTGCTTACCTTTCTGCAGACTATTACGTACCCACCATTACATGATGTCTAAAATGTGTAGTGAATGCTGGGAAATTTAAAATTTCCAGATCTGGTTGTGGGGCCTATTAGGTCTTATTTAATGCTAGAAAATAGAGATGATGATTGGTGTAACACTTCTGATTTTTCAGAAGGGAAGAGAAATTTTCCCATATTTTTGTCTAAAATCCAAGTTCTTTTCCTTGTGAAATAATGGAATTAATCATAACAGAGACATTATCACTAATTTTCTGGGCAGTGTGTCTATGAAGACCTGTGCCACTGTAAATTTAACATCCTGATGTGGAAATATTGCTGAGATTAATGGCTTGTAATTCTGCCATGTCACCTGTCAAGTGCACTAACTGACCATGAGATGCAGTGGTGAAGAAGATGGCACAGTTGATGAATGCCCCCGCCCCTTCCTTCCCCTTTTCTCAGCAGAGCTGAGATGGCTAAACTGTGATAAGAGCTGTGCTGCTACAATGCTAAGTCTGTACTTCAGGTGGCATTTGTGTGACCAAGCATGCTTCAGTGTGCTCCAGCCTAGGAACGCAGGCTCCATGTGCATCCCACTCTTACCCTGTCCTGCTAGGGCCAGTGTTTGCTGGCAGCCCTGCAGAAGAGGAAGGTGTGCAGCCAGGGTGCCACAAGCGAATGTGTTCCTACTGAACCCCTCCTCCCACCTGCTGCAGGAGAGCGCTTTCCTTTTTCTTTTGTTGCTAGCTTCCAGCTCTTCTTCTGGTACCTCTTTACAAAAACTACAATTTGAAAAGACCTGTTTGAAAAATGAAATACTTGTAAAAGTTTGCAGACTGACACTTTATGGATAATTGAATAAATGGGGAGCATGAGAGAAAATACCTGCAAACCCAGTGAAATGTTTTTATAAAGGATTAAATAACTACAAAAGTACTGATCTGGTAAGATGTCAAGATAATGCTTATGAGCTATTTGACCCAAGCTGAAATTCTGTTAAATATTACTTTAAAATATATCCCTCTAATGCAATTCAGAGTGTACAATAAAGAGAAAATAAGCAGCAAAACATGCTTTTTTTTTTTTTTTTTTTTTTTTTTGCAAAACACTTTAATTTCTTTGGCAGTGATCAGGAAGCTGGGGTAGGAGAAAAGGATACATTCATACATAGCACATTAAGTAAGAGCCTGCAGGTGGAGTTTAAGAGCATAATCACAGTGTTGTAGCTGGGTAAGTTGAAAAATAATAATTAAAAAAGAGAAATACTAGCTTGTGAAGGTTCTATCTGTTGGTATATCAATTTATTTTTTAAAAACTGTTATATAAAGGATAGGGGATCTGGAGTGCAATAAATGTAAAGGGGAAAAAAGGAGCAAACTTATTTTCCAGTGTGATCTGGTAATAGTAATGAGCATTGCCATTTTTGGTTTTACGTAAATAAGCATTGTGTGGAGCTGAAAAGCATTTCTAACAGAATCTGGCAGATGGGCTGTGGAATATCACATTGAATTCAGAAGGTCTTAGTTACTCGAAACACTTCACTTTTCGTGTAATTCAAAGAAAAATCTGGATAAAAATGTGGATGAGGGGACACCAACTGCAGTATCTCAAGGACTCACGTACCTTGGGAGTGGGATCATTCTATTGCTTGTCAGAGGCTGAATGGCAAATTAAGTTGGGGTCAGTAGGGTTGGGTACAGTTCGATGTGTACATTTGCACTGTATGGGAAGTTTCTTGGTCTGAGACAGAGGTAGTCATTCCATGTAGGCAATCTCCAGAAACTCCAGCTTAGCCAGTATTCCTCTTTCTGGTTAATCAGTGTCATTCTCTTTGCTGAATCTACTGAAAGCTCTTCCACTTCTTGCAAATGTGGCACCTTCCAGGCAAGAGCTGGAGGAGCCAAACATACACACTGAGGTCCTCATCTGACTTGTGCTGCTCACTGGATTCATGGGATTAATAGTGTGGTGCGGAGTACAGTTCCCTAGGTGAAACGGTAACATGTCCATCCTTGGCATGGTTAAAATTAGGTGGGATGCAGCACTGGAAGAAGGAGCAGGAGTTCCTATAGCAAGAAAGTAAATTTGGTAACCTAATTTTTTGTTTTCCACCTGCCAGTATAAGGCTGGGGACTGCTTGCTGGCCACTTTTATATTCAGTTATATATTGAGAATTATCTGTAAATTATGATAGTTTTTAGTATCAATGATTAACATAGCTTCCACCACTGAATTTCTGTAGACTAGCTGAAGATCCAGTGTGTGGTGTGACGCTGTTTCTGTTGTGAGTTACTTCTGTTGCAAATGAACTGTTGAGGCCTCTCAAGCAGCCATAAGGAGAAGCTTGTGGCTCTTTTCTCTAAGACCCACTATTAAATAGGAGAGAAGAAGCAGGAGTCACTTGCAGAATCTGGGTCTGTTAGAGGCAGTAGTCCAATGGGTGACGTGACAGTGAATACTGAGGAGAAAGGGGCTAGACAAAAGGAATGAGTAAGATTCCTTCTGATCTCAAAAATTATACATCAAAAATAGATGAATTATGTAAATGAAACACTATATAGTAGCAGTTGCTTACGTTTCAATTGTTCACCATTATTGAATGGACTGTTTGCAGTCATTTAAAAAAATACAATTGTTCATGAAGAACATACATTTGAAAACTAGTTTGGTGTTTCACAAACTTTTTAAACTGACACACCACTGTTATCCTTCAGAATTTCTCACAGACCAAAATATCTTTCTTTAGAGCTGTTCGTCTGGAAAGCTCATGCATTTTACTGTTTCATAGGTTGCCGACAGTGGTGTTGGCTCTGGAACCACTTGTTCTAAAATTAGAGGTGTTCTTTTTTTTTTTAATTATGTTTCATTCTACTGTCATCTTTTGCTTGAATTACTTGACACTTGAATTATCCTTCACCCTTAATAAGGGGTTTTTCCTCTCGATCTCTAGTTTGCTTAAAACTTACTCTTTAATATTTAATGGTGCTTTTATTAATCTCATTGGGTAGTAGCTATGGCCCATGTATCTAACTTTGCAAAGGGAACCCTGTGTACATGTGTAAACCTGAGGACACCATGTAAGAAGTTCTGCCTGCACGAAGTTCAGCACCTGATCCAGTGTTACTCTTTAAGATATCCAGAGATGTAGGGATTAAGGCTGATGGTTTATTTTGAGTGTTCAGAATACATTCAGGTATGTCATTTAATCCAATGAATTTTTTTCACAGCATTAAAAAATCATTTGCTCAAATAATATTTAAAAAAATTCACAGCAAACTAATTTCTTGCTGCAGCTCTCCTGGATAGGTCAATATGCCTGCTAAATTTGGGAGAAGAAGTAGATCCGTGCTTCTGTTTTATTAATTTTTCCAGAACACTGCAAAAGTTGTACTTCTTAATACCTTCTATGTAGTGCTTCTAAATCAATCTTGAGCAAGTCTTTGTTGTCTGAAAAAGTTATATGTGGGATGGATTAAAAAAAATGACCCTAATGCAAGTAGGAAAAAGATGTATTTTTGATCTTTTTTACATGATGCACTTTCAATGCCTTGGAAGTATTGAAAAGTCTTCAAAACATTTTTCATACTTAAAATGCCAACATGTGTTTCTTCTTTTATGTTTATTTTTTGTTATGTACTGGGAATTTCAGTGGGGCAGACTAGACAAGTAAAGTCTTTAGTGGATCTCAAGTGGTTCGTGCACCTTTTTTGATATCATTTTAGTTCAGCAACTTCTCAGTAGCTTGATCTATTTCTATTTGCCTTTTGTGAAGTTTGCAAACTGGAGATCAAACAATACTATGAAATTAGGTCTTCTAAAAAGGCATCTCGGTCTGGGATTTCAAAGGTAATTAATTTTTTCTTAAATATGCTTTTTAGAAGAAGGCAGAAGGAAAGTGATCTTGAAGCTCTCCTTTTTATATTCCAAATATACAATGTTTCCCTTTTTCCCCCTATTTTGCTGGTATTTATAAGTCAGAAAATAGCATCTCAGAAGTTGCTTGTTACCTCACCAATTTATTTGTGTAAATAAAGCATTTTCTTGTAGCCTTCAAGTGTTTTAATTTCTTTCTTAGTTGTGTATGTCATTTAATGGTAATGACTCTAGATAGATAGAGACTTCTAGTATTACTGAGTAAATACCCTGTGCTGACAACACACTAAATAAAAATGCAGCTTTTAAAAGTTAAGTTACACTAGGGATCACTTATTTTAGTGTTTGTATTTGTTTGCCTGGATATCATTTAATGGAGATTTATTGTGGCTAATTAGAAGTGGGAGGAAAAAAGGGCCAATCTTTCTTAAACATTCTCTGTGTTGAAGTGGTTCTTAGACAGAAAGTGGATGACTTGATTTTAGAGGTTGACAGTGGTCCGTATCCCCAAAACTGCTGCTGGCTACTTGTCTTGTGTTGCGTTACATTACATTTGCTAAGTGTCCCAGTATTTCATTAATAATTGCACAGACTTGCTTGAAAATTACATTGTGGGCTGCTGTAGCCTTACTGTTAAGGAGGTTGGTGAGGCAGTTGGTTTCTGAATGACTCCTGTTTAACATTACTTGTTGATTTCGACTGTGGTTCAGGTGCTGTTGAACAAACTGCTGTAAAGATTTGATTTGGCTGGGAAAAGTGTGTTAACCTCATCTAGGTTAGGAGGCACTAGAAGCTGGTTGTGGACATGGCTGCTGCTGGTGTCTCTCTGCATAAGAGTATTTAGTCCAGGAGGACACAAATGGGTTTGTTTTCTGATTAGTGTATGTGGTAGAAGTGGCAAACCAGTGCTTTGGTCATATTCATACTAGGAATCTTGTATTCAATTTTGCTTCATTCTTACAGCTTCATAGTTAGTTTTGGGGGTGTCAGCCTTAAATTTTCTAAGGATTGTATCCCTTGAATTCCCGTAAGAAACCACACATTGTAATGATTTTAACTCATGGCATTTTTGATCTGTGTGGCTGCTTAGACTGGACTGCTATTTGACTCGTCTTTAAAATGAACTCTTCATTTAATTTTTGCTGACTTCTAGACATGTTGTTCTGTCTGTTCAGAAAGAACAGCCAAGAAAGCTAATGGTCTTGACATACTCTGCAATAAGGAGACCTTGGGTGTCGTTCTGTGTATACTCCATGTCCAACTTAAGTGCAGTATCAGTGGAGCCTACATTCAGCCCAAAGATCGACAGTGCTTAACTGAGCTACTGTCATGGGTTCAACTATGATAGGGTTAGTTTCCACAGCCACGATAGCTGGACTGAACCAGCCAATGGGATAGTCGGTACCATGCTGATGTCATGCCCAGTACATATGAAGCAGGATTAACTGGAGAGGGGCACAGTTTTTAAACTGTAGTGTGGCACAGCTGCCATAGTAAGCAGTGCCTTGTATATCACTCACTTGGTTATTGTTACTACTATTGGCTTCTCTCTCTGTGGTGTTCAAGTAAACTCATCTTAACCCACATGGCTTTACTTCTACCTTTTTTCTCCTCCTGCCTCACGGGGGGTAGGAAAGGGGTGAGCTAGCAGCTGTGTAGTGCTTAGATGCCAGCTGGATTCAAACCATGACTGTTACTAACATGTATTTAGTTTGTTCTCTAACAGTTCTGTGTGATCCAGATCTTCTCTAGTGCTTTGACTATGCCTTGTTAGTTAAGGTGCTAATAATTCAAATATATTTTTTGGAAAGCTCATTTCTATGGTATAGCTCATTACTGAGTGGTTGACAAACACAGTAGTCTTAAAGATGCTGCGTGAACTGAGGATGTGGTATGAGCTCTGTTTCAGAATGTGGTGACTGAGACACAGTAAAATAACGTCTGAGAATTTTGCAGGATCAGACTCCTATACCCTTCCTTTAAAAGTTCTTTTATATTACTTTATACAGTAAAGAATAGTTCTCACTGACTTCATTTGCAAAATGAAATTCAAATGTTTTAAATTTAAGAATTTTCTTTCCTTTCCTGCAATCCTCTACTTTATATCTTAATTACCTTTTATTTTTTACAAAAATGAACTGGATGTCCCATAAAAATAGTTTCCTGCAGTTACATGATGATTCATTCCCAGAGCATATTTGCTCTGGTTCCTGAATGAGATGAGAATCCAATGGGAAAATTAGTGTATTATCATCTTGTTACAAATGACATTTGCATACAGATGGGGGTTAAAGAAGAATTAAGGTTGTTTAAGCTGCATTATTTCTGATTGTAAGCTTTTTTCCACTTGGTAGCTGTGCTAATTTTCCATTGTGTGTGTTTGTTGCTTCCTGATATTAAAATAAGGCAAACAAGAAACCCCTTACATTGTCAGTGAAGTGGCACATAGCAAAATTGAGTGGCATAAGGCCTTTACATTTATTGCCTGCTCTTAAGCAGTAAAATGCCTAGGGGTTGTCCTGTGTGGATGAAGTTAGGTGCAGTTTGCACAAGATGTTTGGTTGTCTGCTAGTAGACTTTGCAAATGCCTGTAGACAGCAGAAGCATCCTCCCGATGCTTTTGACAAACTCTGAGAGGAAATGTACTCTGATGGAATAATTTTCTTTCCCAATTTCTCCATTTTCTGTTTCTGTCTTTACTGTTTTCCTGATTTATTTTGAACTTCATAGTCTGAGCCACCTTTTTTACCCTTTCAGTCATAGTTTAGAATAGATTGTATTCATCTTCCCAGTTGCCGTGTTCTTCCCTTCTCTCAGGATCTGATCTTTTTGTTCTGTTAAAGCTCTTTTTTCAGTTCTCATCAGTTCTGTTGCCTGTGCTTTTTCAGTGACTCTCAGTTACTCTACATCAACTCTTAATCTGCCATCTTCCATCTGATTTCCTAGCTTTCTGTCTCTTTCCCAGCCAGTCCCAAAATTGTCTGCTCTTCTGTCTGTACCAATCTGACTCCCGTTCTTTAACCATTGTTTATTTGGCACCACGTTTCTTGTTCTGTTATCAAATCTAGTTACATGCCTCAATCCTACTGTTAACAACTGAAAATTTCTATCCTGAGGAATATCTTTTGGCAAGTACCTCTGTTTCCCTTTTTCTTTACCCTTTTTGCTCTTATTTCAGCTCTTTTTTCAGGGAGTATACTTAAAATGGGCAAGACAGAAGAGGTATTTCTGTGGCACAAAAGCACACTTCTGTTTCCCATATTTACTTACTTCAGAGTAGTGGGAGACCTTCCTCTCCAGTTATACCTGCTAGACATAGCATGTGTGCTTGTTCAGTCTCATTTTAGTCAAACTTGGTCATGCTTTTATAGAATCCTTGTCCTTCAGTCCAAATTCAGCTTGCATCTTTTCTGTTTCATTTAAAGGTTTAGTGAATAATTTTATGCCAATTTTTATTAGGAAATTGAGTTGCAAGTCTGGAAAGCTGTGGAAGAAATGATACTTTTGTTGTAAGGGTGTTGAATTTCTAGTGCATAACTTCAGAGATCACAAATATTAGCTTGTTAGTAAGATACTAAGTTATTCTATGGTAGTCTGCACTAGGGGATTTTTTTAATACGTGAAATTCTCTGCATTTTTAGCAAATTTTATTTCAGATTAACTTTAGTCCCAATAAAAATATACTTCCCCGTTTACTGAATTTCAGGCTGAGGGCAGTTGTGCTTTTCAAGCTTTTACTTGTAAACAAAACAAAAATAGCCTTCCCAGTCCTTTTGGCTGGTGATGATCTCATAGCAGGCCAAAGCTAACTTCAGTTGAATTTTTGATATGTTTAGCTTGTCAGTTGATTTCCTTAGGAGTTCAGAATGATGTGATGAGACAAAGCCTAGATGAAGGTTGGGGTCTCCACTCCAGCATAGCTTCCACAGTTAAAATTACCAGATTTACCAATTTGTCCAGCGATCTTTAACCTTATTCCTCTGATCTGTGGAAAGAGTTTGAATTATTACAGTTAGGATGCCAAGTTGAGTGTCAAAAGCTATTTTGTAAAGCGTTTTTATTGTAATGCGAAAAGCATAAAGGGTGTATCTGTATCTGTTGCCCGTTTAGGATACTAGGAGTTTCTTTATATAGCCATAGAGAAGTATACATAGAGAACATGTCTCTCTGAAGAGGAAAGCAATGCTATTGTGAAGTTGCACACACTTAAGTTTTCAGAATTGAATACTGAGCATGATATTATTTCAAGGAGCCCTGGTGTTATCATCGAAGAAAGTTACACATCTTGAAATTGAGAATCATGAGAAGAAAATGTGGATTATGAAAAAAACTACATTATGAGGTGGAAGAAATAAAAATCAGAATGCCTCGTTACAAGTAGCTTGTTAAGGCCTGGAAACTACATGTATTTTCCTGTCAGAAAATAAAATTTCTTCTGCCAAGGAGTGTTTGGACATCAAAGGTTACTTTTCCATTGGGAAAATCAAATACTTCTGGCTGGTATGGTTTTTTGTTTGGTTGTTTGGTTTTGGTTTGTTTGTTCATGTGATTTTTTTTTTTTTTTTTTAATTGATTGTTTTGTTCCTTGTGAATCTGTGACTGATACACAGATGATACACAGATGTCCTAATGGGAGATATGGTCACATCTTCCTCTATTTTCTTTCTTTTGGGCACTGCACCGTGCTAGATAGGTTATGAAGAAGTTATCCTGGTCTCTCTTCCAAAATAACCTGGTTGAAATATAGTGGGAATTTCTTGGAAATACACACTTGAGGGATTTCTGCCTAGTAGTTTCCATTTTTAAAGCAAAGACACCATAATTTTGTATGCAATGGAAGTTTTGCTTTTCAATTTTCTCTTACCAAAAGCTTGTATCTGTGACTGAGGAGACTCAAAAATTAGAGATAAATCCTTAGAATTAAATAGTCTATCCAGAAGTGTGAAGAGCGTACTGAAGCTAGAGTGACAGAATTTTCACTAGAAATCAGTTTTCACTATGAATAACAGCAGTTGTTTGCTGTGGGATTTGGTAGTATTCTTTCCAAATAATTTTCTTGGAGTCTTTCCTGGGCATACTCTTACGAATGAGTTTGAATATTTACCATCCATTGTAATAGCTAGAGCTGAACCTTAAGTAAGACACTGGTGTGGAAAGGTGGTGGAACTGTAACTGCTCTACTCTTTATCAGTGTAGTGATTCCTAAGGGGATGCTTCCTTCTGTTTGGTGATTGCTGTTCTCTGATTTTTCCCAAATTGTATTCTCTTATTGATAAAATGTAGTGTTTTTCCCAAATGTTCTCCGGTTTGTTAGTGACTGGTATGATTTCGGTCACACAAGAGCATGTTCCAGGGCATGTAGCACTAACCTGACCTTTTGTAATGCTAGGTCAGATTATGTTTTTTCGAGTTGCATATTGTTTTGGTTAATATTTTTCACTGTATATTTTAATTATGTAGAAGAAAACTTGAAGCTTATGAGATGGTTTGATACTACAGTATGGTGGCTGGTTGTATACTTAAGGATAAAATGAATTTATAGAAATGGTTATATTGGAGACCATTCCAGTTTTAAAAAAAAATAAAAATAGGAAGGGACCGATGAATTGCCTCATTTGCTAATTACTGAAATAATGACTTGCATGTAATACTTGCATTTGCTGAATATCACAGTTAAAATATTTGGTTTTGGATTATCACTGTAACTGACACAAACTTGATGCAAGTTTGCTTTTGCATATTAAACCGATGAATGGATTTAATAATTCAAAATTATTAACTTCGTGTGCTTCTAAAATGAAATATATGACAGATTAAAACAGTCATTTTTTTGGTGGTCCAGTGATGATAAACTCAATATATTAATTGTCTTCCCATTTTCCATTGTCTCTGGAAAGACAAGATATTGATATCTTTCTGATCCTCAATGGAAAAGCAAATTTGCAGGAATCCTTGAGTACACGCCTCCTCTTTCTGCTGTTAAATAAAAACTGAAGTACTGCATTTAAAGAAATTGTGGCAATAAGTCTGCACTTCCTGTGTGGTTTAACACTCTTGTGAAATTGAGGTAGAATGGGAGTATAATGTAACATGCAAAAATTCATCTTCATATAGCACATTATGTTCCAGTGTTCTGGAATGTCATATTGCCATAGAGTGTAGCTCTAGTAACATCGTTGTAGCTCTAATAACATCTTTGTATATGATACTGATTTCATGTTGATGAGTATACCTTCTTTCTTTGAAAGTGTCTGGTATAGTGCCCGTCTGAATTATGTAGAAAGTGTGATGAAGAGTTAGGCTTATTAGGCTTATAAAACGCTCTGGTGCCTGGGAACAGGGCAGTAGAACTGTCATTTGTTCAAGTGGACCTTTGAATCCCTGCAGTGGGCAAGATGAAGAACAGGCAGTGCTTGTGTGCTGGTAAGTTGTTGCAGTCTCCTTAAAACAATGCTGTTTTGTTACTTTTGGAGGGGAATTAGGAGAAATTGAAGACAGAACTGCCACAGGCTCTTCATCCTACCTAGGAGTTCCACTGTTTTCTCACTTGGATTTCTTTGTGCCACCATGTCCTCATTGCTGCCATGCCATTACAGGTCACCACTCTTTATGCTTCCCTTAGCAAAACATACCTTCTGCTCACTTCCCAGCCTGTTCTCAGTGCTCAGTCATCTTCTTTTCTCCCCTTTCACAGAGGAAGAAAGTTTCCTGTTTTGTAAAGTTCCCTACTTTTCCTAAGAAACCACTGCTGTCATACACCTGGATAATAACAGCACCACAGCATCCTCTAGTGGCTCACTTGGTTTGCTGAACTGGCAAATCATAAGCTAGGCTCTTCAGGTAGACCTTTAAGGTGAAAGCTTTGTTACTGACTGGCAAACCACTTCATTGTCTCTTGAAGATTGGCAGTAGCCTGCAAATACCAGCTATGTGTAAAACGCAGCTAGGGACTTTTCAGCCTCTGCTGAAATTTAGCCACATGCTAAATTATGGTTAAGTACCAGTGTTGACTTTCTTGCTGTTCTTTCTGGAACAGTCTGTGTGTCCTCTGTTTATTATTTTTTCAGGACTGTATTGTCTGGAGATACCAACGAATTACAGCATCAAGTGTTTTCTGTCCAAAAATTAGTATTATTTTGAAAACTAACTTCTGCTGTGAGCTTTTTCAAAGGGTGGTGGTTACTTTATAAACTTCTGTGTCATTTTGTAGCTCTTTCACCTAAGAGCTTTATATTCATTTACTATTTTTTAAAGATCAGAAAAGCTCAAGGTGTTTTTTCTGAATGTCTTTTTTCTGATTAAAACGACTTAAAGTGCTCTCTGCCACCTCTGCTGCATTTGCTATAATGTTGTAACTTCTGTGGTAGGTAAATAGTATCTCCACAGAGAAGGGTGTAGTGACAGGTGTCAGTTCTAATTAGAAGGCTATTAAAACAGTGCATGTACACTGTAAGACCTTAGTTAGGACACAATATGGCAAAGTAGGTGTAAACTGACTTTCTGCTCTCTTTTTAAGAATATAGTATTTGTAAAATGAAGATTTTTAAAATTTGGCAAATATTATGCCACAAAGAGAACCATAACATAGTGGCAGATTCGTAACAAAATGTAAGTGGTAGCAGCAGAGACTCTTGGTGTAATCCATCGTTAATGATAGAAGGCTATCTCTGTTTGTAAATTTAATAGAAGTTACTTTCTTTAACAGGCTGGCCTAATTGAAGCCAATGGAGAGCTTAAGGTGTTTATAGACCAAAACCTAAGTCCTGGAAAAGGTAAGAACACAATTTTTAGTACGAATTTCCATTTCTTGATATTTAGTTGTTCTGCTTATTCCTGGCTTTAAACTGCTTTTTTAGCATAGTTTTTGTAAAGCTTTTGTCAAGTTGTATCTTACATAATCAGCAAGCAAACTGTAGATTTTCTGTGGTCTGTAATTTTGTTTAAACTGCGTGTAAGTTCAGTGGTGGTTTGTCATCCCATATGTGATCTTCTTAGTAGTATAGCTTGTTTTAGACCATCCTGGCCTTTATACTTAAACACATCTTTTGGGGCACCATGTTTTAGCAAATGGGAAAAATGCAGGAGTGTAGAAGTTTAAAATGGGTTATGACAATTTTTATGATAGTGCATCCACACTAGTGCAAGCCTATCTGAAAAAATATTTTGAACAGAACTGTTTTGGACCTGCAGATAATGGCTGTGCATGTATGATAGTGTAACGTAATCAAGCAATTTAATAAAACACAGGCTATATACTTGAATTTGATATGTAAGCTCAAAAACTAAGAGTATCTGTACATTTGAGAAGTTAGGAGCTGCACTTTACAATCAGCGTAGCTGGAGGGGGAAAAACCAGAAGCAACACTGAGTTCCAGTCACCTGCAGTTCTGGACAGCTATGTTGTGCCCTGTATTCTTATGGGAAGGCTCTAGAACTATTCTCTGATTTCCAGTTAAGTATATTTGTGCCAGTTGATACATTTTGCTGGTGGCGGTGTTATTTTTCAGCTTAATAGTTTTCTCCAGTATGTTTACCTACTCTTTCTGACTAACAATTGTGTATCTTAACAGTCTTTAGTTTGACAGGCCAACAAGCCACTCTTTCCTAGATTCCTTATCAGATGAGCTCTTTTTCCTCTGTACTTTGCTTGTCGTCATTCTTTGAGTCTGATTGCTTTCACCAAATTGAACACAAGTGACCAAAATAGTATACATGACTCAAAGTGAAACGTCAAGTCATATTTGTGCGGAGGTAATTTTTCTGTGCAACGTCATGTTTGATTCACAGGCATCTCACAATAGATTTTGGTGAAATGACCATTTTCTTTTGTTGCTTCCAAATGATGATAGTCTGGTTTATTCTTGTGTGTGACAGATGGTGTGCTTTGATAGGCAGTACTAAGTAGGGTGAAATTTATTAGGACAGAGTCACCTACTTCTTCTCTAATGCTCACATAAACCTCACTGTTGACAAATCTATTGACTTTATGCATTGCTAGATTACACTAGTACTTTCAGATTAACCTGTAGTCCAGTTCAGGTGAACTCCATTAGTGTATTTGCTCTAGCCTTTTATACACCATTTCAGGAAAGCATTTATTTTCACAACCTGCAGAACTTCTAATTCCGGTCACCACCAATGTAGCTAACAGTTTTCCTAGGTACCTCAGGTATTTTGTTGGAATCTCACTAGGTTCTCTCTTTGACATTACTTTGTCTAAAATATACATTGTTTTACAAAAGGGGGCTGTCCAACTATCTGCCACAATCTGCCTTTGATGGAGAAGGCACTGAGGGTTGAATAACAGACGGTCATTAACTGGTTCCATGTGTGTATTTGTAAAAACAGTCACACAACCCTGAACAAAAAAAGTGTGCAGGTAGATACCTGATCCTTAACAGCTGCACCATTTTCCCTACCCCTATGGGCAGTAAAACTGATGGTTTTGTCAGTGTGAATGCTTATGTGGGGACATTTTACACACTTGTGGGCATCTGTGTCTAGACCCTGTTACAGTCAGAGGAGAGTTAGTCGAAACAGACAGTGCAGTCTAGACAGCAAGAATTGGAAATATGAATCTTCCATTATCACGTAGCTCTTAAAGTAGAACTGGGCAAAACAGCAGCCATTTCATTACTTGTAGAATTTCTAAAATAAAATGATTAAATAGTTTATTATAGGCTTGCAGCTCCTCCAGTTTGAGAGTTGAGCTCTGTGCTCAGTGTATACCAACATGAATAATACAAGCAAACTAAGCTATCCTCAGTTAATTTCCTTACTTCATTGCTTTTAGAGGAGTTTTGTAAAGTTAATGGACAGCAACTGATTCTTAATATTGATTCTCTTAGCTTGATCGTTTTGTGTTTCTTGCCTCTAGCTTGTCTGTGTTTTATTGTTTTATATACAAGCTTCGTAGTCTTTATCAGAGCTTAAAATAGGAAATACTTTGTCATTAAAGTATTCAGATATGTAGCAGAATTTATTCACTGAAGTAGTACTCATTTTCCCTTGCCCCTTTTTTACAATTTTTAGTTTTTTGTGTAGTCTTTAAATGTTGGAATTCTAAATGTGACTACTGTACACAAAAGTACTATGTGCTTTCTAGAAGTCACTGTCTATGTTGAAAGCAGTCAGAAAATAAACTTTATATTCTTCTCTGGTGTTCATCCTTAAAAGTAGGGTGGTTTTTTTTTTTTTCCTTACTATTTGGATTTGTATTTCTAAAAAGGAAGAAGTGTTTTCTGGAAATTGCAAGTCAATCACAAGAAGAGTTTGAGAATATGTTGCATTATTGTTACGAGATCAAATCCTCCCTACTGTTTCAGATGAATGGTTTGCTTAGTCCAGTCTGCTTCCCCCAACAACAGTAATAGGGCAGGCTCTTGAGAGACAATGCAGGAGCCTGGTGACTTTCTGAAGTTCATTTTTCTTATGCTCTGTCAGCACTCAAGGTCATTGGATTAGTAATATCAGAGGGTACATTCCAGAATCTTTTCAGAAAAGTCCAACTTTGAGAGACTCAGCAAAATTAAGAATGCAACCTCAGTAAGAAACTTAGGACTTCAGTTGTCGCATTTTGCCAGCCAGATGTGAAAGAACGAGCTCAGCTGTGAGAGAAATAAAGGTTTTAGAGGAGTGGTAAAGGACAAAAAATGTCTCCTGGGTCGTAAGGACATGCTTCCAAAATATGGTTTGAGAGAAGGAGAGCAGAATATTTTTATTGAAATGATTCTGTAACACTTCAAAGTCTGAGATGAGTACAGGGCTAAGTGATAGGTATGTGAATCAACTATGAATGATAAGCAAAGGGTGACTTTTCTGGTCGGAACAGGTTATTATGCAGCAGTTCTTCCAGCCTGCACAGCTTTGTTGCAATGCTTTCAGAATAGCCTGTGAATGGACTTCTGTAAATTTTTAATCTGCACTGGCAGAAATCTGGGAACTGTTGAATAGGTTATTTTCAGACTGAGTTTTGTTAAGGTGTGTAGCTGTTATTTCTTAGATGGATGATGAAAAGAAGACATCTCTCATCTTGCTCAGAAGTTATACTGAACAGTTACGCTGGACAATCTCTTACATAAAAAGTCCTAAAGCTGTAGAATCTGGGAGAGAGAAGGTATGTTAGGGAATTATCTCTGTGTGCAAGTCCTATCCCTACATTTATTCCCTGATTATTATATCCACTGTCAGAAACAGGCTACCAACCTAGACAGTCTTTTTACTTCAGCTAGTAGTGACATACTTTCGGAGAAAATAGTATTAAAATAAATAAAGTTTAGTTTATAATGCATGTAAATTTGAGTAAATTGGTCATGGACCATGAAATACCATTCTAGAAAATGCTCTTAAAATGTTGTCTTCAAAAATACCTTGAGTGTGGAATAAGAGGTATCAGTCTGTATGTGGGAGAAATAAGCTTCAAGGTTGTGCTTCCTCCAGTGCTTCCACAGCCTCCAGAAGAGGTTGGCTGTAAATTCATCTGTGTTTTCTGATACCCCTGTGTATTTGCATTACTGGCATGTAACATCTCATTTAGCCCTGAAAAAGCTGTTTCGTGGAGCAAGGTGCAAGTTTTCCCTTGTATTAAGATGACACCGTTAGCTCTGCTCACCATAGGAAGATATTCTCTCTGCCTACCTCTGTTCATTCACCACTGAGAATTTAGCCTAGAAGGCTGATTTTTAAAGTTAAATCTTGGGAAAGTATCAGTGGAGCAACACACCAGTTATATCAGTCTTTGATAAAAGGCTCTATTGATGCCCAAATCTTAAAAAGGTTTCGGAAAATGTAGGTTTTCTTCATGATGCAAAAGCTTATGTTTGGGATAAATTTTTTTACTATTTGAGTATTTGCTAATTCTTGGATGAGGAAACCTAGGTAATGAGGTTTTTCAGTAAGTTTGGCTTCAGGGTGGTCCTACTGAAAGGCTCTAATGTCTCTTGGAAGGGCATGAGGTATGACATTAACACCCTAGTGCAGCTTTCCTGTTCAGTGCAAGGTCTGCATTTTGTAGTCTGGTAGGGTTTAAGTGGCACAAATCCCCAAATTTGGTCTAGAGTGGTTTGGTTTGGTTTGGTTTGGTAAAAGCATGACTGTGAAAGATTTGGTATACTTGGTAACCAGGAAGATGTTTTTTTGCTGTAACCCTGTTCAGGAGGGAAGCAGTGATGTAATGGGCAGTGAGTGTCTCAGAAGGGAAGTTTTTGTTTCAGGAAATCCTGAGCAATGCCAGGTGCTTTTAAAATGTAACTTTGCTCGTGACTGCTAGTGAGTTAACGTGCAGCAGAAGGTTGCTGTATATCCAGATATCTTCTCACTGGGGAACTCTACTAAAGCCACTTGGTTTTATATCTGCTGCTTGACCTGTGCTGTTCTATTTACTATCAGCTTCAATTGTGACTTGTGGAGGAATGCTAAATCCCACTGGAAGCAGTGCAAGTTTCCTTAGCTCATTCCAAAATCCGATTGCATTTTTCTTCTCCTACAGCCTCAGTTGCTGAGAATATCATTACACAGGGTCCTCTTCTTTGCTTATTACCCTATATTCAGGAATGGGGTTTGTAGAAATTGTGCCTAAATTAATGCCAGTAAACCCTAAAATTATTATCAGAAGCAATGTTCATAAAAATTTCAAAGGTCAAGTGAAGAAAAGCTGTAAGGGCACTCAAATTGGGATATATAGCTCTATCCTTTTTCTAACAAGAATAAAAAGGATTCTGGGGGTGCTGGTTGGCAGCAGTCTCAGCAGGAATCAGCAGTGTGCCCTGGCAGCCAAGAGGGCAAACTGCATCCTGGGGTGCATTAAACATGGCATAACCAGCCAGTCAGAAGAGGTGATTACCCTGCTGTGTTCAGTGTTGGCACAGCCTCACCTTGAGCACTGTGAGCACTTCTGGGCCCCAAAATTTTAAGAAGGATATGAAGATCCTTGAATGTGTCCATAGAAGGGCAACAAAGCTGATGGAAGTTCTGAAAGAATTGTCCTATGAGGCGTGGCTGAGGACTTTGTCTAGTTTGGAGAGAAGGAGGCTGAGGGGCAACCTCTTTGCTCTCTACAGCTTCCTGAGGAGGGGAAGTGGAGAGGGAGGTGGTGATCTCTTCTTCCTGGGATCCAGTGATAGGATGCGTGGGAATGGCTCAGAGCTGCACCAGGAGAGGTTTAGACTGGACGTTAGGAAGCATTTCTTTATGGAGGGGGTGGTCAAACCCTGGATCAGTCTTCCTAGAGAGGTGGCCAATGCCCCAAGCCTGTCAGTGTTTAAGAGGCTTTTGGACAATGCCATTAACAACATGCTTTAACTTTTGGTCAGCCCTGAACTGACAGTTGGACTAGGTGATTGTTGCAGGTCCCTTCCAGCTGAAACTATTCTATCCTAAATTGCTTTATCAGACAGAATAAGAGAGCAGTTTAATTTTGGAGTAAAATTCCAAAGTGACTTGATTCTAATTGTTTGCTTCTCGCATACCTTAGTTACAAGGCAAGGATGATCTCATTTGGCTATTTTAATTATTTTGGTTTGTTTTCATTCTGTGATTTAAAAAAAAAAAATTTTTGTCAATTCCTGGCTTTGTTTTGAGTATCTGTCTGGCTAACTGCTTAAAACTGAAATTGCTAAAATTCATCCTGTTCATGGACTTTGAGTGATAATTAGATTTAATTTTGAAGGTTAGAAAATAATATGGGTTGAAAGGATGGAAAGAATTGTTAATTGGTGCTGAACCAGTAAAACTTCCTCGTGAGTCTGTGTCTTCTAGAAGTTACTTGACAATGAATTTTAGAGACTTAGAAATTGTTGTTCCAGTACATTCTGGTCTTTCCTATATTCAGATTAGTTTTGATATTTAAGTATTAAAAAGAATTGTTCAATTCTAAGCCTGACCCTTGCTTGTGAAGAAATCTGGGTGAAAGAAATTACCTGATTCAGATGAGTGCAAGGGAAAAGATAACCAATGGTATTTAATGTTGCATTGAAATTAAAGCTCTTAATTCTAAAACTACTCAAAATTTGGATCTTCCACTATGCCAGTAGGTGGCATTATTGCTATGTAACCAGGAAATACTTGTAAAAGATGTCTTTAAGTGTAAGAGGTAAAAGGAGCTAAAGGTTTCACATTTTATGGGTATAAAGAACTTTAGTTTTATTTTCATTTCAGATTTGGTAATTGAAAAAAATTGAAGTCAAATATGTGAATTTTTAAGGTGTACTTAGACTCTTTCAACACTAACTGTAAGATTGTCTTGTTCTTTTTATTTATATGACAAGAAACCATTGCACGGTAATATTATTGTTAGTTTTATTTGGAAGACCAAACTCTCCCTGATTTTTGGCAGTGATTGGAATTGTTCCTCTGGAATAGAAGTAGAGATCTATTTCAGAGCCTGTGATTCATGCTTTAGCAAACAGATACGTGCCTGAACATTGGTTATAAAATGCCGGTGTATTATTGCAGCTGAGGTAAATCCAAACAATTGTTACTATCAAAACTCCATCTCCGGAAATAAAACTGTTGCTGCAAATAGGAATGATATTTTGGAAGGTCTAAAAAGACTTTTAGACTAAAGGTAGACCACGCAGGTTATTTTAACATGGGCTTGGAAAGGCTGGTTTGTAATAGCTGAAGTATTACTAGTTGTATCTAAGGATTATAAGAATCACCTAAAAGTCTCTGAGCTGACGTAAGAAATTTCACAAGAATTTAGTAATACTACACACCAGGGAAGATTGATGTCTTTGTAAAAGTGCTCAGAATTGCTGTATAAGTGTACTTGTTGTCTTAACAAGATGGTGTGACTTGTTCAATAAGCAGAGGTATTTTTACTTGATGTGGCAGGCAACTAGAAATAAAATATCTATGGTGTTTGCCTGGGAAGTGTTAAAAACTGCAGCTGCATAGAAGTGTCATTTGAGGAATCGGCTCCTAGTATATAATTGTCACCTCTGTCGTCTTTTCCAGATCTTCTCAGTACACCCTTTATACATACTCTATATATATGTAATCTAATAGTCTAAAACCAATCAAATTGGTGCTTTTGTGGTAAGGAATGATTTTCTTTGAAGGTGAGGTGGACTGGATAAAAGGCACTTGAAATAGCACTTTTCAACTAATGTTTTTATCCTAGCTGTATTGTCAAGACACCTTTTGCACTTGGAAGAAAGCAACGGTTCAGACTCAGTGATTTAGGGTAGCTTTTGTAAAGCAAAGAAGGTATGAAGACAAGTAGAGGCCATGACTGAAGAGTAGTGAAAGTAAGGTCATCTAGAATATTACAGCAGTGCCTGTAATAAGACCCAAGACTTGCAGAGACCATGAGAGAAATGTGTAATTTGATAACCCAGAGTTTTTAAACTGAAAGAACGTTTGCAAAAAAATAGGTGGTCTGAAGCTCCTTCACATTCCTGCAAGAGACCCTGCTCATTTTTTGATTCCAGACCTAATTTTTCACACAGTTTTCTAGAGACACCAACTTGGGGTTGTGGGGTGGTACACTGGAAGGAAAAGGGCAGATTGTGCACTTAAAATCAGTTTGCTTTTTGTTTAGGCTTTTGTTTTTTATAAGCAGTAGGTTTCATGGACAGGTTTGAAGCTGAAATTAGCTTTGTCTGTATTTGGTTTACAAAATGGTTACAGTATATAATTCTGTTAGTTATGTTGATGTTGAATTCCCTCTCATCCCTTTCTTCCTCCTCCTATCTCTTACCAAAAAGAAGAAAAAAATCCCCATATGGAAGACTGACAATACTGAATCTATCACATTTTCCGGATAATTCTCATAGTTTTCATGTAATCTTTTATCAGTCATTTGCATCTTAAGCAGCACAGGTACTTTGGCTTTACAGAAATTTTATTCCTATTAACTCTTTAAATTTTCTGAAATAAGGAGTGTAATACTACAGATGGCACTTGGCCTTCTCAGAAGTGACAATCACAATAGTATCTGTGTCACTTTCTTAAATCTTCTTGTTCATGGAAAGTCTCATTGGTCTTTTTCTGGTCTCCGAAAAGTGACCTATTGGTCTCTTCAATCAATATTATCTTAATTATTAGTTTTATAACGTTATTGATAGTAATGTTATTTTTTGGAGACATGTATTGAGATTGGCTTAATAATGTTGCTGCCATTGAGTTGTGTAGCTGTCATTAGTTAGATTCCAACTGTTAAAAACATCAATTTCAGAGCTCTTTATGTAATTCAGACAAAAGTTTGTAGAGCTCACAAGAGTGGTTATAAGCAGTTGTACTGCAAAACGTCAACTACAAAGTTAGTTTACTTTAGACTTTTCTTAAAATAACCCTTTACCTAACTCCTAACTTTTGATCACGTATTTACTTACCAATCTGTTTGCTGTTCAGAATTTGGTTGAGACTGTTACAGGAAATAGTAGGAATTACTTTGTGTTCTGACAAACCACTCTCTTATTCTGTATGTTCTTTTTTGGGATTGTAATAGTGTAGAAAATGCTTGCAAAATTACCTTCTTACGAAATCCAATTCTCCCATATACGATATTGTTTCTGTGCTAGAAGACATACTGCCAAGACTTGGTTTGTTAGATACTGCATTATCAGGAAATGGACTTGGTTTTTTTGACTTATGTTGTTACATCACTCCTGTGGCTCTCTGTTTCACAAGTAAAGGTAACATAAAGACAGATTACATCAGAAAATGGTACAGCACCTGGAATTAATGCTCCTGAGGCAAGGAGTACCTCAACCCATCCTCTTCGATCTGAAACACCAAATTCAAAGTCACAACTGCTTCATGAACTGCAGCAGTCTACTGCTTTGTCTGCAGAGGGCACTCCTTTCTTTAATTTTAAATGTTGTGTATCTTTTTCTGTGGCACCTCAAGTTACTTTAAATGTTCATAATTGGCTATATCACCAGTCATTTTTACTGCTAAAATTCTGCAAGGAATTCTTTCTTTTTGGTAAAATTGTTGGATTTGTTTTTGTATGCAAGCAAAGGTCCAGTTCAAAAGTTCTCCTCTGAATGCATTCACTAACTGAAGAAGCCTATTTACTGCATACGCTGTATGAAGAAAGCACTCACCTGGAATGGTTTGTAGACTGATGAATAACAGGTTTTTTAAAAGGGTGCTGCTGCTTTTGTTGTACAGGTTTTATACAGCATTACTCATTGATCTGATCTGTATTATCATCTTTTGTTTGGAGGCATTCCAGAACTTCATATTGATGAAGTTCTACTTCCCTTTATTTTTAATGATTCTTATAAGTTACTAAGAGAAGTCTTCCAAACTCGTGGTGTTTGGGAGACTGAGAATTTAAGTACCTGTTGTATCCTTCTCTATAATTTTTTTTCCCTGCTTTACATGACCTTTTCCCATGGTTTTTGAAGTCTTTAGAAGAAAGAAAAAAAGAAAAAAAAGACACCAGAACTAACAGTAGTAATAATGTGTTTACTTTGAAAAGAAAAAAGAGTTGGTGCCAGCAAAACTGTTTGCAAACTGGTGGTTTTAATTTTTACATGCTGTTAAGCACACTCTATATTGGCCACAAACTACAGGTTTATTTGAATTGCAGTGATTGCTGTAAGAGTAACAGTAATTAACAAATGATTAGTAACATTCCTTTGAGAAACTGAGCTGTCGGTCACTTGCAAAGCTAAGTTAATAAAATTATTTCTGCTTGTATACTTAATAAACAAAAAACTGCCACTCACAAAACCACTATGAAACCAGAGCATTATGAGTCTTTGATGAAAATGCAGGTGGATATGAGAAAAATGTTTGCACATGAGGTAAAGAGAAAAATAGTAGGATGCACTTGGGCAGAGACAAATTGAAAATACCCTTTTTAAAAAAACAAAAACCCCGACAAACTATTTTTGTTTTCCTTTTCTTTTCCGCCCCTGTTGTTGAGCAGTTACACTCTTTCCTGTTTAGTATGATATTTTTAATAGGTTGACTTTTGGCTTTGCATTGAACTTTGAAGGGTGTGTTACTGTTCTTGCACTTATAATCCTTGCCAATCAGTTTGTGCTGTAGAGACAGACATACCTTGCAGTTTTTGTATAGACCCAGGTTGGTTCAGTTCCATGAATTAACTCTGGCATAGCACCACAGGAAATGTTAAGGTAATTAAAAACTTTAAAGCATAGTGTGTACTCTTCCCTTCACGCAGATGTTTTAGTTGCAAGATAGCTATTTGTATTCACAGAATTAAATTAATAGCGTAAAGGAGGCTGGAGGCCATCTAATCTAACCTTACAATCAAACCAGGGCCAGCTTTGAAGCACAGAGCCTTCAGTAGTTGAATTTTTCTGTATATCCCCAGGGAACCTCCTAGGCAACGTGTTGCTGTGCTTTACCTTTCTTATTGTTAATTTTTTCCTTGTTTGTGGTTGGAATTTGCTGAGCAGCAACTTACGGCTATTCCCTCTTTTCCTTTTGTGCCATCCTGTCTGTCTATATAACTCTCTGTGTAATAGTCAAAGCAGTGATTAGGTTTCCACAAATAACACCCCTTGCTCCACCTTAATCTTCTCTTCCAAAGGCTGCACACACCAAACTCCCTCAGCTTCTCCTTGCACATCATATGCTCCAGTACCCTAGCCACATTACTGACTTTCTACTGAGCTCTCTCCTGTTCATTAATGCCCCTCTTGCACTCTGGAACCCAAAACTGAACAAAGTAATCTGGGTACCGCTTAAAAAGTGCTGGTGTACTCTTCCAAATGCAGCCCAGAATACGGTTAAGTCTTCATTAGCATAGGGGTGTACTTCTGGGTCACTTCAGCTTGTTGTGCACCCAGACCCCCAGGTCTTTTTCTGCACATTGGCTTCTTAACCACTTGACCTGTGACCTCTGCTGTTGCATGGAGTTATGCTGTCACAAGTGCAAGATTTTGCAGTTGTCTTTGTGGCAGTGAAAAGTTTTTAAGAAACAACACAATAACATAAAGGAATATTTTAGTTTTAAGCATACTAGAAGAACAAAGTCTCTGACTACACCTGAAGAGTAGATGGATAATCAAGATGATTAGGGAGATGCTCATTGTTCCTTATGAAGTCGTCCTTCTGAAGTATTGCTAGTATTTGTTTTCTTAGGAAAATGTTGCTAACATGAATTGTTAGAAATCATGACCAGAGAATTACCTACCTGTGAATTCTTAAAGGACCTAGCAATGACACTTCTGTCCTGCTAACTCAGTATATGTATAATTCATTTAGTAAGAGAAGAATAGAAAGCCACATATCCAGCACCAATTTCTGAAGGGCTCAGATAACTGCAGATGAGTCAGTCAGACTTCTGTGAGGCAAATCGCTGAGTGTATAACAGAGAAGTAGTAGACGTATGGACAAATGTGATAATGGGTAGGAGTTAACAGGGCTTTTCTAGAGGAAGGGGAAAAGGGAAGTTATGAAATTAGGTCTTTTCAAAGTCATACTTTGAAAGAGTCAATAAGCATGTGGATAAGGGTTATCTAATCAGTGCGATGTCCTTGGATTTCTTAAAAATAACAACAAAACCCCCTTTATTATCAAGGTCTTTAATCAGCCTGTTAAAGAAACTAAGGTGTCATAGAATGGGACGGTCCTCTCGTGGGTTAATAATTGGTGAAAACCAAACTAGATAAAATGAGAGCCCTAAGCGAGCTATTAGCACTCAAAGATCTTGAAGTCATGGTAGGTTATATTATGAAAATGTGGTATTGGTGTTTGGAGGGAAACAAGCACACTGAACGTTAAGAATTATTTGGAAAGGAACAGGAAATAAAACAGAAAATAAGCTATGGAGTTATACAATAACATATGACATTCCTTTGTCATCAACAATGTGTCCATCCCTGTACCTGCAAAAACAAATCTCAAAGGATAGGAGAACTAGAAAGTGTGTGGGCAACAAGAACTATCAGAGATGAGGAAAGGTGATCAAATACTGAGGCATCTTAACTTTGGAAAGCAGTTGCTACTCTTCATGGTGGAAATATATTCTTCAGATTGCTTTATTGTTTTTAAAGCTATGAGGAGGAGGTTAAAATAAGACATATGGACCTCCAGGAAGCTGAGAGGGAGATACACAAGCACTAATAGGCAGAGTAGTTTATCTTGCTTTATTCTGTGGAGAGGAAGAACACACACAAAACAAGCTGTGATAGTGATGGGTGTACCTGAAGGGCCAGGAAGGCCTATCAGACTTGTGTTACAAACTAGATAGCCGCCAACTTTCTGCAAGAGCACAGAAAAGTTGGTTAATAATGGAAGAAGGACAGGTTGCTGCATCCTATTCAAATGTGGATGACCGAGTATAGGTTCTTGTGTGAAGCTAACAGTTTGACATGGTGTGTAGTACTAGCAGCCAGGAAATACAACTCTTCTGAAAATCAAGGGCTTAAACAAGATCTGAGTTGTCCTCAACCTTTTGTAGACTACCTGAATGTGTAAGAGGGATGGTAGGCATCAAGACTTATCAGGGCCCTTCCTGATAGAGCCGTTGTAAAAACGCTTACTTACTGCTTCTCTGTTGGATAATGGGAAAAAGGAAGAGCAATGGGAGCTATGCCAAGTCCTTCTGGCCCCATTGGCCCCTTTAAAAGTGATCTAAGGGAGAGAACTGTTAAACCTCTTGCCTGACAACCAAATGACACGTTTCAGCAAAATAAATGTCTTCACTGTTTCAAGACTGGTTTGTCCCATTATTCTTTTTCTGTAGTCAGTCTTTGCTGTTTGTTTTGTTTTGTTGTGGTTTTATTTTTTCCCAAACTATGCCATGGAGCATCAAATTGCTAGAGGATACCTGGCTTGATATTTTTGTAGTTGAATTTTTGTTTTACATGGCTTAAGATTTGCTTAATTATCGGTGCTGATTGTGGATGCCTTATGAACAGGAAGAGAGCAGCTTTTCCTGCAGGGCTGGTCTACTCTGTTGCATATGTTTTGCTCAAATATTTGGTTCTTGAAGACACTTGTACTTTAATTCCCTGCTTTCAGCTGGGAGGCAATACTTAGAGGAAAGTTGGGAATATTCTCTTGGAAAGGTCTGTGCTAGCCAAACTTTATCTCCTGTAGACCAGCATGCCTCAGAAGGGTATGTCGCATGCTGGGCTGTTGGGCATGTTTTTCAGGTGGTGGTGGGAAAAGATTTCAATAGCCACAAGGGATAGGGGCCAGAGTGGAGGGGATTATGCTTTCTGTCAGATGCCCATTGCCCCTATTACTCCGCTTTGAGAGAGAAGTTGGAATAAAAGAACTGAAACACGTTCATACTAGATCACTGACCTGTATGGTTTACAAAGAAGCAAATTCGAGACAATATATCCCGAATCTTTTTTTTTTTAATTCAAATGTGTAAATGCTATGCTTATGTTGAGTCTCTATGCAGTTCAGAGCTAGTGTCTATTAATGCGCATTGGTAGTATAGATGAAAATAGAATTGCTAAAATATACAATGTGGCTGACCTGAAGCTATCTGCTTGTATTTGTTTTAGGGGTTGTTTCTCTGTTGGCTGTTCATCCTTCTACAGTAAATACACTTGGAAAACAGCTCCTGCCAAAAACATTTGGACAGTCTAATGTCAACATTGCACAACAAGTGGTAAGGAGACTTTGTGGGGGGATTTTATTGCTTGTACTATTGCTTACAGATACTGTAAATCTTCCTTGTAGCTTGATAGCCAGTATCACTTGTCGTGGGCAGATAGTCTAAGCTTGTTTCTAATTTTAATAGACTTATGTTAAAACAAGTGTTCTTTTGCATAAAGAAATGCAAAGGTGACTTTCAAATTAACCTGCAGATACCTGAATATTCAGGTCACTTTATCTTTTGCTAGTCTTGCCAGTTAAAATCAGTGGCTCCTTCAGATTCTGCCTTGAAATCATAGGGAAATGTAAATGAAGTCCACCAGCATGTTTTTATTGAGATTGAGGTTAGGTGGAACAGAATTGAAAACAAAGTCAAATTTTTTAGCGTGTATTTTAGATACCTATTTGTTTAAATACTTATTGTGAGCATTGTGTGAAGTACATGAAATGAGAGGTTTCAAAGAATCTAATAATGCAATAGGTAATTCAGAGGTTATGAGACATCACTTTTATAGTGATCAAAATTAAAATGTGGTGATCTGAAGAGAGTTAGTTTCAAGTCATCTTCTGGAAAGCAACTGTAACCTGTAAACATCTGAACTGGAAATGGAATGTCTTATATTTGGGTTTCTTCTTGAAAGGAAAGCAGTTTCCGATCTGCTTTTCCCAACTCTAAGGAGTGTTTCATACTTCAGGCTGCCTGAATCTAAGGAGACTGAAGAGAACCAGTGGGCACTTATTTGTCTACTTTTGTCTGCCCCCCACCCCGTTTTTTCTCTAAGCACATCGTATAATGATATCTATAAGCTTTCATTTCAGGATATTCCCAGTAACTTGATAGTGCTTAACTCTTCTCATGCAAAGTCATGGTTGTTTTATGAACTTGTGAGTAAAAGTTGAGGGCATTAACATTTCTATTAAGGAGCCAATAATACTAAATAATTCCTTAGAAGATTCCAGACTGTAAGATCTTCCTTAATAGTGATACATTAAAGCATGTAATTCTGGCTAGTTTGCAGACTTTTGTATGTTAGAATGGGAATGCAGAGCTGGCTTTGAATGTATTAAACAGACTTCACTTTTCCACTCTAGAAATGAGCCTGTGAATTTGTATACATTTCCATTTATTCCTTTGTACTGTTGAGTGTTTCAAGATACTACTGAGTGCAGTAGATGTCCAAGGTTTGCTGCTGTCACTAATTTCTTTCCCAGTTGTAATTCCACCCCCTCCCTTATACTGGCTTGGCTTTCTTCTTACTGTACAGTCTAGATGTGCAGAGAGATGATGGTGGGGCTGCTTGTGGAATTAGAAAGCTAGGGAATAGAGTGGGACCCTCTAATTTTAGCCTCTGCAAGAGCAATGCAGAATCATCTGTTCCAGTCCTCTGGAACTGCATCCTGTGGAATAAAAGCTGACTAACAGCTTTCCTTTGTTCTCTGTATTATCTGCATTACCTGAATAGCACATGAGTGGTTATTGTATTCTTCTGAGACATTTGGTGAATGAGACCAGTCAATAGCAAGAACTTATATTACTTTCTTCATGGGGAGAAAGTGACCTGGTTCACATGTCCTGTGCCTGTTTGGTGTCCCCCATCCTCGTTCTGTTTCCCACAATCAGAAGCTTTGGTTATGAAAAGTACTGGAGGAGATTAGTTGACTTTCCATAAGAATTAGAAATATTTTAAGTATGGAACAAAACTTCCCTGTGGAAAGGGAAGGAGGACCTAAGATTTTCCAGCTTTCAGAAGTGGATGTAACAAACTTGTATTTTAACTGCTCAAAGGTGGCATAATACAGAGAGACAGTATTTGGGGAAAAAATACAGCTGTTTGTCCTTCCAGGCAGCTGAAATCACGAACATCTAATAGTCACTTGACTACTTTTTTCATTCTACATTTAAAGGTTATTAAATTTTTGATTCATTTTATCTTTTGTGCATAAAATGTTTCATATTGGGTTTTCCATTTTTCTATTTTTTTATTGTTTAGACTGAATTATTGACGCTAGCCTGAGGAAGAAACTTAAAATCTTGTTGGTGAGGCAGAGTGTGGCTGCAGGAAAAGCAAGCTTGTGGGTGGTAATGAGTTTAGGTTCATTTGATGTTTGTTTCAGTTACCTTATGTCAGGGATGCAACCTACAGTTTCCGCTGGGAGATAAATGTACACCCAAAAAGTAGGCATATCTTTCTGCAAGGTAGAAATCTGTACAGTATCATTTTATTTTCCTATAGTATTCTCTAGAAAGTTATGTTTATATCATTTCAGAGATAAAAAACATCATCTACAAAAGTGGGAGTTCTGCTTCAGCTAGTTTCACAGATAAGGAGAACATGACTCTGTATATATTAAGATCAAATTGACACATCTTCAGGACCGCTTACCTGTACGCTGGAAGAGTGTGGTCAGCATGTGCTCAGACCATGTTCAGACTGGAATGGTTTTGCCTGAATTGGTCTCAGTCACTGCAGTGATACAAAAAGTTGGCCCTTAATCTTCCTGACCTCAAACATACTTGTATTTTGGTTTTGACTCTAGTGATAAGGGACTGACTGCAGGAGAGAATTTGTCCTTTCTTAAGACAACTCTGCACTTTCCCTTTGCTTTTACTGATTCTTCAGATCTCTTTGTTTAATATGTTCATATTTTAGCTGTAATTTACTGCAACTTCTTTATACATACTTGGGTAGGGTTGGGTTTTTTTCCTATTTTCACTTTTTCTTCTGGGAGGGAGAGGGCATGTGTGTTTTGATATTGTCTAAATGTTGAACAGCGTTAAGAAATCTAGCAAGCATGAAAACCTAATTTAAGAAGGATAAAACATGCTCATTACGTAGGGAGTGCTATTAAGTATATAAGCTGTAGTCTGAAATTTTTTGTGCTAGTGTGTATATATTCAGTGTGTCTAATAGAAGTAGACAGAAAAAGGTATTAGTGTTGCTTGGATAATACATCATTTGAATTGTGCAGCATATGAATATCTTGGAATACTTGTGATCATTTTCCAAATTATTTTATCTTCATTGTAGGTTATTGGTACACCTCAGAGACCTTCAGCGCCAAATACTATCCTGGTAGGAAGTCCACATACACCTAACACACATTTTGTGTCACAGAACCAGACTGCAGATTCTTCGCCATGGTCTGCTGGGTGAGCAAAATAACAATTACGAAGGATTAATAAATTGTTTGGAACTTCTGTTCTAAATGTTCACTGTAACAGTGTACGTACTCTTTAGGCTAGCAGTGTGAGAGAGAGAGTCTGTTTACATTTCCATCAAGAGCACTTGAATGTTAAGATATATTGATTTTAAATCAGGAACAGTCACATAAGAATGAGTACCCCCTAATCTGTCATAAAAGGAACTAGAATATTTTCTGTAAACTCTTGACATATATTCTTACATTACTTACATGTAGAGCATTTAGCTCCTAAAAGGACACAGGAATTCATCTGACTTGATTCAGTCTGTGATTTGACCTTTCTCTTTTGCTGGTGTATTTCCAAAAAACAGAGTACGTTTCAGATTGAAGAAGTGTGTCCTGAAGTGTCACTTGAAATAAGAATGTAGTCCTTATTAATGAAAAGTATTAGATAAAATGAATGCATTCTTTTGGTGTCTTTTTCTCATGCAAGCTTGCTTTTAAGGATCTCTTGTAAATGTAGTTGTTTTAAGACTAAATTTAATATCAGTGTCTTATTACATATAAACAGATTTCTACTTTGGAATTATACAGTGAAATGAGATGTAAAGAATTGAGGAGTTGCATTACTGATACTAATTTTGTTGATATATTTATTTTTCTTCAAGTTACAAGGAAATTTTTCTTTAGAAGATATGCAGAAAACTTTGTTATACTTCTTGTACCTTGTAACTTTGAAGTTTTCATAGCAACTTCATATACCATGTAACTTCAAATCTGTGTTTTAATAAAAGTGTAGTGTTTGGTGAGTTCACCCAATATCAGATGTCATCTGTTCAGTCAGTATTGGACTTATGTAGAAAATGTTCAATCTTAATTTTTTTGTGCTCAAACTAGATGGGCTGTTTAATTTTTTTTAATTAAAAAAAGGTTATCTCATGTAATTTACTTTTCATATTGTAGCATTTATCCCTCTATCCCTTCTTGTCCTGAAGATTGGAAGGTTTTCTTTATTGATTTCTTCAAGGACTATCCCTATTGTTAGCTTAATTACCTGCTACTGGAGCTAGCAGAGTTGCCAAAAGAATGAATTTGTACTGCGTTTCAGCATCAAGATACTAGAATTGTTAATTATTGTAAATGGTAGCGGAAAAAGTTATAGCAAAAAATATCGGGAAGGTGTGAGAAGCAGATCAAAAGGGAAAGCTTGTTTTTTTACAGCAGTGTGCCTGTATTTGAAAAAGAGACATTAAATATTCCAAAGTTCAAATATTCTTAAAACATATATTATACGTATATTTAGGAAGCGGAACAAAAAAGGAGAGAAGAATGGCAAGGGTTTACGTCATTTCTCTATGAAGGTTTGTGAGAAGGTACAAAGAAAAGGAACCACCTCATACAATGAGGTGGCAGACGAGTTGGTTGCAGAATTCAGTACCACTGATAATCACATTTCACCAAACGAATCAGTAAGTATATGGGAGGTCAATTACATGTGAACTGAATGGGGGAAGAGAAATTTCTTTTGAGACTTTTGTATTTCTTTTCCTACTGCTAAATGAAACAGTTGAGACGTGACTCAAGTTTACCCATTTACTATAATACATTTATTTTCAAATATTTTTGTCACAGGTATGTTTTTGATTAATGCACTATGTCTACAGCAGGCTTATGACCAGAAGAATATTAGACGACGTGTCTATGATGCCTTAAATGTCCTTATGGCCATGAACATTATCTCTAAGGAGAAGAAGGAAATCAAATGGATTGGTCTACCTACTAACTCGGCTCAGGAATGTCAGAATTTAGAGGTATGTGTATTAGGAAGCTCACAATGGCTTCGTGTTTGAGTAAATATTTACAGCATTACCATGTTCTGATGCAACATGTGGACGTGGTCTTCTGAAACAGCAAGGTAGAATAGTATGGTCCCTTTTGACTCTTTTTATTCTATTTATATTTACAGAACACACATTTAAACTTCCAGATTTCTTAAATATATGTGGGTTTTTTTTTTTTAATTCTTCTGTGTCAAAAAGACATCTCTGTAACAACTTTTACAGTGTATGTGAAATGGTTCCGAGTGGAAGTTAATGAAACTGAAAGATTATTGTGTATTTCCAACATTGAAACAGTGATGCTCAAGAGACAGGAAGATTGTGTTCTCCAGATAAATAATACATCTGTGATGATAGATGTTGTATGTAGGTCAGTATGTATATACATGGCTCCTTCTTTGTTGGTGAAGGTCTTAAGTTCTGACACTTGTGTTACTTGAACATGTCAGACTTTTTTACTGCGTGTCTTGGTTAAGAAGTAAAATGATTTATACTGAAAGGCATTCGTATGGCAGGATTGTTAAGTTGCTGAGTTTTACTCAAGTCATTTCACTTTATCAGAATAGAATGAGACTTTGTATTTATTCTGAAGTCTAAATTCCTTCAGCAGTACTGAAAAATCAGTGTAGAAGCTGGCAAATTGGAAAAAAGTGTTTTGGAATCTCTGTACAAAGGCCTAATTCTATGGAGATTTTTGTTTGATACTGATAATTGATTTTTCATTAGTACTGTAATTGCTATCTAGGTGAAGAGAATATAGGGTATTTAATCAATCTGACTTTTACTTAAGAATTTATCATCCCAAATGAAAGTTATTAGTTAAGACAGTGATAATTGGGGCATAAATAGTAGAGTGAGTATGGAAGGTGAAGGTTTGAAGATGACAGTGCTGTCTGCTGAATAGGGAACCAGCTAGCTGGAGGGATTTTAAAAGTGGTATCTTTGGATCTGTCTGACAAAGTATGGCATTGCCAGTAATCTGGGAGCAAAAGAGAAAGAAGTATGGCTCATTCAGCTGGGTTTAATGTTACGATTGAGCATATCCTAAAGAAGAGTGGCATAATATTAGTACTGAAGTAAAAGAAGCAACTTAGAATGCAATAATGCAATAGTGAAGGTTCATACATTTAAGATGGAACAATGATAACTTCTGACACCAGAATTATCTGCAGAACCTTAATGATTGACATCATATGTCCTACCTCCAGTTCTCTGGTATTGAAATGATTTTAAGAGGAGAAAATGTTGGTATAAAATGCTACTTAAAACAAGCAAACTAACCTTTTTTCTAACTAATCTTTTTTCTGTCTTAAGGTGGAGAAACAGAGACGACTTGAAAGAATAAAGCAAAAACAGTCTCAACTGCAAGAACTCATTCTACAGGTACAGTCAAGGTACTCTTGTCTATAGGGCAAGGTAACTTACATCTGTATTCTTGTGATTTTTATCCCAGTGATGGATGGGAAACTTGTAAAAAGATTAGAGATTAATATCAGTTTTAACTTAGCACTGTAGTTTAGCTGGGACCATGTTGGTGGCCATATCTACTGGGGACGTCAGCAACTTTCCATGAGTTACGATGAATTCTTTTGCAGTTTCAAGTATGTTTAAGGAGGATTTATGCTGATAGGAGCTGTAATTCATACTGTACCCTCTGAATTTTGCAATTCAGTTCTTCTGTCTAGAATGTTTTTCAGTGTTAGAGCCCATAGATAAAATTATGACTGTAGAGGTCATCTCTCACAATGCTCTGTGTCTTTTCTTTCTGGGACGTTGCTGGCTCTGTGTAAGTGGCTTAACTGCTGTGAAACAGTTGCTGAACTCCTTCCCAGATTCCTCCTAGTACACTGGGAGAAGCAGTAGCCTATCTCCTAAAGTCACTGTGCTGCTGATTCCCTGGAATGTATCCCTTAGTAGTCTCGTTACCTACATAGTAGGAGCAAGAATCTTAGGGAACGTATGCAAAAAGAAAGTACAGACAGCTGTGGAACACAGTTTCAGCCATTGTCTGATCTTTATTGGCCTCTATGTTGGATTTTGTTTTTAATTCTTGTTTATGTCATTTGTTTCCATGACCAGAAAAATACCTTTTCTTAGTTTGGTGGCTTACTGTAAGATTTATAACTTGAGTTTCAGTAGTTCACTTGAGTTTTTGGTTCTTAAAATTGCTAATCTTCAAAATATGAATGTAACATTCTGCAAAGCAGTTTTGGTAAGATGTGAGAGTAAAGTCACTAATCTTCGCTGAGTAATTCAGAGACCTAATGTCAGACATTCAGATCCTAAACGTTAACTGTTTTTCAGCATATAATTTCAGTAAAAATACAGTATTAATTGTTGAACTGTTCTTGTGGAGTGCAGTAGCTAGCAAAAGGAGTAATAAACAGAGTGGAAGTAGGATGCTATATGCAAATTCTTTTTTCCAGTCATTGTTATCTCTTCATTCTGGCAAGGATCTGTCCAAGGAACTGTCCTGAGGTAGTTATTAGAATGTGCCTTTTTTTCTCAGTTAAATTTTACTGTGTTGATTTTTCAATACTATCATCTGTCTCTCTTGCATCCTAGCAGGCAGGAATATCTCTGTCGTTTTCTGCATTTACTTGCTGCAACCATTGCTGGTATTTATCTGAGGGATTTTTTGGTTAACAAGATTTTAAAGGTTTAATGCATACTTTCATATCACTATTGCTTTTTTCTAGCAAATTGCCTTCAAGAACCTTGTTCAGCGAAATCGTCAAGCAGAACAACAGGCAAATCGACCGCCACCTTCCAATTCTGTCATCCATTTGCCATTTATCATTGTGAACACCAGCAAGAAGACAGTGATTGACTGCAGTATTTCAAATGACAAGTGAGTTAATAAAGTTTTCTCTGCGGCTTTTGGTACAACTCTGAGTTTTATACCCATACTAAAGTGTTGATCTCAATTTGTTGAAAATTAAATACAAGCAAATTTACTTGTGCCTTGTTAGGTTTTCCATTTGTTAAATAAATGGTAGCAGTGGTTTCTCCTTGCACATTAGCTTACTAGAAAAGCTTAAAAAGTTACACAATGGGCAGAGGAATGGGAGTAAAGAAAAAATGTTAATTAAAACTCTGTATCTGTTAAACCTGTAATGATTTGTGTAGTGCGTACAATTACAGTTTTAGTCGCTTGCATTCGAATACATAAATCTTGAAAAATTGATTGCGTAATGTGATGTGTCACTCACAAAGTGTTAAGCATTTGAAATGCTGCAATTCCTGAAATTGGAAAGGTAGTTAAAGTCATTGACGCTAATTGAGACTTTTTTCCCTCTCTAGGTTTGAATATCTATTTAATTTTGACAATACTTTTGAAATTCATGATGATATAGAAGTACTAAAACGAATGGGAATGGCTTGTGGGCTAGAATCTGGAAACTGTTCAGCGGAGGACTTAAAAATTGCAAGGAGTTTGGTTCCTAAAGCTCTGGAACCGTATGTGACAGGTTAGTTACTCCAAGAAGAGTTGTTTTGTTTTCCTCCTTAATATGGGAGTCAAGGAAAAAACATGAAAATATCCAAGATCAGTTAATTTCCACTAGTTCATGGAGAGGATTTTTGTTCTCAAATATATATGCTTTTCAGTGTACCTTAGGGAACAGATAACAGATTCATAGAGAATGGGCTGTTGCTCTTTACAGAACCATGTGTTGCATTATACCACACAAACAGATCTTTGCAGTATGTAATTCTTTTAAGAGGACAATATTTATAGTTGATTTACCTCTAAAGGCAAAAAGTAGTCAGTGCAAATGTGGTCATGTCTTCATTTTATATTGTTTTATCAATTTGATTGTATAAGAATACTGAAGACCTGACTTGCTCACTTCAAAATAAAATATTTTTTCTGTGTATTTTGAAATTTTGCTTTTGCACTAGTTTCTTGGGTTTTTTTAATTATGCTGGTTTGGATATGGTACATCAGTATGTTTTTTGTTTTGGTTTCAAGACTCCTTTTCTGGACTTTAAAAGGATTAAGCATTTGCAGTAAATTAGATGAAAGTATTTTGAATTATCCTTGAAATACATATATTGTTTTACAGAAATGGCTCAGGGATCAATCAGCAGTGTATATGTCACATCTTCATCAGGTTCTGCATCAAATGGCACAAGATTTTCTGCCAGGTGAGATTAAATTACCAGGTTTTTAAAATCTGTGATCATTAAAGAAACTTAATTAGAAGATAAATACTTCATGAAACAAGTTCTGCTTTGATTAAATGTGGCATAGGTATTTAAATGTATTCTCAGACAGTCTTTTACTCGAGTAGTGGTGAGTCTTACTGGTGTCATTAACAGAATCTTTTCCTGTATAGTGGAAAATAAATGGATTAGACTGGTGTTAATCTTGAATGTATTATTTTTATTTAGTTTTGAGATTGTGACAAGAAAACATACTTCACTAAAGATATATGGCCAAGATTCTCCCTTGGTCATTTTTGTCTAACTTAAAAAAAGGGTTTGATTTTTGGGTTTTAAACAGCATCAGAAGCTGGTAGAATGATAAATCGTCACTTGTATTTAACTTTGTGTGGACATAAGTAATTTCTGAACTTAACTGTTACTTTTTCTATAGAAAACAACTTTTCTCTATGTAGTCACTACTCTAGTGTCTTGCTATTGCTTTAATCAATAAGTTGTCCTTCTGTGAGCTTTAGTAAGTTAAAATGAGTCAAATATTATTGGAATTTTTAACCTTGTTAACAAATATTCAAATTGAGCAAGCTGACTAGCTGAACAAATTATCTGCAAAAGTGTCCAGTTTCTACTATTTGTTTCTGCTATGTCCAGAAACTTAGCCTTATCTGAGAAGTTAAATTTCTGTTGTACATGTAACTCAACTAATCCAATCTGGGTGATTTTAGAAGTGCAGAATGGTTTGGGTTGGAAGGGATCATCTAGTCTACCCCTCCTGCCATGGGTGAGGAGGTCTTTCACAGGATCAGGTTACTCAAAGCTCTGTCCAAACTGACCTTGAACACTTACAGTGATGGGGCATCCACAGCTTCTCTTGGCCACCTCCAATGTCTCACCAGCCTCATCATAAAAAAATTTTCTTCTGTATATCCAACCTAAACCTACCCTCTTTCTGTTTAAAACCATTGCCACTTGTCTGTAACTGCAGGCCCTGGTAAAACATCTTTTTCCTTATTTCTTATAAGCTCCCTTTAAGTACTGAAAGGCCACAATAAGGTCTCCCCAGAGCCTTCTCTTCTTTGGGCTGAACAACCCCAACTCTTCTCAAGCCTTTCTTCATAGCCCAGGTGTTCCAGCCCTCTGACCATTTTCATGGTCTGCTTCTGGGCCTGCTCTGCTACATCAATGTCTGTGTCGTCCTGGGGTCCCCAGAACTAAACACAGTACTCGGGGTGAGGTCTCACAAAAGCAGAGTAGGGGTGGGAGAATCACCTCACTTGACCTTCTGGCCACACTTTTGATGCAGCCTAGGATACAGTTGGCTTTCGGGGCTGCAAGCACACATTGTCGGCTCATGTCTAATTTTTCGTTCACCAGGGCCTGGGACTGCCCTGACTTAGGTGTAGGACCTTGCACTTGGTCTCGTTGAACTTAATGAGGGTTGCATGGGCCCATTCCTCAAGTCTGTCCAGGTCCCTCTGGATGGCATTCCTTTCCTCCAGCATATTAACTATGCCACTCAGCTTGGTGTCATCGGCAAACATACTCAGGGTGCGCTCGATCCCACTGTTAGTCATTAATGAAGATATTAAGTAGTATTGGTCCCAGTATGAATCTTTGAGGGACACCACTCATTATGGTTCCTATTTGGACATTTGAGCTATGGACTGGAACTCTTTGGTCATGGCCATCAGGCCAATTTCTTAGACATCAGATAGTCCATTGATGGACTTGCATCTTTCCAGTTTAGACATAAGAATGTTGTGGGGGACTGTATCAAAGGCCGTTCAGAAGCCCATGTAGATTACTTCTGTAGTTCTTCCCTTGTTCATTGATGAATTCACTCCATTGTAGAAGGCCCTTGGATAGTCACGTACAATTTGCCCTTGGCCATGTTGGCTGTTCCTAATCACCTTCTTGTCTTCCATATGCATAACTTCCAGGAGGATCTGGTCTATGATTTTGGTGGGCATTGAGCTGAGGCTGCAGAGGAAAGGGCAAGTTCTAGATTACTTTGACTGTTTCCACAACAATGACTGTTCCATGTCAGAATCACTGGCAGGCTCTGCCTTATAAATTATTCAAATGAAAAAGAGGATACTCTAAATCTGCTTGCTGAGCCCAGGAGCTGGATTTTCAAGTGTAGGGATTCTCTTACAGAGGGAAAACCAGGAGATGCCAAAGATGTTTTTGGGGTTGTTTTTTTGTTTTTAAACTAGAAAAGAAAAGCATAATGAGAAGAAAACAATTTCAAGCTAGAAATCCAGCAGATGTAGCAATGACAGTTTGTCATGTAATAACAGTAAAATAAGGAGAAGCTATTAATTAATCACAGAATCATCTGGTTGGAAGTGACCTTTGAGATCATCGAGTCCAACCGTTCACCCTGCACTGCCAGGGTCCCTAAACCATGTCCCTCAGCACCACATCCACACGGCTTTTAAACACCTCTAGGGATGGGGACTCCACCACTTCCCTTGATTTTCCAAGTCTTTGAATCAAGATTAGTGGTTCTGAAAGACACAAGATCCACTTGTGATGCTTGTGTCCAGTGCTACATGAAATATTAAAGGGTTTAGATAGCTGTGTAGCCTTAACACTAAACGTACTTTAGAAGAAACCTGGAAAGCATACTTCTAAGGTGCCTGTGAAAGGATTTAATCTTACATTAAACCTAAAGCAAAAAAACATAAGAACGATTTCAAAATTACTTAAACTGCTTCTGCTTTCGAGAAACAACTTAGACGTATATTAAAGACAGTTTATAAAGCAGTGGCAGGTTCATTGAAGGAATGGAATAGATGTTTGATTATATTTAAGAGCACAGTAAACTGGGAAAAATCATTAAGCAATGCCAACTGGCCTTTTTTTATTTTCTCCCAGTGACTTTTCCAATGGTGGAGATGGGATGTTGGCTACAAGTTCCAATGGATCTCAGTACAGTGGCTCCAGAGTTGAAACACCAGTTTCTTATGTTGGGGATGATGATGACGACGATGACGATTTTAATGAAAACGATGATGACGACTGATGCCCTTTGCTTGTAGACTATTTTTTTGTTAAAATTCAGCAAGCTTCAGGAATAAATTGTTCTAGGGAGAAGTGTCTCAAATTACTTTGCCCCATCCCTCAAGGAGAATATTGGTAAGCAGTTCTGAGTTTAGAAATTGCACCTCTGATAAGCAAACAAGGATTGTTTTATGTAGGATATTTTTAAATGTGGTGTGGATGTGTGTTTTTGATACCAGTGTGTTAATGCAGAGCCTTTATTTACTCTTGTTTTAGGGGTTTTTGGTTTGTTGGTTGTTTTTTGTTTGGTTTTTTTTTTTTACTTGAAGGAAAATGGATTTTGCCCCAGATGTTCTTGCGAAGTTTGCTAAAGAAAATGTAGACACATAATTGAGAAATAAAATGCTATCCTTCTGTGGAAAATGAATACACTGAATGGCAATTTATTTGGAGTGTATTTTGATTATGCCACTTTTTGAGGGATAGTGAGCTAATGTAGTAGTGTTTTTTGTTAATCACACAGTGTCCAAAGAACCAAACAAGAAAGATACGTCCTACTTTTTTACATGTTAAATTCCAGAAATGTTGTTGTGAACTTATTTTCCCTTAAATTATATCTAACATTATTATTCCATCAAGTTTATATACTTTTCACTGTATGTTGGGACATGTGAACTACAAAGTTTTTGGCAAATGTTTACTGCCAGTTGGTGCAGCTATATAAATTGTCTTGAAGGTTTGGAATGATTTATTGCTTATGGTAAAATTTGCCTGATTTCTTACAGGCAGACTTTGGAAACTTTTTATTATATAGTTGTTTACATACTTATAAGTCTATCATATAAAGACATGTACTGAAACAAATGTTTGTATTTGTTTCATAAGCATCTTCCTGTAATCTATTATAAAGTTGAAATTAAATATAGAGAATGTTTTAAGTTTTTTAACTCAAAATTTGTCAATCATTTTTAATAGTTCATTTTTATAAAAGGAATTTCAGGGCAGGTGGTAGTCTTTTTAAAATTATTCACAAACAATTAACTGCACAAATACTGTCAGCTGCCTATTCTAAGACAGTAGTCTTTTTATTGAAACACAAATAAACTTTTCTGTAATATTTTATGGAATATAAAGAGACTATAATTGTTTGACTTGTTTAACCTTGGCACTGTTAGTTTTTATTAATAAAACGCGCATGGGCATTTTTAACAAGCTCTGTGGTTTTTCTAATTTTAGGGTCATTTAGAACATTTCACTTCCTCTCGTGGCAAGACTAGAATTAACTCTCTCAGGGTACTGCATCTACACTACAGAGGGCCCAGATTTTTTGCTTTGATTTAGTGATTTGTCCCTATATCTCTTGGTAACTTACGATACAAAAAGCAATATCTTACCCTGTATACCCTCTTCTTTCATATCTCCTTATTTCAATGATGTTGCTCCTCAGCGTGTCAGGCCAATATTAGTACTCCAGTCTAGCTTCTCTGTTTAAAATCCCACACTCACTGTCCTAACTTTTCATCCTATATTCCTCAATCCTGGCTTTCCGTCATACATTCCTGTGTCCTCAAAACAGGTGTTTGTCTACTTTCCATGTACTTCCACTATAAACCTTTTTGTTAGATCACATCTTCTGCTGTCACCTGGAAGCGCAGGTTACTGAACTGGCTCAGTCACCCTGCAGGCTGCTGTCAGAGTCAGGATTTGTTGCTTCCATAAACTCCAGGAGTTGCTGCAAAGACAACTTACAGTCTAGTACCTGCTCTGTCTATGGTAAGGGCTCCTGGACACACTTAAAGAGTGTGGTAAATATGAAGTGTGTCATGTGGAGGTTTTGTTTAGGTTTTTTTTTTTTCTCTGAGGAATTATGCCTTTGACAAATATCCTGTGGTAAGGGGGTGTGGGTGCTTACTATAGAGCAGTTGATATGCAGTGAGTGTTTTCTAATTGTACTAAACCTTGTTGTAATGAGAGAACCAAGCAAATGACTTAATTTTATGGGCCTGGGAAAACCATTTGGAGGGGGTTAATTGAATGCTTTGCTTGTCACTGAAGAATGTCATTCTTTGCTAATGCTAGAAACAAGGTTCATCTTGCAGTTGAGTCAGCTCATTCAAATTACTTTGCTGTTGAATGGTAGTTTTATCTGTGAAGTCCAACATACTTATCAAGGAACATTTGACAGTCCAAGGGGTTTATTCCAGTGTTCCCTTACGCTCTAAATCTCCAGTGTATGTATGATCCAAGATTTGCCTGCAAAGAGTGAGTACAGGGATGTTGGGTAAGGAAGGCTGAAAGCATCTGACGGTTTGCTCTTGGTTCATATCAGTGGAATAGACCTCAGATGAGACAAGGTCAAGGTGGGAGTGGAAGTGTGGCAAAACATACATCTCAGAAGATGTTACTTCGCTTGATTTTGGTTGCTGATGAATCTGAAATGGAATTGGAGAGTTTAAACAAGAAGCACTAAATGGTTTGGGAGAATGTATTATATTTGCAGTTGGACTCAATGATCTTAAAGGTCTTTTCCAACCTAAATGATTCTATGATTTTATCTTACCTTTGTTTCAGGTCAGCTTTCTAGTAAAGGCCACAATAATAAGAGAAAGTTTATTGACTTTTTAATTACTTGCTAGATTTCGGGTAGTTACACAAAAAAGACTAGTAGTAGAAACTTCATTTAAAAGAAGTCAGAGAAATGTGTAGAAGAGATGTAATAATGTCACACCTATCATGAAAGGAACTGGAAAGTGGGAGAAAACTTTAAACTGTATGGTTCTGATCTATGAAAAGGGTGGTACCGCGCATACAGATGGCACAGGAAGATCAAAAGCAGGAACAGAATGTAAGAGGAAATCATGGACAGGAAGTTGTTGAGGAAATCTGTGGAAGTAGAAAATACTGTAAGGAGATAGAAACTAGAATTCAGTCAATTAAATGATGGTAAACGTAATGAGAATGGTAATAAGGGTGCAGTTTGGGGAAAAAACATGACAGGGAAGGAATGAACTGTTACTCCTTTAATTCATCAACGCTTCCTTGAGATCTGAAGAAGAGAATTTGAAAAGTGTATTTATATCTCTGAAATGGTTCTGCAGATAAATCCTGGGAACAGTGCATATTTTACTGTTTTTCTAAAGTGAATACTTCGAAAGACTCTATTTTGACATTTCTAACAGGTTAAGGTGGATTTATTGAATTGTTTGTTTCAAAAGTAAACTTTGCTTTTGCTGTAGGAATCTGCTTGTCCTAACTAAAGGAAAGCAGTTACGACTTTGGCAAACTTTTTTTTTTAAAAATCTTCCTTCAACAAAAGGAAAGTATTACAGAGAAGAAAAAATAAATGGGACTGGTAGGGTGCCAGCCCTTGAAGGTGACCACTTTTAAATTGTTCATGGAAGGAGGTAACCGTTACAAGAGAGATCTCTTCGTGTCTTTATCAGTGGATACATGGGCTGTGAAATCTTCACATTAATGGGAAATCTGAGAATTGGTTGCTGCTTTAATATGAAAAAGGTGAAAGGGGGTGGGGAAGCACTGATGTAATACTACTGAAATGATCAGTAGAAAGGAGAGTATATACATTGTTTGTTCCAGATAGTTCATTGTTTCCTGTATGGATTTTCCTTCTCTTGTCTGCTTATGAGAAGAGTAGTAGGCTATTTGTCTTGACTGCTGCATTGAGTGAACAACTCTCGGCCCTTTTCAGATCTGTCTGCATCCAGAAAGATGCAGATATTATCATGCACGCTTTGTTGTTAAAGCCTTGCTTTACCTTAATTGTCATTCATTTATCAGGAAAAGCAAAGAGAAGCCAGCACAATGAGAGCAGCAATTTTGAATGATTATTTTTTAAATTTTTTCTAAGATTTTTCCAAGGTTTTTCTTGGTCTCTGATTCTTCCTTGAGCTTCCATGGATTCTGGAGGGTTACCAATATGCTCAGTGGGCTGAAACAGTTGCTGTATAAGGACAGGCTGAGGCAGAGAGGCTTGTTCAACCTGAAGAAGAGGTGGCTTCGAGAGACCTAATGGCAGCCTTCTGCAAGAAGGCTGTTGCAAAGATGGAGTCAGTCCACAGTAGTGTGTGGTGGGGCATGAGAGACGCCACACACAAGCTGAAACAAGAGCATTTCCAACTGGGTTTAAGGAAGAACTTGGTATGGTCAAGCTGTGGAACCGGTTGCCAGGGGAGGTCAGCACAAGCTCTATCCTTGGGTTTTTAAAGACCAGACAGAATAAAAGCCCTGAGCGATGTAGAGTCTGACCTCATGGCTGAACATGCTTTGAGCAGGGATTGGACTACAGATGACCTGAGGTGGCTTCCAGGCTGAATTACCATATGGATCCCATAAGAGAGAGAAAAAGAAAAAAAACGTGAGAAAATACCATATATCAGAATCATGAACAGTCTAACAAGTGGATCATCTGGCTTGCCTGCATACCGAAGACTCAGCAGAAAAAACATGGAAGCTCAGCTCATCTTCAGAAGCTGTCAAAACTTGCCAAACTCTTAGGGTAGAAAAGATAGATGAGCAGATAGAAGTTGAAGACTGTCTTCCTTTAAGATAAAATTTCTAAGAAGCAGAAGTAGAGCTGAAGCTGGCAGCAGAGTGAAGAAGGGCAGCAACTGACATGCACGGGTGGTACCTACTTCCAACATTTGTTACGCTGGTAATTCTCATTTGACATGACAATGGTTGTCACCTAGCCCCATTTGCCTCTCAAACAGTTGGAGAGCTGCTGTCCCCAGAGAGACATTTGAAGTACGTCAACACTAACAAGTGAAACATTAACCAGAGAAAATAATGATTATTGATTCACAGCTTTGCTGTGATAAAAGCAGAATGTCCTGATGTGGCAGAGAAAAAAAGAAGAGAGAGTGCTATTATTCGAAAATCACCCACGTAATATCTTTACAAGTGCTTTTCTATAATTAGTTTTGTTTGTTCAATTTTTGGATGTTTTCCACAGGTTGAAGTCCAAACGTAGGCTCAAAGATTTGACCATCTTTTAACACATCACTGTGTACACATCATGGTACATCACTGTAAATAGTGCAGTGATACCAGCCCTAACCTATCAGGAGGACTGGTCAGAGCAGAATGGGAAGTTTCTGTATTGTAGCGTGTTAAAAGACAGCAAAGTTGCACTTTGGGCAAGGTTCATGTTCTTTTTCAGGTAAAATTGAGAGAATTTGTTAAAAATAAAGGAGAATGTTAAGCGTGTACTTCAAGTTTTACTTTCTTAAAACAGGTAGCCCAGGTAATTTATGCCAGTTAGAGTGGATATCTAAATTTCTGATGCTGATTTTTAATGAACCTTGAAAGAGTGAGCAAGCTCTTACAGACTAAAATAATTTTCAAAGTGATATGAGGAAGTCCTCTCCAAATGTGGTCTAGATGGGCCTGAGATCGGCCCTGAACCTCATATTAGAAAAGCTGTTGAAGGAAACAGCTAGATGAAAACGAAAATCCTGGAAGGTTGATTATTAGTGACAAGGTATATAATAGGTCTTATCAAATGGGAGGAGATTTCAACTTCTTAGCTGATGAAGGCAATGAAGGCTATTTCAGTGTCTTTAAGCCTTTTCTGTTTTATTGCATTCTGATTTTAAATACAACAGATTAATACAACAACAACAACAATAGTTAAATGGTCATGAACTGTTTACTGCCGAATCAAAAATAGTTTTTTCGGCACTATCACTTACCGAATAGCTACATCAAGTAAGATTGTACTTCTGTTTAATATTTTCTTCAATAACCCAGAAGAAAACTTAAAAATATTTTTAAATGATACTGGCTAGGGAAGAAGTAAATAATGAAAAGGACAGATTATTGTGGATTGCTTGGCAAGCAGGGCATGTCCAAAAAATGTTATGGTTAAACTAGGCATCTTTTGAACAAAGGATATAAGCTACACTTACAGGAGGTACGTTACATCCAAATACGTACAGTGAAACTAGTAGTGAGCAGCTGCGTACATGTTGGCATCATCAGTTAAAAAGGGTATTGGAAAATTGGAAAAAAGCCCTTTCCCCAGTTAATTTGATACCTAAGGTCAAGATCTCTTAGTAAGAGACTTAAGGAACTCTATTTATTTAAAAAAAAAAAAACCAAAAAACACAGAAATTACTGGATTTAGATAGGTCACACAAAAAATACCATTTTAATAGGATTATCAGTATTGGAAAGAAAAGTGACAAGATTTAAGGACTAGGCCTTGAAAACAGAATAATAAAAATGAAGTTATCATCTAGTTGATAAAGACGGTAATAAACCCCGGGAACATGCTTTGATTGGAATGATAGAATTCCCACATTGGTAACAGTAAGACTACACATAAAGAGAGACATTAACGATGAAAGGTGTTGTCCCAAGCATCTCTCCAGAATTGAGTTCTTTCTCATTTTAGACCAAGTAAGGGAGATGAGGTGGAATCAGAAAAGGAATTTTCAGCTCAATTTCATCTCTTAACATCATGGTAAGTGCTGTGCATCTGTTATTACCACTCTGGTATCAAGAAAAAGACATTGAAAGAGAAGTGAACAGTTTTTGTCCCCAGTGAGTTTTTCAAATTAAATTGAGGAAAAGGACACCTGTTCTTTCATGCCCATTTTTATGTTAAACAAGATAATCTTGTTTGAGCTGAACTTTATCTGAAAGAACTGAAGCTTGTGAAGGGAGTATATGTGGAGAGCACAGAATAGTTTCTGCAGGCATTATTGATGCAGCTGTTATTCTACATCCAATTACTGAAAGTAGCGCATTGTTAAGACAGGTTTATTTGCTGCAGAATCAATCTCTGCCTGACATTTATTACAGGTAAGAGATTAAAACGAGTTATATGAAATGATGAGAGGAATTCCCAAGTGCAATAGCAATGACATCATGTGAGACCATTAAGCAAAGACTTCAATTATTAATATATAGTACTTAGCAATTCTGAAAGGTAGAGCGCAAATGTCTTGAACTTGCTCTAGTCTCAGTCACAGCACAAAAAATTCTTCAAGCAGCTAGGAGCTTGTAGTCAGTGTTTTTCTGCACTCCATTTATTCTTCATCATTTTTAATAGAACCATTTAGGTTGGAAAAGGCCCTTAAGATCACTGAATCTGTTAACCATGTCCCTCGGCGCCACATCTACATGTCTTTTAAACACCTCCAGGGATGGCAACTCCACCACTTCCCTGGGCAGCCTGTTGCAGTGCTTGACAACCTTTCTGTGAAGAAATTTTTCCTAATCTCCAATCTAAACCTCCCATCTTGCAACTTGAGGCCATTTCCTCTTGTCCTACCTTATCCTCTTGTACCTAATAATAGACGTTAGGACTTTGCACTTCAATTATTGGCTGTACTGGTCATATGAATAGTCATAAGAATAGATGGAGGTGTCGAGAAGATACATCTGAAAGCAACTGCTGTGTTTCTGTTCTCTTTGCACTGATCTTCAAAAGTTTTATTTAACACCTTTAAGGGGTAAGTTTGGAAACTAACATTTATTTGGTATAAAAAATGTGACGTTGATTCCTTCTTTGCCCCTTCTGGCTAACCTCTGCTGCACAGCTCAGCTGATAGGGAGGAGGGCAGACAGCCTGGCACTGGCAGCCACTCAATTGTCTCCTTTGGTCTGGCTGCGCCTCCCGTCCCGCACCCGCTGCTGCAGAGACATGGGCTAACAGCCTTTTCTGTCGGATGTCCTGCTTGATGATCATCTAACCAAACTCAGGAATTTGATTTCATTTGTATTTTGTTCTTAAATATGCTGCTTCAGTTTCCTAACCATAAAACCAAGTAGCCTGATGGTTTTTTGGTCTAACCAATCATCTCTAATGTTGCAACTGAATTTATGTGTATCTATGTATACGGGTGCATCTATATATATCTCTGTATATATTTATCTATATATGTTCTTGCATGTGTGTGTATCTCTCTGATTTGGAGGCTTGCAACAGGAGTGCTTAAAAGAATGATAAATGAGGTCAGTTTTAAATTTGAAAACAAAACTACTGAAGTAATTCCTTAATGGTTTGTGCTAATGGTTAGTTCTTGCATATTATTAATCATTACTGCTAAGTATATAAAGCTCTTAAGTCTATCACACTTGTGCACCAAATTAACTGTGACTGTACGGTAGCATGGAGCTGCTGCTGCTGTACAGCTGGCACTGGTGGCCAAGGTCCCCGTTAGTCTCCAAGGTGAAGGCCCATCAGGCTGGAGAGCTCTTCCACTGGGGGAAGTGTCATTTCTCCGCTGTCATTGTTAGTGGTTTTTGCTTTTGCCTGTCATGCCTCTGCTGCCTTGGGCAGGGTGCCCTGCCCGCTTTCCTTCCCCTGTGCTTATTTTGGACTTTACCTTGTAACTTCTGCCGAAGTGTCTTGTCTCCAAAGTGCAACTGTGCGAGCCTGTCTCTGCTGCTTTGATGGTTGCATTGCTCGCTACATGAAATGTTTGTGTGTAGCATTGGGCTGTGTCATTGCAGTATCACAAAATACTTGCATGCTGGTAATTCTGCTATTGAAGCGTGCTTATACTTGGGTTCCAGGCAAGCTAATATTAATTATACCCAGGTTAATACTCCTAGAGCTTTCACAAAGCTTTTCTACTTCAGCTACACCAGCCACATACCTTGCTCTGTACTATTATTATTATTATTATTTGTAATTCCAGTAAAGAGAATAATCTCAGATGACTAAAAGTTCATGACAAATCTAAATGCAGGGTGACAATCTTTGTACTTAAAAGAATCAGATCTGGTGGACCTGCATATCCTTTTTTTGAACTCAGGATGCATCTTTCTTTGGTCTACACGGGCACACTTCAGTTTGTCCTTTCAATGCACTTACCCATGAAAGGTCTTTTTGTAAAGTCAGTCTAGGCTGTCCTGCTGAAGCTGTGGCTGTGTGTGTCCCCTCCAGTCCACAGGAAATTTGTTCAGCATCTTCCTGTGTTGTGCTGTAGTGCTAACTAAAATGTGAGCTTGTAACACTGCGTTGCCTGATGCAAACGTGCAAATTGTAGAAGCAAAATGAAATACAGTCAAGCATAGAATACTCTGTTGGATACACTAAGGGAACAGTTCTCTGTTTTCTTGGTAATATTTAAATATTCTGTTAACAGACAACCTTGAATTACCTTTGAGCATGAATTACTATTTCATTATCAAAAGTGTTTTGTTATTTTATTGTTTTCTGTATTATTTTGGAAAGATGCACAGGGAACCTGTGTTCCAACAAGGGTTGATATTCATTCAGTCTGTTAGAGGTAAAGTCCCACTGTAAAAACTGAAACATGAAAAGCCAGGGGGAAAAATAAATTTTTATGAGGATGCATTTTCTTACTGTTTTTGAAATGCTGAATGCCCAATTTTTCTAAGAAAGGCTCAAATACCACTTGTGGTTTTGAAGGGGAAATACTCCCCCCAACTGGATTCTTTCTGCAAGCTGTCTGAATGTCGCTGTAGTAAAGGACGTTGACCTGTAACATCTTCCTGCTTCCTAGAACATCCAGGCAGTGAAGATGTGAAATGGTTTCTTCTCTTGAATAGCTTTTTTTTGTGCAATGTTCATTCTCTGGCTGAAGCATCCTGGACTTCATCTAACAGAAACATACTATACAGACACAGCAATCATGTGTCTTTGTATCGTAAAGAATTTGACTTCCCAAATTTTAGATTCACTTAAAGATTTAGTGTTACCTCAGTGTCTTCCAGATTATTCTGAGTCATAATTGCAGTACAGGGCTATTCTACGGGGCGGGGTGGGGGTGGGGGGTGGGGGGCGGTGCGGGAATGGCAATCTCTAATAGTTAAATGAGCACAGTTCTCCTGGGTGTAACTGGGTGTTAGAGTCTTCCCGGTCATTTTCATTAAGTTACATAAATACAGAAGTTGTAAGTGGTACAATAAAATCTGTAAGCTATAGGACATATTTCAAGTTCACTTCTTTTGCAGCCATTGATTTGTCAACTAAAAAAATCTGATTTGGCTGGCTAGTCAAAAAAGCAATGCATTGAGGTACAGGTAATTTTAATATACTTTTATCATTTATACATCCTATATGAGAGGGATTGAGAATTATATTACTTGCTAGTATTTCAAAGTGTTGATTTCTTTTTCTAGCTATCTAATTACTTCTCAATATCCAAGATTTAGTATCATACATCAATTATTATGGTTTGAGAAGTGACAGAAAATGAGGTTTTGATCCTATACTTATTTTCTTGGAAGGCACAGCTGTTCAGTGAGGAGGAAACTTGTTTTGTACAAATATTTGCATGAAGGAAGCAGCACACTGTAGCCCTGGAATATTAAGCTATGTACATGGAGATAATCCTCATCTCCTTCACACACTGAGAGTGCTATCTTGATTTTTAGTTGTATGGATCATCTTTCAGTAGGGGATGTCTCTTTGCACTGTATTTGCATAAATTTATATGGAAATCATAGTGAGAAAATAAATATGGGTGAATGTGATAGTAAGTAAGGATACTCTTCACACGTGTTTTTCAGAAGTGTCTCTGTTGCTGCTCAGTCTTCTATTTTCAATTTAAATTCCACTTTTCCTTCATATGGATCATGAACATTATCAAAGGTAATTCCAGCTCCAATGATTTTGCACACTATTTGAAGTTCTACATTCCTCGTAAGGTTGAGAAATTTCACAGCTACCAAAGGATTGCTGTAGCTGGGCTAGGAGGGGAAGGAAAAAAAAAAATGTACTTTAATTTTACACTACCAATTTAAAAATGAAGTCTTAAAATCAGCGTTCTTTCCAGTTCTCATGAGATTGCAGAGGTCCTCCATACATTTCATCTTAAAAAGAGATAAAGAAGTGATATTGAAATACATGAGCACCCACCTGTGCCTTTTTTCCGTAGTAGGGGAAGTAGTGCAAGTTGAAGGTGCCATTCACGGGGTAGTAGTCCACCTCCAGTGGGCGAGACTCGTCGCCCTGTTTGAAAAGTAAGAAGATTCGTCACCTGAGCCATCATAAGCCAGCCCTGGGCAAGCGTTTTGCTGCTGCTAAAAGCTGCGGGGTGTGTACTAAGATGCAAGTTCAGCGCTGTGTTTAGCGCCAGTCATCTTTTTATTTTTCAAATACAAGTGGAAATCTCCCACTGTTACTATTGCCAAGAAAAACAGGCAAGTGTTCTTTGGTAGCCGTTGTGAACGCAGTGAATGGGGACATGCTGAAACATGCAGAGAGCCTGAAGGAGCTGCTCTGAGGCATGAACTTTGCTACTGGGAGTTGAAAGCAAACAGCAAATGTTATTCTCTGCAGCACAGAAAAACAATTTTTCAGGTGATTTAAAATAAAGCAAATATTTGTTTGTTTTTACTTAGGGTGTCTGCTGGTGCAAGAAATTGCGGAGAACTGAGAATATTCCTAATATTTGGCCAGAATGACCTGATTTCCAGAGCTGCAGGGTAGTCTTTCTGGTCACAACTGCATTTCACTTGCTATCAGAGCTGCAGTGCTTGAAATCCTTGAGACTTGGACCTCATACACTTACCACATATGTGCAGTCCACCCTTGGTGCGGTGCCGTTGCCAGGGAGAAACTTAATAATCTAAAGTAGAAAGCACACGTTTGGTCACCTTGGAAATGGTTTTGAGATAAAAATCAGCAAACTATTAACTGGGCTTCAAAGGATGCTTTATGTGTTTCTGCATAAGGCACTGTCAAACAGGTCATCTCGTCTTATGTAGCTGGGTGAAAAACCAGGCTGTGGCTGAGTGGTTAGGAAGCAGGACTCTGCCCTGCCTGCAGCGAGCAATGGAGGTGGGCTCTAGCCTGGCCAGGGCAGGTAGCGCTGCACCTCCCAGCAAATCCAGCGCATTTACCCACATGTACCACTTGCTCTTTCTGATGCCCAGGCAGCCAGGGGTCTCACAGTAAAGGAAAAGCTTTTCATCTTGGACGTTGTTAGAAAACCTTGGCTTTGGCAGAAACTTTTGGGTCCATTTGATCCTACAAAAATAGTGGGGTCTCGCATCCTGTAGCAGCAAAGGCGAAGAGGCAAAGCTGCCCCCACCCCCCAGGCACTATCCCCATGCCTTTCCCCTGCCAGGAGTGGCGTGCAGCCTTGCTGAAGGAGGCAAAGGCGTTTTGGGGAAAAGCCTGCGTTTCACCTGCCACAATCAGGGGCACAGCTCTCTTTTCACAGTTAGATCTTGCAACAGATGCTTGAAAATGTCTAGGGTGCAAGCCAAACCAAAAATAAAGTGATTTCTGTCTATCAGAAACTGGAGGAGAATTTGAGCTCTTCACTTTCTACTGAAATTGAACTGGAAGGCTCAGAATTTTACCTGAAAACAAAAAAGAAAATGCTTATACCTTTGTCTATGTCCTAAAAAAATAAAGGAAGCATAGAAGGTTCCCCTTTTTGCCTCTAAAAAACATATGTTGGTTTTCACTGAAAAAAGTATCCACCAGGTTTCAATTTTGGTTTTATAGGTTCTGCTGGAGATTTTCTTTGGAGCCTGGAGAAATAGGGTGTGCAAGTTATCACCTCTCTGAAACCACTGCAGTTACTGCACGTCTTAACACCTCAGCTGAAGGCACGGGATCGCGGTATTGCAGAATGAAACTGGTTTATGTGCTAGTTCGTCAGATAAGAGGAGGTGCTCACTATGGAGATGCTAACAAAATTAAACAAAAGCCAAAGCTTTAGAGAGTCAGTTCAGAGATCACTCTGCCCTCTGTTACTTTCCTAGGGGTGGTGACCATGGGTCACTATTTGGCCAGTAACTCCAGAGGTCTCTTGGGAAAAGCACGTGCATTTGTCTTCCCAGTACAAAGCAGAGATTAGAGCCTATGGCAGCAGATGATACAGCAGCTTCCCAGCAGAGACTCAAGCTATCAGGGGTTCCTTGGTGAATTCTTTCCTGCTCAGCACCTTGAGCTTATACTTACCCTGTTCATTTTTATAATAAAACAGGGTTTTCCTTCTGGAAATCCAAAAGTCGGATCTGTGATGCCGGAGCAGTTTTGAAGCATGTCTGAGGTAAATTTGCAGGATAGTTTTGTCTTATTCGGGCCGTCAAAGGTGTCCTGAATGAAGTATGTGTCACTGGTGCAGTTGATGTTCAGATGCTGAGCAGCTGGCGTATATGCTAGATGTGTGAAGGAAGAACGAAAAATTCCCCTCTGAAGTTTTTGATATGTAAGTGATACATCCCAATGTCAGGCTGGAGGTTATATCTTGGGAGACTGCACTTCAAGTAAAATTGGGATTAGATGGAATGAGGAAAGTTTAAAACATCAGGGTGTTGGGGTTTGGTTTTTTTAGAACACCCAGGCAAAGCAAAAAAAAAAAAAAAACCAATAACAAAACCAAAAGATCAAATTGAGTTAAGACTGGTGGTTTCAGTCGGTAGCTCCACATAAAGTCAATTTCAAATATAATTTTTCTTAACACATATGAGAAACACAGAAATATGATATTAAGGCTCAAAAGGAGTACGAATGTCTTAAGATAAGAGCAGGCAATTGGAGCACTTAACCTACTTTGACTATACTCCGATGGCGCTATGCAACGGCTTCACAAGACTTAAGGCACTTTGATATTTGTAGTTACAGGTAAGTATTAAATTAATTTAGATGAGACTAGATTTGAAGACCTTTTCTCCTCTCTCTTCCCTCAAACTTTCTATTGGCCTGTTTTATTAAGGTTAGTTAGGATTAAACAAAGTAAAAGCTCTGAAGCAGGACTCTGTTTTTAATAGACCTGTTTACATGTGTTTGTTTTACAGATTCAGGAGGTGATTTGCTCATCCTGTCCAGAAGATCTATCTTCCAGTCAAAATCTGTGGTTTCAGAAGGACAAATAGAAAATGGAAACACTGATTTGAGGTCCTCAGACCTAATGTGGGAGACGTGACAGGACGTTTCTTCAGTATTGTGTAGGAAACCTCTTTTTTACCTGTCAGAAAAGTCCGAAGAGTTGTCACTAAACCTTCCCAGGTTTTGTTGTCAGATGCATTGTAATAAATTCGTAGTCCTCTGTCCCCATAAACATCGGGTCGTAACGTTACACCTTCATGGGAGGAAGATAAGGGAAAGCAAAGCAGAGGAGAGATGCCAGGCACAGATTTGTTTATTTAAAATGACAGTAGCAATTATGCTGCATCAAGACTCGTTAAGTGTAGGAGATCCCCGGGCTTTGCTGGAGAGGATTTAACCATGTACAAACACTGTCTCAGCTCTGAGCTGTTCAACTGAAAACCTAAAGCCTCTGCTACTGCTAAACTCTTTTCGTGTATATCCGTGCTGTTATCAGAACAGCCTGCAAAATCATCCCAGCAATTGCACTGGATTTCCCCAGGACCCATTAACAATAACAGTTGTAATAGTCACATCAGGTTAAAGAAGCAGGTCATACTGCAGCATGAGAAACAGCTTTTGAAAAAGCCACACTTAATATTTTATAGGAATTGTTTTGCCAGCAAACACTAAAATTCCTGAATATTGGGAGAGGAAACTTCAAAATCCCACAACAGCAGACAGAGTAATTTTTAGGGCTGCAGCTTCAAAAAAGTAATTTTTTCCCTCCCACTGTATAAAACCAAGCCATTAGGGGGGTGAAGTTTTAGTAGTATGCACTGATGATCTCTCGCTGATCATCTCCCCAGTCTCACTTCATGTCCCACAAATCTTTAATCCTAATCCCATGTGTCTGTTTTATTTTTACTTGCTTGGCTGCTGCCACAGCACATCCCAGTGGGGAAGGATTCCTCTTCTCCCAGGGACTTTCCGTGCTGCTGGCGAGCATGGGAATACCCACCCCAAGGTGCTCGCCCCAGCAGCTCTCTGTCTTGCACTCCAAAACCTTCCAGAGTGCTTGGAGGGCTGGAGCAGAAACCAGGGTTTCCAGAAAGGCTGACCCCTGCCCATTAAGAGAGGAGGTATATATTTATACATAAAAATAGATAAATACAAATAAATGAAATAAATATGCTTTTTTTTTTTTTTTTTTTTTTTCCCCCCAAAGCCTGGGAGTGTTTTCAGGCAGAGGTTAAACTTTTCCGGGATCGTTTGGGCAGAATCAACCTGATTTATTCCGCATTTGTCTCTCCTAACGCCTGGGCTCTGGCAATGCCTCTCGGCCCAGTGCAGCCCCACGCAGCTGCTGCGGGAGCCTGGCAGGGGTTAAAACCCGCCCAGGCAGCAGGAGTCTGGCTGGTGGCAGTACCTGGGGATTTCAGCTGGTCTTGGTAATCCGGCTCGTAGGGATTCACCGTCCTCATTAAACAGTAAATGGAGAGTGCAAACAGTCCCGACATCACCACGTAGAAAGCCAGGTAGTAGAGGCTGATCCACACTGTGGAAAAAAATGAGGGCGAAATCTAATTTTTCGAGCAAGGCAGTGCAGTGATCCCTCCACAGCCGGGACCTTCCTGGCAGCAGCAGCCATCTCCTTTCCACCCTTGGCAACAGGGAGGTTTACCCTGTGAAGGGATGGGTGGTTTGGACCTTTTTCTCCTCACTCAAAAGAATATCCTTCTAGAAAAATTTGGCTGTAAATTTGGTCCATTTTACAAGGGTTTTTGAAGTCGTTGCTGCTTAGCTCAGGTTATTTAAAGCTTAAAAGATTGTTTGGCTTCTTGAAGTAACTTTAAGTATTATGAACATTTATCTACTTACTGCACATGGACTAAGCGGCACAGCCGAGGTATTTCTTCAATGAAAACAAGTTGCTCTGTGTGTAATTTGGATGCCAGATGTCAGTATTCCAAGCGTGTTGATTTTAGACCTGTATCACTTCACTGCCTGTTACTGCTGAGATCACCTTCCACAAAATGTGTCATCTTGCTCTTTTATTCTGGTGTGAGATGCAGAATAATGTTGTGTTTCTGTCTGTATGTGTGTAAGGTGTCTTTCTCACAAAGCAGCCAGTGGTTGTTTGGGGGAGACCATCAGAAACAACTGCTTGTAGTCATCACCGCCTCCTAGCACCTTCTTCCCTCCCAACTGGAAAGGCTCACATTTCTGTTTTATTTTCTGTAAAATTCTGGTTTTAAGAGTGGCCAATAAGCTACACTCACAAGCTTTTCAGCAGAAAAAACAGTCACCTGGAAACTTGCCACTAGTCTTAGGGTCTGTGGGCAGATCAGGGATCTGATTTACATTGGTCAGAGCTGCTCTTCCCAGAATGTAGATCAGAAACCCATCGATGATTATGGGCAGGGAGACCCAGCTGAAATGCACACCAGCACGCAGTGGTAAGAAATCTACTGAGCAGACAGTAACTTAGGGAGGAATTCTGGAAAAGCAAAATGTGTTTCCAGAGGATTGGGCAAAACCCACCAAATAGGCAAAATTCTCCGTACACCAGAACAGCTTTTAGTCAGCAATGTCAGAACCACACTGTACCCATCGCCCTTAGCTATTAATAAGTTAACTGATAATGTGAGTTTTTCCTTTTGAAGTATTTGGTCCAAAACCAATGTAAAGTCTTATATTTGCAGGAACTATTTGGGTCAATGTTTTGAGCTAATTGATTCAGCTTATAGGGCCACCCTAAAAGCGGCTCAGAAGCATGTATGAGAACAGATGTCTTCAACAATTACAACGTATCTACCACCATATTATGTCCCTTTCATTAGGACAACCTCCCACCCAAGGTTTTTAAGCGCACCCGAAGGAAGAGGAGACTCTTGCATGCAAAAACCTACCCCAGTTAATTAAAGTCCTTCCCATGAAGAGCCTTGTTTCTGGATTCCAGACAAAACGACGGAAATTTTCCATCCGTTCGCTGCAGGTCTTTTTTTCATTTAAAGTTGCCATTTTCTCTAAAAAATTTCCCCAAAATGTGTCCTCCTCAGAAACAAAGAAATTCAACTGGTGCCCAAACAGTCACCCAAGAAAAGCACTTGGTTTTTATACCTTCTTCTCTGCTGAAGGTCACCAAGATTACTTGCTATACCAATGAAAGCCCTTGCTCACCGTTATCAACCTGCAGCAGATACAATTCTTTATAAAGGGTGTTGATAACGCTGGTGTTGAGGCTGGCAAGGAAAAGTAACTTCCTATCAAACGCCCTTCTCCTTCTCTCGACTGCCTTACCAGATCAGCAGAGTTACGCATTTTGCTGAGTGCCTGCAGGGCTCGTGATAGACGCGGTGTGATAGCTGTTATCAGAGCAGATAAAGCGAAGCAGAACTTGTTTCTCCCCGGGTTTTCTTTTTTTTTTTCCCAGTTAACCTGCAAGTAGTGGATGTAATTCTCCCACTACAGCCTGTAGCCATCTCTCGGGCTATAGGGGATCGCAGCAGGAGTGAGTAGGGGAGAAGCACTGTTCCCAGAGTGTTTGCCATGTTGACAGCTGGGAAAATTAAGATCAATGGTTTTCTGTTTTCTGTGGGTAATGTTTTCCGGTGATCTCTGATCATGCTAACTCAGCTTCAGAGTATGTATAATGGAAGTTTTGCCGTACAGGTGTGTGATGACGCAGCGCAGAGAACACACAAGTGCCATTTAACTACCTTTTCACTCTGCTTTCAACCAAAGGCTCTGGTGTGTTTGAAGGCAGACGCCCAACCCGGAGCTCGCTCTGAGCACAGAGGAGCAGCAGGACTGAAAACTGTCCCCGACAGCTCCCTGCAGATGGAAAAGCAAACAGCACACAGCAAATGGCAGAGCCGACAGGCTCTCTAAATGCCCCCGCTGCGAGGGCAGCTTGGGTTTCCAGGCTTGCTGGCGTCCTTCTGCTTGTCAAAGTTGTTCACGAATGCTCTTAATCTTACTGAACCTCAGCAATGTCAACCCCCTAAATTGCACAGTGATTTCAGCAGAGCCAGAGTTTCAGCCCAGGTACAGTGGCATGCCCTGCCTTTCACTCACTTCACAGGACACCCAGTGGGGGCAAAGTCTTTTAAATGGGCACATATATAAGGTTAGTTGAGAGACTTTGGTTTATTTGAACATTGAGACAGCTGTAACGGAGCCTGTCAGGTGGAATAATATGGCAGGGTTATTCCGTCAGCTAAATAATGCTGAGTGTCTGGACATAGAGAGCGATTTATTGTGCTTTTCTGCCTCAGATCAAGCAGTGCAATAGTTTAGCGTAATAACCACCAATCTGGCCTGATTTAACTTGTTTTCAGATGATGAAATGGGAGTCAGGCCAAGTAAAAAAAGAGTAAGGTTTACAGACATTTGACCAGTTTGTATTTCCCATAGAAAGGAGAGGAGGATGAATGGAAACGTACTTTCAGTCATTACACCATGAGCTGACTGATGTTCAGGACAAATGTGGGTTGTTTGTTTTTTTTTTTTTTGTAAAGTTAAAACAAGACAAGGAGATTGGGCAGTGGCCTGAAAATGATGACAGTGAACCAGGTGTCCAGAGGTTAAAAGGCTTCTGGAGGTGCCCACGTAGCAGTTTCCGAAAGCAGAGCAGAGGTGTGAAGGGGTCAGGTGGAAAAGCAGTGAGGGAAGCAGCAGGTCTTCAGCAGGATTCAGCCTTTCCTGCACTGAGCAGGAGCCTTGAGGTGACTCTGGTGGAGGGGAGCACCTGGGCTCAGTGAGATGTGGAGTTAGAAGCTTTGTGTAGAAAGAGCACTTACTGCACGGCTCGCGGAAAAATGATAATTTAACAGTACATGAACTTCAGTAGGCAACTGGATCTACATGACAAACTAATTATTAATAATGAAATTAAATCCCAAATTGTGTTATTGTTACTTCTGTTTTCACATGGTGACGATGACATAGAAATCAGCAGGGTGCAAGTGTTGGTACAGGAGATGAAGCGGAGCCTCTCAAAACAGAGGAGTTTGTACTCTGAAGAAACTGAGGTCAAGGATGTACTGTGCTCTTCTCTCATATTATATCCCATCTGTCCCCATCTATCGCTGCCCGGGGAACCTAAAACTCTGCTGAGTTCAGCACCACTTACCCAGGTGTGGCCACACAGCGTGAAGGAGACCATAAAACCAAGAGGGCAGAGCCACACGCAGGAGGGCGAGAAAGGCACGGGGCACCTCAATGGGACTGTGTGGGCAGTGGGAGAGGAGCATCATTGGCTGCTTTCATCCCAATGGGTTCAAAAAAATTCTTCAGTGTTTGCGTATTAGAGAACAGTCAGGAAAATGATAATTGAAGGACAGTCAGATTTCAAACAGAGTGGGAGGACCTGGCTGCTTTTAATGCTGCCTGTAACCTGTACGTCATCTGCTAACCTAGATTCAACAGTGCTGGCTGTATTAGGCAAGTGTAAGGAAGCTAAATGATTTAAGCAGATGATTTAAGTAATTTTTTGCTTACTTCTGAACCGGAGTTAGTAAAGTTCAGTGAAAATTGAAAATGAAAATGCACCAAGTTAACAGCAGTATCTAAAATAAAAGGTAAGAATAAAGCAGAACAAAATGTGTTCTGACTAGAAGCTCAAAAAATACAAATTAGATAAATGCATTAACCACATTAATATAAATGCGTGAATAGAATTAGTATAATTTTATTATATCCTTACTGTATAATAAGCTGCATACAGAATTTCAACAGGCATAAATAAATACATAAAAATATTAAAACCAATAAATTACAGAAAGGCATTCACATAAAAAACATAAATAAGAAAAACAAAGTCATATAACAGTGGGCGGTTATATTGAGGTGGATCCTCTCAGACTTCTCCTCCAGTATTGGAAACTGTCAATGAAAATGTCAGGTATTTCTCAGTGAAAATGAAAGATGTCACTATTTGGAAAGAGAGTGCTACATCAGTAGATAGGAGCTGAGAAACTTGCATTTTATTGAAGAAATTTCCAGGACTTTTGAGCCAGCATCAAACTTAAAAGACAAGACTTGCTTGTGGAAGTGGAACTGCTTGTGGCAGTTGCTTGGTGCTTCTGAACAGGCACTTCCTATTTAACACTAGACAGGTAACTGCAGAAACAATTTTCATTAAAAACTGCATTTTGCTTGCATGATTTCTAAATATAATTGAAGAAATGGGATTGGTTAGAAAATAAGTAACTACTCATTAAGTATGCAACTCCTCTTGGAACCTATTTGCAAACACATGAAAGACAAGAAGGTGGTTGGGATTATTAAGGGTGCACCGTGCCCACCAGCCTCGTTGTTTTCTCTTGTGAGATGAGTGGGCTGGTGGGCAAAGATAGACACTTTCCAATTTGATGTCATCAAATTTGATGTCAGCATAGCTGGCAACGCAGCTGCCAGATGGGGAGCTGTATGTCAGCTTGAGAAGAACTGGGGAGACGGATGGCAGCTGAGCAGCCGGGACCACAGTGCAGAGCTCAGCGGGTGGACATCTGACTGCAACCGGTACAGAGCAGTGTCCTTCAGGGGTCAGCTGAGGCTGTTTAACATCTTCATTAACCATGGGCACCATGGAGTGGTTGTTGACAGGCTGGAGGGCAGGGCTGCCACTTGGAGAGATGCCAGCCAGCTGCATAGGGGTCCTCCAGACCCTCCAGCTGCATAGGGGTCCTCCAGACCCTCCAGCTGCATAGGGGTCCTCCAGACTCTCTGGAGCTCAGCAGGGGCAAAGGCAGAGTCTGCACCAGGGACAGGACAGGTGGGACCTGCTGAACAAGAAGTTGAACGTAAGCCAGTAGTGTACCTTGCAGCAAGGAAAGTGAACAACATACCCTGCAGCATGAAGACGAGCGCATCTGGGTGGCTAAGCAAAGTGGTTATTTCTCTTCATCCAGACTCACCAGGCCACATCTGGAGTCCCATGTCTGGGACTTGCTCAGCTGAAGGAGAAGGCTGCAGGGAGATCTGACTGCTGTCTTCCATGGCCTAAAGGGAGGTTACAGTGTCAAGCTCTTCTCTGAGGAGCACAGGAAAAGGACAAGAGGCAACAAACAGGTAACAGCAAAGGAAACCCTGGTGAGCTAGAAAGAGAAAGCTTTTCTCCATTAGGGTGGTCTCTGCAGGAAGAAGAGCCCCAAGAGGCCATGTAGTCCCCATCACTGGCACTAAAAACCCAGCTGGGTGCAACCCTGCCTGACCTGCTGTACCCTTGGGGCTGGCCCTGCCTTGGGAAAGTGTTGGACTAGGTGACCTACACAGACCATCTCGTGCATCTATGATCCTAATCTACAAAGGCCGCTCCGAAAGTAGCGCCTCCTATTTTATTATGTTGATCCATGACGTCAGAGGCAGATGTTGGTGGTACGGCAGTAGAGGTTGAACCTTCCCACCAATATTCCATTAAATTTTGTTGCCGTGGGACAGACGGCAGCAGAGGGGCAGCCTGACAAAACTGCGTCTGACATGGGAGTGTGTGTGAAGCAAAGGTGTGGAACTGAATTCCTCCATTCGAAGAAAATTGCACCCGTTGGCATTTAGCGATGCTGCTGAATGTTTATGGAGAGCAATCAGTGGGTGTCAGCACAGTGAGGGGGTGGGTGGCACGTTTCAGCACTGGTGACAGTGACGGTGGGTCACCTCCGCTGGTGCAGATTGTTAGGAGCACAGCACGCAGGCTCTTGTTCATCGCTGGTGAAAATGCACAGCCCGTGGTGGTGACTGTGTCGACAAACAGTGTTTTGTAGCTGAGAATTTGCCTTATCAAATGGTGTTATTGTGCTCTTTGTGTCTGTTGTAGTTTCCATGGAAATAAACATTGCTTTCAGAATGACCTACGTATTTTTAATTAGCAGGATGCGAACCAGAAAGGAGCACATAACACTGAAAACCTGTAATAGTGGTGTCGTAACATATGGTATGTTGTTATATGGAATTCCTGAAAACAAGTGTACACTGCGCTGTCTTCAGCATTGCAGGAATGACCTGATGTTGGAGGTCCTACAGCCCTGGTGGGAAAGGAGGGAGAAGCCCTGCAACAGCCCCAAGCAGGGGCTTGCTCCTCTCTCCCTGAGAGCTCTTGTATTGCACTAACTCAGCGTAGCAGCAGCTTTCAAACCCTTGGTGACTGCTCTGCATGATGCCCACCGAGCCTCAGCGGTCACATATATACCACCACCAAAACCCATCATTCTCCTTTCCTCCCCATGCAGAGCTGCCAGCGGACCAAGGAGAAGGATTGTTTTTCCATCCATGGTTTGTGGCCTCTGGGGGATCTGTGTGAACATCTTCCAACTGCCTCGGGAGAGGTAATGCAGAAAAGCCTGTGCCCACAGGCCTATGTTCTCTGCACCTCTGATGAAAAATGCTTAGAAAAATCTACAGAGGGGTTTCCTTGGCAAACACCACAGTGCCCAGACAGGGAGCCTGTCCTGTGCCCCTGGCCAGGGCAGGGGAGGTGCTTAAGCTTAAACCCCATTGTGATGTGTCAGCAGAGGCTAAGCCAGCCTGACACTGAACTGAACCAAAATAGAATGTTTTTAAAATTTCAGGAGATTTATATTCTTTGGTTATTTTGACATTTCAACCTCTTCTGCCAGCTCTGGGTAAAGGCTGCAAACCGCCTCCTGTACTCTCCATTGCTGTTGCCATGGGAGCTGCTCTCCCTCTTCTGCCCTCCATCTCTATCTTCTCCATCTTCTTGGCCCACTCACATCTCCTCCTGCCTCGACAGAAGGGTTTGTTCCCTCTGGGCGGTGAGCCGGTCAGGGTGACTGTACACACGTCCCCTTGCTTGTGTACATGCAGGCATGTGACAGTCATTTGCAATCACAGCTCTTCTGTACCCACGGTGATTCACTGAATCAGAAGATTCCGGTGCCAACATCGCATGAATTGAAATGTGTTTTGAAGCATTCTGCTGAAAAGCAGCACTGCCTTTGTAAAGCTTCTCTTACTGCTTTTGTTGTGGGTGAGGGCAAGACTCAAAGCTATTTTCAGGCAAGGGGTGCCTGAGTGGAAGGAAATGTCACCTTCTTTCTGTGGCAGCTTGACTTCGAAATTGAAAAGTATGACTTTACCACGGTTATGCTTATTAAATAGCTTACCTTGAAAAACCCCATCAAACAACAGTGTATGTGATTCACATAATAACGGTAGAATTGGACAACAGGAATCCAGGAGTGCAACCACTGCGCAAGAAAAGCGGCAACAAGCCAAATCACCCACGCAGCTCAGCCCTGTCCCTGAGCATCCAACAGGTCCCCTCTGTTTCATGTCACAAAAAGCCCCCAATGGGCTGCCTGCTGCACAGTCCTCCCCTCTTCCAAGACCTAGGTCTGGAAAAGCATGCAGAAATGTCTTTGGTGGGGCCAAAGACGTACCACAAGGGGTTTGGAGGGCACCCAGGGCCATGTGCTGCATGTCATGGATGTGGGCAGCCTGCTCCCAAGCCAGGCACGGCCACGTTGTCTCACAGTCTTGTCCACTGTCCCCCTCTTCTTAACAGCAGCAGAGACCATGACGAGAAGGGCCATCAAGAGCTGCACCTCTTATGTCCATGAGTACTGAGTGTAGAAATTTCCCATTGGGAACCTGGGGATTTTCCAACTCCCTGCAAACAAACTGACTCAGAACTTGGTGTTTCCCCTGAAAAGCTGGAGGGAAAGTTTGGGATGAAAATGGAAGATTTGTAACGATAAATTTTTCTTTCAAGGGTCTTTCTGAGCAATGAGTGAGATCCGTTTGCACAGAGCTGACAAAAGATACAGTTATTTACCTACTGAATTGTACAGAAGGCCAGGGGAACCTCCCCCTTCTCACCTCCTGCCACACGAGGTGCTTGAAACATTGGAGATGGGAGGCTGTGAGCAAAGGGCGCTGTTGCCTGCGTGTGGGGATGCAGCAAACGCAGGGGGCACACTGGGGTGAGAAATCTGATGGAAGAGCAGTAGGGGGAAGCATTCATGCACAGAGCTGAAATCAGAGCTCCCATGACACTCCAGCTGTGTGGCGTGGCTGAGCCATGGGCATGACCCATGGGCAGCTGTGACAAATATGGGTTTCCTGTGGAAAGTTGGTGTGTGTGAGTGAAAGCGAGCAATGCTTGTCTGAAGAGGTTTAGGTAGGACGGATCAATGGCTACTCCATGGGCTCTGCTGAAGGGCTCCTTGCCACTGCAGTAATTTGTCAGGACACTTATTACTGAGCAGTGGACGTCTCATGTCCCCACAGGACGGTTGCTGCTCTAAGCACTCTCTCGCTGTACAGTCCACCAGGATTCAACCAGAGTCCGCTTTCCTCACCCACCAGTGCAGGGCTGCCGATCAGCATCCAGTGCAATGCCACAATCCCCTGGCCTTGTGGCTGTTACAGCCAGCCCTGGTCCCTTTGCTGTGCCAACCCCTCAGCCTGAAGCCTTTTGTCGTGTTTAATGTACCTGGAGCTGCTTGAAGGGAGACCAGTGTTTGCTTTCCCTGGCTGGTGTTTAATGCCTGCATCACTGACCTTGGACTGGCCACTGAAGGGAAGGATGCCCGAAGGGGAAGGTCATGCAGGCGTGTCACAAGGGTGTCACAAGGATGGAGGGGAGACCACAGCCTGGCTTCCCCTCCTGGGGTGGGCAGCCACACTAGCACCAGTTTTGAGGGGAGCCCAGGGCATGCTCTCCCACCCAGCCCTCCCATGGTGGCAGGCAGGGCTAGGTACACTCTGTGCATTTTCCCTCTCTTGATGACCTAGTTGTGAGCAAAGTCAAGTCTGGCCTCAGGCAGCCCCAGACTCTCCAAAAAACTAATGTGATCCGAGGTAGCTGGATTTGTAGGTACAAAAAGGGAGGCGAAGCCCCTTCCTCTCCCACTGGTTTGCTAATTAGCAAGCTTGAATAATAAGCTCGAAGGCCTCTTCTGGAGCACTGCACCTTAAACGTTAGATCCAGCCTGAGAAGTTGTCCCTTGGAGATGTTGCCCTGAGCAGAACTGGTTGCTTGGCCAGCGGGGTGGCTAAGCCTGCTTTATGCAGAGCTCCTCACCCACTGTAACTGCTGGAGCTGCTTTAGGTTTGTCCGGCACCAAATGGGAGCGGGGCAAATAAATGAGCCATTCATAAAACATGAACTTTGTTCACTCGTGGTAACAGCACTGACTTCTCCCTCCTGTGGAGGCTGTGCCGGAGGTGGTGATGGTGGGAGAAATACCAGGAGGGACAGGTAACTGCCCACTGCCTTACTGGAGCACTGCCAGCGCCATGCTAGGGGGTCAGCCTGCAGGTTTTGGGTGGCTCCGTGGCGCTGCCTCTCCAGGTACCATGATTTCAAGCTGACTTCCCAAAAGAAGCGTGCATTGCGTGCTGCCTTGGTGCATTTCTGGTGCATGGCATGGACCATACTGGCCAGGGGGAAAACCCACCCCCGTGTAGCAGAACGTGGAGGGAGGTTCCTGTGGGATCCCTCCCTGCTGCACCTGCGGTCACCAGTGGGGTCATATGTAAAGGCTGACGTTTGAACTGCATCTCCTGTGGGAGAAAAGAAATTCATGTCTTTCTCTTTGGCCCGTGGCTGTCTTCGGTATTAAAAGGTCAGCAGGTGATCAGATGTGCCAGGCTTGATCTGCCTTTGTCATGGGGATGGTAAAGAAAATATTCTGAAAATTTCTGAAATCTACAAGTTAGAATGTAAAAGAACGCAGCAGAAATCATTGCCAGCACCTCAGACAGTGCAGCATGGGGAAGGGATGCTTTTCATGTTCAGGGTTGTGTTTTGTTTAGGAGTTTGGGTTTGGGTATTTTTTTTAATTTTTTTTTTTTAGCAGGATTGTGTGTTTCACTAGCAGTCCCTCTCATCTGCTTCTCTTCTGTGTTTCACAGGTTGACAAGTGAAAACATGTAGACATTTTTCAGGCTTGGGGAAGACAATTTTTCTGCATTTGAGAATAAAGACATCAGATCTGCAGCCTGAGCAATTCAAGGGAAGAGAACAGTGAAAACCTCTTGGACTTGAACTGAACTGATGTTCCCACTGTTTCCAGCCTCAGGGCAAGTGATAAGAGGAAGTGGGGGTTTGGCAAAAGCACAGTGCTGGGCTTATAATAGGGCAGAATGATCAGGGCTGTGGAAAAGGCAAAGCAGCCTCTCTTCAGGGCTGATCTACCACTCACCCCGGCTCTTCAGCAGGAGCTTGGCTGGTCTCCCCTTTTCCGTTCTGCTCCTGTTTGTCCAAGGGCTGCTGACCCCACAACGAGCCCAGCCAGGTCCCTTCACACCTCCTCCATCTCCTGGGAAGCTAAAGGAAATTATTGCTATGAAAACCTGTTAAATTGAACGCAAAAATAAACCTAGCAAAACTCAGTGACATTCCTTTCAGACATTGTTGAATGCGAAAGCTTGCTGTTGTGGGGGTGACATACTACTGCTTGCAGTCTGTTTTGGATGATGGCAAGTAACGAGGTCCTTGGAAACATTAACTATCCCATGAAACATCTCCAGCAGTTCTGGCTTCAACAACTTTCACCAAAGGGATTCCTCCATGTGCGCAAACTACCACAGACCATAGAGTTCCATGTGGTAGTCAGGGAAATAAGTCATACGCCCAGCCAAACACCCATCTGCAAAGGTGTGCCCTGGCTATTGTTACACTCAAAATCTTGTTCATGGACAAAAAGTATGCTCATCATTTAAAGCCAAGAATTCATTGTTAATTAAATTGAAATCTTAAGAGTCTAATCGTTATTACCCAAATCTAGGAAAGAATAACGACGCACACATTTTTCAGACTCTATCTCTTTTCCTGATGTTATATTCCCCTTTCTCTGACTCCTTGGGGTCCTGAGGTTGGTGGTGTCTTGCTGGTGGGTCTGATGGAGGTGTGGAGAGTCATGAGCATCTGAAGTCCTGCACCAGGAGCAAAGTGATGTCTGTGTTGGTGGCTTCTTTGGCCTCACTCAAGGAACCACATGGGATCACTTTTATGTTTGCAAACACACTTTTGCACCTTGTTCTTTCTTCACTGGATGCAGCTTCTCATTGCATCCAAATTTGCTATGCATATTGCAAACTATGTTGTAACCAGTTATTTCACCTGTTAGGCCTGTTTTTTTTGCTCTCATCCTGAGCCCTGAGGCTCCTTCTGCCCAGCTACAGGCCACATGTCCTTGCCTGCCCCTCCATGAGCTGTTGACAGCTAATGGGACCTCTATGTATGAGACTATGGCTCTATAACATGAAGATAAAAAACAAGCAAAGCAAACGTGCCAAGGACACCTGGTCCACTAGAAAAGATGCTGCTACAACTAAACCACTAAACCGAGTAACTCAGAGCTGCTGGCAGGTCGAGAGAAGCCCAGACTCATTACAATATTGCTCCTGAGGCTCATTGCCAAGCCTGTGGCTGGCTGATGGTGATGGCAGCCAGGGGCACCCTGTCACCCCTGGACAAGCCAGGTACCCTTTGGGGATCATGGTGCATGGCTGGGGGGGATGCATTTTGGGTGGCGAGGACCCCTTAGTTGGAGGGAAATACCCTCATACTTAAGTTATGGTGGGCTCAGCCTTCTAATCTGTCCAGGTGCACCAGGCTGGACTTCTCCCCAGCTCTGGCTTCACCGTGGCTGTAGTGGTACCACCGCCTTGTGAGGTATTGCTTCCCCTCACTTTTCTGTCCTTCCTTTATGCCTCCCTGCATCAAAGACTACTGAGATATTGCTTTGTCATTCTATTAATAATTTAATAACTCTTCAATCTTACTTCCTAAGCCAGTTCTCCTACAGTCTGTAATTTTGAACTTCTCCCAGCTTGTGAGTGTCTTGGGGGTAATAGGGTGCCCAAAATGGAATGGTGTTCAAGATGTGGCCTCACCAACCACAAACCCACTAAAATCAATGGCAACATGCCCATTGGCTTAAATTTACTTTGGAATCTGGCCCAAAGAGAAGAATACTGCTTTTCAGCTTGGTAACATGATGTCTTAGCATGAGCCACTCAAAATTACTTAGGGCTTTTTTTTTTTTCCCCACAGCCCTATCAAATTGCAAATTTGAGTGTACTTACTATTCAGCAAATGCTCCAAACCTCTCTGAGCATTTCTTCTTTTCACAGTCCTTCCTCCCATGGCATTTTCACATACTCGTTCTCTGGCTTAGTATCTTGTATTTTGCCACACTGAAATCATGTTATTTTCTGTCAAAGTTTCTAACCCTGCCAGACCTCTCTGTGCTCTTGCTCCATTTTTGTTGCTGAAGTCCCCTGCGGACAGGCTGACCACCTCTCTTGCATTGGTAGAAGATATGCGCTGATTCTCAGTTTTTAACTGAGGTGAAAAAGTAAGCCTTAATTTTAACATAACTTGCTTAGTCCTTGTCCAAACATGTCCAAAGAGCCTCATTTTTAAGGGACACCCAGCTCGATTCCTGCACCTGTTTTTCAGAAAGGAACTCTGCACCCCGCAGAGCAAAGGCAAGTTGCTTCAACATTTGCTTACATGCTAAGGCCAAGAGCTTGGGAAAACTCAAGCAATACCTGCCATCACACTGATGCATCACTCCCTTGTTCTGGTGCAGCAGGTCTCTGTATTACAGATTATATCCTTCCAAGTCATAACTGCACTCTTCAGCCAGCCTCTGCTAGATAATTAATGACACTATTGAATAAATCCATCACTAACTCAGGTAATGCCCTACTGGTGATGCAATGGTAAGGAAGTTATGAAGTACCGGTTCCTCACTAAACCTATAGTGTGTTTTTAGGGAGAAAGATTCCTTTGCTCAAGAATACCCTCCCAGTTTACAGGAAGGCATAGACAAGTACAAACAACTGTAGAACCTCCTCCTTGGAAACAGGTTTTCAAATGCTTGTGAACTCACCTAATGGTTATTTCACCTAGATCCCATTATCAAAGTTAACATGGAGAAATGCTAAGTGGAACCATTTAAAACCGTGCCTAAATCAAGCTATGCCAAGTTTGCCACCTGCTCTTCTAGGCAAAGCAAGAAATTACACTGGTCTGTCATTTTCAGCATGACTTCCAACACCTTATGAACTTGTAAGTATTTCCTTTTTCTACCCGCTTCACCTGCATTGAAATGGGACCGACTTATTTCCACAGGTCCTTCCTTTCTCTCTGTTTTTAAACAAGTTTACCTTTCTTTGGGGCCCTAGGAAGGAGGCTGTTCCCCAGCAAGATTTTCAGATTCCTTTGGCTCATTGCTGAATTGTTCTGCTCTTGGCCAGCTGGAAAACACCTGTTTATTTACACTTTCTTTAACCTGATCTCACTTTTTTTCTGGCCTGCACCCAGTCTTTGTCTGATACTGGGCTGCTGCTGCTGTCTGCTGATTGCTGAACTTCCTCCAGGTAATAGGTGAATCAAGGTACAGTCTCCCGTCCCAGCCAAAGCAGATGAAGGATGAAACCTCGTTTCAGCCAAAGCAATATCTCCTGACCACAGTGGGGCCCTGGCAGACCCAGACAACAAAATGGTTGTTTTCTATATCGCATCTTCAGAGCCTCGTCCTCAGCAGGCACTGAAGGCTCCTGCCCTGCCCAACACCACGGACAGCTTAACCCAGGTAAGCATCAGCCAGCTGCAATTGCCTGGAGGCACCAGGGTTCATCTGCACGCAGTGGGTTTATGCAGCCTTTGGGTTTGCTGGTTTGGACGTTAAATCTGCATCAGACTGGACAGGGAAAGGTCAGCTTCAACCAGGTGTGAAATCAATAACAAGTGGAAAGCAGCGTCTCAAGCTGTGAGTGTTAAAACACCATTGGGAAAATCTGCTTTTACAGATGCCCCTCATACTCACTGACAATTTCCCTCCAGTATGCATGGCTGAGTCCTCCTTTGTTGTCAGTCTGTGGAATACCATATTTGTAAAGAGCTAAATCCCCACAGGCCTTATTTTCCCTACTGGTGGCAATTCATATTTATACATATGAGTATATGTATAAATACTTACATATATGTGTGTGTGTGTATTAAAAAATACATAGAGAGTGGCATTTTTTTCCAGACTGATACAAGGAAATGAGGCCAACTAAAAAGTGTGGAATTATCTTCCAGTATAACCACAGTGGCTGTTCAGCAGTTAATGAGCTCACTTTAGCATGCAGACGTCCTTTTACATTCCCTGTCCCTCTGGAGCTGCTTTGACATCCTCCTGGCCTTGTTGTAACAACAGACTGATGCTCTTTTAATTGACGTGTCTCCTGTCGCTGCATAAAGAGATGCTTGTTTGTGTTGAATAAAGTATGTTGAGCTATCGAAAACCATGATGTAATGATGCTATGCTATAAGGGACTCCGAACCGAGGCCACGCTTCTTCTAGAAGAGTCACCTCTCACCTCCTCTCGCTGGTGGCGGTGGTGGGGCTGCGTCACTGCCGTCCTGCATCCATACATGCAGCAGCAGTGCGCTGGCACCAACAGGTATCGCAGCATCCCTGCAGGGCTGCCCAAGAGGATGCAGTGTGGGGGGAACAGCCCCCAGGATCCTCCGTGGTAAGGTGCATGTGATTGCACAGCTCTGGAAACCACTACAAATCTCCCTTTGCACATCTCCTGAACCGTGCGTGCTGAGAGGCGTTTTAAAACATTGCCTAAATGGTTGAGGAAATGCCAAAAACAATGCATTCAGTCTTCATCCAGAGGCAGGAATATTTCTCTTGTTCCAGCAAATGTTGGTAGCTAGGAAAAGACAATGAGATTTTTCGTGATAGTGGGACTGTAAGCATTAAGGAGGGATCCTCAAGAAAAGAGAAGGTGAGAGAAATCTGAGGACGAGGTCTGAGCACGAGCAGGCAGTAGCATCAAATGATCTCTGTGTGCCTACTTGTGGAGCTATTAAACCACTGGTCTAAGCTACACCATCGTCTGTAACAAGCTTGTATTTAGTGACCTGGCATTAAAAGTTACACGGCTACAGAAGAAACAGTTCCTCTTTTGGTTAATTCATTACAAGACTTAGAAAATTCTGTTTTCAGAGAGACAAGGTGAACAATTTTAATGGAGATGCCTTTAATACAAATGCTGGCTGAATCAACATTTCAAGGGAAGGCAGATTGAGAAAAATTATTTTTAAACTGAGTGTTTTGCTACAACAGGTTAGGAGCATTTATGGCACTTTGATGTTTAGCTGTCATCCTGCTGAGATAGGAACATTTCGGAATACGGCTATGCATCAGAATTTAAGTATCAGTATGTCTTTATGCTGATCTGAGTGCCTGGGATCAGCATCCATAAAGAATAATGAAGCTTGTGATCCCAAGTCCTGGTATTAAGAATTAACTACTGCTATAAGCTGAAGTTGTGGGGATATTTATGAATACCAGGCCTAGCTCTCAAAAGATATCCCAGTTGGTATAAAGAACTCATTCTGTTCCTAAACCGTAAGACTGGCACAAAGATGTTCCATTTATCGGTTGCCTTATATCTGCAGCTAGATTTATTTCTTCCTAGAAAAAAGTTTTAAGATTGTCACATTTGTCAGGATCCATGGCAAAGATAGCTGGCTACCCCGCAAGACACTGAGCCTGCTTCTCATCCGGCTTTTACGGCATCGCCAGGAAGCCAAACCAGTAAACCTGAAACATCAACTGAAGAGAGAGAAAACAACAGATCTAATTTAGCCTTCAATTTACTCAAATGATTCAGAAGACCATGTTTGAGATTTGTGATACAGATTTCAACAAAAATTTCGCACACACACCACTCCCTCCTCGCCACCAGGTAGGGCTCTTCCTGCAGATGTTCTTCAGTGAAGTGAGCCATGGTGAGCCTGTCGCAAGTCCAGCTTCTCAGCTGCCACAGTCACATTGCAGTGAATTCTTTTGCTGAGGGAACAACAAATCAAAACACCGTTTGAATAAAGAGCTTTTGATGCCGTTTTCAATGCTATTTGTAAGGAAATACGCAGTAGATTCAGTAAGCCACCTCAGACCCCGGTGCTGGGCAGGTCAATATGTAGGAGGATATGTACTGCCAGGTAATTGGGGCAGTATTCGAGAAGCATTCTTATCTCTACATTAACTGAAGAGAGAGGCCTGAGTAATGATAGCTCTCAGAAAACTGCTGCTATCAGGGAAAAACATTATCATAGACAGACGAGGGAAAGTAAGAGATCACAGAATTGTTCATTGGCATCTTTTAAATAAAGGAGATATATTTATCTTTTTAAGTAATGTATACAAATTGCAGATCAGCCAGAGGCACACGATGATGTGGTCCATATCAGGGTCACATACCATCTTCCTGCAAGCCTGGTGTGCTCTGTGCTGTGCACTGCTCCTGCCCTGCCAGGGGTCTCCAGCCGGGCGTCATGGGCTCTGCTCCCACCCGTGGTGATGCCCAGCAGGCACTGGCGTCATGGCAGCACCCGACGGTGAGGAACTTGCCCAGGGGTCCCCTGCAAATCAGGCATTTTGGTTGGCCTGAGGAGGGCAGCCTGGGAGTCTGGTACTCTTAATGAATAACAACACTGCTTCATACGCAGCAACAGAGATCCACTTACCCAGGACATGAAAGCATTCTCAAAAGGAGGGCCAGCACCCCCATGGTAGGCTTACAGAGGGGGGCACAGAGGCACGGGGCATTCATGAGACTTGCCAAAAACATATTTTGGACACAACTGTGTTTGATAATTCTAGACAGGCTTTTTCCAGCCCTGAAATACACGTGTCCAGAAATAGACTCTATCTAGTATTTTTATTTTCATCGGTGGCCAGATTTTCATCTGGGCATGAAAATGAATCATAAATTTATCTTTCAAGTTTAGAATGACAATTTCAGGGCTTTTGAAGAAATGGTAAGAGCTTATTTATTTGTTCAGTGAGTGAATTGAGCAGGTATTCATAACACTTTTCAAGTTACTCTGTTTACATGGATATTTGTACTTTATATTCCAGGACACACCCGGGATGAAAAAATTATCTTGTAGATACAAAACTATGATGACTAACTCAGGCTGCAATGTGGCAGTGAATCAGATGTTAGAGATGAGGTGATAACCTCTCACAGACTGTACTGAATGCTATTTCTCTGTGAAGAAAAGGGAGTAGGAAATGTTTTCTAAATAACTGATTTCAGCAGTGCCTTAGGTTGTTGTCCGGAGGCATAACAGCACAGGGTCTTTGGTCTGATTGTCCCAAATTACTGGTATATCTACAGATGGTGCCCATTTTTGTTGTTTTTCCCATTTGTGTTTAACAATTCACAATTTTTCTCCTGCCCTTTAAACCCCAGTTTGCAATCTGCTGTGAAACAGTTACAAGCAAAATGCAGCTCAATAATAATAGATCATTTGGACGGTGTCTCATGTAATAGCGCTTAGCTAACAACAGGAGTGGAATGACCCACAGCAGAACCAGGGGAAACAGGCGCAATAAAGAGAGGACATAATGACTAATATCTATGACAGGAAACAAGATGCTTTCCCATTAGAAAGCCAGGGAATTAGCCGAAGAGTTTCTCTCAGTTTAGAAAGACATTAAGACTTGTCCTAAGGGCAACCATATGTACACAGAGATCCAATAAAATTTCTCTTTACTTCAGTCGCTAAAGCGCAGAAAAATCTTAAAGACATGGGGAGATGCTTTTTATAAACCTGCTGTAGGACAATCCTTCAAGTGCTCCATTGCAGATCGGTAGAGAAAAAAGACCAGGGGATGGCTCATGGGGAAGTCAGGCTGTTGAGTAGTTAGTAGTCCTTCCTCTTCTCAGTTACTTGTATTATGTCCTTGGCTCTTCTTGCTCGTACAGTGGATAAGCAGTCCTCCAGATGGCCTAGCATGGACTCTGCTGTTATTTGGTCATGGTGGTTTTTCTATCCTGCTTTTACTCTCAGCTGTGAATATACTCCACAGTGCTTCAGTGACATTATATGCTTCACTATCTTGGGGGATCCAGATCTTAGGCATGTAGATGCCCATGTTTTGCTCCAAGTGGATAAAAGGTGGATGGCTAGGGGATGTGTTCATGCTGCCTACCTGCTGGCACAGGGACAGAGTGCCTCTGTGACCAGTTAGGGCTTCCTGCAGAGTCAGTGGAGAAACAACACCCCATTTTTCTTCTCTGAAGCTGAGTATGAATTACTTATGTGGGATCATTTCTGAATTCCTGAGGCTGAATGGAGGCCATCTCGGGTGAATCCTGCCCCTGTCACTCTGTTTGAGGCAGGAGGGGGGCTGTGTGTATGCACACAGCGTGGCCCCACAATGAATATGAATGTTATTGTGGCAACTGGACAGGCGCATGAGGGCAGATCGGTAGCTTTAGTCATAGATTTCCTTAGTCTGATTTGTAAGTTTTCAAGTTCCCACACTGGGAAGCAATCTCTGTCTCAACTCACCTTGGATCAAGGTGGGATTCAGGTACCCTTCTTTTTCTCTCCCTGTTTGACTGGGACATGAAGAGAGCCCTGCAGAGACTAGAGGAGGGAAGCAGTAGGCTGCAGTGGGACCCTTGAGAAGTTGGATCCCTGGGGTGGAAAGTAGTGCATGCTTTTAATTAAGCAAAATCCATCTGCAAAATTCAGATCTGGGATGCTGACATATCCCTTCAAGCTAAATTTAGACTTAGATGAAAAATCTCTTAAAACTCATGTCACTCTTAGTGAAGCCCTATTGTGACTGAGGTCTGAACTGCTGCTCTACTGCTGAACTGCCAAGATTTGCAGATCCACAAGAAACCCCATTTCGCTTTGCCAGGACTCTGTACTGCAGTTACCTATGTAGGTCCCACCACTGTGGCATCTTACCACCTTGCAATACTCCTGTGAGGATGTGGGGAGGGTTGTCATTACCATTTTGAGGTTGGGAATGGAGGCTCAGCAATGTGCCCAAGGTCTCACAGGTAATCAGCGGCAGAGGAGGAACTGAGAAGTCCCTGAATAACCCCTGCATTAATCGTGCTCCAGTTGGTTATATGGGCAGCTGTGACCTCAGTTGTATGTGGAGCACCAAAATGTACTAAAATTCTAGCCCAGCCTCCCTTCTTCAGCTCTGACAGCAACAGCATCACTTAGTGCAGGAGGGCAGCAGAGCTGTGTGGGGTGTTCCTTTGCGCAGCCCCAGGACAGCATCACCCTCTCGGGTGGGGATGTACATGGCAGAAGGGCTCTCCAATGATCCCTGCTTTCTGCCTGCTTTGTGACTCTGCCCCTGTAAGCAGCTTCTTTTCCTTGACTCTGTAAGCTCACTTTAAACGCCAATACTGCAAAATGCTGTTACCGACAGATGAATTATTAGTGGGCGGCTCTGGAGATGGGTAACGGGATACAGAGACCCTCAGCCAGAGGTCACAAGACCTGAGCTGAGGTCACGGTGCTCTCGGGGACACTGAACACCCTGTGGCCTGTCTGGACTCCTGCTGGGCTCTGAAGCTGGGCATGGGTTGCACCTGGGTGGACAGGAAGGCCATCGGCTGCTCCTGGAAAGGACGGCTGGACCCGGACACGGGCTGTGCTGAACCGAGGTCCCAGGTTCGCCAGTGTTTTGCTGCCCTCCTCCAGCCAGCCACCACAACTGCACGTAGCCCTGCACCTTCACAAGCCCTTTTATGTTCCAACGACCCAGTTTGCCTCAATGGCCTTAGCTAGCAGGTGTTCTAACCTTGGATCATCTCCACCCGTATATGGTAGATGGGGCAGGAGGCAGTGTCTGGCCATGGTTGAATAGGTGCAGGTGGTGCTCCCCTGACCTTTAGGGCAGCAACCTGGCCTGCAGCCTCGGTCGCAGCTTCGGAGGCAGTGCTGGGGACTGCAGCTGTCCTGGGCTCTGGGCTTTGGCTCTGCCAGCATTTTCTCACGTCCCCTCACCTTTCCCACCTCATCCTCCAGGTGCTGCAGAGCCACACAGGGGCACTCCCCTTCGCAGCAAGAGCCACCCTGGTTACAATGAAAACCTACACCCCCACAGCCAAGAAACTGGGGAAATGCGGGTAATTTCCAATTCCACCACATCCCATCACCAGAACACACATTCTCAGGGACCCAGAGCTCTGGCACTGAGACGTGGATGAAGCTGATGAACATTGGGAGAGAAAGAAAATCTTTTGATGCACCTTGCATTAGCAAAGAATGAAGTTTTGCTCCCTGTTGGTGTTCACACTTCTTCCCTCCTCATCTGTCTGCTGCTCTGTTTCTCTCCTGCATTTCACTTTTTTCTTCCATGCCTCTCCGTTCTGCTTTTCCAGCTGCTCTGAGATGCTGCTGCTCCTGCAGTTGCCTCTCCCACCACACACCCCACTGCTGTTTGCCTCCCTCCAGCTTTGTCTGTCATGCTGCTGCCTATGAAATGCTTTGGGGGTTGTGGTGCCAGTGACCTTGTTCCTGGACGTGGCAGCTGTCTTCACGTCACAGGTTGTACTAAACTTCCTGGGTTTGGGGATTTCCTTCTCAGTCACGTTAACTGCTTGAGGGGTTGTCAGGTCTCAGGCCATGGGGCAAGGTGCAGCACCTCCGCTCAGCAGGCGGTACTCCCCATAAGGTGCCAGCCAAAAGCCCTGTGAAGAGGATGTGCTTGTGCTCAGCAAGTGAGCACACGCCTGCTGGCAATGCCAGCAGCTGAAAAGTGTTTGCTGTCGACTAAGTGCCTGAAAGTGTGGACTTGCTAAGACTCTCTCTTATTTAGGAAATAATCTAAAATAATGTTTTGTAAATGTCCAAAGTGTTTCTAGTTGAATTCCTACTTACAACTCCACCACCTCATTGCTGGACTCCCTAACAGATACCAATACCCACCCAGAGCTCCCACATCCCCAGACATACTGGACAGAAATGGGGTAGATGTATGTATAAATTGGTGACTCATATGTCATCTCATTCCATCAAAACACATAAAGTCTAGTTGTTTGGATCCTGTGTTGCTGGGGGTATTGGAAGTGGAGTGTGGATATGGGCTGACAGCACTTCTCTCTATTTACGTCCACGAGGAACACATGCACATGTATCTGCCCCTTCCTAAGGATTTCTGGAAATATATTTGTAAATCAACGTCATTTCAGCCAGATAGATAGGCAAAAGGATCGGTAAACACTAGCACTCAGTATACTACACAGCATTGATCCCCCTCTCTTACTTGCACAATATGGAGTAAAAGCTGAGTCCATGTGGTGGCTGTTACCTTTCAAGCTATACATTTTAAAGATAAGCATGTGCAATTGCAGTGATCTGAGGATTAAGGGCTGATTTGGTGACTATATACCTTCCTCCTAGACGGTGAGAATGGATGAGATGGCAGTTTGTGATCTGCTGTCCACACACGTGTGACATGGCACTGTATTTCCAGAACAGCATCAGAGGTGCAAAGGTTCAGTGTGAAGAGCAGCAGATGGAGAAACCTGTCAGGTCATTTTTCTGAACATGGGAGTAATAGCTGCTGCAGGAGGGTCCTCCATCAAAATCAGATCTGCTTTGAATGTGAGGACCCACCTGTACAGGAGTCCTCAGCACAGAGCAGGAAGCAGAAAGGCAGAGCTATTTGGTACTGGTGTGTTTGACCGTTGATTATTGGTCACCCTGCAGAAAGAGCATGATTAATAGAAAAAAAATTCTATATTCTAAATGCAAAGTTCTTTTTCCATTGAAGCTGGTTTTACTGCTACTTAGGAGACTTTGCTGGCTAAAGGCTAGAGAAATTAAATTTCTTCGGAGCTGGGTGTGAGCACTGGGTATTAACGTTATATGTGCTTATGCCCTCCTTGGGAACATCATCCAAAGATTTTCAGATCAATTGTAAATAGCTTCTGAAAATGTAAGCTAGGAGATCACTGTAGCAAAGACTGGGTACAATTTCGTGGCATGTGTTGCATAGTGAGGTGCAGGAGCAACCAGGAGGGCTTTGTCTGGTCCCCAGCAGCAGTATAAAGCAATGTGGAGAGTGTAAGGAAGAGTCTTTCGGGGACAGTACTGAACGCACAGCCTCTCGGCAAACAGGGCAAGCATGGCCAAACGTTATCTGCAGCAAGGATATGGAATGGACATCTTAGGTCTCTGTTGCCTGTTATTTCTTAGGTTCTAAGAAATGCAAGTCATGCCGTGAATATGCGAAAGTAAAATACTTTTCCATTTTAGATATTTTAAATGTATTTTTATGTATTATAAATTAATACATTTCCCTTGTTGTCTTCTTTTCTCATTGGTTTAATGGGTTGCCTAAGTTCAGATGGCTAAAGACAACCCAGTTTCATTAACTTTGTTGGGACCATTCCTCATGCAGCACCTATGTTGACTTTGAGAAGAGTTTTAAGCAAGGAAGAAAAGTGACCCTATCTAATACAGTATATATTCAGGAAATTATTATTTGCTTTCCTACAATACATTATTCTTATTTTCCTCCAGTAACAGTAACCCAGCTATTGGCTCTTACAACAGACATACAGAAACTCTAAGGATGCTGTTGACTCCAGCAGGATACTTTTCAGCTCTGCTTTTGCAGTGTCCCTCCTTTTCGGCTCTCAGGGTTGATCTCATAACAGGCTTTTCAGTTGCCAAACCAAGACGATGGAATCATTAAATAATGTAAGTCTGGCTGTTTGAGGAGCAACCTGAGGAGGGCATATAAGGTGTCACCAGTGCCTATGCAGGGTACCAAATGAGCTGAACATGATCACGTGTGCTCAAGGCCCCAGGAGGGGGGCTCAGAGGCTGGAATGAGGGAGTGGTGTCCCCAGCACACATGCTTTGCATTCAAATTACTTTTTGTGGTTTTTTATACAAATGGTTTGCAAGACATTGCAGAACAGCTACCGATACGGGTTTTTCCCCAGCTCAAGTGGCTGAGCTTTGTGGGGGCCCTTGGTCCAACACCCATGAAACAGAGGACTGCTCTACATCCTGAGAGCACTCTCCCAGTGAGAAACAAGAGGGGACCCTCTGGCCTCATCCAGCCCCACCATGTGCTGTAGGGCAGGAAGCTCTGATTCATGCCTGCACTCAAGCAGCCACCGCAGGCTGGGCTGGGGGTGGGAAGCAGCTGTGGGGCTCCTGGCAGCCTTCGCCAAGCTGCCTGCCATCACATCTGGGTGTAAGACACAGACCCAAATGCTTCCAAGGGATAAGGGGACAGAGGAACTCTTCTACCATCTGAACAAGTGATGATGACTCTTCAGTGCTGAGCCCAGGTGACCTCTTAGCCTAAAAAAGGTCTCTGCCAAGGCAGGCCACAGATTAGCTGCATATTATGTACACAGGTATTTTTCTGTCCTTTAAAACTGCTGCCTGACAGTCTCACTTTCTTCCCTGTGCTTCTTGGAGTAGAAGAGGCAGCCAGCAACTGTATTCTGATGTCTTTCTTCCTGACATCTGTGGTCTTCCTCATCTCCCTCATGCCATCCCCACTCATCTCCTCTTCAAACAGAAGTGCCCTCCTCAATTTAGTGGTTTCTGGTGCAGAGACCACTTGGTACCTTTGATCATCCTCACTGCCAATGCACAGATGCATCCTGATGCATCTCTGCATCTTTTCCAGTTCTGCTGTAGCTTTCTGGATGTGGGGAGAAGCACACAATATTCAACTTAAGAAACATCTCCTCCCCGTAAAATCAATGTATCTGTTCACTGCAATATTAACGGTGCCTATCGGTCACTTACAGAGCAGAAAGCAGGATGCATCCAGGAGGGGCAGACAGCTATTCAATCCCATTAAAGCCCAATAAATAAATGATAGATTGCCTAGTAGAGCAATCTGGGCTATCAGATGTCCTTTCATAACAAGGAAGTGTAAAACCTTGTTTCAAACTGGGACAATCCCACTGCAAGCAGCATTAACCTGCTTGGGAAGATACTACTGGCTGCTGCATTTCACTTTGCTGGGTTCTGATGCAAAACTTTGCTTTTCCCTTCCTATATCTGCAGTCCATTATAGTGCCTTTCAGTGGGCTCCACAAATTTTCCAGGTCATTGATGAGCTATTGTGACACAAATCAGCATATTTGCTTTCTATTCAGGAAACTACATAGTACACCACCACTTGTGCTCAACATGACTACGCCATATGGACTGCATGGAGGAGAAATACTGTCCTCTTCTGTATAATGGCATAGACTGTTTGAGAAGCACAATCCATGACAAGAGTGGAAGGAAGTTTACTCACTTTTTCTACATAACCCTTCTCTGTGAATGCTTGGCTATAAGCACTCAGCAATTGATTCTTGAAGAGAACAGTGCCAGGGATGCCTTCAGGACACTGTCTATTAAAGTCATTTACAAAAGAAGAACAAGTCTGATTCTGTAGATAAAATAAAACTGAGCTAGCCTGACTAGTTCCAGCACACCTCACCTGTCTGTGTATCAGTGTATTGGGAAGCTGAAAGCTGGAGAGAAAATTCATCTATATGTGCAGACGTACTTGATGTCATCAGTGTGAATGGTCCATCCCAGTTTTTGAAGTTAACACTCCTCAGACAAGCAGCTCTGTGAAGAGCAGAGTCAGAAGAGGCTGTTTCCTGTGTTTCTCTCCCCTATGTAACTTTTCTGGTGCCTACTGATGTGGCTGAACTCTCCTTGAAATCCTTCTGAAGAGTGCACTAACTCAATCCTTCTCTTTTCATTATCTGTTTGCCCAGTTGTGTTATCCTTGGTAGGTCCAGCCCCCTGCAAAGTGTGATTACATTTGGCCAGTGGCTTCAGGTGTTATTACAGGGCATCGATAGGCAACACAATTGCACAAGTCTCAGCTCTAGGGGAAACAAGGATAAAAATCCCCCAAAGAGAACAAAAAGAAGAGAAATAACCTGATTTAAGAAACCTCCAAGCATTCATTGGCTAAAAGCTGAGTTGAGCTGGGCTTTCCCAGACAACACTCCTCCTCTTAAACAAGTGGAAAAACATCCCTGCATTGCAGACGGCATTATCACACAAGTCTGGACCTACAGATGTTGTATGAAGAGATACGTTATCTACATATCAGCTAACAATCAGCTTTACAATTATTCATAACATAGAGATTGTAAAAGACGATGTGTTTGGTGCCATTTGATGCATTCTGGAGCGCAAAATAATGGCAGACCTCTCACCTAAAGGTGCCTCACTTTCGAAGGGACCAAACCTCTCCCAGGTTTCAAGTGGCAAATCCGTTGCCTGGAGGATTTTCACTTGTAGCTGCACATGCAAACCCCTGTACTTTATTTACCTAGTCTCACCCAAGCTCACCGGTCCTTGAACACTGTGCATATGCGCATAGCTGTAGATGTACTGTATATTCCTACATCAGAGGTGTACTTCTGCCAAGAACTAGCTCCGGTATCACAGGCCTTGTCAGGATGCGTGGATTTGCTTTCTCAGTGCAGTGAATGTGACTCTGGAACCAGGGTCCAAAACACCAGAACATTTCTGTAGGTGAGCTCAGCTTCTTGGTGACTGACTATTTGGGAGTTAGGTATTTCTGTTTTCACCCAGGAGAAAGGACAGAAGGTTTCAGATTCCTCCTGATACAGGACGAAACCTTTTTTTTCCATGCAACCGTTTCTTGCTTTGTGGTTTTATTGCCCCTTTCTGCAGTGATGCCCTTTAGAGCATGTGAAGGGTTAAAACAAGTCTTTCTAAAGGAATGAGATATCACCCCAGATAGTCTTAGAGCTTCTAACTGGCAAACTAAGCAACCCAGCATTATTTATAAATGAAAGCAAAGTAATCGATAGCAGGAATACAGACTCAGTGTTCAGTTTCCCCGTCTGAAATTTCCAGCATTGCTGCGCTCAGCACTGCAGCTCAGAGCTGGCTGCTGCTGGGTATTTAGCAAACTAATAACTCAGTCAATATGAATTTTATTTTCATTCAGTATTTGCTATTGAACTGGGTAGGATACTGGCAGTACTAAAGGATTTTTTGTCTTTTTCCTCTTCCAGAGAAGTCTGCTCCAGTCAAGCTCTTTCTTGCTTGTTTCCAAACTTCCAGACCAGCTGCTTACATACCAGGTGCTTGCCAGCTTTTCCCCTTTCCTGATCTGTAATACAAATAGATGGATTTATTATTTCTTTAATTTATTACTTTCCTTTGCTCCAGCCTCCGAGTGATGGCCTAATCATCTTCCTGGCAAGGAGGGCTGGTTGCCTCCTGAGATTTTAAAGAATAAATGTATTTACTTCAATGACTTTGAGGTAATTCCTGCCTGGCCGCATGGAAGCTTGACATTAAGATTTTTAGAAGACAATGACTGCATACATGAAACTTTTCTTATGAGTGCATTTTACAACCTGTGCCATGCATTGCTTACTCTATGCCAGTGCCTCTGGAACACAATGCAAAATCATTGCTTCACTTAACATCTGCAGGCTGGCAGCCACCGCTATGTTTTGTATTTGCCCTGTTGAAGACTGGCAGGGCAGTGTGGTACCAAAATGGATTCCCATTTTGTAGCTCACAGTACCTTCACTGCTGGGCTTGACAAGTTACTTGAAGACGCCACCTCCTGCAGGTCGTGCTGTATCAGGATTTTCATCCTCTGAGGTAGGAACTGTTCCTGCTCCTGGTCCAATGTCAGAACCCAATAAGCCAGAGCTTCAGGCAAGTGATGAACTGCACTAAGACAAGTGGAGCCTTCAAAATCCCCAAAACAATCTGTTGCACCCAAAGATGATAGGAAATAATTTGGTGCCTTGAGGCCGGTCTGTTGCAATTATAAAGAAGCAAAGCAAAAGACAAAAAGCAGATGAGGGAAGAGATGGAGCATGATCAGAAGCAGTGGTTAATAATCAGATAGAAGGCACAATTAAGAGTGACTGTTCTGCAATGTCAAGTGGAGGAGGGGAGATAATCCAATTCCAGAAGTGCTGTCAGAGCACCACAACGCTCTTCCTGCCATTTATTTAGGCAGCAGGAGAGCACGACCAAACACACATCACCATTACAGAAAAGAAGTGCTCATTTCTCTCTTGTTCACTGTGCAATTAATTAAAAATTTATCTTTTATTTGTAAAGTCACCATAAGTTTGAGGTCAATTTACGTCTTGCTGAAAGCACAGTCATTATTTGAGGAGTTAAAATGCTGCAGCATTTATTACCTGTCTCCCTCCTGGCTCTCCCTAAATCCTTCCTCTGGCATTCTTCTTCCTCTGACGAGGTCTTGCCTTGGTCCTATACCTTGGTCCTCTGTCCCTCATAATGTGTCACTCTGTGCCTGCCCCCATACTTGTACACCCTAAACATCTCAGAGGGTGTCCAGGCACTTGTGTTATGTGCATTGAGCTGAAGTCCAGGGGTGCCCCTTTGGCCAGGGTTCAAAAGTTATTAGTGAAATACCTCCCCAAAAACCACTGGCAGGCAGCATGACTGCTTCAGCTACATTTCCAGAGGAGAAAAGCAAAACAAATGTCTCTTGAGTAAGCAAGACATGGACAACCTCCAACCCAGTTAAGGTGTTTGTGTCCCATTTATTTTCTTTCCATTTGTGCTTCTCCTTTGGTTTAGGCTTTCTAAAGCAGGCACCACTCCTTCCTTTATCCTCCCATAAGAAGCCAGGACAGGATGGGTGCTGCATGGACAGCACATACACAGCAGACTATCTGTATGCATTCTCCTAAAGAAAGTGTCCTTCATCAAAATGAAAAGGACAGAAGTTTCTACAAACAACTGTCATATATAAATAGATGAGGAGGTAATATTAAGATTAAAGACCTGACATCCTCTGATTGGTAGGGGAAATGTAGGATGCTGTATCATAGGAAATTTTTAACACAACAAGAAAATTACAACTTATAAATCAGCAAGTAGCTTCCAGTTAAAAAACAAATGTCTAAGTAAGAAGAAAATGAAACAAAAAGTCCTCTAGGAAAGAAATGTTTTGCGTTTATTTATGGTGTACTGCAGTTAAAAAGGCAAAAGAAATGGTAGGAGTTTATGTCCAAAGCAGAACACCCACATGCATGCATGTAAATAGTTTCCTGATTATTAACAGTCTCTGAAGGCTGGGTTAGATTAAGCTTTGTTGTCAACAGGTGGCCATAATCTTCTAGACTGATGAAGACAGTTTTCTTCAACTGTGTGGAAGTCCTCCAGATTTATGAGGATTCTGTAGTAATTAAAATTATTAAATGTTTGTGTTCAGAAAGAACAACTTAAATACATCAGATATTAGTATTTTATGTATTTTTATTTGACTGCTTTCAAAATTTGCTTTCATTATAGCAGGAATCTTGTCTTATTCCCATTGTTTATGCTGTTTTATTATAATTTTTCAAGTTTAATATCCTTTTTTCTAACAAGGTGGAAGTGGCCTTGTGTTTATCACGGACTAAACCATGGACAAACACATGGAGGCTGTGGAAGAGATGGAGTACATTGCAGCAGGACACTGTATTTTAGTGGTTAGAGTACTTGCCTGACATAGGGCAGGTATGGCCCATATGCCAGGAGCTATTTGCGAATCTTTTATTAAATACTGCCAGGATAAGAAACAAAATCAGTGCCTCCTTGCTGGCCAAGGCAGTAATGATGGTCCACCTTCATTAGCAAATGTAAGTACTGTTGGCCTAATGAACACAGGCTGTCCTCAAACAGAGGCTTCTCACTCCCTGAGTGAGCACTGTTGCCATGAAATATTAAATAAAATGTCATCATCACCACATTTTTAAAAGGCACTTGGGCTGAGGAGAGGTGCTAGGCTGCTTAGGCTGGAAATGGCCCCAGAGGTGTGCAGAGCTGGCACACTGCTGCTAGACTCAAGCTGGCAGGTGCCTAAGGTGTTATCTGGCAGCTGCCTGGGGACTTTTTGGGTCACAGCTTTGTCCATCAACTAGCCTCAATGCAGTTTCAATTCCAACCCTTAAGCTTTTTATTCTTACCCTAAAAGACCATGGCATTTCATAAATGAGTATAAACACTCAAGGCCAACCTAAAATGGATGAAGGAACAGAAAGAATTTGGCTTTGCAAGTTGGATTTTGGAGTCACCATCTCAGATGTAACATTTAACAACCCCAGTGGTATTTCTCCTCTCTTGTACTACAAATGAACCAAAATGGGGCTGAGTTTCTACCCAGGGATCTTTATTTCTCTGGCATGTTCCAAAGGCATTCAGGAGAGAGAAAATGTTGTATTTCTGTATCTCACCATAGTCAAAGGCTACTGAGGACCTGCATTAACAGTGTGCCCACCATTAAGGATGAATACAAACCCCGTGATACTCAGCTATCTGCTGCTCACAAGATAAGTATAAGATTTCAGGAAATAATTGCCAGCAGCCTCCGGAGAGAGCTAATGTAGAGCTATGAAATTATGCCTGGCAAAAGGAGCTTGTCTAAAACCAGGTCTTTAAAAACACTCTGTCCTATACGTTGATATTAAATAACTCTCACATTCATATTGCAGTTTAGGAGTGACTTCTGTTGGAGTTCCAGCTTAGTGCTCTCTGACTGTGCTGAGGAAACCTGTGTTCAGTTTGAACCCTGAATACCACCAATACTTCCCTTGTTTTTTCTGAACTGTGTGAAGTTCTGTTTTCCAAAGACCGTGACTTCAGGCTTAGCTCATTTGACTTTGCTAACCTGAACTGTGCCAAATTCTGACATCATGTATAAAAGCTTCAGGACAGATGTAGGAGGGGCAAGACTCAAAATCTTAATTTATCCCAAGTGTACTACTCTTAAGGCAGGGAGCCCTTGGGTCTGACGCTACTCCCCTCGTGCACACCAGGCTGGTGTCATGCTTAGCGGGACTTTGGATGCAAAGGAAAGGCAAAATTAAGGTCCATAAATCAGACTTGGGTTAGGACGCTCCTGAGTGACTAAAAAGTGACATTGGAAATGTACATCTTTAATCTCTGCTCAGAAAGCTCTCCAGGGACAATCGCCAAGTGGATCAGTAAACTTAGTTATTTCTAAAGAAGTTATGTCGAGAGAAGAATGCCTTTACTTGAAAGAACCTAAATCAAAATTTAACAGCCAAATGAAGGCTCTTTTGAGAGCTTTCTTAAAGGATAAAGCAGGAAGTACCTCTAGCACTTGAAATAAGCTGCCATATATTAGTAGCTGTGATCACATCTACTGACTCATTTGGACCTTGGGGTAAGTATTATTTAAAATGGAAGACGTACATAGCGTGTGGTGAGCTAGTCATTCAAATTCAGAAAGCAGCTGTTTTTAGCTAGGTCCTCCATCTCCTTTCTGTCTTGTGTAGCCCAGCTTATGCAGAGAACCACAAAACTGTGCCCTTCTCCAAAGCCAGGGCTCTCTTTTGTGAATGTTGATGCAATTCAGGTTTACTGCAAAGTCTCAGTTTGAAGGTATGTTGGTTTGTTTTTACTAGAATGAGCCCAGTACTAAGCTAGATTCACAAACACATCTTTATAACTGCTAAATAAACTTTTGTTACATGTTGTTCATAACCTTCATGTGGGTGAGATTTTTTTTTTTGCATAGATGCTCAAGAAATGGCTATTCTCTGTATAAACACATATACTGATGAGCGAAAAATAGCATAGGGGTATGTCAAATTATCCAAGTTCAAGTTATTCAAGTTCATCTTTGAAGTTTTTATTTTCCTAGGCAAGGCACAGCGGAATGGGGACAGGAGCAGGTAAGTGTTTAAAAGATGTGTAGATGTGGTGCTGAGGGACATAGTTTAGGGACCCTGGCAGTGCAGAGTGAATGGTTGGACTTGATGATCCTACAGGTCTCTTCCAACCAGATGATTCCATGATTCTATGTTTGTGCAATGAGGGTTGAAACCTTGGGTTTAGGAGCCATCAGGTCTCCCTCCAGCATGGTGAGGAAGTCTTACGTTTTCTTATGCCTCAGCAGGCATAACATGAGGCTGAGGGTGTAAAACAATATTGAGGGAGTATTCTGAGGGGAAACACTTCATTCCTTCCTTCTGGGGCAATCCTAAACCACCACCATAGGAAAGTCTTGAAGGTAGAGGACTTATCACACACAACAAAAAGAGAGATCAAGTGAACAGATTTCTCAAATTAAATTTCTCAAATTAAATTGTGTGCTTAGGATTAATTATGGTAACAAATATATATGTAGAGCTTAGGATCAATTCACAAAGAAAGAGCAAAAGTAAATTCAAAGATCTACAATTAACTGCAAAGAACTAAAAATCCTACCAGCTCTGAGCACCACTAAGGACTTAGAATATGGCTCATGTTTTTGTGAATCCAACGTGTTTTAATGGGACATATGAGCATGTCTGTATACAAATTTAAATAGAAACAGATAAACATATATAAGGGAGTTATGGCAGTGTGACAGCCTTAGCTATGTGCAATTACATTTCATTCCCGAGGCATTTTTTAAAGCCTCACCTGCACCCTGTCCCACTAATCTGTACCCTTTGGGCTCAGTTTGCACAATATAAATCCCTGATAATTTCAAACTGTTGCTGTCGCAGAGGGTGAACAGGTGATGCCCTCCCACTAGCACCAGCCCTCAGGAAACCTTCCCTTTCTGAAGATGGATGTTTCACCTATTCCATCTCCACAGTGCCTTTCTGCCTGTCTTCACGCCCTTCCCCATCCCTCCTGGTGATCCAGGCATCAAGGCAGTGTAGCATCCTTTCCTGAAACAGTCAGGCTTAAGACCTGAAATCTCAATATGCAACAAAGCCAGCACTGAAGGCTTTGTGCAAATGGAAATGGAGATTCCCACCTTTATAGCTGGTCTCCTGAGAGATAGCCCAGCTCCTAAAACTGAGGTGTTATTACACGTGGAAAGGCAGTTATAAATAACTCTTAGAGAATTCAGAAACTTCCCAGTTAGCTTCTCACTCTCTTTTGAGTTTGGTACCTCTGTAGTAAGGCAGATGGCTATGCAGTCTCATGGAAACTGTCATAGTTTCTGAAGTATCTTTGCAAAAAAGTACCTACGGCAGTTTTTCTACCACTAGGCGGCATACAAATTGTACCCTTTAGGTACTGCTTGAAGGTGGTTTGTGTTCGGGATGGCCTGCCTAAATCCTTCAGGCCTTTACCATATACCAGTTGCTCAGGCATTTACCCAGTCATGCTAATAAATCTTTACTACTGCACTTCTACCAGTTCTTCCTCCACATTTAGGGGAAATACAAGCTTCTAAGCTTAGAGGACTCAATCCTGTATTGCCTTGTGCGCAAAGGGCATTGATGTGTTTTAGAGACTCTCTGAAGTCCATTGGCCAGGCTGAAGTGGGATGTTAAACAGATACCTACCAGGTTGCTGGATCAAGGCTTTTAGTATCTGTTTCGGTGGCTTCATTGGTAACAACAATCAGTTTAAAAATAACAACACAGGTATTACATGAAAAAACATATAGGAAATCAGGATGTTGCCAGTATTGTGCTAAGAGATTTTCTCTGTGTTATCAACTCAAAGTTTCACAGAAGATGGGAAAATGTAGACATGCTGTTGACATACTCCTTCACGGCATTCGTGATCTCAAGGCTGGAGAGCCAAAAGGGAAGGATCTGAGAATATTAGCAGAAATAAATATTCAATAGTGTACTCTTGTTGGAATTGGTCAGCATCTTTTTCTAAAAGTTCTTTGCACTATTTGCACAACAAATAGAAATGTTAGAAGACAATTTAAGAAAAAATTAGGTTTCTTACAGCTTCATTTATCTTATCAAAGTAGACAAAAGATGGGTTTGCAGATAACTGATGACAGTCTTGTAAAGCCTCAGGGAAAAGGGTCAGAAATCTGTGAATGATGTGTTGCTGTTGCATTTGTGCTGGAACCAAGCAGAGGCTATGGCTAAGGGGAGAAAGCTGAGAAATTATGTTTTGATCAAAATCTGGGAAGGAAATCGGAACTGTAAGGGACCTTGGAGGCAAACCCGTAAGGGCTACTTACCACCTTAAGTCTACATTTGTTCAAATGAACAGTCATGTGAGTGGACAAAGTTAATGTGATATCAGATGTCAACACCATTCTCAGTCTGTGAGGCAAAAGCATGGCCTCATTTGTCAAGATATCTGTTTACTATGAATGGTCAGCTCATCTCCAAATATAACCTATTTTTTCCTTTAACAGTCTATGAAATCGAGAATGATGCTGGAGACCATTTGCACATTTACTTCGGCAGGTGCTTCAGTGCATCCAGCCCACACAAGCTGATAAGATGTCACCTCTCACTCTACTTTTTTCCCACCCATGTTTCAGTGACCATTTTCCACCTGGCTCTGAAAAAGTGCAGGGCAGGGAGACTGGTTTCCTGCTCTCAATCTAGTTCTCTTATTTGCTTCCACCTGTGCATAGGCAGAGAATATATCTCTTTTTTTGCTATCCAGTGCCATAGCTTGTTTGCGGGGGAGGAATAGAGCAGCTAACTAAAAAGTGTCTGTCTTCAGTGGCTACACACAGAGAGTCTGAAAATCCTCCTGAGCAACTGCATTTTGTCACCTTTTGAGCTGCCTCCCTGGGCTGTCACCCTTCAACTCCCCTGTACCACTGCCAACACCGGCAGGGCTTTCTTCCAGGGCACAGGCAGCTCTGCATGAAGGGGAACAAGCAAGACAGAAGGGCTTTAATTTTGTTCTACTTCTTCATGAGCACCCTCTTCACCTCTGCACCACCCCTTGCATCCAGGTCTGTCTGTGGGGGTCCACAGACAGGAAAGAAGGAGATTTATTATTGGGGATGAAGGCCTTGCAAATACCGGTGTGACTCATGGTTGTTTTAATCCAGTCTCAACATTTATTCATGACTTAAATCTTTTCATCCTAGAGATGTTTCTTTTGGGTTCTTGTGGGTGCTGTCCTGCACTGTGGAAAATATTGTTCTTGTAGTCTAAACACGTAAGGCACAGGGACTCTGCTGCACAAGTGACAGCTCTGAGGTCAGGAGAAATGTCTGACTGACATCTGAAGTAAAAAAAATTAGGGACAGAAGAAACCTAGAAGTGATGTGTGCTTCCTAGACCGAGTTTATGGCTATCATTAACATCAGAATATGATGACTTCACAGAACACTTTGTTTGGACAATTAGGTTGAAGGGGAAAAAGAGGAGGGCATGTAACGTGTTCCCTTAACCACTCTGAATATGAGGGCCTCAAAGCTAAAAAAAAAAGGTGGAAAAAGGAAAACAATTTTTTAAATCTCCAGATGTAGTTTTCTTCTATGCATTTTTTTTCCTTTGTGAAATGCTTTGGGCTGCAGTGGCTCTGTGTCTTTTGTCCTCTACCTGGATGTCTAAAACTCCATGGCAACAAGCCATAGTCCATCTCCTGGATGGTTAAAACTCCCTGGCAGCAAGTCATGGTCCACCAGCTACTTTTAACTCTTTTTCCTGTATTGACAATTCAGTATTTTACAAAACAAAGTGCTTGGAAGACTATAAACTGCTGCTGAAAGTGTCTTGGCCTTGAGGGTAGAGAATGCATTTTAAAACCTGTCACCTTTTTTCATTTGAACCCTACATCTCTTTATCTCCACAAGCCCAGCCACATGCACCATTAATTCTGGTACTTTCAAATCATGCAGAAGGAATAGGGGCTGCAGCCCTTCCTTTGCGTTGCCATAATGAACCAAACTAGAAATTTGAAAGATAAAGTGCTGACATTTTAACTTTTAATTGAAGAACTTCTTCCCCACAGAGGTATCATCAGGGAATGGAACATCACCCTTGATTTTTAAAATTACAGGTCAAGTTCCTCAGCTGTTTTTGAGCCAGCATGGGTACAGCCACAAGTGAAATGGTGTAAAGGCGACCCATTAAAAGGCTGAAAAGCACAGCTGAGCTAAAGCAGTGGCCACTGTAAGTCACTGTGCTAGCTAGTGAGACTGGTGGAGAGCAACATCAACTCTGACACCCAGAACTCACTTGCTGTTTGTGTCCCCTGCACTGTCTCCAGCTAAATGTGATTCACCCCCTTCACTGCCTTATTCTGCCAGGTAGCCAGGAATTCTTAACTCTACAACATCACACAATGTCCTGCAGGAGGACCCAGCCTCTAAGTCAGGTTTTATGGCCTTCTTTCTGTTACACCTTCACACCTTCATGAAATCCTAAACACAAGCTTTTGAGAACTGCCAAGCCGCTTCTCTCCAGTGTGAAGTAAATGCTGCAGTTGTGATCTTGTCAATGGGTATGAGCACGATAAAAATGCTGAGACACAGGACCACAATAAGAGCCCACCATCTTATAACCCTCTGAATACCCAGGTGGTTCCTAAAGGGCTCTTTGGGAGGGAGAAAGAGACCCACTCTACATTACTGGCAGACCTCTCCACAGCTGGTGCATTTCCCTTTAGAGTGAGCTTCAAAGGCTGACCCACGCATCTCTGCTCACCCTCTCCCCTCACTCTCTTCTTCCCAGTTGAGCCACACTGCCACATTCTCCAAACTTCGCTGTTCACCTTACCAAGACATTTTTTGATACAGTGGAAACCGCAGTGTGTGTCAGAACATTACTCTAATTTCATATTTCATTGTCCAGAGATTCTGAAGAGTACTGTAAGTTATTTAAGGAGTACATCAGTAAAGCAATTAAGAGATCAGTTTGACAAATGTTGCAGTAGATTACAACTCTTGAGGGCATTCTTGGTGTGGAACTTGGCTCTTGACTCTCTTCAGTTTCCATTAAACTGTAAAACAGCCTGTCAAGGGAAAGGAGGAGAACCTCCTAACTGAGACTTTAAAACTGAACTAAGCAAAGCTGTTCAGAATATACTGAGGAAACAACCTCGCCTGGGAAGACAGAGGTGCAAGGAGCTCTTTTCCCTCACTGAGACTGTATCACACATTGTCCTTGACTTCAACGGTGTCTGCTATAGCAGGCATGAAAGGCACCTGGCTAAATTAGGCACCAGCAGATATGAGGATAGGTACGGGATGCCTCACTTACTTCTGGGCTTTTTAAAAAAAATTATCATTTGGGAGGATAGTATAATTCACTGTGCTATTACAGGGATTTTTGAAGATGCCTTGAGATAGGCAAAACAATTAATCAAACTTTACATTTACTACTTAGAAGGGTAATTGAAATTATGCCTGTTATAAAAATATCATTACCACATCTGTACTTCAGACTGATTTATTCTTTTGGTGATGGTGTATTTTTGAAACTTAATATGCGTATTCCATAGGAGTTTTCTCATGCATTCCAAAAAACAATGATCTGTTGCTGTTTGGACTAGTATAAATACCTTTGTATACACATTTTTACCTACGTATCAGTGTAACAGTTCACAACACCAACTGTTAATGTAACAGTTCACAACACAAACTAAGGAGTTTTTTTGTTCAGTTACACTTCTGATGTGTTATTGTTGGTGCATTTCAAACATACCTTTATTAATCATCTTGCAGAGGTACACATCCAGCTTATACGAATTTAGGCTCTATCAATGAAAGAATATTTCAAAAACAGGTACCTCTCTGAAGACTTTTTTTACTTTAGTTTTCAGAGATTTTTTCCAATGAAAAGGTTTTGTGTTGTGCAATCTTCACTGTAACACTGGATTATTCCTACCAATAGGAATTTCCTGACAAACGTTGGTTATGTTATTTCTGTACCTTTCAGTCGTTGACTTACAACAACCCAAAGAAAGTCACTTTAGTCTATCAAAGAAGAGTTCAGCTTTCAGAGATTTTATTTCTGTATTGAGTCAATTCTTTGGAAGGCACCTGAGAGAGAAGGTATTTTCATGTTTTACTAAAACCATGTTGGCTGTTCCATGATGTAAGGTTAGGTAGGGGGCAGTGAATTCATTCAGTTGTTACAGATTTATGCAAATCCTTACTATGTTTCATTTTTGTAGTATCATAGTTTGTATGTCTTCTGATATTTCATGTCTTCATAGTCTGTGTTAATGGGGACATATAATTATTAGGACTCTGAATACTTTATATTCGACATCTTTGCATCTTGTTATGCCTGTCTCCAAACTACTGCAAAAGACTCTCATCTCTGCCTTTTGGTTACTCCCTGGATTTTGTTTTGCCTTCCTTTCTTAAATGCTTTGAATGAGATTAATTCCCTTTCACTGAGTCCTAAGATTTTTCCGAAGGAAGCCGTGTTGTCATCAGCCCGGCTAAAAGACAGTTGTCAGTTTTCAGCAAAGTCAAGTCCATTTCTCACAATACTGTGATATGGTTATGAGCTACACCACTAGAATGGTCTCTGGTGCATCATCCGTATGACTTCTCATTATCTACCTTTATTAAGAGATAAGTAACATAATGGCTTTTGGTATCATGTAGCAATTGGGGTTTTTTTTGTAAGGACAAGGTACCCTTCCTCAGGTACATTCTTCTGTGACTCTAAATATACCTGACATTTAACTTGACTTTTATCTTGTTCTTTTCAGTTTGCTTCTCACTCCCACTGGGATATCCCACTTCTTCACACAGCAAACAGATATCCATGGAGCTCCTTGTCACAGCATGTTGTGAATGCTAAAAGTTTATAGAGTTCAAAAACTGACTGCACGAATTAATGGGTGAAAAGTCTACTGAAGACGATTACAGACTTTAAACTTGCTTTTGACAAACGTGAACCTATGTCATTCATATATCTCAGATGCCTCTGAACAATGTTATGAATAGCTATGCCTTCTCAAGTCCCTTTTTAAGTTGGCAGACTGAGTCTTTTAAATCTTCTGCTAACAAAACCACACCCCAACATACCTTGGAAACTGGCTGGTGCCAGGAAGCAGAATTTTTGAGGCAAATTGTCCAGCAATTGTCTTTTAATAGCCATCAACTATTTTAGTCAAATAGTCAGTGGCCATTAACCTCAACCTCCTGGCTACTTCTCTTGTTCCTTTCACTTCCTGCATGATTTCCCTATACTACCCAGCTGAACTAAGGCACTGTATTCCTAGAGAGATTGTACCAGTAACAATGCCAATAAATACTATTTATAAATTATGAACAAAGGAAATCTACTTACCTCATTGTCATGACGCTGTGTGACTGGGCGAGCTGGCTTATTAAGAATCCTGAGTCTAGCCTCAGCGATGACTGGCTTACCTTTCTGTTGGGGGTTCAATCAATGGGAGAATGAGACAGGCCCCAAACTTTTTGCGGAATACAAAAGCAGTATGAGTACTATGGTGAAGTGTTAAGAGCACTGGGGTCATTTAAGATGCTTCACACTGGCATCTCTGTGACTGGATCTCTGAGCCTGGGCCTGAGAGCAGGGATCATGGAGGAGGGCTGGAAGGAATGTTGGTTTTTTTTGTTTTAAATTTTACTAAACCCAAATAACTTTTCCCCAAAGACAACACTGCCACCACCAAAAGCCCACAATGGATTTCCAAAAGGGTTTACTGAGAAAATAACTCTTGCAAGAGAATGAAGCCAATATAACTAGACTTAGCACCAGGCCAGACCCTCCTACAGAAAAACAATGTAAATGACAACACTACAGAAGGGGTGAAAAAAGTATCTGGAGAGTCACACCTATCAATGGCCCTGGAAGACAGAAAGTGAGGTGCTTCCATGGCCAGGTACTACTCCGTATTGTCACTGGTAGCCTTGGGTTATAAGGTATATTAAATTTGCAGAGGACATAAAGTTGGGAGAAACTGTTGTGTATCTTGGAGGAAGTATGCTGGTTGACAGAATTCAAAATTATTTTTAATATTGCCCACCTGTTGGGCATCACCTTTTAAGAAATATGTGGCCCACAGAGTGTGCTGACACAGAGACTAGAAGGAAACAATGAGACTGTCCACTAGCCTAGAAAACACGACCTGTGAGGAAAGACCAAATAGATTGGTCTTGTTTAAAATAAAGGAAAGACTTCAGGGACACACGGGATACTAATTTCATGTGTGACCAGCCTCAGCTCTAAAGCATTCACCAGCATAATGATGACCTGTAGGACAAAAGACAATAACTTTCAAAGCTGCAGCATGCCACAGGAAAAGAGCAGAAGAGATCAAGGGAATCATGGAGGCCTCCAGGCCCAGTGCTGATAGGGTACATTTTAGGTGAGAATACAAAAATTATCCTGACAAATAGGCCATGACCTCTGCAACACGCCCATTAGAAGAACTCTTAATAACCTTGCCAGCCTAAACCTGGAGAACAGGGACTACTGGGCACAAATTTAGCAAATTATTTAATTTTGACATACAAGCAAGGTACATAAGCCAGGCATCTGAGAAACAAAGACCTTAAAATTTTTAATTAAGAAAATTCATGTCCATGTAACACATAAAAATGGTGAAAAAAACCCTTTTGGCTTTAGAGACAACCAGCAACACAAATATAAAATGAAGCTCTGCCACGCTTACAATGCATTTAACTAATTAACAAGTATTAAATAATGCATCCTAGAACACATCTGTTTAGCAGTCTTCACACTGGCATTGTGCAAGCACCGATGGTGATACACAGATCTCTCCTCAACTTAACTGGAGTGGGGAGTCTCCATAGTTGCAACAAAAGCTCTCCTTGCTAGTTTTCAAGTGTGTAAGCTCCGCCTCAACCCATTTCTAATATGCTGGTATGCTCCTGCTCCTGTGGTCCTCAGTAATAGCAACATCTACAGTAAGATTTGTGATGGTCACAGACTTCATACACTCATACCCTCAACACGACCAGGCTGGTCCCTGAGATGCACCTCAGATAGCCTTCCTCTTTCAGTATCTTGGCTTCCCTTTAGCAATCTCCATACCTGATGGAGACCTGTACTTGTAGCTGTCTGATCCATGCTGGTTTTTTCTCCAAAAGGATCTATTAAATGTGTGGCATAATCCAGAGAGATTTGCTTCACTGAATCGCTTTTGCCTCAGGAATCACTTACCTTATCAAAGATCTTTTCTTAAGAGAGGTTTCTTGTTCCCCAGTAATAGTGCTTTACCTCCAACTTGGCTGATGCATTGAAAACGTAGCTCAGGACTTGAAAATATAGATACCAATTCTTTCAATGTTTGGGGTGCAATTTTCCTGGGCCTGTCACAAGAAACAGCCTAAGTTATATTTCCACTTCACATCTGCTAATGCCATCATTTTTGTTATCCCCACTTGCTTTAGGTTCCCTGCTAATACCCTCATATAAAAATTTTTTTGACTGATACCTGAGGCAATGTACTCATTCAAGATTTGGAACAGCCCCAGTCTTCATCCCATCCCTGGCATTTAGTGATCATAAATTTTACTCCTTTGATTAAGGTGGGGGGTTTTTTTGGGGGGGTGGGGTGCTGTTGCTGTTGTTGTTTTGTGTTGGTTTTGGTTTTGATTTTTTTTTTTAATATAGTTGAAGAATTCTTTGTTATCTGTTATCCTTTTCTTTGCAACATCTGGCTCAGATAGATTTTTAGCCATTTTTTCTCTCTGATTCTGCAGTTTCTAACCCTGAAAACTGTGGCTCTTCTCTTTTGTTTCTTGTAGGTTCACTCACTACTTTAATATTCTTTTTCAGGTAGTTACTTATCCACTAGGTCTACAGTTGTTCTTGACCTATTCCAACCTTTTCTTAAGGGATGAAAGTGCTATACAGGATTTTTCATGTGAAGTAAGTCTTTGATTTTTTCACCTTCAAATGCTTGAATTTTTAGGTCCAGGCAGCCTCATCATTTTTCCATAGCTTTTAAATGTTTGCCCTCTGATATCCAGGACTGTAGGACCAGATCTATTTTTGACTCTTCTGAAATTTGCAGTAAAAAACCCAAGTCATGCGTCAAAGTTTATTTTCTATAATAAAATTATTTTTAAAAGGTTTTACAATACTTTTTGTGTCTACTGAAAAGAATTCTAGAGCAGCTTCCCTTTGGGCTGTTGTGTCTGTTTGGTGGCTGCTGGTAGAAAGTTCATTGCCCATCACACCCAAGAATATGTGCTGCATGTGGTACTTGTCCTTCAAACTGTCTGGGGAATTAAAGTCTTTCCAAACCATCCTTGTTATTTAGTGTTGATGGAGAACTGTATCCATAGCCATCCCTGAACCTATACTACCAGATTTGGGGGCATTTTTATCACTCTTACCTATGTTTTATTTGTATCATCACCTTTTCTGTCTTCTCAATCTATTACTTCATTAATTTCAATTAATAATTAAGTAATTAGTAGTACAAATACTACCTCTATCTAATTTTTTTCTTTTCCTCAACCCCTCCAGGTTAGAGGATGCAAAGAGGAAAAAGTGGCTTTGTGGTTAGCCTTAGCTTTTGGCTTACTTCATTTCATAGACTAGAGGTGGTAGCTGAGAAAGCTCTATCTTTCCATGTAACCATTTTCTGGGAAAATCAGCCAAAGACTGAAGATGGTAAATACATTTCCATGTATACATTAAGAGGGTTGAGAGAAAGAAAAATAAGAATGTTAAACAGAGTTGCATTTGTTGCAAGTGGGAGAACACACCTTAGTGTAAGCAAAGCTCTTGGCATCCTATCATAAACACTGTCATCAAAAAAGTGTTCTTATATTCTCTGCTACGGGGAAAAGAAACAGCAGGCACCAAAAAATCATAGTGGCTGTTCGCTGTTTCTTTTCAGTTGTTCCCAGACTCTTTCGGACAGAAGTCACACAACCCTGCAGTCGGTGGCACTAGAAGCAGCAGCTAGCAGTCCCTGTGTAGCAGCAGGACAAGTGGCAGGATCTGCTGAGGGAATGAAAACTGAGACAGAGAGTCAGTGAGGTTGAGAAGCTGACACACACCACGTAAGAAAAAGAATAGCCCTATAGATTCTCTTGACTATTCATGTTGCCTGTCTTAGCCTACGTCTGCCTTAACCTATGTCTCCAAGATGAGTGTTTTTGTTATTAATTTTAATATTTCTGGTTGCTGTGGTATTTTATTTCTAATTGATTTTTTTTTTTTAAGGGGAACAGGAAAGCTGAAAGCTTGATAATTCTGATCTCTACCAGGTGACAAATTGATCCCCTGCCATAGGCCAAGAACAAACCAAGAAGTGAAGCCAAGCCTGGGGCAGAACTTAAACTGAATTAAGTTACTGACCACCATGAAAATAAAGACTTAGTCTCCCCCCACACACTCAAAGGTCACTGTGGAAACGAGAGGCTCATGGTGGGTATGGTAGTTGGGAGGAGAAGGGTGCTGAACCGAAATACAAGGAGAGCAATGTCTTCTGAAGGAGAAACCAGAAGGCAGCGGGAAAACTGACCCACGCATGCAGCTGACCCGTGGGGCTTTGTGCCATGTCTTAGTTTTCAGCCAGGCTGGGTGAGTTTTTGCCCGGGGAAGGCGAGATGTGCGGTGGCTGAGGGACCCTGGGCTGAAACACCCAGTGTGCCTGTCTTGCCCACAGGGGCCACACGGGAGCTCGCCCTTTCTCAGGCCCTGGGCCAAGAGCTGCAGGCCTGGGCGGCTCTGTCGTACACAGGGCAGTGAACGGGACCCTCTAGCACAGGCTGAAGCAGGGCCCTGAGCGCTGCGGCTGCCCCCGGTGGGGCTGTGGACAGGCGAGGGTGGCAGCGCTGAGGCACGGTGCCCGCAGGGCCCTCGCTGTGCCCGGGGCCGCCCCGTTCCCCCCGCAGGGCTGCGGGCACCACCGCGGTTAGTAGTGGGGCAGGTGCGGGGAGGGCAACAGCTCCCTGCCTTTAAGACACGACCGCCGCCACCGCCGGCGCCGGGGGCAGCGCCGCTGGCTCCACCCTCGCCCCCCGCCGCGCTCCCCCTCGGGGCGGGCCCGCCGGGCCGCAGGGCTGCCCGCACCCTGCGGCCAGCAGCGGCCGCAGCGCGGGGAGGCGCGGAGCGGAGCAGAGGCGCCCGCGGAGGAGGATGATGGCGCCGCCGTCCGCCCCCGTGGTGTCGGGTCCGCTGGCTGTGCTGGACCCCACAGGTGAGCCCCGGCACCTGCCCGGCCGCAACTTTCCTGCCCCGCCGAGTGTGTGAGCTGCAGGGACGCGGCGGCGGGGGGCGCGGAGAGGCGCTCACCCCGGCGGCTCAGCGGGAGAGCGGGAGCCGGCAGCCAGCTGCGGGGGCTGGAGGGAGCCGGGGATTTCCCCCGCGGAGGCGCGGCTGCCTTTGACTCGGTCCAGGTAACGGGCGGGAAAGGTGCAAGCGGGGTCTCCGGCCGGGCTGTGTCCCGCAGAGTCGGAGGGTTTCAGCCCGAGGTTGCCAGTGTGGGTCATGCTGCCTCTCTCACCGAGATGTTTAAAAATGTGAATTCTTCTTTTGAGCTTTCCGCCGCGCTGAATGAATGAATCGCTGTGCTGGTGCTTTAACGTGAGAAGGGGCAGCTCTATGCGGGACGTTAATAGAAAATTAATGTACGAGATAATCCTCGTCTGCCTGGTGAAAACGGGCAGCTGCTGTGCTGGAGCAGGTGGAAGTGTCGGGGCTGCGGAGCTGGCGTGGGGCAGGCGGGTGGCCGTGGCGGGGTGCGCAGGGGCTGGCGGGGACAGGCTTTTGGGTAGTTCACATCCGACCCGGGTGTCAGCGGCTCTCCTTCCTCCCGTTTCTACTAATTTACTGGTGTGCTGCTTGTACTTAAAACCTACGTCCTGAAAAATAAAAGTGTATGCGAAAGCAAGGACTAATATTTAATTATTCCAGTGAAATTCATTAAAGTCGAGAAAAACCAGAACTTACGGCTACGAATTATTCTGTGTAGTGTTTGAAAGAGTAAAGGGAGACTTTGCTATGTACCCAAGGATCTTAACAGCCAGTCAAAAAATGTACTAGATCTTAATTTTTGTCTTAACCTTGAAAGAAAAATGGTACCGGTGTTGAAAAAGGTAGCAGTGGACTATGTGCTCTAACTTTAAAATGTTTTCAGGTAAACAGCAGAAAAAGAAGAATCTGTATGCTAGCTTTAAACTGATGATTAGCTGCATCATAAATTATTATTGAAACAACTGCTGCCAAAGCAATGAAGTCATAGTGATACTGCATGGTATCAGTTACTATAGCTATACTACATAGTATAGCAGGGTTTGTGGGATTGTTTTTTTGGTTTGTGTGACTTCTTGTTTGGGGTTTTTGTTTGTTTGTTTGTTTGTTTTTTAATAGAATTGTAAAAGAGCACAGTAATGTTTCCTATGGTCTTGAATATACAACACACTTGTGGATTCTTCCTCAACAAATTCATAATAAAGATAAGAGATGGGTCTGATAAAAGCTGCTATCTTGTGGCTTGAAACCAATGCTGTTGCATCTCATTTAATTAGTTCAGCACTCTGGACAAGTCAAGCATTAAATCAGAAAAGGGAAAGTAATCACCAATAGCAGGTGTGAATGTCTCTTTTAAGCATCTCAGTTCATCACATTTAATTTTGGGAGGCAATGTAGGATTAATTCAGTTTCACTGGCATAAACCATTTTTGAAAATACACAATGTGAACTGTAGCCAAGAGAGAGATGGCACTGAATTGCGCAATGCAGTAATTAAAAATTATTAATTTAGCTCCAAATATCTTCCCTTAAATATTTTCTCGATAGCAGCAAAGCAGCGGATGTCTCTGATACTATATTCCTCCGTCCATGGTGAATTTCTGCTTAAATTATCTTATGATGTTAATGCCTGAAACCTGTCACAATTTTGGGTAGTATTCGTTAGTTAATAAAAATGCAGTGTTTTTTCTGCTACAAAACTTTCCTCCCTTACCTTTTCCCATATTAGGATGCTAATATACATTGGTCTGGGGCATTATTTGAAATAAGTGTTTCCATTTACATCACCTTAACTAGATCAAAGAGGAAGGTATGAAATTGTGTGATGCTAATATTCAGCAAATGTGTTGTGATCCCAGCAAATTGCTACATCCTGCAGCGATTCTTTCCTTGCCAAAAATCATTCCACACTTTTTAACAGACTTTGTGATGTCTGAAGGTGGATTTTAAGAGGAGTGGTGAAGTTAGCAAAGTATAGTTGCCTTGGTCAAAATGTAGACTTCTTTTGGAGTTAAACTGCAGATCATATGCAAGTTTTTCAAGGCTAAGAGATGCTGTTTCACTCTACTCTTTCTTTCCCTTGTCTGTTGGACACATTCCATACCTTGGACACATTTCGTCATTAATTTGTTTGTTCCCCTTTTAAACTCACTTTTTGCTTCATTCACATCCAGATCCTTACCATTAATCATTAGATCCTCCACTTTGCATTCTACCAGCAATCTGATCTATACCCTCCTCACAAAACTACTCATTTTCCATAGTCTTCCTACAAATTGAATTTATCCCTCAGCCATCATGAACACAGCATTGTAAGTATAATGTTGTTTTCTGCAACTGATGAATGAACAGAAGATTTTGTTGAGTCCTGCAGAGCTTGGTCTTCAGCAGGCACTTCTTTTCACTTTCTGGAGGAGGATCTTAATTTCTCTCCTCACGGACATTTCTCTGTGTCAAGGAGGCAGTGATCTGGTGTCTCTCATCCTTGTCCTGAGAGCATTCTCTTTCCTTCCATGGGGGTGGCAGGGCTGAGTGGCTCAAGCAGGTACTTTGCCTGACAGATATTTAGCAAGCATAGCAGAGAGTGTTTCTGGGACTGTTCCTTTTCACGCACAATGTAAGTCTATGCCAGGCAGAGCTCAAGCCAGTGATGTGGAAGCAGCATTACCTCTCTAATTTATCTCCCAGTTTTTACTATAGTGCCCATTGCTGCAGTATCAAAAGCCAGTTAATACTTTACTGGCTGAAACTGCTGAAGAATGTTGCCAACTGAAGGTAATAACATGTTCACACCCCGTGTTGACTCCAGCCTCAAGCTAATGCTAATAAAGATATGATAAGAAGATTTCTTTCTTTCTACGCGCTTGGTTTTTGGTATGCTAGAGATAAGAATTTGAAGCTATAACTAAATTGAGTAAAGTCCAGACTAGAAGTTTATAACGTTCATATTGAATCATCATTAGAGAAGTTAAAGGGAATAAATGACAAAATTATTCTGAGAGTCACTTCACTATTAAAAAACTGGAAGGTCAATAGTCTACATTAACTGTTTCCTGCACTACAGAAACATCAGTGTTGGAAGAAAAATTAACCTAGAAATACTGACAGCAGCATTTCCTCTGCTCTTGATTTAAGGGCTATTCTTGCATATGGTCGACCTTTGGTCCAAGCCCTGCCACAGAGAGTGTGAGGGAAGAAGGCTGGGCCAGCCCCTCTGTCTCTGCTGTGGACAGGGCTCCGCAGGGAACAGACTGGCATTGGGTTTTGGCTGGTAGGTACATCAAAAACAGCTCCAAAAAACTGCATGGCAACTGCTATAAACAGCAGTAAACAAAGACTAGAAAAATCTTGGGAACCACATGACTGAAATAGCAGAAGGGAGCTAATAGTAGGAAACATTTGCAGCTGTAGCCTTTTTCATGTGAAGATACTATGCCGCTTTACGAATACTATTTAGGCCTCACAATCCGCTGGTGACTTACACACGTGTAATTATACACATTTTGATAGATACAGCAAAGATTCTTATTGATGTGACTAAGGAAACCCAGACAGCCAGAGCAGAAACCAATTTAGACCTGAACTTAAACCCATCTCTGGGTAGAATTTTTTTTGTAGATGGCATGTGGCCATCTTTGAGAACAAGCTCTTGCATGTGCCAGTGCTCTGCTGCAGAGGGGACCTTTCTGTACTCCTGCCTGTAAGTCATCTCTCCTAAGGGTGGAGTTTGTGGCTTAACTACATGTAGTTTCCAAACTGGAGCATGAAAAAGAAGAGACATAATTGGATATTTGTCTCCAATTTGAGACGCAGGAGGTAAAAGATCAATGTATGTGAGCATTGAAGGGTATCACATACATAAATGCCTTCTGCCACATGTAAATTTCAAAGTCATAACATAGTTCAGTCCAAAGAGTATCCCTTAAATAATGACATCCTTTTCTGTTTTATCTCACTAAATCTACATCCGATTTACTCCAATTACAAGTAAGAGCATGCTTTTCCTAAGACATTTTCCAGCAAACTCAGTCTGTGCAATCAAACTCATGTCTTTCTTTTTTGCACATCATTATTGATAACCAAACATGATTTGGCTCTGGTAAATCCGTGCTGACTGTTGCCATTCACCTTTTCCTTATGTGCCTAGAAATGTCTTACCAGAGGATTTGCTCCCAGCATCCCAGGAAACAAAGTGAGGTTGATTGGCTTGTAAGTCCCCAAATCATAATTTCAAGCTGTTTAAAAGATAGGTGGATCATTTGCCTTTCTTCAGTTATCGGGGATTGCTTGATCTCCAAGACTTTTCAAAGATGATGCAGTGTGGCAAGGACACCAGATATTATTTAATATCTGCTAGATATATTGAATGAATAATTTCAATTTATGGGAAGGGGCAACTGATTTGTGGAGTCATGAATCTGAAGTCTGATTTCCTGTCTTGGCCTTGTTAACTGGCTTCACTGAACACCTTTAACCCCATACACTTGGTGAAGAACTGATTGATATTGAAGAACCTCTCCATTTCCATGTCCCCAGTGACCCTCCATGGATTAACAGGGAATTGCCAGAGGCAGACAGCTGGGGAACAGGCTGGAGGGGAGATGTCTGGAGAGTCTTATGCGTTATTTCTTGATCTTTAGCAGGAAGAATTTGTACATGCAGGTGGAAGAGACTTGCATAAGCTCAACAGATGATATTTGTCTTCAGGACAGTTGCTTGCATTTCATACTAAAGCCTGGACTCATTTTGGCTGGTTGTTCTCCTGGAGAAATGTCAGCAAACATACAGATTTTTATTAGAAATTCATTTATTTGTGCATTGAAATTATCTGATTTGGTTTGCAAACACCACTAATCTAGCCTGGCTTTTGAACAGTAAACATTTAACCGAGTTACCTGACTTTAAATTGGCCACCTGATTCAAGTGACTCATTGCAAATGGCTTCTGCTTGCTCTTTGACTTTCCTGCATTTCCCCTGCTTTTGCTTACGGCAGCACTCTCAGAGCCTGGCCCGCACAAGGCTGCCTTCCCCTCTCACTTGCTCCTCCCTGGTAACAGCTGTTGCCTCCAGCATTCTGTGCCACACCACAGCCTCTGCCTCATCCCCAGACTGGGCGTGCAGAGCAGCTTTGTGAGGCCATGGAGGGGAAAGACATTGGCCCTGTGCTGTGGACAGGTTATGCTCTTTCTGGAGCTCTGTGCTGCCCAGGGTAGCATGGCATCACACGGCCCCGTGTTCCAGGGGTGATCCTGCACACTCTTGCCTTGCCTTTTAGAGAAAAAACACCAGAAAGAGGGACACAGTTTGTTTCTTCTTGGTGCCTTTTGTTAGTTAGGGTCACTTATCGATTGCTGGTTTTAAGTAAGCCTTACAGAAGTCTGTGCTGTGGGATGGGGCTCTGATGTTAGTAACCTGTGGTTGCAGCTTGGATATGCCACCACAGTAACACAGTTAAGTGGCTTGAAGAAGGCTGAAAGCAGTAGATGACCCTCCCGTTTTTCACTTTTGGGTATCTGAATCCAAATCCCAGTGAGACTGAATGTGTTTCACTGAGCAGTTACTGTTTAAATATGAAATAGTAAATATGAAGAGCACATTCACTTTCATGATAGCATGCAGAGCTTCTCCTGTTCCCATTAAAATATAAATTTTTATGTTCTGTCCAGGTAGAGTCAAATTGGCACTTCTTGTAGGTAAGCATTTCAGGCCTGCAGGGTCTGACTTATGGATGAAAGCAACACTTAATTATAAACGTTACTGAAGACAAAGCGTGATTATCATTGTCACTAGCTTTCAGTTCAGATTAATAAAAACTCATCTCATGCATGCACCCAATGCGTGTGTATTAATCTATGCCAAGCTCTAGCTAACTCTGTGTTTTTAAATTTCTGCTCTCTTCTGTTTTCCTCCCCACTCCCTACAGGACAATTTGCAAAACGGAAGAAGACTTCACTTTGGTTCACAGTATCTTTGCTGGTGGTGTCTACTTTCATACTGACCATAGGTCTGGCAGCTACCACAAGAACAGAAAATGTTACCGTGGGAGGCTACTACCCAGGCATTGTTGTGAGTAAAGAAACCTATTTTTAGATTATTAGATACATCCAGATAAATTATTATCCGCTGGATACAGGAAACTCTGATTGATTAAAAAAGAAAGCAGTCCTGTTGCATTTCACAGGAGTGACGTGCTCCTTTGTTTTGATCTAGTTCTGGTGTGCGATAAAGGTAGGGGGGTAAACCCTTTTTCTGAAGTGCCCCACAGCGGAGGCTGTTAGGGGGCAGAAGGGGGTCAAGGGTGCACTTCATGGCAGCCTGCTGGGCTCAGGGGCCTATGTAAGAACCTGTGCTTGACTTCCCACTGATCTCTATTAAATACGGGCATATAAGCGGGCACGGGATAGATTTAAATGACCTTTTAGAGGTTTACTACTTTGGCATGATAAAGAGTCACTCCACTCTTATGTCTGTGTGCCAGGAATTCTGCAAGATCCGTTGCAGGGAAAGCCCTGTGGATGGGCATGTGGAAGCTTCTCCCCAGAGCCTGCCTAACATCGTCTTGTGCAGTCCTGCTGCCAGTCCTCTCGTACGAGATCCCATTCTGAAATCCTTAGTCTTGTTTTTGCCTAGGGAACAGACTGCTTAAACACATTCCTCCACTGGGCACAAGGTTTGAATTATGTCTGCTTTGCCCTGTGGTGCCTCTGTGACTTCTGCGGGGGCGTAGATATTCTAGGCCCTTTCCGGTTCAACTCCCCATGGCTGTTTCTGATCTCAGAAGGGACTGGTCATATCCAAAAGCTTGGAAACCCCTGGAGTGAAAAAAAAAACCAAACAAACTGATCTGAGTTTTAAAACAGAGGGAAATCGAGAAAGGCTCATCTGCCTCATTTGGTCTCCCCAAGAGGAGGCAAAGGGTGCAAGGTGAAGAAAGAAACTCATGTACTTGGAGTTAATCACCTGATTAGGTATGGGGCTCCACCACTACCAAAATATGTTGTAAGGTACTGTTATTGTTCTCTGTGGAATGAAATGCCCAGAGTAGAGGGATATGTATCTTTTAATACCGTACATACATTTTGTGTTGACATTAATAATTTCTGAGTCAGAACTGTGCCTCCTAAGCAAGTCCTCTTGCATCTTAGTGTCGTGAATAGAACAGGTCTTTCAGAAAGAAAGTTGGGTTAATGATCTATAAGGAGTTGGGTTAATGATCTATAAGGAGTGGCATTTTAAAAATAGAACAAAAAGTGGTTCCAAGAATAAAACCTTAAAAGAATGAATTTTCATTAAGCTAAAATAGATAGATTAATACTGATAAAGGTCTCATCTTCTTCTGTAATTTGAATTAAAATATTTTAGAAAACCATATTATCTGCATTCATTCCCTAGAAAGAAGTTTCATTTTTAAACAGTTGTCTTTAATAAGTGTAGTAAGTAATAAACCCATGTGCACAAAACAGGTTATTTCAGCATTTAGATTCTTTTAGGAATAGCACAATGACTATTCACACAGCTGAAAAATATAATCTACTCAAGTATTTTTTTTTAAATCTTGCAGTCATTAATAACCAGATAGAATAACTAGAATTTATCAGAATGCTTTGAAAACAAAATCTTTTAATCTCAAAAGATTGTTAGAACTAAATATTTTTCATAAAATTCAGAATTCTTTTTACACCATGCGATGAATTATTGAAGGTAACTGAAAAAGAGTGTAAATTTCATTAATACACTAAATATCCCAAACATTTAGTGAGAGTTAAAGGTGCTACACAAACCTCGCATGGTATCTTGCCAAAAGCCTAGTCAGAGGTGTACGACACTGCTGTGTTCCTGCCTCGTTGCCAGAAGTTATTGACTTCAGTGTGGCATTGGCAGATGGACTATGGCATGGCCTCTCCTCCGCCTCTGTGCAAAGCCGGCCATCTCTTTCAGAATAAGCTGAATAACCCTCAAAAGGTGCTCCTCTTCTCCACTGACAGTAAAGGGAGCTTTGAAAACCTACATAGTGCTGATCCCAAACTTTTAGATACCTAAAGACAGGGAAGTTAATTTGACACTACATACTTAACTGTTGAGCTCAAAGAAAAGAAAGATTATGAGGACAGACAGTGTTCATTGCAAGTAAAAATAAGGTCTACTTCTCATAGAATTCAGTAGTAAAATGCTAACCAGAGCTTGTAGGTGAGATCTTGGTAGGGGTTTTGGTCTTAAAAACCATGCAGAATTGGTCCTTATCTTGCAAACACCTACAAATATGAATAAGACTGTCCACTTGCATAGATTTACTTGTATATAGAAGTATTTGCAGAGCAGGGCTTTAGGGCTTGATCCATAATATAATTTGGGCTTCTGCTTAGTTCCCATTGGTTTCAAGAAGAGAGGGTTGCCTTAATTTCTCTTCATATGCGGTCACTTGTCATTTATTTGGAAAAAGCTTTTTTCTATATTGTCTGCATTTATGCATCTGAAGTAATTTAACATAAAATATTTCTCTGTGTAGATCAGTTAGTATAATGTTCCACTTTGGAAGGTGTCTGCATTTAGTAGATTGCTGTTTGATCAAAGGTTTTGGTTTAGGGCTCTCTTTGTGGAACAGGCTGCAAGCTTGAGCTGAAGCTTCTTCAACCTCTCTTCCTTATTATACTTAAATATTTAATGTCACTTTTCTATGACTACTCCTTGTATTATTTTCATTTGCTGTTTTTTATAACCTTTCAACCAGGAGTCTACAGAGTCCACTTGTCCAAGTTCAATTGTCCCAGTCACCATACTGACCTGGACTCTGAGAGTTCCCAACCCAAACAGCCCATTGTCTAAACAGATGAAAAAAGCAGTGGATACAGCCCTAAACCAATCTCAGCAATGCTGTGGCTTGCATCGCAATCTCCATTTATGGTTTTGCTCCTTCTGGTGTAACTGTTGTGGTTCCATATTTGCTCGTTTTTACTTCTCATGGATAATATTACTCTGCTCCGTGTCTCCTGCATCAGCCATAAATGGGGCTTTATGGATTGTTCCTGTTGGGATGAAAAATGGAGCTTGGAACCAGGTGTCATTTTGATGTAGTTATATTAATTTACAAAGGTGCTGTTCCCTGAACAGAGTGTCCTTGCCCATGGTTCCAAGTCTTTCCTATGCAGCTGTCAGCATGGATGCTCTTGAGCACTCTTTCAGTCTCTGCTTTTAGTCCTTGCGCCTCTCTTCCACATAAATCTTCCCAAAGCACTCTATAGCAAATCTACTTTCCCTACATTTGCTTTTTTGAGAGGGAGTGATGGATTCCTGTTGTGATACTAAGTGAGTAAAGTGCTAGCAAAAGATTTACTTTCTTCTGTGAGTGGTTGTGCATAGCAGCAGGGAGTTCATGGGCATTGCTCAAGCCCTTGGCTGGGACATGCAGTCCTTAAAAAATTTGTGTTTAGAGGAGAGGCTTTGAAACAGCTTCAGAGACCTCGTTCCAAAAAGAGTCTTAGATTCCTTAGCAGAAATGTCATGCCCTGTCCATGGGGTGGGTTATGTGGAAGCTGAAGGGGTGACTGGGGCTGTGTTTGAGCATGGAGAATTGTCAGTCCTGGTGAAGAAGAGAGCAAGGAGTGGGGTAGTGATGGGGGATCAAGACTAAAGTGACTGCAGGACAGCATGCAGCCAAGCAAGGCAAGGAGGGAGCTCTATGTAAAGAGCCTGTTGACACCTGCACTCCTGCTGTGGCTGCTTCTGAATCTGTGGCCAGCTCTGTCTCAGGTGTGTGGCACCAAGGAGACCCCTTTTCTCCAAGCCCACGTGAGCCCGTGGGAGTCCTGACTCCAGAAAGGTCTGATGAAAGGCTAATCTCACCTGGTTGCTGCTTTACCTCATTTTAACCACAAATCCAAGAAGTTTCTACCTCTCCGAACCTTCTTAAGGTTCAGAGATCCGAACCGTCATAAGGAGCAGCCAGGTTATAGAAGCCTATGTCTACACAGGTTCCTGTTTACTACATGACAAGTTTTGCTCTGAAATGTCAAAGACCTGCAGTTCTGATCATTCCCCATTACCTTATATGATTTATGTCCAGCAGTAACTTCTACCCTTGCCCCTGACCTACCCTAGTTAACCCATCTATATGATACATAAGCTCAGATATCACAGTAATGTTTTGATATGTTGACCAAATAAGCTGACCTCATATGTTTCTGTTGGTTTTGTTCTTTGCCTTAGCTTGGCTTTGGATCTTTCCTAGGGATTGTTGGCATCCACCTGGTAGAGAACAGAAGACAAATGGTAAGTAACAGCCCTATTAATTTTCATTTTTTCATATCAGAATGTCTTAAAACCATGAAAAGCAGGTATTTCCAGTTGACGTAAAGCTTCTGCATCTGCCTCAAAATGTTACTCATTTGTTTCACTGTTTTTGAGAAGTTTTAGAGAAGCAAGAATTGGCCAATTACTCCATCTGTACAAGGCAAGGGATGGTTTCACTTCTGACAGAAGCAGCCTGCTTTTTTTAACTGAATTACTTTCCTGTTGGTTTAGTGAATCGAATCAACCCAGGGCAGGATCAGGTAAGTGCCAGGGCTTGGCCAGGACCATGTTGCGGGGAAAAGGATGGGGAGGGAGACAAAATGCATGGGGTCATGCCAGTTTGGGAAGCAACAAGTCACATGATCAGATCAACCATTACAGGTGATCTCATCCTGCACAAGAAGTTTAAGTCAGGAACACTTCCCTGAAAATATATATGTGTTTAAAAAAAAGAAAATATATATGTGTTAAAAAGAAGAAAAAAACCCCAGAGCTCTTGCAATCAGGATTCCCTGGCTAGGTCAGACAGGATCTGACAACACTATGATGTGGTTTGTTTTTAGATTTAGCTTGGCTTTGCAAACTCCTTGCTTTTATTTATGTGAAAGTGCTTGGGCCATCTGTGTATAGGACTGGATTTGTGGGAAGTCTTTCACTTTCCTTGCTTTCGGCAAAAAATAACAGTGCCTTGGTTGAATAACAGCATGTCCAATGTGTGCTTCACAGTAGAATGATTATAGCCAAGCATCACAAAATACGATTAATTTCATAATGCAGAGCCTTCACTTGTCTAAATCAAGAGTGGTGTTAGTTTCAGAGAAGGAAATGATGGATTTACCTTGCTTTTTACTAACAAATAACTACTTCACTTACAAGTAGTCTGTTGTGATTTCCTGTTTTCTTCTTCATAAATGCAGTCTTGTTCTCACTATTTGTAGGCAAACTTGTTCATAATATCACTTCTTTTTCATTGCCTTTAAGTTTCAGTGATGTATTTGCAAGTATTCCCCTGCTTTTAACTTTTGTTTCTAGCTGTGTTTCCCAAAGCAATGAGATTTATAAAGCCATGGTGTTTGTCTGTGTCTTCCTTTGTTTCCCATTCCATTTTGTGAATGTATTGACCAATTTCAGGCAAATTCATCAAGGAGGTAGAGACCACAAAGGTGTGCAATTCCTTCAAGTTTTATGAAAATTCAGAGATGGGTAGAGAAAAGCATTATGAATTGGTTCCCCCATGATGGTAAAGGCTGCGATGTCAGCTCACCTGTTATTAAACACTAGAGAATCCAAATGGGACATGACCTGTGAGACAAAAATCTGCAGCAGGCCATGCCTCATTAATTTTGCTACTGACATAACAGCTTATTTGTTTTTAAGAACTATTGCCCCTGATTTCTGCATCAGAGACCAGGATAAATGGCAGGTTCCAAGCTGCAGACTCAGTGGTGGGCAGCTGGAAATAGCTTTGTTTTCCACAGCATTCATGCTAGTTTACTAACAGGCGTAACATTTTAGGGTTGTTGCATCTTCCAGTTTTCCTCTAATCTGCCTCTTAGTTTTCTATCACTTCTGTCCTCAGCAGAAAGTAAAATGTCTGAAAAAGATGTAAGGTGGATAAGCAGCCATTAAACCAATACTCAACGTGTTGTGTGACTTACACAAGGAATGTGGAGAAATAAGTAACCAGTATGATTGGTATTAGTGCCAGCTTGCATTTCCCAGCTTGCAACAAGGAAAACTGCTTTCTGCTACTAACACTTAGTGATGATCTGGCTGTTGAAAGATTTGGTTTCTGAGGAAAACCCCAAGAAAATAACTAGGAAGTTTAAATATACTTCTTGCCTTGAGTACTGTCCACAAAGGCTAAGCTTTTAAAACTGTCTTTGATAAGGCTGAGCTGCTTGTTTTCAAACACTATGGAAATGAGATTGAAAGGGTTTATGTCATACTACAACTGAGGGCAGTAATTATTCCCTAGAGTGTAACTGTATATTCACTTGAAAGGGTTTAGGGAAGCTTTAACAAATTGGCAGTCATCAGTAAGACTGTAAAGACTTAAATAAGCACAGAAATGTAATGGAAATGTCATATTCCTGTAACTAAAAATTCTATGCATTGTAGCAGGCCAAAAGGGAGTGGGAAGGAAAATAAATTGTTTACTTGATTGCTTCTATTTTAACTGGACTTCCTTTGAGCAGTTACTGCAGTATGATTTGAGTGTAACTCAGTCTAGCTCTGACAATTGTCTGGCCTTTGTAATGACTCTATATTTAATTTTTGGTTTTTCTTTTTTTAAATTGAAAACGAGTGTAGATTCAATTACACTAGGAAAAAAACCCCGACTACTTTAAATGAACTTTTTCTCCATAAACCTGTTTCTCTTTTTGTTTTGAAGTTCTATTTCCTTGTGACCTACCCTCCATAAGTCCAGACTTGTTCATGGTTGATGAAGTGCTAAGTGCAATATGAAATATGTAATGATGAGCGGAACTAGTACAGTAAAACCCCAACACTCAATAAATGCGAGCGCAGGGTTTGAGAAATAACAAAAGCACAGTTAGGCAGAATGGACTTTGGTTTGTTCTTAAAACACAACATTAATAACGTGGCACCTCTTTGGCCTCATTTTTGGCATCCCAGGGCCTGCAGTGGGAGTTCAGTGTGCTGACCAAAGTATAACTCTTAATTCAAAGGAACTGCTGCTTGCAGAAGCAGGCTCTGCCTCATTGACCAGCATGATTTCACTTCAGCTCTTAGCATTCATGCTTGGCTCTCCTATGCAGAACTTGGCACCAGAAGAAAATTTCCCTTTGACTAAAGAGTTGCACTGATTTGGGATGTTTCTAACTGGCAATCAGCAGAAATGGAAGAATAATGTGTTGCAGTCCCTTTTTGCCTCTCTTGCCCCCTGCAAAGCAGGACATGGATCGAAGAACAGAGTAGAGCTCTAAGTTGTTTTGTTCCAAAGACACTTAGTCCAAGAGGATGGGTGGAAAATATGATACTGCTCAAATCAAATGGATTTGATTGTAATACATTAAGTGTCCTTGCTTGTTTGTTTGCTTGCCATCTCTTCACATTACAGTACAAAGTATTTTCAATTAGAAAATGAGATGCTGAAATTGCATACAGAGGTGGGGAAGCCTGGATGCATGGGGGTTTCATGGCAGCAGAGCTGAGCTGAGAGCAGTAAGCAGTGCTGAAGAAGTGCTGTAAAAGGTTTCTCCTCAGATAAATGTGGAGGTGGCATCAGCTAACACCCAGAAACGCAGAACTCTAAATATGCAGTGTCAATAAGACAGCATACATGTAGTTTTAGCTAACCCCATGGATAAAGCAAGCACCGGCTCACAGTTTCCACTCACACGTCTTCTCAACACCAGTCTCATCAAGCTGTACTGTTCACAAGGCTGAAAATGAGCATGTTGAAACTGCTGTGCCTGCAAGACTGATTGGAAAATGCAAGAGCACCATAACTGTCAGGGTTTTGAATATTTGCAATATCACAGTGCTGTCTGCAAGAGCTCTAGGTAGGGTCGTGGGAGTCACCCCAACAGCAGCACAGCTAGGGCAGAGAGCAGCAAAGGCAGGAGAGTGGTGGGAAGAGATACAGGAGCATAAAGGACATGGAGAGGATAAGGAGGGGTCAGAGAAGTGGGAGTGAACCCCTCAGGAGGTTGTGAGTTAGTGCAAACCCCAGTCATGGCTTGGCTTCGCGGACGAAGATTTGGGAAGGGCTTTAAACGTGAGTACACCCTTCAAGCCTGCGCGGTGGATTTTTTAGGTGAGGCGCAGCGTGCGTGAGACTGGCCCCACCCTTTACACCTGAGGTTCATCTGCCAGGGCCTAGCGAGCTTGGACGGTGACAGAGAAGTCCTCAGGTCGTAGGTTTGGTTAGAGTATCCTTCTCTTAGATGGATGGCCTTACAGGGCTAAACGAGCTCCATCTGCCCGGGTTTGGAGTCAGAGTTGTCCTTCTCCTAGGATGGTTGCCCGAAGGCTAGTGAGCCCATCCTGCCCGTGGACACACTTTGTCTGACCCTTCAGTTGAGATCTGTCTGGCTTGGGAGACCCTACCGGAGGCATATGCCACCACCAGCATAGCTCTCAATTTCACAAGGGCACGCAAGCTCTTTCCCCACGGCAAGGGGGTGCCCGTGAAAGAACCCCAGTACTACATAAAATGAAGACAGTTGTCTGCAGCAGGTCTGCGACCTGAAATCATCCGTTGCTGGGTCTTGCTTGTTTTTCCTTCATGCCATCAGACAGTTAATTTTCTTGCTGACTTGTTAAGGACATCCTCACATGTAAGTCTAATGCTCAGCTGGCTCAACCTGGTCCTTGACTTGTTCAGCAACTTGTAGTGATTTTAGCTGAGGAGACATTGCTTCTGACAAATGCAGAATTTGAAAACATGAAGGTTAAAACATGGAGCTCTGCACGCACACAGAAAAGGCAAAACTATTTCTTCAGACTTCTCAGGGGTTTTTAAGTTTAGATGCCATAATATGGTTTCTTCCCAGTCTCTGTCAACAATAATTAATTTCAAATTCAGTGCTGAAAAACAGCTATAGCAGAAGATGGAGAAACAAAGCAACAATTTTCTCTTCTGTATTTAGTTGATAGACTTCCCTGAGAAGCCTGCATTCCTGCCGTGCATTAAGATGTATGTGAGGTAGCATTTCAATATTCTCTCTGATTATTTTCTTGCCACTAGACCTTTGCATCTGTTTCAGAAGAAAAGCTTTTCTAACAGAGTTACATGTGTGAGCCAGTTTTCAGAAAAGCCAAACCTCTTTCACTTTTCAAGACGGATATATCTTGTAAATATATTATGTCTATCAGAAAATGTCCACTGGTCATTTTGTGTAAAGGAGGTGGTTATTAATACATACACCAAAAAAAGATACTGATATGCATACCTGCTCTGCTCTGTTCAAACATATTGTGCTTGATCTACTTTTTCATGCAGATCGAACATCCTGGAAGAAACTGGCTTTTGTGCAGATTTTGATCAAAGATGATAATTGCTGATATATTCCATATCACATATTAAGCTAATTAAAGCAGCTTGTTTACGTAGAGAGAAATAACATTGAAATTCTGTAGATCTCCTGAGACTATCTTTGATGTTCCTGCACAAATAAGTGGAAGAATGTAGTGCAGGGGAAATGCAGATAATTAACGCTGATGTAAAAATGATAACAATGGAACAAATTAGCAATCATCCTTGTCTTGTTTAGCACCTTTAAACTGATTTAAAGTCCTACTACTGTCTTTTCAGTCGTAAATGTGAGCTAGATTTTGTGGTGTGATCAAACTGCATATTTCAGAAACAGACAAGGAGAAGATAATGAGCGTAGCTTGATACTGACACTTGCGTGAGCTCGAGCATGACTCTTCTTTAGGTGTCTGCATGCCTTTCAAAATGTAACAGCATCTTATTAGCTGGTGAGATCAAGCAGTTTATTCCTTGAGAACCTTCCTGCTCTCTTAGCTCTTAGGCTTCTGCAATGAGGTGCCCGTTGGAGGCATCTCATTCTCTCCTTAGGTTCTGGAAGAAGCCTTGAAGGGTGGTTTAGACTAGACTCTGGAGTTATAGGTAGAGTGTGGTAAGAAGAACCCTGTGTTAAGAGACAATTATATTTCTCTTCTATAATATTGAGGAGATTGCAAAATATATCATAGTATAACTGTCCAGTTTTGAGTTTAGAGCTGAGCAGCCTATGTATAGACTGTCCAGTCTCCTTCTGTGCTATAAACATTGTGCATTAGCTGCCCGATTTGGCAGGAATCAGCTTTGTGACCCCTTTTTAATCCTTTTTGGGAAGGATTTTGAATGTGATTTATCCATGGTAGGTCTGGGAAGTCTGTGTTATTCCTTGTAATGCAGAGAATATTCAGCAAAGTCATGGGCAGAAATGAGATGAATGAAACTGGAGATGTTTTGAAGGCTCAGTTATTTCACGTGAAGAGGAGGAGGACAGGTGTATGACTGTGGGATGAAAGCACCCTCCAAAGTGAAGGCAAGTGAAATTAAGAAAGTTTTTTGGGTAATAAAAATGTAAATAGTTTATAATTTATTTTGGCTAGTATAATATTATAAAGGACATATTACTGTTATTAGTATTATATAATTCCATGAATGAAGGACTGATTAAAGTATTTTGGAATTTTTTTGATGCAGTTCTTGTGCATTTAAAGTGAGGATTTCCAATTTATAATAAATATAAATATAAATATCCACTGACAGAGAAAGGTCTTCTTTGCTCCTCTTCCCTCCTTTCCTCCTTCCTCTATCTTGCCTACTCCTTCTTCTCCTCTTCCTTGCCCCAGCCAAAAGTAGTTTCCACTGGCTCAGTGAGGTTCATAGCTAAGTGAGCATCAGACATAGCAAAAGTGACTGATGGGGCTGCATGGCTGAGAGTAGAGGAGTCTGTGGGAGGAGGGAACAAGACTTGTTCCTTTTCCTAGCAATAAAGTGTTATATCAACTTACTGTGTCGTGAAACCATCATCTAAGTGCTGTCAGTCAGCTGAATGCCTGAAGTTATATACTACAAATTTCCCCACAGTATCTTGAGAACTTGGAAGTTCAGGGACTCAAAGACAAAAATAGATGCTTTCACTATGTGATTATTGAAGGGAGTGTGTGGGACATTTCAGCTCTTCTTTGCCTAGTTACTTATGGATCAGCATTTCATGTCAACGTATCTACAGGCCTGTGCTTTCAAATTTTACCAGTGCAGATTCATCAGCTACTCATGCAAATATTTATTTATATGTAAATAATATAATACAGAAATGTACTGTGATATTATAACCATATAATATATAACATGTAATATATGTTCACACGTATATATTATATATATATGTATTTACAGATGATGTGCTGGCAAATACTTGGCATAATGACAAAAAAAAGTCTATGCCACTATGCCACTGACACTATGTCTTTATTGTGCAAACTGCTTTTTGCACTCTTTATAGACATGTCTGCCAGGATAGTTTAGCTAGTAAATCTGTAATGGGAAGTACAGTCAGGTCTGAGATAATCTTTCTGTTCCATCATCAGGGCTGTGTCTGACATACCTAGAAAGAGGCCACCTAGTATGTCCAGCTGCAGCCTAGCACAGTAGTTCTTTTGCTCTCATCAACCCTATGCTGGTCTGTTGGTTGTACCAGTCCCAGGTCTTACCCACCCCAGGTTCCCCAGCTTGTGACCCAACACAGCATTAACTCAGTCTCATAAGAAACTACCATGTTTTCTCTGTTACCATTGATAGAAAGAAATGGAACTTTTATTACGAAAGGAAAATATAGGAAAGTAAGTGAGACTTTGGCTTCTATTTGGAGTACTTTTTTGGCAACCAGAATGTCTTCGGTTTGCTTCTGGAAGCTTAAATTCTATAGAAACGGAAGGGAGATACATACATACATATACACATATATATATATATAGGAAAATATGCACGCACAAGCACAGCTTATTTTTGACACTCCAGTCTTTAAAGGCTGGCACTGTTCTTTTGAGTCAGAGACTCAAACCACCAATTCAGTTTAAGTCCTCCATCATATTAAGTGGTTGTCTTTTAGGATGTGGTTCCCTTCAGATCTCTGCTCTGAAACAGCATGCAGAATTAAGTGCATAATAGGACACTTTTTAACTGCCAGTTTGCTTTCTTGTGCTCTTTATGTAATGAAAGCATTACTGTCACACAGCTGAAAACAAAAATAAACATTATGACTCATGAAATGTGTTCGTGGAACAATAAAGAAATCGATTACTCTCCAAGCAGGAGCAGGGGATAAAAAGTCTCATTAAGGAATCTGGGATAAGTGCGTATTTGTGCATGGTGAAGAAGGTGAGGTGGTGTGTGCCCTATGCAAGCACAGGAGGTTCTTTATCCTCTTGTTGAAGAGTGAGGTCAAATTAAATAGATGAGTATCACTATTGGCCAGATACAATCTTACAGGCTCTACAGGTAGAACTTCCCTGCATGAAAGCTTGTAATTTAATTGTAATGCATTTCTGATAAAGAGTGTGTGTGTCTTCAGAAACCAATGCAGTCACTGTAACATAAAAGAGGATTTGTAAAGACACTAACAGACTTAGGTGTAAAAAAAAGTTCCTGCTGCTAAACCAGTGTCAGCTGCAGTAGTCTTGATCTATGTCAGTTCCATCATTTTTAATAGGAAGCATAGACTTTTATGACACGGGGTATGCCATTTGTTTTTGGTTATGTTCTCATAAATCAGTACCTCTGTTAAGTGATAAAATGAGCTTGTTTCATTTTAATCAATAAAAGAGCATCCATGAAAGGAAGTATGTGATGGGTTCCTATAACATCAGCAGTACTGATCAGAGAATCTAAATTTATGTTTAACTTTTGTCCCTTTCCCTTTTAATGCTGTGTTTAGTTTTTGCTTCTGGACTGTATTTGATATCCTTAAGTCTGCAATCATTTTTAACCATTCTTAGATAAGTACTTTTGTTGATGATTGCAAGGGGGAATTCTTACCAGTTTGAGCAGGCTACTGGAATAAGGCTTGCTTAGGCTGGCTCCAAAACCATTAACATTTCTCCAGCTGTGAAATCCAGCTTTTTTTTTTTTTCTTTTCTGTATAATATCACTCCATTAAATCCCAGGCATCCTTCTCTCCTTTCTCATTACTCCTCTCCCTCCCTTGCAAATCGCAGGCAAATGACTGAAGGAAGTTCTGAAGTGGAGAAGACAAAGCACAAATCAGAGCAGCCAACATCAAGGGAATGAAAGAAGTATTGACAAGATGTTAGTTTTGGCAGCACAACTACTTCCTCATTTAGGTTCTCTCTATAGCCAGTGGGAAAAAAGACAGATAACATCAGAAGGTAATTCATCCCAGCAGTGCTGTTTGAACCAGATGAGTGAAGCTGAGATGCGCTGCTGCTAGAAGGAAATCAGTAACTGTAGTAATGGTTACTGGGATATCAACAGGAGTCCTCAGATTCTGCGGGGGCTTAAAAGAGCACCAAAAAATAAAACCAACCCTAACTCAGAAAATTAAAAATTAAAACCAAACCAAAACAAAAGAAGACTTTTTTAGGTTTCCGTCTGTTTTTTGTCTTGGAAAACGTGAACAGAGTACAGTTCTGTCTTTCTTCCAACATCATTATAGAAATATCTGCTGGACTCAGTGGCTGGAACTCTAAGACTCTCCCAAACTCCCAGAAGACATGATAGTGCATCATCAGTGGTGACATTTTTATCCGAATAAACAAAAGCATTTACTCATCAGTGAATGAATTATATTGAATTTAATATGTGTTCATTTAGACATATATCAAATTCATTCTCTGATTGCAAGGTAATGGTGAGTCCAGTTTTGAAGTCTAAGTGCACAGAAACTGCTTGATACAGGTTATTTCATTGAGTAGATTGGTCATTCTAGTAAAGATTTGCTTGTAAAAAAATTTGAAATAATTTCCTGGCTGTTTTAGGTCTGGTTTTGTAGTTGATATTAGATTATGAGAGAAGAAAGAATATATTAATCAGGTAACCCTTCTCAATAACTTTTTTTCATGTTTCATAATGGCTGTTGATTTAATTCCTGCCATTATTTCATTACTTGAAGATAAAAATACAGGAAAATTAATCTTAATTTCATATAGCATCTTTAACAGAAACTGTATCTTCACATGCTTTAGCAGGTTAGAAGAAAAGACAAGATAAATTACAGAAAAAGTAGTGTGAAGTGGATTGGTGTAAATTAAGGATTATTTTGAAAGTGGATTTTGATCTTGTTTTTTGTCCTTGGCATAATAATTGACACGTCTCACATAGTTTCTGTATTCTTTCCCAATATTTGTTTGTCTAATTAGATCTGCCTTTTTATGCATGTGAGGTTGCTTAAATTTCTCACAGGACACCTCCCCTGCCTGTGTTACACCAACTGGTCTGTTCATGTTGCTATTTTTCCTAATTATCCCTCACACGATACTGGAAAACAGCAGACTTCATCACAGGCAGTAAAACAAAAGTCTCCTTGACCACAAACAGCAAAATAACGCTAGTCCTTATAATGTATTCATTGTGGCTAAAACCTAGCTTTTACTTTGGTAATCCCTCGGAGTGCAAATAACCTAAAGTAGGTGAGACAACCTAATAGTTGCTGCCAGCACTTCTACCTCCTTCGCTTCTGTCTTGGCCATATGGTCTTATCCTCTCAGCTGCACTGGGTCTAATGGTTGTCTCTCCTTACAGTTACCTGATTTAACTCACTTGGAGGAACAAATATTTTTTGAGTGAATTGCACTAGATTGCTCTGTATTTAAGCAAGCTCATAAGCTGGTATGCAGGAACGCCCTCCTGTGGGAGAAAGATCAGGAGAAAGGTCTGAACAGCAGGGAACCAAACTAAGGACAGGAGAACAAGATGCCATTTCAGATGGCACTGAGCAGTCACATAGGCTCAGCCATATGCCCTGAGGTGCTATTAAATCAGAGAGAGGGAAGACAATGAGTCAAAATCCCTGTTGTTGCTGGTAATATTCAACAACATAGGAGTGGACATGCTGACTTCAACAGCGATGATACTGCGAAAAGGCTAGAGGTTTCTAACCTGGTGAGTTGATCTAAACACAAGGATTGATCTGCATACCTGATGACATCGTGTGTGCAGCGTTTCTGTCTGAAGGCCTTCCTGGTAGCATAGGTATCTGCTGTGGGCATTGGCTACGTTATTAGGTGTATTAGTCAGAAGTGAGTTACATGTTTATGCATGGGATCCTAGCACGAGTCCTTGTCTTTCTGAGATGACCAGAACTGGTACTCTTAAAACCAAGAGACATTTTGTATTTATTTTTCTTCCCTCTTTCATCTGGAAGCCAGTTTAGGAAATAGTTCTTCAGGCATAGTTTGGGCAGTCATGAAAGTCCTTCATCATTGTGAATTCATGCCATTGTAACTCGTGCTATGACTGGAATTGACATTAATGAATAACAAAGATGACATAATCCTATCTCCTGTGGTGTGACAACCCTCCAGCAGAGCCTCACAGCAGTGCTATTACTGACAAACCAGCCTTTGGAAAGAATAAGTTGGCAGGCCATAAATTGTGAAGCACACTACCTGATGTAGTGAGAAACCTCCCTATTAGCCCATTTGTGAAAACTAACGTAGTAGGAGCCTTGCCTGAGCTTAATTTTCATCACAGCAGCAAAACTTCTGTCCCAAGGGAGGGATGAAAAAGTGCCCATTGTGGGAAGAGAGGAGGCCACACAGGAGAGGACTTTCCAAATTAGAGAAAATTAACTCGCAATTAAAAGTACTTTCATACTGTCCTACCTCACAAGACAGGCAGCATTTAGTTGATAACAGCATCTGAACTGCAATGCAGTGAGTTTAGATGTCTTAGTTTTGTGGGCTATTAACCTACAGCCCTGCTGAGGTGTTGTCGTAATCGATACAGCTATAAATTGCACCAGGGGTGGAAAGTCATCCTCTGTTTTGGATTTGTGATATAGGTTTTGTGAACTTCGGCTCTTACATCTTCATCCTCAGTGTACTGAAAAAGTGCAGCAGATTTATTTAAGCCTATATTAACTTCTGAGCTTGGAGACATCAGGACATCAAACCAGTCAAAAGGCCCACAGAATTAAACTGTATTTTGAGGAATGTAGTATTAGGGGCAGCCTACAACAAACTGCCCCAGACATTTCTTTTCCAAATACGTTTGCCTGAACCAGCGTGGGGATAAAAAGGACTTTACAAACCTGCAGCATAACATTTGCACAGCCTTTTGCAAAGCCTTCACTTTCCAGAGCAAAGGGTATTGGATGACAGTGTTTCTCAGTCTACACTGATGAGAGTAATGGTGCATCTTTCTCTGCCTGGAAAAAAATTCCCAGAGAGATTTGATGAACAGCACAGTGCTTGGAGACGTTGAGGCTGTGCAGTGCAAAAGTAGCCATTTAGCATGAGCAAAGTGAGTCAGTTGGATGTAACTTACATCTGATACCGACATGCCTTCAGAAACAAAATCCATGCACTTTCCAAAGTCTCGAATCTACTTAGTCTAAATTGAAAGAACAAGGCATCTCACACAGCATCTGGTGTAGGAAATGACTGTCATTATCTGAGCACTTGTGCCTTTTGACTGAGAACAAGTAAGAGCTAGATTTGAGCCATGAGGAAAACAGGTATGTGCAAGAACAGAGACTTGGAGCCTAGCGAGCCTCGCAAGAGTTGTTTCACAGGGACGGTGGAAATAGCCAGCGAGGTACCAGCCTGTAGCAAGTGGATGCTTATGCTGGGGAGTCATGCAATTTTGGAGTGTCTGCTGGTAACTGTTGGCTGCACATCACACAGCGGTGTCACGGCTCCAGCAGCATGTGATTCAGCACACAAAGTACCTGGGAACCTGAGGAGTGGTGGTTACGTGAGAGCGTGGTGGCAGCCAGGGTGGCTGCATCAAACTCACCATTGGATCTGGTCTGTGGTCAACTCTTAACTCCAAAACCATGTCTGGGAGTCATTGTGGGAGAATGTTGGTTGCCAAGTACCTGTGCCAGGTGCATTTCTGACAGCTACCAGCTTCTGTGGCCACAGTGTCCCCTGTCTCTGTTGCCTTCAGTAGGCGTGCTTGCATGTAAGGGTGACACAGTGTAGCCAGTGGTGCTCTATGCCTGATGAAGGACAAGATGTTGTCTAAATCAGGTGAATTCTACAATAAAATGCATGCCTTTTCTGAAAGAAGGCAGTGTGCAAGAATTTAGCAGTCCAGCCTTTCACTAGTTTGCATTTTTGAGCATTTTCGTATTTCTGAGACATGACTGAAGGTAGGTAACAGCTCTTCGGTGAATACTGTGTGCAAAAGTTCCTCATTCCAAGTGCTATTTTGCTCTCCCTTTTGCTAAAACACCGCTGTTAAGCAACTGGCTTTTGGGTTTGATTGGTAGGCCCACATAGTACTGTTTTCAGTGATTAATAACTGACTTCATGGTTCCCTTGTAAATAACCAAATTATTGTATTCTTTATTGGAACCAGGAGTAAACATGTTCGGATAATAACATCTGTAGAGCAGCCTGTCTGCACAGCAATGGAACAGCAAGAGCAAAACTGGTTTTTGAATAACTGTAAAAATATTTTGTTACAAATAATGATTAGTTTTCCCAACAAAACATACTACTATTAAAAATGGAGATAAGATGATGTGAGGGATTAGTATTTTTTTTTTTAAACTGTTCGGTATTCTCCCTGTTCAGCAACAATTCTCTATGTTTAAATGAACTGCAAAGCTTTTCTTTCTTGACCGTTCTAGGCGCATGAACTCACAACTCCAGCAATCACCTACCACTCAGGAAAATTAGCTTTTGAATTTACAACAGCTCTTCATTTGGCTGTCTTGGCTGTAATTTTTAGAAGTAATTAATTTTGGACTTTGTTTATGTGTTTTCTCACATTCTCAATAAGCAATGGGAGGTTTGAGGGAGAATATAAATCTGTAATTTTATTTTAAGGATTCTTTTTTTGTGTGTTGTTCTTGTGTTATTACTTCTTTTACCATTTGAATACATATATAAGGCAATTTGAGTCATAAGAATCTCTGAGTGTCACATTCACATTCTGCCACTTTGGCATTATAATAAGTATTACTTAGGTCAAGGAATAGTCCTCTTAATTTTGAAGGGACTACTCACTGAAATAGTTGCTAGTAGGCATGGATAAGAACAGCAGACTCTGGCTGACAACCTTTGACTTGCACTCAACTCCTTGAGCGGGTAGATGATCACCAACATGACTGAGGATTGCAAAGACAACTCCATAGCTCCTGTCTATACTACAGTTTGCTGTGCACCTTTATATGCAGTCTCTTATAGCTATATAGTGAAACTGAAAGGCCAGCATACTCATTAGGTGATTTAAGCTGTCTCCACAAGTGGAAGATGTTGGTTTGGGGATTGTAGATCATCAATAAATTGCTCATGTGTGAAATGAAAAGCCACCTTGAGGTCAGCTTCCAGTAAATTCATCCTGAGCTCAGGCAATTTGGAAACACCTGGCTAAGCCCACTAATTATTTGATTGACTGCTATGACTTGAAAAACAAGATAGAGGTATCAGACAATAATGACTTAATCTGAACTTTTAAACACTGCTGCTTTTTCAGATAAGGAGATCAGGGTCTGTAGCAAATACCAGTGCTGCAGGGCAGCACGGCTCACTGGTCTGCAGTGATAATAGCTCTCTACAAGGAGCCCACAGCCGTCTTGATCTGATGAGTTGCATGCTAAGATCTTTAGACAACCAGATTCATAAGACATGACCTGCCATACTGGAGAGCCAAGGTCAAAGGGTGATGCAGCCAACAGTGCTTTCTAGGGGTTTCTGCCTCCTTATGGCAGGATGGAGATGGCTGCAGGGGGAATGCAGCAGATTCCTAAGACTAGCCAGTACCTCCAGCCTTGGCCAATTCTGTGTCCCTTTCCTCCCCACGCTGAGGATTCCGATTACACAGCAATCCCTGTGGCAGTGGCTCATCTCTGATTACATGATCTAAGAGCCATGAGCTAATGAGAGATTAAAAGAGTATATCAGAAAGCATTTGAAAGCTGTGGTTCTGCTTTTAAGTTGTACTTTTTTTGCTGATTCACTGAGAGCTCTTGTTTCCAAATGTTTGATATTACTTTGACTGACCTCTGTGCCCAGTGCTATGGGTTTGTATACTTGCCGAAGTTTTTTTTGAGGAAGTCACCAATGCTGTGTCCCCTGTTGACACTATTGACTTTGTACTGTTCTTAGCCTAACATAAGCTAAAGAGTCCCTTCCTCAAGTGGGTTTGTGATGTCTTACGAATTGTACACATGTGAAAACAGTATTTAGGTAATACAGCTGTGGATGATGAATAGGCGAAAGGGATATATTAACTGTATGGATGTAATTTCAGTAATCTGTACCTGGGCATTTCTGAAATACATGTTGTGAAGGAGCAATTAATGACTACTAAATAAGAATGAGGTTCCAAATTCTTAACTGAAACACTGGTCCATGTGTTCTATCAATTAAGGATACTGTTCTGTCAGTTTTCAAGGAAATTTTTTAATCTGTTGCAGTTATTAACTGTAACTGAATATTGTTGTAAATTAAAATTAGCCTATCATATAGGATGTTTCAGAGGGTCCCTCCTGTGACTTTGTGTGAGAAATGCCAGAGACGTGAGAGATGAACATTCAATTATATTGAAAACATAGCCAGGGAGTGCACGTTAGGTTCACCGTATATCCTGCAGTTACCCACTCACCCACTCAAGGTGCAGAGTCCTTGAAGTCACAAAACCCACCAATCCAAGAGAGGAAGGAGTGACAGCATCTCTCCCTCGTCTGATGGCATTGGGGCTAATGGGCCCAAGGGGAGCACCTTGCCAGGCTTACACAAGGTTTCTTTTTCAGGACTCATTTCATCTCACTTTGCTCACAGCACTGCATCCTTCAGACATGCTCTTAAAACAAGCCAGTGTCACCTCAAGAGTGTGTGCTAACAGCACACTGGCTGGTCTCTGATGGAGATGCATACCAGTGGTTGGCCTTTCCGAGTCCTATTGCTCTCTCACAGTGAACTGGGCAGTGAGCTTGCCCTAACTGGTGTTGTGCTAGCCCTGCAGTTGCTGCTAGAGCTGCAGCTGTAGTCATCCTTGGAGATAAAGTGAGCACTGCTAACAGGGGGCTTAGCATGCCCAACCTGCACAGTCTTTTTCCCCGAGCCCTCCATTCCACCACCACTCATGCTGGAGCAGTGCTCTAGTGTTGCACCATCCACAGTCTTGATAAAGAATTAATAATGCTTAATGAACAAAGCAGCTAGGGAGGTAGAATGAGGTCTGAAGCTATGGCTGGTGGGCTAACAAGGTTGGTAGCTGTCTGTGCTGCAGCTGGGACATGTACTGAGCTCTGCTGTGCCCACTCTTAGGCTGAGGGGCAAGCTGAAAGCCCCAGCAAGGGCAGGGTCCAAGGCAGCACACCCCAGCCCTTCCAGAGGTACCAGTCCTATGAGTCTCTGATTCTCTTGTGGCATAAGTTATCACAAGCTGTTTGGGATGATAAAAACTTTCTGAGAGTTCACGAGCTAGTTACTAACTTACTACAGTGTCTTTATCTGTATGTGAACTACTACCACTGTAGTAAAGCTCTAGCGATTGATGCGAGCCAACAGGAACATGGCTTTTTGCCATGCTCCCTATGGACACCACTACTATTTTATTAAAGAAGTTGATTTAGAAGAAATCACCATTGAATTTAATAACTCTTACAGCTGACCTAATTTTCTTTAGAAAGATATAAACTTTTCTGGTAGACTTGATGGTATGTCAACTCAGCCTTTTTTCTAGTGCATGACTGGCTTCCTGCCACACTGATCTAAAGGGAATTACAGGAGGGGGGAATATTCTTAATATTAAGAATACTAGAGAAATTAGTGTAATTGTTTTACTTAAAGAATTATATTGAAAATATTACTCAATCTGTTTTTTTCTTCTCAGTTAGTAGCCTCCATCGTGTTTATCAGCTTTGGCGTGGTAGCAGCGTTCTGTTGTGCAATCGTTGATGGAGTGTTTGCAGCACGACACATAGTAAGTACAGTGATTTTTTGTTCTTTCATTTTTGATTACTTAGGTCATTTCTAGCAGGAAAGCATTTTATTTTTGTTTCTGTCTAGCAGTACATTAGGTTTTTTTGATAGTTCTCCTTGTTGGAGAAATGTATTTTGGCAAAAAAATGACAGGAAAGCCCATCATGCCAGTACCCAGAGATGGTGCCAACTGCGTATTGATCTTTCAGGGAGTTCCAAGTACAGAGGTCACTTAAAGTGATGTAATGACAAGCATGCTAAAATGCCTATCTGCTTAGGAAAGGGAAGACACTTCAGCCACCACCAGCATTTGTTTCCTTTTGCACAAAGGCTTTGTGGGCACGGTAACTATTTGGAACACACCAGATGGTGATGAGCACCAGAAGTCCCTATGGGATCTTTAGAGGGAAGTGGATTGCAACAGCACAAAGGCAACGTTTTGCTGGAGGAAAGACAGCAGAGGAAGTGGCCAGCTTTGGTTAGAGGTAGCGTGAAGGGGGAACCTACTGAGTGACTAACAACCCAGAATTCACCATCTGCCTGCCATCAAAGGGTGGGTGGCTCATTTAACCAGAGTGACTAACATTTGCAGTCTGCCTTCAAAACTTAGTCCTCCTCCTTCCCCCAAACCTATTGCCATCTCTGTTTCAACAGGCCATTAATAGGCATTCGCAGTCTGCAGTTGCAGTAGTGTTAGCTAGTAGTTCATTACTGTCTATAACCGCCTAGGAGTCTTTCTCATGACCTTCTTATGTAAGCACTAGACAAACTTAGTCCATAGTTTTTTTATTTTGGCTCACAGACTTGAAATTAAAATATTAGACAAAAAAGATCAATAGACGAACAAGACAGGCTGGGTTGTGGGGTCATTTGAATATGCCAGTTTACATGTTAGATATGTGTTCCATCTGCTGTTCTATCTTTTGTGATAGAATACCTAAAAATTAATCTAAGCCCTGCCTTCTGACCTTTGATTTCTGAAAGCATCAGGAAATAGATATGTGTTGTAGTAGACACTAGAACTCAGATGTAGTATGCTACATAATACAGCAAATATTATCACTGCTATAAAATATCATGGGCCTGTTCGTCTTTCTGCTGATGTTCATCGACGGGCAGCACAACACCACTGGCATCAGCAGAACTCTGCTTAATTTTCCATTAGCAAATGCACCAGAGTAATTAGGCTTTGGATCAATTGGAGCCAAAAGTTGTTAACCAATTTCTTTTTTACTGTTATTGAAGAGGACTTTAAACTAATTGTGGGCTTCAGAACCTCACATGCATTCTACAAGGAGGGAGACATTTATTGGTATAAACAACTGAGTTGTGCAATATGAGCATGAATAAACACTCTGGATCATAATTATGTTTTGTGCTATACTAGACCCTCGATGATGCTGAAGTGGCCTGCTTTTACTTGGATTTGCCCTGCTGTTGCTCTGGTTGACACCTGCTATAACTTTGTCTCTGATTAGTGTAAGCCCCAGCAGTCTTTCCATGGGAGTTGCTTAAAAGAGGAGGGAAGCAGATTTCTATTGAGGTTGCTGTGCTTGAAAATTCATCCATTGTGCCCCAGAAAACCATTGCCACTTATGCACATATTGGACCTGTCTTGTAATTTCCCAAGAGCCAGACTTATTTGCTTTGATGTGATCCTTAGGAAGTGTTCAGATGGCACTTACACAGTCTTACACCTTATAACTGCAATGCAACCGTGCAGCCACAGTCCCCCACTGCTGAGGTTAGATGCGGTGCTGCCTTCTCTGAGGTGAGTTACTGTGTCAGGGGACAGCGTGTGCACTCAATCTCAAACACAGAGACAGACATTGCCCCTGTCACCTTTCTAGGTGTTTCCTTTGTTAGTTTGCTCTCTTTTGGCTTTAAGTTCCTTTCACATATGTTACTTAACTATTCTAGAAATGATGCTGTTTCCTATCTAAATCAAACATCCATATCATATTAGAATATTATCATATCCTTATATCTGAAGAAACAGCATCTCATATATAATACTGTGAGTTTATATTTGCCTCCTCTTTATTGTAGCATAAATACCTGTGTGGCTTTGATTGCTGTCATGGCATGCCCTTGATGTGTCGTTATGGACTAAGAGTGATTCAGTTCATTGCAGTGGTCTCCAGGGAGAACATGGGCCAGTGAATTGTTGCAGAAGAGCACCAAGGCACAAAGTTATTGTACTCACCCAAGAAGAAAGCATCTTACAATCTTGGGTGCAGTTCTGTATCTGGTTAAGTCAGTGACTGGGTATGACTGCATCACCTGTGCAGATCTGGGAACTGGAATGGGCTGGTCACCATGCAGCCATCCCCCAGAGTGCTGGAGATGTACAACCCAATGACATGAACCTGCTTCAGTCACAGCGTGACATGCTTCATGGAAATCCGTTTCCAGCTGTTTAATTTTGGGCTGAGTTTTGTTTCCTTCACATATTACAGAACAAAGAAATACTTAGTAGTACCATTTGTTGGAAAACTAATTTGCATGTCAGCATGGTCATACTCACTTCATCTCATTCTCCTCCTCTGTCTAATAAAGAGATTAATAGGCTCAGGTGAAATAAAGGTTTATGTCACCTAATTACCCTGACTAACACACCTGGGGAAATCTATAGGTGTGGTAGTGTAAGTACAGCCCCAATTTGATTTACAGGAATGGTGATTCCTTATCAAAAGAAGGCGCGTCATGCAGACTATGGTGTCATTGCCACTGTGTTCTGTCCCCTTTGCATCACAGTTAATTTCCTTCAGGGAGACCAGTAGCACTATGTTCAGTCCTTTCCCCACAAGCCAGTATCAGCCATTTTCAGACCTGTGTTGTGATGGTCCTACTTTGGTCACTGCCTTTGGGGGATAACTGCTGGAGAATCAGACTAAACTGTCCTCCGTTCAGGAAAAGGACAAGCTCCTGGCACGTCAGAGCAGGTGCCCAAGTCTACATGACAGACATAAAGATTTCATGAGGAGGAGTTGGGTAGTGTTCACTTTTCTGTCTCCACTATCAGGGTGCCAGTACCAAGGCTCCGGGTCCCTTTTCTTCTGGGGGAGGAAGTACTGGCTGAAGATAAACAGGCTTCAGACCGAAAACAAATACAATATCCTTCACATCAGTTTGGGATAAAAAATGTCTCCTGTTTTATTTTTAACTTAATTCAAGTAGAGAGAGATGTGAAGCGGACAAATCACGTTATTATAGATTTTTCTTAGCATGTGCCTGCTGTGGAATAGAGACTATTACTGTTGCACATTTTCTCCTGCTCTTGTAAAACTGTTTTTTCTCTGTTTTATTTTCTTCCCAAGAAGGCATAAAATTGACAAAAATTCTTTCAGGAAAGGGATGTATTTAAGAAAACAGATGTTTAAATTATTTAAGACTATTTTAAAATACTTTGCTTAATAGAAAGCTCTGGAGCACAGCACCTATAAAATTAAGAATACTGAAGGAAAAGCAGCTTGATTTAAAATAGCAATAGCTTATTTTAAAAAATAACGCAGATATAATTTACTGTGTAAATTTAATTTCTGCATTGGTCCCTTCAGCTGCACTTTTCAGCTTATCGAAAAAAAAATTGAATGAAACAAATCAAAGCTGTAATTAACGTGCAGTGATGTTAATTCAGAAAAATATGGTAATCACAGGAATCCATTATCTACATTTGTGTTTGCTTGAGACATTTTGTTATTTAGCAGATGAGAATAGCTCAGTTAGCTCTATTAGCTGTTGCTAACGGAGATCATTCAACAACCTCCTCTCCATCACACAGGGAGACCCCCTGTCCCACCTCACATACACATTCTCTGCAGTACCTACTGCCCTCCTATCCATGACTGCAAGCCTTGACTATTGCTACATGATCCTTAGCTTTGCAGTTATCCCCCAGGCAGAACCTAAAATAGACAGCAGCAAGAAATCCAATTATGAAGTGAGGAAATTGCCTGCAAGAGCTTCCTGAGAAGGTTAGGAAGACGACATGTAGCAAAAGCATGGGCAGATATTTTAAGTCCATTTAAGCCCAGTGGAGACAAATGCTTTGTATCATCTTTTCACATGCTCAGATGGGAATCATGGAACATTGATACTAACACATGGCCAGTTGCATTTTCCTGAAGTATAGGATAAAAAGACATGTCTCAAATCTCTAGGAGAAACCAGGAGTTCAGGCAGGGGAAGTATTCTCTGCTTTACTATAAGCACCGCTTTTTGATCTTGTTGAGTGGAATTCGTAGACCACATACAGACATTTATTAGAGGGGATCCTCTAAACAGAAAAAGCAGAGATGAAGATCTTGGTATAATACCAATGAGAACACTAGAAGATAGAGCAGTGAAATTGCAGTTTGGGACTGTTACCATTATCCTTTCTCCATGCACATCTTTGGCTTTGTCTTCTCTATAACAATTTTTCAAGTAGTTCTTTACAGCAATAAATATATGCCTAAGCCTTCATTTCTCCCCATTGAACAAGTCCAGTTCCTTCTACTCATCCTGGTACATCCTGTCCTTCAGTATTCTGACCATTTAGTGGCCTTCTGGTCATACTGTAATTTGTCAAGGTCTTTTGGATTAAAATTGGACACTATACTGTGATGTGGCCTAATGTGTGTTCAGCATAATCACTTCCTCCAGCCTACTGGTGATGGTTTGCTACTGCAGCCCAGCATGCATCTGGCCATCACTTGTGCAAAAGCACCCTGCTTACGTTCAACTTTTCTACAAACACATCCGGTTTTTTTTGTTTGCCAAGATGCTACCCAGTCAGCTTGAACTGTTGCCTGGGGTCATTCCAGCTCAGGTACTGTATTAGGAACTGAAACCTGAAATGGACTGTGTTAAGGGAAATTGTGTTATAAGAGTCTGAGGAGAAAGGCATCTTGCTCTGTTGTTTTGAAATTTCAGACCTCTATTTTTATACAGATAGACCCATTCAAGAATTTTCTTAAATGTTCACAAATAAAAAGCTGAGAAAGTGGTGGAATGTAAAATTTTGGGAAAATTGGTCCAGAGAAAGGAAAATCCATTTATCCGTAAGATTATCCTGCCCAAGATCAGTGTGGGCTTTCTCATCTTCACTAGAAAGCACAAATAGAAATGATTGCTTTGTTTATGGAGATCTGGGGACTTTTTAAATCTTGCTACAGATTGCCTTGGATCATAGTGGTGAAATGACAGAGGAGTAAAAGCCCATCCATAGGTTTTTCGTGATGTAGGATAATTCTGTAAACAGTAGTTATTCTGAAGGAGACTAGATCCTAATGGTAGCACCTCTGGAATAAAAATGTGTTTCCGTGGCTTTGAAATCTTACCTTGTATAGACACATTGTAAGTGATCTTGTCTAGCTGAAGCATTTTAATGTGATTGCAGATATATAGAGGAGAGATATAGAGACGAGAGGCTTCCTGGTGCTTTGGGCATGATATCACTCACTTGAAGTGAAGGTTCAAATCCCATCCTGCCTAAAAGAAGAGGCAACATGTTAGATTCTGATTTACAATAGCAGATTCTCCCAAGCTGTTCTCTGTGCTTCAGATGTGCAAGAATTGGAACAGGAAAAGAGTCAGGCTTCAATCCTGGGTTCCCATTTTGCATCTTTCTGACTTTATGTCTATTTGCCATCTTTACACTGATGACTGAGGTTAGCAAAACTCATGTAGACGTTAAAGGGATATGTGTATAAGGAAAAGGAGGATGCTGTGGAAAGGCAGAGTTGCTGGTCTATCATGAAATTTAAAATGCATATCAAACCAGGCAGTGTTAAGTTGTTCCTTGGATTCCACTGCTCTTCTGCAAACCCACTTCTGTGTCACATTGATTTAGTTTCATTTTCAGCTGATGTAGTTTCTTCCTCTGGATAGCAGTGGCTTAAGCAATTAATTAAAATAGAACATAGCATCAGCCCTGAAATGAACCGAAGGATGCTAAAACACCCCTAGCATGGGAACTTTACCCACATGGTTTAAGTGCAGCTTGTGGATTGCTGAAGTGTATCAGTGGCGTAATTACCTGTAGATTTAGTAGTTTAGAAACTAAAATTGAGATATTTGTCTTCTATTTATGTCTGTCAACTCAGAATACTATTTAATAAGACAAGCATTATATAAACTCACCTTCTGAGAAGCATAGAGACATGGAAATGGGAAAATGGAGTCTTTCATCTGGGGAATGTTATGCAAGTTGAGCTCTGGTTTGGTTCCTTCAGCTTGTCCAAGGGATTTAGGTCAGGGCTGTTTTCCATTGTACCTTTCTGCAGACACAGATCAGGGAGCTGAGTGCTGCTTTTGTTGTCACAGAAACCATGTGTAAAACAGTTAGGTAGTATTTTATGCCTTCAGACTGAGAAGCTGCAAAATCACCATAGTCATTTGGTGCTCTAGCTTCCCTCCGAAGGGGAGAAGCTCATGAGGAGAATGGGGAAGCTGCATTAGCACTCTCAGGTTTATCAGCCTCAGCAAACTTCAGCACTTTCACTGTTTTACAGGTTACAGAGTACAGGTTAGCTGTCTGCAGTAACAAAAAAAAACCAAACCAAAACCAAACGGTGGGATTTTAAATAAGGATGGCTGTCCACACGTGGCACCCTCTTTCCCCTGGTCTCATGGTTCTGCCTCACCTCTTGTGCTAAGGCACAGGAGCCTGCCTGGGGCAGACTGAAGGGAAAACTCACCCCATGTGCTTTCTCGCTCTGCTAAGCTGGCTCCCAGCGGGATTGTCCCATTCAGTTTAACCCAGGCAGGCAGACAGGCAACTGTTGGTGCCAGCCCAGGGCGAACTGTGGGAGGTGTAGCTGGGAGCTGGAGGGAGGGCAGGACCAGGTCTTGGGGCTGCAGTGGTCACCTGTCTCAGCTCAAAGCCAGCTTTGAGCCAAGTTAGAAGCAGTGAGTCCAGTGATGACTGAAACAATCAAGCATTACAAGGCCTGTGCTCGGGACGTTAGAGAAGTACAGTTTGAAATGCCATGGCGATCTGATGATTCGTGCTGTAAGCGCAGGGCCCCAGGCAAGACCGCCCACCCTGCAGGGAGCGGCACGGTCCCTGCTGCTCCCCCAGGGCGTGGGCAGGGGCGGCGGGTGCTGCGTGTGTGCGCGAAAGAGTTGATGGCACCATCTGGTGGTTGCACATGCAATGGCCGAGGATGTCGGTCCTCTTCCCAGCTTGGAAGCTTCTTGTGCAGATTAGACATTCAGTCAAGAATTGCAGCCGGGCTGCCCAGCTGCCTTGCTGAGGACCACTGTGTTTTACTACAGGGAGACTTTGGGAGCCCGTGACATGTAACACGGCTTACCATCACGCTCCAAAGCCTTGCACGTTTCAGGCCAGATCTCTTAAAAAGCCATTTGAAAATGTTCTGAGCAGGCCTATTGGCCTTTCCTTTGAAGCAAAAAGCAAATAGTTGTATTCCATGTCTAACGAAGTTGTTACCTTGACTATTGGTGGTAGAAAACACAACTCAAAGAATAAGCAATTCCTCATTGCAATGAAGTTATCTAGCTTCTCTGGAGAAGAACAGTAAATGCGTTTTACTTTCTCCATGCTGCTACGTGAGACAAAATTACAGCTAATTACTTTTAATTCCATTTTCATCCTGTATGACTCATTAATGTAATAGCATGGCATAGCCTATACCATAAAGGGTTTTGTTGGTTTTTTTTTTTAGCAGAGTGAGCACTAGACATTTATGACTGAAACTAGCACTAATTCAGTAACGATTTTTATATTGATGGTCCACTGAGGTGAAAATGTTTTGTTGATAAACTTCTTAAATACAAAGTGCTTAAGTTTGCAAGCACTGCCTTTTGAAGCCAATGGTCAACTGTCCTACGGTATTAATACTGGTATTAGACCTTGTATCTGACACTGAGATGGGAAGCACAGACTGCATTCCTACAGTACTAATTAATTACAAGGGAGGATTAATTCTTTTATATGAACATAATTTAAGGGTTGGAGCAAAGGAGGACTCTTGCAATCAGCTTAAGCAGTCTGCCAAGATTTCTTTTTTTGTACTGCAAGATGACCACATTGGCATTACAGTTACGTTTGTGCATCCTAATGCAGTTGAGAATACTTTAAATCAAATGATGAATACTCTTCTTTGAACATCACAGTCCAGATCGCAGAAGAGCTCCTCATGCTGGACAGATCTCCAACCTAATTCAGAGTTGTGGAATGAGTTACAGGTATCTACAGATGTCTGGTTCTTCCAGCCGCATCAAAGCCTGGAAGCATTGCGTTGCTGTCTTCTCTGGCACACAGTCAAGATCACCTCTTTTCAGGTCAAGAAGAGTAGCTTCTGCAGTAACCACAGCTATATTGGTGCTGTTGTAAGTTATTGTGTTTTTCCCAGAAGAACCTTCCTGGGCCAAAGGAGGGGTTTTTGAATGCTTTTTTGCCATGCTAGTATTTTCAGCTGATAGGTAAGGAGCAGAGTAGAGAAAAATGACATCCTAGCTCTGGAAAGCAGCAGTTCTAAGGAGGGCTGAAACATCAATGTGGTAAAAAATCTGAAAGTAAAGTAATTTTCCAGGGAGATACTGTAGCTAATTGGGCTAACATAACCCATTAATTACTGGACAGTAGTGTCTGCTAGCAAGACGAAGCTAAGTTACCTAAAAAGACAGGTATTTTGTAAGGTATTAGTGGCCATGTCTACTCTGTTGCTATGGAATAAACTCAAGCGTCAGACCTCTGTCTAATGGTTAGCTGCCACTTCAGCTCAGTTTCAGACCATCCCCACACGCTCTTTTGAAAACAAATCTGAACTAGGGGGACAATGCTAAGCTGTGTGAGGGTGAGCAGTGGCCTCAGGACTGCAGCTTGATCTCGGGCTTTTATTTGGCAATAACAGGTATGCCCTGTGGGACCATTGCTAGATTACTCACTTCAGCTCTGGTGTTTCTTTGTGCTTTGCAGAGAACATTATCAACTTGGAAGGAGTTCAGAGAAGAAAAATCTGAACTTTGGAGTGACACCTTTTAGCAACAGTACTCAGAAGTTGTTTGATTTATTTTGATTATCAAAGAAAAGGCTGAGAGGTGAATTGATCTTGGGCTCTCTAATGTATCTACATAATCAAAGGTTATCTGATAACAGCACACTTTTAGTCTCTCACACAAAAGCATAAGTAAGTGCAATGGTTTGAGGTCAATGCTAAACAGATTCAAACTATGAAGCAGACACAGTTTTGACAATAGTGAAGTATGGAACCAGCTATGTCAACGGTGTGGATGGTTCTTTGTCACTGAAATATTTAAATCCCAAGTTTCTTTTTTACATGAACTTAGGAAGCTTATCCAGAAGTTATGAACTTGATGCAGATGTCTTGGGGTGAAATTATTTAGCCTGTGTTATTCAGAAGGTCATTCTAGAGCAGGGTCTTCAAAGAAGGGTCCTGTGAACTACTTTTATGGTCAAGTGGAAACTCTGTTTCCTCTTGTCAGCAGGTCTTTCTGTGTGGTGCCAAAACCTGTTCCCTGCTGGAAAAAGCCTAGTGATTTGCAGATTAAAACCAGCTGAAAACCATTTACCAAAGCTTCTGATCCAGGTTTACTGGTCTTCATATTTACAGAGGAAATACAATCTTTAACATGAACATAACTGAAATAATATCTTTACTAAAAACACTATTCCTCAGATACTAGATAACACACAGGACAACTCAATGATGAATACATTGGATACAACCAAGGGCTTGTCAGCAAAACTGTCATGTAACTAATGTTTCTGGGCTAGAACGCAGAGACAGGGAAGGGCAGTAGGGTATTTGTCCCCATGAATCTGAAGTCTGATATTCCTCTGTTTCCAGATAGGTAAGTACTATACATACAGCCTGAATATACTGACATTACAGTGGAGCTGGTAGCATGCTTTAGTTTGGTTGCCATATATTTCCAGTAAGAAAAATAATGGCAATCCTTTTTTGGAGAACCTCTTAAGTTCCCTTCTCCCTGCCCTCCCCCCACCAGTTTGCAGAGCCTTTCACATTGGCAGGGACAAAACCCTTTGGTTATGCAGCTCCTCTTTCTTTTTTTCTTTTTTTTTTTCTTTTTTTTTTCATTGAAATCCCTTTCAGGTTTAGCCGAATTGCAAATTCTTTAAAATCTCTTTTTTCCTTCCCTGCTGAGACTTATTTTCCTGAGGGGAAAGGGCTGGTATTGTGCCAACCAAAGAGAAGTGTCTAAACCCTTAGTCAGCACACACATTGTGTTTGGATGCCAAACAGTAATTCGCTTGCTGATGGGAAGGAAAAACAGACATTGCCAGATCCTTTCCCAGCAGCATCTCTCTATATCTACCACATGGTCTTCTCGTGCTGTGCTGCAGCCCCAGAATGGGGGCAGAGATAAGGCTGTCTCAGGCCCTCCTGGCTCTTAATCCACAGTGTGGATGAACCACAGTGGTTCACCACTATGTAGGACAAAAGCCTTCTCTGCTGGCAAAAACAAGGACAGGTCCAGCTTCCCCTAGCCCCATGATACGTACATTGGTCCTCACTGACATGATGAGCCCACATTGAGATCCCTTATTAGTGTATTATTTTGGCCATTCAAGCTGCAGTATTTGAGGTAAAAATTCCTTGAAGGTGCAGTAAGAGACATCTTACTACAATTGCATGAAATAGGGAGTGAAGAAGTCTACTCTTGTATTTTAAATCCGGAGTTTGCAATCTGAGAAGACATTAAGGGAATGACCCATACACCTGAGTATATGAAAGCTAATGGTTAAATGCCACTGCTATTTGATTACATTATGTTGTCTCACAGAGAGCACAATGTCAATGCACAACAGGACAGAATTTCTAGTGCATTGGAGTAATAGCAAATGTGGTATTTCCAATTTCTTTGGCTCTGAAAATTAAATAATTTTCTTTTATCTTTGCTTCCAGTGAAAGTAGATAGGTGCAAACTCCACTGAGTATATTGTAAATCAACTCCATAGATATGGAAGGAAATTCTACACATTTTACTCACATTAAAAATCATATTATTACTGCAAGAGATGGTATGAGAGGTGAGAAAATGAGCAGAATTTGATCAATTTCTAAAATGACATTAGTATTGTAGTTTCTATAGGTTCTAGTCTTCTGCATTTGTACATAGATTATAGTCTTCTATAATCTGCATCTGTCTCCCTCGGTTATAGTCTTCCGCATCTGTGTGGCTCCTATACATCCAAAAATCAGTCAGGGAGGTAGGGGGACGGAATTTGTTTAGCAATGTAGAATAGCAGCTTGGATCAGGGGAAATTTACTGTCTACTTCCATCTTCAGCCTTACTTTACAAATCACTAGCCATGATGGAATTTCTGCAAAGCATACAAAGCAAGTTAATTACAGTTTAATCCTAAGAGAGGTGGGTAACTGGGGCAAAAGTCTTGCAGTCTGCTCTGAAAAGCATAATCTACTTCCCTCTGATGTGCTGCCAGCAGAAGATAATTTCTTTCATTGTTTCCTGTTTTCAGATGTGTTTCTAGACTATCAACAGATGTTTCTGTTCTATGAAAAAACTTCAAAGCTGCTACTCAGTTACATAGAGGGGAGAGAGTGTAATCACCTGCAGAGTACGAGAAAAAATACTTGGCATTTTTTTCCATTATTTGTCAAAGAAAAAACAGCGCTTTGAGTTGCCCTGTGCAGAAACTAGTGGAGTGGAAAAAAAAAAGGTGCTGTTTATTCACGTGGAACTAAATTAGCAAAGCACATAAGAGTCCTTAAATTCTATTAGAATAAAAATTCAGATATTAAAGTATGACGCATTTTGCCTTAGCAAAAAGTTTCGAAAAGCCAAAGGTTTTCTTCATTTCATCTTTAAGAAGAAACCATGGTTAGTATGAATAATAATAACAAGTACCAGAAATTTCTCTCTCTGTGGGTGGATAATTATTTAGTTGCAAATAATGACCATGAAAAGTATGTTGCCAGGTATTCAATAAAGTTTTGATTGATGGTTATTTATGGCTCTGTTAAGAGCTTATTAAGATATGTGTTTCAACAGCATGGACAGATTATGAAAGTTCACACTTGTAATATGTTTATTTAGTCTTTGATGAGAAAATCCATGTCTGAAAAAGTATGTTTTTAAGATATCGTAGTTACAAATTTTTTTTTACCAAAATTTTGCCTAGAATTTCCTTGTGTATATGCCTCAGTGCAGCTCTCTGCACACTCCCAGCCATCAGGATATCCAGTGGCTTTTTTGCCTCTGGAGCACTGCATACCATGTGTTTGAACATCTCTAGTCTTCTGAAATGCATGTGAGCTTCAAAACGACGAGCCGGAGGAGATGGGGAAAAGCTTATTGTACCTGAGCAATCAGGGTATTCATGAATCATTTCATTAATTGTTTAGACCATCTTAATTTTACAACTCATCTCTTTCCATTCCTTCTGGCATTTCTCTCATGGACTTTTTACTCGCTTATATTTTGGGACCTAGTCCTGCAGTCCATTCCATTTGGATGAGCCCTGTCAGCCTGGCCTCTAGTGTGCTGTGATGTGTGTTAGCAGGGGTCTTCCCTTTACAGGGTTGATAGGAAGCTTTGATGGCAAATTGCTGGGCATAAAAATCCTACTTTCTGTGTGTTTTCTGTTCAAAACCTAACATAAAAATTTCATACATAAAGTTGTTATTATGTTAATGGAGATATTTAAAGGTCCCTGTCAGTAGTGTGCCATGCCCTGAAAATTGAAATCGACACAGCAACATTAATTAAGCTTCCAGCATTTATTTATATATGTAAATAGTATATATATATTGCTCAACTATTTAATACATTAATATTTTACTTCTTTTTAATGTAAAATAAACCCAAAAGAACATTATAAATATAAACCCCCTACATTTCAGTCAGCAGGATAGTCAATATTTCGGATGTTTAAAGGTTCATCTCTTGCAAAGTGACATTTCTTGCAGTAGTATACTTAAAGACATACATATTTCTTACAAACCCTGAGAGCATTAAGGCAAAAGGGAGGAGTTGGGTTGTATTTCAAGTATATGAGTTACATTACCAGAAACAGAATAAACAGTTCTTGCATTCTTGTGTAAAAGTTAATTACTGTCATGGCACAACATCATTATAATCAAGACAGAGTAATCAGTTCGTATAACAAACCTTATAATCAAAGTAGTGTAATCAATGTAAGTTATCAACTATAATAAGCAATTAAATAACTAACTACATCAAGCAATATCTAAAATTACAGCCCCAAATAATATCAGCTAATTGCATCATTAGAAACTTGTGTAAAAGCCGATGGTAAATCTAAGTTTTTAACTGTGAAAAATAGCTGTTGCAGGTATCATGGGAAGGTCTACATCCTCATCCTGAGAGACCTTAGCTAGCAAGACTTGACTATAGAAAAGCAGTCATATTGCATTTGCCAGACATCTCGAGTATTAAGGCAGGAGTAAGTTTCCTCACTGCAGTCTTGCATGGCCTCGACTCCCCAGTACATCCAGAGCAACGACCTCTGATGATATATTGGTTTGCAGCACAGCAGCCCCTGAGCAGATAGGAACAGTGTCATTCAGCAGCTTTGCATGCACCTCTTTCCTTCCTGCCATCACCTACATCACCTAAAGGCACCAGGGATGCTGAACCCCCATGGGGATGTGCAGGAGAATCAGCTCTGGTTTCTTGTGCTTGTCCCACTGTGGTGCATGTGCTGGTGAAAGCTAATGGGCTTTTCCTCTTGCCTTCATGCCAGGGAGAGTGTGGTCAAAAGTTATTGAAAGAAAAAAAAAATACTATTTGCAGAGGACTTAACCTCTTCTAATAGAACTGTATCCATCTGAGAGCAGCCCTGTCTGTCGACATCAAGTATAGACCTGTCTGTGTATATCATCTAGCAATGGGTTAGCTCCAGCATCTGAGGGCTTTTCATTTGACGGTAGCAGTACTACTAGATCAAAAACTACTAGCCCCAAATAAAGGAGAGTGAGACTGAGGCCGCCACTATAAAATATTTTAAATAGAAGAAAAATCAACGAGGAAATAGAAGGTGAGACAGATCCATGTATGTGTGGTTTTCAGCCATGACGGCATAGAGGTACTCTTGAGTACTTGCTACTTTGAAAGATCTGAAGTGGACATCTACTGCTGCCAAGCATTAAGAGAAGAGGATTCTGTAGGATCTGGTCTTTCCAATTAAACAGAAATCCTAAAAAGACCCCCTGGAAAGCAGTGTGAAGTAAAACTGGTTTGTGAGAATAAAGAAGTGTTTAAGCCACAGCAACTGCTTTTCCTATTTTCAGCACTCGAGTTGGGTTATTTCAGCATAGCAGATGAGAGAGGCAGGGTCCCTAGGCTGCAGTGCACCATTTCTGGAAGAATATTAGCTCCTAAGTTAAATTCAGGCAGGGCAGATGGAGACGCACAAGAAAGGGTACGTGCTGACAGCAATCTGAAGTGAAACTCTAAGCTTCGCTCTTATGGCGCGACCTCACCCAAGGCGTATAAATACTGTCACAACTGCCTCCTAAGTATTTAAACAAAACTGGGAATGCATTGTTTGCACCAGAGAATCACTAATGTGTTGTAGTTACAGGAGGAGTATGGCACGAACAGAAGCATCCTATCTCTATGTCTCACTCTACATCACTTAGGAGTATTTGTTCAACTGTACATTTGGGAACCCTTGACTTTTAAGGCAGGGGCAATACATGTAGAGACTGAATCAACACACACTAGCAGCTTAGGTCAAAAGAACATGTAAAAACCTTATTCTAGGGCTTATAGTTTCTTAGTGTAGTTTGCTAATTATTGGCTGAATTTTGAAAAAATGGCAAAAAATTTGAAAACATTCTTTTCCCGATGGACTGGTCCATTGCAGCCCTTGGCAGTAGTATAACCTCAGGGCTAGGCTGCTGCGCAGATGTAGGACTGTGGCTTGCTCTCCTCTTTTAGCACTCACTCTTCCAAATCGCCGCCAGCATGCACTGTGTACTCCCTGACAGCCCAGGACGTTCTGTGGTGTTAGTCAAGGTGATGCTTTCAAGAGGACAAAACACAGAAGAAAAAGTAGGAAACAAACACTATTATCATGGGAGAGGAAAACTGATGAAATGCATAAATGTAAAGACTTGGAGGCCCACTTGAAGTAAAAATAAACTGACATTTGGATTCAAAAGCTGATGATGAGCTTGGTGGCAATGACATAAATGTTGTTAATAACTAGAATAGTCTCTCTTGGTGCGTGTCAAAATACGAAGCAGGTAAGAATTGTCATAGAATCGTTTAGGATGGAAAAGATCTTTAAGATCTTCAAATCCAACCATAAACTTAACAATGCGAAGTCCACCAGTGTAGTTTATTTTCTTCCCATGATTGTACTTTTCCAACTTCCTTAATTTTGAATAAAATTCAGATTTTTTTTTACAATTCCTGTCTTCCAGGCATCTCTCCAGAGTGTTCAGGACTTTATTTTCTAGCATCTGGCCTTCCTTTCAGAGTCATAGTTTTTTAAAACCTATGGGTTTGTAGCAACAACAGCATTCCACATTTCTGTCAGCTGAATGCTGACAGCCGATGTATTATGTCTTTTGAGTTTCTTAGTGAACGAGAGAGATGGAGATGCCATGGCTGGTTCAAGTACCAGCCCCTCTATCATCTCTGGCATTAATTGAAAGAGCACACCTGCTCAACCCAGTGCAGCAAAGGCCAGGAACTGATTCCTGGCATTCCCATAAGAGCAGTCCCTGACATTGAAGGGAGAGGAGAGAAGCCCACTGAGACCCATGATGGTGGTGGGCAGCCCCAGGGCACTGGCCTGTCCAAGGAGGCGCCTTTTCCCGTGGGAGCATATGCTCCATCCTGCCCAGAGGCTTTTGCAGTTGAGCAGTGACCACTCTCTTCCCAGCTGCTCTCTGAAATGCAAAGATTTTTAAAACAATTAAAAAATATTAAAATAATTAAAAATTTCAACGAGGCATATGAGGAGTAGTATTTTAATAACTATCTGTAAACTGTGTACAAAAATTTAACATCTCTTGAATTATGGGTAAGACGTTCTGTTGGCCTATCAGGATATCAGGAAAAATTTCTTTACAGAGGGGGTTGTGAAGCATTGGAACAGGCTGCCCAGGGAGGTGGTGGAGTCCCCATCCCTGAAGGTGTTTAAAAGCCGTGTGGATGTGGTGCTGAGGGACGTGTTTTATGGACCCTGGCAGTGCAGGGTGCACGTTTGGACTCGATGATCTTAAAGGTCACTTCCAACCAGATGATTCTGTGATTCTGTGCTTCTAAAGATTCTTTATCAAGCACAAGAGAAGGTACAGGGCTGTAAGAAACTAGCCAATTTAAAATGGTTATTGTAAGGAGTTTATTTTATTTTCCATCAGTTGATGTGGGTTCAATATTTGGAAATCTGCAATTGGAGAGTTCAGGGGGGAGGTTATTATTTCTGCTCTTTTCTTAAAATAGTGTAATTATGCAAGATAAATTATGAAAGCCTCTTCTGCTCCAGAAACTGTACACTGAAAACTGAATTGCATGTTTAGCTGCCAACAAGAAAAAGCCCAAAACAACTGTCAAAAAAACCCACCCTTGTTTCTGATTCCAGAAAGTATAATCATGTGCTTTATGTAGGAGTTGCAAGGCTGGGGAGCAAACAGAAGTGTAAGATGTTTTGTTTCTTGAAGTTGATACCCACTCACCGCAGTATTGAGGATACTGGCCTATACCTTAGACTCAGTTCCGTAACACTCATCTTGTCACAGTCAATATGGTAGCTGTTCATACCATTTTTAAAATGCACAATTTTTTTTGTTTGTGAGTGAAAGCACAAAGATGTTTGTATTAAACACTCCCATGAATCCCTGGGATCTTCTAGCAGTGATTTACTCAGGAGACACCCATCTGACTGAGAATGTTGTTGAAAAAGACTGAGAAACAGCTCTTGGTTGAAGAGAGACAGGAATGACAAAAGATCTGTAGCATTTCCTCTCATTATTTGTACAGTGTGGGATCCAATCAGCTTTAGCTCAGGCCCCAGACAGTGATCCAGCCTTCCTGCTTTCCCAGACTTCTAATTATGTTGGCACTTTTTTTCATGAGATTCTTCTGTCTTTTGTCTGAAAGCTCTCGGATGTGATCCTATGTGCCATGTGCTCTCAGATAGTCAGTGTGAGGCAGACACTCCATCTAGCCCTCCAGAAAAGCTTGAAAGCTCATTGCTAATTACCTCTATTTGTTCATATTTGCATGCCTGCTTTCAGAAAGTTAGCGGAGAGCCTGAGCTTGAGGGGAGTGATAATCTCCAGAACACCCAGCTGCTGGCACAAGGCTGAGCTGGCACAGAAGGGTTAGGTTTTGGTTTGCTTTTAGGATTAAACTTGACAAATCTTGGCAGCTCCCTTTCCTATTCTTTGCTAGCTATTCTGTAGATGACAATGACCTCCAGTAATGTTGTAGGAAGAAAATAGAAAATGAGAAATTTCACGTTAATAAGCCACTAAAAATATTAGTCTGGTTTTGGACTCATCAATTTTATTTATATTCATCTTACACATGTGCCCAGGACCATTCTGTGGTCCCCAGGCCAGCTGGCATGGTGAAGCCCACTTTCTTACTCTTGAAGTCTCTTAGAGTGTCAGGCAGCATGGTAATGTCCAAATTACTTACTGGGAACGGTTCTTGGCCTGTGCTCATTTCCAAACCATACCCAGAAATGATTTTGGAAGAGTGATAGTTCTCTCGGGCCAAAGCCATCACAGGCGCAGTTCTAACAACTTAATGGGCTTAGATGATCGAGTTTCAGGCCTGGGAACATTCCCTGGCACTGATAATTCTGCACTTCCATCGATGCAGCCATGGAAGCTAACACTAAATAAATACTGTAATTGGAAAAAATAGCCCTCACTATGTAATTATTTCAATAAATTATTAGCCATGTAAAATATGGCATAAATTTCAGTCCATACAGTTTATGCTATATCTCAGTTTTCAGAAAGTGGACTTTCATACAAGGGACATGGAATTTCCCCTATGTTATCCAAAATACATGTGTTCTCCAAGGAAGCAAAAAATGGAATAGAAAAATCTACTTTTCATACCTCAGTTAAGAGCCATACAACCTCTTCCCTGCAGACATTGTATCAAATCCACCGAAGATACTGTTCAAAGAACACTTTCCTTATACAAATAATGTATTGCAATGCTCCCACCATCAAAGGGAGTGTGGGTTTTTTTACTGTATGCTCTTAGAAGAAAGCAACCAACCAAATCAAAACACTCTATATTTGGACCAAAACTTTTCTTCCTTGGCACAAAGCTTTCCCTCTTAGCCATCTGTTCATCACTCCCAGATTCTGATACAGATGCAAGAAAAATATTGAAATATAAAGTGTGAAAAAACTGAGAGAGTTACAGTTTGCTCTGCAGGGTTCAAGGCTGAGCAGTTCTGATTTACCTGAAATTAAAGAGAATTACTGGGTGTCAAGAATTTTTTTTTTTTTGACACCTCTGACACTTCTCTAAGCTTAGACTGACAGCGATCTGACTGTATCTGCTCATTTTACTCAAACACACTCGTATGTAATTAGCTAAGAAATCATCTTTTCCAGTGCTCATAAGGATTGAATAAAACCCATCCATTTTCCTCTACATCAATAAATACACCCAAGCATGCAACTACATTTTTATACAGAATTCTTCCCTTTTTTTGCCAGCCTAATGGTGTTTGTCCTCTGTGCATATCAGCAGAGCTCTAATCAACAGATCTTTCCTACCTGCCCATTTCCAGTTAAAGAGTTACTCAAAGAAGCAGAGAAGGGGAATGCATTATTTTTTTAGATATTAATGTATTAATATTACAGTGGGAGGTATTGCCTACCTCTGTTCCAATAACAGTGGTTGAGGAAGTTTCAGGTGTCAAAGGATATCAAATTAGTGAAACAGAATATTGTGGCTATATGCGTCATTATATATCAAGTTAAATAGTTATATATTCTTGCTGTATAATTAGTGCAACTGTTAATATCATTTTTATATATATATATATATATAGTATGTAAAGTAGCTCTGTCTCTACCAGTATTGCTATAAGCAGTAGAATTAAGTAGAATCAAGGACTGGTGTCCTATATAGGATAGGTATCCTATATTCATACAGTCTGCAGTGAGCAATATGAAAATATAAAGTGTTTCATGAGCGGTCTGTCAGGAATACTTTTATAGCTTTGAAGTATGTCTCTTTTGCCTTTGTTATTAGAGGAACCTATAAAATCCAATGGGTGCTAATGCAGCGTGACATACTGTTGGATAATTTTTAAACACTTCCTAATGTCTATGTGGTACCTTATTCATATAAATGCCTCAGTAGACAAGACAGACCACAGCACCTCTGTGGCATGAAAGTCTAATTCACCTGGAAGCTTTTACCAATGCAACCTCTCAGCATTCTCAGCGCACCTCTACTTAAAAGTTGCATGCTTCAGGTGTTGAGTTCTGTGGGTGTCTGGATAAATTCAATATTACCCAATCTTTGTTATTTTTATAGACTCAATCATGACTCGTTTATTCTGTTTTGGGGTCGACAGACTGATTGCACGTACAAATGCGTTGAGAAGAACAGTCTGTGTGCCGAAAGCTGGCTTTCCTAGTGCAGCAGGCCTGCTTTTCCAAACTAGGTGCACGAACAAATGTACCCATTTGCTATGACTGCGCATGCCGATGTATTATTACCTGTATTCACAGTGGTCCATTCCGTGTCACAGCTCTGCGCAGGAATATGAAGCGATAATAGCTGGTATGGATTAATCAATCACCTCTCTCCCCAGGGAACAGTGCTGCTTTCAGTCACAAGCACACTTGGATGAAAAGTGTATTTATCTTCTTCTTGAAAGACCAAACCAATACAACACAATGTTGCACAGCTTGGTCTGGCCTCTAATACTGACATAAAAGCTCTCAGCTGGCTCTTCATCTGTGCCTAGGCAGAGCTCCATGCATTCTTGCTGCTTTCTCTCATAAAGAGCAATTCCCCTTTCTGCCATCCTACAAGTCCTTCCGGAAAAGCCTGTATTGAACCACAGCAGCACTCCGGTGCTCTGAGCTATGTTACCATGTCTCTGTGGTCCCGATGAGACCATTGCCTTGTGACTGCACACAAACGTCAAACTGTTCTCCATGCCGTGTGTGTTAGTGTACAGGCATTTCAAAGAGTGCTAAGCATCCCTGAAAAGGGATGAGAGCTTTGCTCATGGTGTCTTACGGATGCTTCCTTATTCATGTGCATACACCTGAAGTGGGCCCCATTTAACCTTGCTATCTTGATTATAAGATTTCTCTTATCCACATCACCATGTTCACTTCACTTGTATCATTGGTCCACTACTTCCTTGCTTGATGGTTGTTCCTCATCTCCCTCCCCTGTTGCTCCTAATTTAAAGCTCTCGTCATCAGTTGACTAGACTGTAGGCAAAAATGCTTTTGCCCTGATTAGTCAGGTGGATCCCATCTCTTCCAAGTCATCCTTGATCGTGAAAGATGCTCTTATGGCCATAAAAGCCAAATTCCTGTTGCTAACATCAGATGCACATCCGGATCTGCTAGATCTATCCAGCCCTCCTCAAACCACTTCTCCTCACTAGCAGGATTGAGAACACTGCTGGGGCTCTGTGCACTTGGCCATCACCCCCTTCCAGGATCTTCCAGGATCAAACTGAAACTTATTATTGTTGTGAATATGATGGACAGCAGTTTCTCAGGAATTTGCTCCTCCTGGCAGAAAAAGCCATTTCTACTGTGAACTCCCCTTCTCTCTCATTTTATCTCCATGCAAGAGATGAAATCAGGGTTGGACTACAACACTGTGTGGAAGAAGGGCAGCACAGCCTTTGGCTGATACTATGCTTGCTGTGCTAGCAGAAAAACTACTATCTTGTTAGTCCTCCAAACCAGATCTGTCGCTGGAAGTCATGGCTAAAGGCTAATGCTTTCCCAGGCCTATGGAAGAATGTTGTCCTAGTTCAAGACCTGGCATGCTGTTTGTGTGGTATATGCTTTTCCTCTAGAGAAAAAGAGTTACCAAAGCGTTTTGTCTTACACTTGTGTAATGTAAATAAATATTTTTGGATGCAGGAAGCTAGCCTTTCTCTAACCCTTGGGAGTTGGTGGACAAAATTCCTTGGGTTTGCCAAAGTAATCAGAAAGGCAAACAAGCTGATGAATGAGCTTTATTCATTGACCTGTCTTCATTCCTGCCTAGCTCTGCTTTTTAACTGATTATATATGTTTGGGGTCTGCAGATTTATACAGTTCACACTTCATTATCCAAAAAGCATAGAATACTCAGAAGTGATCTTAAGTAGTGCAGATCTTTCTGCTATTTCTGGGTTATTCCTGGATGGATCATAAAGCTTTAAAATGAACAGATTTCTGCTAACAACTTCAGTAGTCCTTTGCTTGTAAGTTAGCATCTAAAGAAGGGATGGCAGAGAGTGGGTTTCCATCTTCTCTCTTGGAGGTGGTCTAACTGACATTGGGGAGCTCTTGAGTGCTTTTGAAGGCACAGATAAGGACTAGATAAGTTACAGAAAGTTGGAAAAAGACTTTTTTTGCTAGCATAAGTCATTCCCACTTTTTGCTTTGGGACAGACATCTGGTCACAGAGGACTCCTGTCGTCAAATCCTCCCAAGGCAAATATCTAGTTCTGAAGCTGACTGAGGTATGCACCCTCTAGCCTTCAGAATGGTCATTTGCCAAGTTCAGAAATGCACATCTTCCATCTGGCCAAGGATATTTCAATGTGTTCTTCCTTTACATTAGCTTGTGGGAACTGTTACAAGCTTTTTGCTTCATATGCTTCACAGGAAATATGAGCGATAAATGCATCTTTTGCAATAAGCATAAATGGAAAATAAGGCAAAACCAAACAGTGCAAATGACTTTCTCTTTGTGCCTTCATTTCTTCATTATTATTTGTTTTGCTTTTGGAGTTTGAAGTTGTGTAGTAAGTTGAATGCTTAAAGTATTAGCTATTTTACTTTGTTTTCACTATGGAAATTGCTGAAATCATTTAAAAAGAAAGTCCCATACCTTGAAGACAAATAGTGAAGTAATTCTTTGTGCTAGGTAAGAAACTGTACCAGGAAAAAGAGTGACTGGACCATTCTCATAGAGCAGTACCATTTGACATCAAGCAAGGAAGTGGTTAAATGCCAGGGGTGATGTCTTAAAAGAGGTGACTGGTACAGAGAAAAAGAAATGATACTCAGAGAGCTGAGTGGCAGAGCAAGGAAGGAAAATGTAACCCTGAGGAGAGCCATTCTGGAAAGAAAGCCAACACGGGGGTGTGTGAGCCGTTTACCCAAATGTCTGCATTGGCTTCAGCTCCACAAAGCTGTAAGAATCTGACATAGGGATATGAGACATGGTGCCTTAACCCTTCCTCCAGACTGAGTACTTTTTTGTCTATTTTTCTCTTTGCAGGAACCCAGACCTTTATATAACAAAAGGTGCCAGTTTTATTCAAGTGGATTAGGATTCCTCTATGATGCTTACCAGACGGAGGTAAACAGACTAACCTCATCACCTGTTCGTTTCTGCTGTGCTTTGAGGGGCTGGCGCTGAGGGAGGCAAGTGTTTGAGAACCTATCTGTGCTTGTAGGTCACAGGTTAATAGAAACCCTACTGTTTTTTCTCCCACAAGTGACTCCCAGCTTGTCCAAACCTCTGATGATTGCAAATCATTACAGCCAGTGAGGTTGTGAGTCATCAGTGTTGCTGTCTAGTACATTACTCTGGGACTGGATTGATTCCTAGTCCATGTATACTATCTAATAGCTGTCTGGAACGTATTTGTCACATTGGCATCTTTCTCTAAGGAGGTTTTTGTAGACTTCAAGTGTAATAAGAAATATCTAAATGAATCCATCTGCATTGTCCAGAAAACTTCAAATCTTCTCTGTATTTATCCAGCAAAGGCCAAGAATGTCAGCGGTTTGAATGCAGCTTTTTTATTATCTCCATGACATTAACACAGTTGGAAAACAGCCCATACCCAAAAGGCTAGCCTCCTGAGAAGTCCAGATTTAGTTTCTTTTCCTACATTTCATTTTATTTTTGTGATGAAATGATGGGAGGTAAAAGAAAATAAAGCAGAAAACAGCTAAACAGTGGTACAACTTACAAGAAGCCAGATGTCCTTCATCACTCTTCCTCCCCTGGCTAAGGAAAAGTGCATGGGGAATGTTACTGTTAATAGTACTGGACAGCTTAGCAAAGTTACCAGGTTAAGCAGCTAATACTCCTTAAATCTCACTGCTAGGACACCCCATTGTTGACTCCAGAGAATGTATGACAAAAATATTTAATTGCCCTCCTTGTCTAAAGACCTGCCTGGACAAACTTATGATCTGTAACAATACCCTTTCCTATAAGTTTCACTCCATCCTCTCCAAAAGTGTGCATGCACCCTCAGACACAGACATGGCCTAAGCAATGCTTATGATTCCTGTAGTAAGTGTGTAGCTGACGTCACACTGACCGCAACACCCTGCAGGTGACCCTAGCCTTGGGCTTCTGGCCAGACAGGTTTCCCCAGCTCTGCAGATTCTGGGAGTCTAAAGTTGGAACACCCAACTTTATAGCTCTATTCTGGCAAATCCCCCATATTTTAAAAGTGTAATTAGTTTGTAATAATATTTTTTTGTTTGTCCACTGATCTAGAGTCAGCATGTGCTAATTCAGAGGAAATGATCTGTGGCATTTGAACTTGGCTTTTGCTGTTCTGAAGTTAGCCAGCTAGAGAGCATGCTCTGCATGCCAGGTGAACACCTAACTGGGAAGGCAGCTTGTTTACTGAGTGCAAGTTTCCTTTTGATTGCCATCTCTAGCCTGTGAGTGGTCTCCAGCTCCTGTAGTTTGCCTGGTTTGGTTCTTCTCATTGCTCAAAGTAGAAAGAATTTTATTTTCTTGCAAATACCATGAGGTGAGAACATCTCATCTAGACAGGCACAAACAACCACAACATGAAAAAGATAAATGCCTAGTCACCGAAATGAAATAATAGGTCTCGACATGCAGAATGCCCACAAATGGCCTGTTTCCACCACCCTTGCTCACACCACACAGTAATTTGTTTATTTTGGTTTATTCACTGTTCTCCTAAAAAGGAGTGTCTTGCTCTTTGCATATTTTAAAAATGCAGTGATAAAAATAGACAACTACAGTAACTCTCTTGGCCAATAATATAATATGTCTTGTAGCCTAGAAGCAGCTAAAACCATGTTTAAAATCTTGCCAATCTCCGTCTTTTGTATTTCTAGCCTTCTACAGTAAAAAGGGACAAACTGGCCTTAGAGATGCTTGGAGAAGGTACTTTTATTTCTTATCAGAAGGAATTCTTTTCAAAGCCATGCATCAGAACAAACCACCTCTTTAGCAGACCACTCCATCTTATGAAGCCCTTCGATCCCAATCATGCATGTGTAATGGAAAAAGTGTATTTTTTTGGGAAGCCCTAGTGCTTTTGCACTCAGTGGAACTTAACACTTTGGTTTTGGCCCCCTGTATGCAGTAGAGCAGATGCATTGGCACATTCTGCTCCAGGATTGGGTTTCAAACTGCTTTGAGAAGTAGCCAGATGTGATGTTTCAGTCACTTCTGAGCTGGATCTTGATTAAGCTGACACAGTCATTGATGGTAGCCCGCTCCCTTCCTGCAGTAAATTGCGGCTTAGGCTGAGGATGGCTGCAGCTGAATGTGACTTCTGGCCAGCAAAGCCCTTATGTGAAATTCCAGTAAGTTCATACACAACAGAACAAGGTGATGAAACTAGGTCCTATCTCAGGGTGAGATAGTTCTTGTGACAAGTGGGATGTGTCTGTATCAAGTTGTGAGCTCCATTTCCAGACTGCAACCTAGACTGAGACTGTCCTTTTATAAACTAACTTCCATTTTGGGTTAGAGGAGCTGATTTCTATGAGACACTATCCACAGGTGCAGCTTTGTCCTGGGCAGCAAAGCAATCCCAAGGCATCATTTTAACTTTAGCTTTGTCATCCAACTTGCACTGCTCAAGCAAATCCTGCTAAGTACAAGTGTGGCAAGTCTAAGACCAGCTGCAAGATAAACTTTCTCTGGTGCTGAGTGTGCATGTTTAAGCTTTCCTTTTTGCTAGGAACAAACACGTGAGGAGTACAGACTCATCAACAATGGCAGTTTTCACATCAAAAAGGATGCACAAATCCAGAACTCAGGGGCTGATAAACATCTGGTTTAACATCTCCTGTGGAGACTATCCCACAGACTAATATATTCATGGCTAAGCAGAACTCTCTGAAGCTTTTCAGAAATAGGCATGTATTCCCAAGTGTGGCCCTTCTTCATTATGAGGAATTTTCCATTCAATAATACATTTTATTTGCATTTTGCAAACAAAAATATTTCTTAGTGGTTACAGTGCATTTTTTCTATCAAAACAAAAACTATAGAAAGTGTGTATTTTCTGACCTGTTAGCTTTTAAAACCTGACAGTTCTCCAGGATTTCAAAGTCAATAAGCTAAAAATCTTAGGAAAAAACCCCTGTACATATCAAATATTTCAATTGATCTGTAGTGCCAAATAGAAATTATTAATGCTTACCACACTTAAGGAGTCATTAAAATGATTTCTTGTCTGGATGGAGAGTGGCTTACGTGTGTCTGCCTTTATTGTTCTAACATCTGTCCATCCGTGCAATTCCTGCTCGCATAAATAAACCTTTACAGTTTTTTATTCAAGAGCCTGCAGTAAATGGTGCTTATTTGCTGGAGTGCTTGGAACTTTTCTGAGTGGTTTTGTTTGTGGCTTTGAAGATTTTTTTTCTTCTTGTTGTTCCTAATTATTTCCTTCCTCAGGGGGGCATTACTGAAAGGAGAGAACTCCCATTTATTGGAAGCTGTTCAGATAAATTGGCTTCTTTGCCCATTTCCCTGCTGTAATGGAGTGGTGTTCTCACCCACTTCAGTGGCTTGCTGTGGTGTATCTCCCAAGACCCATGGTCCCAGTGTCACAGCTGTAGGGATCCACATCTCGCAGCTACATATTCTGGGTCTCAGCAAAATAGCACCAGGCAGTGCAGCAAAAAGTGCTTGAAAACTCTGGCAGCCCTAGCTGAAGGTCTGTGCTGGTGGCTCTGGGCTCCAGAGTGCAAATGCTCTTATACTCAGGGGCCGATGTCCCAAGTGAAACTCCTGGGAACTCAGGGATGTCCTTCTGCCCTTCAATAGTGGATTTTGGAATCTCAGGATCTTTATGCACAACAGATAATAAAACTTGACATTGCAGTACCTGCTTCTTTGTTGTCAGTAGGGTGATTCACACAACACTGAAACACCGAGAATAAAAGTCAGTTTCTTCTGTTTTGGCAGGTGACATGTTATACCTTAAACAGCCAGTGCCAGCTGAAAGTAAAGAGTAACACGTGCTATTGCTGTGACCTGTACAACTGTGAGAAGTAAGTACTTGTGTGCAGCCAATGACCTCTGAGAAATCTTTGATTGTTTGTCCCCCCTTAAATGATGCGTGGGGGTGGAGGTGGGGGTGGTTGGGTAGTGGAGTGTTTGCCCTTTGGAGAAGCAGCACAAGGGGCTTGTGTGCTGAGCAGTCCCATTCCTTTGCAGTTGAAGTCCTGATGCCAGCAGAGAAGAGGTCAGGGGCTGCGTAGTGTTGGCACTATTTCAGCTTCTTTTTCTTTAAATATGTTCATAAGCTCTTTGCTTTGTGGTGCAAATTGACCACTCAGTCTGTTACTGTTGATCTTGCAATGCAATTTTCCCATTAGACTTAATGAATCCCTTTTTTTTCTTTTCTACCCAAACTGGGTGAAACAAAATGAATAGAAACAGAGGTGGCCATGAGCAGAGACCATGTTGTAGGGGTTTTTGCTGAATTGTCGTAGGATAGATACAGAGGGTCACGTGAGAGTTTTCTGTAGCTGTCCATTTGACTTCATCATTACCAAGCCATGAGATGTCAGAAGATAAGAGAGAAAATATCTGGATATGCTTATGAAGATTAGCCGAAGATGAGCAGAGTTGTCATGCAGCAATTTAACAGGAGTAAAAAAAGGTGGTTAGGAAAACTGCATCAAAGCAAAGACCAAGGGTTATAATGTGGAAGGCAGATGAAACAAATTCACACAACTGACTGGCCACCTGGCACATAGAGATTTCAATTGCTAACAGCATCATGTCTTGCCTCATACAAGAAACTGGGGAGAATTCCCCAGAGCTGATCTTCTGCCTGACTCACCCTCTGCACACCTCATGCAACCATCTCACCATACACTCTCATGCAGACTCTGCAACCCTCTACAGTTCACCCACAGTCACTCTTCAGTTTTTCCCTCCACATATTTCTCATCTTCCTTCCTTCCTGCAACTCCTGTTTTATTTTGGTTTTGCCTCCTTTTCACATGCCAGCAGCCCTGAATTACCGCAGTCCTCTGTAAGCCTTGGCTAGCACGCTGCCAGACATGAACATTTTAGGTGCAGGGTAATGAGGCTGGCACAATGAGGCTTCTACGCAAGGCCTCTGCATAAAAGAGTAGCTCTTGCCCAGGTCCTGACTCAACTGGAGAAGCAAAATGAAATTTGGGGCTAGAGGGAAGTCATCTATGCACATGTATTTCTCATGCAGACAAGGGACACAAGGTGAGTGCCATTGTCAGCAACCCACAGTGGACAGCAAGATTTTATGGCTACTACAGACTCGGCGATTCCAGTTCACAGGACGGCCACAGAGAAGCAGGAGGCACAGCCATGCAAAGTGACTTGGTGTCAGCCGTGCAACAGACGGGTACACAGGCAGGATCACAAGTCAGATTTCCTCAGCCTCATGGCAGCTGAAGCAATAGGTTTATTTAGTTAAGCAACATCTGGGCTCAAGATGGGGCCCAAGTGAACTCAACAGTAGCGGGTACCGTGCCTCACAACAAATGATTGGACATTTCAAGGAATTACTGTGCTTGGCTTGGTGGAAATGTGAGTTTCACCATACTGATACCTACCTCTGCAGAGCTTTCCTTAACCTCCATCCCCACTGCTGCCTCATGTGCTGGGAACGGAGGAGCAGAAGAGTGAGCACGAACTGCTCGCTTCTAGTTTCCACCATAAGCTGATGGCAATTTCCTAACAGTGCAAAACCAGTCTTGGCATTTAAAACATCTTTCCAACTCAAATAGCTGCATACTGTGGTTTCAAATTTTGCAGCGGGATATTTCTGACTTTTGGCAAGACAATGAGGATTGAATTCACAACATGCCTGATTTACAATAACTAGTGCAGTGTAGAAATATAAACAAAGATTTCTGTATAGTACAATCCATAGCGTAAAGGGACAACTTTATACTGTACTGTGTTGTATCTGTTAATTTGGAACCACAGACACCATGAACAAATTCAGCCAGCTGGCAAAATCTCCCTTCCTGTGGTTGAATTAGTGCTTAAGCAACTTGTCTTCCACAGTTTCAGAAATATCAACAGATTTCCACATGAACTGGTAAAAAAAGCAATGCTAAGCATGCTTTAGCTGGTAGCTAAATGACAAGGGCAGCATCCATGTGCCAGGACTATGCCTGTGTTCAGAGACCCTAGAAAAAAAGACTCCAAAGAGTCCCTGCTGGTTCACACCACCGATCAGCCAAACTAGGGTTGATACTAGTTGGACTATGTGTTTAATGCTGGCATTAGCAGAGGCAATTTTTGTCTACAGTAGAGCTTTCTCTAATTCATCTGAGCAGTGTTCAGTGGGAGCATGGATGAAGTACTTTACCAAAGAGAAAAGTAAGCAGGAGGAATTCAGATCCTCTGGTGCTCTGTGTAATGCGCAAAACCATTCCCACTGCGGTGACGTTGTCTGCATTCCCTTTCAGTTCAGAGCAGTCTGCCAGCTACTACGAATTTCTCGGTGTGAGCAGCTGTCAGGATGTGATTCACCTGTATAGGCTGCTGTGGTCCTCCACAGTCCTCAACATCATCGGGTTGTTTCTGGGGATTATTACGGCAGCCATTCTTGGGGCATTTAAAGACATGGTAAGGCTCACAGTCTTTTGCCTTATGGGAGGATTTCTGTGCTTGTTGACGTTATCAAATGGTTTAAAACCAGGAAGCATAAGTGTTCTAAGGAGGCACTTTAAACATGTTTCCTGTGTGATCTGGGAATCTGGAGTCATACCTGTAGGCTAAGCTGTTGCCAGCTGCTCACAGCTAAGTAGGTCAAGCCTGGTCAAATACATGAATGGAAGGGGAAAAAACAGGCGTCTATGTGAACAGATGCTGGTGATTCACTTAGCGGCATCTTTTTTTCTTCTAATCCAGCATTGAACTTGTGGGTCAGCACAGAGTTCAAGGATGCTGAAACTCAAGTCCTAGGTGTGACTATTGAACTATATGTAGTTCTTTTCCCAAGAATGGGTATTAAGTCTGAAGTACCAGTCAAATTTTTATTTAAACAGTTGTATTCAGGTTACACTAACCTCCTCTTTTGTTTCACTAAGGAATGCCGCACTCTAACTGCTCCCTATGCCACACTGTGCTCATGTGCACCACTGCATTCAGAAGAGGCTGTGTGCTAGGAGGGATTCTGTAATACAGTGCCTCAGCTGTCCAGATTTTCTGACATGTTAAAAGGGTGGAATAGCTGTTCCTGGGATTACTGCGATCAGTGGTCGTGTTTACTAAAGCAATGCCTGAAGACCATCCAAGAGGCTCATGATTTACTAGGAACTCAGAAGAGAAAACGGTCCCAGCTCAAAGAACTTCCAAACTAAATAGGCAGAGGTGTGGGGATGGAGGTGAAATGCAGGAGCTGATGAGAGGTGTGATAGCAGCACAGGTCATTTTAGATCCATGATGTTTCTGGTGACTATTCCAGAGGAAAAAACTAAATAGCAGGACAGGTGAAAAGTAAAAAAGAGGTATGGAGCAGGGAAGAGAAAGCAAGAGAGACAAGTGAGATGTACACTGGAAGGGCAGACTAGAGGGAGGCAGCCAGTGAGCCAAGGACTCAGTCAGACTGGAGGCCATTCAGGCCCTGCTCTGAGTACCCAGTGTCCTTTAGCAAGCATGTCCAGGCTATCTACAATATGTGTTGGGTACTTAAAACATGTGACAGCAGGGCCATATGAACTATTTGAAATTCACCTTTGCTGAGTTGCAAAATGTTTGCTGGAAATATTCCTCCCTCTAGCTTAAGGCAAACAAGCACACTTAGCCTTCGCACAAGAGAAATGTGCAGCTGAGCTGTCCTTTTGTGAGGGAACTCTTGCAAGGAGTTGATAACAAATTGCAGCCAGCCAGTAGAGTTGCAGCTGCAACTTTCCCAGCTTAGTTGATCCCCTCCCTGTGAGAGGAGCAATGGCGGAAGGGGAACAGAAACCACCGCAGTGGGAAATGAGGGCAAGAGCAGCTATGTGAGGAGGGGAAGGCAGGGGAAGAAAGTGTTTGGTAGAGCACTGCAGCTTTCCAGTGCTGCTAAGTATTTCCCCTGCTTAGCACATGCAAGTGCCTCCGCCAAGTCTAGCTGTGGCAATTGCTAATGCTCCCTGAGGTGGGAAAGGGTACAGAAAGCCAGCCTGAGTCCACCTAATCTATCTTGCACAAACAGATGTAGGTGGGATTTGGGCTGATGCTTTGTAACAGGGTGAGCTGCAGCCCAGGCACACCTCTGTGCTCTACAGGGGCCATCGTTGCACTGCTCACGAGGGACACCAAGCCAAGGAGACGTTTCAGGGAGAACTGGGGTCTCCATGACTTGGCATATTCCCTTGTTGGGAGGCAGAGCCTAGGTCAAGGTCTGGGTCTGACTGGGCAGTGTAAAGCCATGCAAAGAAATCGCAGCAGCAGTGGATGTGCAGCTTTCCCCCAGGCTCGGCTGGAGTGAGTCTGTCACTGTTTTAGTTGAGGGCTCCGGCTAAAAACCTGATCTGAATAAGCTGTTTAATGTCTCCTCTGCAGCAGGAGTGAAAAAACACCCTCACTAGCTTAAGGAAAAGATGAGTTTGTCAGTTAACTCAGCACAGGAGCCACACTACGCTTGTGAAAGTGTTACTAAAGCAGCAATCCAAAATGTAATGACCGCTCCTTGCTCCTGCCTGTGCTTTTTCAGGGTCCTTTTGAGTAACATACCAGAGCTGGTTTGCTAATCTGCTACTCGCTTTTGTTAGCAAAGAAGTAACTCTTGGAGTAAGACAGGGGCCAAGAAAACATGAAGCAGAAGAGGGAGAGAAAGAAAGGGGCCCGGGACTGAAAAAAAAAAACCCTTTAAAATGTGCGGGAGAACAATTTTCTTGCTTTCAGGATGTCACCTTCCCACAGAAATGTTCATTGGCATTTTGCAGGGAGAGCTGCGAAGTCTGCTGAAACTCCTCAGGACATTGCACCGAGGTTGACTTCCAGAAAACATAGGGCCAGCCTCACTAGTCAAACAAAAACCATCATGTTTACCTCTGGGGAACTCTGGCAGCCAAACCATGTTACAAAGGGGAGAGTTTGCAAAACAGTGCTATTGCCTTTAAACCCATCACATTTCCTGGACAGAAAAAAAAAATGAGTGTTGTTTTGGTTGTTGCGGGTTTTCTTTCTTGTGACAAATTCCCTGCTGACCCTGGCACGCTCCTCGTAGCTTTGCTGCCTGCCAGAGGGCCATGCTGGCTCAGTGGGAAATCTCTCATCCTCTCCTGACCCCCCAGGTGTCAGCTCTCCATGACCCCTGTGTCACCCATGGGGCCATCCTCTGTGATCTGCTGAATGCTGGAGGAGCTGCACTGGTTTCAACAGTACCTTCCTTTTCAGATATACAGTGTGCTTTGATACAGGACGTCAGCGAGGCAGTTACCTTTAAGAGGTACAGTCAGCTTTAACAAAAAGCAGATTAAGATATAATGTAAATAGAGCTATATGTAATTGGACTATCCAAAATGGTAAAAACCCATGATTATTTCTTTCATAACACAGAGGTAAAGAAGTGCATGGAAAACTTCACTTGCTGGTACTAAGAGTTAATCTAGAAACTCCCTTTCCTGCCCTGGTATTCATCTGATGACCTGTAGATGTTTTCCTGACACTCCTTACCAAGGAATCCGCCTGCCCTGAGTTTAAGGTTGCATTAATAAGAACTACTGATGGTCCTGGGGCGATATCTTGTTTTTCTTTTGGGTTTTTTTCCAATTAGTCTGATTCTTGGAGTCCTCAAGGGAATCTGGACAGATTAATCATTGCCTTATCCCCTCTCCTCTTCCCTCACCCTGCTCTAAAAACGAAAAATGAATGAATCCCTAATTACTGAGCTATTTGTCATATGTTCATGTCTTAGCACTTGTGCTAAGGTGCAGTCTGACATCAGAAGTAGTCGTAGCTCAGAAGTAAATGCTTTGGCAGGTCTCTGTCAGATCAGCGAGCTCATCTGCCTTGCTCTGCAGCCACACAGCCCAGCACCCAGTGAGAAGCATCAGTTTCCCCACGCTCCCTGACCCCAGCTGCCCGCATGGCACTGGCAGCCTCCCTGGCCAGTTCACAGCTCCTTATCTCTTTGACTTGGGTGGTGTTTCAGTTTAAAATGTCTCCACCTACCTATTTTATGTGACTAACATAGTTACTGGAATACTTGATAAAAGCGTCTAACCAGCTCCAATACCTGCAAATCGTTGCTGGCTCCAGGCTGAGACCAGATAGCCTGATAATAAGGTGGATTTGGGGTGGATAACTCCCGATTACTGTCTTCTAGGACTGTGTGATGTTCATCCTTAGCAGTTGGAGACTGTTGCTGGTATGGATGAAGAGAACGTAAGAGGACTGTGAGGTTCCCAGGAGAAGGACAGCAACACTCAAAGGGACCCACTCCAGGAAGTTGGTGGCCAATGCAGGACAGGCATCTGTGTTTCACATTGGGCAAAACAAGTGTTTCCTGCCATGTTTATGTCCATAGCCCTCTTTCACGGGCACCCCCTTGCCGTGGGGAAAGAGCTTGCGTGCCCTTGTGAAGTTGAGAGCTATGCTGGTGGTGGCATATGCCTCCGGTAGGGTCTCCCAAGCCAGACAGGTCTCAACTGAAGGGTCAGACAAAGTGTGTCCACGGGCAGGATGGGCTCACTAGCCTTCGGGCAACCATCCTAGGAGAAGGACAACTCTAACTCCAAACCCGGGCAGATGGAGCTCGTTTAGCCCTGTAAGGCCATCCATCTAAGAGAAGGATACTCTAACCAAACCTACGACCTGAGGACTTCGCTGTCACTGTCCAAGCTCGCTTGGCCCTGGCAGATGAACCTCAGGTGTAAAGGGTGGGGCCAGTCTCGCGCACGCTGCGCCTCACCTAAAAAATCCACCGCGCAGGCTTGAAGGGTGTACTCACGTTTGCAAAGCCCTGTAGCGACAGGCAAGGGACAAAACGGCAATACCACCCAAGGAGACCCTCCGGTGTGCTCTTTGCAACCGGTCTTGCCTATCCCGCATTGGCCTTTTCAGCCATCAGCGCGCTTGCAATAAGTGTGGGCAAAGCCCTTCCCAAATCTTCGTCCGCGAAGCCAAGCCATGATGATGTCCATAGCCAGAAGGATCTGATTCACCAGGGCCTCCCTTCTCTGGGGAGGGGCATGTTCTGGGCATAGGCCCAGGCCTGGCCAGGGTGGGTCATGTTGCTGGCCCCAAACCTTTGGGTCTGAGGCAAGCTTGTTAGCTGCTTCTCGCTAGTCCTGTCTGAAAGACAGTGTCTCTCCATTTCTCCCCGCCATATCCACCCAGCAGGGTGGGTAGAAAAGAATAGTTTTGAGGAAGGTGCCTTGAAGGTGAGAGACTTGCCTTCTCCCATGAAACAGGCTTTCTGCTTTTGGACGCAGCCTGTCTCTGCACCAGCTCCTGGGGTGCTACATTTCTCCAGAGAGCTAAATCCTAGACTTTCAGGTAACTCATATGACCTAGACAATGTTTTCCAAGTACAAACACACTCAATAGACCTCTTTCTCAATCACAGAGAGATCTCACACTATCTCCAGAGGATGCAGTGGTTTATGTCTCTCACTGATAAATCTGAAAGGAAATGCCAAAAAAAAAAAAAAAAAAAAAATCCTGGCTGCTGCTTTCAGCATTTGTCTGGCAAACACTGTATTTTATTATTGCAGTAAAAAGAAAATTCCATGCTCTCATGTAGAGGAATCTGCTAATAAAAACAAAGGAGAGAAAAGAAACCACTGGATTTGTCTTGCTTTGCAAAGCAGAGGGACATGAAAATCTTGCACAGAGCTCTACTGTCCTTCACAAATGGTTATACAGCACAAAGTAAGCCCTCTTTAACATTCAGCTTTTGCTCTCTTTTTTTTTTTTTCTCCCCTAGTTGTACCAGCTGGTTTAATATAAGCTATTACTACTTCCTGCAAACCTCATCTCACATTGCAGTTAAGGGACATGACAATAAAGCCACGGGATATGATGAAGGATTTTGTGCAGCAGGAATGACATATGCACCTGGGAGGGTGATGTGGAACAGCCAGGAGCAAACTCCATTTCACAAATAAGAGGGAGCTGTGAAAGAAGAGCAAGTGGTCTGGAAAGCGAGATCTTCGTAGATCTGTGTAGGGAAAGCAGAGAGAAAAGACATGAGGTCATCAGGTAGCTGCTGTTGGAAAGAGTCAAGTCTGCAGCAAACTGTGAAGTACGGGGTGTTTGGTGCTGGAGTGAAGAAGAGGCAGGCAAAGCTGTATGCTGTGCTCTTCAGGGTGTCTTGGGTCTGGAGTCCTGCCAGTGCTTCTGTAAATGGTGCTAGGGAAGCACCAGCAGTCTTTTTCCAAGGGAAGAAGCTTAAAATAGCTGAATATTTCTGGTCAGAAAATTCACTCCAGATACACCTTCTTGTCATTCTGTCTGGTATCGTCTTGGAAAACAGAAAGTTGTTAACTTGCATAATTGCTTGTGTTAGGACCAGTTCCTGCTCCAGCCCCCTCTGCTCTGTGCTGATATATTATTCTCTTCTATGCTCAACAGGTACCTCTGTCCCAAATTGCTTTCAGTGCCGCACCTCCTCCTCAGATCCTGTACAATCCTGCCCAGCAGATCCTGACATACGCTGGGTTCTGTCCTTCTGCAGCAACTATTTCTACATATCCATCCTACCCATTACCTCTGCAGGTACAGTACAAAACTCCATCAGAAAATCATAAGCTGCTACTTGGTACAAACTCTACAGTAGTATGTCTTGGCTCCTGGGGGTTAGAAATGAGGCAAGGAAGTTGGATCCCAACTCACAGACTTGTCTCTGGGATGACTTAGTCTGGGCCTAGTTCTCAGGTCTGTTCTCAGATCTCAGGCTTTCTCTTCAGAAGGATGAGCTGTTAAGTCATGCTCCAAGCCTGCGCTGCGTCCAGCCAGAGCTGGCCTGGAAAATGTAGGGAGTGGTGCTGAGGATGGTGTTTGCTTTTTTTTTTTTTCTCCAAAGTGCCATCAAGAATGTAGGGTGAGCTGGTAAATAACTGAATGTGCAGAGACCCTGGAGCAATCATAGGAGTTTTTAGATTTTTAAGCACAGTAAGACCGTTTTGCTCCATCGAATGGCTCGTACTTTGGCTGTGTAGTGCTAGACCAGTGGGTACCACAAGTTTTGCAATTCCTTAACTGAAAACACTGCATGCTTAGCATGAACTAGTTGTGGACCAGCTCCCCATAGCCTCCTGGGCTACATCTGTTCAGGGCCAATAAGCTATGGGGCACAAGTACTGGGACAGGCTGATCATCCAGTGAATTGGTATGCTCCTGGTATGGGTTTGGCCCAGACCACCTAATGGTCTCCCAACAATGCCCAGGAAGGGGTCAGGAGATGGCAAGGGCAATGAACCATTCCTGGTAGGTATTGTGTATGCAGTCACACTGGTTTGGTGGTAAGAGTCCAGCTGTAGCAATGTGATATGTGCTGTGCCAGTTGGCTTCAAAAGCAGAGAACAGTCCTTGGCACATCTTCTTTATTAACATAAATGGGGCCAGGCATTTTTGGAGACCATGGGTTGAGAGAAAAAAAAAAAAAAGAGTACACTTGGAGATCTCTTTTTGTTTGCTTTTAGCTGAAAAGCTGCACTGTTCTGCAGAGTTAAGTTAGCACGTAGCCAAGAGTAGAGAGAGAAGGAGATAAAAAACAGACGAAAGCAAGCGATTAAGCTGAAAAGAAGCATTTAAGTAGTCACTAGGGTCAATTGTAACTGTTCAGTCCTGTGTCCACCGAGAAACAGAAATACATCATATTTACCTCAAATTTTTAAGTGCATCCCAAAATAAACACAGTTCTTTTCCTAGATTTCTGTTTCTAAGAATTATGTCCATTTGTCTTCTCTCATAACATTCTTCATAACATTCAGAGGCAGACACCACCAGCTGTCCCCAGGCTAGGAGAGGTTAGCGAGAAGCACTGGGGTCCAAAAGTGAAAAAAAACCCCAAAACAAAACAAGCCACCTTCCTACATGTGTGAGCTCATTATGTTGTAGCTTGGAGAGAATTAATTTCTTAATCGGTGTACAAGTTAAGAAATCATAATAAACTTACTCAAAGCTACAAATGGTGAACATTAGAAGCAGGCCTGATTAGGAACAGACAGTAGCTTTACCATCATCCACTTCCATTACTTGAGAGCCGTGGGCTGGATGTAGGTCTTCATGACCCATCTAAGTGCTCCAAGCAGTGCCCAGCTGCTGGATTCAGGCCTTCACAAGCCCTGCTCAGCTGGTCCTGCTTAAGTCAACTACAGGCCCTGAGGCTGGGATTCATTTGGCTAAACAGAGGTGCTGTTGGCATGTAGGTCTCTAGTGTTGCCTGATAATGTGATCAGGTAGCCACCTGGACCCTGATGCCACTCCAGAAGATCCTCTAGTCCCTATGTCACATCTTTGTGGATGTCTGGGATATCCCATGGCATCCTGAAAAGCCTGGACAGCTGAATTGAGCTCTAGCTGTTCACAGTGTAGAACACTCCACCTGAGCTGGGCTATCCTTCAGAGTCCACAGAGAGGCACCTCTCACATGTTATCTCAAGCTAGAGATGTATGAACTGGAGTTGTTTAATCTGGAGAAAAGGAGGCTGAGGGAAGACATTATCATTCTCTACAACTACCTGAAAGGAGGTTGTAGTGAGGTGGGGGTTGGTCTCTTCTCCCAAGTAACAAGTGATAAGATGAGAGGAAATGTCCTGAAGTTGTGCCAGAGGAGGTTAGACTGGATATTAGGAAAAATTTCTTCACCAAAAGGTTTGTCAAGCATTGGAACAGGCTGCCCAGGGAAGTAGTTGAGTCACCATCCTTGGAGATATTTAAAAGAAACATAAATGTGGGGCTTAGGGACATGGTTTAGTGGTGGACTTGGCAGTGTTAGGTTTATGATTGGACTCGATCTTAAAGGTCTTTTACAACCTAAGCAATTATATGATTCTATGAATCTATGTGAGTGATATGAATGCACCCCAAAGGCCTTTCCACTGACTAGGGATAGGATTCAGATGCTACATGTCACTGTGCTGTGCACTTAGCTACGTTTTTGAGCCTTCAACTGAGACATCAAAACCTGAGGCTGAACCCTGCATCCTAGGGGTGCAGTTCAGTTGCCTAAAGATACAGCATCTGAGATGGCCTGATGCTCACAAGACATCCATACAGGGCTTGCTGATGTTGGCCAAGGTCTAATGAGACTCACACATATTTCTGGTGCAGCTGGCAGCAGGTGCCCTTTAACGTTTTGCTTCCACGTGGACCAAGATCCAAGGGCCCTAGGATGTACCTCTCTTCTCAGTGTTCCCTTTGGCTCACCAAAGCTTTACCTAAACACTGTTCCTAATTCCCTGCATTTCACATTGCCCTACACCTGCCTCCAGTTGGGGCAGGGTCACACATGGTGTTTCAGTACAACAAAAGAGCAAAAACTTCTTCAGATAAGGGTTAGGGGGGGAAAAAGAAGTGAATCAATGCCAGTTAATGAAGTAAAACAGTTAGCAGTCAATTACCAATTAATAACTCTAATTTGATCCCTCGCCTCAGTCAGAGGAAATAAAAAGCCATAGTTTCTGCTCCTGGGAACACATCCCACCTTAGGTTAGTCTGGCTTTCAACAGGCCTAGCCTCAGTGTTGCCCTCACTTGCATGGACTGGAGCTCCATTCGCTCAAAGGCTATGAACCTGAGCTCGCCTGTGGCTCCCACCACTGAGCAGATTCATTCCTAGTCCTCTGATGAATCCAGTATCTCACTGAATTACTAGTTGCTGGAGGGACAAACAAAGTGTTTAAAAAATCACAACCTGAGCTGCTGGTAAACGCGCCTCAGTTCACCTCCTGCTTCCTTGTCCACAAACAGAAATCAGCCAAATGCAAAAAAGAAAGGGCGCTAACAGGATTGCATTTTGACAGGGCTGTACCCAGCATTTCTTTTGTTTACTGTGGCATGTGCTAACAAAATCACTCATCCCTTACTGGTACGGTTCAGTCATGACTAGTCTTGGTAACAGGCCTGCCAACTGGTCAGGTCAATGATTAGCTGTGCAGGAACTGGTGGTGATGACAGCAGTAAGGGTTGGGCCAGACATTCTTGCCAGAGGAGAACTCATTACAGAAGCAATTCCAGGCAGACAGATGAAAACAGTGGCTGCAGTTTTAGGGGGGGAAGAGAAGCAACAACTCCAAAATAAATTAAAAACCAAACCACCTAAAACCACGACAACTATGTTTGGAGCCAAGCTAGCTAGCAGGTCTGTCAGTATACCTGCACTGCCTCCTGGAGAGTTAAAGGGCACAGACAACCCTCATTTCAGGACGTCCCCGTTCTCACTCACTAAGTCACCCTGTGGTACAAATGCAGGACAAAGTTCTCCTCGCCGTGGGGGTTTGACCCAGGGCAGCAGCCCCTGTTCACTGGGAGCCCTATGGAGAAGCCAGGACCTGTGGCATGGTGTCTGCCAGCCGTGGACAGCTCTGAGATGCCATTGTCCAAGTGCCAGCCCTGGTACTGGCCTTCTAGATGATGACTATTAAGTTTTTTTAGCAGCAGAGAGCAGCATTTACTTGCCCGGATTTTTCATTTCCCTTGAAAAAGACCCATGATTACTAATTTTTGTTTTGTCCTGTTTTTTAAATCCCAGGCACTTTAGGCCTGAACCTGAGGGGAGCTGAGCACAGCTCTTCTGATGAAGCCCATGGACTGGCATGCGCTGGCATACGAGGGGAGGAGTGAAATCCTGACCCTCGAAATCAATGGCAAAACTTGGTTTAAAGCAGAACATTATTCCCTAAATGCCTTCTTTTGTTTTAACAAACTGCTTGTTCCTGACCATGAGCTGCTTCCCAAGCTCTATGTTTTGTGCCTCTTCCAGCCAAAGCCCCATTACAGCTGAGACAGCCAAAGCGAAAGACCTTCAGGGAGACGCATGCCTGCCTGCAAAGTTTTCTCTTAAGAGGGGGCTGCATTTGTCACAGGAATAAGACCTTGCACTTATGCAAGGATTACAACTGAGATTAATTACATCTGAGCTAATATAGATTTCATAGTGATGCCTGGAAACAAGCAGCTACACCTAACCTAATCACCCAGCCAGGTGCAGGGCCGCACCCAGAAAGCCAGAGCATCTTTTCCTGCAGAAATTCCTGTTCTGCTCCATTGCCTGGCTGTATGTGCAATGTCTATTAAAAATGACTTGGGTTACAGACAGAATCTGGTTTGTTTCACTAGACACCATCATTGCTAGACTTAAGCAGGTGCTTTAAAACTAAAGCGAGCGTTGTGCTTGCGTGGGAAATCTAATCATGGGGCTTATTATATAACACTTACATGGCAGACACTTAACACAGGGCTGCAAATGGGCTTGTAATCCTTTACTGAAGAAATCATATTTCTCTGTCTATATGCAGCCTGCCAGCAATTTTCCAGGAACATCGTCTACTGACATTTCTTTATCAGAAGAAACTCAGCCTCCATCTCAGTCCAGCTCCAGCTATGGTCTTCCCCCCAACGCTCCAGCCCTCTATACACCGACTTACTTCTTGCCTGGAGAAAAGCCTCCACCATATGCACCGTAGAACAAAGAATTTATTTTAGGTAGCTGGTAGGCTTTTATTTTGTGTTTAAGAAATCTCTGGAAACTGTGCTGTGCAGGCACTAGACTTCCCAAGGAACCCAGCGCAAAGTGTGTCACGGCCACTCTGCTTTTACTCACAACTCACCGTGAGCAGAGCAGAACCCTGGAAACGTAAGGGCAGGCATATCACCAGTGGGGTGACCAGTCACCCCCCAGTTTGCCTACAGTCAAATGCAGTGTTGCTTTCTGGCTACCATAAGCATGAGATGTTTCCTTCTCAATACACTGCAGAATTAATTTTCTTCAAGAGGAGAAATGAAGAAAACACTCTGGATAGATGTTCTGCTTTCATAACCAAGATAGAGGGGTTTTAGCCTCTGAGTGGGTAGTCGGGAGCTCTCCAAGTCAGTTATTTTGGGTAGGAAGAGACCAGGTGTTTGTTTGCTTGTGCTATTTATTTAATAACCCTTTTTGGTAAAAGTGCTGTATGAATAAAAAAAGTGTGGCAATTATTTTACAATAAAATTGACTGTGTATATTTATACTGTACCTAAGGCTGTGTATTATTTGTAAGGACAGGGAAGCAAAAGAACAGAGGAGAAAGCACCCTTCTGAATATTTCCCTTTTTCAAGTTTCAAACAGAAATGTTAATTTTATTGGGACTATTCTATCTGAACTTTGTCCAGACTACTCTGCATAGTAAAATATCATGTCAGTGTGCTAAAGATGCAATTTCCAGACAGGTACGTTTAAGCTACACTTTAGTGTTCATATTAACTCCTTTCTAGTCAAAAGAGGACCACAACCAAAACCACTCTATGTTGAACCCTGGTTATTTATTTTTAAACTGATCAAGATCTGATCCAGACATTGTACAATGACTGAAACAGAATGGATGAAGGATCAGAATGCCTTCATGTATTTTTTTATTTTCTCCTATTGTATAGAGACAAAAATACACTGACAAAGCTAAGCAGCAATACCTATAGCAGTGCCATTGACAGGAACCAAGTCTTGTCCCTGTTATGTGCACCCTGCCCCCTCACTGTGCATCATGTTAGCTGGGAACCCTCTTAGCATATGGCTGGAGTATTTCAGGGCAGGAGTGGCTGCACCAGCATGAAAACCCATCAGACCGCTGCATCCCTTCACTGCATTTTGCTCCTGCAGGAAGGGTGGTGGTTGGCGGTGCTGCTTGCTCTATAGATCTTACAGTCTAGACAGCAATGAAGCCATGAAGTCCGGTTGGACTTGATGATCTTAAAGGTCTCTTCCAACGAAAACGATTCTATCATTCTATGAAGCTATAGAAATTTCCTGAAAGGCCAAAGAGCAAAGCAGGGAAAGGAAGGTATTTCTCATTAACGTTTTAAGCAGCTGCTTCGTATTATGAAAATACTAAAAAAATCCCTATACAAACAAAAATCAGCCTACTTGACAGTTTCCTTTGAAAGGAAGTGACACCATCAGACCAGCTGAAAATAGAAAAAAGAAATATTATCCTTTTACATAATACTTTCCACCTCTAAAGAAATTTCTGTTAATTCATGTGTTGTACCTCTATGTATAAAAAGCAGATTCAATACTAATATATGTAAGATCAGTGGTTAATTTATATGGATCATATTTTGTTCAATTACGGCTTTTATGAGATGCAAAGTTTTAGGTCAGTGATGTTAACATCAGTGACAAGGTGCCATACCTTGTATTGTTGACTAGGTGAGTTACATAATGCTAGCTGAGAGAAACAGAAGTCAGAGAGAAGACAATTATTTTTCTTTTTAACAGTAATTTAATGCATCCAAAATGCTTAGTTCTGGTGCAAATGCATGCTGTGAAGAGCACAATCACCCTGATCATGAAATAAGTGGAACTACACATTGACTTCTTTTTACTTGCTATCATGGAAACCACCTGGGTTCATTTTGGGGACTCAAAGTCCAGAACAGACTTGCTTCCTCTGAGTTGAGCACCTAGACTGCTAACATAAAAATAAATCAATGTTTTTCACTGAGGAGGAATGAAGGAATGCTTATCGCTTCTTTCCCCTTCTCAATGGTATATACAAGCAGCTACCTGTTCCCCTTCTCAATGGTATATACAAGCAGCTACCTCTTCCTCCTGCATGGTAACTGCTATAGGGCATTAAAAACAATCCAGCTTGACACAAAAGAACCTCCCTTTTCCATCATTCTCCAGACTTACAAATCCTGTCTTTCTCTTCTAAACCACATTTTGGGTCAAGGTGCACTGTGGTCTATGCAAAATATCTCCACATACATGCAATGTATGCAAAGTCATGAAGAAATTTTTGCTCTGAATTAGATTGGTTTGGAAAATGGAATTATAGTCTTGTTCACATAATATTAAGTCTGAAGCTACAGAGTACGATACTGTACCACAGGATTCACGTTTCCAGGATCCAAAATAATTCTGGCCTCATAAATAGTACCACTTACATTAACACAAAGGTCAGACATGTTTATGACTCATTTATGCCGTGTGGTAGTTTTTTGGGAACCACCACAGAAATTATACAAAAATGTCAGACGTAAGACTATTTTGCTAACATGCTTCCTTTGAAAAGAACAAAGTAAAACAGGGTTTGTTTCAACTGCTTGGTTTAAAAAATAGATGTCTTCCAAGTTTGTACTGTTTTCATTTAGAGCTACTCCAAGTTAAAAAGATCGGAGAAGTATTTTGGTAGGGGACTAAAATAACCAGGAAAAACTCACAGAAAACAGAACACTGCAGCGTGGAAGTGCTATTAACCACAGTATCTTCAGGATTCCTGGCTCTTACTGGAGATACTAATGTAATGTTTCTTGGGTTCTCCATCATATCACAAGCTGATCCAGAGTCATCAATTCTAACAGAAAGAACTCTCAGGAATAATGTAGTTTCTGTTGCTCAATAAAAAATGCAGAACCACAGAACTACTTCTGGGTTTTCCTACCCATGTACACTCTGCCCATAAGTTACTGCTCAGTGAGCAACTACCCTTTCAAATTTGCATCTCGTCATGACTGAGTGTAAGCGTAAACAAGTAGGTAGGTTGAAAGTGATAAAGCTCTGGTCTCTTCCACCCTACTGCATTACTGCTGACCGATTTGGTCACAGTAAGAGCTATGATGTAATGCAGTCTAATGGCTAATAGAGTATCTTCCTCTTCTCTGCTAAACAAAGCAGGAATCCTTACCAAGAAACATGTTTGCAGTCTTCCCCACTTCCAGCCTTTTTTCTGGGACAGTTATTTCTCCACAGCTTGGTCACAGATGTTGTCACATGTGTGGATTATTAGCCTAATCTGTCATCTCTCTATTTGATTGGGCAAAACATGACGTAGAATGACTGGGAACAATTGATAAAAGACCTTGTAGAATCAGACCTTTTCCCTCTGAAACATGGGGTAACATTAGCCACCCTGTATTTGGATTTCCACCACAGCATATATCTATCTTTCTCAGTTCATTAATCTGATGCAAGACAAGGACCAAATAAAGTAAGATTCAAGTGACTCAAAGCAAGCTAGGCAAAGCCCACCCCAACTCCACAAGGGTAGTTTAAAAGTTGAATGCACTTTAAGGCTCTACAATCTCCCATGAGTAACCCCCCACGCATATTCTCACCACAGTGCAATTCAGCCTGGCTAACTCTCACAGTCTCAAGCCTCTCTGCTCCCATGAGGCTCATGGTCAATGAGCCAACCTAAGAATTAAGCAGCAAAAATATGTCATCGCTAGATAATATGCCCCAATTCTTGACAGCTCGTCATTTGCTTTAGCGATTATTGACACAAAAGCCATATGGCTTTCAACTTATCGAGTCTTTTCTTCTCATTGTTTCCTGCTGACCCAACTTTGTTTTTTGCTTCCTGTTGATCAAGAGTTTTTCTAAAGGTCACAACTGAGTCTTCTATCTGTGGTACCAGAAAGAGAGACTCTAGCTATAAGAATAGCAGCAACCATTTTTTCTCCAGCCCAGAAGATATATAATCCTGACATAAGCCCATAAAACCTCCCACCTCCACACAAGAAACCAGACCCACCAAACCAAAAAATCCCACTAGTGTAACCTCCACATCAGCGACAGCCTGAGTCATTACCTCCAAATAACAGAATAATCTCAGTACAGGTAAATTAAAAACTTGTATGTAAATATTTTATTCTCTCATAATTTGCAAATCAGAAAGCAGTGTTTCGTAATAAAAAATAATACAGAATTATTATTTTTCTTCCAGTCCACACTCATATATTACCAGGTTTTCCACATTACAGATAAAACTGTCTCTTACAGTCTAAAGATAACATTCACTTTCAGTATATTCTCTACTTTTGGCTTATTTAATATTAGTCTTTTGAACTATTTACAAATATATTACAACCTTAAAACCTCAAAGCAAAGGAGTATTTCAATAATCAATCTGACACAAGGATCAGTAGCTCCTACATAACTTCAGTGTTTAAGAGAAACTATACACGCAGTGCAGTAGGTCTGAATAATTTATATCTTTAAAAAAAAAGAAAAGCATTGAAAGTTTCTGAGTATAAAACTTTCGCATTGCAGTGGTACCTACTGACCCGCCTCGACTGGAGGACAGGAATGTGAGGTGATGTCACTGTGCTTGTAGAGAGCTTCATCTAAGTCCAGTGCCTTGTTGCTCAGCTTGATGGTCATGCAGCCGTGGTAGGACGCGGTGACTGGAGTGGAAGTGACAGGAACATCTGTGTGAAAGGATAGACAAACGTTTTAATAAATACTTGCCCTACATATGCTCAGATGACTATTACTTTAATGAATTCAAGCTCTCCTTTTCTCCACTCTGAGATTTCTACCTTCTCCCCGCCCCTCTCAACAGAAGGTGAGAGCACAGTCTCAGACGTGGGGAAAACACCATCTGCTCTCACGCACAAAATCCTTCTCCTAGGTTGAATCCGCCCTCAGCTGTTCCATGTTTCTGCAAGGCCTCCAGTCCTGAAGAAACTGTGTGCTGCACAGCAACAAGCTGTCATTCCAGTTGCACACTGTGTTCATGTTGCTCTCCATCTTGATGTTCCCCCACCTCCATCTCTGGATCCCCTACTTTGTCATTAGTGGAGTTGTTTTACCTACCTCTAATTCTCTCCCCCTTCAAAATATCTGCCAAAAGGTTATAGGAAGAACTTAATGACAGGAAGGCTCCTCCTATACGCCGCCTCTACCACTTGACGGACTCATCTTTACCGTGATTATGCTATGTATCAGGTACAAGAAGGTTGCTGGCATTCATCAGAAAGGTGCTGGAATACATCAGTTGGGTTGGTAAGACTAAGGAGACTAATTTTTTCTATGGACATCTGCTGGTGACATACTTTCAATCAGTTTACCAGAGGCAGAAAACAAATAGCAAGGAAGAAGACACTAAGTACAATCCAACAGACTAGAGGAACTTAGTCAATCTTATTACCAACTTCTGTACCATCATGTACACACTGACCTTAAATAAACAAAAAACCCCATGCTGTAACATGAAAATTTATGTCAACTGTGTCCTCTACTCTTCCCCAAAGGTTAGTTTATTTACAACCCAAAGCTGACCCAATCAAGCTGTTTGTGCAACGGAAAGCAATGGATGTCTCAAAGATTATTTAACTTCATAGTGATGCAGGTAGCTAAGTAAACCCCTTATCTTTACACTGAAGCAAGGACAACTTGAACAATAGGTTGTCCTATTGACTTGAGATTACATGCAACTTAAAGGGTTCTGCCTGGAGACATGCAGGGTGAAATCTGAAGCTGATGTGATCAAACACAGCTCAGACAGACTCTGGGACAGAGTGAGAGAAAGAATATTTGTGTGGGATCTGTAAGTTACAAAGAGATACTCTACATTTTTCAGCTTCCTGTCAGAAAAGTAACATTGCTTGGTAGCTGCTTAAACTAATAATATTAGCTATTTCCTATTCCTATGAATTTCATCTGTGAAGTCTGCTTAAGAGAAGGGGGCATCCGTGTTGTAGTACCTCACATGAATGTACGCTACATTTTGATTCAGAAGAATTTGAAGTGTTGGCTTAAGGGCTTGAACACTCATCTAAGGAGTTGTGCGGATTGCTGTTCCACGTGCCACAGGGCTGACTGAAAGATGGTGTGGGCTCTCAGATGGATTTGTAAGATACTATCAAAAATAATAAAAAAAAATTTGTGTTGTAATTGCAAATCAGATCAAATATTCAATTTTCTGTTATGACTACAAATGGATCTGTTTGAAATGTGGTCCTGTAAAGACTCAGAAGCCTTGTTTAAAGGCTCCTTCACCTGGTGGTATTATACACATTGCCTGGAAAAACACCTATGCATCAGATAAATTACATAATTCAGGATTTGCCAGAACTGAAAACACCATAAAAAAAGGTGGTACATGTCTAAAGGTTCCCTCTTATCTCTTGAAACTCTAAATTCTTCCACATCTGCAATATTAGCTGTACTTAGGATAGGACAGACTACATATTTTCCCCCGGAATTCTGTCTTTATTTTGTGGCAAATGGAATAAAGACATTAAGTGTGACCATTATACTTTGTTTTTTCCACAGGGTATGAAAGCAGGGAAAAACCAAAACCGACGTAATGTTTTCAAAATTTGAATGAGCCAAATTCGCTTAGATCCAACCATTTGGTATAGCTATTTAACGCAGAGTGATGAATCCAACCGAAGTGCTGAAATGTTTATTCGTTTAGCAAATGACAAGCTTTCTCAGAGCAAGTGCTGGGTTACTCTCAGTGGCAACAGCAGACCGCAGGCAGAAATTCCCGTTGCTGAGCAGAATAAATCAAAGGGGAAAGTAGCTAAACCTACAGAAGCCAGCTGGGTCTAAACAGCCATAGCTATGGTATCTCACACTTAGTTCTGGGTAATTAAAAACTGGTGCTTCACCCATTGTGGTAGTCTATGAGAACCACGGAGAACTCAGAACAGTGACAGAAAGGGATTGTTTTCTGAGCTGTGAAGGTCTCTTCTGCGCATTTGAGAGCTACTTGAAAGAAAGCAGGTGACCTCTCTTGCTTGTGCAATGGTCAACTTGGACAATTCAATCTGACCCTGAAAAATGCCACATTTGGGGATTTAGCCTTCTTCCCGCCAGTGTGTGAATGTCCCAGAGTGTGTGGCCTCTGCCTTTTAGGTATGACGAGAAGCCGTTTGCATCATCAGCATAAATACTCTGTAAACTCTTGTTCATGGTGGGAAAAGTCAGACCATGTGTCCCAGCACACATGGCACCTCAGCCACTTTGTTCCAGCCTGACTGCTTCAGTGCCTACCGAGAGGCCAACACTGCTGCCTCTCCCTTGCTTGGGCAAGTAAGGGCAAGATTTTGCTTAGCTGCTGGCAACAAAATACTGCTGCACGTCAGACACAGCAGTGTTTCCTTAACTGCATTCCTCAGCAGTAAGGACTGATAAACCAGTTCGGTCAGAACAAAAAAACAACCCCCAAACTTGGCCAAAATTCACGATTCCAATGAAAGTTTCATCTTCCAGGTTCAGAACAGAGGAGCTGACCTCCCACAAGAAGCCCTGCTGTTGCTGAAATGCCAGCGAAACTATAAAGGCTGATAGCCTCTTGGTTGTGCCAGATGTACCCTCTGCTGGGAGGAGATCTGTTAATTGTGCAGTGCTGTGACCAGTTCAAAGAGAACATCAGCCGGGGAGAATCACCACACTGGGCTTCTCAAGCTTCAGTCAAAACAACGTGAGGCCCTGGTACTAACCCCTCAGGGAAGGCTCACACATGTTCCTTATGTTAAGGAAGCTCTGCATGAGCCTGTGGTCCAGCTCCGATGGATTTTCCTAGGTTTAAGATAATGACCCTGCTTACAGCTATCCTTCAGATAAATGATTCCTATTGCTGACCAGGCAAAACCACCTCTTTCTACTTTTGCCTCCAGCAGTCCTCCAAAAGACACAGTCATTCAAGAAAAAAACCATAATCATCAAGCACACTCTCACATCTCTTAAGATGTGCAGGCATGGCAGACAAAGCCTGCTCAAGCAGAAAAAGAGAAGGAGGCTCCCAGCTTGAACGAATGGAGACAGTTTTCCTGACTGCGAGCTCAGCAAGGTGCATTAGGAGCCTGTAGTCGATGCTACAAAACTCACCTGGCAATCCTCCCACGTATGTCTTCACCGCTGACTGCAAAGAGCTCTCCAAGATGGACAGGCTGTCCTCTAACTCAGAGATGCTTAGTTCGCTCTCTCCCGCTATCCCATCTACCCTCAAGGATAAGAGATCTTTCTTGAGGAGGATGTCCACAGAGTGTTCCTTCTTATCGCAGAGATTTATTGCCAGTCTGGACACAACTGTGTTCTCCACAGCCATGATGATAAACTGGACAGCAGGGAAAAGAAGGAAAAAGAGGCAGTGAGCAGAAATATACCGAGCTACGCTTAACCAAGTCCAGGATGACTCCATTTTGACCTTGTTTACAAAGATCTTGCAGTGCCACCAGAGTATTAACCTTATTATTATTGCTAGTTGTGTTCTGAGCTCATTTGCATAGACAAAAAACCAATGAAACAGAGGGACTAATTGTTAGTCACAACCACTGCCTTCTCAGAGAGATTTCTTGGTGAGCCTTACAGAAGTTGTTATATTGCACTGGAAGCAAACAGACTAAAGGTGCTCTACGTGTTTTAGTGAAGTCATTCCTTATTTACACTCGTGTAATTTAGCCCTTGATTATGCATATCATTAAACCAGTAGCTTCAACACTCCATCATAATAAGCCTTTCAGAGCACATGGAGTGACACCTAAAGCCTGTCTCTTGACTACTTTGGGACTGTTACTGATGAGCTCCAGAGACGGAAATTCTTTGCTTATGGCATTAAGCATCTTCTGTGCCAGAAAAACACAATAAAATTTGCCTGCATTTAAGAGACCAGTTCCAGCTTTTAACTAGACCACATTTGGAAAGAGCTCCCTACTAGTGTCCGACACATTACCCATAAGAGGCAGAACTTCACTGTCAGTGAAGCACCTTAGTCTCAGACCACATTCTGAACTGGTGGGGGCAAATAAGCAAGCAGGCAGCAAACCTGATGACTGTTGTTTGAAAAAGACTTTCAGTCCTCAGGAAATAGCAAGGCACCTTCTCTAGAAAAATGCTTAAGTCTGTACCTGTTGTTTCAGTTTCTTTGTGGAGTGATAGTCAATCAGAGACAGTGATAAAGGGACGGATGCTTCCTCCGTAACTAGCGCGAACAGCACACCAGTATCTGTTGCTGGCTGAATTACTGCATTTACTTCTATTTCCCAACTTGTCTTGGTTTCATTTTTGGAAGAAGGTTGTGCTGTAGAAAAAAGAAATGGGTAGCATGAAAAACATAGGACTAGCACATATTTTGGGTAAGCCGTGCAATGTCTGCCTGGAGAAGAGGATAGATGGATGTGCATATGGAGGGACCGCCACATCTCTTTTACTCAAGAAAAAAAAGTCCAAAGCACCTGGAATGTAAAATTAGAGAAGAAAATGGCATTAGTTTCCTCTTGTTACCTTCTGCATTCTGCTGGCTTTTGGAAAGTCAAAGGATAAGGTTAAGCTTTTTTATCACAAAGAGAGATGCAAATTCCCACAGTTGTCATTCCAACACATTCAAAGTACTGCGGCAAGATAGGGCACCTCATTTTTGAATCATTCTTGACTGTCCAAGGATCATTGAAAATCTGACATATAGGAAACGTTTCTGTGAAAGCCCGTGTTAAACTGAAAAAGGATGTAAGGATACTGCACTCATCACCCACCTAATCACTTCCTGATCACCAGCCTCTCATAAGGATGGGTTGTTTTGTCTCACCTGCTGAACTCTGAATTAAACTCTCCGGCATCTTTCTTACTGCACCAGTGCCCTTGTAATTTAATAGGTGATGCTGGCTACAAAGAAAGATTTCAATCCTGCTTCCGCAACCTCCCTTCATAGGAGTATTTGCTTTGCTAGTTCACCACACCCTGAAGTACAATAAATAAGTTCTTTATAAAGCTTAGCTTTACAAAGGAAAAAAAAAAAGAAAAAAAAGGGTTATTCTTGTAGTGAAAAAAAAAAAAAGTAAGAAATGCAGGTACTGAGGGCCATCTCTGCTGAGTGCTGTCACCTGCACTTCAGATGATGCCTTGTCTCTACTTTGCAGCTTTTGAATCCACATGGTACCTCCCTGATACTCCCTGATTTACAATGGCACAGCATAAAAATCCACATAATGATGCACAGAAGGCTTCTGCGGAAGAGGACTTACATACCAAACTAAAATAAATGGTTGGTATGGGTTTAAAAATACTGACAGTTAATGGCACATATAAACAAACAGAATAATCTAGTCAAAGGAAAGGTGCCTTCCTGAGTGCTACATTAGTAAGGCCAAGTTTGGTTTGAAATTTGTTATTACTGTATCTAGGCAAATTTCATGCAGCTTGTATCAAGGACACACTTAGTGCGTTTGTCCCAAGTATAACTTATACCACCCAATGACTGCAAGTTAATCCAATCTTGGACATTTTGCTACAGACAATATTGATTTTCTGTCCATCATAAACTCAAGATACAGCACTATGGCCTGCAGCTCTCCCTATTTAGCAGATAACAGTGGATAGGGCTGGAACCACCTACGCTGCTGACAGAGAGCTGTGAAGCTCCTGATGCAGAAGATGAGCTGGAACCAGCCTGGATGTGAGATACATTACTGGAGCTACAGAGGGAGAACCTAATCCATGCTGGACATCTTCGTACTGGCTCTAACCATCATACATCGGTCTTCCTTTGCTATGAAACACAAGTTTAGCTATTCTCTTTCCATCCACAACTGCCAATCTTTTCTGCATCGATCAACACTGAGTTTGGCATACATGTAAGTTTTAAACTGTTTATTAACCAAGTATGGTTGATGGCAGGACACCAGGTCAGAAATAATAATAAAAAAAAGTAAAAAGTACTTGCCATAAGTAAGATTAAATACAGCAAAACCTCGGCCAGGATAGAACGACCCTCGTCCAGCTACAGAAAAGCACTGCATCTTTTCATTCATCTTTATAGTCTCTTGGATAGTGGTGTCCTCCCCATTCAGCCAGTTCCATGCCCGCATGCAGCCATCCAGACGAGGGTTTATCTAGGAAGATAAAGCAGAACGTCATGTCTCAAACCACTGTTCAGGGAAGAATAACTCATCTTGGGTGTAAAGGAATACTGAAATATTATGATACTAAATAGAAGAAATCATTTTGACTTTTTATGCACATGCAAACCAATTGGTAGCAACCCCAATCCTGCAACCCCAAGCAAGTAAGTGGTCAGTATTCCCCAGGAAACTCCCCTGAGCTAAGCTTGTCTCTACAAGACAGGGGGACACTAGCTAACGCAGGTGCTGATTTGGTTGTATTGATTCTGTTAGCTCCCTACATGCTGCACATTGTTGGTGCAATTTGCTTCTAAAGCTCTGTAACCAAAGCTATGTAAGTGCTGTAATTCTGCATTGCAAATGTTGGAGGCTAACCTGAAGCTAAAACAACCAATCCTTTGTGTCATTGCAAACAGCTTTCATGACTCACAATAAGTGGGACCTGATCATGGTACAAATTGTTGGGTTCTAGCTTAAGGGAGGGGTGCCTGAGCCACAAGATGTGCACATCACTCTGTACACACTTTGGTCTTGTTCTAGTTATGTTATCCGGTACCAACTGTCAGCATTAAAATGTGAGACAGTGTGTAAAGAGAAGGCTCCTTGCAAAGTGTCTAAATCAGTGCCATTACCCCCAATTAAGTGAAGCAGAGAGAGAATGAAGTGTCTGAGCCAGGATAAAAACCTCAGGAGTTTTTGGCTCTCAATCCTGTACTCAAACCACACCCTGAGCTTAGTGTTTCAGACAAGCAGTAGCTTTGAATGACTTCTTGAGAGGAACAGGAGCCTTTCTCAGCTGCTGCACTCCCAGTCACAGAGCCACAAGGTTGTCACCTCATTCAGAAACAAAGAGGTGCCAATTTGGGTTTCAAGGTGCCAACTCTATTTGTGGTGGGCATTCAAAACAGCCTGAGCAGCAGCTATTTCAGAAACACAGCAATCATCCAATCTCACCCAAAGAGTGCCTTAAGTTTTACTTGTAAGACCTATCTACTTGAATTAGAAGGAAATAAAAAAAAAAGCTTCTGGTTTTCCTTGGGTCTTACTAAACTGAAACAGCAAACACAAGCAGCAAAACCATGATACAATATACGTGAAGCACAAACTTCAGTCACAACACAAGAAGTGCCCTCAACGTTGTTTCCAAACCTCATGGGCACAATGGTACCCTCACATGGCAGTGTGTCTACTGACCTTGCAGGGCCACTCATGGTGTCCAAGCCAGCATGACCACCATTATTTTTGTCATGCGCTCCAGTTTTTCTGTGTCCTAATTCTGCAGGCCAAGGGTGGGATACACCTCACCCACACTTACCAGTCAAAACATGAGAGTCTCACCTTTGCTACTGGCTTAGGCTCCCTCTATAGCCAATGGAGAGAAAGTTATATCCAGAAGGTGATAATTCCACCTGTTTCAGGGCAGGTTGAACTGCTCTCAGAAAGGACCTACATTACCCCAAGAGAAGATGAAATCAAGCCCTTCAGGCATGCAAAACAGTATGAGCGATCATGCTATACTCACCGGTAGAATAAGGTCCTTTGTTTTGAAAGGAATGCCTCCTACTGTCAAATTCAGCTGATACACTCCTTTGTCCAGAGTAAACAGATCCCCTGAGACAGCTATTTTCATAACTGCATCCCTGTTGACCTTTATAATCAAACTTCTTTCAAGTTCTTCAACAGAGATCTGAAAAAATAAAATTGCAAATAGAATAATTTAGTATAAAAAGAAGTTGATAAATGCAGCCTCCACTGAAGGACAGATGTGAAATCCCCACAACAGAGAAAAAGTTTCTGTCCCCAAGCCTCTTTGTCCACCTTTTAGGTCACATTCCACCTCAGTATGTAAATCTTTACTCTAGAAAGCAACCTGGCGTTACCCACCTACTTCAAAACAGCTACACTAATATATAAGTGGATCAACTACATGACACTCGTAAGTTGCTGTATGTAAAATATAAATGCAACAATGACTTATTAATGAGAAACTTCCTATTGCAACTGCATGTGAAAGGAAAAGCTGGAAAGACAGATATGTCTTTTGCTGGACCAGTGAAAGTTAATGCAGAAGCCTTCCAGCCAGTCTTTTAAATACTGACCCCTGAAACAACAGCTGATGTCATTTTTGAGAGGGTAATAAAAATGTGTAACAGGCAATATTTTTTCTCTCAAAAGGTCTCTTCAAGTTTTACCTCCGCGTCTCTGAAGAGCTACTTCTAGGAAGATTCTATCACCACTGAAATTTTTTTTAAAATTGGTAAATTTAAATATGACCAGGCTGCACAGAGAAGCAGTATAAAGCAGCCAGCTCTGCAGAGGGAGAGGAGGAGACAAAGCACAAAGCTGACATGCAGCAGGCTGCTGAACAGCAGCATGGATTTTGTTGCCTTGGGACTGGGGTCCTGCTACTGACAGAGTGTTCTGTGGCCATAGCAGAAGACAACCCCTTTCTTCCTGTAGAAAAGAAGAAAGGAGCACACCATAATCTTCAACACAATACTCCTTCTTCCCACTCTGTGAGAGATAGCCCACCGACCCCTCTTCATCTGTACAGCTGAACTCCCTGGGACACTCAGATGCTGCCTCCATCAGCGAGCTGCTGTATAGAACCAAAGATCTACTTCAGCAGTTCTTTAGATCCCAGCTAGTAGGCCAGGTCATTAACATCTTTCTCTTTGCATTTTGAGAGTAACTGTCCCAAAACTGTTTCCATCAGCCGTGCTAAGCTGTCGGTCAGTGGCTTTAACATAAAGGATGCCAGGGTTGAGCATGTTTATACCTGGACACTCCCTTTGCATTACAGTCTGCAGTAAGGAAGATTAAGTGAATGTGATAGTTGAAAAGATTACTCTCACACTACCAACCTTTTTTCCTCTCCTGTGGATTCCAGTACAGTCTTGTTTATATTGCTAAAACACTGTTCACACCTGGTGTACTGCTTTGTGCTGTATCCTGCAGGTCATGAATTTACTTGTCTGAAGCTTGCTTGTTTAAAGTGCCATTTACACCTCCTGACCACATTCCATGGAGACAAACAAGCCAGTCTCAGACAGGCTTTTTTAGGCATTGGCAGGCTGTAAAGTCAGTTCAGTGGGTGGGAACATAAGCCCACAGGTCCTGGCAGCCACAGCCCAAGCAGCTGAGAGACACTGGTTATCTAGCTAAAAATTCACTCGGACACCTCTGCTCGGTATCATGGTCACTGCTGCCTTAATGCATCAGGGTACAGAGCACCACAAAGAGACGGCACAGATATGTCCCTGCTCCTTAGCACAGATCACGGGCAGCGATGCCTGTACTGTGCTTCCTCTGTGAAGAAATCCTGCAACTTGCAGGGCCACCAAAATCCAGGGCCTTCAAGCAGGCAATTCTCGTAGCTAAGGTTTACCATACAGTTAGTCATAAGAGCAGCCAGCTTTGTGTTTTGGACTCATGCCCTGGATAACTCATGGTGCACAGCCAGCACGTTGTCTCTTTGCTGAAAAGCAAGTGGATAGCACTGCAAAGGGACGGGACTACAGGCAGCCGCAGGGTTAAAGCCAAATACGAATCGCTTGTGATTGCTTAACTTTCACTTCTGACATTTAACAGTGCAGGTAAGTCATTATTTTTGCTAACCATACTGTCCTCAGAGCAGTACTAAACTAAACATTGAAAATATGGCAAAATTATGACTTTGTTTGGAATTGCAAACCAGAAGGCAAGCGTGTTCTCTACTATCATCAGTTCGTACATGCCACTTCATCCAGCTGGATTACACACAAATTACTATATTAGAAGTTTTCCCTGAGGCTTGCTTGTTTGTCTTCTCAATGCTGGGAATGATAATTTAAAAATAGACTAGGAGGGATCAACATCAGAGAAAATACCTAGGTAGAAATATTGGCCTGAATTTTTGAAAATGCCTTCATCTTTCCCTAAAAGTATGCAACTTTTGCTCAAGAGACCAAATTACATACAATGCTGGTGCTTTTTCTCATGTTTTGCTTTTAAATAGCCATTGTTTTTTCATCTGCTGAGTTAAATGGTAAAATTACCATTTTCTCACAGCTCCTATAAAGTTCTCTCAAGTATGCAAACTCCACTGTTTTAGGTCTAACCAAACTAAGGGCTTGATCCTGTGCATATGGAAGTCTAGACTAAAGCTCCCAAACTGCATTTGAGTCTGGACTGTGACCTCTGAAGCTTGTTAGGGTTGTGCTTCACAGAAGGTGAGGTTGAAATGTACACGCAAGTCCATACTTAAAATGAAATGTATGGCTACATGTTTTATAAAAGGAGACAGATAAAAAGGAATAAGCCCTCCTCAAGAGGATTTCCCACATTAAAAACCATGCCTGGCAATGGAAAAAGGAAAAATGAGGGAGGGGATAAAATCAACAAACAGTTTTATAATTGTATCGCTCAGCCCCATAGACTAAATGGCATTTAGAGAGAGAGGTGACAGTGGATGTTAAGCAGAAGAGAAAAAGTACTCATAAAGTAGAGGCAAGGGATAAGAAAACAGAGCAGAGAAAGGAGAAATCAACAGCACCCCAGCAATGCAAGCAGCATCCCAATTCTCAGAGGTGAGTCAACCATGAAGTCAAGAGTCTAAAGACTCCTTCCTCCTCCTGCCATTCATCTGTGGGTAAATCTTTCTGCCTTTGGCCAGTATCAGGCACAGCATTAACAGTTTCACTTTGAGAGACAGCCACCAGAGCTCTGGTCACTGACCTGCACGGCACAGCACCCACAGCTTGGTCTGCACTGTCCCAAAATGTCTTGGGGAAGAGTTTCTAGGGGATTTATACAATCTCTCAGAAAACGTGCAAAGAGCACCTGGGGATAAGAGCCCTGACACTGATGACTAGTAGGAGACCAATAATTCTTGCCTAAAAATGATACTTACTTTTATCGTACTGCCTTCTCTCCCTGCAGAAGGCAAGCACAGCCTTTGTTTACCCCTAACTCCTACGTGTTTGACCATTTTTGTATTATTTGAAGAAAGAAAATACATTTCATCTGTGTCTCCCAAAACTAACATGGGAAAGTTTTGTAATTGCTTCATAATGAGGTCTGTCACTTAACAAGTATGTTACGCTCCTGTGTTAAATGGTTTGGCTTGGTAATGACTCCTTTTTGTGACTCCCAAGTCACCCCAATGGCATCAACTCTGCTTTTCAGGTCCTCTCTGTGCAGGCACTTACAGGATGCTTTTCATGATCCTGTCACAAACAGCAGCACCCATGATGCTTCCAGAATCACCAGGAGATGTTCTGCGAGGGTGCCAAGAATAGGAATCCTTACAAGCTCCAAGATGCAGTGCATTGTCTGGTGAGATTGCTGGGATTATGTTATTAGTAAACAGAGAGGTTCTAACAGATCCCAATTTCTTTACAAGGGAAATGGTCTATTTTGTATATAAACAAGCTGGAAGACTTTAAAAAAAGAATACTGCAGCATTAGATATTTGTCAAGGGCTGAGACAATCTAAGCCCTGTGACTAAACAAACAAAAAAATGAATAAACAAAAGCAACCACACATACGCCATCACAAAACACCAGCTACAGAGTTCCTTTCCTCTTAATCCCTTCTGACCCTCACCCAGAGGGCATCTTCTTGAACTGATGTGAAGTCAGCTTAGCACTGCTGCATCTCAAAGGCCCTGTGTCTCTGTTCTGGTTATGCGAATTAGTGATGCAGTCTAGTTTACAATGGATATAAACTATAATTCAATTTATTAGGAAAAACATCCCATTCTCACCTTAGAATGTATAATGTACTGGCATGCATTGATTGTATAGATAGGTTGGAAAAGCATCTTCTCAAGAATACACTAAGTCTAGCTGTGCTTGACAGAGCCTGACAGGAGCAAGCCAAGAAAGGGTAAGATCTCAGCGGTGGTCTGGACTCACCGTTTGCCACATGCCGTGGTTGATTAGTGGTCCACTGCTGGTCACGCGCCCTATTCCGTTGTATTTCAGCTGCAGCTCTAGCCGTCCTTTGCGCAAAGCCAAGACGACCCATGTGCTGTCTTGATGGCCTCCAGCAAAGAAAAGGATACCTTCAGGATCAAAGGTTCTAAAGTCGAACTCAGCCACAAGTCTGACCGCACAGGTGCCAAGAAATAAATTAGTTATGCAGAGTTCAAAAACCACAGAGTACTTTCCATACAGATAGCATCAATTCTAGCAGTTATAAAGTTCTGATAAAGCATACTAGCTTTTAATGCACTCTTGAAAGACTTAAGCTGTGAAGACGAGTTTTAAAATAGTGTCAAGAACAAAGAATACATTACTGTACTTCAGTAATTGTCCTAGGAGCTCTGTGGTCAGGTTTGCCTTTATCCAAACCAGTAATTGAGAAAGTTACTGCATATTTTGGACTCCATAATCCAAACAAATAATGATGGTCATAGGACCTACTGTTACTGTAACAACTTAACTCCAGTGCATGCATTAAAGCCAGACAGCACATTCAATTGTCATTCTAAATCGTCCTCACCTTGTCAGTTGTTTCCTTTTGAAACGCAGCCTGATAACAGGAGTGCCGCTGAACATCCTCCCCAGGTACAAGGATTTAATACTCTTTCCAACAGCAAATGGCACACATGGTATTATGTTCTATAATCGAAACACATTTTTGAGTGCTTATTCTTCTCACACAGAAGAAAGAGAATCAGAGAGTATGCCTCCTCCTCTTCTCTCATGTAGTTAAAATACATAGAGTAGGTTAGGGCACTTTAATGTTTATACTCTCAAAATACAGTTGTCTTGGTACTGAGAACATTTCCTCTTTCCTTTCCTCCTCCCTCCTATCTGCCTTGGAGGAGTGTTTTCCTGTTGCAAAATGAAGTCATAACGTGCAGAATAAAGTTTTCTACTGCAGCTTTGTGCCTGCAACAAAAGATGGGCTACGAACTTGCTGTTGGTTGGGTTCCACAGAGGCAGTCTGCTGCTGAAGCCCATCCACCTCAAATGTCTGAAGGATGAAAGTGGCATTTGCAAGTGCTGGTCCATCAGTTATACCATATGCCCTGAGACCGTCACATCATCCTACTGGGTCTAACTCAGAAAAGCTTGTGCAGTCAGAGGTAACTCATTGCCAAACAGTGGGCTGGCAGGGCTATCGCTGGCATGCTATTTTTGGAATGGGGACAGGAGGAGCCCAAGAAGAGAGACTTTCAGAAGAAAGTTGCTTTTCAGGAGAGCTACTCTCCCCAGCTCACACAACTTTGCCAATACGATTCCCTCCTGCTGATCACACAGTTCAAATGGCTTTGATCCAGAGCTTTGTCAGTTACTCTTAATTGCAATGTAAAATAAATCTCTGTTCTGCAGTTATGGAAATGAAGACTAACATACCTCACAGGTATTCATGTCCCGGGAGAGTTTTACTCCCCCTCTGCCATCGCAATGACAGGTATAACTCCCTGGCAAGTTGACACAGGTCTGTTCACAGAGCTTTTCTTCACATTCATTTATATCTACACAAAAACAGTAGAGAGGAGAAAACATCCATTGAGTTTGTTTAAACATGAATCATCTGGGGCAAAAAAAACCATTATCAGTGCTGTTTTGTAGCACCTTTCATTTGAGCATGCTTCAGCGCTCCGTAGCCAGTACGCACCCTATGTCACATCTTTACAGGAGGAAAGAGTTAGAATTAGCATCTGTACAAATCTTATTTTTTCACAGATAGATTCCAGCTGCCCAAAGATACCCAGCAAGTCAGTGGGAAGGCTGTAAGTAATACTATGAATTCCTCCCTTCAAGGCCCCTTCTGCTACGCCTATGCTGACTGGCTCCTGATCCTTCAAATCAGGTTCAACTCAGGGACTGCTTCTTCATTGCTTCTCAGCAGCTGGATCCCCAACAGACTAAAAGCTGAGTTTCTCATTCATTATTTTCTTTTTTTTCTTTCAGCTTGTTTTTATCTGCTTCACAAACAAATGCAGGAAAACAAATTGTGATGACCCACAGGGATCTCTTCAGGCAGAGATAAACACTTAGAGCCTGGCAGGGTAAGTTGGCATGTGCTTCAAGTCATTACATTAACTTAGACAAAAGGCAGGGAACAATGCTACTTTTGGAATACTTTCAAAACTTACTCCATTGAGAAAGCTTGCCGGCAGCGTAGCCAGCAGAACTGTGCGTGGTTTCAATGCATATTAAGCTCCTAGTTCAGAGTAATACCACAAGGCAGGTTTTGAAAGAACAACAGCTACTGCTCTGTAACTTTTCTTGTCCTACAGAGACAGCAACGTGCACAGATGCTTCTGAGCTTCCACCAGATCTTGTACTTGTCATAAATTCAAGAAATCTCAGTACTCTGGCTCATACAGCTTGATTTAAGGCATCAAAGATGACTTGCAAACTCAATGAACTCAAAGATGACTTGCAAACTGCAAACTCACTCACAACTAGGGAAAGGGAACAGAAGTCCAGTGTGTATTATGAAAAAAAAAATACCTTTTACTGAAGCCTGAAATTAAATTTCTGGGGTTTTATAGCTTTAAATCATGTAATAAATGCTAACATTAAGTTATTTCATGAGCTTACCCTGGCAAGTCTTTTTCACTTCATCATACTTGTAGCCTGCATCACAAAGACATTCGTATGAGCTTAATAAATTTTTACAATGAGCTTCTCCACAGATGTCTGCTGATGCTGAGCATTCATCTATGTCTGCAAAACAAGCAATTAAACAACACAACTTCAGGTGAGTATAATCACTTCACTGTTGGCCCACTAGATCGTGTCAAAAGATCCCTGTATTATTTTGGCAACTTAAAAAACATTATCTTTAAGAATCTATCTTTACAGTTAGCTAGCTATAAGGAGTCACTTCAGGCTTTCAAAGATGGTCTTTCTTTCTTTAAGCCATTAATCACTGGGCAACCTGATCTAGCCAAAGTTCTAGTTCTGGGTCATCTGATCCAGTTGAAGATGTCCCTGCTCAATGCAAGGAGGGTTGGATTAGATGACCTTTGAAGATCCCTTCCATCCCAAAGCATTCTATGATTCTACTGGAAAAAACAATGAAAAGTGAGCCAAGAGAAAAACTGTTATACAAAACAACTCCCACAAAACCAAAAAGCCCCGCTCCATTCAGGGGCTGAAACTGAAGGTTAAAAAAGCAGCAAGCAGGAACTCAGGAACAGCGGTATGAATTTTACTAAAACACAGAAGGAACACGCAGCCTGTGGAGAATCACAGATTTCTGTTCTTCTTCCTCAGAAAAGCAAACAATTTTTCACACACTCACAAAATTAAGATCTACATCTGCTGATCTGTAGTGGCAAAGGGGAATGGAGGCAGCCCAACTTGTAACATAGAAAAAGTTGTCTCTGAGAGATGTTGCAGGGTTTCACCATGAAGGTAGGCAAGGAACTGGAATTGAAGGTCCATAAAAACATTGGTTTTTTAACATGTTGGCTAATAACCAGCAGAATCCAGGTGTTGACAAAACATTTGCAGTATACTTAGAATTTAGTATTTACTTTTAGAATTTAGTATTTACTTTCGCTTTCTAGCACATGTTAAACTACAATTACATGTTATGCTTCGTGATTTCCCCACACACGAGTGAACTGGCCGATGGCAGTCTATCTATACGCTATGTAGCCTGGTCTACAACAGACAAAACCTAACTTTTTAGTGTGTGCACACTATGACAGGAATAAACGTGAAAGAAAACTGAAATGCAACGATAATTCTCAGCTAGCATTAACCACTGACAGTAGCTAGCTGACAGTCACCTCAGCAACCGGAGGGTCACACGCTGAAGCTACAGAATGTGTATACGATACGTTCGCAGTGCTCTAATAGTCAGTACCAGGGTATTATACAAATATACATACATATGAAAACGAACGTAATTGTGAGCCCACTCACCGTCCAACTGTCCATGCCAAATGGCACCAGAGGCCAATTCAAAAGTGAAGTTGGCTCTTCTAAGTGGCTGCTCCCATTAGAAAGGGATACCATGTAACCTATACCGTCCTCATTTTTGACAGTGGAAGTGACACAGAAATAAAATCCTGCTGTCATTTTGCTGGCAGCTTTAATATATTGTTCAGACCAGGTATGCAAACTGTTCAGAAACATGTCACATCCAGCTGTAAGAGGTTTCTACACAGACTTGCCTGTTTTTTCATGAGATACACATAACTTTTAACAGCCACCTGTGATCATTAATGAGTCTGTGTCTTGGCATGAAGTTTCTTAACACCTAAAATCTCAGTTGCTTAAGTTTTGATTATGTAAATTCATTCTGCAGTTTCAATCAGATACTTCAGATCCTCACTTTCTGTTCTCAGCTGCTATGTAAAATAGCTGCCAACCTTCACTAGGGCCTTTCCACAGCTATTAATATTCAGTTGCAGTGAATTTATCCATCTGTAGCTATCTGAATTCATTAGCTGCTGCACATATCCAAATTTAGAAAAATAAAATAAGAAGCACACAAAAGAAAAACAAACGGCTCATATGCTACCACACTGTGAGACTGGAAAGAATCATAACAACGCATCTGGCGAGCCCTTCCTCCTCTCAATGTCAGGATATGAGGACTGATCAGCTAAACCAATTTAGCACAATCCAAGCCACAAATCCTCTGTGAATCACGCCTGTGTTATGATATTGGAGAGCAGCACGGTGTGACCGCTGACAAGCCCAGGCATGCAGTGCTGGCTGGAGCACCCAGTTCAACCCAACAGGAGCTATCACCAAGCCTCTGCTGGGCTAGGGAGCAGACCACAGCTGCTCAGTGCAACCCAGCTCTCTGAAACGCAGTCACAAGTCCCTAAGCATCTAGCTGAATCAAACTGAGAGGCCCAATAAAGCTTACCTTCACATGTCTTGCTGTCTTTCAGCGCGTAACCACTGTAGCATGAGCAACGGTAGCTGCCTAGCTTGTTGAGGCAGAGCTGGTTACAGCCACCATTCTGCAGTTTGCATTCATCAATATCTACATCAAAAGAAAGTGTTACAGTCAGCTTTCCACCTCTGTAAATAATCTGGAGCGTGTGAGTGGGAAAGGCGTTGGGAAGGAGAAAGACCAAACAAGAAACACTATTATAGCTGCAGCACAGTTATTATAAAAAGCAGAAAGATTCATTCAAACACTTCAAGTACATTCGCTCAAGTTCATTTAATAAAAAAAAGACAGAAGGAACTGTAACTGTAACCTCCTTTACAGCTCTGAGAAGAGAGAAGAGTATCTTCAGTCACTGTGAAGGTGAAGAAGTTTGTTTACAGTAGCAAATTAATTACAATTAATATATTTTAGGTTGTAACTAACTTTTAAAATTATACTATGACTGCTAAGTTCAGGATGATAGATTTAAATAAAACAAGAACAATATATCCTTACTACTGCAGAACTCCTGAGAACACAAGAAGTTTTAAGTTCACAGCTACTGAACACTAGGAGCTAAAATGTGCTCCACTAAAGTTAGCAGCAAAAGCCTGTTAAATCCAGCAGAGCCTGGATTTCCCCCTCAATCTGCCCTATCTACTTACTATGTCCTGCTTGTATATGGGACTCTAGAGTTAGCGGATGGGTAGAACAACACATTTCATCGTATTTTATAAGAAAAAGAGAGGATGTGCTTCAGACCGATCAGTTGCTGAGCTCTCAAAGCTGACTGCATACTGATCAGTCAACTGTCTCAAATGCTTAAATAAGCTGCCTGTGAGTGCTCCTATAATCTCCCCACAATATTTACATCAGAAGGAAAGGCTTTGGATCTCCTGCTGTCTTGGTTGCCACAATTCTGGACTGGCTGAATGCAATTTCTGGCAATTACTTAACACTGGCAGGCAGAAAAGCAGTGGCCCTGACAGGAAGCCTTGCTGGCAGAATTAAAAAAAAAAAACAAAACAAACCAGAAAACAAGAGGAGGGAAGATAAATTTGATATTTCATAAGGGAAGAGAGGAAGCCCTCTGGGAGCCTGAAACTTCTTGCACAAATAATTCCTGCCTGAATATTCTCTTTGGAGGTGATGGAAATACATAGTGTGATTAAGCAGACGTGGAATAATGTCCTACTAGCAAGGAGGCTTTAACAGACTAATTTAATCCGTCTGTACATTATCAGACCCCAACTTGCCTGCTGAAAGTCACTGCTCTCCTTGCAGGGATGCTAGAAAGGAAGATGGGCCAGCTTCTCTGGCTCTGCAGGCTGTGATCTGTTACATCAGGGTTCACTGCAGCACTTGTGGCAGTTCTGCTTGAAAAGCCACTACAACTCTATTTCTGCTGCCCCTTTCAGAGGGGTTGAACAGAAAGCTGGAGCGTAACTTCTTAGATTACCTTGCCAAGACCAAACTGAGAGCCATTAAATATAAAAATGTTGACATGCAAGAATTACCTGATTCACAGAAGGATAAAAAACACAAGCAGTGTGTAATCCAGGTTCAGTTCTGTGACTTTTAAATTATGCAGCCCAGTATCAGTGACCATTTCAGAATACAGAAAAACCCAATACGTCTTTGTTACAAAAGATAACGAAACCAAATTACCTTTTTCACAGGTTTTTCCCTGCCAGCCATGCTTGCATTCACAATAGAAGTCCCCCTTGAGATCCTCACATTTGACAGTCCCCTCCTTGTGACAAGGATCAGGTGAACACTGGTTTGGCAAATCTGATTTTTATAAGGAATAAGAAAACAAAAACAGAACAATACATTCAAGACACTGACAACCGTTTCAGTCTCATTAAAAGTTAAGAAGCTTAACAGTAATGGGGAATCACCATCAGAAATACTCACACCTGGCAGCTAGTGCTCACATGCCAACCAAGCTGTGCCAAGAATTTTGCAGAGCACATGCAGTGGAATTAATTTCATTGCAAAAGGGAGTGAGCTACCACCCCCGTATCTGAAGGGCACATCCTGAAAGAAGCAATTCAAAGTACCTCATTTTAAAGAAAGTTAATTCTAGTCTCCCTAGTTTCGGAGAAAATAGAAAGCAGGGAGCAACTAAAGTACTCAAGGAAGTACAAGCACTCTTTTGAATTACTTTTGGTACTTCAACTGAAGATTTTATCAGGGCTCATAGATTTGTGGCTATGGTTTATATCTGAAATTTTCATCAGAGCTGTCAAACTTAGGCTTTTCTATTATGCAAAATGAGAATAAAACAGAAATATTGCATAAGAACCGCAAACCACTAACACAGCTTACAGACAGCACAATGTTCCTATGGGGCCAACACAGAGTAAAGTCTGCCACCGTTTTTTTTAAACCGAGTTCCAGTAGGTGGTTTCCTATGGAGAAAATCAATTGCCAGCAAGAGAGTAGTCACCTCTTTCAGGTAGTTGTAGAGACTGATGAGGTCTCCCCTGAGTCTCCTTTTCTTTAGGCTAAACAACTCCAGTTCCCTCAGACACTCTTCATAAGACTTGTTCTCTAGACTTCTCATCAGCTTCATTGTCCTTCTCTGGTCATGCTCCAGCACCTCAATGTCCTTCTTGTAGTGAGGGGACCAAAACTGAACACAGTATTCGAGGTGTGGCCTCACCAGTGCCAAGTACAGGGAGTCACACTATTGCTGATACAAGCCAGGATGCCATTGGCCTTCTTGGCCACCTGGGCACACTGCTGGCTCGTATTCAGCTGCTGTCAACCAACACCCCCAGGTCCCTTTCGGCGGGGCAGCTTTCCAACTACTCTTTCCCAAGGCTGTAGCATTGCAGGGGGTTGTTGTGACCCACGTGCAGGACCCAGCACTTGGCCTTATCGAATCTCATACCATTGGCCTCAGCCCATCGATCCAGGCTGTCCAGATCCCTCTGTAGAGCCTCCTGACTTTCAAGCAGATTGACACTCCTGCATAACTTGGTGCCTAACTTGGTGTCATCTGCAATCTTACTGAGGGTGCACCCGATCCCCTCCTCCAGATCATTGATAAAGATGTTAAAGAGGACATGCCCCAACACTGAGCCCTGGGGAACACCACTTGTGGCCAGCTGCCAACTGGATTTAACTCCATTCACCACCAATCTCACACCACCACTCTCTGGGCTTGGCCATCCAGCTTGTTTTTTTCATACATTGGTTCTACTGAGACCAATGTTCAGTAGACCAATGTCCAGTTCAGACTCTTGATGATATTCTGATACATGACTTGTGAATTCATGGGCATATGGCGTGGCAGGGAGGCATGTAGAGAGAGGAGCTGTTTGTAGATTAGTAGCCCCATTGGATTTCCCCAGTTGAGAGAAGTTAAGAATTGAATTAACTCCTACTTTTGTCAGTATCACACTGCTTCTACATTGTCTCTTCTTAACTTCCTATGTGTGACCACAGAAATCATCTTCATGACAAGCTGCTTTGAAAAAAATTTCTCTGAATGCAGGCAGAAGCAACTCCCTTTGATATCTTATAAAGCATTGAACAGCATTTTTGTTTGCACTGACTGCCTTAGATTTAAATCTCATTAATCACAGACTGATTGAGGTTGGCAGACACTTCTGGAGGTCATATTGTCCAACCCCCCTGCTCAAACAGGGCCAACTGAGAGCCAGCTGCCCAGAACCATGTCCAGACAGCATTTGCATATCTCCAAGGATGGAGACTCCACAACCTCCCTGGACAACCAGTACCAGTTCTGGGTCACCCTCACAGTGAAAAAGTGTTACCTGATGCTCAGGTGAAACCTTCTGTTTTTCAGTTTGACCCACTGCCTTTTTGACTTCTGGTTTGCCTTTTGGACAGTCATTAAGATTGGTGCTATGTTAGGCATAAAAAGAAGGCAAGAGCATATGCTCAAATGTTGGATAGTATTTGTGTTACCGTTGTCAAGAAAAAATGGTCAGATTGGCTGCACTGCATGCTGAATTACCTGAAGACTGAAGTTAGATGCACAGAGTTGCATTTTACTCAGATTACCACAGAGTAATTACCAGATTACCAATAGTTTAATATTTCTTTGCATTTATCACATTGTACAATATAAAAGTTTTCACTTTTATAGCAGATAATTGGCAACGGCTGTCGTGAAATATAGTGGGCTGAATCAAGCAGGACAAACTAAATGAGGTGAAGAAAGGAGCTCTATGAAAGGTCAAAAAGGATCACAAATCTCCATGACTGAAAGAATTTTCATTTCAGGTTGTGATTTCATCTACCTCTACCACAACTCAGCCAAAACACAGTGGCTCCATCCACTCTCTCACTTCAGGTTCTCCTCTGAAACCAATACAGCTTCAACCTCCAGCTAGAGCTACGCCATTGAGAAGATAAGCATTTAACCTCAGCCTCAGCCAGGTGTTCCATCATGGATAAGGGAGGAGACAGACGTCTGATCAGGGAGTGTGACTTTGCAAAAGAAATGCCAATTTTCAGTATTTCATCTTGATGCTCAGAAGCTGAGGAGAACTCTACAGGAAAAGCATGGGTACACAATCCTAAGACCCTCACAGAAATAACCATCCACTCACTGGCACTAACAATCTTTCTTTCTCACCACCCCAGCTATGCACAGCTGGGGCAAAGCCAAGGTAGAGGCCAGGCCACACAAAAGAAAACACAGCTACGTGAGCTGTCCAGACATCCACCTGCCAGAATACCTCCCAATAAATCACTGCTCAGTTGTCACACTGCTGGAGGTGGAGGAGTCAGGGAAGAAGAGGCCAGGTTAAGGCGGAAATGAGCCACGACAGAGCAGCTCTGATCAGCATTTTTCTTTTCCTAGACAGAATAGAATTTGTATACAGTAAACAGAATGGTTTACGTATATACTAAGCCAAGTCTGTTTTCTTGAAGCAGTACAAAAATCCTTCCAGACATGGCATTGTTTTCAAAGTCACTTGATAAGCAAAACAAGTGAACAGGGTTATGTGTGACTTATCTGATGTATCCTCAAATTTCTGATTTTTTCCCTCAAACTGGATTCTGAAGTGCCTTGCAGAGCCAGATGGAAATAACACTGCCCAGCAGAACACTACCCTATTGCAACCCACGGTAGATGGCAGGAACAAGCATGGACACTTCTACCATGTCAACACTGTCCCAACAGCTGGCTCCTCTTACCAGAGTTTGAGAACATGAGAGAGACATGGTCTTATACTCTCCTGATGGCTTCACAGCTGTGTGATTCTGCCAACTTCATAGAAGGTGCTCCTGATTTAAATGGTAAATGGAGCTTTTGTTTCTATTCATTTACACGACAGATTTTAGTACAGCTTTTAAAAGTAATGAAGAGGATGAGATTTTTGTGGACTTGGAGCTATGTCCGACACATACATGGCTCATAAGTGCAGACAGAGAACAGAACTACTAGTTCCAGTTTTGAAGTCTATATGGAAAAAAGACTTTACCTAAGTACACTGACTGCTGCTTCCAGTTCATTACTCTGTGCTGTGAATTTATTTTTTGACATTCACAAAATGGTGCAAATTAAGACTTCACTGGGAAAATGGTAGGTTGTGAAGATTATGACACTCTCTATTAAAAAGCAGATGCTCATGACCTAACAAGAATCCCATTATGCTTTTTAAGGTCACATGTAGCTTAATTTCCAAAAAATTCCACAGTTTTCCAACTCTTGCAGAACAAAATCTCTAATTCCTAGCTGACCTACAGAATCTCTTAGAAAAAGATCCAGATCTGCAGACCAAAGTACAGGTATCTGTGTGTAAGGTAAGCATCTATCTGCAATAGTCTGAAATTCTCATTGCAGTCAGGGAGATGTAGTCAGTACAGTAAATGGAGCCCATAGTGCGATTCAGTTCTCCCCAGAGCAGACACAGTTTGGTCAGCGGAATCCCTCTAGAACCACTGACTGCAGACCATGATGGGACTACTGCTCATATATAGGCACCTATGCTGGAAACATCTGCTTCTACCTCTCTGAATCTGGAGTTGAATCCTGCCTGTAACCCTGATTTAAAGATCTTATGAACCTGAGAATTCTCAAATACTCTGCTAAGCTGTCTAATCGCTGTCACAGTTAAAATTTATACCTTATTTCTAGTATAAGCTAGGCTAGTTAATCACCCCCCAGTCCTTAGGTTGTGCAGTGTCTTTGCACACCAGATAAGAGCCTTCCACTACCTTGTTTTGAGAGAAGAAAGACTTAAGAAACAAAACGTAAATGCATCTTGCAGGCACAACCCCACAGAGCTACATAACCTCTTGGCAGCATCTGTGAAAAATTAAGAGGCGCACTGGAACTGGCCAAGCACAAAGCCTGTCATTCTTCCAAGCACATTTCAGGCTCCTTCTCCATTACTTCTCCTGTGAATTGACAATGACCAGCCAAAACTCAGCCATTTAAAAATATTTTAATATTTTAATGGGGGAAAATATGATCATTTTATTTCCAAACCACTGCATCTGCAATGGGCAAAAATCCCTAAAACCAATTATTCGCCCTGTATTTTTTCAGATTTTTTTCATCACTACCCTTTAGACTTGCATTTCTAAAACACTGATTAGCTGTTCGGAACAAGCGTTCCCAGTTGATACCACCAATTTCAGCAGAAAGTCCTGACTCTTTGTTGTGCCACACACACGAGCAAAAGGAAGCATTCAGCCTCACGTCCTGCTTTGAACTAGCTGGCATATCACCTCCAACACAGGTACCACAGGTGCGAGAATTCCCAGTTCAGAGGACTCTAACATCCATAAGTGATACTGCTGCATTATACGAGGGCAAGTCTTCACATACCGCTTATTAACCTTGGAATTCACTCTTCAAAAAAGGTTGCTGTAATGCAATTTATAAATGTGAAAGGTCAACTAAATCCTGATCCTGCTTTGGTAGCACTGGTCTGGATACACAACTAATGGAACTTGATCACAATAAGAGACCGAACCAGAGGGGTAAAAATGAAAATAAATATACATACATGTGATTTTCTCCCCGTTTGAACTCCCAGAACATATTTAGAATATTTATGCAGTTTTATACCTTTAGCACTGCTAAGCTACACGAGGGAACTGGAAGGTGTTAGAGGAGTTCATTAAATTCTGATCTCTAGTGTTAGTGATAAACAAATAGCCCTTCCTCCCCTACACAGATACCAGTTTAACTTCCAAATCAATTTGAATCTTTAAAGGTCGCAATATTTAAGGTATAGTCACATGACATGTGACACTGATCTCCTTAATGCAAAGAAGTCTGACACAAGCCTGGGTTTGTCTTTAAGCTTTTTTAAAGGTTCCTTAACAGGGGTGAGCCAAAGTTAGCATTCAATAGAAAAGAAAATGAAAGGCCAAGCATAGTGTACAACCTTATGGTAAGTCCTATTTCTTGTCCCTCTTGCTTCTCAGGTTATTCAGACCTTGGGAAACTGGTGGGAAAGAAATGTCTTACATCATAAAAGACCAAAGCACTGCAACATGACAGCGAGATGGTAATACCTTATAAAAGGTCTTGTTCTGCTGCTCGGATAGGACAAGTGAAATGGAATATCACTCCCAGAGAATAGGAAGGTCAGTACTAAAACACTATAAAAAATGGAGATGGCTGAGCTGGTCCCACTCCTTCAGGTAGAATGAGAGAACATTTAACTACGATATACAAACCAAAAATGCTTACTATGAACGCATGTAAGGAAATCTGGACTTCTTGTATACGGCGACCCATATTTCTGAATACAAGCTGAAGGACAGAAAATGAAATTGTTATTATTATAATGATGACATGGCAGCTGTTCAAAGCATGTAAAATGATACCTGGCCTGCTGATTCATTAAGTAAGGCTTTGGAGGGTGGATGCAAAATCTATGCAATATTATAATCTCCCAGATGCCTTAAAATTCTTAAGCTCATTAAAATTTTTTAGCTCTGATATACAGTAGAGTTATATGCCATCTAAAAAGGATGATCGCTTAACCAGATGCTACTATGACTCTAAAAGCATGTTAGTAGCTACTCAAATGTGGTCTACTAAATCTCTTTTACAAAATCTAAAAAGCACATGTAGTTTTCTCAAACTGTTGGCGTTTGTGAACTTAAGTACTACAAATTAAACACAAATAGAAAACAACATGATGTCATGACTACAACACAGTCAATAGAATAAGCCAGTGGTTCAATCAGTAAAGGCACTATTTTTAAAATAAGGACATTAGTTAATAGCTAAGTTATTTAAAAAGGGAAAAGGGTAGAAGACTTCAAATTATTCACTAATGCCGCAATCTACAGATATAAATGCAACGTCAACATTTTAACATGCAGAAAACACATAAAGGATTTCTGTGAGCAAATCTATACATAAGTAAAAAACACACCATAAAATGACATAAGGAATGTACAGTCTATCTTAAAAGTTAGCAATGCATGTTTATTGCAATCAGATTTCCATCACTTTCCTTAGCAGAGACTTAAGCTGTGTTAGGAACCACATACCAGCACTGCCACAAGGTGAAAGTAAAAGTTGCAACTCACCCAAGTATTTCGGGTAAAAATATTCCTGTAGGAGGGAAAAAAAAAAGGCAAAGATTTATTGAATAATATTTGCTTCTATTGTCATACTATTTAAGAGCTGCTGTTAGTTTGGTGGTCTTGCTCGGCAGTTGTTTAACAGGGTCCAAACACCAACATCCTAATTTCTTTTTATTCAGAGCCAGAAGCACAGTATCATACATGTCTTTTGAAAAGGAAGGAAACACTAGCTCCAGTCTCAAGGTATTTTTTGACGGCAGCTGACCTGGTAAGTGGCAGTGGCTGAGTGTGAAGCCACTTACCCGCTATCCAAGAGGCAAAGGTGCTGCTGATGGCATCAGGTAGGGGAAGGAAGAGGAATCTAGAGACAAAACCCCAGGGGAAAAGTACAGGATCATTCAGTCACCCAGTGCTTCCTCGGTGGCCCTCTGCTGATGCAGAATATGGGCAGCACCCTAACATCACAACCACTAAACTAAAAGGGTACCTTTTGCTCATACAAAGAGCACGCTACAATCTAACAGCACCCATTGCCATACTGCCCACTCCATCACATCGTGGAGATAGTCCACTCAAAGAAGGGAATAGTGAAAATTTGCAAGTGAGGGGAAAATTTACATTCATATTAATGAATGTAAAAATGTAAAACTGTAAAACCAGATTGCAAAAGGTATTCCCGCTCCTCTTACGGTACATGGCCACGTGTTACTGTTCTCCATCTCGTGTCAAGGAAGTGTAGCCATGCAGCAAGAGCAGCAGCTGCTGGTGGGTCTAACCTCGCGTGTTAGAAAAATACTGAGCCTGCTGACCTTGCCAGCCGCACGATTGCTTGCACCAACACAAAGAAACAGCGGGAAAATGCAGCCGTACTGGCAGATTGGCCCAGGCTGATCATTAAAGCACATTCTTAAAAAAATACAAAAATTCACAGCCAGGAAAAAGCATTTCTTTCCAGCTTCACTTCATACTGAATTTCATAATGTATGTCACTGGTTTAAAGTGCTGTTAAAATTGTAATTGCGGCATGCAATAAGGGAAAGCTTATGGATTGTATCAGTGCTTAATTTTATTTTGTTAAAATAAACCACTTTTCAGCTAATTATGAAAGCATACACATAGTATAATTCTCTTTCATACATCATGATCAATTTACATGTAACACTTTCTACAGTGAGATTGGGACAGAAAGTATCCTGTATTCTACAAAATTAATTTGGTCTATACAATGTGCAAGGTAAGAAACTATTTTATCTTCTCTTATTACAGATGTTTGGATAAGCTCATGCATCTATACAGTCATGTGTATACAAGAAAGACAGGCACACACCGTGATTCAATTTGACCTGGACTGTCTAATGCAATCAATGACATTGCTGTCATTCACTAGAAAAATCAATCACTTCTGGCAAATATGCTCCAGTTACTGAAATGCACCATGTAAATATTTGGCCTAAATCGTGAGAGCATCAATAAAGAAGTAGAAGAATCAGCTTATGCTTACTCTATTTTTCAGTTCTGACATGAGGGTAACAGGCTTGGCATCTTCTGGGATTGAGCTTTGTAATACCTCTTTGGGTTAACACACTGAGTGAGGAGCTCAGAACTCACTACGGTCCCCTCTTCCTCTCGGTTTCTCTTTTTTAAGGTTTAGTTTTGGAAAAGACAAATCAAAAACACAAATCAAAAACACACAGCAAAAATAAAAGTAAATCTAAACAGTCTTAAGCATTCAGATGAGTGCCTCGCTGTGCACTCATAACCACAAACTGAACCTGGACCAGCACTTGAGGAGAAAGAGAAGGCGGCACATGATGAAATATTCCCAACATTTTTTTCATTATTTCCCCTTTATTCAAAACACGTCACAAGAATGTGCAGATATGTTTAACCAGCAACAGGATAATCCATACACTGGCAAAAACAACTGCACTCACAGGACAAGAAATAGGAGCTTTCATATTCATGGCCACCAGCCTAATTGCTCCAAGTCGTTGATGGCAAAGGCATAGCACTTCATTTTCTTCTTGACCTCTGATGAATGAATTGAGTGCAAAAAAAGTTGTATAGTTTACTTTCAAATGAAAGATTATGGTAACTAGTTATTTTCATTGCACAAGTAACCTTCCAAACTGACCGTGTACTGATTCAATGCCAGCTGAACAGCAGACGAGTGAAACTCCAAGACACTGTACAACCACAAGCTTCACTTCATGAGGTGTGTAACACCAGTGATTTAAACAGGAGGCTATTAATAGAAATTTAACCCTTCTTTCCCTATCTTCCTCATTTGCTTATGTTAATCGAAACTACTTGCTGACCAGTAGCACTTCTCCAGGTCTACACCACCTGCTGATAATATCATTCTAAAATAAAGCAATGTGATCTCAAGTTCTAACATTAGTCATTCTTGTATGATTAAATTTAATTTTTCTCCGTAAGCAATTTTCCTTACAACAGGCTTCTGGAAATACAATTACAATGTATTTCCATTCAGCCAAAAGATTAATCAAGAATGAAGGACGAATGATCTTTCACCTTGAGAAAAGGAACTTGCTTAAACTGAAAGTAGCAGTCCCTTTTCAAAAACCACTGATAAGAAGTTTTCCCAGATAAAAATTCAAGTTGTGCCTAACCTGCACAGCCAGACGTACATTATTTCTTGTAAGAGTGCTCTACTCTACAATGCCTCTTCAGTCTTCTGTGCTGTACTAAGTCTTAATGATGCAGAGATGTCAGGGAAGATGAAAACTTTACACAGGGTCAGGTCCCTGTTAAAACTCTGAGACTCATCTTCCCTTCAGCACAAGTCTTCAGTTGTGTTTTCAGGATCCAACAAAAATGTCAAGAGAAATGCTTTGAAACTCGCTAAGAAGGAGTTAGCAAAAATTCTCTGTTACTACTTTGCTGATTTCTCACCTTCAGTTTCAGGCTCACCGAACATCTCACCCTCCTGAAATCCACCCAGTACTCACAGGATCAAAACACTGGAGGTTATTTAACTGTGACCACCATCGTAGCAAAAGTCACCACAGAATTACAGTAAGTGAAAAATTTTCAGCTTGGACTCTGGTAAAAGAAGTCAACATTTAAATGTTGTCAGCCCTTCCCCTTTGGATTTGCTTTCCTAATTACTGTTGAAAATAAACTCAGGAGCAATGGGCTTTTTAAACGAAATGCTATGAACAAATATACGTTATAGAATCATAGAATCATCTGGTTAGAAGAGACCTTTTAAGACCATTGAGTCCAACCATTGACCCTGCACTGCCAGGGTCCTGAACCATGTCCCTCAGCGCCACATCCACACGTCTTTTGAACACTTCCAGGGATGGGGGTTGGACATAAATATCCTCTGGAGAGGTTGCTGTACACACACTAACCTCACCAAGCTTTCTAACCGATCTGTACAGGACTAATGTCCCAGTGCCTGCAAGAAAAAGACAATACCTTGCAGAACCACCAACCTCCACAGCAGACCAAGCTTTAAGAATGTAGTTTCAACAAATCCAACTTCTATGCATGCTCCTACCAGCAAAACCTTAATGTATTTCCACTCTTTTTTGTGACTGAACACATCTTCTGTCAGACTGGTTCCCACATATCAACCAGTATGACTGGGACACCAGAAGCTTCAATACTCAAGGGCCTGGCACCGGGACACCGGCAGTCTGCAGACCAGCACATAGTATGAGTTACGCATCACGCCTCCAGAAGTACAGCTCAGCAGAGATCTCAGGTAAAGAGGGAGAAATAGGAGACTGGGAAGTGCCTTGTATCTACAAGTCTCCATCCTTTCAGTGAAGTGGAAAGCACAGCACGAGGCCAGTCACTCCAGGAAGGTCCTGGCTTGCTTATTTCAGCCCAGTTCAAGAGACCTTGGAGAGGTTAATAGAGAGCATCTGTCATTCACCTAGTAGCTGGCCCAGCCCTAACCTGTGACAAGATGCCACCCCTTTCACACAAACACATGTACATGCTAGAAGCAAGTCTTTCGGTGCATTAAACACAATTATTGGTTTCCACAACAGTAGTGCAAGACCTAAGAGTGCATGCGTTTATTTCAGGGCAGAGTGACACCAAACACTTTTTCATAAGGTTAAGAAGTTCCTCTCCCACCTACATTCAGAGCTTATACTACAAGAGTTAGTGTGGGTATCCAAAATTAAAAGAGAGCATGAATTTAAAAGTGTCCTTAAAAACCAATCCAAACAAACATCCCCCCAAAACTCCAGGTCATTCATTTTTATATTTGCTTTTTCTTCAAAATGTTAATGGTTGCAGTGAAATAGTTAAGAATTATTAACCACCCCCACAATACCCTGAATTGAAACAACTGAGGAGAACAGCAACATGAAGGAAAGAGTTCATAGCAGGGCTGAGCAGTCGAAGGGGCAGAAGAACCTACATCAGTTTCCCCGCCAAAGAAAACTTGCAATGAGACCGTTTGTTTTCAGTTCTATGTCCAAACTCTCCCTTAGTGGTAAAACCCAGAAGTTAATGAAATTATACTGGGTATGCATTAGTCCCGTTGCATTTCTAGAGAGGATGGAACAATAACAAATCAGAATGGGCGTTAATGTGAGTCACTGTATAAAAATAGCCCTTCTGAAAACACAACAATCACCTGTCTACACCAGGAAAATGTTCTCACTGTTGCTTAAAGTAATTGGCAACACCGGGAACCTCGGCCAAAAGGGCCTGTCAACTGCTTCTGTTTGTTTTCCTTGTCAGGTAAGCCTGATCAGCACTGAATCTAATGCACATCATGTTTGAGCTGTAGTGGCAGCAGATCAAAGGCGTAATTTACAGAAGGACTGTTCATGGTACTGGGCAACTGACTCTTGGTGGCCCTCCTTGATCAGGGGGGTTGGACCAGGTGACCTTCAGAGGTGCCTGCCAACCTCAACCACCCTGTGATTCTGTGACGGCAGCACTGCTAGCACTGGAGGATCTCACAGACTTGTTTAGCAACGGTAATTTCTAAAAAGCACTTTCTTAGTTACCTAGTTACCTCCTACAGAGCAGCGACAACTCCCACATTATGCCCTTTTCTCGTTTCCATATAATGACTCTCCCTTTTCCTCTTTCCTTCAGCACTGTTTGACTTGGGCATGGCCTGACCTCCTCATTTATAAATGTACATTGTGCTCCACGCTGCAGACCTGTGCTATCCCTGCAAAGAAATGGCTGCTACCAGCCATACTTGTCTATCACCTAGCTCCTGGCAGTTGTTTAACCATTATAACTTGAGAATGCAAATCTCATGAATGCTCAAGAGCTCTCTGCATTTTTTATAAAACAGCTCTAGGCATTTGATGCCTAGCACATCTCATGCTGCATGATTAGACCTTCCTCCCATACAATGTAATTAAACAGTCCTGCAATTCAGAATTTTAATGTGTACAACCTACAGTTATAAAAGCTATGCTCAAATCAATACCATGTTGCTTGCAGAAGCTTTCCTTCTCACTCTGAGGAACCCTACTCCCAGCCAGGTTAGTTTGCTTCTTATTTTGCTTTGGGGGAATCTGCATTCTCCACGTAAGGAGCAGAGAACTTCTCTCCACAGTTTGGCAAGTGAAGCTTTCGGAAAGCAAGCAGGTTGTCTTACAATCCAAAAGCAGCCTCCAAGTCTCATCTCCTATCTCCACAGTTAAACTTGCTCAGGGTAGCTTTTAGATTTTGTGTCCATTTGCAAAGTACGCACTTCACACTGTCCGGCTATTCTGGTGCACAAAGACTGCCCCACCCAACAACCTGCTGATCTTTCCAAACAAGATGCATTAAAGACCACCCTCTCCAGCATCACCCATTTCAAAGAGACTAGGCATCTCTGCAGAATTCTGAAGGCTGGGAAAAAAACCCTTCTACTGTCATAGCTTCTCTTGCCCTCTTCTGTTTCCCAACACCTTACTGAGGTGCCACTTCAGCAAAAGATATTGCTGTGCAACGAGGAAAAACCCACCAGGGATTAGAATGCACAATCACAGGAAAAAAAAATGTAATGAAAGGAAAGAAAAGAAGGAAAAAAAAGCTCCTGTATGTTTCAGCCAAGCAAAACACAGATAACTTTACATTTATGAAGATGTAGGGGGCACAGAGAGATGATTTCTGTATGCAGCCCAAAGCAGGGTTTGATTGGACATTAATGGTGTGAAATGGACATAGCTGGTGCCGAGGACCAAATACTCCAACAAAAATCATTTGTAGAGTTGCCCCAATGAGCCGGTTGCATGTGCTTTTACATTATTGTTAATGCAATCCAATCACAAATGCCTTGAGGCTCCCTGCACTGCTTCAGGATTGACAGGCTACTTCCCCTCCAGCAATCTCAAAACAGATCTTCACTCAGTGTTGCTTGTTTGCATCCTTACTTGTTGCATTAGTTACAATATTTGTACATGTGGTTAAACTAACACTCGCTTAGAAACTTGAGTCCCATTAAGTAAACCAGGATCTGACAAAACACCGAGCAGAAGTACAAGGCTGTCTCCCTTCAACGCCCTACATCGTGTCATTACCTTACAATTATTTAAGCCGTATGTAAAGTTGAACAGATATATACTGCATCCAACATGATTTAAATGTTTGTGATCTCCTTTAAAGGCTCTAGAGGTGAAGAAATCCTGTATTTTCCCCCTTTCTGTAAACTAACTATACTGTTTCTTACTATTTTGCTTACCTGCAGAGGTTTCAACTCATGGCAACAGTGCTCAGCCACGTAAGGCATTGCGGGATTTGGCCTCAGAAGGGACAAGCAAGCGAGGAATAGGGAAGTGACATGTGAGACAACACTAGGCTCTCGTGACAGAGTCTGACCTCATACTTCCCTGTTCATTATTAATAACTAAGTAACTTTTGCTTTTCTGTTCCTGTCCTAAATGTTTTCTAGAAGTGAACTAGGACTCCCTGTTCCCGGAGTCGGCCAAATGTGGTAGCTCTCCCGATGCACATGATTTTGTACTGTGCAAGGATGACCCACTCTCCTTTTACCTTTTCATTTATGCACCCTTCCGTCCTGGCACATGTGCAGAGCAAAGACACCACCAACACTTGTCCCCCCGCCCTGGGCATCCTCCTTACTTTCCAACTTTGCTCTTCCTCTGGCTCCTACTGCTGATGCTCAAAGAAACAGGAAGAAAACCCAAACCAATAAATAAGGAAACTTCCCCACAGACATGTGCCTGAGTGAAGAGCCGCTAGAACAGCAGGTCATAACAAAACAGTGATGAAAGCAGAGATATGGAAGGGAGACCTGCTGAAAAACTTCAAGGAGATTCTCTAAGTCTTGGTCGTTCAGTCACTTCTCTGACAGCATAAAATATGACGACCCCTTCTGCTTCATCCCTGGCACCCGGCCTTCCCATCCTAAACCCACGCTGCCCTTCCCGTTGTGTTGGTGCCACCCTCTGTGAAGCTGTGTGGCAGACTGGACTGGGGAACCGATCCAGCTACAAAATGATCATTTTTCTCTCCCGACTACTTTTCTTTAGATCGGTTACTTAAATCAGTCCATGCAGTTGCACAAATTGCTGTGCAGGAGGGGTATAGGATAGGCAAGGGGGTTGCTTACTCCAACTAGATCAGCTGAGCTCCCAAACGTGAAACCAAAGCCTGAAAAGTAACATGAGTAGAAGAGAAGTAAACCTCCTGCTATGTTCCTTCTCAGTTTCTTCTAAATCTCCACTGGTGGTTCCATCCTTGTTCTTCATACTTATTGGAAACTAATTGCTTGTAATTCATTAAGTTCACTTACAGTTTGGAGTGCACATGAAGAAAAACTCTCAATTTATAGAGATTCAATGTTTCTCTTACCTGATTCTTATGCAGCTGTACTAACAAACTGTATTGATTCCCAGTAGGCTGCTCCTCCTTTTTTTTTTTTTTTAATTTAAAAAGAAAATGAAATGAGCCCATGGCCACAAAACTGTTTTCTTCATTTTTTAATTGGCTTTTCCCCCTCTCACATATTTATTAAAACCTGTTGTATTCCTCTAAAAATCTGCCTTACTCTAACTTCATCTGCTTTTTTCATTATCTTCCTTCTTCACCCAAACCTGAATAATCTTCCTGCTTCAATTTCCTATTCTTAGCACCCTTTTCCATCCTAGCTCCAAACAGGCCATCAGTGTAATATTAGCCATGTGTGTCTTCTCTTGTTCCTTCCCTCCTGTGGCACAGGAGGTTTAGTGTGTAGCACTTTCATGATGTGGTGTTTCAGTATTTCCAGGTCTATTCTGAACTTTTGAGCTAAAGAGTGGAAACAGATAAAGATCAGGTAGGCATGAGTCCAGAAGAGTTGAGGGAGCTGTGTCTGCTTCCACCAACAGCAAACTTTGCTCACCCTTCTCAGTAACTTCTGATAAAGCAGCATTTAGCTAATAAATGTATGATCTGCCTTCTAAGGCAGGCAGGAGTATTTTTTTTTCACTCTCCTCCTACTGAACTCCACCATCACAAACAAATGCTGTGTCTGTACCGCCAAGCAGATAGATGCATCCTGCTCCACAGTCCCAATCTGCTTGCTTTCCAGATCAGTTAGACCCACTGGAGTTTGGTATGCCTCTCTCCCATCCTCTGTTTCCTCTATAAGAAACTACAGGAAGAAGAAAGAAAGAGGAGAAAACTGGTGCTCACCTAGATCTCATCCCAGCAGAAAGCTGGGATGCTGCTGTCGCACACCTCTGGGCACTCAAACTTTTCTACCGCTTTCTTCTCTCCTTCAAGGCATTCCTGGACAAAAGACTAACTCTCCCCTTACTTCCTTTCTCAAAATCTATTAAGCAGGTACCACTGTGCCTGGGAATCCATCCTTCCATATACTGAGTCCACACAGGTTAAATCATCAGCACAGAGTTCTCTGGTAACTATTTCCCCCTCTCAGATGAATTCTGTACCAAAAAGAAGAAATAAAAAAATTTATACCAGCTATAAATCTAGCCCTTCCTCCACAGTGCCAAAATGCCATAACAAACCAGCATATTGAGAAGAATCTTCACAGCAAGTAAATCCGTATTTTTGCCTGGATTTAGAAAGGAATATTCTATACAGGGATGATGACATCTGTATTTAAAGATGATATCAATATCTTTCATGTCTAGACTACACAACATTCACTAAATTACTCAAAGAAATTTCATACTGCTTAACCCTTCCAGTAACTCCTCTCCTCCCCCTACATGCCTTCATACTTTTCTGATTAGTACTTACAAATGTGTATCTACCTTGTTATTCTTAGAAATAAGACCTAAATATTGTCTGCCAAGCACCCCTCCTAAAAGATCAGCATAAAGTTTGGATGACTCTAGTCCACGCATGCAGCTTATCCATGTTATGATCATGTCACGTAATGGAACAAACAAAGAAACAAAACCAATGAGCTAGTAACGCTATGAAAAACAACCAAACTGACCATTATCACACCCCATATATCGCTTCATCTGCATTTCAGCATCTTGATAAACCCGGCCTAGCAGAAAGAATGCTGACATTGCTGGATGTTTTGGTAGGATCAGTAATTTTCAAGACATGACTACAAAAAGCCCCCAAAAGCCTGGACTGGTCTCATTGCTGCCCTTGCCACAAGTGGGAGAATGGACTAGATGGGTGGGCTATAGACTGTGCGGGTCCCTTTCAGTCCAAGTTACTCTGTGATTCTCTGCCAGTGTTTTGTGTATCTGACAAGACATAGATTTTAAAAGGAGTTTGGATGTAAGTCCCTCAAAAAGCAAGAGAACTTTTCATGCGGATGCCTGTGAATCAGATGTTCCTTCTGCACACATACGAAAACCAGCTGGCTTTCCATGGTATTCTACTGAGGGACAAATCCATAAACAGTAAACACAGGTGGCCAGGCTGACCTACGTCAGTGTTTCTGGTGAGCCTAACACCTTCCAAATTACTCAGCATGGCGTTTTCAATGGTGACCTGCAGGAAGACCAGTAATTCTTCAACAGTAGCAACAGCAAGCAAGACGTGCAGTGACAGGCGCTGTACTGATAAACGATGTTACCAAAGGGTAAGAGGCTGCATTCAAATATCGTCCCTACGCTGAGCCTTTCAAAACAGAGACACTCCTTGCACAAGGATGCTTTTTTGCTGTATTTATTCTTCAGTGAAATCCAACGTTTCCAAGAACAACCAGCAACTACACTCCCTTCTGCCCTTTGTTTTACATGCTTGGATGACCACATTTTTAGAGCAGGTCAACGAAATTCCAGAGCAGTTTATCAGTCAGTTAACAAGCTTTAATACCTTGACTGCATACCAAGGTCAAATATTTCTGCAGTACTGCTTTTTATAAGGCCTCATCAACATTTTAAATAAGATAACATTCTTATCTCTATATCCAAGATATTTTGCAACTTCATCCCATCTATCACACCTAGCATATCTTTTTAATAGATCGCATTTAGAAACAAGTCCTCATGCTTCCCATGAACATGTTTTCCATCCTTATTTTTTCCCAACATATTGTCTTGCCATTTTTCTGTTTGGTACCTCCAGCGCAAACGAAATTATAAAACAGGAACCACCCCAGAATTCTGCAGTAATATGTAAGGATGTTATAATCAGCTTCATGAAAAAGATAGGCTGTAAGACTCATTAACCCAGGCTCACACTTGTTTTTACCATGTATAGTCATACAAATGGCACAGATTGACTTTTGTTCTGCCTCCTAAAAAAACCCCACCAATCTAAAAATGTTTCAATTGATCTTCCTTCCTCCAGTCTGGGTGAGCTGATATTTATATTTTCCGTAACATAAAAGACAAAAGCTGCACTGGCCTGCAAATGAATGGCTATTTAGCCCCGCCTAATACACTATTCTTAGCAGCTGATGTAAGTAATCACACATGTGGCAACACCCGCATTCAGGTTTCAGACTGCCTGCAGATGTTGCTTTGGAAAATTGATCACTGAAACAATGAAAGGCACAGAAAAAGGGTGCTCTGATACGGGTGCACAGCATTTCATTTCCATTTACTGGTCTGTCCACTAAACAGGTATTTTTCCATAAAACGTTATTCTTGGCTAGATGTTAGAATTGGTTGGATCAAGCTATGGTTTTACCTGCGAAGCATCATGCAAGCTACAGCCTTGCTTCATCTTACCTGAACTTTTGGAGCTGTCTGATTGAATCAGTGAATGCAATTTCCTATCACATCTTTAAGTCATAGGTCTTGAAATCAGGCCTTGAAATTCTCTTCACACAACCATAGGAGAGTTAAGAATGGCAAGGTTTCTAAGAAAGACTCATACATTTCATTAAATCATTTAATGGGGGTACAGGAAAGAGAGTCCACACTTCTGTGCTCTCATGGCAAGCCTTTCTTGAGAGAAGCAGCAAGCTATTAACTAACTTCAGTTGTCAAGGCTGCAAGACCAGTGCTTCCATGGGACAGTAAACACCCAAATGACTACATTTGTGCTCATCTGGTGCTTTAAATCATAAAGCCTGGGAGATGCAACAGCACAGACCAGCAGAGCGCTGATGTGTTCCTCGTGGCTTGCCTACTATGAGGTACTATGAGCCACAGGGCTCAGCGCGGGGCAAAAAGTGCTGTAGCTGTTTCTTTCCGCTATAACCCAAGTAGACAATCCCTGTGACCAGGCTGAGCGAGCAAAGAAAAATTTCAGCCTTCCTGCACTACAAGGAATCATCAGCTGTCAACAGCAATCTGTACATCTCCCTGGTCAATAAAAAGTCCTCACTTTACCAGCACGGATCAGCTGCAGCCTGATAAAATGCTGAAGCATGACAATACACTGAAGCATGACTGCGGATACTGTAATTCCTCAAACTGCTAGGCGTTGTTTTCATCTTTCCTGAGTCACGTTTGTCCCAGCTAGCTTCCTCCTGTCAGTCACCAGGACAGGACAAACAACGCAGCATCAGTGAAATGATAGCATGATAACTTCCTAGCATTTAAGAAACACTTCCATTACCTCAGCTGCGTATTAAGGAGATGTGAAAGGATCAGGTCAGATGAAAATGCAGATGAGGGAAATACTCTGCCCATCAAATCCACAGATACTGCTGGAGGAGTAGTTACCTTTGCCGCACAAAGCACTGAAGGCTTCCAATGTGTAGAGTAATGACAGCCCGCATACATGACCTCTGCCACCATGCATTAGAGAACTACTACTGAACAGCAGCTGCTGCCTCCACGTCACATACTGATTGCAAAATGGATAGGAAGGGCCATAAATCCCCCTGACAGGTGGTGGCACACTTGCTTCCCAGTCAAATTGAAGCAAAGTATCAGCAAGGATTAGGGGCATACTGCATGTAACAAGCAAGTTCATAGCTCTTGGGAGGTTTGTGTCTTAGAAAAGGTAGGATCTTATGTCACTGCAGACCTAGAAGTATTACAAAATACAGTACTTTGGTGTAGAAGCACATGTAATATTGCACATGAAAAGATCTGAAACAAAACCAATTTCACTATTTTCATTACAGTAGGACAACTGTATATTTTTTCCAATATAAAAAATAAGTACCAAATATTGTGAAAAACTCCTGACACATTTACACAGTCTACCACTGTCTAAACTGATCTATCAATGCATCCATTGCCTTTGGCTACTTTCTTGGCCAGAAGCCACTTAGCAGAACTGGTGACCTCAGATCACATTTTTTCCAGAATGCTTCAAAATCACATTTGGGATATTTTTTCCTGCATTTGCTATATGGTGAGTATTTATACTGACCTTAAAGTCATGTTGTTCAACATGAGTATGGAAATAGTTTTCCAGCCACTTTTGCCACGCTACACTTATCCACATTCTCTATTAGCTCAGTTTTACAGGAGAGAAGCAAACACTGCTGCATGCAGGTGTGACTGCATGTACACATAAGAAGTGTACCATTAAACATTGCCTGGGCAAGTGCCCCATATTAAGCTCTAAATTAAAGATTGTCAAAAAGAAAAGCCAGGATCACAACGTTTTTGCTGTACCTACTACTGCCCTGTGACAACAACCTACTGCACTGTATATCCAGTGCTGAGCCTGCTAATGAAGCATACACGTCAAGACTTGTCCGACTGGAGCATAAAACATCTCCTCAGATGAGTCCCTCCCTTGCCTGTGGTGTGTCTCTGCATACACACGCGCACACTCTTTCTCTCTCTCTGTCCTATCTTCTCCCTAGAGCATCACACTATTAACAAGAACATCCTGTGCAATATCAAGCTTCAGTTCGAACACCAAGAAAATCCACTTCCCACTGCTAAATCAAAGCCAGATAATATCTGCAATGAGAACAGCCTATCCAAAACAGTGTACAGAGGAGGTATAATCGGAAGAGTAAGCCAAGATTAGTAAAGCAACACAACTGCATCCACATGCTGTCCAGAGTGAGAAGACTGAAGCGAAAGTCAGCCTTGAGAAGACTGGAAAAGTCAGCTCTGCATGTGGTGTGCAGGCTGTAATAGTGTGAATCCACGCTTAGTGTTAGAAGTGCAGTGGTACCACGCTCCCATACACCTGCTCTCCTGCTGTCGTAGTGACAGGTCCTGAATCTAGTGATTCCAAAATGCTGACGGAGCTGAATATGGCCCAAAGGGATTAAAGTGTGCTTGTGACATAATTCTTCTGAGAAACCCCCATTCTGACATATGCCACAACATTAAGGTGATTTTAAATGCAGCTGGGAAAGAAGAGGGATGCTAAGGTGTCCAGACAGAGAAGCCATAGCATTATGTAGCACTGCTCTTGCTTCATGGATTTACACCATGGGTGAACATGGTCCTTCCACTTTCCAGAGATGTTAGTCATGCCAGCATCCTCACCGAGGCATTTCTAAGTGGGCAGCACGGACACAGCTGAGTGCCAGTTACGCTGTGTGTGGCTTCCAGTCGTTCACCTAATGGCTCTGATTCCTCCATCTCCTCCCAACGGCTTCCCCAGCTGTGCAGGCAGCTGGCACCCAGCCGGAGATAGATGGAGAGAGAGCAGGAGGGCAGAGCTGGACAACCCACCCAAATCTCCGAGGCGGCTCTGTGCCCTTACCGTCTCGGGGTCGTTCTCAAACACCTCCCGGGCCTCCTCTTTGCTGCAGTGCTCCTCCACGCACTCCCTCTCCAGGTGCCCTTGCTTGGTCTCCTCGAAGATCTGGTAGGCTCTCCGCTGCCTCTGCCGCAGGAACTGGGCAGCCTCCGGGGCGCGCAGCAGCACGGCTGGGCCGCCGACCGCCGGGCGGGGTGGGAGGGCGAGGAGAAGGAGAGGAGCAGACGGAAGGAGAGGCAGCGGTGAACAGCTGAGCACGCCTGACCGCCCTGCACACACACACGCAGCCCGAACCGCCCCGCCGTGGGACACCAAGCCCCCTCCCTGCCCGGCGCCTCGCCCCTGGGTCGCCGCGGCCCCTCACGCCGACGACCCCGCGGCCGCCGCCGCATCGGCATCCCCCGCTGCAAACGCCGTCGCCATCCCCACCGCAGCTGTGACTCTGCGCATCCACGCCCGTTCCCCCCGCCACCCCGGCCCCAGCAGCTCCCGCAGCCCGCACACACCCGGGGCGGTGGGGGATGCTCGGCGGCGTGTGCGGGAGCCCACCCGCAGTACTCACTCTGCGAGGAGTCCGCCGCCAGCAGGACGAGCAGCAGGGCGGCCCCGAGGGGCGCCGCGGGATGCGGCATGATGCGACGGCGGCGGCGGCTGGGGCCGGGCCGGGCCGGGCGGAGCGGAGCGGCGCGGAGCGGGGCGGGCGGGCGGCGGCGCGGGCGGGGAGCGCGCTGCTACTGCGGGAGCGCGGCGCCGGGGAGCCCAGCAGGGGAGCCGGGGAGCCGCTCGCCCGTCCTACCCAATCGCTCGCCAAGTCACCGCCGAGCCGCGGCACAGGGACACACCTCGCGGCGGGGCAGCGGCCCGGCCCCGCATTACCTGCTCGGCTGCTGAGGAAGGGCCCTGCCGAGCGACCTAGGGGGAGGCACTGACGGGGAGTCGGGCTGATGGGCGGACTGCAGGGCCCAGGGAGCTGAGGGGAGGGCTGGTCCCTCACCTCCGGCCGGGCGGTGCTGGAGGGCATGTCTTTTTAATAGCTCTGGGGCTCATCACTAGGGAGGGAGAAGCTGGCACCAAACACAGCCCGGTCCTGCCTTAAATTAGAAACTTGGGTTCTCCCCACACTCCGGTACGTATTTTCTTCACAACTAAATTGTCAGTTTATTCCAGTATTTTAGGATAAACTGCACGGGGAAGAGATGAATGTGGCTTATACCAGTATGTTTCAAGCCATCCTTTACTGTCCCCTGTCCATCTGTAGTTACAAGGGACATGTCCAATATGGGAAACCCTGTTAGCTGTAACCCAGAGCTGTAGGGTCAGAGCTCAGAGCTGCACTGAGACTGTCTATTGCCACTGCTCTATCTGTACTGCCCTGCAGATGGGTAAATGTGACAGGTAACTTGAGGAACAACAAATCTGTACATTCTTCCAGAAAACTTGTGTGAAAAAAGAACTTGTCTTGTGTAATTTTAGTGTTTAGAATATATCTAATACACCCTTTATGTCTCCACAATAAATTACTGCAAATATAATGTAACAAATGTAAGCAATGTATTTATATTACACATAGGTGAAGTAAAGTACCTGAAAACATAAAAGCCAGCCTACTCATTCAAAGCAACCATCCCTAGGCTGGTGTCTTCTGCCTGACAATAGCCAACAGTAGATGTGTAGATAAGAAGTATAAAAACATACAGACCACCATGGAGTGGTCTTTTCTTTTTGTTTTCAGCTTCTGAAGTGCAGGGGAAGAACTCTCATAGGTAAAAACTCTCTACTGTCATGCTAACAGCAATAAATGTACCTCTTCTACATGAATATGTCAAATAGTTTTTTGATCTGTTCATACTCCAGGAGTGGCAGCAGGATCCTGAAGGTGCTCAAAGGCTAGACAGGAACTTTTCCCCACCAGTTTTAAATCCAATGCTTAATAATTTTATAAGGTACTTGCATCTTTGTTATCTAAGAAATAGTGAGTTATCATGCCCTATTTGTTTTCAGCATGCCATTTTGTAGACCTCATACATTTTCAGAACCACCCCTTTTCCTAAACAATCAAGCTTTGGTTTATTATTTGTTTCCAAACCCTTCTGAGCTGGCATTGCTCAAAGAAGTCCCATCAGTCTCTGTTGCTTGTTCCTGTCCTTTGGTCATATCCACTTCTTGTGCTGGCATGCAGTGGAGTAACCCAACAAAAATTATTAATTTAGATCAGTTCTCCCACTGAGTTGCTGCACAGCTGCACATGCACCGAAAGAGAGAGGCTTTCACGGGTGGCAGCGAGTAGCCACAAGCAAAGGGAGCACGGGCCTGCTAATTCCAGCAGCAGATCTGGCGGGAATGGCACGTGAAGCTACCACTGCAGGCAGAGGTTTCCTAGGACTGGCTGCCACTTTCTTCCTTCTGTCGTGTGCCCCCCTGCCCACGTCCAGAGATGTGGCTGTGCTGTTTCAGCTCTCTCACCTGGCAGGAAACTATTCCCGTTTTTTAGTGCATGTGTGCATGTTCTACCAGGTTACTCTGCTGAAACAGCTCAGTGACAGGGCGAAGAAGCGTGGAGTGGGATTGCAGCAGTAAGTCCACAGGCTGCTGTGGGACTGCAGCCTGTGCAACTCGTACCGAAACCATTCCCCATCTTTGTTTTCATTTTTCTCTGTATCATTCTGGTTTATAGTTCTTTTCAGACAAAGTGGGCAAAACTACCTGCAATAAAGATGTATGTTTACTGCAGCGCTGTCCTGCTTTTGTCTAACTTTTGTTTTTTCTTACTATTTCCAAGCATCGCGGGGGTTCCGTTTTACTTTGTGATCTGAGCTGTGAACAAAAGGTCTGAGACCTCTTTCCTGAGTGGAATTGCTATTTTACCGGTGGATACATATGGTGAGGGTTGCCTTCCATGGGTGCGTCACTTTGCCTGTCTGTATATTAAATTTCACTTGTCATTTATCACCTTGTCACATTAAAAGTGCTATCAAGTGATAGCCAAGCTGATCTGACAGATTTTTGCTACCAAAACAGGCTGTACCACTCTTCCTTCCCTCTATGCTTCTGCCCTGTCCCCGGATGCACAATGCCCTCTCCCCGATCTTTGTATGGTTTTGTCGCTGATGTCACCTCTCTGCAAGTTGATTCAGCTCACTAAGCCAACAGAAAAGTATTTGTTTTTTCTAAGTCTTCTGAAATTCTTGATTGCCAGTTTGAGGTTTGACTGTTCAGACGAATTTTGTATTATCTGCCAACTGTCCTCATGGCATTAAACTTCTACATAAAATTTCTGAAGATGTCGAACAGCAGAGATTTTTGTGGGTTCTGGAAGCTGCTTTACATGGTGTAATCTAATGATGAGTTTCCTTTCTTTTGGATTTTTTTATCCTTTTCCTTGTTTTCCGTATGAATACACTTTGAGAGACTATGGTGAAAGACCAGGTCAAAGGCTTTTTGAAATCCAGGTATGTAATATTATCAGAACCATCCTTATCTACATCACAAACACTCCTTGAACCTCTAACGGGTTTGCAAAATATGACATCCTACTTGATAGCAATGCTGTCTCCAACATGTCATTCAGTTTACTAATTCTATTCTTTATTACAGTTTCCAGTAAGTTGCCTGGCAGAGATATCAAGCACTGATTTGGGTGAGCCCAGAAGACCTTTTAACCATCACATTTTCCACCTTCCATTCTTCTGGCACTGTGCCATTTAAGGCAGAGTTAAGCAAAGAGTTGCGTAAAGCAACAGTTTCATTTTGTTCAGAATTCAAGGCTTTATATCATCTGGTCTCAGCTATACCAGTGAGTTCTTAGGAAATATAAAAAACAGGGTAGAAAAATAACACAGAAAATATTAAAACAACATTATATGAACTTCTTATACTCTCATCATGGCCTGTTTTAGACTCCCTTTTGACCTTACGGTAATCTAGGCACAGAAATTTCCAGATGTAAATCTGAACCTGTAGGATTAGATTCCATTTGTTTCTAGACACTAACCAGAAATATGCAGCAAATATAACAAATTTTGAGAGAAGCGATTAAAAATACCTCTAGAAGTTGTTTGTTACTGACCAAAAATCGAAAAAATGATTTACCAGGTAACAGGTAACTTGAGTCAGTTATTCTGAATTCTGATGAGTGTTAGTTGGTTTGTCTTCCTTACCTAATCCCAAAACAAAAACCAAGGTCATTTGCCATTCAGTGCGAACCAGTGCTTAGTATGTAGCCAAGCTGCAGAAGCGTAGTGGAAGAAGGTGCAACTGAGCAAAGATCCTTTAGGTTCCTGCAGCTAATTACCTTTGTGGGTACCAAACTGTAGAATGAAACTAAAATGTCCTAAAAAGAGTAAAAAGGCCTTGCAACTTCAAGGTCAAAGATATTGAGTTATGGAGAAGAGGAAGGGATTCCCAAGTGTGCCCAGATAGGGGCGCTACGAGGAGGCGGGGGCGTGGTTCTTGTTGACTTTTGAAGGACCAGCTTTTCCATGTAATGCACTTGTTTGACCTCAGTGAAAAATTGATTAGACTTATGTCCTGTGGGTTGTCCAACACTGCCAAAGTATCTCAGATTTTAGGGACAAGTGACTCTCCCACATACTCATTCCGTATTCATTTCTTGTTCATTTCCTTCAAAAGAGCTCCAAAGATTACATTCTTTTTTTTTTTTTTTTCCTATTCTATGAGGAAGGAGAGTAAAAAGATGCAAGATTGTATCAGAATATTTAAAAAATTACAGGACTGTGGAAGGCAGCATACTTAACCAGCAAATCCCTGTGAGAGTAAGCAAGTTGATTCCACGATCCTTGACCTGAATGTGCTACAGGCTGGGCACACGCCAAATATGCTCAGCACAATAAGATCTGGGACTTGCTGCTCAGTTGTGTGAGCTACAATTCACAGCCTGATGCCAGGAAATAAACTGGAGGTTTCAAGGACAGGAAGCTCTGAACTGTCATCATCCCCTCTGCACCAGTCTTGGTTCCAGGTCAATGGGATTTCCTTTCATTAGAGGTCAAAACGGTGACTGAAAATGGCTTTAGGCACTAGCAAAAACAAATTGCTTGTCTGGGCAGTGGCACTCCCTCTGCAGCAAGCGAGGCAATGTGCAAACTCCTGAGCAGAACATGCCACCATCCTCCATGGGTGATCTCTCAGACTAAATGGAACTGAGCAAACGCACCAAAAGTCCTGCCCCAGCCTAGAGTACGTTGTGGCTCCTCATTCATTAAATACTGCTACAGGTCATAGAAGAGATGGGGTGGGGATGGGGGACCAGGAAGTCCGTTTTCTGTGCAATCTGAGTTGCCATGATGCAGTTAACATCGAGCACCTTGGAGGCAGGAAACCCAACAGAGCTATTGTATTTGTCATGATAAGAAGAGGTTGCAGAGAAGGAGAAACTAGAAGAAGTCCTTACATAAGTGACTCTACTTTTTACTTCTTAATCCCTTTGAAAATAATAGCTTTGAAAAGAATAGCTTTGCTTTCCTCGATTTTGAAAAAGACGTATGGAACCCTGGGATCCAAGCATTGGGTTGGGGAGTCAACTGCTTTCTCAAGGAAGCCCGGTTTCTTTACCTCACGCCTGCCTTTGCATGTCTGTTATCCAGTTAAGGATATTACATTAAGGTGTAATAGATTTCTTGCTTGAGGATAAAACTCCCATCATACCATCACTAATGCTTCTATCATGTCTCCTTATGTTGCTGTTTGGCATTAAAATTCTGTAGAGATTGAAAAACATCTTGATTTTCACCCACATGAGAGCAGGCAGAGAAGGCAACTCACACACCAGAACCACTGTGCGCAGACAGGCTATAAATAGCTCTAAGACATGCCTGACAGGTAATTTACATCAAAAAAGCAGCCCGCCAAGTATCCCACTGTCTTCACACACACAAATTTTCATAGTATGGAAAAACAATGCACAAAATCCTTACTGAAGCAGTGTTGTTTTGAAGAAGAGCTGAGGATTTGCATTTTTGCTTCACCTGAAGATGAAAGAGGACCTGTAGCAGCGTTTGGAACTTCCCCAGATTAACGTAAGTTAATGAGAAAAAGTATGGGTTCCCAGGCTAAAAATTTAAGATTTCTTCTAGGCATCAGCAGGAACTGAACCCAGTGTGCAAGACAGGAACCTTTCATGGGACCAATGCAACCCCTCCTGCTTGGGAAACCCATATGGTGGATCAGGCTGGACCTTCTCCCAAAGTGCCACTGACGCAGATAAGCTGGTGTTTTGTAAATAGTCCCCACTTTCCTTTCTAAAAACAACAGAGCTTGAAACATGTCAGCTTCACTTAATGTCTGGCTGTAAAATGAATTGAAATAAATAAAAACTGAAAAATGTTGTATTAATGTGAAGAGAAAGCTGGAAGGGTAAAAAAAATAGGATGGAAGTCTTCTAAGAGGATTTTAAGGCACTCACCATAATGATGGATGGTCATGCCTCAGTTGAAAGATGTTACTAATGCATGTATGAAACCTTACTGAAAGATATAGATGTAGAATGAGAGTGGCGATGAAAAAAGATCTGTCAGAAAGATGCGAAACTGCAACTAAACCCAATTAGAAGCCATGCTTTGATTCCGGCCATTTTCAGATCCCTGGATAAATATGAAAAATTACTCTCCCTTCCCCTCTTCCAAATATAAATCCTTCCTGGAGCCACACAAACGTGTCATTGTTTAGAACAGGCCAACGTTTTTGTGGGAGGATGGGAAATCTCATCAAGAGGTCTCCCATAATGTTAATGGCATAAAATTCCTCTTATCTGGTATGTTTGAATTAAACATTTTCTAATAAAAACAAACACAGAAAAGGTCCCATTATATCACGTAACTTTTTCATTCTGGTAATGAACAAACTATGGTGACCTGTCCAATTGACGGGAAAGAGTCAAGAGACAAAGCGGTGTCAACATATGGAGCCCACTTCTGACTTACACTGAGGACAAGACTTCAACAACTTTGGATCCCAAATCAGACTCTCTGAATGAGAATGAACTTCTGAGTGATGTAAAGTATTTAATAAATATGGATGTGGATGTGATTTGTGTTTTATGAGGCCAGCTATATATTAATATACTATGTATGAGGTCATCATAGTTTCTATTCCTATGCATTCCACAAGTGCTTGCTTTCTAGGAGATTTTTAGTTGCTTGAATAAAGCCTAAAATAAGTATAAAGAAATTCAGGGGTGACACGAGAAGTAAAAGAACTTTGCAGCAAAACAGTAAGAACAAATATAAGCCCATACAGAATGTTATGCCCTGCAAAAATGCACCAGTTGACAAGTGGACTTGCTGAGAGATCGTGTGAGTGTGAACTGTCTCTCGGAGGCAGGAGGGAATGTACTGGTACCCATTGCTGTCTTTGAAACAGGCTTCCTAGTGGAAGAGCATGATGTATTCTTCATTGTGCCCTTAAACCCAAAGCAATAACTGCATAGCTTAAAAATTGCGTGTATGTAGCAAAAAGTCAGCTTATTGGAAGTCAGCGGCTAAAATCCCAGCTATAAAACACAATATAATGGGATGGTGAGAGGTGAAACCATGGCTTTCGTGAGATGTAGCTCTTGCAAATGTTCCGCGCTCTTAGAGGGGACCCCACATTGAAGCAGCTTCTGTCCATTGGTCTGGGTTTGGAGGAAGGGAGCAGAGGTTTCACTGCAGAGCTGCTCCCAAACCCTGGTCCCTGGGGCAGCTGCTGGTGGTTGGAGAGAGTTGCCTGGTAACGAGCAGCTGCTGCCTTCTCATTTCCAGCTGTTAAATTGCATTGAAAGGATCTGAATAATACCAGAATAGAAACCTAGCTTATCATTTGTCAGGTTTAATATTACAGAATAGGAGCCATTTAACGGTATCTCTAAATTGTTTACCAGGGTAACATAGTTCCTTACTGGCACAGCAAGCAAAACGGTTTCAACCTTTTGCCAGAAGGACCATTTCTCCTGTGGATGCATTGCGTTTTAGGCAGGAGGAAAAGCTGGGAAGTCATCAGTATGAGCTTGTGCTGATCCATGCAGCAATGCTTTGGTTTTGTCACCCTCCTCTTCCCTGTTAGCAGCAGGAAATACTGACCTCCTTGCCGAAGCCGAGTGCATCCAATCTTCCATTGTCTCTGATTAAAAGGCAGACAAAACATGAGGTAACATAAGTAAAAATTCCATCAATGTGAAATGCCTTAAACAAAAGCCGGTTGCGATTTCCGTATTATGTGCACACACCCCCTGGCCTCCTGTTTGTGTGTATATATAAACATACAGATTCAGTGGCTGAAAATATGTTTCCTAAACATGGCAAAGATGACATTTTGCCCTGTGGACTACTTATTTATTATTTTGTATTCGAGGGAGAGCGGTCTTTGCAGCAGAGTTCTAGCAGGTCCATGTTGCAAAATGAAAACAGGGCTTTCTGTAATCTTTTCTTGATTAGCTCCTTGTTCCAACAAGGTTTGTCAGTGGGATGCTGTAACCTCTGGCACGTGTGAAGAATGAGGGAAATGCAATAGCAGAAGGGATTGTACCAGAGCAGGATAAGAAATAGACAAAACCAAGAAACTGAAAAAATCATTTTTAGAAAGTGCATGCAAAGATATGAATTAAAACATCAAAATTTAGAATGACTTTTTGAATGGAAAATTGAATATCTGATGTGCTGGTTTCTTAATACAAATGGAAATTTGCATATTTTTTTTTCATAATAATAATTTTTTAAAAGCAAGAGTTCTGAGTTTAATTCTGAAACAGAAGGTGTTCTGTTTTGGTTTTGTTTTTTTCTGGAAGGGAAATTCTAGCTCTCCAGTTTGGGAGGGAATGAGAAGTGAACGAGGCCTGTTAACATCTTTGTGGGAAACAAAATAAAATGGAAGTGGTGGTCAGGCCAGAGCAGCTAGTTATCCTGCTTGTAAACCTGCCGTCATTGAGGGAAGGAGTTTCCAGATGTCACGTTGTTGAGCAGCCTGCAATTGGCTGCCATGAAATTTCCATTTCCCAAAGCTGGAGGAAAGGAGAACACCTGCAAAAACCCAAAGCAGCAAACCGAAAGGAGGCGTAGGTATGGAGGATGGCTCACAAGTCCTGGGAACAAACAGTGGCATTCATGTGGGCTTGGGTGTGGGAGTCAGCACAACAAAGAGCTGCTCGTGGAGCCTGCATCCGCTCCTTCCGAGGATGCTGGCAACAGAAAGAAAAGGAGGTCTGTTCTGGGTTAAATTCAGCAACATGCCATTTTGACCAGGAACATCAGGGAGGGAGTGACATCTCGGTGAAGTACTGCTTCACTTATAGGTTGCTCTGAAAGATGTGGTAATGTGACATTGCTAGTGAGAGCTGGTTTTAAGCCTGTGTTGCGCTGTGTTTATGAAATACCAAAACTTTCTAATGTTGGTACTTAGAATGGACAAGAAGCATCTGTTAAGAAACACATTTCATTCTTGTGCAAGCTGGTCTTCAGGTAAACGTATCGATGCTCTCTTCTCTGTAAGAAATCTTTGTGTTTTGGGAAGACAGAGATATTGTGAAAAGAAAAAAACAAGAGGCGTACACAAAAATAAAACCCGCTGGTACCTCCATCCATAGATGCATACAAATACGCACATATATGTATCTCCATATCCACACACGTATTGCCATGTCCCGGCATTCTACAAACACGGATCAGTTAAGCTTCTTACAACACTTCTCTGAGACAGGAAGGTAGTATTCCTGTTTACAGACTAGAAAGCTGAAGCCTCGAGGTGAGGAAGTTCAAACGTAAAACCCAGGAAGAGCTCAAATTGACTTTATTTTTTTAAGTCCAAGGGGGGGTTTTATGTCCAGGGTTTACAATACCATCTTTTCTTTCCAGTGTTTATCTCGATTTCAAAATTTCTACGGCAAAGAGAGAAAAATCATCGGACAGAATACCGTTGAATTAAAAGGAGAGGATTATTGTTTCTTTTTAAGCTGAGAGAGAGAAAATCACTTCCTCAGCTTGTATCAGGACAGTAATTTAAAAATGAAGGTCTGACCCTTCAAAAAGCAATGTATTTTTGCTGAGTCTGCAAGATCTGCCACAGGAAGAGGTGAATAAGCGGTTGAGAAAACCTCTGAATTAGTTACACTCAGACTACTATAATTAAACCCCTTCTTGGATCTTAAGGACTAGAACCAGAAAAACAATGGTACAGAAGACCCAGTTCAGCACCATTGCATTTCGGTGTGGGCAGTCCAGCGTGCCATACAAAACACAGCAGCAGCAACACCCCTTTAAAAGGAATAAACAGAGCAAAGCAGGTCTGGAGGGGCAGCAACCCCTTTTACAGACTGGTGCAAGGGACAGATTAATCCATCTCCACTGCAGGACGTGGGCTGGGGCTTTCTTCAGGCTGTGATGCCAACCCCGTGTTGCTGAGGAGCCCACTCTTACTTGCTATAAGCAACACTATGAAGCAGTGGAGCTGACAGAGCAGGGAACTATGCTACTGCGGCGTATGGAGAGGACACTCAGCAGGGAACAGGCTATCTCCTATGTTAGCCTCTTTCAGTACTTTATCCAGTGGGTGTATATTGTACACAGGACCCAGACTATGGGCTGGGTCTGGGCTGGATACTGGACTCCGCTGCAGATTCTTCGCTATATTTACTCATAAATGTCTTGTATTGACTCTCTCCAAAGGAAGTGCGGTCATCCAGTTGTTGCCCTTTGTCTATAATGACTTTGCTTTCATCTGTGGTTTGTCACCAGCTGCACCAGGAAAAGGCACATAATTATAGTTTGCTTCTAAGTTATTTAACTAGAAATTCAAATTTTAAGTCCCAGAAATCACACACTGTTTATAACTAAGCAAAAAATCAAGTATCCCTTTAAGGAGCTAGTGTTAAGCAAAATAATTCTGAGAAAGTCAAACCTATCGCAAGAAAAACACCTTAATATTGGAAAAAAACCCTGCAGTTGTTATCTGCCTAGAAAATTGAGTTCAGCTGTTTTCTTACTAAAGTTTTCCAGTTCTTATTTTTATTAAGTGTGCATTGTTTATACATTGTGCTCTAGAAATATTTTATTACATAAATGTTTGTATTGAGGGAGGGAGGAAAGGGTGGGAAAAAAAACCCCAATGAATAAATCCCGCCCATTTAAGTCTTTCAGTCTGTACGTAGGCTGCAAAGAAGATCTTCACAGTGTAGCTTGCTATACGCCAGATGCATTTGCTGCCTGGAAACATAGCTCACCTTTACCTATCACTGGCAACTCTGTCAAAACTAGAAGTCTTCAATAAGTCCATTGCTTGCACAGACACCAGCTCTTAGGCAGCTGCAGTAAATGCGCATCCAATGCGTGTTTTGGGGATGAAGCCCATTAAATCCCACATGCAGTATCCTGAAAGCAGGGGACTCGCTGTGTCTGGGCTCTATGAGCTACACACCATCCGCAGGGGAGCTGCCCCACTGTGGTGAGGCTTGTAGCAAGGCCAGTCAGAGTTTTTCAAGGTGTTTGGTGGAAGATGAAGGAGACAGATGCTGTACCTGCTGTAGTGCTGCTGCCCCACGTCTCCCATGGGCAGTGCCATACTTTAGCCTTCAGGCAGAAGTGGGCACATGAGGTCAAAGCTTTGTGTTGGGTGCAAAACCTAAAGTTAAGAGGCTGTGGCAATGCCACTGGTGTGACTCCTGCATGCTGGTTAACCCATAATACACACAAGGTCATGTGTCGTCCCATGTGTGTACATCCCGCATAGCTGTATACATTCATTGCACATGGTGACAATAACTGCCCTCTGCGGTGCTTCAGGTTTCTTGACTTGAGGTTCTCAGCTGTGGCTGCATCCAGAGCACTGTGCAGGGAGTGACAAAACCTGACCTCAGAACCACCTCAAGCACCAGCACACGCTTACCCGGGGGGCAGAGGCATCCAACCTCCAGCAGCATTATCCTTCCCTCTCTCCCCAAGTGCTGAGGTATCTCCTGAGTGATCCTGCAGCCTGATATCACCAATGGGAGCCACAGAGTAGCTGCAGCACAAGTCAGTCTCCTGGGACAATCCCTGCACCCGATCCTCTCTCCCCATCCCTCGCTGCGCAAGCGGAGCAGTGCCCCCGTCCCACTTGCTGGTGGGGGCGTGGGGGTCTCCGCTGATGCTTGCCAGTTGCACAGGGGACACTCAGCTCCTCCTGCCGCTCCTGGGAACGCTGTCTAAACACCAAAAGGGCTCCCTCCAGGCATGATCTCGTTTTCCTCCCCTGTGCTCAACTTTATATATATATTGCTGTAGCATTGTGCAGCTTCCAAGAGGGGCAGATAAGCAGGTTGCAAAGGCTCTTTTTTTTTTTTTCTGGAAAGGCAGAAGACTAGTGCAAATGGTGTTCACTATGGTTTCTGACATGTGCAGCTTGATGCTTATCAGGCCAATTGTACACCAGGGAAAGAAATGGTAGGGTTGTTCTCCTTGTCCTACATGGATTTTAACAAGAAAATCTGTGAAACTCCTTGTGTTACAGGCAAGCGTAACTGGGGCCTTCACATTTCCAGAAGTAAAGCAGGTTCTGTGGCCAAATTAAAGAAAGTGGAAAATTGCCAAAGAAAACATTTTTGTCCAGCTTAGCTTATCTGATGTTGCCAGCATGTAGTGATACTTTATCATAGCAAGTTATTTCCTCTGTTAATCATAGAAGCAAGAGCAAGCATGGATAAACAATGCATGCAACCAAATCCCAAATGTTTAACTATTTTAGCTTACCGTGGCGGGAAGGGGAGCGGGGAGAGATAAAATAAAGCATTCCTCTAAGAGCCCAGCTACTGCTTTCTGTGCTAGAATTGTGTCAATCAGAGAAGAAAGCCTGAAGCATGGAGAGACTGGCTGTCCGGCAGCCAAAAGCTCTGGTAGAGGTCAGGTCTGTTATAAAAAACAGGCGCTTTGTGCAGGTTTGGGATGGGTGACTCAGGAAGACATATCTCCGATCTCGTGGCTTGGAAAATGCACAGGACGAAGCAAACATCTCACCTGCCTTTAGACATGCCTGGAGCAGATGTTTGTGTCTGATCAACTCACCCCAGACTTTCCTCATGGCAAGCAGAGATACGTAGATACCTTTATGGGCACGGTTCATCTGAGCTATTTCAAGTGTCTGCTTTGGGATTAAATGATTCACACACTGCATACATATTCATTGGTTAAAAAGAGTTTACTCCATAGTGGATGTCTGTGTTATAAAGATTGATATTACATCAAAAGAGCTCATAGGTCAGCACAAGACATGGCAGATGCCATCAGCCGTCATCTTTGGCCACTGGGAGCTACGGCTTAGCCCACCCGAGTGGCAAGGGGGAATGGGAAAGCAGAAACCTTCCTTGCTACAAATGGGAGCCTAACCCTCCAAAGCGAACGTGTAAAGCTGCAGTTTGACAAGGGGGAGTGGCAAGCATTATCTCCCCAGATAATGCAGTTTCACAGGTAGTTTTCCCTCCATCTTTGAATCCCACAGTTGAAGTATTCAGAAAATTCCAATGTATCCCAGGTCAGGAGCCTCTGAGAGAAACAGCACCTACTAGAAAAGGTACCTACCTAAAAGAAAAATTTAGAAGAGAAAGTATATGGTACAGTAAACATTACTCATTACCACTATAAACCAGTCTTTAGCACAACAGTTCTGTTGCAGAGCTGTTTGTTAGGAGTAAAAAATTTTATGCTGTCAAGATAATATATGAAGGACCAAAGGGATTTTCCAAGATGAAGTGCTGAAATAGGTTTGTGCGGCTGAAACAGAGTTTTTGTGCGGTAGCACCCTGGTATCTCTATGGTATGGTGAATTATGTGGGGTTATGAAAGGAAAGCTTTGGCTGATTGTCTGGAAGACAGTCTGAGTTGTGAAACGTCTGCGTGGTAGAGCAATGATGGCTAAGGTAAGGCTATGTCTGCACCCTGCCACTCATCCCATTGCCTGGAGAGTAAGCAGTGACCCAGGACATCATTTCCTCACTGATAATCCCTATGGCAGTTGGCCTTTTTTGCACATAAAAATGTGCTTTGACACATTAAATTCCAGCTCCTGTCTATACCTTTTCAGTTAAGTAGGGCAGGGTGAGACACAGCCTCTTCTGATAGCATATACTAATTCATAAGCCAGGACATTTATTGGCACAGCAGCAGAAAATGTGTTTGCTAACCCTTAAGCACACCAAACAGGTGCTGATGGCAAACATGTTCTGCAGAAGGTCTGAAGGAACCTCAAGGCTGAACAGAACACCATAGAGTCATCTCATTCACTGCCAGCAATTCTTGGACATTGTCCACATTTAACCCATATCTAGGGCTAAAGCATAGCCCTATAACCTGGTGAGCCCTCCCCAGCAGAGAAGGGGGATTGAGAAAAGGAGATGAGACCCACAGGTTGGACGGACACACACACACAAATTTAATGAAACAGCCAAACTAATACCAAATGCCAGTATAAATCATACAAAGTAATACTGAGCCCAGCAAATGTACAGTAGTCACAAGAAATGGGAAAGCAGTCCTCAGGAGAAGGAAGAAGAACAGAGCCAGAAGGAGCCCAAACAAGAGACTCCCCATCCCTCAGCAAACTTTCCCCTTTGTAACGACCATGATGTTTATGGTGTGGGATACACCTGTGAGCCAGCTCAGGTCAGATGCCCTGGCTGACTCCAAACTGCTAATAGCCTGCAGACCATGGCAGGGCTGTGATTCTGTCTCAGCAAAACCAGGACAGACGTCATCCAAAATGACCTGTGGCTTCTTGAATTTAGTTCAGATGGAATTGAAAATTAGTAAGAGAAGTATGTGTAAGCATCTATGTCTATAGATGTAGAAAAAGCAACATACAGAAGACTGTATCTTGGTAGCCTACATGTAAGTCTTAGGGAACACTATAAAAAAGAGACGTCTTTAAACATTTATAGGTTTTCCAGTAGACACTTAGGAGTCACAGTCTCACTTCATGATGCTGAAAGTCTTGGTTCAGAATGAGATCAATCACTCTGTGTCTCTGGCAGGAGCCGGTGCTTTGCATTTCATTACATAGTCAGACAGTGGTGTTGAGCTGTACCTCGTCAGGTGTTCTGAAACAAGCCCAGACTAGAAAATCTCTCAAGTGTGTGTTACTTCAGGTGTAAGAAGTCCGTTGTACATCTGTGATTTGAGCCAGGCTACTTACGTTCTTCCGTGACGTGGAGCTGTACATCTAGAATTAAGAACTTCAAGGCCTTTGTGAAATTAAACCTCCCAGTCAAGTCCTCAATATTTTCCTCTAGACAATCCTCAAAACTTAACATGAAAAAGAAAGAAATTAAACAAAAAATGAATCTAGATGCAGTCTAATGAGGTTCAAGTCTACAACAAATACTCTACTTTCATTAGAAAAATGGAGAGTAGGGTGAAACCTGCAGAAAATACCTATAATCCTAAGTTTCTTACAACTCATTTGAAAATAACCTCAGCAACATAAAAACCTTTTGCGTTCTCTTGGGGGGAATTGCTTTACCTATTTTATAGAAAGTAAATTAGAATAAGCCTTTGCAGTATAAAAGGCTCCAAATCTCACAGAATTTGTTGATGGTTTGCAGTAGGCTGTGATGGGACTCATCTCAATAGGTCAAGGTAGGATAAGCATGGATATCCAACTGCATAATCATTTCCCTAGTGTCCTTGCAGGCAGGTCCGTGTAACATCTAAAACTGAGTCTTGTGAACACCAAGAATTCTGTGGGTGTGAGCAGAAGAGAAATAAAAATAAACCAAAGAAGCCAGCAGATTGCATTACACAGGAGGAGCTACTGAGCACTTCTATGGGGACACAGCAGTCGCACTCACACTGAAACAGCTCGTCCCCATGTACCATGCTCCACCTACCAGGTACAGTGTCCTGAGAGCGACGTCAGTTCAGAACCTCAGTTCAGAGGTCATGTGTAGCTAGGAGAGTGGCTTGGAGAATCCTCTGCTTTAAGTGTATTTTGACATTGGCACAGTCAACTTTAATGTGTTATTTTATTGATCCAGATATAATATCTGTAGGAAAACTCAGCACCAGGGCACCTGGACCTGGTCAGCCGTCACTGGTGTGCCCAGCAGCTTGACTGGTCTCATCCATTGGCAGAGAGTAGAAAACCCAAACTGGGACAGTCTTTGCTTTTGTTTCTTCATCTGTGGGAAGTGCACAGAGCACTGTGATTAGAATCAAAGGGTTTGTAGTGAGGAAAATAAAAAAGCCCAAGGGACGCTGAGTGGTTTGAAAGACTTTAAGTTTGTTTACATCCACTCCTTTTTCCTTTTTCCTCATTATCTGGGAGTACTGTTGCATGGAAACATCTTAAAGAGGAAAGGCTAGGCCACTCATGGAGAGATAGAAGCTGAACACAGCTTCAGCATCTAATGAAGATCCTCAGAAACAGTAGCGTGCTCAGGATTATTTCTGTGTGTGGGCTTCAGGCTTACGCTGCCTATCTTGACTCAAACGACCTTATGGCTCCCTGCAATTGTAAATAGGACTGACTGAACTTTTCCAAAGCCCTGTTTATATTTACACATTCTTGTCTGGTTAAAAATTGTTTTTTTGTTTTTTTTTGTGGTCTTTTGTGTTTTATCTCTGTGACTGCAGCATGTTTCAAAAAAACTCTGAAATGTCAAATATATCAAGAGAAGACAACCGTGACTGTCTGGGATTAATCTAAGCACTTTATTTCCTTTCCTTCCATTCAAGAAGAATGATAAATTTATAACTGCTTTTATAGTTTATAAGGGAATTTCTTAAGTCTTCCAGGAGCTCTCTAGACATTTTTTGTCGACATTGGGGGGAAACGGCAAACTTTGGTGCATTGCTACAAGGTGCTTGTGTCTTCAGAGTCTCCTGAAGACTCTTATACAGTAACTGATGTCCCAGCACCTCCTTCTATCACAGCCATGTACACCTTCACAGGGCTTTTCTTTGGTATTGAAGTCACATGTCAGTGCAGTCGTCATGCCGTGAAATTTTGAGGGTACTCTATTTTTCAGACAGGATATCACAACTCTTCCTCTTCGGTTGCCTCTGTGGCAGAGACCAGGGATATCTGACACATCTTAGAGTTGAGGTCTACCTCGTTATTTTGAATAGTATGGTTTCTTTTGTTTTTTTTTTTGACTTCCTCTTTTAAAGTTGATCTGCTTTCCAATAAAGCAATGTGACAGAAACGTGTACTTCTCCCATTATAAAAACATGTACTCCCATAATAAAAACCAACATGTACTGAAGAGATGAACATTTCTACTAAATCTATTTTAATTAGTGACACCAGCGAAATTGAGATAATTTCTTCAAGTGTTGGGATTTCCTCTTTCTGACAGTCTTTTCACTGTTATTCCATCAAAGTCAATAGAAATAATCTGACTCAGAGCACGCTAATTAAGACCTTTCTGACATCTCCACAATGCAAGTGAAGATCTAAAAATGAAAAAATTTTCAACCCTTTGTTGAAAAACCTATTTAGGATCATGAATCTCTCTGGTTCTGTCTTTTTTACAAGGAACACTATTTCCATCCTTGCTTAATTCTCTCTTAAAATTTGTTTTACTGTGTTCTCTTCCCTCTTCCTCTCATTCATCTGCAATATGCAAAAAGCATTTTCCTTTCCCCTTCTGCCTCTATTTTACTTTTTCTTTTTTCACAATGGATTTCTAGTGACTCAGGAGAAAAGGCAGAGACTGTTGTCTGTTGTGCAGAAGAAACGTGCATAGCCCAGCATACTCTTTGCTTTTTTTCATAACAGCTTGACAATATTGAGTCATTGCATCCTGTAAGCCACTGAAAGTTGCAAACATAACTGTGAAATTTCACATTTCTCTTACTGAATTATTTTTTCAAACCATGATGATCATATATCAAGATCTTTTTGAATTCCAATCCTGTTCACCAACGTGCTTGCTACCCTCCCCGATATAGTGGTCTGCATTATTGAAGTTATTCATGAAAATATTGAATAGCAAAAGACTTAGGTCCTTGTAATTGTCCATTTCACACATCCTTCTATTCTGATCACAGATCACTGATAACAACTTTCTGAATGAAGTTTTCCAATTTCTTTTTTTATTTCTCTTGATTTACTGTATATATGTGTCACGTTAAAGGTAGGAGTTTGATGTTGGCCTGCCAGAGCCCGTAGGACTTTCACTAAAACAGTTTTGCAAAGCCAAAAACTAGAAAGAGTTTATTAAAGCAACAGATACAATGGATTCAGAATTGCTGTTGGTAGATGCACTCACTGCAATAGCAATAATAACTAATACGTAATAGTAACGCAGCAAGAAGAAAACTATACTGGGTACTTTTCACCCTATGGTGAAGGTGCAATTCTTACCAAGAAGGTGTCCCTGTCTTGGGTGGAGGAAGACGTGTAGAGCCCATCAACCATCTCTGCTGGGTCTTCAGTCTTTTCCCCCAGCCCTGGTGGTTTTTTATACCCTAACTCTGTCTCTGCCTCTTAAATGACATTTAGTGTTATTTGGGTGGAGAGTTGAGTAAGCTGGTCATATATGTTTAGCGTGTACTTCATTAAGCTCACTGCCATATCAAGGGTATGTACTTTAATATTAGTGTTGCAGTTGATTAGGCAAAGGTCTTTATTTGAATACTAAGACCTTCTAAATCTGTGTCAAAGCTGCTTGCTTTCTTAGTTTTAGCCAAACCAGGACCTTTTTATTCTCACAAGACTCCCTCCTTCAGCTACTCTGCTATGCTAGTGCAAGGAAAATCCACCCCCAGATATAACATAGGAATCTCAAGCTCACAAATAACTTTCAACGCACAATTCCCACAATATGTAATGTGTACGAAGACATCATGTGAGCTGGTTGCAAGACCTTGCCAAATTGAAGAGGTATTGCACCTCCCCTATCTACAAATAATATACTGGAATAAATAAATAAATCTATTGCCCTCTTTTGGAAGAACATAGCCTTATTTTGGCACGACCTGCCCTTGAAAAATTTGTGCAAAGTTATACTTTTATCCTTGGATTTTTTTCTGAGACTTATAAATTACTGGATTGTGTCTAGCTGTAAAGCCTTTCATGAATAAATGAAATTGCCAATTCAAAGCCTGTTAGAAATAAATGGAAGGTTTTTCAATAGTTAAATTGAGCAGATGATTGTGCAAAATAAGCGAGATGGTCTCAATCCTCTTTCCAGTAGGCAAATGTACAGTGAGGTACAACGGGGATGAAGAAGCAGAGCAAGTGCTGATGCCAATAGCCATCCCTTCATCTTCACCTCCTCAGAGGTAACCTTTTTGTCAAAGCACACTGTGTATAATCATATAGTATTTACCAAAGTATCTAAATTCCTAATGGCTAACTGTTATTTGATTATATTTGGCTTTCAAGTTGCAGCCTGTGGTAGGAAGAGTTAGAGGGTACACCATGTGGGAAGGATTTCACAGTCCTGCACTATTTGCATCCCTCTGCTCCGGTAAAATCGGTGGCAAAACTCTTGCTGACTTTGGAGAAGGAAAAGCTGGGAGATCTCTCAGTGTGATTGAGAATGGTTTTGTATTTTATCCACTCCGTTCATGGGCTGAGCAATACATACATTAAATAAGAACCTACTGGACAGCTCTTCCCTCTTTATACCAAAGCCAATCTGCTGGAAGATGTACTAAAGTTCTGCACCCTCCGCTACAAAGGATTGCGGATGTGGGAATCGCTCTGGTCCCTGATGGCAGGCCCTGGATTGGACCCGTCACAGCCCAACCCGTCCTTCCTGCCCACCGTGACACTCCCATGGGAACTCCAGGGGCTGTAGGGCTGCTCCCAGAGGTAGTGCTGGAACATACAGAGGTCTCTCACCCCAAGTCAAGGTTAACTCTTAGAGTAGAGAGGTTCAAAGATGCAAAGAGTGTGGCTGCTTGTCCTTTAACTACCCCTGCCAGCTGCGGCTTCATGATTTACTGTCCTCTCCAAAGCAGGCCTGTCACCGAAAACATCTCATCAGGCAATACTCAGGGGCATTGTGGCAGGTTGCAGCCAGTGTAATCCTGAAAAGGGACATAGCCTGCTCACGTGCATCAGAGTTGTCGGAATTACGGCATTTTATTGTACACCAAAGTGCTCCCTTACCAGGTCACGTGTTTCTGAATTTAATGGGTAGTACTAACTACTACCCTTGGTAGCAAGTGAGCATAGCCCATTCATTTGACTTAACAAAGATACAATAAACATAATATTTTCCTTCTGAAAAGAAATGGAAACAATTATCTTAAAAAATGAACCTAAAAAAGATATTTAAGTCATGAAAAAGACCTTTTTTTTTTTTAATTATTTCAAAGCATAAGAATTCGTATTCATTTTGGCTCCTTCAACAGCAGCGAGTGGTGATGAAATAGCTGAAAAAGAGCATGAATCACTGAATCAGGGCTTAGTAAGTCTTGTAATATCGTGACCTATATATTCCTGTTAGGTGCCTTGCTACACTTGAATGGTTCCAAGTTGAAAAGAACGTGTATTTCTTTAGGAACGTAGAGCTGTGTGGTTGGAAGAAAAGCAGATAGAGGATAGTAATAAAAAAGCATGCAGCTGAACATGGAACGAAAAGACTGTGAGTTACCGCCATTGTAGTTTTTCTCAAAATCCATCTGTTTATCATAAGTTTTCATGTCTGTGCAAGCATATTAAGAGATATTCCATGATGTGGTAGTTATTGGAATCATTACAAAAACAACAATCCTCAGGAGAAAGCCAGATTTTCATCATTTTATTTACTATACAGTACAAAAATTAAAAAAAGGACTTGTAAAATTTTGAAACTTCACAGTTACACAGAGCAAGCGCTCGGTAAGGAAAGCGCAGTTTTGCAGCAGGTTTCAATTACATCGATAGTGGATTTCAGGGCAGTTACATCAGCTCCTATATGCTGGGCAAATCAAGACGCTGATTAAAGTGGATGAGTTGTGCTTATAGGCAAATCTTGTTGTTCTTCTCTCAGTTATTTCACCTCCTTCTGCTAACACACAGGTTTCTCAAGAAGCAGTCAATGTTTTCAAAATAGCCCAGTGATGAACTGTAGGCAGAATTTTGCCTGTTCAGTGATCAAGCTGCTGATGAAATTGCCTCTCCTGAGAACCTAGGAGTCTATGAACATGCTGGCTGTATATTTGGGTCATCTATTCAGATTTATTTTAAATTCTTACCTTACGCAGGCACAATTTCTATTCTGCTATGCAACAGAAAAAATAAAATACCAGAGACACAAACATTTTCCCAATTTGATCATTGAGAAGCAGACTGTGGTGTTTGGAGAATAGGTTTTAAATGGGAGGAGGGGGGAGACTACACAAAAGATTAATGATTTCTTATTTGGTGATGTTTTAAAAGCAAACCGAGTGTTGGAAAAAACAGCTGTAGACTAAATATGACCTCTACGAGCTTTTAAAAAACCCAGAGTCCTGCCAGGCCTTTAGGAAGACAATTGCAAAATCAGCAAGCCAAACACCATAATCAATTGTTTGTCTAGACATAGTCCTCCCACCTCCTTTCTAGCCCTCATCTCTCTCCACAGCCATTCCTGAAATACCTCAGCAGAGACTGCCTGCACATCCTTGCAGACACGCAAGGAATCTCCATGCAATGGTCCAAATGTCCTGGCAATTTATCTCTTCCTGACATTTGACTTGGAGAACAAGTATCCTCAGAGGCAAGAGGAAGGTGAGGAGGGAAGTAGGAAAAGGTGAACGCAGCACAGGAGATGCTTTACACAGCCCCGAGCGGGCTGGTGTGCGTGTGGCTGTGGTGGAGGTTGCCCATGAAGATGGTGAGCATCCCAAGCCATCCAGGGAGGGAAACACTGTTGCCTCCACCAGTGCTCCTGCATGGACGAGGAACCCATGAAATGCCTGCTACGAGAAGGTGAAAGCAGCCATTGGAGGAGTCTTTGGCTGTACCCCCTTTTCCTGCCCTTTCCCCTCTGCGCCCAGCAAACTTGGACATGAGGAGAAGACTGCAGGAGCTGGAGCTCAGTGACGTGGCTAAGATTGAGGCAGGTGTGGTGGCTCCTCCTGACCATGGGAGCATCTGGCTATGGCTATGGGCCACATGGGCCCTGGGGTTCACAGTGGCAGCAGCAGATCTCAGCTTTAAGGAAGGAGTGAGTGGGAGGATGGCTGGTTTCCCAAAGCATTACAGGGCTAATGGACAGCATAGTCCTTGCGCAGGCACTGGGAGGACAGGGGGCTAGTGGAGGTACAGGGCTGTGGAAGGTTGAGGAGGCTCTGAAAAGAAGTTTGCTGGAAGCTGGGGTGGAGGGCTGGCTCTGCTGGAGCAAAGGAATAGGGATGCTGTAACCCACAGAGTCTTCAAATGGGAGAACACTGAAAGGGTTTCAGTTGGTTGAGGACTGCAGAGATCTGGTGAAAAGCTGAACAAGCTCCTACCCTGTTGTTGCATGGTTCGCCAATGACTTAAGAAGAGATTCAGTGCCATTTCCTTTCCAAAAGAAGATGTTGTTTTGAAGTAAGCCTGTACATTTCACAGATGTGCCAACATACTGGCTGACACAGCTCCTATGAAGAATATATTATTTCTTCTTGATAGGAGGTCAAATAAAGAAGGGAATGGACTGAAACCACATTCCAGTATATTTGTTATTTCCAAGCTCCTAACTGAGAAAAAACAGAGTTGCACAACGTTTTTTGCAATTTCATCCATGATTGTTCTCCAAGGGATCAAACATTACAAGAGACACTCATGTGGACAGCCTGGGCAAATATCTCTTTAAAAATTCCATCAGGATGAAGAACAAGATTTTCTGGAAATCACTTGGTGCAAAACACGGCCCAAATTCCATTTGAACAAAAAGACACATCCACAAATTAAGCATATGGACAGCTTTCAGGCTTCCATGGCAAGTCCTGTTTAGCTCAACCTCTGTTGTCAAGCGGGAAGACTCCTGTACTCTTAAAAACGCTATAAACACCAACACCTCTTTCTGCCCCCCACCCCCCCCACCCCCCGACAGGATCTTGTGGTTTTAGCTTCTCACTTTTGGAGTCTTCAGTAAGAGATGTTATGGGAATAACATCTATTTTGCTCAAGAGAAAAGGGCTGGGGAGTCAGTTAGAACCTTGGACGTCTCATCGCCTGTACGCTTCATGTTTTGGACTGGTCTGCACAGCTCTCTGCAGCATGAGTCTGACCTATAGGAGCCCTAAGCAGCACAAACATGACATGAGCCCTTCAGTGCTCTGTGGCCTTGGTACATGCCCCTCGTTTGTTTATCTATGAAGAACCATCCTCCAAGTCTTCCTTCTCTGGAAAAGGTGGGCATCCACAGTCTCCGCAGCAATTATTTTCATGGCATATTCATGGCATTTAGGGATCCAAACCCCTTAATTTCCTTTGAATGCTTTCATCTGGCTTTTTAAAGAAAACAGTGCTCTCTGTCATGTGTGCAAGGAGGATCTTGGGTTAATGGCCATGCTTTCTTTTTATCCTGCAGTTCCATGCTGCCTGTGTGCCGTGCATTGGAAGGGCTGGATGGCTAATATTTGCTGTACAAGACAAAGGAAGAGGAGTGTACACCTGCCTAGCCAGAGGGAAAGAAGTTAAACCACTGATCCCAGACAAACATGGTTCAGGATGACTTAACTGGGTATGTCAGCAGAGATCACCTTCAGTCCTGGTGACAGTGCTGCAATGGCAGAGGAATTTATAAACAGAAATTGTTTCATGCCTCCATAAGAGTGAGACCTGCAACACGTATTTCAGCTGAAACTAACGCTATAAAATCCATATTGCGGGACCATCCTTCCACCTAATGTTAGGACAATAATTAGAGATTAGAAAGATCAGTCAGGCTCTCATTCTGCCTGACTCCCAAGCTAACAAAGGGTATTGTTCTGCCTTAAATTTCTTCAGCTCTGGGGTTTTTGGAACAGTACCCCACCACCTCAAGGACTGCACTGGGAGGACTTTCACTCAACCCCAAGGGCTCTAGGTGTCAGACTCCATTTTGGGGAAACATTCGTATCTCATTACCAGACAGGAAACAAAAAAAGTAATTGCTTTTCTTCATGAGAATTTGCAGTATCTAAACAGCAGCTGCTCCTTTCACTGCTGCCGTTTAACCTTGCTGAATGTTGTGATGATGACGATCAAAAATCATGCTGGCAAGCCCTGACACCACAAGGAGTGACTCTTCGCCACTTTCTCAGACAGGTCAGTCCAATCATGAAATACCTCAACTGGACCTGTTGCCTCAGAATCATTTCACGGAAAAGGGGAGTTACATTCCAATCCTTGGACGAGCACGTGCGAGGGACACCAGTGCCTGGCTCATATTTCTGCTACTGCAGCACTTTAAAATCTTGTATCCAAGCCACTTGTTTCTGCACCGTGCCTAGATGTCCCTTGGCTTTGCTGTTTCCCAAGACTTCGTTGTTCTCCACAGCTTCCCGAGGAGGGGAAGTGGAGACAGATTTGCTGATCTCTTCTCCCTGGTATCCAGTGGCAGGATGGGTGGCACACAACCAGGGGGGGTTTAGACTGGAGGTTAGGAAGGATTTCTTTACCAAGAGGGTGGTCAAACACTGGAACAGGTTTCCTAGAGAGGTGGCAAATGCCCAAAGCCTGTCAGTGTTTGACAGTCTTTTGGGCAATGCCCTTAATAACGTGCTTTAACTTCTTGTTAGCCCTGCGTTGGTCAGACAGTTGGACTAGATGATTGTTGTATATCTCTTCCAGCAGAAATAGTCTATTCTGTTCTATTCTAATTTCTTTGGGGGCTTATACCTCTGGGATTTTGTCTTGTGTTAACTTTCAGTTTAAAAAGCTGAGTGCAGTTTTTGATCTCACCACCTGATCCTGTTCGACAGATTTCGTGGCAGTTAAAGGGAATATCTCTTCTCTCAATCTGCATCTGTCTTGGTGGTGCATCTGCAGCATGGAGTGTGATATTTACAGTCTTCTCTGTGAAGAAAAATAAGTCCAGGCCTCCTAGCGGTCACCATTCTTCAGCTCACATTGGACCACATTCACTCTGCAAGGACTGCACAATTTAGGTGGAAGTAGAAATGGTTTGAATTGTCTTGTTGCATTTTCTGCTTGCTATGTTTGATGTATAGACCTGTATCAAAGAGCACTGAAGAGAAATATTCCTTGAGTAAACCTGAAGCAGTCCAACTGTGCATGTATCCTACAGTTGAGCCCTTAACGATGAGACAAGTTGTTTACAAATGAAGGATCATTGCTCATTCAATAGACAGTCATTTTGCAGCTAGCACACTCCTGCATGCTTGAGGAAATCCAGCAAAGTATAGTAAGTGAAGGAGTCAAACAAGGGGAAGAAAAATCTGCAATGCTATAATTAAAGCAGCCAAAGAAAACAGAGTTCTGGAACAGCAGTTATGTAAAGACAAAAGCTTTTACACACACAATAGTTAAAGTACATATTAGCCTGATTTCCAAATGCAACGTGACCTGTGCAGAACATAGTGCCTGTCTCTGTCTATAGCCTCCTTTCAAACAAATTTTGACACACACACACTCCTGCCAATTTTGGGTAGGCAAGACTGCAGATAGCAATTTCGAAGATACCACATGCTCACAACATCAGCAGCCATGTTCAGAAAATTCACAGAAAAGCTATTGTAGAAGGGAAACCAGTCCTTACCATCTCCATGTTACGTCAGCCAGGGTGTGCGTAGTGTTGGGCAGCACAGCTGGCAAGGTGATACAAGCAGGTAGAAGTGACATGGGAAGGAACTGGGAAGATGTTTGGAGTCTTGGGAAAGACACAGGGATATTCCTTTGTCTGTTTTAGAGTTATAGTTCTCTTCCCTCTTCTTGGAATTTGTGTTTTTGTTTTTTGGAAATAATGCCATATGAATTCAGTTGTATATGGGATAGGCAATAAGCATGGTCATAGTCATGGAAAAAACAAAAAACAACTCCCCAAGCTAAAGCTTGCAGAGGCTGGGACGGTGGCTGGGGTTATTGCAGTAGAATGCAGAAGGTCACCAAACAGAAAAAAACTGCAAGAAACCAGACTTTGTTGGTTCTCTTACTCCCAGAACCGGCTGGGGTTCTTTCTGGGACGTTTTCCCCCTCATGACTTTCCAGTCTCACTAAATTTCTCAGTAACTCCTCAAATGCAAAAGCAAACTGTGGCTGCAGGAGCATGTCTGTCTCAGCAACCACAGAATCGCACATTCTTGTTTTCCCTTTCACCACCATCAAGCAGTCCTGAGTCACAAAGTTTAGGTTGCTGCTTGACTTTTTGCATAGTTCAGCCTATGCAAGCCTGAGGCTTTGTGACATGAGGATGTCAGCTGCAAGAAAATACCAAACCAAAATGGCTTGAGGCATCATTGTCTTGCATTGCAGGTAGTCACAAGGACCCCACAGGGCAAGGGTAAAAATGTTATCAAAGCAGAACATCACCTGTACGCCCCAGGTGATGGGGAAGTTGGCAGCATCACAAGGTGTGAGGCAGCAGAGAAGCAACCTCCAGAGAGTCTGGGGCAGGACCTCTTCTGAGTAGCAATTTTCTACTGTTGCCACAAGCTGTCCTGAGGTCACCTACTTTTAAACCTACCACAAAAGATTTTTCTTAAATGACAGGATTTATGGGGCATTGTTTACACGGAGCATTCACAAAGGTTTTAGAGAAGTGATACATAAAGGAAGATTTAGGTTTGCCTTTCCTCCCAGATGGAAGCTGCCAGCTCTGCACAGCTGAACATGCAAGAGTTCAGCTCCACTCTGCTTTCTCCTGAGGTTCCCAAACCTTATATTTTTGCAACCCAGTAAAAAGCATGTTCAGCTTTACTTCAGGCTACCTCATTCTGTAATCTCAAACATCTTCATTACCTCGGGCACAGACTGCATCATGCTGGGCATCTGGTCCCCACATTTCCGCTCCTGATAATGCCGCTGATATTTCTGTTTATGCAGTGCTGCTGGTCAGGGAAAGTCTAGCCCAGGTGTGTGCACCCATTGTTCTGTAGTGACGGCAGTTGGGGTCTCACTCCCATTCCTCTGTGTCACACCAGGATTAGGTTTGTCTCATATCAACAAGAGGGAGGAACAGTTATTTCTCTCCAAGACATACACTGAAAGAGTCTTCCTAATTCACAGTTTGCCTTAATAAAGGGAAAAGACTGAAAAAATTGCAATATTATGTATTTAATCTCAGGGCAGCTTCATCTTTGCCAGTTTCTCCTGGGAGAGGGGAAGCCTGCATCAGAGTGACTCCCATGCCTGAAGGGCAGCAGAGGAGGTGGGGGCCCATCCTGAGCGATTGCTGCTTCAGTGGCTGGATCTCATTGTAGATATAGATGTGTCCTCATTTACCAGAACTAGAATCAACACTGTAAATGCTTACTGTGCAATAAAGCCTAATAAGCCCTTCTTTTCTCAGCGTTTTCACATTTTCAAGGTGATCAGCCCAGCCACTCCTATCTGTCAGACTGCTCTCAGATATGCAAAAGTCAGTGATTTCTGCTTCTTTGCAGTGAAAAGAATGATTCTTGTTTCTGACTCAGCTCAGAAGATTTTGTCATGTCTGATTTTGCTGGAGGTTCCAGCCCTTCACGCCAAGTTATGGTATCACACAGCAAGAACAGCTAAACAGCCCCAGATGGCCTGGTTGGTTCGCATTAGCCTCCTAGGTTTTTAGCAGCACTGTCGTATACCCTGTTACTCTTGGACAGCGTAGATGTTGCTTCTCGGAGCCAGGTTTGTCAACAGTCTAGGTGGATTCTCCAGGGCTCCGTTCTGGGACTTGGTGCGTTTTGACTTGGCGCATGTTTAAAGGACACTCTGGTTTTGAATAAATCATATCCCCATGTACTACCATAAAGGAATGTGGATGATACTTTTGTGGTTATCCACAATATCTTTGTGGAGGTTTTGGGAAGAAAAAAACACAGCACCCTTCCAGATATTTTGAAATGCTGCCTTCAACTGCAAGGGAGAAATTTAAAGAGAAATTAAGCTGTCATGAGTTTTTTGGACTAATAACCACCAGTAGAAGAATAAACTAGCTTCTAAAAATATTGTTCAGCTGAAACTCTGTGGCTGATGCATGCAGTACTGCACACACTATAAAGCAAGGCTAAATATTTAGTGACTTGACAGGTAGCTAATGAGCTCTAAAATACAGCTTCATTGCACAGATGATGGCCTGCATGGAATGAAAGACATGGCAAAGCTGGTACCAAGTGTTGTAGAGAAGCATCATCATCATCCATGGTCTTTTAAGGTGTCTCGTTGTACTGGTAACATCTCCAGCTGTGGTCTCAGTCAAGATACTCTACCTACAAAGGCTGAACTAAAAGAATCTGCAGAGACTTCTGAGTGTGGTAACAAATTTGTTAGATTTATTGAAGTGTTAGGAGGAGCTTGAAGCCAATGTATAACAGGAATACTATGATATAGTTGCCATCACGGAACATGGTAGGATGATTCACGCAACTGGAGTGCTGCATTGCATGGCTATAACCTCTTCAGAAGGGATAGGCCAAGAAGGAGAGGCGGTGGAGTGGCCCTGTATGTTAGGGAGCGTTTTGATTGTCTTAGGCATAATGACGGTGACAATAGGGTTGAATGTTTATATGTAAGAATTAAGGGGAAGGCCAACAAGGCAGGTATCATGGCGGGAGTCTGTTATAGACCACCCAACCAGGATGAATAGGCATTAAAAATATTCTATAAGCAGCTGGGAGAAGTCCCACAATCACTGCTACTTGTTGTTGTGGGGGACTTCAACTTACCAGATGTCTGCTGGAAATACAACACAGCAGAGAAGAAACAGTCCAGGAGGTTCGTGGAGTGTGTGGAAGACAACTTCCTCACGCAGCTGGTGAGGGAGCCAACTAGGGAAGCTCCCTGCTAGACCTGCTGTTCATGAACAGAGAAGGACTTGTGGGCTATGTGAAGGTTGGACGCCATCTTGGACATAGTGATCATGAGATGGTAGAGTTTTCAATTCTTGGGGAAGTAAGGAGGGGGTCAGTAGAACTGCCACCTTGGACTTCCGGTGGGCAGACTTTGGCCTGTTTAGGAGAATGTTTGACAGAACCCCTTGGGAGGCAGTTCTGAAGGGCAAAGGGGTCCGGGAAGGCTGGACATCCTTCAAGAAGGAACTCCTGAAGGCACAGGAGCAGGCTGTCCCCACATGCTGCAAGACGAGCCAGTGGAGTAGAAGACTCCTAGCTAAACAAGAGCTTTGGCTGGAACTCAGGAAGAAAAAGGTATTTTATGGCCTATGGAAGATGAGACAGGACACTCGGGGAGACTACAAGGATTTTGCAAGGCTGTGCAGGGATAAAATTAGAAAGGCCAAAGTCCTACTAGAACTTAATCTGGGTACTGCTGTAAAAGGCATTAATAAATGTTTCTGTAAATACATTAACAGCAAAAGGAGAGCTAAGGAGAATCTCCATCCTCTACTGAATGTGGGGGGGGAACATAGTGACCAAAGAAGAGGAAAAGGCTGAGAGACTGAATGCCGCCTTTGCCTCAGTCTTTAATGGTAAGACCAGTTCTCCTCTGAGTGCCCAGCTCCTTAAACTGGAAGACAGAGACACGGAGCAGAATGAAGCCCCCATAATCCACGAGGAAATGGTCAGTGACCTATTGCACCACTTAGACGCGCACAAGTGGCCGGATGGGATCCACCCAAGGGTACTGAGGGAGCTGGCAGAAGTGCTCACTAAGCCACTTTCCATCATTTACCAGCAGCCCTGGCTAAGCGGGTAGGTCCCAGTCGACTACAGGGTCGCGAATGTGACTACCATCTACAGGAAGGGCTGGAAGGAGGATCCAGGGAACTACAGGCCTGTCAGTCTGACCTCGGTGCCTGGGAAGGTTATGGCGCAGATTATCTTGAGTGCCATCACTTGGTACACACAGGACAACCAGGTGATCAGGCCCAGTCAGCATGTGTTTATGAAAGGCAGGTCCTGTTTGACCAACCCGATCTCCTTCTATGACAAGATGACCCGCTCAGTGGCTGAGGGAAGGGCTGTGGATGTTGTCTACCTAAACTTCAGTAGAGACTTTGACACTGTTTCCCACAGCATCTTCCTGGAGAAACTGGCTGCTCATGGCTTGGATGAGTGTACTCTTCACTGGATAAAAAAACTGGATGCATGGCCGAACCCTGAGAGTGGTGGGGAATGGAGTCAAACCCAGCTGGTCATAAGTGGTGTTCCCCAGGGCTCAGTACTGGGGCCTGTTGTCTTTAACATCTTTATCAATGATCTGGAGGAGGGGATCGAGTGCACCCTGAGTAAGTCTGCAGATGACACCAAGCTGGGTGAGAGTGTTGATATTCTTGATGGTCAGGAGGCTCTACAGAGGGATCTGGGCAGGCTGGATCAATGGGCCGAGGCCAATGGTATGAGGTTCAAGAAGGCCAAGTGCCAGGTCCTGCACTTGAGTCACAACAACCCCATGAAATGATACAGGGAACAGTGGCTGGAAAGTTGCCCATTCGAAAAGGACCTGGGGGTGTTGGTTGACAGCAGCTGAATATGAGCCAGCAGTGTGCCCAGGTGGCCAAGAAGGCCAATGGCATCCTGGCTTGTATCAGCAATAGAGTGATCAGCGGGAGGAGGGAAGTGATTGTCCCCCTGTACTCAACACTGGTGAGGCCACACCTCAAATACTGTGTCCAATTTTGGTCCCCTCACTACAAGAAGGACATTGAGGTGCTGGAGCATGTTCAGAGAAGGGCAATGGAAATGGTGAAGGGTCTAGAGAACAAGTCCTGTGAGGAGCATCTGAGGGACCTGGGGTTGTTTAGCCTGGAGAAAAGGAGACTCAGGGGAGACCTCATCACTCTGTACAACTACCTGAAAGGAGGTTGTAGTGAGGTGGGTGTTGGTCTCTTCTCCCATGTAACAAGTGATAGGACAGGAGGAAATGGCCTTGAGTTGCACCAGGGAAGGATTAGATTGGACGTTAGGAAAAATTTCTTCACTGTAAGGGTTGTCAAGCATTGGAAAAGGCTGCCCAGGGAAGTGGTGGAGTTCCCATCCCTGGAGGTATTTAAAAGACATATAGATGTGATGCTTAGGGACATGGCTTAGTGGTGATGACATGGCAGTGCAGGGTGAACGCTTGGACGTAATGATCTTAAAGGTCTCTTCCAACAAAAACAATTCTGTGATTCTGTGATTCTGTTAAGTTTGGGATTTGCTATTCAAGCATTCCTTCATTGGGATGCAACAGATAGTCTGACAACTTGTTCAAAAGAAAAATACCGTCTCCGTTATGTGGAAGTGCTGTGTCATATTAAGCTGAAATAGGAAGACACCATTCTTTTAGCTCAGTTTGGGTCATTATGACTGTATCCTGCCATTGATCTATATCTGGGCCTCCAAGCTGTGTCCATTAAAAGGCCTGAAAAAGTATCAATGGCAGGATATAGCCCTTTGTTCTTTCTCGTTACAATCACAAGGAATGAGTGTGGGATCTGGCTCCCAGGACTCTGAGCTGGCCTGCAGCTATTAGCTTTATGAGAATGGCTTGCATCCCTCAATGAGAAAAGCCTTTGGAAAAACAAGCTGTCATCTGATTGCTTCCAAGCTCTGATATTGCCAAGTAGCAACTACTTTCTTGTTGTATGAACATACCAGCGATTGCAGAACTTTGGCGGTGGTTTGTATTTAATAACAGAATGTTCTTGGGTCCTTCTGGCAACGCTTCTTGACCTACCTCCATTTATTATGTTTCGATTCCTCATCAAACAGATGTTTGATTTCCCCAAATGCTCTTGCACACTGCATTAGCCCTGTGCACGCTTGCTGGAGAGCAGCAGGGAGGAGGGAGGGGGAGAGCTCAGAGCATGCCCTTCTTTGAGTGTCTGGAGCTGCCTGGCTGCTAAGTGCTCCTCAGGGTCTTTAAATACTGAATATCCTTGCCACAGCCCCCATAACCTTGCATATTCTATGGTTATGCACTGCATAGGACAGTGGTGGACACGCTCTTGGTGGTCCCAGGGAAAGATCTTTCTCTCCAGTGTCACGTCCAGCCTCCTCCAGAGCCAGGTCAGGGTAAGACTAGAAACACTTCAAATGCCAAACGTGTGAAATATGTTCATTATAGCTAGATGGCATAGTGTCAGCTCAGTAAAGCAAGATTTGATCTGCTGTCATAAATGTCTCTGTGGAGAAGTAAATCTTGCCAATAATGAGCCAAAGAAGCACGATGAGCCATTGCAATCAATGATCAAAACCTGTTCCACCCACTTTCATTCACAACCCATTTGACGTTTTGCATTTAATGCCAACCAGAAACCCATCAAAGCTCGTAAAGTACTTAAGTAGGAATACTATTTTGGAACTTAAGCCAGGTAATTCAGACCAATTAGTTTCTCTAAATATTTTCATCGCAGAAATTTATTTTCATCCATGGCATTCATGTGAAATTTATTTAGGCATTGTACCTGTTCTGAAAAAAAATCTTCTGTGTAATTTTGCAGTCTTTGAGGGTAATTTAATATTGAATACTGTTAATAGACCAGAGTAAAAATGTGCCCTTTTTAAAACTAGCTCTTGCCACTGGTGGAAGGAATTTAAATTAAATCTTTCATTCATACAGGATACATGCAGGAACTCAAGACTGTATGGCCATGCATATTATTTTATTAAGAGATTTACTATAAATATCCTTCTGAGCCATTCCAGAAGTCAGTTTTACATTGAGATGTTTTTTAGTGAAAGAAGGATCATTTTTAATAATGATTTTATGGACAAATATTTTCTAATCACAGAAAATTTGCAACTTATTTCAGAATTGTAAGTGAAACCTCTTTTTTCCATACATGTATGACAGTAGCAGCTGCGAAGAACAATGCTGTAAAGAAGTATCCAGAGCAAAAGGCCTTTAAGCACAACATTATGTGATACTCCAATTGATTTATAAGAGAAGACTATTAGTGTACTGCTCTGAGTGATTTCTCACATGGACTTTGATTCCAGAGCACGTGTGTCTGACCAGCGTACCAACTCCCAGTTAACCAATACTAATGTACTGGTCATGTATAACTATTAATGTACCTATTTTTAAACGCTTTGTAGTTTAAAACAACATTAAAGGGAAAAGAGCTTGGTGTAACCCTTTAAAAATAAAGTCTGTTTGACTGTCAGTCACAACATTTGCATATTACAGTCACCTTCTGGGTGACAGCAGTGATGTGCTCTCTATAACGTGTAGGAAGCCGTTTCAAAGCTGTCTGCTTTGTCAGGTGTGAGGCCCAAAATCACTGGAAAGGGCATCAAGAAGGGCACACCTGGAGCTCAGGGGGGTTCACCACGTGCCCTGTCTCTTGACTTATGCACATTCATTTCTGCCAGCATCTAGTTACTGTATAATTCATGGGGTTCCCTTTTGCTGTTTCTTTTGATCACTTTGGAAGGAAGAACATGCTGTCCCCGAGAGCTGAAGGCAGCGAGTCCTGAACAGCACAGGGCGTAGGTTTGCCGGGAGCTTTGCATGCTGTAAAGCTCAGCAGAGAGCCCATGGCACGTCCTTCACCTCACACCCCTTTCAAGCCTTTCTCTTCTGGCTTATTGAAGGAACCTCTGAGGAGAGCAGGAACACTTTGAAATTTGAACACATAGAGGCAATTGAGGGGTTCAGGAGAGGACACGAGGGTGGTCAGTAAAATATCATCACACTGACCACCTGCCACTTGCACATCTCCTCAAGTAAATGAAGATGCAAAATGATGTCTCCTGCTGGCTCCAGCCATCCCTGCGTAGGAGCACAAATCTGAATTCAGTTTCCACAAGGGAGATTTCCTTTTCTTTTACTTGGATAGTGGTTAAACACAATATTTGGGTTTTATGTTTCTGCTCTGCCTGAAGAAATGCCTCCCCTGCATGATGGAGAGGAAAAACACAGGCTTTTGTTTTGGACTACTCATGGGTTGGGAGGCATTTCATGCCTCATCATAGCTGATGCTGGGACTCAAGGCTCTCTTATGCTATTAACCAGCCAACAATTTCGAAAATATTTTTATTGCTGCTAATTACCCTTCAGGGACACTGTAAAACAGAGCCTCTGTGGGAATCTCTGGGCTGTCTATGCCTGGAGGAAAAATATGAGAGTGATTAGCCACATTCACTAACCAGAGCATCACAGCAATTGCCTCCATGTCTCTGTGCCCAGTTTGTGCCAGGCTGCTTGGGGGCGTTCATACCTCGCCTTCTTACAGCTATCCCAAACCCTGACACTTGCTTGGGAGAGAAAAGCATAGTAATTAATTAAATATCTTTCTGTTTCTGAAATTAGCACTTCAACGAACCTTCTGCCAGCTGACTGCAGACATGCCAGTTTAAAGTAGCTACACTGCCACGGCTTGGTCTAGTGGCAGGGTGCTGTGGGGCAAGGCTGTCCGTGCAGTGCTGAGGCTACAGCCAGATTTATTCCTGGTGTCCATCTCCACCGTATTACCCACGACATCTGTGGGAGCGGGATGCTGGGGAGAGAGCTCCTGTGGCTATCCAGGGCATTGCAGAACTGTAGCTCTGTCCTGAGCTGTGCTGCCCTGCCAGGGCTGCCTCAGGCCAGCCTAAGTCCACACACAGCCAAAAGACAGCACCCTACCTGCTCCTTATGAGATTTTCCTCTTTCCTTAGTGCCAGCGGCAATACTTCTAACACCACAGGTGGCGCGTGGCAGGAGATGAGTCAAAGACGGGTGTTCAAATGGCTGGGGGCTAGAGGGGGCATTAAGATGCCTTCTTTGGTCACCATATAGATTCTATACAGAGAGAGAGAGGTTATAGCTTAAGTGAATCATGAAGCTGCACCAGGGTGTCCTTGAGCCACATACCTGGCCCTACACCTGCAGAGCATGTGCTGTCACCTGCCTCTTGTGGTGTGTGTGACACCATGCCGAAGCGTAGCAAGAAGCCAGCACTGAACACTGCTGCAGCAAAGAGAGGGTTTATTTGTGTTCGAGAGGAGAGGAAAGGAGGAGAAAAGAAAGAGTTTACACACACATTAAAAAAAAAAAAAAAAAAGGAAGCGGATAAAGACATTAGCACAATTCCTTCTAAGGAACTGAGAAAATGAGTGAGAGGTGAAGAGTAAAGCTAATGGGAGAAAGCAATCTTGTCCCTACAGCCATGCAAATCCATGGAGAACCTCGCAGGGGCAGGGCTGCATACACCTGATCCGTGCCGCGCTGCCTTCCCTGCCCCGCTGGGTGGGCTGCCCACCTCCTCGCTGCCCTCAGCGTCTCTCAAACAGAGTTGCAACCACAGATTGCTCCCTTGACACTTGCCCTTGGCCTCCGTGCAAACAATGAAGACATAAAATGCTCGTCCCCATCTCCACCCATGGAAACCTGGATCTGCTTCTGGCCCTGGCCCAGAAGAGCCACGCCAGGCTGGTGGTGCGAATAACACCTCGTTTTGCGGATTTGAACGGTGAAGGGCAAATTAAGGATAAAACATTTTCTTTAAGCTTAAAATGACGTGCTTTTGCTGGATTTGAGTCACACTTGAGCTATTTTAAAACTCTCTTAGAATGCTTTATTTTATTTTTCAAGAGTAATAAGTGAAGAGGGGCCAGATTAAAAGCTGTGGCCCAATCAGTGCTGAGCTTGGGTGGGGGTCAATAGAAAATTACATCTCAATTTTCCAGTTTGGCTCATCCTAGACTTTTGGAAACTATCTTGTACTCGAATGCTGTTTGAGCTCGAGGTTTTCTTTCCACAGCTCCACTTTTGCAACTCATCAAAGTGCTGCTTGAATGAGTATTTGCTTGACTGTAGAGACCTTGATTTTTAAAAGAACAAGGCTCAAAAGGCCAAAGATCTGGCAGATCCCTGCCAGACTGAACTGCAAAGTGGAATGAAAAGCAGCAATTTTGATTTGAAGACCCATATAGAAAAACCTTTCTATCCTGGGGGAGCTGGAACCCAACAAACTTTCTCTTTGAAGGAGCCAAAAATTTCAGCATGAAACCCTTCCTGGAAAGACTTGCATGCTTGAGCTGATGTGATCACGTGAAGAAACTTTGTCAGTAACCACAGAAACTGAAAATCAGAATACATGTGCTGAGCCTGAGCTTTATTTCTGTCAGAAAACATCCTCTTTTGCTAGGTCTGGATGCCTGCTCCTTCTCCACCTGTGTTTTGTGCTTGATGCTCTGAGCACTGATCCACTAGGAAAGAGGCAGCCGGCAAGAGTCTGGTGTAGTTCACATCCGTTAGGGACTGATGCCCACCTGGTTCTTACGTTACCCACTCCCCTTGCCACCTGGTGTTTCCTGGGATGGGGGCAGCAGCCTCTGAGGTCCCAGGTGGTGAGCAGCAGTGTTTCCGAATTATGACATCAAACTACTGGCATTCCTAAAGTGCACCTGGACATGCAGGTGAGCAGCAATATCTCCCATGAGTCCTGTCACTGCTGACAGCTAGAAGTGGGTGGGAAGTGTTGGGCTGGTGGCATGCCTCCAGGGTCTGAATAGTCCTGGGCTGAAACCAGCTGCCAGGAGCCAGGGCAGCAAGGTGTGAAAGTCAGCAAGGTGTACAAGTCAGCGAGGGTCTGGTGCAGCTGCAGGGAGGCAAGGCTGGCCATGCAGAGACGAAATGAATGCAAACTGAAGGTCTTGCTGAGGTTGGAAGGACACATGCACACAAACATACACACATGCATCTCCTTCTGCCCACATCACACTGAAAGGCACTGAATGGCCAGCCTTCAGGGGTACAAGGGCTCCAGGACTTTGTGGAAGAGAGACAGAAGAGATGGGGTTTGGTCGAGGAAAACACAGCTTGATGCCCTTGGCATAGTCACTTCAACCCATGTTCCTGCATGCCCTTCTCCCAGAGTAGGACTCTCATAACCATCCCAGAGGGTTATCTTTTACTTGACAGCCTTCCAGGCCTTAGCTTTGAAGTAATAAAATGCTTCCAAGTGATGTTGAACCCAAGGGAAGCAGGTATCTGCTGCTGGCGCTTCCCTTTTTGGGACAAGCTTTCCTGACACCTGGAAGTAATGTCGGGTGTGATGTTGCTGAAGGTGGCACCTTTTTCTGTTCACATGCGTTTTTCTGTACTCTGTAAAAAGCAATGACAGAAGTGTTAAAATAAATAAATTTAAAATTGTTGCCAGGAGGCAACTGCGGACAAGCCTCATTCATGCCAAGTCTCAACTTAGATTATCGATGTATTGTTTGTGCGGTACACATCTTCACACTTCAAAGGCCAGGAAAGTTTTTGCAGCAATGCCAAAATATGAGCAAATAACACAAAAATTAAATACCTAGAAGCAGAAATTCTGTATGGGAGAGTTACAGTTTCATGAAGTGCTCTGCTTTTGGGTCCTGCCCAGCATGGGCCACTAGCCCAGGGTGCCCTGTAGGATAACCTCATTCAGATAAAATGACGGATTGCTAGAGAGTCTTTTCAAGGAAGTTGCACACTTGCTAGGAGCCTTTTTCAAAGTGAAATCCCCCTGAATCATCCCACTGAGGTTTTTGGATCAGGCCCTTCAATGTCAGAGGCTAAAGCAGCATGGATGAGATAATTTTAAGCAAGAACAGAGGGAGGAGTAAATGTCTGCATGTCATTTACCACGACTTTTTTCTATATAGGAATTGGAAGACCTGGGCATGACCTCTCCCAAATCATTATACTTCATTTCTGGAAAACGTGAACACAAGAAAAATGCCAGACTCCAAAGTAGGGTCACCAACTGGTCAGGTACTTTCCCCATGAGTAGCATCTTTCTTATGTGGTTCCACTTTGATATCAGCCAGTGGGGTGAGTTGGTTATACACAAGACTCCGATTTCCGTGTTATTTGAATAGACAAGGTCCAGGCTGGTAGTCTTAAATGGTAAGACTTGAGCTGTGACTTGTGATCGTTATTCCCATCCTCAGTGCTTAATCCCATGGCTAAAATCCTGACTTTATGGTAACGGATGGCAAGAAATCCCTGTACACAAGAGATGTCAGGGCGTAATTTTGAAAGCCTACCAGGGCAATAATAAACAGACTAGAAAATAGGATTGCTGTCACTCCAGAACAGGGTAATAAACTCTTTATGGACATGGTAAATTCAATCCCAGAATGATGCAATAATTTGGACAATAATTCACAACCGCCAACAAAATCAGACAAAGTTCCCATTGACTTCAGCGATGCAGGATCTGTCCCAGAGGACACTCTGGCTTGCTTTGGCCAAGAGCTTACAGTATTTAACCTCATGTTTTCCAGTGGAGAGAGCCACGCAAGCCATCTCTTACCTCACTGTGTCTCAGTTCTCTGAGGCTGCTGTAAGAAAACATGCTGAACAAAGCACAGAAGGAAGGGAGGGGACCCGGTGGGCCTTATTTAGGTATCGAGCTTGCGCATGTGTTTCAGGTGCCAACTAAAGCCATTCTCCAGCATTAAGTGCCAAAGTGCCCTGTACGGTTAAAGGTGAGTTTGCAGGTGGGTCCACACAGAGGACCTGCCAGCCAAGAAGCATGGGTGTATGAAGCGAAGCCATGGGCCCCTAACGTGCAGCTGCAGTGATGGCTGGGCAGCACCTGGTCCTGGGCATGGACAGTCCCCCATTCCTAAATAATCTCTTTTGTGATAAAACCCCAGACTGTTTACCACAGAATGTGAAGTTTCCTGGTTGCTTTAAATTGATCTAAGCGTGGGCTGTTTCTCACTGGAGCCATCGCATTCTCCCCTTTGCCTCTGGGACTACTCATCTTTTTGTGGGTTTGGTAGACTTAGCTTTCAGCCAAAGCAAGTCATCTGCCTGACCTTGACGTTCAGCCTCATAAGCCTCAGGTCCAAGAGAGGAAAACCTCTTTTGGGGTCACTGCTCCTTCAGTAGCATTGCAGAGCTACAGCCAGGTTGTGGGCAGTCCTTATGCTCATCAGTGCCACAAGTAAAGGTGAAATCCTGACTTTTGCAGTAGAGGTCAAAAAGTTCTGCAACAGTCAGGATGTCTGGAGCCACACCATGCAAGGATAAACAGAAGCGAATATGTAACATTCAAAGTTGGGGTAATAAACTTTATGGATTTGGTGGATGCAATCCCAGTGTACCACAGCAATTTAATAATGTACACCTTCAGCAGCCATGCAAACTTTCTTGAGCTGATCATGAAACTCTATCCTACAAGATGGTGAACAGCTATAATCTTACCAAAAGTACTAGAACGGCCGACTAGAGAGGGCATAAATTCTCCCAAACTGTCCTTTGATTTTTGTTCACACAAACTGTCCCAGGTGAAGGACTGGGATGCTGAAGGCTTGGGTACCACATATCACACTGGGAGGTGTACCCAGCAGCCCAGGCCAAAACCTGACCTGCTGCAGACCTGAGCTGAGCTGGATCACTTGCATGTAGCCCAGCTGCTGGGTGCACACAGGGGATCGGGGCTGCTGGCAGAACCTCGACACTGTCCCCAGTTTAACAGGCTTAGTTAAACGAGAGCCGTGGCTCCATGGCTGCATCCAGCAGCTCCGCACTGTCACAGCCAGCCGGCAGGTCCCCAGGACACTGGGGCCCCTCTGGCCCAGCCAAAGCAGGTACAGGCACACTCCTCCCAAGCTTCATTAGTATCACATATAACGAATTCGGGGACAAAGAGAAACAAAAGCAATAGCTGAGGGTTTAAACAGGGGAGCAGTCTGGCCCCAGCGCGGCTGCCAGACCTCTTTTTCCTTTTTTTTGGGACTGTGTGGAGGCAGCAGCTGACAGGCATTTCTGTGGGCTCCTCGTTCAGTGTCAAGGCAGGCAGTTAGAGGAGGTGGTGAAGATATTTAGTTCCTCAGACACTCCCGGGGTGAAATTCTGGCCATAGCGAGGCTGGCGGGAAAGCTGCCATTGCCTTCCACTGAGCCATTATTTCACCCCATAGGTATTAGTTTTTCCTCTCCTCCCAAGACCAGTACAGATATTAGAAAACCACAGCTTTCAGGGTGCTGCAAATAAATGCTTCACACCACAGACATGGTTTCTTTGTCAAGTGGGACAGAGTGAACCTAAGAGGACAGACTGGAGAGCAGTGAGGACAAAATGGACAAAGCGCAAATAACGCAAGGTGGAAGAGACAAAAAAAACCAGAATCTGTCCTTAGAATAATAGGGAAATAATAGTGTTCTGCAAAAATAATCAGTTGACACATGCAGCTTAAAGCACACTCTGAACTTTGTTTTCCTACAGTTATAGACAGCGTCTTTTAGCAGTACACTGCGCACAGCCTTCGGCTGCCTTTCTGCCCAAGAAGCACGCAGATCAGATGAGAGGATTTGTGACCAGCATGACAGACAGAAAGGCCTTTCCCGACAAAAGATCATTTTCGTGCTGAACTAAGTCTAAACTCAAGCCAGCTGCAGGGTGATAAAATGAGTGTGATGGTGGAGCGTGGCATGGGACCGGGAATAGACAGATGCTTGTCTTACCTTTTCGCTTTCTCCAGCCTAGGCTGGAAGATGCACCAGGTCCAGTTTTCATGTAGGGAGAAGGAGAACAGTTACATTGACTAAAACTTCTTTTTCCTTTTTTTTCACATCCATGTGGCACCATTTCATCTGGTCACCAAGAGGGACCATGGGATGGTGCCACACGCATGACACAAATGGTCACAAAAGTGCTTTCCAAGGGTGGCCCTCACAGGCTGCTCTCTTAGGCTTTACCTGAGAATTAACTAAGTGTTTTAAGGGGGGTTGGTTGTGAATGTCTGGCGCTGAGGAAGTGCTGCGTAGTTAACATGGCTGTTTTCTAAAATCATCTCCTTGTAACCTGGACCACTGCCTGTTTCTGTTGAACATGATAAGGAGAAGAGCTGCTGTAGTGAGTATAAATGAAACTAAACAGGAAAACAAAACTGATGGTACCGTCAAAAACATGCATTTGGAAGGATGGCTTTTTTTAGACACTTCTCTTATTGTAGCCCAGAGGAAATCAGCTGGGTTGCATATTTTTTTAAAAAAGTGTTCAGACTTGAAGCCTGCCAAATGACCCAAAAGCCATGAAGATGGAGGGGAACACAGTCCACCGCGGCTGCCAGCCCACAGGTATGGAGGGAATTTTGCTCAGTATTGCATCTGGAAAAGACAAAACATTTTTTCACAGAAGACAGCTTGCTTCTGATTAAATCTGCTGAAGATTAATGACTGTTCGTAAGACAATTGCCAAAGATACAAATGCATTTACATGCTGCAGTCGAACATGGCCTTCTTACTTTCAGTGTTTCTTTCATACTTGATATGCATCTCGTTCAGAAACTCATTTGCATAATCCACATTTCCTTAACCATCACAGTATTTCAAATAATGAGTGGAGAAATAGCTTTCAAAGTGGGCAGTAGTTTGAAAATATGCCAATGAAAAATACCCGAAGAAATAGTTTGAATCTTCAGATAGTTGAGAAGGCTGAAGAACAGGCAGCCTACAAGAGGATTCCTCATATCAAAGGTGGCAAAAGTCCGTGTCAATGGCATCTCCTCTCCCGAGGAGAGGGAGGCTGAAGGAATAACTGAACCAGGGGAGGTTTTGTACTGGATCTCTGAGAAAGACATACTGGAGTTAGCATGAAGACAAGCAGAGGCTGGATATCCAAACTGTCCTTGGGCACAGGAAGGCCGAAATGGTCGAAACATGTCAAAGCAAGGTCTATCCAGCCCAAAACTATTTCTGAGCCAGTCACCAGCAGAAAAACCTCCCCTTCTGCCTTGAACTTCCCACTCACATTGGGTGCTCCTGATTCACACAAGCATACATGCAAGATCCAAGGGCCTCCCAGCTCCTGAGATGGCTGCTGAGGACCAAGACGAGGCACCATGTCAGTGGGGCTGGAGGAAAGACCATTAACCTCTGGAAGTTTGAAACCAGATGGGATGCACAGGCAGGATGGAGATTCACCAGGGAAGCGTGATGGGACAACTTACAATACTGTAAGCGTCTGTGAGCAAGGTATGCAGTGATTATCTCGTAAAAGGATAAAAATATAAAGCAGTGGTGGATAATAAATAGAAATACAGTGAAGAAGAGGCTTGGCACTGCATCTGACACAGCTGCCACTGATAGAAGCTGTTGCATCAATGGGTTTTGCAATTTATACTCCTAAAAACACAGTGCTCTTCAATTGTAATCTGTCCTGGGTACTGTAAAGTGCTTTGGACAGAGGCTAAGTGATACGTTTTCCTTATATTCTGTACATTATTTAATGTGATGGTCTCGTTCACTTCTTGTGGTTTTGTGGCTGAAACAACTCTGGATGTTTGATTTTTCATCAATAAGTAGGTCCCTCAATTTTTGCCATGTTTTCTAGGCTTTTTCTGTCACTCCTGCTTGTTTTGAGTTCATACGCCTCACTACATTTTCTTTTGGGAGGGTCTCTGTGAGCTTTCCAAAGAGATATCCACAAAGATTAGAAGGGATAATTAAGGGGTTAATGCCAGACTACTACCCAACAGGAGGGCAGCATTTTGGAGAGTTAGGCTGTGAAATCTGCTCCGGTTTTTAGTATCTACCATGAACTGGGGACATGAGCCATGAGCTGGGGAAACATCTCAAACCGACTGTCATGCACGTGAAGTTCAGTATCCATGGGAAAAAAGTCACACCATGCAGCGTGTCACATCTGACATTAACAGGAAAATGCCTTGACCCTAGCTGATGTGCGAGGGGTGTTCCTGCAGAGCAAGAGCCGGCTCCAAGAAGGGTTTTCCTTGAGCAAAATTGCAGGCGCAACACCCCAAACACTTGTCTTACCATTAGCAGCTTGGAGGGGGAGTTTCATTGACATAAAAGCCCAAAGGACTGTCATCTACTGATCCTCATCCAAAACACCAAAACCCCCACTGGCCCAGCACAATGCAACATAACATTGTTGGACTGTGAGAAAATATATCCCCACAGCACCATGGGCCTGAACAGGTGGGGGCTGGCCAGGACTGTCCTAGGATGGCATCACACACAAACTCATCACAGCAAGGACAGGGCATATAATGAGAGCAGTCTCTGTAAACACCAGAGACTCACACAGCCTGGCTCCACTAGTCATGCCCCTAACTCAGGACAACAGCCTTTTCTGATTTCCAAAAGAAATCAGGAAAAGTATTTAAAAGCCATTTTCTTTCTTCCCTGGAGGTTGTTGGTACATATTAAAGCTGGAACATTTTTGAAGAATGGGATTTCCAGCTCCCATGGATGATAACTTTATTCTGCAGCGTTGCATCCTGGATCATGCTGCACTGTGGCTCTCATCACAACAGGTCCCTTTCGGAGGGTGATGGTTTTTGGAAGGTGATGATTTTCAGAGGATGACTGGCTTTAAAGGGTCCCCGAAAGATGGCTAAGAAAAGGCAGCCTATTGTTCATGCAAGTAAATAAAGGCAGGGAGCCCACGCTGCCACAGGGAAATGCTGAGGAGTAGGAGACACACAAAACATTGGCAAGCAGTGCCAGAGAACACGCGGTTTGTATTTCTGGCTGCTTCCCCTGTGAGGTTTATCCTGTGGGCTTTCTTGTTTTCCTTTTTGCGTGCAATACCACACCTCGTTTGTTTTGCCTGTCACTTGTTGTAGGTATGCAACTGTCAGACGGTGGGATACAGAGTGATATTTGCACAACTGGACAACTTGATTTCACACAGGGAGTCATGGTAAATGGTCTCGTGAATTCTTCAGTTGTGGGGTCCTTGGAGACACAGGTTTATTACAAAGTGCAGGGATACTGGAGAAATGTCATAACTGCCAGTTGATCTACACTCGCTTCTATAGTTAATCAGTGTTATTATTGCCTGTTGTTTCAGTACCTATGAGAACATAAAAGCAGAAAACAGGAAAACTCTGTTCTCAACTTTAATTTGAGTATTTAATTTTTTTTTTTATACCAAGAACAACTTGATCATATTTTCCAATCTAAACTTTAATGGTCTATTTTCGTAAGCTGAACCTGCTGGAATTTTGTGCAAAAACAAACTCACCATGTCTCTGTGCATCGACATCACAAAAGTCAAGATAACATTAAACCCATCCTTTCAGAAGACTGAAACTTTCTACACCACATGTCAGCCGAGAGCTCACATGAGCAATACTGAGCCTCTTCCATGGGGCTTTCTAGTGACTTAAACTTGTCAGTTTAAATTTATATTTCTGAATATTTTTTGAAGAAAAAACATGCCAAAAAAGTACTTTGGCTTGGCTCCTCCATCCCACTGGCTGTGCGGATGTGCAGAGCCAGCACCTCTCCTGCCAGGCAGCAGCTCGGTGCCTCTCATACAAGCTCGTGGGATTCTTGGAAACCCCGTGTCCCCACAGCCAGGAAGCAAGCAGCACTGCAACATTGTGTAAATCGTCCTGTCAGTCACTGAATACTTCTTAGAGGTCCCAAAATGGGGAGGAGAGGAGCCTTCCTCAGCCGAATAAGCCTTCCTTCATGTTCAGTTTAGAGGCAACCCTTCATTAGCCTTTACAGATCCTCCCTTCCAGTGATGCTGCTCCAGTAGTCCCTGGCTTGGGGAAAACACCTCCAGGACTGTCTGCTGCTTATGGGATACACCATGAAGCTCTCGTCCATCAGAAGTGCTCACTTACCAGTTGCCAGTAGTGATGAATTTCAGAGAGGTTGGCACCTTGTCCCCAGGCCTGTTTCCATTCGTAACATCTCCTGCCCCCTACCTCTGCTGGGAGGGATGCTCGGGAAGGCAGAGTGCTGTTAGCACTGGTGACAAGCCTGAACTACTGCTTATTTTTGACATAGATCGGAAGACTGATTGATAGAAAAATCAGAGTCCATTAGAGGTTCTCCAGCTCAGCTCTGAGGATGCTGGTAACACCAACAGCAGTTGTGGCTCCTCCATCTGGCTCCTCCATCTAGATCCTCTGTGCTGGTAAACAAAACCTTATGAAAAATAAAGAGTTTCAAAGAATTTATTATAGATAACCAGCTGTGGCCCTTGATAGGATTGCACTCTAGGTCAGTTCAGCCAACAAGGCGGTGTGCCTCATGTCCACAGGAAAGTGGGAGGGAGACACCAGTTACAGAAGATTGGTCTCAACACAACCTTCCCCCAAAGAGGCAAGCGAGAATTTTCTCTTACAAATTTTCTCTCATAAATAGAGAATAGAGAGACTATGAGAGAATTTTATATGAGAATATGAGAGAATTTTCTCTCATAAATACCTGATGTGTCACTGAGATCCCCAAATCTTGCATCTTATCTGGTCCAATATGACACGTATGGGGCTTGTTTTGCGTTATGCTGCTCTAATCTTTTACAGAACCACTGGAGGAGCTTCTGGCAAACAGAGATAATTTCTTGTGCACAAAGTGGACAACTATTACCCTGTCTGCAGTCCTCCAGAGAAGCTTTCTTGACAGGGATCTCACAATGGCTAATTTGATGGAGGGATGGCTGCCACTCCCAGAGGAGCTGCAGCCAGCCTCAGCTGGTGGGGAACCACAACAGGCTTCGCTCTGCAAACTTTGGATTGCTGGCTGCCACAGGTTTTGCATCTCTTTGCAGCAACTGCAGTTAGCTCACAAAAGCACCACAAGGGGGAACACATTCCCACCTTCAGTGTCCGGCTATGAAGCACCCAGCTGCGGGGCTGCACTGCGAGCCCTCATGTTATTTCTGACCCTTTGCACCAAAATGAGACAGCAAAATAAAAATATGTCTTTGGGTCAAAGAGGTACCACCTGTAGTTCAGTGGAGACCTGGGATGGCCGTGAGACAGTGTGAAAGCATCCAGAAAGGCTTAAATCTGCTGAACATGGGGCAGGTAAGAGGCGTGACCTCACGATGGGTGCCCAGTCCTCTTTGACATAGAAATACTCTTCAGCAGGGCTGGAAACCAGCTGGTGACTGGAAATGAGAGGTTTCCAGGCCAGATCAGTTTTCCAGATCATGAGTCTCTTCTAGTGTATGGTGGTGCCTGATCTTTTTCCAGGTAGTATTGAAGGGAAGAGAAGACAGGTGGCACCTCGTGGGGGAAAGAACAAAATAATCGGGCCTCCACTAGCAACTTATTGAGAGGCCTTGAGCAGTTTCTTTACAGCTTGTTCTTTAACCTCATAACCTTTAACCTTCCCTAAGATAAGTCACGGTGTCTGTAGGGGCCAGCTGCACCACCGTGGCCTCTTGAGTAGGGGGCTGGGCAACAGGGTTCAGAAGCAGTCCCTGTGCCGAAGAACTCCCGTCTGAGGTGGGTACGACACTGCGCCAGGTAACAGGCGAGGGACAAACAGAAACTTTATATTCGGCAAAAGTACTTCGTGAACTTCGCACCTTTTAAGTCTTCCCCCTCCCTGCAAAAATCCCAGTGTATGCAGCTGGAATCATTGGATGTGCTTGGAATATTTGTCTAGGAGTAAGAGACTCCCATAGCAAGAGCCTCTCACGCCAGTGGTGAGAGAAACCCTGTCTGCCACTTGCAGAAGAAATAAAAAAATGAAAAAAGAAATAGGAGAGCAAAGTAGTTTTGTGTCTGGCCCTGAGGTAGCCCCACTGAGCTATGCACAGCAAAACCCAAAGCTAATCTACCTCAATTTTACAAACAGCGCTTCTGAGGGACAAGCTGCCTGACATGTTACATTGACCAGCTCAAGGGATGAGGTTAACCACTGTGCTCATTTAGTTTTGGGGATGAATCAGGCCACACCTACCTCTCTGGGCCATTTCTGCCCCCCTATGGTCTTCCCAATTTCTTACATGAAAATCAGCACTTTATGGATCGTGCTCATATCATGCCCTTTACCGGGGTGCCTCTGGGCCCCCAGTGACTGATGGTGAGTGCTGACTCTCCCAGGCTCTGAGCAGACCAGTGCTAGCTACAGCCAGCCCCACCACACAGCTCCCCAAGGGATGGAGGATGAACAGAGAAAGCTAGACAGGCTCAGAGGGTGGCAAAGTGGAAAGCAAGGGCTCTAAAATAATTTTACAGTTAGAGTAGGGAACTGAATTTGAGCTCCTAGTTTTAGGCTGTAGCCAAAAGGGTTAATGTGGGTTTTGTTTAAGCGCATTAAGAAACAAATAGAAACACAGAAGAATGAGCAAATCTGTTCTTGGACAACCAGGTCTGATAATATTATTCACCTCTTGAAGATGCTGAAGAATTGGAGAAGAGTGCCATTTGCTGCCAGACAGAGACATTGTCTGGAAAACATCAGATCACAGCCTACAGGATGTCCACTTCCCTCCAAGGCAGCTCTCTGCATTGTTTTTGTATGCTGTTGCCAAGCAAATCAGTTGGTCAGAACAGGGTGAAGAAATCCAGCTTGCAGCGACGCCTTGCTGGCCCCCTGCAAGCCCATTGCTGTAAATGACATATTTCCTCTAGTAAAAATGATCTCAGGGAAAATAATAGAAAAAGACAGACCGTCTGATGAAAAGCTATTTCCATCTGCAGCTGCAAGGTTGATGAGACTTATTCAAGGGCAATTAAAATGACATTACCCTTGGTGTTTCAAGGAGGCTGCATAAACATCAGATGAAGTTCTTCAGCCCTGGAAGATGTGTGCATCAGGAGAAGGAAATGATCTCTCCAGAGGTTCTAGGGACACCGGCTCTGCTGAGATCCAATGAGATTTACTTCCCTGTGCAGCACTGCCAGGGGCACTATAAGCATCGCCCAATGTTTGCTGATGATGTAGCTGACATACTGTTGGTTTTTTGCAGTGACCGATTTGGTTGCAGCAAGAGATAGTGTTGTGCTTTTGAGGAATACAGCAGGACTTTACATGAGCGTGGGAAGCTGGTGGTGGATGTACACTGGTAACTTGGAAGATGTCTGTCAATCCCATTGATGGAAGCAAGGCAGAAAGAGGAAAATGTTACTAGAGAGCCATGGGGGAAACAGGGGATTTTGTCCAGTCTAATGACTATTCAGCAGCAAGCCCCATGCTTTCTAAGATGGAAAATTACCTGTAGTTCCAACAAACACCATAGGGCTGCTGACATGGAGGCAAGCCTTAGGGGAGGGAAAGCTGTGGTGACCTTGGAGTATTTTTTGGATGCCTCAGTCTGAGCTGGAGCAGCTGGGCCGCAGACAGCTCTACACCACTGAGGACTAAGTGGAGCCTTCAGGGTCAGCACTGCTCTGGTTCTTCAGCCCCCTGGCAGCCTGTCTGTGTGAAGGTTTGCTGGGAGGTTTTCGAGAAAGGCAGCTTTCCCGTTTCTTTCATAATGCTTACACTCAACAGACACAGCGCCTTCAGACCCCCCTCACTGAAGGTCCAGCTGACAGACAAAAATCTCATACTCTAGTTCCTTCTAATCCTCTGAATATCTCAGTGAAAAACAGTTAAAATGTGGCAACAGCCCCATTCATTGCTACTGACACATGCCAAGTGCAGCCAGTGTTGGCGGTGCGCGTTTACTGCAAGCATTACTGAGTGCACATGTGATAAGGGTACATAAATGTCCCCCGTCGTGCAAGCCTCCTGCATCTGTCTCTGCTGAATTTAGGCTAACAGTGGCTGTGACAGAGTCTGTGGCTATTTTTTCACCTTCCAAATCAGAGATTTACAGACACAAGCTCACATTGCCCAGAGAGTTTGTAGGACCCATGGCTCTCAACAAGAAATAGAGCAGGCAAGAAAGAAGTTTGGGAACTGCTGTCCCATGCTGAGCAGGGTTTTGGGGTGTTATTTTTCAGATTAAGATGTCAACTCTTAGTTTTGGTAGGATTTGAAAGGGTCTAAGATCACACAGGCTTTCCTCTCATCAAGGAAATCTGACCAGGATGCTTAGCTCCCTCTCTGGTTCAAGGGAACCAAACAATGACTAGCTCCAGTGACTTACCCTGCCTGACTCTGCAAGTATCAGGGGTACTGAAGTCATGTGCCCTGGACTTGCTCCATAAGCAGCTCCTTGGGGTCAGGAGCTGTACAGGTGGTGACAGGTCTCCTCTGCTACCCCACTTCCACAGCAGAAATGCATTATGCTCAGGAATGAGTGCTGCTTGTTTGCTCAGGGCTCAACCAGGGAGACACCACCAGCAACCCTCAGGGATGGTGTGAGGTGGGATCCTTTGCATCCTGCGGAGAAGGTGTATGTACAATCCCCTCATGTCTCCCAAAACCTTCAAGCAGAAGAGTGGCATATGGGAGAGAAGGAGACAGGATGCTGGATGGATTACTCAGGGCAAAGCATAATCCACCAAACCCATACAACTCAATTTGAGTCTCAGTTTGTTTGCTGATAGGTCAAAACCCTGAGGGTACCGCTTTTAAAACCCATTTAACAAGAGAAAGTGTGTGTGACTCTTGGGTGTTACATGCACTCAGTGTATTAAAACTGTCTCTTAGAGCCGCCTTCCAGATCCCTGCTCCTGAGTGAGGTAGGAAAAGTCCTCTGTTAGTGAATCCTAATCTACTGGATGGCCTCGCTATCATAGAGCAGTCTAAAGTGTATCTGGATGGTGAGTTTTGGAGTATGGGGCTCTCTCCACCTGAGGAAGAGGTGGTTTACCTACTGCATTATGCTGCATGTTTAAAGCAAAAATTGTTCCACTCCTAGAGCACGCAACTCCACCCTCACTTACCCACAAAAGGCAGCATGCTCCAGAGAGCAGCAAAGATTTAACCTCCAGCAGCTTTCTCACAGCTGAATTTGCTTCCATTCTTTTAATCTTTTTCAGCTGTCAATCTCAAAGAACTTTGCATTCATGGAAAAATTTTCTGCAAAGTTTTAGCCCAGTTGTGCCTTCCCCAGGCTTTGAAAACCTGCAGCTCTCATTAGTGGGAAATGGCCTCTTTACTTTCTGTTGAGTGGAAATCTTCCAGCACCAACTCATCTACGTGTTATTATGAGAGAAATAAAACAGATGGCAGAAGAAAGGATATTGTATCTAGCACTGGTTTCTTCTCCTTTCATACATAGGCTTTTGCATTTGCAACAAAGGCATTTTGAGAAGAGCAGCCTGAGCACACATCAACTTCGCTGGTGTGAGATGAACTTATTTTCTGCATTTACCCAGCCCTTCCCACTTAAATATTGTTGTTTTGTATTATAAAAGCAATGACCTTGATGAAAGAGCACGGTAAAGTTTAGGTCACAGAAAATGGGTGTGAGGCAGACCAGCAGCAGGAACCTAAGTAGCAGACAGGGGTGAGAGCAGATACTCACCTAAACACAAAGCTACACATCAAAGGAAAAGGAGTGTGGCTTCAGTGTAGCCCTTTAGAAATAAGCATTACAGATCACAGCCTCCTGCTGCATCAGCAAGAGCATCATACACTGGGTCTTAGTCCTCTGTGTCAGGTGACCTGGACATATGAGCAAACCAGGCTGAAGCTCTGCTTTTCTGTTTTAATTAGCATCTACTTCTCAGCTGGTCCTTGTCAGCCCTCACAGCCAAGGATGAGATGCTCAGCATCTGGATGCAGACATCTCAGCTGGCCAGTGCATAAAACATCCAGTCTCTGGCAATGTTGCTGAAAGTAGCCTGTGCCACAAACACGCAGCTCTTGCCAGCCCACCTCCAGCAGCCCTGTCCCCGAGTCTGCCCAGGTGAAAGGCACACAACACTGCGATTTAGTGGTGTTGCAGAGAAGAGGCTGGATGAGAAGTGCTCTACTTCCAGGTCTCAGCATTGGCTCCAAACTCAGGCAAACATTTCTTAAGAAGGGCTATCTGCAGAACAAGATCATGTGCCTTCCAGGGAAAAACACAGTGCAAACAAAAAGAAATCAGCTGATCTGTGCAGAGCAGAGGGGAAAAGCCACACAGTCAGCATGATTTATGCTGCCTCGTCCGGGATGTGCCCTAGAGAGGTGCTCCAAGGCCACACGTTACAGCCTCACCAGCGCCAGTCGAGCACATCTCTCTGGCAAACTCCCTGGGCTCACACCATCCTGTCGGTGGTGGCTGGTACCCTGTGGTGAGCAAGATCTGCTCCTTCCAGGAAAGCTGCCAGCGGCCACCCCCAATGCCAAGGAGGATGGTGACAGCAGAAGGGGCTGGGGAAGGTCAAGTCTGGGTTAAGGCATGTCAGGGAAGAGGTCTGAATGCTTTGTGCCAGGGAGGGGACATGAAAGAAGGCTGGTGGAGAAAGCTTCTCCCCCATCCAGCTGAGGCCCAGATCCCTCCCCAGGCCAGGTCTAAGCAGCTTCTGTATCACAGTTGCCTGTTCAGCACCACTCTTTCTCTCCCCTGCTTTTCCTGCCTCATCCAGCCTAGCAGGAGGGGGCTCAGCTCCTCTGGCGCTGTACTAACGTTGTAAGGCCCTGTGGCCTTGGGTTTTCTTCCCAGCCATCCCAGAAACGAGTGCGGGGCCAGCTCTAGGTCTGTGGTTCCCAAGCTGTAACGCGCACCACAGGAATCACTAGTGGCACTGGAGAGTTAAATACAGAGCTGTTCGCCGGCGTGAGTTCAACAGTAAGGATGTGCAGCTCACCCAGTCAAGCGGGTTTCTCTTCCCACGTTGGAAAAAAAGGACAGAACAGGGAAATCTGGTGAGCAGAGATTCTTAAAACAAGATCAGTATCACTCCCATGCAATACAACAATAAGTACAAAGTAAACTGAAAGCAATAACCAGGAAATTCATTGCTGCTTGGAAGCCCTAAATCTAAGTGGTACCAGGTGAGAATTGCCACCCTCCTCGATTTGACCCATTTGACAGTGCTGAGGCAGCGAGGGATTTACCTTTCTTGTCCTGCCAAGCAGTGATGTCCTTTTTCTGATAACCAGGTACCTGATTAAAAACACCGCGGACACACCGTGCAAGGCTTGAACTAGTCCAAGCTAGTCTAGGACAGGGCACTTTGTCCTTGCAGCCCCATCTTTGCAGCTGACCAGGTGTGGTCCTGTCCCACTGCAGCAGACAGAATTAAAAAAAGCCCGTTCAAGCCTGCAGAGCTTGTTCTGATGAGCTCAGTGGGAACCCACCGTGCGCTCGCACCCCACCTGGGTCAGTCGTGTGGCACCAGCTGAGTCAGCAAGGCACGGAGCAGTGCGGTGCTCACAGAAGGGTGCTCATGATCTCCTCGTTGGGATCATTGCAAAACAGCGCCTGCAAGCAGGGCTGTGGGCTTGTGGGATGGATCCTGCATGAGAGCACCCCCATCTAGCGGCCTGAGCCATCCCGGTGGCACCACAGGCAGGAGGAAAAAACCCTGTGAGGAGAACCAGAGCTTGCAAGAAAACCACTTCTGCACAATGAGGGCGAGTAAAGAAGAGTGACAGCGCCCATCACAGCAGCCGGGCTTCTCTCCTAGCACTCTGTGTTCAGGAGTTCCTCTCACCAGCTTTACATGTCTTTAAGTGATTGTGCCAGGTTCCTTGAGGTCAACAGAAAGGAACTGGGAATTTTTAGGGTATGATTGATTTCATCCTAAGGTAGATATCTAAAATTGAGAGTCACGCAAGTCACACAAAGGGGCCTCTCTCCCCTGACTATTAGAGGTCGAGTGACTAATTGAAATGTCAGCATCTACATGGTGAACAGTGACATTTAGAGAGACAGAGCCCATCTTCTTTGTCTTATGGCTGTTATTGAATTAGTTTGGAATACAGATCTTGTTTGCCATGGATATCAAGCAGCCATCAGAAATTGTCTGGTTAGGTAGCACTCTAACAGTGCTGTCAGAGTTGTACATCAACATATTCAGCAGAACATCATTCCCCATCCCGTGCAAAAGAAAACCCACTTCGGATTAGTGCAGTTTCAAAGCCCCTATCTCCATTTTTGAACACTCAGCCCTTGCTACATACAAATACTCAGATGAGTGACATTTTACAGACAACGGTGCTGGCAGAGTAGCCTATGGCATGGAAATACTTGTTTTTGCACCCCATCAGCTCCAGGCAGCACTGAGGTTATGGTATTTGTAAGGGAAGAAAAACCAAAATAACACACAGAGCTCACCACTTCCTTCCTCCTCCACTGCAATGCTGTGAAACTGCCCAAGTGTCCGCCTCGACCAAGTGAAGACACAGGTGCTGCCTCACAGACACGATGTACTATCAGGAGCAGTTGAAAGATCTGTCTGATGTGAGATGGGGTGGGATCAGGTGGACACCAGAGGTCACTTCCACACCAAGTCTTTTGCTGATTCTCTAATTAGCAGTAGCAACCGGGACTAAGGCAGTGGTGAACAGGACATCTGAGACAGGAGAAGGGGCAGCAGGCTGGGCCTGGCACTTTGGAAGTGAGGAAGGAGCTCGGAAGCAGGGGCTGTCCCCTCCTCTTATTACGCTCTTATGGGGCGGGGAGAAGACATGGGGACAGTTGTGGAAGGGCAGGACCAATCTGGTACATTTAGAGGAAGGAAGGAAGGAAAGAAAGAAGGATTGGCAGAAGAAATTGTGCCAGGCACAGCAACCTTGCCTGCAGAGCCTGGAGGGACTCCTGACTCCCCCATCTACCTGCAGGGAGCAGGGTGGCAAGTGCCCCCGCTCTCTTCCTTGCTGGGTCCAGGCAGTCAGACAGCAACTTCAGCTGCAGGTGGTCCGTGCACATGCAGCTGTGTGGTGGCTCACATTGTTTTCACCCAGGTGTTGCCCTGAGGAACACAACAGAAACCCACAGCTCTCCCTCACAGCAGGAAATGCTTAGGCAGGAGAAACTGGCAAAGAAAACGAATTACTGAACAGCTTGATTAAGGAGCATCATTCAACTTTGGCTTTGGGAGCCTGGCCGGCAAAACCGACTCCAATTCTTCTGCTGGAGCCTGCCCAAGGCTTCTTAGCTATTGCTTTATGTTGATAGTGTCAGGTCCCACCCTAAGTGCTCAGCAGGCTCTCAACCACAAGGGCACCTGGCCCCTTCCAGCCCAGGAAGATGAGTCCTGCCTTCCTCTAGCCCCCAGGAGGATTTCCATGCCTGCCTTCTCTTAATGGGACTGGCTGATACTTACTACCTGCCCAGGTTTAACAGTTTCTTCATCCCCTCTCTTCTGCACTTGCAACTTCTAAATGAAGTGAAAGCATCGGCCATCTCTGACACCAAAATAACTTGAGCACCAGCTACCCTCTGCTGAGAATAAGCGCCGAGTCCCATCAGAGGGCTCTCCAAACTGTTCTGTATGAGAGCTTCTTGCTTACCATTCCCCTTTCCTGGCACTTTTGATAGAAATTATGCCAAGGGGATTCTCTGGAGTGAAAAAGGATGACATTTTTCAGACAAATGAGATTCAGGCCCAGCTCTTCAGTGGGAAACTTGCCTTTGAGCCTGTGGCAGAATTCACCAGGGGAGTTCAAGGCAGCAAAGAGGCTGGTCAGGAGGCTGCCAGAGCTACTGTCACAGGTCCAGCTTCTTGCTAAACCCTGAGGAAACAGGGTACTGTGTGAGCAGGAAGAGCCAGATCTCAGAATTCAATTTCCCTCTGGTTTTGCCCGGTTCTTATGCTAGAAGAACAGCAGGACTGTTGGGCAGCTGCCAGGATGCAGACCCAGACCATGCAAAAGATAAACATGAGGATAGAAGTCACCTAAACAACCATGCATTTTGATGGGGGGGCAGGGGGCAGAAGACATATACACAGGCAATACTGGCTTCAGAAGAAGGTCTTATCAAAGATCACATACACACCAGTGATTCTAATACGGAACATGAGGTGGGATGGTGCTGGAAGCAAATGCATTTGGAGCATAGCTGAGACACATTTGCTCTGGTGGCAAAGCTGTCTGGGGTGGCTGGTACCCACCTCATCAGGTGTGCTGACGCAAGCATTTGTGAAACTGCTGCAATCCCGGTCAGGTAGATGGTCCAGGTTTTTCCAAAATCCTCCCCTCTTTTAATAAGTCCCAATTATTTCAGTCATTTGATTACATCAGTGCTATTACTGGGATGATGAAGTACAGCCAGGGTGGGGGAGCAGGAATCTCTTCAAGAGGGTTTTACTACAAGAGAAAACATACCATGGGGTTGTCCTCACACCACCGTGGCTCAGTGGGAGGCGAAGCATTTGCATCCCCAGACATAACAGATGAGCCTGTCTATTTTTAAAGTTGCTTTTCTCAGCTGCGAGCCTCTCCAGTCATTTCCATCGCAGGCATAGGATGTTACAGCTGCCAGAGAATGGCTTCGAGAGGATGAGAAGTAGGAATTATAACTGAGCTGTAACAGAAAGACTTGCTAAAGAAAGCAAAGCAAGGTGTTTCAGGGTGGCCTTTCTAGTGCACAGTTTCTGTTTTCATCTAGTATTTTCCCTTTTTTCCCCCTCTAATTCATAAAATTCACTTCCTTTATTTCCATCTCAATACAAACACGATGACTACAGTTTTAGATTTCACCCCTAGAGAAATACATGGCTACACTTATCCAAAGGCCTTTCTTAATCAAATACATTTATTTATTCACACCTCTGGTACCTGACAGCAACCCTGTGCACCACTGCCACCTCTACCAAGACTTACTTGTTTTTATCTAAGAGTCTCCATCCAGGCAGTACATATTGCTAAGGCCTCAAATGAATAATCAAAACCCTACTTCCTTGTGGCAGCTTTAGGGCAGATAGTGCAACTGTGACAGAGGTTAAAGATGTTGAGTGACTTACTAAATTTAGATACCACACAGGCCCCACACTTGTGGTATTTGCCTTGACAGTAACCGGAACTGTGTACATCTGGGGTATGGTTTTGGTAAGATTCAGCATAGCAACGTTTTCCAACTAGTAAAAAGCAGATTTCCCTTTTCATCACTTAGACATTCTTCACATTTAGCCCAGACTGCTGGTGAGGCTTTTGTTTAATCATCATACCGATATTAACTTTGCAGGCAAACCTGCTGACACCAGGCAACTTTGTGGTTAGAAGTAATAGCTCTGCCCAAACACGGTAAACCCAACGATTTGAACTCTTCAGTTAAGTCAGTGACTCAAATGGAGCAGCAAATGGAAAATGGGAATTGAAACAGAAAGACACGTGTGATTTGCTGAGAGGTTAGGAGGGCTGGTTTCTATCCTCAGGAAACTTCAGGAGATCCTCAGGGTGAATCTCCTAGGTTCCTATTTTATTTTAGGAACCCAGAACAACTATTTGCTCCATGCTGGCTCCTTCCCGTCTTTTCTTACACAGCCCAGATCCGGAATCTAACACACACAGGAATACAGCACTTCTGTCTTAAAACCTTGTCTTTTCCACAGTATCCACTTGAGCTCTGGAATAATTTATTTACTGTTTAATGACAGTAGCTCAGAGCCAGAAAGAAATGCCTTCTCCAGTCAGCCTGCTAGCCTTTGTCTCAGGCCGTAAGGAATTCAGAAGGTGGCTCATGGAAAGATGCTATTCTTTATCTTCAAGCTCCACCCAACAGCAGTGCCAGCCTCCAGCACTGCCCTACACAGACGGTTTGCAGGATCCATTTCCTAGAGCTAATAAAGGGGACTGGCAGGGTTCACACATTCTCCTGCTATCCAGGCCAGCTTCTCCCACAGCCCTATAAGAACGCTTACAGGATTACAGGCTGAAATGACTTCCTTGAAACTGCGTGGAGTATTGCAGAGAAGGGATGGAGATGGGAATCACATCAGTGTTCAAGCGCTCAGACAACTCTATCACACAGCCAGCTGCCTTAGCCTCAAAAACCAGCTTCTCATGTAGACAGAACTTCTCACTGATTTCTCCTGGCTTCTCAGACAGCAGTCACTGACTCCCGCAAGCCTTGTAAGGGGGTGGTGGGTCCTGGGTGCTCTTCGCATTAACTGCATGCTACGCCCACAGCACATCGTGCTTTTCTTTTTTTCTATTTGGCGATTTTTACATGGAAACGTTTCCAGGCAAGAAGCACATTCTTCAACCATCTCATCCATACGCAGACCTCCTTAAAATCTTACTGGGTGAAGAGCCAAGTGCCACAGGTGCCAAAATAGCTTTGAGACATCACTGGCATGTGCAAGGCTTGTCGCTCCTGCTACCCAACTGACTGCATCCCAGCACAGCTTCAGATACAACAGACAGCATGCAAAGGCCCTAATAGCAATTTATCATCACTGTAGCAGCTGTTCTCCATCTCTACTGCATCCACCTAGAAAACAGACACACACAAATGATTTCATCTGTCAACTAAATTCCCATCCATTGTCTTAGGAAACTAACAGGAATCTTGACTTCTTTGGTGTGCCTCTTCACAGCCAAATCTCCCCGTCTGGAGTTTTTACTTCTGGAATGCACAAAGACATTTGCCTGGCCAGAGATACCGTCTCCTTCGAACCATAATGGACGCAGACCAAGGCCACTTGAGTCCTGATGCCAGGTCAGCCCTGCCCTAGTGCAGTGGTTCGGCAAGGGAAATAACAGGCACGGGGATCATCTTTGGCATCAGGAGTGTCAAGAGAGAACAGCACAGCTTTTAAGTGTGTTTTTCTGTCAAAAACCTTTTTGCCTTTCAGGCTGGGGTAGAGGAGAGAAGGAAAGAAAACTGACCTGATGTGCTTACTTATGGCTATGCTTTTTTTTTCTAATGTTATTTTCTTCATTCCACATATAAGGGATGCTGTCCCAAGTGTCCCTATCAGGTCATCTGTTTCGTGGACAGGATTTGCTGAGTATTTCTGAAGATAACATCAAAAACATATGCTGCAGACAGGAGACAGAGACTACGCAAGTATCGGAAGCCCAGTTTTAACACAGCCCCCTCACCAACACTCTTAATTAAGTCATGCTGTCAGAAAAGCAGCTTTTGAAGATTTCCTACTGACTTAAGCTAAGATATGTTAGCAGGAAAACAAAATGACTGTATACGCTGAGTGAGATTGAGTAAAAGAGAGAGACCTGGCACTATGTCACAGTAATTTTGCACTAAGCTCTACTCATTTCTTACAAATCCTGTGTCAGTTTACGACCTCATCTTACTTGAAACCTTGTTTGCTTTTAAAACAAGGTTTACAGTTCCTTAGGAAAACCACACACTTGTGTAACTGTGGTCAAGTTCACCTTCACCAAGACACCGGTGACGTGTCTTCCACCATCAGTATGGCTATCTTTCCAGGCTGTGGTCTACCTGTCAAACCACTACTGTCACTCAGCCAGAGTGTGCCTGCAGAAGCTGTTCTCCAGAAGTTTCTCAGAAATGTGAAACTCTGTTCTGGTGACAGAGGTAAGCGATATAGCAGTTGGAGTTACCCTGAACACGAACTAGACTAACACACAGAATGAGCTGGTCAGTAGCTTTCTATTGAAGAGGGGCTGTTGCCTAGCCTTCCTGCAAACACTCTCCACAGAACCAGTAAGTGTAGCTTGCCATGCATCATCTCAGACCCAAAGCTTAATCCACATGACTATCCAAGAGAGGACTGGTAAGCTCCAGAAGACTGACTTGCACAAACTCAACATGGCAAGGTTTTGCCACCGAACAGGTCCTATTCAGAAGGGTGGTGGTTCAATACATGAGCCAGAACACATACGGGGTGCTATGCTCTCAACTCTTTCCTTCTGTCCTTTCAACACGGTCTCACTCCTCCCTTGCAGCAACAGCAGCTGTGTAATAACACAAGGAACCAGCTCAAGATGCTGATCTCGCTAAGTGGTAACTGCTTTCTTTGCCACAGTAGTTTACAGCTGGCTCAGGTGCCCAATCTGGTTTCACTGCAGAATCCCATGGGTGCAATGCTGACCCAAGAAAAGGGATGGGAGGAGGAGTGAGAATGGGACTCAGCAGCCCCAGACTGGTCTACACTCACAAGGATCAAAGTCATAGTCCAACTCTGAAGAGCAGATGCTGTGCCAACAGCCATGCTGGTTGCTACTGTGAATCTAAAGAGACTCCAAATGTGCACACAGTTTTCAGAAATAAAACATTTCTTTTAATTGGCAAGTAGAACACACATTACAAGTCATTAGTATTTCATAAACAATATTAAGTTACAAATACATGTTAAAAATTGCAGTTCATGGCAGCTAAAAGCTTGGAGTCCAAAATGCATCTCTGCAATGCTTCATTACTTCCCTTTCCCCAGTCTGCTGGGTGAAGATGAATAAAAGATCATTTATCATCTACTAGGAGGTGGTCTACTAGATACTCAAACAAAGAGAAAATCTCATTCCTAAGACCATCACTAACAAACAGAGGCATTCAAAGTACATCAGCCATCTTAAATCATGTCAAGATGCAATGAGGACACAGTTAAGAATTACTCTGTAACACTTCAAGCAAGGATACAGGTATCTTCACATTAAACTGATAGTTCAATGCTTTCTGTTCCAATTCAGCTTAAAACCAACACTAGCTTACAGCCCACGGAAGCTTAAAGTCCATCATGCAAGGCTTCCATGCCATCGAAGCTAGATTTTGTAAATCAGACCCTTGTACAGAGGAAAGCTACGGTGTACAACTAAACAGCATACATAAATATGTATCTTACATTAAGCAGATCTTTATTCCCCTCCTTAATGACTTTTGTTGGTATTAGTGAGATACACAGCTCATTCCATTTTCACTAAACTCAGAATATTAACAAGTTACCATTATGCGTGTTAATATACTAAATATCCTTTAACAAATCTCTTTAAAAAAGTATTTAAAAACATTTCTGGAAAAGTGGAAATCTGTTTTCCAGAAAAGCAAGTGGTCCTAGGATAGCGCGGACGCCAGTGCTTAAAGATCCTTTCAGAGAAAACCCATCCTGACGGCTTTTGTGCCTGGAAGTCAGTGTGCCTCAGGTGCCAGACTCATGTTCTACTCGTCCTTCTCACTGTGGTGATAAAAGGTCATCAAAATCAGCTTACCTTGCCTTCCAGTTGGCAGACTTTCAAAGATTACCATTCACTGGACTGCGTAAGACAGCTTTGACATAAATTCATTTCTTTCTTACTCATATTCATGAGAGTCAGTTTTATTATATCGCTGAGATTGCATCTTCATACCAAAGTCTGCTGAATGTGTCTGGAGAAATGACTTTGTATCTCAAAAATATCAAGAGTACCATTCAGATCTGAATTTCTATTAAAAACTGTGCACATTTAGCAAATATTATGCTGCTGTAGAACAAAAGGCCTGCTCAGAATACAAGCTACGATACAAGAGATTACAACAGAGGGTTCTTTCTCTGCTTCTTTTCTAAATGCAGGCATTAAAAGTAAAGTGTTACTAAGCTTTTCCAAAGAGAGCACGCAGGGGCGCGGCATAATATACATTAATCAGGAACAAAAACCAGTAACAAACAACCATTTTAGAAAATGCTGCATATTAGCAGCATGCTTGGTTTCCGAGACAGAAGGAATTGCATGGGAGTTGTCAAGATGAAGTCCACACACCTCGATCATTGAACTGATCACTAGATTCCAAGAAACCAAAGCAAATTTAAAAATACACATGACAACAACTGCCTAGAAGGCAGAGTTTTATCATCTGTCAATAACCAGATGAATAAAGTGCATAGCAACTATTGTAACAGTTTCTTGAAAAGAGAATATGTTTAGCAAGTCTCAAAGTTTGTAAGCTTGACACTTATCCATACATTTTGCTACATGTGTGGCTTCCCTTTTGTTTTGCTGTTTAGCTTCACTGATCGACCCTTCAGCACTGTCCTTTGATTTCCTTTGCACTTCATATGGAATGCGCTGATATCTCTGACTGCTGCCTGATGTACGTTTGGAAGCTCTTGTCACCAATGGGATGTTCCCTAGAAGAAAAGAAAAAAGGAAAAGGTACTATACATAGAGTTTTCTGTCAGGACATCAAAATGTCAGAAAGGAGGGCGAACAGACAAAACCTGTTCCCTATGTTTGGTTTTTCGAAGTTGTAATGTTAATACTGCATCTTACTTGAACTGGCAGAACTGACTGACTGAATTGATCCTCTTTTTTTGTCAGCCATGAGCAGAATGCTCCTTTAGTTTCACGTACACAAAATACAGTCATGCGGTTCTATCAGCCACTCTTCCCGTTTTTAAAACAACACTCTAAAAGAAGCTGGTAAGTAACTGTTATCTTCTAGTATTTACAGCTCATTCCAGAAACACAGGATCAAAATTATTAAAAAAAAAAAAAGGGAAAACAAAAAAAACAAACCCTCACATTTATTTTTAGGCATGAAATTGCATTAAAAAATAAGCATTTAAAGATTCCTTACAGCCCTTTAAAATACTGTGATACAAATCCTAAGTCACAACCTTACTTTTTATGTATTTGCAGGATCTCTTTTGAACATGAATATGGTGAAGGACAGAACATAAGCAAGGGAAAATAGCATTTCCCAGGACTGCTTCCCTCTTTGGACAACACATTATACTTACTGGCTTCCATATTTTGTCTTTTTAAATTTATCCCTCTTATACTGAGCATGCTCCTGCTCTAGAGTTCCAACACCTTCAATAATCAGCTTTAGTGTTTTATACGTCTCCTTAGGGTCATCAATGATGAACGTAGAATATTCTTCCTCTTCAGGTCCATCATACACAGATTTGCTGCCACAGGCCTCTGAGAAAAAAAAAAAGTACAGGAATAGGTATCAGATAGGCAGGGAAAAAGAAGACGACATGCAGACTAAAAATACTGAGTCTGGGGTTCATACAGTTCCTTAGTTTGCTTCCGCATGACCACCGCAGAACAGTGGCTGACATCAACAGCAGAAGGACTAGTTCTCTGTCCTTCTGCTGGGCTGTTGGTAGGTGCAGGGGCTGGCCCATGCCCCATCCCCCACTCCTCACCTCATAAGGAAAGGGCAGCAAGCCAGGCAGCTGCCCCTTGGTGCAAAGCTGTCCTTTGCTGCACAGGCAATGCTTTCATCACGATCACCCCTCATGAAGTACTCCCCACACACACTTTGGGAACTCTGATGCAGGCCTAACTTCCACTGTGCTGCGGGGCTGGCCTGCACAAAGTCAACTATCCACTTGTCAGAAGGACAGGTTCCACCCCTAAGCAGCCGCTGAGCAGCAAGTATGGGACAGGGCAGCAGACTGAATTCAAACCAATTAGAGGTTGAAGTAGCCACAGAAGATGTTTTACCATGTTACCCCTGAAAGATTCATACAACAAGCATAAGCAGAATATGTCATGACTACTGCCCGTCTGCCTGCTTGAAGACATATCCTAAGAAGGGGTAAGTCATACTACTTGGTTATCCTACGAGGGAGCCTTCCTGGCTAAGAGATCAGGACACTGATTACACATGAACATTTACAAAACATTCATGATGTGATCTACTTCAGCAACAAAGAGACTGTGGAGTCTCCTTCTCTGGAGACACTCAAAACCTCCCTGGACACAATCCTGTGAAACCTGCTTTAGCAGAGGGGTTGGACTAGATGATCTCCAGAGGGCCCTTCCAACCCTAAAATCTGTGATTTTGTGATTGTAACCAAGTGTATTAGAAGGGGAGAGAGAATATTTTACTTGGTCTCTATTTTCCCTAGCTTTACTGCTCTCTCAGTCTCAGCTTTCGAGTTACCTTCCCCTGCTGCACTGCTGCACCAGACCTGCATCCTTTTCCCCAACACTTGAAACTTGATGCTGGCTCTGGCAGTGGCGATTCGGAACAGGGGAAAGCTGGGCATTGATTCAGGCAGCTCGGAAGTGGTGGGGATCTTAAGTTTGCAACTGCACGACGGCCAGGAATGGATTAAAGTGCTTTCCAATCTGTGTGTTTGACACCACTGGCTTATCTCATATTATAAAATAAAGTCCTATTTAAAGATCAGTGCCACAGTGAAGGCTTCCCTGCCACTCCCTGTGCTAAATCAGGATTTCTAGTCTGGTACCATGTACACCGGATACTTTTCTTGGCATGTCTACCAGTACTAACTTCCTCTGCTGTCTCTTCTTTCTTTAATCCTTCAAGTCACACCTCTGGTCCCCTCAGCTCCTGAGGGTTTCCTAGCCCAAACTTCACTTTTCAACATTTCATAGTCATCCACAGGTCAACGTTCACTGGTAATTCTGAAAGAGCCTTCCTGAGGAAACCATCTGTATCCAGCCTGTTCTTGGGATCTGAATCAGGGAATGTGCACATGACTTCTGGTAACACAAACCCACGTACCACTGAAACCTCAGCTTTGCTGGTGCTTCTTTTCAGGATCAGCAAACTTCTGGTTTAGTGCACACTCTGATTTGTCAATTCAGAGCATCCAAACAATGCTCTGTGCTTACGCTATTTTAGGATGCTGTGGTTAAGACTGCAGTTCAAACAACCGTTTATTACGCAAAGAACTTTGTGCAGACTATGAGACTGCACACTGCACCAAAAATAATTCACACAACTGCCTCAAGACAGCAGAAGGGGAAACAAGTGAAATCATGGCCACTGTGTTCTAGGATGTGACTTGCAAGACTGGTCTAGCTACAACACACAATTTTTCCCAAGAATTTTTGCCTTGCTAAGTGTGTTGGAGATCTTTCATCCTCACCTTGCATTTTCTCCAATTTTGGCATATACAAGTTGAAAAGAGAGTAGATGCGCTCAGTTTCTCTATCTCCATCTATATCCAGTTGTATATTTGCTGGAAGGCCTCTGTAAGGCATCAGGAAGAGAGGTAGACGTTACATGCTAAACAGTGTGTTATGGCACAAAAAGCACTTAACAAGGATGAAAGTAAAAGTGAGTATTCATGAAAGCCAACAGATTGTATGTAATAGAACTCAAGACTTCCTATTTTTTCCCCAAAAGAAAGGGTAGACAAGTTCAAACTTCTTTATGCCCACATTTATCCAGCATGCTTTCACCGTGACTTGAGAGGACTGTATCAGTATCCACACATTTTGGTGAGTTGGTCTCCTATAACCAGATGGAGGAGCCAAAGCACTGAACTCCCAAACATCCAGGTCTTACATTCTGAGACTAACTACCACTACAGACTTGTTGCTTCTCATTTTAGATGAAAATAGTTTCTTACGAACCAGACAGTGCCTCTTCATTTAACAGAGAGCATGAGTGGTCCCCTTAGAAAGAGATCAGTTTAGAACTAAATTTAGAAGCAGACTGATTGCTTCAGGAATTTACAAACAGGACATTGAAGGGTTTTCTGACATTTTCACTAATAACAGATCACCAGAACCGAAGTATCTTATCTCACAGTCAATTCCCATCAATGTTTTGAACCCTAAAAAATTCAACATTTTGACTAAGATATGCAGATACTGACAGTATGAGAATTAACAATAAAGATGGCCTTTGAAAACACTGCCTGCGCACCTGGCAGATGGATCTCGGTAACTGAATACCTGCAAGTCATGCTGCAGAGATGCACATATCCCTGGCAATACCTAGACCACAGCATATTACCAACCCTTACCCTGTGCATGGTGTACAGCCAGGAGTATTATCTGCAGTAGCCTTACAGCAAAGCCAATGGCCATTAAGATAGGCAGAGGGATGGTAGACCGTGAGGCGCTTCTTGTTGCATTGGCTAACTTTGGTGAGGATATCAATCCAGTCCTTGGCCTCCACACAATTATTTGCTTGGATATATAGAACTCGTCTTTCAGGCTGGATCACCTGGAACATCTGCAAATAAGGAAATAAGCCACAGAATAAACCACCAGAATAAGCTGGTGAACCTAAGACTGATGATTTATTAAAGGAAAAACACAGCATACTGAAATAATGCCCCAATAAATACATTTCAACACGAAACCAAGCAGCAAATGTGCCCTTAGAACAGCAAGACCTTTCACCTGGTACAAGGAGTAAGATACTGTTCCTGTGAGAGATGACTTACAAACAGCTAATATCAGCTTGCTGGTTGGGCCCCAAAAAGATTTGTTGTCAGTCTCATGGATGCAATTTGAGTAACGCTGCAGCTCCAAGTTTTGGAAGGCTGACAGAGGGACCCAACACAGGGCTGGAAGGAAATGCTAGTCAGCAGGAGGCAGAAAACAGAAAAACGAGAATTTGGATCCAGCCTTCGTGACAGCTTTGCTTTAATACTGCTGTATCTTTGGTCTTTTAAAACATCTATTTCAACATGATTCTTTCCTTTAATAGCTTCTGCACTTCTGCACCCAACTATAGCTGCTATTAGCAAATCACAGCAATACAATTTCTCTTTAATCGCCGTTGGGTAGTTGAAGTAATTACACGTACATGCTGCACTATGGCTTGGGCACTGGAAATCTGAACTAGAGCTCTACTGCCTGGTCAAAACAGCTTGCAACCTAAAACAGAACAACCTCATTTATTTTCCTCCTCTTGAAGAAACAAGTTTCTGAGGCACAGCCTTATTGCTTGATCATGCACTGAAGATAACTAAGCTCAAGTTAGTGATCTTAACTGCAAAGTTTGGAAAGGGAAATGTCAACCACCTTCATTTCCTACAGCTTCTGCAAATACTTTAATAGGTTTTCCTCCCTCTCTCTCTCAGGTATTCCTAAATTATCATTCCCCCTCTATTTCTTCATTTCATTATTCAAGTCATTAGACATTACACTGCCCATATCATGTGGAATATTGTTTTCCAAACAGCTGGTTTCTACGGGCTACTTTAAAAAGAAAAACAAAGAGGCACTTAAAAAAAATGCCAGAAAAACCCACACCAAAACCCCCAAAACCCCACGAAAACTGGAATTCACTTATGTCCATTACAAAGACCTGAAACATTGGACAGAATTTTGCACCTAGCTGGTCAGGAGAATGTTGCACCAGGCACAATCTCTTCTACCCTTGTGACACTTCTAGGCGCACATCCCTCAAAGTAGCTCGTAAATATACTTGCCGATTTGTGAACGAACAGGTTTTTAAATTACAATGTCTCTTGTAACAGGAAAGGAAAAGCTCCAACAGACATTTCCCTGGATTTAGTATTCTTACAGATGTCAGACAGTAATTAGAAAGGCACAACACACAACGGCAGTGTAGGAGCTGCTAGTGTGATCAGTCCAGCACTGCCAAAATACCACCAAATGGAGAGTCATTTTAATAAAGCTTTTCAGGACATAAGTGGCAATTTGAGTCTGGGGAATAGGAAAGGAAGGCAGGAACAAGGAAGGCAGGAGTGTGCAGTTGAACGCTCTGTTAACACAGAGCTACAGGGAAAAGAATCTTAATGTCCTGCTGGAGTAAATGGAGCCACAAAGGGACAGATTTAAGGAGTATGGCTTTGTGTAAGGGATACCAACCTAAATGAACTAACCTATGGAAACTGTTACTGAGAAGCCCAGAACTAAACCAAGAATTTCAAGTGGTTGCAAGACCTTTACACTACCAAAACCACCAGTTGTTTCTCAAACAACACAGAAAACCTGAACAGTACTTAAAGTCACCCCCACATCCCCAAATGGTGCTTAAGGAAGATGAAGGCTACTGCTGCCAGACAGGCAGATTTATCAGGAATAAGGAAGACACACTTGGTGTGATTCAAAGCACAGATACATAGAGAATATTCATAGAAAATGTGGATCTTTAATCACACTTAGCACCCGTGATGGAATAACCATCGCAAATACATCTGCTGTGGTGTTTTGAGAATTCTGTTCCTGTGGCAGTATTTTCTTTATGTATGGCAAGATAAATGGGAATATATTAGCATGGAAGGTGACAATGGTATTTTCTGCTGCTTATGGAAAGGCTCTGAACATTAGTTTCCAGAATGGATGTAGTGACCTTCATTATCTAGGCAATGCTGACTTACAGCAACCAAAATAGTGCACAGTTTGATGTTAACAGTAAAGGGATATTTTTCCTATAATAAATATTCACAATAAAGGGATATTTTGGATGCATTCTAGCCCAGTAGACTCAACATGAGTTAAAGACTGCTGTCACTGAAGAGTTGATCAGAATTATAGCTGAGCTCCTCTCCACGCACAGGTTTTATCTCAACTGTGTGGCTACTTTTAGTTCAATCAAGTTATTTTACAGAGTACAGTTGGCAACAGTTCATCACATGTTACGGCTGCCTTCTGACAGCTTGAGAATTATTTTGCACTTGGTTGCTTTTGCCTATGCAATTAACATGCATTACAAACACCAGAGCCAGCTACAGAACAATGAAGGTGTGCTCTAGAAGCAAGTGAACTGAAACTTGCTTCATCTTTTAACAGAGAGAGATCTGCCAGAACAACACCTGAAACAGGGACAATACTGAGTTGTCAAGCATTGCATTTCACTTTAACAAGTGAAACCTAAGGAACCTAATATTTAGGGCAGGTTTGAGCACTGCACTGCATGGTCCACAAGCAGTGTAGATGTCAGGAAACACTTTAAGGCAGAAAAGTCACGATCATTTATATACATAAAGAAGCCTGTACTAGATACCTGTTTAGAACTGGAAAATACTGAGCTTCTTTTTTGTTTATTTTAAAATAAAACTTTTAAAGCAGTGTGCTCAGCTTTACAAGCAGAAAAGCATGAAAGCATGAAAGAGGCTCCCAACATCACCTGAACTCATCGTGTTTCAAGCTCTGTTTTTACACAGTGGATGGTACGTCTCGCATACAGAAGTTGGCAGTAGTGTTCCAGACATGAGAAATACAGCTGTATTTTATTCCCTAACGTTGCAATCAAAACGCTAACCCATACTAGCGCAGCACAGATGTTGTTTTGGCACATTACCTAACCCAAATATATATGCACTTCCATTAAACAGTAAAGAAACCCTGATAGCTAAGCAAGAAGATGTGATCCTTCACAATTATAAGCAGCCAGTTCCTCCCCAACAGAGAAGTCTGACAGAAGGGGCAGGGACTTGATCATCTTACCTGTGTCTGACATTATGAAGCCCAGACAGCTGATCAGCAGCAGTTAGTACTGAGTGTGCTGCAGACCACGAAATCCAAAGACTGCTGACTGGGCTGTTAAGAATCTGAATGGGCTGTACTTTTGGAAACTCCTGCTACTATATACAGAACAAGCAGCTGTGGTTGTACATCTTTCAATAGAAACCCAATCCAGGTTACAAAAGGGAAAAAGGCGATTAGGCTGGTGGATCTAGACCAGCCCAACAAATGCATTAATGAACATGACCTACTTACATTTTTCATTTTAAAGGATTCCTCCTCCAGCCTTTCTACTGCCAGAATGTTTTCAATTGGAATGCTGCACAGAGGGTGATCACCTGCAGAACACACAGAGATACTGAGCAGCTTATTCACAACTCAACTTCACTCTCTGCCCTTATTCTAAGGGCTGATTGTTTCTTTGAAGATCATTTTGACTGCACAAGGGGGAAAAAAAAAAATCTTTCACGCAGCAGGTATTTACTGGCATGATTCTTAAGCATTATCTTAAGTTCATTTCTGTTTTCATCTGTACTACCTTATGCTAGCAAACCTCTTAGAAACTGACCACTGCAGCAGGACACAGTGTATTTCCTGAGAAGGTGACAATGAAAAAAATCATTCCTCTCAGCAAAATTGAACTAGGTTGATGGTGGTGATGTACGATCTCGTAGTTGAGTGTGAAATGATGACTGGCATGACCTGAACATGTTTCCTTCTCTTTCCTACTCCCTATGCATTTATAGGATGGAAGGAAGTGGTATTTGTTATGTATTACTGAACAGATATGAACAATTTGCAAAAAGCAAAATCGTTGATATGGGGCAACATTAAGTGAACACATTTTTGCAAGTTCAAAGTTCGAGGGCAACTCCCTGCCTACTGCAGCCAGGTATGTCAGTGCTACAAAATTTATGAGAACAAACTGAGATGCGTCTGAGAATGTTCAATACAACCCCAAATCCCAGCATAAGGTATTTGTATCCTGAGTTTTGTTTCCTTGGACAATCTACTAGGTAAGTGTGAAACCAATGGACAATGTTGTTAATTGATATTAGACAAACATTATAAAATATTCTGCTAATTTATAGGGTACTGTGCCACCCAAGAAAATTCTCTAACAGTCAGTACTGACATACTAAGAAAAAGGGCAAGAACATACAGGCTAAAAGACTTGCCTGAACTGTGCCTTCTACAGTTACAGATCTAGGTCTCAGTCTTCTGTTCTTACGCAATACTTATGTTTAATCTTTGCTTTCATGTATCAAAAAAAGACTGTCAAACCTTTGTTACCTTTGCTTTTCTGATAGGTAAACTCATGGTTTGTCAGGCGAAACCACCTCTTCTTGAAGTTTTTCATACCAAATCGTTTTCTTCCTTGTGCTCTCTTGATCATGAACCTAGTAAACATGACAACAGTTGTTACAATACACCTGATTTTACATATAAACGCATATGAATATATGAGTACACATAAAATATGTATTTATGTATATAGATTTATACATATATACATATATATATATACACACACGCACAAACATGATGGCACTAGCGAAGCTTTAGGAGGGGTCACACAGTGTTTTCTAATTACTGAGGCCTTGTCTTGACAAGGAAAGGAAGTCACATTTGGATAGGTTTAGTGCGTCTGTTAGTTACGCCTGTCCTTTTTCCAGAACTAGATAAGGGACAAGACATGTGTAGCTTGACGTGTAGGCTACATAAGGGCTCTAGTTAGTTAGCTGAACTGCAGTTTGTGCCCTTAGTTACAAATCCAGCTAAATGGTTTCCTACAACAGCAGAAAAAGGGCAGAACACGGTTAGTACTGCTCTGCTAAGCTTGACCTGTTACCTCTACAAGCTTTTTTAAATTATTTTTTTAAAGCTGTGAGGAAGCTCAAAAGGTTTAGAGTATGTTTAATAATTAAAAGGCAGGTGTAAGGCCTCTGGGACTGTACCATTACATGCTTTAGTCACTCTCGAGCTCTAGAAGCAAAATCAGGATGTTCCACAGCTCCGAATGCTTTGCAATTGCACATTGATGCTGCAGCTGGAAATGCATTTTCAATAACATACAAAGCAATCTGATGGCTGAAAGCTACAGGCTCCATCTCCCCCTTTTTTGGCAGAGGAGGGGCATTCATTTAGTGAGTTGTCAGTTTTAATTAATTTCAAACTTGAATTCACTTATAAGAAACTGTGATGCATCCACCACCTTCCTAACCACTAAATCAATCCAAAAGCTTCAAGGTGACTTTGGAAAGCCTAGTGACTTCATACTGCTCAGCACCACTTTGGTGAGAAAAAAAACCTGTGTATGCCAAATACAGAATTGTATAATGGAGCGAGTAAAAACTACTTACTACGGAGTAGTTTTGATCAAGTAGGAAGGCACTATACAGCACAAAGAGCACACAGAGAGAACAGCGAATGATTTGGTTGAAGATTTTCAACAGCAGAACTAAAATGCTTAGAACAGCTAATACTGTTTCTTGCTTCTGGTATCAGAAACAGTTACCCTGTGGGTCTGTTTAGAAACCCATGTTCCTTCAGGCTTTAAATGTTTTGCAACCAGCTGGGCTGGCGCCTGCTGCCCATTCTAAGTTGTGTGGGCAAAAGCTGACAAGGACTGTATACAGCAACAGATTTTTTTTTAAAACCAGTTATAGTTACAGACCTCTCTCATTCTTAAAATGGTCAGACAGTTACTGTCTCGGTCCTTATTCCTGGATTACTTGAGAAATATTTAATAAAACCATATGATTCAGGACATCACCAGGCCCACCAGTAGCAGTCTTCACATTTCAAGGTTAAGGCAAATTTCAAGGGCAGTTTCTCTTTCTTCTCATGGCAACACTTGAAAGTTGACTTAAAACTGCAAACTCCTAGAGAGCCTCCTCTTCGACAAATGCAACCTCCATGTTGCAGAGCTAAGAGTACACTTCTAATTAAATTCTTCATAACTGACATAGCTAAGAAAATAATGTGCTTTTATTTCCCACAGATAGGTGACAAGCATTCAAAGCCACAGAAGTTAAGGTCAACTTAAATGATTCCTTTCTTTCTAACATTCTCAGAATATGTGAGAAGTAGGAGCAAATAGTCAGAAGAACAAAGGGGAAAAAAGTCTAAGATGAAACTAATTTCAATGCTGGCTGGTTGGAAAAACTGTTTCTTCTCATGTTTATGGTAGACCTGAGTTAGGATGTGCCTTAGTCTTGCTTGCAAGCATCAGCATGCTGCTTTCACCTACAAGAATGGCAGCATTAGTTCTCTTTTAATCCTCTTCCTTTCGGAAAGAACCAGGCAGATGGCTGTTAAGCAGTGATAGCACGATCAATGCCAGCAAATCCAGTGACTAATCTTTGGTACCGCACTTTCATTCAAAAGTACATATGCTATAGCTTTCCATCGAGCTATGCTTAATAGAAGCAAAGATTGATTAAAAAACCAAGTGCAAACAAAAGCATTGTGAAGGCAAACAGAAACCCCACTAACCAGCCAATCAATCTGGAGAAGAATAAAATCAAAGGCTGTGAAAATTCCTACCCATTCCCCAAGATATAACATGGCAGTAATGCAGAATGTCAGAAAATAACAGCTAAAGGCCACTTCTTAACCTTGAGAACAGTTTACATGATCGTTACTTGTGAAGTGCTTAGAAAATGTATGGCCAGTTCTTAATCACCTCCAGTGAGTTCATTTGGATATATACACTGAGTATTAAGCAAAACTCGGTGCTTCTTGGAGGGTCTGCCTACAGATAAAAGCCCTTTATTCTCTATTTACAACAGGTTTAAGGATGGAGGAAAAAAACAAAAGAGTAAAAAAAGAGTTGGTCAACATCCAGAAATAGGTAACAAAATGTTCTCTGCTGGGTTTACACAGGCATTTCAGGATTGTTAAACACAGTACTTCCTCCCTGAAGTTAAGTCAGACAAGTCTACTGCTGCGAAGGAAGGACATGCTGTCAGCCTTGCTTGGAAGCCTCAGCTACAGCAAAGCACCAACTGCTCCTACCATCTTACCTGCATGAACTATTACCATCAACTTTCTTTACTGTTAGTTTAAGAGTCCTTACAACAGCAGCCACAGGCCGAGCAAGAAAAGACAGAAAAAAATCAGACAGGAGCAAAAGAAAGACAGAGGCAGAAAAAAATAACGTTTTAGAGTTAGAGGGAAAATGTTACAAACTATACATTTATTTTCAAAAACAAAAGAATGATAAATGTACAGAATTAAAATAGACAAACTTCGTTCTACGGACAGACACTCATTAGAGAAGTGAAATGAACTGCAGAGGTTAACTGGAAGGGCAGTGATGTTTTCACTGAAAATCTAATTTTTGCGTGGCATAGAGCTACCATGAAAGCTTATTTTCAAGTAGCAGTTCAGCTTACTAAGGTCTGACAGAAAGAATTGGGATTTTCTACTTTCTTCCTCTCAGCTCAAAGCAGCTGTTTCCACAGAGCACTTAGATGCTCGTAGGCTCATCTACAATTCAGTTTTGCAACATAAAAACTGACAATAATTAGTATTAAAAACTCATATGGCATATGGAACATGCTTCCAAAAAAAGGAAAGGTACTAAAACTAGAAACTGTTCCAAGTGCATCACAAATTGCCTCAAAATGGCCATGATAATCGTTAGCATAGGGATCTTACAGGGCAGCAAAAGCAAATTCCATTTGAAGGCTCTGCCCTCACTAAGATATTCAGTATCTGCCTCCACAGTAGAATTTTACAGCTTTTTTTTCTGAACTGGAGTTCAGAAAAAAATAAAAATCAGCTTGATTTTAACACAATGATGGTTTAAATTTATTTTGCCTTAGCTGTGCTAATTACATTCTACAGGCTTCTTTTTCTTCCACTTATTTCAAAACATACTTAAATTAAGATGTTCAAATCAGATGAAAAAGATGTTAAAATCAGCTATAGCAGCCACAGAGAGTAGAAATAGCAACACGAGAGTCTTCCCACATCCTTCTTTGAACACATGGATGGAATAGGGGTGGCAGAAAAAAAAAAAAAGATAGCTTCCTTAGCATGGTAGCAAGCACACAAGTAGGGGGTTTTGTTGCACGTGCACGCTTACCCTTCTTTAAGCAATATAGGTTGCTCTATGCTCTTGTGATCCTTCCTTCCCGAAGATGAAATTAAATCTAGAAACTAAAAGGCAGAAAAAAAAGAGATAACTATGACAGGACTGCACTATCCAAACTAAAATTTTTAACATTTGTACAGCACAATGCTACAAGAAAATATTGCAAAAGTAGTTAAACAGAAGGTAATGGCAGAAGCTTGAGGAATTTGGAAGGTTTAGTGGGTTGTAAACTAAAAATAGCACAAACGCTCTTAAGCAGAGAAACTGCAGATGACCAACACTTCTTGTGCTTCTTCTTTATTATACATATCTTTCACTTCCTTTTGGACTAAACAATTTTCATCGCAGACCTGCAGCATCCTATGGAGCATGCATATCTCAAGCGCCAAGCACCAGCTTAATAATCCAACCTAATTATTAAGTAGAAGTAGATCCAAAGAGATTCTATTATTGACATGCACATAATTTGATAGAAGTTTTTTGAATACTACAGTTACCAGGAGTCTGCTTTTTCCTGCACATAATTCCTGGTTTACAAAGAGTATGTATTATATTCTAGAATTCTGAGCATCAGCTTCAACAACACAGCAGGATTTTCAAAACATTCACATGCATTACTTACATTTTTTACTGCATCTGCATATTTCTGCTCATTAAAATAGTCATAAAAAGTAGCCATGTAGGATTCCTTGAAATTTGCCTGAAATACAAAGCCAAATCATGCATATCATAATACAGTTTATACAGAAAATATTATTGTTAACAGCAGTAGACCATGAGGCAAGCCAGAGGTAAAATAAGCGAAGCACTGCTTTCATGTTGTACAGCACACATTCAGTAGTATCCCATTTTTATTTCAGTAAGGGAGCAGAATGCATTTCAAATGTTCAGGTACTACAGTTAATAATGCATTCTTCAAAAGCTTCATACTTCTGCTTTGGCTTTTAACCTTGGTTCTAAAAGAAGCTGACAAAAAGTATGAGAGAAGGAATTCTATTGTGTCAAAGGATTTGGAACTGAGGTACAGATTCATCTACATCTGCCCGTGTGAATCCTAACTAGACCACCAGCAACTCCAAGTTATCACCAGATACAGCAGTGTGGTGCCTTAGGTACACAAGTTTTATTTCAATCAAACATCTATATAGCAGGGGCATCTAGATCTAATCTCACCACTGACTGGCAGAAAACTGAACTGATACAAAAGGAAACCCATAGCCCTTCCTCTTACTGGGCAATCCTTCTCAGTTAAGCTTTAAGAAGCTGTAACAATCTCTAAAGCCCTGTAGAGCTGCTATCATGTACAGAGGCAAGTAGAGAACTTAAAGGGTTTTCCTGATTGTCTTTTTTCCAGAACGAAGAAATGAAAAGCCCTGTAACAGACTACTAGGTTGGTCACACAATTTTGCTTTACTGAAATCCAGTTCAGATTAAGATAGATTTAGCTCTCCTGTGAGTATGAAAGGCTTATAATCAAAGCAAACATAACCAGTTTTGCATAAGCCTAGTGCAACTCAAGCATTTTAAAGGCTTAATTACAATGAGTGATAAAAGATTAAAAATAAAAAATCACTTTCCTACATTAAGCTTTTAAGTGAAGATGGCATACTTACAGATTTAGATTTTGATAGGCTGCCTAGCGTTTGAATGGTTTTAGAGATAAGCGTCAAAGTTCGAGAAGTCTGGGGATCCTAGGAAAAAGAACAATATTATGGGGACTAGCTAGTCAAAATATGGAAAAGAGCAAGGTAAACTACATTTCTTCTTTCTTATTTCATTTGCAGAAAAGTAACATAAAATTAGATACGACCCAATAAAACACTACAGGAAAAAAGCTGCCTTTTTTTTTTTAAAGGCTTTTGACACTTAAGCCATCATGTTTAATAGCTACCTCATTGCTCTTCAGAGAACCAAAACATTCAAACCAAAACCAGACATTTCTATCTTGAAGACCATCAAGGTCCTCCCCACTCCCAATATGAACAACTATTAAAAGTTTTGGATGAGTTGCTTAAAATCCAAACCATTTCCAACATTGCTGACAATCAATCCAGCATTAATGTAATGCAGTGCAAATGAAGCAGCAACCATCTTTTCCACAGCAGCTTAGACTATCTACCTTGTTTGACCTTAAATTTCACTGTTCCTTCCATAAGTCCCAAGTTCTTCATGTACACAGTCATTCAACATATGCTTCATATCCAAGACAGACATAACAGATCACTGAACTAACAAAGGTATGTCTCCTAAAGGCTATTAAAATAACCGAAGAATCTTGATAAGACTATGGTGACAGATCCATACACATAACTAGAAAAAAAAAATCGACACAGTACTTACTGGATGGTGTGGTGTTAGCTGAAAGAGGTTTGGAGAAAGAATGGCAGGAGCAAAGAATCTCAGGAAAATAAAGCTGCTGACAGCTGTGTACCTCACATCTAGGTCACCTATTATATAAAAAAAAAAAAAAACAAAAAACAAACACACCGCCCTCTACTCAGCATTTTAATGATGCTTCCTTAAAAACCTTCTGAAATTACCAGAATGCCTTCAGGTTAACTCAAGCAGGTGCTGGAAATGTATGTATTTGTGAGTTACAGGATTAACTGATGATGGAGAAGTTGGAGCCAGAGATCAGTTAGCATAAAGCAAGGAACTGTCAATGTCAGCCTTTTAAAAAGAAGCACATTTACAACACAGGCTACAAGAGAACATTATTCACTTTTTCACAGGGAATTTCATACAAACATCTGCTATAGCATCTATGCAAATGAAGTATGATGAATAATTTACATAAAATTTATGAAATGTTCAGCACAGAGGCAAACTCTCAGTTATCTGCGTAGTTACAGCACTGGGCACAAGTTCTGTATGTCTCCTAATGTATCTAGTCCAGTTGGTAGTTGCAGAAAATATTTATTTTCACATAAAATAAAAAGCACAGCAGTCAACTGCTTTCTGCTTGACCTTCTCTACTATGAAATGACTGTTTAAAAGCTAAACTCATATTACTCTCTTTAAAACTTCCTTATTGTAATCAGCTGCCCTTCAAAATAAACTACATAGGTCGTTGTTTTGCTCAGTTCCAGTTTTATATGGCCCACTAATTCTCACAGAACCAAAACAACTAGGAGGGAGCAGAAAGAATTCTCTGGACAGCCAGAAAACCTTTGCAGCACATGGGCCTCCTAGGGCAATGAGCTTGCAATAATTACAATAATTTACAGATTGGCCTTTTATTACAGATTGATGTATGAGCAGAGATAATTCATCTGCATGGAGTCTGCAGAATGACCCATTAAAAAAAACTGAACATTTGAAAACTGAGCATACTTTGCAAATATTGAAACCGTAAATGCATACCATCATAATGCTCTTTTAAAATGCTGTTTTCCTTTGAAAGATGTTTAAGGAAAACTCATACAATCATTAAAAGTCATGTTCTTTGTGGAAGGAATAATCAAAAAAAAAAATTCCACGTCAATACACACTCCAAATGCTATTTTGGATAAACTGCTGTTCAATTACTAAATCCATCATGGATCATGCAGACTGCTAGACTACACCTACATTTAGAAGCTATCAGTGATCCAAAATACAACAATATATAGAAACTCACCTTGAAAACGTTTGGCAGCTGATTCTCTCAGTGAAAAGAAAATATCACACATCACTGTAGGACAGCTTACACCAGACTTTGTAATTACGGTAAAAATGCGATCAACATATTGCCTCAGATTTTCCTGAAAAATGCAACAATTATGACAAAATTAGTATAATTTTCTGCTGTGGAAAGTGGTACTATTCCTGCTTCTATTCATAATACCATCATTAAAAGATTCTCACTTTCAACATTATATGCTTGCAAAACAATCTCACACTCAAATGATACTTTCTTTGGTAAATGCACATATTCACATATAAGAGCAAAAATATTATTCCTATAAAAATCAAACATCAAGTGTTATGGTTGCATGCAGAACAGTTCCTTTTCAAAGCACCATCTTCTAAGCCACCACTAAAGCTACAGGCTGAGTTACCTTGTGCTCAAGGGTCGGGGGAGAAGTGATTAACATTCTACAGATATTGTACATATGGCATAATGTAAAGTGGTGAATGACAAAATTAGTTGCGACATCAAACACCGGAGGTCCTCAGTTAAACTTGACAGAGTAAACAGAGATTGTATCTTCAAAATGTAATGCATACCCTGTTATTTTCCAGGTTTTCACCATCTTTTAATTTCACAGGATCGATTTCACAAGTTTTATGGACCTGGCAGATCTAGAAAAACATAGTAAACAATGAATAAATCAGTTTACCTTCAAGAAGAGAAAGTTTTGTAAAATCATATTCTGTTACTTTTTTTGAGGTAAAAGGCAAAATGCAACTTCATAAATTGTTTTGGTTTTTTTTTAACAAAGCTTTGAAAGTAAATTACATGATATCTTTATTTTTTTCCCAAAAGTAGCATTAATTTTTTCTACCCTTTCCTTCAACTGAAATGAAGAATTGTTCTTTACACTCTCTCAAGCAACACTGTTCAAGAAAAGCCTTATTTTGCTAAAACAGTCAACTTTGAAAGCGTATGTCAAGTTTTTAAAGAATATACATTTTCTTACAAAACATTAAAACAACAGCTGAAGAAGTTGCCAAATCATTTAAAGGAAGTCTGTGGTCTGAAAGTATTGCCCAATTACTGCACTAAAATACCCACACCCACCATTCTGGACTGAATAGATAATAAACCACTGTTACAATACATGCACACATAAACAGTTATCTAAGAACAGTTTTATTCCTTTACACCCACTGGATGAAGTGTATTACTTACAGCTTCCCAGCAGCTTTTTGCTGTATATGCATTCTTTATTCATCTAAGTTATTACTCTATTAATTTCTCAGAAACAATACATGATACTATTTTATAAAACAGAGTAATTAAATAAATGGAAACTTTCCTTTAATCCAATCCAACTGTTTCTGAATTGAGTGATGTGGCTAAACTAACACACAGGATTTTAACATAGAAACAGGCTCTCAAGTATTATTACTACAAAGTCATCTTAAAACAGGAAGGAATAAACAGTATCTGCTCCCTGAAGGCCTTTCACAGTAACATTTGATCAAATAAACAGTCTAAACTGCTCTTACCTCATCTATAATTGGCTTTAGTGTAACTTGCAGATAATGCATCCCTGCCAGTTTCATTGTCTCGTCAATGCACTTGGAAGTTAATGAGTTTCCTCTGAAAATGGTGTTTGGATCTCTGGAAGTGAACAATTTTCTGTAATTTAGTCTCTCTGTAATTACTAATATATGGAAATAAAAGAAGTGGTGAAAGGTGATGGAAATCTGGGTTTGAATGCACAAGCAAAAACTCCCTTTGACACCAGCCTGTCATTAAATGCAGTCATGTAGCATTTAGTGCACTTCTAGGTTGTAACAGAAAAGACACGCTAAGTCCAGAGGGACTACAGATTTTCTTCTTTGTATTAGCACAGTGTGCTCAGTGCACCATCCAAAAACAGAGCAAGATGCAGGCTCAAATCAAAGGGCTTTACAATATCAGTGGGGAAAGTGTGCCTGTTTTCACAAGCTCCTGAACAGCCTTAATTTGGAGTAAGGTAAGGAGGCAGTGATTTTAGTCTGACAACCACACTGGACATTACACGTGACCTACTACCTTCTCTGACAAAATAAGTACTTGTAAGCTCGGAGGCAGATGAAAACACCCACTCCAATGACATAGCCATCGTTTCTAAGTGACTTATAGCACTGTTTCATGGTAACACTATTAAAAACATGGTGCAGATCCCAACTGCGCCCTGAGAACTGTGTGAATAGCTGATGCCATGCAGACTCTCACGTTTTTCTGAAAAGGCACTTGCACGGAATTCTTCTTGTACTAGACATACAACCTCTGATTGTTAAGATTGTGATTTGTTAAGCTTTAGCTAGCTGCACTATCACATGTATTTTTTTTTTAGTATTACTTGTATTTTGAGAATGCAAGTAATTTCATATTAATTTTGTACCTTCAAGGCCTTGTATAGCAATTCACGTTATACAGATAGGTGCAGAATCAGTGATCTTATCTACAACTCATACTGTCAAAATCTGTGCCTACTGACAGCACAGAGAACTTGGATATGAAGGTATTTGCTTGTTCTTCTGCACACATGATGTCTTTTCTGTTGTTCATTGCTTACTTCAGTTGTACCCCTTTACAAGCAGTGAGTAACAGGATTACTTACTTTGCTGGATTCATCATTTTGTTTCATAAAAAAGTAAGTTCCCTGCCTGTTACAAATGCCAGAAAGCCCTGAAAACAAACATCATCTTTGCTGTTTTATTACAGGACCATGACCAACTATGGAACAGCACATTTCCTCATATTGCAGCAACCAAGTTGTTTCAGCCAACTTGCAGCACAGAAAAACCTGCAGCACACCTGCCTACAGAAAGGAAAAACTCTAACCTTCAGACACTCTGAAAAAAGCCAACCCACACAAAGACTTTATTTTGTACTGAGGAAGCTATTACTTTAGAGTCAGTATCGGCCATTCCCCTTGACTCTCAACTGTCTTTTCTACTGACTACATAGGCACGAGGTTCTTGAGGACCTGCCTGGTGTGAATATTAGATCTAACACTACTAAACTGTCAGCTCATCAGTAAGTCAAACAAGGAAAAAAGATTTTGTTTTCTGCTATCCACTACCATATCCAATCCCATCTTTGTTCCTCAGCCCTCTAATTGGAAAGATTAGACACATGGCTTGCCTTAAGTATTCATGAGTAGGAAGAATCTTGCTTTTTGTTTTGAACAAATTCAACGCTTTTACTGGGCACTAAACAATTTATTAGCACGCTATAAAGTCAAAATGATTTCTTACGAACAACTGAAGGTAATATAGGATTTCAGTGTTATCAAATGCAATTAAGACTGCGAAGAGTGAAAATCCCTGCTCTCAGACCTTATAGTAGTCTTGCAAGTAGATTTAAAAAAAACAATGGGAATTCCTCCTAAAATCAAACTCATGAGATCTTCAGAGCAATGAATGCATTATAAAGAACTCTGCCACTCAGCTGGGAGGAACAGGAACAACTCCAATATTTTTGATATTATATATAATTCTAGAAACTGAGCAGAGGATCCCAACACTATCAACTCAGAGTAGATACGTTTCTTTGATTGCAATTTGGTTTTTGGTACTTACTGAGTTCTCTTCACTTCAGCATTTGCTATGGCACTTATGAAAGGCACAATTTTGCCATAGTGTAAGAAAAGCCTGACGAGAGGTATCGCTGCTTCCTGTTTTTCTCTGCAAACTTCACCCAAAATATGTGCAGCTGATGCTGAAACAGGCTGAACAGGGGGAAGAAATAAAAACTTTTGAGAGATCTTTCCAGAACAAGCATCCTTTCTTTCTCTTCCCATTAGCTCCTAAATGCAGAAACCCACACAACAGTTGCAATGGCCAGTTACCCAAACATGCCTCTATAGATAACATGGGTGGGCGTTACATTCCAGTTTTTGTTGGCTCTAAGTTCTGATCACAAGAGGGCAGCAATTTAAAAACTATTACAGTACCGCCTCTTTCTTTCCCCCCATTTTTAATAGCTGTCTTTTCGCTGAATGTCACTGTTGCCTGGGAAGCAAGTGAAGAGGAAAAATTCTAACCCTTCTCTGTTTCAAACCACAGTAAGTACAGAACCCAGTTCTTGTACTGGAAAAATAAAAACACTGTTCCAACTGCTAAAAGTATACACAATGGCACACATGGTCCAACCCTCCGACATTTCAGGATTAGTTCCATTAGTTCTTGGTTTGGTTGATTTTTTGTTCTTTTGGTTTTTGGGTTGGTTTTTTTTGTTTTGTTTTTAATTATGCAAGTAAACTTGTTCCTCTCCAGTAAAGGAAAACAAATTGATCAAACTGAAGTTCGCTTTGCATTTTCACATAAAATTAGAAAGCCACGGAGAATGTGCTGCTGCTAAAACCACTGGTGTTCCTGGGTGTGCCTTCACCAACCATACTGCATGCAGATAAAGATCTTCTCTGCAAGGACCGAAAACAAGCAACAGGGATATGCAGAGCTTAACAAGGCTCCCAGGTCTGAAAAGGAAGAAGCTGAAGTCTCTGGTAATTGGTCCCAGCAAGACAGTGACAGTCAGACTCCAGTGAGGATGATCTGCAAGTAAACAACAAGCAGTGCAAACAAATTACCTCTACATCTGCAGATTTTAGCAGGAGGTCTCTAAGTGGACTGTAGTAGTCTGAGGAAAAAACATGGTCCTCAGTGTAAACCACATTTAACCTTAAGGAACCGAGGTCATCAGGTTTCAATGACTTGTTACCATTATCTCTGGGCTGCAGGAAATACCTGATACGCAAAAAATAAGACAAAGTTTGTGCTGAAATACAAGATTATCTCAGGCTACACATGAACACATATAAAATGAACAGATACACACAATATTTAGATATCTATCAAAATCTCGAGACTTGCTAATCATACTTTTCAAGTCTGCCAGTCTATTTTGCTCCAGCTGCAACATGGGAAATTTTGATCATAAAGATTTATGAAGATATGATTTAAAAACCCTCACACTAAAACTATGGCGCTGCGGATGAACTGCAGTAAATTAGATCATAAAGCAAATGTATCAGAACTTCCATATATAATACAGAGGCAGACTGAAATCTCTAATCACATTATCAAAACTTCTTGTTCTTACATTTGCTAAGATTACTTTGGCTTGCTTACAAAAAAAAGATACAAATTAAATCCACTTAAACTTTATCACATAGCAGTAATTACTCTAAAGTCTTCACAGCAGACATATGTTTCTTCTTATTCTCCAAAAGAAAAATGTCAAATACCATGCTTCGTAAGAACTAGACTGTCGGAGAAATTTCAAAGGGAGTCTCAGTTCTCCTAGAAACTCGTCTCCAAACTTCAAGTTACTGGCATTCCAAAGATCAACCCTGCAATAAAAACAAATTAATTTAAATAGATTCATAATAAATAAAACAAAGCAAATAATCCCAACCTTGTTTTCAATTTTCTTGGTTTTTTCCCCTCAAGCCTTTGAGTTAGAAAGTCTCAAAACTGTACAATAATGGTTTCCAAACAGTAGAGACAACCTTGCCTTAGATTTCTGGAGCCTTGCAATTCACCTCCATGAAACATTAGTGAAAAAAAGAAAAATAATCTAGACTACCTTTCCCTCATCTGTACAGTTTCCACTATCCATATTGATAGAGATTCAGCAGGCTGTTTGGCTACCCCAGAAAATGGAAAAATACAGGTAAAATGGACACCAGAGGAAAAACATGCAGAGATATTTATGGAGTCCATACTGTCAGTCCCAGCCTAATCTGGGATTACTAGCAGCTAAGTGGCAGCTTTACAGAGTTAGACTGAGTGTCTACACAGTCCTCCCCAGTGCTCTAGCTCCTAGGAAGAGTCACTGTGTCAAGCTCACAAATCTGTTGCACCTGAACTAGTTCTGTACAGATACTCAAAGCCTTAGGTCAGTTCTACCACTCTGTCATCTGTGTATTGACTGAAGCCTGAACAATTTTTGGTACTTAGCCCCTCACATGTGGGAAGTTTTGGTATGTATCTCTAGATGACACTTCCTTCCTTTTCACACGCTCTTTAACATTAGGATGTAAAACAACTGGACTAAAATTCAAGGTAAAAGTACAGTTTAACCCACCATTTATAGATAAAATGCTGCAATACCCAGCTTGAAGCAAGGGTTTCAAACTTCAGGGTAGTTGTTTCTGTACGTATTTTAAGGTTTCCTCTGAGAGGCACTTTTATTTTAAAACAAGCTCGGCTGAGAATTTTGAAAGCTAAGTGACAGTCTGAATGTGCCTCAAATTTTGGGGAAAAGATATATGGGGAAAAAAAACAGGTTTTCAAATAATGAATATTTTTAGAAGGCAACTTTAATTTGGATAAGGTACAAAGTCATCCAGTTATGGACATAATTATACAACCTTCCTAGTCTCAAGCAAGTCTCAGTAGGCTTGTCAAGGAATGGGTGTTGATAGTCCTGCTAAAGGTTTATCCTACCTTATGCAAGCGCAGAGGATATTAACTTTTAAATCCTCCAAGCCTTGTATCTCTCAACAGTGTCTCATGCATCAAGTTTCATACACTAGACATACCATCAGCTTACACTGCATGCCTGCTAGGTAAGGTTCTTCAAACTCTGATATTTTGACAGTACTTCTGCAGGGCAAGAATTCCCCAAAGGGAAAAATCATCTTTGAAAATTCAACCTCCTCTTCTTTTTCTCCATATCTGTAAATACTTCCACATACATGCAGCCAAAGGGTCTTCCTCCACAGCAACTTAAGTTACAGAAAAAAACGTAAGTGCGAAGTATCTGTAGGAGAGGAACTAACAGCTCAAGGTAGGTCTCATACTGCACAGTAAGCAAAGCAGGGATGCAAATTCTGAAGTTATTGTTTTGTGTGCTTAGAGTACGAAGTATAAGCAGCATTTAAAAAACTCATAATACACAGACCTCAAAGTCTAAAAGATTACTGTTTCCTGAGCTTTTTAAAAGGCAAAATTATAGCAAGTGTTATTCTGAAACTGGTCAGACTGCAGTCACAGAAAGAAAGAAAGAGCAGAGAGGGGGAGGAGAAACAATGAATTCACCAGAACATCTGGTCCCTAATTGTTGATATGCCCTGCCTGCAACTTCCTACACCCACTCAAAAAGAGAAACTTTCATAGCTTTAGAGGGAAACCATGAGAGACTAAGTCTCCTCTTTACCCTGTGGAATGGTATTATTCTCAGGAGAGGAGAAGAAAACAAACCCCCAAACCCATAAATTGCATGATCCGTCCTGAGGGGCATGGGGGTAGTCTAACTGTGACTAAACAGGCTGGAGGAAGTGAGCAGGGCGGGGGTGGAAGGGGAACCTGAGACGGAAACAAAAACATTCTGTCTTATAGGGGACAAAACCTCTGAGCAAAGTGTTTGCCCAACCAAGACTTACACTTTATCTGCTTTTGTCTATTATTTAAATGCTTACTCTTTTCTCAACTATTTTGTAAGCCCCTCACAAACCATTCATCTTGACCTTATTGTGATGTGTTGGTTTTAAGGAATGAAAGACTTTTCTGAAGCTCAGCTCCACATACATTATCACTGCAGACAGTCATGTGTTCAGAAAATATATTTAGTAGGTAAAACAACAGTATAATCCCATTTAGTCCAGTAGTACAAAATAAGAATCAACTTAAATATTAAGCAACGTGTATCCACTGTCCACCAATGTCGAAGGTCCCCTTCCAGAGTCATAAAATTATCAGAATCCTAGCTTTCATTTAAAATCGGTGCATGGCTGGGCATCATGCCTAAAGCCTAGACAGGGATTCCCAAGACACTCTTCAGTTGCCCATTCCATCACACACATCACATGGGATATGGGATGTGTTACTTCATAACTGCCTACACCATGCACAGCTTTGCAGAAATATAGTCTGGTGCTAGGACTAGGTCTCTGCTGCAACACTGACACCACCAAAGCAGCATGGCACTCAACTTGAGCCTTTACCTTCTCTCCTATCAATTTGCTGCGAGTTTCCCTTAAACTAGCTACCTTTGGACTGCCTAATGCAGATGTTCTCAGAAAAACAGAGTACAGATCTTATCTCTCTCACTTATGAATAGTTTCCCTTTCCTGTGTCACAGAACCATGGCAAACACAAATCCATTAACTGCCCTGTAGTGCTGCGACACTACACTAACAGGCTGCATCAACCAGCAGCTGACCGTCAAATTAGAACAGCCTTTATCCATTCATTTGTGAACACTGATGCATCTTGCTTGCTGGAAGCAAGTATTGTTTCCCCCTTCCTGGTCTCCCCTCCTTTCCTCACAGCCAACTATGCTTCTGAAGGGACTAGGAAGTGTTTTGGGAGATAAGCCCTCACTGCCTCTCTAGCAGGAGTACCTGGGGAGGAAGGAGGTGCCACCATTCTCCCTCAACCTTTGTTCCTCCAAATCCTGGCAAAAAGGAGAGGGGAATTTCTTACTACCTGATGCAGATATACAGCTGTTTTCAGCTACAGTGCATCCACATCACCAGATGGTCTAAGGCTCTAAGTTTCAATATATGTGATGGTATAACACATGTGATACCTTTAGGTTTTGCAGCTCCTTTTGTCTCCCCCCACTCTTTCTATTCCCCTGTCCCCACACTGTTTGACAGGCCTCATCAGGTTTTAAAATAGTGTTAAGTGGGTGGCAGGGGGTGGGGTTGTTTTTGTTTTGAAATCAATTGCTTCTTTCCTGTGCAATGGATTTCACATGTATCATACCCAACCTTGCAAGAAGGGGTTAAAGTCTGTCAGGCAAAAGAGAAGAGAAACTGCCTCTGCCCCAGAGAAACTCCGAGTTCAAGAGTTTCCTTTCAGGGAATAAGGCCCTTATATGGGTTGCTAAAACTAAGTGATAAAAGAAAACACACTAAGAGCATCACAGAGCTTCTGGGCTCTCTTGGGAAACTGAGGAAGGGAGGAAAGAGGACCCCAGACCGAAAAGGCTGCACTTAATGACAACCACACATTAGTATACACGCAGCATGTATAGCATACCAAGGCAAATAATAAGGACCTCTCCTGCAGTAGAACCATCACACACATTCAGATACGATCTACAGGACAATGGAGGTAAGCGAACACACAGACACAGTGATGAAGACTCATCTTGATTTATCAACAGTAAAACCATCCCTGCCACTTTGAAAACAGCCTACTACAAAGTTACACAACATCAGAAGACAACTTTATTAGTATAAAGTGTTTTATATTACCTAATCTCCATTTTGTCAACTTCATCAACATCTTCAATATCAAAATGGGATTTCTTGTTGTAGCTACTGGGTCTTGTAACCTAATAAAAAGGAGTAAACTTTAACAACTTCATCTGATACAAAAGCATTCTGATGTTACTTCTACAAAGCTCTGGAAGATCACAGCCTTTTACTATCAGCAATGACTTCAGTCTTGATTCTGAAAACATTCATGCACACGAATAAACATGTTGACTAAACAGATTCCTGACTATACAAAAGTGGTGGCTTGACAATCATATCCAAGAGTAACTAGATACTCCATTCTTTCTTTACAGAAATGTCTTTAATATTACTACAGTACTATTGGTTTACACTGACAGAAGAAAAAATCATGGAAAGGAGTACTACTTTTGTAATTCATCTGGGAAAATAAAAGGGCAATTAATAATTGGGTTTTAAATACAGCTGTACAACAGATGCTCAGGCGTTCTGAAAAGGGGAAAAAAACCCACAAAACCACCCTTAAAAATATTTTACAGTGAATCCAATTAAAATTGGGAAGTTCTGCCCGTCCTGATATCCTGGAAGTCAATTTATCATGCCCATACAAAAAATACCAAGCAGATCAATTGTCCAAGAGATGTTCGCCTGTGTTATGCATATCAGAATATAGAACCAGGTGCACAGTTCATCAACCGTATTTGTAGGACTGATAAACAGCAAAGCACAGGCAGGAAATAATGGGAAGATAGCTGTAAGTGCAGAGCATTAGCAAAAAAGTTTTTGTACAAACACTTCTTAAATTTTTTTTCCTAACATGATTATCAAAGACCTTAATGGTTGTATGTTTGTGTAGAGTCCGAAACTTGAGAAAAATGCAACCCCACCCAGCTGAAACCACAGCAGGAACTGATCAAATGCAAGTGTGTTTATTATGTGTGGGTTCAGCACTTGGTTGCACAGAGAAGCTTAACTTTACCATAGGTTTAAATACGCTTGTGGCTTAATACTTCCCACTCACAAAACCTGGCTTTTATTGTATATTTGACCTCTTGGGTTTATATTGTACATCACATGCAGGTGGTACAAACAAGAGATGCAAAGATATAGCTGCACAAGTGGAGAGGAACCAGAGAAGAATCAGGACACTCAATAGAGCCTTATTTCGTGTGTGTATGTGTGAGGCAGGCACCATTTTCAAGGCAATAGTAAAAACTAAAAGGTACTAGTAGCACTGAAGACCAAACCCTCTAGACTAATTAAATCAAATGAACCTGTAAGCCCAAGAGCATGGAGGATTTAAATACAATCTACAACTTCAGCAGGTCAGCATGGATTTTCTCACCCTACCCTTGCAACTGTCTTCACAGCAGCTTCAAGAAATTATTCTAAGCAACTGCAAATGACATTTTCTACTACCATTGTGAAGCTAATGTACTTTTTAATAAGGAAGCAAACTTTTAAGTCTTTTATGATCTGTAACATGTGAGTTGTTAAAGTTATAGCATAGGTGTGACTTAAGGCACAACCCTTTTAAGTAAATACTCTTCTGAGAAGTATTGCTGAAGTCTGTATGTATGAGGTCTCTCTGTTCACCTGTACAATGGCTTATAGTATGGATCAATAGAGCTCAAGAGTGGTATTCCTAAAAAGACAGCTGTATGAAGTCCATCCATTCTGAGGATGGAACTGGAGATGAGGGAACTCCCCGTCTGCAGTGCAGAACTAGTTGTCACGTACCACTTTACAAAAAAGGGGGCACAACTCTGCTGTTGTTTCTTTAGGCAAAGCTAGCAAGCTGTTTATCAGCTGCTCATTTTTTTTCCCAGCACATGCAGATTTGCAAACAGGTCCCCAGTAACACCTTCTTTAGTTTCCATAAGAGGGCCATTTTCCTGTAGCTGCACGTAGAACACGGAGCCCCCAGAATGCGCTGCAGCTGGAGCAGTGGTGAAAATGGCTCCTAACCATCAGGTGCAAGTTTCACTCATAGCACCCCTTAAATAAGCCCTTAGATTTCCCAAATCAATGATAAGTTATTTTTCATTTAGAAAATTAAATCTGTGCAACTTTTTGGTTGTAGAAAGGAAAGTATCTGTTTGTTGCTTTTTAGAGATCAGCTTCTTTCTCGGAGGCATGGCCAATTGCTGTGCTAGCAGACTGCAGGAAAGCTGATGAAGCTGTCTGGAAGCAGTAAGTGACACTGCTGTCAACAGCATCAATCTGCACAGCTCCTCAAGAATCAGAGCACTCTGTTAGCATGCACCAGCCACAGGTTTGCCCATGTCTCAATCACTGTGCTAACAGACTGCAGGAAAGCTGACGAAGCTGTTTGGAAGCAGTAAGTGACACCGCTGTCAACAGCATCAATCTGTGCAGCTCCATAGGAATCAGAGCACTCTTAGCATGCACCAGCCACAGGTTTGCCCATGTCTCATTAGTGAATGTATTTCCCAGTCATAGCAGTTCTACCGAACCTTGTCCTTGGAGACACTTAGTCTGATACATACTAACTACTCTCAAAATGACACAAATCCATGACAGCTTTGTCTGCACTAAGGGTGTGTTTATGTTTCAGAGTTCTGGCTCATTCAGACCTTCTCAAGCTCTGCTCTTACCGACACAGAAAACATTTTGCTCTGAGTTAGCAGAACAACTGGGCTTGAGTTTAGGTTCTGCTTCTGCTGATACTTGCATGCAACCCAGCATAAAGGCTAGCTAAGCAATCCTCCAGTGTCCTCCACAACTCCAGCTGGAAGATGCTTTCTGTTTCTGTCCTTCCTCTCCCAAAATAGCACCACCTGTCAAGTTCAGTGTTTAAATACCAAACGTTTGCTGTTGCTGCAGTTCACAGAAGACTGAAGAATCAGACAGGTGAAGTTTTGTGGTTTACAGTCTGAATTCCTGGATTACATTCTCATTAAAAAGCTCTTGCTGACAGACGCCTCCAGAACTGCCTATGTTAAGAATAAGGAGGCCCATTTTAGTTTATTTACACTAGTATCACTCTTGTGTCACTGCCAAAGGCTGCAGCTCTGGGCCAGGTGACAGACTGAAATCCTGGGCAGCCCTGAGTAAACACACAAAACCCACAGTGCAGTTTCAGTGCTCAGTACCATGGGACCTCTCCCCCACCAACCATGCCCAGCACCTCCACAGAGTCTCACAGAGTCAGGCAAGCAGGACAAGGGGTCACTACTAGTTAAAAGTTATGACTGCAGGGAAGTTATATCCTAGGAAGAGACATGTTGGGTTAGCAGAGGAAAGACTACCTTACACAGCTATCGAGGCCAGCTCTCAGGGCTTCCACACCTTTGGGCAGTGAGCAAAGTGCTTCTGCCAACAAAGAACTTGCTATATCTGTTCCTCAAATCCTAATACATTATATCAACAACAGTGTGTTTCTGCTGGTATGACAGACTTTAGAGTAGTTGGTACAAATGTCAGCTTCTAAGCAAAGACGGTGGTTTGTAGAAGGAGTGGGAAGACAGTAGTAAGCCCCTCAACTGACATTGCCAAGAACGCTATGTGCACTTCACATATGCACAGTGCAACAGCACTTGTAAGGTTCTCCTCTCCTCAGCTCTCCTTCTTGATGTGACTGCCTGTGTTCCTGAACTGATCCTGGAACCCACATTCCTACTTGCCATCCCTATGCCAGCAACAATTTCTAATGAGAGTATGACCTGAATGACGCAACCTATATGGGCAAAAACGGCTTTTCAATATGTCAACCGCATTGTACTACTCTGGTTTTTCATCAGCTTCATTATGCTAGATATGTTCTTGACGTGTCTGAAATAGAACAGTTAAGCATAGACTGGGACTAAGATGTCCAACAGAAAAAGAAAAGAGAGATACACATACTTTAGAAGACAGAATGAAAAGTTTCCAGAGGTATCCAGATTATAAACACATACACATATATGTATGGACACTCCACAATTACAATTACTCTTGCCAGAAAGAACCAAAATGGGCACTTTCCTAGAAGTTACTCCTTGTCTTAACTGGACTTCTTCAAAATGCTCTGTATTAAATAAAGTTGTAGAGGTTTCACCCACTTGAAGGAAAGACACTGGTATTGCAGCAGATTGGTAGACAGCTGTAACATTCAGTTCAAGTGTATTTTTCCTCTACAGTTTTCAGTATTCCTAGGAGATAATCTCCATCCCACTGACTGGGAAAGACAGGGTGGGGCATCTATAACAACACAGGCAAAATCTTTTTCTCTTTTTTTTTTTTTTTTAAATCCCATTTTCAACTGTCCTTCTTCTTCCCTTCCTTTTTCACCCTCTTCTGGGGTGAGACATGGTGGAGTGTAAAGCCTACTGCTCAGATGTGCCCACCTTGAAGCTCTTCCTACAGAACACCTGAGCTGAAGCAATCTATTGCTCCCTCAGCAGACAGCTAGTCTGATCCTGAGTACTTCTTTCCTCTGTACCATGCTTTGAAACAGTCTTCAAAGAAGACAGCTGGCACAACATAGAGCAGGATGCTGTGCCAACTATCTACAGTATAGTATTTCAGATTATCACCCATTCCTTTGAAATACCAACCTCAAAATAAAACACTTCATCAAAATGTGGATTGTTGGTCTTCTTTTTAACTTTAGTCTTTTTGGCTTCTGATCTGAATTAAGGAAAAAAAAAAAAAGATAAACAATATTAGCAGAGTGTGATCCTGGAACAGAGCCACTGAGGAACAGTCATCCACCTGATTTATCTGATAAAACCGGAATGCCATGTGGCTCCAGCACAGCAAGGCATACACAGTCACACACACTTAAGAGAGGGATTCACTCATGCCTATTTCTATAAAGTGGCAGTAATCAGAGTTTGTTATCCTCTGTTAAACACACGTCCTTGAACCCTGGTTCTGTCAATCGTTTGATCCAGCAGAATCTTTTATCTGTACAAATCAAGAAAGAATGGGGCTCTAAGCAGCAACATTTGGGGGACAGTCTCATTCTCAACATGACTGAAAAATTCCTCATACCCTAAAAGCACAGGAGACAGGAAGACTGACACGGCTATTTCTGTGTTTTGTATTTTATAATCCTGGCCTGAGGAATCAATGAATGCTTTTCAGTGGTGTTAAATAATCAAAAAACCCAGAATGATCTCCTTAGTAAGAGTATTTTTATTGCTATATTACCACCCTTTTCCCTGCAGCCCCAATAGCGCTTAGTTAATGTTATGTTGTTGAATTATTGAGTGGTGCTCTGCAGGAACAAGACATGGCAGACTTCCTTCAAACCACTCACTGGGCAAGAGGCCTGACAAAGTTCAGCACTGCCCATTCATCCTCTATGGAGGATGCCCTGTGCCTGCCTTTTAGAATACCAGCATCTTACTACTCAGTACTGGGCTAAAGCCAACCAGTGCATTTCTTACAGGCCAGCCAACAGCTGTTTGATCATTTCCAAATGTTATGAACCTGAGCTTGATTTGTTCTTGCTGCCTACAAGTGAAAAACTCTCTGTTGTGTGTGTCACCCATCTTTCCCTACAGCTCTGCAGGCACAGATAAAACAGACACAGATGGAGATGAGCATCAGCCATGTGGAAAACTGACCTACTAATAATTTCATCCCAGAATCTATCCCTCATTTCTCATGCAGCAAAGCTGCTTACATAGCTTGTAACTGCTTATATTAACCCCACTGCTCTGTGTATTCTTTTACAGAGGTCAAGTAAAGTTGGGTCCAATTCCCAGTGCTGCTACAAGCTTCCTGTGAGACTTGAATAGACCAGCCCACTGGTATACAATGTTTTTCCATCTATAATACAGGCAAAGAAACAGTTTTGCTCAGGAAGTCTGATGGCTCTCAGTACAAATCACACAATAAACAGCAGCACATTTGTTGAAATTTTTATGCTTGGCACTGCATAAATGCAGCAAAATAAAGCAGCTTTCCTACTGTAAAAGGAGAGATGCTGCAAAACTGAGAAAGGAGAATGATGTACAGATTAAGAATATCTCACTATTCCTAGGAGCTGCTGACAGATGAGAGACTAATCGCCTCCAGGACACAGGGCAGATTGCCTATCCCATCTCATCAGTCACACTTGCCAATCAGCCTTTTTACCAATAAGCCCATCTGGGAGGGGACTGGAAAGCAGGATGTAGAACGGGAGGCGATTAAGGAAAGCACAATTATTGGGCAATTACAAAGCAGTGGATGGGAATAAGCTGCATGCTGCTTGCTGGAGATAGGAGGCAAGCCTTCTCCCCCCACCAAAAACCAGACAGGAATAGGATGAGGCTATGCTCCTTAGTCTGAAGGAAAATACATTATTAGTCGTCATACATTATCCGGACTGGCAGGGTGGGGAGGGGAGGGGCAGAGGGAAGCAGACAAGGCTAAGTTTGGACTTTCAAGGCTACAAGGGTTAGTCAGTAAAACCCCTTACAGTTTCAGTAACCCAGTACCATCTGAAACAAGTTACAGGCTTAAAATATCAAAGCATACAACTCGAATACACAGCTCATTAATGGAGACAAGGCATAACACATCTGGACAAAGATGAAGAATAGACACTAGCCTCAAAGACTCCTCTGCATGCAAGGTAAGTATTTGTCAAGAATGCATCTTACAGTATTTTCAACAAATTATTGTAAAATGTTATGAATAACCCATGCTACCAAATCTGATTCTCTGAGGTGACAGCAGAGCTGTTTTGTTTCTAACATGGCACAGACATAAAAGATAACTCTAGATAAGCAGAAACAAAACAGTGACAGCCAACAACACGGGAAATGTTTATAACAGAACAGAAAAATTTGATACTAAACTTAAACTGAAGATTATTATGCAGAATCGCATTACTAAAACCTCATTCCAAATTGTATCCACGCTATTATGTCCACAAATATCGCATTATAGAACTGAGCCACCCAGGCTTTCGATGAACACTTCAATTTGCCACACCTTGAAAGTGAAAGAACTCTAAATATTCATATACAAATGTGCATACTCTGCAAGACGTTGATGTATTCAGTTTTCTCTTCTGCCTCTGCCCGAAATGAGGCAATAAATTTGCTCAAAAACTGGCCTCCAACTGTGAGGTGAGAAGACGCACAAATTAAGCCTAACCACAAATTACATAGTTGAGGATATTCAAATTATTCAGGGATTATTCAGACCTTTACTTAAATCAAAACTGAAACAAGCCTCAAATTACTTTAGTATAATTCAGTAGTTCATACATGCACACACTAACACTTAACATATTCTAGTGGTGTCTAAATACTCCCATCTGTCCATCTGAGAATGCAGATTTCTAATAGACAAAGGAAACAGAACTTATTCTTATAAAATGGAAGCTCTCATATGCGCAATACTTGCCTGGTGGGTCCTGCTAAGGTAACAGTGGCGTAGGGATCACATTGTCCGTTCACAATGGGCAGCCCTTGGCACTCTAAAACTCTAGAAAAGAAAAATAATGCAGACAAACAAATCAATGAAATGGGAAGAGATTGGAGTGAAAATAAAAGCAATGCATTTTCATTCTGTTCCCTTTTCATAATACTTTACACTAGGGAATTGAAATGTCACCAAGCACAAGTCTTTAATTTATAACTAAATTTGAAAACACATTTTGGTCTTAAATACTAACTTTAACAGGGTCAAAAATACTGTTAAATTACAGAGAAACCTTAACTCAAAGGATGCTTATTATGCAAGTACAACAACTTAAGGTTCATGAAATAAGTCTGCTGTCAAGATGGGAGCTGTCAGCACTTTAAAATTCTGTGACAATTTATTCACCAAAAAAAAAAACCCTCCCAGAATTTACTTCTGTAACAAAAGATTAAAAAAACCCCACAAAGACATATCTCAGCAGTAGTCAAGTAATTTCTCAGAATCATATTCATGAAGGCCTTAGTGCTTTTGACAAAATTTGGCATGGGCTTATTTGTAAAGGTGAGTTAATTACAGACCAGGAGACAGTATGACACAGCCATTTTTCTCATAAAACTTTTAAACTGCAAAACTGAAGAAACATGCAGCAGCTTTGTGCTGGAGAAGTCGAAGAGACTCTAGAGGGACAAAATGGAACAAATTGTGTTTTGCTGCAAGCCATGGTAAGAAATCTGCTCTTTTGCACTCTCATTTCAACGTTTCTTTGGAAAAAAAAGAAAAAATCCAACATAACCCCAAAAAACAATGAAAAAAATGTTTCATGTTTCACGAGTTAAAACTGACTGAGGAATGCAGCACTAACTGGAAACAAAGGCAGTTGCTAGGACGCTCCCTCCTGAAACAAGTTGTGCTTCCAACAGGTAAGCCTGTTGGGATGGTAAATACATTTACACAATTACAACTGGAAAATTTCAATGAAAGCAAACTCTGAAGCTCTTTGGGCTGGTGAGTAGCATTGTACTTGCAGTGTGAAATATCTTGCAGAATTCTGGGTGCTATAAAATTAGCAAGATAACTAATATCCATTTTACTGCTTTCAGTGACAGCAACTTTAATACAAAAAATAAATTAAAAAAATCAGTATTATCCACAAAGCAAGTTATTTGCTAACATACGATGTGGACTTCAAATACAGTTTAACTTACTCTGCACAAAGGGAGGAAAAATTTTAGTATTCTGCACCAATACAGGAATCATTTTTGTACCAGAGGAGGTACAATCTAGATAGGTTCACACAGTCCTAGAAGTACACAAAGATTGAAGATCACACTAAGTGGGGCACACACAGGCAGCTGAAGTGATAACGTTATAATCATGGCTGGATTCTCACATCTCTGATCCCACAGAATAAAGGTCCAGTAATTGGCTTAATATAGACAGCCCCCAACAATGCACTCACAAGCTTTGCGTTTGTATAAACCCCATATGCACGGAAAAGCATTCAGTTATTAACCTAGATCACTCCTCATTGCTGATTCACTAACACTAGTGCAAAAGGGAATTATGTTCCATATTCTGGCTACTCAAGTAAAATTATAGGTCAAAACCACAGGGAAAGTTAGGAAAAACTGGGATTGCATAGACACTGTGCTGCTTCTATTTCTGGACTTCTATTATTTCACTACAAGTTTACCTTCCACACAGACAGAATTTAGCAGCCTCCCAGATGCCTAGTTTAGCAGGTATCTGATACTGCAGAGTGCCACCATGCCCGCAGCAAAATTCAACCCACAAATTCTATCCCAGCACCAGCTGGAAATGCAAGGTGCAAGCTCCAGTAAGCCTCAGTGTCAAGCAACACCCAATATATGCGATTTGCTTGTCTACACACATGCACGTAGTGCCATTTGAGATGACTTAACAGTTTCTTCCCCAGTGCCTTGCCGCTGCTCCAGTAAGGCAGGAGGTACACATGGAGCATACATATTTCATAGCTCCACACCTCTCAGAGGCCTCATAAATAGACTAGATGCTTGTTTTCAGGCAATCACATCCTACTGCAAATTCACCCACCTTACAGAGAAGGTGTAGAATAGGCTTTTTTGCATATCTATTAATACAAGTATTCAAAATTGCAAGGAATATGCTCCTTTTTAAATTTAGAAAGGGCAAATATGTATAGAAGGAGTATTTACAGGGAACTTTACATTGTAGCCTTCTGGCAGAGTAGCTAGAAGTGCAGGAGAAAAATCCTGCAAGTATCAGCAGAAAGCTTTTATGAAGAGGCAGATAGGTCCAACTTGATTTTCTTATGAATAAAGGACAGACCACTCTCCTAGTAGTCTTTACACTAATATGACTGTATTCACTGCAAAATCACTTTGCCAGTGAGCTACAGCATGACCGCGGGTAATTCTAGGATAGCGTGTGAGGCTTGAACACACTCTTCTTTGAACAGAACGATTATACACCAAGTGTCAGTGGCAAACCCCAACCCCCTCCTCCCAACTCCCACCCCTCCCACCCCATCCTTTCCACTGCTTCCTTAAGGCAGCCTGTAAGGTCCTTAAAATGAAATAGTAATTCAATGGCTTTATTGCAGTCAGCCAATTTTCTACTCTTGATGAATGGCTTCCAAGCCAGCTCTCTCCATACAGGAAGAACCATGTGAAATTTAAACACAGAGAAAGCACGTTCAGAGAGAGCATAATTCCTGTTAATAAAAGCTGTTCTTTCAAGATTATGCAGACAATAGAAAGTGATCCCAGACAGCATGATCGACACTTGAGGACATGCAGAGTTTATAAATCACTATACAATAAAATCACAGATGAATTTGAATGATGGAAAGTGTGAAGTTATTCACACAAACAAAAATGCATACCCTAACTATAAACTTACAAATCCATTCTAATATTGGTACATAGAATTTTTTTTTTTTTTTTTTTTTTTTTTTTTTTGTGGCTAACCCTCTGTCATTATCACATCAACCATCAGCAATGGTTAAAAAGACAAACAGTATCATTAGCTGGTCAGAGAGAACACAGCAACATAAATCATTGGGCACTTGCACCTTGAATTGTGTGTGCTCTACAAAACACATAGAGAGCAACAGGACAAATTCTAATTGCTCATGGCTCTCCAAGGTTTGTACTCTCCATCTCAGAAAACAGAAGTTACCCATTCACTAACAGCTTCCATGAACGGTGTGAAGAACATTCCTCACAAAACAAGAATTAAGGGGGACATAATGAAATTGCCAGACAGCAGGTTTAAAATAAACAAAAGGAAGGACTTCTTCCACACAATGAGTAATGAAATTGCAAAACTTATTACCATGGGATGCTGTGGAGGCCAAGAGAATACATGGATTCAAACCAGGACTGCATGAACTCTGGAGTGTAGGTTTGTAGGCAGCTATTAAAAAGCTTGCTAGTCCAGAAGCCTCCTCCAGCTCGGGAAAGCCCAAATTGCTGATTGAGAAGGGTGCAACACTGGAGCAATCATACCATATTTGAAGTATAACTCACCAGCAAATATCAGAAACAGTATCAGGCTAGACTAGAGGGGCATTTAACGCAGGAGGGTAGCTTTTATGTTCTCTGGGGGAAAAAAAAAAAACCAAAAACCAAAAACCAAAACAAAAAACCCAAAATACGCAGATGTTCTCATACAGTCATGATGACTTAAGATTAAGATGTTTCTTTGTGTGCAGTTGGAATGAGAAAAGCAAAAACAACCTGGAAAGAAACCAAATGTGGAAAAACAGGAAACAAGACACCGACATAAACTATCCCAAGCCTTTCAGGTAATTTAAAAGCAGTTATTGTTTAAGGATGTTGGAGAAAACAGGCAAAAGACTGAAGACTTAGGATTTTGAGGAAGGAAGGCTATGTCTGGAGAGAGGCTCAGTCTGGTTCTTATACCTTACTAAGCATTGTGGGGACAGACAATAAAACTTCAACAAGGTGCAGGTCTGGTCAACTCATGTTCATATACTCTCATTAGCTGCAGGAAACTATAATCCTAGAGCTGCTTTTATTACGGCCATTTTCTTCACTCATGGGAAAGCTGTTAGGTAAATTAACACTCGTTCTCTCCCAAATACCTGGTACCAAAATACTAGCTTTAACTGGCAAGCAGGAAAAGAGCTAGAACAAAATGACAGCTACTCAGAGACATGATAAATGGAGCTTCAGTTCTGCCACATGGGTATCACATTATTAAGACTGACGGTTCACATCTGGATTAGGTGGAAAAACATACGAAAAGAAATGTATAATAAAAATATAATGCAGACACATTGGGAAGCAGTGCATAAAGTCAGTAAAAATGAAATGCCTTTGCTCTAATCATCTGCAGAATTAATCTAACATACACGTACTAGGATAATGAAAAAAAAAAAAAAAAAGCCTAGGCAATCAAGAATTACAAGTCAACTCATCAGGCCCCAGAGGAAAAATGTCTGGTGGCTGCTAGAATCTTTTCTGCCCAACTGGTACTTCCTGATCATTAGCTGTCTCGAGCCCAGCTGGGGCAGGACAAGTCATGTCTCACAGCTAGCTCGGCTGGGCTGGGCTAAGGTTAATGCTGGGTCATATGGGAAAACTCTCAGTGCAGCTGCCTCACTGTATTTTGCATGTGGTTTATAAAATTAACAGGTTTCAAGACATTTCAGTTTTCAATGTGGTTCATGACCAAATCTTCACAAGAGTAAATAAGCTATGGAAAATTCCCAGAGGGTAAGAGAAAACCTCAAACTCAAACATACCATGAGCATGTCCTCTTGCCTTTAAATTACACGATTACTGAAGTTGGGAGGTAGGCGGGGGAGAAGGTTTTGAAAAAATAAAAAGATTTTTCTGCAAAGACTAAGCAGCTCACCTCTGGCACTACAGGCATTCCCTCTGCCTCTAGAGCCATAGGCTGTAGTCTCTGAGACAGCCCCTACACAACCACACTCAAAACCAGGCTTAACACAGGCGAGGAACATCAAGATGATCCAAGTCTGTGGGCGTTCCACACCCCTTCCTTGAAATTGGAAAAATTATTTAAAAATTATAGGCTTTCTGATTAGTTCAGGATGCACATGCGTCATTGGCATCCTCGTGTGCCACAAGGGACAATCAACGCAAAACCGGACACAGACAAAAGAAACCAGAAGGGACATAGCCCTTAAATACATGTTCTTAAAACATGTATTCATATTTGCTGTTCTTCCAGACTAATCACTTCCAGTGTACTTAGTCAGGCTCAGTTCTTACCCCAGATTCAACCTAGAGTAGGGAACAGCACGCTATTCCCATTCTCTTTTCTCACATCAGACTGTTTTCTCACTGATTCCTCAACAGAAAAGAAACTCGCCTTTTTAACTACACAATCTTGCTTTCTATCACTGTATGCAATCCATATATTTTCATTGCTTTCACATCCATATTGGGTTCCTGAATTCAATCTTAACACTTGGCATGTTTACTGATGTATCTAGCAATCTTCAATTTCCAGCCTCCACTTGTTCCACCCCTCTTTCATTTCTTTATCTTGAGGCTTTGTCCCATGTCATATGCATATTTTTTGGCCATACTCAGGTTCTTCTCTGCATCATTCCAGAGACTTCCTCTTCCTTGCATGCTCTAGTGATCTAATTATTACTTGAACACTCAGTACTTTATGTGGTAAGCCTGACCACACAGAGAAGTATCAACTTAAAAGCAAACTTTGTGGCAGATTTGTCAGAGCTGTCATCAAAACAATGCATCTTTGGCTTACACTAAGTACTTGTTTGGTAAGGTACATTCCCCGGAGCTGGGTACGTGACTTAATTTAAGTCTCTCCGGATGTCTCTTCTTCCTTTGCTTTTTTTTCCTACTGACTATAGGGTCATCCTGTAACTTAGGTACTACGATGAGTACCTTGTTGTCCAGAGGTAATAAGATTAACTCTGAATAGTCTCTCTTTGTGAATGGGCTCTTCAGGGCACATAGAATATGCTATTAATCTTTAACTTCATCATAGAGTAGTCCAGTCTTTTTGGCTACTCTGACAGTACAGAAGTGGCATTTCTCCTTTCCTCACCACATACAGTTCATTCTCGAATGTCCTTTTCTTTCAGCGTAGCCTTGCATCACAATCCGAGTTCCTTAATCATTCCCTGTGGTTTAAGAGAAATTTTGAGGTAATGCTGCATGATGGACTTCCATGTGTACCTTGGCCAACCTCACGTTTGTGCTGGCACACGGCAGCTGCTCTCAGACCAGTGAACTGACTTCTGCCTTCTACTGCAAGCAGGAACTGTTCCCAGGCCACCTCCTTATTCCCTTGATCTGTGTGTAGCCAGGACCTTGCTAAACCATATTCATGTACTACTACTAAGCACAAAAGCACTACATCTAGCTCAGCAGTTCCCTGAATCATAAGTTTCTGCAGGCCAGGAGAGTGTATCACTGTATGGTTACTCTCACAATTCTTCATCTCTTACTGGACAAACTCAGAGGCAGCATCCTGGGTTTTGGTCAGACCAAGTGTTAACATCTGAACTGCTGTTAATGCACCTTCAGACAAACCCTGCACTTCCTCTTCACTTTCACAATGTAATCTACTGGATCTTCACCCAGGACTTAGACACAACTCTTTTTTTTCCAAGAGGCTGACCAAGTGGCCTGTTTCTTCTGGGATAAGGCAAATATTTTCTAAATTTACTCAGTCCTGGTTTTAATTTACACTCTGCCTCCATCATAAAAAAAGTAAGATATATTTATGTCCCAACTTCCTCAAAATTTCTTCACCAATCCATACCCTGACTCTGCCATGACCCTGTCCCCAGGGAATAAGGAAGCTAGCAATGCTGCACCCATATATTGAGTCAAACTTGTGTCCTTTGGATGAACATTTGAAGCCCACTCCCACTAAGTGAACTCTAGCAAAACAAGGTTTCAGAAGTACCTATTCCTTCACTTTTGGTAGTGATCTGCTTGACCCAAAACAAAATTTCCTACTATTCTTCTCATCTGCATGCTTTTTGTACTGGGAACAGTTTCCTCTGAAAGCAGTTCTAACATACTGACCACAGTGTTGTGCCCTGGTTCACCTTCATCTTAAGTCCCACTGAGACACAAACTTTTACGGCTCTGTGTAGTGTCTGAAGACCACTGACCACACCTGATAGAATGAACCAGCGAAAGGATGGAACAATGTCCAAGTAGATATAGCTATAGTGAACAAAAGACATCAATGCTTGCTTTATCATCATGATTTTTAAAGCCATTTCCACACTATATTTTTTTTGTCTCTCCAGGAAACCTGAAACCAGAGTCTTTATCCAGTCCTCAGCCACACTGCTGCTCTCCAGTCTATCCTTCCACCTCTTTTACTGCCCCTCCAAGAAAACCACTCCAGCAGTACCCTGTCCTCTTTGGATGATACCCTCCTCCTTTCCTTTTGGACTATTTTTTGTTTGTTTGGAGGGGGTTTTTTTGGTGAACAAAACATGTCCTGGCATACAAACAAAAAACCCTTGCCACCCCCTTAACCTCTGAGAGGATTAATGTTTAACTAGAGCTACTTTCTCCCCTTCATGTAGCAATTCACTTTGCCACAAAGATCTGTGGCACTAAATGAAAACTTCCCCCATTCAAACAAATGGCACAACTTTACCTGGGACCAGCATTTCACTCAATGTGCGTTCCTTTAAAATAAAGCTGCACAGCTTTTGATGCACTGGATGTACTAGGTACATTACACACTCAAAACCACCCCCATTTCAGCTTCTGAAGTCTGGGTAGAGCTTATGCAGGTCAGAAGAACAGGCTGTGCAGGCAACTATTTTGATTTTTCTCTTTAAAATACCCCCCAAAGCCTCCATACCAAAAGCACAACAGAAACCTCGAAACTCTTGAGATTACAGCTGCAACCCCACACAAGTACTGCGTTTTCTTCCCCATTGTCAGCTGAGTTCAGAATAGTCGCAGTCTGGCAAAATATTTAAATATCTTCTTAAACTCATGTTATCTTGAACATAGGTCCTTCCTGAGGTGACCTACAACAGTTTTTGCATCGTCACGCAGTACCCAGACTAGCTTTTGGTCTTAACTGGAAAGCTCTGTATGTGCAAAATTTCTTCCATGCAAGCACGATTCTTGTTAACACAAGGCCATTAATGGTGATTTCCTTTGGACAGAGCAGAAGAAGAGGAATTCGCTGTTAATGCTTGGGTTTGAGCAACTGTTTTTTCCCTCAAGTACCTACTGTAGATATTTTATAGCAAAACAGGATCAAATATTCATACAAAGCCAACCAATAGTATGCAGAAAGCAAATTAAAGCTAATGAGCACAATGTCAGCTTCCTCAATTTACACCAAATCATATTAGCAATATCACAGTAAAACTACAATGCAAAAAAACTGTTTCATTAAATATAAAAAAGAAACACTGTCAACACATATGCATCCCTAAAGCCACTATCCCTTCAAGTAAACTGCAGAATTTTTTCATGTCAGTAGGCATGTAAACATTTCTTAATAGTTTAAAAATCATGTGGACTTTTTTCATGCTACTAATATGGGAGCTGTCCTCCATGTTAGAGTTCAAAACAAACAACTTGGTTCCCAATATCAGCTCTAGAAAAATTTTTAAAATCACACGTTTACCACCATCTGTACTCTGGACTAAATAAAGAGAACAGAGTAAAAAGCGGGTGTCAGCCACTCTGTTCTCACAGGACAAGGAGTTAATCCATTAGCAGATAAGTCAGTTTATGAGTCAATTACAGAAGAGTTGCAAGCTTCCTAAAAGCCACTTCAGAAAAGTTTTTAGTTAGGTTACTCTTCAGAAAATGGTTAAATTATCTTCTGAGACAGTGCCCTGAGGCCTTGAGCAAAGACACAAGCTTGCTGAAATTTTGAAATGCACTGATATAGTGACTATTACTGGCACTGACATCATCATTTCCTCCTGCCTTGGTCTCGGACTTGCAACCCCAGTTATTAACAGGGAGAGACAGCTGAACGACAGGAGAGTGAAGAGAAACGGTAAATAAGGAGAAGGAGTTATTTCTACCACACACTGATTTTCAGAGGAGACAGAAGACTCAAACACAAGTTGCAGCAAAGCAAGAAGTATGTAAAAATTATAAGGGAGTAGCAACGCAAAGGAGGTGGTACAATCAGGAAAGGATAAATTTGCTTAATGACAGTACTATATTAGTTCTTGTAGGGAAAGTGGAAAAAATTGGATTTGATATAGTATGGCAGGAAGCCAAGGAATGGGTCAACATATTAAGGCACCTACAGAAGCATCTGTGATAAAGCAGAGTGGAGAGGAATGCAAGAGGAGTGAAGCACAAAATGACCACAATTACAATATGCAGCAAACGATTAGAGCCGAGACAACAGCTTTAGCTGAGCTGACTGCAGCCTACGGCAATATTAAATGGAGGCAAAGAGATACCGTCTGTACAGGCAGATAAGGAAAGAAAGATGACCAAAGACCAAATGGCAGCATGGGAGTCAGGCACAGAAAGGCAGTTATGGCTATGCAATGAACCCAGACAGGGACACAAAAACCCCCCATGTTCTTTTTCTTTGCTTGCAAACATCGCTTGGTCTCAAGAAGATGCACAGTGTGGCTCTATGGGATATACAGGCTTCATACGTAAAGCAAACTGCAATGATCTCTGACCTGAGCCCTGTACAAGCTCAACCTGCTCCCAGGAAGGAGCTGCCAGCACACAGCACAATCCCTCCTTTCAGGCAGTGCCTGCACATCACTGTACAGACGAGCACATAAACAAAGTCAGCTGCACAAGCAAGTCCTGACTTTCATCCTCTGCCAGCCAGTGGGGGCCACAAGCATCTACAACTACTAGATGGACTGATAACCATACCTCAAGAAGAAAGTCAAAGTGAAGCAGCTAGTTGTGGAATGACTGAAGTCCATCCTGGAGTGTGATACTTGGCAAGGCAAAGTTACCAAGCAATCACCCAAAGAAAAAGCTTATGAGCCTATGGGCAGGGATCAGATTATGGAGTAAATAAAAGGATAAGAGGAGACTAACACCAGAAGCTTAAAAGAAGTTATGACAGAGAGAAGGAAATAAGGCACCTGGGGAGAGGGGTAGTATTTAACTATAAGAAATAAAACAGAAACAGAAGCAGCATGTCCTTATCTAGGGGTTTTCTACCTAGCTGGTGAGTAAGGGTTTCCTCTAAGTGCTGAGTATAGCCAAGCCAAACAACTGTCCCAGGGTGACCATAGATGGTAATACTTTCAATAAAAATTTGGACATGCTGGTAAACAACCTGAACAGACATTTGTAACGACTGGGAGAGCACGGAGTACAGGGAAGGGAAGGGAAGGGAAGGGAAGGGAAGGGAAGGGAAGGGAAGGGAAGGGAAGGGAAGGGAAGGGAAGGGAAGGGAAGGGAAGGGAAGGGAAGGGAAGGGAAGGGAAGGGAAGGGAAGGGAAGGGAAGGGAAGGGAAGGGAAGGGAAGGGAAGGGAAGGGAAGGGAAGGGAAGGGAAGGGAAGGAAGGGAAGGGAAGGGAAGGGAAGGGAAGGGAAGGGAAGGGAAGGGAAGGGAAGGGAAGGGAAGGGAAGGGAAGGGAAGGGAAGGGAAGGGAAGGAAGGGAAGGGAAGGGAAGGGAAGGAAGGGAAGGGAAGGGAAGGGAAGGGAAGGGAAGGGAAGGGAAGGGAAGGGAAGGGAAGGGAAGGGAAGGGAAGGGAAGGGAAGGGAAGGGAAGGAAGGGAAGGGAAGGGAAGGGAAGGGAAGGGAAGGGAAGGGAAGGGAAGGGAAGGGAAGGGAAGGGAAGGGAAGGGAAGGGAAGGAAGGGAAGGGAAGGGAAGGGAAGGGAAGGGAAGGGAAGGGAAGGGAAGGGAAGGGAAGGGAAGGGAAGGGAAGGGAAGGGAAGGAAGGGAAGGGAAGGGAAGCTGTGGCACAACAGAATGAAAACCCAGCCAGGTTCTTCTCATCCCTACCCAGTCCAAGTATAATGATTTCTTTACTAAATAAATCCTCAAAAACTCTTTCATACAGATTCTCACATCATCTACTTAATTAGATGTATTATAGTAGCAAATACACCTTTCTAAACAAAAAAAACAAAGCAAAACAAAAAGCTCACTTTTTAAAAAGAAAAGTATTTGCGGACCTAGAACAATCAAAGGTGCCTTCAAACACTACAGTCTTCTGCATTGGGCATGCCATGGCACACCTAAGGTAGGTGTGACTTTTAATGCTATAAAAACATGACTTTAAACAACTCAGAACAGCTTTTGATTACATTTATGTGAATAATCAAATGATCTGTGATCTTGATTAACAATATTATTATTAGAGGGCTGAGATCTTTCCTACATATGCGATACTTTCATTAAGGAATTCAAATTAAGCTGATTCATCACCACTACTGAAACCTGACAGCAATTAAGTTGCCAACTGACTCCCAAAGTAATGTTGATGCATTGAATTAATTTTGGGCTAAGTTATACAAATTGTGTCAGTCAACATGAAAATGCTCTTCAACTCAAATTCAAGAAATAATATTAATAACTTGATGCTGTCTAGATTTACATAACTACAGAGCTGTTAATACAACTCACTGTGATTACAGACAATGCAGTAATAAAGCAGTGGAGGTAAAAAAGAAAAAAATCACACAGTATCTGGTATTTAACAGTAAAATCAAAGGATTATATTCTCAAAAACTATGTTTTATAGAAAAAAAGAAGTACAGAAATGTTCAATCCAGATCAGCATTCAGATACACCAAGTTTGTGAAAGGCAAGAAGCAAAACGTGGAGCCATCTTTATTTATCCAAACAGCAACTGGCAGATTAGGCTTGTTAAGTTTAATTTCCTAATTATTTTATACTAAGGCAGACAAAGCTATTCATTCTAAGAGGCACAAACATCATAGGCATCTAAAAGCACATTTTGCAACACACTTTCCCATGAAATTAACTGAAAAATCCTCTTCAATGTCTCTGACTTGGCAAGAAAAAAGATCAAAGAGGATACATAAACCATTCATTTTAAAGAACAGCTGTCACAGGATGGTGACTTGCCTTCTTCGAATCGTTCCTCTGGTCCTGCAAGGCTACTTACTTCACTGTGATACTTGATCGTGCTAAAAATCACTGAAGTGGGTACTGAAACATCTCACGTGTAAGGCAATACACACGCAGCTTTTCAGGCCTAGTGTAATACTTTCATGGGTCAATTAGCTATAGCATTTCCCTTTAAAGTCTCAGCAGAGAAAGGAACCATCTCTCCTGGAGATGTGCTACAGTATTCTGTGCCTAGAGGATCACTCTGTGAATATCATACAGAAACTGAAGGAAGGATGTTTTGGGGCTATTCTCTGGAAATACCAAAGAAAGTGAGTCTGACAGACAAAGTCTTCCATTAACAGTGAAACTTTCTTAAAAAGCATCATCCTATGCAACACCACAACTGTAAGTCACCAGACACCTAAGACCCTCGACAATTTTTAAGATGTTAGGAAAACACCCACCTGGAATGATCCTGCCTGATGTTTTCTCCTCTAAAAACAGATATACTGTCTTACATGTAATTTTGCAGGGAAAAAAAAAAACCCCAACATTGAATGCTTTAGACTTTTGTGAGTGATGGCCTACTACTGAGTCATCACAGAAGGTGTCTGGAGAGGATAAAGCACCAGGTGAGATTTCCTGCACAATAAGAACACATCAGAATGGTAAACCTACCAGGAGCAAAGCATTACACATATTGTGGTCAGCTTCTGCTGACATACTATCCCATTTTACTTTCTACCCTGTAAGGTCAGTCATGTCCTGGGTTCAGCTAAAACCTTTGTTATCCCATCTGAAGAAGGCTCTGCTTCACCAAGTGGTGATTATACTGTTGTTTGTACAGCACTAAGATCCCTGGTGATGAAAAACAATGCAATGTAAGCACTCTTTAAAAAAGTTTTAATGTCACTTTAGATCTTCTTAGGGAAAAAACAAGATGCAAATTAGGGCATGGGCAGGTAGGCATTCTGGTATAACCAGCTGTAATTAGTAGCCCATATCAGCTTTATATTCCAGTTATTGCACAAACAGCTCATACTTTCATTAAGTCTCTCTTCATAGTTTAGGACTAAAAGGGATCACTGGGATCACATAGTCTGGTCTCCTTTAATACAGTGATGAAAGCTCTCACCTCGTCAAGTTGTGCAATGAGTTCATGATGTCTACTCCATCTCCAGAGCACCTTCTTAAAAGAAATTGAGGCTTAACTCAAAGGACTCATAATGATTAAAATATCCTTACAATATTCTACAGGAAACTGCTCACTGGGTAATAATCATGACTAACAACAAAATAATTCTTTTACAACTTGTTTCCCACTACATTAGCCTTCAGCTTCCAACCACTGGGTATCACTGCGGTAAGAATAAGTAACCATACAATCAGAAGGACTCTCATCTGAGTATCATGCATACTGTGGTTTCATCACTTTCAAGTTTTTCCTGCATAAATCAAGCACTAGTTCACTATGAGACACATTTACCAGGCCTTCAGCTCTTCCTATAGCTCCTCTATGAACCCTTCTGAGTTTAATGGAATTCTTTTTAGCTTGGTCTCCTAAAGATACAGGCTTATGAGAAAACACTTTCTGTCTACATTTGGTCATCAATGTCCTACTGAAGACTTTTTCAATGAGTTGGTCATGTCCACAGAATTTGAAAAAGTGGTAGAGGTCTCAAAAGATACTCTAGTTCAACAAGTTTTGTTAAGCCCAATGGCTGAACAGAGAAGAGAGCACCACTTGGATGTAGCCTTTGACTCAACAGCACATAAATAGTGAGAGTTGAACATCACACTGTGCCACCTCTTACCAACATGATGTTTAGGCTCTCAGGACAGGAAACTAGACAATACAGGAATGGCTGTCAAAGAGCTAGAAGGGTAACATGTGTGCAGCCAGTACATCTGCATCTGTATAGTGTCTAGCCGAATCCTTGCTCCCGTTTGAAGCTGGTATAAAGTTATTACAAAACCATCAGCTTGGAAGTAAGTCAACTGTAAAATGAGTTAAAATTAATTGCAGTCACTACTGCCTCCAAAAGCACAGCCTTATTGTCAATTTCTGTGCTTGTCAGAATGGTATCTTGCGTTTTCTTTCAAAATACTTCCCTCTTCTCTTTGTATTTGAGAGAACAAAATTAGTAAAGGAAGAACTAGCAAACTACCTCATACAGAGTGGAAGAAAGAGTGGGACAATGAAAATGATTGATCTTGAGGTGCTATTAAATTAAAAAAATGTATATTAAAAGGCTTCTAATCTTTCCCACAAGTGCTTTGTATGTTACAAATACATAATTAGCCACACAGATGAAATATTTCACAATCAACTCTTACTGAAAATGCCAGAAAAAGGCATCCAAGTCAAAGGGTTACACCAAGAAGGGGTGAGGGTGAAGGGGGAGTACAGGAGGCACCAAGTCATTTTAGTACTGTGGACTCTGGAAAGAACTTGTTCATAGCACACAACCAGTTGCGCTCCCAGTACAACGATGTACGCAGAAACATGAACATAATTTCTAGCTCATCTGGATGGAGTAGTGAAACACATATGTTCTCATTATTGCCACATACACTGCATCAGGCTTCTTGCAATAACTTCCGCTCAGCAAATAGTTCTGTGAACAATAGTTAATGAAGGGTGTTTCCTACGCATTGTGTACCACGTCTTTCCTTATACTTGCAAAAAACCTCATCTTCCAGACCTGGGGCCCTGCAATTTCCCCTTTACTTTCCAGCTTCCCCTATTCCTATCATACCTTGATGTCCCCAGTTCCCTGTTCCGACCCAAATATCACCTTGGCAAGTGTTGCTCTTGGAGCGATAGATAAAAAAACTTGCAAAGATAAATGAGATTTGTAGGTTGTGTCGCATCACATTGCTCGTTTAGAAGCTTCACCAGCATTGGTTTTGGATGATGCCTGCCACAAAAGTGGTAGGAATTCCAATAGTCATTCAAAATGAAACAGCACATAAATTTACCTTTGTATTATGCTAAATACTGTGTATTTCAAAGAGCTTTTTGATACAGGTCATGTTGCAAGACAGCTAACCAGCTCTTCCTAGGATCCTACCTCAAACATATTTGAGTTGCTCCAGCTGATCACCATTAAAGAACATCAGTGAAATAAAAACTTCAGATGTTGGGGGTACTGTCAGCATACCCAAGGTGCTAACAATTCACAGTTCTCAAAATCCATGCATCTCCTGCAAATACAGATCCTATTTGAATGTAGGCATGCTCTCTAATGCCCCCAAACCACCCTAACACTGGGACCTCAAGCACATTTAGAAGTTGTAAGTCATTTATCAGAAGGATTTATGCTTGAATAATTTGCCTCCATTTATAATCCCAGACTATGTTTACTCTTTGTAAAACAGGAAGTACCCTCCCATTATTTAAACAGTGGCACTTACTGTTTGAAACAAACTGACTTAGAAGAGTTACATTCCAGTCTTGAATTACAAACTCAGTTTTGTATGTACTCCAGAGACTCATAAGATGACGATTCAATTTCAAAATGGTGAGCACTTTAAAACATGTTCTGCTGAAGGTAGATTACTGCCAAAGGGTCTAACTGAAGAAGTTGCTCTTGATTAGGATTAGAGGTAAGGAGATACTTGTTCCTGATTTGAGTACACAAAGGCTTTCATGAATAGAGGAGAAACACTTAATAGAAAACCAGGGAAGAACGAGAAAAGAAGTGAGAAATCTGATCGCAGAAAGAGACAGTATTTATAGATATGGGCAGGTTTGATGGAGAGAGAGCAATTTAAACTTGACTAAGGCTACAAAACAGCCAAGAGAAGTTTTGTTGGAGATGACAGAAGCAAAGGGGACAGAACTATATAGTTGGCAGGCAGTGTAACCTCAATGCTACCAGAGCTGGGAGGAAAGAAAAAAAAAAAAAACCAAACCAAAACAACAACAACAAAAAAAGAGTTGATGTACTATGCTAAAGCCCTGAACAGAGATATATACCCATTCCTTCTCTCCTCCCCTCCCTACTCCCCAAAGCCCTCAGTATTGCAGCACTACATGATAAAAATACCAGATACTATGTGATTTAATCTCTGAGCAATCTTCCCCCACCAGTTTGTTATGAAACACATACAAGATTTAAAGCACGACCAAGAGGCAATCCTGCAGGAAAAGGCAGAGCTTGTTGCAGGATATGCTCTCTAGAGAAAGGAGATTGTGACACATTTTAATAGATGCATGAGTTTATTGGAAATGAAGCCTTGAAACCACTTCATGCTCTCATTAACATTCCCTACCAGCAGCAAACAGAAGTAAAAATTTTTCAAAATACTCTGAAGTGACACACATATATTGCATACATTAAACTGCATATATTAAACTGCTTGTAGTCAGCAACACCATTTTCTTTTTTTCTCCAACTGATTCAGCTCACATTACAGGCAGGAAAATAATTTGACCCTGAAATGAGTTCAAAGCTGGCTGTATGTCTCTGCAATGGAGTAGAAACTTCTCTAAAGCAACACACTTAAGCGTATGTCCTCTAAACCTGGAAGCAGCAAACCCAAGAGGCAGGGTGGCTTAGGGACCCATTTTGAACATAGGCAAAAATCACTGAGAGCTGTAACATCACAGGAAGAGCAACCACTGCCAGCTCTGGCCTCAGGTTACTTCCAGACTCAGGAAGACTTCAACAGGAGCTGCAGCCTTGCACCAGGCCAATATGCCATAAAGAGTCTGAGACTGAGTGCTGCTGCCTCACATAACAAAACAGTGTCATCAGCACGCTGACACAAAGAGGGAGCAGCTCCTGGTTCCTGTTGACTAATTTGGAAAAGGAAAATACATTATGGCACACCACGTTCAAGAGAGGAGCAAACCCTGCTCTATACCATTGACAAGTAACCAGAGTCTACCCAATACCACTACCACCTACTGAAGAAAACTGGAAATTAAAGAAATTGCATCAAGCTAATGGCTCCCAGTGTTTTCTACATTAAAGTGGAATTCAGAAAAAAAACCAAACCAAAACATCACAAAACAGCACAGAAAAGCATTATCTAAAACTTTGCTGGCTACTCTTCCTGCACTGCCACTTTCTACCCCTACCAGCATCAGAGAGAACCATGACAGAAAATTGACAAAATTTGGTCTTCAGCATCATAGATAGTATAGCTATGTATTTCCATGTTCTCTCCTTAACCTAGCCCTTTAGACAGTTCTTTATCTGTCCCTGGGATCTGATAAAGATAGTTAAGTACAGGAAAGTAAACTAGTTCCAAAGTAAATGACAAAAGCAGTAAGCAAACTAGCTTGTAAAGGAAAATTCTCAGATACTCCAAGATGATGCCTGTATATTTTAATTTTACACAAAAGTGCCTAAACATATTCCATGATTGAAAGACTAGCTGCCCTCCTGTAGCTTTTCATTTTGCATTTTTCTCCAAATGCAATCACAGGTGACAACAGCAAACCTTCACGAGACAATACGGGATCATGTTTTTGTCTTACTCTTAGATTAGGATGCAGACTTGTGAACCGCATGCAGGAATGGCCGTTATCTCAGCCCTTCTAACTAGACTTGACATATGTGGCTTTGCCCTTCAGAAGATGTGACCAGCAAAACGTAGAGGGCGATGCTCTAAAATTTCCAAAACGGAGCATCATTTACCTTAACCTTAGAAAAATCACATTGCTTAAGAGAATTTTAAACAGTTACTCAAAGTCAGACTGATTTAGGGCAATGGTTACCAACCTGTGAGCAATGTGCTGCCCCGGCCACCTTCCAGCAAAGCTCAGGGACAAAGAAATTCAAATCTATAATGTGACCAGAGAGAAAGGTCAGATGCTGCCCACTGCATGCTCTGTGCTCCATTCGCAGGCAGAGGTGGCTTGGGAACCATCACGGAGTCCCAGCACTCCCACTCCTAAGCAAAGACCTTCTGCTTTAACTACACTTGACAAATGACACCTTCCTCCTTACCTCTCTGTTCTTCCTGTTCAGAATTTTTTTGTAAATTGGCTCTTAAGCCATTTTAAAGGCCTTAAATCTTTAAGGGCTCTTAAATGCCCACAAGCTCAGTCACTGTTCTCTTAATGACCTCTGAAGTGTTTATCTTAGGGATGTCATATCTACTTATTGTTTCCTTTCCTGCTTGCTCTTGCAAACAGCCCATTTAACTTTGTTCCACACGGTCAGAATACATCTTGTAGAGCTCCTGAGAGAGTTGCATGGCATTTAAGTTTAATTCCTATATTAATGTAGAGCAGCCATGTCTTCCACACCAGAGCTACAAATGCTTCATTTATCAAATAAAATGTTAGCATTGACAATGTATTTGTAGACTCATGAATTGCTTACTGCTAAACTGTGTTACTACACATGGAAGACAGCAGTGACTACTAAATCACATACATTATTACTTAGCTGTATGAATTGACTGGGGAGTGTGGGGGGAGAATAAAAGGTGGGGCAGCTCTCCAAAACAGACGTTTCCAAGCTTTTTTAAACTTAAGAGACAAGACATAGGACAACACTTGAAGGAGCAGCTGGGGACACTGAATAAATGCAGACATTTAAATGTGACTAATCACATACACATGCTGGAATTCTCAAAGGAAGATCAGGAAGCCAAGCTCCCAGCTCACGCTGACTTTCAACAGGAGTTCAGTGGCCTGTTCCTTCAGGCATGCTGGAAGTCAGATGTCATCTTGCTAAATACAGAACACTACTTCTAAACGCTGCCTCTGGTAGCTTAACCACAGCGAAGTCTATGGATTTCTGCAAAGCTATCCGCAGGAGCCGTCCTCTTCATTAAATAAATACGAATGCATATATCTGCTGATCCTAGCTTATGTTGCTCTGCAAGATGAGATAAAATTGTCTGGACTAGCCCAGAGGCCTTGAAGCCTCTGGCGAGCCACCTTTCTGTGCTAAACACAAATATGCTGCACAGGATCTGCTCTAAAGATGGTGGGGAAAGGTTTACAAAAGGTCTAGGGCTCCTTTCTGAGTACTTCTCTTGTGAAACAGGAAAGATATGGAATATCTGTATATGGATATGGAAATTGGTGGCTCAGAAAAAAAAATTAGAGAGAAGCATGTGCCAATGTTTTTCATATGTATGCATGGAATATGGGTACACACACTGTGTTCATGACTTAGTTCAAACACTTCAACCTGGTACAGCTGCAGAAAGAGCATCCTTTCCTGGTTCCTACTGCTCACTTTCCTTTCTCTATATTACAGAAATTGAATAGTGCAGTTTCTAGCATGCACAGGATTAAGGCGTGATTCAGCTTAAAAAACATGAGGGGAAAAAACAAAAATACACTATTGCTCGAGCAGCTGCCAGGAGTTGTGTGTCAGCACAAAAGGGCGGATATGGGAAAGTCTTGACCACTTCCTTTCCACAGTCTTAGTACCTTAAAATGTTCAGAAATTTATGGACAGATTTCTGGCAGGTGGCAAACAAGAGATGGCCTTCACTTTACAGCCAATGGAAGGTGAGGCTAGATGCTGGTAGCCTCAACAAGCAGCAACTGTCTGCAGAAGGCCAGGAAGGCTGCGACTGTAAAGAGCATGGAAGAATACAACATGAGATCTTTTGCGAGTGAAGGACAGAGAGGGGAGAAGCCAGAACCTACTGAGTAAGACTTACTTTTTCCTAGCACTCAAGATGACTCACTACATGGCACAATAGTAGTTAGTACAAATGTTACATAAAGGTACCACGCCACAAAGTCCATACATGTTGTCTTTTATTTGACAAGCACATGGGCAAAAGGTCTGTGATCAGCAGGCCATCGGTCTGCTCTCCCTGTATGACACAAACATAGGACTCACCAGAAGCCTTTATCCCGAGTCCTGGTACAGGGACATGAGAGACTTCTGGAGACCCAGCTGACAACTCTGTCCAAGCCAATTGTTAGGACCATCAGGTATCGCAGCAGTCCCACAAAGGGAGCCCCAAAATAGCAAAATGTTCTCAGGAGCATGCAAAAGCAAGAGCTGTGTTCTTGCTGAGGATGACAGCAGGAGCTGCCGGGGCACAGAAGAAGCCTGAGTGTGGTGCCTGCATCTGCACTGTCCATGTAACTTCTAAATCCACTAATGCTTGCCCTTATAATCTCTCATGCAGAGATTCAGTCTAGGAGATTGTGCTGTAGCAGCTGGCAGAGACTAGGGTCTCTGAAGGGCTCTGATGAAGCACAACAGCTTAGTGGTTTAGGGCTAAATGAAAGCATTGAACGCTTCCTAAGGAGAAGCTATTAGGTAACAGTTTTTAAACTGATTTATTTGCTTCCTCTGCAGAGGCTAAAGAAGCTCACATGCCTTTTGCATTTTAAAATAATCTACTACTAAATGTTCAAGAGCTCAGCACTTAACAATTTTAATTTGCCCTTCCATTCAGATGAATTTTCACATCCACCCATCCAGCTGACTGCTCACAGTGTGCTCCACTGGACCGCAGGCTGGCTCAGCAAGGCCCCAGCTGCTTTTGAGGCTTTCTGGAATGCAGAGGTGGCAGCAATGCGCACAGGCTCAGAGAGCACACTAGTGCCCTCATAAGAAAACTAAGCTTTATTTACTTTCTGGATAGGTAAAAAAGTTTCCAACTAGACCTAGTCTTCATTTGGCCTGCATATGTGTTTTTGAAAACAAGCACTATTCTGGGGCTTAAAAAACCCCATATGTCTCTAAGGTAATTTTAAACAGCTGCCCACTGGAAGCAGCTTTTGCTCTCCTTGCAAACCTGAATTGTTTAACCTGTTATATTTATGAGGCCATTTACATGGTAGCGTTTATCTTTGCAGCTAAGAGTTCCATTTAAAAATGAATTAAGAAAAAATTTAAACTTAAAAGGAAGTCAAGGAAGCTCACAAGACGAGCGTTAAGACGCATCAGAGTAGTCTGTTTTTAAGATGAAGGGACTCTAGGTTCTTGCTCATGGTTTTAAAGCCTCATCTTACTTGCTCACTGCAACAAAATCATGAGCTGGCCACGAGAAAATCAGTTATCGTCACAAAAATCTCAGCTGGAAGCTGCATTGCACTAATACACACAGTACCTGCTTTTCATTCATGAACTACCTATAACAAAGGTTCTGCCTCCCCTCTATGTTTGCTGCCCTTCCCTGGCAAATTCCAGCTACACAGACATTTATTTGAGCATTGCTTAATTACTGCACTCTTTTCTTACATGCCTAAGCACTAGAACCACGCTATCTATGAACAAACCTGAATGAAATATGAGATCACATGGAAAAAAGTTAAGATCTGCAGTTTGCTGTATACCTTCCTAAAGCAAACAGTGCGGCATGAAGAAAATGCTGGACTACATTCTGAACAACACCTTGCAAATCACAGCTACAGAATGCTTCCCAAGCCAATCTAAGTATTTTCTCTGCATTGTAGAAAGTGAACAAAATAGCCTTCAAATCAAGGCCATATAGGCAAAATTTTGAATAAAGATTCAAAGCCTGTCTGGTCAGATGAATATAAAGGTAGGAAAACATGCTGCATGCTGCCATACTGCTAAAGTTGTCATGCCTTAATGCTTTTCAAGAAGCTGCATGTGTCACATGTTAAGAAGGACCTTTTCAGACACCTATTTCTAGCATTTCAGAAATTTCACTGAAAAATCCATTGGTAATATAATGTTACAAGGTCTCATTTAACTGAAGACAAAACGTTTAAAAGAAAGCTGGCTGTGGCATGGCATACTCAGAATGAAACACAGAGGCAAACACTTCTAAAGGTCCTTCAATCCACCATCTAGTGAAAACAGACAATGGTGAGAGTGGAAGGATGTTCCTGTGAATCTCGCATGCAGAGATCCAGGCATCACAGGGTCTTAACCTGCAATTAGGGTTCAAAGGATATGGACAGAGGCCTTTGTGGCTGTATCAAATCACTGAAGCATGCACTACACACTTCCAGAAAGGCCAAAGCAAAAAAATTCTGTGACTCAGAACAACTGTGCTCCTTTTCCTTCTCCTAAGCACAGTATCCTCCAGGCCTGCTCTGAGGACAGTCCACGCTTAATGATAAGCTCACTGTCCTGTGAGTCCCACATACATATACCCGCTCACATAGCAGAGATACAGTGAGGTAGAAAGAGAAGAAACTGCCTTTTCCCACCTTCTGTTTCACCCTCTCTTCCAAAGCCATAGGACTTACAGCAACACAACACTTCAACAAAAGATGCCAGCCTAGGACTTGGTAGATGCAGGTTTGAAGCCTGGTTTCTTGGAATGTGTGATCATCATCACTTGGTCACAATCAAGTTGCACAATGGAAATTGACTCAATGAGCCTCCTCAGGCAGTAGCTGAAGGAAGGCTGGGTCCTCCAGGTGGTGCACAGCTATACTGACAGAGCAACCTCCGAAAGAAGTACAGCTGTGTTCCAGGGGTATTTTGCCCCAGTTAATCTACACAGCAATTTGCACCAGACTATCTTTGTTATTCAATCTGCCTCACCACAGCAGCCTGTGGAGAGAAAGATTTCAAACATACCTACTCACAGAGCTCTGGTAGCGCCTGGATGGCTAGAGGGTACATGCACAGGCATGCAAGATCACATACCCCGGAACATTCTCCTATCAACAATGTGCCTAGAAGGATAGAGGTCAACCACATGGCCCACCTGAATTTGTTAACAGGTCCTACAGGTGAAGACTACCATGACAGCTTATTAACAAAGCCTTAGCAAAGGCAGTAACAAAATGATGCCAAATATGGTTTGAAGATAGGGCTGGTCAGAACTTTCCTAGCAGAGCATTTCTTCTATTGATGTAATTGCCAAATGGCTAGAAGCATTGATACCACCACTCTGATTTTGACAGCTCTTCTGTCAGACAGATAATACAAAGCAGATTACTGACAGACGTCAACCAGTTCTGCTGCTGCTCTTGAAGTAGCCACCTGAAAGGCTTTGGTGCAGAGAACAATGGCCTTCCAGGCTCCTTCTCAGAGGAAGATGATATCTTGACTCTTATCTGAGTCCTGGAACTTCTAGGTTTCAATTTATTTGAGTGAGATTGGATGGCTGATTTTGAGACTGCTGTAATAACTAATGGCAGACTTTTGTTTGTTAAGTCAGCTCTGTAATGCACTGTCACCACACAAGTTGTGCTACGAATTTGCTTAGCTGGTGAAGTCCTTAATGAAAATCAGAAGGACATTAATATTATCCTTTCATGTCTTTTTGGTATTTATGTCATGACTAAATTGGGTAAGTGCTTTATTAGCATTTAAGACTATTAGGAAGAAAATTATGTAGATTATGTGAAAAAAAGGAGACAAGAAAATGAAAACTTCTCACATCCTATAAATTCATAAGAGGATATCACTGATTAAGAACATTCAGTGTCCAATCAATGTTTTGATTCTTGAAACTGTTTTTGAATAAATCATTGCACACCATCTGTACCTAGTGTGTTTCTCATAACTCTGAAGTTACATTTCAAATCCTACCGTGTTGCAAGCTTATGGCAGACGACACCAGTGTCCGTTATGACTTCACTCAGTCTCAGCTCAAGGTGGACCTTCCCCTGAAATACATCAAAAACATCATATGAAAAATTACTTTTATGCACAGCCAGCCACACCATTCCAACTTAAAACAAAGCAAGTCAGGTAATGCAGGTAATTCCAGGAGTTTAAAGATTAGCTAATAACTTTACCTGCCAGAGAATCCAGATTAGTAGCCATTTCACTAAACTTCAGTGCATAATTCCCACTATTATCTTATCTCTCTTTTACTAATTCAGTGATGCGGAGTGTCTGTGGTCTAGCACAAAAATATTGCGTTGGAGCTTCGTCAATATTTAGCATTTTAAGTATTAAGCAAAGATCCGCAACACAATCATTGAAAAGATATCATAGCAGTATGCTGTAAACGAATACACCTACATAAATAAAAAAAAATATGAAACAATACAAACTGTGAGACAAGTATCAGTAAAACTACACTGGGCAACTAGAAAAAAAAAAATGTTCAACCATGTTGCCAGCTTTCATACCATCTACTATCACACAGTCTTCAGTTCTTTACACTCACATTAGTTTTATTATGACTTGGGCCAAGATGTTATGCTCAAATAAGCTAAAAAATTAAAGGCAATCTTGAATACAAACTGCATTGCTCTTATTAACTCTATTACATTTCAAAACATGAGAATCCACTCCTACTGGCGAAAACTCAGGACCACTCATAGTGGTGTATGAAAGTGTATGAACAGTAAAGGCAAAATACATTTTGTTATCGACCTATTCTGACTCACCAGCACTGCCCGATCATCTGCTGCAAATCATCATGGCCAAAATTGAATCATTTACCTTCATAACCACCTCCCCTCCACCCTTTTTACCAGAAGATCCTAAAATCCATCCTATTAGTTAGTCAGAGCTCTAATGTGGGTGTCATCTTTGACTCAGATCTACCTCAGCTCACACACAAGTCTGTTGCCAACCCTTTTGTAAGATCTTCCAGATTTAACCTTTCCTCTTTTTGCACGTGACCAGAACTCTTGCCAGAGACTTCACTGTCTCTTCTGACTGGTTACAGCAACCTCATGCTCTAATAGGATGTCTATCCTGCGTAACAGAGGAGAGTGAAGATCAAACCCGGGCCTCAAGTTGCACCTATGCTGCTAAGATCTACTTCCTCTACAGCAGATTTGTCTGGACAAAAGCTGGTGACAGTCCAAAGCAGAACAGGGAGTGCAGGAACAATGAAGCAGCATGGACACGCAGAAGTTCAGTTCAAGCTCATTCCCTGGTCCCCTTAAAACAAACACTGAAGTGAGTGCCTGAATACTTGTCCTGAAGAAGCCTATAAGAGATTGTGTTTCTTACTGCAACAGTAATTCTCTTTCGTTCTTTGTATACCCCTTTCTTGGTACTATTCTTTCTGCACTGTCTTGAGCGCAAACTTAATGCTTTCCTGCATTTCATGCTTTCTCTCCTCAAACCTCTATCACCTAGTTACATCTTCAGTATTGTGACTCAGTAGTGTTTTTTCCTGTCTGAGGGCTGGAATACAGGCCTTTCCAGTACATGTGTCAGATGATACCGGTGCTCATCCAGAAAACAAGAAAAAAAGATCTCTCCAAGCTGTATAAAAGCCCATATTGCACAGACATTGCAGCAGCTTGCTGGCATTTTGAACAGGGAAGGACCCAAACCTGTGGAAGTTTAAAAAGATGTTCCCTACCAGATGTCTTTTGCATAATTTTAATCAAAATAATAAAAACAAACAATGCAAAACCCAAAGACATTGCATTTGGCCGTCAAGACACCGGATTCTTCATGTCTGTTTCAGCAAGACATGAATTCTCCTTCACCCTGATGCAAATGTCAACATCTGTCATTTTCTTCTAACCTGAAGCCTGTCCTCATGAATAAGAGAAGGATTTCTCTGCACAAATACATAAAGCCACTTCTAGACCCACCTCTTTAAGACTCAGTACCACTACACATCTTTGCTGATATCCTGCATACTACCTTTACTAGAGAAATCAACACTTACACAAGTTTAGAAGAAATTATGAGAAATGAACAGAGATTTAGGAATTCTAGAGAGAATATTCCTTTGTAGAAAAATACCAAGAAGGCAAGATAATGTTTTTATTGAAATATTTCTGGTGATCTTAAAGGCAAGACAGACCTCTCTCAGGAAAGAAAGAATGCTCCAGTACACTTAGGTGAGCCTGAATACAAACTTACAGTGATAATTTGCTCAATCTCACAGAGACTATGATGGAAGCTCCCTATTTCACAAATCAAGCTGCAAAAACCTTTTTAAGTCAGCAGTACTTCAGACATTTTCCCAGCTACGTTAAGCACAAAAATACAGTGCTGCCTCCTTTGGGCTCAGAAACTTTTCCTGTTTATCTCATTCTTCTCTTCTAAAGACCTTGAAAATGGTCAGCTGCTCAAAAAGTGACACAAAGATTCAGACAGCAAAACAGAGGTCATGGGATCATTAGGACCATCAGCCCGCAACTATTCCTAGAACACCTCCTTCCTTCCAGTTAAAAACTCAAACTCATAAATACATTAAAATAAGGCTATATACTTGCAGGCTTAATTCACAGAAAATGTAACTGCTACATAAACAGAATGGTTTTTTCCCCAAATCAATTATACCATTAGGCAAAACATAAGGATTCATCTGAATAAATTTACTCCTGAGCAACGCCATTAGTTGGTTTACAATATACCAGATAATTTATTTTTTCAAAGGGAAGACAGAAAACTATGCAATAAATCAGTATCATAAAAATCAACAGTTAACCTAACCAATGGAAAGTCAATTGATCACCTATACTGGATTAAATATACCACAGAAACAGAGAGTTGCCAATATCTTTATTTATTGAGAATTTATAACAATAAGAAAAAGGTCTTATTTTTAGTATTAAAAGAACAATTGTGATAACAAGAGCCTCCAGTTGTACTAGGTGTGCACAGTTATTGACAGCATTTACAAGCAGAAAAGATCAGGTAATGTGGCAGGAATAAAAGTATGTTGTCCCTGTTTTACAGCTGATGCAGTGGCTTGGTCCTGCTCAGAAATAATCCTTGTTGCAGAGCAAGGGTCTGAGTCTAGGATCAGTCCCAGACCTTATGTCCTAGCCATAAAGCTTTTTTCCTTCTACACTGAGGAAAAAAAACCTTGGAGAAGAAGTTGGAGGTTTGACAATTTTGAAGTAGAAGGCATTAATTACTAAAAACATCTCCATAATAAAAATATTTCAGGATGTTCCTAGAAGCAGCTATGCTCATTAACATACCCTTCACATTTGGAAGGGTAGGACTTTTTCAAGGAACAAGCTGAAGGAGTGCCAACTCAACTGCTGAACGCTTCCTTTTTCATAAACTCTGGCTGATATGGATGGGTGGGTTCATAGGTCGTATGTCCTTCCTAATCGCATCTAACATCACATAATGGGGCCAGTCAGCTTCCATTTTTCAATTCTTGATTAAAGAAGCCATCAGGAGACTGAAGTTCTTGTAGGGAAGTAGACAGTATTTCAAAGGAAATCAGTAACAAACAAAACTTCTAAAGGGCCTTACTGAGGGAAAAAAATATGGTATGCTTGTTAAACATCCCCTTTAGTAAAAAAGAAAATAGAACCAAGTTCCAGTGTTGTTAACATTCTCATAACACTACCAGGTATCAAGAAGAACTACACACACAGTTATCTGAAAAACAAACTGAAACTGATCATAAGCTTGCAAATAAAAGAAACAGCAGACTCAAAGTTCTGGCTTTATAGATACAGGAAAAGCCTGTCTCTAACCACCTCGTTTCTCCCTGGAACACAGCTATGAGATACTGTGGATTGAAACACGGGAAAACAGTTGTAAAGCAAGTATACAAATACTACCTACCTGTATCACATTTCCAGCAGTTGCAAATTTGCTGTTTAATTTAAACACAGCATGTTCATGGAGAAAAGAAAACACACGACTATACATTATCCTAAAGTAATTCTTATGCCAAAGTTCTGCTATCCTGGCATGAAGCGCTTTCAGCATCTTGAACAAGTGGTGGGCCCCAGAGGCAGCGTTTGCAAAGTCACCAGGCACCACTGGGAGCCATTTCTGAGCGCAGTTACATGCACACATTTTGGCCTGAATTTGACACACACCACATGACCCAGTGAGTGTAGATTCAGAGGCAACATGTGATCTAACTCGAAACAGATGTAATCTGTTTTTTTCAAGGGAAAATTGACAAAAACACACCAATAAACACTAGGAACCTCTGTGCTCTGTATCTGAGGCTCTAGTAAATGCACAGAAGACTGACAGTCTGCCTAAGTTCAAAAGATGGGAGCCAAATCTACCCAAATCTCTTAAATCATGTGTTTAAGGAAGTATCAGTCAGATCTCCATCCTTTTTGTTACTGTGAAACCATTTTTTAGAAGTCTTTCACTTTTAAAAAACAAAGTAAAAGAACACTGTTAAACAAAACCAGAAAATACACAATCTGCTTGCTTGAATATTAAATATCAAGTAAATTATCTTCATATACAGAACTCTCACAGCACTATATAATCCTCTCTTCTACAAAGGAACAATAGCTGATATCACAAAAACGCCTAAAAAGGTACTTCTGTACTATTAAACCCACTGGATGAGGTTTGTTATCTCACCATTCTACTCCTCACAAGCCTACCCACTTTGGGGAGTGCATCTGCATGGAAGTTTTCCAAATATTTATCCCACATGGGGACCCTTATCCCAGCATGGTTCCCCAACCTCATCAGCTCTAAAATTCAGCTCAACTGTGCTCACTGCTCAGGAGTGTGGAAACAGGGACAGGGACACACCTTCAGCTCTTTTCCTCCTGCTGGTACAGAGTGACTGCAAGCAGGCTCACTCCAGCTCCTGGAGATGGAGGAGGGAAGAAATGTAATAGAGATGGGTTGTAGAAGACAACTAGGCTAAGCAGGTGACATGAACCACAGCCCATGACTAATACCGGCCCCTCATTGTTTCAGAATCTCAAATTAAGGACTGCGATACCCCTGGTGTGTTCATTTACTTCCCTTTGCTGCAAATTGTCTAGAGAAAGGAGCACTGGAAGAACTCAGCCCTGCACATGGACCTTCCAAAATAAGACATAACCTATGCTGTTGCTTTCTCTGTCTTTCCAAATTTTACTTCATGATCTAACAAATGTTATTAGATAGATTCTGGCTACTTTGAAACCCCCTTAGGCAACTTTCTGGCTACTTTGAAACCCCCTTAGGCAACTTTCTGAAATGTCATTTTCTGGCACTGGTAAAGCTTAAAAGCAAACAATAAAGCTGACCCAAACTCGTAAAGGCTCACTAAATGCTGCCCATGAGGGAGCAGGAGAGGAAAGACCAAGGGTGCAGCTGTTGGTTTAGGTAAATCCAGCCCAGTATTATCAGCAGCCCCACATAAGGTCACAGCCTAACAGCAGGTTCAAGAGCAGGAGGAAGAGTTTGTTTGCTACCTACATTTGCTGCTGTAACAGCTGCTCTTTGTTTTAGCAGAAGGTAGCAGGCGGGTGGGAAAGGTCTAAGAATCACGCTCCAGATCACAGCCTGCCTACTGGACCACAGTGTTGCACACAGGAATCTGGAACAAAATCCAGCCTATCGCTGATGAAAGTGCAACAGCTCTACTGAACACTGCATGGATTCACAAATGCTAGGAGAAAAACTGATGTCTGCTTGGTCTCCATATGTGTAAGCATGTTAGAATTGCTTAGTAAGTGGCAAACATCTTCAAATGGCACAATGTTCGCCTTCCTGTTTCTCTAAATGAAGAATACCTCCATATGGTCAAAGTCCTTATAATTAGTCACGTTTTCCTCTCAAACACTTTGATGCAGTACAATACATAGATATTGTAAATGAAAGCCACCTGGCTTTCATTTCCTCAGACAAACCGTGTTCTGCAGATACCGAATCCAGGTGTGGTATTTTGAAATAATGTACATTTATTATTCAGCAGTAGGAACTCCTTACCACATGCCATGTTGCAGAGTAGCTATTTAAAAGTAACAGACCAAAACCGGATAGAATGTCTTACTCTTTGGTGCTAACAAGTCTGAATACTGTGCTCTTACATAGGGAGGAAGTCTTGCCACAAAGCAAGATCTGGTCAATAATTGGTTTTTTCATTTATCACAAACATTATTTACCCTTGTTAACACAATCCAGTTCTCTGAAATAATTTTGTCGGTAGACACATAACCTTAAGAATCTTCCCACCCTATCAAAACAGAGATTTCATCTGTTTTCAAAACAACTAGAAGAGAGAAACCTAAAAGCCACTGTTCATAAAATAGAGGGTAACACCCATTTATTTCCTGTATGTGGTGGAAAGAAGATACCAAACCTGGGAGCAGCTTCTTCTTTTTGCACTTTGCATATACCCATGCTTACAGTAGGGTATACAAAATGCGTCAGCAACTCATCTTTACACTGGAAGCATCTAAATACCTACACAAAGATAGTCTCAGTGTTTATCAGACTAAGTAATTCTGTCTGTCACTGGAGTGATACTCTTTCACGGGCACCCCCTTGCCGTGGGGAAAGAGCTTGCCTGCCCTTGTGAAGTTGAGAGCTATGCTGGTGGTGGCATAGGCCTCCGGTAGGGTCTCCCAAGCCAGACAGGTCTCAACTGAAGGGTCAGACAAAGTGTGTCCACGGGCAGGATGGGCTCACTAGCCTTCGGGCAACCATCCTAGGAGAAGGACAACTCTAACTCCAAACCCGGGCAGATGGAGCTTGTTAAGCCCTGTAAGGCCATCCATCTAAGAGAAGGATACTCTAACCAAACCTACGACCTGAGGACTTCGCTGTCACCGTCCAAGCTCGCTAGGCCCTGGCAGATGAACCTCAGGTGTAAAGGGTGGGGCCAGTCTCGCGCATGCTGCGCCTCACCTAAAAAATCCACCGCGCAGGCTTGAAGGGTGTACTCACGTTTAAAGCCCTTCCCAAATCTTCGTCCGCGAAGCCAAGCCATGATGATGATGATGGAGTGATAGAGCCCTCTACAGTTGCTGCTAAAGACAATTCACTCAACCTAGTTTATTATCTTCAAAGCCCCATTCTTAATAAAAGTAACAACTAGCATCAGAGCCATTCCAGTTCAATACAATTTGCTCTAAATATATTTTCAAAAGCATTGATTTATACACAACAGGAATCAGGCAGGTATGGGAGAGACTGCAGCAACTTCCACAATATTATGGAGGTAGGGTGAAAGAAAGTATCAGAGTAACAAGCTTCCAGCTTACTCTGCAGATCTAGGATGAACTTCTCTTAACTGTCACACAGGACTGAATGGAGAAGAGCTAATTCAAAAGCTTGTGGTAAAATCTTGGCTCTGCTGAAGTCATGGCAAAACTCCCACTCTGGTAAGGCCAGGATTTCATTCATGAAGCCTGACATTTGGGATACTGATTCTGCATTCAATGGGAAGGTGCTGACAAAAGGGAACAGGTTTTCTGAGCAGCACAAAGTACCCTGAATATATTCTAGCTAATATACGGGAAGCATTTGAGCCAGCAGTGACAAAAGGATTTTTGGCATACTTTCCAAATACACTTGTAGGAAATGTTTTCTGATGATGATGTATAGTCCACCACATGATACCTGTATCAGTCCATACTCAAGAACAAGCATGTTTAATCAAAAATAGTCAAGGGCCTGTGTAGGTAAAATATTAATGTGGTGGAAGGAGGAGGAAGGGCATTTGGTGTCTGAAGAAAAGTACTTCTTAACATCAGTAAATCTTTTGCACAAAGCCTTGAGTATGGAAGGTTAAAATGTGAGACAATTTGCTTCCTCAGCGGTGGTTATCTGCCCTTTACATGCTTTTTTTGTTGCTGTTTCGAAGCTGATAGCCAAATAGATACATATCAGACACCTCAAAGTTCCTATGAGGAGGAAGGGGAAATGAGTAATTTTCAAGTTTTTATGTCAGATTTATTTGCCCCCAACAATGGCTTTTACATAAGACCTTGAGCATTACTGGCTTTGGAAAAGCACTCTGTCATTTAATACTGAGAACTCAGCTGTAAGAGAATATGACTATTTCACATTTGTCAGTGCTGTGGAGGAAGTAACTCAAAGCACACTTGAAAAGGGGAACTTTGAAAGCAAGAGCCTGCACAGGAAAACATGTCAGAATGATCTAACTCTCCCCGCATTTCTCTCCAGCTTTGGCATATACAGACTACATGGTTTGGAATATGCTGGTGTACTTTGATACTAATCAGAATGTCTCTGGACCTTTAAGTACTTCACTTGATTACATGCACACAAAGAGTATTTGGGTTGCAAAGCTCAAACTTCACAAAACAGACTTGAACTATGCAGGGCTGCAGTTACTGTGGGGAAAAAAAAAAAAGGGAAAAACTACTCAAAAACAGGAAAGGCCTTTTAAAAAATCACATGTGCACTTGGGCTTAAATTTCACTGAGAGCACATGGACCACTGAGAGCATCTGCCATCTACACCCCCAGGCAAATATCTGAATCAGTTACTGTTGGGTAAACTTCGGCATGCAAAGGAGAGGCAAACATTCATGGATCAAGAGAGATGTACACACAATAGCATGGCAATTTGCTTCCAGTACTCAAAATGCACAAGAATGAAAATATAGCAGGTCCTAAAAGGAAAATGATTAGTAGAAAAGAGACATGTCGCATGGGAAAGCGTGCAACATCATGCTCTTACTGGCTTCAAGCAGCTTAGAATGTTGTGTCGTCTGTGACTAGTCCCTCCCCTCCAGCTGAGGCTGCCTGATTGTTTATAGTCTATTTTGATGCAAAAGTTAAAACATTTTCAGGAACAGCTCAATTCCTGTTTTACTTCCCACTGAAACATTTGAGCACTTGTACTGTCAGACATTGCGTATTGAGCTCTGGGCATGGTAAATCCTGCTGAGGAGCAGACAGGCTCCATCAGAAGACAGGAACTTAAAATTCCTTCAGCTAAACCTGCACAAACCCACTTGGTTACAGCTTCCTACTTTCTGAGCAAGTTTTCCAGTCTGGAAAGTTAAGCCATGAATTATTCATTTAACAGCTGCTGTTAAGTTTCATTCTGCGCTCCATATAACAAATTTTCCCAACGATATTTAACATGTTTTAGCATATTTAAGACAGATATATTCAGAAATCATGTAATTTCATATTTACAACACAAATAGTTTTGTTGGAATTTATTAATTTGTTCTCCACAGAGGAGCTTGAACTTATACCACTCACTGCACAACAGCTTAATCACCCAGGTTATATATAAACAGCATTCAGGGTATGCATTGACAGGACTACAGCAGACTATGCAATATGTTGTTTTCAAGCTAGCCAGAGCAAAAACAGCCAGTACGATTTGGTGGCATCGATCTACCAAAAGTAAGAGCCTTTCGACCCCAAGGGGCAATTGCAGTCCATTGCTGAACAAGACAGTGCTGTGTTTGGATGGCTGCTGCTACCCACCCACTCAGATGAAGGTGCACTTGGTTACACTGGTTATCTCAGTAAGCTAGTTTACTCGACTAAATGGTGAACCAAAGCCACAATGGGCATGTGGGTGGCTAATACCCAACCTGCATCTGTGGGCTGAGCAGCTGCACAACACCCATACTGCTTTGTGTGGGACTGTGCACCACACTGAACAGTGTTAGTAGTGGTGAGATTACAGGCCTCTTAACAGCTCTTTCCCTAGATAGACAGTGCCTTCATTTTTCCTTCAAGACGAGCAGTCATGCTCAGCTCAGGTACATCTTTGCAGCCAGTCACAAGTGGTGCTCCCCAGGGCTCTGTATTGGGGCCTGTTCTCTCTAACATCTTTATCAAGGATCTGGAGGAGGGGATCGAGTGCACCCTCAGTAAGATTGCAGATGACACCAAATTAGGTAGGTGTGTTGATCTGTTTGAAGGTCAGAAGGCTCTACAGAGGGATCTGGACAGGCTGGATCGATGGGCCGAGACCAATAGTATGAAGTTCAATAAGGCCAAGTACTGGGTCCTGCACTTGGGTCACAACAACCCCATGAACTGCTACAGGCTTGGAGAAGAGTGGCTGGAAAGATGCCCAGAGGAAAGGCACCTGGTCAACAGCCGGTTGAATATGAGCCAGCAGTGTGTCCAGGTGGCCGAGAAGGCCAATGGCATCCTGGCTTGTATCAGCAATAGTGTGGCCAGCAGGAGGAGGGAAGTGACTGTCCCCCTGTACTCGGCACTGATGAGGCTGCACCTCAAATACTGTGTCCAGTTTTGGTCCCCTCACTTCAAGAAGGACACTGAGATGCTTCAGCGTGTTCAGAAAAGGGCAATGAAGCTGGTGAAGAATCTAGAGAACAAGTCCTATGAGGAGTGGCTGAGGGAACCCGTGTTGTTTAGTCTGGAAAAGAGGAGGCTCAGGGGAGACCTTATTACTCTCTACAACTACCTGAGAGGAGGTTGTAGCGAGGTGGGTGTTGATCTCTTCTCCCATGTAGTGAGTGATAGGACAAGAAGAAATGGCCTCAGGTTGTGCCAGGGGAGATTTAGATTGGGTATTTGGAAAAATTTCTTTACACACCAAGGACGGTCAAGCATTTTAACAGGCTGCCCAGGGAGATGGTGGAGTCCCCATCCCTGGAAGTGTTTAAAAGACATGTGGATGTGGTGCTGAGGGACATGGTTTAGGGACCCTGGCAGGGCAGGAAGAATGGTTGGACTCGATGATCTTAAGGGTCTCTTCCAACCAAATGATTCTGTGATCTTGCTGTCAAGCACTAAATGGATGTGACATTAAAGCATCTGGTAATAATGCTCATATCTGCACAGACTGACAATTAACATACTCCTGCTGTTAGTAATATCCTTGTCTGCAATGAAGTTTAAGTCATAATCCCATCTCGCACTCCTGACAATACAAAACATCTTTATAAGACAGTAAGAATTAGCAATGTTGGTAAACCATAAAATTGAATGCAAAGCATCAAGCTAAACACCTTGGCAACTATGTGTGATGGAGTTATACAACATTACCACTTATTTTGTAGAGCATCAGAATACTTAGTGTTATAGATTCTGAATTTAAGAAAGCAGCACAAAAATATTAAAGAAATACACTCAAATTCTGTTAACACTAGAATTCCATTTATTATTTTGCACTCACGAGAAAAGCAAGGAATCTCCACATCATGTACTATTTCCTCTTTATGTATGAGGACAGAAAACAGTATTGTCATTTGAAAATTTGTACCATTCCTGAACTCATATAAGTGAAGCCCAAACAATGTAAAAAACAAAATTTTAAGTTCTACTCATTAGACAGCTCAAAATACCAGTTCTTACATCACAAATGTTATTATCCATAATTTCAAATCAATCCTTCTGTTCTGAAAAATGAGGCCAAATGTGTCCCAGAACTGGGCATCAGAGAACCACAGCACCCAAGATAACTAATATTTCAATAATCCATTCATTTTAAGCTGGTTTTCAGTTTCTGACTGTGCTGACTGGTCTGCTTAAAACCTGGATATTTTCAGGCTTTGCACACAATAAAAGTAAAGTCCTACACAGGCTTATTATCATCACCCAGTTTTTCACAGCACAGCTTAATGAATTAGAAAGAATTAGAAACCTGGTCTCTTTGATACTTTTTTTGGGGGGTTTGGTTTGTTGTTTTTTGGTTTGGTGGGTTGTTTGGTTTTTTCATTCCTCATGCTGACTTGTATGACCTCAAGCAAGTCACATTCTTTCTGACACTTACTCTCACTAGTCAAAGTGTGGGAATGACAGTAGCTTACCTCAATATAGTGCTCTGATGCATAACTAAATAGCCATGAAGTGCTCTACAACATGGAAAATAGCATTAAGGTCACTGGCCGACAAAAACAGAAGTAAAACGCAGGAGTTCCCAGGCACGTGGCTCAGTGTTTAATCCACTAGATTATGTGGCCTATGGGGACAACTGCTAGAATGATAAAACTGATGGTTGGCACGTTAAAAGTGTTTTGACTACTAGTATTTGTATGATTCCCTGCAAATGTTAACTACGTAAAATGTCTTTTTTTTTTTTCCTTAAAATAGGAGGAAAAAACTGAGTAACATTCATAAATAATCATTAACACAAATACTCTTTGTCTTATAAATGAAAAAGTGTTTAGAAAAAAGATGACCGAGATACCACAAATGTAAAAAAAAAAAAAAAAAACCCACAAAAATACTACTTCATTTGACTATCTTCACTTGTATCATGCAACTCTGCTTCAACTGTTATGGAAAACAAAGCCCTCTTGCAGATTCCTTAGCATAAAGGCAGTGGGCCATTTAAGTAAATGGATAGATTCATCAGAGTGCTGTTCATATTTACACTAGTTGTAATAAATGCTTACCATGGAGCCTAGAAACAGCTTTTAACAGTTTGGCTCTTGTAAAGATGCAAACAGCAGAAGTGATAAACTGTACAAACAAATACAAAGAACAAGCTTTGCAGCAAATATCATGCTCCTCATCTCTCCAAAAGCTAGAGTTGCCTGCAAACCTTTCTGTTATGAGCTCACAGCTGACATTACCAGTGCTGTCCTAGAAAGCACCCTGGTCCAAAAGGCTTCCACGATCTCCCTCTGTAAATATCGTAACAAAATAAGACAATGCAGAAGCTTATCCAAATACTGGCCTTCTTCAACTGATAAATCACAAAGGGAAAGTTTTCATATCCTAAAGGAAATAAACACTAAATCTATTGTTTTAAAGTCACTGTCATAGGAGGCTTTGGGGTAAGAAGAAAGAGAGACCAGGGTAAACAGAATAGAACTCAAAGTTAAAAGGCTGTTAAAGGCCTTTCCATCACCACTATCATAGAAATGTGACATGAAAGAGGATCAATATTTTAAGAGAATGCTACAGACTGAACAGACTGTCATGAAGCTTTCTTTGCATCATGTGCACAACAGCATATTATTTGTTTCTCCAAATAAACAGAAAACCTAACCTTGAACGTATTTTCATGTACACTTCACTACACACAACCACACCACATGTTGGTATTAATAGTGTATTATTTTTTCACCTGGTACGGTCAGACCTGCACGCAGACTGAAAAGATAAGACCTTATGTCCAACTCTACCACACAGCAGTATTTAAGCACCATTTCCTCTTGCATTTATTGGAGACTGTTGCACAGGTCAGACATTCATGTCTGTGGCCTTCTAAGCAAATACTGTGGTTTGAAAGTGACCTCTAGTATATACTTACAAGAAAAAAAAGTAACTGATTTATATTGTCTTGATATCCTGCTACACGATTTTAATTTCTTGCTTTGTTATGACTGTTTTCACAAGACTTAATATTATAATACAAAATATAATCTGCTTCAAAAGAGGCTAAAAAGAGGAGTCTCACTGTGTACCAAAATTTGCAAAAGTACCAAACCCTAAATGGTGCTGAAGTGATACAACTATCAGCATTCCCATGCTTTGGAGCAGGGCCTAGAAATCTGGCAAGGAGATGTACTTGTTGCCATACCTGTGACAACCTGTCTACATAATTACTTAAAACTGTACCTGCAGATACTATTTTCAAGCCAGTTCTACTCCCTGAGGAATCAACAGTAATTTATAGAGTTTTGAAGTTATTTGATACTTGAGATAACTACACCCCTCCTTGTATCATCAGTGACCCTGATAGTTCAGGGAGTTTTTATTGTTTCTGCACATAGAATCCTGGCCCCACTGATTTATGCATAGTCGTAATCCGCCCTACACACACAAGTTGCAAACATCACTGAAACTAAACCATACTAAAAAACAATGCTTCCTTTTTGTAGGGAAGAAACAATTGTTTTAGAGCCATTGAATCCATGAAGTTGCCACGATCCTGTTACAAATAATCCTTTGCCAAGATAATCTCACCTGTACTTCTGAATCAGCATCAACGTGCTGGAGTTGAAACCAGGTGTCTCTGTTATGATACTTTTGCAGGTCTTCCTTCTGTATAGCCACCTTTCCTGGAAACAAAACAAACCAGAAGCACAGTTTAAGACACACTGTAGCTCCTTCAAAGTACGTTTCCATCAAAAATGATTTTTAAAACAACGATTTAAGGTCTGTCCTATTCAAGAAAGGCTTCAGAGTAAGGAAAGAATTCTTCAGGGCATACTTCTTTACACAATACATAATTCTTCCTGATGAGCAGCTTTTTCCACTTCATACTGTGAAAGACTTTAAAATTCCTAATGTCATACGCACCTAACAGACTGAAGCAGTAGGCTCTGTGGATAAGCTTGTATGTATGCTTACAGCAAAATCATTGCTTTTTTGACATGATATTTAAATTTGTGGGGGAGAAAGCTCAGAAATTGTTGCAGAGAGATCTTTGAGGCAGGTGTCTATAACCCAAAGTTTCATCCATGGGGATAATATTTTAGGATAAGACTTTACTATATAGTTTTGTACAAAGGCAGTAGCTAGAGATGTCAAGACATAGCAAATTCCCAGACCTGTACTTCGAGGCCCTGTTGACCTACCTCCCTCACTCAAATCTTGCAGAGTTTGTTTCTGCAACCTAGAGCCACCCAAGAACTACCCCTGACTGTATAGGTAAAAAAAGAAGCCAAAAAAAACCCCCAAAGAACACAGTAAAGTTTTTCCCCTCACCTTTTTAACCTCCTCTTACCCCCAGCAAATTAGCTGTTTTGGTAGTTATGGCAACAGCAGCCAGCTCCTTGCTGTGAACTAATCTGCATGCAGGCTAAGGGCTAATATATATGTAAAAGCTGAAACTTTTATCTTGCCCAGTCTCTCTCAGGCATTATGTAAAGCACTCTCTGAGGGGCAATGTAACTTTTTCCAAGCGTCTTTCTTTGTGTATACAAAGCAGAGCTCGTCATGCCTGGGGAGCATGTGATCCTCAGACAGCAGCTTTGGGCTGGGTGGTTCCCCAGGCACTCAGCAAAGCAGCATGTTCAAAGTCAAAGAATCCAGGACAGACAGAGACATCCACAAGGCTTGAGAAAGCCGTTTTTTAGCAATGGGATTTGGTAACAGACTCTCTCTGCTATAGTAAATTGCTTCCAAACAGTTTGCGATCACTGCTTTGCTACAGAAACACAGACTTTCTTTAAACAAATCCTGCTTAGATAAAATACACCAATGGACAGACACAGTCTTAGTGGAAGAGAGTTTTCCAAGGCTTCCCAACCCATGCAGTTTGACCAGAGTTCAGTAACACACTACCACAGCTAATGTTAACAGAACATATTTCCAAAAAAATTAAAAATCGTCCGAGCAATGGAAGACTAGGAAAATAGCAAACACAAAGCATTCTCCCTTCTGAAATCTAAAAGCTTAAAGTCCCAGCAGTAAGTTATGACACCCCAGTGTTTCCTCAAATTCTCTTTTCTTTCAGTTGTTGTTAGATGGCTCTAGGCAGCCCTCTTATTTGCTGGGCTGCTCCATGCGCCCTTCTGCAGCTGCATTCTTCTGTTACTCTCAGGCTGCTTCTGGTGACAGTTTCCAGACTCCCAGTCCCAGTTTCTAGACTATTCTGCCATCCTTCCACAGCTGCCCTGCATAGTATCCACCAGGGTTTCTGCACTGGTTTCCACAGAGCTGCTGATCCATTGCTCCCAAGTCCTACTCATTCTGCCCATAGCGCTCTCCTCCCCCTGCTTTTCCTTTAGAGATTACCAGATCCATCTCCTGGCAAATGTTAAACTAGAGATTAACAAGGCAAATTCATTACCAGGCTCTTTATTGGATATGCAGAGCAAGTGACTTGAAACTTCTCAGAAGAGCAGTAATTAAAATTACATAAACCTACAAAATAATGTGGCAGAAAGGGTAAATAAGACATCTGAACTGCGCTGAACAGAGGATACCAGGTTACACTGCTGAGAATCTCTGTAATGATGGCTGTGTATTTTCAAAGCTTCTACTTTAATTCTTCAGCCACAGCAGTTTGTGGGCAACCTAGTTTTTCTAAAACATTGAGAGGAATACATTTAAATGCATGACCTTTCAATAATTGCTTTGGACTTCACTTGAGATTGTTTACTTTCACTGGTTGCTATCCTCACTGTACCCTTTAATCTCACAGAAATCCTCCACCCAGCTGCGGTGTAGCATGCACTTCCCCAGCACCCGTTGCCCTTAATCAGTTTCGTTCACAGTCACCTCCCACACAGGCAACGTCCTTGTGAAAAACTCAAGAACGATTTCACTAACACCGGCACCTGTATGTAACCTAAATGGTAGTATCACTGCCCCCCTTTCAGTGAGGGGTTCCACTGCTCTCTGCATCAAGGATGGCAGGATAACCCAGGTGGGTCTGACCACACAGTCAGTACGTAATAAAAGTGTTTGAAGGCAACAGTACATGCCTCCAGCTCTAACAGGGTTAACAGTGCTACAACTGTTTTGATTAGGAAACTGTTTGAACAGCACTGTTTGCTCTGCACACAAACAAGTCTTATTAATGAGTGAAACTTATTGACTGGGCTGGCTGGAATCCAGGGTTTTTCACTGCATACCAAATGATCCACAAAGGAGAAAAATCTACTGGAGGGGGGGGAAAAAAAAAAAAAACAAAAACCACCCACACAGGGCAGAGGGGCAGTAAAAAAAGGGCCTACACTTTGACTAGTCTAAACATACACAAAGGTATGGTACTGATAGAGCAGATTGTTTGATCTGCCCTATTAAACAATTCTCTGTGTACAGGAGCACCCTCCACAATCTGTTTATAATTCTTCAGCTGCACCAGCCATGCTCATATGCTCACCCAACCCAAACTCCTCATCACCAGACCCACATAAGCCACAGTGCAGGTGCCAAGCACAGCCAGGTCCTGCCCTCCTCTATACAGTCACTACTCTGCCACCAGCTGACCTATGTCTGACCTGGCTCAAACAACTTCTAGCCGCACCAGCATTATGTTAAATCTAGGCAGATGACCACAAGCTGTTGGCACCTATCATTTGATCTGACACTACATGATAAGGGCCTACAATTCTCCTTGAAGATAAACTTAACACAAGCAGTCAGAAAGGTTTACCACCACTCTTTTACAGGATGTTTTCCTCTTTGCGGTTCTTCAGCATGCTCCCAAATTCCAGCCCATTGTCCCATGCTCTTTCTCAAGACCTGGGTTGCTGCCAGGCAGTGGCAAGAGACACCAGAACTTGCACCTGAGGCACCAGACACTCTTGCTGGTTTCCTCAGAGCTGACCCAGGCCACAGAGAGTTTGGGTCTCTAAGCTTTTAGACACTGAATGAGAAGAGGCAGGAAACAGCAGAGCACACTGAACAGTATAAGGTGTAATTTCAAAACTTCATTAAATTGCATTTTTAAAAGTTAGATTCTCAGCAATATGACCAGAAACAATGAGGTAAATGCACTCTTCTCACCTGGACTGATTTCCTTCTGAAGTCTGACGTTCACCAGGACTTCAGATTGGGGAAGGATAAGGAGAACCCACATACTCCTGCATGCAATTTCCCTATGTCCCCTCAGTTCAGACAACAAATCTTCACTGCCACATCTACATCTGAAGTCCTATGTTCAAAACAAAGATGCTACATGCCACACCTGAGCCCTTCTTTCTCTGAATCTCTCTTCAGGGAAAAAGCAATCTACCAACAACCTATTATTCCAAACACACAGCCAGCTCACAGATGTCTGAAGCTATTACCTAGAGCCTGGATGGTCCTAAGGGTGCAAATTCCAATTTACAATCAGGTGCAAACTGATCTAAGAGCCTCCTTTTCCCACCCATGCACCCCAGTCTTTGTGGCAGGCTGTTGAGGAAACCAATCCAAGCTGAAAAACACTAAACAATGAAAATAAACATTCTGGAGGAGCAGAAGGGAAGAAGAACTAAGTTTCAGGGGTCATGTGTGGGTGTTGTTTGCATTTTTAAACACAGAGATAATTTCAACTGACCTGTTTTACAGCTTCCCTGCTCAAAAGTCACATTAACACACCTAGAAGATAGCAGGAGGTCAATAATTTGGGCACAGAGGCAGAAATATGCAACAGAGATGGGTAGCGATTCCTGGCTTCACTGCCTGGGAAAGTGTTTGTGGAAGCACTGCATCCTCAGTGCCTGTCCCTCACTGGAGTTTCAAAAGCTCTTCCCAGACAAGTCAGTGCAGCCCATTAGCTTGTCACTGGACTTGCCTGGGCTTGTTAATTCAGAGTCTAACATTTCCATACAAAGACTAACAGAGTTGATAATTTGGCTCAGGCATTCTCCATCCAGTCACAACTACCTGCTGCTTGGATTACCTGTTGGTGACAAAAGGATTAGGCACTTGTTTGAGCATTACATCTCACCTTTTAATAATCATTTGTCAGTTTGCGGATTGTTTACCTCACAGCTAAGAAATGTGAATGCTTATATGAAATGCTAGATTAGTAGAAGATTTATTTCTTTACCAAAAAAGAAGTCAGCAATAGGACAGGAGTTTGTAATTTTAAAAGGGCACAATACTCCACCTGAGAAGTGATCCAACAGTTATTTTACAGAACCCTAAAACCAGAGCATTTCAGGAACTCTTGTATCTTCTTTTTAGGTTATCTTTATCTTGGAACACTTGCACAGGGAAAACCACAGGACTTTGCCTATTGCTGCTAAGTGAGCTGAAGAAATATAATGTAATATTTTTAATACTACACCTCTATTAACACTGACAGAGGTATAGTTAATTTATAACAAAGGTTTAGATCTGAGTCACATGTTAAAAGGCCCCAAATAACTAATTAATTCAGTCTTCTCTCAGCTCTGAGCAGAGACTATTTTGCCTCCTATTTGCTACAATATTAAGCAGTAAGAGGACCTGGAAGCTAGTTCAGAAGTTGCTTCGTGCTGGTATCTTAAGCGCACAGACATGCTGTATCAGTGAATTCATTTAAAATAACTGATACGAAGGTGCACAGAGAGTCATTTTCAATAGCTGGGAAGACTAAGGAGGAATCACAATTGATTTTAGTCAATATTTTAGGCTGTGAAAGCCTTAGGAAACTCTAATTACCTTGAAATCTCCAATCAAGAAGCACCACTGCTGTTCCAGACCATCTGGAATTTTATAATTATCTGTATGAAAGGTTATTTGTCGTCAGCATAAATTCACTTCTCCCATAAAATGGAAAAAGATTGAAACAAGTGATTTCCCTACTTGAGTATTAGAAAGATAAGGATGGAAATTAGGGACAACATACGGCTTCAGAGCCTTAGAAGCAGCATAATAGCTTCCTCCTGGCTTCTATGCAGTGCAGCATGAAGCACAAGCACCACTAGACCATCTGCTACCATGGGTAAGAATTAGGGGCAATAATGACAGAACACTTACAAGCACAGCAGTAGTGCAATCCTACACACAGTACTGAGTACAGTATACAGTATATACAAAGTACTATACTCATGACCCCAGTTTTGTTTGGCTTTTGCCTAAGTAGCCCAAATATAATATCACTGATGAAACCCATTTTTTTCCCCCCTTTGTGGGACTTATCTTGGAAAATAAGGCAGAGAAAAGTAGGCTGTAGATACAAAACAGCTTCTATCCTTAAAAGAAGCAAGCTGCAGCATTGCATGGACTATCCTCTATCAGGGTAGTTTTGTTGGGCCCAGTCCTCAAAATCTCATCTGTCTTACACTGGAATTTCTACTCTCCCTTCCTATTAAAAAAAAGCAGCCAACCAATGAATCCCTACCCAAACACACCTCTGGTATCAATTCTCTGCTAGCTGGTCTCTGGGCCCTTAAAATGTTCATACATTTGAGAAAGCTGGTATAGCCCATGGCTGGTTGCAATAGAAGAGCAGTACTAAAAATCTAGACTTGCAGCCACTACTGTCTGCCTTACAGTAGGCACCAAGACCTTGAGCAGGCTGCCTGCACCAAACAACCATCTCCTTCATTCCTTCCATCACCAGCCACTTCCAGGAACTGCCACCAGAAACCACTGCATCTTCTTCACAGTCCCATTCTGTGCTTAGTTCAAGTGAGGCATAAACCTGCCAGAGACTGACTAACATCTGCTAGTGCTGAAATAAGTCAAGTATTGCAGAAAATACAGAAAGCCCAGCTCAAACTATAGCAGTCACAGGCAAGCTGAGAGGATGGATCTACGGTGATATTCCAAATACAGCTAGTATTAACGCTGTCATTCAGTAAGGAAGACCGTTGCACAAAAGGACAGTTGAGGTTCTATCACATTATGTTCAGTAGTTTTGTTTATAATATGTGTACTTGTAGAAGGAAAAATATGTATTTTTGAAAGCTAAACTTCATTTTCCCACTTTTGTGACCATCTGTTATGTTAAAAGATATTGTGAGTGCTTCCTAATCAGTTTATTCTGTGCAGAAAGTATTTATTTTAGGCTGTGTCACTGTAGAGAATCTTCTCAGTATAGTTGTTTATAGCTTCTCAAGACTTGTCATTGTGGGACAGTCATCTGTTTCCTTTATTTCATTAGTAGCTATATTTATATACCAAGCAGCTATTATTCCCACATCATCCAACAGTACATCACAGAAACAGTAAACCAAGTTGTGACTGCTGCCTAAGCCATAGTCAGGGTGGAAGAAACAGAGGAACAAAATTTTCTATTAAAATCTTAGTCTCTGCTTTGCATTGTATTGGAAGATCTTTCCTCCACTTAACTAACAAGAAGCATAGTTTAGCAGGGATAATTCTTTTTCAATTTTTCTTTTAAACCAATAGAAAAAAAAGGTGATGCTTCAGCTGCATTTCATAAGTTACCTAATAGTGGTAGACTGTTTGCTTGGACATCTGTTAATAAATGGTGGCAACTCTACAAACACACCTCCTCAGTTTTGGAAGCAGTCATTAACAAAGGTACAGTCCTCTCAAACATGCAAGCCTCAAACAACTTCCAGCATCAGAGTGTTTTCATTCTGTGAGAGTGTCCATGAGCTATGATTTGGTTTCTTCTACTGTGGTCCAGAGCAGATAAGCTTAACTGCCTCTGAAGACAAATTCATTCTATTGCCTTATTTTGCTTCAGTCCATCTAGCATTAGGCAGGAAGACAGTTAAAACGAGCCAGGAAACAATGGCCACAAGAATTTCAATCTGTTGTCGAACATACCTAATAACCTCTGTGAAGGAGACAGAGCAGTTAAGTTATAACAAATGTAATTAACAGAATCACTTGTTAGCGTTCTCCCTGCTGGTTTTCTGTTTCTTCATTGAAGAGCTTAGGCATTTCACATCTGGGCTTTCTTCAGTACTATTCCATCCCCATCAGTAACCAAGCCTTCCCCATCAGTCAGGAGTACCACAAACTTATAGAGAAAAGTTCTAACACCCCAGTGCAGTACAGGGGCCAAGATTCGATACAGTGAATTTACTTTTTCCCCTTAGAACTTCAGAGGATGCATTTTATTCTGCTCAGGTTCCTTCTGAACACAGATGTTAGCAAGTCAATTACATGCATCTGTTACCAAAACGAATGCAGTTCTGGTGGGAAAAAAAAACCCACAAAGTAATTTGTGATTTAAGTAGAGGATAAATAATTGTGTACTTGTCACCTGAAGGGCATAAAATATTAACTATTCTCTCAGTACAGTGTTAAATGACTTGGTGCAGTACATTTCCTGTTTAACAACTGATCTGTATGTTCCGGGTCACAGCCTGGTAGCCCGAACTGTTCATTACACACCTAGGAGAATGCCAGCTCAGGGCATATCATGGAGATGGTTTTCTTCACTAAATCAGGCTCAGTTACTGAAGGATGAGGAAAGCCTTCTGTCGCACTGTACTGGTACAGCTGAAAACATAATCATTAAAGAACATGTATTTGCATTTGCCTTATTTAGCAGCACTACTATCCTAATACTCCTTCTACTGTATCCAGCCAGAGAGGTCTCTTTTTTCCTATTACTACTGGAGGGGTATCAACTGACAGTTTTTGAAGTTAACGGCATCGCTCCAATGTTTTTCTCATTGTAACAACTAGATGGAAATAGCTATCTTATGTATATACAGACACATATTCCATCAAATCTGCCCACTGCTCCTATTCGATCATTTGGAAACAAACAAACAATTCTGATTTTAAATTGAATTTACCATTACTTTCAGTGGTACACTTCCTGCTCAAAGCATCTCAGTATGCTACATAAATGAGTATATAAACTCTAGGCAGTAGCAGTTAAGACACACAATACCAGTTAAACAACTTAAGATGAGTTTACTTGCACAGTAACTGTGTATTTGCTACATTTTATCTAAAAAAGACAAATCATATTTCAGAGCCACTGTGCTCTGCATTTTCTTCATTATAATTGCATTTCAACCAGCATCTGAATTCTTCCAAGACAGTTGTATCTGTTTAGCTAACAAAATCCCAGATGACTTAGCAAATTACGATTAGAAAAATGCAAATGTAATAAACAAACATGCAAACTCAGAGATATCTTTATCGGCACAATCCTCTCATCCTGTATGCCAAAATACTACAGTTCCAAAACGTATCTGCTACACATGTGTTCCAGTTTCTGAATTTGTTTGGTTCCCCTCGGAAGTTTCTGTCAGAGGTTTCAGAAGGTTCTTGTTTTTCATTTTCTCATCCCCACTCCTTCCGCTTTTGCTGGCTTGAGCATTCTCATCTGTCACACAATGAGTTCCACTGCAGATGTTAAGGAATGTACCATCAAACTTGTACTCTGTATTTCAATAAAAGCATGCCTATTCCGAGCTCCAGCCACCCTGGAAATCAATATTATACTGCCACGAGAAAGTCCTAGCAATGCTAAACAGTGATTCAGAAAGAACTCTGCTAGCCAGCCATCTTCAAAAAAAATACCTACTTGCCAAATTCTCACCATTTTGACAAACACCCACTCAGTTTTCTCTCTTTGTCAAAACTCCTTCAAAACCAACCAAACAATGCAAACAGGTGCCTTATACCGGATCACACAGGAAACAGGAAAATTCACAAGCTCAGTAACATCTGAGCTTAGTCTCCCTGGGTAGAAGGCACAACCCCTAACTCCCTTCTGTGACAAAGTTCATTGCTGGATGAGCACGGGTAACCACATTTTCTTCATCAGAAGTGCCTCATGATGACATAATATAACAAGCAATCTCTGTAACACAAAGGGCCCCTATTTGCAGAATTCAGCAGCTCAGTAGAAAAGAGGTTATTCTAGCACCACTCTGACCCCTAGTCTGGTCCCTTTTTCAGTAGGGACCTCTTCTAAACCTCCCTTGCTCAAGCCTCTTCAAGAAAAGATCTCTTATGACAGATCAAGATACACATAGAGCAGCTATTCCTTTTAAATATCACAGATTTCGCTCCAATGAAAGAGTTCTTTTCCTCAAAACAAATCCACTGTTTAGCTTTTGCTGCTGCTGACTCCTGCTCAATAGGAACTACTGAAAATAACCACATGCAGTTACTCCAGAGCATTGCCCTCTTTCCAGAACACTTTCCTATTACAAGCAGAACTTACAGACTTAGTATCAGTGACAGTAATTGTAGACTTTTTTCTTCTCTCTATTGCTTTTTATCACAATTCCACATCTTTGAAATGTTCTTCAGTATATGCCTATGATAAGGAGGGAGCAGAAGAGGGAAAAACTCAGACTACAACAGCTCATATGCACTGTAAATTCTCAGTGTAAGCTAACACTGGAGTTTTGACTTTCAGTGCTCCATCAGTATCATAACACACGAGTCTGCCCATCCATGGATTCTGCAATGCATACAAAAGTCAACATTGCCTTTTCCTGAAGAGGTATTGAAAAATAGAAACCTGATGAATCATTCGAGCATCCAAACAAAAGTCTATCTTCTAGAAGTTCTTCTCTTCATGAACTGCTCCCAGCATCATTAAGACAAGATTACTCTAACAGCTCCTGAAGAATCCCTGTCCAATGTCAGAGCTTGATTACTAAAACAGGAACTTATAAAACATGGAGAAAAGGAAACAATTTGCACTTCTCTATCTGCAATTTCATGGGTTTGGCTTGTGTTAAGTGTTCAGAGACCTTAATTCCAAGGGAGGGAGTAAAGCCCTGAGGCAAGAAAAATCCCAGTCCATGGCCTGTTCATGGGTCACTGCAGCTGCAGAAAACCAGTGACACACAGGAGATCAGATGAAGCAATTTCAACAATGAAAAACTCATCAGTTGAAAGAAATTACATACTACTTTCATGTTACAAGGGGAAACTAGAGATCTGAGAGAGCAAAAAGCTTTCCAAGAGCTCACTCAAAGATCAGAAACCGATCCCCTCCTCCCCAGGATGCTACACTGCTAGATGCTGTACACACATGAGCTCAGTTAGGGACAAAGAGAATGACAACTCAGTTTCCAAGCTCATATGTTAAATATAAAACAATAATTAAAAGCTAGTGAGTGCATGATAAAGTAGTGTAGTGTAAAGATACATACATATAAAGAGATCAGCACCGCCACCCCATGCACTTTAACATAATGCATTTTTACAGCATTATACAAACTGTTGCTCAACATCAGACAACTTCCTCATTATGAGCTCTATCAAGACATACAGACCACCTTGATAGCTATGGTCATGTTATACTAGAATTACAAACTAGAAAACAGGTAGTCATCAGGCACTGGAAGTCTTACAGGGCTATTAGGTAGGCAATAGCTTGATACCCTCTATGAAATTCTGTCATTGTACTGTGGATACCTATGACCAGTAGCAATTAACTCTGCATGTCATTAAGGTAGTCATAGTTTAACAATACTGCTTGCAAGTAAGTGTAATGAGCCCTGGAAAACCACAAGACTAAAGGCCTTACATTTAGAAAAAATAAACAAATGCAGTAATAAATGATGTTGCCAACATTTAAACAATGCTTTATTGCTTATTTCAGTTAAACTGCAATCTGCATTTGCAGACAGATTTATCTTCCAGACTTTTTTTATAATATATGTAATATTGAAGGCATTTTTGTCACTTGACAAAAAAGGAAAATACTGAGCAGTACTTGTCATTGTCAGTCCTATCAACACCCCAACCCATAAGACTACATATGGTCTAGTAGTTAAAATCAAAGAGAAGCTGTAAAGAAAATAATTTATGAACACATACCTATGATGGAATCCCTTCGAAAAACATCTCTGTCAAAAATATAAAAGGACAGATGGCGAAAGGTCCGAGGAATTTCACAGTAAAAGTCTTCTCCATAGAAGGGGCTGGGTAAACAAAAAAACCACATACACAAACACACACACAAAAAAGAGAAATTAGCATTCATATCCAGGAGGAGCCAGGATATTTATACTTCACACTCAGAAAAATCACTCTGGACTGCCACGCTCTTTCCCACCCATGAATGTGCACCTTCAAGCACTGTTCCACTTTGACTCTTCCCAACTATCTTAAATGCCCACAGAACAAAATTTCTTAATGTGCAAAAGAGAACAGAAACTTATTTTTATCTGGAAAACAAGCGTCCCTCAACAAATAGGTCAGAGACCACATTATTTGTTAACACACAGTGCCTTGAAGAGTAGAGAGAGACCCCTGCTACCACACTATGCTTACCATACACCATTATGACAGAAATGACAAAAGCATACAAACAGGATGAGCAAAATACACTGTGGTTAATGGCATACATGTATTTTTTATTTTAAAAGGATTTAATTTTTTTAAAATAAAATGCCTACAACCATGAGATCTTTTCTCATCTCCTGCAAAGTTTCTTATTTCAAGTCAGATTCAGTCAACTGATGGTAACTAAGCCTTGGAGCTGGCATGATGCTTGTTACCTGATAGCACTGCATATCTGTCTATTTTTGCTTACTAGAATTGTATAGAATAAGTTCTTTTTACTGTAAGATGAGATTTAAAAAAAAATACTGCATCAGCATGAAAAGCTCTTCAGAGACTTGAGGGGCTTTCTTTGGATCTTACCAATTTAAATAGAAAAAAAAAATCTCAGACACCTAATAGCAACCCTTTCAGTTTCTGTCTATCCCATCATAGGTTAAGGATTTAGTCTTAAGTACTACAAGCATATACCAACATTATTTATTCATTCACAGTGCTACCATTCTACACAGACTTTGCACTCCAAGTCACTCATACTTCAGTAGCTCTGAACGAGTGGATGTAACTTGAGTCATATAGACAAATAAAGCAAGCACTGCATATGTAGACTTAAATAAACCTAATTCCAACAGGCTGAAAGCCAGCAGGTTTTTTTCTTCCCCTTTTAAACACAGACCTCCTTATTGTCTTGGCTAAGCACAAAAATGGCAGACAGAATTGTGCTGCAGCTTTAATCATTATCAAAGACTTTTTATGTTAGAAAATTAGATATCCCAAAATTATTAATTCCTTGCATTAACTCTAAATTTTCCAGCATTTTGTCAGGAGAAGTCATTTCCTTGGCTTCTTTCAGGATATTTTACATCACCATACGCTTTTGTTTGTATTTGTGCCTACAGTAAAAATACACTCCCCCAGAACTGTCACGTTCCCTCAAGAACTAGCTGACAAATCCCACTCAAAACACACAGGCACTGCAAATTAGCTAACCGCTCTGTGCTTGAAAGGAATATGCCACATTGACTTCATGAAGTCCAGAGACATCACTCAACATTATTTAAGTCACTACTCCACCAGGCACATGGAAGAACACGTATGGGGTAAACAACAAAGCCCAAGGTTTGACCCACAGGTTCAGCTTCCACCACTAAAATGGCTTCCCATTCCTGGAAATAAAGGCATCCAGCCGTAAGCTATGGCAACCAACATGAGACCCACTCAGATATCCCTACTGGGAAGGCAGGGGAGAAACATCTATCAGCTGGAAATGGCAGATGGTTTGACTGTTTGTTCCAACTGCCTCCTCCGATTCAGCACTTTTGGTTATGTCCTCTTTACCCATTCTGCTCTGAGAGATTTTATTTGGAATCAAGAATTCAGTAGCCACCACTTCAGGCAAAAGATATGTGAGTTCTTTGGTACAAGCAGCTTCTACCAAACTGGGAGCTACCTGGCTGTCCCAACAGCCATGCTTCTGCTGGCAGCCCCGACGGCCTCATTCTGTGCACGTCACTTGGTGCAAGTTTTCACACACAGGTTTAACCCAAGGGGGTTACAAAAACGCATGGGCATTGCCCAAATATCTAGTGTACTATACAAGTAAAACACTTGCATTGTTCCAAGACCTTATACTCTGTTCAGCCATAAAATTGTCCTGTCTGTTGGAAGAACACGAGAGATTAATTTACTCGCTAATGACCTTAGGATGAAACGATACTTAATGAACTGTGGATTATATACCCAATCCTCTATCAAGAGTACAAGGGAAGCTTCAGTATACGGGAATTCTAAAGGCAATGTAGATACAAGTGAGACTTATACTGAGCATACTTTAATTCAGCTCAGCTGATTCTGGTGGAAAGAGCAGGGAAAAGACAAAAACTGGGGTCTTTGGCAAGTCCCCTATTAATGTTTGTCACTGGTGGTGGTCACAGACAGAAGATAACTAAGAACATGTAACAGCAAAACAAACATTAGACTCAAAAGCAGAGTGGTCAACAGGAAGCATCTTATCCAATACATCAGAGCATTCAATCAGAACATCAGAAAGAGATGATTAACAGAAGAAATACTATGAAGACAACTGACTTAACCACGCAGGGACCATATCTGGTCAGTACTTTTAGGCACAAGGCTTGTTAGCCTGAGCAGTGCTTGCTGTTTGGTATTCTTCACAGGATACATTACTTATAGCCACTGTCAACAGAAGAGAAGCTTTGTTCTGCTCTTGGGTTTCCCCCACCAAGATGTTGTACCCCTTGTAGATTCACAGCCTCTCATCACTTAGGTAACTCGTCCAAGGTGCACTGCGTTCTTAATTAAGCCAGCGGATTTCCAACAGAAGTGCACTCGCTCTGCAGTGGATAATTAACCAGTAAAGCTTTAACTGTAAGGATACACATCAAGATAAATCTGATACTCCCCTGACCCAATCTTGCGTAGCTCTGCAAATACAGTATCTTCTTTCTGAAGGAATCAAAAGTAACCATGCACACGCTTCCAGCTCTCACTTAAATGCATGCTTTTCCTCCATGTATCTCTTTGGAACAGTACTCGCTTTGTCTCCAACCCAGACCTGAAGAGCAAGAGGTCGCAGCAGTCAAACCCCATTATTTATTTCCCAAGCTAACTTATCTTGAGTGTGAGCCCCAGGGCTCCAGAGTGGTTTTTCCAAAAGAACAGCTAAATCCCTCAGCATCCTCTCTCTCCCAAACACCAGAATTAGTCCAATGAGGCTTCAGAGAGTACTTTTACTTTGACATAGCAATTAATAAAAGGCAGCAGCATCTGCCTACACAGCCCTCCGGAGTCTGACCAGATCCTCCAAAACAAACACTAGAACTAGCCCATCTGAAAACTCTGGAATCTTCTAGAACTAAGGGAGTTCAGATACAGTTTCCAGGTTTTCAGTTAAGCTTTCCTTGTAGATTAACCAACCTTACACTCAGGAGAGATTTTAATCATTCGAGGAGGAGAAGAAATGAGGGCCCCCTCCCCAACCCTGCAGCGTAAGCTGCACATCAGTATGGTCACAACAGAAGGGCATGACAAGAACAGTATTGTCATTATTTCATTTTCTTCTGGACTTCAAGCAAGTAACTTAGGAATGTAACTTAGGACAGCAGGATCTTGCAAGGACAGAAACAGTGGAGCTATGCTGTAAATGCAGTTCAGCTCCTTCCAAACTGAATATAAAAGCATTTTGAACCAGCTTCTTCAATAACGACTACTAAGTTTAGAACAGTGTTACTCTTTTTAATTTTGCTATCATAGAAATAAGAAGAGTAGCAGTGCAGGCATCAACTACTTTTTAGTTACGAAATGGGGCTTGTCCCTCAGTCATTGTCTCTTGTTTTCCTGACAGGATTAGAAGATACAGAGAAAGAACTGTACCAATTTTTAAAGCCTTGCCCAAAGCTTTCAGGAACACAAGGGCCTGACTCTGAAGCCTTCTACTCCACATACCCTCATGTCACACCTTTTTCATCTCTTTCCAGTACACCTTACTACACTCTGAAGGAGGGAAGCTCTACCTTAGCAGTCCTTTTCTCAGAGCTCTCACTGTACAGCTTTTATACAGCCCTACCAGTGACACATGCACTAATCGATCCCTTCTCAGGACACTTTCCCTAGGATACTTCTGCAGCTCTCGTAACAGAAGAGAGACAAAAATAGGTCAAGTAAAAGGATAAAGAATAGTGCAATGGATTTAAATCTTCAGACATAATCTTTCCTCACCAAAAACTTGCTTGTTCCGAATGCTGATGAGAGGAAATCAAAACCAAAGAGTTCCCTCTAGGTACTGTTTCACTCACGTACAGCTTTCCAGCTTAGAGCCTTTCCCATTTCAGGGTATCTATTTTTGAATCACTTCTAATGTGTGTTTTGGCAATGGATATTTTCAGGAGGAGACAGGGAAGGAGAAGAGAAACAAATTACTGTGTAGATCAAGTGGAATGAAAGCAAATAAGGAAGAGAATTCTCATTTCAAACATGATGAGTGGGAACTCCTTCCCCTAGAAAAGGTTTAAAATTTGCTCACTTTTACATGTTTTCCTGAACTCCAGACACATACTTGCAACTTTCATTCCATACCTTCAGATATCTACTGAAACCATTGCAAACAGTATTAATGGAGAGGAAGAGATTCCATAAAACAAATCTCAAGAGTAGAAACATTTCTTTAGTTTCAGTCTGTGTTGCAAAACCTTGTGCTTGTTTCTCAGTAGTTAAGATTCGCTAAAGCAGTTTTGGTTTTGTTTTGGCACCAGCACTTCAGTGGATAAAGCGAAAGAGTTGCATGATGAATAATAATGAAACCCCTCAAACCAGAATTCTTTGTGTATGGATTTTTTTCTTAACTGCTTTTGTGATTGAAAGTAAGGACTATTAACATGCCAGAGACAACTCCACATCCTCTGACTATTTTAAACGTTTTAGAAATACTGGTTTCATCCTGCTGCATGAACTGAAGACCAGAGTTCACATCACCATGTGAGCGGGAAGCAAAATCAGTCTGTACAAAGGAGTACACTTATTTGTTACTATTATTAAGCTTTTTCTACTACTTGGCTAATATGTTTTATACTATGCTTTGCAGCGTATGTAAAGCAAGTGGGGTAGAGAAGAGAAGGTCTATTCAAAGAAGATATGGCAAGCCAAATAAAATCTGAATACACTTCAGTCTCCTACTAGACACAGAGCTACAAGACAACAGGCAAGTAAGACAGACTTTGTAAGAGCCAAAGTTGGCAGATGTCACAGTAGCTTCCTTACAATTTATTAAAAATACATAGTATTATATTTGAAGCACAGATTTGGCAGAGGACGTGCAGCAGGAAGTATGTGGCACAGAAGACAATATCTAAATGCAAACATACCACTTATGCCCGCTGTTAGAGCACAGGCTGCAGTCTTCCAGACATCCACCGAGACTAAGCAAATTCTTCCTTGTGTCACTGGGTAGAAACACCCAGATAGATAGTACTGTGTTATAGCCACAACCACCCCTACTACACCGAGATAAAATAAAGCAGTGAACATTTTCTCAACTCTATGCTCCAAAGTCAGAGACAGACACATGAGCTATAGATATCATCCTCACTTGACAGTTGCTGGTTTGGCTCAATGAGGCTTACAGGGATTATGATAACTTTAAGCAGCAGCCATTTGGCCCCTAGTCACCTCCCAAAATATTCTGTAAGTCGACACACACAAACAACAGAAGTCACATTACAGCTGCATTTAGGTTTTTTTTTTTTTTAAATCACTCAAAGCAGTCTACAACACCAACAATTGTAACTCACATGGGTGGCTTTTTGAGTAGATAAACGCTCTCATTCATAAACCCTGCCTTGGGTCTCAAGGCTCACTTCATTCTCCTCCTTCCATTAAGTCTTCCTTCCTTTCCTGGCACCCCTCCCAGCTGTTATTACTTCCCTATTACAACCATACAGTCCTTTCCTTCAGTAATACACCTGACCAGGCTGAAGTTGTACCCATACCCATCTTATCCTTTTCCATTAAAGGCTTGCGGTATTTCAAAATTTAAGTCTATTGATATTAGGAATTCAAGCCACAGTCAGACATAGTCAAGTGCAGAATATGGCAGGCCCTGGAGCAGACAGCACACTGCAGAATAAGCTGGGAGCATGCAGCAGAAAAGCTGCAGAACATGCTACAGCATCCAGCTCAAGGCTTCTTTACTTAAGGCCTCCAGTCTGGGGAAAGCTGTTATTTCAAGGAGGTAAGCTGGCAACTTAAAAATATGGAAGCAGCTAATGGAACTAACTCGGATACAACAGCTAATTTTGGCAATGCTCCAACTAAGGGAAAAAACTTTGTGTTTAAAATTTGAGAAGTGGCTTGCATCCAAGATGTTATCACAACACGAGAGAAGTTTAGCTATGCAGTCATGAACTCCAAACACAGGAAAATAAAGGGTCTAAGCAAGCCTAGAGTTAAAAAATAACGGTGGCAGTAGAATTACTTAGAGAAAGTTCTGAGAGCTACTGATTGAATTTGTTACCTGATCTAATACTAAAACAAAGACACAGCAACCTCCTGTAAAAGAGAACACAGCCTTAACTATGCATTTATAGCACATTTTACTGTATACTCACAAGCCTGCTGTAGACTTGTAGCTCTCACTGTTACATTCACTGGAGACTAACAAAAAAAAAAGACAAGACTGTGCGTGGGGAAATTGCCTCTGGCTTCATTTGCTGTTTCATTCAGGCTTTGATCACTATGTTTAGTACGTGAAAAATTCCTCAGTGAAATAGTGGAGAACTAAATAATCATAGACTCAAGACGCTTGGCTCATCCCTCTAAAGCATACACTGTCAGCCATTTGATTCTTAACATATGACAGTTTTTGCCTTTATTCATATCCTTGAAACAAATTTAGAGATGTCACATTCCTTCCATTCTTCACCTATGATTTGAGAAGCTGCCTTGATTTCCTGTTGCAGCTGACACTGCCCTTTAAGTGAATGGAAACATTTGATGCAAGCAGCAAAGGCAAAGTCAGTCTTACTGCCAACAAGCCAAGAAAGTTTATCCTCCAGGGAAGGTGTATCTGTAGCTAGGAACAAGTCCTGCATGGTGGAGATTGAAGTTTGAAGCTACTCATGGGGGAAGATAAGTGGTTGGTTCAGGCAACAGAAATTAATAAGCAAAATTCTTGTCAGGCTACTTGCAGCTCAAAACTAAAGAAAAATTGTAGATCTATGCATTAAAAAAATAGTAATTCTCACACGTTCCTTAGGACATAAAATACATGAGTCTCTTCATGTACATCTCTGCTAGGTTACACGGAACAGATCCAATTCTATTCAGTGCCTTTGCAGATGATGGTAATATAAATATTGAAAAACAGATATAAAACAGAGAAGCATATTAAATCCTAGCTGTAACTGACCTCTCCCTCATATCTTATGACTTGCATGTGACCTCCTTACAATTTACTAAAAAGCTTGTGCCAAGGAGTTTATGAAAACAGTGCTGCTTGAAGAGTTCAAGATTCTCTTTCTGGGAACCTGGAGAGCTTGCTCTGACTAATGCATGTGTTCACTGTCCTTGTCCAAAGATCCCCAGAGAAGTCGGATGACTCTGAACTGCCCCACATAAACAGTACTTTTGCATTGTTCTGTGGTTTCATAGAAAGACTTGCCTGTGTTGTAACCTTTGACTTGTTTCAGTCAGATACCACTAAGTTATGCTCACAGCAGTCCTCAAAATCTTCCAGCACAAGACAGCAGTGCCACCATTCAGTTTAACTAAGCCAACAGAGGCTGGATGGAAGGAATGATTTAAGTTCCTGATTGTAATTTATGAGTCCCACCTGACTGCTGACCAGAACAGTTAAGGTCCACCATGCTGGCTGCTCTCAGTTTTTGAGATGCAAACTTAAAGGGCATCAGGCTCCCAGAGATTCTCTCCGGAGCATGGTAAGGGCACTGGACTGGGCAACAGGATGTGCTGGTTCAGCTCTTAAGAGTTCTGAATGATTCATGCTATGTTGATTTAAGAGGTACTGCTCTCAGCTGTCTTCTCATGCCTCTGCTGCAGCCTAATAAAATAAAAATCTGTTGCAGAAGATTAGGACAGAGCTCAGGGAGGTGACTTCTTACACTGTCCCAGTATAAAACACAGGAGATCATGAGTCAGAGACTGAAGGCTCTGCCACAGATATCCCAGGCAAATCAGAACTGGACATTTATCCAAGTCCCTCTGGGAAGGAGAGATAGCTGTTTCCCTTCTATTTGCCAGTTCTATTTAAACTTTACATCAGGAGAAGGCCTGCCTGGAAAAATTTACATTTCTGCAGTGCTTAGTAGAAGCCTAAAGAAGCTCAACTGAGTAAAAAGAAAAAAAAGCAAGCACTTCTTATATTCTCAAGTACACAAGATGGTATTTCAGCACGACTTTAATTATAAGCTTTTCCATGCAGATAAAAAAGTCATTTTATGCAGATATGCTGGAAAAGATAGGCTTTTCCAGGTCAAGTCTGAATGAAAAGACAGTTTCAGAGTCAGTAGTGCTAGGGTTATATACGAAACACATTTCAATTCAGACATTCACATAAAGCATCTTATTTTTCATAGACGACATGAAAATCATTCTTTTTACTCACTGGAAGATGAAGGAGTTACCAATACCAGTGAGAACACAGGTAATTGTTAAAAGCTTACTTTAGAGCAAGCCAGCCCCATGTCAGACATGAAGTAATAGGAAGCAACAGGAATAGAAAAAAGGCATGAACAATAGAGCAGAGCCAGTGTTCTCCCTTCAAACTATAGTCAAAGGCTGTGTCACCCATTTCAATGCCAACCACACAGACGTTCAGGCAGGATTCAATTTAGTCACGCACTGGCCCAGTTTCACATCCCTGCTCCCATCTAACATCACGTAGTGCAGCAGTGATACCTCAGGAAAAGGGACCCAACACATGCTTCACTATTACACTGGTAAGTGCCTATCAAAGAAACACTGTACATGAAAGCAGGTATTTTTCTGCTGCATACAAATTACACGGGCCTTAGGGCACGTAAGCTTCGCCTGCCCAATAATTCACAGTTACTTAATGGGTTGAATCAATTTACAAACAAGCATTTAAGAATGTAACAGCATGACTGGCTCCTCAGTTATGCGCTCATCTCAGAGTCTTACATAGAACAAAAGGCGACTGCAGTATAGTCTGAAATCATCTCAAAAACATCCTCTCCTGGAGGTCTATGCACTTGTTGTAATAGATGTAAACACAGTCATAAAAGATCAAGTAGCTGTTTGAGAGTACCTCACTAAATAAGAGCAATTTCTATTCACAGACTGGGCAGACATGCCAGTTTTATCATTGATGTGTTCAGGATTTTTGTCTGCTTTTCTTTTATCCAACTAAAAACAAGGACAGAGAAACACCTATACGGACAAATTCAAAACTCAGTTGATATCAGTGTCTGTAAGTGGATGGATATCCAGGTACTGTGAAGAAGCAAGTTCTTCAAAAATAGTACTTGCAAATAGAAGCTCACAGAGGGAGAAGGCAGGCTTCCATCGAAGACAGGAATTCACTGGCGTGGGGGAAACACAACAACCAAGGAGATCATCTTTAGTCAACCCTTGGATCAGAGGAAAACAGGACTCTAAAGGGATTTTGAGAGGTCATCTGGTCTACCACAGTTCCAAAGCAGGAATATCCCCATATTTTGTTCGGGACTGATAATATAGAACTTATTAAAGGCCTTCAGCAATAAATATGGAAAAAACAAGGCAATCTACTCCAGCAGTTCAGAATCTTTAACAGCAGCAAGATTTTTCTTCACAATAAACTTTAACCTAAAATTCCTGCCCCATTGCAATTTAAGTCCATTATTACTTGCAATACCCATACTGGACATACAGAGCAATCCCCACCCTCAAGGTTTTTTTGGAGGTTTTTTGCTTTGGTTTTTTAATATATATACATAGTTATACCTACTCTCATCCCTCTTCTCTAGGCTAAACAAATCCAATCTTTTAATCTTTCCTCATCAGTTGTATTTTCCAGACCTCCGATCACTGTGTTGCTCTCCTCTGAATTAACCTCAATTAATTAAAATAACTTAGCTCCACTGGAAAACAGAAACCTTCCAGTTCTGCACAGCCTCAGTGCATTAACATTATAATGATACCTAAAGACAGAATTCTTCCCACTGAAGGAATTACACTTGTTGCTTATTCCTACTTCTAGGAGTTAGTTTTTTTAATAGAAAAAAACTTGGATTAGTTCAAGAAACTTACATCAACGATTTTCACACCCACACACAGTCTACCTTCCACTTCCCTGCAAAGCACTAATGATCATCCAGCAAAAAAATCCCACTGTGCCAGTCTGAGTTGTGAGAAGGGCTACAGGTGCTTGAACCAGGAATGAACTTAAACAGGTTAAAGTCACTTCTAGAGAAACCATTTCAGGGACACTGCATGTCAGTTACTGTAATAAAAATACAAAATTAAAAAGCATAGAGATCAGTCTTTGCTTTTTCAGTTTTTTTAAATACAGTACACTACAAACAGGAAAGTGTTAGCATCATCATTCAAAAAACACTCTAAATATGTTTAGCCAAACTAAATGCCTCAAGAATTGTAAGTTTCCATTATAGACCACAGTACACCATATCAGAATATAAGATGAGCAAAAAGACTTAAAAAGAAAAAAAATGGGAGAGAACAATTAAAGTGACTTAAGGGAATAAATTCTCCTTCAAGCTACTCAGACTCACATTCTTAAATGTGTTAGGTGCTTCTGAGGGGTTAGGGGTGAGGTCTAAAGCTACCTCCCAAAGTAAATTATTTGCAATAACAAGACAAATAGCAAATTCCTAACTGTATTACTCAACTCTCACTCTTTTCCCACTTTCTATCTTAAGATATAAACTTGACTGTTCCTTGCTGCTATTCTCCCCTCAACTAAAAATAAAGCTTTGCTTGCCAGACTATACATATACGCCCAGCCTTGTTCCCTTTATTTTTTTGATGTTTGGGGATTTCCAGAAGAAAGTGTTCTAACTTTTGTTATCTTGTCCTTCTATTTCATTCTGCATTTGGCTTCTACAGTCTCACAGGAAGCATCCAAGATAATCAGACATGCATCAGTTCAAACCTCTCCTTTCAGTTGCAGCCTCATGACAAGGGGGGGGGGGGGGGGGGGGGGGGGGGGTAAAAAAAAAAAAAAAAAAAAAAAATCCAACTCCATCCATGAGGGTAGCTAGACCAATACAAAATTCTAAGCATAGACAGATGTGAAATGGAGTTCAGAGCTCCCTTTCAAGTTGAGATCTAAAAATCTTAGGGAAGTTCAGAACATATATTGCTGAATGAAAGGAGTACTGGCTGTATATTCTTAGGAAAGCAGTTAATATGGCTTCCCTTAGTGAATACATTTTCCCATATAGAGATAGGACTCATGACATTAGCAGTTCTACCACTAGTGTTCTTAAAATTGGAAGAAGGATCATATTCAGCCTCCCTCCACCCCCCAAAAAAGTATCTTTGGAACACTAAACAAACATAGTAAGGAGAGAATGAGAAGAGTTAACAGAACGTGTATACATATATTTGTTACCATAATGACTTCACTATTTTGGTCCTGAAAACCTCCTCCTGGTCCAGGTTTACAGTACAGTAGCAATCCCTCATCTTGTTTGGCCCCGGATACGTAGGAAGATTTTTGGCTTCGCCTAAACACAAGAAAGAAAACAGGCCAGAAGGATTACATATTAAAAAGTTACCCATAAATTGGTCATCTGTCAACTAATGCAGTGTCAGCAACATGGCTAAAGCAAAGCATTACGTTGTTATTTTTCTTCCCAAATTTGAAGTCTCTATTAAACTTCACAGCAGTACTGTTTCCAAGGCAGCAGCTCCTGACAATCACTGAGTTTAGAGCTCAGCAGTAGCCAGCAACAACTCAACAGTAGTTGCATCCAATTTACTCATATGTATTTGTCTGCATACTGCTTCTTTCCAAATATGTGATTAGGTTTTGATTAGTCTTCCCATAAGATACCAGGAACAAAATACAACATGGTAATAAGGCTTTCCAATGCAGCTCACTTATTTTATCCTAAAGTCATTAACCAGGACACAGCAAGCAAGGACTGACATCCAGCTCCACCATTCTCCACGCGAGGAGACAGAAAACAGTCACGTGTAACTAAAGTTGGACTTCAAAGCACTTTGATGAGGTAATTGGCACTTCTGAAGCTGTCTAAGGTCCTTGCACAAAGGTACCAGGCAAGTCATGAATATTCTTCATAATAAACACATATGTTCCTTGTTACAGTTTTGAAATACGTAGTCTACATTTAACAAAAAAAAAAAAAAAAGAGACATAGGACTGAGGACCTAAAGGGTAACAAAGTGACTACAAAACATGAGAGTACAGAACAAGAAGAAAATCACTGCCTTCCCTTCTACATATCCATTAATAACGAAAGCTGAGCACTAAATTTCCTTGGCAGACTGATCAAAACTCTCAGAAGGAAAATGTGTAATGCTCCTCATGGCCTTGCTAAAGCACCTCAGGATGACATGGATGCACAATCTAATCGTAAAGACAAAACTCAGAACTCTCAAAGAATGACCAAATCTAAGTCTACAATGCACGTGGTCTTATTTACCTTCACTCTTCCAGAACCCAGAGATTAATAGCACATACCATGGGAACTACATCATTCTCTCCTGGTAAAAATACAAAGAACAAAAATAAAAATGCACAGACCAAGGGAACTCAGGTTTGTTTGCCAGTACAGAAGGGAACTCTGAATGACAGTAACAAATATAACTTTTTATCGGATGTCTGCAGCTCAGCTTAAGTGCTCTTTATTAGACCCATGCTTTCTCCGTCTCCAGCTCCCAAATAGCTTTATATTATTAACAGAAACATCTTGCTTCCTTCAACCCTATCTTCAGTAAAGACATATTTTTTCCTTTCTGCAGATGTGTCCAACAGCACTCTGATGCATGTACATGTAAACACTGAAGAACTACAGCAAGCAAAGATTAAGCCAACCTGCATCCCCACCTTTAAAGCATAAAGTGACACAGGACTCCGTGTCTTCCTGCCTGGGATCTTTCCAGCGCACTGGTCACACACTTGTGCTAACTGACTCATGACACGCCCTGGTAAATGCCACACATCCACACTCCTCACAAACAGCTTGTACATCCCTACGCTCTTCTAAAGCTAACATAAAGAGGCAATGAAAAGGGACATGAAAACATTGTTTCAGACAGCAACATCTCACTTCAGAATTCATCTAAGTTCGCTCTTTCAGCTCAGCTGATGAAACTTGATAGCATTCCTCCCACTTCCTTCAGAGTTGTGAGACATGTATAAAAAAAAAAGCTGTCTCTGATGTAATTGGAAGGTGTGACTGGAACATCTGTTGGCATGCTCAATGTGGCTTCAAACTGAGCTGAAGTGCTAGCAATAGTTTAACAGCAGCAGCTCTAGCCAGAAACACACTGAGGATTATTGATGGCTCGCTCAGCCTTCACTGAAGTGTAATTCTGCTGTAGCAAACCTTCAACTTTTACTCATTAGTCTGGGTTCAAGCAAGTTACAAATCAAATGTACCAGCCTCACACAGGCTCAGAGGTCTCCAAGTTTCTCTCCCCAGGTCTCAAGCATTCAAATTTCTCTTATCTATTCTCCCATTAGAGTCATGTGAAACCAGTCTCTTTTCTGGATGACCCGGTAAAGTTCCCCAAAGAGACCAAGCAGGAAGCATTTCAATAGCAGAAAGATAAGGAAGTCCTCCTCTGGGGCTGACACGCTAGTCTCATCGTTCTACCAAGAGTATGGGACAAAGTTTTTCAAGCTCCAAGTTAAACCAAAAAAAAATTATGCCGTTTCCCTTTTCCTGCACTCTTCCACTTCCTACTTCCACACGAACGCACACACAAGAAGCCAATTCTGGATTTTGTCATCTTGATTTCCAGTTTTCTGATGTGCACAATATTCACTTAAGTGCTTGAGTTAATATTTAGCCATGTCAGAACACTCTGTAAGAAGTGCATTTAGAAAACTCGGTTCTCCTCTTTGTTAAAAGACGTACAGTAGAAAAGACCAGAATACTGAAACCTGAATGCAAAGGCAGGCACCATTTAGCATCACTAGAAAACAACTGCCTATACAGTCTGTACAGCAAATTAAAGCTCACCACCATCACAATATTAGAAAGAGGGGCACAGAGGGAAGAGAGAGAAGATATTTTACAGTAATTTCTTTCTTCAAACTGGAAAGAGGCCCTGAAAAACCACTGAGACCAGAACAAGGGATTAATTGACCAACCCAATATATTAATCATATTACTGACTTAAGTAGGAGCTTACAAGAAGAAAAACACAAATGGTTTCTTCCCATTGCTGGCAGCAGCCAATGGCTGTTTAGATTCCTCCAGCACTGAGCAGTTGAGAAAGAAAAATTTGTCAAGCTTTCAAGCATAGCTAAAGACTCAGCTCTCTAGCCAGATATTTTGTGTCAACAAATGCGCTCTGTTAGAGCTTCAGTTGCTCTTTAGATTCCCTCAAGACAAAAACGTTCCCTCTGTGGCACTGTTTTGCCATCTACAATGAAGCTGAACAATTCGTTCAGTATTTTTTCTGATCTGCTACTACTGAAACGAGAAAAAGGAAGCCCAGAATACTTGATACAGTCATGCTCTATTTTCATATTCTCAACAACCAGAGCTGATGAGATCATTTAACATGGGGAAGAATTTCATCATTTAACCTATCTGTACAGAAGAGGCATCTTCATCAAATGTATTTAAGAGGCAGCTCCACCCCCCCACCCACCTCCAATTTATGAAATACCTGTATGCTGGAGAATTTGGAGGGGGTTTGCAGACTCACCTTTAAAACCTTCTGTTTTCCACTTCCCTAAGAAGAACCAGAGTGTTTAAGATGCCTAAGACCTGCACAATTTTTAAAGTACACATGGACTTTTGTTTTGGAGCATAAGGCTTCCATTTGGAGCCACAGTGGCAGAATAATCAAGATTGCAATAGCTTTTCTCTCTATCCCTGCATTTCTAATATACATGGGTCCTAATTTAACTGTGTAATGCACTCATCTTAGCATTAAGTACTTAAACTTAGCTAAGCTGATTTCAGCTATGGAAGGGTTATTACGTGTTTCAGACAAGTCTTTAGAAAATAAGACTATACAATTCTGAATACCTCACTGGCTTGCTATCTTCTGCCCATGGATACTGGGTTACTACAGCCTAAAAATCCACTGCTATGCTGGGTTTGTGTCTGGCAGGGTTTTGGTAGCAGGGGAAGGGGCTACCAGTATGGCTCTTATAAAAAACTGTGAGAAGCTCCCCCAGCTCCAGGTCAGACCCAACTCTGGCCAAGGCTGGGCCAATCAGTGCCTTTGTGATAATCTACTTAAGGGAAAGCTGCTGGTCAAGTTCCTTTGTTTTTTGGAGGTCTTTTGTTTTGGAGAGGAGTGGGACATGAGAGGAACAACCATGCAGACACCCAGGTCAGAGAGGAAGGAGGCAGGGGAGGCACAACGGAGCAGCCATTCCCCTTGGGTTCCTGGTGAGATGGCAGGCTGAGGCCTTGTAGCCCTTGGAGATCAACAGCAGAGAAGAGTCCCATCTGCAGCCTGTACAGAACCCCACACTGGAGCAGGAGACTGATCCTGAAGAAAGCCATGACTCTGAGGGGGGCCCACGCTAGAGCAATCCATCAGTGGGAGGATCACAGCCTATGGAGAAGACCCACTTTAGCTGGAGAAGTTTGTGGAGAACTGTCTCCCTTGAGATGAATGCCACTTTGCCACAGGGGAGGACTGTGAGGAATTTGCCCACCAAGGGGGAAGGGCTGTCAGAAACAACACTGAATGGACTGAGACTGACAGCAACCCCCATTCCCTGCCCCTCTGCATCGATGGCAGGGTAAGGGAAAGGTGTATGTATTTAAGATTTGGTTATATTTTTTATTGTCCTACTGTGATTCAATTGGTGAATTGGTGGTGGGTTTTGTTTAAATTAAATTGATTGTTTTTCCCATGTGGAGTTTCTTTTACCTGTGACCATATTTGGTGAGTGAGCCCTTCCTGTCCTTTAGTCTCAACTCTTGAGCCTTTCGTTGTATTTTTCTCCTCCCCATCCCAACGCAGGGGTGGGTAGGAGAGAGCGATGGGGCTGCATGGTGCTTTATTGCCAACTGGGTGGGCACAAACCATGACAGCTACCATGGCAGCACAGATAGCTTAGTTTGAGCTAAGCACAGGGAACACAAGCTGGAAAGAGGAAGGAAAAACTCAAAACCATATTCATCATCTTCGTTCCTTCCAATGTTACACATTCCCGCCCTAAGACACCAACAATAAAAGGGAAGCAAGAAAAAAGGGCTCTCCTGCCCACTGCTTAGATGCTCGGGAGCATAACAGGTAAAACCATGAAAAACGTCAAAGATGTTTCTAGAAATAAACAAATATATATGTACATGTATACATTTCCTTAAGGTTTTGCCACCTTAATTTTTTTGAAGCATCTAGCACTTTAAATTGAAATCAGATATTTGGCATGGGGACATCTTTGCTTTTGATGTATTTCCCCAGGGGCAACTTTCAGAAAGGCAAAGAATGCACAACAGCCAGGCATTATTTCTACCTTTTGGAGCAAAATTTGCTGCTCCTGTGCTTTTAAGTACAGTCATCAGCACACATCTGCCAATCCACGTGCATTAAGGAAGACTTTCTAAAGTGTCAACAAATTTAGCTTGAGGCCTTCTAGCAGCAACATACTTGATTTTATCAAGATGGTATGGGAGAAACATTTCCTAAACTATTTCAGAAAACAAAACAAATAAACAAAAACCTACCTCCAAAAAAATAAACCAAATACAAAGCTGAGCTTTCAATGCCACAGCATTTGACTTCAGGGAGTATGCAGAACGACTTGAGTACAGAAACAAAATACCTAAAATCTGAAAAGGGCAACATATCCAAACCAACAACGATGGACTTTGTTTCTGCCACACTCAGGCAAACACTCTCCAGAGAAGTTCATGTCAAGACACGTCAAGAACAAAAGCAGAGCAGAGATGTATGTCAAGAATGAAAAGCTTCTCCTGTTTTCTCTTAAGGTCTCTATATCAATATGGATGCTGGAATCTGAAAATAAAAAATGCAAGCACTCCTTTCAAGTTTTCTTTATTCTGAAAAAGTATTATTCTTTCAACATCTGTTAATCAAAAAAAAATGGAAAGAAAACTGTGTGCACACAGAGCTCCAATTCTCTATAACAATTTATGTTTAAAAAGCTCCTTGTACACAAACCCCAGCATATATGTAAGTACCAAGATGGCAGCAAGTCTATAATCACACTTAAGTAACTTTAATTAAAACTGAAATATAATGCCAGTGAATGTCAATTAAAACATGGAGAAATACCTAGAAGCACATTAACTTCTGTGCCTATGCGTGAATTTAAACTGAATGGAAACAGTTGCATTAATGTTGAATGCTGAGAAAGCAGTTCATTTTTTTTGCAAGGTGTGCTTTTTCAGGTTGACGTGGGGATAAGGGAAGAGATATGACTACAACACCTCCAGAGGGATGTACTGAAAAAAGTAATCTCTTTTAAACATTAAAATGGTCATAGTCAGAAAACTTCTATTTGCATCAGAAACCAATTTTGTTACTAAACAACCAGTGTGATAATTACAGGAAATTAACATAATGTTTGAAAGTAGCATATACAGTTATATTTTTATATAATTCCTATATGTAGATATATGGTGTGTACCTCTTGGATCAGAAAGTTTCAATTCACTTTTGCCTTTCCAAATACAAAAAAGCAATAAACATTTTTAAAAGGTGAAGTTCCAAGAAGCAGTGTACCCCGTGGGCAACTATGGAGTTACGCAAGTAGCTTAGTATTCTTGTGTACTTCTGTAGTAACCTAAAAACAATAAACACTTTTTAGGAAATACATGCCAAGTATCAAAAATGTTCTCTCCCCTCCACTTACATATATAGGTCCCTGCCTGTAAATAAGAAAAACAGATGAAATTCATAAATATCTAATAAAGAAAATTGGTATGTTAAAAAAATTAAGATTTCTTTTAAAACAGATGTGGCTAGAAACTCTTATTTGTTCAACAATCTCTCTTTGCTTTAACTGTAGGTATTTGTGTGTGCATACACGCACACACGCATTTTGCTCTCATGGAGAGTCAGACTGCACTAGATTTCTAAACCAGGTCAAAAATAGCCATCTGTGAACAGATTTTGATGATCTGGAAAATGAGATTTTTACATGACCTGTTCTTAATCTAAGCCCTTGCCTGACAGCCTCTTTCCACGTGAAATGATCATCACATTAGACGACTCGGGGAAAGCACTTCCTCAACAAAACAGTACAGATGACCCGGGCCTTATCAATAACCCCAGAGCAACTTGAGACCACAGCTAGCGCTGCTTCACCAAGTAACCAGCAAGGAAGCAAAGCACACCGCATTACAACTTTTTAGACAAGAGCATCACAGGGAAACCCACTTCACTTCAGGGCAATGAGCATCAACCCCAAACCCTTTGGCACTAAACTGATGACCACCACCTGTTGACATCTCTGTGACAAAAGCTACTTATACCTACTTAGACCTAGTACTTCTAGCGGAGCTTTAGTGCCTTCGCAGCCTAGTGACAGGTACATTTGGCATCCATTCAAGCCTCTTCTGCACAATCCACCACACGGTGCCATACTAGTACACTACCACCCTTACCCTTCCCATGATTAAACTTACTCTATACCAGTTAGGAACCTTCATACAGATCTTCCTCTGATCTGAAACCTACTCTGAGACACCAAAAAACAGGCCTTTCTATCAGCTGTAACAATAGCTACACCTAATCAACTACAGCCTCCGTGGTGAACAGACTCAGACCTATCACTCAGAATGGCTAGTAGACAAATTCCCTCCTTCCTATACGTGTGTCATCAGACATCCCAGTTCTCCTTCTTCAGCCCTGAAGGTCCAATAAGCGATCCAAATACCCTGCCTTTACTGTTCTGGGTATAGCAGAAGCAGCTGAGGGTATTTTCACTGAAGAGCCGTAAGAAGCTGCAGGCTGACAGTCTGACTTTTCTTTTAAGAGGCAAGGAACACCGAGAAGGCTCAAAAGATCTTGTCATGATCTGAAATACTTCAGTGCTTACAGCACAAGGGCTGTTAATCAAATCCCAGGGCTGAGGGGAAAGGTGTCTATGCAGTAAGTTCTATGAGAGCTGCTTGCAAAATTAAGATTTTAGTTTGTCCAAGAGAAGAAGCGTAATTCTCCCAAACTCATTAACGTAACTGGTTGTGTGCTACTTGCCAATATCGTGGCCTAACAGCAGGAATCTGGTTTTTCTAAAGACTCCCTTAGGATGGTAACTTAATCCCACAAAATAAAAAATGTACAGTCCAGCTGCTTTTTAACAAGACTGAAGCTATTTTGTGTAAAAGGATTCTTTGAAGAGATCATTTTGAAGTGGGATACTGCCAGAATAAAGGTGTCCTCAAGGAGTTTTCATTTGAATTCAGTTTTCCTGTGGCACTCTGGGGTTAGTATTCCTAGTTTCTTTGATGTGACTTTCTTGTATTTTTGCAGAAAAATTGATGCATTAACCAAACTGTGTCTTTATCTGTGCTGATACAACATTAGACTCAGCTCCCCACGTATGATTTTTCAATCCAGCCTGTATTTTGAAGATGATACTTTGCATCAAGACATCTCATGCAACTTCCCACTTGCATTTGATAGGGTCTCGTGAGGTTTTTCCTACCAGTTTCAGTCATGTAAGGCCTAGCTACGGGTTGTTCTGTGCCTTGAATTTTGACCTTCATTTAGATTGATGGCTTACACAGTTTTCATAAGTTTTTGGTTGTTGAGATGGGGTTTTTGGGGGTCTTGCTCAGCTTGGCTTTTGGTTGTGTTTGTTTGGGGGTGTTTTTAAAGAAGAAAATCAGCGTCCTAAAGTTACAGAAGACCTGCTCTCCGCAAAGTTTCAGTCACTGAACATCTGTTGTGGGAGGCCATGAGAGGATTCAGACTGCAGGAGGGGCAGAGTAGCTGAGAGGAAGTAACTTTAAACAGACTATTCCATCATGGAGCCGCTCTGGGCAAACAGCGAGCAACTTCAGCTATTTTTAGAAGACCAGTATGAGACAGGAAATACAAGCAAATGATTTACAACACCAAATGAGACGTGACCAAAATCCAATAAGAATTCAACCACTCCCTTTTGAGAGTTTTTGTACTTCAGGATAATTTAAGAGGGTTGCTCTATAGTAAGGAGTCTAGGAGCTAAAGAACAAAAGTAAATGTCCTCAAAGACATCAGCATAAGCAAAAAAGTTTCTGTGAAAATAAGCATCTATTTTTCCTGCCTTCATTTATATTATTCACACAAAACCAAAAATAAAAAGACAATTTTAATCTATGTACATCCCTTTTTTTTTTTACTGTAGATCAAAAAGCTATTACCTATGTGAAAAAACCCAACAAGCAATGATGCCCTCTCTCTTCCAGGACATCAATCACAATCACTTCTATGACAATAAGTGACACTAAAAACTTTTATAGTAACATGAAAAATACAAATCTGCCAAAGGTTGTGCTTTGCTCAGATTAAAAATCAGTCACAAAAGTAGCGATTGCTGAAAAGTTGAAGCTTTACCAGCAATGTTAAGAAACCATAACTGTTTCCTCTAATGATTCTGACCACAATTGCTATTCCTTCAAAATTATTTATTTAGAAATGTCTTCACTAGCCAGTTTCACAGCATCAAGTTTAGATTAAGTTCAGTTTGGCCCTCTGGCCACACAGCATTCAGAACCAAATAAAACCCAGCTATTGAGAAACAGGGTGACTCAGAGCACAGCAGTTCAAGGTAATCTTGAAAACCACCTAAGATTTAGGAATTAACTAAGCAAAGGATGTCTTCAGAACACTCTTCCTACTACAAAATTAATCATCATAAGGAAGAGAAAAAGGTTTCGAAATCTCCCCAACTTGCTTTACTTTAGCCTTTCTTCAAAAAGAGTGAAAATAGGTACTTCTACAGAAGACCAAATTCATTTTTCCATGTAAAGAACCAAACTCAGAAACAGCCTCCTCCGAACTTGCAGTAATTCGCAGCTTCTCTTAAACCCATTAACAGGCAACACTACAACTACTTCAAACTTGACATGGTCTTGATATTTCTTTAGTCCACATATACCTTGTGTGTTCCTTCATACACACTAAGGAGCATTGAATGTACTAAGGAACAATGCAATAGGAAATACTTTAAGAAAAGCATGATCATAACCAGTTCTCAGATTATGTGCTTATAGATAGTTTTTGAATGAAAACATTAATTTAAGGAAAATCATAACTTTCTAGATGCAGTCTCAGGGGGCTGACAAACCCTATATTGCAAACACACCTCTGTACTGAACAGGCTAGGACTTTACAAAAAAAAAAAAACAAACCACCCACAATATTTGTTTTGCTTTAATTACTGGATCTTCATTTACAATGCACTTTTTCCAGCAGAGTGAAACAAAAGTAAATTGCACTTGGTCATTCAAAGGTTGGTGTCTTATATGGTCTATAAGTCATTTTTTCCATGCTGATGAACTCTGAAAACAAGTTATCTCCAAGAAAGATTTATCTCACTGTTGAATAGTCTGTATTGCACAGATACATGCTGACAACACACAATATTTTACATAGATGCTGCTAATTTCTTGTGGTTAGCTTGCAGTCCCATTAATCAAATGAAAACAGTACACTCTCCTTACAACATTTTAAGATACTTAGAAGTATCTGAGCTTGACTAACAGAGAAATCACTTAGTACTTGGCAGCGCTGTGCAATTAAACTCTTAGGACTGCAAATGAGCGAAGATACACTGCAACTGATCTACAGACCTACTGATCTCTTTGTGGGGAAAGAAACCCTGGACAACGTGCCTCTACTCTGAAGCCCAGACTGCCTTAACTACTGCCACCACACAGTTTGCCTCAAGAATTTCTAGAAGCAGCTAGTTACAGAACATCCACACACTGACAAAACTGTACTGTCACCATCCAAGATCTTAAACATTCAATTTGCCATGTCAGCTGGCTTACTAAATAATTTTTTTATAAACACATCAGCACAGGATTTGACTTGTTGCTAAAATAAAAATTTCAATTAAAAAAATATAGCTGAAGACAAACTGATAGGGAGCAAAAGACAACGTCAGCTACCACTGTCCACTCTTTGCAGACTTCTTCCGAATGCTCTGACATGGTGAGCTGTCACCTCCACTCAGTCTCTCTGCAAGCCCAACAGCACAGTTCCTCTAGGTCTAATGGGGCTAGGCAGAGAGACATGCTAAAAGTCTTCTGCTGGGACTGCATGAAGATAACGTATGTTGACATAAATTCAGGCAATAACTTATCTCCAAAATGCAAGCATTTCTATGTAATTCTACCTGCTCAGTTTCTTAATTATTTCTTGTTTTCAAAGAACAGAAGTGTTTTTCCCTACTCAAGTATTAAGTAGACTTCAAGAAAAATGGGTGTATTTTGATAGGACTTTATGATAGTACCTTCTCTTCATAAATCAGAAGCAGCTAAAAGCTCTCTCTAAAAACAAACTGTGCCATCCCACCTTATAAGAACAATACATACAACATTCAGTTAACCTCTTATTACTTCCAGATTCCAATTTGGCATTACTATTGTTATTATTATATAGACATTATTTCTTTAAACAATCCATTTTCTCCCTGGGTTCTTGTGAGGAATATTCCTTCCCCCACTCTGGTCAGTGCTCCTTCAACACCCTCTACTGCTAAAGTGGTCATTTAAGACAGTCAATAGCAGTCAGACTGTTCGACTAGCAAGCTGAGCTATATTGGACAAGCTATGTTTCCATCCCCCTAAGGCACTTTTGCTGAGACAAAAGGCAACCAAAGGTTTCTTCACAAGCAGAAAGAAGAAATGACGATGTTAGAATGCACCGATGGCCAGAAAAGTGTTTAGCAACAGAAGCCTTAACAACATCCTCAAGTATTTTCAGACCTGTTGACAGCAGAGCAACAGTTAGCTAGTATGTGACAGGGAAAGTAAAGTAGTACCAAAGAAGGGAAGAAACAATTTTGCATCCAAATAGGCCACTTCATTCTGGAGTGAAGGGAAAAAGCAGAAATCTAAAACATTAAAATTGTTTCTTTCAGTTTCATACAAATTAAAAAGTATTACTAAGCTTCTTTGCTTATGACTTACAGCATAATAGTAATGTTTCTTCTTTCCCAACATTGTTCATTCTTCGCAGTGTTGAAGCCCATGAAAGTCTAAAGCATGTATATGAACAGACTTAAGCTTAAGTCTCTGAAAGTTTCTGGAGTTGCAAGCTAACAGCATACCAGATTATTTTTAAATACGAGCTGTAAAGTTGTACCCACAGATCTAGGACAGTGTATAGGACTGACTGACCAGTGTTGAGCAAAACAAGCTGTAAAAAACAAACAAGAAATCAGCCATCCAAGTTCCTGGTCCCCTGAGAGGTGGCGGCTACAGGAGGAATCTTTCAAGTAAATGAAGTTCACATGCACGAAAGAATACCTAAACATTCACTTGCTCTTGCTTGACCTGAAGTCACAGGATCAGGTCCCCACCTCACAGTTTACAAGCCAATTCACTTTGGATAAAGCTTTAAATCAACACACTCATCTCCACACCAAAGTAGTAACTGCCAAAATACAGGCTCATCTTGTCTTCCAGAGGAAGTCAATGCAGTAGGAGTAAACAAACTTCAAAGAAACACAAATCTGTTTTATTTCAGTGATTATTCTTCCAGAAATGGGAGTAAGATTCAAAAATAAATTGTCTGTAGATAGTCAACGAGAGGCTGAGTGTTTTTCAAAACTGCCAATTATTTTTGGAAGTTGGGCATTCCCTATGAGCTGCTCATACACACCCACAAAGTTCATCCAAAGTTTAATTTTTAATGTGTCCAGTTAGACACCACATGCATCTGTCTCACAGAGAATGAAAGGAAAATTAACTTTCTGAACTAATACTTACAACAGTTGTTAGTGTCTGATATCTGTAAGAATCAGCTGAAAATTTGAGGCAGATCAAGACCACCAAAAAAGCTTCACAAGGAAACCTCATTGTTTGAACTTTGTAATAATCTCATTTCCTACCCCAGTGGTCTGCACCTTCTCCTGCTTCATGAGCATTTTCCTACAAAAACGCTGCTAACAAGTTACAAGATGGGAAATAATGCTTTTTCAAAAGATCCAGAATCAAAGTTTAATTTGGAATATTAACCCATCTTTCCTTCTACTCTAGCTTTCGTCTATGGACTATGAAAGTGTTTAAAACCATTTATTTCAGCAACTTCCAATTCTCCACCCTGTCATAACCCCGAATTGTTCTCAAGGTACAAACCAGTCATTGCTTCAACAGATATTCCTATGATTCAACATTCTGCACAATTTAGACGCCTGCATTAGCATCCTCTGTTCACACAGGAGGCTCCTGTGTGAGAGGATTCAGGGCACAAACATAACTGGTTTTCTGAACCATAATTTGAATGAGTTCCTCTTGCTGTTCCATTGTCTAGATAGGGAGCCTGGCTAGCTCACATCAGTGAGTACAGGTTAAGTTTGTACAACCACACAGTACATATTTTCCCCTCTCTCTTCCTATTTCTGATGTAGCCACCTCACATTTTCTGCATGGCTAGTCTTTCAGACTGCAATTTCACCACAATGAACCATCAACCCTAAAATCTTCTAGTATCAAGATAAAGAACTTCAAGAGCCTTCATAACAACAACGGTATTGCACAATAGGGACTGGAAACTCTGCCACTGTTCTAATGTTGTTTGAAACATCTACCAAATCTTGACTCCATCAAACATTTCCAGGTACAGATAATTCTGCAAGGAAAGTTTCTGCACCAAATACTTCAAGTCTGATTCAAGTATCATGATAAAAGGCCATCCGTGTTAACAACTGTTGTTATTCATGTTTCACAAAGTTCAAGCTACTACCACAATTGCAATGTAGTTTTTGTTCTCAACAGCATAATAAGAGAAGCCCAAGTTTAAGCTAGATGTACTTCAGCACACTGACCTACTTTAAATTCACCTGCCTTATAGACAATTCCTTGCTAGTACCAAGAGTCCTGAATTTAATAAGCTAATTTCAGTGGGACTCCAATAATGTATCAGTTACCATGACTATAAAACATTTTTCAATATAATGATGCTGCTGAACTCAAACAGCAACCAGGGGGCAGAGGGGAAGCATGTAACTGGTAAGCAAGGCTTCAACCTGCAGCGCAATTTATTTTTAAGCAAGATTTCCAATGGTGACTAATCTGATCGCCCTGAGAGGGAGAATATCACATGAATCTTGTCCTGAGGAACAAACCTAACCAAGAATGACTCATTGGGCAGGCAATGTGATGAGAACCAAATGCTACTTTATTCAACTTCAGCAACTATAGGAAGAGGAAAAAAAAAACCATTTACTTCAGTCCTCAGCACTGAGTACTGATAACACAGGCACAACAGTGCAGAAAAACAAGCAAGAAGCTGAGAACAGTCATTTATTTATAAGCAGTGATCAAAACCACAGAGTTCAGAAGTTAGTGTAGCTGTGTCTACCTAAACCATGTTACTAGTATAAGCAGCTGAGATTGAAGAAACATCTAAGCCAAAACCACACAATACTCCCCTGTAATTTCTATAAATGCTCCTATGATTAAAATCCATGTTTACTGGGAATTGTATAACTTTCCATGAAATGTCTGCAATCCAGCTGGTTTTTTATGCAAAGCATAAAGCAGGGTATTAAAAATTGAAAGTGACCTACTTTCCTTTTCTAACCTATGCAAACTGTTAAAATGATGGAACTCAATCAATGCTAGTTTTCTTTTATTCTTCTAGTTTCGGTTTACAAGTTAGTCATACTAGCTGCAAAAAAAAGGGGTGAGCAAGACATATTGCCTGTAAGGCATTCTTGAAATGTTAATTATTTTGCATACTTGCTACTAGTGACAAAGCACAATTCATTTACCTATGCAGAAGTGAGGTAATTCAAAAACATGACAAGAGGGATGGGTGGCAACTGCTCATTCACAAGTTCTGCTTTTAAAAGCATGTTCAGTTCACAAATCTAACATAGCAGAAACCTACTCTGAGTTTGCTTCAGGAGCAGAGGCCCAGCTGTAGTGAGCACTGCACCAACACAGAAGACATACTCTTTCTTGAAATGTTTAAGCCTACGCAAACATTCATATGCAATAAGGGAGGATTAAGCTTTAAAAAGGGAAGGGCAGGTGAAGCATATTGGTCAGGATAGAGGTATAAAGGCACACCATTCCCAAACATAAGGCAATACAAAATAGAAATGTGATGTTAAACTTAATTAAGAAGTCTTACACTGAAAATTTTGCAAATGAAACCGAGGTTGACCTTCCCAGTCTTGGGCTGACACAATTAGTGACAACAGTTTGCTTTAATGACAGAGGCAGAGCAAGCACTGTGACCAAGCTTAATCCTCAGTTCAAGGACCACTAAGGACAACACACCCAAGTGAGTTTCAACTCACAGCTTTGAATCCACAGTTACGTGCTGCAACTACTCCATCACCAAAAGCCAAAAAACTCAGAAAACCTTGCTCAACCCTGTCCTCAGTAGTTTACAGAACACATCAAGCAGGCAAACTGATAACGTGCCCACACACACATCAACTTATTCATTCTTCAGAGCCAAACAGAAGCGATATAACACACACTCATGTTTTCCTTGCAGATACAGCATGTACTAGTTTTTATCAAAAATTCCAAAATAAAAGCAGGAAGTCCCTTCATATTTATTCAGAGGGTCAAGTGAAGCTATGGTATCACACACAGTAAGTGTCAATAAGTATCTATAGGCTAAGCTACACCTGTGGAATATGTGCTTGTCTTTAATTTCCTGAAACCCCTGTGCAAATTACAGCTTTCAAAAGAATGGCAGACTGGAGACAGGGAACGCTTCTGATAGTCGTTTGTAAAATGAAGCTGATTTCTGGATTGTATCACACACTTTCACTGACCGTAAGAAAGTTCTTCACTGACATTACAATAAGCAGCTGCAAATTTAAAGCATGTAAATAGACATGCCTTTCCAAAGACTATTTGTTGGATAAAAAGATGCCCATCTTTACCTTTTAGGGTAGAACACAAGTTACATACAGTAGAACCACACAAATCCACATGCATGCTGTAGTCATTAGTCCTAATGCTGGGGGATGGGGAAGAATACATCAGGCTTTTATCTACTAAAAAAGACTAAAGCTTCTTTACAAAGGTCACCCCGGAATGGAAAGCCATTCAGCTTCAATTAACCCTTTACTCATTCCATGTAGTTTCAAAAACGGTCCACTTGTTTTTACATAGCAACACCACACAGCAGACCTATTCTGTGGAAGAAGTTTGTATTCCATGCAAGAAGTTACTCTTCTGGTTGAAGATCTGGATTCCATCCCAGTACTGCTGCAGACTCCATCTGTGATTGTGCATAACAAATCACGCAGCTAACTTCCATAGTTGAACTCCCTCCCTCTCTAGCACTTCATGTTCAAAATGCAACTTCAGATCCCTCAGATGAAAGACAATGCCGCGGTATTGCATTAGAGTATGTGCAAATGCAATGGCATGAGATGCTGCAGAAACTGCATTTGAGGGCTAGCTACAAAGAGGCCAGCAAAGCCAACGCATCCCGACCGACATGCGTTACACCAATGGACTCTTGTGCAGCAAGTAAAGATCAACATCCTCTCGGTCTGGGAAGCCTCTTGCCTACTTACATAACAGCACAAGAAAGAGGGAATCAAACACAAACTAGGATTTACCGACACAGAGTAGGAGAAGACAAAGCATCTGGTCCTTTTGTTAGAAGGCAGACAAATGGCTTCCACTAACTACGACAGAAAATATCTTATTGTTACCATTGTATACTTCCAGCAGTACTGTCACATATATAAAGAGGAAAAAATGGCTCCCAAGGCTTTATTGTGGAAAGAACACCAATTCAGGCACGAAAAATAGTATTGTAACAGCTGCAAAGCAACCGTGCAAAAAATGCTACATGATGAAAATTACTTTGATAGGACAGACACTCTTCATGGGAAGCCGCCTGTACCAAAATAGAGGGGCAGAGGAACTCCAAGTGGTAAGCAGTTAATCAGTGCTTCTGTTCTGTGTGTCTAACACAAGCAGAAGCCCAAGAACAATTCCCACCGAGGCCTAAGTTCACCTCTACACAGTCCAGCACCGTTACATCCTAGATAACAATGTCATAACCACCACCCTGCTACGAGCTACAGATTTACGAGGCCCAACAAAAGACATCTTCTACCTTTCCAGAAGATGAACCATTTGTGAATAGGAAAATATTCAGCACAGGAAAGCATCTGTTCAGACTTCTGCAAATCTTTTGAAATACTTGACTAGTGGCAGCTTCTGCAAAAGAACTACTTGTTATCTCCAGTTCTAACTTGCTCTCTAATTAAAGTAATCCCATTGTAAATTTGGAAGTGAAGCAGTGGGTACACCTGCAAGTGGGAGAACAAATCTGAATTTACTATTCAACCAAAGAAATTGCCTACAAAGATAAGTAAAAAAAAAAAAAAAAAAAATCACTCTTTAAAAGAAATATCTACTTAGGTGACAACATTCTGGGTCACTGTTATTTGCTTATTTTCTGAGAGTTTTTACAGTCATTAATCAGATTTTGTCTCCTTTGAACACCAGACATAACAGAACAGGTTTCTGTAGTAAGATGTTCTTAGCACATACAGGATATTCCTCCAGTGCAAGACAGCAAACACTATTTAATAGCATAAAATTGGTAGGAAAGCTCAAAGGTGAATATTATAACAAATTTTTAATATTAACTGAATGGCAAGTTAGTGCCTCTTGCTTTCTTGAATTCCACCACAGTCATTCTGCTCCAAAAGACAAGAAATTTAAGAGGAGGGTTTTAAGTAGGGAGCAATGATCTCCTTACCCATTTCAGTGACAGTGTACCTTCACAGCCACTTGAAGCCACCACAAGCCAGCTGACTGCTCTTTGACCAGTTTCCCCCACATGGCGCAGCCACACATGTTCATGTGCTATGTGAAACCATTTTGCAGAAAGGATCACATCAAGCCAGAACGGACCTTATGCAGCCTTATGCAGCACATCTGAGCTTCCTAACACAATCACACTGCAGACCCTTGCAAGAGGTGGGGCAGGAATGAGCATGAACAGGACAGAGTTTGTGCAACTTTAGATACTTATTTCAAATAGGTTTACGGGATGCATGCTCTTGGAAGTTTGAGGCTGCAGTCTCACAACTATTACAGGCTCACTTCCCAAGGCTACTCCTACTAGTGTTGCTCTACAATGCCATCATCTGAAGACTTACTCAAAAGCAGTAAAGCCTCTGACAAAGAAAAACCACTCTACTTACAAAAAAATCCGGTTCAATCAGTCATCATTCTCTCCAACCCTCTGCTTCCTGACCACCATTTAATGCTCTCTGCTGGTTAGTCTCCTCCACTTACTTTCCTGTTGAGCCCTCTTCCTTCAAATAACTATTCATCCAGCAAAGTTTTCCAGACCTAACAAGAACTTTCTCTTTGACTTAGATAGAAAGCAGTGAAGAAAGCAAATCTATGTAAAACAGTAGTAAATCTTGACCATTCCACAGTGCTTAAGCCCAAATAAACTGATTTAAACTTGTTTTTTCAAGGCATTCTTTGACAGTCAGCTTGTCTACTCCCACTTATCCTTCCCTTCATCTGAATTACCACTGTGATTGAAGCTTACATAGTACATCATCTCTTTCAGGAGGTCTCTTGCTCCTTACCAAAATGAAGTCTAAAATACAATCAAGAAACCCTTAAGATAATCACTTGCGGTCTACATCAAGGGCATCCACACCCTACACACTCCCAGTAACATTTATGCTCCATCTGGGAAGTATTTTTCTCAAAATGATATTTCCTATAAGTTTCTGGGTGCATGTGTTACATCTAATTCTGTAAAACCACATACTGTCAACTGAAGAGGCTGTGTCACTGGCTCTCCATCTCCAACACTTTCCCTGAGGGCAAATATAGCTACCTATTGCCTCTACTTGATCAGCAAACTGAAGTTTGGCATGGTGGGGCTATGAGTTAGTTCTTACATTAGGTCAGCAGGAACAGTCAGCTCCCCAGCTGCCTGCCAACCACTGCACTCAGAGGGCAGAAGTAGCAGAGACAATACACAGCAAGTGAAGTGTGCCCCATTAACACAAATCCCTCCAGCTATATTCAAATCCAGCTATGGAGGAGACATACCAGAATCACTGCATTAACAAACATGCTCATTACAACTCCTACCATAAAACCAAATTTCCCCTCCTGAACAGCACATTTATTCACTCTGATACACATGGAAGCTGAAGGTAAGCAGACCTATTAGACTTTATTAAAAATACTGTCTTGAGATTATTCACAACAGCTGTTTCCTCTTCAAGCTAGAGGAAAACAGATGGCAACATAACAAGAGCTAGATAATTTTTAAAAATTAACTCTAAAACATGACACTTGTACAGGATGTCTTCCACTCATGCATCTCCAAATGGGATAGTAAAAAAAAAAAAATGCATGCCAAATGTTGTCTTGCTAGTAGAATATATAACAGCTTGATAGCATAATTAACATATTAAAAACAAGGGCAGAACAAAGAATACACCAAATTGCACAGAAAAGCTGCAGGCTGCAGAGAACCCTAGATCACAAAGCTGCTGCTGTGTATTTCCTAGAAAAACAATCAGGAAAAAACCTCAAAGTTTATCTCTTCTCTCAAACACCTATAAAGCCTGACAGCATCAAGATAGTGCAATTACAAGTGTGGAGAATAGGAGAGTATTCTTTTTAATATTGACTAGCAACATCAATCAAGATCTATGGGGTGGAAAATAGCAAGAAAAATATTTTAAGTTGCACTAATTATCCCCGTGAACATAATGAAGGGATTTTATTCGTCGGTCTGGCATCAACTGCAGCTCATCAACTGAATTTCATGCACATTCCATACACTCAAGAGTAGAATTTAAGAAACTATAAATACATCACTGTAACATTATAAACATAGGTTGAGGGAGACCACATATTATTGAGCTACCGCATGTTAAAACATCTGTTTACAAGTTTCCAAAAATTCCTACCAAAACAGCAGTATTTTTGGACAAACAGCAATGAATATTCAGTTGGTTTTTCCTTCTGCTCTAAACTGGTCCTGTAGAAGGAACAAGTTTGGACAGAAATGAAAGCTATGCTTCTCACCACTTACTTTATGGAAACACAGTTTAGGGTAAGTGAAGAGTTTCTCTTTTTTCTGATATGCTTAGGGCTGAAATGCAGTATGCAGTAAACCCCAGAACTACCAACCCAGATATCAGCATCTACTAATGTCTATTAGACTCACATTTAGAGTAGTGAAGAAAACAATGCATTTTTCTGGGCAGACTCTTCCCTGGAAGTAACTACTCGGTTTAGCGTACATTGAAGAACTTAAAAGGGGCATCTTTTTTCCCCAGCAGAAGAATTTATTTATTTTAAAAGCCAATGAAGTAGTCTCTGCCAATCCAAACATTTTTCTAAACCCCACTGAAGATACACAGAGAAATACTCCCACTTCTACCCTCCTATTCCATTAACATGACAGATATGAGCCTCCACCACCTACTCTATCAACATTTCTAAGTAACTAGTAATTACACAACCAGGGCAGTTCGACACCAGCTTTACAGCAACAGCAATATTGGTCCAGAAGAACACCTTACATGTGAAAATATTTTATGTGCACGTATCTATTCACCCCCACCAAGCCTGCCCCCCAAAAAAACCCCAACCAAAAAACAAAACAACACACATAAGTTGTGCCAGATGGCTAGCGCTTTAGGAAGCAGAGATGGTCCTAAACTCACCTCTGGATAAACTCAACCATATCATTGACAGCATACGGTTCCTGTGATTCTTCCATCTATAATGTTTAACTGTAGTAATTGATAGCCAATATGCCTAAAACTGTTGAGTTTGTGGTCAGTAAAGCATATATATACACACTGAAAAAAATGTTCTCCATAATAATATATAGCAAATAGTAATAAAACATACTACTGGAGAAGTGGGCCCATCTGAACCTCATGAGGTTCAACAAGGCCAAGTGCAAGATCCTGCAGCTGGGTCAGGGCATTTCTCGCTATCAGTATGGGCTGGGGGATGAATGAATGAAGAGCAGGCCTCCGGAGAATGACTTGTGGGTACCGGTGGGTCAAAAGCCAGACATGACTCAGCAATGTGCACTTGCAGCCCACAATGCAAACTGTATCCTGGGCCACATCAAAAACAGTGCGGCGAGCAGGTTGAGGGAGGGGACCCTGCCGCTCTGCTCTACGCTGGTAAGAGCCCAGCTGGAGTACTGCCAGCTCTGCAGTCCTCGGCACAAGAAAGGCATGGACCTGTCAGAGCGGGTCCAGAGGAGTGCCACAAAAACAGTTAAGAGAGATGGAGCACCTCTGCTATGAGGACAGGCTGAGAGAGTTGGGGTTGTTCAGCCTGACAAAGAGAAGGCTCTGGGAAGACCTTATTGCAGCCTTTCAATAATTAAAGGGGACCTATGAGAAAGATGGGGACAGTCTTTTTAGCAGGGCCTGTTGCAACAGGACAAGGAGCAAAGGTTTTAAACTAAAAGAGGGAAGATTGAGACTAGACATAAGGAAGTAATTTTTTACCATGAGGGTGGTGAAACACTGGCCAAGGTTGCCCAGAGAGGTGGTAGATGCCCCATCCCTGGAAACATTCCAGGTCAGGTTGGATGGGGCTCTGGACAACCTGATCACTGCAGGGGAGTTGGACTAGATGACCTTTGAAGGTCCCTTTCAACCCAAAGCATACCATGCTACTACACACATAGTATCATCATTTACTGTATAATACATATCGCAATAATTATAACACATTATATATTTTATATTGTATAACCATGTTATATAGAGATATATAAAAACTCTTGAAAACTTTCAAGCAGCTTTTAACTCTGAAACTGTTCAGCTGACATTTTGGGAACTTTAATTTCATTTCTCACAGTACTTATTCTGCTGGTTTCTGACACAGCTTTATCTGAGTTAGAGGGTTTTATTCTTCTACAAGCATAATCAAATATCGTATGATCTAGTTAAAGATTAGCATCCTAAGTACATCTGAAGTGTCTGGAAAAGTGAAATTGTTTGGAGTATTAAAAACCCAAGCAGCAAAGAAAACAATTACAGAAAAAAAGATGTTTCCTTCCATGCCATTTTGTCTTTCTGACCTCCATTCTAAGGGTAGAAGACTGGATTTTGCAACTTGACCACCACGTTATTCAGCATATATGTGATCTCAAGCAAGACAGCAAAGTCTCAGACATGCTCATGTACACTCTAGCTATGACTGAATCAACTTCCTCTATTTATGGAAAGTGGGTATTAAATTAACTCTTGCCTTGGCATTTATCACCTACAAGCTTCATTCTCAAATTCACGGGATATCCTCTGTCCAGCACAGTCTGCCATTCCAACTAAGTTGTGTAACTCCTGCTGGCATGGCTAACCAGAAGTTGACGCATGTCCACATTGAAGAGGAAAAAACACCCCAAAAATCGTTAATCTCTTGCAAACCGTAAGAGTCAAGCAAGTTGTGTTGAGACTGCCGTTCCCCGTTATCAGACCCACGAACAGACTCCTTTAAATGGTATCTATTCCCTTAGTTTGCTCCCTTTTGTAAAGGCAAAGTAAATGTAAACACATATATCCAAATTTGTCTTGTAGATTAGAAGCTGAATTTCTACTCTTAAGCACAGACCCTGCCTTGTTTTCTTCAGGAATCAGAGGTAATAAATGCTGTCAGTCAAGCTTACATTCGAAAGGAAAGAGATGAGGCACATGTACAGTTGACAACTGCAAAATAACCACCTAAAATAAACCTGCCAAGGAATCCAGCTACAGTGTACTTGCAGGAACAAGGACGCTCATTTAACAACCAGCTTCCTTCCTTATTCCTTTGCTCCCCTGACAGATCCCCATTAAAAATGTTTTATGAAAATCACATATATCATGTGGGTTCTCACTTGTTATCATTTAAAGGTGCAAATTACCAACAGCTCACACCCAGTGGAAGATGTCTACTGAATAGATACTACAGCTCTGTGGTCTTCCCAGCAGGGAGGAAAAAGCTACTTAACCAGATAAGCATGTTCTTTCAACTTCTCTCCACTTCCACCTCCTTGCTGTACCCTTCAGCTCAAAGGAGTACCTCATCTAACCTAGACAGTGCCAGAATCAACACTGCTCTTAAGTAAAACACCTCACATAAAACCCCCATACTAACAGAAAAGCCACACTATAAAACCGTCCACGCTGCAAGTGCTGTCTCCTTATAGCTTTGCTTAACTTGATTCCCTGTTGCGTCCCTGCTCTTACGCAAGCAGGATACCTTTAAACATACAGGAATGCTTGCTGTCCTGCAGCAAGGAATTGCTAAACTAACACAGGGTAGACTTCACGTGCATCTTAAGTGAAGATTAAAATCTTTGACCGATTTGATTATGCAGAACAAGTCTCAGATACATTTAATAGTATTCTCTAGTATTTTCTTAAGTGAATCTTCCACAATATGCATTCAGACTACAATTCAAAATATTTCGCATGAGTTATATCATTCCCCTTTCTGAAAAAAGATTAACACTGATAACTTCTAGCTCTTTTCACCAGAGAGAATTAAAAAGAAAGATTGAGGCGCGACATGCCTACCTATAAAACACTGGTCATTACTCTCTCTTCTGTGAAAGCAGCACATTGCAAGTACTGCTGTTACGAGACACACCACTGCCTTTCAAAGTAGCAGGAAACTCAAATCCAAACAGAATCCTTTCATCTTGAGTCCAGGTCTGCAGGGAGAACCACTGTTTGAGCTCAGAAGCTAATTTTTATACAACCCTTCTGTCTGTTGCAAAAACTCCTTCCAATACAGCTTCCACAGAAATAGCTCAGAGAAATCTAAAAAATTCTTCTGGGGAAGTGGGGAAGAAAAGAGACAGGAAACAAAGGAACATTACACTAATAGTTCTCTTCTGCTAATGAACAGAATAGTGCTGACATGAAGCAAGGGCAGGCTTGCCGCAGCTTGGAGAGAACTAAGAACATGCACCAGAAACTTCACAAAAATCGGACATGGTTTTCAAACCACAGAAAAAGGGAAGAAGAATAAATCACTAAAAAAATGTCATAGAATGAGAGCAAGGTATTAGCCAAAATACACGGATGAAAAAAGGGGCAAAACACAGCTGGAAAAGGTTAAGAGGCTTCAAAAGAATTTACTTACTTTCCATCCCAATAGTCCAATTAGCCATCGTTACATGCTGTAGCAATAGCTACCAATACCTAGTGCCTCCCACACACTACTCCTCCTTACCCACAAAGGGCTGTGGGAATACTCACCTTCCAATGCAAGTCACAGTGACTTCAAGAATCACAGCGGAGGGTTGGCTCCCCTAGCCTACAGAATGCATTTATTGCACAGTTAGTGTTACAAAACACACAGCCCTCTTTTCCGTTACTGCATCTGCACTTCCTCTTTTCACCCTCTAGGATTCTGACCGTGGCTCAGGAGCTGCAGAAGATTTTGAGATAAAGGTTAGTACAGACATGATCTTACCAAAACATCAGTGGTGCCAGGGCCCTGAATACACACAATCTCCCCCCTACCCTTAAGGGGTCTGAATGCCTTGGCTCCAGGCCAGCTGTGATATGCTGCAGCTGTGTAAGCTCAGATCAGGCTGCTGGGAAGAGAGCTCTATGAGAAAGCACTGGAGGAAGCCTCACTGGGCACCTTTCTCCACTTCGGAGCTGCATTCCAGCTCAGGCACTTGCCCTTGGACCTTGCCAAAGCTATGTAGCAGGTTTGTCTGGGCCTGGCCATTTGCCTTGCCAATCTGGAACCTGAATGCTGACTTAATTTCCTGGTGTTACCTTGGACCTACCCACCGCTGTAGACTTGCCTGGTGATCACCAGTCTCTTGGTTGACCCTGGTCAACACCACGGACCTGCTCTACTCTTGTCTGGCTACCATAGCACTCCTGGCTTTGTTGGCAAGATCACTGCCCTGCCTGCTTTGTTGTCATACTCAGCTTCCAGCTCACCTTTCTTTACCAGGTAACCTACTTTGTGCTCCATGACAAGTGGGACAGGATGGCCTCACAGCTCAGCAAGAGCCACATTAAATTAATCTTCTGTTCATTCAGTTCTGCTCTAAATATTAGTAAAACACACCCTACACACACACCAGCATGGCACTGGGAGTTCTGTTACTAAGGTCACAAGGACCACTGGAGTATTTAAGTAATCACTGCTATCCAGAACAGGACTACACTTGTCAAGGCTAAGCGAAATGTATTTGAAATATACCTTTCTGAAGAGCTGCTGGTCAGTTAAGCAGCTAGAACACAACATGGTATTTATTACTAAGGCTATAGCAGACTTCTTTGTTGAGACTCCAAGCAACTGGAACAGAAGTTACTTGCACAAACCAATGCTCTACACTAGGACTGAGACCTTTATGCAACAGCGCAATGCTAAAAATTCCATTACTGTCAGCTTACGGAAAGGCAAAAACTGGTGTTAAACTCTGCAGAAGAACAGGAAGAGTGTGAACAAACTCTGCTGGGGAAGGGCAGGGGGAGTACACAGGGGAAGAAAGGGAAAGCAACAATTTAGTACCAGTTTCTTAACAATAACTTCCTCAGTTTCTACTCTCCAGACCCCAATAGTCACTAAAACTGTTTTCTGCCAAACTCTTTCTACTCCCCTCAAGTGTTTCAGCTAAAACAGATAAAAATCAACTCAGGAGAAGTAAACTTGTCCTGCAGGTGTCCAAATGTCAAAATTAAGTATTAGGTAGCCCTTGGCTTTAGAGTATGAACTCAAACAATTAAAACAAGGTTTGCAACAAACACATAAAATAGAAATCAGCATCCTTTCCAATCCCTGTGAGAGCCATCCACTCTGGCATTATATTTCATTTCCCCAGTACTGGACATACCAGGCAGGACTTTAACTGCAAGAGCCCTAGTGTGTCCAGGAGGACACGGAAGACATTTGACTCAGAGTGCAGATTGACAAGAACAGGGTCTTGAAAGGAAAGAAACAAGACTTGGCTAGGCAGGGAAACAGAATCCTTCTTGTCCTCCCCTGTCCCTGACCCTAGCAGGGCTCTCTCACCACCCTGGGCACTGCTAAACCAAAGCCAGTCTATTCAACCTCTGCACAGAGCCAGGAGAGTTGCCTGTGAGGCACCTGCCCTGCATGCCTCAGCAGGGGGAAGGCACATCCTGAATGAAGTAAGCAGGAGGAAAGAAGACTGCCACCGCTGAGTAACAGTGCCCAACGTGCTATTCAGATCTGAGATCCCTGCCATGGCTACAAAATTGCCTTCCAGAAAAATCTAGAATTAGACTCAAACTGGCACCATGACTAGTAGATACCATTTTCCTACCCTGTCACCCAGTCAAGAGTGTCAGGCCTGCCTTGGAAAAGGCTAGAAGATAACTCAAAGCATTCCATCGTATGGTAAGGACCACAGTGAAAGAGCTCACCAACACTGCTGGAGCAGGTTTTGAACAGAACACACGTGCAAGAACACACATATTCCATGACAGGAACAGAATACATAATAACTGGTCATTAGACAGTTAAGTACCACCAATCTCATGGACTCAGAGCAACACAGTGTTTTCCTTTTCTAAATAAGTACATACTTCTGTAGTGGCAGGAATTTTGCGTCCACAAAGGGATCACATCAAGGTTACCATGGACAACCCTCGTGATGGTACCCCCAATTTCAGGTGTTTGACTCTGGAAGCTTACCAGTGCTTAGCAGAGATGCAGGGGTAGACAATGCAAAGGGTAGGCAATGCGGATACTGGTTCCAGCTGCCAACAACATGAATGAAGACGTACGTCTGATACCATAACATCACAGTGAGACAAGTATCCAGGCTGTGTTACAGGCAGAACAGCAGCTATGCGTTTTGATGACTATCCTAAATCAGGCTTTCAAACAATTAGTATGAAAACTCATTTATCATTAAGGTTAATTAGACAATTAATGAACTGAAAAAAAATTACATCCGAGAAGACTGTAAAACCAACTAAGTGGGCCAGGTCAAACTTACTGTCTAAGTGTCTTGAAGGTTTGGGGCTGATCCCCAATCTGGATTATTACAAGAGTACAAATCAACAGCCACATGATCACACTCTCTATGGCTAAGCTGTAACTGCTGATACAATTTGAAGCTTGGGCATAACTGAAGACCTTTCATAGGCACCTCTAACAGCACAGACTTACAGCAGCATCCTCTTGAGTTCTTTTTAATTTACAAAAACTTCAACCTCCTTCCCTTCCTCCCCCAAAAGCTCTCATTCACAGCCCTACAACAGAATTCACATTATTCCCCATCAACAGCCAAGGAATTGCTCCAATTCTCAAAGAAATACTTAAATATACTCTTGATAATATGCTATTTTGGGCCAAGAACCTTACTTTAATGTCTGTTTAAAAACAAAAAACAAAGTCCTGATTAGATTAAAGCCAACTCATTGGCTCAAAATTATGTTTTTAAGCTTTATACTACTGTCACCTTCATCCTATGCTGGCCTATTTTACTGCTAATCTCACGTTCTCCAAAGAAAGCTATCATTCAACAAACAAAAAGTACTGCAAAGCAAAATATCTAGCATGCACTGGCTGGGCTCATCCTTCCACACCCTGCTCCCCCTGCAGCTATGAAGGTCCAGCACTTCAGCACAGCTGGTTTCAGGTGTACCATAGGGGACAGAAATGCAACAAACACCTTGTCAGGGGCTACTGGCCAAGACAAATACACTGGTTCTCCTCTTCAAGGATGTCTGCAGCAAGTGAGCTGCATGGACCCCACGTGTGATTTTCTAGATGTGTTCATCAGAAGACATTCTTTCCTCCCTGCCATGCCCAGCATCATTCACTATACAAATTCTAACTTCAGGGAAAAATTACTCAGAGGGTAAGACACACAAAAAAAAGAAGAGTACATTCATGTCCAAAGCAATGACAAACAGAAATACCAAATAAATGCACGACACCTGCACTAGACCAAAATGCTTCTCCATTGTGCTTTGTTTCTGTCCAAACCCAACCTGCCCCAACACAAATATCCCAAATTCTATCTCCCGCAGACCAATACCCTAGAAGATATGCACACTGCAAAATACATTAGCATTTCTGTCATGACACCAGACTACCAAATGCTTTACACAGGATACAACAAAAGCACTAATACATCACTACCACTGCCTCCTCCAAAAGCACACAGGACCTAATTCTCACCTTTAAAGCACAGCTACAAGGTCCTGCCTTGCAACTGACTCCATACTCAGCAACGAGTGGAAGCTCCTGTCCTGTTTCACATGCTAGAGTTCTGTACAGCAACAAGGGATCAGACCTAGCACCATACACAGTACTTCCTCCAGGCAAGTCACCTCACAGGTAGTAGGTTTTTCATATCACATTCTGAAGCACCTAGTTAACCCCATGCACTACAAGAGGATTTTTTGTATACCTGCAGCCTGGCACCAATTCAGACACATAAGCTCTTACTTGGTTCTAAGCCCTTCTTGAATAAGATATTAATGTATGAGCCTATTTCATTCTGCCACTGTACATGGTCTGTTAAGAACAGTATTTGCTCCTGCATGGTTCCCAATGCAGCGCGCATGATACTGAAGTAGGAACTCCACCTTACAAGCATTTGGTACTTCTGGTTATTGCCAAAAGTCAAATAGCCACCATACAAAGACATGGAGTTTGACATGGTACAACTGTACCTGAGTAAGATTTCATGGGACTAGGAGAAAAATACACTTTCAATTCCAGATATTCACTTTCTTGTGCAAAGTAAAGCTCATATTCAAGAGCATAAAGTCAAGTTATACACAAGACTAGATTACCAGTTCCCATCATCAGAAGAAGGGCATCAGCATACCAAAAATTTGCAGGTTTTTTCCAGGAAATTCTAATAATGACGACATACACAACATTTCCCACTAGACTGTTTCAGAGATTAGTTACATTTAATAGCGGAGCTGACTTTAGAAGTCATTCTGTTAATATTTCTTTACTTTCAAACCCACAACTTTCCAGAACACTCACAGAAGCAGGTGTCCAAACACACTAATTATCAGCCTGTTAGAGCTTCACTTTTACTGAAGTTATTTTGCTCTATTGCAACACCCCAAATTCCCCCAGGCATTTTTTATTCCCTGTCAAAAGCTTCTGCCTCACCACTCAAGACAGACAGTCAGGAGTACTGGTCTGAATAAAAATTAGCTTTTTTTCCCACTGCCCTCTCTTTCAGAGCATTTTGCTTAGTAGCTGCCACCCTCTGCCCCCACCCCCCCCCCCCGCAAAAGCCATGGGGGAGTAGGGAGCGAATAAGTATACCACTTACACTATCCAACTAACATGCAACATAAATCTCCTGAAGTCCACTGCAGGCACCACCTCAGAGAGTAAAGGCTGGCTCTATACTTCAATATGGGAGGGAAGATGCATAAACAGTTGCCCTAACTTCAGTCAGGGGTGGATTTATGACCACTGACCATGACCTCCTTTCTCCATCATCACCTCTGAAACACTACTAATTTAAACCTATTCTGTAGCAATTACTGGGAGCTCTTGTCTTAAAATACTGTATACTGTTAGTGGGAACTCTGATGTTCACAGTGGTCAAGAAGAATCGCACAAGGTCTGCTGGCTGACAGTGTGCAGCAAAATTAACTATGCAGAACAACCTACAAGCACAGGGTAAGACTAATAGTTACAGAAATAAGAGCGGTGTTGGTCAACTCCTACCTTACTTTTGGGGCAAGAGATGCTAAGAGAGCACAAATGTGGTTCTTCAGGTAACTTACAACTTGACATTTGAAAGTTATGCAACATTAGCCAAGGTCTCAAATATCTACACTACAAAATGCAACTCCAAACTTCCAAACAGGAACAGATCAGAGAACATTTGCAGAAATAGCTGATGGGTCCCTTCTGCTTATCTACTAGGGAATACGTTATACAATAGTCAGAACTTAACCATTATGTTCGTGGAAGCAAAATGCAACTTGTCCTGATGTCGAGAAGCAAACTAGGTTAGAGTTAATGACCCAGTACTGCAGGGAAACATGGTGTGTAGGAGGTCTCTAGAACCAGACTTGGTCTAGGCTACTACATCAAGACAAGGACCTTACTGACAGTCAACGAAGGGCACAAACCTCAGAGGAGCACAGCTCCTCTCTGCTTTGAGCTGAGTAGGTGCAAGTTTTGTAGGACCTTTACTGTCTCCCTGAAACAGAGCACAATACAGCCTTAGAGTAACAATTACCACCTACAGAGTAAAATAACTTTGATTTTACCCAATTCTCAGCACCACTGGGCAGTATTGATACTTATATATATAGTTTCATATATATAAAGTTTTATATGTATATATATATATAACTGCAGAGGATCCTAGAACCTTAAAAAAAAAAAAAATGTGCTATCTTTTACTGCACCCACATGGTCTGGTGAAAGACAGATTTCGGACAACTGCTGAAGTTTCACAGTTCTGCCACAAGTTTTGCATACCTGTGGGAAACAAGTAGCACTTCCCCTGGTTTCCTTATAATACATGGAATAAATATTATATGCAACTACCCATATCTACAATCTTTTTAATGTAATCAACTATACAGTTTCTATTAGGAACATCTGAAAAAAAAAAAAGTTAAAAGAAGTTAAGCAACTGGAGTCAGCAGATCTGAAAATCTGATCTGTAGAGGAGTGACAGGTCTCACAGTGCTTGCATTCTTTGCTTCTCTCTGCTAAATTGCATTAAAAGAGGCAATTAAAAATATGGTAAATATTTTCCCAATATGAAGTTCTCCATGAGAGCAAATGCTGACATTTCAGAGATATTCCACAATTCAAAAATGGAAGGGGAAACAGCTAGTGCATTTATAAAGAGAAGAAACAATGCTTATAATGCAAGCTTTGTCTTAACAGCAGGTGTTTCATGGAGAAACTCTTGAATGGCTATTATACCACTACAGATCTTTTATGACTACAGAGAACAGGTAGAGACCAAAGCTACAATCTCAGAAACTGCACTCATAGCTGGTAAATTACAACAGAAGAGCCAATCACTGGACTATGAAGAACTTCCATTTGTTCTGAAAAATTTGGGCCAGCCACTCATATCTAAGTATTCATAAAAGTGCAGTTTTTTCAGATGTTTTGCTCTTAGAACAAAACATAGTCTTGCAAAACAGTAAGAGCAATTCCATTATACCTCTACATCCCCTCTCATCTTTTGGTGACTACTAGGGATCTGCAACAACGCAATCCCAACCAGTAAACCCAACTTAAACATTGCTGGTTTGTAGGGGCTGAATTTTTTGGTTTAGAAGCACACAACTTTCACACTGTGTCATACTGTCAGACCTCAATTTTCCAGGGTTGTGTTCACGTGTTCTGCAGCAGTCAACAGCTTTTCAAACCAAAATCTGAAAGCAACTGTAGGATGTCACACCCTGTGTCTCCTGCAAAATAGATCTAATTTTCCATTACAAACTGGTGATTGTTCCTGGGCAGGGGGAGGAGGGGGAGAGAGGGGGAGCCTAAGAAAGGCAGCTTTTATACTATCTAACAGTTTTTTCTTCTCTCTCTACCACCCTCCTTCCTACAACTCTACAAGCTGACTGACTGCCAGAAAAATCAACAAAATTATTTTTCATTGAAATATCAAAACAAAAATCTGAGAAGTTTCATGACACAGTTCAATTACACTGTTAAACACACCTTTAAGAACTCACTAAATACTTTAAAACACACAACTTCAGAAGATGCAGAGAAAAAGCTTTCAGAATGCTGCACTGTAGTACTGAATGGAACAGGAAATGAGGAACAAAGAAAGGAATTTCATAGATTCCAGATGTACTCTAAAACCAGCTGGGAAATACAAGCAAGAATCAACTGAAGCCTTGTAAAAGGCTACCACTAACTGTTTTCTTCTAGAGTTCTTGAACAAAAGTAAGTAGCTGTAAACAATTTGTAAATAGAAATATTTTTAGAAGACATTTCAAACAGTAGTAAAAATAAACTTTTTCCCCTCTCTCCTATTTTTAAGGAGTTTAAACCCCAGCCATCAGTGCATCTGTTTTTTGGAGTCACTTTTTTAAATACAAGAACTCTGTATAAGCAGCCATAACAGAAGCACAACTGTAAATAAAGTTGTCAGCTTTTCAATAGTTGGGAAACTAAAGCTGAATGAAGCTTGAAAGCAAGGAAAACAGTAAAGTTGATTTATAGTTCATGCCTTCTGTGTAATGAATTGAATGGGAATTTAAATTTGTAAGTTGACAAAAAACAAATTATCAGTCACTCAAAAACTTTGTTCCTACAGCTATAAATTAAGAAGTTAACTACTCTAGGTTAAAAACCCTGGAAACAGAACTCCTTCACATGTTCAAATACCCTTCTGCTCCCTGTGTAACCTGATCTCTCCAAGGTTTTATGTTCCTTTCCTGAAACACCAACTTAGGCCTTTCAACGCAAACTTTTTAAATGGATTTTGAAATCCCTGTCTAAGAAGTACAGTGACAAACAGTCATGAATATTTCCTTCTAAGGTCACTGTAAAAGATGTAAAGAAAGCTTAGGCATGCATCTTATGGAACACAGACCTGCATTAATAGAAAACTCCCTCTCCTCCCATAATTGCAGAAATAGGTGTTCTTCCCACCTTCAAGGATTTTCATGAATTTGTTGCAAGTGGCAGAATTGAAATGCTTCATCTAATGTTCACCCACCTACTACCAGCTTATAAAAGTAAAGTACTTCAATATTTATGCAAATTAAACACTGCATCAAATGCTACCTGTTCAAACCTACCAGTCATTCATAAAAAAGGGAAACACTCCCTTTTACCATCACATCATACTAATTCATTTTAGTTAACGCAAAGCAGTGACTCAGTTACACAGCGCAGCAGATAGGAAACAGTAAGATTCAGTTGCTGAGCTAATGAAAAGGTCTTCATTTTGTCCCAGGGCTCCCTGAAAGATAATAACAAGCAAATGTACGAGTCAATGGTTAGGCAGAAAATAAGGTAAGACTTCTGAGGTCTGGAATGAAAACTGAGGAGCACAACTCTTAATCAACCTCAGAAGTTAGGCAAGTAAGACCAGGCTGTAAGTCTTCAGTATTTGTGTTCTTCAACTGACCTCAAAAAATACAGATATACCGCATTTTTTTTTCCCTTTCAGACAGAAAATGGGACAAAACCTCAAACCTTCCACTGAATCTTTAAAGTGTTTTTACACTTAGCAATAACCCATGATAATTTTTGAGAAACAAAAATAGGAAAATAAATTATAGTTCTTCATAATTTTGAAGCTCCACATCTCATTTTGCAAAACTTTCACCCAGAAAGTCTTCTATAGGAGGAAAACAACATGTGAAGTATCAGGGAAGTAGCTTTCCCTTCGTAGAGGTTAGGATGGGAAAGGAAGGAAGTTAGATTTGTTTTGTTTTACTCCAAAACAAAGCTTTTAGTTGAATCCTAAATTCAGTCACCAGTCCATTATGCTGAAGAAATCAAACATGCATTGCTAAAGAACAGATACCTCATAAGGTTCAATAAATTATGCTAAAATCACAAGGTGAGGGAGCTATTCAGAATGTGCAAGTCTATGATCAGCTTTTCAGTTTAATAAAATATAACCTGTAATTAAAGCATCTCTCTGCTCCTTGATTTAACCACAAAAATAGATAATCCTCTGGTACTAGAAGGTTTAAAAACACAACATTAAGAGATGCTAGTGCATTTTTTAACCATTAATATATGCCTTGGCTGACTTAGTCACTAGATGCATTAATAGTCCACTAGCACACGCAAACATTCACTATTTTTTTTACATATTCAGCTCGACATTTGTTGGTCTGAAATCATTATGAGTAATATAACTGTCTGATATTTACATCTTTTATAGTACTCAAAGACTACAGTCCCCTGCTTTATTCTAGGCTTCTTACTCTCACACAGGGATACTGTAAGATTTATTCTCCGAACACACCAGCTTGCAGAGGTTTTTCTCACAAGTGAATTGTCACAACGTGAGTGGTATTAAGCACTCCTTAACAACCCCAAGTGAATTTTGCCTCATCCTTTCTCCCACACCCTCCAAAAGAAAAATTGCTACATGAGCTACTCAAAGACTTAAGTCAGCTCTCACAGAAGTGTAACCATTGGCTTCAAAAGGATTATTCACAATTTACACTCCTGTAATAGAGATCAGTGAGTCCTTCATCAGAGACTAAGAAAGAATACAGGGAATACCTGAAGGTCCATCTGCAGTTCACAGTGTTTATCTGCTGTAAGAATTTTAACCTGATGTATACTATCAAAAGTATTTTAGAAGGTTTTTTTTTAAATCATATTTTCTAATCTCGCTGCAGGCAACATCCTTCAGTGTTTGCATGAGAAGGTCTTCCTTGTAATGGAGGCATCAGTGCAATAAACGGCTTTGTATGATAACTGGGGCATTTGACAGCACATTTGCATAAGAAGAAATCTTGCTGTGATGTAAAGAAAGGGGAAGGGGTTTCTATTTGAGCATAAATATGACAACATTAGGTGTCTCAGCTTTACAAGACAAGTGTGTGATGGAGAAGCAGGGCAGCATGTGTGGGTATTAATCAATTAATATCAACTAAAACACCTATACTTTCATGAGCAGCTAAGGCTTCTGAACTGCAGGTGAGATGCAAGTAGTTCCCACGTGGAAGATCAGAGATAGAGATACATCAGTTTGGCAGATAATCCTCTTGGTGGTCTCCCTGGAGTTTTAGCATTTGTTCTCCAGAGCAGCTGACCAGTCTGGTGTATATTACAGGCTAACAAATACACCACCATCAAGAAAACACGTCCTATGAAAGGAGAACAGACTGAAGACTGTATAAAGGTTCAAGCAGTCTCATGATGCCGCCAGTACACAGACATGGAAGCAGGGGATGGATGCAGCTGCTGTCCCCACCACCTGATTTCCCACACACACATACTCCCAGTCAAGCTCCTCATACTTGCCCAGAGATAGCTCTGATGTTCACTTGAGTGCACAGATTCAGCTCACTAAATTGGAAGAAAACTAAACCTGACAAGAAAACTAAGTTGCATTCTTTGGGCCTGCTGTGCAAATTGAACTGGATTTTGGGGGTTTTTTTTGTTAGCAAAGGAGCATCAATCAAGAGCAGGTGTGTCTGCGGTGGGGTGGTGTGAAGAGTGTTTTACAGATGGTAGCAAGATGAGTAGGGAAGGGGAAAAGCAGGACCTGTCTTTTCAGGGGCAAGAAGCTACTAATTTTCGTTAGCATATCATGAGGCCATGCCTTGGACTGCACCTACAAGAACAGGACCACAAAGCAATGTTTGAAACACGGAGGGGAACAGCATCAAGCAGAACAGAGACATAAGAACACAGGAAGAGAAGCAGCTAATATTGGGAACTACCTAACCCATTATTTCAGAATAAGAAATTGGTTTTTGACTAATAATTTTTTTGGAAAAAATCACACAAAAAGCACCAACGAGTATGAAGGTAGTATTCAATGCAATGAAGAGTTTTCAGAAACATTTTCTGAAAAACTGTGAAGTTAAGATATCCAGCACTTATATAATGTCCTCATGTAAGAGCATTTGGTACTTTGACCAGCAGATAATCACCTGAACTAGAAGAAGAGAAAACACTATTAGTTCTCATGAGAGAGATTACTTTTTTCAATTCTACTAATTCCAAAAAACGTTAAAAAAACCTAGAATAATTGCTGTCTGACATCACAGGCTCTGAGCAGATCTGTTTAATGGTTTCACTCCTGTGAATTTACATCTACACACACTAAAAGCCAAGTCACACTGGCTTCCACTCTCATATATGAATAATTTTTTACTTGAAAGTTAAGTTGTGGATAATTTGATGTCAGGCTGGCAGCCTCAAAACACAAGCATCTTTCTTTTCTTCAAAACCAAGTTCATGGAAGCATTTTCCACTGCTACTTTCATTTCCTTCTCTCACTTGCAGAAACTATGCTTTGGTCTCCATTTTTGCTCCAACCACAGCTGTTCATGACAGTCCACAAACAGTCACTGCACTCCTCCTCTAGACTCAGCAATGGTCCCAGATCCCTTCCACTCTGCACACTGAACACAAGTCAGTGAGGACACAACAACGACCAAATCTAACAGAGTTTGAAATACTGAACCAGCAGTGAAAAATCTACATAGTCTATTCCACACCCTCCACAGCCTGCCAGGCTCAAGCCTTAAACAGCACGGCAGTCAATCAAGAACAACCTAAGATGCCACTTTATTTTACCTATGCAATAACAGTTTAGGGTGTACTTGTTAACTTTTTAATGTGCAGAAATGATCTTGAGAAACCTTGAATATATTCACAGTGAGATGCAAATAACGTATCTTCCTTTCTTTACTTGTTGGTCCACTACCTTTGAAACACTAGAAAAGTCATTGCTATCGTTATAAGAAACATTTTATATTTGCCTAAATAACAATTTTCTGATAGATATAGACAGGTGCCTGGGAAAAATTCTCTCATTCTAAAAATATCTATTCAACAACCTTGTGCCCCATTTAAATGGGGAATAAATCCTTTTACAGTATTATGCAGTGAGCATATTTAGTTGTACTTACTTCTACAAGTAACCACTTAAGACAAAGGACTAAATCCCAACAGATGACATTAAAAGGGACAGGTTCTCAAGGCAAAATGGATTTCCCTGATCAACCTCAGGATTAATAGACTTAAGGGAGACCTTAAGTTTGTCAGAGACAAGATGGTTCCTCCTTAACCTTACAGAAATGCAAAGAAGCATCTTGCAAACATTTATTCCATATCAAATTTAATGATGGAAGGGCAGTAAATACCTTCTCTTGGCAATCAACCTGCTTAAGCACTATTATACTAGCACTTAAGCAAATACTCTGCCTGACTTCACCCAAAACTGTTCTCAAAGAAAAGTTCAATTGCTCTTGCAATGTCTTAAACTACACAGTTATATATGAATTAGTAAAGAAGATAGAGCAAAATTAAGTCAGAGAGATAGCACAGTCCACAGATCAACAATCCTTATCTGGTCAGCTGGACCATCACAACGTAAACGAGGTTTCTGAGTGCTCAGAAAATGGTGGATTTGCCCTTTCAACAAGGTAAGCTGTGAATGGAGCACCAACCCACTTCAGGTAGTATCCAACCTTTATCACAAAAATTTCACAACTTCATGCTTCTGATCACACTTAGCGCTAAGGAGAACTGCTGCCAGAAGACCCACAGTTTAGACTATGACTTCAACACCTGTAACCACAAAAAGTCCATCCCTGTCCCCTTCTAAAGATAAACTTCTCAAGCTCTTTTATGAACATCTTAAATTGCAATGAGCCCTCAGAATGTACAAGTGGATCACGATGACCTCTGAGGTCAACAGATCGATAAGTGAAGGGTCCTCCTCATTATATTATGGCTGCTGGTAGCCTTTTGATGTGCAGTATTCTGCTGTCACAATTATTAGTTCAAAACTATGGGACAATTTAATCTCTATAACAAGCCCTGCTACCGCTAGGAAAACACAGTTTTAGAGCAGAGTCTAATACTCCTAGATACAAGAGTACTAGCTTTCAGGGACATGGAAAGCTTGTTACTTTACAGGCAGAATTCACAAACGAGCCATTTCTCTAGATTTTTCAAGTATAAATAATTTCACAAAGTGAACTCTGTCAGAAAGTTCTCTGCTAACCAGTATACACCCTTCCATAGCAGAAATGCTGACTATAAGCTCTTGTTTTTTCAACTGAAAGTTTAAGAGTTGATGCCATTTAAGAAGAAAAAAGTAGCAATTCGGTATAGTATATTTATTAAATACAATTAACAGCACAAGACAAGTCATGTTGTCAAGCAGAAGGACTCTTTGTAGTTTTTCCAGCCAATCATCAGCCATAGAGCCTTATGTTGTTTCCTTTCAGGTTTTGAAACACTGACTCATGGAAATATCAGCATTGCACACTTCCTCAAAGTGACAATCTTATAGGAAGTGTTTGTTTAGTCTTACATGACACATTGTTTTGTTTATGTATAAGGGATTCCGGTAAAAATAATTTTCAATTAAGGAGAAAAAGACAAAAGGACAACAGTTTCAATTATGGGAAGGCAAAATAAATCAATTGCAAATTAGCACATATACTACTTTTTCCTTTTTACTCTATGTTATTTCCTTGCAACAGGCATGAGCAGAAGTAGCCAGACATCGAGTTCTTTCAATTCAACAAACCACAAAAGAAACCAGAAACTGGACAAGAGGTAGGACAGTAACAAGTTCTCTTAATATCGCTTCCCACAATGGCAGAGTTTATATTGCTGCTCCACAACTTCAGTATCTCAATAAGACATATTTTGAAGGTGGCACATCATTGGCAGTGGAACTGAAATGAGGGAAACACAAGTTCACCTTTTTAATAGATGAGACAGACAGCTCAAGCCAAATCCAAACATAACTAGAAACAACACTACTCAGAATGGGGAAGGATTTAGGAGATCTGGGATATAATTACCCATCTAGCTAAATAAGCCTGATTCCATGCAACCCATCAGTCTTAAAAGAACAATCTATACCATCAACAGAAAATGCCTAAATTTACCTGCAGCTTCTTGGAAATACAGGACAAGACCCAACCATAGCAACGCGTGACACTAGGGCACTCAAACAACTTTAGGCTACCGATGTTTTGCACATCCTGAAGCCTCCAAACTGCACCAGCCTCTCTATTAAGAAAGGCACACCACCATGGGTGCCCCACCCTGATCTCACACTGTGTTTGCACTGATTCTTTGAAGCATCAGTCCTACATTTCATCAGATTTACACCAAGGCATACTTCTGTATCAGTGTCCCAAATGTCCTCAAATAACTTATCCCTTAACCCAGAGAAGATTCAAAGCCTCCTGTCAGTAGAGAGAAACCTACAAGATAGTAGTGAGTGGGAACTGCTAAAAGACAAATTTACTCTTGGGAATAGCTGACAAAAGTAGTGTCCCTCCAAATGTTCACAATCTCCTTTCAAATTCACTCACAGGATTTTTTTTCAGGAAGTCTACTACCCCGCACATACAACTTCTTCAAGATTAGGATTGCTTTACAAGGCCTGTTAGACTCCAGAACCAACCCATTAGAGCAATTCTGCCACTTCTATTTTTCTGACAAATTTCACAAAAGATAGACAGCTACAGAAAGGTATTTAGCTTTCGAAAACAAACCCCAGACACTCGTGCTGCTGCCACGAAAGCTGGTGAATACGCCTCCAGGTAGTTTCTGGCGAACAGAAGGGCAGAGCTCTCTCCTGTGCTCCCCTACTACCGCCCTCTGCTGCACTACAGCAGAAAACCTCGGCGCAGCGGCGCTCCAGAGAGCGCCTGGCAGCCTTCTTGCAGTTCATTCAGTAAAAGACTTTCTGCTCAGAAGGTGAAGCACCGGTCGCGCACGGCTTTTCCCAGTGACTATCCACGCTAAAAGGCAGCAGGAATCCTTACTGCAACACTGCACATTAATCAATGCTTTGCTCTGATGAGGACTCTGATAACTGAAGTCAGCAGTAGGATTAACTTTAGTCCGTGATTTAATGAGATTAATCTAAAGTCTTTCGCTGCTGCTATTATCTTCAATCTCTTCTACCACTCGAAGAAATTCCCACACTCTAGTAACATCAATCATTTAGGTATGACACATCACTGTTTTCTTCTCAAAAAAAAAAAAAAATCAAAACAAAACCAAAAGTCATCATCCTGTATGTGAAATGTGTTCTTAATTCTTCCACTAAAATTCACCAGACACGAACAACCTGCAATAGCATCACCTGCAGGGTGTCTGAATTTCTTCCTTGCAAAAAGACTCTTTCTTTTTTTTCTTCTCCTCTTCGAGAAGAGCCAGAAAACAAGTTTCTGACCGTAGTTCATAGTCTTACTGAATCTATTTTCTCGATGTAGAGTCCACAAAAATTATTTTATGACATAAAATTTTACTTCTTAAAATCTGCTGTCACTGATCTATCTGCTAACAGCAAGGTAACGATCCTAGCAAGGGTCTCTGAAATGCTAATGTCAGTATCCAATAATGAGATTTCCTATGCAAACTCAAGTTTCAGTTTTATCTAACGCGACAATCGCTGGCTGCAAGTTTGCTTTAACATGCACGGATACGCAAGCGGAGATTTTTCAAGAGCTTTAATAGGAAACTCAAGCACAACTCCCTGGGTACGCTAAAACTCTTCCACTTCCCCCCGAGCTCCCAGCCACCATGCCCCGTCCAAGCGAGGCAAACCAGTCCCTCCGCACGCGGGTTTGATTCTGTTACGGAAACGAGGGATTTCCCTCCCAGCCGGCACAGTCAGAACCCTACCAGGGAGAGTTTAATCCGCACGCAGACATCTGTCGCTTACTTTCTAATAATGTGGTTTGGAACTCGATCAACAGCAAGACGAGTGGATCTCCAAACGCGAGCCGTAGGAAGCCCTGAAGAAGCAGCAGCCTCAGCCCGTTCCGCTCCCTGTGGTAAGGGGCGGGCGGAGGCACCGGCTCCATCCCGCAGCCGCTTTTTGGCCCCTTTCGCGCCAGCTTTGCCAGTGACACACAGTACTGAGACTCGGTGACCGCCTTCAAACTTTCAGCGCGTAGCTAAGCAACGAAAAGGGGGGGAAATTTCGCGAAATCCGCCCAATATCCTGCGCCGCCCGGACTCCCGCCAGCGCCGCTCGCCAGCCGGACGCGCACCGCGTTGCCGGCCTGTCAGCACGGCACCCGGACGCCCCACAGCCACCGCTCGGCCGCCCCTCACGGCGCCGCTCCCCACCGGCCCCGCACCGCCAGCCTGAGTTGCCGCGGAGCCCCGCCGGGCCGCTGGCACCCCCCACCCCCAATCGCTCCCCTGGCGGGACGCGGAGCGCAGAGAAGTGCCAAGGATCGTCCGGCGCCGGTGCTTCGCCGCACCGGCGCTCCCCAGCGCGGCCCGCTCCAGCGGGTACTCCCCGCTCGCTGCCAGCCGCCCCCGCCCCGCGCCCTCACCGATTTTAATCCTGACGCTCTGGAAGACCCGCAGCCCCTCTTCCTCCACCGCCATGGTGGTGGTGCCGCCGCGCCGCGGCTGGCGCTCAGCAGTGCTCGAGCCCCGCCGCCGCGGAGACGCACGGGCCGAGGAGGAGGAGGCAGGTGAGCTGCTCCGCCGCCACGGGACGAAGGATGAGCGGACGGCTCCGAGCGCACCGCGACTGGGCTGCCAAGAGCGACCGTACGAGCGCCCAGCCGAGCAGAGCGAAGCACAGTCCCCGCCTCTCCTCCTTCACGATGGCAACTCCCGCCCCCGCCCCGCCGCCGCCCTCTCATTGGCCAGCGGGGCAGCCGGCCGCGGCGCTCATTGGACCGCTGCCAGCCAGGACAGGGCGGGGGGAGCGGGGAGCGGGGTGTTGGGGGCGGGGATGTGCTGCGGTGCTTTGCAACAGCTGGAACGGGGCGCGCGCCGGCCGGCCGCCCAGCTGCGAAGCGCCCGCGCGCGCGCTGCGGCTCGGCCGCCCCCTCAGCCGCCGCGGGTCTATCGCTGCCGCTGCCGCTGTCGCGCTCGCCCGTCGTCCTGCCCCGCCGTGAGGAGGCGGCAGTGGGTGCGAGGGACATCTCTGTGCCTCCCGGCCGCGGCAGCACCCCGCCCCCCGGGGAGTCCCGAGGGGGCAGCGGGGGGAGGGGGAAGGCTGACTTAACTCCATGGCCCGTCCTGACCAACCGTCGTGGGGAGCAGCCGTCGGCCCCGGCCCCGGGGCATGCACGTCATGGCGAACGGGAGGGAGGGGTATTCAAGTACCCTCTGCCACGGAGCCATAAGCAAAGGGCACTTGCGATGCCCCCAGGTTGAAACCCATTCATTAGTGGGGAAAAGAAGTTCGGTATCAAATAAACAAACGCGCCTGGGCGCTGGGAGCAGGCCGGTCTGTCTCCGGCTCCGTCTGATCAGCAGCAAAGCTCGCTATACCTGATTGCAGGGGAGGAAGAGCAGGGAATTCAGACTTCAGACTTGCATGACTACACATTAAGCAGCAAGAAAGAGGACCCGTGTCAGTGTTCAGTGCCAAACTTTGGGTCTTGTAAAGTCAGTCATTGAAATACTCCTTCCCTAAAGGTCTGGCAAAAGCAGAGCACTAAGTTCAGTGGAGGTCTACAGATGACATTATTTCAAAAAGTAAAAAATCAAATTACCTTTGGTGCAGACAGTCACAAACCCCCTGGGGAGGCTTAGAACATCCCTATGCAGAACAGCCTAGGCACATCAAAGTCCAGCAAGTCCGAGAAGCACAACAAAATGCCCTTTCTCAAGCCTGTAGCAAAATGAAAGAAAAATAAGTGAGGGGAAAAAAAATCACATGCTTTTCAACTTTTTCAGAAGTGAGAGAAAAGAAAATGGACTAAGGACAATCTATAAATCAAGAAGCTAGTACTGAAAGAACCAAATTATTAAAGGACAGCAAGAAATCCTAAGTCTGTCATACGTGGTATGAAGTTTGCAGGCAAGAAGTTGTCCAGGCAAGCTAGAGGAATACAGTTGGGCAGTCTATCATTGCTTGAATCATGGCAGGTACAACACATACTGGAATCCCTTTATTTAAAAAAAAACAAAACAAAACAAAAGTGAGATGTTGACATATATAAGAGCAAATGAAAACTTGTGAAAGAGCTGCAATGGTAGTGGAAGTCATCTTGCAGGAAAGCCTGAGGCATCTGGGTTTTCCAACACAGGTATGGACCTAACTCTGAAGGAAACTGGCAAGCTCGCAGCCAAAAAAGGAAGCAGTGAGTTATCTTAAGGAGCTGCCTGACTGACTATGTTCCCCTTGTCTGCATAGCCAAGTGACATATGTAATTTGATAAAAATACTTTTATAGCACAAGACTCCGAAGGGATTTTGTAAAGCACAGGCTTCCTTTTACAATGTCCATGCTGTAATTCGCTTCTCTTCCCTGCAAAATGCCCGGTGTCCTCTGTAACCTCATTATGTTATCCCCCTTCCACCTACCATGTGTCATCTCTTCGCCATAGTGCTTCCAGCTCACTGCAATACCTCAGCTCCACTGCCCGCTGGTCTCTTGTATCCCCCATGATACCTTCAGTGCTCCCTGTCCTAGTAAACTTTAGCATTATCTTCACCATAGCCCAAATTTCCCCCGTCACAATACTTCTGACTCCCCTATTTCTGTCTCACCTTCCAGCTGGACAAGAGGCAACACAAACAACAGCCTGAACAGAAGCTACAAGAATGCTCACATTTTAAGAAGGGCGTTGATTCAGACTGTCCAACCTGTTGTTGCCTCTCAGATGCTGGATGTGACAAACAAACAGTTTTGGAGTATGCATGTTGTACAGGTCTGTTTTAAGACTCTGTACAAGCTCACAGGTAAAAAGGAATATACAACAGTGGCTGATTTTGCCCCTTTGCCACACACACATGCACCTTGAACATATTTGCACAAAATAAATACAGGCCCATTGAGTCATCTCACTGAAGAAGAATAGCAGACAACTGTTACACACCATGCTGTAAGCAGGCAGAAACGAGGACTTAAAGCTATAAGCAAGTGGATAACGTTTGGCTATAAGCAAAGAAAAATTAATCCTATTGTCGGGATCCCTATAAGTTGACCCCAAATAAGCTCACAGATTGAGCTTATAGATCTCTTTAAAATCATGTTACCTTTGTATTTGTGGTAATTCAGTAGCCGAAGAAACTTATTCTCCATGCTGATACCGGGAACTGAAAAATCTTCCCTGACAGAACCAAGGAGAATCCTGCTTCCATGCTCTAAATATTATAGACATCTCAGATAAAATACTTCTCTCTGTTTTCTGTGTTTGCCGTTGGTACATAAAGACTTCAGCTGGCTGCATTTCCCTGTCTGAAGCTTTTCTTATCTGCAGAAAACTGACCCCTAACTAGTCATTTAAAAAAAATAATCAATTTATCAATTCTCTTCCCAGCATTTGCTGCTGTAGGGTTACTCTCAGCAGATATTCAGCAGACTATCCTTCCCAATTTGCAGTTGCATTCTTTTAGGACAGTTGTGAACCTATCTCCTTTATGTCCAGGAAACAAAAAAGGTATCTAACTATAACCCAGTTATACGTTCACAAAACCAGGCTACACATAAATTCCTCACCCCTTTTTGCGCACCCAAATTTGCAGTCAGAGCCCATCACTCTTAAATCTAATTTCATTTGACCCAGCATAAATTCACCCTCTTATATAACGAGATAGTTGTCCCTCACATCCTAACCTCAGATGTTTCATGCAACCTCTCCCTGTGCTAGCACTGGTGCTCACAAGAGTGTTGGTGTAACACAGTTGTTGGGGGGAAAAAAAAAAATACACTTTCATGATTCCCATTTGTATATTATGAAAAACAAAAGGCCAATAAGTCGTGACACTTGGAAATTTTTTTCCCAGGATCATACCCTGAGCAGAAAGCATCCCAATCCAAAGGTGTGACTGGAGCACAGAGGCATGCTAGGTGGCTTTAGGAGCACATGCTTACTCACAGCTACACTTCCAGGCTGTTTTTTAGGATGACCTAGCTTTACCAAAAGAATGGATATCTCCAGAAAGGCTGTGGCAAAATTCAACCATAACCAGCCTTTCCTTTAAAACATAGTCAAGTACCACCAACGTCTGCACTTAAGCATCAAAGAAAGTACCAAGATGCCTACAGAATCAATTAGCAACAATCAGAACAGATGAACATTAAAACCAAAACAGCAAAGAAACCCTTAGTAATTAAAAAAACCCCCAAACCCAGAACCCATACCCAGCAGCTTCTTACTCTCTTTGCCGTGGAATAATCAAGCTTCCTCACAGGAGAATCTACAAATTGTTACTTGAGGCTCACGGTGCTGTCCAGCTACCCTTCTGTTTTCCCACCAGGCCTTTTCTGTTGAAGCTTTCTGACAGTGCTTTCATCTACCAGTGTGCTGGTTTATTTTCTCCTGTCTCCTGTTTTCTGGACACAAGGCTAAAAGCTTTTTGCTTCCTCTGTAATAAACATCTGTGTCCAAATCTACGTGCTGTATAGTACAACAATGTAAATGAAAGCAATGTTTCAAATCTCACATGAATATGTATTTTTAAAGATGTTAAACCCATTATAAGAAACAGCCAAAGAATGCGCATTGCTTTTTCAATATCTCCGCTGTTGAAATGAAACCACAGCAGCAGCGTATCACATGTGTGCGTCTGTGTATTACAGATAACATGTGCAGGCAACATGAGGTTTGCAGCTGCTAGCAGTCTGATCAAAAAATCTAGGCGAAGCGAAATGCTGCTTTTTAAGCTGTGGATGAGTCTGTTAATGACAATATCTTTTCCAACTTTCCTTCATCCAAGCCATATGGGTTTATATTATCAGCTCTTCAGAGGATTCTTGGGTCTAAATTAGACTACAAAGAAGGTCATTTTCTGTGACTCATTTGTGCCAAGCAAGGAAATCATTTCCTCTCTTGATCTACATGATAGCTTTCTCTTGGGAGGAAACAGAATATAAGAAGCTTTCTAATCTCCTTTTGCATTATGCAAGGAACTAACAAAATATGAACCTGCTGTCCCCTGGGTACCACAAAGCTGCTACCTATATTTATGTGAAGGAACAACATATTTAAGACAAATCTAAGGAAAAATCACTATAACACAAAGTAAGAGTATGATCTGATGACTAAGCATTGAATTTTAGGAAGACATAGATAGTTTCCACTAATAATATCTATATCAGGCCTAAAGGCAGCTACTGTCCATATAGAGGTGCTGCATGCTGTGACTGCTCTGAGTTTGGGTGACCCAGTAAACACTTAACCCTGGCAAAGTGAGTGGGGAAGCAAAGATATCTTTGGTAGTGCCTCTGAATCTTGCTTCCTGACTGAGTGGTAAATTCAGCCCTTGCAGTTATACCTTTCACAGTAAGAAAGGTATCTTCTATTTTTCCCCCGAAGTCCTAGAACTAACCAGCTGGTCAGGAAAGGTCTGCAGTCCTTCCCCCATTCTCCATGCATAGCGAAGTGTGGCAGAAATATGTAGGTTTACATAGGTTCATTACAAGTAGGAAATTCAGAATGAGTCTGTGATTACCTGTGTCTCCAAAGGCTAAGCATTTGCACCTGACATAGCTACAGAGGAATGAAGAAACAGTAATGAAATCGCTCGTGTGATTAGTCTGGCAGAGAAACACTTTGGCCATTACACTAAATGAAAGGAGGAAGAAAACGATGACAAGAAGAAGGTTTTAATTACCAAAATGTCTCCAACAGTGACAACAAAGCACAGGTTTCACAAAAATACCGAAGTGACAAAGTTTAATTGAAGGAGAAACATGGAAAAGAGTGGACACTACTGAGATGGCTGTAACTGAAAGGGGGAGGAGTACATGTACCAGTATATACCTGTATGGTGCACTCACACACTGCATGAAAATAGATCTGTGCATCAGAAGCAGGAAAACTGCACTGCAGTTACCACACTTCAAGAAAGCAAAGATCTCCACTGTGATCCCTTAGTACAGGAGGAAAAGCATGCCTACCTGCTGTTCTTACTCCTTGTCCTTTCAAAAAATCTCACATTTTTGCTGATTGTTGCTGGAACACTGGGCCAGGAAGAGGCCAGAAGGGGGAAAAGAAAAATGGCTTTAATTACAGGAAAAAGGGGCCACTGAGAACTGGTTGTTACAATAGCTGAGACAATACAACCAATTTTCATGTTGTATGGTTTTTTAATCTATTTTTTTAAAAAAAGAACACTTTGTTCCTTTAATTCTTGTTCATCACTTCTAAAAATCTGTCAGTCTAGTGTCCTCCTAAAACATGTAACTATGTCAAAATCTAAGTCATGTCAGTAGCAAGCACAGAACATTCAGGATACCGATGAAGTTTACCAACGTGAAATACCCTCTGGTTAAACTCGTAGAAGCATTGTGTTTTGGGTCATATCTGCTTTACTTGAGCCTATAAACTTTGCTTTGCTATTAAGAAACAAATCCCTTTGTCCTTCCGTAAAAGATTATAATTAATAAAACTGCAATAAGATCTTACAGGAAAAAAAAACCCAACAAAACAGTGATTATGTACGAGAATAAAATGTGGTGAATTTTACTGCAGTTTAATGTGTATGCATCCATTCTCATCTCTCCCACATTAGCCTTCTGCAGAACTGCTGTAATGAAATGAAAACAGCAAATTATTTTTTTTAGAATACTGGGTACTGCTGTTTACAATAAATATGTGGTTATGCAAGCAGGCATATAAACAGCCGTATTTCACAAGTCATATCTTCTTTGCTTTTATGTCATCAGCTCATCTGCAATCTTCTCTGTTCTTTATGAGAACTAACTTGACAGCACAGGACTCCATCCTTACTCTCCAACTCTAAGGCAAAGCTTCAGAACAACGGCACCAACGGTGTCTCTTCTGAGGGCACTGCAAGAAGAGTTCTTACCTCATCACCTCTCTCATATCCACCCCAGGGGCTTGTTCAGTCCCCCAGAGGGAAGCCTACTACCAACTTGGTGTATAATATATATAATCTTGTTGGGATTTTACTACCAACATCTACCCAAAAAAGCCCATAAAGCAAACACTTCTGTGTCTCACAGATATGTCCCAGTCTTGTGCTACAAGCAAGATCTATATGCCGGATGCTATAAAGTTTATATTGACTTTGAGAAGCTTTGCATAATTCATCCATGACCAGCGCTGTGAGTGACACAGCTATCCCACATGCAGCTATAAACCTTGAACAGACTTTTCCATGTAGTCACGCGCTTACTATAGGTCAGACCCTGTGGTCTTCCATTTGCTCAAAAATCCCATTGAAGCCAATGCTGGCGGGTCAGCTTGCAAATGCCACCCTGTCCCTGCGTGGTGAATAGCTCCCATTGAACCCACTGGGATTACTCATGTGTGTGAGTAACTACAAAGGAGAGCAAGAGGAGCAAAATCCGGTCCTCATTAGGGGCTGCTAATCTGAAAAAACCCCTCCCTCAGTCAGTAGTACCACTCAAGCAGGGCAACTCTGCCGTCAAGATACTACCTACGGAAGGCAATGAGGCGCAATTTGGCACCATTTTTTCCGTATGTAATTCTTTAAAGCATCAGCTAATTATCCAGGCATGACTGCATGGAGGAGCCCTCTCTCATCATAGTACATGAGAAAAGATAATCTTATACCATGAAACACAATTAGGCAGATGGTTATTTGGAGGTTTTTGGAAGAGAAGTAATTTCCCTGATCTGGGAGATAAAAAAAATCAAAGCTGAATTAAAAAAAAAAAAAATCATACCGCACTTAATTCCTAAGTATTTAATTACATATTATCGTGGTTAGCTACTAATCGCCTCTAATTATGCAATCTTATTATTTTGCTGTTGGAAACACATTTATAGCCACTATATAATGCGTATATTTAAGTCAATATCTGAATAAACAGTCTGGAAAACAACATGTGTACCCATATTTGGTTACTAGCATGATTATCATCTGCCACCTGCTGGAAATAGCTGTGATATCTCAACTAAGTACCACAGATGGAAGGTCTGGTCACTCATCGAACAAGCACAAATGTCAAAGAGCAAAATATGCTCCTTGTACCCAAGAACTTATTCTTTCACCCAGTGGGAAAGTTTAATTTGCACATGGGGGTATTTATGTGCATTCACAGAGTAGCCATAACATGACATTGTTTAAACAAACAGAAATTTAATTTGCTATTGAGAATAATGCTATCTGCCTGTGTTTGACCAGAGGGCAAGATATATAATCTGAAACTAATGCCACCTCAAGCTGGCATGGCGCTCTTGCCACTCTGCTAGAAATGGCACAATTGCAGGATTTCTTCCTCTACCCAACATAGATATAGACTAGCATTGTCTTTGAGACTCATTTGAAGAGATTGACCATTCTGGCTCTGTGGTGGCCCATAAAATCCTTAAGAACAAAACCTGCCTGTCCAAGACACCTGCTTCACTCATTAAAAAAAAAAAAAAAGTGAGAGAGTTTGGATGAGGTATTCCTCAGAGCACCAGGACCTTCTAACTTGCTGCCTCTGTGCCAGCAAACCAGACTAAGTGATCCAAGTGAGCCAGAGGGTAGATCCAAAGGCAGCACTGCAAGACTCGCTTTCCTCTCACTTGGGTGGAACAGGCTGAATAGCAGCAGGATGCACAGGTAAGACTAGCAGTTCTTGTCAGTGTGCTGGCTTATTGTGTCTGACTGGCTGTCAACAGGACTAATTGTGTTGGTGTAATTTTGCAGTTGGTAGGTGTCCCCAAGCCAGTGGGGAGAGAGACAGGTACAAGTAGATTAGAGTTTCAGACTTTTTTTTTTTTTCAAAAATCATGCGCAGGCCCTTAAGCAGCTGCTGTTTTTGTGCCCAACAGGTTTAGAAGAGCAGCCGAGGGTTCACTTTTAGATAGTGCTTGCATTCAGGGAAACAGTGCCTTTCAATTATTTCTGAGATCAAAGAAGGAGAATCAGAAATGAAGATGGGAATACAAGTGATTCTTGAAGGTTATCCAGGTCTGTAGGATAGAGTGGAGAAAGAAAGAGAAAAAGAGAACGTACATCCAAAGACCTAATACAATTATAACTACTTCCTCATTTTCTCCACTCACTTGTTTTATCCATTATAAAGAAATCAGATGTTTATAGCAGTAAGGAGTAATATCAGCCCTGAAAGCAATATAACAAATCTAAACCACGGAGCAACACATTAGCAAGGATTAACATTGGCATCTGCTATCACACGCCTCCTGCAGAGTGGAAGGGCCAGCCCTGCCCGAGGTGTGCACCACTGGGCAGAGGCACGTACCTCCGACTGCAGTGTGCAGCATTCACACGGGGAATACCAACCACAGCCCCTTCTGCAACACCTCTGCACCACAGTGCACCCGCCTACAAACGCACAAAACAACAGTTCAGTTGGCATTTGCGTTTGGCCAAACACTTTTGCCACTTCACAGTGCTTTTTCCATTCTTAGGAGGTTGATGTGCTTCAGACCCCTCCAAGTTTTATCCTCTGTGCTGCTCTTTGGAGGCGACCACCTCTCTCCCAGAAACATGGGCCTTCTCTGCACTGGCAAGTTGTCCTCACGCCAGCTACAAATTTACCTATGCCTCGTGCTGATGAGTAGGCTGAGGTTTGCTCTTGTAAAGCCTGACAAGGGTTCGATGCAAAGAAAAGACCCATGAATTAGAAGACTGCCTGCACACAGCACAAATCTTACCACCTTTGCTGCAGCCATTGCTGCAGCGACATTTGTATCCAGGGGGGCACAGGGTTGAATGCAGTCGCTCGCCTTGGAGCGGACGATCCTGCCTGGCCAATTCATCCAGCTCTCTGTCCCGTGATGTGCTGGCCTCTGGCTATGGACCAGCTTTTCAGCAGCAACAGCCTGCACCCAGTTACCTTCTCCAGGGCCTTCTGGGTTTACCCAGAAAGCACTCCCCTCCTTAGGCAAAGGCGGGGGGCACAGGGCGCTGGTCCCATCTCTGCGTGCAAACTCCATAGCACCCACACCAGCCTTCTTCAGAAAGCTAAGGACTATGGCACAAGCGAACTGACCTCGATGCAGATGCTCAGTCAATCATCCTGCAGTCCTTTCTTCTCCCTCTGTGCCCTCCTCCCATGTTAAAACCACTGAGGAAATAAGTTATCAGCATTTGCGCTGTAGATAAAGGAAATCCTGGATCCTACCAAACATTGTCCAAAAGGTTTAAAACTGTGTCTGTAGATATAAACATATATATATATAAATAAAACGACATATCATTATGGCAATGTTTTTTTCCCTTCCTCTTCCTCTCTTCCTACCCCCTTTCCCTTCTCTCTATTTCTCAGACAATAAGTGGGAAACAACCTTTTTTTTCCCATCCAAAAATTAATTCCTGCTCAAAGCTTCCATAAAGGGTCAAGCCTAAAGGAAGCATCTGGTAAATCTTGCAGCAGGAGCCATAGCCCTCATGTCCCCCAGCCTTTGCACCACTCGGTGCAGCAAGTGCTCATGCTACATTGGGAAGTTCTTGCTCTGCTGCACACAGATGCATGAAGACACACTCCGCGTGACTGCCCGCAGCCCTTAGATGGAAGCAGCTAGGTATGCTGCATGCACAGAGAGAGCGGGTCTCACTCACCCCAGCAGGTTTTCCAGTTGCTTTTTTTATCCCCCCTAACTACAGATGGACTCTTCAGCTACTGGGTCCGGTGGTTTGCTTGTGAGTCATACGATAAGGGTGTGTGCTTGCAGGGTGACAGTCACAGCAGTGAATCCTATCATGTAACACACTGAACTGACAAAAAAAAAAAAAAAAAGCTTCTCCGAACATCTCCAAATGTCCATCCAAGGAAAGGCAATGAATGAAAGGAAACTGGACCTGATCCTCAAGCACGCCCACAAGTGACTCCAATCCCGCAGTTCTGTCCATGCATGTACTCAAATTTGGTCAGAATAAAACACTTCATAGAATAAAGTGCAGAATTGCCATGAGTTTAAAATAACCAGGAAAGCTGTCAGGAAAAAAAAAAAAAAAAAAAAAAATCAAGACTTATTTTCCTCTTCACACATACAGAAAACCTTTAAAGCTTTAGAAAATGCATGCTTAGCCTCTTACATTTTCTTAGTACGTATACCAAGTTCACAGCAAATGCAAACAGCAGAAAAGTGAGCAACAGTACCTCCAAAAACATGATCTATATTGGGGGTGTAGTGGGAGAAGCAGCAGCACCTTTAACTTACTCTGTAACTGGGCCATAAGCATAAGCAGCTGCTGTGGCTGGCAGCGAAGCCAGCCCAAGCTCTTCTTCTGGCAAAGATGGTGGGAGAGGGCAGCAACTTGCTAACCTTGCAACATAGTTCAATGGGGAAGTAACTCAAGATTCAAATTCCTAGCGGCAATACCACCCACAGACCTTACAGCCCTATATGTTAGATGAACAGGTTTGCTTAAAAATCAGACCAAACCAAAAAAGAGACTAAAAAACAAACCCAGAAACCTATAAAGCCATAGAGTACTGAGATCTCAGAAAACAAGCTCAGCACACTCCAAACTGTCACATTAAAAATGTAGTCTGGCATTGATCACCTTGATTTTGTGCTGCAGAAAACACAATTCTCTCTGCTTTGTGTGAAAGTTGAATGTGTCTTCATATAGTAGAAAATGCTTTTTTTACAAAATTCTTCTTACATTCGTTATCTACTTATTTCTCATCTGTTCTTCAGCAAGTACCTTTTGCTATTAAGAAATTATATGCAAGTCTTTCTGCACTTAGCATGGAAATTCTCATGGCTGTCACTTCTCTAAAATTGTGTACATAAGGTTCACAAATATCTGCTTTATCTTGTAGAGGGACTAGGTCCAGTCCTCTAGTTTAAGGATACTTCACAAGACTGCTTTGACTAAGCAGTGGAATGACTCTCTAAAGAATCCCCTGTTGTACCTGTAAGTTTAGACTGTGAAATTAGAAAAAAGGTAGGACCTGCTGTTCCTGTCTTCCAGCACCATCGTCTGACAGAAAGGACCTGCTGGACTGTAGGTAACTCAACATGAAGACAGCCAATTTTGAAACTGTTGAGTTTTGCTTTTCTTACTCCAAAACAAAACCCAGCAACAACAAAAACCCAGTCAAACTCCAGTTTAGAATGAATGCATATATGGTCCATGGTTTCTGAGAGTAGAGACAGAACAGGCAACCACAGATAAAATTTAAAGCCACTTCCATTCTGTCACAAATTTTAATTCAGAAGCAACTGGTAAACTGGCCCAAGTGATTTCAAAGTCTTATTGGGTCATGTTTCTATCGATGTAAAAGGCTAAGTTTTCCTTGTTTTTTTAAGGGCTTCATCAAAATCAATGAAAAGATAGTGATAACGGTGCCCTTTGGATCTGTCCATACAGATCACTACGCATGAGTAGGGATCTTAAAAGACCGAGGCCAAGACCCTGCCAAGCAAACAAGTACCTAAGCATTTATATTTGTTCAAGAGCAAAATACAATTGTATTATGTACACAGCTGGATTTTATATATATTTGAAGAAATGCATTTCAACTCTATAGTCTTTATTACTTTTATTGACATTCTCCACATCTTCCTGTTACATTAACAGGAAGATAATAAGAACCCAAACAGCTGAAAAAAAGCCACTCTTCAATTCCTTCCATCATTTTTCTGAAAATAGTATTTGCCTTTCAGCTCAAAATTATTATGTATCAAGGTTTTACATTTATGTCTGCTTCTGTTGTTTAAGCACCATTTCACACCAACTACAATAAAAATCAATAAAAATCCAACTTTACTTCACTACCAAAATGCAAAATTTAATCAAGATACAGATTCAAGAGAGCACTGGCTATGATTCTGTGTTGGGTGGTTGTGTGATGGATGTGTTGCTATTCCACTGCGTCCACAGGAAACACCATGCAGGAACAACCATCACGAACAGCCTTACGCTAAAACACTCTCTTACAGACCCATTCTGGCTAATGAATTTTGTTAGTGTCAGCTATAGGTTCCCTCCTTACTTCCCAGTGCTTTTGTATAATGTACGTTATCCTACCTGTTTTAAATGACCTGTAACAGCTGCAAGTTGTAATTCAAATCTTCTCTTTAGGAACTACAGGCTTTATCAAGAAAATGCTTGAGCCAAAAGCAAAGCCCTTCGGCAGTCTGCTGGACCCAGCTTCAAGGTGCTCCACACAAGGACAGAAAGATCAAATTAACTGTATCAGCTCAAGTCCAGCTTTGGAGGAGGCCAAGCTGAGCTTGAATGAGCAGAAACACCTTTTCCATTTTGGGGCTGGCCCCAAAAAACATCTTTGCCCATTCATCTCCCTGCCAAACATTGCCTACAAAGAATGAAAGCCAAGGTGGCCCTGTGTGAGAACCAGTGGTCAACTTGTTAAATATTTGGCTTTTGGCAGTCTGTTTGAGTTTTCTATAATTCATTAGCAATTAGATGTCATGCAGATAAAGAATGGTGAAAAGACTATTAAAAAACAGAACTGTTTTGCTATGAATGCATTTGCTTTGGCTTTTGAAAGTGCATACTTATCGATGAAAAAAATGTTTTAAAGAAGTTATTGCAGTGCAAAAGATGACACCTCCCACTGTGGGTTTGCTCGGAGCATTACTGAGGCATGCCATTCAATTCAAGGCTCAGCAAATATAGCCCATTATACAGTCCTTTGCATATTTACGGTAGTGTGCGAAACATTATTAATAGCTTACACCGCTGTCTTTCCTTCACCAGCAGGAGGTAGGTCTGGTTAGTGAAGTATAATTGGTAATCTATTTTATATATGAATAAAATACTCTTCGGAATGCTTTGCTGTAAGGTTCGGTTCTTGTGTGCTATTTGTTAAATGTATCGTTTGAAACGCTACCGCCAGCTATTCATTCTTTTTCTGAGCAGCGATGCCATGACAACCCCCACGTGACTGGCTACAAACATACCACAAGTCTCCAGGGCTTTGCTTTAGGAAAGGCGCAGACTAGTATTACTCATAGTTTGGTTTGGTTGTTTTTTTTTTTAAAGCCCAGATTCATAGATGCTTTATTTTGTGCAAGATGCATCAAACCTACCAGCCAATTTTATCATGCGGTAACAAATATCTTCAGCTAAAATGGGACAAAGCGAAGTACGAAGAACACAAGAAGAGGGTAGGTACAACCGTTTGATAAAGAGCAGAGGCCTTCATGAAAGAATAAGCTTACCCCAAAAGGCCACAGCATCTCTCTACTCAATACTGTTGTGAAAGCTACCGATCAGCAATAAGGTACAAGAGACATGTTTTAAGAATATCCAGCAAATACAGGTATAGCTTTTGTGCCCATTTGGAGTTATAATGCTGCTCACCAAACTTAGAAGTGAAAAAGATTCAGTCAGTCCTCTGCTCCAATTCAGTAATAATGCTGGACTGCTCCCTCTTGAAAATCCCTAAGTAGTGAATACTGCCAGTGATGATTCAACTGTATTGCTGCCTTAGGAAGGTTGTATCACAATATAATTACCTTTAATACGAAGAAATAGTTCTTCATTATTTCCAGACTGGGTTTGTTTCATTTACTGTATAAAAATATCTTCCTTCCTTCCTTCCTTCCATTGTTCCCATAATCTGACTTGCAGGTGAAAAAAAGTTAAAGATGAGGTAGAAAATTGAATTTGACATATTTTTCTAACCAAATTGACAATATTGAAATAAGTAAATAAATTTCCTTCTGTGTGAATTAACCTCGAGAGGCTTGCTATTGTATATAAGCGTGGCTATTTAAACAGGAGCTCTTTTAAAGCAGGGAACTGATTTTAGTGTATCTGACATACTCTTGGCATCCGTTGTGCATACAGAACTCTCCTTTGTTCAGCATGCAGAGCACTTCATATATGCGCTAAAGCATTCAGAGGCCAAGAATAGAGGTTAGATATCATCACAATATATAGTGAAGATATGTATTTATAGAGAACAAAACATTTCCCACGACTCAAATTCCCTTTGATTAAACACAACTGTTAATTTCTGCGTGCAGGATGAGAATTGGGCAAAGGATGGCTTAGAAGGTACAGAATTTTGTTACTTATTACAGGGTTCACACACAGCTGAAGTAGTGACTAACAAGGTCTGCAACGGCCAAAGAGCAGTCTTTTCAAGGGTCCCTGTGTTGTCATGTTGGCGTGCTCCTAAATTCCCACGATTGTTGCCCAGAATTTTCACCGTGCCTTCCACTGGCATGAATTCAGGCTCGCTGCAGTGAATGCCAGCTCCAGAGCAGCGGTACCTGCGGGCTGGGGTACCTGAAGGCAGCTGGGCAATTTGGCAGGTTGTCCTGAAAGATAGAGCCCACTGTGGCACAGGCTTTTGCTCTGCCAAGAGAGACAGGGATCTCTCTGAGAAAATGTTAGGGCCTCTGCTTGGTGATGTGCTGGCTTTGCATTGACGGAGCTCACAAAAAAATGAACCAGAGCAAGAGAGAAAGGGGAAAAACAGGAAGCAAGGAAGAAAAAAATGTAACATTCCTCCTTGGAGGAGACCACTAAAAAGATGGCAAAGTTTAGGGCTAAGTTATCATTTTTCTCCATGATGCAAAGGTATAAAAAATGCCAGCGTGTTTTTATGTACTTAGGAGGAGTGCTTCCAGTCTGAATAATTTTGTTGTTTTCTTAATGGAAGAAAGGAACAGGGGAAAAAAAAAGAGAGTTACATCTCCTCTCTGCCACATTCTGCATAGAATTAAATACAAAATGGCTCCAAAACCACCAAGTCTCTGGAAAGTGTCAAAACAGAGAATAGGGTGGGCTTAAAAAATAACAGGTTTTACCTTTTTCTGTTGTGCATTTAAGGACAGAAGAGAAATTAGTCATAATACTTTCTAGAAAATGAAATTATATTGATGTGAATTCTACAGAAGAAATGTTGTTTCTAAACCCACCCTTTGTTGTTCAAGTTTGAAATAGTTTGCATATCTATAAATTAAAATCAGGGTTTGCATAAATATCACATTTTATTCTTCACACCAGTGATTTCTGCTGACTGATACAATAACAACCCTCTTTTATAAATTGCCTGTCTTCTTAAAATTATTTTTAAAATAACTTAATAGCATGATAATTTAAAGCACCTGAAGAAGCAAAGGAGAAAGCAGCGGCAGAGGCCAAAACCATCAAAACCATTAGAGATTTCTGCTATCCAGTAAAAATCAGCTACTTAGCATGATGGGATCTAGAAAGGATTAAGATGAGCGTTCCCATCTCACCCTGAAATCAGCTAGAGTTGCAAGTATTTCTCTCTTCCTTCTATATCACTGAAAAATAGTTCCAAATAGCCTGAGTCTGCCTGAGATGGAAAAGTTCAAGTACAAGGTATGACAGGGAGGAGGTTTATCACACGCATTTCATGACAAAATCATGGTATCATTTTAACTGATCTGGTCTCACTCCCAGCAAGACTCCAGTGTGAGAGAGAGTGGTCTCCCCTCTAAATCCTGTCTCGCTTCACTCCCCATTATGAGCTTTTCTTCCATGAGGCTTCTTCAGCCCAGGAAAGCTCACAGATTATCTTTTTCATCATATATTGCATGGCTATTTAGGTCATACGCTATTTAGGAGATAAATATTATTTTGGCACTGAACTACCAACGCCATTAGAATAATTAGATCCACACTTTGCTTTTGATGATCATTTTGAAGTACCAGTAAGAAGAGACCTGGGAATAGTTTCATCACAAAAAGTAATTTTTCAGTATTCTTACCTCTTTCTGGCAGCATCCTAAATGTGCATCCTTTTGGAAGAGCCAGCACAGCTTAGGAGGACCTAGGGCTTTCTTACACTAGCTTTTTTATTTCTGCTCGATGCCTAATAAAAACTGTCTGCCTTCTCTTAGACATTCTTTTCTGTATCATAACATCAACGCCTCTGCAACCCGACTGTATGTATTTTTACATTTTTCCAACTCAAAGAGCGCTTTGGATCTCCAGACAACTTTAGAACAACTGCCTTTAACATTTTCATTTCCCACTACTCTTCTTCTGGGCAAGTCTGGCTTTGCTGATATAATGAATCATATGTTTAATAGTGTTACTGATGGCTAACAAAACAGAACATGACAACTAAAAGATTTCCCGTAATGATATGCAAGGGTATTTCCAACAAGAATGGATAAACATTTCATTTCTGTTGCAGATCCAAGCAGCAAAACCATTAGTGGACACAAGTGCCCCTGCAATATACAGCCACCTTCATCTGAAGTTAGGGAAGCTGAAGGTATAGTATTGGCTATTTCAGTGAGCGCTAGCGTGCTTACCTTCACGTCTCCTCTCAAAGAAAACAAAGAGACTATCCAGATGGTCACAATTTCAGGCCCTTTCTTTTCCTCAGTGCAGTGATTGTTGTGACAGACTATCAGGATCCATGAATAGCACACTCCCAGCAGCATTAAATAACTTATTTTATCTTTATGATTATTGATGAAATCAGAGCGCTTCAGAATAGTAAGTGCTAAAGTGTTCAAATAGCCTTCTAAAAGGTACTTCTGTGCAACCATGAAAAAAACCATCACAAATAACAAGAATAGCACAATCATCAAGACACACACAGAGCAATGAACTGAATAATAGGATGTTAACCTATTCAAAGCACAAGGAATAACAATGGGTAGCCTTGACTGGCAGTTATCCTTCAAAATCTTACTGCTCCCAAGAGGCAAATTTTTATCAAAAGATGAGAGTGGAAAATAAATTGTTACCTAATTAACTCTCTCACTAAAAGGAAAAAACAACAATTAAAAACCCCAAATGTGAGCACAGTACAAAATACGTGCAGCTAAACCCTGTCAAAGACTTAATTTCCAACACAGTGCCCCTCAGGCAATGGGAGTGCAGCCCATGTAAGGACTTCAGAATTAATTCCCTTAAAATTGTTTATCATCTCACTGTGCAACATAATAATCCCCAGGCACCTTAAAATCATTTCACTAACAAAACAATTAATTTCTCTTCCATGCATAAAGTCATATGCTCTATTAGGACGTGGATTCAATCGCTGCTGTTAGTGTTATTTTTACAGTAATAGGAAAAAATTGTTAATGTTCCTTTGAAATTGAAACAATGCATAACCCCAGCCCCACCGGGTTAACAAAAAACCCACCTGTAAGAACCTGTAGGAACCCACTACTCCTAGCCCTGTTCCTTTGAACTGCCAGTCCTGGAAGTGAGACTGTGCTCCTAATCTCTTTCTCATCCTCCTTCTTTCCAAACTGCTACAGAAAGAAAGAAAGAAAAAGAACCCTCTAATGTTGCAATCTTCTAGTAACCAGTTCTTCTTTACAGTCATTCTCTTCAGGGTTATTCAGAGCCTGATGGGATCACTTAATGCAGCAGTTTACGTACCTTTCTACTATAGCGTGATCAGCATCTGACCTGCTTTGGTTATAAATGCCAGCAAACAAGGCAGATGCACTAGATTCCCTACAGAAAACTACTACTCTAACGTTAGTCACTCAAAAATACCAGAGCAAGATTTCCTATTAATTTTATACAGGATTTGCAATATCTTTGGAGCGCCTCAACTCAAATATGGGGAAAAAAAAAAGGGGGGGGGGGCGGGGAGGAGAAGAGTGAATTAATATGCTCAAAACAAGACTACTTCTTCAGTGATTCTGTTCTGAGAGGCTTCTGAGAATGAGATGTTAAAGTTCAGCTATGAAAGGAGTGCTTTCCTCTATCCAGCCTCTCTCTGGTCACCTTCCAACTCAGCCCTGCTGGAGAAGGCACTCTTGGGACTCAGATAACCTTGAAAACAAGATTTCCTCTTCACCTCTCCCCCATTCGTTCACAATCCCCACGAACACACTTTTATCATGGATTGGAGTTCTTTGAAAACCAAGGTAGTAACATTTTTAGCAAATTAGACAATGCCCCAGGATATCCAAAGGGATTCTCCCTCCTCCACAGGACTTTTTCAATTTTTATCCCATTTTTGACACAGTTAACTTCATTTTAAAAACAAATTTGGAAAGTGTTGAAATCACGCTAACAATGAACAGAACTAACTTATACTGCCTCATAGCTCACTTTCTGTTTGTTTATTACACCCGGTTGTTGCTTCTCTTCTTACACTAGACTGCAACTCCTCCAGGACAAAAATGGCCTGCAACTGGACCTAATCCAAGTCTCACTGAAGTCAATGGAAAAATTACCATTTGATCCAAAGCTCACCAAAGATAATGGAAAGAGGCCCATTGACTTCAGAGGAGTCTGAATGAGTCCAGTCATGTGTTTGTACACTGTCCATCACAATCCTAGAATTTGACGAGAGTCTATGAAGGCTGCTAGAGACATAAATGATAATGATGATCCTGGAAAATATGTTGACAAATATTTACAGAAATAATGCTTACGCTGATAAAATATATTTGCTAATCATGCAGGCTGCTGCTGTTGTTGCAGGAAGTATTTCAGGGTCAAATTGACAGCCTTGTAAAGGGCTTTCTCTCATTGTATCACCATTAAAATGGTGAAAAAAAGGGTTCTCTCAGCACTAGCACAGAGCTTTACCTGAGCAGTGTCTGTCATACTTTGTGGAGAGAAGGGGACAGCGATTTTGAACACCCTGTTGAGAATCCATGGTACATCACTGCTGCTTGCTATGGCTTTGTAAAAACAGAAGCATTTCTTTATCCCTTGTGCACACAAAGTTGGAGGAAGACCGACTTTCTGTCATCAAAAGAGAAAACCGTTTGCTGCTGAAGAAGGTGTCCTTCATCATGAGAACAAAGGGACAAGTCGACAACAAAAATGACTATAAGGCCAAAAGGTAATATCAGCAGCACTATTTCTATGTAGTTATCAGGTTACTTTCCAAGTGACAAACATAGCTAAGGATAATCTGCGCTGTGAGGACACATATTTTAAAAGGCAGCCTAAGGTATAATCAACACTGCAGAAAGCCATTTGCTTGTCCTGTCACATGAAACCCAATGCTGGGTCATTTTCCTCCTACCCTCTGTTGAAGAGAAGATAGCTTTAAATTAGTTTTTCAGTTTAATAACAGAGGGAATGAAAAAAAGGGGGGGTGCAGAGGAAGAGAGAGAGAACAGTGCCCTACTTTAAGGGAAATAAATGAAGCAAACCTATTATGTCTCAGCAAAGCTGTTGTTCCTGCTAAGTGACTCATTGCTGCTGACTTTGCCAGTTGTTCCTACAGACACCACCGGAAAGAGGGAGATCCAAAGCTTAGAGATGAAATAAAACCAGAGCAAAAAATAGAATTAAAATTAGAAAGAAAAGTGGAGCAGGAAGCAGGCAGAAATCAAAATATAATTTACTGCTCAAAGGAGACTAAGCAAAATACGCCTTGAGGATTTATCACTAGAGAGAACCACATTACATATTTTTGATTCAGGAGGAAATTCACACCCCAAATAGGGCATAGCAAACCAGTCAAGAGCAAGGACAAGCTTTTGAAGTGAAGAGAATGGTTCGTGTAACTCAGGTGGCAGCTATTACCTCCTGTGATTCATTTCCAGACAGACCACTTCATGACAGACTGACTGCTCATTGGGCACTAAAGTGTCTCCAGACAGAAAAATGCAGCTCAGGTGCAAGTCACCTAGGTAGAACTTACTACACATCACCATCACAAGTATCCTGGCATTTACACAGTTCCTTGGGAAGACAAATCATTTGAAAAAAGAGTTGGTCATGTTCACGTCATACAAATCCACATCATAGCACTTATGACTTGTCATTACTGAATAATACCCAGATCAGTGCAGGTGTTGACAAGCATCAGTTAACTTCACTGCTGAAGGTGTGCTTCCACAAGATTTAGAAGAAGAACAACATCCTCCCCCTTTTCATTCCCTCTCTCCCTTCCTGATTCAAGTGGCAAACTCTTGTTTTCTTTGGATCAGCTCTGGTTTTCATCAAACCTCTCCATTAGCTAATTAAACTTGAGACAGCATCAGAAAACTAACCCAAGAAAAACAAACAAACCTGGTTAGTTTTTCTGCCACTTTCTGCAAAGTGATGAATTCCAGGGCTGATGCAAGGGCTGGAGAAGACCACACAGCTTTGAGCAGTGGGGAGATGAGCAAGGGAAGGAAAAGAGCAACTTCTTCCCTTTTTTGGTGAGAGACTGCTAAAAGACCAGCTCAGCTGCCTGGGAAATAACAGTCTAAGAAATCACAGAAAGTTTCCAAGGCATTCGAGGCAGTATGCCTATCTCTGTTATCTTCATGCTTTCCAACTTGGTTCATCGGGTTTGTACACAAAATAAACGTATAAATGAAAGCAATTGAAATTGATTGTTAAGCATCTCAGACAACAGCCATGCCCTCACCTAGAGTACTGCACTACAGCAATTCCAAGACTGAAGGCTTGGCATTAATCCAAACCAAAACTAGCATTTTTCCTCTTGCAAAATGTACCAAACCTCCATATAGGCAGGGCTATGTTTGGAAGATACTGAACAAAGTCTATCCTCTTCAGAAGGACAAAAGGATTGGGTTGCAATGGCCAGTTAATGCAGATCAAGGAGGAGCAAGTCCCTGTAGGAGAGTTTATAAAACCTTAGGCAAATTTTCCCCTGACACAAGATTGACAGATATTTCTTGTTCTGGGTTCCCAGGCACGGGAACATGAATAAGCCTGAAGAAGTTGGTTTCTGCTTATATGGTTTTCCTCTCTAGTTTAAATGGAGAAAAACGAAAGCAGGAGCTGCGGAGAATGAACCAGGAGAACCACGCCATTCTGGATAGAATTACAAAGTCCCAGCCTCAGTATCGAGTTCAGCGATGGCATGAGGATTGGCAACGAGCTGAAAAATACATGGCCAACATTGCAAGATATCCTCATGAGCGGTGTAAATCACAGAGCCGAAAGGTAGCCCTGAGCTTCTGTTCTTACCTTCCCAGTTATTTCTAGATCAAAACTGCCCATAGAGTACATTTCACTGTGCTTTTGCACTGAGGATTAACAGCACGTGGCAGCCAGCCACACAATTAATAGCTTTTCGTTATATAGTCACTCCTATCAAATGAATCCCAGAGCACTCTTCACACTTTATTAGATGAGTCGTAATTGCTGAAGTTTCTACAATCAGACTGTCGACCACAGAGAGATGGCACTCTCAGAAATAAATCTAAAAACAATTTTTGAAAAAAGAAGCAATGGCTTACCAGTTCTCTGAGAGAAGCAGCCAAACGCTGCAGCAACTTTTAAGGTGACCAAATGGGCATATGCATTGAGGGCTCCAAAACCTACGCTGGCCATCCTGTGGAAAGTAACCAGCTTCTTATTTTCATTAGTAATCGAGGTAAAGAGAATAAGAACAAAATGGCTATATGAGGTATTAGCCAGCTTTCCCAGAGAAGGAGCATTGTCTGTCATTAACCTTTCCATGTCCAAACCCCCTGGCTTTGAGCCTGCACAAACTCCCAACTTTCCTCCCAAACAAACCAGAGGGAAGCTGCAGCACTGCCCACCAGGCAGGGAATTGGCATCAACATGAACTGCTGGGCCTCCATGGTCATGTGTCTTGAATTGGGAGGTATGTCCTCTGTCATGCACGTCTGATTCAATATATAAGGGTATGGCTTATATTCACTATATATATATTCACGATATTCACTGCTTTACTCATTACCTCTAGCCTGAGGCCACTGAAATAAGCCTTTTTGAAGCTTCTAGTCCCTGAACATCTGAAAAAAGATTTTCAAAGGTGTAGCTATCCAAATCTGTCTGAGTCTTTGGAGGACAGTTAAGTAGTGTTTCTTTTATCCCAGGACTATCCTTTTTCCAACTCTTTGGTCCCAATTCTAATTCCAGAGGATTTGCTCAGGAAAGGCAAAGCACTCAAAAGAGAAAACCATAGAAATTATGGCACCATAAACAAGAAACAACCTCTCCCCAACTTCTGTCTGGAGACAATTCTTGAATCCAGCTATATCAATTTTACTAAAGCTTCCCAAAACTATTGAGTCTGAGGCAAAAAGCCTCAGGTTGAATGCTTCAACCCAGACAGTTAAGGCTTGACAAAGAAACATGCAACTAAAAGAGAGGCTTCTACAATGGAAAATATTAGGCAGCTATTAAAGCTGTGAAGGTATCATTACAAACCAAAAATTTGTATTAAAAATAGTAAGGTTGTAAAACCAGGTGCTTCAAAGTCAGAGAGTACTGAAATTTTGGTGAAGTAGACATATCTTGCAATCTTCCCCACATCAAATGTTCAGTCTGTGCTCTGTAATTAATAGGTACTACAACATCTGCAAGAAGTAGTCACTAGAAAACACTTCTCCAGTCTCCATTTCAGAAATGGTTGACTCATTTTGAAGGACATTTAAAGGACAATTAAGCAAACCTGATGCAGATACCTGCCACAGACTTCTTCAGGCGAACAGGGGAAATCCAGTAAAGTTACAGCTGAAAATAGGATCAGTAGAAGTATTTGGCAATATCTGCAATAATTTGTACTACTGGGTGATCCCTCTATGCTTTTACAGTTCACCTGACACCAGTTCGTGGTCAACCTTTAATAAATGACAAGTCATTCTTCTCATCCAGCATTTTTCTATCCTCCCTCTGTTGCAATTTAAAGCTTTTTACTGGTCATAGCAGGAGAAAGTGAGAATCTTTTTACATAAGAATATTCTTCACTGATCCTAACTAAAGAAACAATTTATCTGAACCAGCCTACCCACTGGCCTGACCAATGGAAATAGCTCTGACTCTCATGGCTCAGGCAGTACTAATGAATGAAAGAAAAGAAGAATTCCTTTCCTTTGCTCTGGACAGGGACAGCAGTAGCATCACCAGCAACCACTTGTCATCTTCCTTTGCTAACTGAGCTTTGATACTGAGGAAATAATCCTGAAAATAAATCATAGAAGGTTAGCAAGTCAAGGCAGTAACAGGTTCTTTATTTTACATGTATTAATTTCTCTTTTCTGGCAGGATGAACAATTTAAAAACCAAACATCTAAACAAGACAGAAAAAGAGAAAAGCAACAGAAACAAGAAGGTGTGAAAAGTAAGATGAAGGAAAAAGAGAGAGATCATATCCACCATGGAAAGAGAAAGAACAAATCGAACAAGACAGAGTTCCAGATATAGCATTATTTCGGTAGTCTTCTGTGAAAGCAATTTAGGAATCGGCAAAGGACTTTTACTCCCTCTTGGATAACAATGGCATCTGGAAATTTTACTGTCCTCAGCCTTCTGCTTTGCCCTTATTCTGGAAATCACTCCTTTCCTGGCACGGTGGACCATCAGAACAGGGTGTTGTAAGATCATTTTGTGATTGCAATCCTGTGCATAAGCATACATTGATTTCTGTAGTTAAGGTAAAACACCACTGTTCCTATATGGATGATAACTTCCAGCATCGGAAAAGACTAGACTTGTGAGGGTGATAATCTTTTCAACTACGCAGCTAAACTCAGCAAAAATTGTAAGCAGAGCTCCAGAATGAGCTGGGGTGCCTGGGAGAATCAGGTGGAAGGACTTATATAATTCAGGATACCAGGGGTTTAAGTATTTTGCAGGAGTGTAGGTATTCAAGTCACCGTGTCTTCAGTATAGTCAAAAAAGCATAAAGCAAAAAGGCATAAAAGCCATTTCCTTTATAATTACCAACAAAACTCCTCTGAGTTTGTAACAGCTGGCAAAGAAGGAGCCTAACTGGGAAAAGGACTGTAAGCGAGCAACTGTAGCATAACTAATTGATTTGATTAAGATTTGAGGTGTTTTTTCCCAAGTGACAATTTTCATCTCAGTATCCAAGGTCTCCTCAGTGAGGACCCAGTTGGCTGACAGCAAATACTTCAGAGTGGGGGTTTTGGAAAGGCTTCAGATGCTTTCTGAAGCCTCTGAGCCAGTTGCTACAAATGAGGGAGAGCACTTGATGGACTAATGCCCTCCCACCACAGAGACACTTCCTTCTTTACTCGCGATTCTATGCAATTTTTGTGTCAGTCACAGTATATGCATTCACAGAGCAAAAATACTGCAAATACATAAAATTTGTTTCTAGCTTCCCTTTTAATGGGATTTAGCAGCTTGAAACAAGGAGAAACAGCACCATGTGACCCATCGTCTCTCTGCATGTTATAATCTACCACTCTTCTACACCATCATTGATCTACACTTCAGGCGACAGACACTTCTGTTCTGCAACACTTATTTCTTTTCTTATTTTTTAACTACACTTCTTCAAAAGAAAATGTGTGTTATAATTACAAACTGATCTTAGCATAGCCAAGCAGGGTAGCAGCGGTTCTCTCAGAAGAGGTATCAGTTGAAACCAAGCATCGAACCAATATCAGCTCTTCCTTTCTCTGAGGTAGAGTTCATGTGTAATCATTTTGGAGGCTGCCAACTTTCCAAGCAGACACCCCGGCAACAGCTATTTACTTCCTGGCACTTGAAAATTATTTCTAAGATATTTTCTTCTTTCTCGTTTGCAATATGAATTGCAGTGAATAATTTTTGGAGTACTAATGATGAAAACTTATTTCCTGAAGCAGAGTAACTCTAAAATATAAGACTATGTCTTTGGAGTACCGAACTAAGAGTAGAAATAACAGCTACTATAAACCACCAGTGACTCTGCTGTAAAACTGCAAACTCCTGGCTTCAGAAAATTAACAGCTTCCCAGGGCAGGATCCCCACCATGTTAGAAAGAAAAGCTTCACCATACCTAAGAAGCAAAAAGGATTCTTGTTTGTCCAAAGCAATAGTGGGACTGGCCCAATGTGCTGTGGCAATATATGTCCTAGACTGCATTGAGTAGGTCCAGACCCAGCATAGAGCGGGGGATCCCCATGCAGTGGCCACTCGCAGGGTTCCATGGCTGGATGAAGGTCATCTCAAGCCTCCAGCCATGATGGGAGAGTGCCAGGACAGACAAACCCAGCCTTTGTTGTACATCTCTGTTAGAGCAATCACATCAGGCAAGCTCACGTCAACTGTTCCCTCCAACAGTAGCTTCTTTCTAAAAGATAGGTTATGCACCCTTTAAACCAGAGATGGAAAGACAGCAATTTAATGAACCAAAACTTCCCTCCCTATGAGAAGAAAGATGCCAGCTTGGCTTTAATAAAAATTATAATTTTAAATGAAAATGTCCTATGTCCTTATGACTGTAGTCAAACACCCCTGAAGTCCAGCACTTCACATGGTTCCAGGCTTGACCATCACTCTATAAGGGGCCAGCTATCCTTAACAAGTTATATCATTGAACCAAACAGAGTCTTTTTTCCTTTTCTTCTTTCAAAGCTTCAGATTAGGATGATAATAACCTAAAATGTGTGACCAAATGCCACTTGCCTTATGATGAAATATAAATGGTACTATCTTCAAATCCCTGGCTCTGAAGTTAAAACACTTTGCTCCTGTAATCACTGGTGTGATTACAAGCTAAATACTTGAAACAACAGAGAACTGAAGTACCACTATAATAAAGACTGTTAAGATTTGCAGAAAATGTTAATCTGAGGGTCAAATTCTGCTTCCATTTTCACTACTGTAAATCCAGGCTAGCAGCTTTAGTTTTACAGCAGTTGCTCTCGGCATAATAAACTTTCATTAAGAAAACTCATTATGAAGTTTTAAAGATGACTGGACTAAGTTCAACTACCAGCTCATTGCCATGGGAAACAAGAGGTCACTCTCCCACTTTTACCCCTCTCCTTCCACCCCTCTTCCATTCTGTTTGTCTTACACCAATACTGGTGCTCTCTAAACCCTGAGCAATGTCAGCTCCAGGATAAAAGTCACAAAGGAAAACTTACTTTTTTACTTTTTTAATAGAAAGGAGAATAGTTTTCCAGTGGGTTAATGAGTTGAATTGGTTCACTGAAGATGAATCTGAGGCCATAGCTGATGCAAGGAAGAAGTAAAGCCACATATTCCTTCGGTAAAGTGGAAAAATGGTTACTCACTGCCTGGCAGTATTTAACACTAAAATAGCTCTCATAAGGGTCAATAGGAACACATGGAGCCCAGCAAAATGGTTGCAACTCAATAATCCATGTTGGTTACCATGGAAAAATTATGAATACAGAAACAATCAGGGTTTGTCCAAATTAGGAATGACTAATCTGGTATTCACCACCATCTCCCTTTTAACTGGGCAAACACCAAGTATGAGTGTATTCATTTTATTATTTCTTTAGACTTACCTCAATAAAATATTACTTAAATATTCCTGAATTATTAGGGGCACTTTTTTTCAACATGGAGTTTTTATAATTTCAGGATAATATTATTCACCTGGATTTCCAGGCCCTGAGTTTAAGCCAGAATAATGAGTTGAAACTGTATTGTCTGCAGTTTAAAAAGTAAATCAGGCCTTCCAAAAATGTTGCATTTTTATTATTTCATTAAAAGTTGTAAAACTGAAATCTGGATTGTGAATCTTTTTATTTGTTTTCTAGTTACAGAACATGCGGAGTTCATGTTTTGAAGTTTTCCTTTGCTCTTATGAAGTTAAGAAACCTTCTTTTGAATGGTTTCACTTGATGCCCTAGCAGGAACTTGAAATTGAAAAAGAAAAAAAGAGATACCACAAAAGTTGTAAAAAAACCAATAAGGATCTTTGTTCCTTCCCAACACTCATGTTTGACTCTCCTTGCTAATCTTACTGAAGTCATCTTAACTGGTCTATGTTTTAAATGTTTTTCTAAAAAATAAATGGTAAGGTTTGTTTAAGAAGGGATGTAGTATGTGTATTAACACACTTAATTTGTGTTTAAAAACTAAATTAGCCCAAAAGAAGTGCAAAGAAAGAAGCAGTATCATGCAGCAACAAAGAGAGGTTACCAGCGCAGAGTACAGTGTGGTGGTTTGTTTCAATCTGTCGTTTCTGCTGTTGGTCTGTCCATTCAGTACTAAATGGCTTCATCTCTCCATACACCGTCCAGGGAAGGATGGAAACGGTACCTCCATCATAGATACAATGAACTCTGGCATAAAGGCTATTGTCACATTAGTCAGCGGGTCATATTTGCACCTGACTCAAAACTCACCACTTAATTTCAGGACAAGCCAACTAGATGACCAAGCAAAGCAGCTCAGGTTTAAGAAGAATTTGAAATCTACTCTTAAATATAATATAGATTGAATTGTCCCCAGCCACTTCTGCAAATTTAAGCACTCTTACTTAAGTCTGTACACAGATAACCACAGAGATTGAGGCCCTGGTTCACCAGTCGATGAGAGGTTGGTGCTTAAAATACCATGTGTGGTTATCTCTTCCTTGCCAACAAGAAGTCCAATTATTCTTTTGCTTTTCTACAGATGAAAAGCCAGAGTCTGAACAAACACATGAACCACAATGTGTGGAAGCACTAGAGTTTGAGCTACAGGAAGACACTGCACAATTTGTCATCCTGAAGTACTGTTACAGCTCTCCAATTTACAAGCTAACTTCTACTGTGACTTTGCAAACAGTATCTATAAAACCCTACATGGGAGAAGATACGGAACATCAGGGGAAAGAATATCCCTGGGAGGGGAAAGAAGGAGCCTACAGGAAGGAAGATGGAGGTATGGTGGTTGCTGTGCTACTGTGTCAGAGGGGCAGGTAATGAAAAACTTCCATGCCTGCTGTTGTTCCAGCCATCATGCATCATTTCTAGCTGGAGCAGCCAAAGAAAAGTTAAATGAGGAAGGAAAGCTGGAATGGAACATCCTGGTCACCTCCACATCCGGCATCGTCCTTTGTTTCCTTACAAGCCAAATATAACCCAGATTTGTTTCACTGTGGTATTTTCTTTTGAATCAGCGGATTCTTTACTTTTTAATTAAAGCAAATCTTGCCAAAGTTGTAGGAAAACATACAAGCTCAAGGACAAGGGTAATGATTACTGCCATTATATATGTACATAGATGTGATATATCACCACCTCCTAGCAATTCACCTGTCTGAGAAAAAGAACAAAAAGGAGGTAATATTACCAAAACCATAGGGAAGAAATAATTTTCTCATAAATATATATTTAAATAATGCTTAAATCTTTCTTCAGCCTTCAGAAGCTTGACATTTTCATACATCGTTAAAGGAATCGAAGAAAAACCTTCTCCAGTAAAAAGAGATGCAACCTGAAGTGAATCTACAGTGTTCTCTTGCAACATTTTTTGAGTCTATTAAGAATCCAATAAAAGGAATCCAGAAACAGATGAGAAAGATTTTTTGCTCTTTGTTACGATTTCTTTGATGCCCATGACCAATAGAAAATTAATTTTACATTCTGCATCAACCAGCAAATTCTGAGTCTCATTTCAATTTTAAAACTCGTAGTTTTCTTCATGAATTAAATATGGCACCTCGTAATAAAATCACTACAGTAAGACTGGAATTTTAGTTCCAATAATACATTGATTAAACTCTGCCCTCAAGAGTTTCAGTTTTCAGTATGACAAAGGTTGCTTTGATTATCTCACATCTGCATTATCTATGTATTAGGGTTTGAGCACAGTGCCGTGATTTGGAAGGCATGTGGAATCGTGCCTGTCATGTATAATCTATTCACATATGCACAAATTAAAGCCCATTGAGCTAGATTCCCTGGTGCCTCCCTGGAGCTCAGCTGGCATAGCTGCACTGAAAATTGGTCCCATTATCAGGAGACAGACAATCACTTTTTGCCTCTGCCTTCCCCACCCCCTCCAGTTGTCCTTCACTGGGCCACTTGCTGCCTTGTTTGTGCGCAGCCAATGCTTTGTTGCAGGGACTGCAGCCTTTGAGTTGCTCCTGCCACTTTGCTAACAACATTGTAAACAGAAGCATTTGCTGAACAACATATTATTGATAATTGGTTTAATTTGGTCTCCCCATCTCTGCCAGGCTTACGTGCAGCACAAGCAGGCAAAGCAAACCTGGCCAAGCTCTTTTAACCGTCTACACAGCACAAGCTTCCTTGCGCTTCTAGACTCCTTAGCTCAAATCTTAGCACAAATTAAAATATATACTAAGAGTTTACAGCGAAAAAAAGTGTGGTCTTAACCCGGCATAGCTCACATCTTCCAGAGGACAGCACACCTTGGATTTTGGGCCAGTTGCTACATAGCAAACGAGGTGGAGCTGTAGGTTAGCACACATGAACACCTGTGAAAACACACTACGAAAGACAAGCAAAGAGGGTATAAACCCTCAGGAAATACTGGTTAACCACTAGTCAGAGTCCCCGCAGCTTTTCTACTGTATGTATTTTGCAGCAGTTCAATCTACTTTTTGCTAAGCATGTTTGTACAGCCTTGAAAGCAAGCTTCTTGTGTGAAATTAAAGTTCAAATTACTTCATCTTTGTTGCTGTTTTAACCTGAGTTAGTTAGCTTTGTTTAACAGATTTAGTTAAAGCTTAGACTTCTTAACTGTGTTTTGCAGTACTGATATAACCCATATTACACTTCAGGAACGTATTAGCAGCCATTAGCTAAAGCATTTCAATATCGGAGCTACATCCTAGGCTAGACAAAATGTGACTGATGATAGATTAATCAGATGAAAAGATGCACAGGTTTGGCAGACATACAATAAGGATACAGACCACCTGACTGGTTCCAATTCATTGCTGGTGCAGTTATACGTGGAGGCAGCTCTCTGTCCATCAGATTATATTAGAACACCAGCTGAAGTGAGACTCACCTCACCTCAACTGTTAAAAATCGTGAAGTGATATTTGCAAACCCTTGACAGCATTAGCTAAAAAAGTATGAAACAGATCACATTTTAATGCCAGTCATGAAAACCTGTGAAAGTTTGCAAATCTTCAGATATGGGTAAAAAAAGATTCATATTCACCTTTGCTGGAAAACATCAGACAAACAAAATTCCAGCAAACAGGTTCAAGTGCATAGAGCAAGTCTGGACTTGAATCAAGATTGATTTCAAATACGTTAAAGATTCAATCTGAATGTTTTGCACAACTCGTTTCACACTTTGATTTTGTAAGCTGAAGGCAAGAGCCCATTTCCTCTATGCTGAGTGCAACTAATAACAGCTGTAAAATGGTGCTGGCTGCCTGACAGGGCATAATACTTCTATCCTCTGACCTTTCTGAGAAAAGGATCAAGGTTGGCAGAGATGCAAACTGGCACATCTTTTCCACCTTAATGTATTATCCTGATGCAACTAATCATAACAATGAAAACAATTTTGTTTTGAGGGTAATAATTTCTCAGAATGATATAAACACTTTCTGCTACTGAGTTTGTAAATATATACCCTTTTTTATATCTTGCTTGTAATTCAGTAGTCTTATAAGAATAATATTTTGCATGCCATGTTACCTCCAATACCAGAGGTAGACATTAGACTTCAACATACTTGGACTGTGTGTTCTGTGCAATGAACATTCTCACTACAAGATACACGCCAAACCCACCTGCAAGTCAGAGGGAAAAAGACTAATCTCAGATTTGGAAGTTTAAATTAGGTGCCCAAATAAAATATCCTGTTTTCAAAGTCACCTGGCGTTTTCAGATGGAAAACAAACAAACAAACCAAATCAAACCTTCTTTTATTGGCTGTCCAAATATGGTTATATACTTAATTAGATAACCAAATTTGAATTAAGACATTTGCCTCCATTTAAAAAATGTTGTTGATCTGACCACACTTGTAACGGCAAACAGCTCAAGCCACTAAAATCAAAGAGTAGTCTAGTTGTATGGGCTTACAGCATGCAAAGGACTTGACTTCACAAGCCTTTCACATACAAAACTCCCAGGATCAGTCCTACAGGATCAGGGCCTTACTTGTAGACCCGAGACCTTCCCAGTTCTTTCAGTTCTTTTTTTCATGCTGGAAGAGCTAGGTTGCCATCTGGCATGGTCTTGCAGCAGCTGCACAAAATAAACTCAAGCAAACACATTGGCACAGGTGTCATTAACAACTAAAGGGGCAAGTTCTGCATATAACTTTATTTAAAGAAAAGTTTGTGGGCAGTCTAAACCTCTGGGTACATGTCATGTCCCACCTTTTCAGCTCTAGAATTTATTCTTTGACCTTCATGGTCTGGAGAAGGCTTCATCCAAATCACTGCTCCCGAGAATATTTTGGGTTAAACTTTTAAGATGAAACACTTTCCCTTAAACCATGCATGGTCCAGTCACATATCTATCTATCTATCTGTAACTGAAAATGCTCTTTTGATAAGAGAAGAAATAAACTAATGTGCACAGAAGAAAGCAATAAATGGTTCACAAGTTGGAAAAGGTATTTTAATGGTCTTAGACTGGGAAGTTAGTAAGTATAGTCATATTGTTCACAAAAGTGACAGGAATCTTTCTATGTGTCTCTTGGAACACTTTTTGAGCAAACCTGTCAAATGGAGGCATAGAATCATTTAGATTGAAAAGGATGTTTAAGATCATTGAATCCAACCATTAACCCAGCACTGCCAAGTCCATCACTAATCCATGTCCCTCATCACCACATCTTTTAAATACCTCCTGTGATGGTGACTCCACCACTTCCCTGCGCAGCCTGTTGCACGCTTGACAACCCTTTTGGTGAAGAAATTTTTTCTAATATCCAGCCTAAACCTCCCTTGGTGCAACCTGAGACCATGTCATCTCATCCTATTGCTTGTTACTTGGGAAAAGAGACTGACACCCACCTCACTACAACTTCCTTTCAGGTAGTTGTAGAGAGCAAGAAGGTCTCCCCTGAGCCTCCTTTTCTCCAGGATAAACAACCCCAGGTCCCTCAGGTGCTCCTCATAAGACTTGTGCTCTAGACCCTCCACCAGCTTCTCTGGACAGGCTCCAGCACCTCAATGTCCTTCTTGTAGTGAGGAGACCAAAACTGAACACAGTATTCAAGGTGCGGCCTCAGCAGTGCTGAGAACAGGGGCACAATCTCTTCCCTCCTACTGCTGGCCACACTATTGCTGATACAAGCCAGGATGCTGTTGGCCTTCTTGGCCACCTGGGCACCCTTCTGGCTCATATTCAGCTGCTGTCAACCAACACCCCCAGTTCCTTTTCCTCTGGGCAGCTTTCCAGCCACTCTTCCCAAAGCCTGTAGTGTTGCAGTGGGTTGTTGTGACCCAAGTGCAGGACCTAGAACTTCGCCTTACTGAGTCTAATACCATTGGCCTCAGCCCATCGATCCAGCCTGTCCAGATCCCTCTGTAGAGCCTCCCTACCCTCAAGCAGATCAATGCTCCTGCCCAGCTTGGTGTCTTCTGCAAACTTGGTGAGGGTGCACTCAATCCCCTCATCCAGATTGTTGATAAAGATGTTAAACATACCTTTATAAGTGGAGAAGACAGCTTTCTCTTTGTATAACAGAGGTATGTTCATTCTAGACTCCAGATGAAGAATTTTTATTCTCAGAAGTGAAATGCATAACTCTTTTAAAGCCCAGCTACTTGTAACTCGCTTGCATAGAGTGACCATGTTAATCTGACTGTGGCAAATGTGTGAAGTTCTAGGAAGTGGTTTTCAAATCCTCAGTTTCCACAAGGCCAAACAATTCTACTTAGTGGAGTCTGTTAAGATTGAAAGCCCAGACACCGGACCTAGTCTATTCAGAAGAGAGCACAGGCTGTTTAGATTTGAGAGACCTGGCGGGAAGAGAGAGAAAGCTTTCCCTTGTGCATGGTTTTGTGTTTAGACAGAGCTACCAACTCTTCTCCTTTCATCTCTCACCCTGCTGCTTTGCGGATTAAATTACCACAACTGCACACATGCAGTGGCTATTACTTGTGATTCTTGTGTAGAGCAACCCTGCCCTGTATGTACAACAAATCCATTATCCCAGGCACATCAGACTCTACTCACCTGTGGTAACTGACATGTTTTGGACACTCTGCATTACCAAGTTTACTCAGATCAAATATATGTCTTTGAGCAATAAAGCTGGAGTACCCTGAACTTGCGCAAGGCCTAATGCCCCTCCACAAACAATATCACAAGTGCAGTAAGCCTCACAAGTTCCTACCACACTGTCGAACAGTGTGTTAGCTGGACCTGCGTCCTGGGTGTCCAAATAATTTACGCTGGCTGTAGAAAATGCTGCCAGAGGTGCTAAATGTCAGGCTCTCCCTCCTAACAATGAACACAACAAAACAGAGCGTCTCTGAGCAGGTCCAGCCTCCCAGACCTTTGGGACAGTTTGTGATAATCCCAATGCAGAAAAGAGTAATTTACAGATTGGTCCAATCAGCAGCATAAAGCTCAGTGACATCCCTTTTTCTCAGCCTCAATCCTTTCATATCAGCTGCTGCCAGGCAGGAGCAGTGGAAACAGAACACAACAGCATGCAGAAACTGGCTCTGTGGCGGCTGGGAGCTTTCCTCCTCCAGGGGAATTCCTTACCGGCCATTTGCAAGCACAATTCAATCCCCTGCATCAACTGAAAAATTAAGTCTGATAAACTAAAGAAAGTTGGTGATGAGAATTAGAACCTGGGACCTCTCTGTAAATTGCTCCTCAGCTGCACACGCCCTCCCTCCAGCCACAACCTTCTGGATCTATAAGATCTCCAAGCAGGTTTTGATCAAGGTCCAGGTAGATATGAATTGTACATGCCGTGAGGACAGCTGAATGATGTCCAAGTCAGAAGTCAACAGGTGCTGGCTTTGCCAGAGCCAACAGGAGGCATAATGCATGCCAAAGGTGAGTCAGTCAGCAAAAATCATAACATGTATAACAGTAACACACTGTGAGGCTGGTTTGCTGTGCCTCTAAAAGAGTGCATTAATCTAGAGGCTAGACCAATCAAGCCAGCAGTTAGAAAAAAAAGTACCTCTTAAGACTCATGCCAAACCAACAGAAATGCCACTTACATTCTTACAGCCAGCATCCAAATAACTGATCACATTTCATCACGAAGAAACTTGTTGCTATTGCCCGAGGCAAGCACAGAATCTACCAAGGAACCAAGTGGGAACAAATGAGATATTAAGCCTAAACTCGACATGCAACATTCCTGTTCCTGCCATATTTTTTGGTGAGGTGTGTATTAGGAAGGCAGATTATTCTATGGAATTTGTTACTTTCCTGTGAAATTTATCTAACTGTAGCTAAGTGCAACCCAGAAGATCAGGACAGGATTGATCTCTCTGGCCTCTGAAAGACAGATAGGGTGGTCTAGGTTAATATACTGAGAAATGCACCTCAGGGTCTCTCGACTTTATTTAGTTTGGTAGAGAGGGATGAGCAGGTATGTATACACACGTATACATCTCCTTGCAAGTATGGGGTGCTAGGATAAAGTGAGAAATACCACAGGCAGAAATGAAACGAAGCAATTTTAAGAGAGTGTTAACACACTGATCATGAGACCTGCTGTGAAAGAATATGTTGTACAAGAACATGGTTCCTATTTTTAGCCAGGAAAAACTTCACCTGTGGTACAAGCTCTTTTGTTATCAATATGAGTAGTGAAGTATGCTGATGTTTTCTTCACCAGCTCAAAGGTAGATTCTAAACAAGACAACCTAAATCATTCCTATGGTAACGGCAGCAAGTCACCACAACTGCAATGAAGTTACTTCTCTGTTTTCTAAAAGCAGTGGGTAAGTATCCTCAGCTTCTGTGAGCACAATGAATTAACTTGCTAAGGAATTACAGACTAGCAGCATTTCTAGGATCAAATTCATCACACATACCTCTGTTCACTCTAGAAGGTCCCTGGGCAACTCTTTCATATCTTTCCTATCTACAGTGAGAGCTCAGTGTATTCCTCCCTCCTCGTCATATTTATTTCTCCCATGAGCATTGTTTCTTTCCTGTCTGAAGAGAAGTAATTCACAGTGTTACCACATAAAATTCTGAGCACAGATGAGTTAAGGGACCAGGTTTTTGCTCTGCAGACATTTGTGGAAGCGGTTGCCTCTCATTTCCAGTCTCTAATGCCCAAACCATTACTGTTCTGCCCACTGATGCCTAAAACATTCCCTAAAATATTTGCATTGATTAGACATAGCTTTTAAAAACTAATCCATCCAAGCTGACAGACAGATAATAATAACTGTGTAGCCTCACAACCTTGTCCTCAAATAAAATAGAGGCATCACAGCAGAGCCTTACTACAACTAGTTTGCACTGTTTCAGTTTTCCTCATACCAACAATCATAGAATGCACACACTTTGGGGCAGGGCTATTCACTTAATTTTCAGTTTGAAGATCTCTAAAACGAGAGAAATAAAATAGGTCAGCAGTTCAGCACTCAAGGTTGCAAAATGCCAGGCACACCAGAAGCTTCCCATATCAGCATTTATACAAGGTGCCATTCTTTCATCCTCCCCAGTGCTGAACAGGAACAGAACAGCCAGGAGGAAAACATTGCTTAGGAGCCACTTGCCTGACATGTCCAGCAAGCAGATACTCCTGCATTTTGTAAGCAACCCTGTCAAGCCTCATGCATAAAATTCATTCAGCTGACCTCTGTCTCAATTTATCACAGCAGCACCAGCAACTCACCTACTCCAGCCCAGTGGTCCTGGAGCAGAAAAGAGGTGGCTGCAGTGTAAAGCAGCAAAGGCTGTGCCTCCCACTAGGTCTCTTCCCTCCCTTTCCCCCAACACACAAGCGAAAAGTACCCATGCTGGAAGAGATGCTTTCTAGGGTCATAGCCTTCCCACGCAGTATATCTTTATTGCATAGTACAATATTGCTGAGGAAAGATACTTAACCCCAAAGAGGTGTGCCCTCACAGTACAAGCCACTGCCTGCAACTTCACGCACCAAACAAGATGAAAATAGTAAAGGCTATTGAAAGCTTTCTAATCTTCCATGCAACTCTCATCTCTTATTAACCTAAAAAAAACCCAAGAGGAAAATATTTTCAAACTTAAAATATATGTGAAGAATTCATTCATTACTCTTAAAAAATAAAATACCCAAGGAATAGGGCTCTGTCTGCTTAGCTGTGCTGAACAGGAGCTAAAGGTACTGGTTCCACAAGAGACATCCTCAGCCCCTGCTGACTAACGTGACTTTGTGGCCCTACAGGTACTGTGGAGTGGTTGCTGTTTGGTTCCATGAATCTAGACTCAGACAAGGCATTTATCTCAGTTTGCTCATCACAAAAAGACTAAAACTACTTGTAAGATCATTGTGTGCTGTGACAAATGAGCATGGAAGACTGCATAACATGTTATGCCTTTGTAAAGATTGCTCACGAATCAGAAGATAGATTCTACCCCCTCCCAGTTAAATTTTAACATCCCTTTGTTTATATTCCTTCCAGATGAAATAAAATAGCCAGAGAAATAAAACATGGCCATGTCTTGGAACGGTCAATATATCGATGTGAGGAATACAGGTTCGGTTTGCAAACGAACTGCCACAAGATTCATTATACTCACGTTTAACAGTGACCCCTAGCGTTGTTCAGCAGCATCTTTCTTGGATGTTCGGTAAAGAGTATCAAACCAGACTACAATGAACCTGCCTTTATACTCCAGGACCGTATCAATGCTCCACCTCTGTCACAGTTAGATGGAATGCACCTCACCCAAAGCAGAGAAGCAGAAATATGTTTTATTGAGATAAGACAATAATTTTAGAGTTCAATAAATTCAATAGAATTTATCAAAGTTTAACAGTGGTTTAACAAGTTTCAGGAAGTTTGATGGCAAGGTTCACCTTATTAATTACTCCATGGAAGAAACATACAAAAGAAAATTGAATTAGAATGATTGACACAAAGACCGGAGACACAAAAGGATAAGGAAGACCCTCCTGCTGAGTCATGAGGTTCAGAGTACTTTCTAAACTCCTTTGGATCCTAGGCACTGCTGGACCCAAACAGTTGACAAAGTCTGAGACTAAGATTATGCATACGGGAAGAAATATAAAGGGTAAGGAGGATCCTCCCATTGAGTTACAAGGTTCAGAGTGGGCCCCCTTGCTTCCTAAACTCCTTATGGAGCCTGGGTGCACCTAGATCCAATCTTAGTCTCAGACTTGAACAATACTCTATGCCCAATGGAATTATTTATACAGAATTTATAATAATATTGGGTAGCTGCATGAATTAGTAATGTTTCACTAATATTAATTCAGCATGCTATCAGTTACTTACCAAGGATCTATCTTGAGTAAAGGACCTCTCTACTTTGGATAAGGGAGGATGTCTTAGTCTCTGGAATCTCAAACCTTGAGAGGCATCCCTGCTCAAGGGGAGAGTCACCTGGCATGCAGGCCAGATGCAGTTTAGGGAGAGTTCAAACTGGACCCATTCTGATGGCAATATTTCCAGATCCAAGTAGTCAGCTGCTAGTCAATAGCATAGGCAAGACAGAGTCTTCATTTTAGCCCTAGTATCTTGTTCTGTGCTTTGCATTTTTGGGGCTTCAAAACCATCTTTCGAAATATTTTTCAGAGGCACCTTCACTCCCTTGTACATGAGCCAGGAACTTTCCAGTTCACCGTTTCACCACAGGGCATGAGACCTGTTGCTCCTTAGTCAGCCTAAACCAAAGCATGGCTAGTGGTCAAGTTTATCTTGTTATGCAACCTTGCAAGGGTTCATAAAAATCCAGTGAAGAGAGCAACACTATGTTGCTGTGTATTGGTTAGCCTTTTCTCTTTAGCCACAGTATTGTAAACATCCATTTTCCAAAAACAAAAACAGAGAAAAAATCCACAAGAACTTCCATTGGTACACATTATAGAGATATATATGACAAATTTGTTGATGGCATTTTAACAACTCACTAAGAAATTGTCTTTTTGCAGTTAAGCCTATTGTCACAAATGTGATGAATATTGGGTCTTATTATTCATATGTTTATGTTATTTACATAGTGCAAAATGTCATGGCATTCTAGCTGTCTGTTTTGGCAGTAGTCGGGGTCTACATTTGGGGATTTCAAAGGATATTAAGCTCCCGAAAAGGGAGGAGCTGAGGCATATCTAAAGGCTGGAGCAGGAGAGTAAAAGGCAAGGAGAGGGAAATCTGGCAGTAAGTAGAAGAGAAACTCCAGGTCTTAGGCATAATGGCTGCATGAGTAAACATACTTAGGAAAATGAAGCTAGAAAAACAGTGAACTTTGACATTTTTGTGACCTTTGAGAAACACTAAAGACAGAATGGGTACAGGTCTCCAATCACTACAGTTACCTCTGCAGACCCAGACTAAATCATATATAGCCATAACCACATGTAAAGTGTCTAGTTTGATTTGAATATAACCAGGTATTTTCATCAGCAAACCCTGAATAAATAAAGGAAAAATAAGTAAAAAGAAAAATTCAATCAAAACAAGACCTACTCTGTGATGTGGTTTACTTTAGTACTTTCATAGCAATTTGGATCAATGAGAGTTCATGATATGAAACATTGCAAAAAATCACTACCTAATACATATCATCATACATTTATTAGACCTACGGTGGAAAATAAACTACAAAAGCACAAGGAGGAAGAGACAAGGAAAATTCACACACATAGCTAAACCCACCAGCTGATTTGAAACTGTACAGTAACACTAGGTGGCAGGAGAACAGCTTTTAGAGCAAAGTCTTGCAACTTCAGTAGTTCATCTGGCTAAAGGTGTGCAGAGGAACTACTCATTCATAAGGGAACAAAACGCAAATAATGTATTTCTGTTCTTATGCACTACTTACATCTGCTAAAAGTATCATGATTTTTATTCCCATGTACTAGCACAAGCAAGGCATTGCAAATTGGAGCTGAAGAAATTGATTTACAATGAAATAGCCTTTTGCTAACACTTTTGTTAAAGACAAGCCAGCATCCTTCCAGCCATCTATTTCACTAATCTTTACTGGCAGATTTAGTTAATGTTTCATTAGATCTCTCCTAATATATTCTCCTTTTTTATATTGTTTGATATATCATAGTAAATTGCAACAAATTCTTCAGATTCACTGAGCTTCCTTTCCCATCCATGTGGTTCTACTCTTACAACTAATTTCCTTGATACAGATAGTCCAGACAAACAGCCTCTCCTGATTCAAAAGCATCTCTGACCATCATGCAAGGAAAATGTGCTCTTAGCCTCTGTGAGAATTATCATCTCTGATCAAACATAGTATTTCACAGAACTACAAACTGGTTGAGGATGGCTGGCACCTCTGGAGGTCATCTGGTCTAACATTTACATTTAGCTCATATCCAGAGCTAAACTAAAGCAATTGCTCTATCACTCCATGGCCCCTCGGCAGCCAAGAAGGGGGATTGGGAAAAGTAGGAGACCCATCGATTGAAATGAAAACAGATTTAATGAAACAGCCAAACTAACATTAATACCTAATACCTATATAAAGCATACAAAGTTATACTCAGCCCAGTGGACACACAGCAGTCACAATAAGCAGGAAAGCAGGCCTCAGGAGCAGAACGGTAAGCAAGCCCCTCCAGGGATGAAGAGAAGCAGATAGAAAAAGAGGAAGCAAAAGGAAGAAGAGGAGGAGCCCCCTCCTCAGCAAACTTCCCCCTTTATAATGAGTGTGATGTTTATGGTATGGGATACACCTGTAGCCAGCTCGGGTTCAGCTGTGCTGGCTTTTGCCCCTCCCAGCATAAGCTTCTGGCTGACTCAAAGCTGCTGATGGCCTGTACACCATGGCTGGCCAATGATTCTATCCCAGTGAAACCAGGACACCATCTGCTCAAGCAGGGCCACCAAAAGCCCGTTAGTTGCCCACGACCATGTCCAGACAGCTATGGAATATCTCCAAGGATGGAGACTCCACAAGATCCCTGGCAACACATGCCTGCTCTAGGTTACCCTCACAGTGAAAAAGTGTTCCATGATGTGCAGACAGATCTTTCTGTGTTTGGGATTGTGCCCATTGCCTCTGGTCCTGTCACTGGGCACCAGTGACCACAATATTTTTTTATTTATATGATGCAGAGATGTGCATAACTATGTGTCACATCAGACCATTTTTAAATATGCAAGTTGGCACCCAAACAAATTAAACAAAACCAATTTGGAACTGCAGGTTAGGAACTTCTGCAGTAGCCAGCGCTATCTTAAAATGGGAGTGCACAGGGTCCCCCCGAACAAATCACAGGCTCAATAGTCAGTCACAGGAAAAAGCATGCTCAATTCTCACTTCTACACAACATGAGTGTCTAGGGATGCAAAATGAAGAGGGGATTCACACCATGAGCACAAATCTGTCAAAATGCAAATGTCACTATGCAAAACACCAGATGCACCTGCAAGAACAGTTGTTGCGATCTATCTAACATTTAGGTAACACATGAGGTTTTGTCTACTTATCGTGAGAACGTGTTTTGTTTTTTTTTTTATTGCTAAAAAGTTCCCATGAAATGGTGAAGTACTTCTCTGACATGCATGCTGATGCATGGTTCAGTACACAAGGTTCGGGTCGAGGACTGCAAGGTGGTTAAAGCAGCTTTTTACCTTGGAGGCTAAATAAAAACAGGTCCTGGCAAGAGGTCCAAGGGATTAAGTTTAGCATCTCAGTAGAGTGGATGATTAGTCAAAAATACTGGTTTCATCCTCTGAAATGAAATTCTCATCTATTTCAGCAGAACAACAAAACTGCACAAGAAAATAGAACCTGCATATACTGTTATCATCACATTTTTGAAAACCTATAAGCTTCAGAACAACAGCAATGATAGGAGTTAAAAGGCAACCTTCAGAAGGTAATGATAGTGACAACAATAAACATGGGGAGGGAAAAAACCACAACAAAAACTCATTCCAAAGATGCTACAAAACTACTTTTCAAGGAAATCAAAAGCTAAGGCATACATAGTGACATTCATTTTAGCTATTTTCTGTTTCACATGCGTTGCTTCTCATGTAGCCATTGATTCCATTTCTTTATGGAACTGAAGGATACAGGTGCCAAGGTATAGCACCATGGTGTAAGAAGGCTGCATCTGTCTGGTGTAGTGACCTGAGAAAAGCAAAAGCTGTTTTCTGGATATGATTGTTTCAAATGTTCCATCTTAGTAACACTATCACCAAAGTCAATGTAAGAAGAAATGCCAACGAACTGGACTTCATGATGGCTAACGAGAAAACACATCATGGATTTCCTTGTCCATGCTGGTAATGAACTGCAGCGGTGAGCAGTCCTCCTCACAGTTAAGGGACTTGAGTAAAAAGCTATACAGCTGCTCAAGCTACAGTCTGTGCAATACGTGCTAGGTCTCATAGTCAACAGATAAAGTTTTCACATTACTCACTACTTCACTGTCCCAGAGCCTAGAGAGCAAACTGTTAACCAAGCAGGCACATTCCTATATAAGATAGCATGCACATTTCAAGTAAATATCAGTAATTCTACTTCAAATGAAATGTCAGACTGATCAAAACTATGCCCAAAGCCCCAAAGTTCTTAAAATATCGTAGCACGTGTATATTTCATTCTGTATGGGTCATGAGCACATTCTGGTCTGCTTCCTCCCATCTCTCTACATCCAACTATCTGATTGCTTTCTGCTCCCTGACCTGTGCTGTGTCAAACAGTAAGAGCTGCTGTTTTGGCATGCAAAATGTTTTAGTTCCAAATTGCTCTGCAGCTCTGACCATGAAAACATACACACCTGAGCTACCATCTACATCTTTTAGTTCTGGAAAATGGAGGGGTAGAGGGAGAAGATATTTTTAAAAGGTCAGGTCACTAAGTCCCACAACAAGGAGGACTTTGTGGACTATTTTGGGAACCTAGATACACAGTGCATGTGTCGACACACAGGACAGTATTCATCTCTCTAAACATGGGCATCTAGGTATGGCTGTGAATTCATCCGGTCTTCCAACCCCAGAGAGGAGGGCAAGGTTCTTCAGCAGACTAATACCATGCAGATGTCACAGATACTCTACAGCAACTGAGATAATACCGAAATTTAACTACAATCCTGCATGTGGAGAAATTAATCAAGGTCCTAGAGTAGATGCCATTTGATATTAAGACACATACATTTGGGTAACTATGAGATAGGTGCTTAAGGTCTCATTCTAGTCCATAGAAGTCTAATACCACAACCAATGGATTCCAGAGAGCCACTCACCTCCCCCTAATGCAGACACCTATGTTTGGTCGTCTGAATTATTGTTTTCACTCCACTGACAACAGAAGCTTCCAGGAAAATGGCAGCAGCTAGACTGATGGCAAAGCAAGCCAGGAGCATCTCATCTGCCTCCCAATACATCTAGCTTGGCTCAGCACCTGTACTATTTTTGGACTATGGCTACACAGACACCACAAGAGAGGAGGCATATTACTTTGCATACTAGCAAACATAGTCGATTCAAGTGCTTCTCAAGAGAAAACTAAAGGATATAAGATTTAAAAGAAAATCTTAATGAAGCAGAAAATAACTCTTAGGGCTAAATCTTACTTCTACATATATTCATAAAATTTCTTTAAACTTACATAAAGAGGAGCCTAATTGCAGTCAGTAGCCTAGCTTTGTGATAAAAGTTGCCTTTTGTGGTGCAAATATTTTTTTATTTCTCTGTATTAAAATTTATCCCGAAGGCTTTACATTTTCTTTTGAGCAGCATGAAGAAGTGAAAGAAGACTGTATTTTCTTCATTTCCTTAAGACAGGTTTCTCTTTGTTGGCATCTGAGCAAGAAGGATTAAACATCCTTCAGCTCATCCTCGGCACCTCCGATAGCCATAATGGAGTAATACCACAACTATGTAAGAGAGAAATCAGCATGCGAGAGGCCACGCTTCTAAAATTAAACTCTTGGGAAAAACAAAGCCAAATGTAGTTTTGGTTATTCTGATACAACCATTAGGACTCACTCATCACCACTGCAATGAATCAAAACCTGCTGCAGAGAACAAATACAAATGCCAAGATTCACTAGTTTACAAAAGAGGATCCCAAACAGCAACTCAGGGAGAAGAGTGTTCTACAAGCAGCAAACCCAGCAAAGGCCGGTTTCTTAAGGACTGAGCCATGTGCCTCCACAAACAATTTGCCAAGTCCAATTCCCCTCTCCACAATACCTTCAGTTCCCATCCTCCCATGTCCTGACACGTGCTGTGATTGCAATCTCAAGCCATACACACCTTCAGTGGACTGCTGGCAGGCAAGATGGAGCAGATATCTACTTAGTTGAGTCTGCAGCCTTCCTTGGGGGAAAGGAGCACTCATCCAGGTCTCCCTAATTTTGCCACTGACTTTCACAAAACGTGCAGGAATTAACTTTGCGATTGGACACCTCTGTTTACCTGTCAAACTTGCTTGACAGTGCCTAACAGGAGGAAAGATGTTGTGAAAGAGGCAGGACTGATTTACAGCACAGTTGTGTAAGCCAAGATAAAATAAGAGAAAGAAAAATTAAATAAAGACACTCAGTTTAATTGCAGATTACTTATTGACGGCTTATGCAGTTCATGGTGGACAATCCAACAATAGAATATCAGATACAGAAAGTAATTCCATGCTATTGGGCCAAGACATAGAAGAGACAATACTATTTCTGCATGAAAATGCAAAAATTCTGTAAGATAATTGAAGAACACTGTTGGGAGACATAAAAAAGCCAATTGCCTCACCTTCCATCCTTCTCCACCTCTGTGCATGCTATGGATGCTCCCAGTTGATCAAGTTCAGTCCATTTCCTGATACACATTTTTCAGATCCATTCAAAATCAAAATAACACCTTTTTTCATCTCTCTGCCCCAAAGCTTAGCCATGCTGCGTGCAGAAGAGAATGAGTCACACCACAGAAGCAATTCATACTACAGGAGCAATTCAGATATCCTGCCTTGGTAAAGTGGAGATTGCCAAGGGTTGTACCCTGGCAGGTCTGCAGTACTTATACATGGGGTTAGAAACAGGACTTCATGTGGATTTGGGGTTGCAGGGACTAAGAGGAAAAGCTTCAAAACAAGGGCAGTAGAAGGTCACTCCCATTTTCCACTTATCTGAACAAAACACTTGAGTTAGGGGTCGTCTCTGAAACCTTTCCAGAAAGATTGGCACCTGCTCCTGGGCCATTTCGGGGAACCTCTCCCACCTCAACACACCCCTCTGTTTGAGAGGCCTCACTTCAGTTATGATACTCAAGCCAGAAACAAGGACACTTTTCCAGTTTCAAAGAAAATTTTTTTCCTGTACAAACTCAAAGCGAACAGACTCACTTCAATTGGATCAGGTTTACATGCACAAGCATCAAACTGACTTAGAAACAGTAACTTAAAAGCAGCAGGAAGCAGCTATGCACTAGCACCAGCATATGGTGCATATAGGTATTTTTAGAACAAAAGAAAGAGAGAAGGTTCTCAATGTAGATAAAAATACAAAAATTTCCACAAAGTGAGAAAGTTTTAATATGACTGTGGAGCCGTTCCTTTCCTCTCGAGATTTAACATACTAGAGTGCAAATTTGCAGAACAGTGTGTTTTAACTGACTCTCCATCCCTTAACAACTGCTATAAGATCTATTAGCAAAGCAGGAGATATATCTTAACCTTTTGCTCGCTACTAGTTTAGAATTTGAAAAAGAAACCTGCGTATTATTTGAAACTACTTACAATTCAGCTTTTTCTCTGTTCACACCTAAAATATTTTTTTAAGTCTCAACAAGCAGCTCACAAAGACCTTGTTGTTCACATCACCATGTGTCAGCCCTGTCTATTTGACCACATGACTACATTACTCCCAGTGAAGGAGCAAAACTTTGGAGTCTATCCACAAGGATGCTCTCTTTGAATGATTAGCTACTTCCCGAACAGTGATGTCAGAGCAGCTTCCCATTGCAGAAATGGGACTGGACCCCACCTGAGCGGAGCCACTGGAGCAGCACTGCCATAGCCTCCCCCCATTGCTCCAGTCAATTATCAGAGTTCCGGCCCCAGAAATAGCTCGCTCAGATGAGCTAACTTTTCAGGAGAACATGAGAAATCAGCACACAACACACAGATGTTACAGAGCAGCCTGAGATGATGTACTCTTCTCCGACAATGTAAGGACTAGATAACAAAGCTAAGAAAGTAATAACATACTCTACATGCATTTCTGTACCTGTTTCCTCACCTTCACAGAACGTTCCTTGGGCCCCTCCAAGATCTTGCAGATCACAGGTCGTCTCTACACTTCAGACCAGTTCCCTGTGACTATGGCTGCTCTTAACTGTTACCCATCCTCAACAAGAGCAGTTTTCTTCTCTTCCAACGCCCACACTTCCTGTGTATCTTTTTTTTTCTTCCCCAGACAAGACTTTTATCTTAGAGGTTAGCACCAACTCTTGATTTTTATATTTAATTTCTTTTTTTTGTTCTGTGTTTTGTAATGTTTCAGACTTGGCCCTCTACTGAGATATTTAAACTAAAAGAGGAGAGATTCAGACTAGATATAAGGAAGAAATTTTTTGCAGGGAGGGTGGTGAAACACTGGCCAAGGTTGCCCAGAGAGGTCATAGATGCCCCATCCCTGGAAACATTCCAGGTCAGATTGGACAGGGCTCTAGGCAACCTGATCTAGCTGAAGATGTCCCTGCTCATTGCACAGGGATGGGACTAGATGATCTCTGGATTCCATTCTATGACATTTAAATTCATCTTGTTCTCTCGGAGTTCCTGCATTTTGCTACCCCACTATCTCACGCTGAATAAAAGCCACTGAGCTCTGGTGAGTTACCATTACACCTGGTCTGAGAGGGAAACATGACACTCGTAAACAACCGTGGGCTCCACCATTCAGCAGTTTCTAAAAAGTATCAAAATCTCACACAAACATCTTTTATTGTACACAGAAAGATCCACAAACTGACAAACACACATGCTGTTGACCATACTAATTTCAAAGAGATTTTGAACCAACAAATACAATGAGTGGAGAGGTAGTATTCATAACAAACCACCGATTTTCAGAGAGCTGAAGGTACAAAAGCTTGATTGCATCCTCTCTTCTGCCATGGAAGCTATTTGGACACCTGAAGGTGTCTTTAGGGAGGTTGACCATGATGATAATGCTCACTAGATAGGCTGTTGGAGCTAAAGAAATCACTATCGAAAGGATTACTCTCTTCATTATGTGATCTAATGGGAAGATGAACAAGGATCTTGCTTTCCTCAGGATCTTGGTCACAAAAATGTGAAAAAGTAGCAGACCTACAAATGCAGTTGAGTGAAAAAAAAAAGGCAAAATTAAATCTATGCTTTACTGCAGGTATAAAATGAGTATATGCCACCTGCAGCACTCATGCTCAATAGCGCCCAGGAAGAAACAGCCCCAACAGGGTGATATGGTATGAGATGAAAATCTGACCTAACGAGTAGCAGGAGGAAATCATTGAAGTCAAACAGTTTTAAATCAAAGTGCAGCTACTGCAAATAGATCAAGGAGGGCACGTGGATCCATTTTTCTCAAACAGATACTGTTTGCTTGTGACCAGCTGCCATCTTTGCAGCCTTCTCCATGGTGTAACACTGACAGAGCTTTACCTTCTCCATCACAGCAAACACAGATGATTGCTCCTCTTGTACCAGACACACCCCTCCAAGAGGGATCAGCCAGCACCCGAATTAGTTCAAAACAGCCATTTTAATGGTTCACATTACCTGGTTTTTTAGTAGTCAAAGCTGATGTTTTTCAGCAGTGTCCTTGTGCATAACGATTCCCTAAGCTACGTTATACCAAAAGTGGCTGGACGATGAAGGACTCGTAGAAAACCTCCTGACACATCGCTTGCCGTCGCTGCCAAGTCTTGAGGAAATATTCTCCCCTCAAGGCTGCAGTAGCCGAGGGATGTTCTCAGGGCAACGGGTCTCTATAGGGGCCCGCATAGAGACAAACATTCAACTCAACTGCGGGGAAGAGTCTCAGAATGAATTTATGGCGGGGTGGACTGCGGTCAAAAGCCTCGGAATAAATTTACTGGGGACACCCCCCCCCCCCCCAGCCTGCGCGGTGTGGTTTCCCCTCCCGCGGCGGCACGCAGCGCTCCCGGAACGATGCGCTCGCGCCGCTGTTTCAGGGAGGGAGCGAAGGGAGAGGGGACGCGTTTGAGCGCGGCACCGCCGGGCAGGGCGTCTTGCCGGGCGGGCCGGCGGTTGGCCGGCGGAGAGATCAGCGGTCCCGGCGCGGCGGGCTGGGCTCCTGGGCCGCCTCCCCTTAGCTTCACCCACAGACCACACGGGAGTATGAACCTGGAGCGGCTGAGGAAGCGGGTCCGGCAGTACATCGACCAGGTGAGGCGCGGGGGAAGCGGCCGTTGGTGCGTGTTGGAGTTCGCTGGGGAAGGGGCGGCTGGCCCGTTAGCTTTCCCCCAGGGAAAGCCCTTCTCCGTCGGGCTCCCGCGGGGAGGGAGGCCCGGGAGGGGATGGGTGGCAGCAGGTGCCAGCCTCTGTAGCCGAGGAGAGGGAGTTAATTTTGAATTAACGCCCCGTTCCCTCGGGAAAAGGAGGGAGCGGGGGCGGGAGAGAAGCGCGGCGGGCCGGAAGCGCCGCCTGTGCGGTCTGTGCTGGGAGCTGGGGCGTGTGGCCTCCTGGTAGCATGACGGAGGGATTTTCGTGGTTTCTTCCTCGTTTGGAGAAGGAGGAAGGCCCGCTGTGGGAGCGGCAGGGCTGCTGTGTAGCGAAGGCATATTTTCAGGATCCCTCCCTCACGAACTGTGCAAGTTGGGCCGTGCTTTCGTGGTGGTTATAGATGCCCATCATACCAACGTAGAACACTATAGGCTGCTATTAGAAGGGCAGGCTTGTTTCCATTTGTTGATGGATTCAGCAATTATGTTGCTGCAGGGCAAGCAAAAGAAAAAACCAGCACAACAGGAAAAAAAATTAATAAATTAGATTAAGTATATAATGAAACTGTGCTGCTGTTTCTAGTTCAGAGAGTTCATACTGGCGTCACTACTGAGAGAAACCCACCTCTTCAGTTAGCGCGAGCATTTGTGTTTGTGGCCAGCAAGTCTGACCGTAAGATTGACTGGTGACCAAAGTTAATTTGGCGGATCTTTTTGTTTTGTTTTGCCGTACTCATCTGAGCTAAACTGGTTCACCCCCTCCTGGGGGCATCAGAAGGAACATGGGATTGTTTCTTTGTGTAATATAGTCAGCTCATATAACGGTAGGACAGCTTGATGAAAGTTGTATAGTGCCCTGTAGGCCTGGATGATGCTTTTCTTCTGTGTTGTTGAGAGAGTTATTTAAGCCTCAGTGCTCGTGGACAGCTATTACTGGTGTGGAGGTTTGGTTTGGGTTTTGTGTTGGTTTTTTGTTTTGTTTTGTTTTTCCTGGGAGCTCAGACTGAAACCAAACTATTATCTTAGCAAATTTGTTGGGCTTTCTTAATCCCCATCAAGTAGGGAATGTGGGAATACAGGGTAGAAGAGACCACTTAGGTCATGGAGTGTAGTGCTTGATGAGGACTAGAATACCATCAGCGTGCATTTTGGAACAGCTTGCCAAACCTCTACTCCAAAAGCAGAAAACAGTCTCTAAGATTGTAAACAAACTCCATTATGGTAATGTTGCAGGAAAGAGAAGAAGTGATCGAGGCTTTTCTCGTGTCGCAAGCCCTTGCAATGGCAGGATACCTGTTAAATGTCCAGCGTGCCTAGGAAGCGTATTATGCCTCATAGTATGGAGAAGAATAAAAAGGAGCAACAGTAGCCACTGCTGATCATCTTGAAGAATAATCCCAGCCAATTCTATGAGATTTTGTCTAGCATCCCAAATCTGATGGTACCCTTAGCTGAGTTTGTGGGGTACACCTGCAGACTCTGCTTCCATTTGATCTCTAGTTGCCACCAGTGTTTTCTATTTCACCCGCTTCTCCTGAACTGCAGACTTAACAGTGAAACTGCATATCCAAGAATAAGAGGAAATTCCTGCAGGCACTGTGGTTTGTGTGAGGTTAAAACATCTTGATTGGAGAATGATTCATTAAATCAGAGATGGTGCTCCTGGAGTTTCCTGAAGTAATTTATATGTCCTTTTTCTATATCTAGTATTCTCTTTTTTCTAAAATGTAGCACTTATTTTAACTGGAAGGGGGAGATTCTTGCTACTTTTTCAGTGATAGCAAATCAACTAATGACCTATTGCCATACTTGTGTAGCATGTACCTTCTGGTCAAAGATACCTGCATTTTAATGAAGAGAAATGGCCACTCTCACCTCAAATTACTTTTGTTATCCTTTAGAAGTTACAGTACTGGCCCTTTTAAACTATTTTTTTAACTTAGGTCTCAGAATGTGAATCACCATTCATTAGAGATTTAATGCATAAGATATTAAATGTGCATGATGTACAGTAGGTTTAAAAACAGGAACGCTAACCCCAAATAAATACTAATTATTTCTATCGTGCTTTTACAGCAGCAGTATCAAAGTGCCCTGTTTTGGGCAGACAAAGTAGCTTCACTGTCTCATGGTGAGTAATTGCTTTTCACATTGGTTTTGGTTTTCTTTTTGATAGTGTTCTGGTTTGTGTTTTTTTTAAAGCTGTTTGGCGAAATGTTGAATTTTTGAGTTTGCTAAGTGCTTCTCTGTGATCTTCAGAATGCCATTTTCCCAGATTGAGCAGTGCCGGTCTTTTTTTCCTTTTGAACGTTGTCTTAAAAGTAATGTTTGGGCAAACTTTAAGGTTTGCCTATCTTAAGAGACAAAAAAAAAAAAAACAAACCCCAAAAACAGAGCTAAGACAGACAACAGTGGTTTCCTACAGGATTCACTGTTGCTCTGGGTGACAAGCAGAATTCAGGTTTACAGAGCTGGTAGCCTATATCTGCCTACAGCCGTGGTCCATTTACACTTTTTGAAATTATTAGAGGTACTTGATTCCAAAAAAGCTTTGGTTACTAGTGAAGTAGGAGAGTACTAAGCTGTGCTTCTGCAATCATAACTTCAAGCTATAGAAGTCTAGTGCTTTCACTTGCACTGTTGTTAAATTCCCATTCATCTTTTTGTGAGAGAGACAATCCTGTGTTGTTCTTTTCTGCCCTGTGTCCAAGGGCAGAAAACTACAACTGCTCCTTTTTTTAGATCAGTATCATTGTCGCCTCCTTCACATGACACACCTGTAGTATGAGATTCTTTGTATTCACTGTCCAGTGTACTATCTGATGTCTGTCTTTAAAGTTAAAATCTGATATTCTTCCATTTTAATCTCTCACTGATAGATATTATAAGTTGTTTATACAAGTATATATATTTATATAAACCCCCACCTTTGTAACTCAGTGGGATGCTAGAATAGGGGAGAATACTTTTCTAGTGAAGCAAAAGTGAATCGCCTGTATGAAAGTGTTTAAAGATATATATTAATGGTTTATAATTTGCTCCTTTATTTTAGAGGAACCCCAAGATATCTACTGGTTGGCCCAATGTCTTTACCTAACAGCTCAGTATCACAGGGCAGCACATGCCCTTCGATCACGTAAGTTGGATAAGGTAAGTAATTTTCATCAAAGACTTAATATTATTCCACTTTTAAACCTCTGCTGCAACCCACAGTGACGTCTTCACCATCAGAGGGTAAGGTTTATGAGAAAAGTAATTTAAAAACCTGTGTGATGTAGTTATCTGAACCAAGTATAGCCCTCTGTTCAATAGGCCAGATTGAAACTATTGTCCCCAGACAGGGTAACAGGAAAGAGGAGGAGTCCAAGAACGTAACTGCAGTGGTATGGAAAGGTGAAGTGTCACTTCAGGTGTAGTTGTTTAAATTGTCCTTCCAGTCCACTAATGACTGAAGGCAAGAATGAAGCCAGTGTCCTTTGAGAGTTTAATAGTAGAGAACCTGTTACAGGCCTAGTCATTTTGGTCAGGAGAGAGTTGTGGAGATGAAAGGGATGAAGCACCTGTACAACTGAAAAAGAAGAGAGCAAAATGGAGTCTAGCAGTGTCAGTAAACATGCTCTGTCTTGATAAATAACATGTATGAAAATTCTCTTTCAGTTATATGAAGCATGTCGCTACCTCGCAGCTAGATGTCACGTGAGTACACATTTTAACCTCAAATGGAAACAAACCAAACTAAATAAAAGGTGCATCTTGGGAATATTAACTACCTGACAGGCAGTGGAGATGTCTTTGTTCACTGGAATAACAGGTTTAATTTTTGTGATGATTGATTTCATTCTTTAACCTTCAGTATAGTTGCTGGAGTATCCATTGTGGTACTAGTCTGAAGAAATCCAACTGACCTTTTTTTCCAGGAAAGAAAATACTCTAATATTTTGTGGGGAAAGAATGTGAACCATTTTTGCCTCATGTCTTTGTGTTTACATTTTTAATTGGTTGGTTGTATTCTGACCAGAGGAGATGGGGTTTATTGTTGTATAAATATAGTTAGCAGCTTTATAGTTCTGTATAAAATGTCATAGCTAAATAGTAAAATGCAGTGCTTTCACAGGAAAACTGAATCCATTGGTAGATTAAATACGGAAATTTGAAATAGAGTAACACACTGCTTGTAGAGTAAGATCATTGCATTTTATTAAAATCTGTATTAACTATTTTTAGAAGCATCTCTGCTTCTGTGATTGCATAATGCTGAGTAACAGCTTTTTCTGTAGGTGTTAATTTTATAATATTTTGCATATTATAGATGACTAGTAGAAGAGTTGGCTGCAATTGTAAAATTACATATGTCCAAATAAGAATATGCACGTGTAAAAAAACCTGCTGATAAGCACTGGTTGTTACAATTTGTGCCTTTGAAATGCAATACTGTGTTTATTGGTGCTTTATGTACAGATATTTCAAATCCCAACCTTGTTTTTTACATGCACATTTTGACTAGTATGCTGCAAAAGAACATCAACAGGCCCTGGATATTCTTGATATGGAAGAGCCAATCAACAAAAGACTTTTTGAGAAGTACTTGAAGGATGAAAGTGGATTGAAAGACTCTAACACAGACTGGGAGATGTCACAGTCCTCAGTAAGTAACATGTTTTTAAACAATTTTGTAACTGACAAAAACAAGTGCAATCAGAAAGTGATTTTACAGCTGAATGGATCTAAAACTCTTGTGTTTAAGCTTTCTTTTTCTGATAACATAATTTTCAAAATCCTGAATTGTTCTCCTTCCAGTCAGAAGTCATGTGCTATCTTGCCTGTACGTAAATAATGTGGTTTGCAGAAATGAACAGTGCTTTTCAAAAACCTCCCATAAATTATTTGCAGGCACTTTGCAGGATGTTCATGATCTAGCATTGGTTTTTAGAGTCTTTTAGCTCTATGCTGCAATTTCAGTCTTGATAATGTAAACTAACACTTGTTTGAATTGGGCTGCAGGTTCTGAGATAACGCCAGTTTTCTCCTCCAGTTATTTTCAATGAAATATTTAATTAATCACTCAAGTGTTGTTCTGAGTGGGACATTTTTTTGATCAAATTTGAAATTTATGTGACATGAAGGTGAAGGTTTTGAAGTGAAAAAATTCCGTATAGGCGCACAGTTAAAAGGGATCAGTACGACGTGTAGGCTGAGAAGTCTCTACTTTTGGAGTTAGGAATTGAATTTTACTAGCTGAAACTACAGTGAAGATGGTTGGCAGATGGCATTTTCCCTGTAAGACTGAAGTATCAAAAGGGGTTAAATCGTTGATGTGAACTGATTTTGAAGGCTGGTATTAATGGGCTTAAGGGAGAAGTGGATTAGACTGAGTTACTGTGGTGCGCCTTAATGGGAGCATTTAAGCTACCACTATAAGCAAAGGAAGAAGTTTTCAGCTATGGTTGTTCATTCCTGCTCCCTGTTTCATGGTACTCTGGCCAAGGTGTTTGGGTGGCTGATTATCAAACTAAATTGGGAAACTGTTTTGACTGAAAAACAACCCAGCCAAAAAACCTCACCTTCATCGGTACTTAACTTTACAAATGCTTTCCATAGTGTAGCTCACTAATGTGAGGATGGGTTTGGTTTGCCAAAGGAGAGAACTACTGAAGTGGATACTGCTACAAGAAATTTTAGATCAAACTCCTTTCTAGGAATGTCACTTTTTAAAACTTAATTTGACCAGTTTGCAGACACTGGTTTCAGAGTGAGAGCACTGGTCTCTTAGCTGGTAACAACATTGCCACTGTAGCAGCCCCACGGGGTTCATTGGTTCTCAATGCAGCTACACTGTGTTTAGTGGGCAGACTCCCCAGAGAGCTGATCTGTCTGGTTAGCCTGATGACATAGATGCTGTCTTAACTTTCTCCTAATATCTTGCTGATACTTCTGTGGCCTTCTGACTGAATTGAATACCCATCTAGGGAGTTTTGAAAGAATGTGTTAGTTATTAGACATCTTAGCACAACTTTATGGAATAATGATCTTTCAGTACTTTCATTTCTGAAATGTCTATGTTTTGGATTTAAAAGAAGGATATATTTTTCAGCTCAAAGTTACTGAGTCCATTGATTTGACCTTTTTTTCTCTCTGCTGTGGTCATTCTTGTCTTGCATGAAATGTGTGGTTTAATAGTCAACAAAGAAGTGAATTGCCTTTGGAAGTGACTATTTTCCTATATGGAGTATGAAGGGAATTTAGTACAATTAGCTTACAACTCTATATTAGAGCGCTGGATGCCAGAAGTAGAAAAGATGAACTCTATCCTCCTGCTACTTATTTCAAGCATGTGTTCATTTGGCTGTAGATAGCCTGACATAGCATTAATTGGATTTTTTTTTTTTTAAGATAGTAGAGACAGTATTTGATTTAAAGAACAGCACTAGAAAACCAGGTTCTATCATACATGAAATGCTTTTTACTTTTCAGGGAGCCCATTTGATTTGTGCTCAAAACCAAAATGCAAACATTGATTCAGTCTTTGACCTCCAGCCCTGCTTTTCCACCAGATCAAGAGCTCTATATGCCTTTTGCGAGGGAAGATCTATGATGCTTTGGATAATAGAACCCTAGCAACATACAGCTATAAAGAGGCCTTGAAGCTTGATGTTTACTGCTTTGAAGCATTTGATCTGTTAACATCGCACCATATGCTGACGGCACAAGAAGGTCTGGATAGCAGTATTTCTTAGATACAAGTAACATTTAGCTGCTTTCTCAATATACCTTTTTCCTGGATAAAAATTAAAGCAACTCTACAAGAAACAGACTTCAAAATGTTAAATATGGAAAATGTGTGAAACGAGTGAAAATTGCAATCTGCTCAAATTTACATTTGAACTTTATTTTTCAGTCTTGCAGTGCTAAGAATTAAAAGAAACAAAGTAACCCAACTGTCCTGTCCTATGTCTTAGCTCCATAAACTCCCATGCTCTTTCTCCAGCTTAATCCTTGTTCTCAACTTCATAGGCTTTGAATCCATGAAACCCTACTGGTGTTTGCTTATAGTCGGCATGGGTTAATATAGCATTCTGAGTGATCAATTTGACATGTAGAGTAAATGAGAATAGTGGTGTGTTATGTGATCTTTATTAAATTTTATCTAAGTGTTGAAGGAAAACCTAAGGATTCAATCATCGATTTCCATAATTAGTAGTAGTATCTGTTTTGGTGTATCTGTACTGTTCTCCTTGTAGTTTCAGGGTGAGCATCATAAAATTCATTGATCTCTTAACATCTTAAAATGTTGGATCTTGCTATTTCTTCTGTAGTATGACCACTTTTTTCTTTAATTATATAGAAAAAGAACTTCTTGAATCTCTACCTCTTAGTAGACAATGTACAGAAGAAGAACAAGAATTGCTTCACTTTTTATTTGAGAATAAATTGAAAAAGGTAAACCCTAAAACTGACTAAAAATCCGGAAATTGACAGAAAGTCTTGACTTCAGTTGTAAATTTTCTTGGATTCCATTTGTTCTGAACATTGGAATAAATAAGGGCTTTGTGGTTGTGGTTATTTTAAAATTTATGATGCAGTAGATATCACTTTATGGGAGTATTATAATAGTTTTGTGTAAACTTATTTTCTGTTGTGGTGACAACTTGAAATTCTGTTTTTTTTTTTTTTTTTTGTGCTTTGTTTCTTGACAAACTTCTAGGTGGGGAAAAAGAGCCTTAATAATGTAGGCAAAATGTCAATTACCTAGTCAGATACTAGGAGATGGCAACATTATTCCAAACCAGTTTTTCCAAAGATAATGTGCGAGCACTGAAAGCCAGCTATATATTGCTCAGTATTCATTTCTACAGCCTACAGTTAAGATACTGACCCTGGAAAGCATCTTTCATGAGCTTTTAAGTATATTATAAGGAATCGTTTTGCAATATATGTATTTTATAGGCTTTCAGTTGAAAACTAATAATTTTAAGAAGCTTAATGCTTCTTAAATATTATTTTAGAACTAAAAATATTAATAGTTATATGACCTGATGTTAGATTCGTTGTTGTTTCACATGTTGTTTCTTTTGTTTTTCAGTATAACAAACCCAGTGAAACAGTGATTCCTGAATCAGTAGATGGTCTCCAGGAAAACCTGGATGTGGTAGTATCCTTAGCCGAAAGACATTATTATAACTGTGATTTCAAAATGTGTTACAAGCTTACTTCAGTGTAAGTATACAAAGCAACTCTGAGGGTTTTTTCTCATATGGAGTATTGTAGTAATTATGCCTGGACTTACAGTGAATATGATTGTTCAGTGCATTAATATACATAACAATTTGATACAAAGTTTCAGGTATTTAAAAGTGTAGTTTGTGTCCGGCAAGGCGTATTGTTTTTATGATATGTAGCAGAAGTATCCAAAGCAAAACTCCAGTTAATCAGCACTGTGCTGCGCTTCCCTTCATCCACCCTCTTTCTTACTCTTGTGCCTTCAGTTTTGTGTGTTCTCTACCTTCCTCTTGTTTGGCCTTCAGAACGAACAGGTCTGGATCAGTTGGTCAGTTAGGAAGTATGATTTCTCTGGCTGATTAAAAGTTACGTCCGTTTTGATGTGACAAGTATGGTGTCTCAGTTGTTACGTAGCCCAGGTATACACTGCTGCTCAGTTGTCAGATGGGTCAGAACAACTTGGTGGATTGCTTCTCAACTACTGTAAATCTGAACACATGCTTGTGGAGCTATTTTTTTTCTGCTGGCCTGACAACAACCTTTTTAAGAAAACTGTATTTTTGTGTATATACTGCAGAAACTCCAAATAGTAGCAGTACAAAATAGAGGGGTTTTTGTTTTGTGGGGTTTTTTTGTTTTTATAGTACCACTTTTTCTTAGCTGAAGCAGGCCATCACTGTGTAGAACATCCCATAGAACCCAGTACAGGCAAGATTTTGGGGAAAGCTGTGGAGAATGCTGACTGTTACAGTGACTTTAAACACCCGAGTAAAACCATGGTCCTGTTGAAATAAATTACTCCAATTAGGTCAAGAAAATTGTACTATTGCATCTTTGTTTCTGAAACTTAATTGAAACATCTTGCTTAGCAGAAAGTGATGGGACTAAATGTCTCCTAAGGAGGAGGCTATCACAGATGCTGGAGCTTGGAAATGAGAGTCTGAGAAGTCCCTATAACTTAAAAGTTTTACTCTCTTCAGGAGATCATTTAATATACTTGTTTGTATGTTCTTTTATACTTTTCATTTGAAATACTTTGAACTATTTAAAAATGTCAACTAAAATTTTAACTATTTAAGTGTGTGCTTCTCCAAGAATGGAGTCATAATGTTGTACTTCTAACTTAAGAGATCCTGTGAATAGATTTCAAAACATCTTATTTTTTTTCCCCTGCATAGTTTACCAAATGCCAATGCTTACAAGAAGGACACGTACCTAGAAGCCATGTCCTGCATGCAGTCTGTTGTCTGTGAGACTGAATGATACAGGAAATTTTAAAATTCAGCTAAATATGTTTCCTGAGGCATACTGCTGGTGTTAAGCTAAATATGTTTCCTGAGGCAGACTGCTTAGTGCTAGGCTCAGAAAGCTGAGGGCTATTGCTTGATAGTTGCTGTCTAACATATGGAAAAGATGAACAGAAATGTTGCTTCCTGTTTGCTACTTAAATTTGAATTGACTTGTAGACAAAGGTGCATTGTATTCTGTTTTTCTAATTGCATATTTAGCTTGCAAGAATTTTCTTTTATCATTTTCTATTAAACTAAATTAATAGTTATTTTTCTGGTCTTAAGATAGCCTTTATTATGCTGTTAATAGTTACCTTCCAGTCACAAATAGTTTTCCAGTGCCTGAAGTGGTAATTAACTGCGCCATTACACACTATAAAATCAGCTTGCTTGATAACACTTTAAAATTTTTGAAATGTGCATTGCAGAGGTTTTTTTCTTTCTTTTTTTTTAGAGTGATGGAAAAAGATCCTTTCCATGCAAATTGTTTACCTGTGCATATAGGGACACTTGTGGAGCTTAATAAAGCAAATGGTAAGAAACACAATATGAGTCAGAAGAAGATTGTAAAGCTTCAGTTTAAAAAAAAGAAAAAGATTCCAAGAAGCCCCCTTATATACCATTTAAAAATTACATATATATTTTTCATTCCACTTGCAGTTTCAAGAAAGCAGTGGTAACTGGAAAAGAAGGGAGTTTCAGAGCTGACAGTGGCAGGGTGGGGAGTAGTTGCACAGAGTCTTTATTCATTCATGATCATGAGTGTCATCATCTCTAAACCACTGGGCTATGTAGTCAGAAGGTTAGTGAGCTACACTGCTTCATGTCTGTTGTTTGACTGCTGTTTTGAGGTGATCTTCCCAGAGTATTTAGGTGTACTTTTTTCTGCTCAACCTCAAAATAAAATATATTAATTTAAACTAGAAGGAATGTGCTTTTTCCATATTAGAAAAAATTCTAGTCTCTCCTTGCCTTTGCTGTTGTGAAGGCCTCTTTAGTTCAAACAAGTTAATAATCATGCAGCACCTTTGTTGGAATTACAAGAATAGCTTACTTGCAGCTGGGATGGCTTTTTCTCATTTCAGACTGCATATAAACATCCAAAGCAAGTGAAGAGCTTGAATGTCTTTAAAACCAATTGGAAAATAGAATAAGGAGCTCATATGATTTGCAGTCTCTCAAAGGATGGTGCATTGTATGTATGCAAATAGGTCATTAGGTGTACTAGTACTTCTCCAAGTTTAGTAATGTTTAGTACTTTTCAGTTACTTTACAGTTACATCTGAAAACATGGCCAGTATTCTGATTTTTCTTTTCCATTTTGCCTTGAGAAGCATTTTGTAAATAAGTTTTTATTCTGTAAGCCAGTTTTCCTATTTGATTTTTCTGAAGCCAAGAACTGAAGCAAAGTACTCCAGGACAAACTCATCAATTTAAGAGTTCTGTACTCTGAAGAAATAGAAATTTTATGTACCGTAATGTTACTTCTTTTGAATCTGCATAGGCAATAGAATTGTTATCCTGTATCTGATTACTTTTGTTGTTGTTAGAAAATTAGTAAGTTGTTCTAATAACTAGAATTATTATTTTTATTAGAAAAGTTATTACTTAGAATTATTCCAAATAATATAATAATTTATTTGCTTTTGCTGTGTTTTCAGCATATTAATGCACAGGACTGTACTTTGAAATTGATCTAGCCAGTATGTTATACCTTTCAGGTGTACGAAGTTCAGTAGTTTTTTACCTTGACAAGATACATTCAAGTGTAATACTACAGGCATTTATTTTAATATATGTTAATGACCTAAGCTGTTGCATTATTCTTAAGGGGTGGAATGTATAGCTGCTTATTTATGTGCTGTGAAGACTTAAGGGTTTTGGGTTTTTTAGCTAATTGCAAAGAGAAGGAGGAAGTTTTGAGAAAGTTCGAAGCATTACCACTAAACAGAAAACATTTTTGTTCACTTGTGCATTAATAACATTAGATGTTCTGGATGTTTTGTATAGAAAGCTAAAGGGCTCGAAATATCCCAATGTTTTAGCAGGTTTTAATTTTCTTTTCTTGTTTCTTCCCACTATGTAGAGCTTTTCTATCTTTCTCACAAACTGGTGGACTTGTACCCAAATAATCCTGTAAGTTGTTCTAAGCCTTCATTACCAGGTAGTTTTTTCTAGGTGAAAGCATGTAAAACTTGCAATGTAATAGTCAGTTTGAGCAACAGAATTCAAAATCTGTTTCTGGATGGAGATAGTAAAAATGGTTTGCTGCTTTTATTTTTCTCTGCATCGTAATTTTCTTACACCAAGGTTCCTTTTTTTTAAAACAAAGTACCTGGAAAATATATTCAATGCGAGGAATTCACTTTAAATTATTATTCAAAACAAATGCTACGGTAATAAATGCATACGCTTCTCTGGGCAACCTTTTCCAATGTTTGATCACCTTCATAGTGAAAATTGTTTTCCTTTTACTCAGTCTGAATTTCCTTGTTGCAACTTGTACCCATTGCTTCCCGTCCTATCACTGCACCTCTGAAAAGAGTCAGGCTCTGTCTTCTGTGTTCCCTACCATCAAATAATTGATGACAGCAGTAAGCCTTCCACTTAGCTCTCTCTTCATGCAGCTGAACAAACCCAGAGATGTACGTGCCAGCAGTTCTAGCTTGACTGTAATATATAATGATTTTAAAGGCGGGCTGGTGTAGTGAGTGTTGTAGGAGATTGTAGTGAGGTGGAGGTTGGACTCTTCTCCCATGTGACAAGTAATAGGACTAGAGGAAACAGCCTCAATTGGCACCAGGGGAGGTTCAGGTTGGATATTAGGAAAAATTTCTTCACCAAAAGGTTTGTGAAGCATTGGAACAGGCTGCCCAGGGAGATGGTGGAGTCCCCATCCTGGAAGTGTTTAAAAGATGTGTGAATGTGGTGCTGAGGTACATGGTTTAGGGACTCTGGCAGTGCAGGGTGAATGGTTGGACTTGATGATCTTAAAGGTCTCTTCCAACCAGATGATTCTGTGATTTCAGTGAAAATGTTCCTAACTTTTCTCTCATTAAAATCCATTCCTCTGTTTTGCATCACCTATGGTGATGTTTCACTAAAATCAGTGTGATATATCTAATAATATTCTATTTTGATTTTAATTTGTAGGTGTCATGGTTTGCAGTAGGATGCTACTATCTCATGGTTGGCCACAAAAATGAACATGCCAGAAGATACCTCAGGTAATTTTTTTTTTTCCCCAGTTTTACTTAGTGAATCTGCTACTCACTTGCTAAATAAATATTTAATATTCATCATTGTTTGTAAGCTCATAAAACTGGTGACTACTAAAATTTCCTTTCCATTGACAACCTTTTTGTTATAGCAGTTTAGACCTTGTCCATCTAGATGCTTTAAAAATTACAAGATCTGTGGAATCTCTTGGCAGTCACCTTCCTGTTATGGGCAGATTTGGCCCCTGCTTTCACTCATGCTGCCAAGGTAACTACAGCTATTTAATCAAGCTTAAGGACACTTGGACATTCTCCCAAGTTCAGGTTTCATATCTTAAAGGGAAGAGATAGATAGAAAATAATGGCATTTGGCTGTCTAGAGCTTTATTTGCCCAAGCAGCCTTGGACTGTTTAGGTTGGTCAGTCAGGCCAGTGCTCTTTCCTGTAGGTCTTCTGTATGTGTATTGATTATCAGCACTGGGGAGCAGGACTTTGCTGTGAAGTAGGGCATTTGTTTTGGTGCTGTAAGCTTAAACTGAGAAGGCTTAAATCAACCTGTGAGGCTTTCGTTTTTCCTCTTGAAACCTTTATATACATAATATACAAAAAGATGGATTAGTCATTTAGACTGTGTAAATGCCTGGTTATTATGAGTAAACTATTTAAATTCCTGACAAGTACCAGTGTGGAATTCTTTAAGAAGCTGTCCTGAGTGACATAGGTGGTGAAATAAAGAACATCTTTATTAAATCTGCAAGCATCCCTAGCCAGGAAGGATCTATAGATGTTTTAGGATTGGGGTTGGGATGAGGGTGGGACGACCAACAAAAAAACAAAAACTAAAAACCCATCAGAATTCAGAGTAGTTCTGGCAAAGAGGAAAAAGGTCTAGTAAAAGTGAAATAGTAACAAAATGCTCAGATTTCTTGGAGAAGAGTGATAATGTACAAACTTAAGGCTAGGGACGACTGTGGGCTAGGCAGTAGTTTTTAGAAGAGGATCTGGAGACACCATGGATAAAAACACAAGCTCCCATATCATTGTTTTGGAGTCACAGGACATCATGCTGGAGCATGCTGAACAGAGTAGAAGGCGCAGCTGGGAGTACCTGGTAGCATGTGAGGGAATTAGCTCCCCTCTGGAGCAGCCAGAATGATATCTGCATCCTTCAGGTCTTGCAAAAGGGCTTGCCGTATCTCAGTACCAATTAGGAAAACAACATTTGTGATAGAACATAAGCCATCTTTTATAAAATAACAAAGCTGCATTGTAATTTGTCACTGTTGACAAGTCAACACATGTAGAGAACTCGAGATGGATGTGAGACATTTTAATTGAATTCAAGAGAAGGCAGTTAATGAGCACTCTGGAGAAGGTGGCCAATAAGCAAAGCTTTTGAAGGGATTGAAGATGAGAAGGTGCAAATGTTCAAATATGTATTGTCCCAGGAGACAGAGAACAAACTGTTCTCTAGGATTTGTGAAGAGAAATAATGAGTTTAACTGTGACAAACCAGATTTATATTAAATGTTAGGAAGAATTAGCTGTTTAAGGATAGTTAATCAGTAAAATAGGTCGCTTATGGAACATAGGATTTCCATGTCAGAAGCTTCTAAGAAAAGATTGGGCACATACGTCATCAGCTGTTTGGTTATGAATGCCCTTGTCTGCAGACTGAGAAAATAACCTACAGAGTTTTCTAGTGTTCCTGTCAAGTCCATCTTTCTGTAAAGAGTGACATTTTGTATACTTCTCTGATGCACAGCAGCTGTCTATGGTGTGACAAATAAATACTCGTCTTCATTAAGGCCAGTACAGTTATATGGCAAAACTCTGACACACAGTTCAACTTAAGTGTTCATTTGGTGTTTTCATATCTTGCTTGTGAAACTTACTTTTGCTGGAATATATTTATTTTGAAATGTATAACAAGAATTTTGTAATTAAGTCACTGTTAATGTTTTCTGTATTTTGCCCAATTCGTCTATTATATCATTGTTTATGTTCAGTAGCATCAAATAATTCCTGCTCATGTCTGTGAACAGCAACAAAAATAATACAATGAATTCTTGAAAATGTATGATACTTTTAAGTGCTAAATAGTTTGCTGAAGTTTTAAAATGAACTCTGTTTACCACTGGTCATTACAGAAGATTATCTTAATAGATACCTAACTATGTGGCATAGCATTGCTACGTAAGTAGTCATCTAAAGCAGATGAAATTTAATTTCAGATTTGTTTGCTTGTGACTTGCTCTTGGTTTTAGCAAAGCTACTACACTTGAGAGAACCTACGGACCTGCGTGGATAGCCTATGGACATTCATTTGCAGTTGAGAGTGAGCATGACCAAGCAATGGCTGCATACTTCACAGCTGCACAGCTCATGAAAGGGTATGTAAAAAATGTGATATTCAGAAAAATTCAAATTAATCCATAAATAGTGTAGAATATTGACCTATATCCTTTTAAACAGTAGAAATACATTTATAATGATTATCTGGTAGAGAAAGGAGAAAAAATCCGAATAATTTAATCATCTGCATTATTTATGATTACTGTTGTGATTTTATAAACTCTGACATCAAGACTTATATTTAGGTGATCTATGTTCTACCTGAAAGTTCTCTGAAATCTGTGAATCATGTTTGTTGTACCATGTCAAACTGCTGTATAGTCATATATCTCAAACAGCTGTTTGAGATATGCTGTGGAGAAGGTTGTAAAATGAGTGGTGGACTAGTCATGTCATATTGCATATGTATATGCAATTGTATTTGATTGTAGTTATTGGTAAACATAATCCCTTTAATTATAGCTACTTCCATATTCTATCTGTAAATTAAATGTTTGAAGGAAACTAGGGGGGAAAAAAGCCCTCAGAACTAACTTAAGCACTGAGAAAATATCTGTAATACCAGAGCAGGTTACAGTTTTGTATTGAAGTTCAAATTCTTAACAATAACTACAAAGTTGTAAAGTCTTTTAAACTGCCCCTTAGGTTAACAGTCCGTTTAAATCAGCTTTTTCTTGGATGTACATAAACATATGCAAAAACAGGTGGCATTTCTTTACAGTTTGTGATGCCATTTCTGCTATGCGTGTTTGGTTTTTTGTGGTTTATTGTTTGTGGGTTTTTTTTTCTAGGTGTCATTTACCGATGCTCTATATTGGACTGGAATATGGTTTGACCAACAACTCAAAGTTAGCTGAAAGGTTTTTCAGCCAAGCTTTAAGCATTGCACCTGAAGATCCTTTTGTTATGCATGAAGTTGGAGTGGTTGCGTTTCAAAATGGAGAGTAAGCTTGCAGAATAGGATTAAATACAACCTTAAACGTGGATTTTTCTGAAGTGTCATGTGCCAGTATATCTGCTGCCATACTTGCATTGAACTACAGAATACAAAGTTTCTCTTGGTTCCAGTTTAGATGGTGTTTACCCTACACCCTTGCTTTCTACATTGTTGTTTAAGATTGAAGCAGGAAAGAATTTAATGCTTCAGGAACATGTAGAGATCAATTTTCTTGTGTGTGCCTGTCATTGGATAGTTGCATGCCTTGACAAGGCATCTGTCTGCACATGCAAGTGCACACATGCTATAAAATTTTGTACAGCAAAACATTTTGGCTGCTCAACAGGTTCCAGATATATTCTGAAAAAAACTAACAGATACAAGAACTATTTCGTGAATATTCTTTGCTTCTGATTTTTTTAACCTTTGTCTTGTTAGATCTTAGGAGCATATGCAAAATACAGCCAAATGTAAATTACTGTTTTTTACATCTAATCTCACTCATACAACAAAATAATGTTAAAGATCTGTTCCCTGTAATACAGGGTTTTTTTCATACTGCTAATGAAAATGCTTCACTAATTTGCTTTTCTTTCCCTCCACCCCCTCAATTCTTAGCTGGAAAACTGCAGAAAAGTGGTTTCTTGATGCACTGGAAAAAATCAAAGCTATTGGAAATGAGGTACATTTCCTAATACCATATGCAATCATAAATATGTAAAGCTCCAGGAAATTCTGTAATATCTTGTGACAAAATATGTTGTGCTTATTTTAAGAAAGAAGCAATACAACATAAATTTTACTTTAAAAGTTGGACCGTCTACTTGTAATTGAGTATGCTGGGGTTTTAGATGAGAAACATCACACATTTTCTTCAGTCCTACAGGAAAAGGGAGGAAGTATGTTTCTATATGAAATGAAACAAAAGCAAGCATTGATTAGAGAGTGGAATCCAGGTCTCATTCTCAGTCTTGGGTCTTAGTAGACCAATGGTTCTTGACCTGAGGGTGGAACTGGTGGAAGGTGGTTTCTGACACCTTAAGTGTTAGCCTTCAAAAGTTGAATGACTTCCACTTTTGTTTGGACATAATCATCCTGTAGGTCTGGATTTGTTTTCTTTCACTAGGTAGAGCCACTGTGTGGGAATGGGCCCAGGGATGCTTAACAAAGTTCCTGAAAATAACCAAAATAATCACTGTTTGACAGGAAATATGCTTGTAGTTCAGGCACTTTTGTGAATCACAAGTCAGTCATTACAACCCTGATTCCTCAAACACTGGAACACACAAATGAGCTTGTACCTATCGGTAGCATCATTTTATTTTACTTGTGTGTCATCTTGTCTAAAGGAACATGTTGTACTAGAGTAACTCAACATGCCTTAATGAAAGCAGTACCACCTTGGGACAGGCTTCTGGTCGATTTTAAGACAGGTTTTCTCCATTTTTAGCTTAGACTTAGTTAATGAGGACACCACTTGATGCTACTATAACTGTTAACAAAGCATCTCCTATCAAGATAATAAATTTGCTTCTATAAAGCAGAAAGCACTGAAAAAACTGTAATCTTCATGTGGTTGAGGCACACATTTTCTGAAACAAACTGCACAGATACTAACTTACACATTCACCAATATATAAATGGGGTTGTTCTGGTTTAGTTTAAAGTTGTATTGATGTTCTTGTGAATGCCACAAACTTTGTAGATCAGGCTTAAATTTATGCATGTGCCTATTATGTGTGGCATTTTTCTTTTTTATTGAGGAGTACTAAATATCAGCATATCTATAAACACACAAATGGGAATTTAGAATTAGAGTGGGAAACACCTAAATATCTCGAGTTACAGAGATACTCTGTTATAAATCATGAATTTGTCTTCTGTGTGCCTCAAACGAGCTAGTTTATTTAGAGCAGATGAAGTTAGACTATGGAGAAGACAGTAAAAAGGCTTTCAGTATTTATGATTATTTTACAAATACCTAATTTGGGGGAGTCTTCAGTGCTCCTGGGATGAGAGACTTAACATGACTTTTAGTTAAGTAGAAAACAAATTTTGTTTGCTTTGCATCCAAGTTTTAATATCACCGATCCTTTAAAGAAATTTAGTTGGGCTTGGGGAATGGAAAAATTAGAAAAATCAGTTATTGAATAAATATTTTGAGGTTAAATATGTGTTTTGAAATGAATTGAAAATGCTTATTTTTCTTGTTCATGAATTTGTTCATGCTTTGTTCATTTGTAGGTGGGTGGTTTTTTTTTTTTAAAGTAGACTAAATTCAGTTACCATCTGGGAAGCTGCAGTTATTTGAATTGTTGCATTATTTTGCAGGTAACAGTTGATAAGTGGGAGCCTTTATTGAACAACTTAGGACATGTCTGCAGAAAACTCAAGTAAGCAGAGACTCCTGGAGCTACATTTATCTGGAATACTGCACAAATCTGTCGTCTTTAGGCCTACTTCTCATTTACATCAAGATCATGTACCACATGAGAGCAGTGTAGAAACACCTTCTAAGAACAAGATTCCCTAAATCAGCTTGCAAACATAAATACAATAATCGCCCCATATATCCGTTTTACTACATGCAGGTTAAAGTACTTAATGTAGAAGCCTTTCCTTAGCTATTGATTCTTATTAAGAAATGTTGTTGTAGGCTTCTAGATCCTTGTATGGGTCTGAATTCTAACTGGCTGCTGTCTCAGTCCTGACATGCTTGGATATCTTCACAAATTTAATCAATATAAAGGTGGTTTTGTGCTGATTAACTGCTTGGATCAGTGCTTATGACTTTTTTTATTGAAGTGAAATATTCAGTGACATTAATGCAGCAATAAAATATTACTTTATGGTTTTTGAGAACAAATATTTTGTATTTCATATTTCTGTTCTAGGAAGGGAAAGAGAATGTACGTACATATGCAAGCCTTAACAGTTTTAACATACAGAAATATTTTCTCATTAATCACCTTTAATCTGATTTTAACCAGTGTTTTCTATTTAATCTGTACCATATTTTTTTTAGCGTCATGGTGTTAATTGTCCGATTGGTGTACACTGTAATTTTTGTCCCAAAGCTGCTAATGAGAATGTAATTATGGTAGATACAAGTTGTACTTCTGCTTTGGTAGTAATTGATTTGTGCTTGAAATGCCAATTAGTCTTCATTGTCATTATGAAATACGCATGTTACCCCTTCTGCCAAGATCAAACAAAAGGCACTGCTTCTGGCATCTATTCATGAGTATAATTGCAGGTTTTTTCCAAATACTTGTTTCAGTTGTAATTCCTTTTGTCTTTTTTTAATTTCTGCAGTAAGTTAGTAACTGCTTGCATCACACTTAGGGCAACTTGCATTGGCTTTCTGAACCTGAATAAATAATACAATCTAATGTATTTCTACATCCTTGTAAAGCATCTTTCAAGAAAATCAGGTTCAGAATCTAGGCAGCTGTACATATGCTTTGACATAATAGTAATTGCACAGGTAAACACTATGAGTGAAAATAAAATTCAAATTACGTGAAAGTTTTGTGCAGCATGCAAACAGTTGCATAACTTTTCTGCCTCAGTTGTTATTTGATGCCCTCTAACAACTTCATGTGTTGCTGTTTGCATAATTTAATTATAACTATAATTATTAAAAAATTATTCTATATAGACAATCGCTATCTTTACTTTTAACAGCTTGGTACTAGGATGTCAAATGCAACAATTTAATTTCTCGGAGTAATGCCATAATGTGCATTTAATCCTTGTTTTATAAAAGAACAAATGCAATAAGCAGTCTAATTAATGGATGATTTTCAAAGAAAGAGTGGCTGATATTTGAAAGAAATTATGGCTATGTGTGAATCTTCTTCTGTGACAGAGACAGTAGCAAAATGGAAGTGACAAAAGTACCAGTGTTTGTAGCGCTTAAGAGTTGTGAAATTTCTGCCCAGAGCACTTTTCTCATTCTGAACAATGAGTGATTTAGCCTCGTATTGCTCCTTTGATTCCCTGGGGAGGAAAATGAAAGCAGCAGAAAGCAAGCTGATGTTACAATGAGCACCATTAAACATCGACAGCAATTTACCGTATCAGATTGCTAAGATCATCTCCATATGGGGCCTAGCTGTCAGCAGCTGTTGCGCTATGTAAGGAGAACGATAATTTCTCAATTATGTTGAGGAAGAAAACTGTCAATATCCATGAGCCTTTTGTGCATTCCATTATGTTCAGATTATGAAGCAATAATTTTTAAGTTCTTGCAGGACCGCATGCCACTGAGCTAAGGAAAATACTTATAAAATACTATAAAAGCACCTTTCGCCCTGAAGCTTACTAATAGAAGTTCTGTATTTAACCCTAACAGGAAATATGAAGAAGCACTGGAATACCACCGCCAGGCTCTAGTACTAATTCCTCAAAATGCTTCTACTTACTCTGCCATTGGCTACATACATAGTCTAATGGGCAATTTTGAAAGCGCAATCGACTATTTTCATACGGTATGTAACTGGCTTTAATTAAAGCGCCGGTCACAGATTCTGTTATTTACTGTTTCATTCTGGTTTGGTTTTGGAACAGAGAACCAGCACTTTATCCAACCTCCAAATCTGTGTTTATTTTATAATCTTAAATTCTTTTGAAAAAATCTTCCGAAGTTTTCAACTGATTAGGTAAAAAATGGCCACTTTGGGAAACTTAGTATTTGGATCCTTCTTTGTTTTAAATTAATGGAATGTCATAGTTGTTGTATACATTTTGTGTACATAAACTTCTCATGCAGCTGGAATGATTTAAAATACTTCCAACCTTCGACTTGAAGTAGAAATTTTACAGTAATTACAACATATGGTATGCTTCATGAATTGTGAATGATTCTCTCTCTGTTTTCTGGTTTTGTTTTCGTCCTTTGCTTGCCTACTACTTCAGCCAGTCCATATGACAATATTATTTTGGTTGCGCAGTGTTTTGCTTTACAGTGAAGACTGTGCATTGTTGAGCAACAACAGACTTGGAACCATCGTGGACTTAAGATGTAAATGGTTATATTTGCTACTGAATACTTTTTACTGTTTCTTTTATAGGCCCTTGGTCTTAGGAGGGATGACACATTTTCAGTCACGATGCTTGGACATTGCATAGAAATGTATATTGGTGATTCTGAAGCCTACATTGGTAAGTCTTTCCCTTACATGATTCTTAGTCGAGTCCTTTGAGAGGAGTCTTATTCTTACATCAGGAAAGACTGTCTACCATTACCTAGTTGACTTACAAAGTAGACTATGGGGGTTTTTTTGATTATTTTTTTAATGGCTAAATGAGTTAGAACTTATCAGCAATTGCAGATGACCACTGTTTTTTCTAAGTATCATGACAGTAAGTTCTTACAAGTATAAAGGAGAGAACTTTGCCATTGAAGGTGGTGATGGTTTCTTCTATAGATGATATTGATTTATGTCAGCTTAGAAGACAAATGGAGTGGGGAAAAAATAAAATAGAAATACAGAGTTAGAAAAGTGGAGAACTTGATTTCAGATAATACTGCTGCAGAGAGGTACATGCAAAGCATTTTCACCATGTCAGAACTCTGCTCTTTGGAGACAGGATAAATTCTTCTGCCTCCAAAACCAGAGCTTTACATATGGTAAAAAAACCAAAACTGCTTCGTAACTTAATACATTATATTGCCATAGTTTGAAATATTTTATGAAAGCTTTCTGCCCCCGCAAAAACTTTATAGCAATATATTTCTGCTTCATTGAACTTAGTGATTTATCAGTAATGAACACAGCTGATGTCCTGTCAAGCACCTTAATGAGGCTGAAGACAGTAAAAGCTGTGGGTGTGCTCTATAGCTTTTCCTGTAGACTTTTTTCGCAATTGAAGCAGATGTTTCTTGTCAATATGCCTTGCTCCATATGTAGTCGGTTAACACATCTGGAAGAACCATGCAGCTGTGTGATATGCATTAATGAAAAGCATGCTGTGTGTAACTCAAACAACAACAAAATGCCTCTGAGAGCATTGGGAAGGGAATTGGCAATTACTTCTAATAACAGACTTTTGAGTCTGAGTTGTAGTTCTTATATGGTGCTTTTTTCAAAAAGGAGGCTGCTGTATTTTTTTCAGAACAGCTCTATTCAACTTCAGTCATTAAGCAGTGAGAGCTCCCTGTCAGTCTGAAAGCAGAGAATCATAGTAGTTTCTGGATGGTAGTTTCTTTGAGATATGTTTCTTGGGAGCATTCACTTGGAATAAACTAATGGTTTGGCTCTTTTCCTAGGAACAGACATCAAAGACAAATTAAGATGTTATGACTTCGATGTGCACACGATGAAGACATTAAAGAACATAATTTCACCTCCCTGGGATTTCAGAGAATTCGACATAGAAAGACAAACTCCGGATGAAAGTGGCATAGTAACGTTAGAGACATCACATCAAAGGAAAAGTACAGATACCAGTCGCCTACTGGAAGAAACATTTGAGATTGAAATGAATGAAAGTGATATGATGTTAGAAACATCAATGTCAGACCATAGTACATGACCGTAAATGGTGGTAGAGGGGTCATTTGGTGTAAGTGTAATATGTTTGTTTTAGCATTTTTGTCATGGTGTTACACTTCCAAGAATTTGCTATTTTTATATAAATTAAAACTACTACTCTGTACTTAATCATCCTTAAAGCAAGCATTATTTCTCTGGTGTTAAGAAGTATACAGGACGGACTATTTCTAGAAAACTAATTATACATGATGAAGTAAAAAATAAATTCACTTTTTTTTTTAAACTGTTTACTGATCCGTGTGTCTGCCATCAGTAAGACTGTGAAGGTTTAAAAATAGTACTTAATGAGGAACTGTTAACAATGTTGTTAAATTGAATAGCCAGTCTAATATAGTGTTATAATTGTGGCTTCTGAGTTTTCACCCTGTCTGTGAAGAAGGCTTTCTTAGTAAATAGACCCTAAAAAATCCATTAAGTTTTATACTTACTACTTTATGTATTCCTTTCAGGAGCAATTTCAGTCATTTTACATCATATCACTCTAATTTGGCATACATTAAACTGATGACAAAACAATGTTACTTTGTTATACTTTCTCCTAGTTACTGATTGCAGTTCTTTATCATTATTCTGTATTGTAATACAGAAAGATAATTTAAGAACTGTTTTAGGTAAGCTGACTAGACAAACAAGAGTGGTGTAAACTTTGCTTTAGGTAAGACGGATTTATCTTAATCAGCTTTATAACAAAGTTATCAGCTACAGGGTACTGCAGTAGGGACCACAGTCATTGTCGTTATACATAGCTAGTTTATCAACGCAAAGGATTAACTCAATAATACACACACGCACAGTTTTTACAAGTCTCTAAAGTGTGTTTTTAAACGTCTGAAAAATGAACAGAAGTTCATGTCACTGAAAAGAAGTAAAGCGTATGCCTCTGAAACATACGCAGTGATTTGTCCATCCATTAAACAGGACAGGACGGTTTGCCTTCTTAGCATGAATGCTGAACGTAGTTTGTGTAAATTCTTCCCTTCCCTTCTCGTCTCTTCCACGTATATCACTGTGTGGGGCTTAAAACTAAAAAACCTAATGCTACAAGCTGTCGTAATATTTTCTTCTGTGACTTCCAGCTAATTTTTGGCATTTAGTGTTTAGAATAGATTTCCTGAAGTTTATCAGTCCAGACTTCAGTGTGAAGTACTTCAGAGCTGAAGAACTAGCAATTTTTCTGTAAGAATGATTTTTCATGAAATACAAAAATTATTTTTGTTTTAGTCAGCAAAATAAAATCATTGATCTAAAATGTAATTTCTACAATTAGTACATTTGTGTTAACATTTAAATATGTATTTTCAGTTATACTTTAGCATGAAACATATATTTTGGTTATTGTGATAGAATTTTCAACCACTTTATTGGGGCAAGGTATAAAAACCTCTGATCTATTGGTGTGATTCATGAAATATTTCCTATACCTTTTTTGGGCACTTTATCTGTAACTAAGAGGAGACAAGGGATGAATCCAAATATCTGTATTGAAACCTTGAAAATTTTTGCTTTCCAGCAGTCCATCTTGATGAATGATCCTTTTAAGACAGACAGTGTTTACTTTTAATTTTGCCAGTGAATGGATATCAAAGGATGGGCTGATACTGTAAACTTGTGAGTAATTTTTTTTTTAATTTTGTATAGTTTTGCATAAACTGGAAAATATAAACTACTACTTTTCGTCCTGCTACATCTGTTTCATGGCTTATTGAGTTCTCGGTGGCCAAGTTCTGAATCCTAAGTTAGTAGAGACTGCTACTTGGAGGAAATGGCTAGGTGGGAATGCCTTCATTTATCCAAGAATTCTTATTAGCCAACCTGAGATACCTGCTAGTGAATCAAAATGCTAATTTTCCTTTTTCCTCTGTTTTGCCATCTTGCTTGCTTTCTGCACTGCTCAAAGAGGCTTTGTTGCAGTGACTGATGATGTCTTTGTTCTCTGGCTCTTTTCCTGATAGTGCTCTTGTGAATCCCCATCTGGATCTGGGAGACTTCATCTTATCAATGCAGGCCACATGCATAGTTTGAATCTGGGGTATTGGCTGTTTTCCACATGTCTGTGCATTATTGAACATGAACTTAAGTTCTAGACACACCTGCACTTTAAAATTCAAGGGTATTGAGTGAGGAAAAGATGGGGAAGAGTCTGTGTTTTAACAGCCATTGCACATGCTCTCACTGTTGAAATTTGGTTGGGTGTAGGAGATCACCTTGCTTTACTATGAGCACCAACACAGTGCTCTAGAGAAGATTGGTTCTGTCCCAGTGACAGCACAAATTGTTCTGTGGCTCCATGGAGGGAATAATGGATGCCCAAGTCACCATTCCATGTTGGAACATATGGATTGGAGCACATGTGGTACAGAATTCAATACCAATCCCATATTTTCTTAGACACTAGAAATTAAGGTGAACAAAAATGTTTGACTTTCTAGTTCTAAAGTTCTTCATCCAAAATTGCCTGTTTCTTTTCTTGTGGTATCTGGTATTTTGTGTGTGGTTCAGGTGACTTCTTATGTTTGAAGTAAACTGGAGATCTTTCCTGGGCACACTGGAAGACTCTGGCCAGTTAAGAGTGTGTCTCAACAGCCTCTGTATTAGACAAGTCTCACCTTTTAAAGGATCTTTTGGTGTTATTTTTACATCTGTGCTTATGTATCCTGAATGATTGTAACCAAAACGGCCATCTCATGGATAAAGTGACAGCAAAGGCTTGTTGCTGCACACGGAGCAGCCAGAAGGCTATTGCTGACAGATTGTTAAAGAGCTGAACTCCTTTTCCTCTATAACATTATCTTTTTTTTTTAAATCCAGCATAGGTAGCTCTAGTTCTCTAGTAAGACATGGCAATTTCTACATGGAAGTTGGCAAAAAAGTCTTCTAGTAATTCAGGCCTTTTCTCTAATGTCAGGCATGGATATAAGCCTTTGGTTGTCTCCTTTTTTCTGTGTTACTATTTTCATTCACAAAATGAAGTTGCAACAAGAAATCCAAAAGAAAATCAAGAGAGACTTCAGGGTCTTGGAAAGACTGGTGAAGGGATGAGGAGCACAAGGAGTGTTCTCTATCCTTCCAGTTGCAGGCATTAATGAGAGAAGAAACAGGAAAACCCAGCAGATCAATACCTGGTTCCAAGCCTGATGTCACCTGCAGGACTTTGGGTTTTTTGATCATGGGTCAGTTTACCTGACACCAGGCCTGCACCAGACACCTACCCAGACAGATGGGGTACGCCTGTCTCAAAGGGAAGAAGGGTTTTAAGCACAGGAGTTGGCAGGGGCCATCAAAAGTGCTTTCATCTAGATTTGAAGGGGAAAGGGGATACAACCAGGCTTGCTGGAGAGATGGCTGGGGGTGGCACGTCAGTGTTTGTGGGGTGGTGTGCTAGCAAGCTCCTTCGGTCTGACATCCCAGTGGAGGTACAGGATGGAGTGCCATGCGATAGCAAAGACACAAGGTATAGTGATGAACTAGAAATCATGATAGCGCCTGGAAATGGTCAGGTAGGAATTAGGCCTCTCCCCCCTGAAAGGTGGCAGGATCAACAGCTGAACTGAAATGAGGGAATTGAGTGCACCCTCACTAAGTTTGCAGAAGATGCCAAGTTGGGCAGGAGCATTGATCTGCTTGAGGGTAGGGAGGCTCTACAGAGGGATCTGGACAGGCTGGATCGATGGGTGAAGGACAATTGTATGAGGCTCAATAAGGCGAAGTTCTAGGTCCTGCACTTGGGTCACAACAACCCCCTGCAACACCACAGACTTGGGGAGGAGTGGCTGGAAAGCTGCCCAGAGGAAAAGGAACTGGGGGTGTTGGCTGACAGCAGCTGAATATGAGCCAGCAGTGTGCCCAGGTGGCCAAGAAGGCCAATGGCATCCTGGCTTGTATCAGCAATAGTGTGGCCAGCAGTAGGAGGGAAGTGATTGTCCCGCTGTACTTGACACTGGTGAGGCTCCACGAATACTGTGTTCAGTTTTGGTACCCTTACTACAAGAAGGATGTTGAGGGGCTGAAGCATGTCCAAAGAAGGGCAACGAAGCTGATGACGGGTCTGGAGGGCAAGTCTTATGGGGAGCGTCTGAGGTTAGAGTTTGTGAGCTGGTTGATATATGTCTCTCAGACAGGACTTTAGGGAAAGTTCTCTCTCATTTCCCTTCTGTTCCATGGTTCCATCTGCTCTTGCTCTATCCAAATCCTTGCCTTTGTATCAGTAGTTCCTGCTGTGCCTTAGTCTTCTGCACTTCCCAGCACCTCTCCTGCTCTAATCCTGCTCTTGCCTGGCCTCTCCTTGGTGCTTTTCCGGGTTATTCTGACATAGAGATATTCTGGCTCTAGTTAAATTCAGCATTGCCTTTGTCCTCATGAGGTCTTTGGTTATTAATTTTGGCCTGACTTCATGTAATGGGTTAAGACGGCCGTGGCGGGACTAAGCCCCCCGCCCCCGCCGCTTTCTTTCTCTTCCCCTGAGCGCAGGAAAAACTTTTCTCGTGATCTTTGAGTGGGAAGGGGTGAACTGACCCTCTTCTCAGGTTCTCAGCTTCTCATTGGAGCTGAGACATGCCAATCAAGTGCCTCTGTGCATAAGCGTATAAAAAGCCATAATCTGTGGCTTCCCCTGGCATGCGTCCATTTTAACCACCAGGACAGACAGAGAGAGAAGAAAACATTGATCAGAGAGAGACTGCAGTTGCCTTGATTTCTGGAGGAGTAAAAGAACCTTTCATATGCAGGTAGACCTTCTTGTTTGGCCAATCACCCGTGGGGGTGGTTTTCACTGAGTTTTAACTAAAAGGAAGGAGCAACCCAGCTGCAAGCCCCCAACAACCTGCACCAAGGGAAGAGCCACTGGTGAGGGGAAAACCTACAGTATTCCCTGGAGATCCGGTTTGTACCCTGCTCCGCAGATGGGGAGAGCCAGAAGGCAGAGTGCAGCCTCTGGCAGACTGGCAAACTCAAGTCTCTTCCAGCCACCTCAGAGAAGGACTAAGATACTGCAAGGAAGTTTGCTCCAAAGGAGTTCATTCTTGGACTGAAACTTCTGAGGTTAAGAACACTGCGCCTCCCTTCACACACACCCCACCCCACTTTGGGCAAACCATGTGGCGGGGGCTTTGTTTGTTAAACGAGGAATGTGGGATAAATGGGAGAGAATGTATATTTATATGTGTATTTATGTATTTATTAATATTTATGTATTTATTAATATCTCTCTCCTTTCTCTCTCTTTTCTATCATCTTGTCCTGTTTAAATTTAAATGATTGATTTATGGTTTTAATTGCTTTGAGCATTAAACCAATTTTTTTCCACCCCTTTAATTTAAAACCTGTTTCACTGGTTTTCTTTTCCTAAGCCCAGATAAGCCTATCAGTATCTTATCAGCCGAACTATTTCAAATCTCTTTTATTTAGTTCTTGGGTGAGTTTACATTCTCCCCGAGGGTGTAGAAGTCTCAAACCTTTTGGAATTGTTTTCCTTTCTAATTTTAATCTGCTACACTTCACCTGAGGTGCTTGACTCTCACTTCAAGTCATTCCTGCAGTTGGCTTTGGCTGCTGACTACAAGGGTCCAGGACCCTGTGAGGTTGAGTAGCTTATCAACATGTCCCCAGCAGAGACACCCTCACTCTGACACGTAACCTCATCTCTCTCTTGCAAGGATCAGTCTTGTCCCAGAGTGGAGTGACCTGGCTGTTGCCTTAAAGGTTTTCAGAACAGGTTTGAAAAACCACAAAGTATTTCTGCTGCAATCAGCTTCAACAATTTCTTCCCAGGTACTACTTCCTAAAAGATGTGAAGAGGAATAACACATTTCAGAGTTTCCTTGGCCAATGCTACCTGCTTTTATTATTCTTATCAAATCATGTATTTCCTCCGTGTTGTGGACAGCTGTTTGAGGACTGACAACGCAACAGCATTTGAAGATTGGCAATGAGTATGTATTCTGCTTAAATTGCAGGTGTTTTTGTGCATTCTGTCTAGTTTCAGTAGCTCCAGAGGAGTCTGTTGGTACACTCATGACATGTGCCCTTATTTTAGAGTTTACTGCACCTCTGTCACCAAGCCCAGGAGAAGTAGTCCTAAGACATCCCAACTCACGCAGGAATTTCAAGAAACCTTTTGGATCTAGACATAGCAAAATTTGTTGATTGCAATCAAGGACTGAATGAGCCTTGATCTGATTGATGGGTTAGTATTTACTTCCAGACCAGCCACCTGGACAACCAGTTTTCCCTGGGGGAGTCTCAATTCAAGGGACATCTTGCAGGTGAGAAATTATTCTGAAGCTGTATTGCTCTGTACTTCCCATGTTCTTGTCCTTATTCTGCTCATTACTGGTGACCAACCCAGGGACTTGCTACAGCCAGAGACCAGACTGTGGCACTGTCTGACTCTACAACCATTCATATGTCCTTACTTGATACATTTCTCTTATTCAATAAGATAAAGACACCAAGCATCTACCAATATTTGACAAAAGCTTTTGGGGTTCATGCAGATGTGAGGCTCTATAAGTGCAAAACCAGCAGCTGAAATTTGGGGAGCCAGCCAGAAGGCAAAAAGACATCAGCCAGAAAAACTCTCAAGCCTGCTGCATGGCCTGGGAGGCAGAGGCTGGTGGTCCATTGCCTGGGTGCAGGCACTGCTTTTCTAGGTTGACAAGATATGTCCTACAGGCACAAGACTTGTGAGCTGATGTAAGGAGGAATGGCCTCTTTTCCCTTTTCCCACCCCGTTTTGTCCCCAGAACCTGGCTAGCTTTCAGACCCTGCATCTAAGAGTCTGGGTGACACATCCCAAGGTGGCTGTGAACATCCCGCTGTACGAGCCAGAGGCAAGGCCAGGGCAGAGGCCTGAGCCAGGCCTCAGCAGCCAGGGATACATGGCATCTGTGAACTCAGGTCGCGGGCGTAAGAGGAGGGAGATACACAAATTTCTCTGCCCTCCCTTCCTACCGGCACAGTGGGTGCCTTCTGGGGTTCCTGAAAGCACCTCTCCCCCGTCTTAGGGAGGATGAGGATGGCGATGGGAATGGCGGCAGCGACGCCTCCCCACCGCCTCGACCGTTAACGGGATGGGGCCGGGGAGCCGCGCTCGCCCCCCAGCAAACTCTCGCGAGATTCCGCCCAGCCAGCGGCCAGTTCTCGCGAGGTTTTCTCCCCGCTGCGGGCAGCGGTGGCGGCTCCATGCGGTCGGAGCGGGAGGTCGGTACGGGGCTGATGCGGAGCGGCGGCGGCCGCGAGAAGTGGCCCATGGACGTCTCGCTGCGGCGGGAGTCGCCGCGACGCGACGCGGACTCAGCTCCACCAAACCCGCCACCGCCACCTTCCCCGCCCTCTCCGCTGCTGCCGCCGCCGCCGCCGCTGCACACGGTGCCGAGTAAACAGCGAGAGGAGAAAAAAACGGCTTTGAGCAAAGTGAGGGGGCGCGAGCGCAGCTCCGGGCGGGGGTGGGGGGAGCGAGGGAGGGGGGCGGCACGGCACGGGGCAGGCCGCACCGGGGCTCGCCCCCGGGTGAGGCGGTGAGATGAGGGGGGCGAGGTGGAGAGGGGTGGGGTGCATGGGAGGGCCGGGCAGGTGGGCTCCGTAGGTGTCAAAGGATCAGAGGAAGTTTGCGGTGAGGAGCATGGCCCAGGTAGGCCCTATTCGACAGTCTGATTTCAGGAGATTCAGGTGTTTGGACAGATGTTTCTTCCTCTGCAAAATGAGGGTGTTTATGCACTTAAGTATTTTGAGACCCTCTGCAGCAGCGCTGCAAATTTGCATGCCTTTTCACCTGTAATTCTTCAGAATTCAATATCAGCTGTTGCTGTGGCAAATCAGCTCCTTTAAGGACAAGAGCACTTGTCTCTCCCCGGCTTTATCCAAGCAATTTTCAAAGAATACTTATATACTATACATGAGATTTGATATATTCTCATTTTCTAAATTGGAAAACTGAAGCACTGAAAATCACTATAACTTAAGTTAAATTCAGATATTGGCAGGAAATGGAAATAGATTGTATGAAGCTCGATGGCCATTTTACTGTTTGTGTGGTGGCATTGTTCTGTCCTAAAGATTTCTGTTTGACTTCCTGACCTTTACTATTAGCCGTTTTACCTGAATGTAGTGAGTTGACTTTGGGTGGCTGCCCGACTCCTGGCCAACTGCTCCTTCGCTCCTTCCTCAGTAGGACAGGGGAGAAAATAAGATGAGAAAACTCTTGGGTTGACATAAAGACAGGGAGATGGTAACTTACAAAGTGCCATCACATGCAAAATGGATGCAACTTGGAGAAAATGAGTTTACTTTATTGCTAATTAAAAAAAAGTAAAGTAGAATGGCGAGAAACAAAGGTTAAAAACCAAAACACCTTCCCACTCTCCCCATTTCCTTCCCAGGCCCTACCTCCTCTGCCCCCAAGCAGTGCAGTAGCATGAGGAATGAGGGTTATGGACAGAACATAACAGCTCCTCTCTGCTGCTCCTTCCTCCTCACATTCTTCCCCTCTCCAGTGTGGGGTCCTTGCCATAAGATACAGTCCCTCATAAACTGCTCCAGCGGGGGTCCCTCCCACATGCTGCAGTTGTTCATGTTCTTCTCCATGGACTGCAGTCCTTCAGGATACACCTGCTCCAGCATAGGCTCCTTTCCACAGTCTGCAGGTACTTCCAGAAAACCTGCTTCTGTGTGGGCTCTCCATGGGCTGCAGCTCTCTTCAGAGCATCTCCACCTGCTGCAGCAAAGGGTTCCCCACAGGCTGCAGTGTGGATATCTGCTCCACTGTGGTCCTCCATGGGCTGCAGGGGTACAACTTGCTTCACCATGGTCTCCTCCATGGGAATCTCTGCTCCAGCACATCATTTTCACACCCTGCTGTCCGCAGGGCTGTTTCTCACACTTTTTTCCCTTCACTCCTCTGTCATACACATTGCTGTGCTGCCTTTTCTGTCCTTTCCCAGAGGTGCCACCATCGTAGCTGAGTGGCTCAGCTCTGCCCTGTGATGGGTCGGTTGGACCAGAGCGGCTATGTCCAGCAGAGGGCAACCCCGGCCCCTCCTCACAGAGGCCACTCCTGCAGCCTCCCACTGCAGGACATATAAACCTAATACACTAAAATGTTCTTGTAATAAAAGACTTAAAAGCTGGCATAAACTAAATATTTTTCTTAATAGTCAATATCTATTTTTATAGTCGTTTGTTAATATCTTCTGTTCTTGACTAAATTGCAGTGATTCTCAAGCTCTTCATCAGAATATTTCAGTTACCCTACAATTGTGCAATGTTAGCAGAAACTGAGATAGGGAAATTGTTCTATCTATCAGCAAGTCCAAGAAGGTAAATCACTAGGAGACTAATGGTCCATTGAAGTTTCCAATTTGAGGAAGAGGTTTTGAACTGGAGTAATGTAATTTGTGTAGTCTCTTTCTACAGTATTTAGCTCAAAGATAAATTTCTGTTTTCTTTTATATATGCAGGTAGTTATTCGACGGCTTCCTCCTTGTCTAACTAAGGAGCAACTGGAAGAGCAGCTACATCCTCTACCTGCCCATGATTATTTTGAGTTTTGCACTGCTGATCCCAGGTGAGGATGAGCTGTTTGTGCAGGTTTTCAGGTTCTTAAAACCTGATTAAGGTATTTTGGACATAGCAAATTACTTATTTTTTCAATCAAGCCTTTGTTGTTAGTTTTGTTAGTTACTTAAAATATTTATGAGAAGCTGGATACATGTGTAGAGGTAATGGATTCCTGCCCTTTTCTTTTACACTGGTGACTTTAAACCAGAAAATTTTTGTATATGAATAGAACATCATTTTATGTGAAACCCTGATGTTTCTTTTAACTTTGGTTGGTAAAATGCAACTGTTTATCGGCTATGAAAAAAAGCCAGCCTAGGGCAAATATCACAGAAGTTTTTTCACATTTTTCCATTTCAGATTTTCCATTTGAGCTTAGTTTCTTTGGTTACATGGTTTTGTATTTCAGACAGCTTTTCAAATAACCCAGCTTCATTGATTTTTGTCTCGTTCAAAACTAAAAAACTGGAAAAAAAAGAAGAAAAAAAAGAAATAGTGGTTGATTTAAAATAAATCAGAATTCCTAGTATATTTACATAGTTTATGCAGCATTGCAGTGGTAAAATATGATTCCCTTTTGAACAAAACAATTTCCAGAAGAGAAGGAACTTAACCACTAAAGTAAACAAAATACCCTGTGTGCTATGTATGCATGTGTTCTGACAAACTAAAATATAAGATCCATCTTGCCAATCTTAGGCTATCTTAGTGTGCAGTGAATCATCCTGTACAGGCATGAGATTCTTGTCATGGATTACAGAGAGATCCTGGATATTTATTGCTGACCAACTTTTAAAGTTATAGGTGACACCAGCCAGAGCAGATAGGCTTTCCTTCGGAGGGAATTGTTTGTGGCAAATTACACTTGGAACTGTCTAGTTCCTGGGCTAATTTTATTTGAAAGGACACTACCACTTCTTGCCACAACTGTGCTATTAGATAGTTAACGCTGACTATGTGGGTACTCTTAGAGTCAATTCCACAGTCAGAAAGGAACAAATGTCTATTTAACGAAACTTTATGGCATTTGCCTGACCTAGACATGTTACACATGTGTGCAGCAACTAAATCATAGGTGCTTCACCTTTTCCAGTAGAACCACAAAGGATGTGAAGTTAGGAAAGAGGAGAGTTTAGACTGATTGGAAGTCTTTAGAATCATTGCATGCTTTGGGTTGGAAGGAACCTTCAAAGATCATCTAGTCCAGCCCCCCGTGCAGTGTGCAGGGACATCTTCAACTGGATTGGGTTGCTCAGAGCCCCATCCAACATGACATGGAATGTTTCCAGGGATGGGGCATCTACCACCTCTCTGGGCAACCTGGGCCAATGTTTCACCACCCTCATTGTAAAAAAATTCTTCCTTAGGTCTAGTCTAAATCCTCACTCTTTTAATTTAAAACCATTACCCCGTGTCCTGCTGCTACAGGCCCTCCTAAAATGACTGTCCCCATCTTTCTTACTAGCCCCCTTGAAGTATTGAAAGGCCACAATAAGAACTCCCTGGAGCCTGATCTTTTCCAGGCTGAACAACCTCAACTCTCTCAGCCTGTTCTCAGAGCAGAGGTGCTCCATCCCTCTGACCATTTTTGTGGCACCCCCTTCAGACCTGATCTGACAGGTTCATGTCCTTGTGCTGAGGATGCCAGAGCTGCACACAGTACTCCAAGTGAGGTCTCACCAGAGCAGAGTACTTACTTTGTAGTTGCCTACATTTTTCTTCTGAACCTCATCATACATACTTCCACATGGGTCTCTAAGGCTTCTGTCTCAGCTGTTCTTTTGATAAGGGGGAAATATCAATGGCAAACAAAAGTTCTCTGAAGAAGAGTGTCTCTGTCCTCAGTGTGTTTAGCTGCACAAATGCCAGGAAACAGTTAAAAAAAATGACAATTTTAATTTTCCAGAACAATTGTTGGCACAAGAATTTAAGGAGTCAGCCATCTTAGAAAAGAGAAGGCACTGACAGCAGTTGTGCATGTAAAGTTTCATTTTCATTCTGCTTTTATGTGATGAAATTTGGAGTACTCAGAAATATTGCTGTCCACTCATTTAATTGCGTCCATGTCAGGTTACTGAAGAAAGATACTGTGTTTTTTCTCTCATGCTCTTTATTAGTCATGTGCTTTCATACAGCTAGGGACAGAGGATAGAAAATACATATATATTAAAAAGTTTGTTAGATCATATATATGACACAGTAGTTCATTCTGGTAGAGGGATGAGGTCATGCTTAAAAAGCCTACAAAATTAATTTGCCTTGAAGAGCAGATCTTGGTGATTAAAAAGTCTGAAGAAAATAAAGCTGTATTGCTTACATTGTTTTGCTAATAGACTTGAAGATGCAGCCAGCAAAGGATACACATTTTTAATCTTCTTTTTGAACAATTATCTCTCTCACATGCATTACTTCGATTGTCAGTTTCCTTGAGTCCTGTGTATGAGTCCTGTAATAAAATAATGACCTGGAAGGAAAATGTTCTCTTCCTCCTGAGTTTTGGATTCATGTTCTCTTCTGCCTTCACAAATTTAAACTCTCTAGAATAAAAATGTTCTCATTTGAGTTTGAATTTTTCAGCATGAGCTGTTTCTTAATCACTTTTTTTTGCTTCATCTTGCTTCTTTAAAGTTACACTTTCCTACAAAAGATACATTTTTTCAGAATGGGTTCATCTTTACAAGGTTTGTATGGCTACAACTTCTTTCAGCAAACTATGCAGTTTGAATGGGCATTTAGCTGTAGTTTGGCAGAGTATTGGCTTGACTAATTATTTGTTCTTTGACTGGCACAGGATCACCTTGCCCCCTTTGCCCCCTTTGAATGCTGACACATACCTGTGTGCATCTGTCTATGGTTAAGCTGTTTACATGTTCACACACTCCTGAAGATAACAGTAAACTTTCAGAAATTGTAAGTTAGAGACAAGATTAATACAGTGAGTCTTAGTCTCCTTTTATCTAGCAGAGAACTCTGTCCTGAGTGTAAAGCATTGTGCTGCAGTAATCTGTTCTGTTATGGACAGTTCACAAAATTGCAGAAAACTGTGGATGTGTCTTCTTGCCACAGGAAGAGCTACAGAACAAAGTGGGCCTGTTCTCTCTACAGCATCTTCTGCCTTTCACTGATAGCTTTTTTCTATGTCCTGTTCCATGTGGCAACCAATACAGAGAATTCGGCGATAGTAAAAGCAGATTTCATGTTACCTAACGAGAATGATTTGGAGAAGCTACTCAGTGAAGACGATCTGTTTGTTGGAAAGAGAAAGGGGCATACAGATGGTTTGATGCAGAAGCAGACAAGTTTGCCTTAAGAGTTGTAGATCTCAGTTTAACTCCATCCTGTGTAACTCTAGATAACAGAAGTTCAGATTTCTTCCACTGTGGAGTACAGGTGCTTTTGGTTTGGTTTTTTTCCCCCCTCCACAAAACACTCTGGCTTATCAAAACCATAGAACTCCTTCTCAGAAATTGATACCAGAAATGGTGGAGGTTGAGATGGTTCTGGAGCAGTTAGACAAATACTTACTTAGATGGATATTTATCTATGAAAGCCTATTGAGCACAGGGATACAAGTTCGATATTACAAAGTCCCTAGGCTGCAAGTAGTCAATATTATATACAAGGTGAAGTGTCAGTGTATCATTTCCCCTTTTTAATAAACTTTCTCTAAGCATCCTCTACTGGTTACTGTCGGAGAGAGGGCTAGAGAGGTCTAACTAGCTGCTTGTACATTTTTATTTCCAAGGTCATCTCACCCTAGAGGACAAAACAAACAAGATACACACATATCAACTCCATTTTCTCTGGTTTTGCAGTCTAAAGGTTATCTTTAAGTTTACAGTATCATCTTACAGGCAACCTATAAAACCTAATATTTTGTTTGATTAAGTAATGTCATTAATGTATAACACTTTTTCCATTACATCCATTTCAGTAAAATAATTTCTGAAAGTTTCTTGCATTGTGTTTTGTTAATTTTTTCAGATTCATCCAATTTATCACATTACATTTATTCTCTTTTGTACATTGACATCAAAATACAAACAAAACACTCTTTCTGTGACTGACTCTATGGCCTTAAGCGATGTTTGTTGAATAGACACACTATCTATAGCTGATAATAAAGACTCTGCCTTCCTGACAGTCTCTCTTGTTCTCAAACTCCAAATAGTAACTATTTTTTCCAGGATTATTGTAGGCAAATAGCATTAACACTGTACGATGCTGGTGTGCACCCAGGAACTGCAGCTCTGAAGGGGTAGTGCCTTCAGAGCTTCAAGGGAACTGCCATTGCTATATTCTGGATGGAATGAGTGACAGCCTGTCATCGCAACTGCACCACAGTGTTTCTGGTGCTTTTCCGCTGAGCAAATTGTACTCATTTATATCTGTGAAAAGGAAAGGCTAAGTTAATTTTTAATTATTATTTAAATTCACTATATGAATGATCACAGAAGGTGAGAGACAAGAGGATGAAAGCCAGTGGATTTTAGCTTGACATGACAATGTAGATGAGTTATCTGATCAAAAATTATGATGTAATATATGGATGGAGGAGTTTAACACTCCAAAATTTAGATGCAGAGATCTCTGTATTAATATACATAGAAGTAAGTATATATGTTTTGATATATATACACAACATGGTAAGTTGATAAGTGTTTTTACGAAGACATGATGGCTGTTTTTATAGTTTACATGTTGCTGTTTATATTGTAGATAACTATTTAAAATGCCTTTCCTGTATGCCGGTATTTTCACAATTGTCTTAAAAGATGCTTTTTAGATGTAAACTATTAGAATGTGTTTGTTACTAAAATTACTATAGAATTAAGGGCTTAAAGAGATGATAAGACCGAGTATTACAGAAATACATGTACCCTAAAAGATTAAATACCTTGAATGCACAGCAAAAAACAAACAGTGTGTTGTACTGAAGAAATGTGTACAGTCAGACTCATCTGGGTTATTTCCATAGAAATTGCTCTAAGTGGTATCCCAGAGATGCCAACATCATGTGCAGTGCATCTGTCCAAAACATGGTACGGATGGAAAGCAGCATTATAGACAGCGAACATATGGCAAAATAGAACCAGGTGTGTCTGATTATAAAACTAACCATACAACCTCAAGACTGAATTTCATACCCTGAATGAAAACTATGCTGGTAGATACTTCAAAAAAGGAGAAGGCATTCAGAGTCCAGTGGCCTGTCTGTAGGACTCAGCTGGAAGGCAAAATTCTGAAGAGCAAAAGCTGTATTTTATCCCATAACTGCTGAATATAAAGTACAAAAGTAGAGCAGGAATATTTTTTCCTAGGAGAGGGTGTTAGCCACAGAGTGTCTGTGAAGCCCCGTGCATTCTTTCTTGTACAGTCACACGGATGAGTTCTCAGTGGATAGGTGAAGAGGGAATCCAGGGTGGGGAGCAGCAGTTGGAAGTCAGGTGTCTGAAACCCAGAGTAAGAGACATGACTTTGTATACAGGCCAGAGCTAAGCATTTCTGATTTGCTAGGTTTAGTTAACTTTCCAGTTAGAGAGTGAATTTTATGCATTTTTTTAAGGCACACTGCACGCTTTGCTGGGCAAGAGGCAAAGACAGGGGACTGAAACAGTGATCAGGCTTTTATACACTAAACACTCTGACAGCTAACTTGTATGCATATGAGAACCAAATCTTGATCTGTAGAAGTGACTCCGTCAGAGAAGGAACCTGTAATTGCTAAGCATTATCGTAGCCATGTTTCTACAACCTTCTACCCAATGACAATAATGGACAGACAATCCTATTTTATTGTGCTACTGTGCACATCAATATTCTACTGAGGACAAGCATGCTTTTACCTTTCTGTATGATTCTGCTGATGTGAATGAAGTTGTTCAAGGTGTTAATGATGTATAGCAACAACCCCTTATTTGCAAGGTAAATTCTAAGTCTTTGCTTTCCAGAGTCCTGTTTATGCATTTCAGACTCAGTTCTTTCTTATTAATAAAAGCTGTAATAACCATACCAAATCCAACCAGATGATGAAGCTGTTTGCTGTGCACTGAGACGGAGAAGTGCCACAATAATGTAGTGGGTGGGACACTTGTCTGAGTCCCAGTCTTTGATCTATGGGAAGTTTTAGTATTTTTACAAAAAATGAAGATGGATAAAACATAATTGTTTAGACTAGGAACTAAAGCTCAATTTCTCAATCTCGGGTAATAATGACTGGGCTGAAAAATAATGCTTCCTTGAGATTCATGGATTTGTCTTGTGAATCTTCAGCACTTCAAGTGTATAATGGTATCAGTCTCTAATATCAGGCCTCATTTAATTTAAACGTCGAAGAACATGAAACATAAGAATAGTCCTGTTAACATGATGGAGAAGGACGTTTACTTCTTCCTGGGAGCCACCAGTTATCAGAGACTTCACTGTTCCAGCCATTGGGCAGCACAGAGACATTTCTTGCAACACAGCTATAGGTTGCCACAATAAAATTTCCTCATTTACATACACTTTAGAAGATAATTTTTAAAAGATCTTTTTTTAGATTTAAAAAAATTTTTTTTTTAACTTTATGTAATTATGAAGAGTGTTACATTAAATCTTTTTTGCTTTGAAACCAATGAGAAGAAAACTGGCTTGTTGCATCTGCTTTGCATCCTGGTGGTAACTGTACAGCCAACCTCAAGATACTTTGTGTTGCATGTGCAGACTGCATGTGCAGACTGAGGTTTGCAAATCTGATCACAGGATTTTGCAGGGTTTGCAAAATCCCACGACAAAACAGCAACCTGCCACCATGCTCCTTTGGTCAAGCTGTCCACAGGAGGCTTGCAAGTGTTCCATAGCTGTGTGGCATCTGTGTGGGTTATGGCGGATGAGGGAGCATGCCATGCCTGTAGAGTCTTTCAGCACTGCCTCGTGTCGGCAGCATAGCCCTAGCTGTGTCCTAGCAGGCATTTTTGCTTACAGGGCACTCAATGCTCTTCCTATCCTAGAAAATCAAAATACAGTGAGTGTATATAATGAAATAGCTCTCAGAATTAGAAGGTTTATCCTTTGCATGCTGTAGAAATGCTCCATAGCTGGTATTTGCAAAACATCTAAATGAAGAAAGCCCTTTAGGTTTTTTTTAACATTTCTCCTGGCTACAATACCAAACACAAATTTGGGGGTTTTACAAAATCGTTGGTTAGTTATTGACAGCACTGCTCTTTATCCTCACCTTCTAATAGCCAGAGCGGCATCCATATGGACGCACATTTGAAAAAGAAAAAATTACTTGGTTTGTAGTAACTGTGTTGCTTTGAGCGGCCACATGTGTGGATCCTGTGATTCCAACCCATATTTTCGCTTTTTCTCACTGTGAAATCCGATTCTGAAATAGCTATGGGATTGAAATGCAGTTGCAACTGTGTGTGTTTATTGTCTCCTGCTGGTGGTGAGTTTGTCTGAAGACAGGCCACACGTGGCAATAGCATTATGAACATAGGGATTTTAAAATTATGGGCTTGTATTCAGGGATGTTCAAAAACCTGGCATAACACATAGCCATCACTGAAGGCAGTTAAATCCAAACTGTTTTATATCACAGTTGCAGGGGTTTAAAGCATGTACATGCCGTGACTCATGGTAACTTGGGTGATGGGTGGTAATTCATTAAATGATAGTTTCTTTTGGTTGGTGGTGTGCCAACCCTGAGGTTTTTAGCAGGCATGTGAAACATTTATCCTTGGAGTGGGACCTATGCCAATAAATTCTTGAAGAATTAAGATTGTTCTAGGTAAGTACCTGTTCTTTCTTTTGCTAGAAATGCTTTGGATATTCACAGTAACTGTTCTTCCCAACTAGACATTGTATATAGAGATACACATGTATATCAGATGGAGTTTATTTCTATATAATTCAGTGGATTATCTTGCCAATTATTAGACTTGAATCTTTCTTAAAGGTGGAAATCTCTTTAAATAGATCGACAGCTTGACAACTGCCCTTTCACTGGGAGCTTTTACTTACCTTCTCCTGTTTCAGAGTACTTTCTTAGCATGCCCAAGAAGTTCCCCAGAAGCACTGCTGTTACTCATATCTCTGAAACCATGAAATATTAGGCTTAAAGCTTTGATCCTGCACAATGGAAGCATATGCTTTGCAATTTAGAGAGACAAAACAAACTGGAAATACTTGTCTCGGTTCAGAATAAATTTCACAGTTGCAACCAGGAACTCAGTTGTTGAGTTATTATTTGTCATAGATACAATTTGATATGTATATGTAAAGGTTTTGATATGCGTGTTTAAGGTAGCTGTTTCTCAAAGGAGATGAGAATTGCAACGTGATCCTTCTAGTTTTACCTTCTTTGTAGTCCTGAATGGAATAGTAAATAATCGAAAATAAAATTTTTTCTTGTTGCAGCCTTTATCCTCATCTCTACTCAAGAGCATACATTAACTTTAGAAATCCTGAGGACATCCTTCTTTTTAGAGATCGCTTTGATGGCTATGTCTTCATTGATAATAAAGGTTGGACTATTTGTAAGATACTAAGTTTGTATATATACATATGCCATTTTAGAATATTACTTCCTTTTTGCTAATTATGCTAGGTTTTTTGGGGTCAGGATACAGTTAACTACATAAAAATATATTAAAATATAGCTCTTAAAAGGTAATGAAGTGCAAAATATATTTAAAGCATATTTAAAATATATTTGTCCATGCAGTCGTGCTTTTGTATGTGGGTGCATTCTTATACCTTAAGCAATACACTGTCAAGATCCTATTAAGATAATTATCTTATTTAGTCTTCACAATTCATCACAACAGTAACTGAACGCACTGCAAGCATGAATTGCTACATCTTCAGTGTGTTTCTGTGAGATAAAGTTGTGCCATTTATTCCCATTTGAAAAAGCAAGATGAAAACTTGACTTCATCAGGTTGGTTGCCCACTTTGAGATACACACAACTTGACTTTTTAGAGCATTTGCAGACATCTTGAGTTGAGTTCCAAGAACAAGAGCAACAAAATTGCTTGCCATCCTTAAAATGTTCAGTCTGCAAAAGTTTGCTCAACAGTAGAGAAAACCTCTGTCATGTAGGTATGGATAAATCCAGGTCTCCTACAGTTGCATGAAACTACTATGGCCAAGGAACGGTGCTTTCCCTTTAGCAGTTCCTTGCCTCATTCACTCGTAGCTTCTGTAAAAAATTGCATGGGTTGTATAAAACAGACAGATTTGTGGATTTCTTGTATCGACATTGTTTATTCTGTATACTTAATGTTGTAGAGGTCCTGCAAAAAGTGGTCCTGTCCTCTCTTACTGGAAAGTTGAGCCCTAAAGTAGCCAGCTGTCAAACTGACAAATTCTTCTTCAGCATTTCCTGCCTATTTTGTAGGCTTCTAACTTAATCAGATTTGGATGGATTTTCCTGAAGATGGGGAGCAACACATTCCTTGTAGTGTGGGATTTAAAATTCTGGGTGTTTTAAATGAAAAGCTCGAAAGCAACTATTTTTATGATTATGCCAAGACTTCACTTTGCCTAAATTAAGTGCGTTCTTCAGTGTTATGCTGGTCTGAAGCCAGAATATTCTGTACAATGAAAAACTGAGCTTGGACACAGCTGGCCAGTTTGGCATGATTGTTTGTGCAAATAAAGAGCACAGGTTTTGATCAAAGGTGCCCTGTGGTGAGGCTTGTGGCGGCATTGCATTTATGAGGCTAAAATTAAAACGAGGATTACCAGGTTCCATAAGGTTAACAAATGTTCTAGCTGATTTAAGCCACGTTTTTAGTGGATTTGAGCAAAGTGTAATCTTGAACCTGTTGCAAGGGGAAACCAGGCAAGATTCCAGAGCTGCACACAGTTCTGACTCCAGTCCAAAGAAAAATCCAGTATTTAAAGCAGATTTCAAAACAAAGAATACATACCAGTAAAGACAGAGGTTGTGTGGTCCATCATAAACAGAAAAAACGAAGTTTCACACAATTCTACATGCTAAGTTTTACAGTTTTGGTTCTGAAAGAAGGTGGTATGTTTTATTATTGCATGTTTACCAACATTTATTTATTTTTTAATCTTTTTGGCAATAAAACTTTACAGAAGCAACTCAGTTATTTCAGACTCATTTTGCAGTAGTACTTACCACTTGTCAAGCTGAGATTTTACGTAAATTTTTCTAATCGATGAATATCTGAAGAATTAAAAGGGAGTGATAAATAATAATGCGAGAATTTTATTGTGCAACAGTAGTCATCTTCATTTTGACAGTCTTTGTTAGCATGTCCAAAAAAATATTTAACGTTTATGTATGTAAATAAAATATAAATGTATTTTGTTTGAATTTAAACTACTGCTACATGTAATTTTCCATTAGAAGTTTAGGATGGGATTGTAGAAACATTCACCTTTAATTTCAAGTTAGACTGACCAACTCAAGTTTCAAAAGGTTTGAAAATCTTACTTGAATATAGAGAATGTTTCTCCCCCTCAAAAAAATTAAGCATTGATCTCTTCTAAGGTTTGGAGTATCCTGCAGTGGTTGAATTTGCTCCATTCCAGAAGATTTCAAAAAAGAAGCTGAAGAAGAAGGATGCCAAAGCCGGCAGCATTGAAGACGGTAAACATACTTTCTTGGTGTCACAGTGGAAAATAGATTCCATTTCTGTCATGCATTGCAAAGTATTAATGTAATTCAAAAATTTTTCTTCACAGATCCAGAATATAGGAAATTTTTAGAGAGTTATTGTGCTGATGAAGAGAAAATCTGTGCTAATCCTGAGATTCTTTTGGGAGAGATTGAGGCCAAAACAAGGGAACTCATTGGTCTGTTTTCTTGATTTTTCTTATTATTGAGAATATTTAATATCTTAATTTTTATATCTTTATGATATTACCTGCAAGAACTGACCTGTTAAGTCTAACAGATTGAGATTATTGCCGTTAAATTTTTGTAATCCAGCCAAGTAGTCTCTATGCATGGAATCACTTGACTTCCCTGGAAGTGTTGCATATGCAGTTGCTTCAGAAATAGGTTCTTAATACTTCTGAATACTTACAGATGTATAAAAGATGGTAGATATATTTTTAAAAGAGAAAATAGCTGAAAACAGCGGATCCCTGATATTAGCTGCTTTTATTGAGAAACATGAAATGAACTCTCTTTGTTCTCACAGTCAAGAGTCTGCAAAAGTTTTGAAAGTAAGGCAACACCTTGTTTTCTATGTGCATGCAGCATGATTTTCACAGTCTCAGGGGAGAATCTTTAGTAAGATCAACACTGAAATCTTCAAGGTCAGTATGCGGTTTTCAGGATGACATGGAATATTAATGTGCTGTATCTCCAGGTGACAGCATGCAGAGCACTTACTCTTTCCCTAGGTATGACAATTGAGTAGGAAAAAAAAAAAATCAACCTTTGCTATTAGTTCTTTACAGTGTAAAAGTAGCCACCTCTTTTGATCAGCATCTTAGAATAGATTCATAGAATCATTTATATTGGACAAGATCTTTAGGATCATTGAGTCCAGCCGTTAACCTAACACTGTCGAGTCCACCACTAAACCATGTCCCTCAGCACCACATCTACACGTCTTATAAACACCCCCAGGGCCAGTGACTGCCACCGCTTCCCTGGGCAGCCTGTTCCAGTGCTTTACAACTCTTTCTGCAAAAGAAATTCTTCCTAATATCCAATGTAAATCTCCTCTGGCTCAACTTGAGGCCATTTCCTCTTGTCCTATCACTTGTTACTGCTGTTTCAGAATTGCCTGGAGAGATTTGGAACTTAAACAATTTAGAGGAAATGGAAATGTTAGATGTATGGACATTAAGATAATTCTGTTATCAATAAAACTTTTTTGTTGCTGTTCCAGATAGGGAGATTCCCCAACAATTTTTATTTACCCCAAATCTTCCCTAGCCTTTGACAGCAGAATAAAAGCAGTCAAAATTTTTAAAGAATTTTACAATTTACAAAAAGTTTACAATTTCAAGAAAGATTTATTAACTTAATATTCTATCAATTAAAATTACTAGTCTTGAGAATTGCAGATTTCTGAGTAACAATATTGGCTGAAGGCAGGTTTACATTAGGAGTTTTAATGTTTTGTTTCTGTTAAATTACAGGAAATCAAATTAGTTGCTTTATTTTTTCTGCTATTCACAACTGTGGTCATTGCTATCAATATAAAACCAAAGATTACTTCAATGGATATCAAGTTTATAGAAAAATTATGTAAGTTGTTTAGTTATATGTCCAGTTTCAAAGATGTACTCCTACTGAAGTCAATGAACGACGTGCCCAGGACTTTGCTGGCAGAATTGGGCCCCACATTCTTAGCATTTCCCCAGGTAGTGTTATCGCAAACCAACATGTTTTATGCATCATCTGTTTTAGTGTGACAGAGAGATATAGAACAGATTTTCTCTGTAACAAGAAGATAAGCTCATTTTTCTGGCTTTTTTGTAGAAAGCAAGATAAAATATAGAAGTTACTGCTGACACAGGTCTTAATTTTGTCATTTATTTTCTTTTAATATATCTTAAACATTTTAAGAAAAACCTTTTCGATTTTTATGTGCAGTAAGGCCCATAAATAAGATGGGTAAGATTCAGATTTGATAAAGATTCTCTTTTGCCCTCCTCTTGTGATAGGACTCATCACACTACCTCTCTCTTTTGAACTTGCAAGTTATAATTTCTGATTAATCTTATTTCACCACAGCCTTAGACATGACTAGGGTCAAGTTCTGGACTCCCAGTGCAGCTTATTCTCTCCCCAGACCCTCCAATTAAAATTTGTGGTCACTTTCAGCATGTAAAGGTGCCCAGAGGCAGACACTGCTCAGACAGGGGAGCTTATGGGAGCAGGAGAGAGAGGCAGAGCCACACATCTCAGGGACTGGTAGGGAGGGTGCTGGGGACCTAAGATTTTTCAAAACTCATGGGTGGGTGGCAGGAAGCAGCATGAGAAATCTAGGCATAGAGGGAGGAAGATCTCAAATCAACAGTCTTTTTTGGTTGTTGCTTTTGACCACTGATATTAGCTAAAAACAAATACTGAATCCTAGCAAGCCTTCCCGTTCATGCGTAGCAAGGTTTTATCATTAACAAATGAGTTGCCCCCAGGATATTTGCACTTTCAAGACTAAAACATTCAGATGTTTGGGGGATATGAATTGTGTCTAGATTTGGGCTATGCCATTTCAAATTCCATGAAAACTTGGTTTTGTACTTCTCCTTTTTTTTCTTCTTTTTTCCAAATGCTGTCATACATTCCAGTAGTGAAATTTTCCTGTGATTTGAGGAAGAATCCTATATATAACTGTAGATCAGTTTGTAGTGTTAAACATTTTCTGTAACTTACCTGGGACATCTAAGACTGACAAAATTTATTGTAACTACTTACCGCTGTAAGTACATGAATTCAAGTTTGAATTCAATACTGACAGTCATGAATGCTATACATGGTACAAAATTTGATTACGTTCTCCAAGTTTTGTAGAATTTGGGAATGGTTCAGGCAGGTGGTTTAGGCTAGATTTTGGAGTGTGGAGACAGCTCTATAACATAATAATGGCTGTGTCATCCAGTAGACAAGGCATTTTATCTCTTAATTGGGAAACCAGCATTTTATTGAATCTGCTGATACTTCACTATGTAACTTGGGACAAACCACTTCCCTCTTATTCATTCTATTTTCCCATGGAGAGGTGAATGCTAAATGGCAGTTAAATGGAAATGTTGTATAAGGATGAAAATGTTTCTTTCATGATGTGCTTTGAAATCTGGGATTGAAAAGTGCTATGTGAGATTACAGTAATGTGGGCTGTACAGCAATATAGCTAGATTTTGATGTACAAAATTAAAATGTAGGAATAGATTCTGAACACTTTTCTTTCCTTTTTGGTGAAATAACCATTTTATAATCAAAAGAACAAAATCATTTTCTTGAACTGAAAAGATATGATTTTTAATTAAACATTAAATAATCATGTAACATATCTCTGCTCCTTCTAACCCTAAGAGCAAAAAAACAACAGTGTTTCTAAAGCAGAATGATGGGAATGCCTTCAAAAACATGTAAACCACGCAGGTTTATTAATTATTTAGCTCACTTGCGGATAAAACTAGATAAAAAAAGGTTAGTACTAAAGTAAAAAAATGAGTACATATTTTAGGAGTTGAACACTATATCACAAATTTTTTGTGTTTTAGCTAGAAGAACAACACCCCTTTTGGAATATATTAAAAATAGAAAATTAGAAAAGCAGGTACGTTCAGACTTTTGCCTGAAGTTCAACATTTATGTTTCACGTGGTTTTCCATTGAACAATTTACAATTAATCATTTTGAACTCTTCAGAGAATACGAGAAGAGAAAAGAGAAGAAAGAAGGCGGAGAGAATTGGAGAAAAAACGCCTGCGGGAGGAAGAGAAAAGGAAGCGCAGAGAAGAAGAAAGACGTAAAAGAAAGGAAGTGGAGAAGCAAAAGAAAATTTCTGAAAAAGAAATAAGGATCAAGGTACCTTAATGAAAAAAGATTAATGTTCTCTTGAAGTTATCCAGCAGTTCCTTTGGTATCTCACTGTTTATTCAGTGTACTACTGTACAGTGTGGAGATAGCAAACCAGTTTTGACTGGATGGGAAAGTAATGTAGGGCTTTGACTAAGCAGAGTTGTTTGAAAGCGTGACTGATTGCCTTAGGTACAGTGATGTGCTGATGTGGTTATAGCAGGTAACTCAGATATCTTTATACATCACTGCTGCATTCTATGCCAAAATAATGTGTCAGAAACAAATTGCTCTCTGCCAGCTGTTGGAATATTATTGCGAATACGGCTTTAACACTTTCTGTCATGTAAATCTTCATCTAGCCACATGTGCAGAGAGTTTTTTGAGTTTATGCTCAAAACTGATGTGTTTTAATAATGTGCTTTAACTAAGTTATAACGAAGTCTTGCTTATTTCAGGTTGCGCTGTCTTATAACAGTCTGAATCAATGTGCTTTTAATGACTTCACTTAGGCGGGTATATTGGTGTGATTAAGTCTGAACGTTGACAATCTTTTTTGTATAAGACAATGTAGATCATGTGAACTAAATTTTGTGGTATTGGAAAGGCTTTATAGGCTGTTTTAAAGAGGAGAACTGGTATAAGAGTCTGTAGCTTAATGCAAGGACTCACAGGCTCGTTCTAGATGAGGAGAAGCCACAAAGCTATGTACTTCTTTACTCTTTTCTTCCTGGACAACAGTTTCCTTCACTTGGATGTATAAAAATAGTAAGTTCTGAAGCAGTTACAGATTTTTCATATCTGGACATAAAGAAAAACACTCTAGAAGTTCAGAAGAAAAGGGACTCACTCCTTAAAATATATTACCCAAAATTGGTTTGCCAAAAACCCCAGTATTTATGACATATCTGTGGTGATGTGACTTTGAAAGCTAATTCTGTCTCTGAAAGAAAAGGAAAATACTATCTGAAAGAAGTATTACAGAAGTTTTAAATATCAGAGAAGAATAACCTGTGCTCCTTTCAGAAAAAAAAAAGGTGGAATGAAAAGACTGATTCCTGAAATGTTAGAGAAATAGTTTGAGACAGTTAGTCCTTCTGTAAAGATTATTCCTGTAATGCTGGACACTGCTTAAGCCCTGTGTGGATTATTTGTTGTGAAGGGAACAGACTTCGTGAAAATCTTAATCTCCAAGGTGAAAATGTAACGTGATCTTTTCTGCTAATATCATAATTTTTTCCTCAGTCTGTATTTCTGTGAGGGTGTATTTATACAAATATATATGCTAGTCTGTCCCAAGTAGTTTATGTGGCACACATTTGATATATAATATTTCAAGGAGTGAAGTATTAATCCTGCTCTCTTTGTAGTATTGTAGAGATGCTGATTCTTATTTTATTGGCAATAACATTGAATTATATGATGTCTAAGGAATTGTAGACCATAATAATGTTTTTATATATAAAAAGCAGAAGAGAATAGTAGGTAAGTGCTTTCTCTAGTATTCTCAGCATATTTAAAGGTGTGCAGTTGAGCGCCTGTTAAAGACTGTCACTCCTTAGCAAAAGTAAACTGCCCTTTTAAAATAACTTCGAATTTCATACTTTGTAAAATACATTCCTAGTATTTAAATAAGGTATCTTCAATCTTAATAGGTTACTGATATATTTAATACATTGTTAAAATATCTATCACAACAGAAGAGAATAATTTTACATTGTAATGTAAACAAATATCTCTTAGCTTCTCAAGAAGCCTGAAAAAGGAGATGAACTGGCCAGTGAAAAGTACAAAGAAAAAGGTGAAGAAGCTGACATTGAGGAAAACAAATGGGATAGATCACCTGGATCTGGGAGTATAAAATCCAAATCTTTGGAGGGTTCACTTAAAGAACTTAAGGAAAAGTAAGTAATGTTTATGTTTTAGCCTTCAATTTAGATCCTAAATGCTTTCATCTCAAGGCTTAAACGTAAGTGGTGCATTGACTGGGTGTTTTGTCAGCAAAGAACTGATCTCGTTTTGTGTGTGAACAAATCTCTCACAATTCTTCTTGTAAAAGGTGTTTAGTAACAGCTTACTGACCTGATAGCAGTATTAGTGGATGCACTTTATGAAATGTTTGGAAGTATTTCTGCATGAAAAGTCATTCAGAGTTTCGTTGTTATTTCACCTGTTCCCCATCAAGAGCTCAGGTAAGGCCCTACTTCCTTGCTGATGTTGAAGACTGGGTTGGCTTGGATGCCTTACTTTTCCTTCTCACTTGGTTTTGCTGCAATAAACAAATGTTTTTGATAAATGGGACAATGGCACAATAGTTAAGGTGTGAATATCAGCCTTATGATAGATACGTGCAGAAGGCTGTCTCTGTCTCCCACTGCCTTTTGTGTTACGTATACAATAGTAGGAACAAAAGGTACAGGTCAGTTCTATTACTACTGTAGCCTGGAAATGTCTTACAAATGTTTTCAGCAGTTTGTTCCCTCCTTATCCTTTGGCACCTGTGTCCCATCACAAGCAGGATTCACCAATAAATTATGTAAGATACATGGCTAAGGATAATAAGCTGCTGAGAAAAATAATACTTTGTTCTTCAGTAGAGTTTTTCAGATTAGCTCTCAAAACTACTTTGAGGTACATAAAGACAAGCTTGAGCATTTAAATAAGTTACCTAAGGTGTTATATATAAAGTATTAGAGGAAGTTTGGAATTGTGCTCTAGGAGCCTTGCAGGCTACCTGCCTATTCTGAGTAGTTCATCCACACAGGTCTTTGATTTTTATGAAAAGTATGAAGGAGCTGCAAGTGTTCTCCTAATGGCAAATAGAAAAATAAAGAAACTGAACACTGGAAAATAAAACTCCTTAATTTGCTAATTGAAGAAATAGTTCACCAATAATATCCTACATTTTTTTTTTGTCTCTGACTAAGGACTTCAAACATGGGTTGAATGTTTCAGTATGTTGAGTATGTCCTGAAAGATGCTGAAAACTTCCATTTCCTATTCTGTAATGGAAGTTGAAAATATTCAACAACTCTTTCATTGATGTTCTTCAAAAAAGGAAACAAAATAGGATTGGCAGAAACACTTGCAAGGTCAACTCAGTTGTTTGGTAGTAAGGCTTTTTATGTATTAAGCTTTGGTGGTGCCATATAACCTATTGATCCTGTAAGTTTATTAAGGAATTAATGTAGATTTTCCACATGTAGAACAGAATCCTTTTGGCTGCGTCCGTACAGTAAGTGTTACCTTGTCTTTCCAAGTGCTCATTTCATCACAATTATTAGTGGGTGTGATTAGGTAGCAAGCTATGAGCTATTTCAGCTGGATTGAGAATTGAATTTGGCACTGCTTTGTCATTGACTCAGAAATCAGTGATAAGCCGCAGCTTACGACTCTATGTGCAGGAGGCTGAATTGCCTGTTTGAAACCACATTTTAAGGCTCAGTAGCAATAGCTTTCTACCACGTATTAAAACCTCATTAGGTGCATGAGTGCACACGGTCACATATGGATTTGAAACTATGCCAAACAGAAATATGCTTCCATTCCCTTTACTTCCATTCATTTCTGCTTTCTCTTTTTCTGGCTATGGAAGTTTCTCTCCTACGTATACTTTGCAATTGCTTACCCTGCCATTTCCACTCTTGCCTGCCTGTTAGCTGTGACTGAATTTTAGAAAGCTATTTTAAGTACTCTCAAACTGAAGTTTGTATCCCTGTCACCTGCCTACCTCCAGGCATTTCCATTCCTTCCTCACCCACAGTAACAGGCAGGGGAAGAGACAGGTACCAGGCAATGCTACAGCAACAAAACAATATGTGTCTTCTGGCTTTTGGGAAGGTCATGCTCTGAGCCTTGCTAGGACTTGGAGTTAGTGTCTAGGACAGCATACTAAGTGTGAAACGTATACCACTTGAGAGCTAATGTAGTATTTTATATATATGTGTGTGTGTATATATATCTATGCCACAGGTACAGTATATAGTTGGGATTGATTCAGGTGTCCATGACAGCTGGGACATTGCTTCCACTTGGTGAATGTGTTACTCTGACACAAGCACGCCGTTGCGAAAATCTTAATAACTTATCTGTCATTCAGGTTCTGTTGCTGACCTCCAGCTCTTCCTGAGATGGGGCCCCTGTCTTGGCAACCCCACCAATGCCCATGTTCATGGTAGAGACTGAAAATTTTCACAGTTCTGTTACTTAAAAAGAAAAAAAAAGTTATATAGATAGATACACTTTTATTGATATTAAACCAACCATTCTAAATGAGAAGGATATCACTATTTTATCACCATACCATTAGAAAAATCTCCTTCCTCTCTGATTCTATCTGCTGATTCCCAAATGCGAGCAAACTGTCAAAACCAACTTTCCTGTTTCAATTTTAAGCAATTATATATATGTAATATATAAAAAGAAACTGCCTGTATTTGCTCCTTTTAAAGTTCAATGTATTCTGTGATCTTCTTTAATTTTTTGCAGTTTGGCTGTATGAAAGAAGCAGCTGTTTGCTGAACAGGAGCAGTGAAGTGAATAAGAGAGCTGAGAATTATATCAGACAGGCAGGAAAATGTTGCAAACTACTAGTCTTTATAATATAAAGCCATTGCAGCATAGCAGAAATTAAGTATTATGTTCTGGTAGGGTAATGGTCTTTTGCCTAAATAAAACATGGAAAGGTAGGCAAAATTACTTGGAGACATAATAAACAAAAGCTTGGAACATAAGTATTCATTTTCAGAAATGTATTCTGCAAGTTGCAATGTCAGTAAATAATTTTTGTTAAATAGAGTCATAAAATGAAGGAATCAATACACGACACCTGCACAGTTCCTTCAGACCCTGAATGTTCCCATTCAAGGGAATACTCAAATACATGAGTCACCTTGAGAACAGGCCACAAGAGCTCATCATGCAGCATGTGTTTGTGTGAAAAGTGTTGGGGAACTATTTATGGGTTTGCAGAGAGGGATAAAAGCTGAAGAATGGGCCTTCCACAACTGTTGCCCAAAAGTCCGAATTTGCTTGCAAAGCTTTGTCTGCTGCTTTGAACTGAATGCATAGTCAAGGGCCACACATAAATGGATGAGACATTCAGCAAAATTGCACATAATCCCTTTTTAATGAGAAGAAACCAGCCTTGCCTTACAATTGGTTTAAATACTGTTGAAGTCAAAGGAAGACTTTGTATTATATACTTCAGCAGCTTTTTTTTTACTGTTAATTGCTTGGATTTTCTTTCTTTTTATACGTACTCGTAGGTCACAAAATGATAGTGACAAAGAGCAAAGAGATTTGGAGAGAAGATTTCGAGAAAAAGAACCTGAAAGACAAAGGTATCGATTGGATGATGGCAGAAAGCATAGAGCTCACTATGAGTTTGACAAGTTTGTGAGAAGGAATGAAGAAGAGCTGAAATGGGGGAAAGGATACAACCAAGACAGAGGAAAGAAAGGGAACTACAACTACAGCTTCACTGTGGAGGCAGTAGACAAACTGGGTAAAGAGGACAAGTGTGATGACATGGCATCCAAAAAGGAGCGCATAAGAAATAAGGTTCTTTTATTCATTTAGGATAATCTTTCATTAGTTAAATATGCTTCAAGATCACAGGTTTTACTTTTGCAAGCTCAGCATAAAGATGCTTTTTCAAAAAAACCCAATTTTTTATTTCATTTTCAGTAAACCCCAGACTTCTTTCTATTGTTATCAGAGGACAAAAGCAGTTAAAATAAGATTACAGGTCTCTGCTCATTTGTATTTACAATATATAGAAGACTTTCTGTCTCCCTTTCAACCCTAGCATTTTTAGAACACCATTCTTGGAAGCCTTGTATTTTATGAGTGTACTAAAAATTGTTATACTTCTGATCTGCTATGAAATTTAAAAGCTGTGGCATGCTAGTCTTTTAAAAATGACCTTCCCTTGCCCAGCTCATAAAGTAATTGTATTATCGATTGGCCAGCCATTACTTAAATAAATAGCTAATTCAGAGACCATTGTATTTAGAAGGTATGAATGTGCAAATTCTTCAGTATTTTATACCTGCCAGTATGGAATGGCTGTCGTTTGGTTAGAACAAACTATCCTCTAGGTCATTGTCAGGGAAAGAGCAGGTGCAAGACCAGTGCAAGCAGGGCCTGTAGCAGGGTGTGTAGTAGAGCCATCCCTTATTGTCTCCCTGAGACATCGGCATAATTTTTCTCAGATTGTCTGATTTCATGGATGTGCCACGGTCTTTTCAGGAGGTGGCTTTCCTTGTCATTTCCTCATTCTCTCTCCCTTCTGTGTCATACCACACTACAAAGCACTGACTGGAATGATCTAATTGTGAATCTTGATACCTGGTCTAAAGAGATGGGGGAAAAAGTGGAGCAAAAAAGACAAAGGAGAAGGAAAAAGAAAGGAAAAGGGAAAATGCATATTGGGAATAAAAAAAAAAAACCAACAATGAAAGAACAAAAGACAAGAATTACTTCAAATTATGAAGGCAATTGAAAATTAATATAGTTTGATATAGGACAATTTCAGTGTTCTGCCACTGTCTTGAAATAGGCTGTTCAATTTTGTTTGCTAAAACTTAACACAAGACTTTGGTCAAAAATTTCAGGTTTTGGTGAATGGATTGCTTCATAACATTAAAAACTGGTATTTGTGAGCGTAAAATACTCTTACTAGGAAAAGACTTCTTAAGCAGAGTTTCTAAACAGTATGTTTTATTATTGCAATTTCAAGAATAAAAAGTGCTCTCAAGAGCTATGGAACATGACCATTTGCAAGTTTGAGGTGTCTTTTCCTTGTAAACTGGCTCTTTCTTCCATTTTCCAGTGACTAAATCCATACGTGTATGATTGGGTCACTTACAAAGTCTGCACGTGCTCAAATTGTACTTAGGTTGTTTATTATTGGGGCATGAATTCCCCCGCTCTCCTACTTAGTATAGGAGGCATGATGCAGCCGAGCAGTAATGGTGCAGTTTTATTTTGACGTGTATAATGCAAATGTGCATTCCATGTTTAAATTATGGTGATGATTTGATGGTTTGAAGATCACTGCACTCATATCAATTGGTAAAGTTCAGCTGAGGATAATTTTCTAGCTGTTACCTGCTAAACTGTTCTCTGATTTGTCTTATTTTTTAATGCTAATATATAATATTTGTCATTCATCTGCAGAGTTGCAAGTGCGCAGGCTATTGTTCTTCTCAGTTGATGTTAACGAAGGTAGCAACATTTTTCAGAGTTCTACCTGTAATACTGTGTTTGATAATTGTCTGCAGTATTTCTCCTTGTTTATGTCAAATGTATCATAGGATCGTTAATTTTTACAGCTTTCTTCATTTAGTCAAAATGCTTGGCTCCCAAGAATAGTGTTACAAACAAGACAGATATTAAATAGTCAATTTTCATTACACTTCATTTTATTCCTGTGTCCTATGAAATGTAAAGTGATTTAACACAAAACCTACTTTCTTCACAAACATTCATCACTTTTAAATCCTACATACGTGTCCCACGTGGGTTTCTCAGAGCACTGACCACATCTCCATCCTTCTAGGATCGCCCAGCCATGCAGTTATACCAGCCAGGAGCTCGCATTCGAACACATACGGGATCTACAAGTAAAACCTTTGACTGCAGCGGGAAATCCTTTGAAGAGGCTCTTGATAGAAAGTATGAGGCGGATAATTCAGCTGGAGGTGGTTCTGAAAAGAGCGAAGAAGCAGAATAAAACAAACTGGAGGAAAGACTTGTGAAAAGGGATGAATTTAAGATTCAGTGTCATCACAAAAAAATCCATAGGGCTGTTTCAGAACTCCACAGGCGATTGCACCAACAAAATTATAATAGCTCTGTCTCTTACTGCCTGTAAAATAAAGGGAAGGGTGACTGGAGACATATACATTATCTCGCAGCAAAGGAATACTGCTGCTTTTTTACAAAAAACAGCACAAACACTACTTGCCTAATTTAAAAGCAGTTCAATATTTTATTAGGTTAACCGTGAAATAGAAAACCTCTAATACTTTTAAAGGAGTATTTATATAAGACTTTTCAGAAGCTATTTCACCTTTTCAAGACTAAAATGAAGTGTAGATTTGCATCAGTTTGAAATCTGAGGCACTTTAAATGTATTTGGTGCATGACATGAGGGTCACAGGACCCCTTCCTGCAGATGGCAGCGGCAGGGGCTGCTGCAGGGAACTTCAGTGGGACTCACTGGGACCAGCCCTGGGAGGAAGCTCTGGAGCCAGTAGAGTTAGCAGGATGAGGCCCACAGTTCACACAGTTGTGAGAAATGTCCGTTGGTATCTGTACCTCATTGTGTTTACATTGTTTTTCAACTAACTATAGCATTGGAGAAGTGTTAGTACAGCTACAGGTACGTTGTTAAGAGTTTGTCATTTTCTGAGCCACTTTTGCCTTTTATGTTTTAATAGAGTCTTGTGCTTAAAACAGAAGAAAGCTAATGCAAACCTCAGCACTTAAACAATATACCTAGTTTTAATAAACTAGCTGGTTTTTATGTTTTTGACATTGACTTTTAAAAAAAATGGTTGTACAGTGATGACTTTTTATATGCTAATGTTTCATATAATTTGCAGTTGCAGGATTTGGCAAATGTACGATACATGAACATTCTGCGGTTCTATTTGTTAAAAAAATAAATGCATATGAATGTCAGCTGCAAACTACCATTTTGTAAGATCTAAGCCAAGTTTTGCCCTGTGATGCAGGCACATATACATATACGTGTGTGTATATATCTTCCATTGGTTTCCATGATAGCCACATGTTTACAGAAGGGCAGCATATGTTCATTTACCTTTCATGCCTGAAAATTTCTCAATCGTCTGAAACTGAGACCTGCTTTGTCATTGAAGTTAAATAGTAAGATGTTAATTTATTTTTACATCCTCTTTGAACATTTTATTATTAAGCATAACATTAATTGTTCTTGACTGAAAAATTATTTATTGTATTTTCCCAGACATTAATCATTAAATAGAATAAAAGCAAAAAGATTTTGACTATGATTTTGAGACATGATCTTCTGCCATTTTTTCATCTATTGCTCTAGAAAAATTAAGGAAGATGCCATGCTACTTTGTATTCTTGAGAAGCAGATAAAAATACAGTTGAGAGGAATTTCAGTATCAAGCTACGTAAGTGAGCTGCCAACTAAAATTACTTCCAAGCTTAAGTAAAGCTGCTGATAGAGAATCATTTGGGTTTAGCAACATCTAAAGCTTATCTGTTTGCCAAGTTTATCCTGACTGCAAAGAAAGGAGTTTGACTTGATGTCCTGGCTGAGTCAAAAGGCATTAGCATGGGGCAGGCTTTCCCCTCAGTGAAAGAGCCCGGCTTGGTCCAAAGGAGAAGAAGACTTGCTAGGAACGTTCTCCTGCAGTAGAGCCAGGCAGAGCTGAGATCTTCACCAGATGAGGGAATGCTCAAAAGCAAGTATGCCCCACATGTTCAGATGCCCAGGAGAGGCTGGAGGCAGAGTCTCACCTGTGAGAGGGACCTGCGGGGGACAGGGGTGGTGGTTTTGCACATGCTCACGAACACGAGCTTGGTATTTTTCAGCCACAGTAGCTTTCAGGCTATGCCCCCACCTTCACTAAAGTGCCTAGGTGATGAGTACCTCTTGATAGCATTATAGGTAATAAACTAAACAGGTTTTTTAGCAGTGATTTTCCATTTGGGGGCTTCTTATTTTTCATCTCTTTAAGTTGCTAGGGAGTGGACAGCAAACCTCAATTCAGTAAAAACTGTCAGGGTTTAAACACCTGTGTCTGTCAGGTCATGCTGCCATGCCCTTTCTGACAGGGATTCCTGTGGCCTGGTCACTTACTTTTGCTTACTTGGGAGTGGAGCCTCCTGCACAGGGGGGCAGAGAGCCTGGCCTTTGACTTCTGTACTTACTTACATAGAAGGAATATTGGGGACATTTGGATGTGGAGAGTGCACTAGTCAGTGTCTGCACCCTGGCTGCATCCTGAGCTGTGTCCCAAGGAGCCCCCACTGCCTGACACCTTGGATGCACCACTCAAGGAACTCTTGGGACAGTCTCTCTTATTCAGCAGGTACCAGCATCTATTCCTCCCATACCTGAAGAGGCCAGCGGGAGGTCCCAGCCACCACCAGCAGATCTAAGCATTCCTGTAGCTGTGCAACTCCTGCCACAAGCTTAGGAGAGACAGGAGCACCAAGTGCCCAGGATGCAAGGTGGTGCTGCCTGCAAGCTCTCTGCTAAAGTGTGGCACTGAGGAGACGAGAAATTCCTCCTGCCAGCAGAGAAAATGCCACTGCTGAGCCTCCCCTCTCTGCGCTGGTCGCCATCTCAGGCAGTGCCACAGGGAGGCACGTGCCTGTGGGATCAAGGATCAGGTTTGGGATGGGGGCTTATACAGCTGTATCTGTAGGGAAGGCTAACCCCTCATCTGACTGGGGCTCAGGGGGCACTGCCCACTGGAAGCAAGAATGTACCTCATGGTAACGCTGCAAAATACAATGGATAAAGAAGCAGAATGCATTTCCAAGTCCATGCTCCAATGTCTCCTGCACAGGAATACAGCTGGTCCCTTGCCGGGGCAGCCAGGCAGGAAGAGCTGCCACCTGCTCTGTCCTTGCTCATTCTTCTATGCTTCTCCCAATGACAGCAAATAAATACAGGCTCCTAGCCTGCCTTTGTGCAAACTCAGCGTGATGTGAGAGCTTTATTGCCACAATAGTAACTTTGTTTTGCAAATTCAGCTTTGTCAAAAGTAGGTACAGCATCCCTGCAGAATGGGAATTGTGTCTGGTCACACCACAGCAGACTTTGGTGCCATCTGTTTTCTTGCTTTTAAAATATAATGCTCTATGTTTAATAAAAATCTTCATGAACTTAATAGATCCACTCAATTTCTGTTGCCCTGTTTCCTATTGAGTCCTGAGGTCTCCAACATTTATCAATATTGAAATCACCTTGTCTGTCAAACTGGAATTGGGCTGCATTCTATCATGAGCTATTGTGTTACAAGAAACTGATGTGGAACATAAATATTCTGTAAAAAAACCCTGCATTCGTGACTGTCACAGTTTTAAAGAGAAGCTTATTCAACTCTGAAACATCCTACTGACAACTTCACACTCAATTTTTAATCACATTCTTCTGCTTCTTTTCATTTAAAATCAAATGTCTGTCAGTTGTTTTCAGAGAGCCTTTGGAGGCCAATGGCTCATCTCACCAGCCTGGTAAGCCAACACTGCTCCGTGAGCCGCAGGCAGTTTGCCTGCTTGCTTCTGCAGCATTAGTCCTGAACGGCCCAAACAAAGGCATGAAACGTTAACAAGACAAAAAACACTGTCTATACACAAAATTATATTGAACATCAAAACCCCCCATCCTTTAAAAGGGGAAAAAAACGTAAACTCATTTAGCACTTTCCCCCTGCCAAGCCTCAGGTAATATAGAATATTAAGTGGGAAGTGCGACTTGTGAGTTGGTGGTGCTGTTTGAATCTTAAATGATGAGAGGAGAAACTTAAAATTCTGAAGTTATTATTTATTTATAACTGTTCCCTTTGAAAGAAAGAATATGTGAAACAAATGGGAAACCTGTCGAGTCTTATCTGATAATTTCCAAGTGACTTCAAAGAATGCACTCTTTCCCCTCTGCAGCCACTTGGAAGATCTTGAAGACTGAAAATACCATCTTCTTCTCACCAAAAGCCTGTAATCTCTTAACAGTTTAACTCTCTCCCAAACCTCTTCACTGGTGCATAACTGAAAAATACGTACTTTTCAGGTCTATTTTGTGGTTTACACTTCATTAGACCACATCGTGATCTTCTGAACATGTCCCATCTGCATATCTCCTCTACAACTATGTAACTCCTATCAGAGGCTCATTACTGTTACATATAAACTTTACAGTATTTTGATTCAAACTGACAAAAGCGTAGAAGACGTCAGACTGCAACTGTGAATGCAGTGTTCTTTGCCCAATTCCAAGTAGCAGCCTTGCCTAGAAAAAAGAAATACTCTCCCAAAGGGTAAAGGCTAACTTCAGAGGGGTTTCAGATGCTGGCACAAAAATGGCATATTGACTCGTGGTCAATGCAGGATCTGTAATTTCCTCCCAGCAGGTGCAGAAGGCAGGAGATACAAAAAGATGCAGAATTCGGAAGCTCTTTAGCTCTTTTTAATTTTTTTTCCTCTTTAAAAATGTTGATATATTCTAAAGTTGAATACGAATATTCTGCATAAAACTTGCAGGGGTTTTTGGGGGTTTTTTTTTGCTTGTTTGTTTTAATCAGGATCTCACTTGCCAGCTCTTGTGAACAGAGAGAAAAGTGATGCTAGAAGGATCCAGCTGGCTAGATAGAGGGTTTAGATTATCCATGTCATCATCTACAGGACCTGGCCTGTTACTGTTGGTCTGTGCCCAGGTCTCTGTGTAGTGCTGTGCATTACCACAGAAATGCAGATACCCTACTGAATGAGACTGAGGTGAAGTTCCACCTCACGTTGTTTCTTAACAGTGAACTTGCATATGAGCACTGGTATCTGACATTACCTGCTGGAACTTCTTCCATGTTTTTGATAGCTGTTGAAGGTCATCTGCATCTAGAAACTACAGTATGTGTATAATTATGTCTTGGGCCTCCAGAAGAGACAATCGTAATGCCTCTGACATAAATTATCTGTGTACTCCAGCATGTTGTTGCCAAAGACATTCCTCACCCACTCTGTGGTACAAGAAAAGAAAAAGACGGAGAAAAATAAACACAAAATAATCCACACATAACCTGATTATTTTAAAACATGATCATGAATGCAATAAAAAAGAGGTTGTGAGAGGTTGGAACTCAAGAGGAAGCAATAGATTGGGCCATTGCTGTATGCATTGTTGAGAAAGAGGAAGGACAATCTGACAACAGGCTGGATGCTGGCTGTACCTTGAACTGCAGGAAGGTTGGGGATGGTTGTAGTTCAAAACTTGTCTGAAGCACTGACACAGAGGTGGGGTGGAGAGCACCTACCAGCCTGGTCCTGCTGGGGACTCTGCAGCCCCCATGCATCAATCAGGCAGATCTAGCCAGCCTTCAAGAAGTGAAGAGGGTCTGCAGGTACTAAAGCCATTTTTCAGTGGTGTAAAAGGAGAGGAAAGCATTGCTGTTCAAGGTACTTCTCTTTCACAGAGCAAAACAGAAAAGAGATACGAAGATGCCACTGAGGAAGAGAGGATCTGACAGGGCCCCAGGTGTACCAAAGTGCTCTGAAGCCTCCTCCCTCCCTGCTTTGAGGGTTTGGCTGGCTGTGCTCAAGGTCAGCTCTGACACTGGGCAGATGTGTGTGGCCATGCACCTTCCGCACCCCGACCCACTGACTTTGTTTCCTGGCTTGACCTCAGACCTGCTCATCCACTACAGACCTGTCGGTGAGGGCATGGCCCCTGCCCACCCTGGCTACTAAGCCTCCCCTTCCCTTGCAGAGCAGCTGTCTCTCCGCTGCTCCTGCAGCTACTACCAAAGAGAAAGGACTCGCTGTACTGACAGCAGCATTGTATAATTCAGACTTGGGTGTTCTGACTCCCCTTCTCTGAAAAGTTACAACCACAGACACTTCATTGAAATAAAATTAAATACTCGAGAGGGAATTTGGCCCTTCACATAGGGCAAAATCCAAAACAATTAAAAATGGATTATTAAATGTGATTAGCTTAGGGCTGTCAAATGAAAAATGGAAACACTTCCACAGCTGAATAGACTCAGTGTTGTTTCCTTAATTTGCAATACTATCCTGCAATACAAACATTAAAGTTGATTGTGTGTTGAAAACTTTCAAGTTCCTTATTTAAAGATCAAACGCCTAAGAAGAAAAGACTTGGAAAGGCGTTACATAGGATAGAAATGAATTCAATGGGTATTTAAGACATACTTCCAGTGACTTTTGATTTATCCATAGCTACAGGGTTAGGTAACAGGTGTATTGCTCTATTCATTACAGTCATTACCGTGTAATAAGAGCAAAAAGGCAACTCCAGAAAGTAATTTAGAGGCCTAAAGGAAAGAATTACATGAACTAAAATAGCTGTCTTGTATGATTATACTCCATGCCTTCAATTTTCACTGAGAGAGAAACTTCACAGGTTAATATGATAATTCTTTATATTTTGCTTATGCAAAAAAGGTAATCTAGAACTGCAAACCATATGCAAGCACCTCTCATGATAACATTAACTGAAAGGGGGGAGACAGGAAATTTTAGTATGATTTCATAAATTAAATGAAATCCCTGGATGTACAGAAAAAAAGTCTTGTTAGAAAAAAAAAGTTTAACCAAAGTACAAAAAAATCTTATTCACTAGGGCCAAGATGGCTTCTGACGCTTTATGTATTCTCTCTTTGCTAGTGCAATACTTGCTCTGTAACTGCTGATGTGGCAAAAATTCTGTACAGAGTTTCTTCACCTCCTTTGGGAAATCCTTCTCTTGGCTAGGTTGAAAATCCTCCAAGTACTCCAGATCACCTATAGAAATCAACAGCATGGAAAAATAATAGAAGTTAATTTAGTTCGGGCAAGAAGAAACTTAGCAAAAGGAGTACACCAGATTTATTTGGAATTTAATGAAGTGTTTGATTCCATGCTAAATGGAAAATATTAGATTGACTACAGAAGCCGGAAATTAATTCAAGAACTGTGAGCTAGGTGAAAGAGCTGTCAAACCAGCAAATGATAAAAAACTCAGGATGAAATGAGAAGCACAGTGGAGACAGGTTATTAGCTGGGTTTGGGTTGGCTTTACACACTCTTTCCACGACTGACCAAGGCAGCAGTCAGCTAGTGGTATTTGGAGTAATAAAAAAGGATAAAACATGATAGTGCAAATGAAAGTACCACACCTGGGGACGAGTAGCAAGAGTGCTCTTAACTGAAGACTTGAATGGAAACGATCAGTCATTTTTTAAGTCAGTCACGAGTAAAACCACAAGCCACACTAGGTCATGGTTCTGTGAAAGTCAGTCACTGCCCTCAAGTATATCAGGCCCCAAGAACCAGGGGAAACCTGTGCCTGCGCAGCACACCCTCCTGACATCTCCCTTGGGACACCCAGAAAGCTGTTTGTCCCTGCTCACAAAAGCCACTTTCAAGCTGGAAAGAGGCAGGAGAGCAGGGCAAAGAAGGAGGGAAGACCGAGCAAGCTCCTGCTCTCCAAGAACACATCACACGGGAGATGGCTGAAACCAGGGAACAAGGAGGGTAGATTTGAACTAAAGACATTCTTGGCACAGCTATAATGAATATATATTGTAATAGTCAAAAGGAGGGGAGCCTGGGACATGACCAGAGAAGAACAGGTAGGTACTCAGCCTACGGTGCTAGCTTTCTTTTGTGGCATCTAGGGGTGGAACAAAGAAAAAAATCACTCATCAATCAATAATTCCTGTGTTGAATTCCTAATTCAATAACTCCTATGACAGAAAAAGGAATTGGCAAGCCTTATGTGGTCTGAACTTCAGGAACAGCAGCCAGCCAGCATCTGGTTTTGGTGGTTGGAGTTCAGTAGTGCTGAAAATGGAGGGTCTTCAAAACAGAGAAACCACCCTGCAACCAAGCTGTAGAGGTACTGATGTGTGCCGAGTTTCATAGACCACCTATCAAATGACTTAAGACTTTGAACAAATAGTTGCTTTTTCTTTCATTATTTTAATTCATGTATAAAGTTTTTCACGCACTACTTAATGCTTCTGCATTGGGCATATGGGAGGAAGAGTTCTCTCTAACAGAATGAAAAGGAAGGATCCTTCTTCTCCTTTATGACAGCTCCAAGACTGACAGGTAGGCTTGGGGGGAAGCTACCAACATGAGACAAAGTAATGAGAAGAAGCTGTTGTGCTCACCCCACCCACGGAGACATGGTGGGACAACACACACAACTGCAGTGCAGCATCGGATGGCTACAACCTCTTCAGGAGGGATAAAGCAGGAAGGAGAGGTGGCAGAGTGGCCCTGTATGTTTGGGAGTGTTTTAACTGTCTAGAGCTTAATGATGGTGATGATAGGGTTGAGTGCTTAGGGGTAAGAATCAGGGGGAACGCTCACAGTACAGACATCGTGGTGGGAGTCTGTTATAGACCACCAAGCCAGGATCAAGAGGCAGACAAAATATTCTATAAGCTGCTGGGAGAAGTCCTGCAATCACCAGCCCTTGTTCTCATGGGGAACTTCTACCATCCCTACTTCCTCATGAATTGAAAACTCTACCATCTCATGATCACTATACCCAAGACTGCCTTGAACCTTCACATAGCCCACAAGTCCTTCTCTGTTCATGAACAGCAGGTCTAGCAGGGAGCCTTCCCTAGTTGGCTCCCTCATCAGCTGTGTGAGGAAGTTGTCTTCCACACACTCCACGAACCTCCTGGACTGTTTCCTCTCTGCTGAGTTGTATTTCCAGCAGACATCTGGTAAGTTGGAGTTTTCAATTCATGAGGAAGTAGGGATGATGGTCAGTAGAACTGCCACCTTGGGTTTCCAAAGGGCAGACTTTGGCTTGTTTAGGAAACTGGTTGACAGAATCCCTGGGGAGGCAGTTCTGAAGGGCAAAGGAATCCAGAAAGGTTGGACACCCTTCAAGGAGGAAATCTTAAAGGCACAGGAGCAGGCCATCCCCTTGTGCCATAAAATGAGCCAGTGGAGAAGAATGGTCTGGCTGAACAGAGAGCTTTGGTTGGAACTCAGGGAAAAAAAAAGATGTTTATGACCTTTGGAAGAAGGGGCAGGACACTGAGGATTACAAGGATTTTACAAGGCTCTGCAGGGAGAAAATCAGAAGGGCCAAAGCACAACCATAACTTAATCTGGCTACTGCTGTAAAAGGCAATAACAAATGTATTTAGAAACACAGTAACAACAAAAGGAGGACCCAGGAGAATCTCCATCCTCTGTTGGATGCGGGAGGAAACATAGTGACTAAGGATGAGGAAAAGGCTGAGATACCGAATGCCTTCTTTGCCTCAGTCTTTCATAGTAAGACCAGTTGTTCTCTGAGTGCCCAGAGTCCTGAGCTGGAAGGGATAGGGAGCAGAATGAAGCCCCCATAATCCAAGTGGAAATGATTAGTGATCTGCTGCACCCTTAGCTGCATGTGAGTCTATGGGGCCAGATGGGATCCAAGACTGAGCCATAAAATAAAATCCTGTTTCCATTTGTAACCTTTGTGATGTGTGTCCTTCAAAGTGTTTTCAGAGCTGAAAAAAACCCTCACATTTCAGGCAAGTAACAGTCTCATCATTATTCGACACACAGTGAGCACAGGGAATAGAATAAAATATAATAGTTATGCTGTGTAATGCCTGGAGTTAGACATGACAAGCTGTGGCCTAGGTCTGATGGGTCCATCCAGAACAGCAGCTCTCTGCAGCACAGGTCACAGGCTCATCCAGGAGAGAGGGGCAGAGACAGGCACATCTACATGACTACAGCAGGAACTGAAGGCCCCAGGCCGAGCTGAGAGATGTCCCGCAGGTCCTTGGCAGGAGATGGTGTGGGTGGGGGTCCCAGGGGAGGCCAGTCCCAGTGATTGAGACCTATGAGCATCCCCAGGACCCTCACAGAAGTAGACCCACACTGCTCTCCTTTAGACATTAATAGTTGGCCACTTTAGAGACAGAGTATTGGACCAGATGGACCTTTGCTCTGAGGAATTACTGTTGTTCTCAGGCTCTTCTGTTTTATTATGTTTTTCCAAGGGAAACAGCTCAGGCATTTCTAAAAGTGGGTACAAGGAGGAAAAAAAAAAAAAATCCACGGGGAAATGAACATGTATTGCACACCTTAAAAAGATTTGTAACTATTTAGTTGACGAGCACATTCTGCTTCATACTGAGGGCTTGATCTTTGAGCCTCATTAGTATCAGAGACGTGGGTTTTTGCCATCCGGTGGAAAGCCAGCTAACCTGGATGAACACAGAAGACTACCTACAATGATCATCTAGTCCAACTGCCTGACCAAAAGTTAAAGCATGTTGTTAATGGCATTGTCCAAAAGCCTCTTAAACACTGACAGGCTTGGGGCATTGGCCACCTCTCTAGGAAGCCTGTTCCAGGGTTTGACCAAGTGCTCTGTAAAGAAATGCTTCCCAACGTCCGGTCTAAACCTCCCCTGGGGCAGCTTTGAGCCATTCCCACGCATCCTATCACTGGATACCAGGGAGAAGAGATCAGCACCTCCCCTTCCACCTCCTCTTCTGCGGAAGGTGTAGGGAGCAAAGAGGTCACCCCTCAGCCTCCTTCTTTCCAGACTAGACAAAGAGCACATGTGAGCACCCAAGTAAGGTATCTTAAGCCACAGCTGAGCTTTACCCCGGGATGCCGTTCAGGCGAACAGCTGTGGAAGTTACACTGGAAAACGCACGTTTCTTGTGCTCTGCCTCACAGCATTGTTTCCCGCTCTCTGGGACCTCTCCCCGGCCCGCGTTCAGTGTGATGAAGACACAAAACTTTGGTGCGGGGTGCCCAGGGCGACTTCACCGCTCAGGCCCTGTAACCGTGAGGAAGCACCTTCCCCAGCCACCCCCTCCCGGGAAGCGACCGCCCCCAGCTCCTCCGCCTCTCCCCAGCTCTCCGTGCCTCCAAGCACCGCCGGTGCTAACGCCTCAGGCCAGTCGCCGAGCAGCTCGCCGTGCCTGCCGAGGGCTCGCCCACCCCGCAAAGTGCGGCGCCGGGCCGCCTGCCCGAAGCCACGGCCATGAAGAGGCCCGGGGGCTGGCTGAGCGTGCTCCAGCAGCAGCGTTACATCTCCCCCGACCCGGGAACGGCCGGGCCTGCGCCCCACGCCGCCTGCCTCTGTCCGCGGCGGCTGTAGCGGCGGAGCACCGCCAACCCGCCGCCGTGCCACGGCACGTTTTCTCGGCGCCGCGGGGCCTAACGGTGAGGGGCAGCAGGAAGCGGCTGGGCCGCAAACGGAGCCTTCGCGTGAAGCCGCACGTGAAGGCGCCGCGGCGGAGAGCGGCCTCCACCGGCGCCGGCGGCTCCGCAGCCTCTCCAGCTCCACCGCCGCAGCAACGGGCGGCACCGGTCCCCCCTCACCGGCAGCCGCCTACCGCCGCCGCCGGGGCGAGCCCCTCTGGCGTAGCAGCGCCCCCTGCTGGCTGGGCTGGGCGGGGCGCGGCGTGACTGACCGGCTCGGGGCAGAGGGGCGCGAACCCGCTTCCCCTCTCTCCGCCGCCACAGCGGCAGCACGTTGACTAGGCCCGCGCGCTGCCCTCCCGACGGGCTACCCCCCTCCAACACCGGCAAAGGGGGGGCGGGGCGGGGCTGCGCCCAGCGACGGCGCTTCCGGTTGGGCGGCGGGCGGGCCCGGGGGAGCGATAAAGCGGCCGCTATTCGGCCGCGCGCCTCCTACCGGAGCCCCCCCCCCCCCTTTCCCCTCCCCCCTCCCCTTCTCGCCCTCCCCCCCCTCCTCCTCCGCGGCCCGAGCCCGCGAGCGCTGCTGGCCCGGCCTGCTGCCGTCACCGCCGTTGGCGGGGGTGCGCCCGGTCCCTCCCCCCGGCCCGGCGCTCCGCTGCCGCCCCGGAGGTGCCTCAACGGTGAGTGCGGGTGGGGGGGAGCTCTCTCAGCCCCGCTCCCGCCGCCGGCGCACGCACAGAGCGGCCGGCCGGGGCCCGGCCCGTTCCCCTCCCCCTGGGCACCGGGCCTGGGCCTTCCCCTTGTCCAGCCTCCGCCGCGGCGTCGCGCCGGGGGAGCGGGTGGCCGTTTAGGGGAGGGAGCGGGAGGGGGTGTCGCGCAGGCGGGTGGCGGTGGGTGCCGGCGCGGGCGAACAAAACCGGTGGGGCGTAAGTGGCGCCGCTGCGCATGAGAAGGGGGAGAGAGAGGGGAGGCGGCGAGACCGCCCGGTGGGGCGGGAATGAATGGGCGGGCGGCGTGGCCCCCTGCCCCAAGGGCAGCGTCCCCGGCGGGGCCGGGTAGGGCCGAAACTGGCTGTCCTGGAAAAGCCTAGGCTACAGCCATCCTACTCTCGAAAGAAAGTTAAAGCAATGGTCAACAGAGCGAGGAGCAGGTGGAGCATGCACCGAGTTCTGCTTTCCTGGTGGTGGAAGACTGCGAGATGCCTGGGGAAACTTGAGTTTTGCATGGGACATATCCCTGACAAGACTGTCCTCCAGTCGTGACAGAAATAACTGCAAGGAGGGGCTGCGTTGCTTGTGACATCGATGAAGCAGATGCAAATCGAAGGCTCAAAACACGTCACTGGGTTGCATCCCTACATCAGTGGGGACGGATGAAGCAAGTCAACTATTAGAAGCAATTTAGAGTTGACTTCTGAACTGGAGGAGGTTCATTTGGGCTAACCGCACTGACTATTTGGAGCCTAGAGAAGGGCTGGGGGAGCAGGCACCTGTAGTAGCTGGTGCAGGTGTTGGGAGGATTTAACACTTGACTGTGGAGAGTGGAGCTGCTTTAGTCAGTAACAGTTCAGCACTGTTGGAAGTAAGAGCGGTATCTGGAAGCTTGACTTGTATTGAGTTGTTTATAGCTGAGGAGTATAGGCTTTGGGTTTCATTTTGCTCTTCCATAAGCTCCCCTTGAACCTCATTTGCTTTCAGCATAATGTAAATGGAATTCACAGCCTGGTGTCACCAAGATTCACAACCTTAATTCACAGCTCCTGACTAGATTGTGTGCTCTGGTGGGTCCAGTGACACTTCATTAGCCCGGGTTCAGTGCTGCAGAAATAAGGTTTCTGGGGCCATTTTTTGAAGCTATCTATGCACTGTTGTGAACTTGGAGTTAGAAAGCCCTGTCAAATGCACGTGGATTTAATTTTTCCTACCCTGACTCTATCATCAGTACATTGATATTACTTTGCAGTTTAGACCATTGTTAGACCTTGAATTAACAGCTAATGTTGCTGTGTAGACTTGTCATTGTCTTAGTAAAGTTACAAGTCTTGCAAAATAGCTGCAATTCTGTCTCCGTGTTTCTTAAGTCGTCTTCATGTGCATCAAGTATTGTTACTTTGCAACTCTTCTCTAACTTGAACCTTTCCTGGAAACATGGGACCACATAATACAGCCGTTTTCTGCCTGGATCTGGTGTCTCCTGTTCTCACAGTCTATTTCACAGTTTCAGTGGCTGGTCAGGTCAGGGTCTTTGTGCTTTTTTTTTTTAGGTGTGAAATTTTAAAGATATGGTTCAGCGATTATTGCTGATGAAACTTAGGCTGTATAGGTGGACTGGTAGCTCGGAGTTCAGTTGTGACAATGTGGTCAGGTTCCTGTGGATACTGCTGGATTAGCAGGAGCATAGCCCTGCCTGTCTTGTTCATGGTGCATTGGAAGTGGCTCCCTTACTTGCCATTTGCGTTGTGAAGTGCCTGCTCTGCTGCACTGTGGGGATGTTTGTGTGCAGCTTCCTCTGGGAGCTAAACTTCTATTTCTTGTCAGTCACAACACAGAGATGTAGCTTCAAGAGAAGCATCATGTTGCCACCAGACTGCCGTTTACTTTTTGGCACTTCAAGAACATGTCATTTTCCCTTTTGCTTAAACACAGCAATAGTTTGGATTTGCTCCTGCTAGTAGAGGCAGTGATGCAGCTGTATCCAGCTCTCGTACTGGGAACAAACTTTACCATTGACCCTCTTCACGGATAGTGGATATGGCTGAACCGTTTGCCTGCAAGAAGCTTTCAAGGCTGATGAAAATGAATGGCCATCGTTCCTGTGCAGTGACTGATATAGGGAACCCAAAGCGGTTGTAGGGCATCACAGAAAATAGAAGGGTTTCTTCTTGAGGGCTTTCCTAGCTATGCTGGCATCACTGGTGTGTATTACGTGTTCTCATCATATGCTTGTATCTCACCAGGATTGATTCTTTATTGAGAGGAAAAGAGATACAGACCCTTCTGCCAGTGAGAACCAAGATTTTGAAGAGTGGTATGACAGACTACTTGTTGCTGTGCTGTGAAATTCTACGTGTCGTATTAAAAGCAACCTGTAATTTTCTGTGCTCACAGACAGCCTAGATCTGGAGCTTTGAGCCCTTTGTTGCTTCCCTCTGGCACTGCCTCACGGCAGTCACAGCTTATCCTCTGCAGAGGAGAAATGAGGGATATATTAAATGTTGCAACACTGGGTGTAGAATGTGATTATTAAAAATAACCTGGAATGATTAGTAGATGCGTAGCTATGAAATTGGAATGGAGTTGAGGAGACATCTTGTTAGCTGCCAGAGTCAGTGTTGTGCTATCCCCTGGGTGGATTCTTTCTTATGCACGGTATCTCCTGCACATTTCTTTTCTACCACTGGGAGGTTTTTGAGTGGCTGTAGGGAGCGTGGCTTCATGTGTAGTGGGAGAATCATGGGTGATGGGATGCTCAATCCAGGAACTGGCTCTGAAGTGGCTGTATGTACTAGCTGGGAAGATACTGGGAGATCTGTCTGCTCTGTGCATTAGCTTAGGCCGCTCCTATTGGTCAATCTAACGTGAGCTCAACACAGATTGCTGGTGCTGTCCGACTGCACTCAATGGTTACCCTGCAATATACACAGCCAACTTAAGAATTTGCAGTTATCTCATTGCCTCTGACTTGGTACATATTCTGTCTGCCAAATCATGACTCTAGCGTCTCAGATGCTGAGAACCAAGCAAGAAAAGTAGTGGAGGTTCTTTCCTCAGGTAGATACGGGTCCTTGTTACTGATCCTTTTTCCCTGCTGGTTTAATGTTCTTCCTGTGTAGGGGACAGGAACTGGTGTAAGGATCTTAAGCATCTCTGTAGAGAGGAGAGAGAGCTGGTAGTAGGAACCTTTGTATTTAGGTTCTAGAAATGTGTGAAAGAAGGAGGATGGGGAGAGGTGGCTAATGGAGCAGCAGTAGAGACTGGTGGTCCTACTGCTGAGATCTCTGTGTTCTTTCAAGCAGCTTTTAACCTGAGTGATGGACATTGATCTATGTCACTTCAGGTCAGCAAAAACCTTTGGTCAAGGTAAGAGCTGAGTTGGTGCTGATACTGTTACTGTGCTTGACATCTGGATATAGTGAACTTGTAGACAGAAGCATTTACCTGTTCAGGTAGATTTCAGTGGAAATATTCATGTCTCTAGAAGACTCTGCATGAGGCTTGGCTGCCTTATGATAAAGTTTGGTATTGCAAACTCCAGAATCTTGAATCTTAGTATTTAATCTTGGAGACGGGATGTGGACACAGGACAAGCATAAATGCTGGGCTTCAGGCTTCTGCTTCAGTTGTAATGTGTTCTCAGAATAAAGAATTAGTTCTGTTTGTCTGTATCTGTATTTGTCTTCTCACTGCTGCAGCCATGGAAAGTGAGAAAAGTAAGAAGGGATGCAGAAGTAGCAGTTAAGGAATACTGTGTGCTTTGTAGTCTTAAAAGTGGCTTGCAGCACAGCCTTGGCTATAGCTACTGTGACATGGTACATCCTGTAACTGTTAGTTTGAGTAGAGGTGATGGCAAAGTGTCCCGTTTAAAAAACAGGTAGGGCCAGGCAAAGTGTTCAACAAAGTGGCCTGGGGCCTGCGCAGCAGTTATCTGTACTTGGATGGGCGGCAGCTTGTTTGTCTCTCGTAGGAGTCTTCAAGCAGGCTTAAGAGATACTCTAGTGGCCCTCTCCCTTCTGGTGTGTTTTATGTGGGACCTGTCTCTCATGACAATGTGATGTTCATCCTGCAGTTTTATACTTCTCCTCAAATTGCTTCAGATGACTAGAATGATGTTTGGATTTAGTAGTTGGTCAAGTTCTCCACAGTGCATGTGGGACACTCTACCAGGTTGATTGCACCCGTTATTTTCCTTACTCTTTTTATGGGTTTCAGTTGGAGCTGTGCAGAGCTAGGTCCCTTTGATACTTGTAACAAAGCATTTACGCAGAGGGAGCGTGGCCCATCTTTTTTAGTGTTGCCAGAAAGATGCTGCTGAGCAGATTACATCACAGTTCATGCAGGTCCAAAACCATGGGAGACCTGGTTATTGAGGATATGGTTTTTAGACTGGTTGGCTCTGTTGGCATGGGACTGTTTAGAAAGCACTGACTTGCTATTCCTCAAACTTTCATCCAACTAGGCAAGGCAGGATCCAGTGCAAAACAAGTTCTGATGCAGGAGTCAACAGTAAAGAGGAACGTGAAGCAGGAAGTTATTTGTGTGACAAACCTGAGTGCAGAGGAGGGCAGTAATCACACTGTATAGGGATGGTGACATTTGAGCTCAAAGTGTGAAGGGGTCAGGAGGGATTCACAGGAAGATCTTATAGACTAGCTATTTAGATACTTGCTAAGTGAATTGGCAACATTTCAGAGTTTACTCCTTCAGAAGTGTTTCAAATTGACAGCATGAGTTAATAGTGGCTCAGCACTGTTCAAGTTTGTTACTGGTCTCACCTAACTATTCTAAAACTAGATTTACTATTCCATGGAGTCATGGTCTAAGGTGCTGTAATTCCAGAGAGTTACCTCACTCAGTAGTATGCCTCAGTTAAGTATAGATATTTCAGCAGAAGAGGCAGTTTCTTCAGTGGCTGCTAGCTACAGTGTGCTGAAATTACAAAATTAAAATTGGTGAGTGATGACATTGTGACAGGAAGTACCCCCAACTCTTTAACATCATTTCTGACGCCAAAGGCTTGAATGTCATCCTTTGGATGTCTGGAGATGAAAATGAGGAAGTGCCTGTAACTTCTCCAGTTCCAGAATAACCTCCTGGTCAAAAAAGCTTAGCAGCAACTTGGACAATTTGTGTAAGGGAGCCAGGGACCTTTTCTCACTATAGCATTTGGAAAGAAAATGGAAATTTCCATTGTAAAGGAGAATTGGACTGAATAAAAGAAGAGGATGGGAGGTGGGATAAAGTGTAGTTGAGAGGAGTGAATAACGGAAACCTGCATAAAAGGCAACAGTTAGGTGATGTGTAAAGAGGAGGGAAATTATGAAGAGGGTAGAGGAGATTGTCTGGTAAACTTTGTGGTAAGTGATGATGAATTCAGTTTGGAAAAGCCTTCTTTGGTTTTCGAGAGAAAAGGAAATGGATAATTCAGGATTACCACCAGTTTTGGAAGCGACAAATTCCCTTTCAGTTCTGAAAATGTGATTAATGCAGTATGTCCTTATTGTCCTAATTATGTTCTGCTGTGATTTGTAAGAAAAAGACTAAAATTCTTTAGCTTGTATGATCAATTGAGAATTTTTGGGTTTCAAACTGAAATCTTCCTTTCTTAATATCATCTCAAATTCCCCAAGCGAAAAATAATTCCTAATTAATAGACTTTTAAGTCTTTTGGAGCATGGCTCTCTTTGGGGTTTTTCAATTGATAAGTTGTTTGCTATTGCAGAGATACCCACCCCTGAGCACTACTATTATCTTTCAGTTTTGTTTTGATCTTTTACAGGGATATAAAGTTTGTTGTAAGATATTAGGAAGTGTTTTGTGCTCAACGCTGAATGTGGTGTGGACTACATTTTGGATGTCTTTTGTATGGCTGCTAATAGTGCTGGGAAACTGCAACTTATACCCCCAAGATGCTTCAGGATTTGTAGAGCAGTGCAATTAACTTCTCACGGGTAGCTTGCCTGTGGTTGGATGCTGTTCATTTGTCTCTTCGATGTAAAGCAGGATCCCTCTTAAAGCTCTGTCTGTGGTCCCACCGTGCTTCCCGATTGGAAATCTACTTGTTCCTGTGACTTAATGTGAGGTGTGTATGCATAGTGCGTGCAAAGAAGTTGTTTCATGAGCAGCTGAACTAGTGAACCTTTGTTTCTCAGGAATTTGTGCTGTCTGCTCCTCAGCCGATCGATCCTCCTTTCCTGTTTGGTTTGTTTCTGTATCTGTGTCATCCTTTAGTAGCGCTGCTAATTTACTGTCTGTCCCTACCCCAAACCCAAAGCAGCTCGCCCTGTAGTATTTTTAATTCCTTCTCTTTTTCCCTAATTACAAAGCTGAATCAGTCGCTGCTTGTTCTGCAGGTTTTAAGACTATTTGCATACTGACCATTCATGTGCTGATTACAGGCTAAACAGAGCCAGTAACTGTTAAGTGAAATATTCAGCCTTGGCCTCAGTGGAGGTGTTTTTTCATTCTCTACTCAGTTTCTGATTTTCATGAAACTTAGAGAAATTTAAAATGAAACTGGATTGCTTTGTCCAATTTGATTGGCGTTGACTGTAGGGCAGTGTGTTTGTGTAAGCCTCATTTCCATAAGAAACCAGGGTAAAAGTGCTTTAGGAATAAATTAGAGAAAACTCGGTTTGGAAGCATATTTTTAGATTAGTTGGTAGTCTAATATATATTTAGACAGGAAAAGTAATGTTAAAAAGACACAAAAACTTGGTGTGTTTTGAAAGAGTGTCTTACAACACTTTCAAAATTAGATTGATAGTTTAGCGTGATAATTGTGTAACATCTGTTTAATTGAACCTACAAGAAAAAAGCCTGTGCATTTCACATAAATGTTCAAATATTCCTTTTCACCATAGAGATATGTCCCACATTTATGTGAAAATGGCTTATAGAATATAGTTAGACTTGGTTTTCTGCTTATTGTGGTAGCTAATCTGGGTAAGTTCTGTTGGGAAAAGTGGAATCTAGCCAAATCATTAAAAATTATTTGCATTTCAGATGCTGCATTTAACTGTGTGGTTTGGGGGAATTTTTTGTTTGTTTGTTTTGTGGTTTTGGTTTTTTTTTTTAAGTCTTGCAAAACCAGTAATTTTGAGAAATTTCCATCTTTTCTTAGGGGTGAAGCAAGCAATGTTTTGAATACAGAGGGCTGTCAACTAGAGCAACTGGAAAAAAAGAAGTCACTGCTTTTTTTTAGATAGTATTTTTGTTGTTATTAGGGCAGCAGATGAAATAATGGAATGGAAAAAAATTTTTTAATAATTGATAAAGTCTTTATGAACAGCAGCTTTTGTTTTTCATGTAATTAGTGAAGAGAAAACTGTTTAACAGATAAAAACAGGGCCTAGGCTTTAGGCTGCTGATCTTGAAAATTTTTTTTGTCTTTGTCAAAAACAGCCAATCTGTTTTGAAATTTTATGATGAAGATGCAGTTCTGAAATGGCTTTATCTCAGTGGCTCTGTTTCAAAGTATTTTTTGTTTTCAGTGTACATGTGAATGTAACTAAAACCACATCAACTCTGGAGAGAAAAGACAACTGAGAAAGCAAGTCACATTTATCAAATGAAATGTAAATTTAGCTCTTGATCAACTGGGTTTTCTTTTTACCGTATGCTTGCAGATTTTTTTACATAGATAGGAAGGCATATTGTTAAATATAAGCATTGTTTTTCAAGTTTTACTGATGTAAAATGGTTTGCAGAAGTTGCAGACACCTGTATTTCAATTTCTTTATGAAGTAGTTAGTACCTGTGCAAAAGTTACGCTTTCTAAAATGAAGGGGGAAAAAACCCACATAGCATAGCTATGTGGTTATTTAGGAATAACAAAGAGTTGAAATTAACATTGACAGCTAATTATTCAGATTTTTTTCCTTTATTGCAGGAGCTGAATCTTTCTCTTCAAAAGGTGCAGTGCTGTGAAAACTGTTACTGACCATAGAAAAATGGACATGTTGCAGATACTACGTAAAACCACAGAACGCTTAGAGTGTGATCACTGCAGCTTCAGAGGAACGGACTATGAAAACATACAAATTCATATGGGTACCATACACCCAGAGTATTGTGATGAAATGGATGCTGCTGGTTTGGGTAAACTTATATTTTATCAAAAAAGTGCAAAACTGTTTCACTGCCACAAATGTTTCTTTACCAGCAAGATGTATTGCAATGTATATTATCATATCACAGCACAGCATGCAGCACCTGAGAAGCGCAATGAGGAATGGAAAGGACAGGTAGAAGGAGATTCAGATTCCTCCAAAAAAAGTGTTGCATTGGAGCCACAGAAACCTGCCCTTTCCCCTGAGTCACGCAGACCTGCCCTTTCTCCTGAACTTCCCAAATCTGAACCTGTTGTTTCCCCCAAGCTTCAGAAATCTTCAGTGTCTCCAGAGCCCCAGAAGTCAGCTCAGGCAACTTCCTCAGAGCCAGAGAAGTCAGCCCAAGCCACATCTCCAGATCCAGAGAAGTCAGCCCAGGCCACATCTCCAGATCCAGAGAAGTTAGCCTCAGCAGTATCGTCAGACTCAGAGAAGCCGTCTCCTGCTGTGTCCCCCGACCCACAGAAGCCATCTCCTGCTGTGTCCCCTGACCCACAGAAGCCATCTCCTGCTGTGTCCCCTGACCCACAGAGGCCAGCACAGGCTGTGTCTCCAGAGTCCCATCGGCATTCCCCGGCTGTGTCACCAGAGCCCCGTCGGCATTCCCCAGCAATGTCTCCAGAGCCCCGTCGACATTCTCCTGCTGTATCCCCAGAGCCCCGTCGCCATTCTCCTGCTGTGTCTCCAGAACCCCGCAGATACTCCCCAGCTGTGTCACCAGAGCCAAAGAAACCTACTCCAGCAGTATCCCCTGAACCGAGAAGGTATGCCCCAGCTGGGTCTCCTGAGCCCCGGAGGCATCCTTCTCAAATGCGCAGGCCTGCTTCTGCTGCTTCTCCTGAAACCCGGAGGCCTGCTCCTGCAGTTTCGCCAGAGTCCTGGAGGCCAGGTCCAACTGTTTCCCCTGAGCCCTGGAGATCTACACCTCATGAGGTGCAGAAGCCTTCCACAGTTTCTCCCTGGGCTCCAAAGCCTACCATGTCGGTGTCCATAGAATCCCGGAGGTCTGCCCCTGAGTCCCGACGGCCTGCCCCTGTTGTTTCGCCAGAGCCTAGGAGGTTTGTTTCTGACTCATGGAAATCTACGTCCTTTTCTGAATCCCAGAAGTCTACTCTTGTTTCTTCTGAGCCATGGAAACCCATCTCATCTGTTTATCCTGAAGGCTGGAAACCTGTTCTATCCCCTGACACGTGGAAGCATTCTGCCCCTGTTTCTCCTGAGCTTCGAAAGTCTAGTCACACCGTTTCCTCTGACTGGAAGCCTTCTTTTTTTCCTAAGGTCCGTAAGCCTGGTGCTTCGGTATCTCCTGAATCTTGGAAACTCTCAGAGTCCCGGAAATCTATGTATTTTTCTGAAACTCAGAAGTCCACCTCTGTCGCTTCATCTGAGGTTCAGAAACGGGCTCATTTTCCTGAATCTCGGAAAAGAGCTCCGTTCCCAGAGTCTCGTAAATCTAATCCCACTGTTTCTACTGATGTCCAGAAACGTGCTGTCTTTTCTGAGCCCCAGAATCAGGTGTCTACTTCTGCTGTTTCTACTGAAGGCCAAATGCATGCACTCTGTTCTGAAGCCCAGAAATCAGCTCTTGTTTCTTCAGAAATCCAGAAGCACGGCCTATTTTCTGAAGCCCAGAAACTCGCTTCCATTTCCCCTGAGGTTCAGGGGGAGCATACTTCCTTTCCAGAGTCTCAGAAATCTGCTTCTCCTGAAATTCAGAAACATGGCCTCTTTACTGAGTCCCAGAAACCTACTCCTTCTGTTTCTCCTGAGACCCCCAAACAAGCTGTTTTTACTGACTCCCAGAAATCTGTTTCCCCTGATGTTCAAAAGCATGCTGCATTTTCTGAGATGCAGAAGCCTGCTGCTGCTTTATCCTCTGATGTCCAGAGACATGCTGAAACTACTGTACCTTCTGAAATCCAGAAGAACATCCTGTTTTCCGAGCCTCACAGGTCTGCTCCAGGTTTTTCCTCCGAGCCCCAGACATCCAGTGAGTCTGGTGAGAGTGACTTTCTTTCTCACAGTTTAGATGATCAGAAACCACTGGATGATTTATTCTCACAGGATGAGCAATCAATATTAGCCAAAGAATCACCAGAAGATATATTATACTCATGCCCAAAAAAGAAGCCCAAGAAGGAAAACCAGGAGAACTCAGATTCTGAACTGAATAGCAGTGAGTGTGGAAAAGCAGATGTGGACTCGATGGAGATAAAGGAGCAAGAATCCAACAGCGACCAAGAACAATATGATATGGAGTCATCTGATTACGGCAAAGAGAGCAAAATAGATGCAACTACTCCCATGCAACCACAGTGTGTGCTGCAATTTACTGAAGAGAAAGAGGCTTTCATCTCCGAGGAAGAAATAGCAAAATACATGAAGCGTGGCAAGGGAAAGTATTATTGCAAAATTTGTTGCTGTCGTGCAATGAAAAAAGGTGCTGTCTTGCATCACTTAGTTAACAAGCATAACGTTCAAAGCCCATACAAGTGTAAAATATGTGGCAAAGCTTTTCTCTTGGAGTCTCTTCTTAAAAACCATGTTGCTGCTCATGGTCAAAGTTTGCTGAAGTGTCCACGTTGTAATTTTGAATCAAATTTCCCCCGAGGCTTTAAGAAACATTTAACCCATTGCCAAAGCCGTCATAATGATGATACACCTAAAAAACACTTGGACAGCCTTGAACCACTTGAAGAACAAATTTAATCTGGTTTTTTCCTTGTGCTAGAAAAGCTGAATTTACAGAGGTGTTCAAAAGTGTTGCTGTATGTTAACCGAGTAGTTTAGCTGATCTGACGAGTCAGAAGATGCATGGTTATTGTACTATGTTTAACTTGTCTTATAGCTGTATTACTGAAATGATTTACTTTCAAAAGTTATTTTAAATATGTGTTCATGTCTTTGTATTACCCATCAGTAGAGTCATATTTTATTTTTCAGATGTACTATGTTTTTGAAACCAAAATGGATACAAATTAGTTTTTTAAAGATTTGTAAAACATACAGGCAATTAAGGACTGGAGTGTCAAGCAATCCATATATTCCTGTGAAGACTGAACTTGTTTTTTCACATTTGTTAACTGTCATATTTTTCAAAATGTTTTTATCAAATTCTCAAAATCAAAATTCCCACAAAATTGAATGTGAATGAGCCAGGCATGAGAAACTACCAATCCTTCTGGAATAATTCTGCCCTGAGGTTGTAATTGAGTGTATAGTCATTCGTTGGAAATTTATTGCACTCAATTCTCTGACTTACTTGTCTCAGATTTAGAAGCATCAAGGTACTTATTTTGTGACTCTGTATTTTGGCCATGTTTTAAGCATGTACTAATATACCTTAAATTGATGGATTAACGTCAGACTATGTATAGCTCAACACTTTCTCTTGATGATTCAGATGTTTGTAATGTCAGAAACCCCCTAAAGTTCTTGTATTTGGTGAAATGTTATGCTTTAATCTTTTAACAATAAAAAGAAACCCAACCTGGCATTGGCCATTTTTGTTTCTTTCCAAATCCAGAACAAAACCTTTCACATGGAACATACTGTCTTTTAATTATCTTTGGCAACAGGAGATGCAAAATTATCCCGGAGTTCTGCTCTGAATATACTTGAACTTTCCAGTCATCAGCCTATGAAGGCAAGGTTGGTCTAAATTTCCCATCTGCTTTTGTATAAAAACACTTCAGATGTAACTGAGGAAAACCATGTAAAATGGGAGTTTGTGCACTGTTATTTACCATGCTAGCTTTTTGTTGTTTGTGTATTAACTGTTCAAAAACAGTAAGTGCTTTATAATTCAGCGGGAGTATAGGTTTTAAGTGGAGGTGGCACAAGGAAAGTTTCATTCGCAGGCTAAATTATGCCTAGACTTAAGCTGTTGTAAATATATCTTAGAATATGAAGGTGATAGTGTAAAATAAGTAATAATAAAAAATCTCCAGGTGTAAACTCCTACCTAAGAGCTTCAGATTGATTTTATTGAAGCCTGTGTCTTCTGTGTTTCAAAAGGATTTCTGGTAGGAAGGGAAAAAGCATTTAAAGCTCTACACTTAGGTGACTTCTCTCAGTGTTGGTTATTAAGAGCAAGCTTTCTTGCAGGGTTCTCTCACACAGGACCAAGCCTGCTCTGTGTCTTTTGTTTTCTTTTATGGGGTCCAGGTTAGAATTTTAGATTTTTTTTTTTTTTCCCTAGGAGTGACTATAGGCAAATCTAAAAGAGAGCACTTCACTATTAAGGCTCTGCTAGGATAGCCCTACTTTGTGTAAAAGCTGTTTTTCTCCTCTGCTATAATTTCTTCACTTTGCAAAGTCATTTGGTTAAGAAGATGCCTTACGCTATTTGAATAAAAGGAAGAAATCAAGGAAAGATTTGTTTGAATTGGAAGCGATGTCACCTTTACAGTTCAGTGTCTCACTACTGATGATACATACTAGTTTCTCCCTGATGTGCACCACTTCTTTCATTTCTGGGAATCTGCCGTCAAGGGTTGATGCTGTTTACATGCACTTTATAACTCTTGGAGTTATAAATCCCCTTGATGTTAGGGCATTCAATCTCTTTAAATCTGGGTGTGATGGGCATTTTCCATTTTCTTTTAGTACAGAATTTTATCAAAACCTTGTGGAAGTTGAAGGATGTTTCTGGTGTGTATTATTTTTTGTCCAGACTAGGTATTCTTTCACGGTTCCCTCACACCATACTAGTTTGAGATCCTTAAGATATGTTCAGATTCCCTGGAATTTAACTAATTTAACTAATTTCTCTAAGGAACTGTAGGACACCACGGACAGTTCAGATTGGGGGTTTATTGTTCCCCTTTCAGAAGACCTGAAACAGATACTGAAGAGAAGGATGGATACTATTGAATGCAAACAGTGGTCATTGTTTTTGGTGTAAGAAAGAAATGCAAGCGAAGCACTTCAAGGTTTACCCGTGGAAGGATTTGCTTAAGATATGCTATAACTTAGTCCTTGGATACTCTGTGAAGGAACATCAGTTGAAATTGTTACTAATTTCATTTCATATGTTAGAAGCAAATGCAGAGTTCTGCCATTTTCAGAAACTGTACTGTGTATTAAGTCACTGGGGCATTTTATCAAAGCCCTCAGCGCTGCATGCTGCTGTCTCACCCATTCATGTTCTTCAGCACAGGGATGCTTTGGGGTCAGTACTGTGTAATTCTAACTTCAGGTTTCCTTTGGAGGTGGTTTGCTTGGGAAACAACATGATCAGGTCAGGAGACAGTAAGGGGGGCAAACACTAAGAAAGTACTTACAGTGTATTTCAGATAACTGCAGTTCCTTTTCTGAACTCTGTGGGCTGCTCCTGCCTGCGAAAAATGCCTTAGATGTAAAGAAGACAATTCTTCCCCCCCCCCCCCAAAAAAAAAAAGACTAAATATAGCCTATACTGAGAAATGTAGACAAAAATTTTCCAAATACAGTATTACAGTCTATACAGGGTATGCAGTGGTTCGTAGGTGACACATACCATTATGAAGTAATTACCTTAGTAGAAAAAAGATGAGAAGCCCGTTTGGAACCAGTGTATTAAGAGCATAGAGAAAGTGTAGAGCTCCAGTTGAAGTGGGTCAGGAGAAGAATCTTGTTTAAGTTACAGAGATGAGTACAACTAAGCTTGGAATTTTTATGGCTTTTTGTAAATACCTTCAGATTTTTTCATCATGCTTAAGAATAATCTTGGGATTGGATATAGCAGATTTAAAATTCCATTCCTTCTCTTTGTATATTGATATATTACTTGCTTAATCTCATGAAATTTTAGAGGCAGAAAATCCTGTAGAAAATATAATTATTGAAGGTTTGCCTATGTATTCATCATTTTGTACTTTGGAGGGTTTTATAGTGATGTAGAACTGCTCGCTCATATTTTACTAACATGAGTGCACTGAGGTCACCATAACCAGTGCTGTGCTCATATTTATTTTTAAAAGGAGAAGGGATAGGAAGAAGTCAGACTGTTTCCTACCATAGTGCTGTTACAACCTGTTCTCAAAAAACTTTAAGTAAGTTTTGGTCAAATAATTGCTTTTCTGAAGTATAAGCATGTAAGTACATTTTTGTTGCTTACTTTCCATGAAAAAGGTTGCTCAAGAAAGTATCAGAGCTAGATGAATCAATTTAAAACGTGGAGAATGCAAAATTTGGGAAAGGGAATATGAAATTGAAAAGCAAATAGATGAAAGTATAGGATTCCACCTGACTTCTAACCTTTCTCTATATGCTTTATAATAGACTTTGAAAGCATGATTGTGTACTTTTAAAATACGGAATATATGTGAACCTTTTGCAGTGTATGTATAATGCTTTGCATCTTCTTTCCTGTCTTTACATGACAGTTTAACATGTATTTTAACATGTATTTAAACAATCTAATAACCCTCCCCCCAAGTTTCTAAGGGATTTCTTGGTCAAAAGAGAAGTAAAAAAACATGCGCTTTTTAACATGTAGCATTGCCCAGCCAGGACTGCCATGTGAATGTTGATCAATTATCTCTAAAGATCACAAACTTAAGCATTCTATATATAATTAATACTGAAACCATGTATTTAAGATATCTAACTTTTCAACGTTATTTTGTAAAACTTCAGGGACTTGAGAAGGAGCTAACTTCCTACCGTGTGTATATAAATAGCTTGAATGCATTCTGTGGCTTAGCACTTTGTATGTCCTGCAGCTGCAGTTCAGTGTAGAAAGAGTGAAGTTAACTAAAAGCCAGTAGAAGTAGTTTACCTGCGACAGCACAGAACTCTCTGAATATTAGTTTCCTCTGCTTCCCAAGTATAAGAAAATGTCGTTTCTTGCAATGACAAATAATACATATTAATGAAAGTCTGCATAGTGAAATGATTTCCTGACTTTGCAGTATATCCTCGATACATACTTGGGTATAACACTCACAATAGTGAACTTTAAGATTCTCTGAATTTTTGAAGATTGTTACTTTAATAGATTGTATGTATGATTGAGAAATTGCTTCTGTATGAACTTTTAGGCAAGAAGTCAGTGAAAACGGCAGTTCCTTTTCTTCGATCCCCATCCATGGAGAGCGATCTCTTCTGCGTGTGCTTGGAAGGATGCAGGTTTGAGTCCTTTTCATGGGGGATGCTTGATGGAAAGTGTGAAATGGAAACTGATAATAAAGAAACACCAGAGGATATTTTTAGAGAAGGATGTTGGTTTTCAGTTAAATTAGCCATGGCCATATGTGCAATACAAATGTACCTTAATCTTTTTATTGCAAAAAGGGGTTAATAGTTGTATGGAATGTCCAGTCATGTTTTTAAAGTGCATTTTCACAAGCATTCAATCAAATTAAAAGTAATCTTCTGTAGAGAACTCAGAGGTGTTTCTCAGCAAAGGCCATTTCTGTCACAGATTACAACTTCATTTTGTTTGGTATTTGGGAAAAGATTCTTGCAAGAATTATTTTCAGTAATAAATATTTTATCTTTTTCCAGCATACCTAAGAGTACAGAGTAGATATCCATCTAGGTGTATCAGTATGTTGCTTAAGCTATAGATTGAAGAAATCATGTGGCATGTATCCACTAGAATGTGAACGTTTATATGATCTTAATGGTGCTGGTTGTTCTTGTATTAATGAGCAAATTAATTGTAGACAAAAAAAGTTGTTTATCAAAACCTGAAGACTGTTTAGGATTCAGTAATAATGTTTTAAAATAAGAATTGTCTGTACTTAACAGTTCCCTATTCTGAGAAAGAGCCTCTAAAAGAAGTATTACGTTTTAGTTCATTTAATAGAAGCCAAATCCAAGTAAATTTTGCTTATTGTTATTGTCTGACATACTTGACTAGGTATTTCTTCTGAGCTGAAAAATCATACTAACAGGTCTATTTTCCTTTTTTTCCCCTTTTTCCTTTTTTTTTTCTTATTTTCTTTTTTCCTCCTCCAGATAAGTGTTGCCATCTCCACTTCATAAAGAACTGACCATGTCATTTCATGATCAGGTGAGGGGAAAATAATCACAGCCTTTCTCTGAATGGTCCTGGCCTCTCCCTTGCCCTGGCAGTGTGTTCTTACCATTTTTCCTCTGTTGACGTTGCTGTTGTACAGCCCTGTGGTGACGCGGATCAGCTTGCAGATTCTGCTGGAAACTGTGGAGTTAGTCTGTTGATCTGACTTTGCTTACAGCTGCAGGTACTGATGCAATGGAAGTGAGTGCGAGGGGCACATTTCTTCTGAAGGTAGAGGGCCAAGGCCGGAAGGGACAGCGAGCGCAGGTGGGCTTATGGTAGGTCTGAAACTGCACCCTGAATCACAGACGTGCTGGCTCGGTTGCTCAGCAGTGATGTCCTGACAACTCAGTTGTATTGTTTTCTCACACCTACCTCTTACCTGTCAGTTGTCTGCTGGGTTGGTCTTTTCTTTCACTGCTGCTCTACCTTTTCAGTCTGTATGTTAATGAATGCTCCAGGTAGGATTATTCTTCTGCCTTCTGAAAGAGTGCCAAACCCACTAGTGATAACCCTCGACACAATGCATTAATTACGTACGTGTGCTTAGTGTTTCATTAGCTGAGCTTGGAGCCTTGGCACAGTGGCTGAAACTTGCCATACTGTTGAAGCCATGGGGTTGCTCTCGTTGTACCTAGACAGTCCTTGACCGCAACAGAGGTTTGCATAGGTATCAGAAACAGATTTTTTGATTCCCTGTCTCAGATGCTTATACTGACTCTCCAAAGTGCACAACCTTCTGAAACGCAAAACCTCAAATCTGACAGTTTAAGCAAAACCCAGTGGAGAAGGAGGCTTTGATTCCCAGTGGCTTCTTCCAGTGCTGCAAGAGAAAGTTTAAGGATATTTTCTCTTTGTACACTCAGCATTTAATTTTATTCATTATTTTCCCTCCATACACAGCTGTAGAACTTGGAGCATATTGAGGAAAAGCAACTCCTTTTAAGTAATTTCCACACCTAAGTGAAGCCTCCTGCCTTTTCAAAGTAAAAAGAAAAATCCTTTAAACCTAATGGGGAAAATTAAGTGCTTGAATTAAGAATAAAGATGCCTATTATACGTACCTGTCATCCTGACTTCGTAGAAGACTAAGGGTTTATCAGTTACAGCATCCATGCTATCTACTTCTAGTTAGGAATAGTCAAATGTTCACAAACAAAAAAGTGTCTGATCACTCCTTAAGCATAGGTCCCACGTACCTCTTTATCTGTAAAACAATAAAGATTAGGAATTAGGCTGAAAACAAAAATGTAGTTTTCAAAAAATAACAGGTAATCAAAACGGGAGGCCAGGTCACGGTCTTGTTCCTGCCAGTGAGGAGCAAAAGCAGAAGCGTGGACAGATCATGTGGGTCAACACCAAATTGTGAAGCTGGTGTTTTTTACAAGGATTTGATTTTTATGATTGTGGGACCCTGTTTGAGGCTCAAGGACTCTTAGGGAGAGAAGGAGGAGGAATTTGGCTTTTATGACTCTGGGACCTTGTGTGAGGATTGAGAGCTGATGGGGAGAAATGGGATCCACCTGACAATGTAGGGGAAGAGCAGCATCTTTGCCAAGGCTGGTAAATCTGATGAGGAGAGTTTTAAACCAAGAACGATGTGGAAGAGATGGCAACCTGCAATTAAGTGAACAAAACTTGGGCAAGGAGTGGAAAATAAAATATGTGGGAGTCATGAGATCAGGAGACACCTCAGGAAGAATAAAATGGTGAAGGGAGGCCTAGACCTCAAGTGTAGGTATACACACAAATGCTTGCACCTTGGGAAACAAGCTGGAGGAACTAGATGCATGTATGGTCACGGAGTGACGCTGTTGGAATACCTGAGATGTGGTGGGATAGCTCACATGTCTAAATTGCTGTGATGGACAACTACAGGCTCTACAGAAAAGACAGGAAGGGAAAATGAAGGGGGGGATTCTGTTGTCCTACAGGTGAAGGAGCAGCCTGGATGCATGGTATTTCTATAGCATGTACAACAGGCTGGTTTGAGAGCATGTGGGTCAGGACTGGAGATGTCAGTTAAGGTGACATCATGATAAGAATTTGTTGCTGAGCTCCCAACCAGAGTGAAAAAGCAGATGAAGCTTTCTTTAAACAACTTGAGAAAGTCTATATCACAAGTGCTGGTTCTTGTGGGGTACTTGATCCCCCTGACATCTGATGGAAAGGCAGCATGGCAGGATCCAGTCAGTCTAGGAGGTTTCTAGTGAGTGTCAGGGACAGCTTCTTCATACAGGTACTAGATGGGCCATTTAGGTTCACAGACAAGGAGGAACTGGTTGGAAATGTGATAATCAGTGGTAGACTTGGCTGTAGTCACCACAGAATAGTGGGGTATATTATCCTGAGGGTGAAGGTAGCAGACAGAGTACAGACCATTTCAAGAGACCAGATTTTGAATTATCCAGGGAACTGGTAGGTAGGATCACATGGGAGACAACTCTGAAAGGTATAGGAGTTGAGGAAAACTTATTGTCCAGATGTGTCCGGATGATGTCAGGAAAGCCAAAGTTCACATAAGGTTGACACTTGCAAAGGACATCAAGGGCAATAAGAAAAAATGATACGGTGTGGTGGTTTGACCCTGGCTGGATGCCAGGTGCCCACCAAAGCCACTCTATCACTCCCCTCCTCAGCTGGACAGGGAAAGAAAATATAATGAAAGGTTTGTGCGTTAAGTTGGGGACAGGAGGATCACTCACCAATTACTGTCATGGGCAAAGCAGACTTGACTCGGGGAAATTAGTTTAATTTATTACCTATCAAATCGGAGTAGGATAATGAGAAATATAACCAAGTCTTAAAACACCTTCCACCCATCTCTCCCTTCTTTGCTCCCAATTTTATCTAACTCCTCCCCCACAGTGGTGCAGAGGGATGGGGAATGGGGGTTGTGGACAGCTCACAGCTGTCTCTGCTGCTCTTTCCTCCTCTAGAGGAGGACTCCTCACACTCTTCCTCTGCTCCAGCAAGGGGTCCCTCCCACAGGAGACAGTCCTCCAATGTGACAAGCTTCTCCAGTGTGAGTCCTTCCCATGGGCTGCAGCTGTTCATGAACTGCTCCAGTGTGGAACTGCTACTTCAGGAACAGACTGCTCCAGCATGGTCACCCTGTGGGGTCAGAAGTCCTGCTAGCAAACCTGCTCCAGCCTGGACTCCTCTCTCCGCAGGTCCTGCCAGGAGCCTGCTCCAGCGTGGGCTTCCCACAGGGCCACGGCCTTCTTCAGGTGCAGTCACCTGCTCTGCCATGGGGTCCTCCACAGACTGCAGGTGGATATCTGCTCCACTGTTAACCTCCAAGGGCTGTAGTGGGACAACATGCCTCACCATGGTCTTCACCACGGACTGCAGGGGAATCTGTGCTCTGGTGCCTGGAGCACCTTCACCCCCTCCTTCTTCACTGACCCTGGTGTCTGCGGAGTTGTTTCTCTCACATATTCTAACTCTGCTCTGGCTCCAATTGCTGTTGCACAGCAACTTCTCCCCCTTCTTTATGTTATCCCAGAGATGCTACCACCATCGCTGAAGGGTTTGGCCTTGGCCAGCAGCAGGTCCATCTTGGAGCTGGCTGATGTTGGCTCTATCAGACATAGGGGAAGCTTCTAGTGGCTTCTCACAGAAGCCACCCCTGTAGCCCCCTGCTAACGAAACCTGACCATGCAAGTCCAATACATACTGCCACTTTAGTAGAAAAATTCTGAACAAAGAAAATGTTGGGGGACTGTTACTGAGTGGATTAGTGACAGCAGACATGCAGAAGACTGAGGTACCCAGTGCCGCTCTTGTCTTCGTCTTCACCAGCAAGGTCTCACAGTCCTCTGTGAATATAGTGGAAGTGTTGAAAGAGTAGAAGAACTACCAGCAGAGAGGGTGGAGTCAGTAGTTACTTGAGAGAACTCAACTCATACAAGTCCCTGGGACCCTCAGGTTGCATCTCAGGGTGCTGTGAGAGCCGGCTGATGTCCTTGCAAGGCCGTTGTATATCACCTTCTATGGAGTTTTGGGGGAGATCTCCAGTCACTGGAAGAAAGAAAATGTTGCACCCATCCTCAGGAAAGATTAGAAGGATGGTCCAGAATTTCCCTGGTCCTGGCAAATATTTAGTCTTTATTGTTCAGATAACAATGATAAAAACAGATGTTGAAGATGGATTCTTCACTTGTCACTGGCATTCTCTAAATGTTAATTTTTATGCTGACTCTGAGGATGGATTCTTTTGGAAAATTAAAGAATTCCTTCTCCCTCCTTCTGCAGAGTTTCTATGTATGTAACATTATAAAGGCCCAGCAATGCAGTTGCTACAGACCTGAGCTGGCCCGGTGACATCCTGTGCTGTGTTGTTACGGAGAACAAGGAAGCTGGTAATGACCAAATGAAGAGTTTGAAGGAAACCAGCTCTGCAGTTGACATGGTGTCTCAGCGTGTCGGTAACACACGTATTGGTACTATGGCCTCACAGGTGGGACAGAAGGGTTTACACGAAGACGGTGAGTGCGCTAAGGGGATAATGCAATGACCTCTCTGCTGCGGCTTTGGCTTAATCGTTTGCTGCTGCCTGATTCCCTTCGTCCGTGCACTATTCCCTAACTTCTTTTTGTTGAACTGTTCACCTGTGTGATTTCTAAAACAGAAGCTAGTCTGTAAAAAAGACTTGACTATCAATAATATTTTTTTTAACCAGAATAATTTGTAAGTGCCTGGGTTTATGGTTAAATGAAGCATCTCGCTGTGGTGCAGATGGGATGTTAACATCCAGAAGGGGCAGAAAAAATCAGGTAGGGCTGAATGGTAGGTGGTGATTACATACTTCTTAGCAAAAGAGCATGTGCATCCCCATGTTTAGCCTATGTGGACCAAGATATTCCTGTCTGCATGAGTCCTTCACCACAGGTTGTCACAGGTTCCTTCCAAGACCCTGCTACTGAGCAGTCTGGGACTTGTGTCAGCTGAGCTACAGGCCTCCCTGTTAAATGTAATGCTTTCTACATCACTGTGAGGCAAATCAATGTGTATTAGAATGTTAAATGCTATTCCTTAAAGTTCAAATATTTTGCTGCATGAATTCTTTATTTCTGTGGGGATTAAACCCAACATTAACCTTGTAAAATGGTGTTTTGCTCTTGTTTTCAGATGCTTTCTGCTCTGTACCACACCTACTGTCCATTATCACTCTTCCTCTGCTTCTAAAACAGCATCTTGGTTTCAAAGTCAGCATTAGAAATGATTGACAATATGGAGGATTACCTTCTCCTAAAAAAAAAAAATTGTTGCGGCTAATTGCAACCCTTAAACAAGTGAAACGTTCCTGGTATGCATGAGATAAATATGTGTTGGACAGAAATCGTTATGTGTGTGCACATAAAATGTGGCTTTTACTTGTATCAATTGTTCAGATATAAGAGATTGTGTTGTTACTGCTTTCTTTCATGTCTGACTTCCTGAGAATCACAGAGCTAAAACAATTTTCGGAACTGGAAACCGAACAGCCTTTATTGCCTTTTGATTGTGCTAAACTCTGAGGTGTTAGGTGCAACTGTGAGCGCACAGTGTTAGAAAAGATTAGTGTGAATTATCCGTGCCCACATGTTGCAAGCTTTGGTGTACATTTTAATCTACACAAGAGGAATTCTGGCTTCTCTTTGAATTGTAATATACAAATTTTTATAATGAATTGTTTAATTCAGTGTGGATGCAATCACATTTAAAATGATTCTGTACTCTGACATTGCTGTTTGTGCATTACTGTATCGTGTCTTTCATTTTTTAGTCTCCTTATTATAAGATTCTTTTAATTTGCTCTGGCTTCAGCAACATGTTTCTTGGGTAGGCAGTACCTCAGCTGTAGCTGCAAAGAAATTTGGCTGGGGGTTGAGTTCATCAGCCTCCTCGCATGAACACTGCACAAAGCTGGGAGTAGGGAAAGTGCCAGACACCTCCTAGACCCCAAACCTTACTAGAGGTAATGCCTTGCTCTTATGCCAACGAAAGGATTATAAAGCATCCTTAGCCTCTCTAGATAGCGATGTGCCCCACGCAGGGCTTATGTGTCTGGGCACCGCCCGTGCCCAGGTGCTGCAGCCTCCTGCAGGGTGTGGGATGCGGGATGCGAGATGCAGAGCAACCGCTGCCATGCTGCTGCCTGCAGCCTACCTGGCTTCTGCAGTTCTTCCACCCCACTGGGGCTGTGGGACCCTTTGCCTCTTGACTTAGTTCCCTATTCCTTTAAGCTCTTTTAAGAAGAGCTGTAATATCTACCGAGATAAAAATAAAATGACAAGTGGATGGGGAATGGTAACAGTGTTGTGGTTTTGCGCACATGACGACTGTTCTGCCCCAAAGATCTCGATTTTATGCCACACCAAGTGCTGTTTTATCTCGTTATCGCTCTCTGCTCCCCTGATCCTGTTTTTGGTAAAGTTATCCATTAGAGGGAGCTACAGAGCAATTTATTAGTAGATCAGCTTTAAGGCATGGTTTTTAAACATGTTAAATACACATATGGAATAAAAAATACATCAACGATAGGTTCAGGTTCTGGGCTTTTCTCCTTATTATGGTGAATTGGTTTTGGCTCTCCTAAGAGTGATTTCCCCACCATTGTATCCACGGTCCTCTGTTTGAAAGCACTTGTTTGTTTTCTTTGACACCTCTCCCTGCTGTGCAGTTATCCCATTCCCATAGCATGTGCATTATTTACAAGGGTGCTTCAAATATGTGCGTAATCTCCAAAAAAAACAATCGCTCTCTTGTACGCTAGGTCACTACTTCTCTCATCTTGATAAGAAAAAATGCTAAGGGAATTACAGAGGAAGCCTGCTCTTTCCCATGGTGGTATTGAAAAGCAGGGGACCACCTAAAGCCGGCCGGCCGTGCAGGGGACCCATGCTGGGGATAAGCTCTGTAAGTGCAAAGAGGATTTAAGTACAGTCCACGGCGGCTGGTGCACACAACAGAGCTGTAGCCTCTGACAAGAGGGTTTAAAATCTCGGAGCTGTTGACCACCAGAAGCTGAGAGGGTAAAGCAGGGCCACAAGCACTCTCCACACGTCCTGCTCGTACAGCATTTGCAGCTGGCCCACGCTGCTTTTGCAGAAGACCCTGGCACAGCTTGTCGCCCAAAGCTCACACAGGGAAGGGTGGTGAGTGATCCGCAGTCACACAGAAATGCACCAGAGGGAACCACTGAGATGGAAAAGATGCATGTGAGAAGCCAGATTTAGACGCAGGTTAAGCTTCCCCAAGTCTGAGCAGGGGGGGTGGGGGTGGTGGTGGGGCAGCCTCCAAGCAGGAAATCTGAAAATACAAATCCATGCATGGCTGGCACCACTGCAGGAGATCTGCCTGCAAGGAGGTGGTACTGCTGGCCCGACTTACCCGGGTTTATGATGTTTCCACTTCCAGCGTTGACAGCACTTTCTTGGCTATTGATAGGCAGGCAGACAGCGACTGTGGCCAGGAGTTTTGCCTGAGTGAGCCTGTGCACTACTTGACTTACTGAGGCACAAGCTGTTTACGGATAAAAAACACAAACAAGCCCTGAAACTTCTGTCCTTCATTAATTTACGTTGACTTGCTGTGGTGTGGGCCAGGTCCAGCATTTTTTCTCACTGCACTCATTACTCCAGGCAGCGATGAAACTGGGTAAGCCAAATGACCAGCTTGGCCTTGACAGGGTTATAATGTCATTGAAAGTAGGGGGAAACACAAACATTCTGCCTTGGGCACGGGAATCTGAACCTTCCTGCTTCAGTTACAGTAAAAAACAACCAGAAATCCGTAATTCCCTCACTTTCAGACTTCTCTAGTACACATCCACAGTAAGGTGTGGCACAAAACATTGGGAGAAGGAAGCCAGCAGGCTTTCATAATTTGATCTTTCGAACCTGTCAGTGAGAAATCCTTTTAAATATAACTTCCCACTAGAGAAACCTAGGCAAAGCTGTAGGAACATCTTCATTGCATTAAAAATGGTCACCAAAGATGGTCACATCACTTGGAAGCAAATGCTACTTCTGAGTAATGATCTCCTGACAAAATGAGTGAGATGAATGATCCTAGGCGGGACTGCTGGCATAGCCTTCACTGTGTTTTTGAAGCAGCAAGGAAGGGTTCAAATAGCTGTGCATTTACAACAAAACTGGAATAATTTGTCTGCTCTGGTTTATGTTGGCATGTTTATGCCCAAATAGCTGAAGTGAAGATTCCAGTTTTGCTGATAAATAACACAGGGAATTAAACCACCGCTGCCGGCTCGCACGGCATAGTTGACATTGTTTTGCAGCAGCTGCAGGATGGATCCCTTCCACTTAATGTAAACAAACAGATAGGATCCCAGCAGAGGGGAGGGCTCCCAGAGTGTGAGGGCAACTGGGTGCTGCAGACCGGCACTGCCCTGGCCAGGCTGCTGCTGGGGCTGGAGCCTCCTGGCAAAGAGGAAGCAGGCACTGAAGCGTTACAGGGCTGTTGGTCTGGGCTGTGTCCTATCCAGATTTCTGAAAACTGGGTATTTTATTGTTTCGATATAAACTGGTTGCTGATTAGACTCAAATGGGTTTGTTTAATTAAAAAAAAAAAAAAAAAGGCCAACTAATTGAGTTAAAACTATAAAACTATGTGATTTATGGGAGAAAATGCCGAAGTTAATTACAGTTACCATCTGTTTCATGAATACAGTTTGCTTTGAATAACTCTATTGTCTATTTATTTCTCAAATTTATTCCAGTGAGGAGATGATACTTTAAAATTAAATTACGTTGTTCCCCCTGATCTCTTGCAGACAACAGAGTGGTGGTGTCTGCAGTGACCTTATGGTGGTATTTCTTTTAAAAGAAATACTGCTGTGGCTTTAATCACTGCAAGCTTAGCTCTATGGCAGGAAGCTTGCATGGTTTTTTTTTCCAGGGATTTATTCAAGGAGGTCTTTGTGTATGTATTTCTGTATAAGGCAAATTTCAAACATGCAATTGCATTCTTTTCCCCAGTATCTCCTTTCCACTACCTGGCCATGATTTAATTCCTGCGGTATTAATTCTCCAGAAGTCCATGAAGAATTCACCTTTCCCCATGGTACTTACGCACACATGTGTGCACACAGCTTGCTTTTCAAGAGCTATGCCACAATATATGAGTTAGCCGTCTTGAGAGCATCGCAATGCTCTTGTACGACACAGCTGGGAGGAACTGAGCAACTGGATGTAGCACGAGCTTTTACCCCTTGAACTTGTTTGCAGCATGGGGGCTTTTATTGCAGGCTCCTGCTGTACTGCTGGGCTGCATGCATTCACTGGGGGATGCTAGCACAAATACCAGTTCTCACCTAGTTTCCAGAGCTGTTGTGAGGTATATGAAAACAATGTTATGTATTGCTACCAGTAAATAGAAGAGGTCACACTAGCGCTCAGGTGCTAGAAGCAAGGTGACTGCAAAACCCAATAACTTCTTTTAACAGCCCATCTGTCTTATTATCTAAACATTCCCCAAAACATTCATTTGGCTGGCAAATGAGAAGGTGTCACTCTCTGAATGTTTGTGATTTCCAAGGCTCAAAGGAACATATGAATTCATGTATACTGAATCCTATGAATTCAAGGAAAAATCAATGGAGATTTAATCTGCTTCTGTAGGGAAAAATGCTTTGCTCTGCCTGCTTCAAAGAGAAACAAAAACATCCTGTATTATTCTTATTAAGAGGACCGTACTGCTACCACTCAACATAGTGAAACGACAACTCCTTGAAATTCTTGCTGCTCTTACATCTTGGATAAATACTAGCCTAATAGAAGTGATAAAGAATTAGGCAGTAAGATTAGAAAAGAGAGATTGTTCCTGAATCAGTCCATTAGGATTAACCAGGCTTTGTTCCATGGCAACTTAGCTAAGAATAATCATGACTGCAAGTAGTGCTGTTCCCGTTTCTTGGGTGGAGCACGGAGTAAAATTGCTGGTCTCCAAATACAATTGTTAATGTGTTGGCGGTTCTTAAATGTCACTGTGGCCGTTCTTCAGCAATTCAGTTAAGAGTTGTTGTTTTTGCCGTCATATGTGATGCATAAGGAGTTCAAAACCCTGAAAGCCAGCTGAGTTCATAAGGTCCTTGTTTTTTCAGATTATTTTTGGTGGGCTGTGACTTCTGCCATTAACAGTTGAAGTTGACAGTATTGGCTCTGCCACCTGCCCTGAGTCACTGGTGGTGTACAAGGCGTGACTGGAGTATGTGAGCAGTCAGACTGGTACATTGGTGGGTCCTGATGACAAACTGATTTTCAGGAATGTATACCTCTGCTGGAGGAGAAGTTCAAACCACCTTCTCTCATCATTCGTGCTGCAGTACACACATGCCCAGGTCCTGTTCTGGGTGCAGATGAGCTGGGCCCCACGAAAGGCAGTATTACCAGTGAGCAGTTTGATTACATTTATTTTAAGGAAGAATCTTGAGAATTTTTTAAGAATCATAAATCTTGCATTTCTTCATATTGCTTCTGCTGTACACTCCCCATACCTCATATTGCAATGTATTTTTATTTTAAACACATCTGCTTGTCTAATCTGTGCTTGGAAACCATGGTGCTTTCTTAATTCACCAATCTAAGTTAGCATGAATCATTTTACATATTTGATTATGGTGGCATAGTCATTTAAACAATGATGACAAGCATGAATTTAATCCCTTCACTGCAGGCAGCACCAAACTTACATAGGGTTCCGGTAGCATTTGTTTGCGTGTGCAAAACCACTGCAAAATGCTCTGGTAGGAAAAAACCCACATATTTACTGGCTTATGTTTTAATGCATATTTCCAAATGGTCATTTATTTCTTCCAAAACCAGCTGAGGCCCTAGAAAGAGATGTGTGCCCGGACACCACTGCTCTTCACAGATGTCTCTCTTGAGGGTCTCACTGGGGTAGATCAGTGCCTTTGGGGCACTTCCCTGCCTCTCCTCCCCACACCCTTTACCAAAGTTTTTAATCCAACAGGCCCAGCTCTTCTGGGCACCCATCAGCCTCCGTCTTTGGGGAGTCTGGCTGATGCCAAGGGCAGGTGACATCTCATTTAGCTTTAGCTGTCTGACCTAAACCTGTTGTCCAGGTTCTTCCATCAGTCAGTGGAGAGTGGTGGGTACCACCACGGAACAGCTTGGGCACTCTTTGGGCAGGCATCAGGGATCGGGGGCTGCCTCCTCCTCGAAAATCTGCCCTCTCTCCCTGAAACTCTGCCCTCCCCACCCCAGCTGCAAAGGGAACACAGGCATCCAGCCAAGACCCAACTGAAGTGTGTAAGAAAGGAGGGGAGAGGATTGCCAGCCAAAGCAATCCAAACACAGATTAATTGAAATAAAGCACTGTTTATTCATCTGAAGGGATGTGGAGTGCAGAAGAGGGGATGAATGGAGTGAAGCTCATTCATACATGTCCGCATTAACTTTAGTCTTTCCTATTAAGCTTTGGCAAGACGGTTTTGGTTTGGTTGCTCTCGCTCTTGAGCTCAAAGAGTTCACAGGTTCAGGTGCAGGTGTTGCACACACACACACACACCCACCCTCCACACACAGGTTTTGGTCTCATTATTTGTCCTATCTCCAGATCTGTGTTCTCACAGGCCAGGCATACACCAGGGCATTCCCCAGCTCGCAGCATTCCTGTTGTTTTGCAATGGGCTTGTGGTGTTAGCTGAACTCCACTCTGCCTTGCCATCATTGTCTTTCCTGTTTTTTTTCCTTCCAATTATGCGTCTCTGATTTAACTCCTTGCAGACAGAGTGGATAATGGAAAATTCATGACAATTACAGCATCTTTACCAGCATAGTATTTGTAGCAGCCACATTTATCACATGGTGCTCAAACTCTGCAAACATACGATTTCATTGAAGGTAATTCTGGAGTCGGTTTACTTTTAAAATAGCTGAAAAAAGGAACAGAGAGTTTGTGCTTGTGGTTGTGCACAGCCCTGTGTGCCTTTGAGAATGCAGGGATTCTAGCTTCGAAAGCTGTGGCCATGTAGAGGACATCTGTAAATCTTGTGGAGACATGACAGATAGACTTTCTGGCACGTGTCATTTGGAAATTCCTATGCAAGTTTGCAGAAAGCCCAACTGATTGCCGTCTTCAGGCTACGGAGGATTATCCATGCAAAGCAGACCCACTGCACGCACGTGCAATGCGTTGGGCACAGGCATAGGGCCCGCCCCGTCTGAGACTGTCCACGGGCAGTGTAGTTAGCTGTGGTACGTGTGTAGCCACGATACTGAAGTCCCCGTTTGCCATCAGATTTTCTTGTCCTGCTAGAAGCATTGTTATGTGCCATACTCTTGCCGTGAGGGGGAGTACACATGGCTTACCGGCTATGTTTTGATGCCATTCCCTGCCCCTACACAGTGTCCCCGTGTATATACCCCTCTCAGGAGGTCTGCCAAATCAGCCAGTTGAGACTGAAATACTTTTCAAGATACTGGTTTAGGCAATATTTCTGCAGGAACAGCAAAAGAGAAAACGCAGCCTCTCTGGTGTCACTTGGCTGGAAGCTAAAAGGAAGTTTGTTAGCGGGAGAGAGGAGCAGATGCTCTGTGGGCCAGCACTGGTGCATGGGGCCATGCTCCAGGGTCAGCCACAAGTCATGAGGGACGGGGCTGTGGGCTTCGAACACAGAGCCCTGGGTAGCTCATATTCACAGCACTGGGGTAAAACCGCAGAACGTGTGACAAAGCACCTTCCATGGCTGTTGGCTGCTGAATATCCAACCTGAGCGGGAGCTAGGACTCTCCTTGTGCCGCTTATCAAGAGCATTTGCTGCTCTTAAATTTTTTTTTTAAGACTAAATAACACACATGTGCCCCTTCCCTAAATTACAAGAATTTATTCAATGCTTCGTGCTATTTTGCCAAGCTCATAAAGAATGCCTCCTTTTTAACGCTTTGCAGGAGAACGCTGATACTTTTTCCACAACTGATTTAATCTGTATACATTGAAGTTTGATATCGTGCAGATGTTTGGCTAAATTCTAATAAAAGAGCCAGAGTGACACACCATTGGAATTTTATCATAATCCTCCTGAGGGAAAAAATGTTCATCCCAAGGGATGTGTCATAGGTCAAACAAAAACTGTCATACCTCCTCCTTGTTTTGAAAACAACCATCATCTTTAATTTTAGTTACAACAAATATATAAAATCTTTTTGTCAGCCGTTTGTCTTTTTATTTATGTGCTGGTATGGTAACTAATTATTACAAGTACCACGCACTGCTACTCTTCCTGTAATGGTATTTCTAGTATGACAACTTTCATCTGCTGACTAAACAAGCACAGTCTTGCCTTTTCTCAGCATGGCTGTGAGTCAAAACCAAGTTACTGGGATTTGAGGATCTTAGGGCTCGCCCGTACACGGTTTTTGCATCAGCGCAATTAGACAAGTTTAAGTCAAAGCAGTGCAGCCCCCAAGCGTGGGTGAAACTGCACTCTTGTTAAAGTGCTAGTATCAGCACAGCTCATCTGAACAAATTTTGTGTAACAAGCAGTCCATGCTAGAATAGCTGCACTAGAGCACAGGGACTGGCTGTCCCGATCTGGCAGAAGCAGTTCCACAATGTCCACCACTGTGCCACAGGGCATTTTTTCTCACGATATATGTGTGAGATTTTAGAAAGAGCTCATGGGACAAAAAATGGGACATCATGCTGTTCACCAAGAACGTGAGCTTTTTCCCTCTGCCTCCTTTCAGATCTGGGAATTAGGGGCCCGGACTCTGAACCTACAATTGGTTATAGGGAAGAATACAACGTCCCCCTTTCACGTCACCTCACACTAAATGACTAGGTGCAGGAAACACGCTCTTTGCCACATACCCCAGTGCAGCAAATGTTCTTCTGACACAGAAGCTCATGCAAGGGGCTTATCATGCAGAAACCTTACCACAGGATCAGACTCAGCGTAGTTGTCCTCTACCACATGCTGTACTGCATATGACGCATCTCCTGTATCATGCGAGTTTTGTTTGTTCCTTTTTTCTTTCTTTCCTTTTTTTTTTTTTTTTTTTTAAAGCCTGGTCACCATGTGCTGATGGTGTAGGTACACAATGTGTTTGCTTTGGCAATGAAAGCAGCTGAAGAATTTCCCAATTCATCCCTCAGCCCAGCTGCTCACCCTGTCCCTCTAGGTTGTGCTGATACAACTGTTTGTAGTTAGTAATATAAGCCAGGTCAGAAAAATAACAATGTTAAAAAGCAACTTTCAACAAAAAAACCCACCCACAATTGCACAATTGCATGGGAGACACTGACTTGTGACTGGGACGGGAATTCACTGCAGAGAAGAAGCCGTTTTAAAACATATTGTTACCAAAGGAGCTCATACAGGACTCTGGAAAAGAAGTACAAGCAGTTTGTGTTAGGGGCAAGGAGGTTAAAGCCACAAAAAAAATGTGTTGAAATAAATAAAGCAAACAACTAAGATGACATTTGGAACTACACAAATGTGTTGTCATCCACCGTGACCATCAAGTGTACTTCTTCAATCTGTCTAGTCTAATATAAACACAGAGCAGCATGTATATCTAAAAAAATCCTCTATCAAAACATCGCAGACACCCATCTTGCCCTGGGGAGATGATAAGGGAAGAGCAGAGAGCAAACCAGGTGTGAGAGCTCCTAGAGGCATCATTTAATGCATGGTTAGAAGGCATTTGCATTCCACTCTAATGAGTGATAAGAACATACCAGGGAGAGGAGAGGAGATGGTAGATTTCACTTAAAAATTAAACAACATTAACACTGAAAGTTAGTTTCTCAAAGAGTTTTCGCTTTTTTTTCTTTTTTCATTCAAAATAGAGACCATGTGAGCTCAGCTTGAAAAAAACCAGAAGTAGCATTAAAGCTTTATTCTATATTCTAAACTTACTGGAATGAATGCCACTGACATATTCAAAAGCAAGTCTTCCTTCAATCTGTTTTTTTTGTCTCATAGCAAGCTGTTATGGTTAAAAAAATCCCACCTCTTTCCCAACACACACAACATTAAACCAAAAGACTTCCTGCATGAATTGTTGTTTGAAGGAGTAACTGACTCAAATTGAAACTCTTTCAGGTCACTCCTAGAGTTTGTGTTTTGTAGGAGTTTGGACCGACAGATTACAGAATTTTTTTCCTTGACTGGTAAAGGATGAACCTGCATGGTTCATCCATTAAAGTGCTCTTGGCAAATAAAGTGAGGCATCAAGGTTTGCTGTGATTTGCAGTGAGGATAGGAACCAAACTGCCATCTGGTTTTAATGGTGACTCTCCAGGCCCTGTCTCGCCTGCAGATGATCGTGCTCAAGAAAGAGGAGAGAGAACTTTGGGTTCCGCAGACAAGAAATCTTCCTCCTGTGACTAGAAACAGCACTGGCTGCTCTGAGACCCCTGAGTGTCTTTTCATGTTGATGTTAAATTCAGCGAACAGATACAGAGTAAAGCTTCTGCCATGTTTTAAGTACTGTTTGGATGTAGTCTATGAAATAACAGCTTCTAAAATGGTTTCGCTCCAAACAGAAGATTTAACATGTATTTTTGTCTCATACTAAGAAAAGATTTCTGAGTAGGATTAACTAAGGAAACAGTGTTTGCATTTGAATTACTTTTCTGCCTTGAGTTTAAATCCTAGTTTAATAACGACTTTCCAAAAGACTTTGTTGTCATTTTCCCTGTCAATGCTGGAAATCCCATGAAATCACCAGTGATGATATTTCATAGGTTTGACGATGAAATCTTGAAGGAGTTCCTGAGAGATTTTGGCTACGCATAGGAAGAAATTGGAAAACCGTCCCTTCTTTGGCTTTGATGCAGAACGACTCCTGCCTCGGTGACACAGTCTTTGCTCCTGGGCATCGTGCTCTGGCAGGAAAGCCTTCACCTGGTCCAGCCCTTCCCTTGCTGCTCTTGCCCTTGCTGCCACGCCACATGGAGGGCCTCTTCCACCTCTGGAGATGGGCTTTTAGGACACAACATGCTGTTCTCTTAAAATGCGCTTCAATCTATCTTGGCAACTTTTGTCTGTGGCCTGAAGGGAAATACTTCAAAGCCCAACAAAAACCAGATTTCAGCTGCTGACCTCAGCAGTTCTTAGGAACTACATCATTTCCCTGATACTTGCAATCCAGTAGCTGGAGAGGACGCATGTTGGCTGGATTTTGGCCAGGGCCAGGAAGCTGGTTCCTCTGCACATCCCTGCAATCATTCCAGTTCATCGCCACAAGCGCCACGGGCAGTTTCAAAAAAACAAAGACGTGTTAAAGACGCTTCGGTCTTTGCAACTGTATACAAAAGAGAAGCGAATAGGTTATCACTGCTTTGGGGAGTTAAGAAGCTGCAGCACTGCCAGGTGAATGAGACCGTTTTCTGGCATTCTTTTCTGCACAGGCGCTGTTGAAAACAGTGGTAAAGTGGTGATTTTTTTCCTGAGCTTCAGATCGAGCCCATATTCCCAAGCATTCCACATGCTTCCCCCATCAAGCAGGTTGGCACTTATGTGAGCTGATGGCCACAGAGAGTGAAAATTCAGGTAGAATGAAATACCAGCTTACCCAGAGGGAGAAATGTGTGCTCCTCTGGCCATGTGAATGATGCATATTTTTGCAGATCCTGTTCTGTTTTTCTTGTGTGTTTACTCACACAACAAAGTTGCTGGAATTAAAGTTCATTAATAAAGAGAAAGCTTTCTCATTGATTGAATATTAAAAAAATGAGGTACTAAAATGCATTACGTGCCATCAGAATACAATAAGGATATTTCTTATGGAGGTGAAGGAGGCTATGTATTTACTCTTATTTCAACCACATACATGTTGACGACTTCCTTTTACAATGCAACTTCATGTTGCATTCCAGCTGTCACAGAACAATTATTACTAAATAGCTACCGTTGTTGCTTTAATGCATTTTGTTGTTGTTGGGACAAGCACTTGCATCTCTTCACTCATAAATTTAGGCTCCTTCCCTGCTGCAGTGGTGGGCACTTAAATCAGTGGGGATTTTCTGCTGCTGTTAGACTGGGATATGTTGGAGGTGAGTTTCATCTGTGTAAGTGCCTGGTTCTCTTTTAACCAGCACTCCCAGGGGTCATCAGTGGGACAGTCATGCCAACTCCTGCTGCAGAGAAGGCAGAAACAAGTAAGGGATCACACCAGAGCAGTGTTGTAAATGAGGTTGACACTCATGGCCGTAACCTAAAACTACCAAAGCCCTTCAAAAGGTACTTTGGCCCTTTGAAAATTTTACCATGACTTTCCAGTCCAGTATTTTGGATATTGGGCAAAAATCCATCTGAGATCCCTTGGATTTTTTTTTTCTTTCTGAGTGGCAAACATAGCAGTCTAGCTGTGCAGGGTAACAAGCCAGGGATCAAACTTGTCCGTCTGTGACCAGTATAGTTTGGTGGAGGAGAAAAATATAATCAGAGCTGGATGGCAAATGTGTCTTACACATAACACTTTTTTCTGCAGCGCTCCCTTTCAAGTGCAAGTGGATAGCAGACACTCCCTGCATGGGTAACACTCACTGTCAGCTATGCAATAATTGGGTTTTTTCCTTATAGGGTCTCAAGCCCTGTTTGTTGAACATCCCTCGAGTTACGTTCAGAGGAGAAAATTATTTTCTCAGAAGACTTTCTACATGGTTTATATCAAGAACAATCTGATGGCTTATGCAAGCCATGAGAGTGGCATCAGCTCTGTAAGAACTGAGACCTATGTCAGAAGTGTATATGGTGTATGTGTGTGTGTTAATTATTTTGGATGTCCTACTTGAGATGTTACAGACCCAGCATTTGGGAGCATTTGGCATTATTTGGCATTTTCTTAAATCACAGCTGGTAACCCAGCAGCCAGTTCTTTCTCAAATTCTTTCTGGAACTGAAAAACAGAAGAGAAAGGCTTCCTATTCTCAGTTCCTCTGCCTGCACCCAGGATTGTCAAGAGAGTGAAGGAAATGCATTTATAGAGAAGGGCCTACTCAGCTCTAAGCTGGACCATGTTTCAAGAAAATAAAGGTAAAAACTTCCTAGCAAATCTTTTCTGACCATACGCACCATTTTTTTCCCAGACATTTGTAACCTGGAAAAAGGAAAAGGCGTATTTCGTGACAAACTGCAACTCCTTCCTCCTGAGGATGGTGACATTGCAACCTTTACATATTTTTTAACATGAAAAACACCACTTTGTCCGTTGACGTTATTCTGTAATGCTTGATCCCCGACAGCTGACATGAAAAGAACCACCCTTCCCCCCTGCCCGAAGCTCCTGATTAAACCAAACTGAAGTCAGAGAATGGAAAATTTCAGACCATCTGTTCAAAGTTATAAACAATTGAAACCAAGGTATTTTTCTGCCAGAGCTATCAACCATATCTACAATAATTACATTTAGTTATGTTTCTTTAAACTGTGTTCCTGGTTTTCCCCATACAAATACGTTTGTGATCTAGAGCTCCAAGGGCACCGGAAAAGGCAAAACACGCAAGCACAAAAATCCCCTTCCTGCGAAGACAAACAGGGCGAAAATACTCCTCCAGAGTCAGAAACAAGGGTACTGTTCACAGCAAAGAGAAGCTCTAGCTTCAAATGGTTACAAAAATGGCTTACAGTCAGATGGTTGCCACGCTTGGCAGCAAATTACTTTCATCCTCCATCCATAGCTCTTTGACATGAGTATCCATGGCTTCATTATGGTCTCAGAGGAGTTAACAGCACAAAGACTCCAAACTCTCATAAAGGGAAAAAAAACCCAACCACTTCAATTTTTTTTTTATCTTTTGCGTTTTTTACATTTTTTACATATTTGTGGCTATTGCTGCATAACAGGTGACCTGCAGGGGAGTACGTACCTTTGAATCCTTCTGTGGCTATCAACTCAGCAGCTTCCCCCTAGCAGTCAGCAAACCTCAAAACCCATTTCCATTTGAGAAAGTCTGTCAGGGTGAGGATGATTCCCTAATTAACCACATCCTCCTCAGTGTATCACCATTAGGTAACACAAGGAAATGTGTTCACGGCTTGCTGCTTCATCAAGCTGCTGTAGTGATTCATTCCACATCGACTAGCACTGAGCGAACAGAAAAGCCTGGGCTGACAGCAGAGATGTGAAGGAGAGCACCATTCCATGTGAGTCTTTTTCATGTGGTGTCTCTGCTATAATTTTTCCACGAATAAAGGTTTGCCCTGTGCTGTCCCCAGAAGCCTGCTCTCTGTTTACCTCCCAAAGTAGGAGGTGTTTGTGGTTGGGTCAGCCGCTCAAAGTGTGCGTGTCGAAATAAGTGTTTCTCGAACTCCATGGCAGCTGTGACCTGCCACCTCACAGGGGAATTAGCTGCATGGCAGTCTCTCTCTGGAGCAGTAAATACTGTTTCCCTCCAAATCCTGCTCCTGGAGGTCACTAGCTGCCTCCTCCCAGCCCAGAGTCTGGACTCCTCCCATGCTCAGGGAACAGCAGCTGCATGTAGGCATCTCCAGAAGACGTTTCATCTGACTCGTTTCAGACACCCACCTTCCTACAGGAAGCCTAAGCAACCATTTTTGGATCAGATTATCAAGCTCTTAAAAAGCTGTACTTGAGCAGGATGCATCCACTCCTCCATATTCAGAAATAAATCTTGTATTTCTCTGAAGATGTGAAAGCAAATTTATGTTTTGAAGCATCTCTGCATTTTCATTTGATTCCACCCGCCCCAGCATCATTTGCTGACACCCACATGTAACCTGCCCATGCTTATAGCAGTACGGTTGATGGAAGACTCTGTGTGTGTTTGTGAGTGTGCAGTTTCAGGGTCTGTCATCTGCCTGTTAACAAATGTGATGGGTGCATGAATTACTGGCAGTACAGCCTGGTGCTCTGTTATTTCAGGGACTCAGAGTTATTTTTGCAGGACGCACCATATTTTAAATTACACGTCTGCAACACTGTTCCTTACCACTGCAATACATCGTTAGTGTTTCTTCCAAAGAATAGCCTCTTCTAGAGGGCTTCACTGGGCCTGTCTTTCTCTGCAAGCACATTCCCCGAAGAGGTGAAGCACCACTCGAATGTGTCACATACTTGATGACTCCTCTCCCAGGAGGCATGCCAATCTTAAGGATTAGAATCAGTGTGTGGAAAAGTGTTGGGAGTTTCCCTCAGGAAGAAAAAAATCTGTTTTGTTCAGCCAGCGAGGGTTAGCATTCATTCCCACAAGAAATACAGTTTTATGGTTTAGCCATAGTAGCAGCATACCAGTTAAGGCCATATTAAAACTTTTCCAGTAGTTCAGGGCCAGCTGAGAAGGTCTTGTGCTGACCTGCATTGAAGGAAATACTGCACTTTGATCTTCAGTACTGGCCAGCCCAGGCTCTTGCCAAGCTCCTCACCACCCCCAGCCTCTTTACTACCACCGAGCAGGCTGATCAGCTATGCATTTGAATTCTCAATCCTGCTTTGTGTGTCTTTATTCACTTTGCTGAAAGGCTCCCTTTCCCTCCAAAGGGGGTCATCTCTCATGCATTCGCATTGCAGCCCAATCTGCTTCAGAAACATGCCGGAAGATGACTGATACGTGTAATACACAAGCAAAGAAAATATTTAACGCATTATTCTAAGTTCTTTAATATTAACCTTGTGTACAATATAGGGGAAGCAGGTTTTGTAATTCTTGTCTCACAAAAAAAATCTTAAATGCTTGTTTTACCGGTAATGACCTGCTACATCTCCTGTTTTCCTGAAGCATTTACTACAATCACTGAGACTGTGCTGAGGACACAGACAAGGATAAGAAACTACGAGGTGCTGAGCTGACAAGAGTTGTGGAAGAGAGACTTCAAGGTGCAAAGTTGACTGTACAGGTGACATGGGTAGACAAAGCAGGCACTTGGCCTAACAGCTGTTTGGGAGGATGGTGTTACACTAAAACAAACAGGGTTATTTAAAAGCAATTAAAAGCTGCCGATAAAATGCCTTTTGATAATGGCATCATAGCTGTAGGTGCCTACAAGGAAGACACATCCTTAGGGAGACAACCATCAGCTGTGCTCTCCAGCAAAGGGGAAGCTGTCTATCACTTCTTGTCAAAGGTCTTCACCTTCACTGAAAGTAGTGGATTTTCACTGTTGTCAGGGCTGGAATCCCTAAAAAGATTTAAAAAGGGGGAGAAATTCTTTCTCTTTGTGTCTGCCTAATAATATTACTATGTGAGTAGTATTGTAGCTTTGAAATGTTGCGTGAGTTCCTTACATCAGCTTCACGAGCAGAACTCATGCCTAGTGCCAAAGCAGTCTGGCATGCTAGCGTGACTTTCAATGTCCTTAGTATTAGTTATGTCTCTCTTGGGATGTAGTTTTTTTCTTTTCTTATGAATAAGCTAAGTCTGTTAAATAATGTTTGTTTGATATCAAACTTTCCATTCTTCGGAAAGGAGGGGCCTTTTTCCTCTTTAAGGGTGGTTGTTCTGAGGGTTACTCATTTCCAGCAGGTAGCATAGACAGAAGGGTTTAGCAACACATTTTCTATATCTGAGTCACAAGATGTGCTGTGGAAAGAATATAATGTTCTTTAGAAGAGAATAGTTTTTTCAATTTAGGACACACACAATGTAAAAAATTAGCAAAATAAAAACGTGGTGATGCCTCACCATTTTCCTCACGCAGAAAATGGGGCCAAAAATGCATCAATCTTTTAAGAAAATATATGAAGTCTCTAACATGTTTTATTATATTTCCTTTTTGCACTGGTAGTGACTTGTTTTGAAATAGTGCCTCCTAACCTTAATCCTATGCTTTTTAACACAAAGCAGTAAATAACCTGAGATGTAGTTCCTGATGCACAATTACACAGAGAAGGAAACTTCTGTGAGTGGGAATCAGTTTGAACGATCACTGCATAAACACCTTTCTGTGTGAAAAACCTGTCTCCTCTTCTGCGGCGATATATGTCTTGGCCTGTTGCCAGGTCACTTGCTTGTGGAGGTGTCTAGCCATGGGTTATAGTTTGATTGAGAAGAGCTCATCAGAACTCATCATCTTCCTGCTCTTCACCATCTCCTTGCTCTGTCACTGTGAGCTGTAGCCCAGGCTGGCTGCTGGCTGCTCAAGCTCTTATCTGGCTAACATCTAAACCAGTATTTGAAGCACAGCTGACTCCACTTCCAGGCACAAGGATGGGTAAAAATCCATGTTCCCCAGCTTGTGATTGGCTCCATGAAACATGAGAAAGAAGGCTGCAGGATTAACGTTTCTAACTGTCCATGCAGCTACTCACCTGTATGAGTGAACAACAACAAAAAGAAGTAATGGTAAGAAACAAACCATACCTTGGCCCTTTTTTTGTGGTTGTAAATGCAAATCTGTGTGGCACTGCTGTACAAATGATCTTCTGTGATTCTTTGACTGAAAATATTGAGGAACACTGGAAATGACTCCTCTTGGTTTCGATGATTTTTTCCTATGGAAAGGGTAACTAAGCAGCGTTTCACAAGGCACGTGTGTCTCTTCTGCATTGCAAATGTGACCCTCTGCAGAGCAACAAACCTGAAAAAGAAGCCAGGATGGCTGTAGCCCCTGCCTGAGTGGCCCTGCCCATGAAGAACCTTGAAGAGGAGCCCTGAGGCTTTTCCCCTTTTACTGGGATCACCTGATTCTCCTTACAACCCCTCCATAAAATCCTTCTTAGCCATGCCACCTAGCCTCACAGATACCCACCAGCAGGCACAGTGGGCCAATGATGTGATTGCAAATTGCATTGACTAGTTTTGTCTCAGCTCTGGATCACTATCTAGTCTCTTGTATCGCGATCAAACTGTAAAGGTCTGGGACAGTTACTATCTCCTTTTTTGTGTATCTCTTAGCCCAACAGGGTCAAGCTCATATTGAGGAGCTAAAGCAAAAAAAGCAAAAAAAAAAACCAAACAAAACTGTGAATAATTAAAATAATAGTTAAATAAAGGAAGTAATAAGTACCCATATTTAGCATATTATACATATTTGAAAACAGTGAGTAATAGAAAAGATCACCATAGGAATAATAATTGTTACTAATTTTGCCTTATGTAGATCTTTTCATTTATGAATCTCTGAGCATGCTAATTAAAGACTTTGCACATATCCAAGTACAAATAATTCCCATCTGGAGGGGATGGGATGCTGAGAGCAAAGCAATCTAATGCCAGTGATATCCTCATCTGACATGATTACTGCGGATCTGGGGTTAAGCTTCCACTTTTAATGGAAGCTAATTTTTAATTAGCTATCAATCTTAGTATGACACAACTGGACTGAGTAGGTCCTCAACTGAAGTTTGATACATGGGCCAGTAGTCACCATCAGATTGTGGATGTTTGCTAAGGGCATGTACCAGCAAATCTGTGACTTCTGAAGTGACTCAGTCATTGGCCAGAAGCGCCTGCACACTGGTCTGCTTAGTGTTAGCAGTAAAGCTGGGGTTCAGCTTCAGAGCTAAAGGTGGCAACTTCCTTCTCATTTTACCACCCATCATGCGTGATAAAATAATTCCTTCTTCCAATTTCTTATTGACAGCATTAAGATTTCACCTTTCCCTCCGTGGGATGGCGACCACCCCTTCTCTCCCGTAAACAGCGGAGCAATCGGTGTCAGTACCAACCACACAACTTTTCCTTGGAGTCAGGCAGCCGCAGACCCAGAAGACAGTCTTCTTGCTAGAAAGCAGCAAGCTTTTAACTTTTTACCATATGATGTTTTAATAAAACTTCTGCAGGTGGTTAGCTGACTTTTCACTTTGCTGTGTGCCCACGGGGAGGGATAAAGGCGATCAGTATCTCCCCTCACCCCGCTGCCCCCACTACTCTGTTCGACAGCAAGGTGCGTGGTTCCCACCTCCGTTTCAGAGGCCAGCTACCCATTTGCAAAACTCCCAGGGTCCAACTGCTCTTTCCTTTTCACAGACTAACAAACTCCCAGTGTTTCTTGGAGCAGCTCTGAGTCAGGTTTGGGTTTGTGCCATGGGCCCATCACAAGGAGCCAGGCAGCCAAACAGGTGAGAGGCGCCAAGTCACACTTCGCTGTATCCTTCAGTAGCTGTTTTAGTTGTAATGCCATTTTTGTTCAGCCTGGAGCAGATGGTGGCTCAAAGCACCTTTGTTGGGGTGGAAAAACTTCCAGCAGCAAAGTCTGGAGCCCTGACCTCAGCTCCTCGCATGGCCCCCACCCTGTGCTGGCCCAGGGGGCTGTCTGCTCACATGGGTCCAGACGGAGAAGAGAGTCAAGGAGGGAAAATGGCAGATGGCAGCTGAAGCTGGATCACAACAGGAGGCTTCACCTTCACGCGACAAGCACTGACAGGAGCTGGATTGTTTTCTGCGTGTGTTTTGGTTGGCTGTGTTTAAAAATTGCCCCTCTGCAGAGGACTTAGAGGGTTTTGATTGTAAAAGTCCACAAGCATCTGCAATGTTTTTCCCATCTCACGCCGCCTGTGGGTGTGAAGGGCTGGACCCGGACCTAAGCTGAAATTTTTGTGAACGTGAAGCTCAGGTGGCAGGGCACCTTGGTGCTGCTCTGTTGACCAGCTGTAATGCTTCAGCTGTGGGGACTTGTTTCAAGGGGTGATCCCTCTTTCTTGCCGTGTTTTCTGTGTGAACATGTCTGTGCAAGATGTGCAGTAAAAACAATGCAGCCTTTTCTGTGGCTCTCCTGTGTTGACAGAAACCTGGAAAAGCTGTTCGTAGCCCTTCCCAGGTGCAATTCTTGTGACGCCGCCGATATGTTTTGCAGACATTGAATTGGCCAAGATAACTGCTTTCATGTGCACTAAATGTTGCCCGTATAAAGTGCTAGGAGGGGATGAGTAAAAGAGTGGCAAGCAGGCCTGTAGGAACTGGTACATGCCCGTGCAGCGCTGTTCTCTGTGCAGCTCAGGATACTACAATGCTCTTGTGCAAATCTGAGCTGTTAACTCTTTCCTTTTGCTTCTCCTGCTTTGACAAATGAAGAGATCGATTGGGCTGGAAGGCTGATGATGTGAAGTCCTTGGATAAAGCAACAAAGTGTCAGACTTTTATAATTTAATTTTGCAGTCTTAGCATGGGGAAAAGCTAAAGATGAGACCAGTACATGACAGTAAATCTTACGAGCAGGTCAAACAAGTGTGTCAGAGGTATCAAGCCTACCCCTAAGCCTTAGGTCTTCACTACTCAAATTGATTAGGCAGCACTGTTGAGATCCGTAAGCCCATGTTTGCTACTCCACCATTCTTGGCATAGGATTGAAGTGTCCCAGCAACTCTGCAATGAGATCCCTGAAGCAAAGGAGATCTAGCTATGACGTTTGCCATGTGGGGTGAACTGAAACCCAAGCAAATCTGAGTCAAACGTCTCCTTAATTATGTTAATAGTAGACAAGGGACTATCTGTTTCTTCTGGCTTTCGTCCTGATGAATAGGACTGCTCCAAGTGTTTCCCATCTTTTCAACTTTTTTTTAACTGGCGGAGGCTTTACAGGGCATGCAGTATCTCAGGGAGAACAATATTCAAGGAAATCAAACTGTGTGCCTTATTCCACGTTGGAAGTGGTTTTGATAAGCTTTCCTAGTTCTGTTTTGACAGCTTCAAAGCAATTTACCAAGCTAGGAGCCACCTTATTACATGTCCGAAGAGAAGGTGTGCTAGCAAAGGTCCTTGGCCCATCAGCAGGAGGCTGGGCTGGAGCAGGTAGATTCTACTGGTAAGTTGTGTCCTGCAGCACCACGTGTTTGGTGAATGGTTATCTCCTGAGACTCATCATGTCACAGTAAAAATGAAAAACAGTATGGGACGTTGGAGTCTCAAACCATCAGCAAGGTTTTCTGAGGATGTCTAGAACGGTATATAGCTGACATGGGGCATGGGGGATGTCTTTCCTTTGGACTGGGGCTCCATCCCGTCGTCACCTGCAGATGGAAGGAGCTACAGGGAGACCCGAGGCCTGTCTGGTTGCACAGGGTACAGCCTGCTTCAGTGGATGTAACTCCGCACTGGGGCAGGTGCCCTCTGAAATAAGCTCAAGGAGGAGTGGTCTGGTCTTTTTTAATGTCTGCAGTAATTGCTGTTGTTATTTCATGGCCATAAGGTGTATGTGGACTTGGCACCGGAAATTGTAGGGCACTGGCATGCCTGTATCCAAAGAGGAAAATACTTGGATCTCTCAAGGCACTTTTGCAGAAAAGAAGGCAGGGATCTGCCAAAAGATATGTAAAATTGGAGCAAAATATTAACTAACACTCGGAGGAAAGTTTGGAGAGATAATTCCCCAACTGAGGTTCTGAGAGAGGACCAGGAAGGGCAACTCCATGCTCAAGCCAGCTTCCTCACAGAGGGGAAGGGGGCAGGGGGACCCACTTTCATTCAAAGTGAGCCCTGTAGATTGGCAGGAGGTCCGCCTGTGGCATCCAGCCCTTGGTGGTGGTGGTGTGTCATCAAAGGAGCCCATGGCCAGCCAAACCCCAGCCCATGCAGCAGCCTGGACCCTGTGGATCCAGCCTGGCCAGCCATGGTGACCCTGGAGGCCTTGCCCACCCCCTCACCAGCACTAGTCCCTGCATTTGGGCCAAGCTGAGGGTGCTTTAAGGAGGGATAAACCCCTGTCAGAGCACCCCTGGAAAACTTGGCAATGCCCTACATGTTTATTGTAGTTTTGAAGGGCAGTTGTGTTATTTTCCTCTTTGCCAGGATGTCAAAGTGGCTGCCAGATTCTCCAGCTCATTTGCAGAAACTGAAGAGCCAGAAATAATCTGACAAAAAGCTGTCTCCCAGCACGTGGCTGTAGATGTACAGTATGGGCTCTTGCATTGCCATGGAAATCAAGAAATATCCGACAGCTTAAATCTCACTGAGAGGGAAATGAAGTAATGAAGTGTCACAACATGGCAGGACAAAATCTGTCCTTCCTGGATTTCCAGTGAGATAGACAGCTTAGAACCAGGGTCAGATGATGTGCTCTTATCTGAGTGCTCCACTGGCAGAGAGAAGTAACATCCTGAGCAGTTACAGTGCACTGAAAGATTTCTGTCCTGGCCCTTGGAAAAACACGCTAGCTAAACTTTAATGTGGTTCCTTTGCCAGTGGCACAGGTCCCAGGATGGGGACAAGCGCAGACGAATGATCACAAACTTGTGTTTATCTCGCTTTTCACAGATCCAGGGTTACATCCTGGTCTGAGGTTTCTTAGCCCATATTTCCTCCTAGTGTGAAAGCCCCTGCTACTTCTGACACAGTGATTTTAGGAAGTAGTATTGCTGGTGGAGCATGGTGAAAGTGTGGTTAGACAGCACAGGCTAAATCTGTTGAGAAAGGTGCTGATGCACCAGTCCCACTGCTCCCTTCTTTCCCTGTCTCAAGAATTTGCTACGGCCATGTTGTTTGGCCAGAAGCTAGTGTTTCTCTCACCCTTCTCTGAGCCAAGTTTTTTTGTTAAGATAGTGGCAAACCAACTCCACAAAGAAAAGTGAATCACTGCTGGATGTTTAGCAGGGAACCAGGTCCGTTCACTGAAGGGTCAGATACCTGGCAAGGATGGGGTCATATGCTGGGAAAGAGGAGGGATTGGGAAAGCAAGGGCCAGGTCTCTCTCTTTTGGAAACAGGGAGCTGTTGGAGTGGCTATGCTGTCTTGTCTAACAGCACTCTTATTGCTCATGGCTTGTGTACAGCTGCCAAACCCTGGCAGAACAGCAGGCTCCTGCTCCGTCCTTCAGCAAGACAGGGCAGTTGACCTACAACAGGGTGCAGGTGTCTCTGTAAGGTAAGTTTCACCTGGCTTCTGGCTTGGATGAAGTTCTGTGGCAATCTAGGCCAACAGAAATATGAAAATAAGGCCAAGGGGAGGGGAAATGGAGAGGGAAGATTTCTCTGTCTTTAGTTACAGTACCCCCACATCCTGCTTCGGGTACTGCATTTCCTCCCTGGTGTTGTTAGGATGAACACCAACACCTTCCGGGAAAGTGAAATGAAAAACCAGAAGAGCACATTTGTAACTGAAAGGCACTCAGTCTTGAGGTATAGACATGCAGGGGAAAAGGCGGTGTCGTAACCTGGCATTAAACATGCCAGGCCAAAGATAACGTGGATCAGACAGGGGCACGCAATTCCAACCCCATGGGGTCACGAAGAGAGTGACATGGGATTTGTGCTGCCTCTAGGCTGGCTGTAGGAGATGGCAGGTGATCCAGCATAAAGCTAGAGTGGCAAAACCAGATGATGCTTGATGTCCTATAAAAAAACTCTCAACCCTGCCAGTACAACAAATTAACTGTGAAAACTTGACTTGGCAGAAAAATTCTAGCGTAAGTCAGCACTTTACATTGTGTGGCTGCGGCAATTTTGACCTAGGAGCCCTAATGCTGGATTTACTGCGCTGTGAAATCATGGGCACAGGAAGGGGAATGCAAATGACCAAACCAAAGCACCCAGCACCTCAGGAACAGTGGCTGATAGGACTAAACCTGCAGAAAATGACAAGTTCTGCTGGGTCTGGCAGCATTCAGAGCTCCCAGCTCTATTGTAAGCAGTCATCAGAGCAGATTAACAGCTTGCTAAGTCCAGTATCTACATGAAAAGCTGGGAAGAGGGAATATGATAAACTATCTTTCCACATTCTGATTGTATCTAATTTGGTGACTGACCATCTGTACACTTTTTTCCTAGCTTGTTTTTAAGCCTGTGGCACATGTGCTGACTTTCAAAATCACTTCCAGATGTAAAATTCTTTTAGATAACAATCCCTTTTTTCTTCTTTCACATTAGATATTTAGTTTTGGAAAAGTGACTTTTTTTACATTGCCTTTCTCATAATCCTTTTTCTTTTTTTTTTTTAAAGTGTGCTGTATTCCAGAATAAGAGTGCTGTGCCAGTCCTCTCAAGGAACGAGCCCCACTGCCTACAGTATACACACTGACATCCAAATCTTATGTTCCACGTGCTCCTCTGTACAAAATAAAGGCTCCTTAAAGTAGCAGAGAACAGAGTGAGCTCCTGGTGCTTGAGGCGGGGTCTATAGGAAGGAACTTTATGAGAGAAGGGAACTGTGTGAGGAAGATATCAGTGTTGTGACTGTTTACCAGATTTTTTAAAATAGCTAGAGGGGTTTGCCCTGGCGTGTCAGACTTGCACAGTGACAAGAACTGAGTTCATGGAAAATTTTAAATACGCAAAATGCTAAATCCACATGGAATGCCATGAGTTTGAATGTCTAAAATTCGTCTCCTGAGGATTTCTGGACAACAAATTCTAAGTACTCTTTAATTGATGGTAAAAATGTTTTGAAGCCAGCTCTGAAATGAATGCTTTCTAAAGATGCCTCATCTCCTTTCATGTCCTTTTAGTTCCTGGCTCAGCTTTCGAAAACATGATGGAACCATAATTTCTGTAGAACTTATCACAAGCATTATCTTCTGCCTGCTGGCATTCAGCTCATTATTGAGATCAAGGATCTCAAATATTTCCATTTCTTCTATCAGGAAGTTAAGAATCTCTGCATAAAATTACCAGTAATGAAAAAATCTTCCCTGAAAGCAGGTCCTGGTTATTCAAGTTACCTGGAAGTAGGATAGTGAAGATAATGGACATTTTGAACCACAGCTAGTTCAGACAAAAATGAAAGGAAAAAATAATTTTGAGTTGCATCAAAACAGAAACCTTTCAGAAATGTCTGGTGAAATCCAAATGTTTGAAAAAATAATTTCAGGATAAATGAAATATTTGGTTTGACCTAAAACACATTATTCTTTCTGCTTTGAGCATTGTCATTCACACTTAACTTACTAGAAAGTAAATTTCAAGGAAATACCGAAACAGAAAGCTGAAAAGAAATGCATTTCATTTTGAAAAAAGCAGAAGTGGAACAAGTCATTTTCTTCAAAAAGATTTTTTTTTTCTGAATAGATAATTAAAACCCAGCACCAATTCACAAAATGACGCAGCATTACCGAAGCTTCTCTGAGAAATAATTCCCACATTTGTCAATGTCGGTTGCTTTCTGAGCAGGAAGAAGACGGAGCAGGAGTGGGACGTAAAGAGCCATAAGGAGACTAGTTGCAGGCTTTGCTGCCCACCTCCTCTGGTGAGGGTCCTGAGGGGCCCCAGCCCTGGTTCGCTGTCAGGACTTGTAGAGAAAATGAATCTGCCTGGGGCTCCCAGCCTACGCTGTGCACAGATGGAGGCGTCTTGAGCCAACGGAAGAAAATCAAAACCTCTTGTTCTGAAATGACTTTAATCTGGTGAGGGACAGACCTCCATATGGATGTTAAAGTAAGCAGAAATCCTTACTGCTTGTGTAACCCCTTTAGATTTCCTGTATCTACGGGTTTAAGGAATAGCCATTACAAGGGCTATTTTTTGTGACCCTCTCCCTGCTTGTGAGTGGTACCTGAGTTGCAGCCCCGACTCAGGGCAAACTGCAGAAGGACAGAGCCCCCCTCTCTCTGAGTCAGCACTTGAAGCACCAGCTTCTCTCCACTAAGAGCAGAGGGACTGAGGCTCTGAGTGATTTTGCTAGGGAAAAGTGACTACTGCCTTGGTATTGCAGCCCAGGTGCAGCAATGCTGCTCACCTTTCAACTTCACCCCAAACTTTCATACCACTTTGTGTTTGATTTTCTGTCCATGCTTCAGCTTGTTTCTCCTTCTTGATCTTCCTGAAAGTCACATTTGCTGTCTTTGCAAACAGCTAATACAGAAGAGGGAAAAAACATTTCTGCCAAAAATATATGAGAGATTCCTACTCTTAAGGACAGTCTATCTGAGCTCTAAAACGTTATCTGCACATGAACTGTACTGCCTTGTAATGGCTTAACTGTCTTCATGCTTATTTCTCGAAAGAAGTATCCATCTGCAGAGGCACCTTTGTACTAATGTGATGGAAGTTGTGACTGTAAGGTGTGTGTGGTATAAAAATCAGTAAGGATAAAGCTTCGTCTTCATATATAATTCAGTGGAATTGCAATTGGAGTGTTTTGGCAGTATTATTTGAAAGGGCACATTACTGCAATGTGGTGTTTGCTTGCTTTCCAGATATAGTATGTACTCCATGGATAGAAAAAAAAAAATTAAAAAAAAAGAATTTTATCATAGGATAAAGCAACGAAACAATAAGTTTACAACACACCACAGAAATCCATCTGGTGGCAGTCAGTCCACACAGTAGGAGGCTAGTATTCAGCTAAACTAGTCTTCTGGTACAGCAGGTTCTGGCTAGCAAGGCTCCATTGTCATTTACAAGCAAGCACATTTAAGCAGTTAGGATGCCTTCGTTCCATTTTGTTCTGATTTGGCTGGTCTCATTATGCTTGTTACTCTCTGAGCACACTTAAGGGACCAACCACTTCATTTACATGTTCAGTTCCACAATCATTTTTTCATCAGGCACTCCTCTGTGAGTTGCTGTTTGCCAGAAGTGCTGCACTGGAAACATTTGCTGGTCTCAGGAGAGGTGATGCTTCACTTGAGAATCAGAAGACAGGGGTCCTCACAGGCAGGACAGGCTGGGCTAGATGAAAAATGCATTAGCATAAGTTGGATGATAGAAATTTAAGGTACGGAAATTGTACTTTCAAACTAAGTCTCTGTGAATTCTGTTGTTTAAGAAACCCTAGAAGCCACAAAGAAAATAACTGCCATTTGCCTGGGAATGACAGTAAAAGAGGTTTAAACTAAACTGTATTACACGGTGTTTAGGAAGCACCAAGAGCACGTGTAAACATTGAGGCATACCTGCACAGTACATCTGAGGATTACTTTTAGATCAGTAAAGGAGATTTAGCCACATGTCCTTCATTAAATAGTACGAGGAAATCCCCATGTCCTGTTTGGAAAAACTTTGATATAAATTATATAATTGCAGATGATAGAGTCTTCTCAAGCACTACTAGCTCCAGCTCTGACCCTTTTAAAATACCAAATTCATTAGAAAAGAACAAAAGAAAACAAATACAGAAAAACAGTTACACATACAAAAGTGCTGAAGAATGGAATGCTTCCCATGGTGATTTAAGAAAAAAAATCAAGTTCTTCAATTCAAACCAGCATTTAGGGGCTGAAGAAACATTGGCAGGAGCTCTGACGGAAGGTTATTGTTATTATTCATTTTCTAGTAAAGCAGGAGCCAGTTGTGCTAAAGTTTATTCCAATAATTTAAAAGGGAGCTTTTTAAAGTACCTTTACTTAGTTCTTTTATTCTTCTCATAAACTTTTCACTACTTCTGGAATCCTTTTTTTTGGTCAAACCCACAAAAATTTGTTAAGAAGGACTTGGTTAGTTCAATTCAAATTTTCACTGCTTGCTTTCTGACTGTCGTTTATTTTAAATCTTATATGAGCAGCGGTTGTTATCTCGATGGGTTCTGAGCTTCAGTTCACATTCTTTGACCATCCAAGCTTGGGAGCACTGAAGCTTAATATAACACTTGGAGCAAAACCTAGGGAGGTGTTAGGTTTCTGCTTAGCCACCCATTCAGATTTTCAATGTTCCTGTTTCTTTTTGCTTTCCCATTAATGGCTGTGGAACAGTTTGCAAAGAATGCTGCAGATGACCAGTCTTCCGTGCTGCAAAGTGTTATATTCCTCCGCCCTGGAGGCTACCCAGCGTGAGCACCAATACCTTCTTGTAGGGAGTGCCTGACAGGTTATACTGTAACATGAGGTGAGCAGACAAATCCATAGAATTCCTAGGAGAAGAGGAAAAAGGAATAGATTTGAAAAGAGATCTGATGAGAATGATTGCAGAAAGAGAAAAAATATTTTAGTTCAGCTAGGCATACATCATGCATCGCCCTGCTATCTGACCCCCCCACCCGCCCCAAAGAATAGACTCAATACCTTTGCAGAAAAACAATATAAGAACCAAGTCCCATTTGCAGCTTTTGGTTTCTAAATATTGCCCACTGTCCAAGTCAAAGGTGCTTTCCTAAAATCCCTGTTTGTCTGCTCTTGACCCTGGAACTAAAACCCCCAAGCGCCGAAGTTCTCTGCCAGTCTAGAATTCATTTCTAAGGCAGTGGCAGCTTAGCTGTCGGTTGGGTTAGCAGCCTAGGGAGCCTCACCGTACACAAGTGGTCGGCTCAGTGTAAGAGGCTGTGGGTGTCTATATTTGGGAGTAGGATGAGGATGGAACAGGAGGAATCAAAGTCTTCCCTGTTGAAGCCCAGGTGGGCCTGTGTAGGTATAACATCAAACCACAGTATGGAGTCAAGAACTGTGCACAAAGCCACCTTCAAGTGCTGGTTTGCTACTTCAGAGCTTTGCTGATGGCCAGGACCCCAAAACATCAAGCTTTCTTCTTGAGTATTTTGGTGTGTCTGTATCCAGAAAGATACTTTTTATCCTGGAGTAGCAGTTCTCAAGCTTTGAGGCATGGAATATTCTGTGGCAGCCTGTGCAGAGGCAGCTGGTTATTCACACAAAGGTACAGGGCTTATAATTAATACACCTCTTTTGAAGTGACATCTGGCTCAATTTGCAATTATTAGAACAGAATGAACGTAACAGAAGTTGAACGGAGTACTTTCTTGAAGTCATTCTGTCATCTGTGGACTAACAACTGGTTTGCAATGCCATAATTTGCTGCAATGTGGTTCGTGGTGTGCAAATGATGGAGAACTCTGGCTCTTTATGAAGTAATTACCATAAAAAATTATGTTGGCTTAGAAGTAGCTATCCTCGGAAAGTCCTTGTTCCCTCCTTTGACTATAAAAAGATTAAAAAGAGTAATTGATATAGTAATTTAACTTCTTGATGACCGTATTTGTCCTGTAGATCCTGCTCAATCACGACGCTAATACTGCTGCTGATATAATACAAGTTGGCAGACACATGCCAGCACCAAATGTGTCCCTGCACTTGACATGAAGAAGTGTGGCTAAGGTTAATCATAAGGAAGTTCTAGTTAATCATAGCTCAAGTGAAGTAGAAGCAATGTGCCTAAATTAGTGTAATAAAGAGCAATTTTCAGGAAAAAACAACCCTAAAATTTTATTATTATCTTCCGTGTGAGACTGCAATTTGTAATTTGCACTGTAATTCCATCAGCTGTCTTTTCTGCTTCTGTGCACAATCAGATATAGCATCACTGTGTCATTAGAGAAACAATTATTCTAACAACAGAACTAATAAATGCCTTCTGTTAGATGCAGGATTTAGCCAGCAAACACAAATAGACCTTTTACATCAATACCAGCTAGGATTAACAGTGACATTTAATGTTGCCCACTCATTCATGAATTGCCACATTGTCATGGTAAGCCAAAGGGTGGAGAAAAAAAACCAGGGAGACAACTAGCAAATGCAAAGTTATTATTCGTAGGAGTGAAGAAACTGTGACTATTTAAAGATGTTAGTCAAAACCGCTAAAATTAGCAAATATTTGAATCCCACATAAATTCCATATTTAAGATTGTGGGATTGAATATTTAATGAGAATTTAGATGAACAGATTTTTTTTCACATACAGTACATTTCCTACTTATTCACAGCCTTCCTGCATTAACTGGGACAACTCATGTGGCATTTGTGTGCCTCTTATTTCCTCAGTCTTATAATTTTGGGGGTATTTTTACAGCAGTATTTCCCATTCTTATATGTGGATTGGAAGCAATTTAGTAGTGGCTGTAAAGAATCTAGAGATGCTCTGTATGGGTAGGGTAACACTGCTGTTGTGATGAAATACAGGAACCCAAGGACCCTGTAAGAACAAATGCCTTTTCCCCCCCTCACATTTCCCAAAGCAAAAAGCAGAATTATAGGAAGCAGCAGGGTTAGTGAGATTCTTAACTGGTGTAGAGTTAAAATTACACTGCAAAATTAGACTAAATTTCAAATGTTCAATTTTTTAACAGAGTTTTTTTTTTCTGCAATTGTTTTGTCAGCATCAGTGTATGAACACACTAAGTAGATTTTCTGTAGCGTTCATGATTATGGCAGGTATCACACCCAGGCTCTAAATGCAAGTTGTCAGCTAAAGCCTTGTAGCCAGTCCTGCAGTCACACACTGATTTTCACATATATTCATTGACTAGGTTGGGCTTAAGTTCCTTCCTAGGAACGTTAAATCAGTTCAGCCTGAATTCAATTGTGGTGTTTAAACTAGGTTTTAAGAATGTAGGTTTGAAGATTTAGGCTAGTGATATTCCTTTAATGCCATCTGAAATTTCATGAATGCCAAATGTTCTAGAAGATTTTTAAATAAGTTGACTGTCTTCCAGGAGAGTCATAGTGAGGTGTGAGGGAAAAGTAGGAAAACATCTTAGCCAGAAGTGGTACGCGTTTTCTTTGAAAGTGTATATACACATTTGATCTCTTTTGCGTATATGATCCATGCCTGGCTGCCACTGCTTGAGCAGGCTACAAAGAGTCCAGGGACAGTGCGTGAGGAGCTTCATCCTTGTATTTCAACAGCACCTGATATTATGGGATACCGACTGTGATTTAGCAATACCAACCTACAACCAGGAGTAGTAGCAATGTCATCAGCAGAAGTTGCGACAGCCTAATACATTTCCTCCACTCCCAATCAATTAATTTCCACTTCCTCAGTATCACTTTCCTGTTGTTTCCTCAAGTCAAAAAAGCAGAAGAAACCTTCATGATGCCGTAAAGGGCCACAAAAAAGTCATGCTCCATAGCTTATGGTAAAAATTCCCTTCTAAAAAGACCACTGGGGAAAAAGCAATATTCTCAGAATAGGTAATTTTTCATTATGGACCCACTAAAGTAACAGGTCAGAGAGATTCAAACCAGGCACCAGAAAAGGACCCCTGAAGAACACTAGTGTGGAACAGGGAACACTAAAGCCATTCAGTGATTTAAAAATAAAAGGAGCTGTTGACCTGTAACTGCTTAGTCACTGTGTGTGCTGGCATGTTTGAGATGATGGGTTACTTTTTTTACCCCTTCTCTTTACCTGAGGCATTCAGTTTGAAGGGCGTGTAGGGAAGTGAACTTTCAAAACGATTAGTCATCTTTACAGTCACAGTTTTCTCCCTGTAACAGGATTTGAGGCAAAGTTTTCCAGAATTTGGATTCAGCTACACGGGGATCAAAAGGGACTCATTTGCAAAGGAGTAGGAGGTGGGCATTCGGGTTAGCCAGAAGTCCCACTTAGGACCCATCATATAAGATACTGCTTTCAACATGGCTAATGGAACAATTAATGGAAATCCTGTGAAAAATGTTTAGTGTTTCTTATACAAAGTGGTCTATTATTCTTAGTGTTGCATTTAATGTATGCAATACTGCAATCATTCAGGTCAAAGTGTGGTCTTTTTCTACATCTGCCCACCAGCTGTTATAATTAGAACATTACCATCAAAACAATTTTTATTCTTCCCATTCTTGAAGTTTAAAGTAGAAAAGGAAAGCTTATGTTTAGTTTTCCCATTTAATTCTTAATAAAGAGATCTCTTTATTTGAAACATCCCCATTTTCTGAGCTTTACAGCTTTAATTAATCAATACTTGTGCAATTTAAGCAGGAAAAAAATAGCAAAGTAATGGGAAGTAGCCAGGAAAGAAGGGGGTAGGTGCAGAAGGCACAAATGAAGATGCACAGCACCACACCTCACCAGCAGCATCGGCAAGACATTTTCATAGCGGGTCTTTGCAACCTAGTGGAAAACTTGTTGCTTTGTTTTCAACCAGAGTCATCCAGTCCAGGAGTTCCATTTTAATTTTGAATTCTGTGAGGTTTTATCTGTTCTAAGAGGTCAAATCTTAAACTTTGCTATGATGTAAAAAATAACGACTGCTGTTCCGTACAACTGGTGCATCAGAGAAAAAAGCACAGTCCCTCCATGCATGCAGCAGAAGCCTCAATTTATCTGTACTTGTCTGTTCACAAACATTACTTCAGAAAAATTTACTCCTGATCAGGCTTTGGGTTCTCATCTTGCTTAAGCCTCACCCATGTGAATAAAGGATAAAACCCTGGATAAAGGCCACTGCCACATTTCTCTTATATACACAAGTCTGAGAACTGCCCAGCATTTTACAGACGTGGGTACTGTGGGATGATGCTGTTACTGAAGGTGCACATCTTCCAGATCAAACACAAGTTACATGTTTTTTGCTCTTCTGCATTTTTATAATGAATTTAAGGGATGGTTTTATTTTAAAATATGGAAGACTCCGGACCTTTGTAGCCAAGAGCATTGGTGTTTTCAGTTGTTTTTTTTCCTTCTCTCCTATGATCTCTTCTGAGAATGGCTTTAGTTATCCCAGAAACAAAAAATTTGCTAAAAGGAAGTTGAGATCGCTGCAGGAACTTGAAGCAAACTTTAGGAGGTGAGAAAATTTCAGGTTAAAAACCAAAAGCCTAATACTTCCTATCATTCTGACAGCTATCAGTGACCTACTATGTAGCCCTTAAAATATATGCTTCTTGGGATATAGTACTGCCAGCTATTACCCACCATGGAACCAACTCATTTTGCAACTCCTATGCAATGAAAAAACATCCTTAACAAATGCTATATCTTAAGAACATATACAGTAATTTTGAAGCAGCCCCTCTGCAGCTGTTTCCTGTAGCAGCTGTTCAGTGTTTATCTGATTGCTATCGGTGGCTAAAGATTAATAACACACTCTGATCAGCCATATCTGCTATACGAGTTACTTGGCACCTAAGCACTCCAATTTAATCCATAGCTCTGTTCACGTCATTTATTTACGTGTGAAAGTGTAATACCCTTATAAATGTCACAGGCAGATGAAATGACGTATCATCTCTGCTTCCATCCCCATCAAGGGAAGTACTGCCCGCCGTTGCAAAAGGCTTCAGATTTACCAGTGCTACAGCCCACACCGTGCAGCTGCAGCCTGCACAGGGTGGCAGCCACGACACCTGCCATCTATTCTGCCCAACTCATCTGCAACAGAAAGGGAAGTTTCAAAAGGCAGAAGATGAATGTGAGGCTGGTAGCTAATGGTCCTGTTGCAGGAGGCAGTTGAACCAGCAGGACCTTGCTGCGTTCCTCTCAAACTGTCACTTCACAGAGTTACTTCCATAAGACATGCCTACAGCAAGGTACTATATGATATGTAACAAGGAAAAGAAATAGCAAATATTACCGTCCTTACATATTCAAGTGTTACGAACCCATGTTTTCTCATACTTTGAAGATTTATGTCATGCAAGTGCATGTCCAGTGAACAGAGGACATTTTTATAGCCTGCATAGTTAATTTTGTCTTTCTGTATTTAAAGCAGTAACAGGGACAGCACCTCTTTAGTATGAACTGTCGCAAGCGATTTCTGTATCCTAACAAATACTGCAGACATCCTTTATCTCTTTTTTTAAATGCAAAAACACCACACCACGGTAAAAACCAACCATCCCACCCATCCAACCATCATCCCACCCAGCTTCAAAAACAGATATCAGTTACTCGTGCCCACTCTACTACCAGTTTCTCAGGCACTCTAAGGAACTGCAGAGTGAAATAGCTGGTAAAGCTCGACAGCCAGCTAACAAAAGTGAAAGGCCTCTAGCTTCAGGGTGGGGGAGTGAAAAATGAGGAAATGCTCAGTGTTTCAACTACAGTTAGGGCTAGCTCTAGATACAGCCCAAGCAACTGAATTATTCTGGTGGTTAGAAACGTTTAAGCTTCCAAAGCCTGTCTTCAAGGAGAAGGATTGATGCACAGATACATTCTATAGGCTGTCTGCTTTAGACCAACAGCAGCAAACTTCAACGTCTACCTGCACTGGTGCAGAGGCATGCACGGGCACAGATCTGTTGACTTCCATCAACAACTCTTGGCAGTCCTACCACAGATTTGCAAAATGCCTTTTAACAAGATAAGGGCACATTAAAACATTAATATAAGGTGCTAGCTTCTTCACATGCTTCCCAGTAATCTAAGGGAGGAGACAATTTACAGCTATCTAGACAGAAGGGTAGGTGCACCTAAACTACAACAGTTCATTGGGCATGACTAATCTAGTTGAAAGAACACAGAATGCTTTTGCACCTTGACCTGAGTATTACAGAATCATAGACGTGCTTTTAAGGGAATTCTTTGCCATTCCACTAGCCGCTTAACTCCTTGTAAAAACACTAGAATACAGTTTCTTCAGGTTTTATCACAGAAGGTGAAATACCTCACCTGTAACACAGTTTTATTAACAACAAACCAACCTAGGTAGCTTGCCTCAGTTTCTCCAATGATGTGTGCATTATAGGACACATCAGTACTGATTTTGGCTAAAATGAAAAATGATACACAATAAATTCTGGAACAGCTGTGAAATGAGAAGACGAGATGTTTTCTTGTAACAAAACTGGAAATTCAAAATCATATGTTCCAGTCTTTTCCTGCCAAACTGTTCACAATTTAACATAAACTGAAAAGCTAGCCCCTCTCCTAAACCCTAGTATTAATCTCAGACATCTTTCTTCTCCCCACACCCAGCTGAGGTCATGAAAAAATAAGTGTGTACCCCCCCGCCCCCCCCTTTTTTCCCCCTTTAACTCCAACAAGAAAACTAAACTACTTATTTTTTTTTTTTCCTGGGTGAAGTCTCCAAAGTTTAATCTGATGTCTTCACATGCATTTCATGTAACTCAAGGCATACTAAGCCAGGACTGTAGTCCCCTTACCCCTCCTCTTTAGCCAATGGAAAAATAAGTTAGCAATGCAATGCTGAAGGTCTTCTCTCCCAGTGAGGCGCCTAAAATTAAGTGGGACCAATCTGATGTACCAGGACTCTCCTGCAACAGCTGTAGCTACAATCAACACAAGAGCTGTTTGTGCTTTTGCAAACAGTACTAGCTACACTAAGAAACGTTGGTAAGAGGACCAACTAAAATACTTGACATCAGATATTAATTTACATTTGAGCTCTCAGGAAGTCTTCTCCCTCAATTGTTATTGTGTAGAAGGGATCTATGTTTAGATATAATTTTCTAAACAACTAGTCAAGCCATTGCATGATCAGCAAGGCTCATGTAGACTTCGCTCCTACAGAGAGCTCTGCCTCTCCCATAACCTCAGCTGTTTCCTGCATGTTCCCACTCTCCCCTAAGCTTCCAAGAACACTTCCCCCTCCCTCCTCCTCTCAGCCGTGTCCCCGGACTACTGATTTGGGGTTGCATGGTTTGGAGCCATGGGCATCCTGATCCACCAGCATGGTAACAGCTGAGCATTCTTCAGTGTAAGCACAAATCTGGAGTTACTGGCAGTGTGAGGTTTACTAGTTTTAATATACATTTTGGTAAGGCAACAGTTTCAAAGAATGTTTAGGTAGATATACCAAATCCCACAGTCTAGCTTGGTCATGAAATGAAACTTTCCTTTAGAGAAGCTGCCAGCTGTAGTTAAGACACATTACAAAAAGCCTTAATCCTAAACCTTTTTTAATTAGGTATTGACCTTCACATAGTGACCAAAACTAGTATGTATTAGTCTTTCCAGAGTCAGAGATACTTAGCTGCATAGAAATAAGGTCAGGATGCTATTTTAAGTTAAGCAATGCCACTCTCTCCCAGGCCCTTATTTAGAAATATTTCTCAAAAAAAACCCAAACAAAAACTGTTGCATCTTCATTTACTTTGACATGAGCTATTAGAAAGTAACTGCCAAAGAAAAATATTACGTCTTGCAAGCAACTCAACCTTACTTTTAATGTGTCTTTCCCTTCGAGTGTTACATGATATCAGGTATCTTCATGTTAAAAAAGACAAACCAGTATATGGTTTTAACAGCCAATATGCAAGTAGCACCAAAGTATGTAGCACACAGAAGTCGATTCAAGCATAAACAATTCACTGGCTCTTTTTATTTCAGTAAAACTAAAGCTTACAGATTCTTAACTCGTAACCATTCAGAAAGACATCCATAAAAAGGTCTATTAATAAAACCTGACAGGCTTCCAGGCCTCTAAAATATTTCAAACATAAGATATAATAAAAGATATCCCATGTTTACATTACAGCCTTGCTGCCTTACACACCATCAGAAAAAGTGAACGAACACATTCAGTAACTTCAAGCGCACCACTAAAAAGACACCAGCAAGTGCTCCAGTTTTCTGTACCATACATCTTTATTTCAAATTCACATCTTTCTAGGCAATGTATCCAAAATATTTGACTCAAGAGTACCTTTAGAGTGTAAATATTCTGAAACAGGGCATCAAGCCTTTCCTATCTCCAAACAAAACTTAAGTTTTAGCTCATGTTATAAAAAGTAACCATGTGGAATGTGACAAGTCATAATGTGAAATCAAAGTGCTTTAGTCCCGTAGCGCAGACAGACACTAGTGGTTATCTAGCCATTCGTCAAGACATCTCAAACACCAACAGAGATGCTTGCTCTGTTGCAACCCACCTTGCAAAGAGCTTTGGACCGTTACAGTGAAATTTCATTAATCGACAGCTAAACAGTATGAGTGGACCAACAGTTTCACTTTGATACTTCAAATGATGAGTTATAAATGAAGCATCTTTTTACCACTTTTCAAGTTCCCTTAGTAATTACCAAAGTTCTGCTGTATTATGCAAGATAAAACTATGTTCCAGTTAGTCTTTTAAAATCCAGAGTGTGCTGTACTCCAAATCCCAAAGCACTGAGACCCTCAAATTACTTCCCCAGACCCCAACAGCTATCTAGGACTCAGTATTTTTGTGCAATTCTTTCCTATTTGCACGTGAAGAAATAAACACTTCCCTCAACAGTTCATATGAAAGAACTATAAACTCTCAAAGCAGAAAATTACTTTAATAAGGTCTGGACATAGGTAGTTGCATGGAATACATGCTCAGTTCAGAGGAGGCCATGCTGAAAAGGGCTCATGTTGCAAGTGTTGTGAGAAAACCTCCTTTCTGCAGAAGTCTAAAAAACTATTTATCTTCCAGAGTTAAGGAAATTTAAGACTTAGGCATTTAATTCTCTTCTCTGTTACAAAAGAATTAGCTCTACAGTATAACTTGTATGATTACTCCCCACCCCCCCTTCAGACACCCCATTTTTGTACAAGTTTACTGCTTAAATGGGAAGGGCTAAGGGAAAATTTCTGGTCCTGTTCCATGGACACAAAGTGCTTTGCAAGACTGATTTTATCCAGCACATTTGTGGCAACCAACCCAAAATGAAGGCACATGAAATCTATAGTAATACAGCTTATAAATTATAAACTAAAGCTGAACCTCTGTATAATTTCTAGTCTTTTTGTACAAAAGTAATGACCAGCACCTATGCAGAGATTAAATTTCTTTTTCATGTAACTTCTCCCAGAAACAGTTAAATGTTGCTTGCATGTCTATGCAAATACTGTCATTTTTTAGGTTTTGTCAGAAAGTGCAGAAACTGATAATTTATCTGCATGGGAACTCTGAAACCAATGAATCGCTAGCACTCCCTTCCCCTGTCACCACAAGAAATGTAAGAACCCACGAGCAACAGCTACAGGCAGCTGTTACCTTGAAAGTGCACAAGTCCCAGCAGCAGTTTCCCTGTGAGGTGTTCTAGAGCTTGTGCCATGCATTTGATTAGTGTCTCAAATTTGGATTTCAGCATGTCAAAGCCTATCTACTTTTGGTTAGTTACCGGCCAGACATGCACATACATTCTGAGGAAGCCAACTGCTTTGACAAATGTGGCATTGAAACTGGCCATACCTTAACAACTAAGCACAGATGAGCTGCTACTTCGAGCAGTGTTGAGGATCCAGGGTCAGCTCAATACCTCATTCTTAAGGAAAGCTGAATCTGGATACAAACCCACCTCCTAGATTTCACTGGAATCGCTACCTTTAAAGCAGAAAAACAAGATTCAAGGTTTCTGAAAGCTTTAACAGACGGATAGGCTTGTCAATCAGATTAAGACTTAATAGTGTGTCAAACAGTTCAAAGCCTTAGTTATCACTTCTCTAGAAATACAGGTTTAAAAGAACTCAAACACCATTGCCACCACTTAACTAGAATATGTCATTATACTGCTTTCACTCAGGGTGATAAACAGGGATAGAGTTTCAGAGGTCTGGTTATTCACGCTGTGTGTGAATTCACTCTCCTCTCCCCTTTTTGTGAAAATTTTTTTTCTCTGTTTCTGCACAAAGTCAGTTGAAGGGATTGGCACACGAGTTACTAACGAACACAGACCTGTAGCTATTACATTACAGGACCATATTAGAGTGTCATGAAGATTTCATGCAATGGTGTCCGTGCTCTTTTCTAAAAGAGAACAGACTTTCACAGGTAGCACATAGAACAACACAATTTTCTGATTTTAAATGCAGTGAGTTACACAAACAACATTAACAAGAACTGACCAGACTTAATAACTGGAACTGCGCTAGGTCTGGCACTTGAGAATTCACAGTGATTAAAATAAAATTGCTTTGCCTAAGACAAAACATAAGATACCAAGTACATAAGAAGGCTCTTTGCTTCCATTACCTTGTATTAGTATTCTGACAGCAATAAGCAAGCTCAGTAGTACCTCAGACAGCAGAGACTTCTGCACCTGGTTAACTTTATTCATTGCAGCGCAATGGATTTATTTTTTTTTTAAATATATCCACGATGTCAAATCAGGCAACTTTCAATGCATAAAGTCAACACAGGCTCAAGACTTTGCTGGATTCAAGCTTGGGGTCTGACAGGAAACCGTTATCTACTGTCTCATTTTGGGTATCCAACTCCACACTGTGCCAGGCAGGTGGTATTGCTGTTAAAGAGAAACTTAAAATATATTTGCATATTACTGAGGTGTTCTTCTTACACAGCAAGTTGTAGGTAGTTTATAGAACCAGCTGGTAATGTAAGAGTAGGGCATTTGCACTTTTCTTTCCCCCACTCAACTCACTAATCCTAGTGGGTTCACTAACACAGGTTTCCGATCCCAAAGCCTGCTTTTAAACACCTCAGCGTTTCTCAATGCACCTGCTGCCTCTTATTTCAGCTCTGAGGGCCCAGCTGAAGCAGCTGCTCTTGGGAGTTGCAAGCCACCAGAGCCCTGTTGACCCACTGGGCTTACTGACCCCACCAAACTGAGAGTTAAAGCAAGATACTCAGGATCCATCTACCCAGAGTCCACGAGTGCAGATGAGCACCACTGGTACCTGCCTCCCCTTCTGTGCTACGCCCTAGGGTCTGTGCGCCCACCTCCCAAACCTCCTGCTCTCCAGCCTTATCCAAAGACATTGGACTTTGGCCTGAGCTTGAATGATGCTTTCAGGGATTTCTCCTCGTGCTCTTCCTCCTCGGTGTCACCGCGAAAGGAGGGCGTGTTGTGGATGATCTGAGTCCTGAAGCGGATCTTATTAATCCGAGGCTTCATCCGCCCGCTGCCTGAGGCTTTCCTGGTCATCTCCTTGCCCTTGCCTGGCACTGCTGTCCCTTCAGTGCCCTCAGCTTCTTCCCCAGTGCTGTGATGGTGGTGGTGGTGGGAGAGCCGGTAGCTCATGAGATTGGAGGGCAACACCTTGGAGAACCTCCAGCGCCCGCTCCCATTGCCGGCAGCCCCTTCCTCCTCCTCTTCCTCCAGGGCCCCCACGAGGCTCCGCATATCCCCCGAGGTGCCCTGGTGCAGGTACTGCGCGGCTTTGCGCCCGCTGTAGTCACGGATGTCCACATCGGCGTTGTAGGCTCCTACCAGCAGCTTCACCACCTCGTCGTGGCCGTGCATGGCGGCTATGTGCAGAGCGGTGTGCCCGCCGCTAGTGCGGGCGTTGATGTCCACGGGCAGCTGGTGCCGCTGGGCAAAGTTGACCAGCGTGGCCAGCAGCTCCTGCCGCCCGTGCTTGGCGGCCCAGTGCAGCACCGTGAAGCCGGTGATAAAGTCCCGCTTGCAGAGCAGCGCTGGCTCGCAGGTCAGCAGCCCCTCCAGGCTCTCCCACCGCCCGTCCGAGGCAGACAGCATCCAGGCGTGCTCCAGGGGGTCCAGCGCCACGGCGCCGGTGGTGCTCCCCTCCTCCTCGGCGGAGGACGAGGCCACCGAGGCGCTGTCCGAGTCGCCACCGCGGCCGCGGCCCCCCCCGGGGAGGGCGCCGCGCTTCAGCTGGGGCGAGCCGCCCCGCGCCGCCTCCCGCAGGCTCTTGCGGCCGCCCCCCTGCACCGCTGCCCCGGGGGGATCCTCCGCCGCCCCCGTCTCCTCCGCCGGCGGAGGAGGCCTCCCCAGGCCCGCCGCTACCACAGCCTCCTCGCCGCCGCCGCCTCCGCCGCGCCCGGGCGGCGGCCCCCGCCGAGAGCCCTTGCGCTGGCCTCCGGCCGCCGCCGGGCTCGGCCGGGGCGTCCCGTCCCGGCGCCCCGCGGGCTGAGGGCGGCTGCCAGCATCCTCGCCCGTCGGCGGCGGCGCCTCCTCAGAGCCCTCCCGCGGGGAGGGCGGCGGGTTCGGCCGCTCCGCGCTGTCCCCCACCACCGCCGCCTTCTCCTCCCCGGGGGTCAGGGCGGCGGGGGGCTCCGGGGCGCAGTACCGGCGGCGGAGGTGCACGTACTTGACGCCGGTGCCGGGCTCCTGGCGGACGGTGGCCACGGCGTTGACCAGCTCCTTGAAGCGGTGGCGGGCGGCGGCGCGGCGGTCGGGCTCCGGGGGATTGAGCCAGTTCCGGAAATGCTCCAGCAGATCCACGTTGCGCGCCTTCCCGCCCCGCGCCGCCAGGAACCGCACCACCGAGTCCTGCTGCAGATCCGCCGGCTCCGCCATCACCGCCCCTGCCCCATCGCGTCGCGCCGCTGCTGCCGATCCTCCTGCTGCTGCTGCTGCCCGAGCCCCTCCTCCTGGCGGCGGCATCCCCCGGCAATCACTGCCGCGGCGGCGGCGGACGCGCCGCGCCACCCTCCGGCCGGGAGGGGCCCGTGCGGCCACCCCGCCTCAGCGGCAGCGGGGCGGTTACCGGGACAGCCGCCCCGCTCCTCCCCGCGGCGGGGGACTGCCGCGGCCCCGCCTGCGCGGGACGCTGCCCCGCCCGGCGGCCAGGAGCGCCCCGTCACGGCTGCTGGCGGATGCGCGCCCGCTCCCCTCGGCAGCAGCTCTGACCGCGCGTTTCCCTCCTTCCCTGCCTCGCCGCGCCTGGTGGGGCTATGGCCGCTTCCTATGCCGGTCGGCAGCCGGTAAGTCCCGTCCACGGTGCGGGAGTCGGGAGGGGCGGCCGGGGAGCTCCGCTGGTCGTTAGCTGCGGCGGGGCTGGTGGACGGCCCCTGCGCTCGGAGTACCTGGTGGTAGGTGTCACTCCGGCGCGGCTCAGGGGACCGGTCCGGCAGCACCGGCACCAGGCAGGGAGGCAGGGTGACGGTTACACGGCGCGGAGAGGTGGAAGTGCCGCTGGTACCGAGCTGCCTTCGCTGAGGGGGGCCCGGGGGTTGCTCCGGGTCCGTGCTGGAGCAGCCGGCGGGCCGGCGTGGGTTGAAGGCTGCTTCAGTGCGGGGGTCAGAGGGAGCGCGGGGATGGAAATAAAGCCTCGGCGTGCCAGTTAGTTCCCGAAGATGCCAGGCTTTAAGAAAACTTGTTGTTAAAGGATCTCCTTTTCAGGTGACGTCCTTCTTAGATCTCCTAGACCGTATCGTGTATTTCAAGTAATGGGTTGCAGCGATGAATCTTGGCTGTTCAAGAAAGACTTTTCTTACGCATAATGGCAAAGCTGTCAGCTTTATGCTTTTAAGACACAGAACCCATCCGTATATTAGTGCTGGAGCATTAACTCCATTTCTGAATGTGAAATAAATCGAATCGTTTATGGCTTGAGCTTTCAGCCGTGTTTTACATCTCAGCAATGCAAAGCACAGAAGGATTGTAGAACCAACATGAAGTGGGAGGAATTTGGGGAAAAATCCTCCAGTCTGGCTGTGTAGTTCCCTACTTTTGCATTTTCTGGTAGCAGGAAGGTAGGTAAAGTACCTGTCTCTGGGGATTCCTGTCTCATTCCTGCCGCCGTGCTGTTACACCTCAGTTACGCCGCTGGAGCTGTGTGTGAAGCTGTCCCGTGAGCTGGAAAAATGGAAAACATCTGTTACTCTTTTGAAGTTTCCATTCCTTGGAGTGATTCTCTTCCGGGGCAGTGTCTTGCTCTGTTTCTCGATGGGGCACCCAAGGAGGTGGCGTGGGAGTGGGAGCGCGAGAAGGAAGAGGGGCTGCTTTGAGTTCTGGTGCTGAAAGAGTGATTTGTTGGGCCATTTATTGTTAAAGCTGTCACAGGGCATGACCATGTCCTGGCCAACCTCTGCAGGAGAGTGAAAGGGCACCATTCACGTTCCCCCGCTTGCTCACAACTGGACTGTTGAACACAGCTCGCTTTCTTTTGGGGCTCCATTTCACACATCCTCTCTTTCCGGCCCGTGTGAATCCTTTGATGTTGCAGCGTAATGTAGTGCCATGCATTAACTTCGTATAAGCTTTCTATCTTCATACATAGTATGTCTATATAGCGAGGTGGAGAGTCAGCACTGAAGTACTGACAGGACAGCCTGGCTCTCACAGGAGACCGGAAAAATGCATCAAGAACCTGAGTATGAGAAACAATACAAAATTATTTTCCTGATTCGTGTGTGTGTGAAGAGTGGGGAGAGATGCAGTAAATCAGCAAAAGTGCGTGAGAGCGGGATTGAGGGTCCGCTACGCGGGTAGATTTGGTGAGGGAAGAGAGGGAAGCATGTGCATGGAAAGCTTTACAGAGAATACTGTAAAAACAGAGGTATACCACACTTCTGTAATGGAGGAGGATGTTTTTGTATTAGGTTTATAAATGTAAATGATGTAAATGTAATGATGTAAAATATATTAACATTAATATTTCCTAGTTTAACACACACTGTATAATTGTTAAAAAGTGTTTCTTAATAAATTCTGGGAAAGATATTATAGGTTGTTTTGGAAAAGAAATGTAAAATCACTTCCGGAATGCAGACTGACCTTCTTCTATAAATCTATTTACAATCAGACAGCACAAAGTCTGAGTTTGAAAGTATTTAGTGCTTCTGGTTTTTTGAAAATCTGACTTCTGGGCAAGTTCTGGCAGCCATTACCCCTGTACAACAGCATACCGTGTTTGTCATTGTTTAATTAAAAAAAAAAAGGCAAAGGAAAAATTCCTTGTTGCAGTCATAGATGGCTTCAGGTAGCAGCCACCGTTCTCGCATCCAAGACCAGCATTGCTTTCTCGTTCAGACAAGGAACACTAGCAGCAAGGGGCTGATGTGGTCGACGGTGAAGAAGACTGACTTGCTGCTCTTCAGGAAACACACTGGTAAAGCTGCAATGGGCACAGCTGAGCCAGCACAGCCAAAAGGTGCGGGGCATCCAAAACTGACTGCAGTTGTGATACGAGTAGTGATACCAGTGTGACTGTTTTTCTGTGTCAAGGTCACCTCAGAGAGCTGCACCAGATTTCCGTTTCTTTGTTTTTCCTTCCTTGAAAACACGCAGGTCAAGAGGCCTTTCTGTGTGGACCACAGAACCAAACACTTTCTCCTTCTGCGTAGCAGGAGCTGAACAGTCCCATATGGACCAGCACTGTTGTTGTCACCCTTTACCTGGCACATGGAGTGCTAGCTGTGAGGAACTGGTTTCTTTTCTGTCGTCAGGTCTTGATTCCCCACCTGCTGCCTCTTGCCATGTCTATCCGTAGGCAGCCATGGAGGAACAGGTACTACCTGTGCTAGATTTTCAAGTTACTTAAATGCCAATTGGTGAAGAGAGGCTGTAGTGGCATTTACAAATGCATATGCTGCTGTCTGTGAAATCGCCTCATCACATCTGGAAAACTAGCAAAGTGTCTCTGCTCGTTTGTTTGTTCCTAAATACATCAAAATACAGGCTAGAAGTTGTCTTCAGTAGCAGCCTGCACATTGTGCCCCCTGTTCTCTGTTGACAAGGCTGACACTTTTTCCTCTGCCCATCCTGGGTGATTTCAGGACATTCAGGAAGATTCTGTCCTGCTTCAGATTGCTTCAGACAGAAACAGAGGGCAAAAATGTCTTCTTTTTTTTTTTTTTTTTTTTTTTTTTTTTTTTAAGGTTCTTTCTAAGGTCTCTTTAGATACAGGTATGAAGAAAATCTTATGGTGACCTGTGGTTGAAGGCAACTTCAGCTGTATTGTATGTTGCAGTGGGCTAGAAAAGCAAAATAGGTTGTACGCCAGAATGCCATGTAAGAAGTCATTTGAAAGAGATGAGGGAAGAATCCTGGGATTCTGATATTTGGGCTGCTCCCAACAAGTTGTCTGCTGCTTCTGTTAGGCTAAATAAATTACCTGATAACTGTGAGTGCGAGTATCAAATGAGTTTTCATTGAATTGTCTTTTGGCCAATACTTTTGCTTTTTCTGCACACCTGTTGGTGTGAATGTTTTGTTCCGTACTTGACTCCTGTGTGTTGCTTTTTATTTTCTAGAACAGACTGATTTATTAATTCCATGTAATTTTTAATGTACCTTCTTTCTTACTCTGTATTTTCATGGATTTTTCTTTCTTTGTCTTTTTTCTGCCTCTTGCTCCTGTATTTTCCATTCTCTTCTGTGTTATTTAGTCAATGTTTCCCCTCTGTTCCCTCTGCTCATCCGGTCTGTTCTCTGTCTCTTTCTCTCACAAATATTGAAATCAAGAGGTGTCAGGTATGCATACTTAAATCACATGTCTACATTTTAGAATTTGACTACCCAAAACCAAAGAGTATTTTTCTACTTGGTTCCAAAATCTGTTTAATTTCCTGCTTACCTTATGTGTTATGAGGCAATAGGAACATGGATATTTACTGGATTAAATGTAACTTTGGTTATTACAAAAGTAATTTACTGTAAAAGAGTAATGCAGTTTGTTATTTGGTGATTGAAATAGATTTTCTGCTTTAATGAATGCCCACACGAGTTAATGATAATGGAAAACTCAGGGCTCTGAAAGAGTCACGTTTGGAGCATCCATGTTAATGTGTTGTCATCTGCCCTCGTGGCTGATGCCGAGGCATCCTTCCGAGGGACTCTGCACAGCCTTTGTGGCCGGCTGGGGCTGGAAGGACCCTCACCTCTTGCCTAAGCACACAAACATTGATTACTTTTTTTCTGCAAGCTTTGGAGGGCAAATTTCAGTCATTTCTACAGGCTGCACAGCAAGCCAGTTATTTGCCTTGACTGCAAGTTTGGTTCTGCAGGAGGCTTATGCAGAGAGATGTGTGTAGTCTGAGACCCAGCTTTTGCTGTGGAATGGCCCAGTGCTGTGCAGTTTTGGTCTGAAATAGGTGGCAAATTTGAAAGATCTTTTTTTTTTTTTAGTTTGTTGCTGAAAGAAAAAAAATTTAGATGTTATTTTTGTCTCAGGCAATAATTTTTCTTTGCACGCTGTTTTTAATGGGCAAGGTGGCTCTATACAAACCAATATACTTGATTAAATTAATTTGCAGAAATCCGGATGCAGTGCTGTGAAAGCTATGCTACCAAAGCTTTAAAAAGTGAGGGAGGGGAGGACTGAAATGTGATCTGGACTATCTCAAGTGATCTATGTTGTGTACTATTTTGATGAGAGTATGAATTCTGAGAAGGCAGTGAGAAACAAGAAGTATTTGTGGGAATGTTACAGCTCTTATAGCGGTCAGATTACAAGCTTTGAGTTATTCACTGAATGAAGTTGGATGAGATGCTGTCTTCAAGCATAATTTAGCTGCTCCATCCAATGGATACTAATTTGAAAAGACTGGCTAATCTGGTGATTTAATTGCTTTCAGCATGATTTAGGTTTCTTAATTTTTGAGTTGTCATCATTTTTATAAATGTGATATGGTAGTAGCTTGTTTTTCAGCTGGACGACTGGAGAATGCAGGCACCATGGGATCAGTTTGGTCGATTTAATTTCTCTGTGTCTTTGTTAGACCATAGCAGAGTGAAGTTGTATGAGGTGCTGGCATTGGGAGAGAGACACGTGATGCCCTTGGAAAATTTCAGAAGGAAAAATGTAGGCTATTGCTTGTATATTAAGAGAATGCTCCAAGTGATGTCAGATGGAAAAGGTTCACAAAGTGGTTCATCCATAAGGAAGGTGAAGACGGGGTGAGTCTCCAAGTGAGAAAAATAGCTCTTGGACCTGTAACGTTTGTTGCATGGAGAACAGAAGTATAAATATGCAAGAATGTAGGCTTCTAAATCAGCCTGACTGAGACTGTCTCCAGCTGGGTTTTTTTATTTTGCATGTGTGTGTGCTGCCAGAAATGTCCTCATTATATATACCGTGACCAAGTAAACTCTGGCCATTTTCTTAGGAGAACTTACACAGGCTGTGTTTGTACTGTTCCTCTGTAAAAATGTTTTTAGACACCCTGAATTATCCCTTTTGATCATCCTTCAGTTTGCCGATCTTCTTTTTAAAACAAGAACCTTAGGACAAGACTTTAAAATATGTTCTCATGAATGATATAAATACTACTTTTTCTGCTTGAAATTCTTGTTCTCCCCTGTCCTGTATATGGTCTTCTCCTGACATTCTCCTTGTCACGTCACGCTCAGCTGGTGAACATGTGAGGTTCCGGGAGGTAGTGGTTAGGTTTTCTTTCGTTTACCGTGTCATTACCTCTGACACAAAGAACTAGAAAGGGTGATCTTGTGGTTAAGGTGCTAAATTATGGGTAGAGTGAATGAGACTCATGTTCTTGAGCTCCTAGTCTTTCCCTTTTCTATCTCAACTAATGTATTTGTGTCATCTCTGCATGCACAGAGTGAAGATGATCTGTCTCTTCCCCCCACCCCAGGACAGCTCTGAAGAAAGCTGTGCATAAACCACAATTGCTCTATTGAGGAAGTTCTTCTAAGTATCAGCTTCTATAATCTCTTCTTACAATTTACCAGGACCTGTGTCTGAAATGACATAGAACTTGCCATGTACTTTTATATATTTGTATTTTCAGAAAAATGGTTTTGATTTTCACTCGTAACTGTCTAGGGTCATTGACTTTTATGTACTGAAGAAAGATGAAATATGCTATCTTAAAATAGTAGCAAATTTGAGGTGTCTCAGAATATCTTGGCAATTGCATAAATACTTGCTGCAGAAATTGTTACTCTCTTTCCTGACCGCAATTCATATCCATAAGAAGCATCTTTGGGAGAAACTTAGAAGTACAAAGAAATAACCCATCTTGGACATCTGATACGAATTTTTAAGTAGTGATACAGCCAGACATCTGTTGAATACGAGCATAGCCATAGCTTTCTAAGCAAAGCGCAGACAAGGCACCTTGCTTTGCATGTGTATTATTTCTCATTGTCCTCTGTTTCACACAGAAATTGGGTCAAATTTTCAGTGATAAACAGACAATATAACAGTGGAAGAACTAATTCTTGTTGATTTTAGTTTCTAGAAAACAGTAAAGTCTTGATTTAATTGCTAAAGTGTAATAAATCTCTCCCTTCCTTTTGAAAATGAAGTTACGGAGTTAATGGCCATGAGGACTCCAGTCATCTGTTTCTGCACTTATCTTTGTACAACAAATACAGCTGTAATACCAGTTTTGTCGGCTAAACACTTTAATTCTGACATAGTCTTTTGTGAATGACGTGGTAGTTACTCTAATGACTTCTGGAAATGGTCAGTAAGGTTGTAGGTATCAGTGGTTTGTCCACTGAAGTCCAGGTGGACTGGAAGGAAGTAAAGTTCTTTCTGCTAGGATTTTTTTCTTGGAGAGTAACAAATGGCTATACAGGGATTTGGAGGGTAGCCCAGCATGGTTTAGGTTTAGGCTGGTGACATGGAGGTGAAAGGCTTCCCTGCTACCATTATGCTGAGCCTCTTGCACTGGCTTTTGGTGTGGAGGCTTGATGAGTTGTTTCGGAGGAACTGTCTTATGTTGGTGGGCATAGAGGTGGTTTGAATATCAGACTGTGTAACTCTAATTGTTAGCTGTGCTGCCACTCTGTCTCAGATACATTTGTCTTTAAATAGATGGATACTGGCAGTTTTCAGTGTTTCTCAACCCTTTTTAATAGTAATATCCATATTGTAGAATATTGAGAAATTTCTTTTTCAGACATGCTTTGAATGAACATTTTTTTTTAATAGCCCTAAGATGTCATATTCTCTTTAAATTGTTCACTTTGCTTATACGTTTTTCCTTATTATATTAGTCTAAAATGTAGTTAGCTGATTATATTAGTCTAAAATGAGAGTTAGTGCAGTGTGTAGTCCCACACAAGAAGTCCTGGGCAAAACGGGAAGACGGTGAGTATTTGCTGTGAGGAATGTCCATATCCTTTTTTAGCTACAGGAATTGTAAAAGTTGCTATGCGTGCATTGGAAAAGGTGGCACTTTCATGGGCTTGTAAGTGTTAAAGAAAAAATTTCCTACTGTTGGCTATATACATGTTCCCAGGAACCAGTTGTGGTTTCCAATTCCATGTCAATTGGAAACATAAGAGAGCAGCATGGACCCATAACTGTTTACAATTGTGATACAAAATGTTTGTTTAAAAATGCAGTTCATTTGTATGAAACAAGATGGTTTCTTTTAGTCTTCTGTATTTTTAGTATGCTCATTGCCTTGATGTTAGGATGCTAGATTGCTAGCTGACATTTGAAAAGCAATGTGCACCTCTAGGTATTTCTAGTAATATATGTAATATTGTCTCTTAGAGTTCTGGTGTGTAGATAATTATTTTACATAAATAACAATTTCAATTCCAGCTACTCAAAATTTTGAGTTCTGATTGATAACATATATCTTCCTGTGATTACGGTCTCTGTTTCAAATTTTGCTGCTTAAATTGTTTTAAATTGTTCTTTTTTCTTGTAAGAGCAAACCACCTGCGATCTATTTTCTGTCTAAAGTTTTAGTTTACATTTTCAGTTGGACTTGTCTGCTTTTTGTTCATGATTCATGTTTTTTTCTTTCTGCAAAACATGGACTTAACTTTGAGCCTTCAAATAGTCCTGTAAAGGAAATGTGAATGTTTTCTCACATCATGAAATAAAGTTCATTTGACAGATCTTTTTTCAGACTTCTGCTTTTCTTAGTTCCCTATAAATTATAAGGAATGAGTTTTAGCTTACTAGAAGAGTGCCTTTGTTGCTATTGCTAATTGTATTGCAACTCACTTCACTAACATTTCTAAATGATTTTCTTATAGCAAAATGATGGCTTTCGAACTTTATCATTGTCCGGGCATGTTGGTTTTAGTAGTTTACCCGATCAATTGGTTAAAAAATCCATCAAGCAGGGCTTCTGCTTCAACATTCTTTGCATTGGTAAGTAGTGTCTGGTGGTTTAAGGCTTTAACTGTATACCCATCCTTAGGAAGTGACTGAGATTTAAATCCAGTTGCCATGTTAAACTCTTCAACGTTAAACATGAACTATGATTCCACTACTCCCCCCAGCTTTCCTTATTTGTATCCATCCTTTGTTTTTCTATTTAGCATTTTCATAAACCATATGAAGACCGAAAATGTTGTAAATGGATGCTACATATTTATTGATTTATGGGATAAACTCTTTTGAGTAAGCTGGGCTATGCTCTGTTTTTACTGTAACAAAGAGCTTCAGATAAAAGAATCCCAAGTTTCCGAGGTGGTGTTACTGAAGTATTTCTATGCTTATCAAATGTTTGCTCTAGTATTTTAACCTTATTCATAAAACCCCTGTGTTGAACCCCATGGTTTCACAGATAGTTACGTAGCTTCTTCAAATCTGTAGGAAATTAGTTCACACTGTTAAAGAAACCAAAGTGTCAAGAGACTGTTCTGCTTACTACTCATTAGCAGGTAACTCCTATCTGTAGGATGAAGACAGTAACTGAAAGATATTTAGTGTTCATTATGAAAAAGGGTTGTAGGCAACTATTTTGCATGGAGAAATCAGTTGACAAGTTTTTGTGTAAATGTGTTGAGCTGCTGTGATACCACTCTTTATGCCTAGTAGGTATTTATTTGATGTGCAAAATGTCTTCCCCAACCCTTCTGTTTAACTTTAGGGGAAACTGGAAGTGGGAAATCATCTTTGATGAACAGTTTGTTTAACACCAATTTTGATGACCCCGAGTCAACGCATTTTCTGCCAAGTGTACAACTTAGAGCGCAGACTTATGAACTCCGGGAAAGTAATGTTCTTTTGAAGCTGACCATTGTAAATACAGTGGGATTTGGTGACCAGATAAACAGAGAAGACAGGTAAGTGCCCTCTTGTTGCAATGGTAAGACCACAGAAGTTTTGGTCTTCAATTCCACGTTGATTTTTCTTTGGGCTTGTAAATATTTATCTTACATATATTCTGAATATTTGGTTAACTATTTTCTCTGTGTACCAAAGTAAACATGTTTTTCTTCTTGTCTAGGAAATTATTTGAGAAATCAGATGAGTTCTGCCTCTTTCTTTATGATATAATCTTTTATACATATGTGTAAATAAAATGTGCAATAGTGACTAGAGTTTCTTTTGGGGTGAAGGAAAGCAGGGAGAAGGTCAACAGAAGACTTTTTAAACAACCAAACAGGTTATAAGGTAGTGTAGGTTATATAGGTTAGATCTATAGGTTTTTTAACGGTTTGACTGGAACATATTGAAGACCTTAAACTGAAAGCAACATCACGTGGATACTTGAAGGCCTTTGGTTTTTGTGTTGGACAGCTTAATCAGAAGGTGTAGAGGTACCAAGCTAGTGTCTTTCAGAACTTTTTTCGAGCCTCTGCTTTTATGAATCGAAGATTTAAAAACGTTGAACTGTCTCTCAGCAGACTTTGTTTCTTTCACCTTAATTGTAAATAATTCTAGCAAGCTTTTGTGCTATATGAGTGCCTAAATGGTGGTAGTTATAAGTGAAGGTTAGAGAGTCGCGTTAAGATTATCGTGAGAGCTGTGGTTTATGGTATGTCTGGAAAATAGCTACTGCTTGTGACTTGGATGAATGAGATGCAAGTAGATATTAGTATAGATATTAGAGCTTTTGGTGCGGTATAGGTCCTTTTAGTTTTGTATGTAACAACTACTTCTGAAGTTTGATAGCATTGATCAGGTTTATAAACTTTGTAGCAGCAGAAATGTAAGGGCATGCTGCTTGTACATCTAGCAACGCTTTCTTTTAGAAAACAGATTATAATCTCATTTTAAGTAGGGTAAAGCATACTTAAACTGTACATATGGCAAATCATATTTGCATTCTTCTCTTACATTCTTCCTTTTCAATTTTTGTCTATTGTTTAAGAGCTCTCATGTACAGTACTTCATCTTCAGAAGATAAAGAAGTCCTATTTCTTGGTACTGGTAATTGCATGTTCTTTCTTTTCTTGTCTTGTATCTAAGAGTATCTTTTACCTTCCTTGCATCTAAGAGTTCTGCAGTTTCACAGCTTGATGGCAAAGATTTATCAAACATCACTTGCGAAGATCGGTTATAATCAGAACTTAACTTTATGTAGCTTTTTTCACCAATAGCAGCTAGGAAATGTTTTATCTGTGTTAGGTGCACGTTTCTTTTTTGAGTAGTCTTTCAGAAATTAAGATTACTCTGTACATTTAATTTTCCGCTGTACTGGGTAGATACTTGAGCAGCCTTTTGACATGTAAAGCAAAAATTCACAAAACAATGCAAGAGGGATTCCTTTCTTAGTCTGACTCTGTTTAGGAGTAGCTAATCTCTGGCTGTTAAATTTTATTTCTTACAGCTATCAGCCAATAGTGGATTATATAGATGCACAATTTGAAGCCTATCTCCAGGAAGAACTGAAAATTAAACGTTCTTTATTTAGCTACCATGATACTCGCATCCACGTCTGCCTCTATTTCATTTCACCTACAGGCCATTCCCTAAAAACCCTAGATTTGTTAACCATGAAAAGCCTAGACAGCAAGGTAAGACTTTGAAACAGTTCTAAGAATTTGCCTTATTTTCTGAAGCACCTTGCAGCTTTTAGATCCTCTACCACCTTTCAGTTCTATATCCATGTGTTTTGTTTGGGATGTATTCTGGTACTGGTATACCTTAGGTTCCGAATAAATTTCTTCCACAAGTAGCTTGCAGTTCGTCAGCTGTTTATTTAGAAATCAAAAGGAGACAGAGAGACATTTGGCAAGAACATTGGAAAAAGAAGCACAATGAAAAAATAGAAAAAAAGAAATGGAACCAAAGCAACTCTACTTTTAACAAACTGTTAACATCTTTTTGTGATTGGATAGGGTACCCTCCATAAGTGCTTTAGCAGTTCTAATTAAGATGGTTTCTAGTTTGCTATCAAGTTTTTAGAACTGCTGGAAAGCTGGCTTATGAAAAGCTTTGCAGCACTGTGAAGATCTTTGTTACAGATAACTGAAGAGGCAAGTGCCATGAACAGGGCACCCTGCCAGCACGGCTTTTTCTAAGACAGGCTGCATTAGTGTTTTAAATGTCACATCTGGGTTTGCTTTGAAAGCTTTAAAATAGCAGTTTCTAGTGTGATTGCTTGCACTTTCTAGATTCTTAACCTTCTTCCTGTAATGGGAAGAAGCTGGATGAAGCTTAAACGTTTAATCCATTTTAAGAAACTTTACATCATTTGGGTTTAATGTAAGAAATTTGAAAACTTAAATGTGTTTGCTGTTCCTCTAGCCCTTTCCTTTGTGCTTTACTAGAGCCTTTCCTGCTAAATTTTCTTTCTGCATTTTCTTGGGTTTGTGACGTTTCTTCAAGATAACAAGGATCAAATCAGCTGTAAGTTCCACGTCTGTGACTGATGAGCACATTCAGTATTTTTAAAATTTTATTTCTGGTGTACTTTATGTTTTGAATTTTCTCAATAGCACAGAGTGAATGAGGGGGCAAGGTATCGTGGGACAAAGGTAGGGGAGACCAGGGTCACTTTTTTGGTTACGGTGTTGGTTTATGCCAGATTAAAATATTCTGTAATACACACTGATAACTAAAGAGTCTTGATACTAGGGAATGGGACAGTTTCATGGAGCATATTGTGCTCCTCTGAGTTTTGAAGTTTGAGGTTGTGCTAAACCACAAAAATACTTGTTTTCTAGGTTGTGCCCTCTCTTTACTTAACTACCTTTAAAACAGTGTTTCTTCCAAAAGGAAAGAAAATAGATCCACAAGTTCTAGCATCCTGAGAAAATATTTTTCTGTCAGGATAAAATGAGAGTAATTCTACTTTGGGGGATTTTAGCTTCTAACTAGCTACTCTAAATATTTTTGGTTCTGCTTTGGCTCAGAGAGAACATGACCAGCATGTAACTTTGTTGTTTTATCCACTTGCAATGGATTCTGCTTTCTGATCTTACCACAGAAATACACGTATACACACAAAAAAGTATAGACTTTAACTGCAGTTTGGTTTCTGTCTCATTGTGGTGTTTGTGATGCTTTTAGCACTGCATGCTTCTAGTGGCAATTCAGAACTTGGGATTTCCCAGGGTGTGGAATTCCCTGGGTGTCTTTGGTGGCTACAGGATTCCTCAAAGAGAAGGTGATACAGCAACACGCGTACATCGAGTATATAAATCTATGTCAAAACTTGTCTTCAGTTTCTTCCTAAATCCACCACAGTGTAAAACTGTTGTGCTTTTGTTATGGCCTGCTTGGTACAAAACAAGACCAGATTACACAGCTCAGAGGTAAAGAGGATTCTTGCAATAGGATGCATTCATCCTGTACTCTCTAATGCTGAGAGAAAAACAACAGACGTATCTGTGGGCAATTCATTTTTCTCTATTGCATATAATTTTGATGACTAGCTAAGAATTTGGCCTGTAGCTTTTAGACATTGGAAAGTCCTGTAGTTTTGCTTAGCACTGAATCACTGCAGACCAGCCAGGTTTCATTCAGCAGATTAAGGGAATCTTCTTCTGTATGATTTCTTGCTGGGAATGAGGGATTATTCAATTTATACATCTGTATTTTTAAGTAATTCTTGCAGAATTATATACAGATTATTGTTAACCCAGGAGATTACATGAGTGTACCTTGTGGGGTTTGAGTTTGGTTTTTTTCTCCTTCAAACGAGTATTTGGACATTTTTTTATTGATTCATAGAGATACACTTAAATCAGCCTGCAAGATATCAACCAATAGTAATTTCAAGTATATGTATTTTTTCCTTCTCTGTAACGTAAAGGAGCAACAGATGTTTTGACATTAATGTGTTACATGAAGATCTTAATTTAGAGTAATAGCATGTTTTCTAATGGGGGGGCAGGCATTTCAGATAGAAGGATGATCAGATGGCTGAATTTGGTGCTAGCAAACAGAGAAGTAATGTGCACAGATAAAGTTTATCCTGGTGACTTTATATGGTCATTCTGCATTGCTGTTGAATGAGGCTGCTTCTTCCCATTGTGCACGCCTAAGTGTTTTGGGCAGCCAGTTCTCAGGATGAGGGAACGGATTCAGTTTGAAAGATAAGGATTTTTGCTTGGTTAGGGAACTGATGAAGCTGAAAAGTAATCTTGTCTCCTTGGACAGCTGCACAGATTTTAGTTCTACCTGGCAATGAGCAGCTGCAGGGAAGGGGAAGGGCAGGACTGTTGGTTTTATTGCAAGTGTAGACTTTTTGTGTGGAGTTAAAGTGATTCTGCATCAATGGCCTATAGCTTTGTAGCAAAATTCAGTTTTGTAGTTGTTGAGAGCTGTAGCTGAGGAGGAGACTGGAAGGGCATTAGTTGGTTTCCGAGTGAGTAGTACTCATAGGAGGGAACAGTCGGACTTGGGGCACATCTATATGTGATACAAATCAATACAATTTAAGTCTCTTGTTAATACAAATGCATGTGCCTTCACTTAATGTTATTCTTGCATGAAAATTACTGAGATACTCGTTTTCAAATAAACCTTAGAAGCTGCAGTCAGAAATTAATTTTGTTTAACAGTTAAACAAAGATAACTTCTTTGTTGTTGTTGCTTATCTAAAACCAGAGTAGTATTGCTTTTAAATATTAATATAATGGTTGTGATTTAACATCGATGTTGATAGTTGTAATAACAGTTTCTGTCAATTTTGCATTTCCTTTGTTGCTGGTCTCCTCAGTGGTCTTTCTCTGCTATTCATTATCTAAGAAATTCCTCATTAACTGGTACTTGAAAAACTTTTATGTTGAAAAGACAAGAGTAAAGGTTAATTTAATTCTGAGGACTCCGTGTCAATCTATTAATTTTAAAGGAGTATATTAAATAACCTGTTGTTATTTTGTTTAAGTGATGCCAGTGAATGTATTTTTTATGGTTTGTGAAGCTTTGATATCGGTTGATGGAAAAGTTTGGACTGTGAAGGAAGTTTTAAAAAGCTTATCACAAAACAAATTAATTTATAAAAGATGGCACCTCAAAATTCTCACACATTTCATATAATTTCTGTCATTAATAGGTGAACATTATACCAATTATAGGCAAAGCAGATGGCATTTCTAAAACTGAACTACAGAATTTCAAGAACAAAATAATGTGTGAATTAGTTAGTAATGGCGTCCACATATACCAGTTTCCAACTGATGATGAAACCGTTTCTGAAATTAATACCATCATGAATGTAAGTAAATTACAAAACCATTGATATTTCAGTACTAAAGCATCACTCTCTAATGCCAATTCATGCCTGTTCTTTCACCTTTATCTTGAGGCTTATAGATTTGTATGTTTTGTTTGTTTGTTTATTTTTCTCTCTCCTTAAAAAGATCATATGTTTTGTTTTTTTCCCTACTTCCAAACCTTTCTGTCCCTCTGCTGTTGATACTACTTGTTTCAGGAGGCTTTTTCTTTTCTGGCTCAGAGACTGAAAAGAGATTCTCAGTCATAAATAGTTTGTCTAATTTCTGGATAAATCTTTTATAATTACTAACATAGATGGACAGATTGACTTTGCTCTTCTCCTCAGCAAATACTACCTCACATCTGTTAGGGAAGATAATAAAATGTTTCATTTCTCCAATTTTCTTTTGTCTTTATGACAGCAAATCTTCCATCTACTTTTTCCTTTTATTTAGTACTTTCATTTGCAATTAGAACAGATTTTCTTCGGGGATTAAAAAGTCAGATATAATTCTGGCTTTTTTACTATTGTCCCTTCAGATCCTCCCAGGAGTATCTGACAGCTTCAGCTAAGCTTGTGAAGCTAGATGTCTTTGCTTTGAGCATGTATTTTGCTGTTCATGTGCATATGTTTGTAGATGCACATGAACGTATGTTTGCATGTGCTGGGGTTTTAGACTAGGGAGGAGGAGCTAGTATGCTAAAGTGTATGGCTCTGCAATCCCAACCTCTGTCAGTTGTGTCAGGGAGTGAGAGCGTGCTGGCTGTCATTCCATATCACATCCATCTGCTGTGGGGAAAGGTGGTGGTCTGTTACTTACCCCTTTCACACTCTGCTCATGATTTATCATAGAATCACAGAATGGTTTGGGTTGGACGGGACTTTAAAGATCATCTAGTTCCAACGCCCCTGCTGTGGGCAGGGATGCCTTCCACTAGACCAGGTTGTGCAAAGCCCCAGCCAACCTGGCCTTAAACACTTCCAGCAATGGGGCAGCCACAACTCCTCTGAGCAACATATTTCAGTGTCTCACCACCCTCACAGTAAAGAATTTCTTCCTTATCTCTCACATAAGCCTACCCTCTTTCACTTTGAAACCATTACCCCTCATTCTATCACTACACTCCCTGATAGTCCCTCCCCATCTTTACTGTAGCCCCCTTTTAAGTACTGGAAGGCTATATAAGGTCTCCCAGTTAATGATTTTTTTTCTTTTTTTTGGTCAGTTGTTGTGGTTCAGCATGCAGACAGTCAGTACCCAGCCTCTACTTCTGGCCATTTGGCTGAGCCCACAGCAGTAACCATACCTTGGGTTCAAACCTGTGATCGTCTCATGACTGTTACTGAGGATATGAACTCTGAATGCAAATCAGAGGAATGTAGGCTAGAACAGCTTTCTCTTTACTGCTGATGCTCTTCCTAATGCAGCTGAGGATGTAGTCAGCCACCTTTGCCACTGGGGCAAACCAGATGAATCAGGTCCAACCTGTTGTCCACCAGGAACCCTGTGTCGTCTTCTGTCTTTTCCAGACAGTTGGCCCCCAGCATGTGCTGGAGCGTGGGGTTATTCCTCCTGCTGTTCAGGACTTGGCATTACTTTCATTTGAACTTCATGAGATTCCTGTTGGTCCATTTCTCCAGCCTGTCACAGTTCCTCTGAATTGGCAGCACACCCATCTAGGTCTATCAACCACTCCTCCCAGTTTTGTTACTGTAGCTTGACTGTTGTTGTCAGTAGTTTGACTAGCTACTGATCTCTTCAAAGTGTTCTTTGGTTTGAAACTGCCGGTTGGCTTTTCCTGAAGTGGTGGTTTTTCCCCCTAATTTGTTTGTGGAGTGTTTGCTTTTCAGTTCTGACATAAGGATGCTGAGATAAGCCTGTATTGGTGTGGCTCTTACAGGGACATTTGCCCTTTGCTGTAGTAGGAAGTACAAAAGAGGTGAAAATTGGAAACAAAACAGTGAGAGGTCGTCAGTACCCTTGGGGCATTGTACAAGGTAAGTGAGTTCTCAAAGGTATTTTTATGAGATTTTTTTTGTTGTGGTTGAAGTGTAAAATTCGCCAATAGTAAAAGGAGCTGATATTATCCACTGGTGCCATATTGATTGACAGTTGAAGGAGTTTAGCGGTTAATACTTGAGGTGTGTGCTAACTGGTAGTTTCATCAGCACTGACGCGTCCCTGGAATCAAGCTATGAGATAGTGTAGGTAACATTTGAGTAGGTTAGTGTGGTGTCAGTGCCTCTAGTACTACCAAATGTCAAGGTTTTATGATTGTCAGTAGAGGGAAAAAAAGAGAAATTTTTTTTTCCCACTTGAATAGGAAGTCACGGTGTGTTGGAACATGTTCACCAGTACTTACAGTGCTTCACTCTGTGTATTAGAAATTACAAGGAAGTATAAGAGGCATACTAGACAACGACATACCTTTTCCTGGAAGTAGAATTGGTACACAAAATAAGTGAATCTCAGTGCTGTTTAAAATAGTTTGACGATTTTTCTACTTGTGCATAATAATAAAATCTTCCTTTTTTAGTGGAAAATGAGAACCACTGTGACTTTGTAAAGCTTCGCAATATGCTTATTTGCACAAATATGGAAGACTTAAGAGAGCAGACTCATGCACGACATTATGAATTGTACAGACGCTGCAGACTGGAAGAGATGGGCTTCAGAGACGTTGGCCCTCAGAACAAACCGATCAGGTAAGGGACTTCATGTGCAGCACTTGCTTTCAGCATCCATTCACTTCACACTTGACTGTATTTACCCAATACAGAGCAGGGTTCATACATAGAATAGGTTTTCTAAGAGGGAAAGAATTGTGGTTTTTTTTTTAAATCATAGTTAGTGTGTAGTTGTTCATTCAGTTATCTTCACAGAGGAGTATGTGGGATTGTATGAGCATTGCTTTTAAAGGCGTACAAGCTAGTTCTATTTCTGAAATCTTTCTCTTTTAGAATAAACCTGGAGATTTTCATTTTTGTCATGGAGAATGTAAATTTTCTTCAGGTACATGCATTTTATGCCTTTTAAATTATTTTTGTTATATAGTAACATGCTGGTTTACTTTCTATCTTAATAATTTCTGATTCTGAACAGTGGTTTGGTTGGACTCAAAGTTCAGAAGGAACTGAAGCAAAAACTTCTACGAAGTCAGTGGTTACACTGTTGGCTTCCTACATGATCTGCCATAATAACAGATGTCTAGCCTTTTCAGGTCAAGAAATCTTGTTAGACTGTAGGAAGTTAATAGAGAATTCCAAAGGGAAGTTAAGCAGAGGGTTGGAGATACTTGGTTGTTTCAGGAGGTATTTACAATTTCTATATCCAGTTTGTTTAATCTTTTGTTTCCGATTCTATCATCTCCCTCTCCCTTTTCCAGCTTCCTTTGGTCATTTTATCCATGGGACTGTCTTTTGTAAGTGGTTAGAATCCTGATGAGGAAGAACTGATGCTTCAGGAGTAGTTCAAGCCTTCATGGTGTAGCGAAGTGCTATTATTGCAAAGTCATGATGGGAAATACCAACTTAAACCAGACAAGAAAATAAAATATGACTTTGCATTAAAAACAGTTTCTAGTGCTTCGAAGCAACTGGTTTGCTTACTTCTTTTACTTAGTGATCAGACTGTCTTTACCCATTCTGTTCTGGTGAAAATAAATGACTCTTAAATGGCTTCCCTCCAAATAGTTGCTTTTAGTGGCTTAAATTCTTTGCTTTCACCTGTAGGTTGCACAGAAGTTCTAAGGCAATTGCAGTTACTGTAACTCATAGAGTATCGATGGAGCAGCATGTCTTTTACTTGGATTAAGTCCAATTTATATATTGTTCAATCCATATTAATTAAGTAAGACTAATGTGGCCAAGGAAGATGCTGGATGTGGTCTCTTCTTATCTGAAGTCTTAATGTCAATGCATATTTAAAGATCAGTTAATTTAGGTGATCTTGAGCTGATCTTGACCCTCAGTAGTATCTTGTAATTTCTCTTGGCTTAACAAGAAAGGAATAAATCCTTTTCATAAACAGAGACCTAAAGGTGAGTGAGGTTTAAAACAAACTGAAACTGACCATAAAATATTTATTTGGTTTAGGTTTAAGTTTACGAACATAGACTAACAGCTGGTATCTTGTTATCTTGTCTACGGAAAGCCTTTTTTTAGAGATTTTCTCATGGCAATATTGACTGCAGTACCTTTGGCTTTTTTGAACTTGAATTTCACAATGTACAGACACCTCAAGATAAGTTACAAAAATTATAATCTACAAAAATTATAATCTACAGAACGGTTTTCTTCCACAAACACAAGTATTGTCTTTGTAAAACCCCGAAACCGTTTGTATTTTACTAATGGTAGAAAGAGGCAGGTTTGTATCAGAATGTCGTATTTTACGCTTCAGCAGCTGGTTTAGAAATGAATTGGTTTGTGGAGATACAGAAAAGCTAACTTCCCTCTGGTGTGTAGTTTTTATGTATGGCCCACTAAATGTCAGTTTATTGAGAGCTTTGTGGCAAGACAATACACTTAATAATTAGTTTTGGTGAATCACATCTAATGAAAATGTCATTGTTTTGGAAGGATGAGAATAGGTATTCCATAAGAATCTAGAAAAATTAACTTTCTCCCATATTTACTGTGACAGGAAGAGAAAAGTAGGACTGGATCTAGGATGCGTGGTTGTCCCTCAGTTATGTGGCATAGCGAATGACACTAAGGTCTGAAAGAGAAGGCGTTTGGTCTTTTGGGGGAGACATTTTATGAAACCATAAAAAGGGAAGGGAGTTTAGAGGATCTGTATGTAGTGTAATTAGCAGACTAACGTAGCCTTACCCATAAGGTGTTTAGTGAAGCTACTGAGAAAAAGATAAAAGATATCATCCTCAGCGGTGTGATAGAAAACTTTTCTTTCCATAGAGGAAGTTCAGTGCTTCACAGTTTGGTGACTTGTAAATTTAAATATGTTTCAAAATAGGGACTATCCTGTTCTTCTAGGCAAAAATGTGTTATTAAATTGTCATCCTCTTTGTCCTTAAGGATATTTACAATATACACACATGGATTCTAAGAGCTGTAGTTATAAAGTATAGTTAATATTGCATAGCAGTATATGACTGATGATTAGAATTTTATGCTACTTGTGTAAATAATGATCAAAATGCATATTGAGAAGTCATATTTTGTGTCTGTGATATAACTGTCTACATTCTAAATTTGGTAATCTGAATTGGGTAATTTTATGTAAATTTAGAAAATTTCTGCTGGAATAAATTTCTGCTTGAATAATTTTGCTGCACTGGGGTTTGTAGCATTTCAACATTAGCATGTGACTAGCTAACATGCCTTGCCCTTTGGCATGTGAAAAAGCTGCCTGTGAAGTTCCTGTACCACTCTCTTGGATTTAAAAGTACAACAGTAGTTTATTCATCCAAAACTGTATGCCACTGCAAAGCAAAACCAGTAATTCTTGGATTTTCAGCTACCTTGTAAGATAGGTTGTGGGCAGACATCTGTAAATGCTTTCACTCCACATTGGCAAGCTTTATTATATTATGGGAGACATGGAAAGAGATGGTTTCAGCACACAATGAAAAAATACATTTGCTTCTTTATTACTAGGTGCGAGGAGGGAAAATAAAGGTAGTAGTCGTCTGAAGTAACTGCCTTCTGCACACTTTTAAAAATACCTATTCCCTAATCCTCTGTCTTCTGTGAATTTGTGTCATAATAACTTTTAAATTTGTTTATTTGGAATGGCATTCTAAGAATTAACTTTTTCATTAACCAGATTTCCAGGGAAAATGAAGTTTACATGATCAGTCTGTTAGTCTCTGTCTTGTGAACCAACTCCCCATTTTCAAACTTCAGTAAAGGGCTGGATGCTTCCAGGGAGTTGCGTAATTATGGTTCTCACTGCAGGGAAAGCAGGAAGACCTCCACTCCTACCAGTTGTCGGCTAGCCAATGTGCATTTGTGGTCAGTAAATCATGACCTCTGACCGAAGTACTGTCTTTTGAAACTCTTGGGAGCTTGGCAGTACTGCAGTAGGATGAGAAGGTTGTGAGTGATTTGGAAGTAACTACGGGTACTACTTGTGAAAGATCCATGTGAGTACTCAAAATGAGTGAAGAATATGAAATGTGGAGGGACAATAATTGTATAGTTAAAAAGGTATAAGGATGTATCGGGCATTATAATAATAGAGATAATAGAAAATAAAATCATCCCCAGGAATTTGGACTATTAATTCTGCTGCTTTCAGGACACCTGATTTATACTGGCATTTTATCAAACCATTGGATAACAATAATTAGCATAACTTAAATTAAAGGGTAATTGGGAACTTACTTAATCTCATTCATATACCTTGCAAAAACAATATACAAAACTTTTTTTTATGAAAAAAAAGAGTTCAGTCTTGTAGTGGGATGTAATTCCAAGAGGTTATGAGAATTACAGTCACATATGTACTGTATCAGATTAGAATATAGCATGTGGTAAACCACTTTAAAAACAAAGAATCCACCATATGGTGCTTCAGGAAATAAATGGAATACCATCTAAGGCTAAACTTAGTCATAGAGGTAGAATTTGATTTCCAAGCCATGAAAAGCAGCCAATCAGGAATGGGCTTGGAAAGCCTGTTACAGCAAAATTTATGTAATTAAGTCAATGGATAGCAGAGTATTTGGGGGGATGGTTTATGCATCTGATGCAGTATCTGTTGGATGTAAAATCCAGGAAGTGCTTTTATTATCATTTTTTAATACCTAAAATTGAAATTTGCATTTCTTTGTTGTTGAAAAGTAAAGATAGACCTTTTCTTGTGTGGATGGTCTAGTCTTGCTTTTTTGATGGTCCAATTATGTCCATTAGGAACGTGAATTCCTAGTTTCAGGTCAGTCTCAGCAAGAGATAATTGCTGAGATGTTCCAAATGGAAAAATCTGGGCTAGCTGACAACAGAAATCTAGACATGAAGAGTGCTTCCAGCCAAACAAACTTCTAAATATATATGCATCTAGTAAGCTTACATGTTTGCAAGGAGGGAGAGGATTACTGCTGGTTTGAAGCTGGACCAATTTCCAGTCTAAGCTATGTTGCTGCTTTAGGGGACATTCTTCTTTTGAAAGAAGAAAACTAACAGGCAAGGGTCTGTTGGAAAAAAGCCGAAGAGTGATATTCAGGCTTTTATTCATGCCTGCATATTTGATTCTATGATGTTAACCATTCTCTTGTTTAGTTGGTTTTCTGTGCTCGTAATTACAATTTGTTCTTCATCATAATTGCGGTTAAAGTTAAGTTTCTCAATATGTGCGCAGTCCTGTATTCCATGCTTTATTCCTCCCTGAAACCAGGATATTCAGACCTTGTAGTTCTTGAGCAAAAACAGGTTTGTTTTTCGGGCTATTTTGAGGATGATGACAGAAAATCAGGATGGATTCAGTAATGTGAATAAGTTTACATGTAGATGAAGGTTAATATGAGTCCAGTTGTCTTTTCTAAGAAACGAAGCCTAATATCTGAAAGGCTATTAGACTTCTTCCTTAGGAAGTCTTTTGGGAATGGAATTCATCTGACCAACTGCAGACCTTTGCATTTGAGCAAAATGTTTTAATCTCCTTATGTTAAGACTGCACTGCATCCAAAATACCCGATTTTTGTGCCTCCACTGGGAAAATGGTAATTATTTAGATCTACCACATCCTTAGTGTTGTTTAATATCAACTTAGGTAGTTCACTGAGTCAAGGGACCATGCTAAAAATAACTACTAGTAGTTAATTTTTAAATTTTTCAGTTTTTCTCATATATCTTAATTGATGGTCAAATGCTATGCAAAAAGTTACAAGGGTAGTTTTCAAATTCAAAAGCTTTTTAAAATTTAAATGAACAAACTGTAAAATATGGTGTAAGTAACTATTGTTCAAAGCGCACAAACATTGTGTTTCACTGAGAGCTGAATTCACTTCGATCAGAGTCTTTATTTGTGAACATAACATGTTTGATTTACATCTTTATATTCAGGCTTCCATGTTCTAAGTCTTATGCAGATAGAAATAACTGCATGTCAGCAGAAAAGCAGGTGATAGTGCTGTTATGAGGTATGTAATGGAGTATTAGTAAGGTATAGACTTTCTTCACAATTCCTTCCATTCTTGCAAAAGAATCTGTTACTTAAATAATTATCTTTAGCATCTTAATTTTGCAAGTGATTTTGTACAGAGTATAAAATTCTAGAGGTCCAAACCAGAAGAATAAGAGAACCTGTGAGTTTGATTTTCATAATGTCCTGTATGAGAAGCAGTGAAACCAGTCTTCAGGTAAACTGAAAAGTGTTTTACTGTGAGCAATGGATGCAGTAATGTTGAGAGGGTTGGCTTAAGATCTGCTGAACTATTTTCCTTTCCACTCCAAACCTCCTAAAACCAAAGACTGTTTGGATCATTGTGTTGCTGATATGCCAAACACAGAAGAGGAAAGTTTGTTTTAATTTTGTCTTTGTGATTTCTGGAACAATTCAATCCAGGGGGAGGGGAGTGTTAAAAAATACACTTGTATTTCTCCTATTCCTTATACGTGTAATTTGATTAACTTTGAAGACACTGGATTTACTAAGTAATCTTTTATGAATTTCAAGACAAAATTGCTTTTACCTCATAGACTAACTTAGATTTGAGTCTAAAGTTGTCCACATAATAAAATGAAGGTGCAATTACAGCATGTTAGCTTAGTCTAGCACTTGCTCTAGCGGCTTTATTGCACCCAAAGGCAGCATGTTAGCTAGCAGAACTGACACCGAGCCCAGAATTGTGTAGAATGCGATTGCTAGCACTAGAAAAACCGGTGCTGTAGATTTGTTGTTATTACGTATGCTGTCTAAACTTAAAGGATGGTGTGAATTAATATACCTGTGTGAAAGCCATGCCCTCATTTCACATGGTGGATACAATTTCAGGATGACCTAAGTTACTTCACGGCTGATTAATAAACGCCACAAAAGCCAAACCCCAACAGGTTGTTCTGAATTTGTTTTGTTGCAATGTATTGCTCAAATAAGATAGAATAGGAAAAGTGCTTGACCTTGAGATCTTACAAACATCAGTGTGCAATTTCAAGACAATTCTTCTCTCTCTTTAGATTATATTTTGAATACAAATAAAAAACTTCAGGATTGGGAAACTGCCCAGTAATCCTAAATTTAAAAATAGAAGAGAGCTGTTTAAGCTTACTGTTGCTCTATATAATTGTTTTTAAATGTCCTTTTTGTGAGTCTTTCCATTTATAAACTGTTTTAATAGAACAGTACAAGATAAGATTTGAAAACTGGTACAAAAGTGTGTATGTGTATTAAAAATAGAAAGCAAATTTAAACATTTAATATACATATTTATTTTACATCAAATTGTAATTTTATTCAGGGTTGTATGTTTAAATAAAAATTCAGAAAGGTAAGATGCTTGCTTCTGTTTATGTTCGTTTATGATTCTTTTTATGTGGGGAGCTGTAGAAATTAGTATTTCAGATTAATATTAATTGTTTAAATAATGTTCCAGATTGTTAGTTTTCCACATTGAATAAAGCAGCGTGCTGGAGACTTGCTTACATTTTTGGACTTCAGTCTGCAGGAAGCCTATGAGGCAAAGAGACACGAGCTGTACCTTGAACTGCAAAGGAAAGAGGAGGAGATGAGACAACAGTTTGTGCAGAGAGTGAAGGAGAAAGAAGCGATGTTGAAAGAAGCAGAGCAGCAGGTAAGCGTGCCTGTCTTCAGTTTGTTTGCTGAGATTTGCAACAGTTAAGTTTGTAGCAGAATCACAACTAGTTCATATTTGTAATTTCCTAATACTTTGAGGGCAGTGATGCTTAAAATCAAAAGCCAATTGATTACACGAATTGATTGGATTAGCAAACAAGCAAACAAGAGCAGAAGTCTTATAAGGAGCAGCTGAGGAAACTGGTGGTGCTTAATCTGAGAAAAGGAGGCTGAAGGGAGACCGTATTGCTCTCTACAACTACCTGAAAGGAGGTTGAAGCGAGGTGGGTCAGTCTCTTCTCCCAAGTAACAGGAGATGGGACAGGAGGAAATGACCTCAAGTTGTGCTAGGGGAGATTTAGGTAGGATATTAGGGGAGATTTCTTAACAGAAATGGTTATCAAGCATTGGAACAGGCTGCCGAGGGAAGTGGTGGAGTCCCCATCCCTGGAAGTGTTTAAAGTATGTAGATGTGCTGCTCATGGACATGGTTTAGTGGTGGACTTGGCAGTGTTAGGTTAATGGTTGGACTCAATGATCTTAAGGGTCTTTTCCAACCTAAATAATTCTCTGATTCTATAAATAGCAGACATTTTTTGGAAAGAGAGAGCTTATGGTTTAAGGGCTTTGGTGCATAGCTGGTGCAAGTCAACAGAGTAGGAGGTGATACAGTGAAGTAAGAGAGCGATGAATATAATTGCACATTTCTTCATCCTCTCTAGCAGTATGCTGAGAAACATCAGTATGCCACTGGAGCACAGTAGGCGCTTTTCATGCATAGGTTGCTCTGTAAAAACCAAGATTTCAGGAGAAAATCACATGGATTTTTCAGCCCAAAAGAGTGGGTCATGTACGTTTTTATGACCTCCAGGTTCAGTTATTAAATATAAGCTCAACCCTCATGTTGAGGGGTTTCAAAATGTGGGGAAGCGTGGTTTAGCTATTCTTGTCTTGTTTTTAAAATCTCATCTATTCCCAGCTACATTAAGAATATTCGGATATGTGGATCATTTCTTGAATATGTTGTTGAAGTTTTAGTCCTGTCAAGCTGGACTGGCAAAACAGGATCTTCTCATCTACTTTCAGCCAGATGCTATCATGGTCGTGTGTATTTATATTCAAACATTGGTTTAATTGAAATTGGAAACCTGTGTTTGTTTACGTTCTTTTCTGTCCCTCAATCTCCCAGCAAAGATGATGGCAGTTTTTGCAAGGTGTTCAGGTGCACGTTTTAAATAAGAAGGCTTAATACTTGGTTTTCTAAATCTGTTAAGTCCCCCATGCTACTTGTGGAGGAAAAAAATCAGATCCAGTCCTCAGTGTGAGGCTATCCAACTGGAAGAGTACTTGGCCATGTTCAAAGTAGGTTCAGCTAGGTCTTACACAGTATTTGTGGACTCTTTGATGTTTTCCTTCTATGGTTTGTTTCAGGCAGTTTGTGAGCTCTTCATATTGCTATTGAATTATGGAGATTAGTTTTTCCAGTTCCTGGGAAAGTGATCATGCAGTCACTCCTAAAGAACGTCTGTCATATACTCTTGCTGCTTGTTCTCTGAGAAGCATGTGTGTGTATCTGGAAACTAAAGAAAAACTGGAATTGCTGTTGTACTTAAGATTGTTTTCACATCCTTCTTTTAGAGGAAACTTGTAATTGCAATGTGCAGCGTTACTACTCCCGAGACACACCATTGCTTAGGACCTTGCTGTTTCTACCCTGAATGTTTTTTTTTTGGCGTACCTGTTTTTGCAATGCATCTGGTTAAGTGTTGCAATGAAATAAACAAACGGGTAGGATACATATATACATACGTACCCATTTATAAAATCTGACATCTCCACTACGTAGAACAGGCATACTGTTAACATTTATAATCTTAGTTATTTCTTAGTTCCTTCTTTGCAAAAGATGGAAAGAAATCCCTGATTCCTATAGCAGTATAGCTGTACTTATATTATATGAGTTACACCAACACAGGTGGCTACAGAAGCAGTGTTCTAGGTGAGTTTGTGTGAGGGGAGATGGGAGGTGAGGAAGGGTGGAGTGAGGTACCCTTTGGTTATCATGTACAACTTCACAGTAAGTTTAAACTGGTCAAAATGCATCTGGAGAGTAGAATCCAGTAATACGTCAAAAGATCAATCAAAGAACAATTACTGCAGAAAAGCAGTTAACTTCTTGCAGCCCACAAGCAACTCCCCCAACCAGACTTATTGTGTGTGTACATATTAATATGTAAGTGTAATTAATATACATATTAAAATAATATATATATAAAAATACATACCTGTGTAACTAAAGAATGTATGATTTCTTACCCTCTTGGTTTTAGGGCAGTAGATTCTACTTGACAGATCCTGATTTAATCCTTCCGTTGGTAATCGTTTTCCCTCTAAAGGCCACCTAGTTTTTGATATAATAAAGATACAGTAAAACCTAGTAGGAAATCTAACATTCTCTTAATGCCTTCCATGGTTTCTTCCTGTACTTTGTGTGTAGTTGCCTGGCTTCCGTGAGAACAATGTGATATGAGTGATTATTTTTCTGAATTGCTGTTTTTTAGTCTTAACGCGTTTTGGGAAAGAACTGCAATTTCTTAATGACTTTTTAGCACAAGCTGAGGTAGGTTTTAATTGCAGAGGGGTTTTGTGTTGTGATATCACCACCTCGTGTTGCCAGCAGGAAATGCTATTTTTTTGTGCTTTAAACAGGTACAGACTAAATTTGAACATCATATGCTAATGCATCAAGAAGTGAAACTGCAATTAGAGAAAAACAAAAAAATTCTAGAGGATGAAATAGCTATGTTTTTTGAGAAGAAAGCGAATGCTGAATTACTGCAATCACAAGCACCTGTCTCTACTCCTGTTGTTAGTTTGAAGAGAGACAAGGACCGCAAAAAGTAAGTGCTGAGGCTAATTGACAGTCATTAATAAAAAAATTCTTCACATATCACTTGAATAATGCCAATTTCAGTCATCTATTAGAAAAGGTACAAAGACGCTCCTATTCTGTTATGTGATGAGACAACACAACTATGTGAAGTAGCCTTATGCTTGGGTTTACGTTTTGAGTAATTGCTGTATGTTCTGTGAGCACTCTTTCTTTTTTTTTTCTTCTTCCTTGAAGGAACAAAAGTTTTCAATTTGAACTCCTGTGCTTTGTTGTCAGAGATGAAGAAGTTGTGAATGTTCATGAACAGAGTGAGAGGGAGAAGTTAGAGAGGGAGAGAAATTCACTCAGGGAATTCCAGAAATAGTTTTTGATTGCAGCACTCAGGTTTTGAATGTAGGGTATGTTAGTTTTATGAAGCAGTCTGACTGATGCAGTCCCATAAGACTGGATGTGTCTTCCTAGTATAGATTTTTGAGAGGAGGAATTGATAAAATTTGCTGTAAAATTATACCAAGTGCAGAATACAATCTGATACACATTTCACTTTCTTCCCTTCCACCCACTTCTTTCTTTCTCCACTCCCAAAAGAAAAGCTCAAATAAATTGTGAGATTTCAGAAATGTATTAAAATGTAGTCTCCAGAATAACATGCCCAACTTTTTCATATATAAACATTGAGTTAAATGTTCATATATAGACATTAAATTAAATTGAATTAAATTTTTTTTCTCCTTCAAAACCAGAAGTCAACTTACCAATTTCCTATCCTGGTAGGTTACAACTTTACTGCAGATAATGTTTTGTTAATTAATATCCAACTGCAATTGAAAGCAGATTTTTTGGTACAGAAATTATTAATAACTGCTAGATTATGAAAAATTTTAGAAGCTGGATGGGTGCACATATTTTCACAAATATAATCAAGATAGCTTTGACATTTTGGGGCTGTATGCCAGCAGCCTGCTTGTGTTTTTGCCAAAATTTATTGCATTTCAAGTAATGTTACCAAATTCCTTTTCCTAGACTCCTTTTACCTATGAAATCAAGGAATTCTTGGTAACTGAAGTTATTATCTGAACTATTATGAGTAACTCTCAACTTAAGAAAAGTTTTAGATTTGTTTTCTCTGTTTTAGCTCTATTTCTTCAGAGCATGTTACAGATTATATGCCTGCTTTTGTTTTTCAGTTCCACCTTTACGTAATACTGACGATAGAAGAAACAAGAATGTCTTGTCAGGAAGCAGTGATTCACAGTGAGCTTTTGGAGGTATAGGAGTTGCAGTTTCTTACTAAAGGATTTGGAAAATATCTCTTGTTGTTGCATGCTGTGAAAGAATTTTGAAGTATGATCTGTACGCATGCGGTGCGGTGATTACTGTCATTGCCACCTTGGACTTTCTGTTAGGAGTCTGCCTTGATACACACTTGCCTTACATACGTGTGGCTTTCATTTTAAGTGCCTCGTACCAAAGAAAATGTCTCTGCAATAAACAGTTCTCTTCATAATATGAATTCACAAGTATTTGGTGAATATGTCCGCTATGACCTTTTTTTGAGAGTTATTTTCACATTGTATTGGTATATTAGTCTATTAAATATTATTTAATACAACTATTGACATAATCCAACCATCTACAGATTTTACTGACAGATTTTGTTTATGCATTTTTATGTAAAAGCACTGTCCTAAATTTCAGATGTGATCTTGCTAATCAGAATTTATTGAGAGATTTTTGCAGTGCTGCGCTGTTGCATGATACCATTGCATCTGACATTACTAATGTAATGTGGAAAGTACCTGTAACTTGTCGATGCTTGTGACTGTGGCGTTCAGTTAGAACGGAGGCTGAACTTTACGGAAAATATTAACTGCAAGAGCTTCAGGTTAAAACAAGTTTAAATAGTTTTTTATATTTTCAGTAGCCATTATAGCTAATGGGAAACCATAAGAGATGCAGTTCCTCTCAAGCTGTTTTGTGCAACTCTTTAAAAATGAAGTACCATCTTGATAGAAATAAAGTACATTGATTTTGCCTAAGTGTTTCTGTTGTTTTGCTTTGCATCTGTTTTAAATATCTGAAGTCATTTATTGATTGGAAAAGGTGATTTGTGTATATTGTGCCAGAAAGACAATATGACTTATGATATACTTGTCATATACCACTGTACTTATAGAATCACAGAGTATCTCAAGTGGGAAGGGACCCGTAAGGATCATTGAGTCCAGCTCCTTGAACTCTGACAGACTTGGTGCTGCGACCACTGCCCTGGGGAGCCTATTCCAGTGACTGACCTCACCTTCTATTTGACTTGTACAGTGATGCATTTTCCTTCAGTTCGGTAGCAATGGGAAGGAATATTTAAACCCTTCATTGACCAGGAAAGGGTCAAACTGATAATTCAGTCAGCTCCACAGGCAGAGCAGGCTGTAACATAGGAGAGAAGTGTTAAGAGGAGACACTTGTGTAGCCTGTGCACTCAGCCAGCATATAACTGATGCTTCTTTCAAGAGAAGAAATGGGCCAGGGCCAGGTCCTGTAATTGCTGTCTGATTGCTCCTTCCTGAGCAAAATGGGGCTTGATGAAAGACTGTATTTTCTGTTTGGCTTTGTACCATTGACTGGGCCATTTGCATCTGTTTGGTTAGAAGCAAGGGATAGATTCTTCTTAAAGGAGGTAACAGGGAAATGAAAATTAAAAAAAAAAAATTATCTTTTGAACTGACTAGTCGATTTGGAAATGTTACCAAGTGATCTTGAGCAGAATGTAATTACGACTGAGTGATGTGTACTGTCAGCACTGTTACCCCACGCGGGTTATCCCAGCCTCTGGTGTTAGCTCAAGCACAGCTCTTCGTGAGCGTTACAAATCTGCATCAAAAGGCAGGTTTAGCTGTCTACAGTGCGGCCACTGTGCTGAGGAAAAAGCCTGGGATGGTTAAGCACTGTTTGACCTAGATGACTCTGTGCTCTGCCATTACTGGAGGAAGTGCTGTGCTTTGATAGCTGGGAACCATGAATAGTACCGTACAGATACCTGTCTTGTTCAGAACGCGTTTATGTTCAGTTGCACATGTTGGCGCTGCAGGACGTGGCAGCAAAACAAAACTGGAACTGGCACCTGTGCAGGTTGTTGGAACAGGTGACAATTTAAAGGGAGTTTGTTCAGCTGTAGCACAAAATGACATAGCATACCATGAGAGAGCCCGTGGGGTTTTGTTTTTTTTTTTTTTTCCCTGATACTCATTTAAGCAGTGGAGAGTCATCTGTAAGTGTGGGAAATTCCATGGTTGTTTTGTTTAAGCTTGCATAAAGATGTCAGAGAAGCGCACAAGGACACGTCACAGCCTGACAGATGCAGTTCAAAGAATTATAGAGGAACAACTAACTTTTCTCCTGAAAGTGGAGAATTAATAGTGTTAGTAAATAAACTACAGTGAGGCATGTACATTTTTGTCTTAGCTATGTGTCTTTTAATGGAACACTTCAGGGAGGTTTATCCTGCAGTTGAAAAGATTTCAGGACCATTTATTAAAGTGTCTTGATTGTTATGGCGCCCTCTGCAAGTGCCTACTGCTAGGCTATGTATGGCCTTTACAAGCCTGAAGCCGCTACCTTTTTAGATCCTTTCCTTAGGGTACTTTTTATATATATTTTGTATATTTATTCTTAACTATATCTTTAAAATTAGTTTGCCACAAGAAGACACAGCCAGGATGCATAAGTGGTTTTATTTTAAATATCCTACTGCTGGCAGGATCACATTGCCTACGTATTTGGTGGCAGAAACAGATTTAGATTTGCATTGTGAAATTAGGTAGAGAATATTGTTGCGTTAAAGGTAGGAGTTTAACTTTTCCCTGCCAGAGCCCGAAAGGCTTGCACTGAAACAGTTTTGCACAGCCAAAAAAACCCCCCAAAAGTCTTTTTAAAGTGACAGATACAATGGATTCAGAATTGCTGTTGGTAGATGCACTCACTGCAATAGCAATAATAGCAATAATACGTAATAGTAACGCAGCAAAAAGAAAACGATCCTGGGTATTTTATCTGTATGGTGAAGGTGCAATTCTTACCAAGAAGGTGTCCCTGTCTTGGGGTGGAGGAAGAGGAGTACAGCCCATCAACCATCTCTGCTGGGTCTTCAGTCTTTCCCCCCAGTGAGATATTACCTCTCCTGGCTTTTTTGTACCCTAACTCTGCTTGTCTCTGCCTCTTGGGTGATATTTGACGTAATTTGGGTGGAGAGTTGAGTAACATGGTCATATGTTTAGCATGTACTGCTTTAGGCTCATTAGCCTGTTGAGGGACATGAATGTTGTCCCAATTTTCAGGAAGGGTAAGAAGGAAGACCCTGATAATTACAGGCCTGGTGGTCTCACTTCAGTGCCTGGTAGAATTACAGAGAAGTTTATTCTGGTAGTTATTGAAAAACACTTGAGAGACTACGCAGTCATTGGTCATAGCCAGTATGGGTTCACAAGGGGAAAATCCTGCTTAACTAATTTCCTTTTATGACAAGGTCAGCCATCTAGTTGACCAAGGGAAGCCAGTAGATGTCGTTGGTTGTTTTTTATTTTATTTTAGCAATTTTCTTTTAGCAAAGCTTTTGATACTGTCTCTCACAGTATACTTCTGGAGAAAACATTGAGCACCCAGCTAGACAAATTCACAATACGTTGGGTAAGCAATTGGCTGACAGGCTGGGTTCAAAGACCTGTAGTAAATGGAGTTACATCAGGCTGGCAGCCAGTCACCAGTGGGGTTCTCCAGGGCTCAGTTTTAGGGCCAGCGCTCTTTAATGTTTTTATAAATGATCTGGATGCAGGAATTGAATGTACATTAAGTAAGTTTGCCAATGATACTAAACTACAAAGAGCTATGGACTTCCTCGAGAACAGAGAGGCCTTAAACAGAGATCAGGATAGGCTAGAGAGCTGGACAATCACCAGCCATATGAAATTTAACCAAAGCAAGTGCTGGACTCTCCACCTGGATGGGGTAATCCTGGTTGTATGCACAAATGAGGGGTCAAGAGGCTGGAACACAGCCCCGCAGAAAGACATCTCGGGGTTTGGGTTGATGGCAACTTGAATGTGAGTCATTGGTGTGTCCTGGCAGCCAAAAGGGCCAACCATGTCCTGGGGTGCATCAAGCACAGCATAGCTGGCTGGTGGAGGGAGGTGGTTGGTTGTCCCATACTGCACTGTTGTGGCCCTACCTCAAGTACTGTGTGAAGTTCTGGGTGCCTCAATACAGGAAGGACATAAAACTATTAGAGTGTGTCCAGGAGCAGGTGACCAAAACGGTGAAAGGCGAGGAGCAGCTGAGGTCACTTGGTTAGTTAAGCTTGGAGAAGATGATGTTGAGGGTGACCTCATCACAGTCTACAACTTTCTCCAGGCGGGCAGCAGAGGGAGCAGTGCTGATCTCCTCTGAGGGCAAGCGATAGGACATGATTGAATGGAATGAAACTGTCAGAGGAGATTCAGATTGGACATTAGAAAAGGGTTCTTCAATGAAAGGGTGGTCGGTCACTGGAGCAGGTTCCTCAGGGAAATGGTCACAGCACCAAGCCTGTCAGAGTTCAAGAAGCATCTGGAGCACGCTCTTAGTCATATGGTTTAGATTGATCCTTATGGATCCCAACTGCATCTTATGGAAACATGAACCTCTTTTGTAACAGCAACGACATCATCTCTATATAGAAAGGAAAATAGTCAAAAAATAACTGATTTTTCAAGACCTTTGTGAAGACTTGTGTAATTCACATTCAGTGTGTCACTAAAAAAAGTAATTTAGTGTAATTCATAGACAGGTAAACTACCTAACTGAATTTTTATAAGGTACTGAGGCATCTACCTCTCCTTGTTTTCTTTACTTAATATGTTTGTTAAAATCCAGACCCGAGCATCGAGGCAGAAAAATGCTGATAGCTGGATATTTGCAGGATTTAAAACCAGAAAAAAAGGCTTCAACAAGATTTTCACTAGGGTGCGCTCGAAGAACATGGCTTTTGCTTTTGGGGAAAGGACTGGCACAGAGCAAAGGTGTCACTGACCTGAGCAACCCCTTCCAGTTGAACCTGCTTTTAACAGGGGGGGCTGGAGTGGGTGATCTTCAGAGGCCCCTTCCAACATCAGCAATTCTGTCATTCTGTAACTCATTTAGCATGAGCAATTTTTTTTTTTCCACAGAAGAGAATATTAGCCTATTTTCTGTAGGAACAAAGTTGTAAGCACAGGAGGCAATATAGAAGTAAGTGCAGCGAGAGCTCTGAGCTCATGGTTGATTATATCTGCTAGGACATTAAAATGCTGGAATCGGTCTTTATACTTTGAAAACTTCAGAATACATTTGCATCTTGTTCCGATCTTTTTAAAAGAATTCCCAGAAATGTGTGTGAAAATAGCGTATTTTTCTTGTTGGGAAATGCTATTGAAATGCGTCTGGGTGGTTTCTGGGTGATCATCCTGTGAGCCTTAAACTTTCTGAAAAAGAATATTATGGAACTGCACAAGTGTCTTTTGGCATCAGATCTTTAAGTACCTCTTTATTTTTGGGGTACCTGTACTTGGGATCCATAAGTGATAAGACTGTCTTGGCACTTGTATATATCACAGTTTGTTAGTGTAATTCTCATAAACAAGGAGTTCACCAAACTAATGGCAGAAATTTGCCTTTCTCTGGTTTTCATTCTAAGTATGTAGGATTTTTATATGTTCCTATTCATTTATACAAATCCATATTTTTTTATAAATATACATACATGGGGAGATGTATTCCACTCCTACCTGTCTAGATATGCGTATATGGATATATAGATCACTCACAGCAAGTGCCACAGCTGGCTAAAAGTGGTCCCCAGGCTGCACGATCCCTGATCAATTCAAGAGACTATTTCAGTGCTTCACACATGGTCTTGATGCCTGCTGACAGTTTCTACACTCTCTTGTCCTGGGAATAGGAAATCTTTACTACCCCATTAGTCTGCATACTTTTGGTAGGGTTGGTACTTCCCACTGGGAAGAGACTTCGAGGTAGAGCTCTCAGCACTTATAAGGTTTTACTCCTCTGTCCTCACAGGGTGGAAATGTGGAGCTAGTCCTTCCTGCTCAGGACGATGTTAACTCCTTCACCCAAAGCTTAGAAAAGGCAGAGACCCTGGTAGTCATCACCTGTTTGGAGGGAAGAGAAAATGATTAGCATGTTTGAAAGAGGATAAAAGGGTGCTGGTATGTGCATAGCCTTTTTGGGCTAGGTTTTTCATGGCTTCTACTTAGACCTATTTTGTTAAGATGGTGGTTCTGTGGTTAGTTTTGGCAAAACCAAAACCAAACCACCCCAGAGGCAGGGTTCTATTCTCCCTCACGCTGGCAGTGTGAAGATGCTTGGTCCTTTTAGTGAAACATGATGATCGCGGTGCATTTTGGCAGAACCAGTTGAGCTGTCTGATGGGGTCTGCAAGCAGCCAGAGACACGAGACATGCAGAGCTCTGTTGCCACCTTTTCTCTAACATTTATTAGCCTCTGATCACACGGTTAAAGACTAATTTGACTTGCAAGTTCCAGTGAGAAATTCTTACTACCTGCCATCTAGAAACAGCAGGCAATGCTGATGCACTGTGCAGAGGAATACAAAATACCGGTGCTGTTTTATGACTGTGTTCAAAGTAGATGGAAGACGTCCAAGCTTTGCCCAAGGTCAAATCATTCTGTACCCCTAATAATTTAAAACATGCAAATGCACAATGCAACTACCTATATGTAAGAAATAATTTGTCTATCCTGATGGAGTTTGAGATTGGTGTGTGTGTTTTTTCTACAAAGTTACAGGAATTTTTTTGCTCATGTTAGCTTCTCAAGGGAAAAAAATCTCTTAGGCAAGTTAAAGCATCTTCTGACTGTGTCTCAATCTTCAATGTATTAATTCTCACAAAATATATTAAGAAGTGGGAACATACTGCTTATATTCGCAGTTGGAAAATGAGATCCACAGTGGGTAGGGCTGGGATTTTTAAGCATAATTAGATTTTTTTTTTTTTACTTTGTACCCACTCAGCGAAAATGAACCATGAAAGTAAACCCACCATAGCCTTTAATAAGTAGTTACAGTCACACAGGAAGTCTGTGACGGACTAGGTACTTGGGCTGACATCCTTTGCTGGTACTAAGTGCAGGTCTGTGCTCCCCAAACTTGTACATAGTTCTCAAACCTGCTGTTGTTTTGGTTGATATATAAAACAGAGGAGCTTTTGTAGAGGGTGATATTTGTAAGGAGGAGGAGGATACAATCTGGCTTCTGACTGCTTTGGGTTAGGTTTGCATGATACCTTTGTCTCCCCAAAGCCAGAATTTAAATGCCTTGTGCTGTTGCTTCTAATTCCCGAGTCAGTTAGGTTTTAGAGAGGTACTCCTGTGCACGTCTAATGCTTCCAAAACCATACTGGGCTTCCTGAAGCAACATGATGCGTGATAAGAAGCTGAAGTGTCTGTGAGTGTATCCTCATCAGAGGAGAGACTTCCTCACTGATACATAATTTATCCTGAGTTGTCAGTCCATCTTGCTGACATTTTTCAGCTTTATTTAGATAGTGAAGTACGCGTTGATCCTGAAAGAAAAAAATGAGCAAGTATCTATTTCAACAGATTATGAGAAAGACCTACCTCAAAAATTCCATAGCCTGATGGACAAGATCATGGCCTAAAAGGTGAGAAAGCTCATTTCAAGTCCCTGCTCCAAGTCAGACAGAGCAAGGAGCTGGATTTAAAACTCTTCACGCTGAAATTATTTGTGAATATATTTCTTGTAGTTTCTTATGAGGCAGGGCTTTCTCAGATGCTGAGTGACAATGCTCTTTGGGAGGGCAGGTGTTTATGTGTGACTGCTGGGAGGCTCTGGAGTCATCAGGAGGAGAAAACCCCAACTCTTAACAAACTTCATCCCAAACTCCCCTTTCTGGAAAGGCGGCACTCTGGCTCTGAGAGCTGGTGCTGGCCGGGGAGCCCTTTGTAGCCTCCTGCCTTGATCTGATCTCAGGGTCATGCCTGACCTCACTGCTCCAGCTTTGGCAGAGGGTCAGCCAATGCTAACCAAATGGACAATAACTTTCCACTGGAGCATGCAAAGACTTAATTTATATTTAGGTGGCTGAAGAGAAGGAGACCATCCACTGACATCCACTGACAGTGGCACGTCTACCCCAGGCCACTGCTGGCAGGCAGGGCAGGGAGGCAAGCCTCAAAACCCTTTCCTCTCCCTCAATCTGTGCTGAGCTGATCTGTGTCCAGCCTGGATTCTCCACCTGGAAAAAACTTTAGGACAAACATGAGATGTGCCCAGACTCTTTGGGACGCTGCCGTTCAGTGAGCTGGATTTTAAAGATTGCCAAGAATACTGATGCTTTGTTTCAGTGAATTTTGAAGAAAACAGGAAAATCCTAATTAAAAGACTGCATGGTGTTTCTCTTGATGTCCAAGGAATTACTGTCCTAATATTCTGGTGGGACTGGAAATGGCTCAGTTTATGAATGCAGTCATTGAAAATATCATTGTAGAAACTAGAGATCATAGTAACCTGAGGGCACTGCTGATAATATTCCTGGTAAGTGACACAGAGGTATGGTAGATGGAGCAGCGGATTTCCCCAATAAGGGCTTGCATGCCAGTTACATGTTTTGAATACACAGTACTTTGCCTGTGAGGTCAGGAGAGATCCTCAAGAGTTTTACTGGATGATATAATGGAGTTTGTATATTGGCAGAGATTATTGGATCAGTAAGTGAAGATACTGCATTGCAAGCTGTGAATTAACAATTGCTGCACACAGTTGGCTGAGCGTGCTGTCACTGTGAGTATGCAAATGCAGGAATTACAGCCTAGTATGCTCTTTGCTAAAAGCCACGTTTGGAAATTTACCTGGCTAGGGTGTTTAAAAAACCCATACAATGTGTTTTGAAAAATTATTTACAGCTTTAAAATTTGTATAAAATATGGTAATATAAATGTCACATCTTGGGATGTAATACCTGAAGCAGTAAATTCCCTGCCCTCTAACAGAAAAACAAAACCTCCACACAGAAGTGCTAACTTCATTTTTTGGGACCTGCCTTGTGCAGCCTGGGGAGCTGTGGCTGCATCGGTGAGTTTGACTGGTTGGGGAAAAAAAAAGATTCATGTTTGGTATGAAATGGAGTTGAAAAGTACTAAAACTGGCAATCAGCCCATCCAAAACTCTGCAGAGGAATTTACAGATGTGAGTGCTTTCAAATAAATTAATTTTACCCTGGTCAGTATTCAGTCAAGTTTTAAATAGAAAGACCACAAAATTAGCCCTAATCTTGTAGCTATACCAAATGTAAGAGACACACAGACTGAGGTGTCCTCTGGGTGCCGATTTCTGGTATCATCCTGAATCTGCTCACCTCCAGTAGCTGAAAGACAGTTAATGACTTAAAGTTACTGAAAACATTCTTCAAATAAAATGTCTTGATATAGATGCTCAGAAAAAAATAGACATGAGACCAGAGACTTCTGTTTTTTGAAACATCAGATCTGTTTGCAGGAAAGACTGGTTTTAAAGAATGTTACAATTGTTTTTGAACTCTAATTTCCTGGAAATTAGGAAGGAAAGGTATATTGTGGTTGCTGTCAGTCTGGGTTTCTCTGGATGGTCCATTTGGAACATTTTTAGTTTATTTCTTCCTTCTGTATTTTAAAGCCAATTTTAGTCTAGTTTATGGAGGCCACCAGTGAGGGGTGCTAAATCACAGCTCATGGAGCTGTGTCCTGCTGCAACCCGAAAATTACGTTTAATCACAAAAACACACTCTCAGGCAAAGGACAGCTGTGAAAACCCCACTTTATATAGCCCAAATTAAAGGATTTTACTCTCAGAAGCCGACAGGATGGGAAATTCTCAGGCAGTTTGCAGTCTGTGAAAGTGCAGTTGTGGGAAGGAATCAGTGGCGTGAGATGTGAAAGGCTGGCTGGTGGGGTCGAGGTCCTGGGTGTGAATAACCCAGGAGGGAGAGGGGAGAGCTGCTGGGGTGGGCATGGCATGGTGGTAGTGAAAATCTTGACCTTCCCAAGGCGGGGACTTTCACACAGTGTATTTTAAAGCTTAGATGTTGAAAAGGAAGGCTCCTGAGGTTTTTCTGTATTGTCTTAGTTGTCAAATATGTGAGAGATCCGTCTGATTTAGACCAGTTTAACAGTGTATTTTCTCACTGTGCACATTTTATTTTCTTTTAATTTTAGACATAACACCATATCCGTATTTTTCATGTTAGCTGCTTGCTCACTGCACCTTCTGGTGAAGGTTCTCAGCCTCAAAGCTGAAAATGTGCATTACCTAAGTCAAAAAGAATGCTCTTTGGTAATATACTCGGTGGTTTACATACCCCAAACATCCTTCAAAGTAAAAACTGAACAGCTGATGTCCGTGTCCTGGCGCATTGACACTGGAGCTGGAAGGCACATTGGCTCCTCCAGACACCATGCAGATGCTTGCCAAGTCCTGATGCGATGCTCTGTACTGGTGTCAGGATGGGTTTGGAAGTAGTTCAAAGTGGGGATTAAAGGTGCGTATATAACCAGGTAAGACAACAGAAAACTCCCTTTTTAATAGAAATAAATCCTTTGTGTTTCTGACATGACTTCTTGTAGGGTTGGAAGGGGTGACATTTGGTCCTCTTAAGAAGGGGGAATGAGAGAAGTCCTGTTGAAGCAAATGGTAGAGACAGTAGGAAAAAAAAAACCAACTACTTCACTAGCTGAAAGCCAGCAGTGGTAGGAGGAGTGTTTTCTCTTTCTTTTAGAGACAAAGGGAGTACTTGAGTCCTGGCTACTAAATGACAGTTTCCTACAGGTCCCTGAAGAGAAAGTCTTTTCTTCTCCTTTCTGAACAAAACCCAATGAAATAAAACGTGTAATGTCATTTCGTTTCATTCTGCACAAATCGCTCCTCTGGGCACTATGAAATATTTTGTTCTCAGGCACAGGTGGGTCAGTGTGGTCTCAACACTCAGCTGCCATGTGAGGTTCATCCTTCAAGCTGCCAGAGAGGATTTGTTCTGGGCTCCTGTGCTAACACCTCGGGCATCCTAATGATGTTCTGGGACAGACGACATCATAGAATCACAGAATACCAGGTTGGAAGGGACCTCAAGGATCATCTGGTACAACACTTCTTAGCAAAAGCAGGATCTAGACAAGACGGCCCAGCAGCCTATCCAACTGAATCTTAAAACTGTCCAATGCTGGGGACTCCACCACTTCCCTGGGGAGATTATTCCAACAGCTGATTGTTCTCATTGTGAAAAATTTTCCTCTTATGTTCAATTGGAATCTCCCCAGGAGTGACTTGGATCCATTACCCCTTGTCTTTTCCATGGGTCTCCTTATTAAAGGCAGTCTCCATCTTCTTTGAGACCGCACTTTAGATACTGGAACATGGTGATAAGGTCTCCCCTAAGCCTTCTTTTCTCAGTACTGAACAAACCCAATTCTCTCAGCCTTTCCTTAGATGGCAGCTTCTCCATCCTTCGATCATCTTCGTGGCCTTTCTCTGGACCCTCTCCAGCCTGCCCACTTCTTTTTTTCTATAGCAGGGACCAAAACTGAACACAGTATTCCAGGTGTGGCCTGACAAGCACTGAGCAGAGTGGAATAATGACTTCTTTATCTCTGCTGGTGATGCATTTGTTGATGCAACCCAGCATCATGTTGGCTTTCTTTGCTGTTGCAGCACACTGTTTGCTCATATTGAGCTTGTCATCCACCAGGACACTCAAAGGGACCTATCCCCAGGTCCCTTTTCCACATTATTTTGTGGAAACTCCATGTTATTATCCAAATAACCGTCCTTACAGCTGGGCTAGGCAGCAAGGGACACTGCTTATACCAAGTGGTCTGAGTCTGGTGGATGGGCAGAAGGATGGCTGAGCCTCAGCCTTGCTTGGTGGCTGGAGGATCATCCTCAGAGCCTGATGGGGCAGGTCTGTCTTCACTCAGGAAGAGGTGAGGACTGACAACAGCTCTTTACCTTTTGGGTAAATGCCAGCAGGGGAGGGGCTACTCCTTTGGGGCAAATAATTTGGGGATAAAACCCAAGACTTTTAGCAAAGAGGAAAAATAATCTCCAACTCTGTCTCCTCATCTGCTTGTTCCGATTCAGGGTTGATGCTCAGCACCACCTTGCATTTTCTTTCTGTCCTCCTCTGTGATTTCATTTGTAGGTCACAGGGGTCTGATCCCCTTGGCTTAGTTTGCATCTTGCCAGAGAGTTGGTGGCAGTGGGGCAGGCAGCCTTACGATTTACCCTGGAGGGATGTGACTCCTCCCTGGGAACGCAGCTTAGGGACAAAGCTGGTTAACTGCAAGCTTTTGGTTTGTGTAGTGCGAATGTAGCACGAACAAGTGGCATTTGACATCCTTTTGCAAAAGATTTGAACATAAGAGCTTGTTGAGCACTGCATGGGAGGATTTGCTCTTTGATTTATCAAATCACCATTTCTGTGCACTGTTGCACAGTCTGTCACCTCTGCAGAGTGGGACTGTGTGCCACAGCATCCAAAGGACGACAGCAGGAGTGCTGGGGCACCTGGCCGTGATAGGGCTGCCTGTATCCCCCTGTCCTGGGACCTGAGCCTGGGGCAGCCTCTGGGCTCCTCAGGGCTCTTGGCAAGGCATGGCCTCTCACCTGGGGGCAGGGAGGGAGTTCTGTATCCTTCCCCCCCTGCCGATAATGCCATCATCAACTGTGCGGAAATTAAATACAATGTCAACATCCTTAATACTGCAATATGACACTGTGTTTTTAGTGGTGTGTAATTCCTGCTGAGAAAACCTGTGCTCTTCCAGACTCCTGTTTGCTCTCCCACTTTCACACATGCACACACTCATTCTTCATCTCTTGCTTGCAGACGTGTTTTAGCTCTTGCTTTCTGAGTGCCTCCTTCATGAAATATCTGTGGGTTTCATTATTTTTCCCAGGTATATTGGCTTGCACCTTCTCCAGGTTAAACTTCACAGTTATTCTTTGTCTGTACAGGATTTGCAAACTTCTCAAGGTCCTGTTGTATTATTTCTCTGCCCTCACTTGTGATTTTAACACTGCCCAGCTCCATATTGGCTCTAAATGCAGCATGCTATTTTCTATAAAGACTAATAGGAAGACATCAGCTTGACATCAACTCAGATATCTGCCAGAACATGTGCTCCCGACTAGACAGCTCTCTGTATGGCTTGAAGAAATGAAGCATTGACGAGTCAGTGGGGTGCCTTGTCTCACAGCCAAGAGTGTGAGATCATGCCTTGTGCTCGATGAGCACAGCACAACCAGCTCAGCTGCGAGCAACTGGGTGGTCATTCAGACCTGGCCCATCTGTGTGTCACTGGCTCTAAGAGCTGGATTATCTCCGACAGACCCACAAGGAGTGTGGGGATCTCCAGCCCTTCCTGACTGGGCCTGAAAGCCTGGTGCGATGGGGAGACAACTCTGCTGCAGCTGTTGGGATCAGAGAGAGCTTTTAGCCTTTCACTGGTGCTTCAAGCAGTGTGATGGCGTATTTACTTAGAGGCATGACAGCAACCTGGTCAGAGTCATTTATCAGGAAGCCTCTGTGCTTAAAATGTGAAGTGGAAGGAGCTGTAGTTTGGGGAGAGAGGGAAGACCCAGTGGTCCTGAACTTGGGACTTGAACCTGATTCCCTGCTCTCCCCTGGCGTCTGCACAGGTCCTGGGATCTCTGCCTGTCCATGTTCAGCTCTGAAACGAGGACAGTATGTCCCTGTGGCCAGGAGTGCTGGAAAATCACCCTTCTGGGTCTAATATGAGCATCTATCAAAGACTCAAATCTTGTCAGACATGGGATAGGCATGGTAATTACTGTCTCAGGACTAGGGCTCACTTGAGGCTTGCACAAAAATCGAGTAGGCAATGAGAGCCAGGGCTGTGAGGAATTACACTGGCGAATCTGTACATACACATCCACGCTGAGGCTCTTTACTTCAGAGGTAAAGCACATCCTGATGGATGCATGAAGTATGATAATTCCCCAAATGGCAGATTAGAGCAGGAAGGGCACTCATTTAGTGTTATTCTACCCTTTTATTTTCATAAGGGCTGGGTAAATGTATTAGCAGCTAGGAGCTCTTTTGCACTTGTTGCTGATGGATGTGTTTGTCTGCTTTGTGTCTGTATGACTTCACAGGTCCCATGGTGTTAGGGCGATGGAGGGCAGATACTTAGCTTCAGGGGTCACAAGGGATGGAGGACAGAAGTGGCCTGGGGTTGACTGGGAGCTCTCCCAGGAGAGCATTATGCCTCTGCTCCCCTGGCCGTTAGTGCCAGGAGGGTTTCGCTGCCAGCGCGGTAAGGCAGCTGTATTGATGACTGCCTCAAGGGAGGGATGAGAAAGTTCAGCCACATACCACTGGAGCCACCCATTTCCATTTGCCCTACCTGGGAGTTTTACTCTGCTCTGTGGTTTTCTTCTCTTTACCTCACCCACTCCCAGCCCCACTGTTGCTGGCTGGGGGTGTCTCAAGAGATTTAAGGAAGGACTCTCTACTGCTGGCCAAGAACAGCTTAGCCAAAAGCAGCCACAGCAAAAGGAGATGAAGTAACCTCCAAGTCTTGCTGGCTTAAGAGTAGCTGCATGGACTGCTAGATCCAAGGCTCTGTTTGTGAAGGACCTCAGCTCCAAGATGCTGTAGTGACAGGGAAAGCAGAACTGAACCTGGAGACCTGCCATGGCACTGTTTTGGTTCCCTGGTTATGGATGTGAGGAGGGGTAAAAGCTCTGGATGCAGGTGATGTTAGCCCTTGTTTCAGACTGCAGAAGGCAAACTGCCAGCAGTGTGGCAGCGCGGAGAAGGTCCCTCTGCCAGCCAGACTGTCAAGGGTTAGAGCTGGGCCAGCTACTAGAAGGACAACAGATGCTCTCTATTACCCCCTGCACCCCTCCCCACCCCCCTTCCCAAAGAGAAAAGGAACAAAGGAGAGAGACTTATGGATTGGAAAAGAAAACTAAAACTGCTTTAATGAGAATATTAATAATAAAATGAAATATATACAAATATATACAAAACCAATACCCAACTCAAGCCCCCTGATGGCAATTATGTCACCATCAGCACCGATGCTGTGGGCAGACCCTGGGGAAGGCCCAGGCTGGGCTCAGCAGCAGACGGGAACCGGATGCAGGAGCTGGATTCTGGAACTGAATTTCAGGGATGCACGGATTGGGATCGAAGACAGAAAGGACGGAGTCCTCCTCAGATGTTGGCCATTGAAGAAGAGAGCAAGAGGGGGCAATACCCTCAGCTTTATACCGAATATGGCATCTATGGGATGGAACACCTTGTTGGTCAGTTCAGGGTCACCTGTCCTGTCCGCTCCTCCCCACAGGTGCAGCCTCACACTCACTGCACCCCCACCGTGGCACACAGGATTTAGCAGTGACCTTGGTCTGCACAGGAGCAAGTATAATCCAGAGCCTTTCTGCACACCAACCCCTGGCAGGAGCTGTAAACATCAAGCATTATCACTTCTAGAAGCAGACGCTGTCTGCAGAAATATGCCATTAACTTCAGAAAGTGCGGTTAGTTAGAAGAGACTGAGCTGGGAAGTGAAATCACTGAACCGAATGAGTTCTGTTCTAACTCAAACCAGGACACAGGCTCAAAGCCCCACCAAAGGTCTGCATCACTAAATAAGCCCATGGTTATTCTCCATCTGCTAGGGGGTCCTGGTGTGCCCTGCCTCTGCACCATCATCTTTCTCCTTCCTCCCTTTCAGCTTTGCCACGTGGGCTCGTGCTCCTTTGGTAGGCAGTGCATCGGCTGTGACAGCCCTGTTGCCCTTTGCCAGAGCTGCACTCTTGCTGAGCATACCCTGGATCCTGGAAGAGCCCCTGCCAGCCCGGCAGCTTATCCGCTTCCCTCTGTGTGCCCCAGATCCTGCCCAGCCTGGAGTAAACCCACAGAGAGATAAAAGCATGGGGTAGCCTTGGCAGCATCAGGGTGATGCCAGGGCCAGGCATGGCAGTGAGGGGGCTGATTTAAGGCATCACCTCTCTTCCTAGGTTGAAAACACTTTATAAACATTTGAAAAAAGGAAAAAAGCAGGAGGAGAAGAAATAAATTGGACACACTTCAAAAAAAATCACCTATCCAGTTCTAGATTACAAACTGTATTCTATTAAAAATACAAGAAATACAGTAATAAATGCAAGTCAATATTGTAGGAGATTAACTTCTGAAAACCCGAGGTAAAATCTGAGTTCCACTTATTAGGATACAATGGAGATTTAAGTGAGACATTAAAGAGATGTGTTCTGAGTAATATATTGGATTTGCTGTAATTTTATTAAGTTGGAGGCAGGCCTGGCACTGTGCCTTCCTTCACTTCGCTACTGCATCATATGAGCACTTGATGCCATCAATGAGAGGGAAAGGAGCTGGCACCAGTGTGGATTTTTAAATTCATATTATCTTAGTTCGGCCCAAGAAAAGGTGATGGCTTGAAGGGTCTAAAATTAACCCCAAATCCCACCTAAGTAGAAAACAGACAGTTTTTACATCCACAGATGATTACTGGCTTCGCTATCCAGTACCTCAGCAACAGATTAATGTTTAAATTATAGCACTCTGCTCGGTGAGGATGGTAGTTTTAGACTTGCAACAAAGGTCTTTTGTGCTGCACTCCTCTTAAAAAACATTATGTTAGGGTCTCCTCAATTCAGTTATTCTTGTGCTTGAGCCATTAGAAAAGCCCGTGCTGCCATGTTACCTTCTGTACGATGACAGAGGGATGCGATGCGAAAACAAAGAAAAACTCTAATCTGTGTCGAGCCGTAATGAAACTAAATTTTGCCTTAACTGCGCTCAGTTCTTCTGCCATTGCTGTCGCATGCCAGAGGCTTTTTTTCCTAATTGAAAATGATAGCTCCCCGAGTGCTGGAGAGTCATGTGGCAGCCTTTTATTGCCAGGCGGATTACGCTCCTGCTATATTTCACACATTGCCTGGAGAAATGCAGCAGATTTTATTGATATGAGGGACAGTCCTTCATAATTCTTTTTTCTCTCTCTTATGCTTGCGTTCTCATTGCAGCTCATTTTTTCAGCCTCTACGATGTGGTAGGAATGCTTCAGTACAAAAATTAGTGGAAGAAAAATTCCCTGATGCTCAGATTACAGGGATGTGCGCACATATGCTTCCACTATTTTAGTAAAGGAAATTTTGCGGAAAAAAAAAAAAAAATCACCTGAATTTGTTTGACCATGAAAAAGTTAAAGAAAATACATCTGTCCTCAAAAAGGTTAATATAATCTATCACGTGGAGGAGATTAATGAAAGTGCAAAAACTAATATAGTTTAGAAACTAAGTCAGCTTTAGAAAGAAAGATAAGGCTAATGACAAAATAAATCACTTTATGACCATTTAGAAAGAGTGGTTTATAACTAATGAGGTACTGGGTGGGCGTCCCTTTGTGAGCTGCAGCTGTGCCCCAGCAAGGGTGGGCCAGCAGCTTCCTCGTCCCCTGGTCACCCACCGAGATTGCATCCTTGCATCCTGCCAGGGCTGCATCGAGCAGGGAGGATGCAGTGGCAAACATCACTGGCCAAGGGCAGCAGGGCTGTGGGACAAACCCGCACTGCTGTAAGCCTCACTGGCACTGAAATCAGCAGGATGCTGCACTAGGAGCTTCCCAGAGCGCAATTTGCTTTGCCTGCTGCTGAAAAGAGCAGCCTTTTCTGTGCGGTACAAGTTGGTCTGCATCTGTGTGAACCTGAAGTAGTTGGTGAGAAAATGGGGTGACCTGGGTGGCTCCTCCTCCAACTATGGCCACCCCAGGGATGGCCCTCACCTGCAACCCACCCCATGGCCCAGGGAGGACTTGGACACCTATATTTAGCTGTCCTAATTTTAGACTGAGCACCCCCCAGGGATCATGTAGTTCCATATAGTAATTCTCCAGCAAGAGTCAAGCCCTGCTGCCAGCTGCTTCTGGACTCAGGAGTGTCAGCAGGCATCTGATCCAGCGCCACTCAGGGGGTCTCAGATGCTTACTGACATTGCACCCTGCCGCTGCCTGGGTAGGCTCCGAGAGGGAGCAGGAGGGAAAAGAACACGTTATTGATAGAGGAGCCCCAGCAGACCACTCCTGGAGCTGCGTCAGAGTGCTCTTACCTGCTCTGGCCCTTCCTGCTCGTGCTGAATCTCGGGCATTGCCTGCCAGAGCTGCAGGGATGGTGGGAGATGCTGCCGCACCAGCTGCTCAAGTACCCAGCAATGTCTAAGGTGTCCCTGTGTCAGGCACCAGCCAATACTGAGGTGGTGATGAGATTCTCCACATCTTTGGAACAACATCCTCAGCTGCTGGCCCCTCTCCCAGCACAATGGCCAACCCCCAGGACTAGGGTCGTAGGGGCTGGTTCGTGCCTGGGGCACTCACTGTCCCTCTCTGCTTCGTATAATTAACCGAATGCCCCCTGGAGCAGGAACTGGCGACCTGATCCTCCTCACACCAGTTACCCTCTCTCATTTTCTTGTGCTCTCTCTTTCTCTCTCTTGCTCTTTCTCTCTCGGCTAATGAATATTTATTTAGACAAAGTGAAGCAGTGCTTTTAACAAATTGTCTTGGGCAAAATTTAGCATTAATTGGGTATGTATTTGCAGAGCACTTTCCTGTCCTCTGCTCAGGGTAAATGGATGGAGGTACAATATTGCAACAGCTCTTCAAGTTAAGCCATGGGAAATCCTCAAGAATATATTTTTCTGCCTTTAAATATAAATGAACAGTGCCTTGTTTAATGAATAGCTCTTCTTTGAGGACTGGAGATTTGAAGGAAGAAGGATTTGATTTTTTTTTTCATTTTCCTTATAAGTGCCTGTTCCAGAGTCCTCTGATATTAATAGAAAGTTTGACCATTGAGTCATTTCTTAAAGGAATCCTATTGCTGCATCTCCAAACTGGTGGAAGGGCATTAGAAGAAATCCAGAAGCTGCCAGAAGGGCCATGTCCTTCGGACAAGGGAGTCATTTGCAGCTCAGACAACAGGGTGGCTTCCTTCAGGTTCCTGGTGTTGCTTTACAGCTGGTGTCTGAAACTCTTTCAATGCGACCCCCTCTGTCACAAGCACAGGTAGCCTCGGACCAGCTTAAATAGCATCAATCAAAATGGCACAAAGTGCGGCAGCTCTGAAAGAGCTCAGCAAGTGTGCCTAACATTTTTAGGGGTTGGTACTAAACAATGATGGTGATATGTGTAAATATGTATGTACATACATATATATGTGTGTATGTGTGTATTTTATGTGTGTGTGTATACATATAAATATTTATCACAGTAGTGAAGGCAAGATCCGTTGTGTTCAACTTGTGCAGCTGCTGGCAGAAGCAATAACCACCAGCTGTCCTCAACTTGGTCGCTCACAAGAGCTGCAGGTTAGCAGCTATGTCATCACAGCCTTTTGAAAATCACTTGCTGTGTTTTCTAACAACAGTAAGTTAAACAAGTGCTCATTGATTCGCTGAATTTACAAAACTGTCTTTAGTCCTTCTTCTCCCATGGTGTGATAAGTCTCTTTCGAGGGATGCCCTGGCTGGTCCCTAAAGGTCTCAGTTACAAGAGCAGAGCTGGTGGGTGAAACCAAAATCCCAACTGACCCCTGAACAGAAGGCAGAGCCCTCCTAGATGGGGCTACAATCACTGCTCATTGATTTCCCTTCCTAAAAGTCCGGATTGTGATGGCCACTCCTGGTGTATTCACTTACTTTCCAACGTCCTTTTAATCATAGATTTGTGTGAGTCATTTGGCTATTCTACACCAGATGATCTAAGGGCCGAACAATTTATACGCACACAACTTGTGTCACTTTTACAGATCTCTTGCTTTTTCCCTGCCTTGTAGATATGCGTGCACATTTTTCTGCATGAGACATATTTACACTGAAAAATAAAAATAACACATTCATCCTTTTCTTCCTCTACCTCCAAATTGTTGGAGTAAACTCAGACCTATTCCTTAATTTATGGAGAAATGCAGAAGCCTAAATCAAGTTCCGAGAGGATTAGATTACAAACTTACAGTGGAAAAAATTCAGGGAGACCAATTCTGTGAGTTGCTAAAAGCTTTGAGTTATTGAACCTCCCTGAGCTGCTGCAGACAGCTCTTCCCTCCAGGACAAGACTAAAGAAAACTATCTATTGCCTTCCCTGTGGAAAATGCCACCATGGTACAAACACCAGCACAGATGTCATGCCTGCATGGGCACCTGCTGCAGACACCAGACCCTGTGCATTGCCCATATGGTGCGGTGCCCTGGTACCCACCATGAGTGCCCCAGTACCCACTGCACCTCACCCTGGAGCTTGGAACCGTAGCGTGGGATAATGTGCAAGAGCCATGTGCCGAGCAGGTTTGAAGGCTTTGACTTTTGCAGTAACTTTTTTTACAACCAATCAACTGGCGCAAAAGCTGCTGCACATCCCACGTGGAGCCACCAGCATGAGAGGTAACCCCCAGCACATGGGGGTCCCTCGAGAAGCCGATAGCGTTGGCTGCATTTCAATTTGCAGCTGTGTCCTGTAACCGTTCCTGTGTAAGAGCACTGGAGATACAGGGCAGTGTATAAACCTGCTAACCTAACAAGAGAAACGGGCCAGGAGCACAGCAAATATTTTTCTGTCTCTCCAAGGCACCGCAATGTGTTTCATCAGAGGAGAACAAGCCGGGAGCAATAGACATAACGGGATTAAAACGGTGGCAGCTCTGTCATTTTGCACACTAACCTGGGTGCCTGAGAATTGCTGAAATACGACTGAAATGTGACGGCGCTACATCTTGTTTAAAAAAGTGATTTGTTAAAAGAAAACCTATGCCAAATAACGGAGTCTGATCCATTAAAATAGTATGTAAACACTGGCCCCACAGTTTAACCATTACACAATTTGATAGCCTTTAGGAACTGAAAGGCAATTCTCTCCCCTCTCTGCATTATCATAGAACATCATCAGAAGATAAACAGCCTCCTTACCCCCAAACATTTTGCAATTTGCATTTAGATTGTTCAGTGCCAATGTTCAGGATAAGATACTTCCCAGCTCTGTCAAACAAAACCTGATTGTCATTTAGCAGAGTGGCAGTCAATTTATGTTTCCATTAATGCGGATCCCAGGCAATTATCTGGGGAGGGGAGGGGGAAAACCTTAACAAATTGCCCTTCTGTCTGATTAGACTGATTTTCCAGTGGGCAGCTGGAGGGCAAATTTGACATACCCACGCGGAAGAGAAAGTGAAAGCCTTTCTGCTATTGCTGGGGAGAAAGGAAAGGTGTAGGGGGTAGCTCACAGACCCCTTGGCTGTGCAGCATCACACAGAAGAGCCAGCCTCATGAAGGCAGCGGTGATGTGGGGCAGGGTCCTCACATACCTGGGTTGGGGGTCACAGTGGGTATGTGACAAGCTTCAACTCCCCCCCTGACTCAGTGGCAGAGCCAGGGCCCCAGCGGGTTTCCTCGGGGCTGGTACTGTGGAGATGCTCTGCCAGGCACTGCCCTGTCTCCACGGTCCCCTGTGATGTGCCTGTGTGCTCCTCAGAGACCCTGGCCCCCAAGCACTTGTTGTGATCCTGCTTGGCCAAGTGGGATGACAGAGGACATGCCCCCTTGCCAATGGATCTACTCTTCACTGCTGCCATGCACACCCCAAAAGTGCGCTCCTGGGGCCTGCTGGGGGGTTGCACGCACTGACATGACCGATATCAGCTCTACAAAGTTCTTGTGCAGATGGGAAATGCAAATTTTATACGTTTTCCTTCTCTGACAATAAGTTGAAGATACTCCTCCCTTTCCTCCTGTCTTAATGGCTTCATTTTTCCTCTGCCTCATCACTTAGCTGTGCTCCCCATCACTGTTGCCCTCCCCATGGGGAGCCCATGGTGACAGCAACCTCATCACTGGAGGCAGCTCCCTCATTGCTCACCCCCATCTTTTGCTGGGCATGGCATTTCCCCCAAGGACATTCACTCTGATCTAAAAAGCCAGCCCCCTTCCAAGTCCTCTCTGAGAGGGGTGGGCAGATACTATAGGGGCAGCCACCACTGGGGCGGTCCCTTTCCCCAGCAGCATTCCTTGCTTGTGGGTTTTTCTGCCCACACACATACCTGTGCACACAGAAGGTTGCAAAGCTCATAATCCCACATGCAAAACTGTTTCTTTTGCCTTTGCAAAAACACTGTGTCACATCTCAGCTGGTGTGAAAGAGTCATTTGTGTTGGAAACAGCTTTCAGTGACTTCCTTTCCCAGTCGGAGGGACACTGGCTGTCTTTCCTGGGGGCTGCTGGGGTCTCCATAGGCTGGAAGTAAAGAAGAGAGACAAGAGGGGATGGGCTCACCTGCAACTGAGATGTTCCTATAAACAGCGGGGGAACACACACAGTCTGACTGCCGCAGCATGCTGCTGGGAGGGGTACAGGGCAAGAGGACCCCCCTGATGCAAGACTCTTGGTGGCCTGGCTTGTGGCCCTTCCACAGCACGGCAGGCAAGCGGTCCTGCTCAGTGTCTGAGAAAAATCAAGTCGTTTTCTGAAGGGAGGGGAGACACCTGCACCCCAGTGATTGGAAATACATCTGTGACTGCTTGGAAAGTTATTTTTGCTACATGAAAGAAAGGCTGGAACGTGAGGACAGGGCCTTCTCCAGACTGTATCACCTCTTGGCTTCCCTGCTAGTACAGCTCATTTATTTGGTTTGGCACTGACTAGATGAGCCATGTAGCTGCCAGGTTCACCATGTTATAGGGAGCTGCTGATGTCAGGAAGAGCCTCTGGCAGCAGGAAAGCCCTGTGGGTGTTGTACATGTGGTTCTGCTCTCCATGAGCATTTAGGAATAGACAAGCTGTGTATCAATTTTACGATGATTATTTTTCTTTCAAAACATGACTGGGATTCCTATCAGGCACTGCAGCAGAAGCAAAGGGTAGTGTACAGTGCGAAGGCTGGCTGAGGTGTGCAGCATGTGCTGGCAGCACAGGCTGGAGAGGTGTCAGAGGAGCAGGACATGACGAAGTGTGGAGAGGACCAGTACTCCAGACCAGCTTGGAACGGCTCCTCCATGCCACATTTTGCACCACCCTGCTTGTCAGACAGGGCAAGCAGAGAGGTGAGCAGGCAGGGAGGTGATGCCTGCCCACGTTCAAATTCTTCAGGTTCCCGTTTCAGAATTTTGACTCAGGATCCAGCTGAGGCAAAGAAAGGTCCAGCTGAGGCAAAGAGAGACTTGTGTCACCTCTCTGGAGGGGTGGCCGCCTTGAGCAAGCCCATGACAAAGATACCCTGGTCAGCTAGCTGAGCATGGCTCCTCTCTGCCCTATGCACTCCCTACTGGGACAATGAATCACCAGCTGTGGGTGCCTCTTCCTCAAAGGCATCTCCCAGCAAACACATCCAGACCCTGTGCATGCTCTCCTTCCAGATGCTCTGCACAGTGCTGATGAACAGGAAGCTCAGGCCACGTGCAAAAATGGGCTTATGGCCCTCACGTGGGTTAGGGAGCTGTTTGGATGCCCAGGGTACAACCTGCTTCTTCCTTGTCTCCTGGTTCCTTGGCTGTATATAGCCTGGAGGACACATAGACCCTGCCGGCACCATGCCCAAGCCCACCCGGGGCAGAAGGAAAGGGGTCTTCCTCTGCCCACAAACCTGCTCAACCCATCAGGTGACCTCAGAGCACCGCCAAAGCCCGCTAGCATGATTAGAGGCTGCCGTTTTCCTTGCAAACACTTCTGCTGCCGCATCCCCTCCCAGCCTCTCTGCCACAGCCTCGCCCCTGCCACCTTAGTCCCTCTTCCCAGCCTGTTCTCGCGCTCCTTCTCTGAACCTACACACCTTTTCTCCCCAGGTAAGTTGTTAATTTCTCAAGATTTTGAAGAATCCCATATCTGCCAAAAGAAGATCCAGAAAGAGATTTTGACTTCTGCTGAGGCATCTCTTACGTTTACCTGGACATTATTTATGTGGGGATTACTACTGACAGCAAAGGAGATGTAGAGTCTGCTCGCAAAAGCAGGGTTTGCAGAGGGGTCTTCCCTGTTTTCTTCGCAAACCTCAGAGCCACTTAGATTTCCCGTTCATTTTGCCATCTAATAGAAACTTCACACCAGTTGCCTTAATGCTTATTTTATTTAAAGAATCAGAAACACAGTCATTGTAGTTCATCTGTACTCATATCCTCCAACATTTTCTAAATCACATTAACATTCATGTATAACAAAAAACATTTTCTGAGCTGTGCAAAGTTCAAAGGAATTGTTCAATTACTTGAACCCATTTCTAGAAGAGCAAACCTGGCTTTTTACAAACTGAGGCCACCAGAAGGAGGCTTTTCTTCTCCCTGCCCCTCCCTCTCTCCATTGTAGGAGATGCAGATGCCCCCTCCTCCCCCATTCCCTGGTACGACAGGCAAAAATTAGCCATAGTACAATTCTAACCTCTGTCAGTCCAGGACTTGCTGAATAGCACTGGATCACATTTTTCTACCACCGAACTGTATTAAGTTCTGCACTTGTGCTCCTGGTGTGGAAGGGATTTGTCCAAGACGATTACTCAGTAACCCAAACTGTGATGATAAGCAATACACAGGGGCTGGAAACAGCTGTTATCAAAAGAGAAACACACCCCAGTCCCAATATTTTTCCTTGCAGGAGGTATGACTGGAAGGGTTGTTGTCTGTTAAAAAACCCATCATCCTCCCTGCAAAATATATTTTAAAGTACTGATTTCATGACATAACACCTCTGCGTTTTTCTTGATCTTCTCACACACCAACTTTTGTCCTGTTAGAGTTAAGCATGAAAAGGTGGAAATCTGGAACCATTTTAGATCTGGCTAAACACAATAGGCAGCAAGCAAGCCGTCATCCTGTTTCATTTTTCTGAGTGTAGTAAATACACCCACAGAACAGGACTTTAAAAGAGCTTTAACCACTGTAAGTTGTCAGAAAAATTCTCCTCATCTCTGACAGATCTAACCCAGAATTTTTATTGGAATCGATAAAATGCATTTTGGCGTTGCTGACTCGCTGACCGTGCAGTTTACTGTTTGAGGTGCAGTGATACCAATTCCGATCTGGCCCAAATAGGTGGAACAGATATGGCTCTAGTTTCAAGCAAGTCTTTCCAGAAGATGTTTCTTCAGTCTCTTACTGGTTATAAAAAGGCAATTCCCTTTCACAGTAACTAAACTTTTAGTGACTGACTCATTACAATTTGGAATATGAACAAATGCGGCAACGTTAAAAGTATAAAAAGAAACACCCTGAAAATGACGCCTCCCTGTTTGAAGGTGCTGTACTCAGTCATGAACTGTGTTTCTGGAATTGGTTTGTTACATATGACAGCAAGAAGAAACTTATTTTACAGAGGACAAAACTTAAATAGAAACGCTCGCTTACGTGGATTTCGATATGTACGGGTATACGCGGCTTGAATGAAAACAAAACTTACACCTTCGCATGTGAAATACTGGTAACACAGTAATGATGTTCACCCACTGGGCCTCTTCCTTTTAATAAGATCATCTCCAGGTTACAGTGCCTCTGACATGCTCCTAAACGACCACCACATGTGGGCTTTGGCAACCAGCCAGCCGCTGGCAAAGGCAAGGTACGGATACAGCTACGAAAAGCCTTTCATCATGTTTCATTCCTCAAGAGCTGATGTCTTTTTAAATACTCCCACAATCGCATTACGGATTTTTTTCTCATTCTGCTTCATATGAATAACTGGCTAAACTTGCTTTACATTTATTGCACCTTTAAGTCCCTGGTAGATGGAAGCTTATATTGCCTGATACGGTTTGTATTGTAGCTTGACCATGTTAAGAAATCGAACAATCTCCAGAACTGTACATTTCTACAGTAAGAAATCACATTTCAATAATACTAAATACAGCCGTTGCAGATCAGCTTTTGTCTCCGTGATGCAAACACAGAGGAAAACTCCATGGTCCCTGCGAGTGCTAGAACCTGCAGTGTTCTTCTTATTGCCATGAAAAAGTCAATTAAACGGCTCCTCTGGGAATTACTTCCAATTCTGGAGTAATTATCACTCTCCAGACAGAATGCTGTGCTTCAGTGTGGGTCTTCAGCCAATCTGAATAGGTAGGAGAGATCGAGCGCATGTGTGTGGCACAGGCACGCTCCTCCAGGCATATTTATTGGTGATCAAGCAGCCTCTTCTCTTTGCCTCTACGAAGCACAAACAAGCAGTCTGATCTCGATCTTCAGGTACGTTTCTAATTTCATACGTTGAATGCAAATCTTGTTGCAGCCTCTCTGTTTAATCAAACCAAATCTTTAACAATTAAAAAAAAAAAATAGCACCAGATGTATGAAAAAGAGGAAATGTCTGATCTAGTAGGAATATATATAAAGTAGAGCAATTCTTACAGTAAAAAGGTACGCATTACAAAAAAGCAATGGGAAGTGATACCAAAGGACAAAAATCCATGCTGCATATAATAAGGGCAGAAGACAGGCAAAAGGGACTCTGCTCAAACAACCACAGTTTAATGGTGGGACCGTACTTCCTCCAGGACCTCCCCGGCAGCAGCGCCAGGACACCGGATGGTGTGGGACTCTGAGCACTAACACACTCACTGACAAAGTTGCGCAGCATATCTTTGAGGTATATAGAAAGCATGACATTAACATTTTGGACGACTCATTCTTTCTTGCATGAAAATGCCCCGATCTTTAGCTGGGGGTTTCTCCACCCTCCCCTCCCTTTTTTTCCCTGGGGAAAAATGAAATCCCAGTTTAAGAGCTTCCTAGCACACCTCCTTGAACTCTCAAATCCATCTTGCATAGGCCAGTAATAAGAACACTGCAGCTCTGACAAATAAGTTACAGCAATATAACAACTTTCCTCTTAATTTTTTTTTTAAAGATATCTTCTCTATAATTTACACAAAGGTTAACAGCCGGAGTTCAGGTTACGTACAGTCCAGGTGGGCGTCCTTTCAGTCTGTGATTCCAGGTGGAAGGCACTACTTCAACATACCACTGTATGTACCGCACGCAGTCTCAGGAGCACAGCGGGGCACTGTGTCGCCAGAGCTGTAGACTGAAGGGCCTGGGGGGAGTCTTTGGAAATAAAAATGGCAGTGGTTATCAGTCCAGTTTCTCTTCGCTATCTTTTCTTGTGCTATGCAGTTTCCCCTGAAAGCTCCTCCAGTTGAGAGAGCGGCGAGCCGTCCTCAGAAGCTCTCAACAAAGCTACCAGGGAAGAGGCCTGTCCTGCCGTTCCTCTGCAATGTCCCTTTGTACCAGCCGTCCTCACGCTTCTTGTGCACAAACACAATGTCACCTTCCTTCAGTTCAATCTCAGCCTCGCTCTGCGGTGGGTATGGGACCACAACGCGGTACCTTTGGAGACAAAAACCACAAAGACCTGGTCAGGCAGCAGCTGAGCCTGCACCTGATGGGAGCAGCCAGGCACCAGAACCAGAATTCTTGGGGAAAAATACTTTTGGAAACAGCACTGAGTTACCTTTTCACAGACAAGTTGTATCTGTCTGATGCACCTACACTTTCTACTATAACTCAGTATAATGGAGAGATTTCTGGCCAGCTTGACTGGAGGCTTGACCAGAATGTACTCTGGAGTCAGACCATGAAAGCAGGAAGGTATTGTCAAATGGCTGGACTACTTGTGGTTGTCCCTGTCCTGGTCATGTGGTGAGAAGGGACTCAGCTGCTTTCTCCTGGTGCTGCATCTGTTTCTGCTGTAACACATCTCATTCAGCACTGTACCTGCTCCATCCAAAAATCATCAAATCATAGAATGGTTTGGGTTGGAAGGGACCTTCAAAAGTCACCTAGTCCAACAGCCTCTGCAATGAGCAGGGACATCTTGAACCAGATCAGGTTGCTCGGAACCCAGTTGAACCTGACCTGGAATGTTTCAAGGAATGGAGCATCTACCACCTCTCTGGGCAACCTGTTCCAGTGTCTCATCACCCTCACTGTAAAAAATTTCTTCCTTATACCTAGTCTGAAACTAGCAAGCCCTACTAAAAAGACTGCCTCTATCTTTCTTATAAGCCCTCTTTAAGTATTGAAAGGCTGCAATAATGTGTCCCTGGAGCCTTCTCCAGGCTGAACAACCCCAACTCCCTTAGCCTTTTTTCATAGGAGACATACTCCATCCCTCTGGCCATTTTTGTGGACCTCCTCTGGACCTGCTCCAACAACTTCATGTCTTTCTTGTACTGGGGTCCCCAGAGCTGGATGCAGTACTCCAGGTGGGGTCTCACCAGGGTGGAGTAGAGGGGCAGAATCACCTCCCTCGACCTGCTGGCCATGCTTCTGTTGATGCAAGCCAGTATACAATTTGCTTTCTGGGCTGCAAGTGCACTTTGCTGGTTCATGTCCAGAGTTTCATCTACCAGTACCCCCAAATCCTTCTCTTCAGGGCTGCTCTCAATCCCTTCATCTCCCACTCTGTATTGATATTGGGGGTTGCCCTGACCCAGTTGCAGGACTTTGCACTCAGTCTTGTTGAACCTTATGAGGTTCACATAGGCCCACTTCTCGAACTTGTCCAGGTCCCTCTGGATGGCATCCCATCCCTCAGGTGTGTCAACCGCATCACTCAGCTTGGTGTTGTCTGCAAACTTGCTGAGGGTGCACTAGATCCCACTGTCTTTGTCATTGACAAGATATTAAGCAGATATTAAATGGACCCCTGAGGGACACCACTTGTGACCGATGTCCATCTGGACATTGAGCTGTTGACCACTACTCTCTGGATACGACCATCCAGCCAATTCACTATCCACTGAGCAGTCCACCCATCAGATCCATCTCTCTCCAATTTAGAGAAAAGGATGTTGTGGGGGACCATGTCAAAGACCTTACAGAAGTCTAGATAGACAACAGCTGTAACTCTTCCTTTGTCCATTGATTATGAAAAATGGGGTTTGCAGGGCTCCCACCAACTCCCTGTGACATCGGCAGAGGTTAGCTAAAGCAGTTCACATTTTTCTTCCTATTATGTTTCTTGAGAATGTACTTTCAGTCCCTCAGACCTGGAAGGGAAACTAAAATGGAGAGTTATCAAATGACTTTCGAAGCACCCTCCAAACCAACAGGGAGCCCCTGACCTGAACCATTCACAGGGCTATCTGGGAATTTAGTTTTCAAGTGTCACTTCATTTCAATGAAGTAATGATGATTCTGATCCTGATAAGGCTATTCTGCACTCAGGCTTATCAGCAGGTGCCTTCTTGAGAGCACATACTGGGCCTTTTTATATCAATGCACTTGTGTGCAGAGCAGGGAATATATTTCTGCTCCACTTTTTTTTTTCTTCAGCACATGTACTTTCACAGTCATCTGGAATTTGGTTAACAGTCAATAACTCTCTTGCTAATTGCAAAGTAACGAATATAGTAAGATAGTTAAAAGATTCCAATTGATTACCTAAAGCCCATCTCCTGAGGATTAATATTTTCACAACCACTGCAGAGCCACTGATGCCTCAGCCATGTTTATTACAAGGTGAGTATTTACTTAAAATAATATACTGTCCTTAAGGACTAACTTCGACATGCCCTGGAGACTCTGGACCACTTTCTGAGGCAGTTCCCAATGAAATGGTACCAAAGCAAGGGGCTCTCCTGTGGCAGTCACTAAGTTTCTTTGCAGACTTTGGTCAGATACCTAGTGACTGTGGTTCTGAAAGCAGGGACTCCGCTTTGACATGACAGTGAAAATACCAGCTTTGGCTCTATGTCTGGACATCTCCATGGACAAACATTCCGTTACTTGGAAAAGCATTAAACTCCACTTAGAGTGGGAGTTCTGCTCTAAAACCTGACTATGGCCTTTTAAAGTTGACACAGCAACAGAGTCATGTAGAAACTACATGTGTTCAAGTGCCATTAAAAATTTGTCCGTCATCTCTGTCCCTTGGTCAATAAATCTTGTCGTACTTTCCTTCCTCTATGGAAAAGCAAATAACAAAGGCTGAAACTTGTGCTGCTGGCTGGCTGCAGGAAAATGGTCTATCACACTATCTTCTGTGGAACTGCTACACTTATATTATGGAGCTTTGCCAATTACAGCCATTATGCAAATGAATGCACACATTATTTCAAACACTCTGCTGTAGTGCTGATTAATTAAATTATCAGAGTGGAACAATTTTAACTAAGATGATGCCAAGTTTCAGCTTTCGTGACTCCATGCACAATCACAGCACATCGAAGCTCATCACCAGGATCTCAAGAGGCTTTGAGAAAGAAGAAGGTCGGACCTCAACATTAGTCACGTGGTGCGTAGGTACTCAGGGACCCTTTTGGCAGATCAGGAAACAGAAACACGGAAAAAGGTGGTATCTTGGGCAGGGTCCCCCAAAAGAGCCAGCTGGGACTGCCAACACTCATGTCATACCTTAAGCACGACACCATCCTTTTAAAGCCAGACTGCATCCTTGGAGTGAGGAGCTGCTAGTCCCTAAATGGTTCACATGAGAAGGGAGGTGATCACGCTCAACAGGAATGTGCCCATCGTCATAAAAGCGGTTCTACACAAGCATCTCCATAGAGATTCGAAAAAGAAATCTCAGTTGTTGCATTACCAAGTGAAGTACTTTTTCCCATTTAAGGAAAGCCCAGATGCTAGGGTTTAAATTTAATTAACTATGGTACCTCATAAGACAGCACCAAAGTGTTTTCAGTAGAAGAACGAAATCTTAAATACGAAAGACCTTGCAAATCCGTTACGAAATCCTCCGTGAGAGATGGAAAAAGCTGCTAGGCTTTTTCTCTGGAGAGGCTTTTGAAGCCGGGCCTGGGAGAGGCAGCCGGGGGAGGCACTGCTGCTGTGCCGCCCCTCCAGACCTCCAGGTGGCATCTCAGCCCAGTTTATCCTCTGGAACTGAATTGCAAATACATCTATTAGTCATGTATTTTTAGCAGAAAAGATCTCTGCTCCCAGACATCCTCCCTCACTCCCAAAAAGGCAGTCCTGTATACTTCTATTTATATCTCCCCTTTTCATTTCCCTTTTGTTCCCTCTTTGAAAAGCTACTATAAAATTGTAGGTTTTCTTACAACAAACTGCTTCCTGGCGTTTTAGATGGATCTCAGAGCCCTCTCAATTTTGTCTGTGTCACATTACACAAATTACCAGCTTTTAAAAATGCTAATTAACTGGGCAATAATCATGTTGACAAGTGTGGCAACCACCTCTGCCTATTATTAACAATGTTTGGTATTTTCTCTTGTAAATTGTACTTTCAGATACTTGTAACTCTGACAAATGTTAATCATTTTGGCCCAAACTCTCCACAGCAGTTGCAAATGTCAAGCTGAGGGTCCCACATAAAGCCCCAATGATCCTATCATCTCCAGGAATAACATGAGGATGTTTTTGCAACAGCAGGACCCAGATAAGGGCTTCCACAAGCTGCTCTCAGCTTCCCATGCTTGGGAACAAAGACCTGTGGCTTCACTGGTCTGTCCAGGATAATTTTCCTTCAGAAAATTGCTTGCTCTTGGCCAGGTTAAAAGCATTCAAACTGTCCCCAAATGGTACATGCTTAGTAGAGGCTTGTATGAGCACTGAAGATAACCTCTGCTGATTCATGCTCCAAAGCATCTTAGCTCTGTGGGACCTCTCTTCCTTTCCTAGCAATGGGCTCCCCTCCTGTTTTTCTCTCAGGGCACGGACTCCATGCTGGACTTTCCCACTGCTGACTGCTGTGGCATCCCTGGGTTGGGCACTTCATCCCTGGTGGGGACTGATCAGGATGGGCAGTAGCCTGGGGAGGGTCCTCAGTGCCCAAGAGAAAATACATGAAGAGAGTCTGCGCGTGGTATTAGCAAGGACAGAAGACGGGGTTTTCCTTCAGGGAGTTGGAGAGAGGGGAAGGCAAGGGAGGGGGTGAAGGAAGAGAGAGGCTGATGAGAGAAAAACTGGGAGCTGGGGGAGAAATGGGGCCATGATTAGAATGGAAAGCCCTGAGAGAAGATGTGGGTATGACTGCTGAGAGGGGCAGCTGTGCTGAGCTGAGTGTGGGAGAGCAAAGAGCCTTGGTTAGAGGGAGCCTGGGGCTGGGACACAGCATCCAGTGGGGCAGAAGACTGCGTGGGTAGAGGCTGGCACTGGGACTGAGAGTAGGATAAGGACCCTGGCAACAATTAACTCACTAGGAGCTGAGGATGGGTTCATCATTCTCATCCCTCTGCCATCAGTGAAGACCTGGGGATCCCACCGTCCCAAGTCTTCACAGCACTTGTCCTTGCAGTCACAAGAAACACCTCTCCCATCCAACTCTCACTTTCCTACCACTGCTGACATCTGCATCTCAAATAGAAGTTACACGATGGAAGTTCTGTTTTTGTTTCCTTTAAAAAAACAAACTCACTGAAAATGTCATGTATGTAGATGCAGAAAGTCATCCACTACCTTAACAGAACAAGAATGTTTCACACCCATGAATATGAAGTGAAGAAACAGGCAACTAAAATTGCCCATGACTTCACTTTTGCTTGTGTGCAATGTTATCTTTCATTACATGACTGCATACTATTTTCCCCATAGGATGCCTGCCTCATTTAGTGCACAAGATGTCCTGCTCTGGATGTGAGTCAAGCCCCTGTCATGGAAGAAACGTGTGGCTGCCAAAACCACCCCATCTTCCGCAGACATTGGAAGACCTCTAGCAAGTGACTACAGCAAAACTCACTGAGTAGCACAGGTGTGGGGAAACTGGCTTCTCTGACTCCTCCAGCTGCAGAGCCTTGTACCACACTTTCCACAGAGCAAGACTCGTCTCATACACACTAGCTGCATAGGAGTCTGTTGTCTGGCCTGAATTACTCATGCAGGCTCTCTGTCAGCATGCACAGGCAGGCATTGAACAGTATTGATCAGAACTGATCAGTAATTAAGGGCTGGTCTCAGGCCTGGACACTGAGTAAAAAAACCCCAAAATACCGAGTATCTGTTCACTGAATAAATACGTGCATCCAGGACACCGATGGAGCTAGAGAAACTTAAGAAAACAAACGTACAATGAAGCAAACTAGGTCTGCAGGGTTAACCTCCAATCCGGAGCCGTTTAGAGTGCTTGAGTTTGGATGCTTAATGCAAATTTCTGGTTGTCCAAGTATCACGCACAAAGGACAGGTTTCAGGAGTCCAGTCCTGTGACTCCATCAGGTCCCTTGTGTGTTAAGGATACAGTTAGTTCTGTGTAGGGTTCGATAATCGGTGACAATGAAGAATCTAGCCCAGTTAACGACTGCTTTTGCTTTTCAGTATAGCTCTGTTTCTTCATCCTTTTCCTGGCAAATTGCAGAGACCTGCAAAGCACCTCTGCACACTACAAGCCAGAACCTGCTTCACCATATTATGGTGTCTGAATCATCAGCCTTAGAAGAACAAATCTCAGTTTGATCTTTCACCTTTCTGCTGGAAATATTGCAGGATTCCATTTCTGAGATGGACTGAGACAGTTTCTCAGTTCTAAGGCAGGTATCCCTAGTCAGAGAGACGCTTAACCTGTGCATACATGTCACTATTCAGTCAGAACTTATTCCTGGGGTCATTTCTCTCGTATCACTTTCCAGGAATGAAAAAACCTCTTCCTCCCCTTTCCCTTTTGGCAAAGAAGATGCATGTGTGCAGCAAAATTGAAGTCAGTGGGCTTTAAGCACATGCTTGAATGCTTCCTTGAATTGGGAGCTCAATTTCTAACGTGACAGTGATTTGTAGAAAGGACACATGGAAACATGGAGAGGTCTATTTTAACGGTCAAACTCACTGCTCCCATCTTATTCTGCAGCACCGCTGTGGTTGCAGCTTGCTTGAAGGCTCCAAAAAACCACAGAAATGTGGCGCAGACAGGCCAGTCGTGACAGTAAGTCTGGCTACTACTGCTTTTTCAGCATATAACATAGCAGAATTAGTGCCAGTTACTATAAAAGAGTCAACAACGCGTGACATGTTTTACTCGGATTCGCACCTGGGAGCAGTGCCAGGCAGCGAGGGGAACACAACTCACGCACACACACATGCACACTCAACTCTTCTGTTCTGCTTAACGTACAGTCATATTTTCTTGAGAGGGGTGCCAAGGAAAGTATTTTGCTTTGGTGCTGCTAGGCAGACAGGACACCCTTCTCCCCCCTGAACTGACAGCGTTGGTGGGATGTGGGCAAGTCTCCGGCCCAGGCCCTGCCTCACCACAGCACATCCCTGTACTGGCCCTGTTTCTTGCACCAGCAGAAACTGGATGGAGCAGTAGGTGGAAAAGAGCATGTGGGGCACACACCCCCTGATGGGGTATTCACTTGACAGTCAATCACTGCAACACAAAGTTACAGGGACTTCACCTGGCAAATTGCTCTGCTCTGCTGCTCGGACTGCTGGATGCAGAGAGCAGCTGAAGGAAGGTGGTTTTATAAACCGATAGTGGGAAACAACACCCAGAAGGCAGAGATGGGCACTCATTATCCCAGTAAACCAGTTAAACATTAAGGCTAAATGATGGGAAAGCTAGCAGCAATTTTCTTTCTAATCCAGCCATCCATAACCAGCTTTTGGACTATCAAGCAGGATAAAATAAAATAATTGCTTTTATCACTCTCCTCATGCACAAAAAATGAACGAGAGCATAAACATTAACAGCAGCTCCAAAAGGTCGAAGCTCACTTCACCTTCCTGTCTGACTGTCTGCGACTCCCATGAAGGGCTGTGCTGGCAGGCAGCAGAACAGGCAATTCTCCCCTTAAACTGTGAGCATTGAGCAATCAGAGCCTTTTAATGCACCTCCAATACTGCTAGTGGCATGACTGCTTGAGTTTGATCAGTAGCCTGGATGTGGCGAGCGCTGGAGCTGCAAGCCAGCCGCTGTGGGAGAAGTAGCAGTGCTCTGCTGCCTGCATGAGCCACATTTCAAGTGCTGTAAATATTAAGGAATGTGCTACTTCTTCCAACCTTTTAGTGCTCTGTCTCTATGCGCACAGATGGGCGTTGAGAGACACAAAGCCAAGTACAGCTAAGTGCACTGAAATGCTCTGCAGCTTTTTAAAATTTCATCCAGCATCTGAATCTGTTTATCTAACCTTTTTTTCCCTCTCCTCCCTTTTCTTTGCTCCTACTGTGCGGATGAAATGCACCAAAATGCAAACAAGCAAAATACGGAGCTGAGTGACGTTGAATGTGAGTTTCTCCATTGCCAGATGTGAAAAGAACAAGTGGTTTGAAACCGCAATTTGTTTTAAAAATAATATAATTTGGTACTTCTAAGCAATTTGATGATTTAATGAGCACAGATGGATGTGGGATGAATTTCTAGGAGACAAGTGTTTAATGTATCTGCTCAGATTTTTCCAGGACTAAGCATTATTCTTCCTAGAGCATGAAGGTAATTAATATTTCCCATTATGGGCATGAAAAAACCCATATGATCAGTTAAGGAATGCAGATACACCAATGATATGGAAGTTAATTCATAAATCAATTAGAAAATCTTGCCTGCTGTGTATAATTACGGTTACTTCAATTATAGCCTATTTTCGGATTTAAGACTCAGGAATTAAAATGCTTAAAATCAGAGTAAGTTCCTTACCACTATATACTGCAATTGGAAGTATTTACTCAGTTTTAGAAGTCTAGATCTGTTTACTCCTGATTCAAGCATGGCTGAGCAGATGCAGTTAACTTGTGTCCCTCTGGTTTTATTCTGCCTCTTAAAACTGGCATCAGTTAAACGTTTCACTATCCAGAACATCCTGAGGTGAACTGAGAAATAGGATATGGCATATTAAAGGATATGGCCTTGGCATATTAAATAATGCATCTGGACTTCTCTACAGTAAAGCTTTGAGAGTAGCACCTCGACAGCCAGCTCTGGAGTTGTCAGGGGATGTTCCTCCCAGCTTCTTTTCATGGCTACATTTAACTAAAGGTGCAGCATTCCACTGATTTAGTTACGCTGGTGCTAAATCTCGTTTATATTGATTTAGCTTTTCTTATAGCATTAATCTAAACTGATACAGACCAAATTAAGTGTGCCTAAATAGGGATTGGTTTTTCACTCCTTTTTCTAAATTGCTTTTTCATGGATTTTAAGGACAAGAGACTGCTGTGATAGTCTGCTCTCACTGCCTTCATTACAATGCTGAAGGACTTGCCTGTATTTATTTCTGCTTCGAGTCCAATAGCTGAGCTTGAACATCATCTCTTTTAGACAAAATGCCCAATCTAGAGTAAAAATATTCCCATGTCTGTCCTGTCTGCAGTCTCTTACAGACTGCTACCAAACCATTCCTAAGCCTGCTCTTTACCAGGTCTACCAGAGCTCCCTGTATCACTCACTGTGGGTATATTGTTAAAATCTTCCAGCATTCTTATGATGCTTCTCTGAGGCCACTTCCCTTTGCCTCAGATTTGGCTCGGTTGAAATACACTGTTACTCTGTGTTCTCCTTACCAATGCGTTGAATTAGCTCTGTACCAATGGTCTGACCTCTTCGTCACCTACCTCCCACTTCAGTCCTCCGTTCTGCAATAGCAAAGACTTTATGTTGGACTGTGCAGGTCCAAGACTCAGCTCTTGTTGGGCTACACTACATATATACACAATCATGTTCTAGTGAGTTCTGATCTAGGGTTAGCTTTGATGCCAGTGGATCAGTTTTTAACCTGCTTAGTATCTGCTGTGTCCATTGTGTACAGTTCACTCAGCAACACATTTTATGGTACAAACTAGATGCCTTAGAAAAGTTTGAATAAGTTACAGCATCATTGTTACCTTCACAACCAAATGTCAACCTGCATTCAGTAAAATACTGTGTAAGGTATGAACTGTCCTGCACCTATCCCTTATGCCCTGCTCCATGACTCCAACTGGATTCACGGTCAGGTGACTTGCCCAGTCCATTCCCTTCAGCCTCTTTCATAGACTCAAACAAAATTAATTTATTTTAAATTTCAGAACTCTACTATTTTTCCAAAATTGTTTTAAATATCAACTCCAGAGAGTTCCTTAGACTGCCTTTTGAAAATTCTTTGATGCTTTTGTAAAAAACGTGTTCTCCCCAATTGCTTTTTGAGTGGAGAGCATTTCAATAGTATTTTGCCAGTGCATTATCTCTTCCCTTCCCAGTCCTCAAAATGCAGTCTTGCAGAAAACATTTACCTAAAGCCAATATGACTCTGCACATAGAGACCTCTCTCTTTTCTGTACTCCTGTTTCTAGCCAGTTATCTTTCTCTTCCATTCGCTTTTTTGTTTTGGTTTTTGTTCTTTTTGGGTTTGCAAGGTCAGTTACTCTATGGTACCAAGGTGCAGAGCAGGCAGCTGAAATGAACTCCAGAATCATTGGCACATTTCTCTCTAGAAATGAGCTATATTTTTGATAACAGATCACTGAGGATGGCAGTGCCTGGAGGTATCCTAAACAAGGAGAATTCGAAACAGTCTTTGGTATTGCAGAACGGGCCAGAAAGGGCCCTGACGTCTCATCACCCCTGTTGCCCTAAGGCAGGAAGCGCCACATGACAACTCCATAAGTTTATTAAAACATAGGGATCCTACTTAAAAAGTGGCCTTCGCCAACAGCCTTTACACCCTTTGGGCTGAGAAAGCACTGCTGTCCTCCATATTTAGACCAGGGCTGTATAGTGTTATGGACAGGTGCTGCTTGCCGCTTTTTTAATCAATAGACATTAAACCTGTACTGCGTGTCAAATTATTTTCAATAGGCAGATGCATGTAAGCCTTGTCTTCCTAAAAGTCATCTGAACTACCGACTGTCAACCCACAGAGAAGCAAAACTGCAACAGCCCTTGAGCCAGTTAAACTTGCAGCCCTCCTCCAAATGCCCCCTGAGGATGCAGGCAACCTCAGGAGACACACAGCTTACCTTTCCCTGGGCAAAGGCTTGGGCTCTGGCCGAATAGCTGCCATGGAAGAGAGGGGCTGCCTGGCAGGAGAAGGGATGGAAAAATTCAAATCCAAGGAGCCTGTTTTCCTGTGCAGAGGCTCCAGCCCCATGGCTCCCTGCATTTCACTCTCGATAGGACATGAGCCAGCCCTGCCATGGCTGGAGAGGGAGGAGAGCTCAGGTCCCACTGCTCCTTGCAGGGCTCCTTCGATGGCTGCCTGGGGATCATGTGTGGGGGACACGGATGGTGGGGAGCGTGACTTCTTCTTTGTTGATGCTCCTGCTAGAAGTTTCAGCAGCCCGCTCTTCTTCTCCTTCTGCAAAGGAACCAAAGGAAATATGGGCAGTGAGCAGACACAGTAACTCCCTTCATTTTTCTTTTGGAAAATCTCAGTGTGTGTGGCAGGAAACAACACAAAACTGCCATAACTAGAGGTGGATCCGGGGAGAACTTGAGCAGTTGCTCATAAAGATCCTATGAAAATCTCTCCCCATCCAGTAGGGTGTCATGGTTTAAACCTATCTGGCAACTAAGCACCACGCAGCCACTCTCTCATTCCCTCCCCTCCCCCTCCAAAGGAGGGGAAGAAAAAAAAAAAGTAAAAGTGAAGCCATATGGATTAAGATAAGGAGAGTTTGCTTGAACAACACAAAGAGAGAGCGTAAACAATAATAAAGCAAGTGATGTACAACACACTGCTTACTGCCGCCACACTGAGCCCGAGGGCTGAGCTGCACCAAGCCAAGCTGTGCCGCTGTTTGAAAATAATGCCCCCCTCCCAGCCAGGCTCCCCCTTATATGTACTGGGCATGGCATCTGTATGGTATCGACTATCCCACTGGCTGGTTCGGTCCAGTTACCTGGCTGTGGAAACTAACCCTATCCTAGCTGAACCCAGGACATGGGGCTTCAACTCGTTCAGCAGAGTAAGGCCCTAACACACTGCAAAGATTATCTACGTTTTCAAACCCACCCAGGCAGTGATCATGTGCCTTTTGAAAGAAATTGTACAGTTTCAGTGGGACAGCAAAGGTACAATCTTCCCATGCAGGGAAGGCGACAATCGACGTGCTGCTCTCCCTCTTCCAGGAGAACCCTGTTCCTCAATAGAGAAACTCCCCAAAAGTAAAAAATATAGCCCTATGGCTAAAAAGCTCTGCTGGAAAGCACAAGGGTCTGAGGTGAGATTTCAGATCCAGCCCATTGCAAGAGAAGCACTCATGATTACTGCCTCATTTACTACCTGATGCAGATTTACTACAAGGAGAATGGAGGCACAAGACAGTGGTTTAATAGCTCTATTTGCTTCTCCGTCCCCGAAGTGGGTCACTTCTCCTCTGTGTTAAGGTAAAACTATTACCTTGATGTTTGAAGATAGACCACAAAATTCACAATTGGCAATTGCAGTGGCAGTGCATGGGAGCTTTCAAAGTTCTACACGGGTTTCTAATACAGAGGAATGAAAAGAAGATAACAGCACCCTTCAATTAATGTGAAAAAAAGGAAAAGTTCAACCTGCATTACTGAAGAAACACATCTGACCTTGTGGGGTTTATAGCAGTGTGAGAAATCCTGCTGCACATTTACCTCGAGCACACACAAATCCCAAATATTATGTCCTTCAGGTAGGAAGTTTTTCGGTAGCGGGATTGTTTACAGAAACTGGCCATCCTCTGGTACATGCTGCACAACACTAGGCTGGAGTCGCAACCAGCAATGATACGCAATAAATTTTTCTTTTTTTTTTTAGTGATGCAAGAAGTTTTTCAAAAGGTCTGTTAAATTTCTTCCTCTTCTGTCAGAAGTGCAAGCCATTACCCAAGACTATTTTCAGAGACTCTGGGCTATGAAGTTTAGCTATATTTGATAATTTCTTCTATGATAGGATCCCAGGGGATAAAACTGAACCCAGACACTGCAATACTCAAGGAACAGAAACTATCTCTCTGTCTTCAAGCAGGAACACGCTTTGGAAATACAAACCAGTGATTTATTTATTCTCTGTAGACAAAATGCAAAGTTTAAAATGATGCTCTTCTATGTGCTGACTGCTGAAGAAATTTCACAAAGCAGCTTTAAAGAATAGGAGGGTCACAATAAAATAAATATAAGCTTTTAGAAGATGCTTGGATTTACTACAGTAAATACTTGGAGTATCTGGAATCTCTGCTCCCAAAGTTCTTGTTTGCACTCTTTAGCTGCAACACACTGGTAAGAAAATGGAAATACCTTAGATATTAAGACATGGAAAAGCTAAAATGAAGCATAATTGTTATCACAGAGACAACGTCCACTGATTTTTTAAGAGTATGAACTTTGCTTTCAGATCCTAGTCTCCTGTATACTACTGGTTCCAACTATACACTCTGTTTAAAAGGGCGTTTGTCACTTACAGGATGAAAGGATCCATCCTACCAAGATGTTCATCGAGCCAGAATCCATGGAAACTAAGGGAGGTTGGCCATATGGCGCCATCGGGGCAAAAACAATAAATAAATTCCCCTTGACACAATCGAAAAGCAGACCAAATGCCTCTCATAAACTTCTACTTTCCCTGATGGGAAGGGACCTTTGTGGGAACTGCGGTAGGTGTGTAGGCTCGAATTCTCTTGAAGTACCAGGAAAATCCTTTAGTTTTTCTCTCACTCTTTAATTAAGAAATAGCCCTGCTGTCATCATTATATCAAATTTTAAAGCTCTTCACGAAATTGTAAAACTCTCCTCTCCCTGTGGCGCACTGAAACAATAACTCTAATGATCCCGGCATACTGTGTCAATATGCATTTGAAGGTGTCTAAAGGTCAGTGACAGAATACAATAGCCATTGTGGGGCTCTGGGGGAACGGCTATTGTGCAGCAGCGAGCACTTTGAGCCTCTTTAATTGGCAGCTTTGCACATGCAAAGTAACTATGCGAACTAAAGCCCTGCATAATGAACAATTAATATTCCTATGTAGTAGCAGCTTTTCTAATTTTTGCTTCTAATTTAAATACCTTGGTGAATTTTCATTAGAAAAACCTTGTGTGACTTGGACCGTTTAAGATATAGAAGCAAAAATCTTTGGAAAAGAGGAGATGCTTATATTCACACCCATCTGCACATTAAAAAGCGGATGAGTCTGACAGTCATTCAATTTTGTTTACAAGAATGGCTTCCACTCCTCACAGTTAGCACTGGCATAAATTTCCTCACTCAAGCTACTATCCCTCAGATAACAGAGAGCTATAATGAACTTGCTGATGTAGCTTTTGTTCTACTTTAACAAAAGGAAAAATAAAGAATTGATTTTTAGCCCTTCTTAGTCCACTGAGCACGTTACTAAACTTTTGAGACTAAGATCTGTGTTCTGTAAGGAGAGAAGATGACTCATTTCAATTGCTAAGCCTAGTCCTGCTTGTCAAAACCAGAGGAGTCCCATCCTTCCCATCACGGCCTTGGGCAAGATATTTCGAGGTGAACTGATACTAAGCACTTCGGGTGCCTGGAGATTAGACATTACATCCAGCTCTTTCTCCCTTTGAGTCTGGCAAATGCTCTCAGCCTTCTGGTATCAAATTGCCAGATCCTCTGCCATGCTGCTCAGAGCACTTCAAGCAAAACAAGGACTGTCAGGAGCTGATAATTTACTGTGATGTCTCTCATGAGAAACAGATTGGGTTTGAGCCTCCAGTGATCAGCAGTTCAGCCCAAACCCCTTCATGCCTTCTCCACCCATCTGTAAAATGGGACTAAGTTAAAACTCCTCCTTGTGCCATGGGAATTTAATGCCTCCAGTATTACAAAGCTGTACATATCTTTGAGAGCAACTCTTCCATGGCTTTAATATTTAAAAAAAGAAAATATTTGGAGTGGGGTGTTAGTATGCAATCCCAGTAGTGATTTATTGCAAATGTCCAAGTATTATAAATTCATTTAATATTTAGTGTAATAGCAGTCATCCTTCACAAGAAATTAATTTAATATTTATATGGTTGTCCAAGACAGTTCTTTCTTCAGCAGTTTCACTGTAAATCAACGAGGCATTAATGGGCACAAATGCTGTAGAGAAATCTGCACTGATTGGTTAGAGACTGTGGGTTTTGAAAAGGGATAAGTAGTTTGTGAAGGACATATCTGATGATTTTCAGGAATTAAGTTTTTGAATTAAAAAAAAAAGATGTTTTCCTTTTTTCATTCACAGATGTCTGTTTTATTGTTTTCTAGGAGATCCGTAATCTACTGAAACAGCTGTGTAATTATCGAGTTTCCTTTGTCTAGTAGCTACATTTCCAATTGACTGCAAACTGTGTTTGACATCCCTACCTCCTGAACCTGCCAAGGTCAGACCTTTGCATCTGTGTTGATGGATGGTTTCACAGTATGGACAGCACTTCTCCCATCTCCTAGTTCCTGCCCACATGTTTAACTGAATTTAAATCATCACCTTTGTGTTGCTCAGGTTTTATTCTAGGAGGTTCAGAGTCTAAACTTCCAAACCATTAATTTCACAAGGATCAATACCTTTTTCAAGAAAAAAAAAAAAAAAGGCAAAAGAGTGAAATTAGCTTTTCCAAATAAATCCCAGGCTGTTTCCAGCTAAAAAAAAAGGACTGTGAACACAGACGGTATAGACAGATCAGAATTTCTTACTTCTCTAGCGAAGCCTACACCTGAGACTCTATTCTTACAGTGCAGCATGAAGGTATCTATCTCAGTGGAAATCAGTCTCTGGCAACACAAGGATGGGACAGGTAGCATTTCTGTGACCCTGAAGCACACACTTGGACAGGTGCAAGCTTCTCTCAATATGTTGCTATGGGAATGTTTGAAAAAGTGAATAAAATCTGAGCTTAAGAACTTGTGAAAAAGTAGATCAAAATTAAAGTCTCAGATATGTAAATGTTGAAATATTTTGCTTCACAGTAATTGGGGATGATTTTTCCCCTCATTAATAACCCCACTTGAAGATAATAACTAGCTCTTCTTTCAGCTTCAGAGATGAGATGAGATGAGATGAGCACAGAATACTTTCTTGATGACTGAGTGATAACGAAGTCCCTTGTCTGTGTAGTAATAATCATGCCATAATCCAAATACCAATTATATGTACTGGCTATTTACACAGATTTTTTTTTTTTTTAACCCACTCTAATAAACAGAAAATTCTGTTTTAGTTTTCTTTATCTGCAGCTCCTAATACTTAATTTTCTACCTATCCAGGCTCATTAAGTAAATGAAGAAACCTTACCGCATCTGATAGAAAAACTGGATCCAGCCATTGAAATGAGGTAATTTCTCATGCAACAACAGTTACATCAATAGATAAGAGAGCCAGAGGGAGAAAAAAAGGGCTTAATTTAAAAATGAAGAGAAGAGAAACAAAACTGTTTAAATGCTGCCCTGAGTCCTACAGAACAAATGAGGAACTCATCTATCATTCAGTACCCCAAACCACTACTTCTATTGGTTTTTTAACTTGGTTAGTACTTGTTTCAATAAATTTAAGTTAGTGTCTGGAGAATCACAGACTCACAGAATAGTAGGAGTTGGAAGGAACCTTTGGGGAACATCTAGGCCAACCCCCCTGCTAAAGGAGATTCATCTAGAGCAGGTTGCACAAGAATGCGTCCAGGTGGGTTTTGAAAGCCCCCAGAGAAGAAGACTCCACAAGCTCTCTGGGCAGCCTGTTCAGTGCTCTGTCACCCTCAAAGTAAAGAAGTTTTTCCTCATGTTCAGATGGAACTTCCTATATTCCAGTTTGTGCCTGTTGACCCTTGTCCTGTTGCTGGGCACTACTGAAAAGAGTCTGGCCCCATCATCTTGACACCTGACCTTTAGATATTGATAAGCATTGATAAGATCCTCTCTCAGTCTTCTCTTCTCCAGACTAAATAGACCCAGGTGTCTCAGCCTTTCCTCACAAGAGAGATGCTCCAGTCCCATCACCATCTTCATAACCCTCCAAGGACTCTCTTCAGTAGTTCCTTGTCTCTCTTGAACTGGGGAGCCTAGAACTGAACACAATACTCCAGATGTGACCTCACCAGGCCAGAGTAGAGGGAGAGGAGATCCTCCATGGACCTGCTGGTCACAGTCCTCTTAATGCACTCCAGGATACCATTGGCCTTCTTGGCCACAAGAGCACACTGCTGACTGCTGGTTAACTTGTTTACTAGGATTCCCACGTCCTTCTCTGTGAAGCTGCTTTCCAGCAGGTCAACCCCTAACCTGTACTGGTGTACTGGTTTACTCCTCCCCAGATGCAGGACTCTACACTTGCCCTTGCTGAAGTTCATTAGTTTCCTCTCCACCAAACCCTCCAGCCTGTCCAGGTCTCACTGAACGGCAACACAGCCTTCTGGTGTGTCAGGCACTCCTCCCAATTTTGTATCATCACAGAACAGTGCATTTTTATTCTGACTCCAACTCATCTACTGGTGACTGATGTTTGCATTGAAAGAGTAGGTGGTATTTTGGATTATCTCTTTTAGGAAAAAAGCTATTTGGGTTTTTAAAATCTGTAAAATTATTTGACTTGAAATTTTTTAAAAAGCACAAAAACCAAACCAGCATCATCTCAAAGGAAAGCTTCATATCTGGGATGTCTTTGCATATATATTTATCATTTGTAGTTTGCCACTGTTGCTCATGAGGCATAGACTACATATTGAACAAACGACAGTAACTACTTACTACATAATTACTTCTGGTTTTAGGGAAAGACTAGGTTTGTATCATACATTGTATGCAAGTACTTGCCAAAGATGTAGTTTTTAATGGAGACAACTGCTTGTGGCCAGAAGTCTACTATTATAATACCAGTACACAAGTTACATGCCAAGGAACAAGAAAGATTTTAGGATCATAATATCATTAGCTTTGAAATTCCAGTGATAATAGCATGCATAAATACATGCACAAACGTATTAGGTTTATGGTCACTAATTTGAAGATAACTAGTATTAAAGCCAGGAGAAAGTAAGTAAAATGTCTTGCAGCTAGACCTGATTGGGAATTTCAAATGTTTTGAAAACAAAACTGAGAAGAAGAACTTAGTGTTCCGGTCCCAGTACAGCGAAGCACATAGGCACATCATCATGTGCTTTTGTTGGACCGGGACAGATGCAAGGCTCTAGAGACTACTAAAAGAGATAAAGAGGGAAGCTAAAATATATATTTGAATATTCAGTTTAGATGGAATATTAGATCTTTCAAACAAAGTTTGGAACAAAGTTAAAGGCTAGCTCAAAGGGGAAAAAAAAGCTGAAGAGGAAGCAGAGAGTCTCAGCTGTTGTTGAGCTTCCTGGAGGCTGCTGAATTCGTAACAGGCAGAAAGTAAAAGGAACACTATGATTAAAGGTGAACGAGGGACAGATGATCTGCTACACTGATGTTATTTTTCTGTTTTTCCTTTGATGGAGGGAGAAGCTGATGCATATTTTTGTATTTCATTGTTTTTCCTGGGCTGGTATGTAGGGAATAGGTGATGGTTATGAAAAGGATGGAAAGTTGTTAAGGTACTCTACTCATTCCACAACCCAATCAAAGTTTTCAGTGGTATTCTTTAGTGAGAACAGCTGAAACAGAACACCAGGGAATTGAAAATTACTGCTGTGAATAAATGACTGTTAGGGGTTGAGTTTCCGAGTAAAACTCAAGGTCCCTAACGCTCCTTAAATCCCTTGTTGATACAGGGAAAAGGGAAACAAAACTCAAATCTCAGAATATATGGATGGGAAACTGAAACAAACTTCTAATACAAATTCTAAAATGCTATCATATCACACAACTATATATTAAATGCAAAACAAGAAAACAATACAATAAGAGTTAACACACTGCAAAGGGAGGAAAAGGGAAAAAACTACAATTATGGCCGATTGGCCACAGGCCAGGAGATGACGTCACGCCAGGATGGTAGCTCAGGAGATGGCGTCTATCCAAAATGGCGGCGGGCCAAGTGATTAAAAGTTTTTAACAGCTTAGAGAAGTATTTTAACGAGTTCGCAGGGAGACCTTTTTCAGTGTCTGTAAAAAAAAAACATTCAAGGACACTCGTGACCGAAGCGGTGGCTTCTTCAGATGTGAAGAAAGGAGAAGCCCTCACGGCCGGAACGCGAAGGGGGGTGAGCTTCCCCCGTGTCCGAATCCAGCGGTAGATTCTCGCCGAGTAAAGAATAGCTCTCCTCTTACCCGATACGAGAGAGATGCTGACTGAGTCACACAACAATTCACAGCAGAGCTGGGCGCCGATAGACAGAAACAGTTCTGAGTTAGGCCCCGGGTGGGGGGGCAGGCTGCAGGCTTTCGGCCTGGACGGTAGCCAGCCCTCTCGCTGTGGCTCTTTCTCCGAAGCTGTCCGGTGTCCAAAGAGGAGGAGACTCCTCCTGGCTGCAGGTTTTAAGGAGCCTCTGCCAGAAGAAATCTTTTGACCTGCACTTTTAGCCAATGTGATGTCGGGTTTATGGAGCTTGTATGAAATAATCCCGATACTCTATTGGGCACATTTCCAAAACAAGGAAGTCTTGGCTCAAACTGGGACAATGACTCAAAACTGTGTACTGCTAAAGTGAAATGCAAGGACAGCATTAAAGAAGGTGACAAAATCATGGTTCTCATGAAGCCTGTGGCAACATTTCCACTGATTTCCAAACGGCCGCTATCTGTAGAACTAAGCTTAGATGGACGTGTTTACGTCCTGATTTTAGTCCACCTCTTCCTTTGAAATGCGAGCAACCACTTTGGGGACAAAAAAGAGGGAATAGGCATGATATCCTTGTACACATCTGATTCAGCTCCCTTCTTCACTCATCAGTCCACTGGGGGTTTGATCATCCTACAATGTGTATCCTACAATGCTTCAGCACAGAGCATTGAGATCTCTCCTTCTCTGCTCCACTCTCCTGTGCCCTGCACAGCCTATACAGAGAGGTGTAAAGCGTACATACTTCCTCAGGGGAATGTGAGCTCCCATCTAATTTCAGGAGAAAGCTCAATCAAGGAGTTTCATGCAAGTGCTTGAAGTGTGGGATGCTCAAACATGAACAAGCACTCCTGCTCAGTTCTGTATGAAGTGTTTAAGAGACGTGTAGATGTGGCACTGAGGGATTGGTTTAGGGACCCTGGCAGTGCAGGTGTACGGTCGGACTCGATGATCTTAAAGGTCTCTTCAAATCAGATGATTCTGTGATTCTGTGGTTCTGTGAAATCTTCATCCTTTATTTCTGGAAGGAAACCTTGGCACCCTGCAGAGTTGGGCACATGCCATGAATCCCAAGTGGAAGATGGTAACTTCCTCAGAGTGAAAAAACAAGATCCAAGCCACCCTTCTCTTATCAGTATCTCCTGCTGGCTTAGACACCAGTTCTGCTTGTCAGATTTTGTGAATCCCATTTTCTAGGCACTTCATTCTACCTCCACATTAAATGGGAATTATGAGTTTCAGTACAAAACAAGAGCTTTAAAGGTAATAAACCTCCACACGCAGCAGAAGTTAATGCTCACTGTCAAACTGTCCAAAAAGTGAATGCAGTGTGCACTCTGGGAATACAAATCCCAAGTACTCCCATGCTACTAGTGACTTTAAAGTGCCTATTTTCACACAGAAGGGGTCTCACTCCTAAAGCCTGTTGCTTAGCAGTGTCAAAAAGGCAAAAGAGAAGATTGGGAGTTGTTAGGAAAGGTCTAGAGAAAAGGGTAAAAAACATCTGTAGAAAATAGCACTGCGGGAAGCCCTATGATGCCTACCTTCCTGAACGCTGTGTCCTGTTCTGGCCACCGCAGCTGGAATAGGATATAGCAGAACTATGAGCAGCACAGAGAAGGGCAGAGAGGATCATGAGAGGTGCGAATCAACTCCTGTGCATTGGACATGCCCATTCAGAAAGCAGACAACTGACAGGAAATATGACAGTGGCCTACAAAATCCCTGCCTGCACAGAGAAGGTAACTTGGGAACAAATCGGTTATTTCTCACAACACAGGAATTAGGGCGAACCTAACGAGATTATCAGGAAAATAGTTGAAACTAAAAAATAGGAAGCACTTTTTCACACAACACATAATTAAATGTAGACTTACTGCACACAGTATTGTGGAAGCCAAAAGTATGAACAGGTTCAAAAGGGATTAGAAAAATTAATGGAGAACAGATCTAGCAAGGGCTGTTAAAATAATGGCATGGATCTAACCTCTACTTCAGGAAGTCTCAACAGGTAAATGAAGCAGCACTTACAGCATACAAAGGGTGATTCCACCTTGCTACAAAGAGATCATAAAAACAATGAGAATGATTGCTATGATAAAAAAATAGCTATTTGGGAAAAAGCATAGGAAACAGGACAAAGCCAGGAATGAGCCCTCCCCTGTGCCCTTCCAGCTTTGGGAAATCAGCTGTTCAGAGACTTCCTCAGCTGCAGGGGTCTGAGAGAGGGCAAAAGACAGCCGGCAGGATGCAGTGTCAGCCAAGGAAGAGACAAAATGTTGGGAACTGCAATCCCAGAGCACTTTCACAGCCCTGCAACTGCTAATTGGACTTCTCAGCTCTATCTCTGCTGTGCAAAACACTGTAGATCAAGGGCTGCAGCACTCACCCTGCACCAAGAAGCCATGGAAGTACTGCTTATGGGGCTGACAGGGCCCTATTGCTTCCAGGAGCCCAGCTTGCTTCCTATCCTAGCATTGCACTGCCTTTGTACATATCAAGGGCTTCTTTGGAGCTACCATGTGGGTCTCCTACGTAATGCTATACCATCTCTCAAAGACCTACCCTAAACTGAAGCCCAGCAAATGTTAAAACTTGGTGTTAGTGTAAATCAAGTACGCCTCGATGATTTAGGCAGCTGTGGTAGAATAACTGTACTTTCCAGAGAATTTAAGCAAAACAGCTGGACAGAGTAGGAACATCCTTCTGAAACTTTAGGTTCATTTATTCAAACTAGAGGAGAATCTAGTACAGCTTCATTGACAGCACAGGATTCTGAAATGAGAAGAAGATGTATAAATACATTAACTGTTAGACAAACTGTCTAGAATTAGTGTTTTTAAAGAAGATGATTTAGACTGATTGGTTAGCTTACTGCTCCTTGACTCTCATAAGGAAGCGAAAAAGATTTATTGGTCTTGGGGAGTACCAGGAGCAACACTCACTTTTTGCAGAAAGCCAGAGCAAGCTCACTCGCTGAACACCTGAATGAAAGAGAATCAATGACAGAAGTCAGGATGTGCTTTGACATACTCTAATCCTACACGTAGTTAGCTCTGGCTCTCCCCATTCACAAGGGATGTATTTCATTTCAGAAGCAAACTGTTAAAATTGCCTGGTCTTGCTTTGTAATCTTATTAAATGACAGGCAAGTGAGACATGTATTTTTATGGAAAGCAGAAACACTGGGTAAAAGGTTTGGATTATGGGAGGTCATCTTGTCCCTTGTTGCTGATGTATGTATGTATCTATTCCCACTTGGTAGATATTTTTCCAGCAGCTGTGCCACCTCAGGCTGCAATTTCAGCACTTCCAACAAACTAAGCGGTATTGGGCTAGTCTGCTCTCAGAGGGAAGATTGCTTGCGGAAAATTCAGGCATCATAGGTGGTATATTCTTATCTCAAAATCAATTCCCCATGGAAGAGAAAAAGGGCTATCTGTGGACAATGATAGAATTGCCAGTATTTCCGTGTTCTAGACACTGGAACACATTACAGTGAAATAATTCTTACAAATAATTTATCAGTTCATAAAAGATGCATTTAGCTAGAGACTGAGGAGTCAGCTGAGACTGACAGAACAGATCACATTCACATGGACTGTGGCCTAGAGGTGACGAAAGCAGAACCTGCTTTTGCTTAGGCAACATATTTCTGAAAATTAGCCAGGCTTCACACTGCCGCTAGGGCAGCCTGGACTGGGCGAGGGGTGGGAATGAGAGGGGTCCTGATGGTTCTCAGATGGTCTAACATTGTAAAAGCAGGTCCTTGACACCATCAAAGCCACAAGCATGAAAACTTTGCTTGGTCTGAAGGCTGCCTTCCAGTTTTGGCAGCTCCCACAGCAACAAATCTGAGCATCCAAAAAATGATTCCTAATGTACTTCATGCATTAAAAAAAAAAATCAGTTCTTGCCCCTGCTCCCTCCTGTACTCATGAGAGCAGCTCTCGAACAAGGCAAGTGATACTTTATTAACATCAAGAAGAGAAATACCAATATGCTCAAGCTGATGGCTTCTTTTCTGGGAGTAAGGGGAAGCTCAGTCTCTCAGTGCCCATGGGAATGCAGGGAGTGCCAGGAGCTCTGTATCCAGGGGCATTGTGGTCCTCACTACACCCAGCAGCACTGCACAGGATCAGAGCTGTTGTCCAGCGCACTGAGGTGCGACCAGTTATTACAGTGCATAAGTTTGGAGGCAAAGCAGCTGCAGTTTCTGCAACCTCCCCTGTCAGCTGTGCTACAAGCACTTTCAGTTCTATTACATTTCCAGGCAATGCCCTGTGAATTACTCCTGGGACACACTGAGGTGGCTGAAGTCCTTTTCCCTTATAGAGGCCAATTGATCATGTAGGCTCTTTAAAAAATGAAGAAAGAATCCCAGAACCTTTTTAAAGGATTGCAAAGTAAGTGGCTGTCAGTGTCAGAGGAATGTCCAGGCATGTAAATGACAATTTCTTTGATAAAGTGACCAAGGCACTGTGGCTTTCCAAATGTCACAATACTTGGGTTGTAATTACTAGTAAGCTTTGCAATAGCAAAAGGCTTGCTAGAAGCTGCTCAAGCCCTGGCAGCATTTGTACTAAAAGCATCCTCTCCTCAGCAAAAATTGGATTTTATCTTTTTCCTAGTTTGGTCTTTTGGTTACTTAAAATATAAACATGGAGCCATCAAAGACTATTTGCTAAAAAAACCCTTCCAATATCCTTACACTAAGTCAGGTCTTTAGGAGTATAAAATTCCTGTTTCTTATATTAGAGATCTGAGCAAGAAAGATCGTCAACGAGAAATAGAGCTAACCAAAGTGAACGACTAGGGTATAAGTAGAGAAGGGGGGTCAATAGTACTGCAGCTTTTTTTTCCCTTTTGCGCTAGGCCTGGTTTTACATTTCAATCCTATCTTTCTATTCTATCTTCCTTTCCTTTGTCTGTTTTATCCACTTCTTTTTCCCTGACACGTGACCTGCACGTATGATCATATAATTAAATGCAATTGAATTCCACTGATTTAACTAATTACCACCTGTCACGTGTGCCACCTAGCCCATATTCTTCATTTCCTCATCCTACCCCAACTGTGAGATGAAGCATGTTAGCTCAAATATCAGACTTAAGCTGATTTGGGTAACACAAGATGTCTGAGGACACGCTCTATACCAAAGCTGGAAGTAGGATAATTTCAGTGGTACAGCCAGTGAGCAGCATCTCACAAGGGTTACGAACATAGTCACAGCTGTAACCTCAGTAGCTCTCTGGACATGAATTTGTTGCTTGTCTGGAGCGTATGCAATAAGGCAGTGACATCTGGTTGGTGTTTTCACATGTGACTACTGCATAAATAATTAGCAATGACAACACATACACGGCATATTCCTCTTTACTCTGCCAGCTAGTTGACTGATGCAGAAGATGCCAGTGTGACCTGGAATAAAAGGTGGATCCTGCCAACTAACAGCAAGAAATGGTCAATTTTAACACACAAACTCAAAATGCCTCTGTGAAGATATTGGTCACATACATCTCATATCTGAAAATGATGGAAACATTATGAAGATAAAATCACTACTGCAATGGGGCAGAAATGACAGCTTTGTCATAACAGTTGGTCTCTGAGCCTTCCTACCATAGATGAAGCCGAAAAATCCTTTACACAAGTCAGATAACAGTGCAAGAAGACTTCCCCTTGACCACAGTGGTTGATCGACTGATGGTTTGTACAGACTGACAGCCTTTCTTAGTTTCATTTTAGCAAAACAGTGTGGGTAAACATTGACTTAGAATTGTCTCATCTTCAATTTGACCATGGTTGATCAGATATCTCTGCCTATAACGATAACAGAACTAGTAGTCCATTAGTTAAGTAATCATGACTTTTATTCAAACTCCTGTATTATGATTACTTTGCTGTATCTGATGATCTTCATGCAGCAGAGCAGTCAATATGATGAATATCTTGCACAAGTTGGTTCTTTCAACTTCTTCCTGCTAGGACAGAAATGTTTGTCTTTGAGTGGTCCCTTCCAGTCTTGCACTCTCCCTCTTTTTAACTCAGCAGCATACATGCAAGAACTCAAACTGCAGATAAACAGATGCTACCAGTTGCTTTGCAGTATTTTCCAGTTAATGATTTTCTATCAAACCAAGCGGACATTTTAAGTAGGTACCAACAAGGCTTGTCTCAGTTCCAGTGCTAGTCAATCTTTTCATTAACTATTTAGTAGGTAAGGTAGACTGTGCACTTCTAAAACCAGCAGCGGGCACTGAGCTGATTAAGTCTGTAAGCAGTTGGAAGGTGTACTGGTTTTATCTGGGATGCAGTTAATTTTCTTCATAGTAGCTCATATGGTGCTATGTTTTGGATTTGTGAGCACACAAGTGGAATAAGACACCCCATTCAGTTATTGCTGAGCAGTGCTTACAGAGTCAAGGCCTTTTCTGCTTCTTACACCACCCTACCTGCAACTAGGCTGAAGGTGCACAAGAAGCTGGGAGGGGACACAGCCAAGACAGCTGACCCCAACTGACCAAAGGGATATCCCACACCATATGAAGTTGTGCTCAGCAACAAAAGGTGAGGGAAAAAGGAGGAAACGGGAGACATTCAGAGTGATGGTGTTAGTCTTCCCAAGTAACTGTTACGTGTGATGGAGCCCTGCCTTCCTGGACATGGCTGATCACCTGCCTGCCAATGTTAAACAGTCTTTATCTCAATCCATGAGTTTTCTCACTTTTACCCTTTCAATTCTCTCCCCCTTCCCTCTGTGGCAGGGAGTGAGTGAGCGGCTGTGTGAGGCTAAGCTGCCTGCCAGGGTTAACCGACAACAGAAGGATAAACAACTAAAGAATTCAGAACAATTTTCCTAAAATGGTGAAATTATCCCAAATCACCAGGGTCAAATCTGCAAAGACAAGCACGACATGCTACTGCTAGAAAGGAGAAATCATATGCACAGATGCAAAAAGAGGAGTGACTGGCCAGCCAGCAGCTCTGCAAGAAGGGACATGGGAGTTACACTGGATCGCTAACTGGGCATGAGTCAAGATGCCACCGCGAAAAAGGCAAACTTCATCTGAAAACATATTAACAAGTATATGTCAGCCATATGTCAGCCATGTAAAGTGCTTATTCCATCCTAATTGGTGCTAACAAGGTCTCAGCAAAACTCCATGATGGGGCACTGCTCTTTAGGAGCCCAGCAAGCTGAAGACTGCCCAGAGGAGAGCTGAAAGTGTGATGAGAGGCCTAGAAAGCATTACCTGTGAAGAAAGGCTAGGAACTGGGCTCAGTGAGGTTGAAAGAAGAGAATTCACTATTAGTTCTCCAAGACGTGGAAGGCTGTCAGGCAAAAGCTGCTCAGCTGTTCATCTGGAGCAGGACATGAAGAAGCAAGGTTCATTTGTAACCATAAAAGAATCAGAAGTGGTAATAGGGAATTTTCTGGCCCTAGGAATAGAAAAGGACAGAAACAGACTGCTCTGTTGAAGTTGCAGAATGATCTTAACTGAACGATTTTAAGAAAAGTTAGACATCTGTGGGGGGTAGTCGGCATACATCGGACTTTCTCACAGTTGGTGAATGAAAACCCAACCCAGGCCTGCAGGGCCACCATCCTTCCTACCTTCTCTGTGCCACTTTCGCTGCTGGCCAGCTGTGTGTCTTGGCCAGGTTGCACCTAAGCCTGCCAACCACTACGTGTCTTAGATATAAAACCTGTCCAGAAAAATTTAGAAGTTGGAAAATCATTGTCCTGATGAAAGTCCAGCTTATGAGTTTTCCTTGGCACAGCAGGCACCATTGTGTTGATAGCATCTGTCTGCCCAACCTCCACGCTTTTCTGTCTCAAAACTTAAGATATGAAGCATAACGTGATGTTGTACAGGAGGGAATAGAAATCTCTGAAGTCATCAAAAAAATCAGCTAGTTCCATTTTAAAATATACCACTTCTGAACTGATCATGAATTGGGACTAAAAACTACAGTACAGGAAATCTACTTTACTGCAAAATAAATTGGCCATGGACTCAGATTAAATTACTTCTTCACTCCCTGGGGCATCCGGTGATGAAGCACAATGCTAGTCTGCTGTTAGCGTGCTTAATACAGTGAGCCGTGAGTGAAGGTTAATATTTTAGCTTCTGTAGTCTTAATTTACAGAAACATACCAGTGAATATGCACCAAACAAAATATACGCAAAAAAGTGAAGCAATGGGTTGAGTGCTGCCTTTATAATGAATTGTTTTTTAAAAGGCTGACTTCTTGACACCCTGTATTAATTGATTACAGGCACCCTGCAGATGTAGTGTCTGATAAGCAACTTGTGCGTGGCATAGACTCTGAATTCCTGAGACTGATCTTTTCTCCAGAGGGCATAATACGAGCTTTTTTTTTTTTTTTCAGTCCTTCAGGGACCAGCATTGTCTCCACGCCTTGACTTGGTGTGAAGGGAATTACTAGATGCTTGAGACACTCAGTCAAAAAAATAACAACCCAGGCTGACATTAAAGTGGCTTTACCATTTGGCAAAAGAAAAGCTGAGAGCTTGTGAATCTTTCTGCTGCTACTGCAAAATGAAAAATAATCAAAAATGTACCAAATAAGAGAAACATCCCTTACAAAATAAGATAAATATCCCTTTGCTGTAACTTGGTTATGCCTTAAAGTTACATGATAAAAACAGAAACATGCTTCAGATATCTGTTGTCTGTTATAATGTCCTGTTCCTACAGTACCAATGTTTGTCAGGGACTGCAGTTTCATTTAGTTTATGTGATTCTAACAGAGCTTACTGAAGTATTTCTGCATTGACACTAGGTATTTTAACCCACCTATTATGCATAACTACAGAGAAAAGCAAGCAAAAATACCAGTACCTGTGTGACCGACAAAAGAAATATGGGCACTGAAAAGTTGATTATAACCAATTTTCACAGGAAAGTTCCAGCTTTGTCTCCGTAAAACAACTGCATTGGCACTTGAAATACTTGTATCTCAGTGAAAAATTTCTGTTGCCTCTTAGTGGTTTATGACTTACTGGCTTGTGAATTCGTAGTTTGAAAACCATGCAGGAAAGCAAATGAGTCCTGGACATGTGGGAGGCCAAGATGCCATCAACTCTGACACAAGTTGTTTGTTTTCCAGCCATCCAGTTAGGCATCTGGCTTCTTACTGTGTTTTTCTGCTGGAATGGTTTTGTCCTGCATGTCTTCCTTCCTGGGAGCCGTGGGTCAGTGGCAGCCCCGTGTGTGTTACTGCTCCAAGGCAGAAAGTGGGGGACAGGACAAGTGCAGCATTTGCACCCTGTGTTTTTTTAATGTGTGCATGGCAATTGGGAGCTTGATGTTATGAGGGAATGTGGAATCAAATCAGGAACAGAGCAGGGAGAGGGCAGAAGCTGTGATGGGATGCTCAGCTGCAGAGTTGTGCGGTCTGGGGTGGGAATTGGCCCCTATGATCTCTCAACGGTCGGAATGTGTCAATGTCTCCCATTGAGACCACAAGAGTGCTTATGTTTCACCCTACTAATCCAAGAAGATGCTTCCATCTCCTCCCACAGCCTGGCCCCATCCAGCCATCTGGTCCTGCATGATTCCTTCTGCAGGCAGGGGAATGCCATGGGAACGCCAGTGACGGGATGCTCACACGCAGACATGCACATGCACTCGCGCACACACACGCCTCCAGCCTTCTGCTTCCAGCGCTCCCTTGCATGCTCTTTCTTTTGTCAGTTCTACTTTCTTCCCCAAGCAGCACTAATGATTTAGTAAAAGCCTGTGTTATAAAATTAGGTCTCTACAGGTGACAGAAGTACACAGTGCCTTGGCATCCAAACAGCTTTGTCTCCAGTTAGTAGATAAACTGAATTTTCTCTTGAAGATAAAGCACTCTCCATCTCTCTTCTTCAGGATCTGCTTCCCCTTACGGCTGCAGAATGCAGCACAGAACCACTCAAAACAGCGTTAGAGAAATCCACCGTGGACACTTGAGAAATCCTGTGACAGCACTATGAGGCAGATAAGCAGAGGTGGGGGGAGAGGAGAGAGGAAAGGAATAGCTTTCGGAGAGTGCTTGGCAGCAAAGTCAACGCTTCAAATATCTGTGGGGAGTTTGAAAGCATTTCCTAACATCAAAAATGGGAAGAAGAAAAAGAAATTTTGATCAATAGCTTATTGCCCTTGATCTAAGCAAAAGAATCGTAGCCAGTCAGAAATAACAGAAATCTGTTTTATTGTAAAGCTGAAGTTTTCTATGTTTTGACAGCTGGGGCTCATGCTTTTGGCTGGGTTATTCGCCAGCCTTACAATATTCATCAGCAAGTTGCCAGTTTTTGTATTTTCAAATTGAACTCTAACGATGAAGGAGAAGGTGCTGGAAAGATTTTAAGCGCGAGTTCTTTGCCCTAAAACAGAACTTTGTGGCCTGAATTCACATGACCAGAAAAAGAGGTTTCCACTCCCTGGCCAAGTTTCTGGTGAATCATTTGCTGGTCACAGAGCCAAGATTCTCTTTCTGGAGCATGGGAAGCAGTGTCTCATTTGTGATGAAGACAGCCCTTTCGCCTCTATGAGAGGAAATGGATTAACAGTACATATTCTGTGCACGAGTCTTGAGAGAACTGAAATAAAATATTCCAGATTAAAGCATCTTTATTGAGGAACAAACCAGAACACATGTTAAACTGAAAAGTCAAATCTGATTCTGAAAATGATTGGTGAAATATTGGTATTGGTGACTTCAGGATCAACTCAGATGTCTTACGGAGTATCCAGGCAAATGAGCATCACAGAACTTACTCTTTCAGTGCAAATCTCTACATTGCTATTCCAGTGTTGCTTACTTTTAATACTTTCTATATTTTGATACACTTATTCTAAGAATTCAAACCAGGCTCTTCCGCTCTTGTGCAATTTGTTCATTCTTATGTCTTGTGGTACTTTCATTTAGTTATTATCATTCCATTTCATACTTGTACAACTTAGGGAGCTCTCTTAGCTGAACAGGTTACAAAGTGAAAAATAATAAATAATTTCATATCTGCTAGGAAGACTGAATTCCTCCTCCAAAAATTGAAGGTCAGACATACTGACTTTGTATCTGAAAAACCTACTTTCACCAACTCTGTCCTTAGCTTCCTTTACTTGTCCCAGGGTGACCACTATTTTTGTCATGTCATTTAATACCTACAAAGTCCTTGCAAGTGCTCAACTCTTCACTTTTGAGACTGATCTTCCATTTTCTGGATAAGGAATTAAATTTCTTTAGTGGATAGGAAGTGATAACAAGCCTTTTTCACTCAGGGACAAGTTACGTATGAGAAGTTGCAATGCAGAGACTAACATTTAGGAAGTGAAAACTGAAGGTGCGCTACTGTGTAAGATTAGGTCCTTCAGGCAGGCTCAGTTCTACCAACTGATAGCTTAAACAGCTGTAATGTGGTCATCTGAGTTTACAAAGCCAAGTTTTCAGAGGGCCTTTGATCTAGCCCCTAACCCTGTGTAAAGCCAGGATGGGTAAGTAAGCATGCAGGTGGCAGGTCTGCACTGAGGGACGCTGCCTGGTAGGACCTGGCACTGGCCTGCAAATTAGGGGAAGACAGAGAAAGGCACTGGCAGAAAGGGAGAGTGGTGGAGAGGAAAGTCTCTCTGGTCATGTCTATACTGGCATATAGAACAAGGCCAGGATTTAGCATTAAATCCTAGTCTGCATCCATTAACCGCTGTGGGTTTGACTTACATCAACTAGCACTCTCCCAGGACAATATATGGTCATGGTTTGGGCCACACCACGTACCAGGAGTCTTCTCATCGAGGATTCTGGATGCAGTCACCCTATTTTGATTGGAGAAGAAAGCTTAGAAGTGTGGATGCAAGTCATGCAGGGCCACTTGCAGGGCCAGAAAACGGACCTTTGCGTGTTCTGTTTTGCAGTGCGGTGCTTTCACCGGGATCATGCCAAACGTACTGTATCATTTGAGGAATGCAGCTATTTTGAGCAGGAGGACTGATATTTGAGAAAGTGAGCGACACTGGTGAGGACAGATGTTTACTGATTCAATCTTCACATGCAAAACTGTTGGTGCATGTTCAAAGTAATTTTCTGAAGATGTGTCTCTTGTTATCTTAATGTCAGTAAACAGCAGCCCAGTGTATCTTCCCATTTCTTGTGACTTGCTTATGCAGATCCTTACTCCAGGGACACAGTTACTAAATTTAATGCTGCAAAGAGATTTGTTCTCTCAGCACATTTGTAAGAAATATTTAATTTTATATTGCAAATTTTCAAATATTTTTATATACTCTGGCTAGGTAAAACAGTAAGGAATTGGTGTAACTCAGTGATGAATTAATGTCTTGCTCACTAGTGCAAGCTCTTATTTTCCTCATTAGCAGATATTGGGCCAGACATTTTGGAAGAGTTTAATCAAAATCCTCATCAAAAGCCAAATGAGTGGATTTTAAAGGAAGTTTAATTACAGTGGTCAAACCACCCAGCATGATTTGCTTGATTTGATTAACGTAATGAGGAGCACATTTAATGAGAAATGCATTAATTCATTCAAACAAGTGGTTTTATCAGAGGTATTAAGCATCAGGCCAGATTATGTACAGCAGAAACTATTATAGCAAAAATTGACCGAGGTCAGAGTAGTAGTCATGCCATTATTACAAGCTCTCAGCTATAATCTACCAGCTGAACTCAGGCATTGCTCATCATGACTGAAAAAGCAGGATCCCCATTTAAAAAAGCCCCCAAAACACAGGGTTTTGCTTCCATTCCACAGCTAGGATCTTTATCCCCTTCTCTCAGATGTTCAGAAGATTAGGGAACTGAGATTGAATGCTTTGAGTTGAATTCTTTGAGTTTCTGATGGTTACACATGCAGACATTATTAGTAAATAATGAAGCGATTGCTCAAAGGACCCCTGATAACACCCTCTATCCTTAAAGGAAACTGAGTGTTTCCCATTTGCTCTTTGTGTTACCTCCTTCCTGTCCCTGCAATGTCTTTGGGATAGTCCTATTCCTAATCTGGAATAGAGTGACCTTGCGGGAGAATTATTATTTTCCTTCTGGGGAAGGAAACCTCTCTCTTGGAAAAGAAGAAAAATTGGCCTCATGCAACAAATATTTGAGAAAAAGAAGAAAGTCTCCTTTATGCCTTGCTGTCTCCAACTACCTTTTTAGATAAATTTCAGCCCCTATATTCCAAATTTCCTGTTTCAGGAGCCCTCCCCATGGGCTTTACACAGCACCCTACACCTCTGCCCTCCCCACTGGCACCCCTTCTCCAGTGCCCCCTGATCTCCCTGCAGCTGTTGATGCTCTTCTCTCTCCTATGCTGGCCTGAGCACCATTACCGCTTTGACTTCTGCCACACTTCTTTGCCTTTATTCACTCCCCAGGTTGCTATTCCTGTAGTGTCTGCGTTACCTCTCTGTGAGACGCCTCTTCTGCTGCTTTGTACTCTGTCTGTATGGCACTGAAACAGCTTTGATTTTCAAGGACTCTACTTCTAAGCTTGCTCGGCTGCCTGAGCATTTTTCAATCACTGTTGCACAGTGGACTTAAGCACTATCTATTGCTCATTCTTTCATCACCTACCACCAGTGGCTGGCAAAGGAGAGCAGCTTTGAAACTTCTGAACTAACTTTGTTCCCTAAGTGGACAGGAGGTTGCTCAAGGAGCTGAGAAGCAGAGCACGAGCCCAGCTGCAGATAGGATCATCCAGGATCAGGTGCACACCAACAAGTCAAGACTGGCGTGGAGGCCACATTTTACCTCCTGATAAGTCAGCAGGAGTATGATAGTAAGACAATATTATTAGGGTACCTAAATTAATGTAGAACCAAGGTTCTTCTGTGGATTTGGAAGTCTGGATAAAGACCTTCAAGAAATAAGTTGAAGTAGAGAATGAGAGATGTCAGAAAATAGACCTAAGGATTTATTTGCTGTTAACTGAAGATGAGCAAGAAAATAATTCCTGCTGAGTTGGAAACAATTATCCTCAGGATTATTTCTGCCACTTGTCTTTAAACCACAAATAAACGATAAAAATTGGAATCCAAGTTCCTTGATTTTAGAGAACTCTTGGGATGAGTCTATATTTGACTGCTGCATGCTAGCAAGAACCTGTGATATTGGCATATAAACATTTGCACAGAGGAAAGCATTAACAGTGATGACCTCACCAGTACATTCGGCAAGGCTGTTCCCAAGGTAAAGATAATTCCATCTTGGAACAAGCAACCCAGATAGCATATACAGACTCACTACACCAGCTGTCCCTTGATGTCACATTTGGTAACCTTGAGTAGAATCTAGGTGGGAAATCATAAAACATAAATTGGCAGAAGATCGTATCTTAAAATACTTTTTCCCTCTATCTCCCAGCCCAGCCTTCAAGCAGCCAACCAGCCTTGGTAAACTTATCATCTGAAGAAAATTTCCCAAGGACCAATATATCTGACTATATGAGAGTGATAAATGCAAAAATTGCAATTTATCTTCATAGCCCTCACAAGAAACATCTTCTACAACAGAACCATGGAAACCAATGGAAACCAATCGATCCTCAGCATGTCCATCCCCGAATGCAAACTACTTCTTCCTATGTACCGTATGCCCTCTGTACCATAGTGAACTCACATTGACGATCAGTGTGTGAAAGAAAAATGTGGTTAATAACAAGAGAATGTTTCCCAAAACAGCCATTCTCCCTCTGATCATTCAGCCCTCATCCTCAAGGGAATCCTACAAAAGAAACTGGAAAGACTAAGATGGGATTAAAATTAATAATTTGATGGGACACGAACAATTGTTGATTCCAGCAGTGCTAATCTTATTGCACATTACAATTTACCTCAGATATGACTTGCTAATCTCAGATTCTCGGGAGATAATTACCTGTGCATTTCTTTTGTCCTGTGTTCAGTAGAGCTGAAGACCTTATTACTGCTCCTCTTAGTAATGTCCCCTCTGTTCCTTTAATCTCAAAGTACCTGACTGATTAATATAATGAAACAGAACTCGGATGAATTGTTTCCAATCTTTGCTTATCTGTCGGTTTGCTAGTTATGTCCCTGCTTCTGTTTCCTTCCCCTCAGACTTGTCTGCTTTTCTTGTCAGGTGTGTTGATAACAGATATTGCCTCTCTCCACAGATATTCCTTCTGAGTGTTACGACTCTTCCCTATTTAGCAAAAAACCTGCCCAACGAGTCTCCACTTCGGAAATACCAAGTATACCAAATATGGCTCAGGTTCTGACTCACAGGTTCCTTTCTGAATAGTTATATGCCTTTTCGTCTGACATTACCCAAGCTCTCAACTGCTTCGAAGAAATATTTGTGTTTATGCAAAGAATAGGAACACAACTGGCCAAACATCAGTCACTGCTTCTAAAAGGAAAGGAAGCATTGTTAACTCAGATCTTTTTAAAATGAAAGTGAAATAGGACACGGAGGAGATTCAGGAGTATATTGTTCAACACAGGGCGGTTATACACCACCCACTCCAGTCAGAAATGAAAATTTTTATTGTCACTTTTCTCTTATACTTCCCAGGTACTGAGTTGGTCTTTGGCAATACTCATTGCAATGATGTAGTCTATTATTTGTTTCTCCCCTCCATCTATGGAGCTCAAAACCCCCATAACTTTACTTCCCTGCATCCAAATTTAGTAACTTAAAGCTGTAACAGTTTGGGAAAGGTTAACCAGTATCTTAGGAAGGAACTTGATAGAGTTTTCCCTAGGAAATTTCAGTGTGCACTCCCACATGAAATAAAATATTTGGACCTATAGAATAGCATGGTATCTTTTAGGAAATATTAAACAAGCCAGTACACAAAGTTCTGAGGTAACGTGCAGCTTTACCACCTGCTGCCAATACAATTCCTTGGGCTTGCAGAAGTAGCAAGTATTGTTCTGCTCACACAGCATGCAGTCCTTGATGCACACTTGGAAGTCACTCTTTGTAAACAAGTACCTATATTTCACACCCAGGGCAGAGGTTCCACACTGTTCTTCTTTCACCAAAAGGCATTCAGAGAAAATTCAGGACAGGATGAAGGAAAGGATTTTAAAACTTGTATTCCTCATCTTGTGAAACTAGGGATTATCTGTGACCTTAAGCACATGTAAGACCTGCAACCTCAGCGCTACCATATACAAAGTCAATGTTTACCCCATACGTGCATGTCACCATGGCAAAACTCAGAGAACGTATGGAAACGATTTTTTGCAGGTCTGAAGGAAAAGCAGGCCCTCACATCACTTCTTTCTACTCAGCTACAACCAGGATCTTGCTTCCAGTAGGGAGTTTGTATCAGTGGGCTCTGCTAGGCAATGCGGAGATAAACTTCAGCAATGATAAATGGGAACTGCTAACACAATTTAAACATTTGGTAAAAGCAAAATATTTGCCAAGAACCTAAAAGGCTGGGCGCTTAAAGCAGTTCTCCACACTGACTTTCCTTAGCAAGGTGCACAAGGGATGGGCACTCAGCTGTCGGTCCTGCTGCAGACACCTAAGAGATTGAAAGTACAGTGCATTGTACCTATGTCCCAAGGAGCTGTATTTAATTCCCTTCTCCCCTTTTGGCTGCACCACTGCAATGAATATTTTTGCAAGAAACAGATGTTTCTGGACCAGTAAAACAACTCCTGCCACTCACGAGCCAGTGCTTCACTGTGCCTGTGGCACATGACCCAGGGCTGGTATCACCATCAGCTTCTAGTGAGGCAGATGGCTTCTGACTTGGCCATCTGGTTCTGATGACCAAGAGCCTGCTGTAATATCTTTCTGCACCACTGCAAATCTGCAAATCTCGTTGGAAGAAACACACAAATTCAGCCCATTAGTGGTTCAACCTTTCCCACCCATGAGCGGGTAACGTGAAAGCAGGGTTGGGGATGGTGGGGGAGAAAGGATGAAGCATGAAAATAGTGTGAGATGAGGATGTCCAAGCTGGCAGAAGATGAAAACCAGCTTCCACCCTCCTGGGAAGCCGCAGAGTCCCTCCTTGACAGGTCCATGGCAGGGAGAGGCGGTGGAAGTGTGGGGCATGGTGGGGGCGCGGTGGCTCTTACCTTCTCATTCTTCCTCTCCTCAGTCTTGCTGGTGGGGCCAGGGGTGACGGGGACACCCAAGGGCCCGCCACCCGCCTCGCCATTGAGGTGGGCTGCGCTGACGTTGGGTGGGGTGATGGCGGCAGCCGCGGAGGTGAGAGGGATGAGGGGCCGGGCCCCTGGGGTGGGAGGCTGGTGACCGTGCTGCGGAGAGACGGCGGGGTGAGGCCGGATGGCTGCTGCTGGCAGGCGGGAGGGTGAGCTGGGCGTCCGCAGGGGTGACACTGTGGCAGTGGGCCGCTCCGGGGCTGGCACCGTGGGGTGGGCTGCAGAAGGAGGACACAGCATGGTCAAGTCCCCTCCGCCCTGCCAAACCTGGCCCTTCAGTGGCCAGGGCTGCCATGAGGCTCCAGGGCCCGACAGACAGCTAAGCTCGTAGCTTTAACCCAGGATATCTCAGCCTGCAAGCATTTTTGGCTAAATCCTAGAAATCTCCCTCCTGGCTGCGAAGGGCCTGTCTGCAGTCACCGAAATGGCTGGTGCTCCCTAGTGATGTGACTGAGCCTGTCAGGACCTTCCCATGCTTGGAAATAAACAGCAAGGCGACTGCGTTTGTAGGATACTTTATCTCATTCCAGCTGAGCTGTTTTCCGCACCTCCAGGACCCCTCCTAATCTGATAGGTTTTGGAGCAGTGCAACACAGGACCTAAAGGGTTAGCCCAGCTGATCCATGCTGAGCTCGAAGACAACAATTACAAAGGAAGGTCTTTTGTTTCAGCCCTAACAAAATGATCAACAGCACTTCTCTGTGCTGCACAAAACAAATTAAGCAGAAATCCACGGGAGGATTTCTGAGCTCAGCCTCGTCTCTGCCAGCAAAGTCCCTAAGGGACTACACAGTGCGTTTTAGTCTCGCTGCTCCAGCTGAGCAGACCCTGCCTAAAAGCACTAGGAACCCGGAATCAGCGCTCGTCTGTTTAACGGAGACTGTGACCCACTGCCGAGGTCAGCTCTCCTGGGATTCAGGAGCCTGTGGAATGTCTCATGTTACAAAAAGTGTGACAAAGCTCCAGGTCCATTTCCCCAACGACGTTGCCTTTGACTTCCAGGCTGGTTGATTGCTTAGGTGTAACCTACGTACAGCGCCATTTCAAGTGTGTTCAGACCAGAAGCCAAGTTCACACTTGGACATTCCTTCATTTAAACGATTCAATAGTAGGACTGGCTGGAAAATGCCCATTTCACAAATTATTTCAAGGATTCATAATCTGGTTTAGATCTGCCATTTTTCTGAGCACCACCTGCTCACCCACCCCACAATAGCCTCTATTTTGGTCAGGGCTGGGATGTGAAAACATAGGATCCAGTCACTCTCTGTTGTCCTCTGCAGAAAGCAGCTCTGGGCAGCTGCCTATTCCCAATGCAACCTAAGCCAGGACAGCTTCATGGCTGAAGTCTGGTTGAACTACATCCATTCCTGACAAAAAGGTTTGAGTTCAACAAATCAGCTTTTCTTTGATCAAGAAGCATCTTTTCTGGAAAATTTCTGACCCACTTTGATCTGTGGTTTTCTTACAAATTAATTTGAAGGATACATTTTTACGCAGGACCAGCTGGAGTTCACTTAATCTATAACTAAATGACAATGCTAGAACAACTCAAACCACCATTTTCTGTTTCTATGGTTAATGTCAGCACGCATTACCAGGGACTGAAATGATAAGGAGTGCCATTAATCATACTTACCATGCCACCTGAGCACTCCTGCCAGGAGGGAATTTCATACCCCAGCCTTATGCCCTATTATCCAAAGTGACACTGAACAAGATGGTGTCATCTTGTTCAAGGAATCATCAGATTAGCACCTCCAGAGATTCCATGATTCTCCCTCACGGAAGCTCCCTGACTCTATAATATCCCTTTTTATTTATATTAGTTGCTTATAGCAAATCAACCAAAGTGTCATTAACCAGTGTTGAACTTGATGTGATTCTATTATGGAGCATGAGGAAGGCCCTAGAAGTTGCTATTACAGATGCCTTCAAGACTCTTCTTAGTTACTATTTCCCCGTTCCTGGATTACCAAGAGCAAATATTGTAACGTGCAGTTCCTTTCCAGAGAGCCAGACAGGGCACAACTGGTTATCTTAAAGTGATTCTCTCCTTCTGATTTTCCTGTTTGGAACCTGTGTGAAGAGCACCCTTTCCTGCCAGAAATCTAATTTCCCGGAATGGGTAATCTTGCAGGGTCAAGGCAATAATGGAATTTCACTGCTTGTACCTGGATGCAGAAGACCAATTTGATGATCATATTAGGTACATCTTTCATATAGGACTTGGTGTTTCCAGACACAAAGGAAACAGAAAACATGAGAAAGAGTAAAATAAACGGCCTGAGAAAAATCAACTCTGAGCAGAGCTCTCACATTTTATTCTGTAATTTCATCTGCTTACTGTTACAAAGTATGCCTTTGCTCTGGAATCTCTGGATCTGGACTGTGCTGCATCAAACATGCTATTAATTAGCAATGCTCACTGAAGGCTATTTTTGTTCTACACCACTCATATTTCATTTTGGGAGTATTCCTACATTAGTGGCCTTGTGCAGAATTGATTTGTTACTCATGTATACTGCAAGCCAACAGAAACGTGATTTGAATACTGTGCCAACTTGCCTCTCTTGGAAAGCTTTTCCAAAAGTCAGTGCGCATTGCCCTGTTCTGCAGGACTAAAGACACCTCCTGAGGGGCTCTGGTCCACAGGATACTGGTGAGGCCATCCATTATGGAGAAAAATACTGACAATCATGAAAAAATTCCTTTATTTATCCTGGCAAAGCTTTATTTAATCAAACCAACACGCTCATGAATCTTCAGGAAGGGCTGGAGAACTCCCCACAAAGTACATTGGCAGCAGTTCTGTGGTCCCTGGATCACCCTGTCTGCCAGCTCCTTGGCACTTTAAGATGTCAGAGTGACCTGGAGGAGCAATCTTAAATCAGGGAAGCTGCTGGAGGTGTAGCACAGCAGCGCCATGGAAGGAAGATGTGAGGCATGCCAGGTGCGTGGGGCAAAACGATCTGTCACCTCAGTGTCAGGGGAGTCCATCTGCTGTTGGCATGGGCACAGGAGGCTCCAGGAGCTCTCAAATGCTTCCTGAGAGCCTTGCCCAAGAGGGGGCTTTTCTGCCTTTGTATTGTGGGATCAGAAGGGCTTTTGGAAGGGTGTGACTTGAGGGGAAAGCAGCACTTTCTGAACTAGATAAAAAGAGGATAAATTGACTATTCCCCAGTGTGACGTGGATGCTTGTAAAGTCCTGCCACTGCTGAGCAGAGGAGTGTGCCCTGTTCGAGATTCAGATTCACACATATTTGATTACATTTTCTTCCCTTTGGCCTGGACTGTGTAGGAGGTGAGATTAGATGGTCATAATGGTACCTTCTGGCTTCAAAAGACATGAATCCATGACTTACACCGCAGTGTACTTCCCATTTGTGCCTGCTCTGTTTCGTATCTAAGACCTCAGTTTTCAGCAGCCACAGTCCTCACTGATCTGCCTTTGTAAACACAATGGCTCACCTCCCTATAAAATATAAGAAACAAAATGTTTTAAATTTTGCTATGAAGTTCCACCACAGGATTTACTTTTACTTTATTCAACATCAGAGCTGTTTAACATCAGGGAAAGGGGAATAAATTGTACTCTAGAAAATTATGCTCGACATCAGAAAGGGAACCTAGAAAGAACAGAGGCCCCCTGGTGTGAGAAGCTCTTATTCTCATTTCAAAAAGGTGGCAGTATTTTTCAGATCTTTCGCTTTATCACTAACACTGGGTCCCATTCTGCCTAATAAACACCTTTCATCCCCGAAGTCCAATGAAATGCTTCTTAATTTTAAGTTGTGTATTACTTGCCCTGCGATAAGGGCAGTATTTTTCCATCAGCAAACAAACTGGATTCAGAACTGTTAATCTCCTCAGTATGCAGGGTGCTTGCTTTCTCTCAGATAAATTGTATAAATATTTGTAAACACTATAATCTATTTCAGCTGTAGCAACAGAACAATCTGATAAACACAACGTTGTTCCCAGAGATCAATAGAAGCCCATAAATATTACAAGTAAATAAAACATACTCTATTCCACATTGACTGAGCTGTGACTAAAACGACAAAGAAAGCTGCGGGGACAGGCAGGTTCTAGAGGTTTGCGCTCGAGGGGTATGACATCAATCCCGCCGACGCAGGGCGAGAGGCACTGGCGGGCATGCACACATACCCATCTGCATGGCGTTGCGGCTCTGGCTGCCTGGCTGCTGAGCTGAATACCTCAAGCAGTTATTCAGCTGCGGAGAGGCTGCCTGTAGCTGGGGATGCGTCTGAGGAGCAGTGATGGGAACAACCGGTCTGACAGCCGTGGTGGTGTTGGTGTGACCAGCCCCAATGGGGTGGATGACTCCTGGGGCTCCTTTTGTTGTTGGAGCTCCCCCGGCTCCACTGTTCCTGGGCTGCCCGGCTCCCACTGGCACCCTGCATGGAGACAAGGCACAGTGTAAGCATGCTGCCGAGACCCTGATACCCTGCCACAATGCTGATAAGCACCCCAGTTACTTAGGGGGTTCAACATGATACCCTCTCAGGTGTTAAAATAAACTGAGATATAGATATATATTTATCTTTATAGGATGCAGTTGCAAGCATGATGGAGGACATTTTCACCCCTTTATCCTACAGGAAGAAGTGCAGGGTAAAACTGGAAAAGATAATTTTTCTCATCACTTTTTTTCTTAAGCTACATTTCTGTATGAATAATTTCTAGTAAAATCACAAATCTCGATTCAGAAGAAATGGATATCTCCCAAATGTCATTTTGTGTGCCAGAGGCTATTTTACAGGCATTAATGGAGTGATAATTAAAACAGACTCAGAGATCTTTTCATAGGACCAAACCTGCATATAGCCCCACAGGGAGGAAAAAAGATGGATAACACAAAATCTGTGTGTGGCTGTTGAAGGGGACTGAAAAGCAGCAGACTTGTCAGGCCTTGGCTTGGTTGAGCACTCACCCTACTGATACAACCAGCCCTAGCTTAGACTTGCTAAGGATATGCAAAAGGGAAGGGAGCGCAGCTGACCTTACCGGAAAGAAAATCCAAACAATAATCGACCCCTCTTTTACTGCTCACTGAAACTGTATGCATAGTTTGTATTTCATCTAAGTGGCTGGGTAGACCTCAGAGGGAAGGAACAAGGCTCTTTCTCCTCTGCAAGGAGTTTAGCCTAGAGCTAGAATGTCTCTGACTGGGGCAGAAGGACAACTGGGGAAGACAGAAGGACACCAATGAGCAAACTCAGATGCTGCTCAGCAGCTCTTTCTCTGAGTTTCTTACTCAGGTTCCTGAGTAATTTCCTTCCCCAGCAGTAAATGCCATGAAACAGAAGGATCATTTTGAGCTGTTTTTCTCTCTCAGGCTGCTCCACGTCCTCTTTCAGGAAAGGACAGCAGAGGGGATATGATGCAGATCAAAGTATGGTGGAGGAAGTGGAAATGAGACAGTGCAGGAGGTTAGCAAGGGAGGAGAGGATAACAGAAAGGGTGCAAGACAAATCTATGGGCAGTGAGATTGGAATAACTTCTGGGCCTCCAAAACTGTTGTGTGAGAACACAGAGAGGAGAAGAGCAGAAAGAAGGACAACGCTGAACAATCTGGTCTGATGCAGAGGACAAGAAAGTCAGAAGAAGTAACCCTAAGAAAAGAGTGGAAAGGGGAAGAGCCAAAAGAGAACCAAAGAAAAGAGACCAAAACACAAGCTGGAAGGTATGGTCCAAAAGTGCAAAAGAAAGACACCCCCTCTGCCCAATCCCCCCTCCACCCAAAATCACATGAGGAAAAACAACTCTGTGGTATCATTGACTTGACTCATCTCTTGGTGCAAGATTTGTCCGGATTATATTTTGCTAAATGAATCTGATTTCTTTTTTTTGTTTTCATCAGCCTCCAGGTAGGGAAAAGCTGGGAATTCCACCCGATGGAAATCTTGACTGTCTGTCATCTGCTGTGAAGAGCTGGTAGGGTAGCAGCAAGGTTCAGCTGGAGCTGGCTTGGCCATCTGCACTAGATTGAGTTTGCCAGAAAAGCACACCTAATAGTCCACCGAGAGCTGTGTTCAGGCAAACATGCACACTGACAGGTACAGAAACTATCTGTGACTCCCACAGAGTTGGATAGATTTTGGATGTGGCAAATTTTCTCTGCTGTATTGTGCCTGTCTGTCCATCTAAAGGGTCTTGTCCTTTGTCCACCATGCTCTGCTCACACGTGTTTTGGCAGCTTATAAATCTAGTTCAGTGTTATTAAATTAATGGGCAACTTCTTTTCCTTGGATTTTGGAGGGAGTGACTGAAAAACATGCACGAATCTAATCCTCTGCTTTGCTTTCAAAGGAGCGCAAAGTAAGTTGAAAGTGCAGTAAATAGGAGAATTTGTGACTACCAGATTTTTCTTGCTGATCTCAGTGAAGGTGATTTACACAGAAACTTAATTAGCTCACAGGATCATAAATATAATCATAAAGCTTCTTTCGAGTTTTGTGGAAAGCACTTTTGCCCTTTAGCACTTTTCTCTGTCTTGTTCTAGCTGTGACATGCTGCATTTAATAAAGTCTTGCTGATTCAGATCACCAACCGTTCAGCACAAACTTCTTTACTAATTAAGAGCTGAAGAGGCAAGGAGTGAAGGCAGCCAAGGGGCTCTATAAAATCAGGTAAATACATTTAAGTTGATGAACGGTGAAGAATCCATGGATTAATGTGGCTTTTTAATGAAATGCAATATTAGGACTGTCAGCAGGCTTAGTTATTTTCTTCTAACCTGCTCTTAAGTTTTAGTCTTGCTCAGTCCACATATTACAAACTTGACATAAACTGAAGATGGAACAAACCTGGATCAATTTTTCAAGATCAACACTATCTGACTTGTGAGGTGACTTTCTCTGGAGAGGAGTGAAAGATGGTGGAGACTGTGTGCATGTGGGAGGAGAGACTGGGAGCATATGAGAAGGAGCAAGTTTGGTTTGCAATCCCACAGTTCCTCTGAAGGAGATATGGGCATACACATGACAACATTGACATGAAGGAGCATGTGGGGCAAAACAGTCTGCGACCCACTGATGAAATTTCTCCTCAGCTTGCAGACTATTTCAGAGTGAGCTCTGAAACAACCTTTGATTGGGAGTTGTCCAATACCAAACTCTGACAAATGGCATTTCTTCCCAAACAAGCAATTCTTTCCTTTTTTCATCTTCTGCAACAGAGGTAGCTAAAATGAGACAATTTACTGAACTCTCTTACTGCTTCTGAATTGCATTGTTTCAAACATTTGTCCAGATCCAAACAATCCAATATATTTGATTTAAGAAAAACAAAATCTACATGAGGAGCTACTGAAAACCAAGACATAAGCATTCCTTATTTTTTTTATCCCCCTTACACGTCCGGGAGTTCTATAACCATGAAAAGATATTAGCCAACAGATTCTTTACTATAGTGAAACCTGGGCTCATCAGACTTTGTAAAGTCAGAGGTTGTATATGGCATCATCTAACACAACTGCTGAAGTCTTTTGAGAACATGGATATCTGCAATGCTACAACCAACATGTTTCATTACCTATGTCTGCAATGCCACCAGAAAATTTCTGGAAGGGGAATATGATTTAAAAGCGGAGCTACGTTGTTTTCAGGATCCTCGAGACACATAATCCCTTTCAGCCCCAGCTCAGGCATATCAACCGTGGCCAGTGGTCCTCACCTTGAAACAGGCGTCACGTAGTTGCCTGGGAAAACGCCGGACATTCCACTCCTCAGAGACGTCCCCTTGAACCAGCCATCCTGACACTTCTCAATGACGCGGTACATCTCACCTTTGCGGAGCTCCAGCTCATCATTCTTCTGAGGCTTGTAAGCATACAGGGCTAGGTAGCTGTGGGGAGAAGTCACATGAGAAGAAAGCACAGAGCTGACATCAAACAATGCTTGTCCCCCTTCAACTTCAGCCCCACAGAGCAGAAAGTGAGCAGAAACACTGCTCAGAAATGGTGGTTAAATGGTGGTTAGAAATTCATAGGACAGAGTTCTTATTCAGAGCACTAACAAAACAAAACACTGCCACAAAGCAGCACTGAAGTTAAGGACTTAGCAGCAGTTTCAGAGGGACAACACAATTTCAGAAACAGTCAGAGTAACCAGGGCTCAAGAAGAAAGGCTTTGCAAAGCCTAACATCTGGATGAAGTATATACTTATATGCTTCAGGGTGGGAGCCACCTCTATTGTTGATTTTCAGAAGAAAATTTTCTTATGCGTAGGCTACTTCAAATGCATTTATGGCAGCTTTCTTGATGTTACTTTTGCTTGTCAGTTTTAGAAATGACACGCCAAACTGTTCTGATCTGGTATGGTAATTCTTGCATTATGTGGGTAAAACAAAGTGTTGAGGGCCAAATCTGCAAGGGGAATTTTACTTGAATCGGTGAAGTGGTAGAATTTGGCTTTGCATGTTTTGCATGCAAGTTTTCTAATAAATCTTTAATAGAGGACCAAATACATAGAACGTTTTATTTATTTAATTTCAGATTTATTTATTCCCTTTGCTTAGAATCTTTCTTTTTATCCCTCTTTTGTTCTTCTGTTACTGCTTCAGAGATGTGTCTAATGTTGTGAAATGACTACAACTTAAAGTCCCCAAAGATATTCTCTCTGTTTAGAGAGATCCTTGTTGAAAATTAAGAATGATTGCTTGCACTTTGGGGAATAATGTAAAGTCAGGATAGCATAGCAAGAGTGCACACACAGAACAACATTTTCTTTGTAAATACCTTTTTTTTCCCAGTACCGTCACCTTTCTACAAACGCAAAAAGTAATTTCTGGTAATTCTTGATCAAGGTCGTGTCTTCTAGAGTTTTGGATTTGTTTTGTTTTTTTTTTTTTCCTGAATTTGTGCTTTACAGCCAGTGCAGAGAGGTTAGGACAAATGGGAAACACATAAAATGCATTTACACTACAAAATGTGGCAGAATGCTCTTAGGCTTGGGCGTGGGTGAGAAGAGGCTTGCTGCCCACCTTATAGCAGCGAACCAGAGAAATAATAAAAACTATAACCATTGTGAGCGTAGACTTGCAGCCAATAAAAATGATACATGGCTTTTTACTTCTGCTTTCCAGGAAATATAATTGAGGTATAAATCCTGTTAGTTTTCCTGATTCTACTCCTTTATGGCACCAGATTTCCTTATTTTTAGTCTGAAGACAGTAAATAAACAGCAGTAATGAGCAGAATATGAAATATTTGGTAACAGCTCCTTGGGGCATAGTTAGACTGATGTGCTTGGCTCTGTTTACCACGTGCATGGGGTACACAGACCTAATCAGAAACTGTATTTCATTAGTCAACAGATGGAAGAAAGTATCCTGCGCTTCCTTTGTTTAGTCTATACAATCAGGTGGTCCTGAGCAGGTCTGTAGCTGTTCACCTGATGGAAAACATGAGGCTACATATGAACTGAAGAATATCAAAATGCACCACCCTCACATGAAATATGGCTGCATGCTTCAGTGCTAATCCTTCAGCACTGTGCTCCTCCAGGAAATAATTGAAACTGCCAGACTGCACTCACTCGAGGGAGCAGGAAGTGCTACCCCTTTTTAAGTTGCTGCTTGCACAGGTCTCATATTCAGAAGGTATGAGTAAAGAAGGAGGTCAAGGACAGAGCATTTTAAATAGACTGACTTAGCCCTTTCCCCAAGGGGCTACATGTAATAATGTAATTTATAGGTTGACGTGCTGGAAGAAAGTGCAATGAAAATTACCCGAAGTGGATCACAGGCTGCTTTCCCTTGCATCTATCTCTAGCTGTCCTGTTAGCTTCTTTCTGTTCCTCCCTGCAAATTCCCCCAACTCAGCCTCCAGTAAGCCTGAATATCCAAAATTACAAAGAGCCTAAATATCCTCCGGAGAGAGTATCAAAATCCTTGCAGAGAATAAAAGAAGGTGTACAACAGCTCAGCCTGGACTCCATGCCAAAACTGACCAATCTCTGCATGGCAAAACTGATGAAAATTTCTGTGTGATAACCATGCAGCATGACCCTGGTAAGACAATGGAGGTGATCAGCACTTTCTTTGTGGACCGGCAATCCCACCACCTACATGGGTCAGTGAGGATGCCCATCCCTGGTGTTTTCCTCTATTAGTCTGCAAAGAGGCAGGGACTTCTCCAAACTCAGCGACAGGCCCAGCCTGGGTCCTCTGCCTTGCTGTGGCTGGCAGGCCTGCCCCATGGGGACAGGTGTATGCCCCGTGTGCTGCCAGAGAGGGGACTGGGGGACAGCTGGCAGGATGCCTGCTCTCATACGTGGCTGAAAACAATTTGAGTGCAGGCAGCTTTCCTCCCCAGAAAGTGTTTCTGAGCTTTTCTTCTGGCAGGGAATCAGGTCTAGTGGTCCCATATGCGGAGGCTGATTTGGTCTCAAGCCTTTGGACTTGGACAGATTTCACTATTCTCTAGAAATTAGTTGTGAAACTTCACCAGCAAACTCTCTACAATTGAGAAGAAAGTGTTAAAACAACAATCTGAAATACTGCAAAATGTAATAGCAAGTTATTCTGGGATATGCAAAACAGTGAGGCTAAGGGTTAGGGAGCAGGACCTAGAAGCAGCTAAAATGTTTATTAAAAGTTCCCTAAAAAAAGACTAAGTGAGAAGGCAGCTCATGTTCTTGGCCTCAGGTAGCTGCCTATGACTCTACTTACAACACAGAAGCCCCAGGGCTCTGTGTAGGGTTGTACCTCCCCAGTTCTGCTACAGCTTTCAGATAACGCTTCCCCTTTGACTGGAACTTGGCTTGCAAATGCAAAATGACAGACTGGATTATGAGGCTGCTCCATGAGGGAGATAACAGGAGAAGTATGGGAGGGAGAAGGGGAGGCTTGCTGAGGCACAGAGGCAGGAGTATTGCCAAAGAGCTGGCAAGTGTCCTGATTCAGCAACTAAACGCTGGAAATAGTGCCAGTTACTGCTTCCTAGTCTGGGCAACATTTGAAATAAACTTGTGCTCCACTATGTGCCACACAGGCTGCACAGGGTGACCACAGGGTGATGATGAGACTCCTTTCTGGGGCAGTCAGTGATGTGAGGTACCCCTCAGACATGAAAATCTCACCTTAGTAGCTGTTCTGGTTAGAGCTACAACAGAACTAATTCTGTTCAGTGATTTTGCTTTTCAGCTCAGTCTCTTCTAAGTGACGGCACTATCTGAAGTTAATGGCACATTTCTGCAGACAGTGTCTGCTTCTATGAGTGATAACGCTTGATGTTTACAGTTCCTGCCAGGGACTGCTGTGCAGAAAGGCTCTGGATTACACTTGCTCCTGTGCAGACCAAGGTCACTGCTAAATCCTGTGTGCCACGGTGGGGGTGCAGTGAGTGAGAGGCTGCACCTGTGGGGACTAGAGGACAGGACAGGTGACCCTGAACTGACCAACAAGGCCAAGCTCTATTCTTCAACGGCCAGCATCTGAGGAGGACTCAATCCATGTCCCAATCTGTGCATTCCTGAATCCAGTTCCAAAATCCAGCTCCAAAATCCAGCTCCGGAATCTGGTTCCCATCTGCTGCTGAGTCCAGTCTGGGACTCCCCCAGTGCCTGCCCACAGCATCAGTGGTGATGGTGATGTGATTGCCATCAGGGGGGTTGGGTTCTGTATTGGTATTTTATATATTTGTGTATATATATCACGTTATTATTGTTATCGTCATTAAAGCAGTTTTAGTTTTCTTTTCCAATCCATAAGTCTCTCTCCCTTATTCCTTTTCTATTCCCTTTTGGGAAGGCAGAGGGGTTCATAGAGAGCATCTGTCATTTGTCTTATGGCCAGCCCAGACCTAACCCTTGACAGTAACCAAGAAGAAATTTGGTTTTGCTCTATTCCACCTCCCCTTTTCTCCTTAAAGCTTTGCTACGTTATTTTAAGTTTTTATTTGTGAATTCAGATCTTGCTTTAGCCTTATCATAAGACAATGAAATACTGGTGTGCATATGTGTGTGTCTATATAGTTCTACTGCTTTCACAAGGTATATGTGATGACAGGAAAGGGTTCAATAATTTAAGTAGACAGGTACCAGATAAACCAAGGAGGCTAGAAGAGATTTATTAGAATGAAATCCACTCTTTTTGTTCTGTATCTAGTCAACTTTCTACACATTATTCAATAAGGCCGTAGGTTCATTCATTGTCTTTGTTTATGGCATTGAAAAAAATGCAATTGGGTAATTTTTTCTGGTTAATGATGAATGCATCTGGTGTTTAATTGCATTGGACTACACTTTTTTAAGACCTTTAAACAAAGGAAGATTTTCTTTAGCTGAAAGGCATTCCGTTTGCTTCACAGTGATTCATACAGCTGTAATAAATATACCAGGAGTCTAAAAGTGCTCACAGAGAAAGGGAAATGTTTTGCCTTTCTCTACTAATTTTTCAATTTTCTGGGTCATGTATGAAATTGTGATCTCTCTCCTCACAGAATGCTCCTGACCTGAGATTCAGACTGTCAGATTTCAAACACATGCACATGACTAGAAACAAAGAGTATGCAGTGACTGACATGAGCTGCTTACATGTTGAGGGGAAGCTGGACCTTCGGAGGTGTTCCCTGATCTCCAGTTATTGCACTTGTCCTGGGACCTGCCACTGTGGCTGTTCCAATCGGAGAGGAATCCTGAAAATACATAAAGAAGCACATACAAGGATTAAGATGAAGCCCACTATTTCCTAAAATGCTGTGTGGTGAAGGTACTGAGGGAAAAAAACCCCAGATCTTTTATCAATTCTCAATAAACATAAATTCTAACTTAATGATAAAAAAAGACATCTTTTAGGCTTACACATTCCAAAAATACATTTCTGACAAGGGGTATTAGGTTATTAACAGCATTTCCATTTACTCATCAGAGAAATTTAGTTATACCTTGTGTGCAGATATTAAAAGTTTTAGAACTCAAAACTACCTGACTGCTTTGTAAAATCAGCTCGACATGTACATCTCTGCAATAGTACATTCTCAGATAAAAGTAACCTTTTCCTCTCAAAAGCTTGCTTTTAAATTTGTACTCTTTTAGTTAGTGGTTATGGATCTATGGAGGAGAGGAAGGTACTATTTGATTTCCAAAATACAGTCTCATTTCACTATACTATTTTTATCATCGGGAATACTCTTCTCCTTAAGCAAAGGGTGACAACACAACCCAAAACAGGAGTACCTCTGAATGGAGAAAGTAGGAGTCCACTCTGCTTTTACCACAGCAACTAAATTCCCACTCTCATCTAGAGGAACTGGGCAGATCTTTTCCAGCTATTAATGTCAAAAGGCAATTCTAAATGTAACTTGCAAAGCTTGATGCTCAGCAAAAGTATGTAGGGCAAAGTCTTTTGAGTTGTCTCACCAAAGTCCTCATTCATCTACGTAAAAAAATGAATCCTGACAGGAAACTGCTCCTAAGTAGTGCCAAGGCCTGTAGCAACAGATCTTTGCTGCAAAGACAGGGAAGAGCTGGGCTGATAGGACTTGAATGGTTTACTTGAGCAAAAGACTTTTTCAGTAAGTCTAACCAAATGCTGCATGCACATCCATATGCAGAATGGCTCTACAAAGTAGGATCTAAAGTTAATGCATAAATTGCAAGTTTAGACAGAGCCTGTTACACTCAGCAAAGATTCTGAGAAGTTCACAGACCTCCAGGGCAGCTTTTCTGTTTCCAAATGCTATCTAACAATCAGTAAATATTCATTTATTTTGGTAACAGAAACATAGGGACAATTTTTCACTTACAAATGACACTGAATTAAACCAAGATACTGAATTAAACCCAGACACACATTGCTAGTTAATTAATGGATTTCAAGGTCACCTAATTCCAAAGAATCCCATGTGACTCATTCAGTGTCATGTCTCGATAGTGCATTGCTAAGCTATATTGCTTTGCTGTATATTAACACAATATCATTACGAAATCATGCTGCAAAATATGAAGACTGCTCTGTGTTTCCACAGCTTTTGGCAACAAGCAGCAAGCTGTCTTGTCTCTCTCACTGACATCTACACTCAATCATGAAGTTATAGTGACAAGTACATCTCCCCTTTCTCATTATTTCCCCTCACTTTCTGGCTGCTTGCTCAAACAAGAAGGTTCCAGGCAGCTCTTAGTCCTATGTGTAAAAGTAAGCATTCTTTCCAGTTGTGCAGGTAAGCCTTTATTAATGCTGCTGTCACGTTAATGAGGTAATATCAACTTATAGAAGAAAAACCAACCCCCTCAAAAATGTAGGGATAGCTGGAGAATGATCCCTCATTTGTTATTTTGAGCTGGTTAACGCGGATAGGGATTGCAGAAGATGCTGGGCAGAGAGTCCTGGCAGATGCCTCAGCCAAGAGGTAAGAAATTGGATCAGCCAAATTTCTTCATGTTGTGTCACCAGTGTACACCTGCTCTGAGCTAGAGAAATTGCCTCCAAGGAAACAGAAAACAGATTGGTTCCCACCCTTTCTTGGTAGGACAAACCACTTTGTTTTTACCTCATGAAAAAACAGAGCTGAGTGAACAGCCTCAGGGTGCAACTGTAAAGGCAGAAAAGATCACAGCAGTGTAGAATAGAACAGAATAGAATAGACTACTTCAGCTGGAAGGGATCTACAATGATCATCTAGTCCAACTGTCAGTTCAGGGCTGACCAAAAGTTAAAGCATGTTGTTAAGGGCATTGTCCAAAAGTCTCTTAAATACTGACAGGCTTGGGGCATTGGCCACCTCTCTAGGAAGACTGTTCCAGAGTTTGACCACCCCCTCTGTAAAGAAATGCTTCCTAATGTCCAGTCTAAACCTCTCCTGGTGCAGCTCTGAGCCATTCCCATGCATTCTATCACTGGATACCAGGAGAAGAGATCAGCACCTCCCTCTCCACTTTCCCTCCTCAGGAAGGTGTAGGGAGCAATAAGGTCACCCCTCAGCCTCCTTCTCTCCAAACTAGACAAACGTGAATTCCTCTGCTGCTCCTCATAGGACATTCCTTCCAGCCCTTTCACCAGCTTTGTTGCTCACCTCTGGATGCATTCAAGGACCTTTAACATGCTTCTTAAATTGTGGAGTCCAGAAATGCACACAGTGCTCAAGGTGAGGCCGCATCAATACTGTATACAGCGGAACAATCACCTCTTTTGACTGGCTGGTTATGCCGTGTTTAATGCACCCCAGGATGCAATTTGCCCTCTTGGCTGCCAGGGCACACCGCTGAATCCTGCTGAGACTGCTGCCAACCAGCACCCCCAGACCCCTTTCTGCAGGGCTGCTCTCCAGCCACTTCTCTCCCAATTTATACTTGTGTCTCTATCCTAGGTGCAAAATCTGGTATTTCGACTTGTTATATTTCCTGTCATTAATCACTGTCCACTGCTCCAATCTATCTGACCAATCTATCCAATCCATCTATCCCTCTGCAAGGCATCTTGACCCTCAAGAGAGTCAACAGCAACTCTCAGTTCAGTATCATCAGCCAACTTGGTAATGGTGCAACTCCTGCATCCAGATTGATAAATATATTGAACAGAACTGGCCCTAGAATTGAGCCCTGAGGAACACCACTGGTGACTGGTTGCCACCCAGATCTAGCCCCATTCACTAAAACCCTTTGAGCTCTGCCCTTCACCCCTTCACCTAGCACACCATAAACCCACTCATCCCACAGCTGGACAGCTTGTCCAGAAGGATGACATGTGGAACAGTATCAAATGTCTTACTACAACCCAGGAAAACTACATCCACCACCTTCCCATCACCCATGAGGCAGATGACATTATCGTAAGATAAGAAATAAGTTAAACAGGACTATTTCTTTGGGAACTCATGTTGACTGCTCCTGATGATTGCATGATTCTTTAAATGCCTTTCCACAGTACCCAGTATAATTTTTCCAGGAACTGAGGTTAGACTAACAGGTCTGTAGTTCCCTAGGTCTTCACTCACTCCCTTTTTGTAGATTGGAATAACATTGGCTAGCTTCCAGTCAGCAGGGGCCTCCCCAGACTCCCAAGACCTTTGGTAGATCATCAAGACACGTCTTGCTGTAACATCCGCCAGCTTCTTCAGTATTCTGGAGTGAACCCCATTAGGCCCCATTGACTCGTGAACATTCAGCTGATACAGCTAGTTTCTTACAAGTTCAGTGTCCACAAATGAAAGTCACTGTTCCCACACTCATGGTCCTCCAACTCAGGGGATCAGGCAACCCAAGGTCTATCAGTATTATTAAAAACTGAGGCAAAAACCACATTGAATGTCTCTGCTTTTTTTTCATCCCTATTAGTCAAATGACCATCTTCAACAAGTATCTGTCCAATGTTTTCTCTATTCATCCTCTTGCTATTAACATGTTAAAAAACCCCTTCTTGTTATCTGAAACACTTTCCAGTTTCAACTCTAATTGAGCTTTGCCATCCTAAGCCCTCAAAAGCAAAGTCCCAGGGTACTCTGCTAAATAGCTCCCTGAATAGCTTAAAGTTTGCTCTCTTGAAGTCCATGGTAGCAACTCTGCTATTCTTTTTCCTCATTACACTGAACATTTTAAACTCAACCATTTCATGATCACTGTGACCAAGACAGCCATCTACCATCACATCCCTCACAAATTCTTCTCTATTCACAAACAGCGAGTCTAGGAGCACATCTTTCCTAGTTGGCTCATTGAGTACCTGTGACAAGAAGTTATTTCCTACAAAATTCTAGAATTTTCAAGACTTGTTCATCATAGGAGTATGATATTCCCAGCTTATGTCTGGGAAGTCAAAATCTCCCATAAGGACAAGAATTACTGATCCAGAAATTTCTCCTAATTGTCTATAAAATAACTCATCGATGCTTACACCCTGGCAGGGTGATCAGTAGTAGGCACCCACTACTACATCTCCTTTGTTTTCCATCCCCCTAACCCTTAGCCAGAGGCTCTCCACCACATCATCACTAACTGTAAGGGCTGTGCAATTAAACCTCTTCCTTATGTAGAGTGCCACACCTCCACCTCATCTGCCCTGGCTATCCCTCCTGAACGGCTCTCCATCCCAGCACTCCAGTCATGGGACTTATTCCACCAAGTCTCACGAATACTAATGATGTTACAGCTTTGGGAGCTGACCAATGCTTCCCGTTCATCCTGTTTGAAAGACACATGCTACTCCTTCCTTAGCTCCTACGATCCTCTTTCCACACACCTCAGCAAAGCCAGAGTTTGCAGAGATGCAGCTATCCCAGGCAGGAATGCCCACTGCGGGCACCCTGGGCTAAGACAGCCTGACTCTGCAGAGAGATGAGCTCAAGCCTGGAGAGCGGTGTAGCTGTCTAAGCATCATCTATTTGTCCTCGTGCACTGACAGCGGTGGCTTTTGTCTTCTATATTGCTGGAAGCCATGAGCCCAAGTACTTTCTATGTGCCATTATGCTTGTACAAACATACAGTCCTAGGGATTAAGAAAACATATAATTGTCATTCAGTGTTGCTAGATGACAATGTTGCTTTCTTCTCTTGAGTAATTCCCAAGAAATCTCCACAGTCCTGTATGTTCTCTATCCAGCTGACATTCAGTTTCTCACCTATGGCCTGTTACTATAATATTACTGCATCTGGTGCCAGCCTGGACCCTACAACCTGTTTGATTTTGCCATTTTGCACAGTCTAGTATCATATGCATCAAAACTGTAAATCAGTGCTTTCTTCCTGATTGTGGTCCAGCTTTTTTTTTTAGCGGCTTTCCCCTGCATGATGGTGTACTTGCCAGTCTGCCTACAACTCTGCTCTTCATTACGAAGTTTTCCTTCATAGGACCCGCTGGTCTTCCACTGCATTGAATTCAGCTCCTCTGTTCACATCTTGGTGTTTACTTTCACACAAGTATTCTGCTCTTCAGCTTCATCCACCTCTGTGCTCCTTGATGAATTCTCTTGGAGGCTGCCTGACTGCTACTATGCATCTGAATGTTCATCAGCTTTGCATTTAAACTACAGGCCCTGACACAGTTGGTGAAGGCTTTCTAAGCCTCCTCTTTCAAAGCCCTGCTCCCTCTCTTATGTATCACTAACTAGCTCATAAGATACAGTATTGCTAGACTAACTTGCAAGCTAATATTTGCAATAAGATTTCAAAGAGACTGAATTTTGTGAAAGAATGATCTCCTATTTCTTCATACTTTTGATTACCTTTGTTGGAAGTTTACCTTTCCACTTTCCATTCCTACAATTTTTTGTGGGTGTCCCCAGCTACTGGTAACACTAATAATCCTGGAGAACACAGCAGTCCTTTCCCCATCACAGCTGGTAGCAAGGCTTAGTTTGTTTTCTTTCTTTATTTAGCCGTGGAGCCAGGTTTTACTCTGGCTGTTGTGATCTAAGGAACAAGGTACTGAACAAGTCTTCCTTTCCTCATCATCTGCTCAGGGGAATGTGAATCTGAGACATTGCTCTGATTTTTTCATTCTCTGCTTTGATAACTTCTGGGAGATCTGTGTGCCACATCCTTCCTTTCTGATGGCACATCCCTGCGTGATCCACCTCCTGTGGCACCAGGCACACAAATACAGCCACGCACATGCATTACACAAGGAGAGCTTAAACATTGCAGCATTTGTGGCTTGATCCTTCTTCCATCTCTGGTACTCACTGTTGCTAAGCCTTATGCAGTAGGGGACGTCTCTGACAGCCGGGTTTTTAAGAGGCATGTGGGCACCTATTGATAAAAACAGGCACCTCGCGGAGTTTTCTCAGGGACGCATTAAGAAGTACTTCACTGCCTGATTCCCACGGATTTTATTGCAATCTAAATAAGAAGCGTCACTGCTGAAAATGCCATTTGGTGCCCTTCTTTATCCTTATGGGCCTCTAATGCCTTTAAACTTTGGGCATTGAGTTTCCAGATGTGATCTGCTGGGTAATCATACTGTAGCACACCTCCTGATTAGGAGGCCGTTTACTCTAATGGTAGCGTGCAGTTTTCTGAACTAGTCATTGCCAACTCTCACCCCGTTTACTTAGGCCACCAAACAGCCATCCTGAGTTCTTCATGCTCCCACTCCAATCTGGCATCCTCCAAGTATCACTTACCATTGCTGATATTTTCAGCTCAACAGCAACAGCTCTTCTCTTGCAAGGGGCAATACAGCCCAAGCTGCTAGCCAGCAGGGAAAAGCGGCTGCATGAAGGCACGCTGAAGATCACCTCTGGATACCTCTGCACTAATTCCTGCCTCTTTGTGCCTGTTAGCAGCACAGCAACATCACCTGTACTGCAGAAGGCTAAATCTTGAGTAAAACTCCATGACTATACACACAGGCACAATGAGCCTGCGTGACAGGTATCTCACTACCAACTCATGCTGTGCCGTCCGGTTTTATCACCAGCCTCTCTGATGCAGTAAGTGTACCCATGGGCTGGATAGTAAGGATTTTTTACTTTTAGTCTATAAACACAACAGCCTCCTTATGACCACTGAGATACAACCCCCTCTTCCCCCAATACTTAAGCTAATGACTTATAAAAACTTGTAGCTCATGCCTTGAGGCATTTCCAACACCATTTTTAGATGCTTAAGAAAGTCACAGCACCAGGCACCATTCAGGTGTCATGCAAAATGAAGAGAGCCAAAGCTAGCTGACAAAAATGAACTTTGCAGACAACTGTCCAGCCTGAGGGTCAGCACTTCCTGATGAGAACAAACAGTCCGACTGCCTCAGAAGTCACCACAATATGTCCAAGTTCAGATGGATCTCATTCCTCCTCCAACTGGTAAGTATTTGCAAGAGAACTACAGGAACATCAAAACAAATTGCACTTCCCTGTATACATAATGATACATTTTTATTACAGTGTATAGCATATACTCCTGAGCAAATAATACACTGCTGAGATGTTGCTGCCTCTTGTGTCAGCTCTGACATATATTTAAAAGCAACCAACCTGGCAAAACATTACTAAACAGCCCACAGAGACCAGGATATTAAAGGTAACAACCACTCATCTAGGCTGAAACTTCATCTCAAATTCATTCCCTTTCTCTATTCCCATCCACACCTCTTCTAAAGGATAATTAGTAGTCTGGACTTCCAGCAAAAACTGTATTTTTCACTCCTTTGTAGATTTACTTTAGATTTTCACCAGAACTTTAAGGCCACATTTGTGGTTTTATTTGAAAAGACATGGTGCCTGTGGGGATTAGTGAAGCACCTTGCAAAAACACGGGACTCAGTCTTGGAGGGGAATAGAAGTCACGCAGACAGTGATAAAACTAGAAACAGAGTACAATGATATTGCAAGTTGCAGCAGCCTTCACAGCAAAATAATTGCTGCTACTATCAGATGAAGTCTTACCATCTAGAAAATCACCAACCAGAAATCTCTATTTTGACTTCAAAGCAAAGCCAGCACTGTCTCACCACAGGGCACTTATTCATTAATTCATGGGAAAATTTCTTTTAATGTCTTGAATGCATATTTACAGCTTACTTTAAATTTCTCTTTAATATTGCTTTAAAGTAAGAGAAAAGCACTCATTCAACTCATACAGGTTGACGTACTATCCTTTGGTCTTTAAGATTCCTGTGACTTGTTTCTCTAATTCGCTGACTCCATAAAACAACGACTGTGGCAATCACTCCAGGCCTTAATGTTCCTGGGAATAATGTATTACCACTTAATGCATGGTAGTGCCACCAAGTAGTGATGAAAATTGTTACATTCAAGATCAAGCAGCCCCATCAAATGCTAATTACCAAAGTGGGAGCTGAAACGGACTTACCAATTTTAGACTACGACTTTTTCTTCCATAATGGTATGTGTGTAAAAAACAAACAACTGTGTATGAAAATGGCTGCAGCTGCATAAATAGCTGCATAAATACCCAGCTCCTTCCTGCAAAAATTGGAGCTAAATTTATATGATTTAGCATTTATTGAGGGATTCTTACAACATGTGGGTTGGTTCTTACAACCTGCGGCTGTGGATGAAGGTGAGGCAGAATATTATGTCAGCCTGTTCTAGCACCACGTTTGCCCTGATTATGTTTTAGCTCACAGTAGGACAAAAACTCTAGACCATGTCTTCTGTGAACAGCTCATGGAGCTATGCAGAGTTGGAGAAGTCATGTAAATGTATTTCCTGAGCTTCCATTTCCGCTATCCTGAGATCTAAGGATGGCTGCAAGCTGGAAGAAAAAAAAACAAATATTTTTTTGTCATCTTCTTCCAAACGTTCATCTGACATTATCATCCATAAAAGCACTGATTATTCTGGTTTGCAGATTCTCAGTTCTCCCAAATGAGGACTAATTAAGCATCATGTGGATGAGCATCATGAGAATTATATTTTATTCAGTCTTGTTTCTCTCTCAGACTAACCCTTTATTCACTGAACACCAGTGTCTAGCTCTCCACCATAAGAGAGATTTTATAGTAAACAGTTTCTTGCAATTCTGGGATCAAAGAACATGAAAAGTCAAATGCAGGCAAGGAAAGCTTAAAGCGAAAGCTTAAACCATAGAATCTTCTGGCTGGAAGAGACCTTTAAGATCACCGAGTGCAACCATTCACCCTGCACTGCCAGGGTCCCTAAGAGAGCCACATCCACACGTCTCTTAAACACTTCCAGGGGTGGGGACTCCACCACCTCCCTGGGCAGCCTGTTCCAGTGCTTCACAACCCTCTCTGTAAAGAAGTTTTTCTTGATATCTAACCTAGATCTCCCCTGGTGCAACTTAAGGCCATTCCCTCTTGTCCTGTTACTTGTCGCATGGGAGAAAAGACCAACCCCCACCTCACTACAACCTCCTTTCAGGTAGTTGTAGAGAGCAAGAAGGTCTCCCCTCAGCCTCCTCCAGGCTAAACAACCCCAGTTCCCTCAGCCACTCCTCATATGACTTGATCTCCAGACCCTTCATCAGCTTTGTTGTCCTTCTCTGAACACTCTCCAGCACTTCAATGTCCTTCTTGAAGTGAGTGGCCCAAAACTGGACACAGTACTCAAGGTGTGGCCTCACCAGTGCCAAGTACAGGGAAACCTGTGCCTGCTGGCCGCACTATTGCTGATACAAGCCAGGATGCCATTGGCCTTCTTGGCCACCTGGGCACATTCTGGATCAGATTCAATTGGCTGTCGACCAGCACCCCCAGGTCCTTTTCTGCTGTGCAGCTCTCCAGCCACTCCTCCCCAAGCCTGAGGTGTTGCAGGAGGTTGTTGTGACGCAAGTGCAGGACCTGGCACTTGGCCTTGTTGAACTTCATACTATTGGCCTCAGCTCATCGATCCAGCCTGTCCAGATCCCTCTGTAGTGCCTCCCGACCTTCAAGCAGATCCACACACCCACCCAACTTGGCGTCATCTGTGAACTGACTGAGGCTGCACTCGATCTCCTCATCCAGATCATTGATAAAGATGTTAAAGAGGACAGACCCTAATACTGAGCCCTGAGGGACACCTCTTGTGACCAGCCACCAACTGGACTTAACTCTATTCCCCACCACTCTCTGGGCCTGGCCATTCAGCCAGTTTTTTATCCAGTGGAGAGTACACTCATCCAAGCCATAGGCAGCCAGTTTCTGCAGGAGAATACTGTGGGAAATGGTGTCAAAGGCCTTGCTAAAGTCCAAGTAGACACATCCACAGGTCTTCTCTCATCCACCAAGTGGGTCACCTTGTCATAGAAGGAGATCAAGTTGATCAAACAGGACCTGCCCTTCATAAACCCATGCTGACTGGGCCTGATCACCTGGTTGTCTTGTACATGCCAAGTGATGGCACTCAAGATGATTAATTCCATGACTTTCCCCAGCACCAAGGTCAGACTGACAGGCCTGTAGTTCCCTGAGTCCTCCTTCCGGCTCTTCTTGTAGATGGGCGTTACGTTGGCCAACCTCCAGTTGATTGGTACCTCCCCCCCATTACCCAGGACTCTTGGTAGATCACGGAAAGTGGTTTGGTAAGGAATTCCGCCAGCTCCCTCAGAACCTGTGGGTGGATTCCATCTGGCCCCATAGACTTATGCAGATCTAATTGGTGCAGTAGTTCATTTACTGTTCCCTCTTGGATTATGGGGCCTTGATTCTGTTCCCCACCTCTGCTTTCTGGTTCAAGAGGCTGAGCACTCAGTGAGCTGGTATTACCATGGAAGACTGAGGCAAAGAAGGCATTCAGTACCTCAGCCTTATCCTCATCCTTGGTCACTACGTTTCCCCCCACATCCAGGAAAGGATGGAGACCCTCCTTAGCTCTCCTTTTGCTGTTAATGTATTTATAGAAACATTTTTTGTTGTCTCTTATGGCAGTGGCCAGACTAAGCTCAAGATGGGCTTTAGCCTTTCTAATCTTCTCCTTGCATAGTCCCACAAAACCCTTATAGTCATCCTGAGTGACCTGCCCCTTCTTCCATAGGCCACAGAGTTTCCTTTTCTTCCTGAGCTCCAGCCAAAGCTGTCTGCTCAGCCAGGCCGGTCTTCTACCATGTCGGCTCCTCTTATGGCTCTTATGGTCGAGACAGCCTGCTTCTGAGCTTTGAGGATTTCTCTCTTGAGGATTGTCCAGTCTCCCTAGACTCCTCTGCCCCTCGGGACTGTCTCCCAAGGAACCCTACTGACCAGTCTCCTGAAAAGGTTGACATCTGCCCTCCAGAAGTCCAAGGTGGCAGTTTTACTGACCCCCCTCACTACTGCCTCAAGAATTGAAAACTCTATATTCTTATGGTCACTATCTCCTGCAGACATTCGGTAAATTGAAGTCCCCCACAAGAACGAGTGGCATCAATCATGAGAATTCTCCCAGATGCTTGTAGAATATTTCATCTACGTCTTCATCCTGGTGGGGTGGCCTATAGCAGACTCCCACCGTGTGGTCTGCCCTGTTGGCCTTCCCCCTGATTTTAACCCATAAACACTCTACCCTTTTGTCACCATTGTTGATCTCAAGACAATCAAAACTCTCCCTGACACACCAGGCCACTCCCCCGCCTCTTGTTCCTGGCCTGTCCCTCCTGTAGAGTTTGTAGCCATCCAACGCAGCACTCCAGTTGTGCATGTCGTCCCACCATGTTTCTGTGATGGCAACTATCTCATAGTTTTGTTGCTGCACAGTGCCTTCTAGTTCCTCCTATTTGTTGCTCATGCTGTGTACATTGGTGTACATGCACTTCAGTTGGGCTATTGATCCCATCTCCTTTTTCTCAGGGGGGAGAAGGCCCAATTCCTGCCTCACCAGTCTCAGGACCTGCCATGATTCCTAGCACACCAGTATCCCTTGCGACTAGGAGTGACACACTGCCTTCTAATCCTACTGGTGTGGCAGTCCCAAGGAGCTCACTAGCACAGCAATCCACCAAAGCTGAAGCTCTCAGGCTTAGCTGCAGTGATCCTGATTTTTTCCCTTTCCTCCTTCAAATCTAGTTTAAAGCCCTTTCAATGAGTCTTGACAGCTCCTGTGCAAGAATTCTCTTCCCCCTTTGAGACAGGTGCACCCCATCTGACGCCAGCGAGCCTGGTGCTGTGTAGACCAACCCATGGTCAAAAAACCCCAAAGTCTTGCTGGTGACATTAGTCTCGGAGCCAGGTATTGACCTGGTGGGTCTTCCTGATTTTCCCCTCATCATTCCCTGCAACTTGAGGGATAGAGAACACCACTTGTGCTCCTGATCCCTTGACTAGTCGTCCTAGGGCTCTGAAATCTTTCCTGATTCCCCTCAGGCTTCTCGTTTGGAATTCATCACTACCTACATGAAAGGTCAATAATGGATAATAGTCTGAGGGCTGTACCAGGGTGGGAAATTTTCTTGCTACATCTTTAACCTGGGCCCCAGGGAGGCAGCAGACTTCCCTGTGAAGTGGGTCAGGTCTGCATGTCAGGCCTTCAGTTCCCTTCAGAAGGGAGTCACCGGTGACGAAGACCTGTCTCTTCTTCTTTATAGAAGTAGTTTTTATGCCAGGCTTGGGTGGACTTATCTCCAGTAGTGCTTCCTCGCTTGGTGAGACATCAGTTTCATTATTGATTGGTGCCACCTGCAGGGCCTCATACTTGTTATTCAAGGGCACCTGGGAAGGTGGGAGCCTTGCTGGGGCAACATTCCCTCTGCGTTGGGCAGAAACTTGTTGCCATCACCCTTTGTCCTTCTGATCTTTGCTTTTGGTCTGATGGAGATGGACCTGGGGGTCCTCCGTATTGTGCCCTTTATCTGCCTGCTGGGCCTGCATTAGGGAAGGCAGGATGTTGTTCCATTGATCAGTCTCTTCCTCGCACTCCCTGATGCTTCTCAACTTGCTCACCTCCTCTCAGAGCTCTGTCACTAGGCAGAGAAGTTCCTCTACCTGAGCGCACCTCCCACAGGTGTGCTCACTGCTGCCCTCTTGAACCGGTGCAACTGCGGCCTGACGCCTGAGTGGCTGCGTGTCTCCACTGAAGGTCTGTCTGGGCAGCTGCATCAGTCATGATGGGTGCAGCTCTTAGAGAGGCTGCGACCTTCTGCTGAGTGGACACCATCTCTCCCTGCTCTAACCAGTCAGCACTATCAGCGCCCTTCCTGCATGCCCTTCTGGGTAAACTGCCACTCCTCTCTCTGACTGCCGTGCCACGCTCTGTTTTCCCGCTCTGGTCGCGGTGCTCCCTAGGGGCGGGTCTCCCTGCTTGCGTGAAGGTCCCCTGCCACTGAAATCCCCCTGAGCACCAAGATCTGCCACTGCGTTTCAGGTTGTGCCTACTCCAAGCAGCTCCCCTCAATGACTGACCTCTAAAAGACGTTAATTTGATCCCACATTCATAACTATCCTTTTGATAACTGCACAACAAACTTATCTGTGCAACACCTACTGTGGAAAGTCCAGGGAGATGGTAGTGGTAAACGAATAAACAAAAAGCCCAAAGAAACAAAAAACAGAAAATACACACTATAGTAATTTCTGTTCAAATGTCATCCATGCACTCATAGCGTGTGCCAGTTGGACAAGATATTGTGGTACAGTGTAAATACCAAGAGAGTGTCTGGCTTGCTCTTGAGGCTTCCAGATCAGTAGTTGACTGGCAGGTAGTGTAAAGCCTCAGAGTTAGCCTTGCGCAAAAATTATTTCAGTGGCAAAATGTTTTTGGGTTACTACCCTGAGGAGCATCTGGAAAAAAATATTTTGTTTTTGTTTTACAGGAAACAGGATTTCATGCACAGTTGAATAATCCTTCTAAAGCACAATCTTCCCTTCCTAGATCCTGTAAAAAATTAGGCTTAGTGGTTCTTGAAAAATCTATCAAAATATATTTGTGATGAGGCAAATTATAGGATAAAGAGAAGACACTGTCTCTAAACTGATAGTTTCTCAAAGGTGATTTTGCTTTCACCTAGGTTCTTGGTAATGTAATGTTTATGTAATCAGTCAATAAACTGAGTCAGCTGACGTCTCATTTGCAACGGTTTTGACAAATAATGTAATAAATCCAAATATGCACAGACTACATTCAAAGACCTATTGGTAGCCAAAAAAAAAAAAAAAAAAAAAAGCAGCTTACATGCCTCTGCTCAAAACTCCCTGCTTAAATAAACTTAACTCTTTCCCACCAACAAACAACTCCCAGCGAGAGTTCCTTATGAAGTTATTAAAAATAGAGATGCAATGAATGAATAGGTAATGTTTGGAACCAGTTCTAAATAATTTAGAGTAGAACTGGAAATGTACAAAGACTCTGGAGTAGTTTGGGTTAGACTTCAGCAAAGTTTCATATGCTGTTTTCAACGACATATTTTGATCTAAATGACAGAAGCACAGGTCGGACTAATATTACTTATCTTTTGCTATTTTGACCAGCGCAACCTCCTGAGATAGCTGCCCTTTGTTTCAGCTGTCTCACTCTCATTAATGGATGTCCAGTCAGTTGTCGTTCACTGCCAGCAGCAGAGCAGGTTGAATAGAATTTGGACTCCAGGCCAAAGCTGAAAAATACCCGATTTTCTCTTCTTTTCTCAGAGCCTGTTGTGCACTTGAAAATTCAAGGTTCATTTTTAGTCTCTGGATTTTTGTATATAATCTGTATGCGTCTCATGGTCAGCGCATTTAGGTTATCAGCCCAGGCTCAACCAGAGTTCTGCTCTTACACTTTCTCAGCTAAAATTCAGTACTTCCAAACAACTGAAAAGGAGTCGCGCTTTCAAATGATTTATATAGGGAATCACTTCAAGGGATATTTTTCATTTCAAATACTGTCACTGTTTGGGACTGGAAGCACGCAAGACATTGTTCTCAGCTCTTTCTGAACATGTGGCCTCTGGTTAGGAGCCTGTACTAACACTCACAGATACAAATGGACTCCTTGTGCATGGTGATGAGTTGTTGAAAACACACACAGAAGTTCCTTCTGCAGGGAGGATCCTTTCTTCTTCGCTCAGCTGTTATCCTGGTGTGCACAAAGCCCCACTTCATTATTCATGAGATGCATTTTCTGTCAAGAACTAGGGGATTTGGAGCAGTACTGACCTATGACCTTTCCAAATAACAGTGAAGAATAATTCATAAGGGGTGAAAATGGAAGCAAGACAAGCCATCTGAGGCCTAGGCACGATTACTGTCCAGGGGGACCTTCCCCACTCCTCAAGGAGTTTCAGTTACGATCTGCCCCTCTGCACCCGTAACCTAATTCAGCTTCAGCTCCATCACAGGCCTGCAGCTCTACTTATATCTTCAACAAAAATCCATTTTGCTATCATGATAGGGCATTCTGAATGATGTACAGACACTATTACCTTTTAGATGGAGATCTTAGGTTTAGTAAGTGATACTCAGCAAGCAACGAAACGCATACAAGAAGTAAATTTGGCTGCAAGCAAAATGAAGATCCCAGCATTGCCTTTTTGAAAATAAATGCTTTGTATCCTGGCTGTTGTGGTCTTCCAGTCACTCTTTTATCCAGCTGAGGTGGCTTGAAGTTGATTCTTCTGCCTTTGGGCATTCCTAGGTTTGCAGTCAATGAATATGGTTTTTAGATCATCACTCATTTCAAAATTTATCTTGGCTTTTGGGAAATAGCTGAGTTGGTTCTGCTTAAAGAACAACAATCACGTTATGGAAGGCTCCTAGTCTTCAATTATTAAATTAATAATATGCAGAAGTGCTTTTAAAACACGCGATTTCATACACTGGTCCGCATGTCAGTGGTCAATGTCCATAAATCTGTGCCCTCCTGGAGAAGCAGGAGGCTTTATAATAGTCTAACAACTCATAAAAACCAAAAAACCATGTCAGCTCGGCGTGAAAGTCTGGTTTCAATTCACAAAAATTGACAAAACCCACAGGAATACAGTACTACGCATGAAAGCACTTCTAAGGGGTGGAATACATTCCACATTTACTGAAACACCTAGAATTTTCACCTAAATTTTAAGTTCCTGTAGTGAGAAGCCTTAATGTCTCTGTTTCCTCTCATGTCAGCAGAGAAAAAACAGGTACCCCAGATGTAGGCGCCTCAGGTCTACAAGGAAAATGGATGCTTGTTTTAAGAAGATTGTTTTGCTGGGCACCAGCCGGTTGCCTGAGGTAGGGGGCTGGATGCCGTTCAAGAACTCCTGTAATTGAATTCTTCTTGTACAAAGGATAGGCTAGTTGAAAACTGTGTCAAACTTTAAAAACAGGTAGAAACCTCCCTGCGAGCTAAATACCAATCCTGATATGTACCAGAGAAGCTCATACCTACTAAACTGAACAAAATTCCTTTATTTCTTTTTATGAGGAGATCTGTTAAATAAGCAATGATAAAGTAACTGGAAATTCCAAGGACATGATAGAAAGACACAATAAACCAAATCTGGATTCTAATGGAGAAAGGGTAGGCATATATTTGCTAGATAGTCAGCACTGAAATTGTAAATTTGTTGTTTCCCCTATAAGAAATACGTTTTGGATGACTTTGCTGCTGCAAACTAGCAGGGGCTTGAGATGGTTAGTCAGAACCACTCAAGGGCTGTGACGATGACTTGCAGAGCAGAGAGGTTCCTCTTCAAGTGAGGAAAGAAAAGGTGAGACATATTCCTGCAGCAGAGCTCACCAGTAAGTTTGGCAGCTACACGTACAGCCTTCCCACCAACCAGCCCATGCTCTCAGCTGTGCCCCTGAGCCCTTCCAAAGCAGCAGTAGAGTCAGTTTACAGGTTGTCCAGATGTCAAACCCCTAACAAGACATACAGGACATTTACCTTAAAAATGGCAAACACATTTTAGAACAAAACGATCTGAAGACAAGATTCTCGCTGCCCAGAACACCTGGATGTAAGATCTCAGGGGCTCTTTGTTTATGGTACTTTGGCTGGCATTCAGCCACGTGAATAAAAGAAAAACTCCAAACTGATTTTCTGTCTAGGGCTGCAGCATCATTAATTGTTTCAGAGACATGTCAGGTCTTAGCAGATGGTAGAGAAGGAACCGAATTTCTGACATCTTTAATTAAAATATGCCTATTATTATGGGATTAATAGACATAATATAGCTGCACAACTTTAATGTACATTTTGTAAGAGGAAAATTCTGGCCTCTTTGTAGACCTAAGAAGGCTGAAAGCAGGTGAATTCATGGTGGTAGTTCTTGTAATTTTATTGCTACTCTTAAGAACAGTGAGGCATTTTTCTGAAGGTTGCTTTTACAGTAGAGAATATAGTGAGAACATCAGCTCTACATTTTTCCCCCAACAGATCCACATTCTTAGCAGTTTGCAAAAGAAAATGTTTAAAACCCTCAAACTAGAAAGCAAATAGTAAGGTCCCCAAAAGCAGAGATATGTATTCATACATGCAAATACCGCACTTGGGGTGACTGGGTCCTTGGGCTGCAACAACGCTTTTAGACAGAAGGAAACTGCGTTTCACTAAGGCTGATCCAAACCATCAAGACTATTTTTCCTCTCTCTGGATTTTGGCCAAGAGAGCTTTAGCCAGCAGTGAACGAGGTATGTGCTCAGCTGCCTTGTCTGCAAACCTGATCTATGCCCTGAGGCAGAAGAACCGCTCTCCAAACCTGTTCCCACCATGGGCACACTGAAGTGGCTTCATTATACCCTGTGCTTCTGATCATGACACCAACTACACGTCTTCCTATCTGCTCCAAAGGACCCAACCAACTTTCCTTCAGGTTGGGTTTTGATAACCATAACTTGTTACAGAGAACATGGGGCCCTTCTTGTCCCTTACCACTTGTGCCCAAATGCCACAATGGTCTGCAAAATGAGTGGGGTTTTGCATATCAGTTGTTGTGTTAAAATGGGGGAGAATAGTCAAAGCACTTTCTGCTTCATGGTCTAATTTTTGTGGTTTACAAGCTTTCTGAGTCTTCACATGACTCTAGCAAAGGATGTGCATAGTTTTTCCCTTGATGAGCACAAGAACAGAAAAACCACAGTCTGTCACATCTCTGTAAAGTCCAAATGTGTCAATCTGAGTGCCAAAAACCTGGGTGTCATTTACTTGACAAGCTTGGGACCCTCACTCGTGTCTAGTGCTTGTGCTGCTTCACAGATATCCCAGTACATCTTGGCACACATGCTGCTTTGTGTGGGAGCAGTATCTTCACCTTCACCCTCCTGCTGAGGGTTAAAAGGCAGGGGTAGACCTTACAGCACAGAGGTCTTGCCTCGAAAAGGCATGTGGAAGAAAACGAGATAAATTACAGTTGGACCAAGCTGCCTCTCTGGCTCCTACATGTGGATGGGCAGTGGAGGGAGGTGAGCAGCTGAGGCAGGAGCAGAGGGTGCTGCTCCACCATGGAAGTGTCCCTCAGCATGTTGTTTTGGCTGGCCCTGTGGCACACAAGGGCACGCACACAGGCACCCTGCCCTCCCCAGTGTCCTTGCAAACCTGTGCTGCAGGGTCTTGGGGGTTCATGTTATGCCCAAGGCAGTCTCTGCCATTTGCTGTTTGTCCCCCTTCCTGCACTGCCCTCTTCCAGCCACCTACACACATACCAGTGCAGGCAGCAGATGTAAGGTGGATCGCTTCTTGCACTGGGCCGCTGCAGGGTTGGGAAGTGATCCACATTTGCCCCGATATGGGGATATGGGTTTGAAGGGCAGGAAGGCATGGCCAGGGAGAGGAAAAGGGCACAGCTGCTTTTTTCAGGGGAGAAGCGATGGGCGGGAAGACGCTGCTACGCTTAGGTTATCGCAGTGCTAGCAAGCAGCATGGACCACAAGGAGCTGGTCTGTAGAGGGAACCTGTTGCTGATAATCTGAACACCAAGTGTGTAGATGACTGAGCAGAAAGGCCGTGGCAGAGGAGGTTTGGGATTTCCATTATTCTCCATTCTCTTTTATGCCTTCAAACTACAAAATACCACTTGGAATCCCTAATCCACAGAAAGAGCAGGCATTTGCAAGGGATTTCAGTGTGACCCTGGTGAGTTTGGCTCCTGTTTCTGCCAGGCTCGCAGAAGCAATGTCTCAGAAGTTCTTTTTGGAACCTGTGGGGATGTCCAGGAGGCTGCTCCTCTACCCTTCCTTCAAGAGTGGGAAGGATGGTGGGCTGCACCCTCAGCATGTCTGATGGTTTAGAACCTCCTTACGTGTCTATGCACAGCAGCTATGGGTACAACATTTGTGCAAGTACAGCATATTTACTCATCCTCCAGTGATCTGTAGAGAAATAAGTACTCCAGAAATCTTTTTTATCACCAATATGTGTGAATGTCATACAAACATTGCTACTTTGCAGGTTAACATTCACTATAACAGGATCACTCAAACTTATTCCTTTCTACAACAGAAAGTGATGCAATACAAGTCGCATTACTTCCAACAAATTGTAGGATTACTTTTTTTTAAAAAAAATGTGTGGCATTATTGTGAATCAAATTTGGCTTGACCTCTGGCTCCTCAGGCCTGCCCACTGATTACTGCAAGGATGGGAATCACAGATGCCAAGTACCATCGCATCAAGATGACATCACTGTGCAACTGCTTCATGCAAGGGTCAGCTATTTTGAAAGAGGAGAGGCAATGGCATGTCGTCCACCAAGGGTGTTCAAAACCCCCCTGGTTCCCTGCCTTACCTGGGCTGGGGCACTGGAGGAGAGGTGGGTCAGGTCCCCAATCCTGGCAGCTGCCCGCGGGTCACTGGAGCTGATGAGGACGGGGGCACTGATCTCCATGGAGTGCCGGTTGCTGGTGGCCTGGGAGGACTTGTGCGTCATGCTGAGGGCAGTGAAGGAGTGGCGCTTCTTGGCATTCTTCTTGCCCTCTACTTGTCGCTGGGCTGCCCCGGCTGCCCCGGCACCGGCCAGCGTGGAGCATGGTGCCAGACCCACTGCTGCTGCTGCTGCCACTGCTGCGGTCTCTGTTGGCAGTGGCGTGTCACAGCTGGAGGCAGCAGCCAAGCACGTCTTGTCCATCTCAATAAGCTGCTTGGCAGATTCATTCAGCTGTGCGCAGAGAAAAAAGGAAAGATAAAAAAGATTTTAAAAATAAATGGAGGGAAATAGCTGGTCCCAGGCTGCAGAGGCAGAGCCAGGGGAAGGAGGAAGGAGTCTCTTCATCAATGTCTCACTATTTCCAGGTCCATCATAGGCCTATGCTTGACGTTTGTCACACAGGGTTTTGATGCAGGGGTATAGCTTCCAAAACCTTCTGATTTCATCTCCCTGCCTCCCACCTGACACAGCATATACAAACTGAAGGCATTTTTTTCAGCTGTATCACCTCAACTAGGGAAGAGCATGATGGCCACTGGAAGACTTGCTCAGGGCACATCTTGAAAAAATTGGTTTCAACAGTCTTCCTGAAGGGTTAAAACCTGGCCAACAGCCCACGGAGAAGCAAAAGGACATTCATACCAGTGTTCAGCCTACTGTTCCTCCTTCAATCTACAGTCACAGATAACCTTGTGCCTATAAATGCCAAAGGCATGCTGTGTGAGACAATCCTCTCACCTCCTAGCCACCATAACTCACACAAGAAAGCTACGTCTTACACAGCTGGAGAGTTTTTAGGCACATAGGGGTGTTACAGTCACTGATGATACATGAAGTGCACTCTGAAGTCAGCAGTGCTTTCTGCACAGGACTCGTTGCCAATAGATCTTCCCTCGAGGGGTGCTAACAGCTGAGGGAAAATGCCACATTTTGCCAGCAGACCTTTATATTAAACTAGGATGCGCTGCAATATGTTGGCATTTAATGAGTAAAAACAACATATGAAAAAGGAAGCCATGGCTAATGCACACGTGCTTTTGCATACACTGCTATTCTAAGACCCACATAAATCAGAGGTGCATGGAATACTATTCTGGACCAAAATCAGGCTATTTTTGTTTCTATAACCACTGTATGAATTGCAGCATCATGCAAGACACTTGGTCTAGGACAAGGTCTTCTCAGGCTCTAAGTAAAGAAAGAAGAATAGTTGCTGTTCCAAGCCAATTTAGAAACCTACTACAAGTGAAAATAAAAGAGACAGAGAGAGGGATGGGAAAGATAACAATACAAGTCTGTTAAGCAAAGTTAAGCAAATGTGTAACTGAGTAGATTTTATGACTCCCAACCACTATCACCATCCTGTAAATGTAAATAAGAAAGACATATTGCTAGCCTTATGCCAGTCCTCATAAGTTTGAAAGCACTTCTGACTCCTTATGGACTCATTCTGAGTAACAGGCGATAAACACTAACACCTAAAAAGTAAACATCAACTTGCAGGATCCTTCATTCTGTGACAGCTTCCACGAAGTCGACCAAGAGCCTCCCCAATTAATGATGCTCCACTACTGTCAGAGCTGCTGGTAGTCCTGCAACCATTCAATTAGCAGGCCATTTTCCCAGCTGCACTCTCCAACTTGAGACCACGCTTATAGCCAGCATAGTGCACTGCACCTGCCAATTTTTGCCAGTAACAGCTGATCCCATTTCAGATTCTGCAAGAATGTCCATTATTTCCCACTTCATCACGCTTTAAATTGGTACAACCTAATATTTGCCAGCAGGCTCCAAGTTGCAAAGAAACCAGATGGCTCCCCACCCTTAAGTAGGTGTTATAGCTCCGCTTACCCAACGGAGGGAGATAGCCTAGCTGAGTTATTTGAAATATTAAGAAGAAAAGGAGAAAGACAACAAATATGCATGGTTCTTTTCTACAGCAGAGAGTGAGGAAATACTTTGTCAATCAACAGAAAGCAGAATAAGAACATATTTTAACTATTTTACATAGGAAAATAGAGAGTTTAAAAAAAAATCTAGAACTTCCTGATTTGACAATGCTCCATATGGACAATGAAGTGCTCCAGCTCATAATGTAAAAACTCTGATTCTCTTGTAAGAATTAGATTATAAATCCCACTGGCTGGAATCCAATTTAACACTGAAGATGTTTTTAAAACAACAAAATCAAAATCCATTACTTTTTTTGTTCAAAGCAAAACCCAGTTAAAAAGGTCAATGAGAGCTAGCATCTAAACATGGAGTGATAAAAAATAACCCTGTATTGATATAAACAAAGTAATTCTCAATATCAGTAGAAGATTAAAGGCAAAAAGAAAACCTCTCCCCAAAACAGTCAAGCTAATGAACTTTTGGGAATGTCAGAATCTTCCTGAAATACTAGAAAAGACTTATTTTGGCCTGCCAAAGTAATTGCTTTATAGCTTTACAACTTTATTTTCGTAGAGAACTCTTTTTAAACAGCTTTGCCTACAGATGCTGGGAAGTACTTCCCGAATAGCCTATGAAAACCAGAGAAAGGGTTCTGCTTACTACTTTGTCAAAGCTAATGGTGCTGCCCCAACACAAAGAACTTTTAAAAACCCTTTCTTAAACATAAACACGATTGCAAATTTCCTAATTTAAACTCCGAGTATGTAAACAAGCACTGCTTTCTGGTGTCTATCATTTGATCTTCAGTCAGATCTGCTTCCAGAGGAGAAGCTTAATGGAAAGTTCTGACCTGCAGTCAGTCTCAGGAATCTGACATTTCTGGAAGGCTGCAGCTCTTACTAAAACCCCTAGTACCAGAACTCCTCTAGAAAGAACGTACATTCGAAACTCTGGATCTGCTAGTCCCAAATCAGAAGACGCCCTTGAGACTGCAGCAGGACTGATTTTGCCCCAAATCCATTTCATAACAAGGGGATGTCCTAGAAAACTTGATATATGATTTAGAGGGATAAGACTTGGATCTGACCGCCAAACTAGTCAAACATTCCCAGCAGCCCTGCAGTCCTGAGTCTGGGAACGCAAAACCTTGAGAGGGCAAGCCTTATGATAGCTGAGGGGCCCTACCATGCAAGAGATGTGATGAAACAGTACAGTAAAACAGTTCACAGGGTCTCAGTGGCTACTGATCGTGGGTGCTGCAAGCCAAGATAAGGATGCACCAGCCTCAGTTCATAGAGCTACTGTGCCTGTTTTCCCAGCTGCGAGGAGCCATACTGGAGACAGCTCCAGCTCATCTGGTTTTGAGAGTGAAGGAGGGCGTGTGTGGAATACCTCTGTGCACAGAGCCTTGTTCACCTCCAAACAACCTTTTCCCACAAAGGGAGCAGTAATCAAGCTCTGTTCATCAAAAATTTGCTGACCTTGATCAGGGAGCCACACTGCTCTCCCTGCCACAATGCAAGCTGTCATGACTTTGGCCTCCAGCCAGCCAGCCCATGCAATATGAACTAAGAGAGAGGTTTTTTCTTCTTCTGCCTTTTAGATATGGCTATTTTAGATATTCTACTTGAGACTACCATATGGGTGGCAAAGGCACAAACATTAAGCTACTTAATTAAGCTCACTCAGAACTTCTCCACTGCCAAAATTATTTTTTATGAGTCTCTAGATAAACCCAATTTTTCTGCAGAATGCAGTATGATGACTTTCTCTACCCTGTCTCTGTTACACATGCTTGCTCATGGACCCCAGTTCAGCCCAGTTCCTGATACATGGGGGTTTAAAAGGAACTACCTGTAAACAGTTTCAACATATTTCGCTGTTAAGGATGAGGAGATACAGGAAAGAAACTGTCATCTGCACTGACTATCCCCATATGGGACTAAACATGCTCTTTATATCCCAATGTGATTTAATGAACTATAGTTTCAATGAGCAGCAGTACGCACCTACTTACATACCCCAGCTGTGATGAAGGGTGAGGAAAAAGCTACTTCTTGCCCAGCATCGTTCATGATTAATTCTAGTTTTAGCCTAAACAACCAATTATTACTGTAGAACTTATTGTTGTTATTATGAAACAAGACAGATGCATGGGAAGTTTAGGACAGATTTAAACAATAAACCTTTACTGCATCCCCCTTGACAAATACACCAGTGTGTTTACTAATCCATGGTAGTGGCAAAATTGTTCTAGCCCACTTTAGACGTCCAAGGGACACCTTGATACATATTGGTCACCGCAGCAGCTCCTGGGTTGTTGCAGTTCATTGACAGGGCTGCCTTCTGTAAGACAGAGGACAATAAGTCATTCTGCCATTGAATACTCTTAACTTTCTAGTAATTTAGGTCTGGATAAGGGATTAATTTCTGACTGATATGTGACATACCAAAGAAAGGACTTCACTTTCTTTCTGGTTTGGCAACATAATTCAGCACGTACTCTACACTATGCAGACCAAAGTGTCCCTAATGGGACTAGAATGCCATTCTTTCTGAATAAGGAAGGATTGATTAAACTCTCAGCATTACACATGTGCTACAGTATTTTGTTAAACTGGAGTAAATTTGAACCTGAAAGTACATCTTATTAAGACTTTCAGGAAAATAATGCTTCATTTGCCACATAAGCTTTTTTTCTGTCTTTATGTAAAGTATTAGCTAAAGGATGATGCTGTTGAAATACAGGTATAAGATCAGGAGTAGGTTACTTCAGGCCATATTTAAAAGTGAAAAGTTACAAACCCCCACAAATAGATGCATACCTAATGAAAAAAACAAGTTGGTAAGAAAAAATGCTCAAGGTTTTGGAAAGGAACCACTGAGTAGAGCAGAAAGGAAAATCAAAATTATTAATAAAACTTCTTCACAACGCCCCCCTGGAAGACTGAAAATATTTTCAGCTAGGGACTGCTAATTTTTATACTTTACAGTTCATAAATATTGAGAAGATCATATCCATCCCTATTTTATGCCTTGCAGAAACTTTGGCAACTTGGAGTTCCATAGCTGAATTTGTGATTAAAATAAACAGCCTGAATTTATTACTGTGTTTCCACTTTAGAGTAGCTACTTTCAGGAAATATTAAGTTCTCATGCCCTCATTAAATTAGTTTCACTAGTTTTATAATTTATGTTCTGAAGCATACTGAGGTTATTAAGTAAGTAAAGGCATAACTATACAAGAGCGTCCTGTCTTTGCTAGATTCCTGAGAGGACAGGCATCTGTGAAAACATTTCCATCCCCCAAAAGCAGTGTTTTAGAAAGCTAAGGAAACTTTTCCTTACCATTATCCCTACCAGCAAATGCAGGATTACGACCTTTCTTCTACTGTAGCCAAGTAGCAAAACACCCTTTGACTCAAGTGGCTATTAGGACAAATGACATAATACTTCACCTAATATTTTACATGTTCATTGAGTAAGTTAGCACAGTGGATGCACAGCAGTTCCAGGGGCTTACTAGTGGGATATTAGTAGACAAAGTTATGCCAAAGGCTCTTCAACCAAGTCATATTGAATGCATCTATAATTTTAATTTTTTATATGTTTTGTAAATTCAACTTCAAAAATGTTTAGAGAAAACCTTCCAAGTTCTCCATGGACAGTTTAAATTCATTGGACAGAAGTTACAAAATCGAATCTCAATTATTCATTTAGGCTATCTTCTAATGAAGAATCATTAGCAAAGCGCAGTTTAAGACAAAATATTTAGCTAAACCAAGGCATTATTTAATGTTTTTGTGTTAATCTCTAACAATCCACCATTGCCTTTTCTAATTTATTGCCGTGGAGGGACAAGCAAATGTGGAACAGATTTTATACAAGTGGTTTATCCATCACGGAAGATAGATTTCTGTGATTGAGAGCAGAGTTATTCCATGCACCCAGAAAATACAAAAAGCACAGCACATGCACTTGCTGGAATACATTCACACAGAGTGATAGCTGCAGAAATACCTTGCTCGGACACATCTCAAACTTCAAGTGTCATTCATGTTCCTCCAATCATAGACTGAGGCATACATCTCATTGTCTTCTCTAAAAGCCTGCTAAATATGTTAGCATGTTCTCAAGGAAGGAAGTTCCTAAAACCATACAGCAGACAGCCTTCCTAATAAGGGTCATACATGGACACAAAGATGTATAGTCTGGAAAAAGCAAGCCAATCATTTTTGCCTACAGCATGGTTCCCTGAAAGGCAGTAGTACTTAGCGATCTATTTCCCTGTCTTACAAGATCCTTTTCCTTCAGCAGCAATGTCACTTCTAACGCACTGAGAGGCCAAAGGAATGTAGCATATTAGAACAGCATGTGCTTGGACGAGCATGTCATCATGATCTTGCAGAATGAAAATAAATGATGCGTGCAGCAGAAGAAAACACTAAGCCTTGGGTGGTGAACTGGGATTTTTTTTGGTTCACAGTGATGGAGAACAAACACATGGCTTGGTGAATCCCAGAAAAATGTGCAGGCTGCTGCAAAGTCTGCACAGGAGCAATGCACAGTGAGTAACCTTATGGAAACTCATGTCCAAATCACTGAGAGGAAAGAAAATAAAACTAAATGTAATGGCGTTAAAAATAGATGAACTCACCCAAAAGAAGTACGCTTTCTGCATTGCTCTCCAATCCCTGAAACAATTTTAGCTATCTAGCCTTCAGCTGCAAGTATGAGGACTATCTTACTCTGATCTGTCATCTCTGAATCTCAGATCTGCTGCGCATCTTCAATGTGCCTAAGGATTTCCTTCTCTTTTCTTCCTATCTGTCCTCTATGGACACCGTTTTTCATAACAAGATGCTCATGACTGCACCAAAGCTCCTTTGAAAGCAAGAAACGTAACCAAATACAGCTTTACTCAACATCAGAAAGAGTGAGAGAATTCAGCCTATTTTTACTTATAAATTATTCAGAAAGCTAAATAAAAAGTGCAGTCATGAATTCATGGGCTTGATCCTAATTCCTTTGAAGTCAGTGGCAAAACTCCAGCTTCCTTCAACAGTGGAAGGACTGGTGCCCATCTGGCACCAATTTCAGTACCGGAAGAGCCCCTGGTGGAACTTGTGAGGAGTTTACTACAAGCTATTTTTTCATCAAAAAAAAGCAAAACTTATTGGAACTTAAATACTTCCCAGGAACATGCTGGTTTTGACAAGATGCCCATCAGGAAATCGTTTCTCAGCTAAGACAGAGAAATGACCAAGGCTACAGTGGTTTGGGAGTTCACCTGGGTACCTGGGCTCCTGGCTCAAAGTCCGGGTGTGGAGGAACAGCCCCAGGAGACCTGAAACGACACTGCCACTTTCCTAGTAGAAAGCCACCAGCTTTCTGGCTCTGCTGAGTCTCCTTTGCTCTTGTTCTTGTTAAACGGAAAACCTTTGTGACTGTCCCTCTGAGTCCAGGTAGCCACGTGCAAAATGACAGGAAACGCTCATGATGGCAGGAGAAATATGAGTAACATTAAACTGGGCAGCAGCCTGGACAGGAGACCAAGGTGGACTCCGGTGGCTTTCAGAAGCACTTCAGATGTAGTGCCTCGTACCTCACTGACACCTGGCAGCTGTAGGAGCCCTTTACCGTTGCTGCCAGTTACTGCACAGAAGGGAAGCCCTTTGAAACATCTTTGTGCTGAAATCTAGAAACCCCTTCACTTGATGGAACTTTCACTTTAAGACAGCTGGACAACAAAACTTATGCCTTGTCTAGGAAAGATACTGAAGTCCTGCAGATACAGAGGAGCAGAGCTGTGTGGATGACAAACAATCTCTAAGCAATATCTGCAGAGCCTACATTCCTTAAAAAGATGCAAGCCTCCTGTTTTCAGAGTTTTCTGGCAACTGTCTACCTCCTTCCTTAATGTTCCACAAGGCTCCTGGTGCTATTGTTTACTTAGATGATTGACAATACCCATAAAATTTAGAATTAACTGAAAATTGACAAGTTAAATACCACCAACTAAGGCAGAGGATCTCTTCAGAGTCAATGCACACATCAAGCCTAGAAGTCTTAAAGCAAACAGCTTCCAAATTATCGTGTGTGAGCTGAAGTAATTATACTTGGGATTGTGAACCAGGCAATATCATGCTCATGTTGTTGTGCAGACCCTTGTCTTCTTGATAGCTGCACTGTGCACACGTGCTACCAGACACAACATCAATCCCTTTTGTCCATTCTCTGATGTTTGTTCCTGGAAATATTGTTCTTGAAAATACTGGTTTTGTAATGTTCAGGGTTGTGTGAAGGAAGAAAAAATACCATGTCTTTTTTTAAATGAAAACACTTGCTTTCAACCTAATGTGATAAAGGATAAAGGATAAAAGAAACAAAATAAAGTCCTTTCAGAAGTCCTTTCTGAATTTGGCAACAAAAGTGTTCTGGTGGACAATGAGAAAAATGCCTACATGCACCTCACATGATCAATGTTATCTACAGCAAGCACGTAGTTGAATTCATCTGTGAAGATTTTGGAAGCTCTTGGAACTGCAGATCAAGGAGCACCTGGGAAAGCCAAAGTGAATTTTTAAGTACTGCAAGGCTTTGCCTACACTGAGCAAGCAAGGATTCTCTGTTGCGGTGATTTACAACTTTGTGTAGCATAAGAAATCTTGCGCAATTGGGGAAAATTAAGTTTTACATGCTGTAACTGAAGATTACCTGTGGGGAACTGCACACAAGTAAATGTACTGCTCTCTCAATCACTGATAAAGCAGCGAAATGCAGAATGAAAGCAAATACCAAGACAATGTTTTGGTTCAGCTGCTTGTAGAAGGAACCAAGGTATACACACTTTAAGCAGACATTAGCGCTAAAGGGTTGTGATAAACACCCTTTGCCCTGTATGTACCATATTTAGGAAAGAGACATTTTTTACTACATAGTCTTCTGGCTCCTGCTTCTCACCTACAAGATAGAGAAGAACTGCTGGATGTCGTACAGGGTATTTGCAATAGAGTAACGTCCCATGGGGCTGTAGAGTTAGATACTGCATGTGTGGAGCTCCTGCTACAGCTGGTTACAAAGCAGAGCTGCTGATTGTGGTAGAGAGTTGCAGCATCAGCTCTGGGGTCACTGTGTGTTTCACTGGGAGCAGGTAACAGCAAAGGATTTCAGCTACCAGTCATGAAAGCTGCTGCATCTTCGGAGAGATGTGTCCAGGCTTTGGGTTCAGTAGTTGCCAGTCAGAGTGACTCTATGCGACTCTATGTGACTCTATAGAGTATTTGTAAACAAATTTTCCACAAGGTTGGAGACTTTTATAGTTCTGTCATATCTGTTAAAAGGTGGACAACAGATTGGGACAGCATTAGGAAGTAGTGGCTTTTGCACATGGCATAATCATTCATATCTCAGTTGTGCAGGAAGCCTGAGCAGTAACTGAAGGCTCTGAAAGCCAGTCTGTAAGATACAAGAATGTGTTTTCTGTGCTATATGATGATGTAATTGGGTTCACAACCCTTCTTCCTTATCTTGTGGAAGAAAAATCTGACAAGGCTGAACTGCGACGAATTCTCTCGATTCTGCAAATTCTTGACTGAAAATGGCACCATTCAGCCTCACACTCACAGTATAACTGACTGCTTTTTGCCTAGAGGAACCATTTGCAGCCTTCTTTGGAGAATCCAAGATGATATGATTGGGTACAAGGTTGAGGTCAGAGTTAGATATCTCTCCACTGACTTGTCAACAGCTGCGGTCAAGGAGTTTGTTCATTGAACTTTCTGGCTATCAAACTAGAAAATTGTATTTGTTCAACTTCCTGAGTTTGATTTTTGTTTTAGAGTAAATGACATGTAGCCAGTGCTGTCGAGTCACGCAGTGAAGCAGCTAGTACCCTTCCCTCTTGTATGCTCATCAGAAGTTGGATTCATGCTCTGGTTTCTGTCAAAGCCTGCTCTGCTATGAATGTCACTGCTAGATAAGAGGTGTGCCATTTCTTCAGTGCCCATGAGCTTTGAGCAGATCTTTTAGGATGATCAGGCACATGTGTCACATCACTGCAATAAAGTATGATGACTGCTGGCATTAGTCACTTTTATGACACCCATATGCAAATGCTGTTTATGTTAGAATGCTACAACTGGAAAGAATTTGGAAAACCACTGCTCCAGGCCATGCTGTTTGAATTCTGAGATGGCAAAATTAATGGGCTAGCAAAAAGTCTGCACAGTAGGAAATCTTTCTGAAAGTGCAGAACACTGGAGTTTTTTTTCTGTTTGTGGAATTACTCAAGCTCAAATATTTTCCTAACACATTCCTTTCTGAAAATGGATTGCCCTGGGTTGCACCTACATTCTGTAGGCAGAGACAAGTTGTCCTGAGGAAGCTGAATTTTTGCAAACTGTGACCACACCATGCGATGCAGTCACACAGAGACATTTGTTATTTTTCCCATTAAATTATTTTTCCCATTAAATTATTTTTCCCATTAAATGCTGAAGAACTCTCACCACAAATGCGAATTCCATTGTGAGAAGCATTACTTAAACAGAGAGCAACAAGACAGCTCTTGGCCCAAAGAAAGTACAGTTTAAGATGAGGACAAGAGACAATATACAGATAAAGACAAAATATACAATGAGGCAGTTTGATCAGCACGATGGACAGACCATTTTGCACACCATGCTTTCTGTGGGCATCACAGCCAAGAACAATTTTAGAGAGGAGTATGGAGGAGCAATGCTGATGCAGATGTCTGGATGATTTTGAAGCATTCATCACAACAGTGAAGAATAGAGCACTATTGAAGAAAATGAGAATTTGAAAAAACTGACGAAGTGACTGGCATTGCTGGATCATCAAAGACAGGCGTTGATCTTCCAGCAGTAAATAAAAGATGATAGGTAGAGAGAGCAATGAATAATCAAAGATTTGCAAGTAAAGGCAAGTTGTATGGACTCTACAGGACAGAAAAGGGCTTCAGAGAGAAAGAAAGAAGTGGCAGCAGATGAGTACTCTGGATGGTCATGAATAAGGTAGGTCTGCATTTGCTAAGGATGCAAAAAGGATGTAGCCATAATCAGGATGATGAGAGTTTGATCTTTGCGACTGCTCAGCAATAAAGTTGGCCGTCAAGTAGGACTGCCGCCACGTGGATGAATGGAGCCAGGCATGAGGATGTGATTCCCATTGGCAATGTCATTTTTACTTGCCCTGAAAGTACACTGATGTCTCTTTGGTGACCAAATAGGAACAGTAACACACTTAAATTTGACTGTGTACTGCACTAAAACCTCAGGTGTGTGAGTGAGAGTTACTCTATGCACAAGCAGACATATCAATTGCTGAAGTGGTGTGGAGTTGCCTTTGCTATGACCTTAAACTCTGTCCTCAGAAGTGCATTTGCGCCCTCAGGGACCCCCATATGAAAAACCTTGTGCTTGAGATAGATCATGGCCCCAAGCAGTAACCGGACAGGGTTAAACATGACAGGGTCCCAGCTGCTGTGGAGCAGAGAAGCTCAGTGCCAGTACCAAGAGCTCCCAAACCTTGTCATGGCCTTGGGGACTTCCAGGAATGTAGTATCAATCACCTCTATAGCCCTCTTTCCACCCCAATAATTAATATATTGAGGGAGAGAAAAAAGAGGCACCCACAGAATCAATACAACCGCACTTGTCTCTCCTGAGCAACGCGCCTATGGAAGTAAAAGGGTTTGGCTGGGAATAGTCAAGCTTCTCTAAGCACTAGACTGAAGCAAGGAGAGAAGATGCTGAGGCTATTAATTTTGTCCTCAAAGGGAAGACACAAAGTCCTTCCTCCTGGACTAGAAAAAGGAAAAGAAAAGGACACGAGGAAGACATGCCTGTAAATTCCTTACTTTGTTGCTGAGGTAGAAGTAGATCAGAGAAAAGGGATCGAGGAGATGACCATCAAGAAACATGTCACTGGGCTTTATTTTCCCCACCAACAGCGAGGCAGGCAGGGAGTGCTTTCCTTCCTTCTGCAGGTTTGCTTTCTTCTTGAGGAAGAGTAATACAAGGCAGAGCTGCCTCTCCCCTCAGTTCCCTCCCTTTAACCACAGGGTAAGAGGAGAGTATTCTCCAGCATGAGTCCACCACTGCCTGAATGCTCTGGCGCCTCTCCTGCTTTGTCCTAGCATGCCCAGAAAAATTCTATTATGGAAACCACTCTCATGAAATTTCCTGTTAGTTTGATTCAATTGTGTCTAAACAGATCGGAAGACTTCAAAGTCAGATTTAGAGCAGGACATTCCCTCCAGCCTTATTTGAACCGAGGCTAATATTATTAACCTTGTTTATGGAGTACCTAGTGCTGCTTTGTCATAAAATTATTATTTAATAAAATAACTAGATAAATTGAGGAACAACCAGGAGGTAGTGGAGGTTGCTTTCACAAAGCCCCACATTCCTCACCTCATCATTTTGATACTGAGGGCTTAGAGTGCTGTTCAATGGCATCACTGCCAGCAGAGTACCTGTGGGTGAGTGTTACTGCCCCCGTCACGTTTTGCTTCAGTGAGTATGAGATGCCACATGTCCTCCTTTCCCATCTTCCTACTTTCTGCCCTGTATCAGCATAGATGTTCATGTGGCTATGCAGTAAATGGGACTATGGAACAGATATGACTGGAAAGTAAAAAAACAACGACAACTTAAATTAGTGGCTTTCAACAGGGTTAGTTCCTTGATCCATCTCAGCACAGAGCCACACGTTCCTAGTAGTTCTGGAACAAAGAAGGCAGAAGAAAGTGTTGTCAAGGATGAGGCAAAAGCAGGACAACCCCCTTGGCAGCAGCCCTTGCTTTCATCAGATTAAAATAAAGCCAGTGTCACACCCAAAAATGTTTCAGCAGAACATAATGTAAACAATGGCTCGTCTACTTTGTAAACGAACAAAGTAAGCAAAACCAAGTATTCCTACGTAACTTTTTCTACAGGATAGACTAAACACAAAGGTGTGATCCTTCAAGAATCCTGCGTGTTCTAGAGAAAATCTGGAAAAGATGGAGATCCCCAAATTAATTCAAATCATCTCCTCTTGTTTCTGATTTTTGTTTTTAATTTGTGTGTGCCAATTCCTTCTCTAGACTTTTGAACTTTGTTTTCTCACCTTTCAGCTCGAACACCTAACAAAATGTTAGAGGGTTTGAGACTCACTCAAACATCTGGTTTTGGCATAGCTAATGACATTTTTAGGCTAAAAATCAACTTCATATGTTATTTTTGTTGTTTGAAGCATGCATTCAGCATACACATGCACTCCTGGGTCTCTTTGTGCCTAGAATAAAGTTTGACCATTCCAGGATCTGCCACAATAAGAGGTAAGGAAAGAGGTAAAACAATTCATAGCTTCATCCTGTGAGGAAACTATTATTCTTAAAACTATTCCTCTGTGAGAGCTGAAAGGGTCAAGCTCAACCCCATTTTGTGACTCTTCACCATGGTAGAATAATATTTATGTAACATGCTATCTTCTGAAAACAGACATCAGAGGGAGCTGATCTCATCAACAGGCACCGCTCTGGCAAATCATTTATGGCGTCACTAACAGCAACTGTCCATCCTGTCCTTCTGATGGAGGTCATCTTACCCACCACAGGTACAGCAAAGGATAATGAGTGCTTCCACCCCCTCCAGGTCCTTGTACAGGCTGAGATTTTAATTTGGCACTCCCAGCAGCAGTGCCATGGCTGAGACATGGACACATTTTGCCCTTTGTCCAGAGGGCTGTGGCCACCAGCAAAGAAGCAGGGAAGATAGTTTGTAGGGGTCATCTCCCAAAATTCTCACACCCTCCTTCTCTGGCTATATTTGGATTGAAGATCCCCACTTTGAGAGTTTTAGGGCACCAGGAAAGCTCCCCAGGAAGAAAGCTAATTAAGATGCGCAACATGCACTAACAAGGACACTAGGAAACAAAATGAATAATGCCTGTGCAAGAAATAGTGAAATCCTCTAGGTTTTTTTTTTAATTAACTGCTGCACAAGTTGTGTATCTGTTGACATATAGCTCCTTAATATACATTCATGCATTAGCTCTAGGTAAGTGAGACTGAAAGATACTTTCTTTTAAAAAGAAAAAGATCCCAGGAATTCAGCAGTGCTGAAGCAATCTTTAGAAGCTGTCAGAGGTGATCAATGGCTAGAAAAGACAAAAGCCCTGTTCTTGTGACTCCTCTAGAGGCAGAGGATTACTGATGATGTGCTCTAGAGCTGCTGCAGCGCCCCAGGATAGCGGGTGTGCTCAATGGGGAATGCTAATTTCTAGCCCTTGGAAACCTGCGCCATCAGTGAAACATTTCACTCCAAGGGCTGTGTGCTATGAGGCTGCTGAGCACCACTGGGAAGTCCAAAACATTTGCTGCACAGGCAAAAGCTAACCTTAAGTAATGTGCTATCTGTTTAGTTGGTCCTTCTGAGTAAACACAAGGCCAAAGGGACTGATGCTTTGCCTGAGGCATTTTTCTACTTGAAACATTGCGGGTCCACAGGAACATCTAGTTTTCTGTGTGTGGAAGAGACTTCCTCAACACCCGTGACAAGCTTCAGCTTTCCTAGGAGCAGAATAAGGAAGTAATGGGTAGTGAAGAGTGTACCTAAGCCTCCCCAAGACTTGCTGTACGTGTGTCTAAGCATTGCCAAAAGCTTGCCCATTCAGACAGGTACTTCTGGAAATTGATAAATATTGCCTATAGCATCAAAGAACTGACTTGAACATAGCTACTCTTTGGTGGTGAAATGGCAGGTTTTATGCGCAGTGGGCATTGTGGGTCTCTCCCTTTCACAGCAAGCAGAGCACAGACTCACAGCTTGAGCAACCACAGAAGACAAGGAGCAGTTCTCCCTTCCTTAGGCTGGAGCGGGCTGCCCTGCCTTCCTCTCCTAATTAATAAAGAGAAACAGACTCTTCTACAAGTAGGCTCATCTGACATGTTTTAGACATCTCCGTTAAGCAGCAATGCCTGTTTCTCTCCATATGAGCACCTGCTTGTCTCTCTCAATGGTATGGGGGAATCCAGATGTTTAGCTCAGATGCAGAGATCTATCTGCCATCAGTGAGATGAACCGTACCTAGAGATCTGCAAGGTCTGAAAAAGGATCTGGAAGAGCATTTCTCAGTTCAAAAGCGCTACTGGGGGCAGAATTTCTGTTTTTTTCTGTCACTGTTTCTTGATATGACTTGCCAGTGTGGCTGTACTTCAGCAGATGTCTCTTCACTTACTGTCCAACCGAAAATTTGCAAGTTTAAAAAAGAGAGTGGAAAAAAGGATGAAAGGACAGTAAAGAGAAAAAAAAACCCACTAAAATGGATTAAAATATCAAGCAAGATGCAACATTTTGTGAAGACAACTTGTTCTATCTGTCCAGGGAATTTGGGGGTCATCACTAGGGCTTGTTTTCTAAGAAAAGCAACTCCGGGACCATAACAGGAGAACATAAACTTTGAGGCAGAAACCAAAACTCAGTATAGAAATAACAGAAACAAGAGAGAATTGCACCCAGGATCAGAAAACATTTATTCAAGCAAAAGCACAGTTTAAAGATTTAGAGGTAAAGGGAAAGGCTGATGGTAGTGCTGTGTGCTGAGAGCACGGGGAAGTGGCAGCACACGCAAAGTGCAGTAGACAAGAGACCCCAGCCACTTTGCACCGGGAAGGATGACAAACAGGATTTTGCAGGGGAAGTGCTGGAAGTCCTTGAGTGGATTGTGGCTAGAGATCAAAGTCTTGTTATGAGATCAGGAGCAAAAGTCAGTCCATCTTACTTAGGTACCTAACCTGGACTTCAATTTCTGGCACCTAGGAGGCAGCGCTTCAAACACACCCCATACAGATATGAAAATTATTTATATACTTTTAAAAGACTCAGGAAACAGGCTTATTTGCCAAGGTTGTGTGCTTAAGTTGGCTGGGGTGGAAACCTTCTATAAATAACACTAGAGAGTTATTTTTACAAAATAAAATCTAGGAAATTCAGATGTTACTCATCATGGGGGGTGGCTGGGGAAGATATTCCTGAATGTGACAGCCGGCCAATTTCTGGTTGAACAGACCCTGAAAGTGTAAGAGGTGATAATAATTTGGATGTGATTTTGATTAACAGAAAGATTGATCATAACATATAAATCCAAATAACTTAATTATGAGTTCATTCGTGTGAAAATAGGCAGGAGGACAAGCAAGAGAAGACCTGTAACTAAAATAGTCAATTCCCAAAATGCAAATTTTCACAGCCTACGGCTATGTCTAAATTTATATGCTGGCTCTCACCATGGCTCACCACAGGTCCCATGACTGTCTGTGCTGGAGGATGACTCAAATGTGACAGCACACGCACCTATCTCTGTATGCAGGCTTCCCCTCTGCCATGCTCATCTGAGATGAACTTTGGACGAACGTGCTCCCTGATGAAGAAACCAGTAAGAAACCCCACACTGACTTGTCCAGACATAGCCTGAGGGGAGTGAGTGATTAGAAAAGGTCTACAGAGCTGAGGAGTTCAGCTAATATAATGCAGGGGAAACCTGGCATTCAAGTCAAAAGGTGAAAATGCAGTTCAATTTTGTACCCTGAAGATGGAGGAAAGTCTTAAAGAATCTGCATGAATTATTACCTCCTGAAGGGTGCTAGAAATTAACAGAAAACTTAAAAGAAATCACTTAAAATAAAAAAAAAAAAAAAATTTCCCAAAGTCATGCTAATTTACATTTCGTGTAGAAAATTAAATCAAAGAGCAAAAGGTTATTTATATAAGCAAGACAGAGAATAAGAAATTGAGCTATTATGCAGAAAAGATGGGCCACAGGTTAAAGATAGATAAAGATATAATATATAATATATAGATAATATATAGATCTATATTAGATATATAGATATAGATATAATATATAATATAGATATAATAAACACAGACATAATTATAATTTATATATTATTATATATTTTATGTTTAATCTTCTTCTCCTTTCTGAATGCTAATACTCTTAGTTTTCCTGACTGGCAAGATGGTTATTCGAAGTTCATTAAATTATTTTACTTTGTGTGTTGTCTAACAGTACTTTAAATCTCTAAGTTTTACTCATGGATTGATGTGAAAGTAGTAGTAGGTGTATAGGTTCTTATCCTTCTCGAGGATCCCTCTTGCAGCCTACAAAACAACTTCTGCATGTTTTGGTTTGAGTGTGACACATGGGAAATGTTTTTATACTCCACTCACACAGAAAACTGATTCAAAAAAGTATCTTGGAATATTGTACTGTTTTCTATACAAGAGGAAAACAGTAGGACCAACTTGTTAGAAACTATGAAGGTGCAGGAATGAAAGTCTTTAAACAATGTAATTACAAAATTTGAAAATGCATATCAATAAAGTTTTCAACAGAAATTAGCTGAACACCTCTTAGAGCTTACATTATTGTCAGCTGTACAATGTTCTTATTCCATTTTTATCTGGCATGCAAAAGGAGAGAGAACAGAAAAAAATCAACTCTGATGTTAATGGGCATAATTCTTACACTCGTTCGTGCTACACCTACTTACTACTGGGATGAATTTGCTCCTCTGGGATTTAGTAAGCCAGCTTTTCTAAAATCCGCATTAGTTTCCTTCTACGTACCTTTCAAAAGCCTCCATTTTTATTAGCATTTAATGATATCAGCAAGGCTAAAAGGAACCATTTTGACAGTCCTTAAAAACAGAGACTACGTTCTTTTTGTAAAAGACACCAAACAAATGTTACTATCTAGCTAATTACTGTCCAACGCACCTTTCTTTTTGGAAGGATTTAATGAAAAATGTTCTAAAAGGTGCAGAGTATGCTGCCGCAGAGACCACACATATATAAATGAGGGGTCAAACATCACGGCTGAATTCATTATGAGAGTCCCATAGGGACCCACCTGTCCTGCAGCTGAAAGGAGGAACCAAACAGACTGAGCAGAGAAAGCACATAGACAAGAAGAGGACAGGGCAACAAGTGTTTGTTGATGTTGAAAATGGTCAAAACATTCATTAGAGCTAGAAGTACACACACATGCACACATCTGAGCTTTTAAGAGTATAACTGTGATGACTGTCGCTGGGGACATCAGAATATTTGGAAATGGCTGAGATGGGAATCTGCATATAGAGAAAAAAAGTACAAAATCCGCCATCCAGACTGAAAGCCAGACTGGGGCTACACCGCCAGGAAAATTTTGAAGAATCACAAAGTAAAGCAGGTCTATAGGCTGCACTATGGGAAAGGCTTTACTCTCTTCAGAGTGGTTCCCTGCATCTCCTCCTGGAAAATTCCAAGTCTTCAGATTAACTGAACACACGCACACATGCACACAGACAAACACTAAACTCTTAACCATTTGCATTCATCTGCAGGCTAACTAAAGGTTACCCCCAGCCAGGTTATGCAGTTAAGGACTGTCCTGGTTTGAGTTAGAACAGAACTGATTCTGTTCAGTGATTTCACTTTCCAGCTCAGTCTCTTCTCAGTGACAGCGCTGTCTGAAGTTAACGGCGTATTTCTGCAGACAGCGTCTGCTTCTAGAAGTGATAACGCTTGATGTTTACAGTTCCTGCCAGGGGTTGGTGTGCAGAAAGGCTCTGGATTACACTTGCTCCTGTGCAGACCAAGGTCACTGCTAAATCCTGTGTGCCACGGTGGGGGTGCAGTGAGTGAGAGGTCACACCTGCGGGGAGGAGCGGACAGGACAGGTGACCCTACACTGACCAACAAGGTGTTCCATCCCATAGATGCCATATTCGGTATAAAGCTGAGGGATCACAAGGGTCTCTCTGTTTCTTGGTTCTTCTTCAATGGCCAACATCTGAGGAGGACTCTGTCAGTTCTGCCATTAATCCCAATCCGTGCATCCCTGAATCCAGTTCTGGAATCCAGCTCCTGAATCTGGTTCCCATCTGCTGCTGAGACCAGTCCGGGACTCCCCCAGTGTCTGCTCTGCAGCATCAGTGGTGACGATGATGTGATTGCCATCAGGGGAGCTGGGTTTGGTACAGGTTTTGTATATATTTGTGTATATTTGTATATATTTCATATTATTATTATTCTCATTAAAGCAGTTTTAGTTTTCTTTTCCAATCCATCAGTTTCTCTCCCTTGCTCCTTTCCTCTTTCCCCTCTTTGGGAAGGTGGGGAAGGGGGGAGGGGGGATAATAGAGAGCGTCTGTCATTCGTTTGGAGCCAGCCCAGCTCTAACCCTTGACAAGGACAAATTCAGCTGGATAGATGGGTCTCTGTGACACTATTTAATGACCACAGCTGGGATTCTGGTAAATGCATTCAGGTTCCCCTCTATAGGTTAAGCTGTTTTGGGATGGTTAGTAGATCCAGTGGTACAGAACAAAATGGTAAAACGTGGTGCTTTGCTCTGCAAAGCTAATTTTGGAATGAAAAATAATTGCTTCCTTTAAGAAATGCCTTTGGCTTTGCATTGTATTCTATTTTTTTGCTTTTGGCTGAACTCTTTTTAAACACTGACTTGCAATAATTCTTTTCCCCTGGGTCTCCAGGGAATCTTGTGGATCTACGCTGCAGGGCACTGAAACCATCGGCTCTGCCCATTCTCCTCCTCCCTCTTTCTCCAAGACCTCCCTTCCACTTTTTTGCCTTTTTGTCTGTGAAGAACAGGAGACGATCCCCATTAGCCTGCTTCAATGCTCTGTAAAAAGAATTTTAAAACTCTTAATATTACTTAATCACAGCTTTCAGTGCCCCTGCTGACATAAAACATTATAACAATGGGCTGGCACTTCATCAATTGTAATTTGCTGATATTACAGTCACAGTAGCACTCGACATAATTGCCTTGCTCTACCACTGACTCATAAGGCTTCTTGATCTTGGTCAATACTTCTTTGCACTGCGGGGCTGCAGTCTGAAATTTTGGTCTAACAGCTCAGCTTTTTGAACTTCCAATTCCTGCCCTTGTGAGCAGCATGTGTCCCTCCAAATACTTGGCACGCCATTGCCCCCAAATTTCATTCCCAGACACTTAAATCTATTAGAACACACTTTATTCTTCATTATTCTCAATTTTACACATAGAAGCACAATACTTACAACTTCCAGAGAGAATAACAGCAGTTATTAAGAATGAAGGAGCTAGCTCGAAGACAGTAAAATAAAAGAAGTTTGGTTACGACTTTGAATTCCTTGCAGGTTCAAAACTTCTCCCAGCTAGAATATGACTTCAAACCATACAGATTATTAATAAGATGTTTATTTCAGGACTGAAGGCACCTTGAGAATAAATTTGATTATGTTGTGTTTTTCTGTAGAAAAATTAAAACATAAATTATCGGCCCAAATGACTTCTACTGGAAACGAAGGACAGCAACAAAATAAGAAAAAAAAATAGTGCAAAGTCTCCCTGTCAGAACACACTGTGTGTGGTTCATTCTGTAAAAGTCACCATTGTAAGCTGCAAATATTTATTCCTTGTATGATTGTAGCTTCTCTGAGGTTGGGACAGGGATGATACTACAAAGGCAGGAAAAAGCCTCTCTGCAGAGAGTTGTCAGACACAGCAGGCATGCAAGAACCCTTGCTGGACACTTGTAGAGGATAAAGCATAAAATCCATGCCACGTTGCACTTCTATGGCTGTATGGACAACCACACACAGTGCTGAGATACAGAATTCCTAAAACAATTCAGAGAGCAAATATATTTTGATGTCTGCAGCTAGTTTTTTGTGCCACTTCTTTATGACACCACAGCCTGGCTCTAAAAGTTGCCCTCCCAGGCTTCCCTTAGAGAGGTGGACCACTCTCAAATTCAGTAAACACAGGGTGGAAGGAAGATGAAGGAGCCTAGGTAGACACTGCAGGCTTTTACATGGGCCAGCTGATCAGCCCAGGTGCTGGGAAGCCGGTGGGATCCTGATGAGGAATTTGAGGAATGCCCAGAAGGGCTGTGGTACATCTCCTTCCCACCCCACTGAGACTTAATGCATGCAAACACTTTGTACCAGAGCACTTGCACAAGCCTTTTGTGCAAGCATCGCTGTGAGGGTATGGCAGAGCATTGCCAGGATGAAGTCTCACCAAAGGGGGACAACAAGGACTATATTCCCTGTTTGTAGCTCTGGCACGCTCAGCAATAAGATCCTTGAAGTGACCTGCTTGATTTCTAACGCTTTGGCTGCCATAGCAAGAGTAAAACCTGTTGTCTGGGCCATGGGAGCAGCTGGGGACATTACAGTCTGCCATTTCAGGTGGGCTTCAGGCTGGAATTTTCTCCCTCCAGAGTGCAGGGCTTTGGATGCCATGCGAAATCCCACGCACCTCAGCCGATCAGTTCACACAAGTGGAAAGCTACTGTGAGAGTTAAGCTTTGTTTATTCTGCGCATTTTGCCAAGATTTTCAAAACGACTTAATGGACTTGGACAGACCCAAGGAGTGTTTTTAGGTTCAAGTACTACTTGTTTAATGGATTTATTTTATAAACATTGGCACTGAGACTTTCAAAACTTCTTTGGGATTTGGCCTGTGGATTCCTCTTAATTTTTAATGTAAAGTAACATCTGAAGCTGGCAACAGCAACATGGTTGTGTAACTCTAATAGTTGCATAAGCTCATCTCATATTCAGAACAAGGCCTCGTTCCACTGGGATGTGGATGAAATAGGTGGCTGATGTTTCTGTCTGAAGGATCATTTCCCTTTGGCTTTACAAACCACAGCACAACTACTATGCCCATGTCACCCAAGTATGCAATTTGAAAGTCATTTTAAGCCTCCAGATATCAAATTTATACAGACAAAATATATGTGTGTGTGTGTACTTATACAAATATATGCAGAAGTGTATACAGTTGTACTTATTTTATATATGTGCTTGTCTCTCTATGAATGTGTATGCACAGACACTTTTCTATGTGTGTTCCTCTCCCATGGTGCTGGCTACCTGACTTTGCATCTCCTTAGAAACTTCCAGCATTGCTGTTCTGACTCTGCACAGCACTACCTCCTGCTCCTCCATGGCCACCCAGGACGTGCTAGTTCTTGGAGAGCTTCAGAAAGACATCATTGCACATGTTCCTAATGGGCTGTTCCTCTGAAGCTTTGAGCCCTTCACCCTCCGAGAGCAGTAATTAAGAGAACAAATACCTAGGGGCGGGAGGGACCAGGATGTTGTAAGATGCGTAGGCAGTGCAAGCACTTACAGCCTGCAGGTGAAACTAGAGCTGGGACAGGCGGTGGGGTGAACAATTGCTGGCTGCGCAGAGGTTCCCAGTTCATTGTTTCTGCAGCAAAGTGCAGGACAGTAACATCACACTTCCCGGGGGACAAAAAAGAGAATGGGAAAAGGATGAAATCTGGGAGAAACCCAGCTTTCTCATTTAATCACAACAAACTGAAAATGTCTTACACATTCAGAACAGAAGGAAAGTAGTCATTAACTTATGCGGGGCAGCTGGTTTCCCAATAATGGCTCCTACACATTCTGATTTTAATATTATTGTTCTTGTCAACTGTGGGAATGCAATGTATATTAATGATGGTTTATTCCAAATTGGCCATTGTCGGAGTTAATAATTAGGTAGTCAGGCACTAATTATCTCTATTTTGTCTCAAATCATTAACTAAGAAATCTGGAGAAGTAATTTCAGAGGCAGGCATCAGAGCCACACACAGTAGGGTGGGCTCTGCTGTGGGCACAAGAGATGCTTCACTCTGGAGAGTGGCACCAGCCTACGCCTGGGAGCAGTCAGGATGACACTGCTCCAAGTACTGGGTGCAGAGTGGCACCACCTTGAAAAATATATACATGAGTGGTACCCATCCATTCTTTGCACCCCTGGTTCATCAAGGAGGAAAGATCCTTGAAGGCACTATCTGGCATCTGGACAACAGAGCTGCTCTATCGGGGTCACCACAGGGTACCACTGCTGGCTGCTACTCTCTTTCCAAGCAGCATCCTGCTGGACAGGCACCAGAAGGAGGGCGTGCAGCAGTGGGAAGAAGTGGCACAACAGGTCTGCTTGGAGAATGTGAAGTCTCAGTATTTACTCTGAAATAAGCCTCCTGTGGAAGTGACTGCAGGGAAGTGCTCAGGACAAAGAGGATCTGGTGCACAAGGAATGAGAGAGCTTGGGCACATGGGTGGAGCTGCCTGAGCTCCTGCTGGGGCAGGAGACACCCACAGCACCCCTCCAAAGGTCTGTGCTTTCACAGGGCATGGGTGAGCCTGCACTGTTGCTCCCCACTTGCTGGCAGCACCCAACTCTACTCAGGTGTGTGCAAGACACCCTGACTGCAATCATCCTCCCCTATTATCCTCCTCCCTGGACATTATATCAGAAATGCTACATGGGACACCTTCAACAGCAGTTCAGGGCATACATTTTGCTGGCCACTTTACATTGAACCAAGCGTATCATCACAGTGCCTTAGGGGAAAGCAATGAAGAAATTAACTTTTCAGTTATTCTGGTATAGTTTGTCCTTCTCATTTAAGAATTTTCAAGGTTATCCTGCCTTTGTGGGCACAAAAAAACCTGTGAGACGTCAAAACCAGCACCCACCACTACCACCTGTTATGAACTTACCTCAACATAGAGGATAGGGAAAATACCAATCTTGTCACCCAGCATTCCTTCTGCCCAGTTGTCATCTACCCTCCTGATGACTGTCAAAATTTCATCCTAAAATCAGAGATACAGAAAATACTTAATCAGATTTTCTCAGTAGAAAGATGCCATTTTTTAGTTAACCACATGACAGAATAGGGAGAGCGTGCACAGAGGAGGCCATAAGCCAAGTAAAGACGTTTCCTGAACCTTGGGTCAGCAGCATCCCTGGCCCAGCATCCCACCCTAGATATCCCATCCAAAGTGCGCTGAATCATCCTGCAGACGGGCGCAGCTCACGCCAGCTGCCAGCAGCTCTGAGGATCTAGCCGCAGTGGGTGAGAATAGGTAACTCCTGGATGCACCGCAGGTCACCTATAACCCAGAGGTGAAACTCTCTACCACGAAGCTGCCCCTGTGCATCTGAGAGCCCATAGTGGCACCTGGCTGCTCCAGAAGACAGTTCAAAGGGAAGCACCAGTAGAGCACAGGAAGCCCTGGAAACACTTCCAACAAGAAGCACAAGGTACAGCATGAGGTGCTCAGCAACTAGCCTACACTGCTGATTCACTGAATGTTAGTTTTCCATTTTTTAGAAAAAAAAAATTAGGAGGTAAAAGTGCAAAGCGGGTAAAAAGGCAAGGATAATGTAATAAAAATTAACTGTTTTTATTTTCAACTGTTGGATCAGCTTCAGTATAGATACAAGTTCATTTTCTAAAACCAAGGGCATTTCAATATTATATTTAATCTAAGGGATCTTACAAAGATTTCAGCTGATGATGAACTTTTTTGCGATTATAAAACAGGAGATCAAGCAAAGTGCAGATAAGACTCACACTGCTCAAAGTTTGTCTTGACAGAGGTAAAACCTAGAACATACCAGTCACTGTAAAATCTCGGGTGACTAGAATCAAACCCTGAGTTTTCCCAGTCTGAACTGCTCAACTTGTCAATGGATTTCTGCTACCGCTCTGCCTGCTAGGGTTGTGGCAGAAAGCCCAGCCTTGAGCAAACTCCGCTTGCTATCACGGCTGCAGAGGGCAGCCCTCTCTGCAGGGCACTGCCTGCATGCTCTGATCACCTATGGCCAGAGGAAAGGAGTTGGCTGAGAGAAACTGCAAAGTGAAGTTTGCTGACAGGCCATTCACACTCTTATTCAGTCTCCTCCAATCCTGTGCAGAAATTCATAAAAAAGAAGAAAGTGTCTTCCTCCAGAAAGCTGAGACAAAGTTCCCTGCCATTCTCACTTTAGTTCCACCACTCACTCTAGGAAAATAAGAACTACACATGGTCTGTCATCATCCATCCATGTAACAAGCTATCCACGTTAACTGGTCAGGTGAAGAGAGCTGGTTTTTTTCAGATACATCTCACACAGAAATGCACACCCCCCACCCCACCACCCCCCACCCATCCCACCCCCAAATTCCAGGGTATTCAGACCATTTACCTTGATAGAATATGACCAGAAGAGGGATGTGATGTGATGCACTTCGCAGTTTTTGAACATGTGTGTTTTGAACACGTGCACTTCAAAATAGTTTAAATGTTTCCTTTAAATTATTCGTCTGAATGATCCATTAGGGGAAAGTTCAGAGAAACAGCTACAAACTCAAGTCCTTCAGCTATTTATTAAAGCTGGAAGGATGCAAAAAAGAATTTGTGCATTTAATTTCCTGAAGAAACAGATAGTATTCCCTTCCAAAGCCCTGTCTGCACAGATGATTTTTGATCTGTGTAAAGAGCTGACAGTAATACATCTCTGCAAAGTTTCCAGATGCTCTTACAAAAGACCGATTATCATAAATTTAGAATCTAGGTAAAGGGAGTAAATGAGGAAAAGAAAAGACTGCATCACTTCAAGAACCTGCTATGAGTGTTCCTACTTTCTGTATTTGTTCAGCTATTTTCTTAAAAGACTTTAAAAACCCAAAATGTGACGAATCTACACTTTCACTACAGGTTTATGTATGCATATATCATCCTATGTGTGTACGTGCATATGCATGTATAAATGTGTGTATATATATATTTGCACATATATATACACACAAGATAAGAAATCAAGAAAAAACTTCCGACTGTAAAACCCTAGAAGCATTTGACTAGATTTTGTTAGAGGCACCATGTAAGCCCATCCCTGGAGCAGGTTGGACAGACACCTGGCAGGAAAGGTTTATCCTGCATTGATCCTGCTTGAGTATGGGGCAGGGAACAGGTGACCTTTGAAGATTCTTTCTAACTTTACTTTCCACAGACATATGAATTCTGGAAGCCTTTCCATACACTGATCTTAGTTTGGGTCTCCCAGGTCTGGCTGCTGAATGTGGTCTTATATATCTGAGAAGATCAGATAGCTGCACATCCTAAGTAATGCTGACATCCAAAATGTGTATCTTTGTGGGAGAGCAACGTGCAAATCCTTGAGAATGCTTTTCATTAGAGAACTCGTTTTCAGAAGGGTGTTGAAAATCTCCAGGAATTACAGCAAATCTTGGAATGAAATTCTTTATTAATAGAAAGTTTCTTTGTATTTGCAGCCCACGACATCATTTTATACCCTGGGCTGGTGAAAGCTTCAACACGAACTATTTTAGTACCTTAAATTCGTTGGATAGCCGTGCTACTTATAAAATCCTAGAAAGGTTCCCAAAAGGATCATGAATAGTAAAGAGCCACAGATCTCTTGGCATATCACTTCGGCTTTCTGAACTTCACTATCTGACACGTACTAAATTGATTTCCAGGCAGTATAAAGGAATCCAAGCCTCAAATCTCATTTCAAAAGCCAATGGTATCCACTGTAGTTTGACAAAGATACTTTGTGCTCTTTTTTTTTTTTTTGCCTGTTGCTAAAGCCTCTAATTATTTGCTCTCTCCTACTTGCTCAAGTCCCTTTCTATTCATCAGGACTGGGCAGCCTTGTGACAGGCACATGGAACTTGTAGTTCCAGTTTATAATCATTATAAGAGAGGGAGTCAAAGATAAATCACTTAAAAAGCAATCTGATTGACAGAGAAATGAACCCTTTTGTTGAGAAAACAGCACAAAATGGTGTCCAATAACAGTCATGATTCACAGCCTGATTTTTACTCTGGTCATTAACAGCCATTAACGAAGCAATACAAAACAGATGCGCCTGCTATCTGCAGAGATAACAACCCCATCTAGAGCGCTGGGGAGATGCCGGCGATGGCGGGATGGCACCGCACAGTGCTCGGTGTTCCCAACGACAACACTTGCCAGCTGGCATCAGAATCCCAATCGCCAGCTATGACCAGGACGGTCCCACTGAGAACAGCAAAATGCTTCTGGAATGGAGCGCTAAGGGGATGGGATGCCACTCCACAGCCAGGAACCATTTTGTATGGGAAGTAATGGAAGGGACAACTCCAAGACTGGCTCAATGTTTGTTAAACATGGCTGTGGGTTGGCAACAAAAGTGTTGGAAAATGAAGGAAATAGTTGATATTATTAAAAATGTGGTTGAGCAATAAAGCATGGCGAACAGTCGATGCTACCTTGACAGGTTTGAGACTCATCTACCACTGAGCCTTCAAAGGGACACGTGAACTCATGCATGCAAAAGGGTGGTCCAACACCAAAACCAAACTGTGGATTGAATTTGGACTCAAGTCTAAGCCTGGAGTAACTACACAAACAGACAATAATGCAATTACCCCAGATTTGCACTGCTATAGCTGAGAGCAAAGTCCTTTTTGTGCATGGCTTGTACCAGCAAGCGTAGTCCAAGGGAGGATTAGTTATTCTTTTTTAAACAGACAACAGGATCCCAGGCTCATAATGGGGTGTCATGTAAGGAGACATTAGAAAGTTGAGTTAAATGGGTATATCCCAAGGGCCTGCAATGAGGCTCTGTAGGCCACATGTTGATTGCAACCACTCTAGGGAACATCAGGAGTAACATTTCTGAAGCTGCTGGAGTTAAACTGGTGCAAAACTGAATCAAGGCTGGAACCTGTCGTTACAGAGAGCAAAATAACTGCTAACCAACTGATTTGGCTCACCACTGCTAAACACTGAGGAAAAATATCTTAAGTCACAGATCCAGGATGCTTCGTTTTCTTGTAGCCATCACAGAGGAGGGAACAGTGGCAGGACCATATACCTGTACATATGGCTACTTTGGGAGGAGGAGTTAAGGGGGAGCAGTCCACATAGTGTAAGAGAATGACAGGTTGGAGCTTTGTTTGTTGCACTGGGGACACAAGACAGAGGTTTCTCTGTCCCTCACAGGTTTTATACTTACACATACAAAGTTATTATATTTGATTTATCTTTAGCCTTTTATGTGGAGAGTGCTGTGTCTACAGGAGATGAAAATGGGTAAATGGCAGAAGCCCTCTGCAGCACTGCTCATGAAGATCAGCGTAAAGCAGACTTCATTTCCTTGCAATCCACAGGACACCTTAATTAAAAAAAACAAAACAAAACAAAAGAAAACCCTAATAAGAGGAAAACCCAATTATCCTTCCTTTGTTTTCTTTTACTGCACTGACAGATATTCTGACTGCATCGTAAAAAGGGGGATGGAAAAAAAGGAAAGTCCAGCAAAAGAGCAACAAAACATAATGATACAGAAGATCTCTATGTTTGAATTTCCTTCTCGTATTTTCTCTTCAGAGCAAAACTCTTCTTTATTATATGTTTATAAGTAAAATCCAATGACAAGTGTCTGGAAGCATTAAATGAGTTGCAGGACACAGATAGGTTATAGTCATTTGTATAAACAGTACGCTGATGCAACTTCTGTACCTGAGGAAAGTACAATAGCATAAACGATATCGAGATCAAGTCCAGCATCTTCAGATGTGAACTGAGATATTCAAATGATGAGTGACAAGTCGCATCTACAGCAATGCGGTGCTCATGACTTTGTGCAGAGCAACTGACTGCATCAGCAGATGATCTAAAATCTGGGCTAAACAGGAACCTTCATCAGCCCAGGTGACAGCTAAAATTAGCATTGAGAAAATTGTTGAAAACATGACGGTAAAGTCCCGAGATGAAAAATAGATTATTCACTGTCAGGGAGAACAATAGCAAGACATAAAACCAGTTACAACGTGACAGTACGTGTAGTGGAAGGAGTTGAGAAGAAAATAGTAGTAGAGGAGAAACCAACCCCCCTTGGGGAAAACCCAGTTGTCAGGGTAAGAGGATGCAGAGAGTAACACAAGGGGTGAAAAAAGGAAAACGGAGGGACTGAGAGTAGAGCTATACAGCAGAAAGAAATGCTGCATGTGAGCCAAGAAAATAAGAACTATCAGTATATAAAGACAGTTATTGTAAAGGAGGTATACTAACATATGGCACCAAATACATCAAATATGAACATGTCAGGAAAGGACCTGCTCTAACAAAAAAGGCTACAACTGCCTACCATTCCTATTAAGTTTCTTAGATTCAGCAAGCGATGAATACCTTAAGCGGACAAGGAAGACTGCTTCTCAGCGAAGTCACCATTGTACCTCTGGGCAAGCAGCGAGGAAAACAGCATGCCAGCAAATATATATTTACTGATAGGATCTCAAAGGTAACTTCTGGCTAACTTTCTGTTAGTGCGTGGCTGCTACTTCTCACTAAGCAGCCCACTTTCTCCCAGAGATTCACAGCTCTAGGGAGGCTGGGTAGTTGCAGGGTTTGCAATCAAACACTTTGCTTGCTATGGAGCAAAAGCGCTTACGAATCTTTTGTGAAATAAATTATAAGTATGCAGTTTAGGTATAGAGAAAGTATACATTCTAGGAAATTGCATTCTGCTGAGAAATGTTGCACGCATGAAAGAGATGTTACATTTGGTAAGAAAATTATATGCTGCAAATAATTCATTCTGCTGTAATAAGTAGCCTCAAAAGCGGAGGTCAGTAAAATCCTGGTGAAGCACATTTTTACCATCTATTTCATATTCATTTCAAGCATAACCTTTATTACTTTATGTGATACTAGAACAACCGCAGACAGCTGAAATAAAACAGAAAATGACAATGAACAGGTTCTCCATGGCATTCTGTGCCATAAATTAACATTAGGGGATATGCTTTATTTTACTGTGGGTTTCTTGATATCCATGAAGCCCATCTAAGGTCAACACAAATTGTTAGGGAGGGGAGGAGAAGACAGAAAGCAGGTGGGGAGGTGGGGGAGAAAGGGAAAACGTGACATTTTAAATCCAAAGGAAATTACAGTATCTCAGTTTTTTCTCATTCCAACTGGAAATTATTAAACATTTTGGTTTTAAAAAAACAATGACTGTTCTTTAAAATGTCTGCTTTTTAATGTCTTTATATTTTTAAAATAAGAAATACTGCGATATATGATGATAGTGAATTTCAACTGCTAATTGATATATGGTATGACGTAATATCCATTTTGAAGTTGAATAGCATTTTAAAACACTGGAACATCTGATCCATAAGGAACATTAAAAGACACATTTCCATTAGATTTTTTCCTGAAATTGAGACATTCTTGAGGAACATTTCCATGCAGATGACAGGTATGCTTTTTATACAGAAAAATGTTCTTGTACAGTGTGTAGCCAGTTGCACTTGTTGAGTTTCACTGGCTTTATATCAACCTTGCTGTATGTGGCATGAGCTATCTCAATGGCTTCTTGTTTAGATGAGAATTTCCCAACTATGCTAACATGGAGCTTGCCCCGAGGGGAGACTTTATTCCCACCCAGTCCTGCAGCATGGCTGGTGTGTGGGACATTGCAGGGCCACCAAGCAGGCTCTGCCTCTGCAGGGAGGAGGATTTACAAGTTGGGAGAAGTCAATGTCCTTCAGCATGTTACAGCACATTACATGAAGGGACGTCCCGCTTAACATCGGAAACTCATCCCCATCAGCCAGTCCCCAGTAGGCTACCTGAGCTCAAGGACTTTAATTTTCTCATACAAGTAACCAGTTGAAAGAAACAGTGAGCAGGGTGTTCCCGGGCAGCTCTGCCCAGGGAGGCCAGGCAGATGTTCCACCAGTCCTGACACCACTGTGCTCCAGACTCAGCTGCCAGCACCCCATGTGCTCCACCAGTCCCTACAGAAGCAGCTTTCTAAACTTTTTTTTTTTTTAATGTAAAACTAATACCCTACCTTCGTGAAGGTCAGGCAATCCTTGTCTTGATCTTTATCCTTTATTTCGAAGTCATAAAGTGCTTTGCCCTGAGGTGGAGCTTGCGGGAGGGGCTTGATACACTGGATGTAGCTGGCAGGGAAGAAGCCGTGGTTCCCATTGAGCTCGCCATGGTACCAGTTCTCATCCACCTTCCGCCGCAGTATGATGATGTCCCCCTTGTTAAACTTGAGGTCACCGGGCTCCTTTCCCTCATAGGTATAGAGGGCTTTGCCATAGGGAAGCTGAGAAACACTCTGAGGAAACAAAACATGCAACATCTTTAAGCAAAGTCGAGCCAGCACCGATTTCCTTCTTAAAGACACTTTCAGCTAGAAGAAAACCGATCATCCATGACCAAATTGCCCCCATGGCTGCAGCTGACTGTTACACAACGCTATTCCCTGAATCTTACAGGAAAACTTGGGCGCGCATGATGGCAAGACCGAGAAAGTAAGTCAGAGGAGGCAGTGCAGTTCTCCTGAAGCTCAGCTGAAACCTGTTAATCTGCAGAGTATACCATGTAAGCAGGACTATGAATTTAAACAAGTAAAACTCAACATGTCTAAAGGTAAAAAAAGCAGACATTTTGACCTTCAGGGTTGCTTAGGTTTCTCAGGCTCAAAAGATAAACAAAACAAAACAAGCTTGAAGATTCACATGGTTCTAAAAGTTGGCGAGTTGAAAATCTTTCATTGTTTTTGTTTGAGCAACTCCAAACATTTTGAGCTTGAAGCTTTTAGTTTAGCTTTTGATTCTGTAATGAAATACTCTTCTTTCAAAATCCCCAAGTCCTATGCTGTTCGCTGAGGGCTACTGTAAACAGTTATAATATTCTTTGTTGCTTTTGAATTAATGTCCCTGTGGAAAAGCAGAATAGGCAGAATGCCTCAAATCTATCTTCTAGAACTAAAAAGAGCTCTAAGGCTTCCACTCTCATTAAAACAAAGATGCAAACTTTTAAAAGAATCACAGCATAAGAGCAAAAAACATTAAAAAGTTAATAGTGATAAAAAAGCGACATCTATTTGATGGAAACTGATTGTGAAGAATTCTTCCCAGAGTTCACTTTGGCCTGGTGCAAGATTGTCTCACCCAGGCTGCAACTGCATGGACAATTTTTTTGGAGGAAGTATTGGTTTATGCAGCCCTTGCACTTGCCCTCCCTGGATACTTGCTCCCCTTCTTGCTGAATCCCACAGAGCAGGAGGTAACAGTGTTGGACACAGCCGCCTGAATGACAGCTCTTTAACCCAAACTGGGGGAGAAAAGGCGTATTGCCATTTTTCTATTTTATTAAGCTTGAGCTAAGAGTCAGCTTGCAAGCCTCAGCGCAAATATGTAGCAGCACATACCACAGGGAATGCTAAAGGGCTCCTGTAAAGTCAACCTTTCATAACAGTCTTTTTTCAGAGATGTATTTATTAAAATGACACCGTTTTCTGTTGCATATATATACCTATGAGTCCTCTGTTCCCTGTTCTGTACACTAGTTGTCAGTGGGGTATCCTACACAGACAATGAAAAAGCAAAGATACGTTTAATAAAACACCTTGGTATTCCCCCAGGGGCTTCTTATGACTGTACTTCTGGGTGATGTTTCTGTGCATGGAGAAGGTAGGGTGGCCTGACAGAAACGCTCCGTTTCCCCATCTCAGCCAGAAAATGAGATGCTGGGATGACTTTTTACGGTATTTGTTAAAGCAACAAGCAGAGGCATTTTTTGTTCCCAATGGGTGCATGAAATGGAGCTGCTCTGGTAGGGCAGGTTTTATGCTCTTACACCTGCATCTTTTGACAGGAGGAGGAGAAGCGCCAGGCTGCTGTCTGTGCTGCCTGCCAGCACAGCCTCCTCCAGCTGCTTCTGGGTGCCAGATGGTCACTGTGGCAGTCAGATGCCCCGCTATTCAGAAAGTAAGAATGCACCTTCACACTCAGGCATTAACTTGTTCATTTTATTAGGAAGGGCTTTAGTAGCTGTGCAGGTCTTGGAAAGCACGCGCAACAGACCTTCTTGCCTACACTACACAGTGAAGGAAGCAGGCAAACGGGCACAGCTCTACAGAACACTGTCCGTGTTGTCTGGAAGGGTATTGAATTTCATTCAGCTGTGCCCCCAGCTCTCGGTTTTCTCATTAGCAATTTACAGTTCCTCTTTTTTCTCTGTATTCTTCAGATTTTGCTGTATAGGAATGAATGTACCCAGTTAAAGACCAGTATTTTGGAAGCACCCTCAAATGTAACAAAAAAAGTGTAAAAACAGAAAAGAAAATCAACAACCAGCTAGAAAAGCATGCATCGAACAGTCTCTGCCAAACCAGTGCCAGCATCCTACTGGTATTTTTCTCTCTGCCAGCATGGTTATTTCCCTTGACACCAAAGATTTGCCCCCCTCCCCAGCATTCTAAAGATTAAGCATATGATACCGTCAGACTCCTTAGGTAAGGCATAGATCGTGTTACCTATTTGAAAATAGAAAAAAAGATGCTAAGCTGAAAGACTATGGAGCCATGTAGTAATTTAGAAATAGGATTCATTACTTTAACTCGTGCTGGGAGGAGACAATTTATCAAATACCAAGTAAGACTTCTGCCAGGTGTGCACTGAACCACCGCTGATCCAGGCACATGCCTGGCAAGCACTCTCTGTATCACTTACCCGAGATGGGGCCTTACTATTCCCAAGATCTTTGTAGCAATTCAAGGTCAGATAACTTTCTTTACTTTTTAACCACTTTCTTGTCCCAAGCCTCCTTTTACTGTGTAAAAAGTCAACTACCCCTAGAGCTACAGAGAAAGAAACCGGATTTTATTCAGTCTCACACATCGTCAGTGAAATTCTTATGCAGCACATGCTGCGCTTTTATTGTTAATTAATTGAGCTGTCTAGAAGATAATTCAGGTGCCTGTTTATACTTACACCTGATGAAAAGGCAGACTTTTAAGCAAAAGAAACAAACTGCAAGACAAAAAATATAATTTTAAATCTGGCATTATTTGGAGCCCCTAATGTGGCACCCCGGGGAATTGACAGTTTAGGTGCTTGTGTTCCTACTGTCTTTCATGGGCATAGTTATGGACCATGTCATCTGGGCACTGTCCTACACAGAGAGGATAAGGTACTTAAACTACAACTGCCAGTGGGAAGGTGCTTCCAAAATAAAATGTTTCAATTATCAGCTACGGTTTTTCTAATTCTGAGACACAGCTTTTCAATTAAAAAAATCTGTAGAGGCATTTTAAAAAATGAACATGCTGTCTAGTGGAAAAGACACCCTCCTATTGAAACATTGCTTAACTGAGACTTTTCCCAGCCATTCCTTAAGGTCAGAAGTACCCATTTTGATTTAAGAATCCCAGGTAAAGCTTGCATTTACTGTGGCCCAGGTAGAGGTAAAGAAATAATGGAGTCCTCTAATCCTTTTCAAATAAGGCTACTTTTCCCATTCTAAAGCTCCGAGTGTCTGCTCCAAGCAACCAAAGAGAGAAATTCAGTATCATAACTACCAAACCCCCCCCAAATAAACTCTTGAAGCTTCCTGGCTGATATTTTCTGGCCAAAAGGTCCAGCTTTCAATGGACTTCCAGTGGACAAACTATATTACTGAATCCTGGTGCCTAAGAAGCTGATTTTGAGAAGTTTCCCAGTATTGGTCCTACTTTTGGTTAATCCATAAGTGAGAAGCAAATCAAATTCAGAAAGCTCCTCTTAACTACACCTGAAAGGATATATATATATGAAAGCATATTTCAGAAATAGCAGAAAAATGATCACTGCTCCTGTCTGCTAGTTGTAATGTCACTCTCCATCAACATTTAGGTGATTTTTAGAAGTTTTCCTACGATCCTATGATTGTTTCCCTCTTTGCCAAATCCTCGTGCAGTGCAGTTCTGCCCTAATCACCCCTCTTTTCTTCACTTGACTCCTCCAATTCAATAAGAAGGGTATCAGCCAGAACTGGTCTCCAACTCACATGCAAACCCCACAAGCCTTGCCAGGGTGCGTGCCTTCCCATTTTCTGTTCGAAATCTCTCCTCCATGCCGTGTTCTATTTTCCCTCAGCTCCTTCTTCCATGCAATGGCATTTCAGTCAGACATCATCATCTTTAGCCTGCCCAGGTGGTCCTTCTTACAAAATCTTGTAATCTAAAACAGGCTGCAAAGTGTCATCTACAGGATCAGGCTAAAGAAAAGCAGAGGCAGGTGACAATTTTGATGGAGGGCAATGATAAGCACGTAGAGATATTCCTCCAACGGGAGGAGTTGCAGAAGCCCTTGCAACTTTCTCTTGCTCCCTGCTTCAGAGGAGCAAACCCTCCTTACCCCTTCCTTGCCACTCCTGTGGCTGGGCACTACTGCAGCAACAGCCAGTGGCCACCACAGAGCCAACGTGCTACTCCCTCATCATTCACTTCATCCCCTGCTCCTCAGCCAAAGCCCCTTTTCAGCGGTGGGGCCCATCTCAGGGTCTTCTGGAACACTGTCCTGGGAGGGAAAATACCTTTCCCAGCCTAGCCCCAGCAGCAACACGGTGCTCTTCTCCCCATGGCGCCCAGCTCCACAATGGCCACCCTTGCATCTGGTGACCAATGCAGAGGCAGCCTGGCTGACCTGTGAGGAGCCTGGCAAAGACAAACATCCCACTATCTCCCTCCAAGTCACCTCTTGACCTGTGGTCCTACCCTGAGGGACACCTGCCATCACCCCCTATTCCCAGCTGCCATGAAACCTGGTCAGGCATAATGCAGGGGGTTGCAAAATTAAACGGTCACTGCGTGTGGCTGTACCAAGAAATCGATTTGCCCTGTTGATTTGTTGTTAGGTTAACTAGAATTCAGCTATGATGTGGATTAAATTTCAAGATTCTGTGTGGGTATGTATAGAAATAAAGAATGTAAGAAAGAGGGGAAGGAAGGAAGGAAGGAAGGGATGAAGTCACAGTCAATGGCAATGGCCAGTTTCTTTTTCCTGCCAGTAAATGCATGTTGGCACAATGCTGAATACTGCCAAAGGTTTCTTTTCTACTTCAGCAATCAATACTGACATAAAAGCCTGAAGCGTTAACACGCTGAAAACCCCTTTTGCAGAAGACTCAATGATATGTTGGCAACTCAATCATTCTGCATTTGTGTTTCAGCAATGTCAAACGGCAGCAGTTAAGCAGAAACCTGCTGGCAAATTCACAAAGAACAGCCATGAAGCAATTAAGTGGCAACACTGGAGAATCTTTCATTATGTATCCTGGAGAACAAAAGGAGAGGGAAAAAACCCAAACATGCTTGTTTCCAGTAAATTCTCCCAGTAGAAAACTTTGTACAGTGTGATATTCACAGGTAGAGTAGGTCTTCAGTTTTCAAAAGTTATGGAAAAGAGACATTATCCCAATATGCTTGAAAGCAACGCAAGCTCCAACACGTGTCAAAGCCTGCCAGCTTCTGTGTGCGATACTTGATGAAGGAGGTCACTACTACGATGAAAAAGGTTTGATGCTTGCCCAAAGTACAGTGCGGGTGCCTACAAAACATGCTTTTCCTACTTTACTCTATTTGGGAAGGGAAAGTAAAAGCTTCCCAAGGCAACCAGAGACCAAACAGAGCCTAGATGTCTAAGATGAGTGTGACTTCATTTTCCCTGTTTGTGTTCAACTAGGGAGGGTGTACACAGAAGACAGCATCAAAATCCCACGTGCAAAATCATCACGTAGGCTTGCCAGATTTGCTGGTTCACAAACATCCAGGAATAAACTCCAAGACCATTCCTTGACATCAATACACTGCATTATGTAAGAAATCAAAAATAAAATACACAGGGGCAAGGCCTCCAGCTACTAAACCCAGACAGAAATGCTATCATAGAATCAGAGAATGCTTTGGGTTGTAAGGGATGTATATCCAACCCTTCTCTTAAACCAAGTTTGTGTTCAGAATCCTGAAACCCAAGAAACTTCTTGAGGATACAGCTACAGAGAAGAAGATCATATTTCTGTCGTGTGAAAGCCACCTTAATGCTGAAGGGTAATTTCCCTTGCCCAAGATCTTGCCTTGTGCAGCTCAAGCTGTGCCAAGAAGGGAAACCTCAGCCTCTCTGCTGCAAGGGCTTCCCCTGCACGTGGGGATCCCCTGCGGGAGGCAGGTGTGATGCTGCCCATCCAGAGGGGCAGCATCCTCACCTGACCCTTGTTTCAGGGGGGTAAAGGGATGAAAGAATTGGGGAAATGAAAAAGGTGGAGGAGTGTTTAATTCTTTCTGCTTCATGGGTCTTGTTCATAGTCAGAGCTAGAGATGAAGCAGGAATGGATGAAGCCAAACAGCCTCAGAACACGCTGCTGGAACAGACTGATAAGAGCACTACTAGGGACAGTAATTTTTTTTTTTTTTTTAGACTGTACTGAAGTCATTTTAGCAAAACACACTGGCATGTTGCTGTTGCAATTCTTCAGCTTCTCCAACATCTCCATATACCCCATCCTCCAAATACATATCTGAAGAGTCTCTTCCTCTGAATGACTGAATACACTTTTATCTCCTTCAAGTACTATCAAGTAATAAACATCCAAAACAAATCAAAAGTCAATTAAGAAGACACAGAACAGAAAAAGTAATGAAAAACACGCACATCTCACTGTTAAACTATAATTAAACACACTATTACTATAAAGCATAAATAATAATTAAAACACATATTGTTAATTTTTTGCTTCATTACTCTGCAGCATCACACATTACTCTGAATCTCCCAGTCTACGCAAGAAAAGACTTGGTGGTGATGCATGGGACTGCATTTACATGTTCCAACTAGTAGGAAACTCCCCATGAACAGGCTGGGTGACACTTCAGCATATGGTTTCCTGCCATCTGTAACAGCTTTGCAGAAATCGCAGCAGCTGTGCTGGGGAGGACAGGGGTTGTGTGGTGGATCATCCATCAGCAGGACTGCTCAAGAGGAGACAGGCTGCTCCCCGTTACTAGCACCCAGCTCTTGGCACCGAAAGCACCCATGCAAATTAGCTGAGAGTGACTTAAATTATGAGCTTGAAATGCCTGCTCAGATCCTGTTGGGATGGAAAAGTGGAAGGCAGTCTGGAGTTCAGAGTAGTCAGTGGTAAGCACAAGCAACTCTGTCGCGGTGGCAATGACAGCTGTGTCTGCTGGGCTTGGTAAGGGCCTCGGCGTGACAGGCAGCAGGGGCTGCGCACTGGCCCCTTGCTCCTCACCGTCCAACCCGCTACAGTCACTCTGGGTTTAACATCTTCCAAGAGCAATACACTTCACTTAAATCTACAGGAGTTCTTAAAACGCATCTCTTCTTAGTCAGTCCTAGGAAGCAAGAGAGAGCACTTGTACATGCCATGAGCTGAAGAAACAAAGGGGCTGGGGCAAAATTTAGACACTGCAGTTGGAACAAATTTATACCACCATAAGATCTCTGACCTGCAGAGTTTTTAGCAGCTTCTGTCATCAAGAGGAACTTTCAGCATGACAGACCATACATCATCGTTATATCTCACAGCAAAAACTCTTTTAGAAAGTGGTTTGTCCTCTGTGTGAGATGATTTGTCTTATGTACAGCCATTCAGAAGCACTATCGCCCCCGGGTCACCTGGCCTGACAGATCACAACGGTAACACTTCAGCATTTGCTTTCAGAAAAAGCTAATAATAGGAAAATTAATCAAAGATAATCTAATTTTGCACAAAGTAGCAAAGATAAAAACCAGCAACGTGCTACTAGTCAGCTCTGTGTGAACCATCAGTAAAAGCCTGAAAAATCACAGTCTGCAGGTATAGCCTTTTTGAGATCCACTTTGAGAATAAAAATAGTTAAGCCAACAATAAAAACAGCACCATGAAGAATGAAAACTGAACACAAACCTTTATATGGCCTGGAAAGTGCCATGCTTATTTATAGTGCCATATAATTAGTAATTAATCACAATAAAAATAAAACTTCTTAACTAAAGCACTACTGTTTTATTTAACTAAGGACTTGGACATAACGCTTAGGGCCTGATCCTGGCTGATGGTGCTGTGGAGGGCTGCAGTCCTTGTGACACCTGAGGACACATGCAGACAATACGAACTTGCACAGCTCCTACCTGGAGTAGGAGGTGAAATAAACGCTTCTCCGAAACTGTTTAGAGGTGCTAGGTAGTATGGGGAATGCCTCTACATATTCCCAAAGGTGATCTTCGTACATGAAGCGCCCAAACAGAGCCTACCTGCCATTTCAGGCAGTAATTTTTGCAATTAGCACGAAGATATCACAGGAATCGCTCAGCAGATGGAGACAAAACGAAGGCGAGCAGGTCCAGCATCATTCTAGCGCACCGGTGTTGCTCCCCAAAGACTGGGGAACAATGACGTTCATCACCCCAGAATAGCAAAGGATGCTGGAGCACAAACTGCTCTTTAAAGAGAACAGCATCTCCAAGGTTATTTTGTAGTTTATATGGCAAACAGGCTCAATTTGCATTTTACCTTACAAGGTCCATCTTTGTACATGCGAAGATTAAAGGATGTTTCGAACTTTCCCTTGGCAAATACAGTTGATGCGTGCAGCACAACTGAGGAGGAAACAGCAGGCCTTCTGCTCCACAGCTTGTCCTGTAGGTATGTTTGGGATTCTCTGCTTTACCAAAATAAGAGCTCAGTTTTACAGTCCAACACTGTTTCTCTTAGGAAGTTTAAAAATTTGAGTGCAAGACCATTCCATGCTGAGCTCATCCGATCTTGTAATGGCAGCTAAAATAGCTTCACACCTTCTGCACATCTCATGCTGCTTCAGCCCATCACTCAGTTTCTATCAATATTTACATATTCAGAGATCTCTTTTTCCTAGTAAAGGGAAGTACTCTCACACTACACGCACTTCTATTAAACAACATGTGATTTTCATGGTCAGGTTGGATTTCTACCAGTGAATTAGCAGCTATCGCTGCCCAGAGAATCAGCGGGTAACACCAGCCGGCTGTTTAACCGTGTCAGCACAAAGCCCCTCATGTTCTGCAAAACTTGAAAGCTTCTGGACTCTCTGCCTTTAAGAAGTGGTACTGTCAACACACTGCTGGCATTGTAGGTCAGACTCTGGTTTCAGTTAAACTGCTTTAATCCAGTTAATCTTGATGAAGCGGTGTGGATGTATGGAGAATTCCTACACAATATAGAGCTTTATCTTACAAGTAATCTCCTCTGAAACAAAACTGAATAGCTGGCAGCCTCTACCAGGGAAAATATTTAGTGATCTCTCCTGTGCTGGCCATAGCCTTTACACAGCCTAGGTATGCTCCAAGAATCTGCCTGTCCTTCACCTTGCGGGCAGAAAACAGTCACTGGATACTAAGGGCCAAATTTTACCCTTATAATCCTGTGCAGGGGTCTCAGTGAAAGGACCATCTGCTGCACACTGACATTTCAGAGCAGGAGCTGGTCTACAAAAACTCCCAACCAATAGCTGAGAGGACTTCTAACCCAAGCATGCAATGCGGCTTCATGAGAAACCACCAGAAAAAACACACCTCGACTGACTGCCTTGCAAAGGCAAGGGACACCAAGTACATCCCGAGCGAAGGCTTCAGGAGCCGGCAGTGGATTTACACAGAAGAAAACACATAACAGAAAAAAAACATCTGCTGCTGCTGCAACCTAAATGGGCAGTCTCACCACAATGTGCTACTTGAGCTGTTCAAGGACGAAGGACGGCGAAGTTGGCTACATTTAGCCTGACAGAGCCATGAATAGAGACACGCTATAAAACAAATAGGAGCTCCCTTGAGGCTATGGAGAAACACAAAATAAAACCTTATATTCAAGGCACTATGGCAGTTATGTATTTAAGATTGCCTTGTGTGCTCCGTTCAGAGTTGTCTTAAATCCTTTAAATAAACATGAAATCTCTCACTGATTACTCCCCAGACAACACTGCTTTGGTCAGGATCACAACCTGGTTTTCCCAGCCACCTGTCAGGAGCCAGTTGTTGCTCATTTTTGGTAAAAGAAATGAATTTAAAGTCAGCAGTCTGTGCGATTTTGAGAGCCTTTTTTTAAGCAGGCTCCTTCACCTCCACAACAGCAGCATTTACAGCCCTGGAATTTTACACAATTCTTTATGCTATAGGTCATGGCAAGGAAAAAAAAAGAGCATTTTGGGGAAAATACTAAATAAAAGCCCATAACATGAATCTCTGCTGTAACTGCTTCATTTGATCTTTCCTGGTGGAAGCTGAAAAATCATGAACAGCTTACATTTTCCAGTGGTGCCGTTGTAACTCTGCTACCCAGCCCGGTACCTTTGGTTTGCTTTCCAGCCTCTCCACATCTTTCTTCTTGGCTCCTTGCCTTGTGACTCAAGTGTTTACTTGGCAGAAACCCGCTCCCACCTCCGCTCCAGAAAGGACTTTATGGTCTAGTTCTGCTACAACTCATCAGAGCTGGGTTTCCTCCTGTCAGACACCAGGCAGGTCACAGCTTGGAGGTCCCACTACCAGACCCTACTTTGCTGGGACTTTTGCATTACAATTTTTTCTTTCTCAGGTAGACCATATGAAGGGAAGACGGTAAGGAAGGGCACGGAGATAAAGCTGCCCCAAAAATGGAGTGGGCAGCTGTATTTACCACTTGGCGAAGCTCCCAGAGCTCAACAGAGGGAGCCCCACTCCCGTGAATCTTGCCAGGATTGCCTCTGTGGAGAAAGAGGCTTAGAGGGGTTTTTTTTTTGTGTGTGTTTTTTTTTTTTTATCCCCCTTTAAATAAAAGTGCATCAAGAAAATCTTTCTCCTCTCTTCCTCCCTCCCTTCACACAAACGTTAACTTAAAGGTTATGCAAAAGCTTTTCGCATCATTTCAATCATGAAGAATCAAGAAAACCAGCGGGTGAAACAACGCTTTGGCAGCCTCAGGTCACAGGCTTCAGCACCCGAACAAAAGAACCCAGAAAAAAAAATTAAAATTAAGGAATTTTTCATTTTATCTTTCAGAGGTGACGTAGGGTTGTTCAACAACCATGTTGGGATCCATGTAGGGAAACCTGCATTTGCTGAGGAGCTGAGGAGTCTCTGAGGGTGTCAAGAGTATTGTAAGGTTTGAAGGGTGAAACAGGAATGGTTTTACAGGGGAGCAAGCAGAACAGCTACCAGGGTTTCCAGGGAGCATGGGAGAGGTAGTAGAAGATAAATAACCATGAAGACCCTGTGATGTGGGAATGGGATGAAAAAGTGCCCACCCAAAGAGCCTGCTGGTCTAACAGTGGCAGTGGCAGGGTGGCTTGTAAACTGAGATGGGTGAATGGTGAAAAGGCAGTCTTAATTCTTATTTCTGATGAAGGGGAGGATCTGAAATTCCTATTTAAACCCTAACACATGTGCAAAAGACAACATTTGACTTGCTTACGCTGCGTAGTGATAAATAAGTACGGTGCCTAGGAAGAACCTCTTTCTATTGTGTCTTCCTCACTCCATCTGACCAGAGAGCGGAGCTCTGAACTATGAAACTGAAAATATATACTCTGCTTTCCTCTTGTCCAAAGTTTTCATATGGCAGCTTTAAAAAGCATACTCGAAGAGAACTTTCTGAAATGGTATTAACAGTTTCTTAAATACTATATTACTAAACTGTGCCTTTCCTGAACTGGCAGTGCATTTGATAAATGCAATGTGGGCTGCATACACAGTGGAGCTGAAGAACATGTTTCCTTGGTAGCTCAGTTGTAAACTTCAATAGGTGGATAAATTCCCCTGCCACTAGAGAATATTTACAACTGAAACTTATTTATCAGCAGTGTGCCCTTACCAGCGGCCCACACAAATCCTGTTACACAAAAACGGCTACGGCTTTTTTCTCATAGTTACATGATAATCAGAGGTTTCTTTTGCGCTGGACAGGCTTTACAGCCAGTGAGATGAAACTGCATTAGGAGATGCTAATGCTGAAATATTCTTGGCTCAAAATGTCAGCTTGAAAGGAGTTAGCTCATGCACATCTGTGATGTGTGAGCTGCCTCCTCATCCCTTCGCTGCTGGGGACATTCTCAAGTGAGAGCACGCTGGGGGTCTCCATGCTCATGTAATCTGAAAAAATGAACACACCAACCTAGTTGCCAGGAATTTAGAGAGGTTATTCCCCCCCACCCCCATCCCATTAGCTGCGATTAGTTATATTAAAATATCTGGTATCCATTAAAAATGAAAAACCCATGCTTTTCAAATCACAGCATTTCAGCTCTGTTTATCAAAAGTGCCCCTGTGGTTGTTATTTTCCCCAAATGAGGACCATATTTTTCAGGATCCTTGCCCTCTCCTCCGCAGGACTGCAGGCTCCCTGCCTGCCCACACCCTGTCTCCGCTTTGTCTTCCCATCCAGGTCCCTTGTCCCAAAATGACTCATTAGCTACAATTTAGTGACACGTGCTCTCGTCACAAAGACGATTAGGAATCACTTTCAAGCCTCATTCCCGCTGACAGGACAGACTGGCACCTTCCCCCACATTAGCCAGCTGACTGCCAGAAAGGCTTTAATCAGCTCGGACTGCGATGAGTGCTGGGTTGTCAGAGGAGAGAGCTGCCCCGTGCCTCCCACGGCCTCACTGTACCGGAGAGGTCACAGGGCATCTCACACTCCAATGCTGCGAGTCTTTGTCTCCTCCACGACGAGAAAGGTGCCCCCACTACCACGCCGGGGTCCCATTAGTTGCAGTTCAGCTTCTCCCACGGCTGAAGCAAACCTTCACACGTTTTGATGTTAGGAAGCAACAGTAGCTGGAGCAGACAAGGAAAACATCAAGGAAGATACAAGGCTTCATAATGCAAATCACGCTTTTATGTCATTCTCTCAAATCCCCTTTGGGGAGAGGGAAGTTGATTATCTACAGAATATGGGTCAAAGTTATGCCTTAAGGATCTTTCAGCGCTTTGTCTGCTTGCTGACATACTGTGGGGGTCCTTGGTGCCTTTTCAGGTTAATGCTTTCAAAGTGCCGTCCCTGTGCATCATCATCATCAATCATCATCATCATCATCTCATCATCGTACTACTACTAAGAAAATTCATTTCCTGCACCCACTCCCAGGAGTTTCTCTCTTGCTGAATTTAATTGATGCTTCCTCCTGCACTCTGAGGAATGATTAAAATGAATGCTACACATGTTTGGAAGCACCTCGGATTTCAAACTCTGCATGGTTTCTAATTAAAGGGACACACACAGGATGCTTGTGCTACATTTCACACCTCTCTGTGGCTATTATTATTACATACATTTCAGCAGTAGTAAAAAGAATCTCCTTTACCTCACATAATAGGATCCTGATTTGGACTGGATAATCACCAGTAGTAGTTAATCTGGGTGTCTTTAGGAAGGAAAGATAAAAAAAGGCTGGAGACGTAACTAGCCCTCTGGCACAGACACTGATATTAATGACCTAAGTGAATTTCTGGCTAACCAGTGTTAAGCACTGGTTAATGGTGTTAATGAAGTACATGAAAAAACAACAAAAAAAACCCCCCCAACCGTTTGAAAAAACCCAGCATAATCTGCAAGGATGTATGTGAGTGATGAAGCAGCAGCTCTGCTGTCTGGGTGTCAAGGTCTCTGCTGCTACAAGCTCACTTTTTTGAGGACTGACTTACTCTTCTCCAAGGTGAAGAGCACCAAAGAATTTGTTATGTTTTCAATCATATCCTGCTGTATTATTGACATATTCCTCTATCATCCATGGATGTGTTTCCACAGAGCACAATCAAAGCTGCCGACATGCTCAGTTCCAGAGTGTTTGGGAGCCACAGCTCTGCAGGGGTCATTCCATAGGATATGGCCTTGGTGCTCACTGACCTGTTGGAATGGGTCAGACATGTGGGCATGTGGGAGCAGCTGGGTGTGCTCAATGCCGCTTGTACAACTTCCCTTCCCCATGTGGTCCAGTTGTAGCCAGAGATGGCTTCATCCAGGGGCAACTGATGCTCAGAGATTTTGGAGAAAAGGGCATGGGTAGGTGAGTCTCAGCATGGCTCCTACCCTTCCCACCCACCATCTCCCTCCCAGCTTTCTGGTCTCAATGTGTCTTGGTGGTAAATACTTGACTCCTGGGCAAAACCGGCTGACTTCAGGTACAATTTTTGAGATGTTGCACATTTTCACCTTCAGAAATCTCAGGATCCAAATGGCTGGGGGAAGCAACCACCACTGAAATCTTGCCCCACTTAGTTACACATCTGCATCATCAGCACCTGTATCAGACATCAACAAAGCCAAACAAACACCAAAGGTAATACCCCTGCTTTTCTGGAAGAAAATATGAGGCTGTAAAACTCAAAGGGGAAAATATTTCATGCATATTTGCTATTAATATGAAGCCAGCTCATAAACCCTGTCTTGCAAAGCTGTGCAGTCATTTTGAAAACTGCAGCTACACCGCCCTAGATGCAACGACCTTAACATTTTCCAAGGCCTGCTTCAGACTTTACTTACATGAATGTAAATAAATCAAGAGCTCCCCCACTGACCATAATGACAGTATTCCTGATTGCCACTGTTGTGGCAGCACATTCAAGTTCCATGGCAAGTGACACCAGGGGAAATGCTATGACAGCAATCCTATACTGCATTGCGTACATCTTTTACCACCTAGTAATATTTAAAATATGGGATGCATTTGCTTTTTGAATGTCTTGTAAACTGCTACTGGCTATAAATAATTCAAACCAATAATAATGGGATGATGGGGCATTTATTTTTCAGGTTTGAGAAGGTAACTGTCTATAACTTGGTGCTGTTCTTACTGCAATAGTTTTAACTGCTGATAATTAAATGTTTTACAATTAGCTACACTGCATATTAACAATAGGAAAACACTTTAAAACAAAGTGAAATAGTGCTGGTGTATACATTTTTATTACTTACTCCTCTTCTGTACGGTTTCAAATCCCTTCAGAACAGAATTGAACTACTGTACCTCTACCTTGGGCTAACGCTATAATCACTAGGATATTGGATAAAATAGGAGCACTGTCTTCTCCTCTGCCCATGTTATAAAACTGAAGATATTTTGCTTTTTGAAGACAGATTTTCAGCACTTAACTTCAGGAAAGGATTAGGGCATATCTTTCAAAAGGAAGAAGAGACTTCAGTCCCCGAGAGGGGCAGAAGTAAGACATACTACCCATCCTCAGCACTTCCCCAGCAGCTAATTCAGCACACTGGCTTCACCTCTCTCCTCCTTCAGCAGGCTAACACTTCAGGCGCCCAGCCTGCCCTAACTCTTCTCACTGGGTGAGCTTAGGAGACCATTTTAGGACAGTGGATTCTGGTATGAGAGTGAGACACCAGCAAAACAGGGGTAAAGTATGGAGTTAAGTATTGCTTGTTAAAAGTACAAACATATCCTGAAAAAGACTACATCCTGTATTTCCATGACATAAAAACCAATTAAGCTTGGTTTCCCAGCTTATTATGCCTAATTATTCCATCATACCGCCTCCAAAAAGCTATTCACAGTATATGTGTCATGTGACCTTAGCATATCTTTGAAGGCAAAAGGTTTGCAAGTACATTTTGTGAAATAGCAGCAAGTGCTGTGCGGTCAAGTGGTCTCTCTCTGAGACATTTGCCTTTGCGGAGCTGCTGGAGAAAGTTGCAACCCTGCTTGACTCTCTCAGCAATGGGACCTGGAAGAAAGAGCTTGAGAAAATATTGGCCAAGAATGCGGTTTTATGATATGGGTGAGCCCATCTTCAGGCAATCTCTGCTGGTTAGCCTGCCTGTGGGTTTAGCTCCCCAAGTTGACTCCTCAGTCTGCGAGATGAGCACAACATGCTGCACAAGGAAGGCAACGGGAGTGCACACCTGATGGGAGGGCCAGAATCGTTTTTCAGCAGCAGCCCCAGACATGCTCTATAGGCTCAGTTCTACCCTAAAACCACAGCTTCAGTATGACAGTAAGTGATAGCTCCAAGTCTGAGAATGAACGCTGGATCCCTCACTTGAGCAGATGGGGATTACTGTGCTGAATTTCAAAGGAAGGGAATTTAATTTCCATATGATGCCAGTGCTTTCTTTACACCACCTCATCCCCCTGCCTGCCAGAACCTCAACTAAGGAATTTTCCATATCCTGGTTTGAATGTTTCTATGAAGTCAGAACTTGAAAGAATATGTCTGTGCTCAGAAATTACGTGTAAGTCCATTACAGCACAACAATAACTCAACTGTAATTGCCTAGCAGTACGAGCTGGAACAAATCAAGTATGAGCAAATCCAGAATCTGGGCGAGTATAAGAAAAGTCAAGAAATGATGGACAGAGATCCCTTTAAGACCACTGGACACTCACATGACTGCTGAGTCTAGTTCTCTGCAATCAACAAGAAATGTTGCAATAGATACATTTCTCAGGTTCTCAGACACTTTTTCTATATGCTCCGGTTCACCACAGGCAACAAAACACGTTGCCAAGCCCTCTCATGAACTTAACACCAAGTAGGAATCACCAGAAGCCATAACTTTCACATGGTAAATGAAGACAGCGGGAGAGAGCAGAAGCATTGCCATTGCCCTGCTCCTGATGAAGGAAGGAAGCTCAGCAAAGCTTCATGAGAGGGCTTGCTCACAACATGAGATGATAGGTACCAAGAAAAACTAGAAAACACATCATCAAAGTACTTTGCAAACTGAGAAGAGGAGAAAGTTTCTTTCTACTACAGATCTAAAGACTGATGCAAGCCAGAGCACATGGCAAAGACATACCAAGCAGACATTTGGTATGACTCTGAGCCCCAGCACACCCTGACCTGTGTCCTGGCTCTGGATGTGGCCAATGCCGAAATCCTTGCAGGAATGCCAACCGTCCCTTGAAGCTTTTCCACGCAACTTGCAAAAATCCTGCAGCATGAGATGAAGCAATGTAAGCATGATGCAGTGTGACAGTAGCTTTAAAATCCCTTTGGGCACCTCAGTGTAGCAAATACCTAATGATTCATACTCCTAGAGCACTAAAAATGCCATTAACCCTGCAGGAACTTGATAACTGTAAAAATCCCCAGACAGATAGGAGGACTGTTCAGCTAGTGTGATCCTTTAGCTACTAGATCAACGTCTTCTCACGCAGGTAGGAAAGGAGAAATTATGTGTTCAATAGTTGAAAATTACAAATTTCTCCATAGAACAAAAAGCAGGAGAAATCAAACCTAGTTCCAAAACATTGCACTGGAGAAGATGTCATCCCCTCAGTCTGGTCTCCATTCTAACAGTTGTTGGCTATTTTAACACAAAAATTGCAAGAAACTGTGCAAACTTGGTTGGTCAGACAAGGTTAGAATCTTGAGAAGTTCTGATGACAGTGGAAAGATCCTGTAGACTGAACTCTAGAAAACAATGAATCCCTGTTAATGATGTCCAGAGAATGTGACAGAAATGCTGCTTAAGGGCGATCAAGCCCATTTTACCCTTGTGCAGGTATTACATGAAAGGGCAACAGCAGCTCAAGATGTTCCCTTCCGTATTTGCCAGTATTGACCTTGTTCAGGCGAATTATCAGTCTCTGCATCTCCTCTGAACTCCCATCATTATGAGTGCACACACCTCCTCAATGTCTGATATGCATACATTATCTACATGAATTAAACCAACTTGCATTTGTACGCTGAGCAGCTGGTCTGAAATTTACTCCAGAACAAATTTTTTAAAAAAGTCCCAAAACCAAATATGCAGCTGGGATTGCTTATGAGGGAAAAATGTGGTATCTTTATAGCCAACAGCATATGTATTCAGTACGCAGATCTACAAATATTGGATTCACTGCCAAAATCATTGTTAAGCAAACTGGCTGACTCTCTGCATTTTCTGGATGAACCAGAAGAAACTTGCTGAAGAAAGGGAGACAAAGTAGAGTACTTTGCAAAAATTTCAGATCATGAATTTATGGTGTGCACAATGCAGTGCCATCTAGCTAGTCCCAGAGGAGCTGGTATGTCCCTTGCAGCCCATCATGTTTCTGACTGGTGTATCAGCTCGGGTTCTGGGGAGGTGTCAGCCCTGTTGTGATGAGCCTCAATAGCGTGGCTATGTTGCGGCAAACTAGTCTGTCTGAAGCAAGGTCAGGAACCTCTGTACACAGCTGTGATGAGTGCTGTAGACCCACCTAACAGCACCCACAAGTGACACTGGAACAAGATCCTATTTTCAAAGGGATTTAGTAGTCCCCTGAAGTGCAGAAGATGACACATGTAACAGTTCCTTCCTCTGCCACACTTAACCAGAACAGCTATATTGCTTAGTTTGCGAGATGAAAAATAAATAACAATTTTTTAAAGATCAGTCTTCATTTATGTCTCTCTTCAAAACATTAACAAATTCTAAATTCTCCCCCTACTTATTTCAGATAATGGAATCTATGTAATGAGAATAATTTTTAATAGTGCTTCTCTGTGTTTTAACTGAGGGCATATTTTTACCTACTGCGTGGAGCTGACTTTGCACATATTCATTCTGCTATTTTAGCAGTAGGAGACTAGGTTAACACACCAGTCATTCACTCCTGGAGATCTGGATTCAGTTCCTGGCCTACACGACAAGTGATAATGAGTTTGGTTATTGAATCTCCAGGGGATATTTGTTCACATCACGAAGCAACCACATAATTTGGCAAGACGCGTTAAGTGTGTGCTAAGGATAAGACCAAGGGCCAATTGCTCAAATGACTGACACAACGCAGCCTCCCTCACATCACTACCCCAAACTCTTCCTTTGTGCAGTTCTGCTGGAGATCAAGAGAATCGTGCAGATTTTGCAGCACGTCTGTTCCAGTGTCTGTACCTACACAGGCACAGCAGTGCAGGTACAATCTGGACCTGCAGATACATAAAGAAACAGGACCTATGTCCCTAATATTTAACTAACTCAGCACATAATTCAAGGTTACTTTAATCTGCTATACATCCTTTTTTCAGCACTTGCTGCACCCAAGCAATTACAAAACACAATACAAGATGGAAAAAAATTTTATATTTAAAAAATAATTACATAATAGTTATTTTTGCTTGCCTATTGGCAGGCAGCTCTTCAGGCTTTGCATCTTGAGGCTTTTTTCTGCAACACGAGAACTGAAACTCTTGCATGATCACAAAACTCCATAAAACAGTATGTTGACTGTTGCAACTACCAGTAACACTGCTATGTCGTGTTGGCTAAGCATTTCAGGCTTGAGTTTCCTTAAAATAAGCAGTCTTCTTCTACAACCAGCAGAAAAGTGGCAAAAGTAGTCACTTATCCTAAGGCTGCTTCCAGGTGATCTTCTTTTGACCCTAGTCTAACTGACTGTGGCCAACTTCAACAGGAGGCACTTGCAAGCTTTCATAGATGTCCTCTAGAAAGGTGGCACAACCTCCAGGAGAGTAGAATGGGTCTTTCAAGGATGATACGCCTATGGGTAAATAATTGCTACGTTATTTATAACAAGCCTGGCAACTTCCTTTCCTGAGGCCCCTATATAATAGATCTGTGAGCTCTGAACTCATCCAAGGGGCAGGCCCATCCCAGGATTTGGGAAGAGAAAGGCAGACTTTGCCTTGTCTCTGCATTACAGTGGCACGCGCACGGGTACTCTGTTCCCAGAGCCCAGGGTAGCAGGTTTCTCTGTGTGCTCCTGCTCTTACGGACCTTGGAAACTTTGGGTCCAAACACTGAGGTGCATAAGGATATTCAGATACTTAAGGAACAAAGGTGTGCTTCATCACTTTCTAGGACTTCCGTGTCTACATCATTCAGGTAAGGGAAAGAAAGCATTTTGGGTCCTTTCCTTGATATACTGGAGTAGAAATAAACCTTATTCATGGGTAATAGCCATCTGCTACAGATTAAGGTCCAAAAGGGGTTAACATTTCCGGCTTGTAGGAGATCTAGATGTCACATCATCACCCAGTCATATGACAAAAGTCAGAATTCATTGATGGCTTCTGCGGGAATTAAGGGTCAGCACCTGGCAGGCTTAAAGCCATAGCAGAGAAGGAAAAAACAGGAGTAAGCCTGCTCCCATTCCAACAGGAATGATGCTCATCATGGGGGTGGCTGGTGGCTGAGTAAATCTGGAATGGCTGCAAATCAGGAAATGACTTGTCAGCCAAATCCAAGTCTTTTTTTGGCACACAAGCCTCTTGGGGAGGATAGTGACAGGAATGAGGCATTTATGTCTGATCATTTGGGAATTTTATGAATAAAAAGATAAAAGTTCACAATGCTGTGAATCACAAAAAACTCTTCCTGTCACAACCAGGCAAGTGTATGAATAAAAATTCATTGAAGAGAAGCCATGGTAGAGCGTGATGTTACTCATCATCAACAAACACCAGTAAGCTTATGTTCACCATGAGCCGGGACACACAGCCAGCAATAAAAGAGCTCCCGTTTACATTGGAAATAACGTTATGGTACCATTCCAGTTTTCACTGAAGGTCTGGACAGTGACAACATAAGAGCCGTCAAGGAAAGGTGGATGTGAGCATGATGTTTCATCTCACGCAGCAAGCTCACAGCAGTCATGCAGGACATGGGGCCCTGCCCTTGCCATGCTGCCCTTGCCTTTCAGCGGTGCCATGTCTCTGAAACATGGGCAGCCACCATGCTAGCAGTAACTTTGAGCACAGCACTGTGGGTGAGAAAGACAGTTACAGCCTACCTGATTTGCTAGACCATCTAGGGAAACATTGAGTCATGTCAGAAACTATAGAAAAAAACATTTGCTTTGATTTAGAGTGCTTGCCTTCTACTTAGGGGATGCCACAGACTCCAAGAGTGTGAACAAGCAACAAAGCAAGGAAGGCATCTAATCTAATGCTTGAATTTATTTTATATGTATTTTTCTCTCTTCTTTTATAACACTCCACCTTCCCCAGATTATCTTTAAATCAAGTTATGCCCCAGTCTGATGCAGTTTTTGAGAGCTGTATAAACCTGTCTGCTCAAATGCTCCACCCGCAGAAACACTCTGCTAGCTTTAACTTCATCAAACCAAACATAAATCCTAGATGTGCCAGAAAATGCTGCTTAAATGCCAAAGCAAGCCACGTTTTCTAGGTCTCCTGCAGGGAGATTGAGCCCTGAATCCCAAATGAAGGCTTGTAAAAAATCAAGTAAAACCTTGATTGCTTTTAGCTAATTGGAAGATCATTAATATAAACACCATTTTACTCATGCATGAAGCTGTCTTTTTTTCTGCCAGTGTCTCTTTTAAGGATGGTATCTTCGTATCTTAGAGCATTAAGGTGCATTACCTCCTGCTAAAAAGACCAACAACATAAACACAGGAGAAATATGAACGTGCATCTGAGACAGGGAGTGCTGGGACGCCATCCAGGCCAGCATGTACTCCTGGGCACTGTCAGTAGGGCACCACAGAAAGCATCCTACAGCTGTGCCAGACCCTCAGACAAGCATCCCCAAGAAAAGTATGTAACTCAACACAGCATCCTAAGTCAATAGATGCTTGACCAACAACAGAGTGGCAACTGTCTCCAAAAGTAATGATGCCCTGACAACCCCAGGCAGATGGGTCTCATTATCCACTGTCAGCAGTGTAAATCAAGCCTAAGCTGCTGGTGAAAGGCAGCCCAGAGGAAATGATTGTCAAGAGCCATTTTACTTTTGGCACATCAGACACTGAGATATTCAGAAATATGTTAACAGAAAGCCTCTTGACTAAAAAAATCTGCCTCTTTGTCATATGAAACATGAGTCGTGGCAAATTAAAAGTTATGGCCTGATCCTATTTATGGCATGAATCAATGTAACGCTGATGGTGTCAATAGAGCTGGGGCAACTCAAACCAGCTGAGAAAGTGGCCCTGTATGTTGAATATGCCATGCCTGAACATCTCTGACTCTGGAAAACTACTGAAAGGGCATCTGTTGCAGGTCAGCTTTCAGCTGAAAGGATTAAGCAGCTCAGGAGGTTGGTAACCAGATATGGGCTCTTCCATTCCCATTCCTGGCCGCAGTTCAGCCCAGGTTTATGCCAACCTTGACGAATGAACGGCTGTGCCAAGAGAGGGATCTGGCCTATGGGGTCTCCTTGTGCTCCTGGCAGACACGCTTCTGCACCATGGAAGTAAAGCACGGTACAGCTTGGTTATTTTGCCAGAGAGAAAGAGAGACTAATTACGAATATTATTAATTCAACATATTCTCTCCAAATGATAGCTGGCTTTTTCAAGCAGCTCCTGGGAGACAGGAATCTTCAGAAACATTTTATTCAGGCAGCAAGGTAAAATTCTTTTTATTGAAACAACTACTTCTGCTAGACTACACAGTTCAAAGGCAAAAACCCATTTATACTATCTCTGAATGCCAAAAACACCCTAGATAATCTAACAGAAAAAGGGATCTCTTAACTTTCCCTCCAAAAACCAGGAAAAATTTAGCAGGAAAAGAAATAAACACCAGGGATCAGCAGATCGCTTTGGGTAGGATCTGGTCGGTGCAGCAATGCTGTGGGAAGGCATGAGAGATGCCTCACCGCATCTGTAGTGCCAGTTTAAAGGGCCCAGGTTCCCTCTGCACCCTCTGAGGGGTGAGGACTAGCCGTGTCCCCATGGCACACGGCTCCTCTTCCCTCTGGGGCTTTCGGAGATGACGAAGAGCGGCTGCAGCCCTGCTGCTGCACCCGTGATCCTGATTTTGCTGTGAGGGGGAACAAGTGCCCGCTGTCGCCCTGACGGCTGTGTGCAGCGCAGGGCTGGGGCCATGCCGGCCGTGGGTGCATGCTCCCAGGGGGGGCATCTGGACCCTCCCAGGGCAGTTGGCAGAGGCCCTCTGCAGCTGCAGAAGCAGGACTTGCCCCAGCAGGGTGAGGTAATGACACAGCTGGGGTCTGTGGAGTTTTGTAGCTGAAACAGGAATTTCTCTGGAATTGCTTGCCGCTTATAAATGTAAAAAAGTAGTGTGCTTATACAATGCTGAGACTGAAGGCTTGAGCAGTGGGAAAGATAATATAATACTTCTTCTGTGGCAGTGTCGTTAAATAGAATTTTGCATAGAAGCCAAGGCACAGCACTGCACATCTCTCTCTCCCTGGCAAAATCCTTGCTGCCTGCATTTTTCTGTATTACTCATTGCCACCAGGAGAATGATTTATTTTGAAATAGGAGGGAGAAGAGACACTTGGCACTTCGGCTTTGAAGAGTTCCAGTCTTCTGTTCTGCAAAAAGTATTCCAGCAAAAATATCATTAAAAAAAAAAATGGATTGCACAATAAAAGGAAAAGGAATAAAAGATTTTGTACAGTGTAAATTCCAAGGTGATTCACATCCTGTTCCCCCTTCCTCAACATACGTCCTTACAGTAGCATGACATCTTCTGCAAAGATTATTTCCTTGATGGGGAAATTCACTGAGGAAGGTCAGCACAATGTTTATGCAAAATGAAATCTCGCCCTATCTCAGGGTTATTAGTGTTAATGGGAATGACTGGTTCAAATGAGGCAGCGAATAACAATTGCCTATCACGCCGATGAAGGATGGAGGCACTTGGTGACACGGCAAATGTTGACATAAATTCTGTGTACGTGACACATATGACATCTGTGGAGGGGAGGGCATGAGACAGCTGGATACCCTGTGGTTTGAAAAATGAGAAACTCTGTGTAATTAAGCTGTACTGACCTCTTGGCTGGGCAGAAAAGACTCTCCCTTCCTGCAATATCTTGTCTTTATTTTAATGCAGTTCCTTGAGGGGATTTTATGCACACGGGGCACCTATCAGTTCCCCAGTCTCTTTTCATAAAGGTCCAAAAGAAGTATAATTCTTTGGCTAGCCCAACACAATAATGGCTTTCACTCCTGAAAAAACAAATACATAATGATCTTAAAACTCCCTTCCTGCATCTGGTTTTAACTTATTATGAATTCTATCAACATCTAGTCATATGCCAGAAGGGCCTTTGACACCAGACCTTAGAGGTGCTCCCTAAAAATATGGTAACTGAGGGTAACCAACTGAGGGTAACTGCAGATTTCTAATGGCTACCAAATTATCCCCAGCCTCTATGGTTACAGCTTCACCTTTCCTCTTTTTCAGATGTCTGAAGAAACCAAGCCTTGAAGATGATTTGAAAGGCACGTCAGAGATGCCGAAGATGAGCAGTTTTTTGTTCTCATTCTCCACAACATGGCTGCTAACTCTTGGTTATGCAGGAGGTCTTTGCTGTTTCTTGGATTACCTGACCGACCCCTTGTCTCGGCTGCAGGCTTTTGCTGCTCCCACTCAGCTAGCATTTCTACCATCATTAGCAGTGCAGGTTGTCATTGAATTTTTCCCATCATCTGCTTGATGAGCAGTTGTCAGTTTGCTGCTAACCCTTCTCTGGCTAAGCAGCCCCAGGAGGCAGCTGAATTGGCTAAGTTGGATAGCAGGGTGATGCTGACCGATTCATCAGGAGTCAATCACAAGCTCTGCAGTTCACTATTTATTAAAAGGATGTCATCACTTCATCAGGTCCATGTAGGAAGGCCAGTTAAATTGGACTGACAAACTGTTGCCAGCTTAGTACCAGGGAAAATACCAGTGCTGACAATATGACAGCTTTCCAGGGAGGCACCTGTGGGAATGGGACGTTGTGATGGTGAACAGGCGATTAGAGCATGCCATGCTGCAGTCACAGCAAATCCCAGTGCAGAGCAGTTTAACTACTACAAACATGTTACGTACTTGTCTTCTTTCATTAGATCTTGTCTAATCTCATTAAGCTAACAACCTAACCAATGGCAATAAACCACTCACTCAACAAACACTGTGTAGCTCTAATTGGCATTAATAGGAGATACCCATTGGCCCCGCTGTGCGTCAGAAAGGCTCCCCTGAGGCAGACATCGGCATTGTGGTTGGTACCTGCTACCTCTGAGGCCAGGCAGCTCCCGCTCCTCCAGAAGCCAAGCTGGACGGACACACACCTGTGCAAACAGCAGCTCTTCCATAAGGTTGGAAAAGGGAATAGGTACAATTTTCCTATACCCTGCTAATCCCAGGTGCCAGTAAGGTTGTCCAGCAGCAGGTTGTAGACCATTGCATGTCCTGGGATACTTTGCTTTGGGACTAAAGGACTGGTACTGTCAAGGATGCTGCTGCAACTGGGAAAGTACCAAGCCCACAAACACACTCTCCTCCTGGAGAGTCCTCTTGCCAATAATGTCTTTCATTGCCAGTGAGGCACTGGCCCTCTTGTGCAGAGTTTTTGCATTCTTTAAATATTGCAGAAGATTATGTTACCACATCCAAGAATGATAAAAATTGGCAACAAGCAGCAGATTTACTCACTTAGGTTTATTCTTGTACCAGCAGCAGTGAAAATCTGCCTCCATGCTTTACTATATGAAGCACCATTTGTGGAATTATTCATTAGCACTTCATTTATAAATCAGACTTTTAAAAAATTACTGGCAGTATCTCCCTCATTCAAATTCCAAACTTTAATAAAAATAGATTTCCTTTTCAGAGTTCTGTGTATATAATATCTAGAAATAAATTTTTTTAATAATGTTGGTAAAATATGGCCATAAATCCTTACCACTGTCTTTCATTTATGAACCATGGGTGCGCCATTAAGCACAGGTTTTATTGAAAAGGGAATGTCCACATAGGACAACCCCTTTTGAGCCCCCCTTCATTTCCCTAAATTGTCATCCCAAGGAAGAAGGACTGTTTTACTTCACCTTCCTTAAGTGGCTGGTCACTGAAGTGACTGCTTCAGACAATTTGCTGCTCTTGGCTCCTTGAGGCACGGCCATGGGCTGGTGCTAAAGAGCTAATGGGGGCTGGAGGAGCTGCCCTGGCCCTCCTGGCCTGCTCCCAGCCCACCCAGCCCTGGGACTGATGCATCAGCTGAAACCTCAAGGAAGGGCAATAGCTGGCTGAGCTGTTGTGATTTGACTACATGCCTAGCCCCCACGCCTCCATATCCACTTAGAAACAGATTTGCACAATGTACATTTTGATTAGAAACATCTGAAAAGATTAACAAATGAGAAGATTGATCGTGCAAACTATTACTCACAAGAATGCTCCCTCCTTCCTAGAGCCAAGTCTCATAAATCCATCAGGAGTCTCCAGGTTTTCAACTTTTCTAAAAGACTCAGCTCCCAGAGGCCAGCAAAGCCTCCTGGTCCTGCTCTGCTGAAGAGGAAAATCCACTGGAGCCTTGACGTAGGCACATCCGCTGGCCAGTCCTCCCCAACAGAAGCCAGTGTCAAATTCTCCCTTTAATCGCATCTGGTGTTACAAACGTAATTTTTAAAATACAAATGTATTTTTACAAATCAGGAAGGTTTTAACTCGCACCTTCAGGGATGTGAGTACATAAAGCTTGTCTGTGTAAAACTTCAGTGGTGAAACCCCACCAGCTGGTTGTTCTGTCTAAGAAGGAGAAGGCACACTTTGCTGAAAAACAAATTATTGCAGAGTGCATTATTCGCTTAACAGAAATAGTTAAAAAACCTCAGCTACTCATCTGATGCTCTAATCAAGAAATTACAATCGCCTGGGAGATAAATATTGCTGTTTACTATTTATAGCTGTTAATAAGCCTCATCCCATGAAGTAAACAATTTTCATTTCCAGTCCAAAAGATTTTCTTTAGTGAAAGAAAAAGCATAATCTGATTTTTCAAAACACACCAAAACCAGACAGAATTAGAGAGGTAAGTATTTATGAAGGAATGTCCTTGTTATGTGCTAATTCCCTTCCCTTCTTACCATATATGACACTCCTGCATATTTCAATTTGCATGGCACATTTTCTCCGATAATTTATTAAATTAAATGGCAAAAGAAGGTGGGGAAAAGAAGCTTTATGTGGGAAGAGTGGTTTAGAATAGATCCAAAAGAAAGCACACTGCAAGACAAAAGATAATCATAACTGGGACACTTCTATAATCTGGTTTTGAAGTAACAGGAATTTAAATTTTAGACGTACCCTTTGATCTAACTTTTCTGGTTTGGTTTTATTTTTTATTAAAAAGAGACATATAAAGTACAACAGCTGCAAGCAAAAACTGCTCTTAATTTCTGGTGAGTGGAAGGAGTACTCGATACCAGCATCTGCAGGGCTTCGGCGCTTCACAGAGGGAACATTGAGGGCGAGGTTTGTGGTTTACAGATCAACACCTCCTATCACTGGTGCTTTTCAGGTGAGCACCACCAGACTCTTAGCGCTATAAAAATAGCCTAAAACTATCAAGCTTGGCTCTGTGTTTCCTTGAAAGTAAAAGAAGTTTTCCTATCGAGTGAAGAAATGTTATCTGGCTTCTGCTTCCAAGTACTAAGTGCCCTGTTCTACTATTCATCTGCGGTTGTTTTACCACCAGGAAGGTGAAATGGAAAAATGTCCAAATTCGAAAAATCTGTCCGTACGTGGAACAGAGCCATGTACCTATTACATTACAGGCTCTGTCGTCTGCTGTGATAACAAATATGTATGCAAGGAAGCAATCCAAGAAATGCCGCAGACCCTGGAGCGGAGTGCCCTGTGCATGCAATACGATCGGGCTATTGTTTAAGACCCGTTTTAGGGGATGAAAATATTTCTCTGGCGATGCTGTGAAGGTAAAAACAGCTCAGATTATCTGCTGTGTAAGCACTATTCACGTGAATGAAATACATCCAGGGACTATGAATCCTGTGACAGACCTTTCCTAGCTGTATTATCCATAGCATGATCTACATTTTTAGATAGGAAACACATTTCTTTGCTCCTTTATGTTTACCTTGGTCTTCTCATTTCTACTTCACATTACTCATATCTGTTAGGCAGCTAGCTTTGTTGGCATGGTAAAACTGACGATTTCAGAGCCACATATCCATGCTCTGAGAAGAAAGCTCACAAGAAATTCCAGAATGAAGGCTCACCCATGAACACATTCAAATCCCCTTCTGGGAAGCACTATGGACACACATTGTCACTTCTGGTTGGAAATGTCTGTTGCAAGGGCTTTCAAAAGAGTCCGCATGAGGGGATGTGCTGATGCCCAGCCTGGGGCTTTGCAAGATGCTACATGCAGCACAGAGAAGCTGTGGTTCTTTTTACCAATGCTAGCAACAATGCTGGGCTAGCTGTAGTGCAGATCACCACTTCTTCCTAAACCTTAGGCCAGCAGCAGTGACAAAAAGGAACAGCTATGAGATAAAAGCAGGAACAATTCAAGAAGTCAGAACACAGACAGAGTGGAAAACATCATCATTAAACCGAAATAACCACTTTATAAACCCCAAATTACATAGGACTGTCTGAAAAATAGTTAAGATGACTACATCAAACAACACCCTCACCAGCAACTGTTTAAAATTCCAATTTGTCCAGTCTCTTTCCTCTTCTAAACCTAATTTTAACATTTAACCTGATGCACTGAAGGCATTTATGAATAAACCAGCCACCAATAAGTAATAATAATTGATACTTCTCTATGGAGATTTGGTGAGTCAAATCCCTCATGTCCTTTGCCATCGCCACACACAAGCCAAAAGGGCAGGACGGGACCAGGGAGGACAACAGGCCAGCTCCCGCTCTGGCTGTGGCGGGCACTCCCCCATCCTACCAGTCCTGCACTGCTGTGGGCACAACACATCCCAGAAGTGGCAGCAAGATAAAAATCACAGATATGCAAAGGACACAGAAAAAATATAAATAACAACTGAATGAAGGAGCACTCCACAGAGAAGTGAAAAAACGAAACTCTTTGCTCCCTTTCTGGAAACATTGTTTTTCAGCCTAAGATGATAGCAAAGAAAAGCCCTTTCCCCAGGGAATAAAATTATCTTGTTTTTCTGAAGATAACAAGTCTAACACCAAACGGGTATGAAGTTATCACATCCACTCCAAAATTTAATCTACTGAACACAATTGTGCAGAAAGCCAACACACTCATATGAAATCAACTTCTCCTCTTTATCCATCTGACTTGTTCTCATGAGTTATATTAAAAGAATAGCAAACATTTAAGGATTCAAGATCTCTAATATTTCAAGAGATCTAGAAACAGGAACTTTGGAATGGTTCAAAACCACGTAACATATTAAACCAAGCATACTTCCTTTTATATGAATTTAACATCAAATTCCAACCTCTCCTGGCAGATCCTACTTGGCCGATCTTTGCCCTGTTAAGTCTCATTCCTGCTAATTGTCTGCTGAAAGCTGAATAAATATGCTTTCAGGGTAGCCAATGTGCTTTTGAGGGTTTTGGCTGTCTGTTGGTATGAAGGATCCAAATTTCCCTCGTTCCTGGTTTTTTTGGTTGTTGCTGCGGTTTTGAGAAAGATTATGTTAATATTTTGAAAGCAATCCAAGCCTTCTTTCTACTTGAGTAATTATTTCCACATCATTCAGCACTTCCAGCTTTGGAAATATTTCCTGGGTTCCTCCCGGTGATCATCTACCCCATAATGTAAAAGGGGTAAGCATGCCACATTTGTTTTCTAGTAACTGGGAGATGTATAGTTAGCTGTGGAATAAAATTACTCCAAAGCCAGACTTGGCTCTGTTTCAGTTTCAAAGTTATTTCATACTTCCACACAGCATTACTTTCAGGATACAGCACACACTTACATTTGTCCTAATTTTGAAATCTGACTCTAGGCTTTTAAATGTTGTTTTTAGTCACACTGCAATAGATCTTTCTACTTTAAGGAAACATTTACTACATATTTTCAATCAATTTGAGGTTTAACCTCATAAAAATCTCCTTAAGGTGATGACCTTTGTACTGATCCTTTTCCATCACTGTTGAATTTAAAATACTCATTTGAGAGTACACTCTGCTTAATTTTCCTACTGAATGAGGCTTGGCCTAGAAAGCTGGTGTTTTCTATGGGATGAATTTCCAGCATCAGTTTTGAACCCTATCACAGAAGTTAGAGAGAGGTAGGCAAGGTCAAAACAATAAACAGACCTTCAGAGTGCCCAGCACCCTCTGCAAAGAGGAAGAACAGGCAAGCTGCTAATCACAGCAGCGTTGACTCGGCCATCCTCATTTACAGAAGTAGTTCAATGCATTTGGAGGGAGCTTTACTGAGGAAGTGAGGTGCAGCTCAGTGTAAGGGTGACAAGAATTAGCTCATCAGCTGGCCAAAACACCTAATCTTTCATGCTCAGTCCTCGCCCAAAAGCTCTCCTGAAGCCATACAACCACATCGGGTTTTTTGCATTTCTGCTTGGAAGCCAGGAGAGCCTCTCTCCGCCTTCTGAAAGACAGAGTAAGACAGGGCTCTGCGATGTTTTAATTGGTTCACTTGGGAGCCACCCAGATTTGAATCCCTGATTTATGTTAATCACGGGCTGAAAATTCTCTTTATGCCAGAGAAGTCCTTCTTATTCCACCCTCACTTAACGTCATAGCAGGGAAATATACATGAATGCAATTAACATTTATGTTCTTGACTTGACTTGGATAGAAAAAAAAAATCTCTGTCAGAACTAGTGTAAAATTTACCACTTCTATTTCGATTTTAAGAAGAATTAAGTAACTCAGGCTTTTGAAAAGTAACAGACAAAGGTTATGTACCCATCACTTCCACTTTGTAGTCTCAGATGCATATATTTGGGGGATGAAAAAAAAATCAGTAAAAAACCCAAAGGGTTTTTCAAAATGCAGATCAACTTCCCCATTCCTGGGTTTATCATCCCCTGACATTCTGAGAAGCAGGAAGGAACTAACTTTCATCCTGAAGAAAAGCAAGACTCAGCCAATTCCACCACATGCTCTCAAAGTTCACTGGGACACTTTGGAAGAGAATGGCGATGCCTTCATCATCACATGGGATAGAGCCATAGAAGAAGATTGGTAGAAGAGCTGGTGCTGAGGACCTAAAGACCATGCTGTAGGTGCTTTGTGATCTTTACCTCAGATCAAGTTCCAGTCTGCAGCCATGAACTAAAGATCCATTACCAGTTGGAGTGCATGAGGTGTACTGGACTATATCTTCTCACTCATCTTCCTCTGAAAAGAATCAAATTTGTGTGCTCCAAGACCACCCCATGACAGAGCCAAAGCACAGTTCGGTAGGATGCTTGGAAGAGACACTTCAAACACACAGTCCTGGTCCAAATGATAATACCCATGTGGACAAATGCACAGTGACCAGACAAAGAAGATGCATAGTATTTTTTTCTGCCCCAGAAAACTTGACAGAACAAAGTGCTACCTCTCTCCAGCCTACCCTCCTATGCTTGTTATTAAGCTGAAGGATGCTGCCACAGCTCTTCCTTCCTCAGGTCATGCTGCTGTACTTGCACCAGTCAGCTTAAAAAGGGGCAGTATGGGCCCGCTATTTTGTCATTTGCAAAACTCATAAAGTCTGTAAACTTGTATTGGACATAGTGAAACAGGACCAGTAGGTTTAGACCAATGTGAAAGAGATGCATGTGAGCCTCCAGCCCAAGAAGCAACAGTGACCCATCAATGAGAAAGACCCTCCTGAGTTGGCAGGGATCACCCCACATCAAGTCCAGCTTTTGCTTGTCAGCCCTCATTCTGCCACCCCAACACCCCACGTAACACGTGCATCGGTTCAGCGCTCTTTCCTCACTGTTTATGCTATGTTGTGAAAAGCTGTAACTGCCCTTGGTGCCATATGGTGTAGAGATGGGTGGGAGCAGCGCTGATGTGACCGCCTTTGACAAACGGAGATGAGGAATATGAGTCTTTTTGGAGATCCATGGAGATTTGGTCACTTCAGGGCAAGGCCCAAGCCAAGTTGATTTTTCCTGCAGCGGGAGGTAGAGCTATTGCAAGGTGGGGAAGACAGCAATTCCTGAAGCACCTCCCACCTAGGCAACAGAGATGTGATGTAGTAAAGTCTGCTCAGTCAAGACTTTGCATCCCCCTTTCATGTGCTTCCCATTCTCTGCATTGTAGCCTCTCTGCCCAATGACCCTGAATGAACAAACACACAGCACTCTTCCTTGCTTGCCCTTTAGCTGCCTGAGAGCATCGCATCCTCCTGCTAGCTCCAGTCCACTCACAGCAGTGCTTTTTTATCAGGTCTTCCTCCTCCTGTCCAGTTTCTCCCCAGGCAAGGCTGTTCCACTTTACTTAGATCTTATGTCTTCCAGTTTTGCCAATATTGTATGTTATTTTTATCTATGACTTTTATATAACATATATTTATCTGTCTCTTGTGTCCCAAGGCACTAAAAGAGGGCACTTGAGCTTTAAAAACTCAGCAACTGTTTTTTAAAAGCCTCCTGTTTTGTGTGTCATTCGTTCTAACACGTTGAAGACCAGTTTTCCCCTAATAGGATCTCAGGAACCTGGAGAACCTGGACAGGACAGATGAAGTGGAATTGCTTCATTTCTAATAACCCAGACATAGTGCAAAGTGCTCTGAGAGTCTTTCATTCAGCACTTATTTATTGTTCATAATTCACCTCCTTCTGTCAGAGAAGGGCATGATAGAGCTAATTTAATATTTCCATGGTCGGATTCCATTCATATTTGAGTGAAATAGCAGTAAATAAAACTGAAGCACCATTTATTAGGCTTCTGAAATCGTCACAGGTTAGGTTATCAAACACATTGTGTGCCAACAGCATGAAAATTAATTCAGAATCCTGCTCACCAGACAGCGGCCCAGAAATCACTCCAACCAGGTAACCAGCACTTTTGAGAAGCTCTGCACCCTTCCAAAAATACGGCCTGATTAAAAAGTCCAGCTGAGATAAACAAGAATTGAGTGAATACGGCAATTTATACAGAATTGTTTAATGGAGCTGAGCAAAGCCATTTGGTTGGGTTGGAGACGGAAGAAAGTGTGTTTCGTGTATGGGAAACATGGAATGGATTTGTGTCAGATTGCTCCAGGCCACAAAAGCATTTGCCAAATGAAGTAGAGTGGGGTTTTTTCCCTTTTATCTTTTTTTTCCTCACAAACACTTATCTATTTCAATCAGCATCCAACAACTGGCCACTGCCGCATCCTGGCTTTGCTGGAAGAAGTGTGAAGATGCCAAGAACCTTGGCTTGGACTGGTGTTTGCAAGTTCTGCAGCCCTGGCTTTCAGCAAGTTCACTAGGATTTATTGAGAGCCAGAAACTTGAAAGGTCTAAGTAAGGACACTTCAGAAAGGTTAGGAAAAATAAAGACTCCTTTAACTACTTCTAGATTCAAGGTAGATCTGAACTCATGCTGAGTTTCAGTAATAATAGAAGAAAGATTTCCTTCCCCTTTCTCCCAGCACATACATTGTTCTAGCTTCCTGCAAGATAAAAAAGGGAAATTATGAAAATTGCATAAAAGAAAGCTTGATCTCAAAATATTTCTAGCTGCCTTCGGCAACTTTAAGAATATTGCATAGGTTGCCGAACCACTAGATGTACATCCAACCTGACCCTTTGAAGAGCACACATCTTAAGTTCAAAGTGAGTCAGAGTTTAATAAAGTGATTTACTGAAATTGCCCATACTTTGAATTCTCAAGAGCCAAATGCCCCATTTAATTTGAATGCCACCAATGAATGGCAATATACTGAAAGCCTGGAAGATACCAGGAATTTCCAAGGCTGAGAGAGAGGACTTACATAACCCAGGACTGACTACATCAACATTTCCTACTTACTACAAAATAAAAGGAGTTTCATGCATGATAATTGAAGTAAAGAAACGGTAAGAAAGATAGAAAATACCACAAATGGTCAACTAGGTGTTTTAGCTGAACCCACGCTTTTGGGCTATGATTTATTCTATTGGATGTACCTTTCATTGGATTGTCATAGTCCATCCACAGTCAGTGCTATTTGCCAAATCAAGTCATGCAAAGATCAGGCAGGGAAGGATCACTCTCTATAATGCAGTACATCAATCAAAAGGGTTATTTTCATGGACTTGGTCTCTAATCAAGCAGCAAATCATTCTCCATTTTTGCTATCAAGGACCATTACTTTTAGGAAGTGCTTAACCTGAAAAAAAAAAAATGCATCTATTTGAAGCTACAGGGCTTCTGGTAAGATATACTGAAGACAAAGGAAATGAAATATGTGCCACACAATTTACCTTCTCTGTAGCATTTTATGAATAGCATATTTGTGGAGAGAGGTAAGTTGCTGGTGAGACAGCAGTTTTAGCTTTCTATTTGTCTAGTTTTTTGAGTTATTACAAAGGTCACTTCTGCACTTCAATTATCTTGAGTGCCACTTCTGATGGGGGAATTTTCAAATTATATCCAAGGTGCCTCAAATATTTGCTAAAGGCTTCAGGGTACATATGTGCCTTTTTAATTTAAGTGCCTAGATAAAATTACTGTTACGTCTGTGTGTTAAAGCATTTTCCCATCAAAGTCAGGGTAAAAGCTTATAAAGCCTCAATATGGTATCATCCAAACACAGCCATCCTCCTGTAGGCAAAACATCCCTACCAGGGCATGCTGTGCCACCTGAACACGCCGGCTGGGTCAGCGCTAATATGAGAGAGCCATGTACTGCATCCCCCTGGCCTGCTAACCATCCCTTGGGAAATCCCAAACAAGGGCTTGTATACATGTACAATGCAGAGAAACAGGCAGCAGTATCAAGGTTGACTTTGAGTTACCCGCAAAACAAGTTTATCACTCTTTCACAGAACACAGCATATTGCAGATCTAATAATCCGAATGGCTCCACTGTGCAGGGAGTGGGATATAGGAGCCCACGTTAACTTTCTGAAACCAGCAGTGATTGAGGCACAGGGCTTGCACCACCTGAAAAATTACTGTTCTCACCTCCTGTGAGTTTTGCTTTCACGGAGGGATTTTCTCCGTGGTCAAAACCGGCCAATATGTCCCTGTATACAAAACAGGTCAGCTTCCTGATGCCTTCTGTGGTAGGAAAACAGGATGGAGTATGGACAGAACAGACCTGACAGAGCTTCATGCTGGGACCTCTGAATTCCTGTTTTTAACTGCCAACTGTCGTTCACCATAGCTCCAGGAGGGATACCACTAAAATTCATGGGGGACTATTATTTTCTGAGCAAGGAAAAACTGAGAAAAACAGGCACTCAGTGGATGAAAGCAACATCATGCCTTTTTGTACAGATCTCTTCCTCGTCCCTTGAGATTCTTCCACATCTTTAGGGGAAATGTTTTACTAAAAAGTGTTCTTAACTGCTTTCACGAAGGAAGACATTTAGCTGCTGCTTAATGAATTCCACTAGTAACCATTCTTTGTTATACATAATGCACAGAACATACAGAATTACTTTGTAATGGCCTTTCAAAATGTGATCTAGATAATGAAACACGTTAGATGAATGTATTTTAATGCATCCTCTCTGCTGCCAGCAGCTCACTCTGCCTGCCTGTGCCTGCTAATTCCTAATAGCACGAGGAAACGCCTCTAAGTCACCATCAGCTGAGCACATACATACAGAAACACCCAGAGGAAACCAGATTTTGGATATAGCTCTGAGTAGAGACTATCAATAAAGCGTATTTTTCTTTTTTCATGCATTTGTTTCAATTAGAGCTTATCGAATCATCTTTGCAGCCCCAGAGAGGGTCCAACCAACCATCAGTTCAGCTCAGGAGGTAATTTGGGATGCTGGCTGGAATATTTGTCCTTTTTAATCATCTGCCACACACTTCTCTTTTAGGATGCTGTCACTTAGAAACTGAAGAACAAAAAGGAGTATTAAAGTGAAAGGGTGTCTGTTTGAATGTGGCAATTCCCCGCATAAAAATGAGTCCCATTAATAGGAAAGCCCAACCTATCTCCAGGCAATTTTTCAAGTCCTTGTCTGTCTGTAACCTCGGAGGAATTTAATTCCTTTATATTATTTAAATTATACACTAGAGGGAGAAATTATGAGGTAGTGGTCATTTAAAATGCTTTCTTTAAAATATATAATTAAAAGCTAGCAGCACTCCTAAAAGTAATTTCATCATGGCAGTCTAAAAATTTCTGAATTTATTGGCATTTATAAAGTGTCATTTTTTTTTGGTCAGTAAACCAAGGTTTAAACAATTGCCCTCACAGTCTCAGTCACTATTATCTGAGCACATAAAAGCAGTAAGTGAAACAGCAGCAGACCAAAACAGGCAAAGGAGTCCTAAAAGAAGATATAGAGTGGTCACACACTCCTTAGTTCAAAACCTTAGCTACCTTCAACGGCTTCCCACTTCCTAAAGTAGTTCAGTGTGTGGTTACTATCTGGTTCGGACAGTCCTGGGGGACTGAATATTTGGGCCAGACTTTTATCTCCGTTACCTGACTGGAAATCCAAAGCAGCTTGCTGATCTCAAAGGTATTATTCCAGTTTCTAGGTTAGGAGCAGTTCTGCCAAAGCAACGCACACTTTTAAAAACCCCTTTCTGAGTTCAGCAGTTGTTAAAACCAGCTAGCTGAAAATCAACGGTGTTGTTAAGAATTGAGACAAAAAAAGTGGGACCACAATTGATAATGTTCATTCCTAGTAACTACATATTTGCTGCAACACCACATTGTTTTGTTCTTTTTTTGCCCCCTGAAGGAAGTGCCTATTTCTCTTATTCTACAATCCTACAATCCTGTGCAAAACGCCTCTGAAATCCAGGGCAGGTTCAGCAATGTATTAACTATACACCATTATAAAACTAGAATGTCATTAATGCCAACATTTAAAAATGTCTTTCTTCTCAAAACAGCAGGGGAAATGTGTCCTGAAATGGTATAAAACACTCGTGTAAGAATGATTTTGAAAGGAAGAAAACCCACCGCAATCAAGGAGCTAATGGCTTTCGACTTGCCTGCATTTATGTGCATAAAAACCATGTTCTTCTTTGAACATGAGGCTGTGGAGAATTTCCAGCAAGGACACATACCATTTTAGGGTCAAATAGGTAGTTTAATTTTACTTGGGGCAGTCTTAAGCCAAAGGCCATGTTCAGAAGTGGATACAGAACGAAAGGAGCCAGACAGTTAAAACTCTCCGGAGGAGAAGACGCATTTGAGAAGCAGAAGACCCAAGTTCACATCTCTTCTGTCTCTGGATAGCCGTGAGCTCACAGAGGGTGGATGCTATTTATTTATTTGCTTATTTATTGGAAGAGTTTCACTTTCCATAAAACACACACTCACTGGAGCAGGAATCCATGTTGCTCCCTTCCCAGCTCTACCACAGGCAGCACGAAGACAGGTTTTCTGCTCTGATGAGTATATTTAGCACTTCATAACAAAACACTTTCAGGACTAATGGCTGAGAGCAACCATGGAAGTGCTCAGGGCATAGTCTTGCAAGAGCTGCAGTGCTGACCATTTGCCTTGAATTGAGCAGGAGAAGGACATAGACCTCCTCCCCTTTCTGCTGTCATGGGCTCCTCTGCTGGGATGGAAAAAGGTGCTTGAGTACTTCTGAGTTGTTTTCTTCCGTTTTTGCCCTGGCTTTGTAAGGATTACATGATGCCACAGCATGCCTGCCTCTCCAGCTGCCTTAGGGACTTTTAGCCTGCTGGGCACTTCCAGCCAAACCTGAGGCAGCGGAGAGTTCAAAGGTAACACGATGGTCATGTGGAAGAGGTGGTGGTGAATTCACATGAGCAAGGGAAGCCAGAGAAGGGAAGGAAAAGAGAGCAACAGTCTTTTGAGTTCTTGGACAGAAGAAAAGCTTCAGTTGAACCATGTGTTATTGTTACTAAACAACAGAGCATCATCATGGGAGAAAAACTGGCCGACAAGTGGATTCTCTGGTGCCTCCTAAGAGATGAACACGCATTGCAGCTGCAGAAAAAACCAGTTAAAACTAAGTCAAGAGACAGGCATCCATTGGAAAGCAGGCACCATTAGTCTGGCTGCTCATGTAGCTATTTCCTTATCTGAGAGAGGATGTTTCTCCACAAAATGCTGTGGGAAAAATTAATCCAACATGTGAAAGAAGATGGCAGCACCTAGATTTAGTAGGAAAGCACAACCCAAGAAGCAAATACAATGAGTAGAAGACAAGAAGATTAGTCTGTCTTTTCCACAATTAAGACTGAAATGAGGGAATAGTGGAAAGATTTTACTTCACGAAGCTGAAAATTGAACTCATCTAGTTCACTATGTCAGTAAAAATAAATATAAGGCCTCTGCACCTCCCTTTTCAATGTAAAAACGTATTTTCTCTGATCTGAAGGATTCTAAACACCATCTGATTTCTCAGACAAACACTGTTTAAAGCTTAATTTAATTTCTCAGTGTTTAAGTTTCAGGTTTTTATCTGCCAGTGCTCTATAATACAGTGCTAAAGGCCTCTTCAGTAATTTTTAAAAATAAAAATAAAGCTTCTTCTGTTCTGCTTCTAATAATGATGCACACGCAATTTATTTGTATATTGTAGGAGCTATGTGAAGTGAACTGGATTTTAGCTGCTCACTTTAAAGAAGTTAGCACGTTGTTTTATGTTTAAAACACATTTTTTTACCCTAGGGTAGCCTATACTCCAGCAGCTCATTTTTTCTAACCTTTCTCTATTCTAAGGTTCACAAACGTACCATGCTTGTATTTATTTTTGTTAATGAAGTTGACTCCAGCTCTTTGTTTTCAAACATCTTAGCAGAAGCAAAGACCTTTAAAAATTTGCAAAGAATACTATCTTATCCTTTCAGAATAAAAATATGTGAAGCATTCTCTGTATAAGCATGCATGCAAGTAGGTATTTTAGGAAGGTAAAACCTACCCCCAAAATAAATGGGGGAGCTGACTTGAAGTATTAGATAGAGAAATTACCACAACTGTGAGAAACATGGGAGATCTGTCTCCAGAAATTAATCACAACTGCATTAAAGTCTGAAAGCATCAACACATGTTATGAGGGAGCCCAAATACCCACAGCAATATTTCCTGTGTAGGTAATACCACATTCTTTGATAACTCCCATGCAACCATAAACAAGCCTCTTTAGTTTCCCCAGCTTTGTTCTCTAACAGAGCAGCAAAAGCTCACAATAAAGCAATGCTGTTTTCCCCGGAGCACACCGTACGTCTAACACTCTCCACTCCTTCAGCTCCCTAGCATTTCTAATTTATAAATTACGGAGGTTGAGCCTGAGAAACTCAGCTGTATGGCGTTGAGGGAAATTTCCCTTCCTCTTGGCAAAACATAACTTGCGCATATACATGCACGTAGCTGAAGCTGAACTCCTCATACTTCAGGAATTTGGAATCAGCGGGACTAAGCTGCACTTGGGGCTGCGACAGAGAAGACCATGCATAAGCCCGTGACTAGCTGAGGCTTTGGTTTGGTTTTCACATTACTAAATTTAAAAAAGCTGTTTTGTTTTGGTTTGCAGTCTTTTTAAAAAAAAGTCCAAATGGTAAAAACATTTTGGGAGGAAAAAACCTGAAAGCAAGCTGAAAAAATGCCCGTTTTTCTTCCCAGCACTACAAATTGCAGCTGATCAAGCTGGAATGACTGTGAGGGAAGGTCCCACATTCCTCTCACAGTTATGAATGGGTAAGTCTCAAGTACTGCCTGGGGCTCTACTTGGATGGAGCACCAAAAGGGTAAATGTTTATTTAAGCCTATGTCAAACTCTTTGAATTTTTTCAGTATACAAAGCTGAGCTAGAATGTCATGAGTAAGTGAATACTGGGACATGATGGTATTTCCTCCTCTGCTGAAAAGGCATTTTATTTTAGAAATACAGTTTTGGTTCTGATTAAACCTGGGCACAAATTCAGCCCAATGTTTTATTTATGAATGTGGATGTTTCCACTCCCTGAAGTTAATTCCTGGACCTTTAAAAAATACAATCCCCCCCAAAACCAGGACTGCCACCAATGCTAGCAGCTGCAAGGGTGGGAAAACCTGCTTTTGAGTGGGCTGTTTGCTCTGCCTGGCAGGAACTGAAAGCTGAAGAAGCTCTCAAGGAAAACTCACTGACCAAGTGAGACACCCGTGATGGCAAGGTGATGTCTGAGGGGCAGAAGGACCACCAGAAAAGCACCGCCTTGAAGCAGCCAAATCTAGAGGCTGGAGAGGAGCCAGCGAGTACACAGGAGCTGCTGCTTCTCCCCACTGTCTCTGCCCACTAATCCACTAATGATTAGGGATCTTTACTCTACAAAAGCGCTCTAATTAAGTGGGTGCCTTGTCTCCTTCTATGTGCCAATACACCCATACCGCACCAGGTTTCTCATCCTCCATACCCTGCTCAAATGTTTTCCATTCCCAAGAAAAAATCCTTTGAAGCCAAGACAAGACTGACACCCAAACCTCCTTCCACTTTCACTTTGATTGCCTGAATGACAGTTTTTCAGTAATTAGGATGTCATAAATACTTTTTTCCAAACTTTAGTGCCTACAGAGAAAAATTACTTAATGTTATAGAACTCTTTCTTCATAAATTAAGCTAATGTCAACTCCGGAGTTCTCTTACAAAGAGAGAAAAAAAAGCCTGTCTTTCATAAAGTAGTATCTTTCATCAAAACTACAAACCTGATTAACCATTTCCCAACCAAATAGACAAAAGTTTTTCCCAGTTTATACTCCACCAATTAGGGATTCATGCAGGAGCACCTGAGTAATGCCCATGTCAGATAAAACATTTCAAAATCCTATCACGACCGTACCTGTAACAAGCGTGTACACACTGCACACCTAAGCAGCTTCAGGAAGGAGTTCACCTTCACCTATATCTAAGGGCCCAGATGAACAAATGAAGGATCAAACCTCCTTCCCAGAAAGAAAAAAAACCCCATAAACTTTGTAGAAAAGTTGTTCAGACAAATACTCCAATTTCCATTCAAATAGTTTATTTATTTGTAAGTTTGTGTCAGGTGACAAACTGGCAGCTTCAGGCACAGACACTAGCTCTGAAAGGGCTAAGCAGGCAGCAGTGCGATAGGGTTAGCCACCGCCCTTGTACCTGGCCGCAGTGCACTTCCAGTGCAGTGAACCCCACCACATCACCACGTTTTGCTAACACTATATTAGTGCTCTTGGCTGTATGTTCTTTAGAGTAGAGTTTTCTCTAATTTGCACATGAAGTACCTGCTGCCTGGCTCTGACAAAGGTAAGGAAAAAGGATGCATAATAAATCATGCTCTGAGGTCATCTGAAAGGTGTCAGATGAAGCACAAATCCATCCACGTGTATCAATATGACTGTAGTGAGTGACACCTAGGTTTGCTGATGGAGTGAAAGTAATCAGCAAGGACATTTGGTTTTTACGGCTCACTGATTACAGACCGAGAAATTTATGAACTGCCCAATGCCAAAAGCAAATGACTACGAAGCTGCTCAAATGCAAAACTCCCTGAGAAAAACAGACTTTGCACCGACAGAAGTTGCACAGGCAGACGCCAGACCTACAAACCCACAAGGAACAGGCAACACCAGGACTCACCTTTCTGACTAGTCGGGTGCAGATGAGGTGACCTAATGTCTCACTGTTGTGGCCAAGCACAGTCCCCTTCCTCCTCCTCTGCTTTATGTCTTCTTTAACCCTAACTCCCTCTCTACCCACCTTAGTACTGAACTAAATCAAGCTCCCAAACCATGGAAAACTATTGTCTTTGCTTTGGGTGAGTTTTATGGACAAGTGCACTGGTTCAGCTGTGTCATGCAACTGCAACCCAAAAGTGGGGGTTTTGGCAAACAGCCCAGCTGCAGTACTGTGGCGTTCTTGGTGAGAGCCTGTCACGTCAATGGTGCTGCAAAGCCCTGTGCCCTGCCTAGGAGCAGGTTGAGATAGCTCCTGAACACCAGGAGATCTTGAACAGCAAGTGTTCAGAGGTTATTTAGAAGAAAAGTGATGCCCAGAAGGAGGAACACCAAGTCTGGTGTCTTGCTCCCATTGGAAAAGCTGCCAGCCTGGACAACATGACCAAGCAGACAGCTATATGACAGAGGGCAAGCAATCAGCACTCAGTGTGAGAAAGACCAAGTCCAGGAGAGGCAAATAAAGGTCTGCCAGTCAACTAAAATACCAAATAAAATCCCAGAGTCCTGTTTAACCCGCCCCCCCAGAGGGTGACTAGAAGCAGATGAGCACAAAAAAGGGTAAGAATGAGACAAAATGCGCATCTGGTCGCTTTCTACTCATCCTTCCCTTTGGGTTCCTTTTGTTTATCATGTAGGACAGGGGCTGATTGTCTCCGCTCTCCGAAGCCCTCACAAGCTATTTGTGATTCAGCTTTAAGCAGGACTGGTAGTGCTGAGCTACCAGTGTACTGGCAGTGATGCCAATGAAATACTTCAGCAGAAATTAAAACTGGGAGGGGAGGGGGCGGGAGGGGAGGGAGGGAAGAAGAGACAGTGGGTGTTTGAAAGAACTTCTTAATCTACGAAGACAAGAGGAGAGCAATGAGCCATCTGTGTTGGCTCAGAATGCACTCACAGGGCATGGCCTCTCAATGATATTAAATGGATGCAATATTTTTAGTTTACACATTTCCACTTTTTGTGACGGTTCAGAAAATCCCCTGCAGCCTTAGGAAAGTTATTGCAATGCAATTCAGTGGTAATCCAGTGAGCTTTCCACAAGCCACTATGACATCAACATAAACAATAACATCACCATTTGCCAGTCAGAATAATTTTCTTTATGTCCTTGGTAAGCCCTCAGCAAGTTCATCAATGAATTCAGACACAGTTTGGAGGCAAAAATGCCATATCCCAAGCTTTGTACGCACAAGTACCTCTCACTTTTACAGTGCCACCATCTGTTTTTCCATGTATCTGCATTACAACTTCCAGAAGCCCACTAAAACAATAATTCAATAAACTTAAGTTCCTCATAGCTTTGGACCACCTGCTTCTTCATCCCAAAGGCTTCCCTCCCCTCCTTCAATAATTTTGTCCCTAGCTAAGGATCAGATGAAAAAAAAATTCCTCCTCAGTAAGGACCATGCATCTTCCAACACATACAGGTTCATGGGTGCAGTTAAAAACAGAAAAGAAAAAAAAAAAAATCTTGGACAAACGGCGATTAAATTACATGTTTTCACAACTACACATAAGTTTAATGCGACACGTGATGCTTCCAGGAACGCACTCACAGGCTCAAAACAGTGTTACAGTGGATTCCCAGGGAATTTATCAACAAAGATTTTTTTCTCTCGTTCATTCCTTTAGCAACAATCTATCTTAAAGGATAGCATAAGAATGTGTAGACCCCATGGCGTCTAGAGAGAAACCAGATCTTTGTTTGTATACTTCCTAATATAATTTAGATCCCTGGAGATAAATATCTTATGGATTATCCCTTATGCCCAAGTTCACTGCACTTTCCCACAGTGAAAATGTTCTGTCAGTCAGTGTAGGTTCTGCTTCCTCTTTGTCGTATGCCAGTTTTCTTCCACAGTGCCAAATCCAGAACTAACAAGTTACAGCAAGCAGAACAGATGGGCACACAACTGTCCTGAGCTATGGAGATGCTGTAAAATATTTTTAACAATAAAAAAAAAAAATATGAATGGTTTATAAGGAGGTTTTCTGGGCCTGCTCATGAGAAAGGTGAAGCAGTCACCACGGCGTCTTCCAGCTGTACAACCGATGCCTGCAGTTAAGATGGTACCTTCAGGAGCAGCTCAGTTTAACTTCTATTTAAACGTAACAGAAGAGCTGGTTATCAGTGCCCTGCTGAGCCCCCAGAAGTGCTGCACATAAAAATACTTGCAGGATCATGGGACGCCCTCTGCGTACATCAGCCAAGGAGCCTCACCACCAGCAGTGCAGCACCCAGCACTGCCATGGCCCAGTCCAGCCTTCCTGGTTATAGAGGGGCTTGGGCTTCTCTGAGTTCCATCCTAAATCCCCGTAACACCTTGGCTGAAAGGATAGAGACCCCAAAAAGATTCGGGTAGCCAAAGCCTTGCTCAACCACAAGACAGTTTTGCTCCAGCAAACACCAGCCTGAAAGTAGTTGATGCAAATGTTGGTTCTGTGCCTGTACTAGTACAGTTTTTAAAGTTTGAATGTTGTGTGCATGAATAGGTATGAAATGCTTTTTTGTTTCCAGCACTTGTTTTTCAATGTCTCCTGAAGCCACAGCAGTTTCCCCACATATAAATTGTATAAATTTCAGATTTATATTCAAAGAACCAGAAAATAAGTATCATTTGCTTCCAACACACAAATAAAACAGTTGGGAAGAGGAAAAAAAGGAGAAATAAAAACCATGTAAAGTACATTACTGAACACAAAAAACAAGCAAGCAATGGTATAAATGAGGTGATAACAAGAAAAGATCTCACTACTCTTTGGGAGGTAAGATTTTCTGTGTACCACACAAAGATATTGATATAGAGTACTGTCTGTGTAAATCATAACAGAGAAAATGGTGCTTCTGGATACTCAGCGCATTAAGGATTAGATACGACCTGGTAAAATTTGAAAGCTTCTCTAAATGCATTCTGTTAAATTTCTCATCAGTCTTGCACAGAGGTAATTAAAACTGGTGAGAATTCTTATATATGCTTATTGGCTTCCGGCTTCCCAATACTTTTTTGCTTTATATTGCTAGGCCATTTCTTTTTCTTATGCCAGAGATGTATCAACTCCTTTAAAAAAGGAAGGATAAAAAAAGCAATACAGGCCCCCGGACAGGTTGTTTAACACATGTTTTACTTAATTGACTGGAAAAACCTCGTATTTCTCGTCTTAGACAATAGAACTTCTCTAATGCCTCCACTGTTTGTTATAAAGTGAAACAGAAGAAGGGATAGGTGCTATTACAGACCGTGCTACCTTTGGGGGCAGTGCTGGATGCAGAAGCTCACTCCACCAACCCACAACCACCACTCCCCCTTGCACCACCATTTGCTGCCCTTTCAGGTTGTGTGGTGCCGCCAGGCTGCACCCATCACCCGAGTGACCCGACTTGAAAACAACTGTCTCAAAATATACCATAAAAATAGCAGTTGCAGAGGATGCAGCAATTGCTTTGCACAGCAGCTCCCTGCTGGGGATGGCCCCCTGACCAGGGCAGGGGACCAGGACCTGGAGGCTGGGTCTGACTGGGCAGACCCTCTGCACCTGGGCAATTTCATGCCTGCTGAAGAACCATCTAAAGCCTGCGCTGCTGCCAAAAGAGATGGTTCCTGTTTTCCACACACCCCCTCTGCTTCCTTTCTTCCAGCCCTGCCTCTTTGGTACACACAAACACAATCCGCCCAATCAGGGATTTAGCTGGACTAAAAATTTAATTTTCGGTTTTGTTTAGTTACACTGGTTTTCAACCAGATTACCATGACAGGGAGGTATTTTATGAGTACCAGTACCTCACAGGGATGTGATAACCCAGTTACCCGTTGCTTACACTTATTCTAAGTAGCATGAGCAAATAAACGCAAGGCATTATTCACTACTGCAAACGTGAAACTACTTCCAGTAGCCACATCAGCATAGAAAAAGTGTTTCCATCTGCAAATGTGTTAGCTAACTTGTTTTAACTAATATGATTTTAACCCTGGCTTAACCTAAGTGTGGACCAGACACCAGCTTCCCCAGCAGTCTTGCCACAAACACCACACGTTTTTAAATAAAGCTTGCCCTCACTGTGTCCTATGTTCCTAGAGTTTTCCTGATTTTCACATGCAAATTTAACTGATGGATTAAGCATACAAACCCAGGGTTTGTGTTAGGAGGAAGTAAACAGGATTCGCTGGCGTGCAGGCATCCTCAGACCCAGTTTTGCCAGGGGGCTCAGGCTGCAGGGCATGGCTGCTGCGGGCGGCAGGAAAGCACACCCTGCAAGGCCTCAGCAGAGGCAAAATGCAACACATTTAGGTCAAACGCCATCTTCCACATGGTGTAGAAATCTAATATGGACCAATCCTACATGTCCACAGACAGGTCTCTAGTGGGAGGACCCTGAACACTTTGTCGATCCTACTGCACATGTCTCACAGGGAAGAGAGGCATAAGTATACGGGGACCACGACAGAAATATTCAAAACTCTGGAACTAGACATGGGAAACTGGGGAAAAAGAGTGCCTGTTCCTCAGTCTGTTGGTGTGTCCTGTCTTCCTGTTTTGTCCCTCTCACACAGCATCACTTGTAGAGGGGACACAGCAGGAGCCAAATTACTGGGAGTTGTGTTCATATCCCCCGTGCTGAGTGTGGCCTCCTAAATTTCTGCAGGAGCTCAAGCTGCCAAAGCGCTCCAACAGAGCCCTCACTTTGAGGCAGATCTCACCACAACCCCTCTTGCAAAATTCTCTTTTCTCCCAAGAGAATGAATGACCTCATTGCAAAATGTCAGCTGATAAGCAGAGGCAAGATTTTGTCCCAGTTTTGACATACATTATATTCTAGGCAAGGCAAAAATTGGTCAGTTTTTCCTTTATTGTGTCACCCACCCCTCAGAAGCTACTTCATCAGCTGATGGACTTCCTCCAGCTCTCTAGGGCATCCTAACAACTCCACCTGCAGTTGGGTACAATTCACCTTTGATTTTGAGAGCCAAGGTTTGAGCACTGGAGCTAAGGCTTGGACTCCTTCGGTGTCCTGGCCCCTCTGAGTGCCACCTCAAGCCTTCTTGTCAAGCTGAGAGCTGAGAATTGGTTCTCTGGGGTCAGTTAGTGAGGTGTCCCCAAAGCTAAGGAAGCAGGGCACACTTGCCACAAGGCTGGGACTTCAAGTTGCTGCAGTTTTTACGCTATTGCAGCAGGCAGCATCTCTCTGGTGCTGTGAAAAAAAGGCAAGAAAGGCTAAAAATCAGGGATCTGCACAGGGAACTTGCATTGGGCAATATATCTCTATGCTGGAGACCTCAGCCCTATCTCCCCAGTGTCAGCAGGAAATCCACACCTAATTTCAGCAGAAGCGAGACCCGTTTGTTGCCTCGGGCAGGCAGCAGACACAAAGGTCTGACACCAAAGAGTAAGGAGACATGCCTTTTAATCTCCAGAATTTAAACGGGTTTGTCTTCTTTGCAACAGACAGATGTTGCCTGACAAATCTAGTAATGAAACTTTCATAAATTCTAACATGTTCTTCTGTAAAGCACAGCTTTGAGCGGCTGCAGAGAAAGGCTAAATGAGCTCCAGTCCCCATTCACACCATATGAAAACATCCTCTGACTGTGAATAAAACATGTCTTTATTACCCTCCTCCTCCATTAAAATGAAAACCTATGACCTGCTACCCCAGCTGATGATAGCTTTACATTTCTGGGGGAAAAAGAAAAAGAGAAAGCAAGTCACCAAAATGAAACCTTGAAGACTACCAGCTGCATGTGCTTTAATTCCAATTACGAGGAGAGCATTTGTTCGCCTGTCTCGCAGAGACGTGATACGGATCCCAAAGACTGTTTAATATATCTATTAACAGTTTATTTTAGCCACCTTCACATAAGACTCAATTTGCACTCAACAGCAAGGTGTGAGACGGGACAGACTGTCGTTTCCATCCAGATTTGAAATGTCTCATCACTCTATAGAAGGACAGAGAAGCATGCCAGGTCTGGAAGGTTTTGCTCCATGGATCTGCTTTTCATGCCCTGCCATCCCTCCCCCTAACCCAGAGCCTATCCACCAGCGGCGAGGAGTTACTTCTGTGCCCTGCTTTTATCTCACTCCAATTACGGGATGAGTGAAATCTGACTGCATTTTGATGCCACCTGTTACAAAGCCCAAGAACAATATGCATTGAGAATCGCAGCTGTTTCCTATATCGTGCTCATTTTTAATATTGTGAAGCCAGAATTCCCAAAGTATTAAAAGAGCCTGAATTTTAAACAAAAAAACAAAGCCATGGCTGCAATGCAATTTAACAGAAACCGCAGAAGCACATGCTTCGCACTAAGATTTACTCCTCACTACACAGAAATGATCTGGTGGACACATACAAAGGGACCCATTCAAACAGTCGTCAAAATCAAGCAGGATTACGCTCATGAAGAACATGTTGGATTTGGCACAGATCCCCTTCTTGTGTAATCACTTTAGCAAAGAGAAAAGGCACTCCGATTACTTCAGTCCTGCCTTGGACTTTCTGTATATTCTCTTTCTTTAATTGCATTAGGTGTTAAATCTGCCCTCCAACCATAACCTAAAATTTCCACATAATTAAATACTTCACCTATGCTATGAATAAATAATCTTTCCTCTTTTTGCATGTGAGTACATATGTAGAAACAAAACCAGCATGTATTATGTTAACAGTGCCCCTTCTCCATCCACCTGAAAATACTCTTTGCCGTTTATAAATTTTGGATGTAAGTTCTCCCAATCATTTTCTGAAAACACTTCAGAAAAAAGTTGATGCCTATCAGGAAAAAGAAATGTGAGAAGGATCCTCAATGAAAAAACAACAGCAGCAAGTGCATCCCGTGTCACTCACTATCCCTTAGAGTCCCTTTCACATTTGCTGTGACATTGAACACAGCGCTGTCCCTCTGAACTGGAGCCCAGAGATCGTTTCAAAGGTTAGGTCATCCCATTTAGCTCCCCCACAAAGGCTACAACATAAAACCATACCCTGATTATTTATAGCCTAAATCGAGACACTGTCCAGAAAGACCAAAGCATCCCGAGCCTGCTTCAACCGGCCTTATCAATAGCTTGTTGTCTTTCCTTATGCCAGGCCTATCTTCACAGCAATAATCATGCAAATCGACAGCAAGTCATGCATATGCATTTGTAATTTATGTGCTCAGGGTTAACCCATCACCTTTGCTGAAACCGTGGAGGAAGAATCCTAGGAAAGCAGAACCAAATCCAAGGACATCCATAGTGAAACACTGCAGAAAATGCTGTAAAGCAATACTTTGTTAAGCAGATTTTTAAGATACTCAGTTATCAGTAAATGGATTAAGTTTTATGTCATGCGTCCCATCATTTAAATTATTTATATCACCCATTGTTGTAATTTAAGTCTTTTTTACATGGAGTTAAGATATCTTGCTCTACATTTCAACAGCAATTCTGTATTTTTATGAAGAAAGATACACATTTGTCATTTTTATTAGTATCTGCCACGGACTCTATTCTAATTTGAGAATATCTAAGAGAGAAGAATCTGGTGTTGTTAAAGGGCTGGCTGGACAACATGATACAGTGCTTAAGCAGGGCATAGTTTTTAACTGTAAGCCATTTGTTGGAATAAAACGAAGACTCATCATCACATATTTCATGAATTTGTATCAAATTTGCTGAATTGTTAGCTTCCGACAAAAGAAATCAGTGAAAAAAGGAAAGGCTTCATTTTGACATTTTGAAAATGAAAAGTTTTAATTTCCTCATTTGAAGTTACTTCCATATACAATTTCCCCTTCTTTCTAGAATATCTGAATTGATTTGAAACCAAAATAAAACCTTTCACTTCATGTCAAACAAAATGTTTCACTCAAAACCAAAGCGTTTTGGAGGCTGTGGGGTGTGGTGGTTCTTAGTCCTCAATTCACAGAAAATTTCTTCTAATTCACTGCCAGTCAGACATGAAACCATCCTTTTTTTTTTTTTTTTTTTCTCAGAGACACTGGGAAACAGAAAGGTCTGTTGTTCTCCATCCTGTGCTCAGTGGGTATTTTTCATATCCAGCATCTGATATTCTGTGAAATGGTTTTAATACAAGGAAGGTCTACTCAGAACTTTAAATACTTTTTACTGGTAAGTGAAAAAAAAACCCAAAACCCAGTGTAATAGGAACAGAAATACCCAGAAGTTGGTTAATTATGTTTTCTTCCAATTTATAACAGATTCCTTAGAAATTCCTACTCTAAAGTCTAGGAACTCAGCCTTTAGGTGTTCAAGAGTGACAATGGGATTCACCCTACTTACACAGTTATAGCAGTGGTGGCATCATCACACACAGTGACCTTTCAGCATCATTCAGACTCCAAAGACCAGATGCACCGCCCCTGAAAAGCAGGTGTCTGGCTTTTATGGAAACATAGGGGCTGCCTCTCTAGGCAATGGAGAGAAACAGGCAGTTCAACAAGGTAATTAATCTTACTCTGAGAGAGGCATCTCAAACAAGGGGGAGAATGGACCTCTGGAGGTTCTACCACTAGTGAGTGACTGTGGGGAGAATTTGCCCCTCATATCTCAGGGTAGATGTCCAGTTTTAAAATGAGTCTGACCCTGGTGGCCAGCACAGACCCAAACCTCTCATAGCTCTTAACTGGGAAACACTGGCTATGCCTGCAGTGTACTCTGCCAGCTCTGTGCACCATCCCCAAGTCCTCACAGAGAGGTAGCTCCCATTTCATGGTCAAGTGAGCATCACCATGGAAATGCTAATCTCTTGCAGCTCCTGTCCCTGGCTCCCTCACGAACACCAGAAGCACTCAGACAAGGAAAACTGCAGTTATCTGTGTGTATCTGAGTCCAAATACCTCGCACCCAGTCACGGTTCCCTCTTAAAGCTCAGTACAAGGAGCAGTTATCAAGGTGTCTGTGCTTCACCTCCAGTTTCCACCCCAGGAACAGGTGTTCGCACAGCTATTGCTCATTTTATTTAGCCACTTTTCACAGAGCATTTAAAAGCCATGCAATGAACTCTGCAAGTCATTAAATGACACTTTACCTGACCCGCACCCTTCGCGTCTGCTGACCAGTCATCTTTCCTCCTCTCCAAAAACCTGAGCAAGAAATCTCAACAAACATCCTCACCACTGCTGCTTTCACAGGGAAGCAGAGCAGAAGGAACAAGAGAGATGGCACTTGTGCTTGCCTGCTGGCACACATTCTCCTGAGGGTGCTGGCCAACGCTGCTGCCTGCACGGGCGAGCCTGCCTGCCTGCACACACCAAAATATCCTGCACCCACCTGGCAGCCCTCACGGATACCCCTGTGTCCATGCCACGGCAGCCCACCTCAGTGTCTGCCAACAGTTAGCATCTCTTCCAGTCCTTCCTCAAGTCAGGGAGAAGAAACACCATGAGGCCATCCAGAACCAGGCAAGAAGGTGCCATATTCTCAGATGTCGGCATTTTCTCCGTTGTCACCCCAAGGCCAGCTTTGTTAATCAGTGGTGATTATTACTGTTCGTTTTTTTTTCCCCCTGCTGGTTTATCTTTAGAGGTTCCTGTGATTTAAACCTTGGGGCAAGGCAGAAGAGTATCAGCCAGCTCAACTGCAGTACAGTACTTTTTTACTGAGAGTGCATCTGGGCACATTTCCTTTTACTAAAAGAAAAATAGAGAAAATGGTTTTTCTAGAGCCAAAGACAAGTAAAAAATCTGTTCTGTTTAAAAAAAAAGTCTTCCTAATAAATCACTTACAGAAATTTTAGTTTGTGGATAACTGAAATAAAAAGACCACTACCACACAATAAGATATATTTTACTGTTTTTGTCTTATTTTCAGTACTATTACTGTGGATTATTTGTGTCTAATTGTTATTTCTTCTTCTGTGTTACTACTTTAACACAGAGCATACTCAGAATTCTGCATAGTATTGCATCAGATCCACTGCTCTGCAAGAAAGTGGTGTTGTCACCCAGCCACTACAACGACTTCTCTGTATCATCAAGCAAGAAAAATAACTGAAATGCAGGCATAGGGGAAACCTCATCTAAGTGCTATCTTCTACTAGCAAACACATAGCTTGTGTCACATAAATGTGGCATATTCTAAAGGCTTTTTATGACATTCCATCTACATTTAGCCCATATTCAGGACTAAACTATAGCAGTTGTTCTATCACCCAGTGACCCTTGCCCAGAAGAGGAGGCAGATTGGGAAAAAGAGATGAGAACCACAGATTGAAGTGAAAACAGATTTAATGAAATACCCAAACTAATATCAATGCCAACACAAAGTCTACAAAGCTGTACTCGGCCCAGTGAATCTACAGCAGTCACAATAAAGCGGAAAGCAGTCCTCAGGAGCAGAACAGTAAGCAAGCCCCTCCAGAGGAAAAGTAAGATCAGAGAAAGCCATCCCCCCACACCCCCCCCCCAAAAACTTTCTCTGTTACACTGATGATTATGGTACGGGATAAACCTGTAGCCAGCTCGGGTTCAGCTGCCCTGGCTTTTGCGTCTCCCAGCTTAAGCTGCTGGCTGACACGAAACTGCTAACAGCCTGTCCACCACGGCTGGCCTGTGATTCTATCCCTGTGAAATCAGGGCATGTTCAAATTTCCCTTTAGGGAAGTACCCAGGCTTTTGTTTTATTAGACAGATGTATGATTTTCTGAGAAAATTCAAATCACTCTATATTGTGCACTTTACATACATTATGGGTAGCGTGTCAAAGACAATGATCTGCAAAAATCAGAATGATATCTTCCAGGACTAATTGGCAGGCAGCAGAATCCTGATGATTTTTAGTGAAGCTATTCTCCTTGCTCATGAGTCTAAGTACGAATCCGATCTAAAATGTTAGTTCCTAATTTAGTCTGAACCCCTCTTCTATCTCTGCCGATGACGATATGGGTGATTTAGCAGTTTTAAAATACACTTGCCAGATAATTAATGCCCTGGCAGAGTGTTAGTGCCCTTCTCAAGCTCGGTTAATTTTCCACATGTTCGTATTCCAGCCATAAAACCACCTTTTAGTGGAGTTCACAATATAATACGAAAGAAAGAAAAAACACCCCCAAAAAATTTATAATTCGTGTCTAACTGTAATTGCATGAGCATGAAATTAGCAGGAGCACAAGCGGAGTCGTTCTGACTTGTCAATCGTCATGTAGTGCTTGTCATATTTCAGCTCACAGATAATAGCTCTACGTCCGTTTTCTCCGCCGTACATTGGCACTGGTGGATAGTGCGAAGGAATGGCACGTGCCTGTCCACATCTCCTAAGCGTCACCCACAGCTGCTTAGACTGACCTTTCACAACTGCCCTCATTACTATCACCGCGTGAAGCACAATTGAGAGAGCTCCACATGAAACTCTATCAATTTCTGAGACCTTGAGACTCGTCAAGACAATACCCACTTTGAAGGGAATCAAAATGCTTTGAAAATACATAAAGAGAAATTGCATATGGAGGGGAATTACTGAAATAACATGTCAATACGTGAAATACTCTTTGAGCCCACCCATTTGTACAATTAGTTGCTCATTCACTGGCAGGATACAGTCAATTGTGGAGACATAAAAGGTGGTAATTCTTTTGATAATTACTTGTAAATGGCATTACAATTGAATCTTGCTCAGAAAATCCTTCTGTTTATTGGCGGAAAATGGATTTATATGAGAAATGACTACAACAAGAAGAACGCAATATAACAAAAAAGGAAGCCAAGTTAAGGGAAAAAACCCCAACAATTCAAACTAGATGTATTTATAATGTGGGTTTTTAAGTTAATGAGAGCTACCTGAAGTAACCACTTTACTTCGAATGTAATAAACCATAGTTATAACAAAGACTCATATAAACTAATTTCTAGAAGCTGTCACTGAATGGCAGAGCTTCTGAGCATGATGTAATTGTACCGTAATGCTGCCAAACCAGAACGCAATTTACAAAAATCTAATTGCAAGGCTTTAAAACAGAGCTTACTGTGATGGTGTCTTGACTCAAGAGTTCAAGAGTGAACCTGAGTTCAAAAGGGTGGGGTTAGCAACAGGGCAAGCCCCTAGAGGCAGACACACAATATATGATGCCCTTCTGAAATAAAGGCCCTGCTGGGACCAGACAGGTTCAGAAGAGAAAGCCACAAAGTCTTGGTGGCTGCAAAGCCGTATCAGAGAGGAGGAGGAGCTGGGGTGCCAATGCTGGCCCTGCATGGTTTACTGCAGGCTACGAAGAGACCCAGCTAATGACCAATTTTCTTCTCACAAAATAATTCTTCTAACAGGGAAGCCCCGGGAGGGACATAAACTATAAATATTCCTAGCTGTTAAATTACTTCACCTGTTAATGGGTTTTTATTTTTGTCCTGGCATTATTTAATACAAAACACAACAAACGCTGCTAAGGTTTTTGTGCCACCTTCATGACCAGGAGAGACAATTTCCTTCTGTGCCAGATCAATAGCTCTGTGGTGAAGTATTAGCAGAAAGTTGGAGGGAACTACCACTGAAAAGGGATTATTGCAAATAGTTTTCATCTCTGCTACCACTGTTTCAGCTCCCTAAGTGTTTTCAACACAAGAACATTGGTACTGAGCAGGTTTCTCGAAGGATTGTGAAACATCCTATATTCACTGATTAAATGGCTCTTCCTATGAAAATCAAACGGGAACAAAGTAAGACAAAGGGTCCTTCTGGGAACTTTTGAGAATGCCATCGCAAAGCCTTATGCCATGTTACTCTTCCCCCAAATTCTCAGTATAATCTGGTCCCTTAACCATACTAATGTGGCCATGTGTACCTCCCCCATACCCAGAGTAACGTCCATTTCCAGCTCCACTTGTATGATTCAAACAAGGTAAGGCTGTCAATGGCTGTGCTTCTCAAGTCTGGTCCTCACTCACAGCATGTCCACATCCCACTGTTCTTGCAACGCAAACGGACCTTCCAAAACATACAAACACAATAAGCATAAAAACTGAGGATGGAGTCTGTGAGTCAACCCTTTCCTGAATGTCTTGGAGTCTAGTTACTATGATCTCCTAGATCCTCTAAAATATCATATCCTAGAACCCTACCCACATATGAAGATGAGTCCTCTGCTCACTGCCTTAGTTTACATAGTTTCTTTTCATTCCTAATACCTCCTAATGAATGGGTCAGTTTAGCAAGTCATACAAATTTCTCTGTAAGTCTGCCCTAACCTAGCAGACGCATAATGTCCTCTTCTGTCATCACTGAGCTGGCAAGTACTATACCATCATTACCTGACTCATATACCTAACTTTGCATTCTTCAAAAAAAAAAAAAAAAAATCCAGAGCAGAAATGTTTATTGATGATTTCTCTTTTCTGCATCATTAACAACTTTGCCATCTCCATCAAGTAATGCCTTATATTGTTGCTAGGATATCTTTTCTTTCTAACATACTTAAATAATCTTTACTGTCCCCAGCTCTGCTAACCATTGATTTTCCCCTGATGTCTTTAGCTTCCTTCATCAATTTTCTACGCTTTGTAACTTATATTGATTATCATCTCCTACTCTTTTTTTCATTTTGCTATAATATTGCTTCTTCATTTCTAATACTACCTTCCTCATAATCCTGAAACAAGATGGGCTTTTAGCCAATAGTATCCCACTCCATAAGAGAATCTATATCTGCTCATCCAATAAAGTCCTTTTTAAAAACTTGGCTTTGCATTTTTATAGCAAAAGATTTTCTCACAGTTAATTTTACTACTAGTTTTTCTTAGCTTTGTGTACTGTCCCCTCTGAGGGACAAATCATATATATTGTTCTTTCATACCACACACCTGTACACCCACATTGAATGTAATCAGGCTGTGGTCACAGGTTTCTCACCAGCCACTGCGGTAGAACATCTTTATCCATTTTAAGAAGAATTTAGAAGGCAGTTACTTCCTGAGGAAAGATGTGCTCATCCATCTTTTATTCAAACTTTAACAACATCTTGGCATTGTCTTCATGAGGCAGCATGTCTCCCCCTGTGATGCCCCACATCTCTGCTATTCTTCCTTTCACCCACTACAGACAGAAATGTAAGCAGCACCTAAAAGATACTGCTCTCTGGTTTAATGTGGTGAGCAATCTGAGGACCACCACTCCCCTCTTCACTGAGGCTTTTCTGATTAATATTGATCCACATGCTTTCAAGATCCCAAAGTTTTGAGTTATCCATATTCATACAAAATGCAGCACTGGCTTTATGCAGACTGTGTAGACTCTCCCCACTCCCTTCCCATCCTTCTTTCCCAATCTGTCTTTCATAAGCAAGATAAAAATCAATAAACTTAATATTTCAGTGTTAGGAACCAACCTATTAGTTTTTAGAAATTGCATTTATACCATAATTGCATCTTTTCTTCAGGGATAATGTTGCATTCCTATGGCTTGTCTGAGCCATTAAAACAGTTTCCAAGCCCTAAGATTATCACTTTATCTGACATTCTATACCACAGTGATTCAATTTGTTTGCAAAAATTTCTAAGTTTAAACTCTTTAATGCTCCCTTTTTTGTTTTTAGTTTTATATCTCCCTTGATGCATTCGTTATCTGGTTTCCCAGAGCGAAATCTAGCTCCTTTTCCTCCCACTTTGTATGACAGGACTCTGATCTGGGTGGGAAATGACACATGATTTTTGATAAAACCTAAACTTACAGTTTCACCTCAGAAAAGCAGCCAAATACCCAAACCCTGGGTCTCCTACCATTTGAATCTTTTCACTCATTCACTTTAAATGATATCTAAGAAAACCACGCTGGCTTTTATCTACATCCTTGCCTGAAGTCTTCTACAATCTACATAATTCTACATTTGCCCAAATAATTTCCTCCATTGTGGATAACCGCTGGCAGAAACTTGCCAGCCTTACAGTTTCATTTCATGTTTTTATGCTAGGGAGACAGCTGACAGATTTCGTGCTGAATTCTCTATTCATTTGCCTAAACATAGCGTTGCTGGTGATAGTTGAATTTTAGGATGACTGAAGAAAATGCTAGCAGTGGACTGATTCCTCACTCCACAAGCTGTAACCCTTCAAGTATCTATCCAGTGGCTCTCTCCTCTGGTCTGCAAAAGGAAGCTTCTCCCATAGCTTTTTCAGTGGGTATATGAAAAATGGTTGATATTTCTAGCTAGGTTGCATGCCTTCTGGTTTCCTCCCACCATCTGATCACATTTCTTTAATTTCTAATTTTTCCTTTTTCCTTTTCACACATTTCTCCCCTTAGGATCTCAACAACATCTGGTTGTCCAAATCCATTTTTCTCAAATACTGCACGGTGGCAGGATCCAAGTTTCTAAGATCATGTATGTTCTCCTTTGCTATGACGGTTGGCTTGCATTCATGTGCTGGAAATCTCATGTCTTATCAAGAAGTCAGTCCAAAATAGCTCCAAACTGTGGTTCTGACCAAAGAGCCACTGGTCCCTGGCTGCACAAATGTACAGACGTTTTCCAAGAGGCTCACAATAGTCTCTCATGCCAGCTGCATGGAGAACAGTGAGCTCTGTCCCATAGAGAACGAAGAATAAAAGAAAGGCACAAATTCAGATGCTCATCAAAACTCCAGACAGGCCTTTCCTCCTCTTCGCCCAGAAAGAAGCCTGCAATTCCTGCCTTGCCTGGGTGAGCTCTCCTTAAGCACAACCACTCCTGCATTCCTGTCTATATTTTAGGTAGTATTGAACTATTCCAATTTTACAAACTGTATCACCCTGAGAGACTACGGCTGGTTCATTTAGAATTGCCAGAGAACAAATGACACTTCAGTTAGGTTACTGTCTGAAGATTTATCCAGATTAGCACGGATACATCACTGTAATGTATGTCCGGATTCATGTAACTTCAGCAGCCAAAAGGGAAAAAGCCACGAGGGGTCTAGGTATGGTTATGCATATGGGCTTAGAGTGATCCCCTCCTGACTTCAGAAACCTGCTTGAGGCCCCCAAATCAGAAGCACAGCCACCCTTGCCTCCATATTTAGGCAACGAAGAGTGATAGATGGATTGAGCTTCTCTTGAAAAGAGCCTGAAATCAAACCGCCTTCTGGAAAGTGCTTATTCCTTTCCCTGACAGTATGGAGGGGGCCTCTGTGACATGAGTTAGGTGGGCTGGTCCCTCACAAAGGTCAGCAGCTAGCAAATACTAGAGAAAAAACTCAGTTAATGTTCACCTCCTTTGAATTACAGTATTTTCCCAAAATAGGCTGGTCAGCTTCCTCCCGAAGAGCTATTTTAGTTGCGCATTTTTCTAACAGGCAGCTCTTGTGAGCCTGTTCGGACACAACCAGTGATTTGGTGCGTTAATAACACCTTGGTACTAAGGTAACCCAAGAATATAAAATGTTGAGGATGTGTGGTGTTCCAGTCTTACCGTGCTTTCCCTGAGGAGCTCTGCAATGAGGCCAGTTGTTAAGCGGTGTTATGACACACTCCTGGGCTTTCACTTCTTTTCACATCTTGTTGAGTTTTCCAATGTCTGAAAAGGTCATTTTGATGTGCTGAGGTCATATGTTAAAAAGTTGAAAGCAGGGGCCCTCGCTAATGGTGCTCTGAAAGCAATTGTTTGGCAGAAGTTCATCACATAAATAGCTCTATACTTTTTTAGGATCGTAAAAGGAAAAATTATACTTTGTCCTCTAAGGAGGGGATGTAAAGATGATGTCCAAGAGAAATCGTTCAGCCACGGAGAGCTGGAATGGGGACTAGAATAAGTGGGTGGGGAGAGAAAAGGCCACCAGTATCATTGAGCTGCCAGAAGAGCACTGGCAGGCGTGAGGAGGGAGAAGGGAGTCAGGGAAGTTGTAAATAACAACCAGAAGAAATAAAAATATTCCTAAATACAAGTACAGAGGCAGGCAAGTCCCTCATCTACCAAGCTCACATCAGACTTCTGTTAGATGTTCAAGTTATAGCATTTAAATTTAACACAGATTTTCATAACTTTCATTTAAAAATTTTGCTAATTGCTTTTTGGAAATGCCCATTTTGTTTTAAGGATAGTTTCTTTTAGTTTAGGTGGAACATAGTGCTCCGCTGTTTTAAGCAAGCAAAGTAACGTTAATTAACGCCAGTGAAGGAGGTCTCCCCACAGCCTGTTGTACCACTTGAGGCACTCTGCCTTAAAAACATACTAGAAGTAAACAAATGCAATCTTTTTTTTTTCTTTTACCTTTCTGATCTCTCAGAAAAAGGTTTTCTTCAAATTCCCAGGTGTTGGGAACAACATTTAAGACTGGTTGCATTGGTGGATCGCAGTAAGGGGCAGCTTTGGCCTGTACAGAAAGGAATCACGTGGATGCACCAAGTTCCCACTTCAAACCCTTTTCTCCCCAAACTGAAACCAACAGCACCTCGAGAAACAGTCCACAGCAATTTCCTCTCTGTATGCACAGAGCCAAGATGCCAGGACCAATACTTCTTGGGTCTCAGTGGGGGTGTGATAAGGTGATTTGCAGCCTCTAATCAGACCATCACGCTCGTACAACAGCGTTTGGCTCAGCTACCAGGACTCGTCCCACCAAAATGGGCTGGACTAATCAAGGGAGCAGCTTCACGGGCGGGACATAAGAGACTGGGATCCAAGTCAGAAATTACTATTTGATCATAATATTTACAGTACTTCACTAGAGAGTAGTCCTTCTTTAATACTGAAATATTAAAGATTCATGTAAAATACAATTGCACATATACTAGTGACATGCTATACAAATACTGGCCAGCAAGATATGCTTGGAACACAAAAGGAAACCATGAGGAAAGTTGCACCAAAATTCACAGGAAAAGCACAAACAGTTCAATCTGTTTGTTTTTACAGTCACTATAAGCAAAATAGAAATGCTAGAAGCAGTAAGAGAGAGCAAACAGGATTTTTGGGAAGCAGGGCCATCTCGCTAGTGTTCTGTTTTGTTTCCAGTCTCCCATATCTGTTTTATCTGCTTACGTTGCAGACTCAGGCTTGCAGAAAGGCTAGGAGAGTGAGACCTAGGTAGGCTGGGGTTTTTGACATATGTGAGCCTGATTTTGTAAAGACATGCTCATCATTACCACTTGAGTAGTGCCACCAAGAGCAGAACCAGCTGTGAAGGCAATGGGAAGCACCACGAAGTTCTTCCAAGACCAGCACCCTGACCAGCAAAATCTCTGCCAGCTGATGACCTCCGACACTTGCTGTGTACTGTAACCTACCCTTAACTAGAATCTGAGTAGAGTACAAGTGTCCCTAAATCAGGGTATGAATTATTTTCATACACACGGCTATTCATACTGTGCATCAGCTGTAAAATATTTTAAAGCCCTGTGCAGTTGAAGATGACATCAGACCTTCTGAAATGTATACTAAACTTCTGGATTGCAATTCAAAGCATATGTTCTGCCTGGTCTGCTGAGGACATAATGGTACAGAACTACGATGCCTTTAATGAATAAAACACCAGTCACTGATACCACGTGCATTATACATACTTTCCACTTTGCAGGCAAAGCAGTTACAGCTTTCACTGCCTGAAGCCATACTACATCGGACCGTGACTGTTTCACATCTGAGAACATAAGCACATCGAGGCAGTCTTTGAACAGGAAACATTGAAATGAAACCAAAGGTGCTGCCCAGAGCATTGCTGGCGATCCCAGATCTGGCATTTCTGCCTCTGAGTCAGCAGCAAACACATACCGCAGCTTGTTCCTGGGATCACCGCACAGCTCTGCTGGGAGAACCAAACCACATGTCAATCATCATCTCTGCTCAGAAGAGACGCCACTCAACTTGCGGTTGCCTGGCCAGTCAGCCAGGTCATGGTGACCAAAGCCACGTGCTGGGTTTAGTATAAATTCGCTGAGCTTTTCTCAGTTCTACACACTTTTATTCCAAATTGAGAATGCCCATAAACAACTTTTGCACAAAAGTTTGTTGATTAGGTTCGCATTTTTGCTATTTTTTGTGTAAGAGTGCTTGAAGTGTACTCCCAATTGCAGATTGATCAATATAACAGTTGCTCATGCATCCTTCCCAGCTCCAGTGGTGTATATTTAAGAAGTCGGAATACAAGTGGTTCTGCTCTCACTTGCACCTGTGCAAAATCAGGGCTAACTTCATTAACGAAATGTAATTGCACCAATCAAAACAAATGTTTGAACACCTTATTTCAAATTATTTTGATAGAATGCGGTTCATGCAATTAGATTTAAGCTCATGAAAATTTCAACTTTTTATGGAAAAAAAGAGTATGTTGATCTTCAGTTTTCAGTTAAACATTTCTCCTTCTTATCACACCTTTCCAGAAGAGCAAATATTTTTCGATTAGGCCTAGTAACCAGTTTTTCCTAAGAGAACTATGATGAAGACCATTTCCAAAGTATCCAGCTTTCCATTTCCTGATTCTGACATTTCATTCACTTTAGGGTAAACTTAGCCAGTAAGGAAAAGCCCTTGTTCTTTTTCCAGAGTTCTCCTAATCCAGGTCCTTTTTCCTGGACATCCTACTTCATTTCTATGGTAGAACTTGTCCAAATTCAAAGCAGATTGCTTCTTCCCCTCATGTGCTCCAGCCTACTCTTAGTTATCCATGAGTCTCAAGACATCCAGAAAAGCTGCATTCTGCTTTCTGGCTGTGGGAAGTGGGAATTATTTCTGAAGAAACTTATAAACATTTACTCTGAATGCCTGAACAAATGAGTTATTTCTGTGACTTGCCTCTCAATACCTTAAATCTGTTAGCATTTTGGCATCAGATCCTCTGGTCCCTCAGTGCCTCAGATCACAGCATGAGTTGATGGCTTATGAAAAGAAAAAGGACACAGTAATCTCTGGAAACACTGAGAACCAAGAGAAAATAATTAAATAGAAAGGAAAACAGCTTGGGCTCATCTGGAAGTAGAGGCTGGGCTGAAGAAACGTTAGCAATTTCTGGTGGCTCTTTTATTCTGGTGCTTTTTCTGCTGCCCTTCCGACATCTCCAAAGGGCATGTTTAGAAAGGTTTCATGTCAGTGGGTCCCTCCTGGCTCTTGGGCTGCTGCTCAGGATTTACGATAGCCTCTCTGCAGAGAGGTCAAAACACACCCAGGGGGAGAACAAAGAATTTGGTGCATTTATGGCCACTTCTCCATCGTCCAGCCAGGGTTTTGCTCCAGCTTCACTCCCTTCACTCCAGCGAGAAGGTGGGCCAGTCGGTGCCTGCTAGCCTGCACATCTGCAAGTTAGATGTGAAAAATATATTTATCGGATATTGAAAATCTGCAGTAGGTGCATTTACTGTGCTCAAGAACCATGCTTGGATGATGTCTGCTATCTGGTGCTGGGGGTGGGGCGCAACCAGTGGAGAAGTTGAAAGCATTATTCCTTCATATTGGGACTGAGTTCCCCTACACAAACAGATCCACAGTTCCCAGTAATTTAGAGAAAACTGTGACTGCGAACTGCGGGAGCTGGATGTCCCCTAGACAACAGGAGTTCATGCAAGTCCTAATTCCAGCATGTGCTGCTCTGGAGCAACCCAGCAACTGCCCAGCACAAGCTCATTTAAAGACAGAGGGAATAGATCTACATCAGCTAGTTTCCTAAAATGACTGCACTCCAGAAGCACTAACAAAGAAGCAGATGTAAGATTTTCTGTGACTTATCTCTGAGGCAATTATTTATAAATCTTCTTGATTCATTACGTGCCAAGCCTAAATTAATCCCCTGGTTTAACAACAAAAATGTGTATGTAGCCCAGCACATTGCAACCAATAGTGCATGGCAGGCATTTTGCTCTATAGATTATTTTTGATAGCATGAAGCAATTTCGCCCATTTTCAATATTTTAGGCAGAAAAATAATTTTCTCAAAGGAAAGACCTTGTCTAGGGACAGTTCCTGCTGCATGATCTTTTATCTAGCTGCTTCTGAAGGCTTCTGAGGTGTCAGGGAAAGCTGGCACCATATGCAGGTGAGAACTGCACTGAACAAGCACATACTCAGATGAACATGTGCACAATCACACATACATACACACAGAGTTATTTGGGAAACTGCAAAGTATGGTCGTCTTTTCCCCTCTCTCCGCCCTCCCATAATAAAATAAAATTAAATGGCATGAGTCCCTGAAGACTAACACTCCCCAGGCTTAGCTATTTTGCTTATCCAAAAGACATCTTACTCCTGGTTGCCAGAGGCAGTGCAAACTGGGAACGACAGGGCAGCTGGCACGCTCTGCCATAGTTTTGTCTGTGCTGTAATCTCCGCAGCATCAGCTACAGATTTGAAGAAGGGGTGATGCTATTTACACCGAGTATGTCACAACTTCTTGCTCAAAGCATTGGAAAGTTTGGAGGCTGATATTTTTTTACTCCTCTCCTCCACCCAAACACTAATTGTTCCTGCTTTTTAATGAAGTCAGCAAAGCACAGAATTTTAATTTAAGCTGCCAGTCAAAAGTAATAGAAGAGCAAGAAGGCCTGACACTGTTTCTCTTCTGTGTGCTCTGTAAAGCTACATTAGCGGGTATGTTTCAACAGAAGTGGGGAAGGAAAGACCAGGGACAGAATAATTAGCATCCAGGCCTTATCTAGGACAAATATTATGAGGGAATAAAGCCATTTAAAATACGCGGCTTATTTGCTGATGCTAGAGTAGACACGGCTTCTTTTCATAGGAATTAAAAAATAATCAAGGCAATAGAAATTGTGTTCTGTGTTGTCACAGGATGTGGCAGAAACTCTGCTCTTGGTGATGTCAAATAAATGTCCACAATTGTACACCGCATGGCGCTGGCCATAGCCAGGAGCTTAACCGACCATGCTAGATGATGCAAAGCTGTGGGATACTTGTAACCTGGAGGTCAGCCTTGCAAACCATCCACGTGTCTCCACAGAGGCTGTCACCCACGGCACTGAGCCCCTCCAGAGCAGCCCGCTGAGGTGGAGTAGACAAAGTGACGGTAAGCAAGGCAGATCCATCCCTGTCCTCCCAGGGGCAACCGCTGCGGGTGAGGACAGGGAGATTCTGGCTCACGATGGGATGGGAGGTACTGGGGCCGGGGCTGTTCCCAGCCACAGGGACCTGAATGTGGAGGGGTTAGTGTGTGCATGAAAGGGAGGGAAGGCTGCCTCATGCCTCTTCTCTTCTTCATCACGCTATTTTTGGAGGGTCTTTCAGGCTATTCACCTCTCTTGTGTACCACATGCTTTTTCTCCTGCCTGTCCCTCCTTTTGTGATTTCAAGAGGAAGCCGTGTGTGGTTTTATTGTCTGCTTTGGCACTCATTTCCTATACGGCGTAGAAGGATGACATCTATAAAAAGCTATCTATCTATCTATCTATCTGCCCATCTATCTATCTGCATGTATCTCATAGATGGAGAAATAACTCAGCCTTAAATGAAACACAATGCAACTCCTGATTAATTTACAACATTAGTTATTTTTGACATGTTATAACCTTGAGTACTATGAAAATGAAAAAAAAAATTAATTTAAAAAGGAAGTGATATGCAAATAGGAAGGATGATATTTATGTACCAGGTGGCATTAGGCGTCAATCATTTTAGTTGAGATGCTCAGTTTGACTCCTTCAGTTACTTTGTCAAAGGGCCACAAGTCCAACTTGCTTTTTACTTCCAGCATTCTGGGACTTGTTATTTGCCATTCACGGTGTTATTAATTCTGGCTGCCTGAACATTTTCATTATCAGAGGGAAAGGAGGAAACCAAAGATAACTTATCAGGCATTGCTCCCGTTTAGGTGCTCCTCTGAGATTTCCTTTTGACTGGAATGCGTTTCATTAATTCGGGCAACATTCTGGCAGAGATGTCTAATTAGATCTGCTTAATGGATTTCAAGTCACAGAGGCATGTAAATCTTTCCATGAAAGACAAGGTTTGTATTGAGAGATAATATCTTTTATTAGACTTACAGAGAGAATTGAAAGGAATGGACACAAATTTCAGTTTCTCTAAAAATACCTGTAATACTTTGCTCCAAACTTTTCCTTTCTCACCTCTTCATGCACTCAGAGCTACAAAGACCTGACCACAGCAGTGTATTCATGGCCTTTGTGTATTAGCACTCATTTGTTTTTCACTAAGGGCTTTTGCCCCATCTGTATTTTTCTTATTTCTTCCAAAATTTCAGTCTTCTAACATTCACCTGTTTTTTTCCGCTGCATGTTATATCCCATAAATGTTTATATTAAATTTTAATTGTTCAGAGGTGGAAGGGATCCCAGATGGGGTTCCTACCAGGCTTCTACACCCAAACATCACCAACTCACAGAGACTGCAAAACACTGCTGTGGTCACTGTGATTTTTGTGTTATTGCCTACTTGACTTTCAGAAATTCCATACACTCATGAATTTGTACACCCGGTACCACCCTTAAAATATCCATTCTGACATCTTGAAATCTTTAGTAGAGTCCTAAAATCTTTAGAGAGAGAGGAGAGGAGTTGCTGTGTCTTGCTTGGGGGGGTCACCTGTTCTGACGAGAGCAGCGCAGAACGTACACCCACAGGCCATTTCTACCCTTCAGGTTAAGCTTTACTTTTCTGATGCTGGAGGTATTTAAAGTAACTGACAAAGTGGATTCTACCTAATGTATTAGACACTGCATTGGAATCGGTAGCTGCTTGTGGTGTTTATTATGCCCGATACTAGTATAGTCTGAAAACATGCAAAATATATTACTACAGTTTATAAAACTTCAGTTCTTGTAATACCTAATTTGTTATTATATTCCTTGAGGTCTTAGGATGCTTATAGTTCAACAGGAACCGCACGTCTTCTATTTCAGCAGATATTACAAAAATTCTGGATCGATCTATCAAGCTTTCTCATAGACTTCCAACCCCTCTTTTAATGTTGCTAAATACAAGGCTTCAACTACATCCCATGGCAAGTTGCATGGTTTTATCCTTGGTGGCACCAAACCCTGTATCATAAGCCATTTGGCATATGACCTTACATTCACAAAGACCTTTGTGTGTATTTGTAAGTCATAAAAAAGCCTCTTCTATATGCAAAAAGCACAGTATGTGATATTCTTCAAAAAAATCAGCCTTTTGTTATGAAAAACCTTCTTAGCTGTAGAGACTAGAAATTAATTTTGTCACGTATAGTTTTGTTTTGCATAGAACACAGGGAGGGAAAAATCAGCTCCTGCCCTCTCCTTTTTAAGCACATTCAGGTATGTGTCAGAATTGGTTTTAAAAAGCCACAGTTTTAGGCTATCTCAATTATGATTTTCAAAGGTTAGGTAATAAGAAACCTCTAAAAATCAGACCACGTAAGATGTTTGGAATTTAGTACCTGAAAACAGAATCTGTAGAAGTGTTTTCCCTATGAACAAATTAATTTGAGTTTTGATTAGTTCATGCTTTTTAAAACTTAAAATTGAGCCCATCTGATACCCAATACAATCTCACCTTAAAAAAATATTGCCTTTCCATTTTCCTAAATTACATCCTTCCTCAAGTCCAAACAAGGAGCTAAACTCCCCTAGTGAACGTAACGTTATGTCCTTTGCAAATATTGGTAATAGTTACTCAAAATGATATCTTTTCATGGCTCTTCACAGAGACGTAAATGAAAGTGGGTTTTGGTATACAGAAGCTCAGCTGAGCAGGTTTGTAAAAAGCAAGCACATGCTGATATAGCAAAATCTTTACATTGGGTAAGCTAGAAACTGGTTGCCATGCTTATCCATTATCCGCAGACACAAAGCCCATAAAGGGTTCAACTTCAGTCCACATCAGTAATGACTAAAAGCCATTAGCATACCTAATGGCTGCTCTGTGGCCTATAGGAAATGAATGGATGGTCTCCGTTCAGTTCAGGCAGGACAGGCAGCCACATCACAGAAACTACCGAGCATTGCAAGGGGAGGGAGACCCAGCTGCCCCTTCCTCCCCAGAAACCCGTTCCTCCCAACCATGTCTGGGCTGTACCCAGCAAGCGGACAAACAGACGTTTTCCACTATTGATTAGCTACTGCCCTCAAACATGAAGCTCACTTTTAGGAGGGAAGAAGAAAAAAGGTCTGGAGCCTCATGATAAGCCCGGGAGATTAATAAAGGCAGTTGGTTTGCAGGATAAAGTAGACATTTTATCACCTACAGTTCAGTCTACGTGAAATCACGGGACTGGCTCCAACACCACATGGAATAAAAAGCTAAAATAAAGTCTGTATTTGGGGAGGTATTCCTAAAAGATAAAGAAAGAAGGGTGCTCAAGACTGATGGTCACGGTAGGCATTTCCCCCACCCTGTAAAGCTTAAAGTACTGAATATAGTATTGTAGTAACAGAGAGCATAACAGTTGTCAGAGATTTTCTTTAAGAACATAGACGAGGGAGAAGGAAGGGTCCAGGAGAGAATCTCAGTTTTACGGAAGTGAAGAGAGTTATAAGCTTTTAAATTATCTTCTGTTTGCCTGCTGCTTTGGACATTTAAATTTTTTCCTAAATCTTAAAACCTCCTTCTAAGCTTCTGGTTTCTTCAGGCTGCAATTTATCACAATCTTATTTTATTTTGAAATGCACTAAAGCATCAAGGCAAAAAGGGAGGATGAACTCTGTTTAATCCCTCTGTTGCACTGCAGAAAGAGCAAGCAAGCAGGGAGGTGTAAGTTTATGAGGAAGGCAGGAAAAGAAATGGGAACAGACTAATCTCATTGCAACTGGGTTTGGAGATCCTAAAAAAGCAATAATAAGCTTCCAGAGCACAGCTGTTTGGTGATAGAGCAGAAAAGCCCTTCCAACCTCAATTTGACATCGTTCAGCATCTCCTCAACTGGCAGGGTGAAGAACACGCTGTTATTTTACACGGCTATGAAGTACGTGCCACAAGAGATTTTAGCTGCAGTGAAGGCCAAGTACAGACATCAAAGGCTAGCATTTGGATGCAAAGAAGTGAGAAACGCACTTCATTGCTCATAATGAGAAAGGCGACTCATGCTTTATCAAACTCTAACTTCTAATACGACTTACGTAACGAAAAGCTCCGTTCCTCTCTGCTGACTGCCGAACAGCTATCAAATATTAAACAGACAAGCAAGAGCTCTGAAAGCGGGTTGTATAGCCACAGTGCGGCAGCCTTGATGTGCACGTGTGTGTGCGTGTGCCTCTGCATGCGGGAGCATGAGAGTTTTCACAGCAGGATGGATGCTGAAGGCCAGTGAACGAACGCGTAAACCTCCCCGCTCTGCGTTGCATTCCCACCATCTGCAGTCGCCCTCAGAGGCAGACGTCCCTTGAGAGGCTGAGCAGGAAGGAAAAGAATTGGGTCAGATACTGTCTGCAGCCACTCTGCCACTGAAGTTAATGGGCTGCCAGGGATGGGCTGTTAATAAGCGGAAGCCCGTAAGTCCCATGTGCAATGTGGCCTGTCAGACACAGCAACGGTACCAATCCTCCCAATAGCAGGGACTTTTTGAGATCCAATGATGGAATGACATGAAAATCTTAGTTTTTCCCTAAAACATTAGTTGCTTGCTGGCCCCTGTGATTAAAGGAAATCCTGCAGGTTTTCCTAGAGAGGAGAAAGGGAAAAGGTCTCAACACTTGCAGTTGGCAATATTGGGGTTGTGCCTAGAAGAATCAAATGAAGCACTGGGAAAAAAATGAAACATAGCGGGGAAACTCTTTTGGGCATCTTCAAGACTAACCTTCAGTTTAAATATACTTTCTTGTAGTGCTGACTTAGCAGGGAGGTAAGCCCTCCTGACAGTGGATGAGGCTTTTCAAGTGGATCAAAGACCTGGAAGGCAAAGAGGAGTGGGATGTTTCCACTGACTTCCAGGTGGTTTTGTAATAAGATGAAATATAATTTGATTCCTTTTGTACTCTCTGCTGACATAGCCGTTTTCACAGAGGGAATAGAAACAACTTCAGGACTTGTGGGGAGCAAGACAGAACTGCTGACTGCTTGATTTCAAGTAGTTCACCAATCAGTATAGCCTAGTCAAAAAGCACACTGGACAGGAATATAAAGAGATGCACTACAATCAACTGCACTTCTGAATTTTTTAATCCTAGGGAAAAGAAATAAGGGGAAAAAATGAAGCTGAAGAGTATAAAAAATTTTACTCCAATATAAACAATGTAAAAAATAATTTTTAGGGAGTGCTGCAATCAGTGAAACTTAAATTTAGATCTGAACTTGAACAATGTCACTGTTAGGTAAGATGAGATCTGAGTGTGTGACATGTTACTGTAAGCTCTATCTATAAGGCACTTAATCCAGAATTCAGGATATTTACATCTGAGGTTATCATAGTCTGTGTAGAATTAAGAAAACCAGAAGGGATTTATCACGAAACTTACATTTAAATTGTACCTGCTTTGAAAAAACATAGACAAGTATTGAATAACCCAGGATTTGGTACATGTTTAATAAAGGTTGATAACATTATTGGAGAAGAACCTTATTTTATTTATGTACTGTGGAGTGTCCCGTGTGTGAAGTTTCTTAATTTATCCAGAAGCCTTTGCAACAAGCAAAGTTGCTAGTGAATTTCTGAAACTCTCCCTAGGAAAAATATTTTCAATTACTAACAAAAAAAGAGAGTTTAATCTGCTAGTGGTTAATGTCACCAAAAAATTGCGGGTGAAGTGGGGAGCACTCCATGAACATGAAAAAGAGGGTAGTCCCATAGTCACAATTTAAAGATAATTAAAATCAGATCTGAACAAGTTGTTTACATGACTCCCAAGAACCACAACAGAAGAAAAAGGAAAAAGACAATGAGAAAATTATGCTTATGTGTCTGGAAGGTAATTAATGAATAAACAAAAAACAGTCAATTGAAGGCAGCAACGTTTCTGACAACAGGCTAAATTATCCCATGATTATCCCCAACTTGCTTAGCAATGTCTTGCACAGGTTTTGGTCATTCAGACAAAGTTACTAATTAGCTGCCCATTTTTGCCATATTGCCTAAAATCCAAAAGCAGGTATTGAAAATTGCCCATCTTATGGTCTGCCTTTGAGGCAACCAGGTCCCAGAATACAGTGTCCTTTCCTAAAAAATGAGTTTCCTTCCATTTTTCTTTTTGCCACACCCATACAATATGACGTACCAAGTGGCACCTCAAACCAGACTGCTGGGACGAGAGGACCTGGTCCCACAGAGGACAGAGAGCAGCATGGCCCACAGACAATGACGTGACAGCTCCCACTTCCACAGCCTCCTCCTTGTAGATCCACATCTGATCCCAGTCGATGCCCAGCACCACTCTGGAGCAAACCACACAGCTCGTGCAGCCACATGTTCATTCTTAAACTCACCTCTTCAGTGTATTAGTTCAACTTATATTAAACTAATACTCCAAAGACATACATTCAAGGATTAATGCCATATTTACGTAAACAATGACAAGACTTTTGCAGTTAAATGAAAGGCCACCAACCTACAGCTCGGTTTAATTTGGCAGTGCCTGCCATGAATAAATGCACTTTAATGCTAACTGCTGGCAGGACAGTTATGCTCACTGGGTTTTATAATTCAGCCAAGGTTAGTCCTTTCATCAGGCAGTTCAGTATACCAACGTGGTTTTTTTGGTTTTGGGTTTTTTTCCCAAAAATCACCTGTGCCTTTAGGACTTCTTTGGATTGGCTTTCAACAGAAATAAGCCATGCTATGAATGGCGTATGAAAGGACAGACTGGTGACAGCGTGAACTCTCCCTTGTACGTTTATGGTCAACAGGCACCAATAAAAAGAGAAGTGGGTTTTTTTAACTACCACTTAAAAGCACCAAATATTCCCTGAAGCTCAGGTACTAGACTCAAGTGAGCCAAATAAAAAGAAAACTCAAATGTTAACAGTGCAGTGATCAACAGCAGGCAACACCACACAAACCAACATACCAGGGCTCCGATTTTCTGCAAAGATCTGCAGAGGATTCCCACACTGCTTTGCCCTTCACATGCTCGAGGATGCCCTGCTCAACAGCAAGAGGTACTATTGCTGTGGTTTCTCTCCCTGGAATATGATCAAAGGCCCAACAAGTACTTTTTTTAGTCCCATACAGTTGCAGTCTGAATATCAACTTTTCTTTCAAGCACAACTATTTATATTTGATTGTTTTCAACAGTACATTAAAAGCCAGCTGAAGCAGGAAGGAAGGATACTGCAGAGGATATACATATTTTTTACTCCAGACATGTTAAACCCACAGTTCTATTATGCCTAGAACTTCTGAGACATTAAGTAAACCTTTATTGAACATCTATCTCAAAAACTGTCGGTTATGCTTCATTTGTACTATCCCTCTTTAGTCCTATGTGGTAAGGTATGCCTTTTCCTGTAATAATGTTGCAAAAATTAACAGATCCCCTAATTGCTCAGCATGGCTGCAGGTCACAAAGCATACATCAGGCTGCAGCACTGGTGGTCACCATCCAATCGCTCTCCTGCCATAGGTGCTCTGTCTCTAAATGTCCCCATTCCCTCCCTCTCTTTTTAGTTGTGATTTCTTTTCCTCTAGATTTTTTTCCTAACTCACTGCTTCTCCTCTACCCACACACAGCTATTGTATGAGCTTGGGCTGATATCTGGGTTTAATTAACCATACTTGTATAATGTAGCAATACAATTTTGATATGACTGCTATGTTAAGAATAGTGGAGTAATATAATGGTCTACTGAAGCATAGCATTGTCTGTTAAATTGAAGGTGCAGCATCTCCTAAAACACAGCAAGCAAAGCCACCCACATACTTCATGTACCATTAAAACATCCTTACTCAATTTCACTCTCAAACAGACTTCTGAAAAGAAAAGCTGTATCTTCTAAAAACATAAGGTGGCTCGAAACTAAATGCATATTGGTTTATGATGACAAAATGCCCTCCTGTCACCAGCTGGAAACATTACCCGCTCAGCACAGCAAATGTATTGGGAGAAAGGACTGCAGCAAGGAAATCCACATCATAAGAAATGTTGCAGCTCATGTACATGGTCACCCATTGCTTGATATCTATGGATACTTTCGCATTTCATTTATTTTCATGATCTGTAATGTGCTGCATGCACGCAGAGGGAAAAAATGCTGCAGATGTCCCAACTACTCCGTGTTAATCAACATGTTTCAAAACATTTCTCTGTCCAAGCACACAGGTAACATTTTTGCTGCCATAGCCAAGAGAAAACTCATACCACTAAAGCTGCATGCACAGATGAAGTCAGGATGACAAAGGAGGGATTATGTCTAGGCAAATTTTGTTTACACATAGTTAGGGATGTTTAAAATCTTCAGGGATCTGAGTGCTGGAGCCAAGTCAGAAACAAATGTTCCTGTCCTTGCCTGCAGTAAGATCAGCACAGTGCTGTTAGGAAAATTCTGCCTCTTCATGAAAACAAGCAGCATCTACCTTGTCCCCCATCCTGTTCTAAAGCAAAACCAAGGGGTTCCGTTTTCCACACCAGCTGAGTAGTTAAGGTGTTAAGTCAGAATAGGAATAGCCAGTTTTAGCTGCCTGCTCTGCCCAGTTCAACCCAGGCATTCAATCCAGTCTCTCAGGTCTGAGGGAAGACTCCTAAACACAATCTCCTGCTGGCAATTTTCCAAACCAGTTCTGTTCAAACTGCTTGGTTTTCTATGAAACACGATACTGGGTGTGCCAAAGTGAGTCCAGTGCTGTGGTGTGGAGACAGGACCCACACAAGAGCCTGGAGATCAAGGCTCATAGTCTAGGCTGGGAGAACACAATATGCCATGGCACAACTTGTGAGAGCTGCAGCTGCAGACTCTGAAAGACACCTGAAGAGGAACAGCATGTTGTTTGTGGGGAGTTGGGGGAGTCAATATCAACACAGATCTCCTGATCACAATAATCCTATGTGGTCTTCCAATGCTCTTAACCATTTTCCCAGGATAGTCAAATACGTCATCTCCTTTAACCATGCTATTACATCAGTGGCATGTCTCAGGACCCACCTGGCTGTAACAGCCAGCAATGGTCATTATAGGCAGGCACGTTGCACACTGTCACACAAGCCAACACTGATGGAGACATTCAGGACTCCACACATCCCCAAAGGGTTTTAATATCTAGCAGTGTACTCTCTGGGATGCCAATTGAAGGAGATATGCAGAGACAGATTAAGGAATGAAGACCTTAAAAAGAGGGTGAAAAATCAGGTCTTTCTAATCTCATCCACCAGATTATGGCATGTTGTTTCCACCTTCCAACAGGTGGGCCTGGACACTGTTCCCTTCCTCCATGACTCTTCCCTGAGCATCATTTTGGTGAGGCTCCCTCTCTACTTGCAGTAAGATCTTTCAGTGACTGACAACACTCTTCCAGCTATGAGATTTCAAATCAGGAAAATCAAAGACTCCCACGTGGGTATAATGGTAATGCCAGGATATCAACATTTAAGCCAGTTTGGTCAGATGGTTGTATGGATTACAGAATATCCCAGAAAGCACCTGGATGGCATGGCTCCAGGTGCTCTGACACGGATCATGAAGCACTTTGTGAAGTGCTTAACAAGGAGCATGGATGCAGTGCAGCTGGGCTGACACCTTTCGAACATCGAGTAACTGGTAAACGCCCTTTCACTTTGTATCCTAAACACTTGAATTCATGGATGTCTGGGCTGGCCACTGCTATGTTTTATGACCCATCAGCAGGTGTGCCACAGACTCCTGTACAACACAGCCTGCGAGAGAGGGGCCGCACTGACAAGACTGGTTGGCAGCAAGTCCTTCCTTTGTAAAGATGGGACTTCTTCCAGTGCCAGGGTGGCATATACAGGATCATGCAGTAAGGACAAGACAGAGTGATCACAGAGTATAGTCAACGAAAAAGCACTTAATAAAGCCTAAGAGCCATCTAAATCCAGCAGTGGCAGTTTGCCACTTTAAAGTCAACATTCAAAGGCAAAACCTCTCCCATCACAGGACTCCCCATGTTGGGTAGCTGGCAGCCAGGATGGGACTTGCCACGCCACAAACCCTGTCGTTGTCAGTGCACCTTTATCTGTTTGGGAAACAGGCACCTTTGCCCCGAGCCCTTACCAGAATGTGATGAAAGATCAAAATCCAGTGCTGAAGTGCCTTTGGACTTCTCCTGTCATTGGAAAACTGTGCCTACAAACTAGTTTTCCTTTTTTGCCCAGCATAGGTGCTGGGGAGATTTTAGAAACACATAACCAAAGCCTTTCATCAACCTTACGTTTTTCTGATTTGAGGTTTTGTCCATGAAGTAATATCTCTACTATTAAGAATCTGTGTTCTCTAGAAGTTAGTACATAGCAGCCTTTATTATAGATAAGAGGCCAGACCGTGACTACGGTTGAACTGGCATAAGTACAGAGTGGATTAACTCTGCTCCAGAAAACGAAGTTCGCCTGGATTTACAGTGATGCAGAAGAGACTCTCGCCTGCTTCTGCTTTTCCACTGAGGGAATTAAATAGGGAAGCATGACCATTAGGTGCCTGAGGAAAAATATATGTTAGCACCCCATTCAGAAATAGTCGTCATCATTGCAACATGGCTCAATAAAAGAGTAATTTGGGGAACATAAGACACTCCATTTTGTATTTTGTGGACAATAACACCCAGTTTTCACTTTCTGATTCATGGGTTTGCTTCAAGGTATTCAGTGCTAGATCTACAGCCCAGTTAAACGTGATTTGTACTATCCTGGAAGCCCAGAAAGGATTCAAAGTAGACAACAGAGGATTCTTTTCACACCAGGAAATTCTCGTTTGGCACAGGACCAACACAGCCAGCTGTATGCAGTGTATGGGACCTGCCAGCGATACTGCTGAGCAAAAAAGACACGATCAGACTGCAAATCACAGCAACCAAGTTGTTGTTTTTAAGGTTCCTGCCTGCATATCAGATATCTTTGGGTCTTGCACTGGCCAGTGGTGGTGATGTCTAGTACAGCTGCCTTGGAAGGGAGTATGATGGAGGCAACCACAGCCTGTGACTTGATGTGATAAGTTAAATACCACAGAACTTGTTCTCTGCAGCAGCGGGTGAAAGGAAAGCTGGGCGCAGAAGACACCGCTCTACCAAATTTACGAGCTTCTCCCTGGGACGTGGTTGGCACTGGGGCCAAGCTGCCCTCGTGCCAGGCGAGCTTCCTCCAACTGCAGCTTTGGCAGCGTAGCCGTGCCTACATCAGGAGCTCTGGCTGGCAAAGCTCTGCCAGCCACAAGTCATACCTTATCACAGCTCAGCTCAACAAAGTTATGCTGGCAAGAAATACCAGGGTAGTCTGGGGCCAAAACTTGTTAGAGAGCTGTGTTATGAGACCGTGCATCTCAGGTGATTACAGTTGTTAAAACTTGTGAGCTGACTACACCTTGTGGACTGACTGCACCGAAATACACCTCATGCCATTGCTATCATCTGATACTGAACTTAGCCTATCCTCAAAAGAAACGTAATCCTGCCCATCATGGCAAAAGCTGTGCCACCTTTTGGGAAATAGAGCCCTGACAGGAATACAGCTCACCGAGAGGCTGGGGATGTAGAGCACCACAACCACCGCTGGTCTGCAGCAACACCTTTGGAGCCTCAGGCTCCAATTTTCAGGAAGTCAAATCTTCATTTTCTTGTGAAAGGGGATGATTTCCACATAAATGTTTTTGCCAAAATGCCAGTGTTTTCACAAAAATCGCTTTGAAGGAAATTTTTCAATCTTTTTCATTAAGCACATGCATTCAATTTGCAACACAAGACTGTAAAGCGATGCCCAACTGTCACCACGTGCTTCCTTAGATTAGAGATCATTTTGACCAGAGATAAAAGCGAAAGAACTAGCCTGGTTAGCTCAGCAATTTTGACCAGACTTGTGGATAAAAGACACCGAAATCAATTTAACCTGTTAGACATTTAGTCCAATTTTTTTCACTACTCAAACACATAGATGTCAAACGTCCTCCGTTCCTTGCACACTCCTGCTTCTCCCTTTGCAGAGAGCAGATCTTCTGGACGTTTGCTGTGATTCAGCACCACTTCACTATGCTTTTAAATAAAAGCAGGGCAGGGAGAGAGGCCAAGTGGTGGCTCCTGATGGCTCACCCCACTCTGATGCTTGCCCACTGCTTGCTCTGTTTTGGCCTTCTCAAGACAGCCCCTGGACATGGTCCTGGGATTTGTTGCTGTACCCTCCAAGGCTGGCGCAGTGCAGACTGCTCCAGATTTGTCTGAGTCCTCCTTACAGCACTTCCCCTCTAACATTATACCAGCATATCATCATGACTGTCTTCAAACGCTACATGCACTCTCCTCCCATGGTCCCAAGGCACTGAACATGGGTCCTCCTTTTCATGTCACCAAAACACCACTCTGGTTTTCCCAGAAACCTGGAACTAAAAAGATGCACAACAAGTAATAGTAGTGTCTTAGGCCTACCAGAGACTGCATGGGGCTCAAAGGAGATTTGGGACTGCGACCTATGTGGTGCAGAGGTGGCCAGCCTGCTCCCAAAGGGTCTCTCAGGTTTGGTGAGGGGCAGCAACTGCCGTCTAAAATGGAGGCATTTAGCTTATACAGATGTTGCTGCTGGTCCATAGAGCTGAGCATCGCCAAGTCACTGCCTCAGCACCGCCTCACCTGGCTGTACGGGCAGACCTACAAACTGCATGTGTGAGGGTATTTATGTGAATGGAGACAACTCTCCTGCGAGCACAGAGATGTCACAGTCCAAGGACGCAGCTTGGTTTGTGCATAAACCCTTCTGAAATCCTACCCCATCATATCCATGCTTGCTTTTCCAAGCATGGGTTTTTAACTGTATTAAAGACCACCTTACTATTAGAAATCATGTGTGAAAGGCAGCGTGTGGTATCAAGAACAAATAATTACGTATTCTAGAACTTTTTTCAGTTTTAATTCAAAAATGTTCTGTAGATAATTTTGTGTGTGCGCGCGCGCGCGCGTGTGTGTGTGTTCAATAAAAATAATAACATCATATATGAGCAACACTCTGAGAAACAAGACTGTATTAAGGAACTAAAGAACTGCTCTACAGGAAACATACAGCTAGAGTCTGCCCTCTCCTAATTTTATTTTCAAAACAACCTTCTTTTTTAACAAGCATGTTTAATTGTAATCTTTTGTTGTTGTTAGTGTTGTCTTCTATTTCCATAGTAATAAAAACCAATTGTAACCAGTGCGTGTGTGGGTGTTAAAAATAACCAACTACTTCAGCAAGTTATTCTTGTTTCAGTTTTTTTAAGTGTCTACATTAACGTCCATTAAGATACCGACTAGCTCAAACAGATTGACATGGTCAAGAAATGTCCCTAAAATTAAGTTTCTTATTGATGTCAAATTTAATTTAAAGTATCTATAGATTAATGGGTGACAGCTTAAAAGACTATTTAATACTCGTATTTCTGTATTTTTTGTGCATGACTGAGGAATGGAAGAGACAACAAAAACTCCATATGTTTCTCTTCAAAACTAAAAATCATTTCCAGTAGATAATCTTAACATTTTGTCAGATTAGGAGATTCAACTATTCAAACCCAACAGTTCAGCTAAAGGGCTGTCAAAATACCTTTTTTGGATGCAGGTATTTTGGTTATTTTCTTGAAGCATTTGATAGGAGGGGATTCAAAAACTTGAAGCACTCAAATTAATACACTTTATTTGAAAAGCCCATCTCTGGCAGATAAGCTTCATTATAGACCCTGATAGGCACACAACTTTTTGAAGGCTTGCAGAAAATTTACCTTATTTACAGCACATCCAACCTCATGCTTTATCAGTGTGACCTCAGTTTTCATAAAATGAGAAAATGGACCTCCAATGTGAAATCTCTTTGGCATTTCAGCCTTTCAGCTGCAATACTACCACTGAATAAAGAATGGAAATTGCTTCCCCACTTTCATTCTCCTAATGATCAGGGTGCAGCTGAAGTATTTCTAAGTTATTATTAATACCCATTTGAACTAATGGTTTTAACTATGCATAAATACCAGAATGTATTACTTCCCCCCATCATACTGAGGCACGTTGAATTCATCTGCTGAAACTCAAGATTCAAAATGCCTCCATGGAGGCGGATCCACACACAGACCATGCCTGAAGGAGACACCACTGTGGGTGAAAACTAATCTCGTGGGCTCTCACCTTCCATCAGTAGGCCTCTGTGAAAGAAGTTAAATAAAGTGGCATGAGAAGAAGAAAAGTGGAGGTCAGCAGCAGTGCTGCCGGGAACCAAGAGCCAAAACCTGTTTGGGGATGAGACTAGCAGCTGCAGAGTTTGTGCTGGAGAGGTGGCAGCAAGGAGGGAAGGACCTGCACTCCCGTGGCATGGCTCAAAGCTGTAGGAACTTCACCGACTTCGGAGGGCTGCAAACCAGCTCCTCATGAGGAAGCAGGGAGGACTGGCACGGCAGTGTTAAAAGAAAGCTCAACCTGTTATTATGAAAGGCAGTTGTTGCTAAAAAAGGGTCACATTCATCAAGTGGAGCTGTGCTACTGTGTCACATGAAGCACACTGCACTGTCCTCTCCATCCTGGCACAGAAAGTGTCCACCCAAGCGGGTTTCAAGCACAAAGCCCGCCCAGAAAAGAGTTTTAATTGTGTGCATTCAGATAAGCAATTATACTTAAGGCTATTATGCCAGTTGCCCAAAAACAATACAAATAGTCATCTCGCTGACAGATAAAACATACGGTGCCAAACTTCTTATAACAACAGGACAGGCTATTAATCCCATTCAGTTTTGATGATATAATGCCATGGAATATATTTCTGTCCACATTACTGACAATTAATGCAGCCTGCACACTGAGAGGGAAAGCTTCTTGTTCAAGGGGAGTAAAATTTCCATGTAAATGTAGGACAAAGGTTCCAAATGGATGGCAAGCCTGAAAAGGAAAGATTTACTACTCGACATGCATTTTGCCAAAGAGATTTTTTTATAAATAGTAGTAATAGCAGAGAAATGTCCTGCCTGTTAACTAATTGGATTTGTGCAATACAGGCATGCTAATTTATACTGAAATGGTTTGCCTGCCTTCCCTCTTTTCAGCCTGGCAGATGGACTAGGCAAAAATATGAAATTCATGCAGTCATTGCTACTGGTAGCCCACTTAATTCACAGGCCTTTGTCAAAACTTCTTTAGTCAAGATTAAAAGATAGAATACCATATCAATCATAACCATCTGGACCAAAATTTACCAATCTGGACTGATTGGACAGAAGCCTAAGCTGCACTAAGGAGTGAAACCCTGTTCGAGCTGAGAGAAAGGAATTCAAGCACATCAGAGACGAGGTGCTCCGGGAGCTGGGCACATTGAGCACAGCTCTCCACTCCTCAGCTCCTCTGACGTTTATGCAACTTGAGACAGGCAAGTGAAAAATGCTAATCAAGATGTTAGATTTTATATCTCTTTTTTTTTTTTTTTTTTGACAACTGGCAGTATTTATACGAAGCAGGGAGGATTAAGAACATAGCCTGCATGCTTTACCTTTAAAAATGAGACATCGATTAGGTGATGTACTGTCAAAGCACCACACTTTTGGCTAAGAAAATTCTTTCTAATGAAAACATACTGCTGGCTGCTGAGCACGGTTAGCATATTGACTACATATTTAAGACTCATCAAAGCTCCAATACGCTCAAACTGCCTCTAGCACAGGGTAGAGGAGCAAGCCTGGAGAGACGAGGGGCATGAGATCAGCCCAGGTTGGCCAGTGGGTAAGTTTATCTCTGATTTCCTCTGCTGATAAGCAGGAGTCTCCACAAATCCCCAGACTCCTCATGAAAATGAGCAGCAACCGTTCAGAGGGTATTTGTTAACATCTGTATTTGCAAAAAGCAGCTAAGGCTTTTGTTCACCCGCATGTACCTCCCAACGGCTATCCCCAGCTTTTTAACCTCCTGAGTGGATTATCATGGCAATCTCCACATGGAGCCGGCGCTCACACACTATCTGTGAATAGCAGCCGGGAGAGTACCGGGTCTGCACTCTACTCATCCCTACGCCGTGCAGATGCTCCTCCATTGACTTTGTCCCTCTGCGACTCTGCAACTGAAGTCTTGAGCAGTAGAGCTGGTTGACAGATACAATATGGTATTTTCAGTCATGGGCTATATAGACTCTTCAGCCTGGCTTCCCCAGGAGAGAGAAGAGATGAGTCAGCTCTGGATTATACTGCTTTGGATTAGCAGCTCTCCCAAGCTTTTCCTGAAGGTTTGGGTGGGAGCTCAAGAGTGGGTATGCTGAACCCTACAGTGAGGACTGTCTGTTTTAAATAAAATAGATAACTTTTTTTTAAAGTTTTTTTTAATTATACAAAACATGTCTGAATTTTAGATGGGAAAAAATAGAATACATATAAATAAATAATGAGGTTCCTAGGGGCAAAATAGCTATGAAAATTTTTCCTTTGTAATTCTTTGCTGAAAAAGAAATAAGCTACGGTCAGATACCTGATAGGAAAAGTGAGGTCAAGCAAACCTGCCAGGAGAACACACTTGCCTCACAGATGCTCTGCTTTAGGTTGACCGGTGCTAAAATGTTGGCAGCACACCCAGAAGTAACACACCTACAGAGGCCCTTTCCCATAAAGTGGCTGGCTCCTGGGAAGCCAGCTGAGCCATAATGCTTCCCTTCCCATCTGCATGCAGCTCGCAGGAAAGCTCCACTGATGTGGCTGTCCATAGCTTTATTACTGAGTTTTTTCAGTCATGTTCCTCTTCCAGCTCATACCCATATCCTGTTGCAATTCAAAAGACTGAGAGCAAGAGACAAAGACATGGCTACGTTCACCCCCACAGGGCTGCATGAATAAGCAGCATCTAGCTTTCCATTCTGGTAAAACTACACCAAGGTATCTTCATTTTCAAAGCCGGTGGGTAAGAAAGTGGTGAGGGAGACAGGGACGAGTTCTCCAGAGGATGTTTTATTTTCTGACTACAGGCAAACACTCCCCAGCTGGCTGGCCGTGCCACAGCCCTGACCCTCTCCATGGACGCTGATGCTCCTTACATCAAACACATGGTCGGGCATCCATGCACACGTCAGCACAACGACACTCTGGCATAGGATCCTCGTGGTTAGACAGTCCAGAAAACGTCCCTTCTGCATCCACAGCAAGCTGTGCAGAGGTGCTCCCTGGCACCCAGGCTCCCAGCGGAAGGCATCACCAAAGGCCTCAGTTTTTTACATGTATATATTATGAGTATATATCATGTGTATATATTATGTGTTGCATATTATATATTATTATAAATTATAGTATTATATATTATTATTTATTATAATATTATTACATTATTACATCTTATATATTATGTGTATATAGATTATATGTATCGATATTATGTGTATGTATTACGATTATATAAAATATATCATACATATTATACATTATTTATTAATTATATTATGTATATATACTATGTATATATATTATTATATTATAAAAATAATATAAAAATAAGAAAACCGGCCTCTGCCATTTTTCTGAAAAATGGCTTGTTACTGAAATGCAAGATCAAACTTCGCTTCTGAATTACCCCTGCCACAACACTGAATGATAAACTGGGGGGTGGTGGGGAAATGACCACAAAGCTCTTAAAACATTAACTTCTGGGGTGTTTTTAAAGTGTCCCACCTGCAGACAAGTCGTGAGGAAGGCAATAGGGTTTATCTCATTTCTTAGTGAGCAAAATTCCTTCAAGTACAACACGTCCAGGTTAGCCTCAGTGCCACCTTTCACTGCCAAAACAAATACTGAGCACAAAGGTCTTCTGCTGTTTAAGAGCCAGGGTTTGAGAAGTAAGCAGCATGGTGGCAAAGTATCACAGGAGTAAGTATTACCTCTTTGAAAATTGTATTTATAAAAATCTGCTCTTCCAGCAGATAAATTCTAGCACACAATGTGATTTGCACTATACACACATCTAATATACATGACTGTGAAAATTTGTGCTGTGTATCTTGTCACATATTCCGGGTCAAATCTGTAGGTGGCTTCATTGACTTGAATAAATCGACTTAAAGTTTCTGAAGGTATTAAGTCTGATTTTGATATATTTTACTTTAAATGGAGTTGACAGAACAGACTGACTAAAATGTTTTTATTCACGGAACAGAACTAATAATTACTTATTTTACAAATTGGTGCATTTAGTTTTCACTCATCTGACTTGATTCTGTTATCAAACTTTTTTTAAAGTCATCATTGTACACAGTTTGCATTGCAGTAAATTAAACTTATGCTTTTCCATCAAGTCTTTGTTTCTATGAGTTTCAAAGGAATAGAAAGAAAAAGTTCGATATTTAAGCAATACTGGGTTTTTTTCCTTAAAAAAACTATGTAATAGTTATTTTTTAAATGTCACTAAGATAGCAATGACAATGCAGAGGACAAAACACCTCGATGTATAGATAAAACTGACAGTATTACAAGAAACAGAAACATCCTCCTAATATATACATGTAAATATTTTACTTTGGATTATTTATCCAAGCTAAAATGCTTATGAAATTCGTATATATTTTCACTTTATCTGTAAATTAGTTTAGAAACCATTGTTTTTTCCAGTGGGATTACAAACTGCTTATAAACACAAGGCTAAGAAATATCTTGGTGTGTTAAGTACACATAAAAGAAAACATATTACAAAATATTTTTACTGACTTAACATCTGGAAATCCAAAGGAGGGATCAGGTTCTTTTTAGCTACAGAATCAGGGAAAGAAGCAAGGTTGACTTGGCAGTGCTAGGTCAATGATTGGACTTGGTTAACAGATGAACTTAAAGGTCTTCACAAATCTAAATGATTCTACGATTCAAACGTGTCAAGGACAGTGGGAGGCAAATGGAGAGAGATGGGGATAATGGCATGGTGAAACAAGGTGCTCATATAGAGTTATGGTCCCACGAGCCAGAATTGACCACCCGTCCAGAAGGAGAAGTCAGCAGTAATGACTTGCAGGGCTCACTCCCATAAAGGACGTACAAGGTAACAAAATGCTATCTTTCACAGGGTTGTTTTTTTGGTTCGGTTTTTTTTTTTTTTCCATAGATGGAAAGGGCTAGGTATTTATGGGGAAAGCAGACAAGCAGTTATTAAGAGCAATGCAAAGATAAGGTTAGACTCGGATGATATAATATGCTGATAAAGCTGGGGGAGATGTCTCCTGCCCAGAGTATTTTAAAGCCCTTGATCACTGTTGCAATACGAACCAGTTAATTAGAGTTGGGAGCATGTAGCAATTTAATGGGAAATGAATTTTCAAGGTGCCTTAAAAGAAAATGACAACCCCCCCCAGGTTTTCACAGCACTGTTTCCAGAATGCTTTGATGTCCAGGTACATTTAATGAAAACGAAGAAAGCAAAGGTACAGATTTCTGAAATGCTGTGGGAAAAGAGCAGAGAAGGAAATGCAGATTTTGTACAGGAGCTGGGTCTCTCAGCTGCAACACCCCATTTCGTGCCCCTGAGTGGGGACTCGGTGGGACCTGCTGTGGCAAGTGCATCTGGCCCACTGAAGACTGAAACTTCTTGACTGCTAAAAGGAAAGAGTTGAAACTAGAAGATGTAGTTTGGCGATTGAGCCACCCAGCTGAGTGGTGACTGCGGTCATGTACCCACCTTGGTGGAGGGATAGGAAAGGCAAGGCCCTTCGGTCAACAGACAAGAGACCCTCAGCCAATGAAGTGTCTCAACCGAGAAAAGTTTCCAGACCACTGACCACATGCGACCACAGATCTTATAAAACTAGGGTATAAATGCAGCCCTGCCGGAGGACAAATGGAGCCAGTCCTCCTGGAAGCAGTGGGTCTGCAGTTGGGGACTGCACCCTTAGATTGGGATGCCACCTAAGGAAACTCCTTGAGGTTGGGAGGCCTCATCTTATTGGCTGAGTGATTGTGCATTTTGGATCATCACCTCTAACACTTAAGCTTAGGTCAGCTGTGTAGTATTATTTCCATCTGACAGACATCCAAATCCGTAGTTCACTAATGTTTGTTGGAGTGTAAACAATTTTGCTTAGAATCAATCTCATTTCGAAGCACCCATCTTGTCTATTTTGAGAGGCTCTGTGGACACCTGCCGTCCCCCAGCTGAAGACCCCACGGCCAGGCAGCACCACCCTGGGCAGGAAGCCGACTTCAGCCTCCTCCATCTGCTGAGCCTGCTGCACAGAACCACGGCGTACCTGCCCCTCTTGTCAGAAGCCAGGTGACTACACGGCCAATGCTCTCACAGCACCCTTGCACAGTAATAATGCGGTCATGCATTATGGATCCCAAACTATCTCAGAGGAAACAAGGAAGTCTGTGGGCACAGGGAAGTGCGTTACCTTCGGTTCCCAAAGTGGGACAGCTCGGGGTTTGGCTGATGCTGCAGCCCCTGGGCAATAGTGGTGGCTGTTCAACAGCAGGCTGATGAGCCGAGGACCACAAGCTCCCTGGGCACCACTCTACATCCGGCTCCACTGCAGAGAGCTCGCTTTTTTTCCTCATTTAATGAATATTTAAGTAAGCTGTGCAAAGTGGGAACACCATTGGCAAAGCAAAAAGGTATTCTGGGATCAGACGCTCCCATTCACATTTAGAGGAACTGTTCCTGGAAAGGGGTTCAAGTTCCCCCAGGCAGTAAAGGGAATTGAGCCTCTCACATCTCGGGTTAGTGGTGTAATTATCCGCAACTGAGTAAAAAGGCAATGGGTTCACCCTTTCTCTTTGGTTTTCTAACCTGGGCTTTTATCTCATTTGCTTTTACTGCAGAGCTTGAAGATGAAATGTGACACAGAGAAAGGGAAAACACTGAAACAAGATGCATGGGGTTTTTTCTTTCTTTCTGAGCAAGAAAGAATTGCTTTGAGTTTATTTAAACCATTTTTTTCCCAATTGCTTGCTCTGACTCAGAGAACTAAAGAATGAACAAGTGTGCTATTAATTCCAGTTTGGTATTTTATATCAAACTCTCCTTACTTTTTTCTACAAAACAAGCAATGAACAGACACACAAAGCTTTTAACACATTTACAAATGAAAGTCACATAAAATAATTTGAACCTGCAAAAGGCACAAGTTAAAAAATCCTCAATGTCTTTTTTTTAATGTCACTGTTTTTAAAGGAGAAACCATATATCCTTATATCTATATATCCGTATATCACAGTTTGAATGGTATTTAAGGTTATTGCTTACCTTTTGGGGAATAAATAAAGAATTGTAGATGACTTTAAGTTGTTTTTGAAATTTGTTTAAGTTAAAGCATAAAGGGAAAAAGAATCTTTAAGAAAGAAAATTCTGCACCTCCTTGGGCACCCTTCTCCCTTGCAAAGTAGTACTTGGCAAATGCCATTAAAGAGAGTTAATATGGCCTTATCTGTCTCAGTGAGACCTGGCAAACTTCACTAGCAGAAAGCTGAAAGCACTGCTTTTGATTTGTCTTTGTATTACAGTCACATTGCTGGTCTTGGCTAGTTACACCAGACTATTAAAATAAAGTAGCAGATAGGAAAGAGGAGGCAAAGAAGGGAGGAGGACAGAGTGGAGGACAGGCTCAGATGCAACAGCCACCTGACAGGCAGGAAGGGAGGAGAGCAGCTGCACGGCTTCACCAATGCCTGCAAAAGTAAAATCGCCCTTTGCCCTCCAGGAAACCTTTCCCTGAGAGAAAAGGGGGACTGAAAGAATTGGCAGACAGAAAAAATTGACAATCGACAACATTTGCACTATTCAGTTATCCAAACATGGAAATGATTTGGGGATGCTTAAATGTGTTACAAATGAGCAGCTATGCAGTATATTTGATCCAGATTAACAGTCTCCACCTTGCTAGCACTGATATGAAGGTGAAACAGTGGAACTATTGGGAGAGCAACTGCAGGGAAAAGGTTTCTACAGACAGAGCCTCAGATAGCTGGGAAGAAACGAGGTACCCTGCACACAGAGCAAGTCTGCCCACACACATACTAGTTATTTCTAAGTATGAAATCTCCGATTCTCACTACCTCTCCCAGAATCAATGCGGGAATGAGAGATGTTCATCAAGATCTTAAATAACTCTCTCCCCCTAACTCCTTCACTCTGGGGGTTGACTACAACAATGTGCAAAAACATTGGGAGGAAAATACTCTCACCTTGATTAGTAATAGCTGTATCTTGGCTTATTCTTACTGATTCTCCAAAACATGTAGAAGGCCCAAACTTCCCATCCTGCTCATTAACTTTGCCAGAGGAAAATGAAATTATACATCATAAGTCAGGCTACTGTCACTATTCCTACAAAAGAACTGTTCCCGGACAGCTGATGGCTGGGGTTACGCAGGATGGATGACATGGACCAGAGTACTTTGCACTGTGTGGCTTCTGATTTCCTTGCCTATTTCAGTGTTACACATGGCTATAATATCTTCAAAACTGTCATAACAAGCATGGCCGGGAATTGCTTGCTTTTAAAAACAGTGGTCATTTTGCAGAATGTCTATAATCTGAGAACTTAAAAATCATGCGTAACGAATGTCACAACATCTCTGTAAAGCAAGCATTTAATGCATTCTGCAAAGGGGTAAATGTTGGAACAGACATGCCCACATCAAATAGGAAATCACTGGCAAAAATTCTTCATCTTCCTGTACTAGTAGTTAAACCAGAAAAGCAAGGTTCTGATGCTGTTGTGCATTTCCACCAGTTTACACATTTCCTCGTAACTCCTTCCATATATGCCCTGTTCAACATCCTAAACTAAACTGTTTAGGTGACACGGGAGCTCAGTCAGGAGACTCAGCAAGACATCTTGAAAGAGACTTTTTTTTTTTGTTATGATACAGTGCTAGCATTGAACTCTGTGTTGTCATGGAAATCCTCCCTTTCCCCAAGATGTTTAAAGTAAACAGCCATCCCTCTGCCTTTCCTCAGTTTTCGAGAATGACAGCTTAACTACCACAGTCACCACTTATCCACAGGTGGTATTGGCAGTTTAGGAGGTATTTCTCATATTTTTTCACTTAAATCTGGAATAGAGGTCAAGGCATTCCTCTCTAATCGCTGACCTTCCTTCCCTCCCTCAATTTCTTTTCTGTGTCAGCTGCTAGAGAAAAAATGCAGTGCTATCCTTTCATTGATATCCACAGATGTAAAGATACCAGTTTGAAATCTCCCAACTTTTAAAACCACATGGAAGTTTGCATTTAAAACTCTTCCAGGTGGTACATTATACTCTTCTACTTCTGATGATGGGGAGGGGAAGAGAATCATCCTTGCATAAATGAGTAACATCAGCTTCTTCCTTCATCAAGACTGGTATTAACAACATGGCTGCATTTGGAGGAAACATGAAAAACACTGAAATCCCTTAGAAAAACACAATGCCAGTAACTGGGAGCAACCACCCCTAACACAAAAACGATCTCCTCTTCAGGTGTCCACTAAGACAGACAGCAACGGAGATAACATTGCAAGTCATCTGTTCTCTGGGCACACCTCCAGCAGTGCTGTCCAAGATGAAATACCTTGAAATTCTGCCTAGAATGGATGACTTGCTTGATTTTAAGGGAAAATCATATTAAGTGCTCTTAATGTTTACAAAAGTTCTGCCTAGGAGGATTTTCTGTTGATGCAAATCTACCTCACACTCTCCTTAGTTTAGAATGAGAGGAAATAACCTGCATGGAAACCATACCTGCTGTTTTCCCTCTTTTGCAGTAGCAAAGAAGAATCTGGACAAGTAAACTAGTCAGCACTGCATGCTCAGAGAAAATCCTTCCCACCTTCCTGTGCTATCTGCTAAGTACCACCACGTTGAAAAACAAGGGTGTCCCTAAGACACTGCAAAACACTTCCAGCAACCACCCCTGGGGAGGATGCTTCTGCAGGGAGAAAGGGCACGCAGCCACATGTGCAGCAAAACAAAACCATACTCGGCGGGGAAAGGCATAGAGCCAGGAAAAGTACTTCTGTGCTCATATCAGAGCTACAGGTCTCTTCCTGTTTCTGAGTCATGCTAAGGAACAAGAGAGAGACAGTGAAACTTTGCACAGCGGTTGAGTCTGAGCAGGACTGGATGTAGGAAAATGCAAGTGCCTCACTGTTGCTCACCTTCCTCAGTCCTGGCCCAAGCCCTGCTGATCAAATACATCATCCCCAATCCCCCATCTTAAGCCAGAAGCTTTGACGAAAACTCACTCATTGCAAGCATATGGCACCAAAAAAATAGGCTTTAAGGTTGTTTTGTACTGCCAAGTGACCTTCCCAAAAGCCAGGCTTCATCCCAGGCACAAAAGCACCATATTGCTATCAGATTCAGAGTTTCATTTCACTGCTCTCACAGGACTAAACCACAGTGTCATGTCCCAGGCTGGTGTTGCTCTTTGCTACCATAAGTTCAACAGAAGTGTGCAACTATTTAATTGCTTCATTATTCAGGTTCTTTGCTGTCACTTGAATTCAAGGTATCAGAGTCTTCTCTGCTAAATGTCACTGACTGTCCCTCTAAGCATGCTTGTACCTGCGCAGTCCATTTCCCAAAAGAGTCCACGCAAACTCAGGGAGAGAAGGGGGGCCACCACCTTAAGGCACCCACAGCTTGCTTAGTCAAATCCTCTGTTCTTCAAAGCCCATGAATACAAACTTAGAACACTTCAAATATAAAATTGTTCTTTTTACCATGTTTTGCTGTCAACTCAAGTCATAAAGCTACACCACTCAATGACTAAAACACCAATCTCCTTGATTCAATTTGGCCCAGGTCGTTGCTCCTTCAGGTTGAAGTACATGGCAGCAGACTTGATCAAACCACAGAAATTTCAATTGTTTAAGTATTTGCTGTGCCAAAAAAAAAAAAAAAAAAAAAATGCTGATATGAGAGTGACACAAGTTGTCTGATGATACAGAAGAGGCCCATTCTTGCCAGCTCCCCAATTCCCTCTTCACCCATCCTCTAATCTTCAGTAGATGGTGATAATAATGCCTGCAGGCTGCTTGGTGTGAGAATCCCAAATAGTTGGGCATGAGTGAGGAGGGGTCTCAAGTCTGATCTAACAGCTTAACTGTGCAGCTTCTCAGCATGCAAGACTCCCAGGGAGATCTGCAGACCATGCACAACAACCTTCTAGTGAGACTAAAGTCTTTGGGAACCCTGGACCTGATAGCTGGCGATAGGTTTGTTTCTTCAGCCCTCCTACTATGCATGTGAACCGAAGACTTTCTGTAGTGCTCTGGCTAGGTCGCAGACTTGGTAAAGTAAAAGCAAGGGTAACAAACTACTTACTCTGTTGCTGAGTCCTATACCTATCCTATCTGTGGCTAATTTTTGCCTTTACTAGGATCAGGATAACAATGCCTCCTGCATCTGCAGGGAATACCAGGAAAGTACTTCCGGATCAATGGATAGAGAGTGCCACAGAAATGCACTTTATTAGTCTGTTAAACAGAATATGTCATTGGTAACTATGTAACTAGACAAAGAAATGGAAACAATAAATGTCTCAATAAATACAATAAAATAGTTTGGAGCAGTATCAAACCCAGAGCTGCTTATCATCACCACACAAATTTTGGTTTCATTCAATATTTAATACAGCATAAAGAAAACAATGAAAATGAAAATTGCAAAGAATGGAAAGGCATCCTCAATTGTTTATCAATTATAACACTAGCCAAAAAACCCCAAAACCAAAAACCAAAAAACCCAAAAACCCTCAAGTGTTTTGGAAAACAACTGTTGAGTACATTATACATCAAAATCAATTTTACTTCTCGGTTCTTAGAATGGAGTGTTTCAATTTTCACACTCTAAACCAAACCATATGAGAGCTTTAGATGCTCCAAATGGGGCGTCTTTTGTTAGAACTTTTGAAATCAACACAATAGTTGTGTTTCATGGACGAGTTTTGGTTGGCGTGTTATTGCAATCAGTAATGCTAAAACAGTCTGTCAAGCTCTCTAGTAGAAAGAAGACAGAAGAGAGAACTAAGGGGAAGGAACACACCAACACCCTTTAAAAACCCATAATACATTATGTCATTCTTTTGGAGGACATGAATTGAGAAATAAAGAAAAGGCAGACTCTCAGGAACGGCTCAGCCAGTAAATCACAGCTCATCATTCTACACACTCCTAAATTTACGGATAAAAACTTGTGGGAAACTAATACATTATATTTCCTATATAGTATAAACTGCAGGCTGGACTGAGGATCCTAAGTATTATGTAAAACAAGTTAAATAGATTCACCTTAATTTCTAAACACAGAGGTCCAAGTTAATGAAAAGGTGATAGCATAATTAATCAACATGGTTTTGCAGGGAACAGGCCTGGTCAAGCAAATTTGCTGCTGTTTTCTGACAGAACCGTAAGCGTGATGGGCAGAAGCCATCTACGCCTCCAGGACAGACCTCCATACAGCACCCAGACATGCACAGCTAGCAACCTTGAGTTCTTAAAGAGCACTTACACAAAATCAATGCAGCCGATGCTAAATCGATTAAAAAGCAGTTGACAGTGAGTTCACACACATGAATGAAACCCCTCTGATCATAAATGGGATTCATCATCTGACAGTAGCTTTTTTAATAGGGCCTATAGGGATCTGGTTTCTGAAACAAAACTGCACTGCATCTTCATCAATGATCTGAAAGAAAACACCAATCAATTTTTGGTAACAGTTGGAGAAGGGCAAAAACTGGAGGGAGGGGAATAAACATAACTGTGGATGTGTCATTTATTAAAGTCATCTTGAGTTGCCTGATAAGGAGGGCTCTTCTGAATTACATTAAACCCATGCAGACAGCTGAAAAATCTCAGGCATACCGGCAAAAACCAAGATAAAAAGCATGAGGATCTACAGCAGAGGTGAAGTTGTCAGAGGAGCACTCTGCCCCATCCTGATGGCCACCCATCCATCACGGGAAAATACTGACAGATTGGAGCAGGACTGGATTCAAGAAAACGCTATGAAGTTTATCTGAGATTGAGGAAACGAAGCAATACTGACTTTCTTATCTACCCAACAGAGCTCAGAGGTGACTCATTAGCAACGCTGAAGTTGTTACAGGGGAAAGAGGTTTCCAGTCATAAAGCATGCTTTAACCTAGTGGGAATAGACATAGAAGTATCTAGTGGCACGTCTAATTTCAGACTAAAAAGCAGAAGTCAACACTAAAAAGCAGTATTTAGTAAAAGAGTTTCTCGTTTGCTTTGCTGGGAAATCTCAACAGGTGCGACACAAGTCTTTCAGCTGGGTATTGTGCCTTTTTTTTTTTTTTTTTGAGTAGAAGCATTTCTGTTGTAACCATGGCCATCTAAGGATATAGGAGAGGCAGGATTTGTAGTGAGGTGCGATACTTCTTACTAGCGTCTCTGGGAAAAAAGCACGCACACTTTTGGGCACACAATGCCCTTTTCCAGGTGCAAGGTAAGCCGCGGGGCAGAACAGGGTGGTAACCAGAGGAACTATGATGAAAAAGGAGGTGGTGGTGGGGAAACAGCAATGGATGCTGAGGAACTGTCCTCACTGGCCGTGGTGTCACCTCCCCATGCCCCACAACTGCTCCTGCAACCCCAGCACGGCTCCGCCTGCCCCGCTGTGTGCTGAGGCCGGCTGCTTTAATAAGTAACAGCACTTAATTCATTAACTCTCCAAGATTAGCAGAAGATGCACACCCCAGCCAAGACCTAGAGAGCCAAATACACTTGGAGTTTTCAGGCCAAGTCACAGAGTTATGACAAGCCAAAAATTGTTTTTTAACAAGTCAAAAATTGTTTTTTAAATGAGGAAAACATTGACTAAGTACTTTTTTTTCTTCAGGCCTTTGCAAAACTTTTTATAGGATTTGCTTCAAACAAGGCTGCTCCTAGAGCAAGCGCTGATATAAAGACTTTTTATTTTTATGACATTATTTTTACGTGCATAAAAAAGGTGAATTCACAGCAAAAGTTCAGCTTCAAACTCACCTGTGAAAAAGAGAAGGATATATCCCATACACATAGTGAAAAATTGTCAGAGTGGATGTAGGCGGAGACTCTCTGGAAAAACAGGGAGAGGGAAGCCGTTCCTGCTGCCCCTGATACCAACCACCCTGGTCTGATGGACTGGCCCTGCCTGCACAGGGCACAGAACACATCCGAAAATGCCACAAGCACTTGCAAGCCAAAAACCTCTTTACATCCATTAACATTATGGTCACCTCAAGAGTGGTCAGTTATACCGTGAGTCTGAACAAATACAGTCCTGTTAACGACGTCATGCTCGCTTAACTTGACTGCCAGGCATCATGTAGGTCAGGAACCTCCCACATTTCCATGCATGCATCGCACATTAATGCGCCACTGCCCGAGGAAATAATAAGTCAGAGAGTGTCTGTGAAGCTAGTCTGGCCTTAAGGTATGTATGTACACAAACCGTGAGGAGATAGATACCACATACACAGATTGTAGGAGGACTTGCGAAGAGATACCATCCATGTGAAGCAATGGAAGGTGGCCAGCAGGTGCCTTCTCTTTGAGGTCCCCCTTTCCCTCCATCCCCATTCATTAAGTCATGCCACAGGCTCATCGCAGCTCCCTGCCCCACCAGCCACTGGGTTAACCTGTCCCCAGTTCAATGGGCAGTGGGATCTCAGCGAGCCCTCTGCTGTCCCCTATGGGCCCAGTCAAAACCGGTGAGTGCTTTGGGGGTAACCCTGCATCTCAGAGCCACTTCCAGGCACAACACTTCAGGCACACCACCTATATGCGTAGCATTCTTGATGCTGGAACAAAAAACCTCACACATTTGATGGGAGTAAGCAAATCCTAATAACTCAGTATTATAATTGTTCATTAAGAAACGCCTCCAAAGTGTATGCTTTGCAAGCAATACCATTTATGTATTATTTACCTAGAAAAATGTTATTGCTGTTACATACCCAATTTATGCTAACATAAACTTAGTATGAAATTTTTATGGAAGATAAGATGCCAATAGTTTTTTCAAATAAAAAGGCAGAAGTATGGAGGCTGACAGTAACCTCATCTTTTAAATACTTGAGAAGTCCCCAGAGAACTATAAAACTCAAGAACTAGTGAGTTCTGCCCAGAGAAATTGTGGATGGCCCCTCCCTGGAAGTGTTCAAGGCCAGGTTCGATGGGGCTTTGAGCAACCCAGTCTAGTGGAACGTGTCCCTGCCCATGGCAGGGGGGGTTGAAACTAGTTGATCGTTAAGGTCCCTTCCAACACAAACCATTCTATGATTCTGTGCATTATTTCATGAAAATGTAAGAAAAAGTAGAATTTCTTTTAAAAGGTGACACATAGTAAAGTGTAATTTACACAGTATAAGATCAGAAAAGCACTAATAATAACCTAGTATTAAATATATATGTATGTTATTATTAGGGGAAATTGCAGATTTCCTTTTTATTATAAATTTGGAAAATTCTAAAAAGAATTTGAAAAGTGACAGGACTTTATTCAGAGTAGTGTATCCCAAGCAGAGCTTCTTTTAAAAATACCTGAAAATAAAAGTTTATCTACACCTTCTATTGCTCCAAAAATTTTTGGAAGAAAAAAGGCAATGCTCAGCAAAGTCAGCTAGGATGATGCCAGCCTTCTGTGGGTGGCTGTAATGTCCATGCCTTGGCTGCCCCAGTTCTTGGTGCAACATCTTAATGACAAACCCACCTCTGAGGTAGTTTTATCTAATGTGCTGGGATGGAGGTGCAAAAAGCCAGTGCCACTGCTGAAGAGACAAATTGGATGCTCTGGCTCTCCTCACCACCTTCAGCTGCTTTTTCCTCTCCTGTCCGGTCCTGTCTGCATGAATATTTGGATGGTGTGCAGTAAACTGGATCAGGGAACTAACCCAGCTGGAAAGGAACCCAACATGAAATATAATTAATTTCCCTTTAGTTTTGCTCCTTCGTGTAGCGGGGGGAAGCCCAGTGGTGGCAGGAAGGGGAAAGGAACAAAAAGCAGTGAGGACAACACATGGGGTGTGATCCAGACCCCCTGCCTAGAAGCAGTGTGGCAGGATGAGCATAATAGTGTTTAAGACTCTGAGGCAGGACAAGGTTCAGGTCTATGCCTCTAAATCCTCAGCAAAAATTCGGGTGGGAAGTTTATATTTTACATCACTGTCCCCAAAACACTGAAAGCAAACCTCCAAGAGGTGGCAGGAGGGGAGGAGGAAGGCTGGTGGTGCGTGGGACCAGACCAGCTATCACTGCAGCTCTGACACAGAAGGCACAGCAGCACACCACCATGGCAAGGGGGAGAGCCAACAGCACATGTCAACACTCAGGGGGAACCCAGAAGGTCAGCTGTGGTTCTTCATCCCAAATGCTCAGCCCACATCTGCTCCACCTCGCTTGGGTGATGCTAAATTCGGAACACTAGGACACAGGAATTTCCAACTAAACATAAGGAAAAACTTCTTCAAGGGTGACGGAGCACTGGAACGGGCTGCCCAGAGAGGTTGTGGAGTCTCTTCCTCTGCAGACTTTCAAAATCTGCCTGGACGCAATCCTGTGCAACCTGCTCTACGTGAACCTGCTTTAGCAGAGGAGTTGGACTAGATGATCCCTGAGGTCCCTTCCCTGAGGTCCCTTACCTGAGGTGATTCTGTGAATTCATTGCAAGACAACCAATCCTGTAAGAAGGACCATCAAAACCCAAACGTACTTCCACTGGATGGAAGTACCCCAGCACACTGCATGTCAAGATCTTTTCTTCTACTTTGCTTTTCAGCGACTTTCCACCCTGCACCCTTTCCAACAACCTCCCTTGTGAGACGCTTTGGTTTGTCAGCTTACAGGCGTCAAAGTATATTGACACTTCCGCAAACAAGATACGCTCGCAAGCTGACAAGCATGACTCCTCTGCAGAAATTACAACTCTGCACCCTCTGCCACCTATGCCTGACATATAACTCTGAAAGTAAACTTTACAGGAAGCCTTGAAAATGGAGTCCTTCCATTTATGCTACTTCTTAAAATAACTGGAGACCATTTGTCTTCACTAGCTGTTAGGAATACATATGCTAAAACCCACATCTATCCCTTTCTTTCTTTGATTGCTCAAAACTATTATTCCTTGCCTCTTAAAACCTCCGCATAAAAACTCCCTCTTTGTAACCCGTAATGTTTGTATTATCCGTAAAGAAAGGGTAGTGATAAAGCACTGATACATTTGGGATAGAATTAGAGAGAGGTGGATTTTCATAACCGATTTCCATATAGCAGAGAATACAGCTCCCTGACTTTGCGTTTGCCACCGAGATACAGAAGCTGCGGCCAGGTGTGCAGACTGATGAGGATTACAGTATTGGAGCGGAGAATCATTATAAACATACTAATTAGTACCATGAAGGTGGCAAATGCAGCACTTTACACAATGTGAGTACGAGGTCGCAAAAGTCAGAGAGCTGCTACTTTAGAGACTATAATTGATAACATTGCTTATGATGGCCAAACCAGCGAAGTAGAAAAAAGATTAAATTTTTTCACTGGATCACTGAACACTTGCCAGAAGGATTGCACTAAAATCCGGGCAGTTAAGTTTCTAATTCACAGCCATGAAGTTTGACCCTAGTTCATAAACCAATACAATATAAAATAGCAGCATTATATCAAATAGGTTATTTCACATTCAAAAGCCCTTCCACTAACAGAAGTGTTTTCCTAAAACTCACTAACTCCTTTTCCCCTTTTCCACAGTAGAGTCACTCTAATGAGAGAAACTTGTGATTCAAACCCAGAAAAATCTGTATCTTAAGAACTGGCTACAAACCAGTGAGGATCTACATTAATCCAGAAACATCTTCTACTGTCTCTAGCATGCGAAGAAGCCTTTTGTGTATCTGTTTCTCCCACGGAAGACAGCAGAAAGGAAGAAACAAAAGAGCTGGACTCTGGAGGGTCAAATATGACTCTCTGTTTGGAGACCCTGTGCAAAAATCAGTTTTTGTGAATATTTTTAAGCTGCTGTGTTTACCTAACATAATTGAAGAACGCTTCACATTGACATCAAAACACGGTATGTCTTTGGTTTGATATTGGATATAAAAAGCAAGAAAATTACTCTTCTTTAATCTACTTTCAATCCAGCCTACAATATAATACAGATAAAGAATGGCAAGATTGTATCCAGTCCCCCCCATGCAAATAGGTAGCCAAAACCTAATCTGAACCCAAGATGACATTCAGAGAATTGAGAGCATCTCCTGCTTTCAGCTACAATTAGCTGCTCCACCTTTACGACGATAACTGTGGAGAATTTGGCCTATATTTTCTAAGAGAAATTTGTGCTGTTAATAAAATGGATGTATTTTTAGATTTCATTCAATCTCTTTGAGCAGTCTAATAGTTTTGAGATAAAAATACTACAGAGGAAACCCCGCCTGCCCATATCAATGAAAAGCCCTCAGGGAACGACAGAGCATTAACCTGCCCAATAACTGCATTAACCTTTCCCCGAAGGACTTTTTCTCTGAAACTGTGAAAACCTGCCAACATGTCAGAATATTAGGATGGGTCTTCCACCATACTGCCCCTTGCCCTACTGTTGTAAAAGGGCAGTAATTACCGTAAAACAGTTTAAGGCAGAGACAACAGTACTGATGAGTTAATTAGGGTATTTCCTCATAGGCTCTCCCAGCAAAAAGGACTTACAAACATTGTTATCCAGAGCCTTTTCAAAGTCAGGAATAACAAATATTAATTATCTTCTGTGGACTACTTCCATGGCTGCCTCTGTAAACTGACATTCAGGAACCTTGAGGATTAATTACAAGCAAGGAAGCTCACTTCTGAGTCGCACAGTTAAACACAACTCCCTGCAAATGAGTTTGACCTTTGCCGCACTGCATGCTCTGGAACTTCTTACCCAGAAGGGGATTACCTGCAGCCAGCATCTTCACATGAGAACCAGTATCATGTATGAGCCATGCTAAGAATCTGGCTCAATATTCAGGCTTTAAAAATGAAACAGATATTTGACAGGAAACCTCATCTCAGCAGATGACACAGTGAGCCACTGACAATTAAACAGGCTTCCTGCGGAAAACACTTGATGACACTTCTGCAGCCTTGTGAATACATGTGGAAGGTATATCTGCACAAACACACAGCTCAGTACAGAGAGGTCTGGGTCGTGAAGCCTGATGCTACCCCAAAACCAGAGCATCACAAAGTCAAGATTACTGCAAGAATGAGCTACAGAGCTGATGCATTGTTGACAAACTGTTCAGTCCCAGTAGCAGGCTGAGAAACACTCACATGCTCTCAAGGGATGCCATTAAATAGGTAATAGGATGAAATTTTATCATGCATTCCAGGTTGAGATTTTTTGGAAAATGAACAAGAAAATTCGTATCTAATGTAATTGTTAGATGTAACAATCACGTCGAAACACACTTTCTGCACTTTTGCTTGAATCTCAAATGCAGGATCCAGGAGGTCAGGACTTATGGACACTCCAGAGACAAAAGAAAGTGTTCATCAAAAGATCTCATTGGCTTCAAACATGTTATTTTATGTCATTGTTTGAAAAAAAAATAGTAGTGGTATGAAAGAAAACTAGAGAAAATTAATTCTTCAAAGTTTCTCTGCAGGCACGCAGACTCAGTCAGTCACGTCTTAAAAGTCACATTTGACATCAGAATTTAAGGACCTTGATGGACTTGATCCTTACAAGCAGGGAGAGCCACATCCTTGCCCTCGATAAAGGGGCTATCTCCTCCTTTAATGTGCTCACTTCTGAGGCTGGGAATTGCCTGGTTGCTGACAAGTGTTTGCAAGTCAGTTTGCATTTCTGTAGACTTTAGTTGCTGCCTTCAGTCATCACTCCCAGTAGAGAAGAAAGTTTTGAAATGCCAGAAAATTGACAGTCTCCACTCTTGCAGAGGAAAACCACTAAATCTAACATCACTTCTCATCACCTACCCTTTATAGGTCAGACATGTCCAACTGCAAGTTAATATTAAAAATGGCTTGCTACTAATTTTAGCACAAACATTAGTGCCGCTCTAATACACCGCGCTGTGCAATGGGGAGAGAGATGAAATAATCAGCTATCCGGCTGGCCTCTGGCCTTGGCTTTGAAGTATCTGGGGGTGCGGGCAACATTAGAAATGTGTTTAATGGTCTCTGCCTGCCTAGGTCAAGTTTATTATTAATTATAACAATAAATATGAGTAGTGTCACTTCAAGATCCTTGAGAAGATGCTGACAACTTTGACTTGTGTTATTCTCAGTCAAATAAACACCATTTAGACAGAACCTCTCAAAACTACACTGTCTCCTGCTTTGTCTCAAAGCTGCTAGCATCACTTGGGATTCAATGCTCATAGCAGCTTTAACAATTTTTAATGAATAATTACACCAGCCAGTTTTCCATATGACTTTAACTTCACCAATATGATTATCTTTGGAGAATTCATTAGAGATCCCACTACAGCATTTCAAGCAGGGTGAAGGATAACATGTTTGGGTCTACAAACTCAACGTGCAACTGTTTCTGGTGATTCTCCTAAGGATCTGTTCCCTGCGTGTTGGGTTTTTTTTTCCCACAAAAATATAGATCCATCACAAATAAAGAAGCAAGATGACACCAGCTTTTTCCTTCTGTGCATCTACATGAATCTAAATGAATATATACGTCTGCAAATTATGATGATTTCTTGGAAAATCAGTGACCATAACAAGAACCTTCCACACCCCTCAATGAACAAAAAACCCCACCACAATCCAAATTTAAAGAGCAGAAATACTTGTGACTACATTTGGGGAAAAAAGATCTGAGGTGTAAGAAGAGCCCAAAGATAATGATTTACATTATATGGAACCTCTCAGCCCCATTCTCTTTTAATTATCTTCATCCCTATGGAGACAATGGGGGGTTTGTTTCATTCTTCCAACTTCTTAGAGTGAGTACTGCTGCCCTATTAACCACAACACTGCAAACACCACCAAAGGGCTAACTAGCCTTATAAAGAATTAGCTCACCTCACTTACAATGTCTCTGCTCAAAGCACCGCATCCTAACCACCCTGCTAAGCTGCTGGCTGATAATAAACATGGGAAGGCGTGTTAGTGGTAAAAAGAGAAAGGTCTGACATGCCACGTCCATCCCAAACCACCACGGGAGAGCTACCAACTGCTCACTGCTGCTGATGCTGCAAGGGGAAATGCTGCTGGGAGACAGCTGTAGGTCAGCTGCTGCTGCTTCTTCTTCTTCTTCTTCTTCTTCTTCTTCTACTTCTTCTTCTTCTTCTTCTACTCCTCCTCCTTCTTCTTCTTCTTCTTCCTCTTCTCTTTAAAATGCACAGCTAGTTTAGGGACAGATGTGATTAGAAAAACCTGCACAGATGGTTTTTGCCAGAGACTCTTCGATAAGTTACATTTATATTCACTTAAGCTGGGAGTAAAACAGCAACATTATCGTTAAAATTAATGAATTTGTTCTTTGGTTTGCTGTAATAATTATTTTATTGCAGATTGACTTACTTTCTTCTGTACAGTCTTACAGACAACAGAAGGTAAATTTTCACCATCCAGAGTATTCTCAGTTATGTAAAATTCCTCACCAAATAGGAATGTTTATTACCATGAAGGAGCTATGGTTAAAATAAAACAAACACAGGTTTCCTGGGAGAAAAAGCTGGCCCAAGTTTGAAATGCAAGCAGAGGTAGAATCCTAATAAAGCCATGTTTGGTTCAAACAAACGACTCCAACCTTCACATGAACAAAACAGCCTAATCTCATGCTTGATGCCAATGCAGGCCTGGTAATACACATAATTTGGATATTCAGTTTCAGGTAACCTAGAGCTCAATTCAGTATGGAAAACATGACTAGCTATTGCCTGAAGTAATTCAGCTAAAAAATAAAAAGGTTATTTTTCTAGAGAGAAGCAGCACTAGCGGTATCAGACTTAGCCACGTGCCGTTTGTTTTCCACTTTCCAGAGCTGGCAGGTGACAAAGATGGCAGTACAGTCTCAAGAGACTCCTTGGCCCCCAGGCCTGGCTGGCTTGGAACACCACCTTGCACCCTGCAGCACCCCTGGTAAGCTGGGGGCATCTCAGCCTGGAAAGCCTCACGGACCACTTCCCCATCCTCTGTTAAATCATGCTGACAGTTTACCAGAGGGGCAAAGGGAGTGTTAATCACTCCAAGTAACGCCAGCCACAACGCTTTACATTCAAGCCCTGCAGCTGCCACTTTCCCTCATCCCTCCAGCCTTACATTTGGACTATATCCATCCCTGAACATGTAACCTTTATGTAGCTAGGTTATCTAGGGATTTTTCCTTGAATATTTCTTGCATATTTTATATTCCTTGTGCACCGTTCACAGTAATTGAATAACCCAATAATTCTCAGCAGTGACATACAGCTTAGTCTCTTTCTGATTTGAGCATGATGATGCCTCATAAATGAATTGGGGCAAGCCAAAATATAAAGGTGTTTCAGGTGCTAATGAAATCTAAAATGCTTGCCTGCATCAATTTATTAATGTCACTGCAGAGCAAAGAAGCAATACAGCAACAAAATGAAGCACGCTGCATCCGCCGCTCGCCTATCGCCGATCACTTACATGCACATGCACATAGCATTTAATTAAAGACTACAAGGCAGTAGTACAGGTTTCTCTTTATCAAGTCTTTCTACAGTATTTCATGTATAACCCAGACTAAGATGCTCTGATAAAAGCTCAGTAGAAAAATGTCTGAGCAGCCTGCCAAGAACCACACAGACTTGGCCTGTGGACAAAACACAAATCCACAACTGTGGAAAGGAAACAAAAACGAGGACAGAAAACCAACTTCTCTTTCATTTTGGTATATGGAAAATAGAAGCATGTTTTTGAGCAGCTGATTGCTTACATGAAATATTTAAAACTTGCTTGCTGCAGCACAGCCAGTTGTTCAGAACCAGAACCACGCTGGAGGTCGCGGGACTCCTGACTGCTAGCATCGCTTGAGCAAAGTAAGAGATTATGAGAACCTCCAAAGTCTCCTCACTGTAACTGTTAACCTTTGGGAAACAAAACCTTGCTTAGGAGAAAGTCTCAGAGAGATTGTCACAGACTTAGGCTACACCTGTTAGAGCTCCTATTACAAAAAAGTGGGAAGGTATTTTGATGCTGAGCCAGATTTTTGAGAAAATGCGTATGAAGTTATCTCTCTGCACAGCAAACTACCATAGCTCGGTATCTGAGGGTTAGCTATTTGATAGCAATTTTTTTCTTATAACATACTGTGCAGACAGCTTTGTCCTGCGTCTAACACTCCTGTTCTAGATTACACAATCCTGAGGAATTTTTACAGCACTTTACAGCACTCCACTGCAACTGTTCAGTGTTTTCCAGGAATTCATACACATTTACTTAAACCTAGTTTTATAGGAGAGCATTTCATGTTGATCAGCTAACAGTACCATGCATAAGCTATGGAACGTGTCAATTTTGACATTAGTATGATTTGAGAAATGCTGTTTCAACCAAGCAAGAAAAGTTGGAAGACAGGCAGAAAGAATGAGATCATGCACCTTTCCCTTAAAAATACTGAACTGCAAGAGTGGGTTTAGGCTGATGTATGTATACATGTATGATGTAGGTACACGTGAACGTGTCCAGGTAGACAAATTTCCTAGCCTTCTCCTGAAAGATTAGACTACATCAGGAAAAAAAATTTCAAAACCAGCTAAACGAAGCTTTACTGACTTCCTTTTTCCTGGTCTACCACCCACACCCACACCCCACACCCACAAACAAACAAACAAACAAACAAAAATTTCCATTCTGTGACAAAGAAAGTGCTTTATTTGAATGAAAACCAGATTCAATTTACTTTCCTTGGGTTTTTTTTACCTTTTGTATTACTCAGTTTATATCAACATAAACAGTTTTGAAAACTCTAAGCCAATTCATCAGTAGCACTGTTTTACCTTGAGCTGCAGCTTTTGATAAACAAAATAATGGAACAAGCCAATTTATTCAGCTTTATGTCTAAATTGCTGGATGCTCATTGCAAACTAGACATTTTATCACATTTGAAAAATCGCCCAGAGCAGAAAGTCTAGTTGGCCTCTTTCCTGGGGTTCATCTCTCCTGTTCCCTGACACACCGTTTATCGCCGACCCTCTTCTCCTTGGTAGGTTGCTGCTGTGGCTTGCAAGGAAACACACTAGCCTCAGGAACTCTAATTCCATCTATTCACAGATGTAATCCAACTTCTATATTCTAACTGAAGGTACAAAATCCATCTCATAACATGACTGAAAAAATAATTATTCCATACCTTCCTGCATATGGGGTTCATGCACCTTGTATCACGACGACTTGAGGCATTCGTCCTATCATTGAGGTTCATTAAAATACACCAATTAAACAGGCAATGAATAGCAAAAAAAAAGATGACAAGCTGAAATTAAATGACAGTAATTAAGTAACTTTCCTACTCCATATCATTGTAAGGCCTGACATTGCCTACTGCAAACCAGAAGCCAGAAACCTCACTCAAGGAACCACAAGAAAATTTGACCTTTTGTCATTCACTGTGCAAAAAAAACCCAAAAAACCCACAGAAAAGTAGTTCTGTCATATGAGGACAGCCAGGATGAATCACACAGCTATTCAGATAATTACTACCTACTTTACTAGCAGATCCTTTTTTGTTCCTACAGTGGAATTACGAAGATGGCAGGCCACCCATGCAGTCTCCAGAGCCTTTGGAAACGGGTCAGTTAGGTGGGTAGAAAGCACTCAAGCAAGATATAGAAAGCAGAATAACAATAATGCTATTAAACTTTGAAAATCACTGCCAGCCCAAAAGGTATCTTTGGGCCCATGGTAAATAGAATAACAAGCATACGGCATGTGTCCTGAAATTCAGTTATCTGGAGTCAAAAGTTCAGAAGGAGCAAAGCACAGGCTTTGTTCATAACTGTAAAGCACGTCAGCCGCAAGGACTGGAGCACCGAGTGTTTTGACTTTAATAAAAGGTTCCAACTGGAAGCTCAAAATTAAAGGCTTTGTTTAATGGCAAAAATGTGCACAAACTCTGTTGGTGCCATTCCGGTTTAAGAGAGATACTGCCCGAAAGACGAGGTCCACTTCTCCCTTCTTCTTGTAACCAACAAAATTTAAAGGCAAGTACCGAAAACACCTTACAGCCAGAACAGACTACCAGTTTCGTCACTGATGCTTGATCCAAGTGTTGTGCCTCACCTGTCAAAACACCCTCCCCACAATGTGGCAAGGACAGGTCTGGTGCCACGTACACCCAGCCTCCAGAGATGCAGGAGAGAGGGAGGATTTTTCAACTTTTAAATGCAATATCACAAGGCTAAGTCTTCCAGCATGCGCTCTTTTCTACTATCTTCCTTCACTTCTTCTTTTCCTTTATATTATTTCCCTTCCACGAATTGCCCCTATGTTTCCAGGCCCCATCCCACTTTTCTGCATCCTGACAAAAACTGGGATTCTTCTTTGTACCATTTGGTACCATTACTGCTGTATTTGTGATCACCCTATTTAGTGCCTTCTTTCAGAGTCAGGACATGTGGTCTTACCTTCAGGTTGCCTCTCTGTCTTATACCAACCTGTGCCCAATACCAAATCTTGCTCTACTCCCAGTCACGCCTCTCACAGCCTATATGCTGCCATTTCTATTCTTCATTTCTAGTGTTTCAGTAAATTTCTTATCGATGTAATAATAGCCATCCCTCGCAAATATCTTCTCATGCAAGATTTCAGGAAACATATGTCAAATGTCCAGTTATTTAACCAGCTGAGGATCTATTATTTGTAAAGGGCCATTCACTAATACAATGAAAAAGAACTTCCAGCAATATAAATATATATGCAAAATGACCAGTCATCTTTACTGCAACAGCTGCTGAGGAAACGCAGGACTTCCTTGACTTAAAATAAGCAAAGTGTTTCCATCAGGTGGAAAACGGTTTCTGAAAAAGCTCTGTACTTTGCTCTGTTTCACTGCATTAACCCCAACACAGGGAACAGAACCAGGAACGTTCTTGGTTTGTTTGGTTTTTTAATTTCTGTGCATGCTGCAAATAAAAAAATGATCCATTCCTTCTGGCCACACAGCCATTTCATTCACCACAATTGTCCGTTCCCATCAAAAGAGCATCAGGGCTATGGCATGTCTTAAGAAAACAGAGCTTTAGCAGCACACTGCTGTCACTCCGCGAGCCTTGCCAGGCTCGGAAAGACCTGGGGAGCCACTGAGGCCAGGCACCCAGACCTGCTGATTGCAAATCACTTCAGGGCTCTGCCAGCATCTCCGCCTTCTGCAAAAATAAGCACAGCTAAAGGTATTGTAAATACAACGTGCCAGGTAGTTCACCAAAATGCGGTCCACAGGCTGTTGGCTGCTTGTAAAGCGTGAGTTTTCCTCTTCATTTCCAGATATTAGGATGAAAAAAAAAAGAAAAAAAATATTTAAACACTTTCTTTGCCAGGACTACTTTCCTGTGGGATCCCTCAGGGCAGCCCCAACTATTAACAGGGAATTGGAAGAAGTAACACCTGAAATTGTCACTTCGCACTCCCAGTGATGTCCTGTGATCACACATGCAGTTCCAGTATAAATACTTCACAGTATGCTCCTTCCCTGGCCACCAAGCGCAAAACCAGGTTTGTAAATAGTGAATCTCAAAGATTTGCCAGGATCAAATGCAGTACTCGAGCGCAGCTGAGGTTCACCTTGCAAAGACTTCTTCCAGACATATTCTGAAGAAGGTAAAATAAATTTGCATTATTTCAACCTGATGTATTTTATTCCTGGGCTGGTCTGATTACCCTCCTGCTCCAGGACCAGGAAGCTGGTTAGACCAGTAGATGTGCCCATTTCCATCCTCAGACCATCCTCGCTGCCCATTCAAGTCTCAAGGCTTACGAATGTATCAGGGAATCCCAGAACCACAGTACAACTTTTGCCTGCCTAGAACAACCACGGTGTCAATACTGCATTTTATTTTCTTTCTCATTATCATTACAGAAGGGGAAAAAAACCCCTGTGAACTGTTTGTAAGTCTGCAAGGATACAGGGATGTCCTGGCCGTCTGTTTGGTCACAAGTCAGCCTTCGTGTTACTGTTTACTAGTGGTGTAATCTCTTTCACAGGGAGATGATACAATAACACCATCTCAAAGTCACATAGTGAGAACATCTTAAATGAAACAAACACCACATTCCAGGTGGAGAAACATTCAACACATAGTAAGTTACACATCAGCTTTTAATACCCATTGGCTTGCTATGACTTTCCATTTTTGTAGTGTACTGGCCACACGAAGAAAATAGAGAAAATGTTTCAGCAGCTATTTTTAGAGTATTATTTATTAGCCTTCTGTTAACTCTTAACTCGCTGTTTCAAACTACATATACATGGATAAACCTGCTTCCTCTGACCTCGTTTAAAATGTCAATCTAAGGGTCTCACAATTCAAAATAATTGCATGGTTCCATTAATTTCTATGTGGTGACCTGAGAGTTTACTGAGCTGCCAAGTAGCCACAGGACACGGTGGAACAAGAAAAGGGCTGCGAAGAAGAAGGACAGGCTGGGGCTTGGAGAGCCTTCCATGCGAGAAGACAGAACAGACTAAGCACAAAGAAAGGAGACTGAGAAGCTGGGTGAAATCACGCATTGTAAGGAGAAGTTGGTTATATAGTGAGTATTCACTTCTTATTGCACAAAACCTAGGGTCCATTCAGTGAAAAACTATCGGTCAACAAGCCTGAAATAAACCTGAGGATTTTCTTTTCACAGAAAACATAATTATAACTGCGAATCTGAATGTTGTAGGTTGTGGTAGTGGCCAAAAATGTATGTGGGTTCAAAAAGGGAAGATAGAAAGTTTCTCACAGAGAAATCCATTACTGACCACCAAACTATGCAAGACACCCATCTCGGGAAACTCCCAAGCTGCTGACTGCCAGCAGCTAGCAGAATATATCATTGGGAAAGATTGCTTTAAAAACGTCCTTTGTTTTAGACACATTCCCACACAGGTCACTATTAGAAACAAGCTACTCTGTGAAATGTATTTCTGTAGAAAACCCCCTCCTGGCTTTGCATTACACTCAAAACCTGAACTACTCTCAAGGCAATGAAGCCAGAAGAAAAGCAACAGCAGTGCCTGGTGTATCTATCTATAACACATTTGCATTTTAAAAGCAGAATGTTTGCCACATCTGAAATATTCTTATTTCCCTCAAGTAATTCAGGATTGCCTTTGAAAAAGGTGGCAGACAAAGAGGCGGAAGAAGAAAAACCCAAACAGACTTCACATGTGGGTATTTTGGCACGGTCTAGCTGGCAGAGCCTTCCTCCCTACCCCCTTCTGACAATGCAGAATCAGTCCTTTCCCAACCTGTTCAGGAGGCTGGCCAGAGGTCGTGCTTTCCCCAGTTCCCAACGGATGCACTGAGTGTCTCACGGACTGCATGGAGGGCAGAGCCTCTGGGGATCTCCACCTCACTCCTCCCTCAGAAACATGGGCTGTCCCACGCAGACTTCATTCCACCTCCATGGCCAACCTGACAACTCAGGTAGCCTCCAGGAAGGATAACATTGCCACTAAGGAAAACATGCTTAGTTTTGCTTTCTTTTCTGCAAAATACAATGCACAGAGAAAGAGCTACTCCTGCTTTCCCCCTGGCCTCGAAAGAATCATGCCCAGACCATCTGACTCAAGGGCAGGTCTGCGGGCACTACCAGCACCTGTAGTTATTATAAAGTGCCAGACCCAAGAGGGGAAACACCGATTTCATTCCTGACAGGGAGAGTGTAAGTGTCGGTGCCAAATCCGCAAGTTAATTAAAAACTCTATTTTCTATGGGAAAACAACAAGGCCAGCATAATAGAGCTATAATTATAGCCAGGTTTCCACTGGCAACTTGTTAATTGAATCTTATTCTGTTTCTTAAAGGAAAGCAGGGCTGCTGTCACAGCCTCTTTCCTCCTGCTGCTGCAACTTCTCCAGCAATACTCCTACCAAAATGTCAATACATTTGTGTCCCTGATCTAAAAGGGGATTGACATAATGTGGCATGACATGCACCGTCCTGAAAAAAAGCTGCTCTGCTGCACGGCAAATCACTACATGTGTAATTACCTACATCATTTTATAGTGAGCAGCAAAAATGAAAATATGATAACTCTCATCTCTCCTCAGCCCTGCTCTGTAGCCATGGTAACTGGACACCTTTTCTCCCGCTCTATCCTTTCTCCCAAGGGACAAAGAAAACCACTGGCGACTTCACAAATCGGCATAGATTAATCACAAATAGTTTGCAAATGCATTCGTTCACTGGCATCTCTTTCTTCAGTAATGGTGTGCATTGTGCTCGCTAAAAGTGAGCTGCTGTAAACACCGCCGCCTGCTTTCTGCCTGGCACCATCCCTGCAAAACAACCCTCTCCTCTCCGCCGCCTCCGCCTTCCTCCACACACCCAGGCAAACTCCCTCAAGCCAAGTTGTTAATTTTTTGTTCCATTCAGCCATTGTTCTCCTGTTAACATGCACATGGGTGAACAGAGGTGAGCTCAGTTTGACTCCACCCATACTGCTGAGTCCTAAATTACTCCAGCGAGCAACAGGTTGAAGCAAATACCTACATCCTGTAGACAGCCCTTGCACACATGGCACACTAAAGGCAAGAGAGGCAAGGTCTGGGGTTTGTGACCCAGGCAAGTGGGAACTTTTGCAGCACTGCTACACGCCTTGCAAGCACCGCCTCGGCACAAGCCTTCCCTGAGGAAAGCAGCAGGGTGCTGCCTCCCACCCGCTTTCAGTTGCTTTTGGCTTTGCTAAACTTTAACTGATTGGGCTTCAATACCTTGTGCTGGGTGTTTGGCTTACACCAATGGCGCGGTTTGCTTTGTTTTTGTTGGAAGCACTAGTTAAAATGATTCTTCTACCCCTGAAAACAAGGCTGGGGAAAATACACTCTTTGTTAGTATTAAAACTAACATCTTCCTAATTTTTATATGTTCCAGAGTTGAAAACAGGAGGAGAGGGGCATGTACATTTGAATGAGAAAGATGTACCTCTTTCTGTTCCTGTGAACTCTCCACTGAGTTTGAGTACTCGAAATCCCCCAAGCTCCTTCGCCCACACATGGTGAAAAGCAATACCCATATTGGTGGAAGCTCCCACCTCCACTACCTCTGTGACATCGGGAGGAAGCTCCAAGAAAAGGGGTCCTGCCGACCCACTGCACTCACCCCTTCCAATGCTAGGTGCTACATGACCCTGTGCCTGCGCCTCCCTTCTGCACACAGCCATGGAGCTGCTGGCCACAAGAACCAAAACCAAGACCCTTGTTCCACAGGCAGTGTGTGGGCGACACAATGAGCTACCTGTGAAACTGCTCTCCTCCAAACGAATGAGGCTTCTCCCTGCTTTCAATGCAAATGAGGACAAAGTGCTGCAAAGGCAATGACGACCTCTCGTGCTAGCTGTCAGGAGGCCACGTGGATTGCGACACTGAGGATAAAGACTTATTGGCACCCTGCACCAGGGATGTCCACTTGCCCCAGCAGTCACTAGGCATTGTTCTCGCAGATGTACCAGGCACTTTCCCATTTCAGGTCATAATGAGCTGCAGATGTGACAGGCGTTCAAGATTCTGAGTCTGCAGCAATGAAACACTCTACATAGATGCTTCTGCCTCATTTTTACTTGCTGATCTTTAATAATGACAATTTAACTTCATTGTGTGCTTCATACACTGTAAAGGCCAACTCAGAAATCATCCTAAAGGATTCTGATTGCTTAACAAATCTTGCAAATAGCTTTCCAACATTCTTTTATAAAGCGTGTATTCTGAAATTTCAGTGTCACTTTGATAGTTCTCTAGAGGGAAGTAATAAATAATTAGAGGGCAACATACTTTGCAGATACAGAGCCAATGCTTCAATTAGAAGCATCCCCAGCTCACTTTTAAAGGACTTCAAAATCAGCAGAAAAAAAAAGCTGGTGTTATACAGAATATATTTACACACATCAAAGAATAAGTCACAGGCAAAGGCTTAATTAAACTGAAATTTGGGTTGATCAATTAATTCACATATTTCAGAAGGGAAAAACACTTTGTGTAACTCCAAGAAACTATGCTAAATGTTGGAAAGCCTAGACTTTCTAAAACAAGGCTAAAATCAAATCCCTTCAAAGTTGCAGGTTTCACTCCACCACACACCTTCACACTTTTCCTGTAACCCTTCCACGTGGTGATGTACTAGGTCAAATTTTCTCGTTGCTTTTGGCACAAGATAAAGCTATGTACGTGATCCTGTGGTACCAGTTCCTACTATGGTTAAGAGTATAGCGAATGCTGTATTAGAAACAACCTGAAGTTTCCAGCAGAGCTACAGCTCCTCCATATCAAACTCGAGAGCTGACTCCAAAAGCTGCTTTCCAGCATAGTTTATTTAACATTAACTATGAACATATATACAGTCTTAAATGCTGCTCATTTCAAGGAGGGGCTGCAATAATACAAGCTTCACAGATGTCTGCAACACAAAGAGCAACATTCTTGCAAGTTACGTCTGGATACCATTGCCTCCCAGCATTCATGAAAGCAGAGTATTTTCTAAAGCATGTGTTGAAATGCTGTAGAGGAAAATTTTTAGTTTTACAGACCCAAGAAATTATATTAAATGACACCAAATTCTACCTTATTCTACTCTAAGTAACTTGCAACCTAACTTTACTTAGTTTTATCTGTTTACTAGTCAATGCAATCACCCTGAGGAAAGGTTTGCAGTAACACACTTAACAAAGATAAGCTCTTTAACAGATACACACATCGTATTCACAAAGGGAACATGTATACACTTATTTTGGATGCATTCTTATACTTTGCCTTAAACATGCCTTAAACACATATCAACTGTACGCACATTCTGTGAGCACATGGAAATGACTTCTGCCCACTAGGAATATCTGGAGGCAAGATTTTTTTATTTTTTAGGTGAAACTGTACTTTAAATCTGTAATTAAAAAATTACACAAATGTTTCTGAAAAACAAAATCTTTTGAACTTCTTTAAGTAATTCTTCCCACTCTATGTGATTCGCCCACTCATTACAGAAAAATGTAAATCTGTATTATGAAAAGTTACAGTGTGCAAGATTTCATGTTAATTAGTTAATTTTGGTGCCTTTTAAGCAGGGAGAAGGGTAGAGACTGAGAAAATATGCTCAATGCAGAAAATGAGTTTCAACTTCAGATTTGGGACAAGCATTCCTCCATAAGGCAGATCATCGCAGCACATTTCCAGGAATAAGTGAAACAAACCAAAACCAAAGGGGGAGGGGAGATAGCGCCTAAAATCTAGGTCAGAGGAAGAAACCAGAAAGGTGCAAAGCATACTTTTTCATGAGCCTCACAACTGATCGTGTGAAGGTCTCATCTCCTGCCACACTTGTGCGTGCGTGACACAAACTGCCTACGTGCCACAGACAGAATGACAGGAATGTTAAACGAAAGGGGCTCAAGCGACACCTCTCGTGAAGCACATGAGATCACATCAGGGTAATAACATACCTGGCTATACTAAAGACAGCTCACTTCAGGGAGAATTCACAGCACAGCCTGAAAAAAAAATTAATTTTCTCTATAAAAAGAAGGACCAAAGAGCAAAGGGTGATCCCCAGCAATACTGTGCTAAAGGTAAAGGCTACAAACATAGGAAGTGGTTACTGAAATTTTTCATAAACAGAGCATATGAGTGGTTCTTACACCCCAAATTTTTATGATCCTTTATTTGCAATCTTCATACTGTTGCTCAGCCACCTGGTTTTACATTTACAGATGGCTTTGAGATCACAGTTTGTTATCTTACTCAAACATAATTAACAAACACATTTCATCCTCTTGCATCAACAGAGATCTGACTCTCTGTGACAGAACAACAAAAATGGAAAACTTCAGCAGATGTAGCTGGTTATTCCTTTCTGTCATCCTCTTAGAGATGTCTTCAATACCTCCTTCTATTCTTGCTGTATTTGCAGTAAGGCCTTTCCTACTGTAGCAGAGACACAACTCCTACTTAAAGTCACTATCATTTTTCTTGTCTTTGAATAGAAAAGCAAATTAACTGATGAATGCATCTGTTATTTCCTATCTTTTGTGTTCAATTAACCACTATCATTCTGAGTGACAAAACCTGTCTCTTACCATCTGCCCACTACAAATCTGCTTTAAGAACATTTATTATCACTTATTAATCCCTATAAATCCCAACATTTTTTTTTATTCTTAAGGTAGTGGATTTACTTTTCTTTTGGCTTTTGCTTTTCTGTTGGCTCTACCATGAAGCTCACAGCACCCAATGTGAAGAGAATAACATGAAATTATGGGACATTGCACCTTCTCATTGCATTGTACCCAGGCAAAACCAGAGCAAGTATAAATTTGAGAGCCACCTAGAAATGCACAAGGAACTAGTATTCCATCAGAAATTTTATTTCTAGCATCTTGCAACCTCTTCATCTTTGAAGACTAACTTGGGTGCTGTGAGAAGCAGGAGGGTAGAATGGCAAGATGGCTGTTCTGGCCCTCGTGCTTGTCCATCCTAGCACATGGCTGCTTTCCAAGCCACCTGGAAACAGCCCACTGAGATAATTCCCATCAGGCACACAGCAGCTTTCTAGTCGTTCCCTTTCCCAAAGCATGTGTAAGTGCAGGTCAAGGATGAGAGTGGGTGGCAGAGACATGTGTTGGGGGTATGGACTGACCCGTGCCTCCCACCCACACTTCCAGGGTGCCCCCTTGCACCCACGTGCTGCCTGTCCGAGGTGCACGTGTCCACATGTGTTTTCACAGGTCTCAAGCTGGGAACTGTAATAAACCCTGCAGTGATGGTAGCATCCCCTATAAAAGTAGCTGGGGCTCTGCTCTGAGGCTTGAGGCAGGGGCTGACATGGCACTGGGGTGCAAGCATGGTCACTCCTAGTACATCATCAGATGCTCTCAGCCCAGTGCTGAGTGATCCCAAGCTCCTCTGATGAGAAGCATTTCTTCGCCCCTTCTGTGAATACAAAAGCAAATTAACTGATGAAGACATCTGTTCTTTCCTTACCGCATATGTTCAATTAATTACTATCTGTTCCCCCTTTTTCTGGCTACACCTAGAGTGAGGTCAGTCATGAGAGCCTTGATTATTTGCAGTGCTTAATTTTTGCTCTGTCTGGCTCTGGCTTGGTTTGCTCCAGCCAGATGTCCCCGAGCCAGTGCCTCAGCACTGCCCCAAGGATAACTCACTCCGGGGAGCACTCCCCCAAAGTATAGAGCAGACAACAGGTATAGCTGTCCCCGCCCCTTGCAGCTTTACAACATTATCCCAAAGGGGTTTTGTATGCTCAGTTTGGGTCTTATGACCTCATGCCATGGCCCAGGCCATGTAACATGCATCTTCAGCTTCACGAAATAAAACCACCCCTTCAATGGATGGTGAAAAACTCTGAATAGAAAAGAAAAACATTTAAAAAAACCCCAATTATACCTCCGCGCTACTGGAACACCATATGGGCCCCCAGAGGAGATTCAGGGTTAAGTACTATGTGGGGTGGATGCACCTAGTCTCCTCTGGACGGAGCTTACCATAAGCAACATGAGCAAAAATCAATCCACGGCACCTGGCCTCAAAGCTAAGGGTTAGACCCTGCCGTTCTTTTATGTTAGTCCAGTGATTCCTGGAGATAAAAGATTCTTTTGTTTGGTCTGCCAATGAGACAGACTTTTAGTATTTCAAAGTACATTGTCCAACTAGTAACTCCTAGCATCCTTTTTTATACTTCTCAGTAAGCACTGTTCCTTGCTGCTTATCAGGAGTTCCGCAACAGCTCCTGACTGAATTACCTTTGTTACTTGACCTCTTCTAGTACTCCTTTGTCACTAACATTGCACCTTTAACAATACCGACTCCTACAAAGCAACTGTAAAATCCTTTTCTCTGTGGAGGATGCATTGGTTAGCACAGCAGGACCACTTTCAAGTTTTGCGAAAGCCTGTCTGTGCCTCAGTTCCTTAGGTGTGAAAATAATAATAAAAAAACCACCAAACAACTATTCTGTTAATAATACTTCCTTACTCAAAAAGACTTTGAGGATGAAAATGTCTCTTCCATTTTTATACATTAGGATGAGAACCCATTTGACACTCGTATCAAAATACCACACAACTTTGTGAGCCTGACTTCACACGCTCCCAGAGCTGTCACCACGTAATCCAATGTCAACACGTCTCCACTCTTCAGTCCTTCCAACTGTGAAGTGGATAATCCTACGTCCACAATGGTGAGGGAAGAATTGAGACTGGTAAAATAGCTCAGTAGCCCTGAATGAGAATGAGAAGTCTGTGTCAGAACGGTGAGGAACCATTAATTACTGCAGCTATATTACTTTCTCAAATGATGTCTCCACTAGCCTCTGCAGGATTTTTATTCAAATAAAATAAGAAAAGAGTTCTGCATTATTTCTGTAGAAACCAAACATCTTTTTAATTTTTTCTCAGTTTTTTTTTTCAATTGCTATCAGAATAATTAAAACCCTACAATGTCCAGGATTTCTCTGGGGTTTTTTTGTTTTCAAAAGCTTTTCTTAACCTTGAAGAGACTTTGCCACCTATTTTCTCAAATTGTTAAGAGATCTACAATAGCTAGGGATTACAGCAAGGCTGGGTGGTTCTTAATTTCTTTGTATCAGCCTCAGGTGTCTTTTCCAGAATCCTTAAATCTTGTCCTTCTGTAAACGGCAAATTATTGACTGTTATATTTATTATTCTTTTTTTTGTCCCATGTTTTATTTGTCCCATGTATCCCATTTTTTTCATTCCTTTTATAAAATTGTATAAAAGAACACCATATGCAGAGAAGAGCTAACTATGTAATGTATTCCAAAGAAGATTTATCTATAATGTAGTAAGTTCATTTTTAAATTACAGCATTTGGGTCATTTTTTGTTTCCATCTTGTATAGCAGTCATCATCAACATATTCCTTCCTTCTTGCAAGGGAAAGCTGTTACCATGGTATTTCCATTACTCCTAACACAGAGACTCGGGGAAAAATTGTTAAGCTCCCTAGAAAATTCCCTTACTTCCAATGCAAAGGTCTGCAGGGGTAGTTGCAACAGGACTGGAACCTGCTTTGCAGCTTGATGGCAAAGGGAGACTGGTCAGTGGCTGGTAGCTGTTTCTCCAGCTGGAGAGACTCCTGCACTCACTCAGTACAACTGTTCCCATCTGCGTCCTTGAATTATGATCATGTTTGGGCGAACATCACAAAAATTTTACTGTGGTGCAGCATAAGAAAAGCTTGTCCCTATCATGTTTGCTCGCATCTGAATTTTAAATGCTCCATTTAAAACGATCAGCAGGACCTATTACTCAAAAATGGAAATTTTCGAGGGAGAACAGCTACATTTTCCAACTCTTTGCTGTGCTGTGGCCTGGCTGAAACCCACTGTGGAAAAGCATGGGGAGGCATCTGCAGAAAGAATGACATTAGTGAAAGACGATGGGCTACTAAAAACGTGATTAATGGTCATGATCACATCCAGAGAGAGATCCCACTCCCCGGGAAAGGCAGAAGTGCCCAGGGACAGGGTTTGGGTGGCTGACAACCGGCACGGCTGGTTTGTTTCTCACTTTGAACACTACAGCAGCAGCTGGGCTACAATAGGATAGAGGAAAAAAAGCCACAAAACATTGGATGACATTGTCAGAAACAGCTCCCAGCTGCCAAACCTGGCTCCGGGGAGTCAGGACTTCTCCTGAGGACACCTTTCATGGTGGAACCTTTTCAAACCATCTCCTCTTGAGCACCCGGGTCACACCCCCACTTACAGAGGTCTGTCCTGGTTTTCCTGGCGCTCTCAACTCTTACATTTCCTGAAGAAATTGGAAGCTTCCTTTCCTTAAATGTGCTAGCTGAAAACACAGGCTTTGGTCCAGCCAGTGGTTTAGGTTTTCTTTGATGCCTCCCTGGGTCCCACAAGCGATAGCTGCCTCACGTGTCCACCCCAATAAGGAGGAGTTGTTGCAACAGCAGCACCACCCCACCAGGGATGTGCTGCCATCAGATGTCCACAATGGCAATAATCACAGTGAAGAGCCACACGCCTTTCAGGAGGCTAACCCAACAGCAAATTTTTGCACAGCTCTAGCCTGGACTTGGTTTTGCGCAGCTCTGCCGTTGCTGGAGACTTAGCTTGAATTATCTGCACTTATGCTCCCCTCTTAAGCTCAGCTGCCACACTGTGAAATGGCAGTGTGCAAGTGTCAGGATTAGTGAACGAGATGATTTTGTTAGCAGTGCAAACAGATACAGTGCTAACAATATGGCCAAGTGAAGTTTTTGGATGAAATGTTTATTTGTCAAATACGCAGTTTCAGAATCATTAGAAGGATTCACAACTTCCACTTGTATTTAGAAAATAATCTGATAAATATTTGAGATGTGTTACATTGCAAAATATTTCAGAGAACTCTAAGTGCTCTGTTTCACCACTTTTTCAATTTTTTTTTTTAGGTTCTCATCTTTCATTTTGATACACTCTTCGGGAATGGCACTTAGCTCTTGCCAAATGTCTCAAAAGGTCATTTTGCATAAATATTGACAGCATCGCCATCCATTACTTGTCTATGTGTGACCTGAACAAGTCTCACAGCCAGAGATTGTTACCTGGTTTTGGCTATGGGATACAAACGTGACCTTCTGCCTGACAGGTGGCATCCCTGGGGTCACAGCCTCACCTGCAGTGGCTGTTGCGTGGAAGCCAGTTTTTCCCTTCCTTCTCAAGGAGTGTAACTGAGCAGCCCCAGCACCTATGGGGCTGGAAAAAAATAGACGCAACTGGCAGAGCTCCACCATGAGCCACTCACTTATGAGCTACTGAAGCAGAAGACAAATACTCTTGTTTTCTGGCTCTCCACAGGCTAACCCATCTCTGAAGGCCATAGCAGCAGTAGCAGCTGCTGCAAATGCCTCTTCCTCCTTCCTTCTCCACCCACTGCCTCATCTGCCCAGAAACCAAATGTGCTGCTAGAGCACAGTTGAGGAAGGAGACAAATGTGTTATGGCAAACTGTTAGTGGTCAATTTGAAGCAAAGCCTAGACGTATTTCTGTGGCAGGGAGAGCTGGCTTAGCTGCTGGCCTCTGGGGACATAGAAAGAAGGAAAGGATGGCTAATCTGCTGCTGCTGGTCCCCAACAGTGTTCCCAGGCTTGCCATAGGCTGCAGTACCCACCACCGCAGAGCTGCGGACAACGAACTGTAAATTCCTCTGCAATGTCTACTCTAAGTCATGCTTCAGTGAATCACCATTGCAATCCTCTTCTGTATTACATATTCAACATCTACTCCAAAACAATCTTAAAAATAACTGATTTACTTCCAGCAGGCAGATGGCTACTAAATCCTTCTCCATTTTGCTGCATCACATAAAACTCGGGCTTGTATCTTAGAGATATATACATACATATATACTCTGTGTTATTAAGATATTAGAAGTAGTGAAAATACAGCAGTTAAAAAGCTGATGTAATTAAATATACCCTCTGAAGAAAACCTCAAAGTTGTCACTGAAACTATACCAGAGCTGTTACTGAGACATCGACAAACCTTCAAGTCCCCTTCTACATAGTAAGTAGTCAGACAGATAAATCTTCGGGGACACAGCTGCCTGGATGCTGCATCCCATCCTCCCAAATCCAAGTCCTGCACAGAAGGCTTCGAAATTGCCGTCTGTGTCTACCGGGCAAGGCAGTGAGGTTCAGCCTGGAGTCAGGCACCAGGCAGGCTGGAGGAGCTGCAGGGAGGTGATCTGCAGGAGATGGCACAGTGCAGGCAGAAGGGAGCCAGGCCCAGGCAAGAGCCTCAGGGGTTGACTGTCCCCAAGCCATGCTTATGTTTTTTCTCAGACAGAGCCAGTTGGGTCACTCAGCAAGGTGTTTGGAAGGAGAACACTACATATGCGGCAGCCACTATCTGTCTGGGGACAGGACCCAGGAGCAACTAGGGAGATAAGCTATGAGACAGCGCAGGTCCACCCATTGCTCTACAGAGCTAATAAATAATTTTTTTCTTGTAAAAGAAAAAAACCCCACAAAACCCAGACGCTTATTTATATATGACCCTGTGTCTGCAAGGAGAGCTTTTCAACCATCTTCAGGCATTGCGAAATCCCTGAGAACAAGCTAGCTTGGACAGACTGGGCTGGATATTTGCTTTTTGAGTATCTAAACACTTGCTAAGGAAAAAAGCAGGTTAAATGCCCAGTCTTCAGCAGGATCCTGAATTAATGTCAGGAAACCAGGCTGCTGCTTGCTGAAACAGCTCCCTGTCCAGGCTCTTGCACAGGACTTTCACCATCAGGACAGACGCATAAAAGTCCCTGAAATCAATGGGGAACTCTGCTTAAGAAGCGGATGGCGCGATACCACCCTCCATCTCTGCTTCGGCGTCAAGGACACCCAGGCCTTTAAGCCATGCACAAGGCAAAGCACGTCTGCCTCCAGCCCGTTGCAGGCTGAGAAACTAATGGCGAGCTCAGATATATCATCCTAAGTGACAATTAATTGACCTCAAAGTTGCAGCATCTCCAGAGGTATTGTTGCTGGCTCTATTGTTTTTTAATGTGTCATTCGGCGAAGGTCAGTACGCTCCTGCAAGAGACATACAAAGGACTTGCTGAAGCAGATTGCCAGCTCAAGAGACGATTAAATTATGATTCCTCAGACTCCAGTTTTATCTTATGTTGGGTGATTTGTGTACAGGGCACAAGAGAAAGGAACAGACATCTCACCATTTCTCAGAAGCTTTTCGTTTTCAAGGGACCTAAAACAGACATCATAAACTGTCTGTAACACGAGAGCAGCAGGTACAAAGATAGTGCCTCCCCCTTGCCAGGTAGCTTTGCTAGGCCCTGTTGACGTGTTAACGCCACTGGAAGACAGCTGTAAATCAGAAATGTAGGTCTCATCGGGTAACCAAACACTGTTAAGAGCTGCTGAGTTTGGAAATGAGAAGTCCTACACTAATCAAAAATCAAAGAACTTCGCTCTGAAAATGGAGGTTGAAAAGCAAGGAGATGCCCTTTCCCAACATCCAAATCTTCAAACTCACTTCCAGAGTGCCTGAAGAAACAAACCATTTGTTTTGCCTCACAGCACTAAAAGCCACAACCACCCAAATATCAAAGGCTTAGATTTCCTCTCCCTGTCAGCAACTATTACAATTCAATTATATTGTTTAAAAACAGCAGCAAAACTTCTGCATTGCACTGAAACTTGAAAACAAACAGGACTGTGGACAGCATGTGAAAAACAAAGCATGCCTCAGCGAGGCTCTTTCAACAACTTCTGTTGTACTGCCTTGCAAATGGATGGTCTTTAAGCAGGCTGGGAAGAACAACAAGGGCTTACTCACGGTGCGCTAACCTTATGCACTAATGTGGTTTGGTCGTGTTGATGGTGACATCTTTGGAAGGGCACGCCTTCAAATATAAAGCAGCAATAATCAGCACTGGCACTCCAGCATCCTGAGGTACTAAACGAAAGAACATGAGTAGTAATGTAGGCAGCACTCAAGGTGGAAATATTGAGGATGCAAGAAGTAGGGTAAATCTGTGCCTCAAGAAGAATGAAACAGCACCTCGACAAAGGAAAAAATACTTCTCACTTTAGGAAACTCTCTATTAATCTAAAATAAGGAACAAAAAATCTGAAATGGTCTTTTAAACTATGAGAGTGTACGGCTAGGCTAAACTTTCAGGAAGAAGAGTTTGTGTCAAATTTGGCAAACAGTTTTTGCCGTTTTGGGGTTTTTTTAGTCAAAACTAAACTTTTTAATAAGAATAGTAAGTTTTGCTGTCCTGACCCTACATTTAGTTTTGGGGGTGTTTTTACTCTTAAAAAAACCCTGTGAATATTTGTTAAATGTTACAAAGGACCTTCCCTCCACAGTGATGTGAAAAAAGTGACATCTTCCATAACTGATCCTTACAAAATATTTGTAAGGAATTTACAGTGACAGAAAAGCATTTACACTATTGCTACGTGTATGATCCATTGAAAAGTCCATGCTTTTTTTTTTTTTTGGTTTCTCACAGGCATTTTAGCAGCCTAGAAACATAAACCTGCAACACCCTCAGCTATCTGGGATGACAGTGTGGGGGGTGGGATCTGAGGTAGGGGGTTATGCCTCTGGGCAGTATCGGTCACCCCTCCTTCACACTGACTCCAGTGTCCCTGACAGCACCATCATCCAGTTGAGACAGCTGCTGGTAGGAACTGGAAGGGCCATCAGCTCGAGACACTGTTGATAACTGCTCTGGTTATTTTCTTTGGACACTTTGCCATCTGCTTTCATAACTTTTAAGCACTACCTTCTTAATTCATTTATGACAGTGGTGGAAATTTTGGGATCCCATTCCTCTTCCACAGTTTCCCCTGGTATCTCTTCTTTCAGGCTTTAACAGCTTCTTTTAGGTTTAACAGTGCAAGTACACATCTCCCTCCCTCCACACATATGGTACATCTGTAAATGTGAGACTGAGAGCTACACAAGCAGAGAAAAGGTGTTCCAAGAAATGCAATGATGTCAGGAGAACAGCAGTTTCTTTTAACGGGGTTTTGATGTTTGATGCAGAAGAAATAGGACCTGAAACTTTGGTCTCTGATTTCTGTGCATGTTTGTGTGTGGCTGTGGGCACAAACCCCATTTTTCATCGACAGACTTCACAACACGCTGGTCCACGCCAGTGAAAGTATAACGCTGGTGACTATGCGGTCAAGACAAATGGGATTTTTGAATTGCACTTAACAAAATAGAAATCCTGAGTAGCTTCTGTAAAGGTTGAAAATACCTTTATTCAACTGCTATTATGTCAAGGTGGAAATTATTAAATGTTTTTTTCTTTGATTATGCAGGCTTCATCAAAAAGCTATTATCAGCTTTTTTAACAGGAACATAAAGAGGCTATTGCAGAAAACAGCAACTTAAAATTATCATGAAAGTGCTCATGCATAGACAGGTGGATGGGATTTTTGCACTCGTGTCTGTTTCTGAGAAAGGACAGGCCTTTTTAGGAGACTTTGGGTCACAGGAAGAATCACAAGAAAACCCCTGACGCTTTTACAGAACAAGGTGGCAACTAGAGAGCATTCGTAACACAGAATAGCAGAGCTGGAAACTGAAGAACAAGCATTGACATGACAGAAATAGAACGCATTGACTGAATGTGGTCCTTCCTTAGGGTTTAACTATTATGCACATAATATATGCAAGGTTCAAATATGCATTAAAAAACCAGTTAAACAAGGTGACACTGAAACCTGCCCACCTCCCCCCGTCAGGAAGAGGGATGGGGCCTTACAAGGTCTCCATCACCCCTTTGTGTAGCGCTGCTCCTTTGTATTTCCCAAGGCTCACTCTGACTGGGGAGCAATCCTTACCTCCAAGGCAGCACCGAAGGGGGATCTGCCAACATGATGGGCAGGGTGGTCCCTCGCTTGCCCAGCACAGTCTGCTCCAAGCCAGCTACCTTGCTACTTCTGACACACATTTATCTTAGGAAAGTGATGTAATTTTCTATATGTGGGCACAAAAAGCAAAATAAAATATGCGACATAAGAGTTGATCCTTAAATTGGCTGATTTGATTAATATATCAAAGGGGAAAGCTGTTTCAGAAGCACAAAATCTTATTATAAAACAACGATGAAAACTTAATTACCACATCTGATTAAACAAAAAATAGGCAATTTCTTGGATAGCACACAAGATCCTGGTTTATTTTGGTTTATTAATAAATCATGATAATTGTGTTCCATTGTTTTGCTTGTAAAAAGTTTGCATCAATATTGTATTTATTTCTACTAAAACAGTAATTTATAGAGTACTCCTTACATTAATATCATTACAGAAAAATCAATTTATCAGTAAACTTTAATGGATGAATAAACTGGAGACAACATGTTCAGTTCAAATAAGATTTAGCCTATTATCGGGTTTCAGACTAAGGACACAGAAAATTGAAGCTTTGTATATTAAACAATATTGTAAGCAAATGCAGTTTACCGCTTTGTTTATTAGCTACATTCTCATAAGCAGCCATAGCCCTCTGCATTGCAAACCCTTTATTTCGTGCTGCATTTGAAGCTGGAATACAGCAATATGCTGCAACAGCAGCACCCTGCGAGGAGTAAACAAAAAAGGTTTCTCAAAGTTTGACCACACCAAGAGAGCTGTCCAAGTGTCCTCAAGGCTGCAGGCAGGACAGCAGGCAGGGTAGCCCACGCCCAGCAGCTGGCTCCAGGGTAGGTATTACCATTTTTGGATGTCAGTCAAGCAAGCACTGGCCTTCCTGGGATGGGCTTTTTGCAGCGATGCTGGGAAAGACGCGGGGATGACAGAAGGTCCAGCCCATCCCAATCCCTCATAGGCAAGAGCAGAGCAAGCCAGGTTACTGCTCTCACAGAAAGGCTAACAAACATCTCATTTCAGTAGGCAGGAACAGGAATTTCCTCTCTCATCCTTTGTGAGATGTCAGGTGGTGCTCATTGTGTCAGAAACTGCCAGACACCAACCACGCAGCAAACCTGGATTGCAGCAAGGGACCTTAGCCACTGGCAGCGAGATGCAACCATGCAGCTCCTTAAGCCCGTAGCCAGATCCAATGTTAACTACAGGAAATATCTGTATGCATGTACTTAATTTTTATCAGCCTTTAAATGCATCTATTCTCCTTTTTTCTAAATGTGTTTAAGGGCAAATGGTGGATCCTGTTGCCTTCTTGGCTTGTCTTTGTATTATTTTTATACACCACAGACGTAATTGCAGCAAATTAATTTACTAATTTGTTCTGAGAGTGTTTTATATGCCTGTTGTACAGTTGCTCCTAAAAAACTGCATCATAAGTACACAAGTACAGTATGTGGCTAGATGGGAAGCTTTGGTTCTCACTGAAAACCCTCTGTATTTTCCCATATGCTTATATATGATTTGCACGCTAATAATGACAACACATCATTGGGTTAACTCACAAAGTGTTTTGTCACATAAAGGAAGTGCAGGCCTTGTTAGTTAATAAAGCCATGTTTACAAATAGCAATTAAGTCGAGGCCTCTGTCATACAGTAGTTTTCAGAAAACTTAAAATAAGTGAGGCAGTCTTAAACCAGAGTAGCATAAGCCAAAGGATGTGTGACTTGGCCACCTCACTTGAGAAGTATTTAATCAGCTCTAGCCACGCAATGTTGATTTCTCCATCAAAATTATTAATTATTAAACAATGCATTATTAATACCTATGTTTGCAAATATTCACTTACCCTCATTGCAATGGAGTTTCAGGCAATTTACTCTTACTGCTCTTTTCTAACCAGTCTACATGGGACATTCACAATAACGAACCAATTTCAGTTCTAGAGTTTGAAAAGCAATTGAGACATCTGCCGTGGCCCTGGGGCTAGTCTCTCGCATTCCACCCAGGACGTGCTCCACAACTGATAAAGTTGCACATCCAAATGAACACCCCCTCAAGCCAGGTATACCGCTGATCACCACTGCAGACTACTGAGAGACATAATGGCTAAGCAAAATCTGGACAACTACAGAAATTAGTATTTAAACTAAAATAGCCAAAAAAAAAAAAAGGAAAAAAAAAAACCCATAGTGAGTAAACTGGTAGCTCTGAAAGAACACACTTTAAGGAAAATGATGGCTAACAGACATTTAACTGCAGTGTAGGCTTTTATGACTATTTTATATATGAATCCTTACACGTGTACAAGAAAAAATCTATCCTAGAGACAGAGAAAGATTTAGGTGATAGCTGGTCTGTGTCCTACTATAAATTCAAAACTACAGCCATGTATTTGGGATTCTGTGTTCCTGATCCACATGCACACAGCAGTTCTGCCATTCACTGCGTGTCAGATTTACCACGCAGGTCAGGAGCAATTCACACTGCAGATGCATTAAGCATGATGTGATGGGAGCCCATCAGACTGGCAACCAGTGCTCAGTGGCTGTTCGCTCTGGGCTGTTGGATTTCCAGCCATCCAGTCTGAGCTCTGCTCACCCTACTTGCTGGGCATCCGGAAATGTGGTAGATAACCAAAAAAAAAAGCATGGCAATAACCAATGGGTAAAGCAATAGTCTACCAAGACTACAAGAAGCAGTAGAACTGGCAGACATGTGCCCGCTTTGCCTACATCATTTCAGTAGGCAAGTGCAATTGAAACAAAAACCGTGGCGGGACTCTGGGCAACCTGACCTAGTTGAATATGTCTCTGCTCACTGCAGGGGGGTTCGACTAGGTGACCTTTGAAGATCCCTTACAACCCAAAGCATTCTACGATTCTATGAAAACAAAGATGTCAAAAAGCAAGAAAGAAGAAACTGGTCAAATTCTATTAATGTGAGTGAAAATTAAATGCCCAGCTGATGTACGCGTCTGAAAACCTCTGACCTATATTGAGGAATGTCTTTTACAGAACACAGAGAACAATACAGATCTTGGCTTCATCTGTGAAAATAAAACAGATTATGTTACTATCAGAGAGTACGGTGACACATCAACCCTCCCATAAGCCAAGTCACCTACAGACATAAATAAATAAATAAATCCCAAATTTCCTTGGCTGATGCAAACTGGTTTTTAAGATATTTCTATTACATGAGCAAACATCACTTTCTAGATTTTTTGTTGACTGAGTGTAAGGATTTAAAAAAGACAAATCACATTTATTTTAGATTCCCTGATGTCGTGGTTTAGACCCAGCTGGCAACCAAGCACCACGGAGCCACTCTCTCACTCCAGCAGGAGAAAATACAAAAAATGGCTTAAGGGTTGGGCAAAAGGACAAGGAGGGCTCACTCCCCAATTATGGTCACAGGCAAAAGACAGCCTCGACTTAGGGAAACAAAATCGCTTCTAGATGACCAATCCCATCAGAGTAGGACGCAGGATCCCAAATACACCTTCCCCCCACCCCTCCCTTCTGTCCCGGGCCCAGCCTTGCTACGTCCTCGCCCCCAGCATGGCTCCGGGGGCAGAGGATGGGCACGCGGTCAGTCCCAGGCTGATCCATGCTACTTCTGCCGCTCTTTCCTCTTCAAGGGAAGCACCCCTCACAGTCCTCCCCTGTGGCAACACGGTGTCCCTCCCACCGGAGACGGTCCTCCGTGAACTCCTCCAGCTGCTGTGGGAGGTCTCCTGTGGGCAGCGGCTCTGCCAGTGATGCACCGCTCCAGTGCGGGTCTCCCTCAGAGCCACGGCCTTCACTGGGAGGAATGCCCTGCTCCAGCGTGGGCATCTCCACAGGCTGCAAACGGACCTTCCCTCCACCAGTGACCTCTGAGGACCACAACGGCTGAGCCTGACCTCTCCTCACAGATGAAGGGCAATGGCTGCACCAGAGTGTCTCCCTGACCCGTCCTCTCTCTGCTCGCTCTCTGCCTTCCCTCCTTTCCCACTGTTTTACAGTGTTCACTGTTAGTTATTTCCATAACACACCTACATCTATCCTTCTCTGCAGGAGGAACGTTTATCTCACAAATAGTCCTGTCAAACGGCTCTAACATGTGAGCAGATAAAACAACAAAAGAAAGTTGTTCCCCAGAGGAATGAAATATATAACATAGCAAAGGGGTCAACGTGAGCTTTAACCCGATGAGCCTAAAGCTGATCCCTCGACACCTCTCACACAGCGTGACACAGCCTACACGGGAACAGACAGGAGAAGTTGAGAAGAAAGTCACAGTGGCTTAAGCCAGCAGAGCTGACGGAAAGCCATGTTTACTGAGCCAAAGCACACCTGCAGGGGATGCTTCTCTGGAGAGTTTCATGGTGGCGTGATTTTAGCTCTCTACAACTGTCATACAGGGTAGTACTAGTAGATGTACGTACGGAAAGTGTTGCCAAGCTTCCTGCTATGTAAGTGGGGACTCAACCCAACATTTACAAATGATCCTATATCGCGAACTTCCACTGACAACATAATATAATGCACTGTCATAGCAATCGATTTACATAGGTATTTCCAGCACAGCAGTAGTTTACATGATTTCTGTTGCCCTTTTGCCTTACATCACGGGCTTCAGTTTTACTTCCCCTCATTTCCACTGACAGTGCCTCTCTTCACACTGCACACTGAGATGCAAGCGTGGCGTGTTACCATCCCAATAAGAAAGGACAGCAGCAATAGAGTTGGCAGTTTTATTTCTCAAAAGCTGCTTACTGCATGCTTTGCCTCCCTGGCATGCAAGCCTTTGAGTCACGTCTCTCTTAATACATGTTTCCACATCAGAGGAGTTGGTGAATATCTCAAGACAGTTTTGTTTAATGTAGCACTAAGCTGTGTTATTTCATTAGTCTCAATGACAACATCTCAACTCACCTGAGCTGCCGGTTTACATTTCTCTGCGTTAACAGCTTGAACACAGTTTAGCTTATACTCAGGATAATCACAAATCCCACCTGGTTTTGCCTCAAGAAAGACAAAGGTCCTTCCGGGGAAGATCCCATGCTGGTTTATCTGCTAAAATCTGGTCTTGTGGTACCAATTCAAGGTAGTCGAGACACAAATAGGGAGCTGAGCCACACAGGGAGCCCTACGCTATGTCCACACCACCCACCACGCTCCCACTGGTGTAGTCCCATGGAGCGGCAAACATGAATAAGAGACAAGGTTGGCATCAGGCCCCTTTCCACAGCTGCTCACACCCAGCGGTGTAGACACAACTGAAGACCGAAGATGTACCCTGTGTCTTTCTGGTAAATAAACTGCCTGGTCAAGGCAGCTTTAGCATGACATAGCTGTGAGGTTGGCAATGGAAATGTCTACCAGAACAGCGTGAATGCACTGGCATGGTGTGTGCTGGGGAGAGACACCCTGGGCACACAAGTCAAGGGCAGCAAAGAGAAGAAACGCATCCCATCATAAGGGATATCGAGAAATAAAGACTAAGCAGGAAAAACTAAGGCTTTTTCAAGAGTCTGAAGAAGACCAAGCTGTTTAAAAGAACTGCTCTCATTACTTCTAACAGCCCACCTACAGGAGTTGTTGGACAGATGAGATGCATTTAGACTCTGCTCCTGCAATTTTTTTTTTTTTAATTCTATCCAAAGAAAAAACATTTCAATGTGCCTTGAATATATCATAAGCTTCACGGTAAGTACTTCTTCTGTTACAATGCCTACTCTAGTTGGAAATGATAAATAAGTTTAACTAAAGTTGAGCATACACTTGCTTTCTATTTGGCTTTATTCTAAAATCACAGTAATCTTTGTAATACCAGTTCTGAACACACAAATATATAGATAGTTTACTTAAGTCTTCCTTTTATTTGCTTTGATTTATTTAAAAACAAAAACATGCAACACCCTCAATATTCTCACGATAAGCAAACGCACACAAACAGCTTGCCTCAAACTTGAATTAAGTCCTATTTAAAGCACACCACAAGGCTAATTTCTACTAGTGGCAGCACAGTGATACTGATAACTACATTATGCTACTGAGCCCAACTGTGGCTTCCAGAGAAAACAAAACAGATGAGGACAAACGCATCTACTTCTGAACAGAAGAATTCATGCTGTTCCTCAGGCTTATTTAATAAGCATCACAGTACATGTGTTGTACATGTTGTTGGCATTAACATTTTTCTCTCTGTAAGAATGCCCCACCAAAATCTTTACCACTGAAGAGATGAACGCTACAATACTTCACCTTGCACTAAAAATGCCTTCTACATTAAACACACAAAAATTTTATAAAATTTAATATCCTTTGCTTCACTCTTCCATACTTCTTGCAGCCTGCAAGACCACAGGACAATTCCATCTAACCCTCAAAGGATTTTCCACCATTATGTAACACTGCGAGGTAATGAGTAACCTTTGAGTAAACTTCTACAATTTAACCCAGTCTGCAGTGCCCAAAAGCCTGATCAAACTGCTCTGTAAGCCAGGGATGCAAATTTCCAGCACAAAGATAACACCTTGTCCATATTTGCTCCTGCTAACGGCCATCCTTCAGCCACTCCATTGCCAATCTGTAATTGCTGAAGCGGTTTGAATGCAGCTTTCACTAAGGATCTAATATCTTACTCCTTCAAGTTTGAAAAATACAGTTTGAAATGGAGGGTGCCTCAAGGTACACTAAATTAAAGCTTTGCAAAGCTTGAGGTCTGCAGCAGCAGACCAGATGGTCAACAAAATAAAATACAACGTGCCAACAGCAGAGAGTTACTTTCACATATGGTAGCACAGTGGCTACAAATCTCTATTGACAACATGAAAAAAACCCTCCTGTACCTTTGACCTGGAATTAAAACCATGACTTCATTAACCTTGATCAGTAAAAAGAGTGGTCACACACATCTCTTTGCTGATACAACTCCTCCACGTTTAAAATGTCTGGAAACTAACGACGTATATGCTTTTTTGTTAAACTTGCACGTCTGGATAAGTAAGGCCATGACACAGGACAAAACTGTACTGCAGTCCTTCCAGATCTGGCAGGTCAGCAAACAGAAACCAAGGTTTTTAACATTGCAAAGTAATCAAAATTAGTGGCTTAAGTAATCAAAAACATGGCTCAAGTGCTGTTGTCGCTGCTTGGGCAGGAGGAGACAGATGTCGTGCCGAGGAACCAGGAGCCACGTCCCAGGTGCCCAAAGCCCCTTTCCCAAGTGCTTCTTTGTCGTGGCATGTCCACTCCCACCATGGGAGGTCATGGGAACAACAGAGCTGAGCAGAGGTGCACAGTGGTCAGATTGCACCCCCAAACACTGCTGCACTTGAGCACCCAACAGCGCACCCATTTGTGGTGACATATACAGAAACCGGTTGTTCTGACACAGCCTGGTAACACGCTGAGAACTGAGCGCCCCTGTACAGCTGATTTAAGCACACCAGGCTCCCTGAGTGTTAGCAACATTATGTGCTTTCCCTAGGTGACAAGAAGATTTAGTTCCGGTAAGATAACTGCAGCATACCCGCAAGTCCCCAAAGAGCACTGTTCCCATCACTAAATTGGAAAAATCAGGTACTAAGACCTGCAAACAGAGCAGATGAGCTTGTGTAACTGATGGGAAATGATGAAGGTAACGCCCCAAGAGTCACCTGTCACAGTGCCAATTATTTTAGTAAATTTAAATAATAGAAAACTGCCCTGACTTCCACTTTTCAGTAGAAATAAATACCAAGATGTGCTAATAGTTTCATCATTTCTCATATCCATCTTTGCCATGTACAAGTCTCAGTGAACTCCTGACTAACTGCAGTGGTGAGAGTTTACAGCAGATAGCAAAAAAAACCCCAAAAATGTTCACCTTTAAAATTCTAATTCAAACTCCATCAACACCCAGATCCAAAGGTACCAGAAACGAAGGGTTGTGTTAATGTATCAGAGAAACAGAAGAGGGCTAGGGAACAATCTGTAAAATCAAGCATAGGATTTGGTAGTATTCAGTACAATTCCACTTCTCGCATCCTTTTTAAGAACGTAGGAACTCAACACTATGTCATGGCTAGAAGAATAAAATCTCACCTTAGAAACCTAAGAATTAGCATTTGAAAAGTCATGTTTTCTACCTACTGATGTAATCCCGTTGATGCGTCCTTGTAAAACACCTTATTCCTTAACCCCAGGCACACCTATGGCATGTGTGGCAATTGTACAATGACAATTCCATTAGCCTTACCTAAAGTGTCATCAATTTGCTGCAAAACTCCAGCTGCTGAAGTGCACCGTGCAAACAGAGCAGGAAGGCTCTGCCTCGAGACTGTATGTATGCCCATCTGCATATTCTTAGTGATATATCTAACCACACCTGAATTCGTAGCTATTCACAGAGAATCCAGCGTGGACGATAGTCAACACACATATGGCAACAGAGGTGAATATCTGAAGTCCTCGCTGCTTCCTAAAAATACCCTGTGTCAGATTCCATTTCTCTGCTTTTTAATTTTTGAACTGTATGCCCACCTTTCTTCCCCAGATTTCTCTGCACTTGACTTCTCCACAGACCAATCCACAAGTAGCAGGCCCATAGAAAAGTGTTAGGCTGAAAGCTGCAAACATGAAGGAATCTTCAGAGGATCTCCTCTTGAAAAGAAAGTAAAGTAACATAAACTTCACAGCCAGAGAAACTGAGGTAAGGGGAAGTCAAGTGAGTGACCTGGCACAGCTGGAAAATGACTCAGCTTCAGTACTGCACTACAGCTGATCACTATTACTAGTCATACTTTTTTTACAGAATAGCCTAGTAATAGGGGACTTTGCAGGTAAAATCAGGATCCTGGCTTTCATGAGTTCATGGTCTAAGTTACCTGAGAGAAATGGCAGTGATAATGTAGATATGTATGCTGTAAACACTGGAAAGCAGGCGAGCAGAGCCAGCAGTACAGCCAGCATAAGACACACTGTGATGTGGCTTTGCAGAACCATCATTAGGAGCATTTCTTAATCCCTCAAACGGGCCACTTCTAACACTTTCTCAGAAATACACTTCACATAATTGAAATGCTCTATTTGTTTTTTCTTGAGAGAGACAAAATGAGGCAGCTAAAGCCAACTTTCAGAAACAGCACAGAAGACAATGCAATTTTAAGTGAGGATGCATCTCCCCTACTACGACACAAATATCTTCCAGGGAAAACAGAAGGTATTATAGAAACTGTAAGTAATACACATTCACGTAGGGTTCTCAAAGCTGAAGCAAGGCTATTGTCATTCTCTTTTTTCCAGCCTAAGCAAAAGTCCGAGAAGGGAAACAGCAGAAGGCTGCACCAGGTGGCTCTGGGGTCCCTGCTCCCCCCCAGGTCTCTTCTCACTCCTCTCTTCCCACAGTAAATTCTGTCTCTGAAGCTGAAGACCTCCTCTCTCAATTCACACCCTAAGAGGAAGCATCCTGGGCTCCCAGGAACACATCTACAGCAGCCCCATGTGATGGACGGTGTGATCCCACCTCACATCTTACCCACCCACCAAGACTGCCCACCCCAAAGCAATGATGAGAGACAGCCATTTGCCATACAACTTACCAAGTTTTCTTCTGCCTGTTGGGCACTAGTTAAACCTGTGTGCACGTGTGAAAGTAACAGTTCGTAACTTTATAAAGACCACTCACTGAAACCCAATATATTACTCGAGTCCAATGACCTCTCTGGCTTTATAGCGTGAAATTTAGTACAGAAGCTAACTGAATGTGTTCTGTAAACAGCACAGACAGTTTAGTGTCAGCATATTTGGTTTCACTTTTGTTAAGCTACCTCAAGCACTCTTACCTTATACCCACATACCTGAAGAGCGAAAGTCTCTTTTTAAAAACTTCCCCTGTCAAGGTACGTGTATTTAGAAAGAAAATTCTTCAGTCAGTGCTTCTTTTGGACCTTCATGCTAGTAAGACCTGGTAGAGTATTAGTTAAACATAGATATAAAAAAAAAAAAATCTGTTAAGATTCTTTGACCTTAATTCTACTGATTTGGAGTCTACTATGAATCTAATGGAAATTCCCTACCAGAAAAATATTGCTTTTTTTTTTTTTTATGTAGCATTTTGCAAATGCTTCTCAAGTGTTGATTACTGTTTTAAGTCAAACAGAAATGTTTACAGAAATGTTCCATACAGCATCATTTACAAAGGAGTTCCACAGTTTGTAGCTATCCTGTTACTGCGAACAATATGACAAATAAGCATGCAGCTCTTTTCTAAAAATTAATATAATGGCCATCAGATTTCCAGTATTCACCATATTCACCATTCTTCCTCTATTACTGGATTAAGAGCACATTCTGAACTGTATTAAACCCAGAGCTTTTATACAAATTAATTTGAAACCCAAGAGTGGAATTGGCTTTCGCCATCCATTAGCATGCTTCTGTTACATGTGAGAAATACTCTCCAAATTTCCATTAAGGAGCTTGAGAATTTATCCTCCATGCAGGGGCTGAAATGTAGCACACCTACAACTGCGGACAAGTGGAAGCCCATTAGTGGTTACTTTCATCATCCATGAGATCAGCTGTGGGGAGATCACAAGAGAGCAGGGAGAAAAGCCACACAAAGGAGAAAAATATAACCGTTTGTAAAATATTCCCTTTTATGTCATACTATGCCCACTAAATAATTAATTACAAATACATCAGCCACTGTTAAAAGAAAAAAAGAATGGGGAGTGGGGGGAAATCAATGAAAATCTCACAGATGTAGTTAATAAAAAAAGTACAAGAAGGACTGCTGTTCAAAACCACCCAGGTTAAATGCTGAAGAAAGCACTGCCAGCAGCAGTTGCCTGCAGGCATCCCATGCATGATTAGTGACTCGGTGCCACAGAAACCACTATGTTGAAGAAACTCTCTGACCTGAGGATCTTGACACGAGGAGCTAATTGCAAACGGAGTAATGGCCCTTTCCAGATGGTTCTGTAGTGTAAAGCCACACTGCCTGTGCCCAGTTTTCCACAGCAATAGCACCATACGGGTCAGAAGGAGTCTGCACTAATTGCTCCCTGTTGTCAGCATCACCTAAAATTCCTTTTGGTTTTTGAATTCCATCTCTAAATAAAAATTGCCATGAAAAAATCTTGGAGGAAACAGATTTCTCCTAGTTAAAGATGTGAATTACAGAAAAATACCCTGTCTGTTACTGTGATTTTATGTGATACAAAATGAGGTTTTCAAAAACTACTGCACATAAAATATGAATGTCTTTATTCTGGGAGAAAAAAGAATCATTGCTGTGGAAGAGTCACTCTCCTTACCCCCTCCTCAGCTATAGCAGAGACAGGCAGTAAAAGTTTTTGAGATTTCATATTGCCACAGATTGATCTCTTTCACATTACGTGCGAGACAGCTGGTAACTTGCTACCTGAAAGGCAACTGTACGGTAGAAAACTACCCGAAAAGGGGAAATGGCTCAGACAAGAGAGTTCACAGTGGTTAACCTCCTGGAACGCATTAGCTACACCAACTCCCAGTTGCCCAGACTAAACAACCCTGAAAACCTCTTGATTTTATTCACTAACAGGAAATGATTCAGATACAGTTCTGCAAAGGCGGTCAACAAGAAGAGGTAAATTATGCACACTCGGTGTACTACATTTTACTATGAAACAATTGAGTACAAAAAATATTCGGCTCTGGTGTAATTTTTTCTTCCTTCCTTCTTTTTAGTGTTTTGCCCTCACTTGGCATATCTAAAATATAAAATGTGATGCTTTTGTCTTAGAGCTCAATACATATCACTAAATTTTTTAAAACACACGTATTCTATAGACTCCTGAAAGAGCAATGCATCGCCAGGTATGAGAGAGAGACAGAAACTGGGATCTCTTACAGAGAATGGTGCCTGCATAAAAATAATAATGAAAACCAAATTATTTTTGGGTCTGGGGTTATGAATGGAGACTTTCTTTTTCCTTAAAGCTTGCTTTTCACAAGAGATTTACTCATCAACATAAATGTTACTCATACATCACTGAGCCAGCATGTAAAAGGATCAAAATCTTTTCTGGCTCCACAACACATCCCAACTGCTCTGTGAAGCACAGCTATGGCCACAGAACCAAAAAACGCCTATCTCTTGTCAAACTATGTTGTATCACCAGCAGCAGAGTGGTCTTGTTATTTGGAAATAAAGTCAGCCTCCTTCCTCCTCCATGTATCTGTCCAAATGAAAGCAGCCCGGTTGCACTTTCATGGTAAGGCAGAGAGTTCACACATTACACAAAATTTTAACTATATTGGCCCTATATAGACACATATATACTTAGAGCCACACAGAGCAGGCAAAGGAGTAATATTTAGAATAAGCCACCAGCATTCTTTCACGTTTTGCTGTCAAACACCACCTAGTATGTTGAATTCTCCATTATCAGACACCTGGAGCATTGCTGTGATCAAGGACAAACTAGAGACCCAACAGCCTGTCCCTATCACCAGCTCCAGACTTTGTAGATGCAGACTACTGGCAATTATTTCCCCTTGTCCTTAGTATAAAAAAAATTTAAATCCCAAGGGACCTAGGTAAACCACTTCACGGTCCATCGCTGCTCAGGGTTTGATTAAGAGCTGCAACCAAGTGTTTACACCCCATGCAGCCAGGCAGAACCTATGTTCAGCAAAGCTCTTCTCCCCAGGCAACTTCTGCAGTTCTTCATGCCAGCAAGACCTTCCTAAATCAGGACGGGGGCGGGAGGCGAAGGGGTGGGGGGTGTGGTGGGCAGCACAGTGCGTGTTTGCTTGAGCAATTTGACCTCAAACACAACTCCAAGGGATGCAAAAGGGTAAGAAAGCAGCAATTCACATTCAATTGCTGGGAACCAGCCGCTCCTCAGAGTCATGGGAGGAGGCACCTCACAAAATGCCAGCTTGTGACAGTTTTAAAGTATCGGTTTTCAAGCGTCCAGATTCCCACAGCTGGAGGGGTGGTGCTGAGCTGGGTGCAAGCACAGCACACCCTGACACTAAAACCCCTCACGTGCTGGGCTGACATACTCCGGTCCCATGCTCATGTCAAATGGATTCCTTCCCCGCTGGGAGAGATGCTTTCCTATATATCTGGGTATACAGTACCAGCATTTTTCTGTGCGGTCTTATAGAGAGCTATAAACATTAGCCAGGCCCTTCCTGCTCTTTCTGTTATCTTCGAGCGTTGGTCTTGAAATTATAAAAAAAATTGCTGGTAAGGGCCTTGCAGCTTCTGCTCAATCAGGCCCATGGGGAGGCAGGTCATTTGCGGATCTTTCCAGAAAGACTTTTTTTTTGCAGAGTTACCTCCCATAAGAGGAGGCTGAAGACAATGACCACATGATCCCATTTATGTATTATATGCACACAGCACTGGGAAGCATAGGCCAAGGGTGGTCAGCTGCCTTACCCCACTTTTAAGAGCAAGAATAGGGTCACATGAATTAGCATGAGGCACCAGAAGTGACGAGCGCCCTGCCAGGTTGCAGTGTCCGTGTCATCCCCGAGGAAGGAGCAGTCTGTGAGACCATCCAATGTACCACGAACACGAAGGCACTCACTGGCAAGACAGCAGCAACCACTTGGTAGGATTACTACACACTGGGCATCCTGCAAGCAAATTCCTGACTAAGTCATTTGGTTAAAGCAAGGCTTGAATTTGGGACCTTCTAAAAATTATGACTTGGCTCAAAATCCATATGAGGAGGCCAAGAGGCACGGATGAGTGCAGCTAAATGTGTCTGAGAATAAGGGCACCCACAGTGAACGCTGTAACTGGGCAGGGAGGGAGGAAGCACCACATGGTCACGCACAGTTTAATCAGTCTCAGGGAGAGACACATTAGCAACCTACCGACAGCGCAGGGGAAGCAGCAGCAGCGGCTCAAGTCAATGCTGGCATGTCTGAACGGCTGGTGTCTGGTGCAGGCTTTTACCACAAAGAGGTTGTTCCCTTCTTGCATGGGAGTTGAGAAACAAATATCAGTGAAAGGCACTCTCCAGAGACAGGGGAACTAGGATAATGCTGCAGATGTTTGGTTCACCAAGATAATGCTGCCCGTCCTCCCTTTTCACCACACTCACGTGATAGCAGCATGGTAAGGGGCTGGGACCAGGACACATGCCGCGCCAGTGACAGCCTCCAGTGTGCAGAAATGAAGGATGACTGCTTGTGGGGGTTACTGCTGGGCTGCACCTAAATGAGTTATGTTAGTAAAACAGCAGATCATTTAAGTCCCATCATCTGCATTTTGCCAGTCTCCTGCACATGCAGAACAATCCTTCTGTTCATCCTCCTCCACCTGTTGCCAGCTGTAAAAGTTTAGTGTTCCTATTTCTAACACAATCCTAACGTAAGCGCAGGGAGTAAAAAACCCAGTGCTAAAACCAGTTCCTCTATTTTTACATTTGTTTCAGACTGGAATTCGCACAATTTGCTAACCATATGTTTTACGGGACTTACCAGTCCTGCAGGGCTCGCAGGGCTCATCAAACTGAAAACTGAAGAGCGTACTTGCTTCTGAAATCTGCAACGCTTACGCTGTCCTATAAATCACTGTCTCCGTTCTGTGGCTGCTCATGAGGAGCCAGGATTTTTTCATACCTGCAGCACTTAGGACTTTACGTCACATCTCCAGCAATTGTTACTGTGGGATGGTTTACCAAGGCAAAGAAGACACATGGGTGAAAACAGAGCTTTGGCATTTTTTTTTTCTGTAAACAGAGCAATTCAGTCATTTTCCTAAATGGAGAACCTGGTAGGGAAAATCACCTTGTTGATATTTAAGAATAACCTCTGTACCTTCCAACCAGAACTTTCACTTCATATCTGCATTTCTTACGAATATTTCAGGAAATAGGCCATATATCATTAAAGACACCCTGTGACACTTGTCACGGTCATCCTCCCTGCAATAGCTGACAAAGAGCAGTAATCCTGGCATTAAATTTTATAGCCTTGCTTTTCCCAGCTCCTTCAGCTCCTCTCTTATGAATCAGTCAAGTGGAAGACTTCAGTTACGTTCTTAAACAATTCCTGATAGGAGGCTGCAAGCCACAGCAGCCCTCATTGCCTCATGCTAAATAGATGCAGACAGGTACAGCCCAAACAGAGTTCAGTAGCTACACAGAGAAAATTATCTCTAACCTCAAGTCAGCTCTGTATTTCTGCAGAGGACACATCAGACATATGTCTAATTGAGAACATACTGCTACAGTTAACCACAGGCAAAACTGCTGTAACAGAGATTAACACAAGCACGCATTTAAAACGTCTGCTGAATTGGGGTCTTAAGTGAGGACCTCACTTGGGAACGGGGAATTATGATCAGAATACCTGCATCTATAATAGGCTGCTGGGAGCTGCTTTCAAAATTGCTTCTGAAATGCTCTGTTTTCAGCATCCTATTATCAACTGCATTTGGGAAGCAATGGATTTAATTTAGAGAAACAGTTCAGCAAAACAAACGGGCTGTGTGTCATTTCTGGGTTCCTTCATGACCTGTTTCCTTCCTGCACTTTGAGAAAACTCACCAATACCGAAGGGATCAATAGTTATGAACCCCATAGGCTTTGAATACATAAACCACCTATATTCAAATTCTAAAGCTGTTTGGCAAGCCCGTCCTGCTTCTGCTTCTGAGGGTAACTAGGCTGTAAGACTTTGTGACCTCTTTATCATATTCATCGATCCAATACTCTGACAAAGTGACTGCTTTCTTTGATGGCTTGTGATGAGCCTTGCCAAGTTAAATAAAGGGCTCCCTGCTACTAATCCGTTCTGCTGAGGTCTCTTATTTGGCTGAACCTGTTTGTCAAACAACTATAATAGCTATAAATACTTCAGATTAACTCACAGTAGGCCCAAAGCAAAGACAAGCTATAAATTTCCAGGACAGGTGACAATTTCCAAAGTCTGAAGGGAAAGGAAGGCTCTCACAGCTAAGTGGCTAGAAAGATGGTTGCACTTTCCAGGTCTGCTTCCAGGCACTCACAGAACAGATATGAACATTAAAAAGCACACCCAATCAAGAAACCAGACAAATAAACATCCTTTCAAGATTAACAAAGAGGGATGCAACTCCTAACAATGCCAGAGCAGTAAGTTTACAGTTTCAAGAGCTGCTTACTTCTGAAGCCACGATCTTCATTGCCATGACCTGCCACAGCCTCTGTCGCGCTCCTGTTGTTCAGTACCTCTGTTCATGTTCCTGGGCAACCAGTGGCCCTGCTGGAGCAGGGGGTTGGACCAGATGTCCTCCAGAGGTCCCTGCCAACCTCAGCCAGTCTGTGATTCCGTGATGTACCAGTAACGTACAGGAACACACTCTTCTTATTCAGACCCAGAACCTCCTACACAGCCCAGGAGGCAGGTCAGCTGATTTTCTGGCGCTTTTTCAGCGCTTCTTTCCAGGTTCCTGTTAAGGACCTTTTTGGCTGTTTCCATCCTACCAAATGTGCATATTCCTCAATGCACCCCAGAGTCCTGGTCCCCTAGCACACAACCCTGGTTGGGCTGAAAACCCAGGCCATGTTACCTTCTCCTCCTGATCCTTCATACAAATGTACCTGAGAAGAAGTCTTGAATGTGGATAACCCTATCATTTATTCTTACCTAGTTTAGAAGGCATTGGTGCATTAAGTAACTCATAGTAGAAGATAATTTTAGACATTTTTATAATATACATTGCAGCTTAGCAAAGCTATGCGTAGAAGTTACAGTCTGTGTATGCCCAGCTCAGCTTTAATGGCACCAGTGGGAAATGAGACGATCAAAATAGGATTCAGAAGAAAGAAATGAGCCAGGGCCTTTCCACTGGCAAATATTAGAAAACCAGATTCATCGCAAACAGTCAAGAGAGAGCTTTGCGTGCCTTGTACAGAAGGAGCACTAGGCTGTTTATACCAGCTACAGATGAATTTGTTTGTCTTAGCAGACTGTTTCCTATCAGTAACGTCGGTTATTTTTAAGGTTAAAATAGCAATGTTTTATAGTGAAATAAAATAACAAAAGAAAGGTTTCACTCTGAGGCAGTGAGTTGAAGTGAGAGCAATGTTTCCTTCTTAATAGACTGACCACTTGCTATCAGTCTTTAAAGGAAAATACAACTCTTTAATCAAAACATTTACATTCTTTCTCCTTTGCTTTCTTTGTTACAGGAGCTGCTTTGCCAGATGGGGGTTGGCAGATGAGCAGTTTCCAATGACGTGGCTCCTCTGGACCTGTATTGCTGATGTACATGATATTTAAGGGCTACTGGTTCAGCACAGAACTTCTCGGTGGCAAATTCTAACCCTTTCAGAGGGATAGGTGACAACCCCATCAAGAGTACCATCAAAGTAAACCTGAGAAACCTGCAGCAGCATAGGGATTTACTCCCTCCTGACTTTTCTGGGAAGATTTCAACAGGAGAGGGCGGTGCAGGCACAAGTGAACATCTCCCAAGAAATGATTACAGCATCCTTAATTATAGTTTCAAGGAGAGACACTACCTTGGTGTCCCTTCTTCTGGGTTCTCTGAAGGACTACATACTCCAGGGGTGGGGTTTACTCCGGACAAGTAATGATCCTCGGTAAAGTTATATTTTTACTAAATCTGTCCTATAAACAACAACACCTGTTAGAGGAAAGAAACAAATATTTCTTTTTTAGCATTTCTCCTTTTCCATTCAAATTCATAGAAATGAGTTTTCAGGGAATCTTGTAGAAGCCTACAGGAAACAGACGGAGCTTTGACACAAACTCTTATCTTGCCTTTTTTTCCCTCAGTTTATTCATCAATTCTCTAACATCGGCAATCGTCTCCTATACCATGGATAAATTAAACGTACCAAATGGTTACTATTTTGTGAACTTACTAAACGTGTCCAATTTTTCCACAGCAGATGTATCTAAGAGCATCAGTTTCCAATATTGGAACTCCCCCGTATTTTATCTGCTGCAGTAGGCACCAAAAAGGGGATCACATTTCAAATCCTCAGAAAAAACAGAGTGGTTTCTTTTCCAAGCCTTCCATGACGGCCAGGGGGAAAATGGTTAAAATAAAATTATATTAAGGTCAGCAAAGGCAGTATCATGATTTCCCTCCTTCCCATCCTCTCCAGATATGGAATGATTTCTTCTAACAATACAGAACAAAGTACTGTTTAGCAAGAGAATTAAATTGAGGCTGTGCTTCATCTTTTTCCTTTGCCAACACAATGGAGCTGTCAGTAATATAATCTTGAATGTCTTCCTTTTCACATATTAACCCTTTCAGGCCTGTAAATATAAGCAGTCTTTTTGTCTCACAGGGGAGAAAGTGCATTTTAAATTTCTGAAACAATGAAGAAGAGAAATCTGAGTTAAAGTTTTCCTTGTACACATGCACGGATAACCCTCCCTTCAGCAAAGAAAAGCCCTTTTTAAAATTAAAGTTATCATGCTGAAATTATTAACATAACTCCTGGGAAAAATACATAATCTTTGCATATCAAATGCCAAAATGACTAAATGAACCATGTTTAATAAATATTATGTTTCCCTTCGAGTTCACACACTCGGTTAATCATGCACTTATAGGTGAAAAATATTTTTAAAGCTCTTAATATTGCAACTTAAGCATTTTAAATTTGTCTGGCGTCCTGGACTTTGCAGGTCCCTGAAGGTCTCAAATCTTCCCTCCTCAGGACATAACCCAGCAGGAATACCTTGGAAAAGACCAGGACTCTCAGATCAACAGTGCTTTTCCACAGCTGCCAAGTTGTATGTCGTCCTGCTGCTCTTTGGTGAATCGCTGAGCACACTCATCCGCACTACCGAGGTGCCAGCACGCCTGCGCTGCTGTCTGCACTGCTGTCTGCAGCTCAGCAGTGTTGATTTTTGTTCTTGTTTGGGGCAGGGGTGGCATTTTTAGCAGGTGCCTGGGCTGACTGCATGTCCACACTGTGTGATTTCCACTGAACTAGCACCCATTCATTATTTGTTTTGACCCCAGAGCTCAGCACAGGGCTGATTCCTTATTTCATCCCCATTTTCACCCTCATTTCAGGGTACCAATATTTTACCATGCAGAGGAGAGAATTTAGAAGAGGAAATACAAATGCTAGACTCTATCCCTGGTTTTTTGAGGCATACCTTTCCAAGTCTGACTGTTTATCAGGCTCATTTAAAATAAACTCTCAGTCTTTCTCAATACCCAAAAGGTGCATCAAAAATTGTTAACATCATCGTTTGTTTTGCACACTTAGCAAGAAGACTTAAATGTCACTCCAAAAGAAAACCTTGACCACAAAGTTACCATGGGTGTGTGATCCTGCACAGGTGAAAGGAAGACTCCAAAGTAAAAGCAACAGAATTTCATTGTCTCCTATATTTATCACCACTCCTCAACCCTGGAATCAGCTACATCCAGCCCTTGCTTCACAATATACATAACCAGGATCAAAGGATGCAAAGTCCTTCAGCCCAGTCAGGGGGTGTGTTGATCCATGACATTCATCTGTACCTAACCTCTTGTCCCAAAATTCAAGGTGCACTGCATCCCAGCTGCAATGGTCCTCAGCCGTAACTACAGTTCCTTTATGAGGTCTTTTACCTTGGGAGACTGGTCCTGGTCTAGCCAGTCATACCATCTTTAAAAATAATAATAAAAGCAAGTTATTCATACAGTTGTAACATTTTGCAGGCAAGTATTTAGCAGCTGTATTTAAAAGTAGCCACTACCATCCAGTGAAAGCAAATTAATTATTTAGATATATTTATAGGGCAACTGAAGCTAAAGCTAGTTAATTGAAATCCTGATAACAGACTGAAGCCTGTGCTAGATGTTATACTATGAAATGACATGTCTTTATTAAATAAAGCCATTAAGGAGGATGATAATCCCTATGGCCTTAAATATGAATAAGGTGCAATGTAAATAATAAAAGGCAAAAATCCAATTTTCATCCAGTGAACTTGCAAATACTTCGCTGTTTCCATTAAATTACCTTTTATTCAACATACTATAATGGCATTGAGGGCACATCAGGCTTCCTTGTAATACAATTATTGTTCAGCATAAAAACTGTTTTTTAACTTGAAACAGAGATGTGAAATATTTTATTTGGCTTCTTGTCTATGTCAAATGACATGAAAATGGAGAACAAAAGCTCCATAGATGCAATAAAAGAGAAAATAAGCAAAGGAAAAACAAACACATGCAAACAAACCCCAAAGAAACAGGGTACATAATAGCAGTTTTCCAGTTAATTTTACAGCAATTTAATACTAGGAAATAGAACAGGAAAACAATTTCAGTAACTAAAGTAACTAAACTTGGATATAGGCCAAACGGAGCTGTAGCACACAGTAAAGGAGGTGAAACTCATGAAAGCTCTTTAACCAGAACAAAATCTGGTGTGAAATATCTGTCACGCTCCTTCCAAACACGAAGATGATAAAAAGAGCTTGAGTGCATCAAGTGCCACAACAGCACAGCACTCAAGCCCGGAGGCGTGCGATCATTCCCTGGCTCTGCTGTGCTTGGAGCAGGTCACTTTGGACGTGCTTGAACTTCTCAACTACAAAGGGAACACTGATATTTACTATGTTCTATAAAGCATTCTGCAGAGTTAAAAGACATTAGCTAAAGAAACCTCTATTTATTAAAGAACTGGAAACTGTAATATAAGGTCAAGAATTTACTATTATTGTTCAGAAACAGAATATCCCTGTTGGGAAATTTAAACAATCCATTAAAGATGAGACTGTACTTGCTATGAATGTCAAACAATTTTTCTACTACAAACCTTTCTGCAAATGTAAAGAATTACTCCAGCAAAGCTGCAATGGAATAAAGATAAGAGAATGACTCCATATTTATGCAATTCTGTATTCAATTTGGAAGCATTGTACCCAAAGAAACCCTTCAGCACAAAACCGCAATTTTCCTTATAGCATCTTCACTGCATCAAGATGTTTGAGGAATCAACAGTAGAGATCTGAACTACTATTACTTCACAAACAACATAAACATGCATTTTACAATATTTACTTCTCACCATCTGTGGCTGTGTTGCCCATTCTGTTTTCTGTGCCCATTCTGTTTTCTGTGCCCATTCTCTGGTCAGAGAGTCACAGAACCACAGAATGGTTTGGGTTGGAAGGGACCTTCAAAGGGACATTGAAGATTGTCTATTCCAATCCGCTGCCGTAAGCATGGACATCTTTCACTAGATGAGGTTGCTCAAAGCTCCATCCAACCTGACCTCAAACACTTCCAGGGAGGGGGCATCCACTACTTCTCTGGGCAACCTGCTCATGTCTCACCACCCTCATTGTGAAGAACTTCTTCTTCACATCTAATCTAAATCTACCCTCTTTTTGTTTAAAACTGTTACCCATCATCCTATCACTACAGGACCTAGTAAAAAAATATCTTTCTTATAGGCCCCCTTTAAGTAATGAAAGGCCACAATATGGTCTCCCTGGAGAAAAGAAGGCTCAGGCTGAACAACCTCAGCTGTCTCAGCCTTTCTTCATAGGAGAGGTGTTCCGGCCCTCTGACCATTTCGTGGCTTTACTCTGGACCCGCTCTAACAGGTCCACATCTGTCTTTTACAGGAGATGCCAGAGCTGGATACAGTACTCCAGGTGGGGTCTCACCAGAGCACAGTAGAGGCTCAGAATCACCTCTCTCAACCTGCCAGCCATGCTTCTTCTGGCATGATGCAGCCCAGGATACAGTTGGCCTTCTGGGCTGCAAGTGCACGTTGCTGTGTCATGTCCAATTTTTCATTCCCCAGTATCCTCAAGTCCTTCTCCGCAGAGATGCTCTCAGTCCATTCATAACCCAGTCTGTACTGATAGTCGTGGTTGCCCCAGGTGCAGAACCTTGAATTTGGCCTAGCTGAGCTTCATGAAGTTCACATAGGTCCAAACCTCAAGCCTGTCGTGGTCCCTCTGAATTGCACCCCTTCCCTCAAGTGTATCAACAGCACCACTCAGATGGAGGGGTCATCTTCAAACTTAGTCAGGGTGCACTCAATCCCACTGTCTATGCCATTAATAAAGATATTGAACAGTACCGGTCTCAATACAGACCTCTGAGGAACACCACGTGTTACTGATCCCCATTTGGACATTGACCATTAATTTGGTCTACCTCTGCTCCAATGCTGCTCACATGCAAAATGGCTAGTGAGCATCTGGGACTGCTCAGAAACAGCTGAGCATCATGGGCAGTCTGCAACCCCATGCAGAAGCGCTCCTGGGGCCAAGGGGTGAGGGTGATGGGGCAGACAGATAATGCCAAGGGGTCATAGGGACAATGGCAATGAGGCTGGCTGACCCGCTACTGCCTGGGTGGCTGTGCACAGCAAGGGGCACCAGCAGCACGGGACCCCACAGGGACATAGAGTGGGCCATGGGGGTTTCCTGTCACCCCCCATCAAGTCTGAGTGAAAACAGAACACATCTTCCCACATCCCAAGACAGAACCATCAAAATCCCTCCACAGCCCGAACCCACGGAAGGCATGGTGGCAGGGATGTGGTCTCCATGCAAGACCTTTATTACTGGCAAAATTGTTTCCTTTTGCTTCTTGTGTGTGCAAATAAAGTAAATACAAGAAATAAGAGGTAGAAGGCAAATCTACTCATGCCATGCAGAGCAGAAAATAGTAACACCTGACAGACCTAAAGTGAAGTAATATCGCAATTCCATCAGTGCAAACCATTACGTTGAATTCGCACCAGGTCAATGAAGCAAAGCTATTTGAATGATGCTCCTTGAGTTTTTCTTCCTAGGAAGGAGAGTGTTCCCTTCCAGCAACACTTTCAAAAATTACTCTGCTGAAGCGCTACGGTATTGCTACTTACTACAGTAGTGATTTCTCACACCTCCCACCAAAACTGAGTCACAGTCCTAAAGAGGCACTCGGGGTTCTCACATGCCCCTTAAGAACAGCTTGGGCATCACAGCTCTGTCACTCCGAGCTTCGAAATCTGAAGTCTCTGGGCGCTATGGGGGCTGAAGGGGAAGAAGAGAGGGAAGTAAAAAAAAAAAAATCAATTAATCCTTTCTACTACAGAGAGAGACTTTTGCTCTCCTACTACATGCCTAGCGGCACTGCCAGGTAGCAGATTACTCACTTTCCTTCATTAATTACTGAAAAAAAGCTACGAAACCCAAAAAGGTGTTTATTTGAAGTTCATTCAAAGCTACTAAACAGCTAGGATACTGGACACTACAACAGTCGGGATCTCCCAATCAGATTACTTTCTGGAACATTGACTATTCATTTGGTCCACCACTGATACATGACTTTAAAAAGTGAATTAGCACTATAGAGGCAGCTTTTAATGCACTTCATCAGCCAAGGAAATTCTTCAAAGGGGAAAAACAAAAACAAACCAACCCAAAGTAACCTTTACCATCTTGCATGAGATTCACTCTGGTCTTTAACTGCTCACTGTCAATTTCTCTGGGATAACACACTAACAAGACAACTTCAGGCTGACCACAGTCTGTGTTCTTGCTTGGCTTCTATTTATTTCACTGGCGCTGGAAAGCAATCACTGACTCAGGGAGTTGCTGACACTACCTGAAACCTTTAACTTACGAGTTGAATTGTCAAGGAAGCACATGTTCATCAAAATCATCAGAGCAGCTGAAGAACCTCAACTCTCTCCAGTTTCCTATAATGTCTCCTTTTACATGTGAGCTCAGACTCTTTTCACCTGAACCCTGTACCAACAAAAAGTTTCACTCTGAGAGCTATGGAGAGGATTAAATGAAATACACTTCTTCTACATCCCAGACCCTAAAAGAAAACCACTTTCATCACAATTTTCATCATTGGAGGAATGCATTCTCAAGTGGTCAAATTAAACAAGAAAGCCCCCCTCTGACAGAGCAGCATCCTAGTGCAGAAAATACAAAGCACTACATGAGTGGTAATGCTGAGGGAATTTAAACTTCTACTTTCTAAGAAATCTAACTAAAACAACAAAAAGCCAAAACACATTAAAGTGGCTGGAATAACTCCTGGAATTTTTAAGCCTCAATTAATGAAAAACAAAGAACTACAAAGAGTTGAAAAACATCACTATCGGGAACATCTCCACTCCTGGCCTGGACTGTGCCCCTTTAATTGTCACCTCAGTGCACCCTGAATCCTCCTCCCGTGTTCAAAAGCAGGAGACAGCTGCCATTGCTGCTGTTTTCTAAGCAGGTGGTGGCCTATGTGAAGAGTGGGCAAAGCAGGGTGAGTCTAGGGAGTTTTAATCAGACGACAAATATGCCACAGCACAAGCCCACCACCTCCATTTCAGCTGTAGCCACAAGAAAGACGCTCATCAGCAACAGCTAGCTGTGTCCCTGGTGTGACAGAGGTTCCTGAGCCCTGAGAGGGGGGAACAGAGACTCAAAAAAGAGAGTTCAACATGCTCTCCCAATCTTATTAGTCTTATTATTGACTACACTCAAACACCAGCCTACAATGCTGCCAAGGAAACTTTGCCCTAAACACTCCCCGTATATTTTTAAGATTAAGCTATCACATGAGCCCTACTCCCACAGGAAACCAAACATCCAAAATTATTCTCTTCCATCTTCTGCATGGTCCTGTGCTGCCTTTCAGTATGACTAAATACAGTACAGTCATCCCGTCATTAGCTTCTGCTGAGCACATCCCTTTCCCAGGGTCCCCGACCACTAGCATCACCAGTGACTTGTGAAGCATTTCATCAGCCATGTGGAACGAGCTCATCTTCTGGGTCCCTCTTTCTGCCCACCATACAGGAAAGATGGACGATGCCTGGCCTGAAAGTCAGGTTCTCCAACATAGGCTCGAAAGGATGTGTTAATTTGGGAGGTCAACAATTCAAGAACCACCCATGCCTGTGCCTTCACTCCTGACACTGGCAGGTGCCCTCGTCTGCTGAAGAGCGAGGATACGTGTGGAGAGGGAACGGAGGAGTCATAGCCCACCCCTGGACAGGCTGTTCCTGCCTGCTCCTGCCTGGTGAACGTCTTTGACCAGCAACGGAGCGCTGCAGGAAGGGACAGTGACACAGATCTTTTCCTGGACCTTCTGTTACTGCTACTAACAAAACAGCTCGCTTCTGGCGTTCCTCTTTTTAGTAACTTTTTAAAGGTGGGCAAAACATCTGGAAGAGGGGATGCATTAACGAGCCTGACAAACTCCCCCGAGTCCCCCAGAGGACCAGGGTGACTCGACGCACCAAACACATTTCCCACTCTCATTTGGGGGCTTACAGGACTCGTCTTCTCAACTCTACACACTGCAGAAGGCGGTAAATTCTGTGCAATATTTTGTAATTTTTTTTAAAAATAGAATAGGCAAAACCTATTCTTAGCAACAGATATTTTGGTAGCATAAACTTTGTATCAAACAAACATGAGAAGCAGAGAAACCGGAAAGCAAAAGCCCTGTGGCCCTCTACAGCTCTGCATCTCTTGTAGTGTACTGCTGGCAAGAGAAAGGGAGGAAGACACCGACCTTCCCTTCAGCTTCCTTGTTTTCGAGGCCTTCAATGAGTGAGAGATGGCCATTCCACCCTGGCTGTTGAATTTTTCTTTTTAATAAGCACAAAATAACCTCTCCCTGGCTCAACAACATTATTACGGGTGCTGAAATGACACAGCCCCTTCTTTAAAGTGTGCTAAATTATTTTTAACAGTAACGACCACCATGAAAATACATTCTCAGATAAAAGCAGACAGACTGCATATAAAAGGAAGTCCTGTGTTTATCAAAAGAACAGATAAAACTCAACCTAGGAAAAAATAAAGCTTCCTTTCTGCAATATAGATCAAAAGGACTGTATTTTCCTTTGAGAAAATAATTTATTGATTTTTCATTATTAAAAGGTATGATTGGTTTGGATTTTACATTGCTGGGTGACTCTGAACTATAAACAATCAGAAGTTTTCCACTATGATCTAACACCATGACTACCTACACAGCAGAAGAGAATAAGAAAAAAAAATTCATCTCATGGTTGTCAACTATTATTTTACTGTATTTTACGACGTGCGTGTATGACTGTATTCTCCAAGGGCTTTTTAATGATTTGTTTTAGAAAGGAAGTAAGCGAAAGAATGAGGCTTTTCACACGAAAACTCTTGGCTGAAATGCAAGATTCTCTGGCCGGAACACGAAGCCATCCACACCTGCCTCTTCCATCACAGGGGTCACCACGGGCACACGTCCAGAGAGGCAGCAGGACCAGCCACTGCGCTGTGACACAATATACACCCATGCCTAGCACACGGTGACAGTACTGCACGCTTTACTGAATTGGACATGGATTCAAGAAGAATGCATGGAACAGGCTTTTCTCTCAAAAAATATACATTCAGGGACATGTATATATTAGACGTACACATACATACATATATTCATGTGTGTGTGTCTTATTTACAGATAAATAAATGTTAATGGAAGTCAATCAAAACACAATCAATCAAAACGAAGTCTTCCTTTTACTTCTACTTTACTGCATTAAAATAATTAAAAATTCATAAATTATTACTGTTATGGGAAATGCAAACGTATTGATTTGCTTATAAGGACAACAATACAGCAAACCTGATACAAGCTGCAGTGAAAGCATTTCAAAACATGTAGGAAGGCAGCCAATAAAAAGATAGCCTGCTAGAAGCTGTTTCAAAATGAAATTAGAAATTAAAAAGTAAATTCACAAAATCATGGGTTTTTACAGTAACTCACAGAGGAGGTTTTTATTGGAATTAGCTTGAAATTAATCCACAAATAAACATGTTCAATAACATTTACTGAAATGATCTTTCAGTCAAGTAAATACAATAATGCCTGTATTTGGCTGCCTTCTAGCTGTCACTCAGAAGGCAATCAGGAGGTCGCACACCAAACACAGCACTGTCCCCTCTGTTTGGTTAGGACCACAATAGCTTTACTGAAAGTCCATCCACAATTGCACAATCACCATTTTACATCTCTTTTTCCCTCCACCCATCTTGCACTTAAACCCACTTTAATGATACATCAACCGCAGCAATTCATGAACCTTTGTCCAGAAGGGGAAAGACTTTAACAGCTTAATGAGACAGTAATACATATTAAAATCAATATTATTCAGATGATGTGCCTATTCTAGTGCTCCCTCTGAAAATAACTGAGACTGTAAGAGAATGATCATTAGCATTTTGATAACAATCTTGCCAGCCTTCTGTTAAAATATTTTCTCTTTAAAACTGGGATTTGTTATCTCATGCAAGCAGACCATTCTAAAATTAGCAATAGCCAATTCATATTGGTTTGGATCAGATTTTTTAAAAACTTGGAAAAAAAATTAATGCTAACACGCCTGAATAATCACTCTCATGCCTGTTGCTGTAGCAGCAGAAAGATACTCTAAGCACCGCCTGAGAAGCAACCTCTTCCCATAAATACCATTTCTGTGCACAGAAAGGCACTGCTTAACCATATACAGCATTAGTTTCACTTGTCTGATAAATCATATTCCAGCTGACAGCCAACAGGAGGGACAAATTCCTCACTAACGCAAATCCTGAAGGTAGCTTCAAAATGAAACGTGGCTGAATGCCACAGAGCAGGAAAGGGCTTTGCCCCTTTGCCCCATCGCCTTCAAGAGCAGATGAAAATGCCTCAGCATCCCCAAGTCAAGTTATGTTATGCAATCACCATGGCAAAAGAAAACAGTCCCATCTCTCTCTCTTTTTTTTTTTTAATTAGCGAATCCCACAGCCTTCCGTCTTCTGGCACCCAGCGCTGCAAACCAGACTGCTAAGCCTTCCAGTTTCCAAAACGGAACGAGATAGAGCCCTGCTGCAGAAACAGCTTAACAGCGTTCGTGAGGACGTGTGTTCCTCAGAAACTCCTGTCCCTGGGTCAACCACATGCAAACAGACTGGTCACACCAAAAATCCCAACTGCTCCGACAGGACAAGAAGCCAAACTTCAGCAGCGGCCAACCCATGCTTTGAAAGTGGCAGAAACCAGTTATGAGAGAAAACCAACCATGGTTTTTGCTATTTAACCCCTCAATAGCTGGCCTGCAGATGCAGAGGAGCAAGCCTGGTGCCAGACAACAGATCTTCTCAGTGACCCCCAGTAGAGGGGCAGAGGAGGGGTGCAGCCCCATCAGCTCCTTTGGGCGGATATGAGGCTGCCCATCGCCTGAGCTCACAGGTGACCCCAGCTAACAGCGTGCAGTGCACAGCAAGTTCTGTGGAGATGATGGAAGTTATGCTTAAAAGACGGGGCAGAAAATGCTCTTAAGTCCAGATGTTTTACATTTTTCCCTCTGCTTTTGAAAACAAAATGTCTTTTTAATACCAAAAGTAATATTCCCTCCTCCTGTCCTTCCCCTGAACTGAGAGGCATCTCATGTACATGTATCGTTAAATTAATGTTTGTTCTTTCTAACAGAATAAAAACATTCAAATTACATACAAAAACAATCAGATGAAATTATTGTGCACACACTGTGGGGTTTTTTTAAGGCTATTCCAACAATTTTAAAGGTTTTTCAGCAATGCTTTAGCAACATAAGCAAAACTTCCCGCAAAGAGGAGGTAATGAGTTTAACATTACTGCTGAGGAAGATGGTAATGGAGCCAAGCGAGTAAAACTAGCACATCAGCAACCCCCTCACCGCCCAGAACTGTCAGGAAAAGGCATGGCTGAAGCTGTCAGAGAAATCCAAACTGGCAGAAGAAAAAGGATCTGGGGCTGGTAAATGGGGAAAACCTGTTCCCAGACCCATCTGCATGACGCACACTCTCCTTTTTTGGTTAGGTTTTGTTGGGTTTTTTTTTTTACTTTCTCTATTGCTTTATGGCCAGGCCAGGAACTTTCCAGACAAAGTACCAGTCTGCTCCACGCAAGTGGTTTCTATAGTCAGGAGGAGTTTGGTTTGGTACAAGACTAGGCATAAATAGGTAGCATTCAGCTGGCGCTGCGTTTCCCACTGCTCCCTCCCCAGCTGCAGAAGCACAGCTGCTGTGGGAGCTGGGGCAAGGCCAAGGTCATGCAGCTTTCTCAAATCCCGTAGTTTATCTTTGCCCAGGCTCTCATGTCCTATTAGAACTAATCTTGGGTTCTTCCCATGACAGCTTACCACAGATTGGGAAAACCTGTTGTAAAATATCAGATTTTAACAAGACCTCATTGAAAACGCTTGCAAAAATTCAGCTTGATGTGTGATGAGTGAGTGCTGGAAAGCTGAAACCACATGCACCCTGAACAGTTTCGGTCCACAGAAGTCACCAATTCCCCGAAAACTGAATGAATCCAGTGCAGCAGAGGTCAGCAATAACAATGTTGCAATGCTTGAAGACATTAATCAGAGTGAAATATTAGTTATAATGGGCCTTCTGAAGCTTAGGAAAGGCTTCTAAGAAAGAGTGACCTACAACTTCAAAAGAAAGTGACATCCCATAGTTTATGGATATTACAGGTGGGTTACTGAAGTGCAAGAAGGAATCATGTTTTTCACCCGAAATTTAAGCAGTGCTTCTTAACGGAGGCAGCACGAAATGTTGAACAGAATAGCGAAATTAGAGGGGACATTCTAAATACAACAATGCAAAACTCAAGAAGTACCCAGACAGACTTTTCAAGTCGAAACTGTAGTGGGAGTGTTAACCTGAAATTATGAGGCAGTGAACAAAAATAACTTCTAGACTATAAGACCTTCCCAGAGCATAAAATTCTCCACAGCATAAATAAAATATTGTTGTAGCATTTTTACGTGGTAGCTTACTGACCACACGGACACAGCTTTGTCTAGAAAGAGCATGCGTAGCCTCCCCCTGACCTGCAAGTACAGGCACCCAGCACTAACAGCCAGCATCTCCAGCCGGTCTGACCTGTTGGGCACCCAGCCAGCATCAGGAGCCTGCCTGAACATGAACTGATAAGATGCAAAACAAGGAATACAGTGTACTGTTACAGCTCATATACACAACACTCACTGCTGCATCCCTGCACCGACGTTCCCTGCAAACAAAGTGCAGCATCTCTGCCAAAACCCATTCAAGAGCAGAAAATAACTGTCATAGCTTCAGCGTATACCATCAGCACTTTTTAATCTCCCCAAATCCCAGCCTCTCTCTAATAACCGTGTTTGTAGGGCGGCTGCTCTCTGAAGATTGTGGAGCACATGAGGGTGGGTGAATGCTACTGGGGCAAGTTTTTAGCTGGAAAATGTGAAGCTAAGAAAGTTCATGCAGCTTGCCAGGGGTCAATGGTGACAGTTCAGCACAGAACCATGCTCTCTCTTCTTTCTCAGCCTTAAAACCACACCAGTGCAGTCTCCTCAAACAGCAAACAGCAGAGATTGGGGAGGGGGGGGCAACGGGTGGACAAAAATTGCCAGAATTAAAATGTGCACAGGATTGTAGGGCCAAGTTGAGCAAGTCTATCCATCTCTCTTTAAGCTACCAGCTATTGAACACTGAATGCTGTGATACACTAAACTTTACCAAGCATTTGCCGTGAATCAGAGGGATGACGTGCAGGGATTAAACTTAGCATTCACATTTGACAGCAAGAGGAGCCCCACAGAGGCATGCCACGCTGTCACAAACTAACAGGAAGGGTCCACGGCTAGTGGCACAAAGTCCTCTCCACAACCCCACAACTCTTCTACATGTGACTGAGCCATCCCAATCCAGAAGGAAAATTTCCACTGGCCACACTGACACCCTTTGGTCATGTCAGACCCATCATTCATCTTTCTAGCTTGCAAGTAGAAGTTAACAGCATAATCCAAAGACAGGTAAAAGTACGTCATTTCTGGAAAACATAATGGGCAGGAAGAGGACACCTGCAAATGGCAGGTTTTATGAAAAGCATGAGAGCTCAGCGAACGACAAATTTTTCTGACTGAGCCTCTCAGCAATCCCCTTTCCCGTGATCACTCAATTCTGTGAGGACTGCCTTAATTGCTGGGATTTTAAATACTTCTGGCTATATTTTTCTCAATACCCTTTAGCATGATCGTTAATCTCCTGCGTTGAAACATATTTTTTAGCCATCTGCCAGACAAAAAAAATCCTCAAGATCCGAGACTTTGACATGTGGACTATCAGTCCCATTCAGATGGCTTTGCGACAAAGTTCAGGCACTGGCCAGCCAAACTATAGTATCAGAAGCAAATAAATCAGAAAGCAAAAACAAAAGTAAGGCAAATCCATGGGCCTATGCATGCTCTGCACTGCTGACAAGAATAGCACTCCTGTCTGTGCAAATCTGATCATTACAAAGCCAAGTCAAAGAGTCTCCTCTCCCCAAGACAAAGTACATCCCCCTACGCAACCCACTGCTGCTTACAATGGATATAAATGCACAAAAACGCCAGACTCCATCCGCCTCCTATTGTGTAACCCAGGGTGAGATCTTCACCTGACAGTGTATCCAACAAGGAAACACAGCCCTGGCAAATTACTGCCAAGTCTAGTCCACCTTCAACCCACTGTAACCTCAAAAATTTACAGATAGTGTGGGATGAAGCAGGACTCTCATGAAAAATAATGACTCAATGTCCCTTTTGGAGAATTTCTACAAACAAAGCAACCGAAAAGCCTAGATAGCAAACTGGCATTGCTCCCTCTGCTTGCAACATCCAGGGGAAGCCAAGGGTAGTAACCTTTCCCCTGGGCTAGCAAATGGCAGCCTTCCACCTGAAGCTGTGAAATAGCTCTGCAAACCTGACACATGGGAGGAGCATCCAGCACAACACAGGGAGGCGCAGCCCATCCGTCACTTCACTCAAGTACGCCAACATATCCTTTTCCTTATGTGCACATCTTACTCCCTACCATTACCTATACCCCCGTGTGGCAACGCACCACATGCCTATCCGTCACTTCGGCCATGCTCTCTTTTCTGGGGAAAACGAGAGACATGTTTTATTTTTCTAGGTTGCTTCTTTTTCATGCAAATGTTGTTCTCAGTTTGTGTTACAAGCAAGCAAGCAGCAAGGCACGCACCTGGAGTGGGAGACGCATGGTTTGGGAGGAAATTACTAATGACTTGCACACATTTAGCTGGCTATTAGATCTTGAGAACTCCTGAAAAAAATTCTAAGTGAAAAACTGCAATGATTGTAAAAAAGAAAAAAAAAAAAATCAAGCCCCAAACTGCACACTCAGTAAAGAAGGCAGATTTGCCATAATGCCTCAACAGTCTAAGAGAGCCATTTACTTTGACAGAACCTGAATTCCCCAAGCGGTTCGACAGTGGTAATGGAAACAGAGGAGCCAATAAATTATAACCTTGTGTGTAATGTGCCTACCATTATAAACCACTCTTAGCCTGCTGCTTTATCCCCTGGAGGGGCCACTCTAACAGTTGCTGGATTTCCTTTCCCTCATTCTTCCAACGTGCTCTTTCAGCAGTCAGACCCCTTTATAATGTCTAATACCACACTCTGCATTTACATAGCACCTTTATGTGAACATCCCAAAATACACTATACCATTTATAAACAGACTATTGTTTTTTTACAGGCTGGAATAGAGGCATTGGGAGACTCACCGGCTTACCAAAGGTCACATACCGCTAGATATCAATAGCATCCCAAATGTTTTCCAAGCATATGTTAGTAGGTAAACATCACCTCCAGACCTCTCATACTGAAGATGCATACCATGTATCTTAAAACAACTACAGTATTTTGGAAGTGTTTCTGAAGAATGGTCTTCAACAACTTTAGGAGCAGCCCCAGTGCCAGCTCATCCCCAGTCCAGCCCCTCTCACATTGGGTTTCAGCACTCTGGATAGACCAAACTATGGGAAAAGAAGGACCAAAGACGAGATATACAAAACCTCCAGAGTTTTGCCAAAGTGATAAACAATATTCATTTGCTTTAGAAAATTCTGTCTATGCAAAGAAGACTTCCCCGAAGAGTAAGGTGTAAAAGCAAACTACAGGCAACAGCTACACGGAAGCCACCCTTGCTCTGTCTTCTCACGTTAATTAAAACTCTCCGAGAAACAGATCCCTGGTGTGATTCTAACATATCGGTCCAAGATGCTGGGCAAGACTGAAGTCTGACAGAAGTGATCTTGGCTCTCTGCCATTACATTTCACAATTAGCATTTTCCTTCCTAACCATAAAAGCCCATAATGGTATGTCCCATTGTATATACTACATTACCTAAAATGAAAGGTATTAATTAGTAAAATAGTGTAATTTGCATTTAAGCCCCAGGCAGCAAATCTACAGCAATTTTTGAAATAATAAAAAAAAGGTATGTGTCATAAGGAATCACTTCAGCTCTCTGCAAGGGAGCAAAGCTGTGAAAGACCAATGTAAAACCAAAAGGGATGCAATTCTACTCTTCAATATCAGCCTCAGAAAGCCTCATTCTAGGCTGGTTTGTACCATCTATTGTTTAATACAGAGAGAGGTGCTGTACTGTTGTCTCCAGGACAGCTCAGCAATCAGCTGTATCAGAAGCTCCAAGGAGGATTATTGTCCCCTGCTGCTTTTTTTAAAAGCAGATTAGTTCAGACTTTCTTTCACTGTAATGAACCTTGTAAGGATCAAGCACATTGCATTGATTTTCCAGATAAAATTGTGCGGTCAGTCAAAAGGCCGAGCAAACAGTTTCACAGACCCACTCTGCCCCAGCAGACCCACTGCCCCAGAATCACCCATTAGCCCCAGCAAGGGGAAAAAAATTGCAGTTGTTAACCATAAAAGCCAAAAGGTGATTCTCAGGTCACATGTAACTTTACTTTCTATCAAATTCAGATGGGTAACAACCCACACGGAAACAGACAACAGAACTGAAGTCCTATTCAATCAGTCAGAAACGATAGAACGCCATGTGTTATTATTTACTATATGATATCTGCAACAATGGCTAGGGAAGTAAGTCTTTAAAATCCATCAATTTATTTATGGTAAAATAATGAAAATTCAAACTTCTCTAAAAATTTTCATTAAGATAGAAAATTACTCTCAAGTAACTTTCCCCTTCAAGCATTTCCTTGCATGCACGCCCCCCCATAACATCCTAGCTTGACTAGGATTTAAAGGTATAAAAACCAGAGATGGTCTTCTTGCTGGATGGTCACTCACAAAAGCTTGCTCAGGGTGCAAGAGCCTGCCTCCACAACACGAACCCTGCAGGTGCGATAAGCCTTCCATGCAGAGCCTACCTCCTGCAAGAGGCTGGACATCAAACTAGACCGTGAGTATACCGTATTTTCAGCTGCCTAGTGAATGCAAACTTCCCTTTTTGTAACGCTGAAACTCAAGGTGACAGCAGTTGTCTGCTATAACAAAGACGCAGCTCTAAGTTTAGTTGAAAAACAAATAAGCAGAAAAGCAGAGGGCCGAACCCCATTGCCTTTCTTCTTTAAATTTGACAAATCATTTTTAAATACCTGAAGATCAATGCAGTCTACAGCTCGGTAATAAAGGATCTACCCTTCCAGAAATACTGCCAAGCATATTTACCATCAGACTCCAAAACTGAATTTTATGGAACATTGTCCAGCATTTGCCATCATTTCTTGTAGGCAAAACTTCAAAATACTGGTACAGATCTATTGATTTTTCTCATTGAAAAAAAAAGAAATTAATTAATTGAAACATTTACTATAGTGATACAACCTCACAAGGAATCTCCGCATTGACCTTTCCAAATCAAAAGCCTGTACACTAATCTACAGCTCAAGCAGATACCACGAAAGATCAAAGACAAGTGAATATATCCACTATATATATGACATTAGAAGTAAGATAAAATTCAGTTTTCAGAGCATCTTCATTCCCAAGTCTCCAAAAGAGGTCCTATAGTAAATGTTATCATATCGAATCGTACAATAATACAGAACACTGGGAGTAATTGATCTTGTCCCCTCTGAGTCAATGAAACCCTTGCCATTGATTTTAAGGGAAGCGAGATCAGGCAGTCGACTGCAGTTTTAAAATAAATAAATGCATGTGTTGCAGTCCTCACCTTCAATAAATCACACACCTTATACATAAAAATGGCATTACGTTCCCCTGGGAGGAGAAACTTCAGCTTCAAACTCCTCTCAGTTCTGGCTGTCAGAAGGACCGCACACGCAGTGCCCCGGGAACGGAGGCGAAAACTCGGCGGTGAGATGAAAGCGCCAGGTACGGGACCGGCCGAGTGTTTCTAGCGACTTATTCCCGCGGGCAGCCCGAGCGCGGGAGCCAGCTCCTGCCTGCACCTGACAGACACCTGGCAGACGCCGACGCGCCGAATAAAAGCGCTTTCCAGGCGCTCTGTGCTTCTTAACTGCGGGGGCCACGTCCAGCTACGCTACACCGGGGGCTGCGCCGGGGCCCGTCGGTGCGGCAGCTGCCAGACAGCCTGTACGAGCCCCTCCGCGGGGGTACCGGCGCGGTTTTGAGGACATCCCCGGCCGAGCTTCCCCTCGCTCCCATCTTGACATCGAGGGGGTGAGACGGCCGGCCGCGGGGAGAAGCCCGCGCCTCGGTGCCCCGCCGAGGGACAGCCTCCGCCGCCCCGCGGAGCGGGACGTCCCACCAGCACACCGGGCCGCCCGGCGCCCCGCGGGGACGCGCACGTTCCCGACCGCGCTCCCCCAGGCCCCGCCGGAGTCCCAGCCCGCCCGCCCCCGGCCCGGCACCCACCTTTCCCAGCAGGGCGCTGCGGCTGGCGGCCGCCAGCTCCCTGAGGCTGGCGGCGGCCGAGGCGGCGGCGGCGGCGACGGCGCTGGGGGCGGCGGCGGGCTGGGGGTACGCGGGGGCCGCAGCGCTGGGGCTGCCGCTGGCGCCCCCGGCGGCGCGGGGCCGCTGTCGGATGCCGTCCAGGAGGCGGACGAGGAGGATGTTGGCGGGCAGCTCGTCCACGCCGCAGCCCACCAGGATGCGGCACTCGGGGCAGCGCAGCTCGTGGCGGGAGCTGACGATGCTCTCCAGGCAGCGGCGGCAGAAGGTGTGCTGACACGGCAGCACCTTGGCCGTGGTGTCCAGCCGCTCCAGGCACACGGAGCACTCCAGCAGGTCCAGCAGCGACGACTCGTCCATCGCCGCCGCCGGCTCCCGCTCCGCCGCCGCTCCTCCGCCGCTCCGCCGCCCCCTCGCCTCCGCCTCCGCCCCCGCCCCGCCGCCACCGCCTCCGCCTCCCCTCCGCGGGGCAGCGCAGGGCCCCGACGCCCCTAGGGCCGCCGCGGCCGGCGGCGGCGGGGGCGGGCCGGCGGCGACGCGGCGGGGGCCATCGGGGCGGCGGGGGTGCGCGAGGAGGCGGCTGCGGGGCTGCCCCCGGCAACGGGCCCCGGCGACCTCGGGGGTTGCCTGGGCGGCGCTGCCCACCGTCGTGCGGCTCAGCGGCGATGCCAGCGGCGCGGAGCGGTGCGGTGCGGTGCGGAAGGAGAGCAGCTGCCTGCCCGCGCCTCCTCCCCGCCGCCCGGCTCAGCACGGCGCGTCTCACGAGCTGCGGCGGGGCCCGGCGCGGCTCCGCGAGCCGGCCGCCGCGCCTCCGCGCGGGGCGGGGAGCGACGGGGAGCCCCGGGGGGGCGCCCGCGGCACGGCGGCCGCCCCGCGGGCGGTCCCCGCCCGCCCTGCCGCTTAGCCGCCGCTCCATGGCTCGCTGAAACCCGACCCAGCAGTGCTCGCCGCCCGCCTTCCTCCGCTGCGGCTCCCTCCTCCTCCTCCTCCTGACGGAGGCTGCCGGACGGCCCGTCCGGGCCGCACGCTGCCGGGGGCAGGCGGAGGAGACACCCCCCGCCTCGGAGAAGCTGGGGACACCCGGGCGGGGACGTAGGGGAGCCCCTGCAGACCGGTCCGAGCCGAGCGCCCCGAGGGGAGAGGGGGTCGCGGTGGAGGCCGGCCGGGAACGCTTCCGAGGGGACAACCTGCCCCTCGGGGGAGCCTCGCCTGTCCCGCGGGCCGGCAGCGGGGCCGGGGTCCGCGCCGCCGTCCGGCCCCGCCATCTCTGGCGGCGCGGCGCCCCCTTGCGGGCGCGGCGGCGCACTGCGCGGGGTACCGGTGCATCGCCTCCCTCCGCGGTGCTTCAGTGCTCCCCGAATTAGTCATCATTTAATCGTCGTTGAAAGGTGAAAATAAGAGCCAGTGTGGCGGCTCTTCTCCCTGCCGTGTGTTATGAGCTCCGGTGCGCTGCCCGCCCCGGTGCGGACCAGTCTCCACCCGGTACCCGCGTCCCGGCTGCAGCAGCAGGACTGTGCCCAGGATCCCGTGTGAGCTGGTGTTCAGGCACGGCTGGAAGGGGCAAAACCCTAAGATTTGGAGTTACACATCCATGGTGTACACTAACCACAGGAGATTTTTAAAAATAAGATGCAGCCACTTGCACATGTGGAATATGAACAGAACTTTCCCTTAGAAAAGCTGCAGGAGAAGCTCCATTCTTCAGATAGATGTTTCTATTGAAAAATACCTTTTTGGCTAAGATTTGACTATTGTTATGATTAAAGGGCCTACTTAAGCCAGAAGCTACTATTGAAATGCATCGTAATCTTGCCAAAGAGAATTTTTCATTGCGGTCCAGTCCCTAACCCAAGCTTTCTTCTGTATCTGTGGTGTAACAGATCACTTCTGGATTTCGAGATTGCAGCTCAAGCACTTGCAGAAGCCCTCCCAGTCCTCCCTCACATGACACTTTAAATTGACTTTTTGTGAGAGTTGTGTCAGGAAGGCTGCACAAAATCTTTCTGTCAGCTTTCTGACTCTGTAGTTAACTTCTGATGTATGTGGCGAGATGATCCTATTATGATAAGGGTAATAATCTAGGCACTGTATAGTAAAATTTACTAAGTTTCAGTGTACAAAAAGCCACAAATCTCTTGCTTCTCTCATGTTACTCTAGGAGAGAAGGACTAAGCGTAAAACTAAAGAAAAGGTCCTGATGCAGAGCTCAGATCATTATTTGTTGCTGAGTAATGTCCAGTAATCTAACCTATGTCCTTGCAGAAAGAAAATCCAAACTCAACAGTTTTAAACTATAAATAAAGCTGGTGCCTGAGAAATGTGAAATACAGTATCAAGGACTTGGGCTTTCTCTGGAGTAAAACTGCTAATTTAAGAAAAAGGAGTAATGGAGAACCTTTAAGGATAAAAGACATTTCTTCAGCAAGGAGAGGGAAATACTGGAAAATCTGTAACGAAAAGCATAATCCTTTCAGCACCTCAGATTTCTTCCTTCAGAGGTGAAAACTTAAATGTCACTATCAAACTGTAAAAGCCAAAAGTGCTCTGTTACACACCAGCACACCTCCAGTGACTAGAAGAGCGCTTTTCATCCATCCTTCCTCCTGTTTCTCCAGGGCTTGCATCCAAAACAGCCAGTCTCCCGGTCCCCTAGAGTTGCCCAGTTACATATCCCCAAACCAGAAAAAACATTCTGGAGAAACAGCATCCAAAGATGATGAAAGTGTCCCTTCTCACTGTGACAGCTTTTAAAAGGTGTGGATGCGCAAAACATTTATTATTCAATAGAAGAAATTGCTGACACACTTAAAATGAGAGTCAGCTGCAATCCACCTGTAAAGCACCCTCTTGAACATGAGCTGGTGGCCATCAAGGAGAGGCAGAAGCTAAAACTGAATCAAAGGTACAGCAGACCCCAGCAAGAGGAACGAGGTGAGGAACCTCTCAAACCACTGCAGAGGACATGGGGCTGGGGGGGGGGGATGCACGCGGGGGGGGTGGAGGAAATGCAGAACCTGAGAAGGATAGGGAGAAGGTAAAATGAGAAGAAAAATAAGTGTGGAAAAAGAAAGGGAGGAAAGGATTAAAAGAAGGAAAAGTTTATACAGAAATTACACAAGGGACTAGAGACAAGTAAAAGCACACTTCTACCAAAAGGAGGGAGAGACTTGTGAGTTGGGCTCCAACTAGAAAAAACACCTCCTGAGTGTCTGAAGAGCCTTCGATGTCAAAGAAGCATTTCCACGCTCAAAAGTTGAGTGGGTTTGTGTGCTTCTCTGTGTCAGTGCCTAAATGAAAGTTAGGCTAGGCCTGAAGGAAATTAAACGGAAAAAAATCATCACATATACTTTCTCTTCTTGCCAAAGAGACTGTGGGAAACATTACATTAAATATTAAGAAATTATATACTTAAATTATTAAGTTTGGAAATGGAAAAAAGATGAAACACTCAGAAGCCTGAGATAAAACACACAGAAAGGAATGGAAAGAGATACAGAAGATGTAACAGGTTTTGGTTTAAAGAAATGCGAATTTTATTAATTTCCCTGTCTCAGCTGCCAAAACATCTAGCTTCAGATTATAAGTGTGAAGCGACTATTTGTGAACTAATTAAGTAATGTGATTAACGCGGTTCTTAAGCAGAGGTGCTGTTTTACACACAGGGATGGAGCTGCACAATTTGACACACGTCCCTTGGTAAGTGTGCTTGAGGAGACAGCTGATAAGCAGCTCCTGTTTCAGGCTGTGGAAGTGACTTCATCCTCATGGTGGATGAAACAAATCCTTCTTGAAGCATTAACTTTAAAGAGTACCTGGAGACAAAAAGAGACTCCAAAAGGCAAAATAATCTTGCAGGAGAGTGGAGTGATAGAAGCATCCCAAGATTTCATTTGTAGTTGCCCTTAAATGATAATAACGTCCTAGGTATTGCTTAGTATATCATTAAATGCTTTCCTCGTTCTTTTCCCTGCGTGATGTTTCTTACTATTCAGTTCAGAACAGGAGTGACTGACAGTTTTTGCTGTTTGTGGCTGTATCTATGTTGGTTTCAAAGGCATTTTCTGGGGACAGTACATGGAATTTACACCCTCAGCTTTGCCTTCATATATTTGCATGCTGCTCTTTAAAATGGCTTCTACTGGATTTCTACCAAATGGGATTCAATTACGTAGAAATTATTCTCAATCCTTGCTTATATACTTGCTCTGCTTGTAGGGTCCACAGCACAATAACTGTTCAGTTTGCACAGCTAGGGAGCATTTGTCTACTAAATAATGAGTAGCTCTTACTTGTATGATCCTTCCAAACCTGTAAAGCATTATAATAATGGTAGGCATTATTATTTTAGAATGAGCCAATGTAATTAAACTTGCGGTGGAATGCACAGCAGTCCATTTTACTATTGCATTTTCTCTATATGTTTAAATGATCATTCAGTTATGCTTACATTACTTGCTTTATTTACATTTAGATTCAAAAAATTAAGGCATTCTTGGAACTCTGAAGAGAAAGACATTAACACTAAGCAGAGGGAAGGAGAGGGGCTTGTCAGCTCTGTGTTTTCTTCCTTTTGTTTGACCTAAACAATCTGGTATAGCTAGCAAAAAGTACCAAACTCATTTCAGACCATGGCAATACTTCTGAAAAATGGACAGGTTTGATGATGGTATCTTCTGTCTGCTCCTTTGACTAGAGATGAGATTTTTTTATCAAAATCTATTGTCGCCGGTCGGCTGAGGCAAGCCGAGCACGGGGACGAGTCCTTTCCTATCCCCGAACCCCTCTCCTCCGGGAGAGAAAAGGGTTCAAAAGCAGAGATACGAAAAGGAAAAGAAAGATTTTTGTGAGACCTCTGAACGTTTGGAAAACTGAAACAAACTTTATTAAAACTAGAACAATATATATAACATGCAGGGAAAAACCAATGCAAAATCTGAGAGTCTGTGCAGGATGGAAAGGTGAGGGTTAAATGCGAGAAAAGAGAGAAAGGGGGACGGTGCCACGTGCAGTCCAGAAAATGGCACCGGCCACGTGTGCGCTTTCGTGGAGCGAACAAAGGAAACCGCGGCTGTTATGAACGCCGGGCTCCCATATGCAAAAAACGCTGTTCCTACCGGCTCGTGGAAGCAGAGGAGTAAGAACGCGCTAGCAGGCAGAGACGATACGGTGTTACGGCAGGAGAAAAGCAGCCTCCGGGCGAGCAGTCTGTTCCAGGCGGCGTGGCGGGGGCTGCCCCAGCGCACGGTCTCCGGAGCCAAGCCGCGGTGTCTGGAGAAGCCTCTTTCCCGGAGCAAAGCTGAGGTCCTGCAGTGCCTCTCGCAGAGCGGAACCGGGAATGTCCGGAGAGCCGAGAAGCCGCGAATAAGCCGAGAAGCCGGGAAGGCCGCGAATGCCCCCCGAAGCCGTCCGGAAAGCAGCCCCGGAAGTCCCGAAGCCCAAGCCGCCCGAGCCCGCAGCTTCTTAAAGGGACAGTACCCTCGCGAGAAACTTTCTCATCCAATGAGATGCTGCCAATCGTAACATGGAAGGGAATAATTCAATTGGTCAGTTTACAACAAAAGCCTTCAAGCAGGTTTTTTCCTTCAACCTGCCACATCTATCTACCTACATATACATTCCCCTCCATCGAGAAGAAGCGTAGCAATAGCTCTGCAAAAAGGCTTGTCTTACACAGGGAGAGGGTAACCTCTCTGTTGCCTGTCAAAAGATGGATTGTGTGGAATCAGTGGCTGAAAATCCTTATGGAAGCTACAGCAGGACCAATGCTCCCAAAGTGCATTGGCTGTTACAATACCTGTCCTTGTGGCATATGTTTGACAGCCTACTCTTGCATCAATGTCTGGAGGGTGTATCTGAGATCCCCCATATAAGACAGTCACAGAAAATCCATTCAGTTGAACTCTGGATTATTTTCAATGCTAACTTAAAAGGTTGGTTAATTAGGATGTATTACTTAACTGTCTCCTAACAGTATTTTAACACTGAAAATCTTTGCTCCCTTCGTGTTTAACCACAGCATTGAAATCAGGAAAGAAAGACAGGCATCCATATACCTCCACTATCTCCTTACATGCATGCTGATCACGTTGGTGGCAGGTCAGGAAGGTGTGTGTTTAACAGTGCAGTGGAATGGCAGCAGATGTTCAGGCAGGCTCTGCAGCTGCCCTGCCTTATCTTCCCCAACAGCCCTGGCTGGCTGTTCTGTCCCCTCCCTTGCACCTTGCCTGTATAGTCAGTCTGTCTCCATAAAACCCATACAGATGAAAAATAACCCTGGAGAAAAAATGCAAGGAATTTTGACCATAAAAATAACAGATAAATGTGAAAATGCTATACATTAGGAAAATGGCTGCATTGTATTTTGGTTTTGTTCCAATAAACTTGGGAATTAAAATGGCACTTCTTCTGAGAATACGTGGTGTTCATTGCCAGTCTCACAGCAGCCTATCAAACCACTGCAGTTTTTCAACAAGTTTTGTCACATTCCTTGTAGTTTGCGTTTTTGAAAAATGTAGGTAAAGACAAACCAGATGTTGTCTGTTGTGCAGCTCTCACTACACGTCCAGACTTCCTGGCAAGGCACTGCCCTTCCAGTGGCATTACAAAACATTTCTTTTACCTGGCTTTCAAGATGCCTCTTGGACTTTTATAAAATTAAAAACTTCAGTTTTTAATATAATTTCTTTTTCTTGAAAGGGCTGAAAAATAACTTGAAACATTTATGAGACTACCTTCTTTGCAGTGTATTTGGCATAAATGATGCAAGGAACTTTTAATCTTTGTGGAAATAAACTTGATAGAATCAAAGGCTGAAGAGGAGTATTATTCTAGTCCTGAGGAACTTTTTCAGGTCATGACTATAGTGACACGTGTTAGTAGCTTGACCTCTCTAGGAGTCAGTTAGAGTTCCGTAAGATGATAAAAAATACATGCTATTTCTTTTCTCTTCTCTGTAGATCATAAATTTGATTAAATTTTCTTCACTTGGCCATATAGTTTTTCTGAAAAATTGAAATAAAGATAATTCTGTTAGTGACGAATTCATTGACCCCATTTATCAAAATACTTTTTCCAGTTCATTGATTTCTTCCCACTAATTCCTATGTAAAATTAACAGCATCTTTGATGATATCTGACCCATACTCTCTATGGGGTTGGCACAGCAAGGTTTTGGTAGCAGGGGGCTACAGGGGTGGCTTCTGTGAGAAGTTGCTTGAAGCTTTCCCCAAGTCCAATAGAGCCAATGCCAACCAGCTCCAAGATGAACCCGCTGCTGGCCAAGGCCAAGCCCATCAGCAACAGTGGTAGCACCTCTGTGATAATGCATTAAAGAGAAAAAACTGTGCAAAGTGAGGAGTTAGAATATGTGAGAGAAACAACTCTGCAGACACCAGGGTCAGTGAAGAAGGAGGGGGTGAAGGTGCTCCAGACACCGGAGCAGAGATTCCTCTGCAGCCTGTGGTGAAGACTATGGTGAGGCCAGCTGTCCCCCTGCAGCGCATGGAGGTTAACGGTGGAGCAGATATCCACCTGCAGTCTGTGGAGGACCCCATGGCAGAGCAGGTGACTGCACCTGAAGAAGGCCGTGGCCCTGTATGAAGCCCATGCTGAAAGAGGCTCCTAGCAGGACCTGTGGACCCATGGAGAGAGGAGCCCAGCCTGGAGCAGGTTTGCTGGCAGTACTTGTGACCTCACAGGGGACTCGCGCTGGAGCAGTCCGTTCTGAAGGATTGCACCCCGTGGAAGGTGCCCATGCTGGAGCAGTTCGTGAAGAGCTGCAGCCCATGGGAAGGACTCACGTTGGAGAAGTTTGTGGAGAGGGATGGACCCCATACTGAGGCAGGAGAAGAGTGTGAGGAGTCCTCCCCCAGTAGAAGGAGCAGCAGAGACATCATGCAATGAACTGACCACAAATCCATTCCCCAACCCTCTGCGCCACTGCGGGGGAGGAGTTAGAGAAAATTGTGAGTAAAGTTAAGCCCACAAAGAAGGGACAGGTGGAGGGAAGGTGTTTATAAGATTTGGTTTTCTCATTATCCTACTCTGATTTGATGGGTAATAAATTTAACAATTCACCCAAATTGAGTCTGTTTCGCCTGTGACGGTAATCGCTGAGTGATCTCTCCCTGTCCTTATCTCGACCCACAAGCCTTTCGTTATTTTCTCTTCCCTGTCCAGCTGAGGAGGGGAGTAACAGAGCGGCTTTGGTGGCATCCAGGGTCAACCCATCACAGTCTCTTCTGGTGGTACTTCACTGAGATGAGGCTGTGCATACACCGTGGCAGCAGGGAGAGCAAACCTGCCCAGCTGCAGTAAGGCCACCCTGCTAGCAGAGGCCCAGGAACGGTGTCAGAGTTGTTCCTCTGTTACGATTTTCTTGTCACAGCTGTGAGAAGATGAACTATTTCATCACACTCCTACCACTAATGAAATGCCCATCCAGTTGTTCTAGAGAAATACATCACAGGGAATAAGAAGAGATTGCTATGGTTCATGTACACATTTTTAATTGGGAGGGTTTTAAGAGTTTAAAATTAGCTGTTTAATCTTCATGTTTTGCAGTCATTTTTAAAGGTCCAGTTGCCAGTAAACTTACACGTGACATCTGAGTTTCTTGGGTTTGTGTGCCCTCGTAGAGACTGGACTGTGTGGAGCTGGGGGTGGCTAATATTTCCAGTTTTAGTCCAGGGTTACTCTATTACTCAACTTACAGCAGCCAGCCAAGAAAATTGATTTGCCTGGAGCCCCGTGTTTTTCCAGAGGTGCACCTTGTGCTTATCTGCCCAGTACTGTATAGGCACAGCGGTTGTGTTCATCTCCCCAGGGCAGTGGTGCCCGGGGGGCTGGTTCGCACCTCCGCAAGGGAAAACTCCAAGTCTCCCCTCCACAGCAGGGCTTGGCCCATCACGTAATCTTGGTTCCCTCAAACCAGCACACCCAGCCAGCAGAAACTGCTGCTATGCCATCAGTTAATAGATGCATGGTCAAGTTAACAAGACATCTGCAGCCAAAATGTGAAAAAAAATACTGCTCACTCGAGAAGTTTTCATTTCTGTATCACACTTTTAGCTTAATATTTTTTTTTAAATGAAGAATTAACTTTTGGTTTTTTGCATTTGGTTCCAGAAGAACTTTGACTTTTATTTGTAAAAGTTTGGAAGAATGAGGATTAATTAGCAGATGTAAGAGAGAACACGTGTACTTTCAATCAGCATTGACTTCTTTAAATTGAAAAGGGAAAACAGCAACAAACAATGCTGCCAAAATAAATGTTTAATGGAGCACAAGGTTGTAATTTTCTCTGTAATGAGGCATACCATCTCTAGGAACAAAATGGGTACCCTCTCTGCAGACAGGCGTGTACTTAGAAATGGAAAGATTCAATATGCATAGAAATCTTCACAGTTTCAAGCTACAGGCAACAAAGACAGGAAATAACTCAATAGACTTTATTAATATTCAAACAAGCAGCTGCCAACACTTCATGCCAGGACAAGCTGAAGCTCCTTATATAGCTTTTACTACTGTAAGAGTTGGGTTCATTGGCAGTAGATTGGAAAACATGCAATGCTACTGAACCCTCCCTTCTTCTCCTGGCCTACTATTTAATCCTTCCTAAAGTGAAAAACATTTACTACGTAGGCAATACCATGCTCCCAAGAGCCTTCAGGTTCAAAAGAGAGGTTTACAATTTTGTTTCTTAGCAACACACGTCCAATAAAAGTGAAACAGTATGCAAACTGTAGTATGTTTGTGTTGTTTTAATCTATAATGCAGTACTTTGGCTGTGCTGAGGAAGTAAGCTGCTACAAGATCTTTACAGCTACTCTTGTAATTAGACATATGCATTTTTTGGTTTCCTATGCTAGATTACCTGCTGCAGAATATATTTCTGAAGACACTATAATGTGTTGATGAATAATAAATAAGGAGGTAAGTTCTGCTCTGATAAGGACACATATGCCAGGATTATAGCGTGGTCTGTTACATAGGAAGAGATTTTTTGATGATTCATTCATAGGCAGCATTTGCCTTCTTGTGAAGACTTGATTTCTAGAATGAGTCTGGGCCAGCCTCTAGTCCAGGGCTAAAAGGATTTGTACAGCACTTTTTTCTTGGAAGGACAGTAAGCATAGCTTCATATTTTCTTCTCCCCACTCTGATGGCTGGCTTGATGTGACCAAAACCGGTTTTATGGTTTCTCAACTTTAATGTCACATTGAGGAAGAGGAGGAGCTGGCCAGGTCTCCAAAGGCACATAGAGAAATATGCCCTACAGAGGACCTTTCAAAATTTCACTCGCTGCAGCTATAGCTCTTCCCCTTCATCCTTTGGAATAATTTTTCCCCAGTGCCTGCAAAGAGGAATATGAAACGTGGTGCTTAACTTCTTCCTATACTTTTTATCCTTGTCCTGTATATATTTACCTTTAAAATTCAGAAATTATTCATCTTTAGAAAAAAACGTAGCACTTGCATTCTGTGAGTGCTTGGTAATGACAGTTTCAGCACGAGCACTGCATTTTCAACAGGCAAACATTAGAAAGGTGAAAATGACAAAATTCACTATATAAAGAAGTGCTTTATTGTTATTTAATGCAGTATTCAAGATAAAAGAAAATAGCATAAATAGTGACCTGTCTTCCATCAGCTTGGAAACACCCAATTCAAGAAACGCTGCAATATTTCCAGTTCACAATGCAATTCACCTTCCCAGATACCTTGTACCCCAGTACTCTTCATGCTGATCTTATACATCGTGTTCCCTGTGTTAGGCACTTCTGCAGACTAACTCGTATTTTTCTAGGAGTTTGAGCTGAAAAAAATCCATCTAAAATATTCAGAGAAAACTGGTTTGAGGGGAGGCCCATAAGTATCTAGCACCATAGATACAACTTATGAATTATTTAACATTTGAAGGCAGCTAAGGAAAACAATACCATGCAGCAACACCAAGTGGAACTAGGAGGAGAGGAAAGAAGGAAAGAAACAAAAGAAATCCTCTTTATGGTTTGCCAAAGAAGCCTGAAGAAATACTTTCCTGAAGAAATACTTTTTCTAAATGCAGACTTGGTAGAAAATGACTTACTTACACGTCACAGATTATCAGCTTTCTGGATGCATACAAACTTTCACAGGCTGATTGACTCTTTAAAGCAAAGCAGCAAACAATCTATTAGAAATAATGAATATGAGAACTCAGCCTAATATGATAACCCAGCTTGACACCTCCCTTTGCATGCAAAATTGGGAGGCAAGACATAAACCATCCTCATACTCTAATTACCTGAGGTTTTCTTAGAAAAGCTGAACACTTAATCGCTCTTGCTGAGTTCAACCAAAAGTTGTGGTTGCTGCCTGCCTTTGTAAATGAGGTTATAAAAGACAACAAGCTCCATTGAAATAGCAGAGGAAATTAATCCCATGGTGAAAGGGGAACAGTCTCTCTCGTGGAAATAGTTAATTCAGCTGACTTGAACCATCTCGATAACAAGAAATAAGGGTTTTTTCCCTAGTAGAGACCAATGCGTTGCAAGTCCCTGTGGATCAACAGCTCCCCCCTGATTTGCACTTAAACCCTGATGCGGAAATCGCCCTCAGCTGTAGTGAAATGCTGCCTACACACTTTGCAGCGGGCAAGATGCGAAGATAATCCTGAAGTGAAGTTTTGGAGCAGCCTCCGCTTTTTGCCTCATGGAGAGCTGTCAGAGGAGGAGGTGCTTTGTGGTGGCAGTTCCAAATCATCTCTGTCCTCAGTAAATAGGAGGGGTGCACATCCATCTCTATATAGAGAAAGTAGGTTAGTAAGTACTTCAGATTTTGTATCTTTAGCTGTTGCTTCTACAGGAAACACAACTGCAAGATCCAGAGATTCATAGGATTCAGCAAAACAGACAGTAAAGTCTTCCACTGTTGTTCATGTGCCCTGTGCCTATTTTATAACTTTATATTAGTTTCAATACCCATTCATATGTCATTGTTAAGCGTCAAGTGGCTCCCTAAGTTGAAATACTAAAATTTGTTACCATTAAACAATCCCGGATATATTTGAAGGGGTTTTTTTATATGTCAGTGCATTATGCTCACAAAGGCACTGATAGAAAAAACTTGAAAATTCTGTTCCTTTTTAATCAGAAGTATTAACTGGAGAAATTTTGTAAAAAATGCCTTGCCTGTAATACAGTAATTAATCAAGTATTCAATGCCCAGCATTCAACGTGATTTTCTTACCTGTAATGTTTATGTGGAGGCATTCATGCTTTCTGGACAGAGAAGAGTGATTATTTGTACTGGGTTTTCTGTATGAGTACCCCATCAGAAATCAGCATTCACTCTTCATACGCTTCTCTGGGATTTACCTTCCTCATGAGCATTACAATCAGAGCACTTATTTGCTAGATCACTTACAGAAAGAAAACACAAAAAGGTCTTGAATATAATCAAAGTACATTTTCTTTCATTTGCAGAAATGCTAACTATGTACCCGGCTTTTCAGTTACCAAAAAAAAAAAAAAAAAAAAAAAAAAAAGAGTGTTCCTTTCTACTATGTTAATTTCCCCCTTATTATTTCCCATCTGAGAAGGCAAATCATAATAGCTTATAACTGGAAGGCCAGTTCATACCGTCTTATCCCTTCTGTAATAATTCATCCTTGTGCAAAAACCGTTAATACGGCCCAGCAGAGAAGCATTTATACCTCATTTGCAGAGCATAAATTACATAGTACAGGGTATTGCACATTAGGTTTTCTACCCCGTAATTTAAAACTGAACATAATCAATAAAATTACAGACTCTACAATGTTGCCTTTCCAGACCACATTTGCATGTTGTCAATGCTACTGTGTGTTGTAAAAATCTGCACGCAGAGGAAATGCTGGTGCAAAAAGGCAATAAATTTGAGAGAAGATCTTCTTTCCCCCAGAAGAATCATATCATAAATGGTTTTCTCAAAAAATTTGTCTGGGAACTCACCTCTGCTAGGCAAATGCAGAATGTAATAGAGGTGTTTATAATGAAACACTAGTTTACAATAGGTACGCAAGTAATAGAATTTAATAAATATTGCTAGAAAATTATACAGTTTGGTCAAAAGTCAGGTTGTTATTCAGGAGCAACACCATCACATGCTTTTTTAGGAAGTCGCACAACAAGAAGTGGAAAGGCAATGTAATGTGACCCCTGTGACAGTGGGGCTGAGACTGATTTAATCATTTAATGCTGCCTGTCTATGCAAATGAGTCAGCTGAGCCCTGTAATATTAACACTATGGGCCAAACTACTATAAATATTTCTGACAAAATGAGCTGGGAAAAGAGATAAAGCTTTACTGCTTCCTGCTTTTACTGTGACTTTGGTATGCTAAAAAATGTTAATAATATGCTAAAATGCAGAGCTTGGAATATAAAGGTGCCCATTCAGCTCTCTAACAGGCAGGAGGACAGTTTCCCATTAAAGACTGTGACTATTCAAGATATATATTAAGATGCTGATGATCTCCAGGCATATGAGGGAAGATGCAAAGAGGCAACCCCATCCTTCACCACTGCAGAGTCTGGAGGCTGTAGGCATTGGCTACAGCAGATCTCAGGAACTACTGGCAGAAACCTTTAGACTCATGGATGAAAAGGAGACATTTCAAGCATGCAGCTAGTCCAGCCTTGTTTATGTTCACACAGAAATCAGTGTCCATCTCTGAAATGTTGACTGGGCACACCAGCGAGGCATTTTTTCCAAAGCAGGCATCTGAACATGAAGCAAGAAGCCTCAGCTGCAAAGAAGTGTTGAGTAACAGCATGGGCTGATGTGACCGTCAGTACCTCTGAAGTGTTTGAAATACAAACAGGGGAGTTAACTATCCGGTGTGGCAAAAATTTAATGGAGAAAAGGTATTAAGAGGAATTGGATACCAAGAAAAATCCAAGAGAACCAAGGCCAGCAGCAGTTCAATCTGCTTTTGCTAAATCAACAGCTTAAGCAACCCTGTCTAACACTCCTTTGGAGGTACAACCCTGCCAAAGATGCTATGGACATCTATGCAAACCATTTCCACCACAGTGAAAAAGAGGGATATTTCACAACATGTGCTCAGCCACTCGAATAAATGCCCTGCTATGGAAGAGGTGGTTTATCATTCAGCGTGCTTGTGTACCTCCATGAGCTGTTGGTACTGGCACAAGCAGCTGCCTGGCTCTGGGACAGACTTCCCCCACAACACACGCGCAAACACACACAAATTTACACCTGCTGTCAGCTAGTTCTCCGTTGTCCTCCTAAACACACACTTAACCCTTCAGACTACCTGCACACTCTCATCTACCACTGCCCTTATCTACCACGGCTCTCCAGAATAAGATCCCAAGGGCGTGCTCCAAAAATAGCTCACCATAGCTGTCCTGCGGTAGCATCTGCTCCATACTGATCTGTAGAAACCATCCACAAGGAAGTTTGGTGCACATCATCCCCTCCGACTCAGTAGAGCTACAGAGCCATTTGAAGAGGTTGGTGTACCAGCTGTTGAGTGCTTATTTCCATGTTTTCGTAATGTCTGCTGAAGAGGCACGTAAAGATAATAACTCAATAGACCTTCTGAAAAAAGCATTATATATTCACCCCAGTGGTTTTTTTTATCAGAATGAGCTGTATAATGCCTCAGAAAACAAGTAGGAGGCTTTTGCAGGCTTGTAAGAGCTGTCTGTTTCTTGCTAAAAGAGAGATCAGAAGGTAAAGCATGCTGTACAAAATGAGAAGTGAGGTTTTTTTAAAACCTTGCATAAAAAGAACTGCCATCACAAGGAGGCTGAAGCAGCTTTATTATTTGACTCCTCAAAGTAAAATTTGCCAAGATTTTAAAATGACAGACAAAAGGAGAGGATCACAGCCCAGCCCAAGTTGGATCTCTTTCTACAGCCCAAACCAAACAGGCAGAGGCATGGTTAGAGATACCACTTTGTCCAAAGCAATTTTTCATTAGTAAGTCTCAGGACAAAGAGTGGGGCAAATAGGGATCTATGAGCTCAGATGAACCACATCCCAGGAAAACACGATACAGCCACCAGTGCAAAAAGCAGCAGGTGGCAGAGCTGTGATGGCTTAGTTTTCTCACATACACCTGGGGTTCAGGGTCTGGTTTCTCTTAGAAAGGGAAAATCAGTGCATTTGTCAACATGCCACTGGGCTATATACAGGCAGGGTTATATCCTGGTTAACAATCCCCGATTTGGTGAGGATTAAGTTTCTCAGGAGACTAAAAGTTTCCTTTTAGAACAGGTTAGACACATATCTGCCAGGAATTGTGTAAGTACAGGTCATCCTGCCTCAGGCAAAGTGATGGACTGGATCACCTCCCAAATAGCCTGGTCTTATGTTCTGAGGTTTCTGTGTTAATGCCCAGCTAAATAATGAATGGCAGGATTTGGAAAATTTATAATATCCACAGCTCCGTGGAGAATACAAGGGAAATAGATGGAGGTGTTACACAAGAATATTTCCGAGAGAAATACTAAGGAACTACTGGAGAGAGTCTAGTGGAGGGCCACAAAGATGATGAGGGGACTGGAGCATCTCTCTTATGACGAAAGGCTGAGAAGCCTGGGTCTGTTTAGCCTGGAGAAGAGAAGCCTGAGAGGGGATCTTATCAATGCTTTTCAATACCTAAAGGGTGGATGGCAAGAGGGTGGGGTCACGCTCTTTTCAGTGGTGCCCAGCGACAGGACAAGGGTCAACTGGCACAAACTAGAACATGGGAAGTTCCATCTGAACATAAGGAATAATTTTACAACGAGAGTGGCAAAGCACTGGAACAGGCTGCCCAGAGAGGTTGTGGAGTCTCCTTCTCTGGGGACTTTCAAAACCCACCTGGACGTGATCCTGTGCAACCTGCTCTAGGTGAACCTGCTTTAGCAGGGAGGTTGGATTAGATGATCTCCAGAGTTCCCTTCCAACCCCTACCATTCTGTGACTCTGTGACTTTGTGAAATAAGGGTGGTTTTGCATCATTAGGGGGGAAAAAATAAAAAGAAAGAACAATGTTCTGCCATTGCACTACATTTAAGAGACTTGTTTACCACACAAATAAATGGAGGGGATGGTCTGCTATTCTTCAAAGGGAGAGAAAAAATACATTTTTGTGTATTAGTGCATTTTCTGCAAAGTCAGGTAACTACAGAAGATATTGGAAAGTTTCTAGATTCATTATGTTGTCACTTAAGTTTCATCAATGTGTTTTGTCCTGTTGTGTAAAAATACGACTGTGCTTTGATGGGGAAATAAGGCTTTTGTGAAAGGAAGAGAGAAATGAAGTAATTACAGTTGATGTAGACAGGACTCTCTTTTCCACATTCAAAAAGTGCGGGGGAAAAAGCCGTTTCATAACACTACCAGATGCTACTTGCTTTGGACATCATTTTAAGTCAGGGGAGTTAAATTCCCAAAGTATCTTTCCTGGGGGGAAATAAAAGACTCTTTCTGATAGATTATATGGTGGTGGTGAAAATAGTGAGGCTGAAGACAGGCGTTTTCCCTTGGGTAGCAACCCAGCAACACTGAGTCAGACTGACCTTTTTTACGGACTCTCAAGCAAAATCCATGGAATTTGCTCTGGAAATCGCAAATCTCCAAGCCTGTCAATGCGTAGAGTGCTTGCAAGATGGACAGCAGCCTATGCCTGAAGACCAGCTTCCTTACAATCTCAGTTAAGCAGCGTTTATGTCAGCACTGTCTGCCTTCTAAGGAAAACTGAAGACCACCATACAAACAAGCTTGTGAAAAAGGGTACCGAATGAACTGTGAGCCCAGCACACTGCATTGACATTAGCTCTTGGTCTATGTCCCTGACTCTGAGGGTGTTTCCGTCTGCTGCTCACCAACATTTGTACAGGTGGAGGAACACAGGGCTGGAGGGGATCTGCTGGATCTCTGAATCCAGTCCCCATTGACTGAAACAGAGGCTTTGATCAAAGGGCCATTTCCTATGCCTTGCACACACGAATGTTCTGCCACAAGCTCGAGACCTGTAGGAAATTACCTATCGTGATACCTTTAATGCAGCAGAGAAAAAATTAGGAGAAATCAAGAACATCTCTGGTTCCTGCTGTGACAGAATATCTGATGGATGCTTTCAATTCACATTTCGTTGTGAATGAGGGACATAGTCTGCACCTCCCTGCCAGACCATCCAACAGGATAACACCTTTCTAATCCCAGATCACAAACTGCCTTAACTCTCAGTATGTGAACTGGACATACTATGTCTGCCTTAACAGGTAACAAACTCAATAAACATGGATTTGTAGAGCCAGACCGCTGGTACTGGAGACCTGTCATTGACATGACACAACTTAGAGGGGATAACCCCCAGGACCACATGGGGGCATGTTAGGTGTGCAGCTGAGACACAACTCGTTTAATCTCATTCGGGGAACCCCATTCAACCCCTGCGGCTTTGCACGATGCAAGCAAGACTGCATTAAGCGGGGACCACCAGGACGACCACTTCAAAACTACATTCGTGATCTGGGTTAAAACGACTCGACTGAAAGCTTTACACCATCAAGAGCACTTCTCTGTGCCCGCTCTCCCATCCCCTCAGAGAAAAGTGTGAGTGTACCAAATGGCTGGTGACAAATTATGCACTTAGATGATAGAAAGGAGTTCCTCTTTGTGCCTCACAGGTGGACACCCAGAAGAGAATAATGTTAGGTGAAAGGATGGTGCAAAGAAGCAGCAGAATACCATCAGCTGCTCTTGCAGGTATCAGTGTATCACAAACCTTTTCTGTCTCCAGTAATTCTACCTTTCTTTTTGCAGAACTTGCAGTGAGAAGTGGCTAGGAGGGACGTGAATGTCTTTGATGAAGAACAAACCTGCGAGCTCAGAGTAGTTAAAAAAAAGCTCTCACTTCTCATAAGAGCCAAGATTTGACAAGCCTCTCTCCTTTCCAATTCAGAGGACTCCTTCAGAAACCAAACTTCAGGGAAACGAGCTTATGCAGAGCTTGTGCAGGTCTACTTCCTTTTATTTTTAGAGACGAGAAATAACCCACGCATCTGTCAGAAATGTGCTTAGTGTACTGAGGCTGCAGCCTCATGAAGGGAACATGCTTTGGACTGAGGTAACCCACACCCAGCCATCGTGGTCTGGAGCCTGGAAACTGCAATGCCCTCTGCACCTCTGGCTTTTAGAAAGAAAAACACCGTCACACTTGATATGATACAAACAATGGAAAATAATTAACCGTACCATCTCTTCTTAAGTAGGAGTCAGTGCTCAGATTATTCCTTATATATAACATTATATCCTGCAGTGGAATGACACAGCGTCTGGAAGTGCAGACACAGAGTACACTGCTGATGAAAAGAGTCACCAAGTTTGCATGGGAGACTTGTGTTTGTCAGGAGGCTTCGGACAGGCGGGTATTCAAATAACTAATATCTAAGAAAGAAAATGGACACGTTTTGCCGCCCAAAACTCAAAAGGAACATATACACACAGGTTTTAGTGGTATCCTTACATCCAGTACTAGAAACCATTCTTTATCTACCCATTAAATCAGCACCCATTTATCACGACAACTGACTGAAATGATCCTAATGATAAATGGCTTGTTACACGAAAAGCAATTGAGGGAGAATTAGTGACATTAAGAGTGTTTCACAGTTTAAATTATAATAAGTCTTTTTTCCCCATAAAGTTATTTCTTTCAGCAATCCATTCTAACTTTAGTATCTCCTGAGCTAGAATTAGTGACACTAATACATTTTTTTACTACTCAAATTATGGTCCACCTTTTTCCCATGGCTGAGTATTTCATTTAGTAAAGGAGACTAAATTAACATCCATACAAGGAGATTATTTAATTTAACAAGAAATCTTTCCATGCTTGTATGAGGTAATAAAAAAGCTTAATTATTGAAAGTTACTGATAAGGTTAAAAAAAAAATCTTAGTGAAAAGTATGCCTTTGATAAGAATCCAGAAATTTCTATACTTTTCTATTCAAAAGCCTGCCATTCTCCTTTTCATACATACTTGTTATTCTAAAAATCCTAGAGTTTGTCAAGAAGAGAAGAATCACATCATCATCAGAAGAGTGTAGAATTTGCACATCTAGTTTCCTGTTTTATCATTCATAGGCTCATACAGACCAAATTAATAAACACATTGACCTCTTTTTAAAAAACTAATGGCTTCAGATGACTTGGATCTACTAGATTTATGGGAGACAGCGAAGATTTATTGAAAAGAACTAATTATACCTTATTATCCATAATGAATGAATTTCCAATTAATATTGTAAGAGCAGAAATTGCAGGGTAAAAAAAATCTAATCAGAGAAGGAATGGGCTTCTGAGTGGTGGCCCCAGTATACGGCTACTGCTGTGCAGGCAGAGCAGCTCTCTGGGGAGAGGGCCAGGTCCAGAAAATCCTGACTGAGGCTACCCTTCGCAAATTATATCACCATCTATCTCTCCATATCGGAAATATAATGCTAGCTTTACAGGAAATGTAATGAGACTTGTAATGGACTTCATCTGCCTTTTAATAACACTGTGCTCGGGAGAAAATCATTATGAAAGGCAAAATCATTATTATGACTGGTTTAACATAGGCAGGAGCTGAAAGGCAGTAATCTAGGTAATACAGCTATTTATTAAAGCAAAAAAATGTTAACCTGGAGAAAATGTACTTTCAGGGCCTAATCCGAGAGATTTTTTTTTCATCCTGCTCAGACTACTAAAGCCAAGCTATCAATGATTTGCCAAAATGGGTCATTACGTTGTGTTTTAGTCAATGATCACATAAATAGCTTAAATCTTATTAAAGAACATGACTTGCATGTTTCCACAGCCATTTCTTACACTACAATTAAAAGAAAAATGGCAATGGACCTCAAAAGTCATACTGAGAAAGGATCACAAAGAAGTAGCCAGCCTGTGGTATGGGCCCAAATCCTGCACTCTAGCATGGCCCAGAAACAAAGTGCACCCTTGGCAGTCTATGTATGCCGCTGGTGAACTTTGCAACAGCAAATAGTCCTTCCTTGGGACCACAGAAATTGTTTAGGTGGGCCACCAAGCTGGTTGTCACCTTATTATTGAAGGATGTAACACAACACTGCTGCCTTCTCCCAGCATACCTCTTTTACAGAATCAGAATTTTTGGGGTTGGAAGGGACCTTAAAGATCATCTAGTTCTGAATGCTCTGCTATGGGCAGGGACACCTTCTAGATCAGTTTGCTGCTCATCCAGCCTGGCCTTGAACACTTCCAGGGAAGGGGCATCCACAGCTTTTATGGCAACTTGTTCTAGTGTCTCACCACTCTCACAGGAAAGAATTTCTTCCTAATATCTAATCTAGATCTACCCTCTTTCAGTTTGAAACCATTATCCCTCCTCCTATTGCTACAGTCCCTGATAAAGAGTCCCTCCCCATCTTTCCTGTAGGCCCCCTTGAACTACTGGAAGGCCATTATAATGTCTCCCTGGAGCCTTCTCTTCTCCTCTCCTTTATTTCACTTGGTTAATAAAAGTGATGGCCTGAATTATGAGTTTAAGAGCTAGACCAAGTTTCAGCTTTCCCATCACCCAGGGCATTGGATTTGGTAGAGCGGTTTCAGTCCATCTCCGCACCGAGGGAACTAGTTTTCACAAAAATACAATCCAGGAAACTGGAAAAATCCAACATTCCTGGGCTGTAGTATTATGATGTGTTCTGGTAAAAGAAAAGAGATGAAAGGCCACTGGGAATGTCCTAAAGAATGGTGGAGGAAGGTGCATCTGAACACAGCTGCAATTCACCTCCCTATATCACCTTTTGTGCATGTAAGTGCCTTGGCAGCAGCAGGGGGTGTACAGCTCATGTCATGCTGGAGAGGATCCTAGCGCACAGGACAACTTCTCAAGTGACAAGGTTCAGAGGGATGGCATCCACAGTGTGTACCCGCACCATTTCCCCCCTCCCAGGAACAGTTCCTAACTCCAAAAACACCTACGTCAGGGTTTTGGAGAGCTAGTTCAACAAAAAAGCCTGCCCTCACCCCTGCATCACATATCCACCCATTCTACGGGTGCTGTGCGTAATGTGTAAGGGCAGAGAGCTTCTAGAGGTCGTCCAGGGCAGGTGCCACAGCATTTGTCACTGGTTAACATAACACAATGCATGACACATACCCAACAGAGCAGTCCTATTTTTTGGGTATTAATACAAGCCTTACACCACATGAACACATTATTCTCTGGGTTTTATTTTCTAAAACTACTATATTTTCAGGTCTACATCTTAACAAAATGCATACTTGAGGTGGACAAAATGCATATTTTAAGTCTCCAGAATCCTTAGCCTCTGTAAACTATCAACAGACCAATTAAAACCAAACCAACCCAAAATCAAAAGCCAGAATACTGAAGCCCAGTATCTATCACATTAATTTTTCTTGATTTGACTTGGTTCAAAGTCCAAGAAAAATCAAGATAGATTATAGAGCTATAATTGCTGTTTTATTTGTGATACAACAGTAAAATGTACCAGTTTACAAATAGCTATTTAATTTGATTTTTGGTTTGAAGATTGATTATGCAACCTTCATAAATGACTTATTTATTTGAAGTCCTTTATCAGTCATTTTAGCACAGACGGCAAAGCCAGTTTTCCTGTGGGCAAACTTCAGTGTAAAACTCACTGAAGTATTTATGGAATACAGTACTTACTTAATTTCTCAAACACGCAAAAAGGTGCTTTCCGCAGCATGGAAAACCAGCAGTTACTTCAAGTGTCTGATTCCATCAAATGCCCTGCACATATACTTAAGCCGTACAGGTTGGCATAATATATCCCGCTGTAGAGACAATAGCTACACCTGTACCATACTTACAGGTATCACAAACTGTTCAGCATGAGAATGTGGTGAAAACATGGTTTCTTTAAAATTGGTTTATAATTATAACAACACACCCTGTGCATTTTTGGCCTGTTCACATTTGCTGTGTCTGCTATAAACTTGCCATGCCCCCTCTGGTTTTCTTTGGTAGCTGCTGCTTCCCACCCTGGCTTAGACATAACCATGCTTTGTGAAGCTACAACAATAGCATGTGTGCTCACAAGGTTTATAGGATATTATCCCTCAAACACAAAGGTGATAAATGCGTCTAAGTTTTTCATTTTGACAGCAAAAAAGGGAAGAGGAGAGCTGAGGCAAAAGTAGCCTACAGAAGATGAGAAGCACCCAGAGAGTGCAAAGATGGGATTTTTGTATTGAGAAATCCTTTTTCCCCCCCAACATTGTCATTGTGGTTCTGTATCAAACAGAAACTTTACACAAAGTGACAGATATTAGTATTATTATTTGTTTTGACAGTTCCAGAAGAAAGTAAAAACTCTGAGAGGCAGCAAGAGGAGGACTCTCTAGTTTCACCTAAGCATGGTCGCGAATGATTTTAACCAGATTTGGTTTTAAAGGGTTTTATTACACAGTTCTGTCACCCCTCATGAGAGAGAAGAGTGAGGGGAGCAGACTCACTTGCATGATGGCTCCGGAGCACATACGGGACTTCACAGGGCCATCAGACGTTGATTTGACACAGACAGGTACAAAATAGGCTCGTGGAACAACTGCCCCAGGACACAACAGGGTAAGTCAAGGCCCAGTACCCTACCACATTAGGAAACCGTGCTCCTTGTGCTTTACTCTAGATAGGTCTGTTGTATTTGATACCAGAAGTAGATTGGTTTTAGTGGAGAGATTTGAAAGTAAATAGCATGCGCTCTGCTGGAAAATACCACATCCCTGGTGGTGGCACTGTCCCTTGAGGAGGATTTCACACAGATGGAAGGAGGGAGAGGTTGTGCCTTTAAAGATTTCGCTACACAGGAGACTGGTAATGAGTGACACACATTTGCCCCATACCCTACTGAGACACTTTCCTCCTATCAGGAAATGACATACTTTAAATACACTTAGTCTTTTTCTCTTAAATACAGTTGTAAAGAGAAATCCAGCATAGCTGGAGACACAAGGAAAGATGGGATCTCCTGGCACTGTCCAGAGAAACCTCTCTAACTTGATGTCCCAGAAGGTGAAACACGGTGTACTTAATGCACGCTCTTGCTTGCTTGCTGTTATTGAAAGCCATTATCAGCTTGGAGAGGAAATGTGGTTTGGCTGCAGTACAGTAACTCCAGTCAATTGGATTCTTGAAGCAGGCTTTCTAAAAAGTGTATCGTTGCTTCCTTTTTTTTTTTTTTTTTTTTTTTTGCTGTCTGTACTCATTAATAAAATATAGGAATAAGTATCCTGGAATGAAGAGCTGCAACAACAACCATTTACAGAATGCCACCAAGTTCACACATCACTACTACTCAAAGTCAGTAGAGATGTGCCTTTGGATAGAGGCCAAAGCTGAAGGCATATTACCAGTTGTCCTGAAACTTTTCATCTGTTCCAAGTGCAATAGGGATGTCTAAGGTTAATACATAGATACACACCTGAGCTAGGCCATGCCAGGAGACAGATGCCCTCACTGTGGAAGTCAGATCCATCCTCTCATGAGCCCATCCCACTCAACTGGCCATTGCGGGAAGATGACCATCAATGTCTCCTCACTGGAATGAGGTACATAAGGCACAGTGGAGTCCAACTGGGAACAGACAATTGGTTACGGTAGAACAGTGCTAGGGCTTCAATGCTGAAATGAATATTGTGGTGGTGCCAGTCTCTTGCCTGCCATATGTAAAATAGTAAAAAACTTCCTGAGCCCATCTTGCACAAAATGTAGTCACTATTTGGTCTCTGATGGGAAAATGTTAGCATAAGCAAAGAGATCTAGGCCAAGGAAGACTGATAACACTTCTCCCTAGTCTCCCCACCTTCATAATTAAAAGGGCAAATGAAAAACGTATTTAGATTGTATTGAAAGAAAAGACACCAGGGAGCAGATTCAATTTTTGAGTCATCACAGAAATTCTCTGAAATTCAATTACAATGATGTAGATCTGACATAGGATATATTATTATAGTACCCCAGAGAAGGTCAATAAAGTGTATCGTAAGGTCTCCGCAAGATTTCATCAGAACTATGATATAGATAAGTCTTATTATTTCACAAGTTTTGCAGCTGCTCTAACTTAATTTTCAGGGGTACCATCATATAATTATCAAAGATGATTAAATTTTATGCCCCCAGATCTTGCAGGTTATGTCTACAGGGAAAGAGTTCAAACCTATTATGTAATAGCAAAGATACAATTAGACTCTGGAGAGTGAATAAATAAATCACACTAAGCAAAAAAGGGTAACATATCTACCAACAGATCAGCACATTTACAGCCGAAGTTAATGTCATATGATGAAAAGACCAATTTAAAATACTGCAAATCTGCAGGTATTTCACAGAATCTGGGGTTTTAGCCATTTACGAGTAAAATATCTCTATTCCTTTAGGTACAAAAACTGTCCACACTGACTGATGTTTTCATCTTCTCTACAAATACAGATGGGCCACAGTGACTTAATATTGCATGTGTGGGCCAGATTTTGCCTCCAGCACTAACCGTAGAATTGCAAGTGTACAAGATTTATGTATATTTAAATTCCCATTAAGTTCACAAGATCGGTAATGGCTTTATTTTGTCTGACCACAGGTGCTTGCTGCCGTCTGACATGCCCTCAATATCTGGGGCATCTGAATGGGGCTGGTAGTCAAGACACAAGACTTTGTGAGGCCGGTCTGCTCCCTCGTGGAATAGCAGCTGAAGACAGGGCGACATGGTGGGATCTAAAATGACTCTAGATGTAATTATCTTCTAGCAAGAATATTTTCCTGAGGGGTTATTTAGCTGCAGAGTTTGATAGAGTGCCTGCCAAAGGACCCAGGTGTTTTGGTCACTGTTGTCAGCCTATGTGGGTCAGGGATTTAACCCAGGACCATCCATTTATCAGCCTATCCTTTTTGTGTGGTAAGGGAATAAATTAAGAATTGCTGATTATAGTAACTTCACCATGAAAAAATGTGGTGAGAATAGCAGCCAAGAGATGATGAGCATGAGGAGGAATGTGCAGAGGCTGAAAAGACTGACCCATCAGTGAGCGGAGAGAAATGTGTGGGTGATGCTAGCTGTCCTTTCTGCTTGTTTGAAGATAAGAGACCAGCTGATGTCAATGAAAAGCATGCACTAAAAACTGAGAAAATACCTTGCATTTGGAAATTTCACAACATAATATTGAGTTCTTTAAGCCATGTCTGAAGCATCAGGTGTGAACTGCTTCCCAGGCAGGAGTATTCTCGCTGTTCCAGGTGGCTATGTCTGTGTGTCAAAATCTTACCACAGAAGCTGATTTACTACCGGTCTGTAGGGTCTGCCATCACCCTTTTGACTGCCTGGCACAGCCCTGGGGTATAGGAGCACCTTCACAGCTATGCAGCCTGACCCCTTGGCAGCCCTGATGGCTGGTCCAGATCAGGCTTGCTTTCAGCAAATGCATTTTCTTGGACAATCCTCTGTTGGTTCATGAATTCCCTCGAAGCAGCTGTGCCTGTGGCATTCACGGTGTGAAGTGAGGGGAGGATATTTAGAGTTTCTGGAGGGAATGCAGGGAGCCTTAAGGAAAATACGGCTTTTGTAATGAAGTGTAGTTTTCTTTGTGAATTTAACAGTAGTACAGCTGGTGCTGCTTGGATGAAGCATTTCTGAGAAAATGACTAATTCATCACTGCTAGTTACATCCAGACTGTTTACATCTCAGCTTGTACTACAGTATAACTGATAAAGCAGAGATGTTAAGGGCAGTTCAAACTGTTCACACTAAAGGCTAGGAACTCCTGGGATTTTTATGTCTCAGAACACCACCGGCGCCTCTAGTACTATGTGGATAAAACCTACACAGCAAAACCCATTCGCTGTGAACTCTTTAGTGATTCTGGGCCAGCATTATGGTTCCCAGTGCCACCTCAGTTCTTCCTCTTTTGGTACTGGCTGCAGTCATTATCTGAATGACTTTATTTCACCTCACTGCTCTGCAGAGCCCTCTGCACTGCTTTCCAAACCCATGCACTTCTCCAGTCCCCCACAACCTCACACTACAGTGAGTATCTGCGTTTGATATCTTCCCTCCACTAAAATCACATCTAGTCTACATCTTTTTTCCCAGCTCCCATTTTCAGTCTTGCTATCCAGCTCCCAGTCCCAGTTTCCCTCTCCCTTCTCAGTCTCCAATGTTTCCTCACCAGGTTTTTCCTCCTAATCTGCTTTGCACGCCCACCCTTTACCCACTCTGAATTCAAATTATCCTTTTTCTAGGCTTCCCAAGTGCTGGCAAGGTTTTTTAAATTGCAGGGTATGGTCTTCTACTGCCGAAGCACTCTTACTCTTATTTCCTTCCTAAAGAACAGAATTTGAAGTGTGGTGCCCTGGAGTTGATGGAAATGTCTACTTTAGTCTAAAGCAAGAGGGTAGAAAAATGTGTAGGAAGACCCAAAAGTCCAAGCACCAAGAATGCTTCTAACTTTTTTTGCAAAATGAACAGGCTAGGAGGGATTCAAGTGTATTTAAGGAGGAATGTTCGTAGTATTCCTAGAATGACTTTCCATCAAGAATATCAAAATATGGCAGTCATTAACTAAGCCTAACAGCACTGCTACATAGGCTCTGTCAAGCCAGCAGATCACAAGCTGCAGAGGTAGATGCAGAACCCAGAGTTCTCATTTCACAGGGTACTCTGAAGGTCTAGCTCAGAAAAATTATGGTACAATATATAGTATTTTTATTGATGTAAAAGAAGTATAGAAATTTGACCGCAGATATTACCTGCCTGTCATTTTGCATGCTCCCTGTCACAGGTTAGGGCTGGGTCAGCCACTAGGCAAAGGAGAGATGCTCTATATTACCCCTCGCCCTCCCTGATGCTGTGGGCAGACACTGGGGAAGTCCCAGACTGGACTCAGAGGCAGACAGGAACTGGATTCAGGAGCTGGATTCCGGAACTGGATTCAGGGATGCACGGATTGGGATTAATGGCAGAATGGACAGAGTACTCCTCGGATGCTGGCCATTGAAAAAGAGAGCAAGAGCGAGATTGACCCTTGTGATCCTACAGCTTTATACCGAATATGACATGTATGGGATGGAACACCTTGTTGGTGTAGGGTCACCTGTCCTGTCCACTCCTCCCCGCAAGTGTGACCTCTCACTCACTGCACCCCCACCGTGGCACACAGGATTTAGCAGTGACCTTGGTCTGCACAGGAGCAAGTGTAATCCAGAGCCTTTCTGCACACCAACCCCTGGCAGGAGCTGTAAACATCAAGCATTATCACTTCTAGAAGCAGACACTGTCTGCAGAAATACGCCGTTAACTTCAGACAGCGCCGTCACTGAGAAGAGACTGAGCTGGAAAGTGAAATCACTGAACAGAATTAGTTCTGTTCTAACTCAAACCAGGACACTCCATTAGTGTGAAAATAATGTGTGGATGTGTTTAAATTAAATGATGTATTAGATTTCTTACACGTAGGCAGAAGTCTTCTCAGATGTTGTGTGTGCAATTTAAGAAGCAGCTTTGAACATTTGGACCTGTATTTGCCTGAAGGAAAGAAATCTAGTACATTAAGATTACATTCTTCTGTGCCCAACCTCAGCAGTTCATGGAGCGTGTTGGGTCGCTGACTCTGCTAAGCATTTAAATTAACTTTTCTTAACAATTACAGTAATTAAGCCTCTCCTAAATTACAAATTAAGATCATCTGGATGTATTATAAAAGCAAAGGTGGTATTAGCAGGAGGGGGGAAACAAAAAGTTTACCAAGTCTTCAATTATGCATAATTTTACAGACAAGTTTGTGTTTTTGCAGACCAGGCTGGGGTGTTGTTGTGAGTGTTTAGGGAGAGGCATCTCTGCAGCATGTCCTGGCCACCATCTCTGTTCCTCCTGCTCTCTTTGCTCTTTGCATAGCCTCTTCGGCTGTCTGTAAGGTCCTTGTTAAGCGCACCGAAGTGCTGGTGTGAGTTTACCTTGGCTTAAGCCTCTTGTATCTGTACAAGGTGTTGATGCCCTCTACCTCCCTGTCTTTCTGAACACTTAAATGACTGGTGAGCAGCTGGCTTGCTCCAGATGTGAGTCTTCACGTGGACTAGTAGATAAAGCGCTAAGATAATGGGAATTTCGGTTTAAATACAAGCTTGAGCCTCAAGTGAGTATGGCAGTTTAGGTAGAGCCATTAGGAAAGCAACTTAATTTTTGTTTGTCCGGCATGTACCACAAATAAAGTCCAGATACCCTGTGAACTTCTGGAGCAGACCTACATAATATTTGTTCAGCAAACAATTAATTTAACCTGTTGGTCTTTGTGGTTAACAAAGTAAAACATCTGGGTAGAATTGCACCAGGAAGGTGAAGGACACAGGAGCATTGCAAAGGGAGTGGGTGGAAAGAAAGAAAGGGGTGTATTACAGCTGGAGACTTTAATTTCAGATCATTAGCAGAAGAGAACTGCTTTCCACCTTTGAAGGATATAAAAACAAGGGAGGCATTTCAGACCCTCCATAAGCTGTAGAAAGAAAATGTCCAAAAGAGACCCTTGGAAGAGTTTAGCCAGTATTTACTTAGTGAGAAGTCAGTATGAAGGTAAATCAGCCAGTGTGGACGGAGAAGTGAGCAGCACAAGTGAGATACATCAGTCCAGCCTGTGTTGCCAGGCACCAGGCATGACCTCATAACCCTCATTCTGTCTTCCCAAGTTTAACATTTTGTGAATGTGTTATCAAAGTCAATTCAATAAACAGAGGGCCAGACTGGCTCCCATATCTTTCTCTTCAGGCATAAGATCTTAAGACATCTGTCATAAGATGCCAGCACAGAAAAGTTTTCTGCTGTCATAGAACAGTAGCTGCTTCAACAGTAGTTCATTGACTTCATGGACACTGTTTACAAGTTCACTAATGTTACTGAGGAGCCTTACCCAGAGCAATCAAGACCGTGGGCCAGAGAAAGCGTAGAAAAAGGCATTAGTTTAGAACAACATTTTAGCTGCTGCCAACACCTCAATCCAGTTTTCTCTGTCTCCACTTTCAAAGAAAAAATAAAAAAGATGAAACCATTTAACCAGCAAGCAGTGAAAATGCTTGGAAGAGGTCTTGGTGTAACCCCCCAGTTTAACTCAGGCTGTATGTACCAAGGGAGTACTTTGAATACTGTGTTGTTGGCTGTGCTGGAAAGTGAAACAAACACACATGCCTCTCACACATGTACAAACATCTTCTGAGGATATTTTTTCAGGAATTAGCATTTTAAAACAATCTTGGAAAAAGCTTTGGATTCCTTTTGGGAGAGTATCTCAAGCAACTCAGTTGATATGTTGAGGGAACTAAAGGTAAGGTAGGGAAGGCGGGTTCTGGTCTGAAAGAGGTAATGAGCTGCTTCAGGACAAAGAGAACTGGGATCTTATCTCTGAGCAAGCCCACAGCCTCCCAACTCACCTTTAACATGGAAACAAGAAGGGTATTTCAAGAACAGCCTGTCATTGGGTAGTAGATGGTTCAGTTGGTGGCGTCACCCATGCCTCCTGACTACCTGCAAACCTTAAATCATCTGCACTTGTACAGAAGTATTATTGCAAATCTGGTTGTGGTCTTTTTACCCAGCTGACAATTTGAATTTATTATGTATTTTGAAGGTTGGTAATATACTACAGTCATACAGTGCAGGTGATACAATACCATATTAAAGTATTAATCAAATCTGCAAACCATCTACATTCATGAAGGCAAGTGCATGGAAGGAAGGAAGAAGTTATAAACAAAATGGAAATTCATTGCAATATCTTTGAAAAATGTGCTACAAGCAAGTATTTGGAAAAGCAACCTGAATAATTCCTCTTAGTAGAAGCTTCCTTGATTAAAGATGTATTACATATATTAAGAGTAATAAAAGTGTAATTGATTGTAAGGGATGCGAATTTAAACTCTCCTGTCAGTCTGGAGAAAGAGCATGGACCGGTTGAGTAGTGAACGGAACGGGTTATTCTACTAGACCGAGAAATTTGGTTTGGTCAGACTTACGACCTAAGACTCTTCAGGTTTTTTTCCACTATTTAAGTGACAAATTGTGACATCATTGTGGTTAGTTTTACCCATAATTTTATGATCCAAATTTCAATTAGATTTTGGGTTTGAACCAATGGCTCAAATGATCACCAATTTAGAAACCTCATTTTAAAAGATGTTTATAAGATCAAAACCATTCATGCAATGTTTATACCTTCTTATTAAACTAAAGTCAAGTGATGATCATGTATTTTATATTAAAAACTCTGTGATTATCAAAATGATAACAAATGCTGAGAACACTGCTCTGGTTGCCCCTTCTAAGCGATTCCTCCAGGTCAGGTTGCTCCAGTGTTTTATTCAAAGCTTACATACAATGGAGAAAAACAAACTCCAAGCTGAGACCCTGCTGGTTTATTCCAAAAGCCAGGCATTTACAGGCTCAGGTCATGCTTGAAATATCTAAAAATAATTCTTGCAAGTTAATTTACTTTTTAGGTGGCTAAATGACCTTAGTATCCTGTAGTTATTTGAAGAGGACAACTGTTAAGTAAAGAATTCCCTCATGTAGCTCCCCATAAGTGTAGCAGTGAAATATATGCTTTAATATGCTGGCGACTACTGCTCTTGCCAGATGGCAGCGCTTGCTGTGGTTGGATCCCGTTTTAGGTTACTTACGAGGGATGCAGCATGATCCATCAAAAGTGGAGGCTACCAGGTAGTATGGTTCATCATTCAGGCACCTCCAATGCCTGCTACTTCTCAGCCTTCTTTTCAGATTAAATTCTAATTCTAGTGGTATAAGAAATGCATTATCTGTGTTACTTAAAAACACCAGATAAGTGCTCCTCTGGAAATCAAGTGTGAAACTTCTGGATTCCCAGGTGTCCTGCAGGGTTTCAGGTACCTGTTCGGACAGTAAAGCCTATGGCTTTTCCTGAGGTAATCAGGAGTAAAGTGTTTTTTAATAATTTGGGTCTTATACTCTTATCAGTTTGCTTTTGTGTGCAACCTGAGTATAGGAAGTCACCAGAGGAGTCTGACGCTGCTGGAGACTAACTTTGCCTGACTGGCAGGGGTTACACGATAAGGTGGAATTAGGCATCTGGAACTGAATTTAAAGAGTTCTTAAATTACTTCACAAGTGCAAACAGTATTCTGTTTAATTATATGCTGATGCACTGTGCTTTTTACGAGACTTTGCCTCCTTTGCTATATTTGTATAAACAAATGAAACTTCTAATCATAGGAGTTTTCAAAGGTAGAGGCAAAGGGATGCAGGAGGAGAAGGAACGTTTTCACAGTTCAGGCAGCTGAATGCTGCCCTGGAAACTCTGCCTCTGGCACAACCTTATCACAGGGGCTCCCTGCTTTATTATCCTGCTTCACACAAGATGCAAAATACAGACCTGACTGAGCAATAGGTTCTTGTGCTGGCTGCCACTAAAGTCACTGCAAGCTCCTCTGGAATATACCAAGCACTGTATACTGTGATGTAGCTGAAAAATCAGTCCTGAGGCATCTGAAATCAAACATTTGAAATTATTGGGCATATTTGATCATCATTTGTCCTTTGTCTCGCTCCCTTTTCTATTAAGTCAGGCTACCATCCATTTTAGAGAGAAGCTGAAGATAAAATCAGTATTGCCTGTAAAGCTCTGGAATACTGAGTGTTTTACAAGAAATTACCATAATATCTTGGCAACATCCATAAGAAAGTTAATACATGTGTAAGCAGGGCTTGCTATTGTGTCATTAATAATTTTCATACTTGTACATTGCATAAGAAATTAAAAGAGGACTGTTATAAAATCTACCTGTTCAATGTACATTGACTGATGTCCAATGCCTGGGGATGGAAGTTGCAGAGGCAACCTTCACTGTGGGCATACCATGAATTCTGGCTTTGCCACGTTAAATCTGGTCTCATACTCTGTCCCCTCTTCCCTTCACAGGCTAGGTGTCCAGCCATGAATATACATATGGACTCAAGAAGCTTGCAAATTTTAATTTCAAATCTCAAAAGAAAAAAAAAAAACACTATTGGTCATTCATAAGTTTCTCTCTCCCTCTGCAAGTTTTTCCTCATCCTGCTGTTCTTGATAATTCTCATTACTTTCTTCACCTTTTATGCTAATGCTCCCATCCTGTCATTGTCCCCTTCTCTTCTTTGTTCCCTCCAATGTAACTATTGCACTGTGCCTTCCTCTCTTCCTTTCCTTCTTTTCTCTCTTCCCTCCACTTACATTCACGTTTCTTCCTACCTCTTGTATTCCTCCTGTGCACCAGAGATGGGCTGTTAAAAGCACACGAGGAAGATTTCTCTCCCTTTCAGATTGGCACTACAATGCAAATAATACTAATAAGAATTAATTACAGGGGGAAAAGTTTGTCCCATTTCCACAGTGTTAGAGTACATTCACTGCAGGAAGAAGGTTTGGATAATTTAGTAACTCACTTTCCATTGTGAAAATGCAAATAGCAATATTCAGATAATCATAACTCTCTCGGATCAGTGTGGATAGTAGCAAAAAGCAAACTACGAATTTTCTGTGCTCCAAAATTTATACCCTTAAGTCAAAATCTGGGTTACGCTAAGGTGTCCTAATGACAGACTGCTAAATATTAGCATAAGCACAATTGCTCCCTTTCTTCTGTGACTAAGGAACTTGTAGTCTGACTTTTCAGAACTGTTGTTGTTTTTGACAATTTGATACCAAAGATAGATACACTGATAAAGTTGGATTGTTTTGAAAAGATAGAAGAAATACAAGGTCAGCTCACATTGTCTTCTTGATTTTGGACAGAACATCGGCATGTGTGTAAGTATGCATAGCTTATATTGAATATATACATATCCTAAGGGCTCCCCTAAAGGTTAGGGTGATACAGAAACTGCCTGACATTGGTACCTTTTTTGTTGGATGATTTCAGCAGAGAAATACTGAAATTAAATAAGATAGGCAAGAGTACCAAAGATGAAGATGGAAGAAATCTCTCATAGTACTTCAAAAGTTTGGCACAACAAATAACAAATCCAGAAGCATCAGAGATAAAAGTTCTTTAATACCCACAGTTTTCTTGTGTCCCCAAATAATAAAACTTCACAAAATGTAACAAACTTTTAGAAATACGAATATTGTAAGAAAAATAAACAAATTGTTCAACAAATGTCTTGTCTAGAGAATATGCATCGAGAAATAAAACTAAATGAAACTATATAGAAAGACCTTGGTAAAGCAGATAATTTTGCAACAGTGAGTAGAGAAATGTCAATGTATAGAAAAGGGCAACATACATGCAAAAGTGAAAAATTACAAGGCTAAACAATACATGTGAACAAAGACACTGCAGAGCATGAAGCTACAAATCCAGATTGAAATACAGTATAAGACAGTAAGTATCCACTGAACCCTAGTTTAAAATTTTATATCCAAAGACTAGCTCGAAAGAGCTTGAGCTACTGACTGTCCTAGCATCCAATCTTTTTATTAAATCAATAGCAAAGCTCCAATAGACATTTGTGGAAGAGGCCCCTTAAGAGTACTTTTAATACAAGCTCCTACCACAGTGTATCTCCAGTGTTCGGTACTCCATTTGTTCCTGGCCCTTTAGCTCATATCTTTCCTAGCTTCCCCTCTTCCCTTGGCTTTTTGGACAATTGAGAAAGCGTTGTCCTTGGATTCACCCTCCTGGGTTCTCCAAAGCCTGTCTGAGTTTTTGAAAGATTGTGAAGAAAATATCACATAACATATAAAACATCCTCTCTCAGCAACAAGGGAAAGGATGGTTTCATTTTGTTTTGGTTTAACTACTTCTACAATAATTGGCATGAGGTCTTCCTTCTAGGAAGGGAGTCATGATTAATGCACTTGTTAATTAACATACATTCTAGAAGGCACAGATATATGCTGTTAATTATTTCAAATATTTATTACAAACACAGGAGCACGGTTCCTGTTGGTGTTCGAGCTAGGCTAATTGCTTCATAATTTTCAGATGCTTGTTGCCTTCCTTGTAGAAAGATACAATTGTGAAAATTAGAAGAATATTTAAATGAGCTAGTCTTCAATAGTCTGTATAATGATTTGGAGGAAGTTCTCCAAATGCTACATAGGGTTTTGCGCCTGTTGGCAATCAGCTTCAGTTCCCAGATACCTGTGAGGCTGGGGGCTTGTAATGAGTCAACTGAAGAAGTGAGTCTGGAAAATTTGAAGAATCTCTGAGACATACTATTTGAAATAAACCAAACCTTTCTGATTGTAGGAAACCTTCTTCAGACTAGCCTCTACATAAACTCATGTGTGTTTTCTCAGGCCTAATAAAAACACGCAGCAGGTGACAGGGAGTGCTGCGGTTCATGGAGAGAAGAGAACCAGTGAAGAGCAGAACCTGTTTGCCAACTACTTGGAGGTAGAAAGTGCTGGGTGACAAGGGCTAAGGGTGGTGGTAGGTGTTGCAACAAACCTGACTGAGGGGACTCTGTTGATTATAAAGGAAAGGAAGAGGGTTAGAAGCCCTGAGTGAGCACCCTCACATGTAGTCATCAGTTTAACAGCAGTTAGTCCAGCCTTTGAAGCAGATGGGATATTAATGGAAGATGGAAACCCTTTGCAGGTGTGTGCTTGCAATTCTGTGTTTGGGGAAATAAATGTAAGCTCTAGGAAGGGGGCCCTTTACCAAGCACACCCCCAGAAGTGCTGCCTTTTCATGTGTAGGATGTTCTGTTCAATTATTTAACTTTTCTTTCTTACAGGATTTTTCTTTCTTAGCCCTTAGTTTTGCAACAAGATGAGCATCACAACTTCTGGGAGACACAAGATGTCTTTAGACGGCTCAGATTCAGATATAAAGCAGATAACTTTCTGCCACAGAAGGAGAAAGGATGTCTAAGTACCAAAGTGTCTCATAATCCTCTCTCCTCCTCCTCCTTGTGTCACCATCTCTGGACGCAAGTGTTCTGCACCATGATGGGGTAGGGTAATACCAGCCCTGCAGAAAAGACAGAGGAAGAAAAATGCAAAAGAGAGAGTCCCACCACCCTTACTTAGTTGATGACCACAGCAAGAACACGCACAAGGCAAACCCACTGCCTGCTTTAGACTTGTAGTGCAGGCACTTGCATGCTGCCCTACCTTCCCCATGACTTGAGGGAAGACACAAGCCCTTTGGATAAACCTAAGGAATATTACAGTGACATACTCTGCCCTTGTCCTGCCTCTGACATGACCAAATGTAGGGTGAAAGGATGATTACATGACAACAGGTATTTCTGTGCCACAGAGCCCTCTATCCTGACAGAGACGGTAAGCAGTAAGAAGCCTCCCAAGTCCAGATGGCTGAGTCCCTAGGTTATCACAACCCAACCCTCCTTTCCTTCCTTGTGGCCACATACACTTATTTTGACACTGATGCTTGCAAAGGCAGTAGGAGGACACACATGAATGTCATAGGGGCTGAGAGGAGGAGTTAATCTTTTCAACCTGATACCTGATGCCAGGTATCGATGTGACAACTTAAAAAAAATGTTCTCACTTTGGAGGCCCTTTGACAAAGGTAACTCTTTCTTTCATATTTACTTTTCTACTGTGACTGGGTCAGCAAAATGAGCTCCTTTTTTTCACACAGCTCTTTGCCACTGCAAAGGGCGCACACTCAGCATCCCTGCTGAGCAGCTCCTCTGGGCCAGCTGCCAGCCCTGATAGGATGTGGGCTTCAAGACCAACCCATGAGGAGTTCGCTCAGAGGAAGGGCCTTGAGCACCCTTATTGCATTGCAGTTTTACCCTAGGCATAGCCTGGGTGCCCTGAGATCAGCAGGGGTGCGAAACAGCTTGAGAGCACATTCTGGTGGTGGCTTTTGATTGCCTTCTGCTTAGAAGACTGGGAGGAACAGAAGAATGAAAAATCACCCAATTTACATTAAAGATACAAACCATAAAATCCTCTGGTGCCTCTCAGCCCATGATGATAAACCACCCTCAGAAAAAAATCTTGCTCCGGAGGTACTGGAACTAATGAATCCTGATTTCCTACAGATTTGTGTCCTGTGGGTTGACTGACTTATATGGTCTAAAAAATGTATGATTTTTGGGTGCTGGAGAGCATGTGAGTTCTCTTCCTGCGTGGATTTGTTTCTTTCTCATAAGGTGTGCTTTCCCCAAATCTGGGCAACAAATTGAGGATGACTGTCTTTAGCCAGCTGCTTATTGTTAGAGACTTCTGAGTATTGTATCTTTGCTGGGCAGTAGATGAAAATGGGTGGGAACACAAACATCATATAAGCCTTGTCTCCACAGGAAATGGGGCTAAAAAGCCATCGTTCTCCAGCCTTTTGCTGCATATTTTCTTCTGTTTTTTCAAGGTCCTGCCTCCTTTGTTTCTTCCCAAGAACGGATGCACCCTGGGGACTGTAGGGTCATTGCTGAACCATGATTTCCAGTGAACCTGCCCTGCTCAGCTATTACTGCCTTCATCCTTTTCTTTCATATAACCACATCTCAACAAGGAACTAAGTTCAGGAACAATTCACCTGCTTGCTAAGAAAAGCAGCCCCTTTGGAAGGTCAGCCAGGTTTAGCCATGTTTTGTCTGTGTTGTGACACCAGCCATACCTTTTATTCTCTGCAGGCGAGAAGGAAGCAACTTGCCGCGTAGCCCAGGGTCAGTCTTTGACAACTGGAAGCATTGAATCGAATATCCTTCTTAATAAAATGGAAAAAAAGCCCAATTATAATTTAATGTTGATTCCTAACATGGAGTTTGTTATGTGTTAGATAAGAACAAATGCACCCCTGCTTTCAATGCACCCATTTGCCCTGCAGTATGGTGACTGTCAGGTCAACTGTGGAGTTACAAGAACAGCATATACTAGAATACAGATTTTAGGAATCTTTTTCTCAAAAGGGCTGAAAGGTCTCCTTTGAGAAATATTTTCCACTGATCTACCAAGCACTGTCATCTTTTCATACTACAAGTCTGATGCTCACAAAAATAGTGACATGTTGACGTGTTTCTCTTTTATGATCTCTGAGTTAACTGCTCTAGTCGCACTCAAGCCATTTGCAGGTGTTTTGGGGTTTTTTTCACGTTTCATTTATTTTCACTTCAGTGTTAAATAACGCTATCTGAGTAGGTTATTTCACGTTTGGATAGCCAGAATTTGCAACCTTTAGAAAGCTCAACTGTATAAGAATATTTCTGCTTTCTTTTGGAAGAAAGGTAGCTATGACATTTTCCATCTATCCTTTAGAATTTGCTAAAAGCAACAGGGAGATGTGTGTGCCCTGGGCTGCCCATAGCTCCCAGGGACCCAGTGATTCTTGGGGTCTCCTATGCTGTCTCGCACTGATGGAGTCCTGCAGGGCGTCTGCAGCAGTCCCCACTGCTGAAGAGCAGGAGAGTGAAGTGGGCTTCAGAGAGTCACCCCAAATTCCCTCAAAATCGAGGTATTTGTGCAGAATAGTTTGATTTTGACATACCAACATTCGCTGAATTGAACCAGTTCAATCACCAACCTTCCCCCTCACCCACTTCATGATGATTTGGCAGTGCTGGGTTGACAGCTGAACTCGATGATCTTAAAGCTCGCTTCCAGCCAAAGCCATTCTATGACTCTACTACCGGGAGCTTCCCAGAAGCCTTCCCCTGCTCCGCATCCCAGGGTCCGGCTGCCCTTCTCCGAGCCAAGCGTGACAAAACCTTCTGTTCCTGCCGTTCAGCAGCGAAATCCAAATTCAGCAGGGGCGGGAAGGGGATGCGGGGCTCATCCTCATCCTGCAGAGCACCTCTAGGTGGGGCAGGCGAGTTTCCGCAGCGAGCGGAACCCGCTCCGGCGCCCGCGGCTTTGCGAAACTTGCCCAGCACAGAGCAAGCGGGGAAGGAGAAGTTTTTGGGAAGTCTCTGTGAGCCTGAGAAGGGAGCGCGGCGCCGGGAGCCGCGGGCTTTGGTGTGTTTGGGCTCCCTGGGACCGAGCTGGGGACATTCATGACAAGCTCTGAGAGAAGGGACGCACGCTGGCTGTGCCCGAGCCTCGGCACCTGTGAGAGCCCGACCAAGGGGTTGCCCTGAACCCTCTACTTGCCAGAGGACCTCTTGTCCGGGCTTCGGCAGTGGAGAGCCCATCTGCGCAAGGTAGGCTTGTGTCGAGTGCATCTGTTGCCTTTCCAAAGCTGGCGTGGCTCTGGTATACAGGAGCTGCTCTGTCGTGGGGATGTCACTGAGGGCTGTGGCTGGAAATCATGTGGGGTTTAGGTTTCATTTGAACAAGATTTATTGTTCAGTGAGTTTCTCTGCTCCTGGCATTGAACTAAAGAACTGGTTTTTTCTGTGAATTATGGAAAGCAGGTACTCTTCCTGGTAGCATCTTTGATTAAAAACTAAAGTTTCCTCATCTTGAATTTGGTTTAGACTTCTTTTATTATTTTGAGTACTGATGTTCTGACCAGTTCACAGACTCTAGAGGATCCAGTGGTTTGGGTTTTTTTTATTTCAGTGGAAGTACATATTTCTTGAGAGGATAGTGGAACCACTGTTTTGGGCTTTCTGTCCACATTGCAAACTGATTTGCTTGTACATTTTAGATTACTATACTTTTGAAATCACGACCAACACTGTAAGGTATTGCAGCATTGGCAGTGTAGCGGCTGACTGCATATACATGTGAATACATGTTTGTAGCATGCCAATTTTTATTTTCTTTGCTTCCACAATCTCGCTATAAAAGGGTGCTGCGGGTCTGAGGTCCGGAGAGGAAAGCAGGCTGCCACCCACACCAAGGGGCGCCTGGACAGCAGTGGCTTCTCATACCTGCTCCAAGCACAGCACACTGTAGCCGTATGTAGTGCCTGAGTAGCTTTGAAATGCCCAGCTCAGCTACCTCTGGGGGAGGAGAGAGCCCAGGCGGGGCTGCGAAACCTACTCCAAGTGTGAAGTGGCCTGCGTGAGCCTTGCATGACTATGAAAGACTGTCATAGGTACTGACCTGGGTGGTTTTAGGTGCTGCTGCCATGGCTACAGCACTGAAACTGTGGATTAGAAAAAGTGCAGCTGGACACTTGTGAAAGAAAAAAAGTGTTTTCAGTTTTGCAACCAGTGGAGCTTTAGATGTTACATGAATGGGCACTGGATAGCCCTTTGGATCTGTCCCCCGTGGGATAACAGGTGAGATCCCCATCTAGTGCAACAGCGCCAAGGAGCGTAGTGATCACTGCCTCCTTGGGGTACCACCCAAAACCTCTTTATACGCCTCAAGCTGCAAGGAAAGCCTTCACACCTACGGCTGCTGTTTGTTGGCATAGCGAAGGCATATAGCTACTGCTGCCACTCCTGTACTGCAGAGGTGGGAGGTGATGTACACTGCAATTTTGAATGATAGATCTTGAAATATTTTGGACAAATGGTGGAAAACTCTGGCAGCTCTATAAGAAAAATCATGGAAGGTTGCAAATTTTAAAAGGAAATTAATGTGTGTGCAAAATGGAGTCAAACCCCATGACTATGATCAGGATTACTCAGTTCTTTGTTCTCTGTCAGAAATGTGTAAGATATAGAAAGTGAAAAGAAAAGGAAGTTTAAGCATCCTCTATTGAAGAACAACACTGATAAGAAATTAATTTTGAAATTAAGTGAAACGAAAACAAACAAATGAAGGAAAAATATTATATTCAGCAGCAGCAGGTTTGGCTCCACACCATGCAGTGGGAACGACTTCACCTTCGAGTATGCTCCTGTGAGCTCGATTTCACTGGAGATGTCTGACAAGAGTGAAACCAATACTAAACCTTGGCCCAGCTTTTTTGGTTGGTAGGGTACAGCATAGTTTTGTTGCTGTTTGCAGTAATGTAGTTTGACTGCAACAAAGAGCTCAGATGAGAATGCACTCAGAAAAGGCCAGCAGGCTTTTTTTTTTTCTTAGTAGACAGATAGCTTTTACAGAAAATTGCTGCCATAAATAAGCAATTTTTTCTCTATTGCAGCTAGATGGAAAATGTGATGGTTTAATTTTTCACATTATATCGTGAGATGGGCATTTTCAACGGATCATACTGAATTATATGCTGTGTAAATCATCTCACTAAAAATGTTAAACTGAATGAAATTGTACTACAGTGGTATTTAGAATTCCTCTGAAAGCGGCTTCGCATGAAACATTTCAACTTTACATATAAAGGTGGCATTTCTCGGAGGACTGGAATATTTTGACAGAGTTTATACTTTCTAATTGAACTCATGTTAGATAAATGGTCCAAGTATCAGTTTTCAAAAAATAGCAGCATAAGCTTTTGAAGATAAGATTAATATTCAGATAATGTTTTTCTCATGTTGTCATCAGTGGAGGAATTCCCCTCTAATATCCTCAATAGAACTGTTTCCTTTAACCATGCTAGGATGGAACTGGGTTTCAGATCATATCTGCTGCTTCTCAGTTAAAGGGTAGATAAATTGCAATGTGAGTTACTGTCTATAGCGGAAATAACCTGAGAGGTTCCTACATGACCACACCCTGCGTGAATCACTTGTGAGGAGCTAAGTGTTGATCAGCCTTTCCGTTCACTCCCGTTAAAGATATCCCATTTCTCCCTCCAAACCAGGCTGTTGCTGCCTTCTGGTGACTAGAAGATAACAGGTGCCCCTTTTTGCCCAACAGCTCCTGAAGCAGCAGCTCTTGTTGGGGAAAACCTTTCCTTCCTAATATGTTCTGGCCAGTCCATCATTAGGGTAGGGATTCATTTCCAAAAAGAGAGACACTTTCTCGCCACAAATAATCCTTTACAGGGACTGACCTTCTTGGAATATGTGCTTTGAACAAAGTTGGAATTGTGACATTTATGACTAAATACTTGGCAACTATTATTGACCTGTGGCGATGGTCACTGTGGACAAAGTGCTTGGCCATGCTTTTCCCAGAAAACTGAGAACCAGGCTTCATACAGCAGAAGGCCAGGACATCCAAATATGATTCGGATGCCAAGTAACTTGTTGTTCTTTTGTTTGATTTATCACTCGTGCAGTTCTATAAAAAACAAACTGAAATGCTGGGCCCGTGCAGTCGATGGCAGAGCTCCCGCAGGGTGGTGTGCCCAGCTCTTGCTGGCTCTGTGGTAACATTTAGTGATCAAACACTGCATCCCGACCACGTTAGCTTTGCACGCATTTCTTCTGACTTGACATAGCTCGGATCTTTCCGTTTCTTCTCACCAGGGAAATCAGGACAAAAGTACACAGGAAGTTATTTTCAAATTCAGAAGGAGTCCATTAGAAACAAAAGAATGGAAGATAAACAAAGACTATTTTAAAGCATTATCTACTATTGTCTTTTGAAGAAGTTAGAGCTTTGTCAGTGGATTTTCAAATCTCAGCAGAAACGGAGTCGGGACCACATCTTCCTGATCCGACACTAGCAAGTGCTGGTTTTGTGCTGTCAGAAGTGGCATTCTGTGAAGTTAATCCACAGTGCTTGAGCTGAATCACCCGCCATGAATCTAGCAACAGGTTTTACATTACCACATTGCCATAACATCTGACCATCTGCAGTGCAAAATCAATAGCAAAGTCCCTGGTGGATTTCATAGAGTTTCTGGCATTTATTCTTTTTCAGACTCGGTTCTGCAGAGCTGAGCTTGTTTTTTATTCGGTACCTTAAATTCTGCTCATTTCCTTCTGGGGAGGGGAGGGCTGGTAAGATTTTATGTGGCAGAAGGGACTGCCAGAGCTGCATTAGTTTTAGAGCCAAAAGGCTTTTTCAGGAGGTTCATGTTGCCTCATTCCCCGCCCCACAAGAAACCTTTCTGGCAGCTGGTGGTGTCTCAGCTGACCCTTGCTTGACTTGCTGTACACACAAGGCTAGCAGGGTCTTGATGAACTGACTAATCCAGGAGCATGCTCTGGTAGTAAACATGTGTGGGGTAAACTGTGTTTTGGATATGTTACTTGGGTACAGTCAATGGCCACTGGGGAGGTGGGGAAGAAAACCAGAAGAGTTTATGATGCTGACTGCGCTTGTGGCATCCTGAAATATGGTTAGACCTGAGACCCTTTTTGATCTTAAAGGCCAAGATTAACGTAGTTACAAACCTCCATCATCCAACCCTTCCCAACCAGTCTTCAGCGAGATGTTTGCTTCCCTACTGGAGCCTTGCATAGAAAGATATATGAGCTCCAGTTTCTCACTGTGTTTGTCTCCGCTGTGCAAATGCTGATGGATATACATCCCCTGCAGATCATGTAATGAGCCTCTGGATCATTAGGCTTTACGACCGGGACATGGTGCTGCAAAACTTGGCTCAATCCAAGTCAAACCTCCTCTTTGGTAAGAAGGAACCCTGGAAAGATTCACTTTTTTCCTCACCTCCCTCGGAGGTTGTTTATGAAGCTCTGTTAGACCAGCACTTATCCTCTGCTCAGCAATGTAACAGGCTGGGGACCAAAGCAGAAACATATGGACAAATACTGAGAGAGCTTTTAATTCTGACAGTGCATCCATCTCTTCCTTCAGATATATCACAAAGAAAAACTACTGAAGGGCCAGTTAAGCAGCACACGATTATTTGCAGATTGAGTGTCAGGGTTTTTCGTTTTAAGCAAGAACCATTTTAGTAGTTCAGGATTAGATATTTATGATTATCCAGACTAGAAGGATACATTCCATTTTTATCTCACAACTGTATACACACTCAATTGCTTGGGAGAAGGACTGGGGAGGGAAAGAGATCTGTATACTAATAGCTGATAAATTGAAGCTTTAAAGAAATTGGCTTCTGTCACTGAGAAGAAGGAGACAAAAAGGCCCTGTGCATCCTGATCACACATCTTGGAAGAGAAAAACTGCAAAAATATGAGGAACAGATGAGATCATGGACTAAAAATGGCAGAATGTGTTAAACTACCTGGTGCTGGTTTATAGCCTGCTGTAGTTAGGAACTATGAAACAGGCGGCATCCTCAAACATGGGACTTAAATTTACCACTTAAAACAAAAAGGAGTTTGAAATTACCATTCTAAAGTAAAGTTTCTCTTCCTATCTGAGTCGACAAAAAAAGTACAATAGACCTCAAAGGAACAGAGTTTACTCAGTGCTGAGCACAGTTTAATACTGTACCTGAAGGGCAGTTGCACAAGAAAAAATCCAATCAACAACAAGAAACCCCCAAAACCCCAAGAAAAGGCTGATGATGTGTTCTCTTTTTGCCACTTGAGATTTTGCCTTTTCTTCTTGTGGGTGGCTTGTGACAATGGGTCCCCCGAGTTAGACACGTTTGTATTTCCGAAAATAGGAGAAAATGATCCATGGGCTGTCACCTGTTCAGTGGCCCATGACAAGGGGACAAACAAAACATCACCACCTTCAGCTGGCCACCCACTTTCTTTCTGAGTCTTTTCCACCTGCACAGCAGGCATGGCTCAATGGCTCGCGAACTCACCTCCAAGCCATGGGAGTTTATGGGTTGGCGGATTTGCATGAGCTGAGGCTGGCGTGAAGTCTGGCAGTATGAAACTGGATTCATGAAGCGTTCAGTTGTGCCGGCTGCAGGAGGGCAGTAATTTCCAAGAGAGGGGCAGAGCATGCAGCTGAGGGCAGTAACTATCACAGCTGTCACCATTTAATCCATCACCAAGCCTGAGTGTCAGCACCCTCCAAGAGAGACAAAAGCAGAACCCAGTATCCAAGCATCGTGGGGCACAGATTTATTTCATTACATTCAAATACTTCCCCCTGATGAGCCTTGTCTCTTTAAATTTTCCATACAGAAAAAGCATGTGCTAACATATTGCCAATTGGAGTGGTATGTTTTTCTGTGCGTATGTAGATCCAGTTAGTTTCTTTGGGATGTCAAATACAAAGGAAAAAACCATTGTTCTTTCCTTGCTCTCAATTTTCAAAAATTTCCAGTTCTCATAAGCAGACCAAACCAGATAACAGATGGCACTGGCTAGCAACAAGGAAACCTAGATGCAAATACATTACGGTATATGAAGAACGTCTCTGATGTGGCAGGGTTGTGTTTTCTATCACGGTTTCTAACCGGTTGTGAGAAAAATCCTGCGCTAGCAGTTTGTGGTATTTAATTGGATGTGAAAGGTGCAAACTATTCAGCTGGTGACCGAATGACAAAATTGGTAATAAACAAACAAACAAACAAACATGCAAGGGCTTGATCCACTTCCCAGTGAAGCCAACAGGAGACTGCAGTTATGTCAGCAGCTATTCAAATGGGAACTGCGTGCCCATTTCTGATTTTCATCGAAGGTCCAGGTGTACACAGGCTATGCTACAAAGGAGAAATAAAACTTTCTTGTCCGTGAATGCTTTCCTGGCCCAAGCAAGGAGGCGCTGGTTTTCATAGATATCAAAGTCAGGTGCTGTGCGGAGTCACACAGAGAAGGCAGCAGGTCCAGCACATCAGCCACACAGGTCCCAAGCAGCCCCTGCGACCCTGGTCCTCCCAACCTGGCGATCTTTACAGTGAACCAGAAGCCAGAGCTGGGCTGAACTACAGGGGTTTGTCCATAGCTGTGAGGTGCGGGTCTCCCAGAACTTGTGTAAGCTGATTTTTCATTTAGCTTACGTGGAAGTCAGACTAAATAAAACAGATATCTCTGGTGCAAGTATCTCTGCATGGGGAAACACCAGGAGCACTTTGAGGAGGCAGTGAACAGTGCCCTCAGGGGTACAGCACACGGGTAAGGCATGTCCACATGTAGATGAGACATCTGGTTGCATTTTGATGACTGCACATATTTTCCACTCAGTCCTGCCCACAATGTCACCTCTGCTTCAGCTTTTAAATTCCAGCCTCCAGAGCAGGGAAAAACAGCACAGGTTGAAAGAAACTAAAATCCCCCCAGCTTCTCTTTCCACCAAGAGTGAATCTCTTCTTGTAGTGAATGGGTATTGGATCCATCCCCAGGAACGAACAATAGAGGTCTGAGCAGCAGGAAAGTTGAGGTTTGATGTCTTGGTTGGGTGAGACTACAATGGCATGCTTGCTTCCCGCAGAAATGGGTGCTTGCCAAATCTCCAGTGTAATACAGAGGACTGGTTTCTTGTGCTGTAGAGCCCTAAGATACCAGGCTTTCTGTGTAAGGCAACAGACAGACAAATGCCCTCAAAATGACAGAGTGGTTTCTAGTATTTACCCTCTTTGCCTCTACCCTTAGTGCTTGTACAGACAGATCCATGGCAGTGAGCACAGCCTTACTGTGTTGGTAGAAGGATGTGGTTAAATGCTTGCTGTTTTTTCTAGAAAATGAGTATGTTGGTACAGTGCCAGTCAAATGGCAGAAATTTGAGAGAGCCTGTGTGGCTCACTTGTTCATTGATGTTCTACTCATAAGTCATGTGCCCATCCCAAGCCTTTGCTGGTAAAATACCTTTTCTCTAGCCCTTCTTCCACAACGCTGAATCTATGCCTATAGAGAACATCAGAGCATCAACAGTTTTCCTCATCGTATGAGAAATGCATGAAATTCAATTTTTCTTTGAAGTACTTCCTAACACACCTTTTGCATTCAAGTAAAGCTGTCACTGAGTTCACCGAGGTTTGCCCACGCAAGGAGCAAAGGCTCTGTCCCCTTGGGAGTACGCAAGCCATTTTCTAGTAATTTGTCTGTTAAGATGACAGATTTCCTTATTATAGCACTGAAAACAGGAACTTCACTGTCTTCTAACAGAAATGACTTTACATATTTTATGAAGCTGAGCCAAAGGCACTGCTCTTGTTAGCTGAAGTTGGAGGTTGTTTGGTTGGTCTGGACATGAGAATTATCTACTTCCCCTTCCTCTTTTTTTTTTTTTTTTTTGTTTTTTTTTTTTGTTTTTGTTAATGAAGGCTTTATACCTGACTAAAATGCATAGCTATATTTTTCCCTTCAGGTCATGTTATCGGAAGCTTTGAGTTGGGGGTGGGGGTAATAAAGTTCACTTACTAAGTAAGATTAAAGCAATTAAAGGCTAAGGCTCATATTTAATTTTCCCTTGTAGATGCAATTTTTCACGCAGTGACAGCATCAAAACCTTTTCAAGTTTTATAGCTATTTAACATTTGGCAGAAACAACAGGAAACCATCTGTAGCAAAGCAGGATTGTTGTAAGCATAATATTCAGTAATGAAAAAAAGATTAAAAGAAAACACTGTTATCTTTACGCGCTAGCTTTGAAGGAGCAAGGAGCAGGATGCTTGCTTTTGCCCGTCTATCTCCTAGTGTAATAAAAGATTTCTAGATGAGGCAACCATGTAGAAAGTTGGTTATTTCAGCTGAAGGAAGAAGTCCAATAGGAAATTTGATTTTTGGTTTCTTGCTGAGATTTCCATGATGACTGTGAAGATGCTTGTGCAGACAAGGCTCTGTATGACTGTTCTCTCTGTATCGTGACTTACACGGCAGAGCTTATAAGCACGCACACAACTTCAAATAGGCAAGTTGTCCTACAGAAGGCAAGGAAGCTACTCATATTCTTAAGCTTTAACTCCATGCTTGAAAGTCTTTTCTGGACCAGAGAAATAAATTGTGGGAATTCAGATGGCTCATATTGCCCCCCGTTGCCTTACGGCAAAGTCTACTTGTTCTTGCTTTGTTGTGTTTTATGTGCTGGAAAAGAGACATCCAGACTGAAAGAGTGCATGCTCATCAGTTGTGGGTGAAAAATACTGTCTGCTGAAACTTAGTTTGTTCATCAGGGTGTTCCATCCCAAGGCTGCAGTTTTAGGGGTGCTCATGTTAGCCTCTGAGTACCTCTGAAGACCATGGTCAGTCTTGTAAAGTTGTTACAGTATATAAGGATGCTCAAATTTCTGATCATGCCAAAATACTCCTCCATATGTCTTTTCAACAAAGGGAAAGAATCATTTTTTCGGGGGTTCCCTAAAACTTAGCCTGGGCTCTTTCTCAAAATACGTTGAAATTTTGGCTAGTGAATGAGAAACAAATCAACCTCTCGGTAATTTCTTTGTCACTGACAATGTTTCACATATTAATAATCAGACCTAGTTTTAAGATAGCATTTCACTGTGCAAAAGTCAAAATGTGTCAGGTAACTGCAATATCTTTGTGTTATTAATGTCTTAAATTATAGCTAGACACCCTGTTTTTCCAGTTTTCAGACAAGTTATGAAAGCTTTTTTTCAAGTGCTGAGCTGATGAGACATTAAAGGTTTCTTTTTCAAATAGTTTGGCTGTTGGGTTGCTCCTTACACTCACACCTGCCCCTTGACTTAGAAATCGTCTCCGCCTCTTCAGCATCAAACACTGAATTTACATAGGCACAAAGAAAGCGTGGAAGGCCAACAGCTTGCACCGTCATTAAGATGAGAATGCAAGAAGAACAAAGCAGCACAATGGTAAGAGGAATATCACAATACCCTACCTTCCTTCGAGGCTGACTAACTAGGGCTTTCCCACAGGAGGGAATGGTGCTGAGGATACCGCAGGATTAGCAGATGCATGTAGGGCTGCTGGCAATGACTAAGCCGGTAACAGTGAGCGAGTCAAAGTTCTAGACATGAGTCAAGTTTTGAACTTGTTGTGGTTTGTAGCAGCTCAAAAGGCTTTGTACAGCATCACTGTACAAGTCTGCGACTGTGAAGTGATGAGCTTACAGCTGGTAGAGCCACTGTCTGCTTTGGAAAGGAATGCTTGCTTTCAGCAAAACATTGTAGTTGAGCTCAGCTCCACGCGTTGCTCACCCACAGCACAGCCTTGGGTGTGCCTCTCACATTATTTTAATGCCTTTCCAAAGTACTCTGGCTTATTAATTCAGTAAGTTCTTCCCGATTATACAAGCATCCCTGAAGAATTTCAGAGATGCACACAAGAAGTGTGGCAAAGTTATTTCTTAAAAATATGTGACAAAAATAAGAAAAAAAGTGATGGGATGATATATGTGTTTATCATCTAAAATAAGTAATTTTTTGTATGCATGCATGCCTTTTTCTTCTGGAATTGTAAATCACAGAAGCAAAGAAAATGAGAAGGAAGCGTGGTGTCTGGGTTTGTTTTGTTCCTTCAGAACTTTATGTTCATCCTTTTTAAAACACGCTTGGTAGAAAGACTTGAGTGGAAAGACTTGAGATGTTCCCTCAGTCCTGGTGGTGTGAGTGTTTTCGCTGTTTCTTTTAACGAAGTGTGGATGTTGTGCTTTTATTTGCTGCTGCCTATGCCTCTGACTGAACTGGACAAAAATTTAAAGAGAATGTCCAATTGCTGCATAAGCTGCCAAAACTGTATTAGTTTAGTCAAAATGAGTGAAAGAGAAAGGCATCTGCTTTTCTCCTTGCAAAGCCAAGTGCAAAGGCAGTGCTATCAGCTCAAGTTCCCCAGAAATACGTACAGAAGCAAAGCTGCTATCTGTGGTATTTTCTCTATCGTTACCGATGCTAGCTGGATTAATTTAACAAGTGTTGCACACTGACCTTTGCTTAGCTTCATAAGCATGTCCATTTTTGCAGAACAGGTGAAAGTTCATAAACAACTGTGTTTAATTTTGCAATATTTTTCATCTGGAGTTTTCACCCTTTTTCATATATACAGATGAAACACTCTTCCTTAATCATAGAAGAGCAATTAACGATGGGTGTGTGAAAAGTGCGTGGAATAGCAGGCACTCTCTGAACCTTTGATTAGGGAACGCTCTGAGGTGGGAAGCAGATACTTTCTTTAAGATCATCTTCGTGGACTTAATCCCACAGAGGAACCTGTGCGTCTAGCAGACCTGTCACTTTACACGCGAAGTCTAAAATTTAGATTTTAAGAAATCTTGCTTGCCTGCCCCTTCACCCCAGAGGTACCTACATTCCTTAACGCCCACGTTTGCATCCACTGAGTTCCTTGCATGCCTGAACGTGTGCTTCTGGACATGCTTTACCTGGCCTGGCCTGTGCTGGATGAACAGAACCACACGCTGTATTTAAGTCCTGCCGATGAGAATGGCCACACTTTTCCATTTAGTTCATGCTTAGGGAACTCGGGTGGGAGATTGGGACTCAATGTGCTCCTCAGCCTGGGGAGACTTTAGCTGTTTCTCTCACAACAGTGCCTTGAGCCCCAGCTCTTGTGCATTCTGGAAGAGGTGTCTGTCTGTCCATCCCTCTTTTTTTAAAACTGTCACATTTTCCTAGGCATATGTGACTATTCTGAGAGGAAAAGAAAAATAATGCTGCTGCAGGGTGGTTAGAGTACTTGCCGAGGTGTGTGGAGATATGGGCTCTGAGGAATATTCAACATAAGATATTTAAATTTTTGTCAGAGTAAGAACTAGACACCAGTTTCCAAACTCTGTCCCAGGTGGTGCCCCAGTCGCTAAGTTTGGGAGTCATGTGTCTGAATGAAAAAGAGCAAAAAACCAACAAAAGTCTCATGCAAAGCAGAAAAGCAGCAACAGGAAGGAGTTGGACAGCCCTGCGAGGGAGCCCCTGTAGCTGTGCTGCCAAGCCAGGGGCTTGGGTCTGTCCCCTCTCCATGGAGCCCACCCAGCCTGCTCTCAAACACGGGTGTTGGGGGCGAAGATTTCCAAAACGATGTTCAAACAAGGAGGATGCTTTCTGCAGGCAGGCAGAGGCGTTTGGCCTTGCATTGCCCCATAGATGATGGGGTTATTAAGTGCAAAGGTATGGATCAGTGGTAGGAAGGGTTCCTTAGGCTGGATTTTGGGGGGAGCCTGGAAGACTGGATGGCAAAGCCTTACCAGGTTCTTAAGCCTTGCCAGGGTCATGGCCAAGGAGTATCTGCTGGCTTTTGAGGATCTCTGTTTTGAGGCATCTCACTTTCCCCAGTCTCTGGCTCTAGCAAGGATGCTGCCACCTCCTGTGGCTTCAGTGATGAACTGAGTCCATCATGGCACTGCTCCTGTTGTGAATCCAGCCTGATCCCTGCTGAAGCAGGGAGTTTAGGAAAAATGTGCTAAAGATTAGTCCAGGCTAGTTTAAATCAGAGATGGCTAAGAGGCAAGTAGCTCCAGGAGCACCAGCATTGATGAAGACTGATTTCTGATGGAGCGGTATCTCGTGGCTCCAGCTGAAGCTGTCCCTACTGGAACATTTCCAAAGACCTTGCTGCCATGTGCATTTGTTGGTGGTTAACAGGGCATCCTCTTCCCATGCTGGAGCACATGAAGCACCCTGGCCCAGCCACCTGCATCATGAAACTTCTGGGGACTGGGTTCCTCCCTGAGCCATCCAATGGGCACGACTGCTGGAAGAGAAGCTGGGGGGTGCACAGATAAACCAGGGAGAGTTAGTGGGGAATTACCTCATGGCCACACAAGCGCCATTTGCTTTAGAATCCAGCTAAAATTGGGAGAAGTAGTTAAAAAAAAAAAGTCCTCCTGCAAATATCCAATAATCCCGTGGTTTTGGCACTTTCTTGAGATACAGGAGTTTGAAGTTCAGCTCCCTGTTCCAAATTAAAAAGAGGGAATATTTGATGTTGTCCCATTTTACTCAGTGTGTCATATTATCCCACTAATAAATTGATCTGTGGAAACCACATACTCCTCTGGAGTGTGCTAACCATACCCTGTGTGCAAGCCTTTGGTACTTACTAAGAAGAGTAGCAATGCTTTTTAATTTGTTCAAGAACATCTATTCAGAGTGCAAGTAGAGAGCACAGCAGACATTTAGGAGCAAGATGTTGCAGGGGCGAACTTCGGTGAAGGGGGAATAGGTGATATGAGTGTGGTCATCTTAGCTTTTAATTTCCAGGCTTTTGACTAGCTTTGAAGTAACAACGGTCTACAGGGACGATAATATTTTCTGAACACTGAAGGTAGACTTCAAAAAAACACTTTTATTGTAGACTATTTGGTTTTTATTTAAGAGACTTTGCTAACTGCACTAATACACTTTTCTCTTAGCAGGCCCACTGATTTCAGCTGCTGATGCTGCTCCACAAGCAGGGTCAGCACGATCTGGTCTTTATGTTTTGAAGACTGAAGTTATTCCCTTTTGGAGAAGTTTGTTTTATTAGGCACATAAATTAGGGAGAGCCATTTTGTAGCTCTCTATACAGCTTTGGCTTCTTCCTACAGGACGAATATATGTGCGGAAGATAACCAGGACCTCAGGGATTCGGGTGAGGAGCTTTACATATGTAAGAGGCTGAGCAAGGAAAATGTACAGAGCTGGCTCCATGCAAACAGGCAAACTCAGTCATTGTTTCCTTAAGAGTTTGAACTTAATCACCTGCCAAGAGACAGGGCAGTCTTACAGCTTTTTTTCTTTTTACGGATTTGTATACCCACTATGTCATGACGTGACAACAAAAATTAAATGGTTTTAATTGACATACAATGTATGTAGGTTTGGGTCACTTCACTACATGTCAATAGTGCAGAAGAAAAGTAACAAACACAGTTTATTAGTAACCAACAAAAATGCTACCCTTTCCATTGCACACTGGTGGGTCAAGCTTTGACATAATTAAGCATGACATAAAAATAACTCATCTGTCTATGCCATCATGTATCATAAAAGGACGAGCTCTCCGTAATACGTGATTTTGATTAACTATCACTTGCTGTTGAAGTTGAGGTTCAATCTGCGTATTTGGTACTTACGTGCATACATTAGTTTTTGGAGATGTCATAGAAGGCATAGCCAAGGCAGCGGAAAACTGACTCTGAAAGCCACCTGAGTGCACATCTGAACACAAGCACTTGCTGCCTATTGAAAGCTTTGTCCTTTAAACAAGTTTCCGGCTTGCATCCTTTTTTGGAGAAGAATTAGCTTTCACTGTTCACCATTTAAAGCACATCACTAGGACGTGCCCCCAGGCCTCCGCACAGTGTGACATTTTAGACAAGCTGTAAAAGAAATGTAGTTCCTCGGTTGCTTTTGTGCACCTAACAGTTGTATCTTCCAGAAACGCTCTCTGTATAACCCTTTACTTACTTCAAGCAAACAGTCATAGAAATAGATAATTTTCTATTACAGTGTTTTGCTGTAGAGAACATCGCTACAGCTACAAGCGTGATTTTTCTGCTGCTTACACAGGGCAAATCATTTAGTCAGGCTAAGCCAGCTTTTAAGAGCTACCTCAGACCAGGGCCTGAGGGACTCCAAGGGATCGCCTGGACCAGGCAGACTGTCCTCAACTCTTGGAAAGGAGTCGGTCTGCCAGGAGGCAGGAAGGGGCTCTTCCCGCAGCCCTCACAAGTCGTAAACATGACTGTATTGTTACATTTCACTTTGCAAGATGATCTTGACATTACCTACCCCTTTGCAGGTAGAGTCTGGTGATGCATGATGCCACATTGCTCTGTTGGCAATGGGATCCAAGCAGGTGAGAATGAGTTGCCTGGAATTTTGCTCCAGGTGGAGTTGTTCTGATGCAGAGCCAGCATATGCCCAGTGTGTCTTTGCCACCTTCAGTTTATGGGGGAGCAGCTACAGAGAATGACTGCATGAAGGGAGCAAGGGTCCGGATTGTAGTGCATGTGAGGGTTGGAGAAAAGTATATGCAAATCCTGTTTGGGCTTCCAGGGGTATGAAGAGCATCAGGAACATGAGCAGTGGCTGTGGGAAGAACATGGGGTGCAGTAGAAGGAAAAGGGTACCGGCTGCTTTCCACCCTTGTGCTGCTTCCCACCCATGTGCTGCTCTAGCTGAAACAGAGTGAGGAAAGATGGTGAGAGGTGATGCAGAGTTAAAGGACTCATCAGCACCGCAAAGCACACAGGTTGAAGAAGCAGCTGAATTAATACAAGGCAAAGGACTGAATGGGGACAAAAGCGGCAAATGTTTGGAGGATGGGGAGTAAGGTGGCATCTCTCTGGGGACTGGAGAAGGAGTTGCTGGGGAATCCATGGCATTTGCTGCCTAATTCATTGATGTTGCTCTCATTAGGCCAGGAGGGCCTACAAGTGCCTGTAAATGCTTCTTGAAATTTGGAAGTTATTTTTAACAGGCAGGCAGCAATGGAGAGACTGCCTAGAGCCATGTTTTTCTGTTTCCCTCTCCCTGTGAGACAGGGCAAGCTGAACTGGCCTTGCTTATGCTTCTTTTTTTTTTTTCAAAGCTGTACTCCGTTTATTGCATTTGACTTTGGGTTCAAGCAACATTCTGTAGCGCTGTCAAGGGCTAAAGTGTCAGAATGAAATACTGAATGCTATTTCCTCAGATGCTTGGTGTCGGAAATTATGGAGGCTCCAGGCTAAGTGTCCGCAACGGATTCCTGTGATTGCAGCTGTGGAGCCATACTCTATTTTTCAATACATTGGTCACAGATTGATGAAACTTATTTCTCTGAGAACCTCATGTTGGCACCAGATAGAAGACATCGTCCCCCAAGGAAAAAAAACAAACAAACAAACAACAAAACACCCCACAAAAAAAAAAAAGTATAAATGTTAAATCTCTCAAATGTGAAAAAAGAACAGGATACCTGTGGCCAAGCTGAGATTGATGCTGCAGCTTCACAGGCAGTTGTGTCAGTTCAGGCAGTTCAGTTCAGCTCGAGTGTAGATGTTTCCCCTCCCATCCTGGTGGGTAGATGTTGAACATGTTGTACAGGCTCTCTTCCCGCCCTCCCTTTTGCCCTATTTTAAATCTGCTGCAAACTTAACCTGCTTTATTCAGATTTGTAATGGCATGAGGTTTGTGTGCTAGCTGGGACATGCAAGTACCTGGAGTCCTAGAAGTGCTCGTAATTTGCATCTTTAATAAAACATAGTTTAAAATCCTAAATATAGAAAGTGCTCTGTAACTGAAAGAGATTAAACTAGCTCCTTTTCCCCAGATCTCCTAAACATCCCAGTGAGCCCAGAAATTTTGGAAGAAGCCCCATAAAGGCCTGGCTCTGAACTGCTTGAAAAAGGAGAATCAGAAAACCAAATCTAGAGCTTTCTGTTTGGTTAGATCCAGCACATGCTGATGGGTCCTACCCAATGGCAGGGCCAGTCTGTGATGCTAGAACAGCCCTCAAGGATCCTTAGCTCTGTTGCTAATCTCATACTGCTTTCTGGTCCCAGGATCAAAGACAGGTATTATGAAATGCTCAAGAAGGGCAAGTTTCTTCTGACTTTAAGTTTTACATTAACCACCTATACTGTCATATTTCTGCCTTCTGTTCTATATCGGTATAATTTCAGAATATCTCCTCACCAGTGTTTTTGAGAGGCATGGATTAATGCAGCACTACTCCAAATGTCACGGTGAATTCTCACCCTGGAAAATGCTCCTTAACTGATTCTGCACCATAGACATCCTTACGCCCCAACTTTTATTGGGCCTTTGAGCGATACAGTGATATAGACAATAAATATCTTTGCAAATTGCTGGGTGTTATTCTCTCTTTATGACAGACATATTCTGCCTGTGTCACTTCGAAGACTTTGGTAATTAGCGCAACACCTGCTAATGCTAGAGTTTCAGCAGCCTGAGCTCTGGGATATTCCATTGTGTTTCTCTACGTCCTAACACTGTCCTGAGCACTCTCATCTTGTCTTCCTGTCATTCGCTTCATATATCTCAGTTCTCTATGGCTTTGCATCCCACCAGAAGGGTTCAGTGTAAAATTAAGTCCTTACTACCAATGGTTTTCTTCCAGAGGATTTTAAGAGGCTGAACCGAAGCACCTAATGACAGCTTGCTTAGGAAGAGAGTATGCCTAAAATAAGGAAACCAGGCTTGTCTCAGAAAACATGGGGATGACTTGAGCTAATGCCACAGTCCTTCTTGTCATCTCCCATCAAGTAAAAAGACCTCCTTTCAGTCCTTCACAGGCAGCCACCACGCTACCACTTCCCCGGCAGTGGCGGTGGCTTAGGCGCCCGTTCCCGCAGCCTGGCTGACGAAGGCGAAGGGAGGCTGTGCCGAAACACAGGTGTCCCCACAGGTGGCCAAACTCGTTTCATACTTGTGCCCCATGCTGCAGACTATCGGCCGTCGCCAGCTCCTTCCCTGGGCATACCCCCACACACTCCTTCATGCCCATCTGTTTTTCCCTCCACCCACTACCTGCATCAGGGGGTTGATTTTTCCTTTTTTTCTTTTTTTCTTTTCTTTTTTTCTTTTTTCTTTTTTTCCCACCTCAAAGTGATAGCAATTCCTGGTGCATTTATCTTCAATGATGTGGTCGTTATAAGATGAAGTACCTGCAGCAGCCAGTCTGCGGTTGATTTGAACGCAGGCGAGTCTCAACAATGAGCTTAAAGGAGGGTGTCAGGTATAAATCTTGTCTTCAAACAGCCAGGGTGCATTCCAGACTTCAGAGACACCTCTTTGTGTGGAAGGGGTTTTTTTTCATGTCTCCTATTTCTTTTTCTTGGACCTGGAAGAGGATGAAAGTGGCGGGGTGTGTGCGTTCATTTAGGCTGATAATGAGAGTGGGGCTTACAGGCATGGTAATTTGGCAGCCTCTTCACTTCCTGTAACAGTTTTAAAAAAATCATCCAAGGGCTGCTTAAAGACAAACATTTTTTGTTTAACTACTGGTGGTTATTTTCTGAACAACCGTGCAATTAATCTTATTTGTATTAAAGAGGCAGGCTGCTTTTTGTAAGCTTTTCTGAGCTATAATTAATGAAGATCAAAAATGTTACAGAGGCATAATATTTAACTTTTCATAGGTGCAACTACACAACATCTGCAGCAATTAGAGAAGCAAAAGAAAAAGGCATCACATTGGGTTTTTTCCCTTCAAAGTGTCTTTGTTAAGCCTCTTTCCTGTGCACAACTCTTCAGTGCTCCAACTGTGAACATAGTTTTTGGTGAGGAGACTAATGGATACTAAAACCACAAATTTTTTTCATTTTTATTTATTTCGTTGGGAGATAAACACAGGGTTCAAAAGTGTTATCAGCTATGTCAGGCTTGTGAGGACTGAGCCTGCAAAGTTAAGTGCCAAACTGCTGGTGTTGTACCTTGAAGGACCAGACCCAAACAAGAGTATTTATTGCTTGTGTATTAGTTTTCAAGCAAATGCATGTGTGTTAAAACTTCAAAAGCATCACAGCAGTTTCATGATTTTACATGTAAAAAATCCTGCATGTCTTTGCCACTAGGAATTCTGTAGCACAGATTATCTTTTAGCAGTGCTGCTTAAAAAAAATAATTAGTTCATAATAAGTAGCAGCTTATTTATCTCTGGGTGATTAAATGAAGAGCAGCTCTGGAATGTATCACTTGAAGACATATGACAAGAAACATGCATAGTTTTACCTTGGCACTAGCAGCTTCCCGCTCTACCAACCTTTCAGCTACTCTAGCAGAAGGCAAATCTGCTTTTCACTGGCCTGAAATCAAAAGATGGATGGCTCCAAGCGTGTCACTCGGATTCACAAAACAGTGGCACCCTTTGCCTTTACGTACAAACAATGAGCACATGACTTATTACACTGGGGATCATTCGTTTCATGTGCACGTGGCATTTTGCAAATGTATTGCAAAGAGAAGCTGCAGCTACACCGATCCTGTTAGTATCAGAACTCTCCTGGCGTTGCTAAGGCGAAGTTAGCTCTGTCTTCTGTGTGATCTGGGATAAGTCTGATCTCCAGCATTGTTTGAGGAACAAGCTATCCTGGTATGATCCCAAAACCAGCAGAGGCACCAACCGATGTTAAGAATGAAAGAGAAATTAATCTTTGTCCTTTCTTTGTGGGATGCAGATGTCACTGGGAAGGGGATACACAAAGAAGTTATGACCCAGGGATGTCCACCCTGTAGGTGTACCCTAGAAAAGTTTGTGATATTTGATGCCAAGTTCCTCTGTCTCCAGTAAAAATAACCTGTGCTTCTAGAAACTCAGAGGCAAATACAAGCAAGGGGTGCAGGGCGGCGCTGAGCACCCTGCTGCTGTGCCCAGCAGCCTACGCCCCAGCTGCTCCTTTCCAGGGAGAGAGCAGTCCGGTGCCCTTTTGACCAGGGGGTCTTTGCATTTACCCCGTGCTTAATGTCTGAAGATAGATAGGTTTGGTTTGGAAAAATGTTCCCGAAACTGAATAATGGAAAGTTGCACATGATGATTGCATCATATTTATTTCTGTTTACTTTGTGACTCATAACTTTCCTAAGTATATGCAAGCAAAAAAAGTCCAACGATTTCTTGTATTTAAATGAAAAGTCATCCACTATATACAAAGACATCTGGTCTCTAAAGCTCTCCCTCTAATTCCTCTCAAGGTCACAACTCAGCAGGTTGTTTATGGGATGTCAGGGTGCTGCTGTGCCAGTGTCTACCTGAGAGCAGGAGCAGCGGTTTGAGCAAGAGCTTTTGACTTTATACAGAGTCTGGCTGCAGTAGGGTGGCACAGTGGCCAACTTGGGGATATCGGGACAATTAGCAGCAGTGAGCTACCTAAGTCCTAACAAAACTAGGCACAAGCAGATGTCAGCAGCTTCACCTTTTTTCCTTAATTGCAGAACTGTTATACATTAAAAAATACACACTTCTAGGACTAAAATCTGTATGTTCTTTGAGTGATTTCCAGGTTTTTACGTTTTAACAGGGGTGAACCCCTCCCGCAGTCCCCAGTGTTAGTCTTTCATCTTATCTTTGAGACTTTAGGATCTTTGAGGAAGAGACAGTACTTATTTGTGTACTGTACAACACCCAGCATATTTAACACTAAACTCAACTGTTTGCCTACACGGTAAAATAGTTGCCAAACAGTGTGGTTTAACAGGGTGTAAAGGGTGTTAATTTCTAGCTATTAAAGGAGTGAGAAACAGTGTGAACATACTGTAGGTTTTGTTCAAAACAAAAAGATAGAACATGAAGCCACCTGAAGATTTCAATCAGAGAGCCCCAAGGGTGGCGTTGATCAGCACACAGTTGAGGTTGGCCATGCGATGACAGTTTTGGTCCTTAGCTTCTTTCTGCCCCATGCAGCTTGCACGTTAATTGCAGCCATCATCATGACAAAGTTTTGATAAGGACATTTTCAGGAAGAGCTGAGGAGGTCTAAGGAGCTACAGTCACCAGGCTTACACTTAACAGCTCCATTTTCTCAGGGAAACAAGACATTTCTGAGTTTGTCTTTGCCGCTCCTGTCTTTCCTCTTTTACCCAGCAAATGTGCTGTGTGAGGCCCCAGATTTTTTCTCCTGCTCTCAAAAATGCAGGCCTGCTTTAAAGTCAAAGAAACAGTGTCTTTGATGACTTTTATTTATTATACCATATAACCTGCACACATGTGTTCAGTTTATAGGTAAAAGCACAGCTAGTTTGACTCTGTGTGGCACTTTTTCACATGATGTGATTCTTTTCTCTGGTGACCTGCAAGAGCATGAAGTGAGTAAGTCAGAAAAATAGTATTTTCGCCGTCAGTTCATGTGGGAATAAGTAATTGTGGACTGGAAGTTCATATCTCTTTTCTTTCCCTGACTACCATCATAACCTGAAATCAGAAATCACTCCACATCTTGCTTTTATGTGGTCTTAAGGACGAGATCTTGCAGTGTTGCTTTTTTTCTGCCTGTGATTTTAAATGAGTAAACATTCTTTCTTAAGAGCTGCATTCATTTGCCTGCCTATGTGTGGCTACTGCCATTTAAGATGCTCTATGTAACATGTCCATTTGAAGCCAGCAGGACTGACACAGGACTCAAGAGAGAACCTGTAGTCTTTTGGAGTGGCACACTGGGATCAGGCAGGCTACCATAGGACACCTCAGATGGTACCAGGCACCTGTGCATGGGCAGCTGTCTTGAGCCCTTGTTGAGTCCAGCAGCTAGAAGAATTGCTTAGCTAACAGCTCCAGAAAGCTCCTGATGATCTCTGTGGTCATCAGATGACTTCTTTTTCCTGGAGTACATAATGCATTTCTTCTTTCTTGCTCCCATGGTGGTTCCCAGCTCTCCAAGCAACCAAAACTTTTATGCCTGCTACTGCATGTAATGGATTGCTAACTTGAATATAAAGATGATCACTTTACCACACCCTAGTAGGGTTTCAAACTTATGTAGATACTTATATATCATGAATATGAACTGATTATTAACTCTTAGAAAACTTTTAAGAAAATCACAGTGATAGCAGAACACTAAAAATTTGGCTGAGGTGGAAGATCAAAGCATGTTTTTTTAAGTTCTAGCTCCAAAAATATTGAACATCCAAAAAGTGACCTCACTCTATTTTTTAGAAATTATTATTATAAATTTCCTGTGCCTTATGCAGCTTACCCTTGTGTTTCCAAAGAAGCCTGGAACAAGATCAGGCCTGTGACATTACTGAACAAGTAATATGAGATGTACTTCAACATGTACCTCAGCTGATAGATAAAGAAATTGCACCTAACTGCTAATGCCAAATGCTTTTTCAAGCCTGACCTATTGCAGTGACTAGAGATTCGATCTAAAACTTTGTCCAAACCTTCAACTCAGTGTTGTCATGGAGAGGAAGTTTACCAGGAATTTCAGAAAAACTTGACCTCTACCTTTAATCAAAACTTTCTTCTCTCTGTATCCATTTCTTTATTAAATACACATGACAAAGTGAAGATAAAGTGTATCTGCATGAGGCAGGTCACAGATTCGTCTCTTACAGTGGTGATATGCTGGCGAGGATCAACATACATTATGACTTGTGAGGAATAATCACATTTAAAAGTCTAGCAGTGACTTACATCTCCTCTATACCTTCATGCCATTCACCCCAAATCTCCAGTACTTTATAGAAAAAACTCTTTGTCCCCATTACATTGAATCTACGAAAAGCAAATTTGAGTGTGTGGTGACATTGATCTGTAGTAATGAAGTGTTTGTAAAAAACATCGTTTGCTTTACCTTGCACTCAAAGCTAGAGGGTATAACACAAGAGCTGTCTTAAAACAAGATTCCACTTTCGCAGAGAAGTTTGCATTAACGTTCATAAAGGTTACACATAGAAAGAGGCAGTCTTCTCAGCCAGCATTTTGTTCACACACACATGCAAACCCTGCCAACACTGTTTCTAAGCAACTGAAACCATTTATAAATTCAGTTCTAATTTGGAAAAGAGTTTTAGACAATAGAACTGGGAAAAGGCTTTGGAAAATATAAACTGATTCAAATGTAGGATTTGCTAAGTGAAACAGTTTATATGTTTATGCTACTTTGCCTGAGAAAATCACTTATTTGTTTTAAGGGAAGCTAACATCATTCCCCAAAACATGGGGAAATACCTTTAGCCAGGTCTTCTCCATATGTGCCATTCCACTCCATTTGAACTCAGTCTTCAGTTTGACCAGTGAAGCAGCCTGGATGTATCCCCTCCAGTCATGCTGTGAAAGCATTAGCTGTCTTGGAGGCACAGCCTGGCAGACCTGGAGAGGCACCCATCCCCTTCCTCAAAGCAGTTGTGCTTGGTCCAAAGGCTGAGGAAGGGAGTGCTTGTCTTAATGGCTTCCCACTTCTACTCCATGGAAAGCTACTTTCTTTCTCACCCCAAAGCAAAAAGAAAGGGGGAGAGCCGCACAAATCACACTACCGTAGCGTTAGGACTTAGAGTGTAGTAATACCAATGTTCACAGTGTGAGACACAGTACAAGTCACCTGAGTGCAGCAAGGTGTTCTACAGGGTGTCTCTGCCAAAGAGCCCTGCGAGGTGTCCTGGGGAAGGGTCTCCAACCCCCTGAGCTGCCTGGGTTGAGCAGGAGAATGAATCACAGAATATTACCTGCCCACTCCAAGGCACAGCGCTTGGGGGGAAGTACAGGCTTCCTCAGGATTACTGCTCAATCCCATAATGGATGGCTAATTATAGGTCTTGCAGTGAAAGAAGCAGCCCCACAGAGATCTTAAGCTACTAGAATTTAAGCAGAGTTGTTATTTCTGGGATATTATTCCCACAGGCCAAAGTACAATTACAGTGGTGTTTTGTTTCCTCACAACAAGAACAACAAAAAAGTTAAATGAGCAGTATACAGCTTTAAATTCACCCTCTTATCAAGCAGTCGCTTAGACACACTGTTTCACCTTCTGCTTCCTCCTTGTAACACCCTTGATATCTGGGAAAATCTCTGGTTTGAAGCTTTGCATGGCACAGAGTAAAGGGTCTGCACAGGTACAGCCTGGCAGGCTTGATCATGCCAGCTTGGGTATGTTCTTTGAAATCACCAGAAAACCTGATCCTTTATACCAAACAAACAAACCAACCCTCTGCTATCCAGTACTCCTCCAAAACAGCCAAGGGAAGATAAAGCTGTTCCCTCTACGTACAGGAGAACAAGTTCTTGGAACAAGTCAAAGGTCTCCTTTGTTCCTAATGGGAGCCTAGAAATATGGTTAACTACACTTAGCCGCTTTATGATGAGACGTTACAATGCAACTCTTTGCACACATCCTAATAATGGCCATGAAGAAGTTTTCCACAAATTGTCTGTAACTGATCTCTCCCCAAAAGATGGCTGTATGAGGGAAAGATTGGGAACAATGAGCTCTCAGATTTCAAAGTTGGTGAGAAGTCATTTTGCCCTCTCTACAGTATCACTTCCTTGGGCAAGTGATAGAAAGATGGATGAAGTTTGAAAGCTTATAGTTGGCGTGGAAATGGCCTTTGCTGGGGAGCGCATGCTTTTCCCACTTGAAAATAAAAATGGGCAGAGTATGACAGGATTAGGATCATTTGCAAGCTCTGCCTTGGGAATAGGCAGTGGAAGAGAGGAAGAATTAACCCATCAGAACCAAGGACCGTGCTTTTACTTGTTTACTGATGTGTCTGACTGGGATATTTTCAAAGTCAGGGTACTGTTTGGAGGGTCCTACGAGTTTACTCAGGATGTCACTGAAGTGCAGAAGTCCGAAGTATGTACGTGTCTGACAGATTGTGCTGTACTACTGAGAAACAGCATGGAGTCAGATGGTGAGAGATCATTAAAACCGAGGGAAGACAATAGGTAGCATTGTATTTTCAGTCTTATTCATATAAGAACTTCAATCCCAAAACACGTGGAAGGATTTTACAAAATGATATATAAATTGTACGTAAGAGCAGGCTTGTTCATACCAGCTTGCCACTGGCTTCGTGACATGGTAAAAAAAAAAACTGTGCTCAGCAATACTTTCCATTTTCATTTGGAGCATGTAAGCTTGGAGCATATGAACAGAGGGGTGATGTTTGAGGTGTTATGGAAAAATATCAGCTGGTGAAATATATCTTCAAAAATGGGCTCTGGAATGTGCAACGTGGAGGTGGCTCAGGTATTTAATTGAGAAAGATCAGTGGGACTTTGGTTGCATGGCCACTATTCAGGGAGGAAGGCAATCCTGTACGGTCCTATGCTCCCCAACTCTAGCTTGATCACACTACTTTTCCCAAGCACCAAGGATCCTTCCCTAAACACGGTGCCTGTTTACTGATCTTAAATTGCACCATCAGCAGCTTGATACTTCAAACACCTTGCTAGGTTGCTGGCTGGGTGCCAGCACCCTGAAGGAAGGGTGCCCACATCACTTGGCATGGCAGCTGGTGTTTCTTTTTGTCTCACCCCTATTCATCAGTGCCAAACCTGCCCCTTTGGTGAAGCCAGGGATCTCTCCTAATGCCGTGCCTGCTGACCACACGCCACAGATACAATAGCCTTTGCAAACACAATTAATTGTCTCTGAGACGCACAGCAGCCTGGGGAGTAGCTCCATCTTTAGCAGAGAAAGCCTGTTCTCTGAGATGCAGGTTTATGGGAATAAAGAATAATGGATGTGGGCACTTTAATTACCAAGCCAGGTAGACTGTTGCAGAACTATCCCAACCACCAGTTCTCTGAACACATTTAAAAGATGAAAGTGAGTGATTCCTGAGCAGAAGAGGGATCTAGTCATAACCTAATATCCCAGTCCTAGAGTAAGCTGAGTATTGTTCTTTAAACCTGTTGTCTTTCCAAAGATTTCAATTTGTGAGACAGCATGCTAGATATATTGCCCAAATGGTCTGTCAAATCTATCACACTGACAAGGAAATATTGTGCTGTCCTCTTTCCCTCTGAAATTCCTTGAATACCTGGTGCCAGCAGTTCAGCTGGTAATGCAAAGCAGGATGAAATCAGACAGCCTTGTCTAGAAGAAGTGACTTTTCAAATGGGCTGTGACAGGCTCCCTTCATCTTCCTGTAACATGTCATTTTGATGCAAGCAACAGACTACAAATAAGCCCTTTGGTACAGCAAAGGCTACAGCAGTTTTCATATTTTCACTGATTGTGAACTATTACTTAATTGTTGATGTGCTAGTGACTATTCCGTTTCTTGGAATATACAGAGAATTTGGCTATTTTCAAGAGAGTTTTAAGATTTCTGATCAGGCTGATAAGTATGGGTTTATGTTAGGGTAGGTCTGTGGTGCTTGTAGTGGTATTGTTTTGATAGTGAAATCATAGAACTATTTCCTTTGAGCACAGTGAACACAGAGTTTTTATCTACATGATTCTCTTCTATTAATCCTGTCAACTATCCTAGTGACTGCGCTCTTTGTGTGTCATGGCTCGAATCCAGATGCCGCCAGGATCACTGAGAACTTCACCGCAGACTTCAGTGGGATTACACCTGCGCAGCTGTGCCTTATGCTCCACCTCAGGGAGGGAGCAGTTCTTCCCAAAACCCCAGGTTCTTCCTTTGAACCAGGGTTGTTCAGACAACCCGCGTCTTCTTGAGCATCTCAGCCCCTCCTAGTCTAGGGACTGTGGTCTCTATGCCCTGCAGGTGTGGAGGCAGGGGCCTCAGTGACCACCCTACCCCACCAGATGGATGCAGGTGCCATCATGCAGGGAGCATGGGACTGTATACAGAGACACAGCTGCATCCCTCTGTGCCTCCCAACAGACACTACTGGAGATGGCAGGTTTTAGATCTCTAATACAACAGAAAAATCTCTAAAGGAAAAAGAAAAAAGCCTACATAGAAAACAAGATAGGGCTGACTGAGTCTGTTTTACTTAGGGCAGGCAAGCACCATGCGAGGTGTTACCAGAAGCTACCGCATGAACACCATGGAGTTAGCACGGCAAAAGAAATACATCCGTGTGGCAATGCTGGCCTCAGCACAGAGGCTGATGTATGCCTTGGGCTCTGCCTCTCCTGGGTTAGCCCCAACATATATTAAAGTAGCCTGAGGGCTGCTTTAACTTGTAACCAACTCTAAGGGCTTCAGTGGACCACTGAGATGCAGGGGCAGGGTGTAGGAATGGTTATGGTTTTTCTAAGTTATTTGAAGCATCTATGGTAGCTCATCAGACTGATCCATAGTAAGATAACTAAAGTCTACTCAGCTGCACATGAGCTCACCCTTCTGAAACAGGTCCAAGGCGTTACAAAAACAAGCATGTTTACATAAGAGAGCAAATGTTTGCCATATTTGCTGCTTCCAAACTGATCTACAGCAGCCAGTCTATCATGGAAATTATTCTTCTGTGTTTCATCTCCTCCCTTTAAAGCATTCTCCTACTATGCAACACGACAAACAAATTCTGCTAGACTACTTACCTGTGCAGTCCACGATCCAGCCTCCATTACTGCATCATGCTTTCAGCATAACATCCCTTCTCTGCCAGACGGCTTCATGGATAACCATCAGTAACGTGAGGCCAAGAACAGGAGCAGGAGCAGCGCTGCACAAGGCAGTTGGCATCCTGTGTACAAGCTACCTAAGAATATGCATCTGAGGTTTGCCTATGCCTCCTGTAGGTTAGAAAAGTAATATTAGTCCTATCTGACACTGTGGAACAATTTCTAATATACCTGTGGACAGATGTTGTCTTTCCCAATGAAAGGAGACTCCTGTTTTCCAGCTGCAGCAGAGTCAGTGAGTTTCATATTCATGCATCTTAGATAGAGCTGCAGGTTTGAGTACTGCCAACATGCAGGACTTAAGCACAGGACATCAGCAACAAGTATGTGAAACATGAGAGAACAGTTACATTTGTGGCCCTCAGACTGCTTTCTTACTTGCACGGTGATGTAACTCTTAGGCTGTTCCAGGTTTTCATGTTGGATGTTAAGTTAGTTAAGTAAGCAGACTGAGAATGCTCTAGCAGCCGTGGTCAGAAGAATGCTTACAGGTTTAATGTGCTTTAACTTAATGGGTTTAATTCTTTGCCCAGCTCCAGTTCCTCTCCCAGACTCCCCCTGTGTTTACAAGCCTTTAGTGTTATTTTAGCTTCTCCCTCTTGTATTCATCATAATCTGTGAAAATCAGAGTTGATATGATGACGAAAGTTGTCGCATTGAATACATTGTTTACTTGGCCTGAATAGTTATTTTTATAGTCTCTCCAGAGAAAGTTTCTTATTCATATTTGCCAGAGATACTCAACAAGTTTAGCTAGAAACTTGGCATTTCCTCTTCCCGAAATTGTTTGAATGATATTTTCCAGCAATGGCCTAATGGACAACATCTTGCCTTACAGAGGCACTCATCCTTCTGCATTAGATTTTCTCAACGCATTCACACCTGGAGTGTGGGGATTGGCTGTTCAGCACAGCATCACACAGACAGTAAACCTAGGAGGCACACTGATCAATCCCCAAAATTCAATTTTGTGTAAATGAGGGATAAAATCCTGCCAACTCATGACAAGAATGATTCTTCACGCCCAGACCAAGATTCCTCCAGTGTTCCATGCTGTATATTTTACATACTGAATCTCTCACCAATTTAATTTTCCTCAAGGCTTTCATATTGTTCTGAGGGAAACAACAGCTAAGATCCTTTCCAAACAGTGGAACGAGACATCGCGTTTGACAGGAAAGGACTAAAATTTATGTTTTGCTTGCTTCATGCTTAGACTTGAATTTACCAAAAGAGCTTCTGCAAGAGGGGATAGTCCCTTGTTATTTATATCCACTGAACACCTCAGTCACCTGTGTGATTGTCTGTGTCTTGGTTATTTCTATATCAAAACGTGCAGGCATTTTAACCTGGAGGATGGGTGGACTAATTTAGATTTTATTTGTGTCCAATAAGGAATACCCACCCCCCTGAAATTTTTAGCTTAGAAATAATACCTCCCACAAATTTGAGCTAGGTAGATTCACTAGCACCATAAAATATTTTACAATATATGCCTTTGGCCTCCAGAAACCATGCACCAGTTTGCAAGATGTCTGCAGCAATCACTATTAGATGCCTATAGGGCTGCAAACCAATACTTCTAGGGATAGCTAATGGGAAAAAGTCAGTGTGATTTGCAGTCTACAGTGTAGCTGAGGTAGAAGAAAGTGAGGAGATATGGTAATCCAGCAGCGGCAGCAGCAGCAGCCATGATTTCAGGATGGCCAAGAGAACTTGCCACAAAAAAAAAAAGGAGCTGAGTTCTGCATCCTAAAAAAGTGGGTTTTTTTCTTGAGAAAAAAATAAGGCAAGATCACCACTAACATTTGACCCAACTCTACAGCTGGCAAAAGAGATGGCTAGGGAAGGTTACTGTACCTACTAGCTTTCTATTTAGGATAAACTCAAAATGATGTGGTCCTATCCCAGCAGCTAGGATTGAGAATAGCTGACAGATTAGACACAGTCTCCCTCCACCACTACCCTATGTTTCTCCAAAAGCATTCCATTACCACTGACTTGCTCACCTGATAGTGTAAGTAGAACTTTGACTCATTTGTTAGACTCTTTTCAAAGCAGGTACTTGACTCCAGCAATTGCTTTCTCTGGGTGCAAACTCAAGCAAGAAATAATACACCTGAAAGGTACTTCAGTCTATTTTCACTGCACTGTCTTTTAAGGAGACTAAAAAAAAAAGGTAAAAAGCTAAAACCATGTGTTTTCATAATCCATCTCTTTTCTGTTTGTGTCTTGTTATTACTGTACCCTGTAAAATCTTAGAATCACAGAATACCAGGTTGGAAGGGACCTCAAGAATCATCTGGTACAACACTTCTTTGCAAAAGCAGGGTCTAGATAAGATACCCCAGCACACTATCCAGCTGAATCTTAGAAGTGTCCAATGTTGGGGACCCCGCCACTTCCCTGGGGAGATTATTCCAATGGCCAATTGTCCTTGTTGTGAAAAATTTTCCTCTTGTATTCAACTGGAATCTTCCCAGGAGTAACTTGGATCCATTACCCCTCATCTTTTTCACGTAACACCTTGTTAAAAGGGAGTCTCCAGCTTCTTTGAAGCCACCCTTTAAATACTGGAATATGTTGGTAATGTGCCCCCTAAGCCTTCTTTTCTCAAGGCTGAACAAAGATGGGGTCATTTAAAACTTCACCACCTCTAGCACATGGCAGTTTCACCCTCTGAATGCCCTGACTTGCTATTTAGTAGGTGTAACGATGGGAAAGTTTTATGATTTGTATGAAACTGAAGATTCCCATGTTTCTTCTAAGTTGTTGATCTTCAAAGTACGGAGGAGCCAGCTCTGCAGAAGCAGTCACTGCTTTATACAAAACAAAGCTTCTGAGAAGTTCACTCTCTCCATGAGAAAGCCATCCTTCAGTCTTGCACGCAGAAAAAAAGACAGGCAACGCTAAGCCATTGTAGGTGTACTCCGAAGAGAGAAGGCATAAGCTTCACTGTCGCATCTCCTAGGCTTTACACCTTACATATCACTCTGCTTTGCTTTTACGCTTCAGGAGAGTGGTTAAGCACAGTTAGTGACTCCTGTTTTTCTACAGGCCACTCAAGGAGTTAATGACCTATTTTTAGCATGGTTGATCAAAACGCAATTGAATTTTTGCAATGTGTGTTTGCTATCTCTATGGTTTTGTGTTGTTTTATTAAAATAGAAGTTACCTATTAAGGCATCCTCCAGTAATTTGAGCTCAGGGTTGACCATCAAGCAACATACAAGGCACTCAGAGAGGTTAATGGACAAAGGGGAGAAATTTGTGTGCTCTGTTTAAAGCAGAACTGTACTTGCCAGCCCTCACAACTGGATTCTCTCCTGACCACACAAGTGTGTTTGCCCATAATACATTAAGTCCTCAGAGACATTAGAATTTGAGGATGAAACCAGATTTTTGTAGTGGAAATATTGCAAAGATGTTCTGCCAGAAAAATCTTTTTCAGCAACTTGAACATCCAAATGAAAATAGCAGCTCATGATGCTGGAGGCATTTCACCCAGCATCACAGTTAAAAGATTTGAGCTGGCATGGTTCAGCATTTCTGCAGGAGATACGATGACAGCTTTCTGAGGGTGCTGATTGCTTTTGTTCTCCAGATGAAAACACTCTTATCATGGCAGTCTCAACATCCCCTTCACCAACCTGGCAAAGAAAGAAGCATGGAGAATGGGAATGTGTTATGGCATTACTGGCAAATCAACAACTTTGGTAGAGCTTACTCCATCAGAGTGAAAAAACCAGGGCAATTGTTAGGCACAAAAGGAATGTATTTGCTGGTGCATAAATAGCAGCACTGCAAAACTGATATATGTCTTACAAATGCAAGGTATTTTTTCACATCTTGGTCAAAATGCCAACATAGATTGTGGGGAAGGAGGGAGAAGAGCAAGTCAAAAAACCTACCAGCTTCAAACGTGTCGTAGCTTAATAGATGATATTTTATGGATCCTCGTAGATCCCTAGCTGACTGCAGAACCTTTATTCTCTCCAGAACCCCATCTGGGGATGTGTGAAAAAGAAGTTTATAAACTCAATTAAATCTTCTATCCAGGATGGCTGAGGCCTTCATAAAAATATTCAGTTAGTTTTATATATTCAACTCAAGAAAGATGGGGCAGTCTGGAGAAAATTCAGGTAGAAACACAAGCAGCCAGTGCTCCAGAAATGATGGCTTAACGGTGCAAGACTGGATGACTTAGAACTGTTTTGCATAAAATATGACCAAGTCAGACTCAAATACCTAGGAGACTACTGCAGAGCAGAAGGAAATAATCTGTTCTTCACATCCATGGTGGATAAGACAATGGCAGCAGCAGTGAATGAAAAGAGATGTAGATTAGACATGAGGAGAAGCTGCCAAATACCAAGAATGGCAAAGCACTGGAATAAATAGATGAGGGAGAATTGTGTAATCTCTCTTACTGGAGGTTCCCAAGACCCACTTAGATAAACGTTTGTTGGGGTGGTGGAGAATGATTTTGCCTTAATGTGAATCAGAAAGGTAGATTAGATAATTTCTTGAGGTCGCATCCTCTTCTTTCCTTTTTTTTCAATGATTGAATTATTTGGTTACTGATAAGTATATAATCAGCACAGATCTAGGAACTACCATTTTTTTCTCTGACAGGATGCGTTTTATGGTACTGATAGATTGAACCGGCAAAGGTCTGTATAATTTTGTGTAAAATCCGACGGCTTTTTAGTCTGAAGGTTTTGGTACTAGGTGTCTTGGAGGTATATACACTTTTAAAGCAAGTACAGCTGAGAATGTGCAAGAATCTTGTTTTAATTAGGCTAATGCAATGTAGCTCTGAGATTTCTTTCAGTATGAGCTTTATTCTGTTAATGTTATCCCATCATCAAAATGACTCCTTCAAACGTAGGGAGATGAAGTATAGGAAAAACATCCATGCTGGCCTTTCAAAAGAGAGAATTAATTTTTTCCATGTTTAGTAGAAAGCTGCATTAAGGCCATAAGATGGAGTTGCAATATCCAAACCAGTAAACATCTATGATCCACATTCCAATAAAGGTCTGTGTGAACTGAAGAAGTGTTTGCAATATCATCTGAATTGCAGGCAAATTTAGTTTAAGGAGAGCCTTCAGCCTCTCATTGCTGCAATTACTCCAAGTTCTTAAGTGCTAAGAAAGTGAAAAAAATACTCAAATTTACAGCTGTAAGCTATTCTTCTTCTTTCTTATAATCCTGATAAACATGCATTATCCATTAATTACCAAAAATTATTTTTAATCTTCTTAGAATTATCTTAGCTAGTTTTAGCCAGCTCTGCTGTATGCCTTGCACTTCTGCCCACAAGCTGAGGAGAGTGACATACCTCCAACCAGACACGTAGCATTTCTTCTTTGTCAGGGACCTACTGCATTACTTCCCAATAGCCCATCTCCCCTGTCCAGACCCCAACATATTTGACTTCATCCCTCATCCTGCTGTGGCCGTACGATAGTTTATCAGCTGTGTGGAACCTAATCAGGCCATTTGTTTGAGTGCCTCCTCAGCCTCCTTCTCCTGCTTCAGAAGTCTCTTCCTTATAAAGTCCAGATGTGCTTCACCAGCCTGTGGTGAGCAAGACTCTTGGACAAAGCCATCCATGGCATGTCCAGCCCTGAATAAAAAAAAAAACCACCAAAGCAAAACAAAACCCACAAAGCACAGTGAGAATCTCCTCCTCCATAAGCTCCAAAATCCAGAGACTGATGAGTCAGCACAAACTTCCAGCCAGTTCTGCCTCTTCCTAGCCTAGAGAGATCCTAAATAGCTCTAACACTTTTGTCCGTCTCTGCTCTGAAACCTGTTTGAATATACCAAAAAAAAGAAAAAAAAAAAAAAAGAGACAAGAGCAGTGACCTGGACTAGCTCAAGTCATCAGACATGGGTACAGTCCTGGCAGAGGTATCAAATATGTGCTTTACATCCCTCTACAGCCTTGAAACAAGACACAGAGAAGCATCCATCTCCTCTCAGAGAGTACAGCCATGCGACTGCAAAAGCACTGTGAGGGCTCCAGTGAGAGTAAATTAAGGCCCCAGTGAGAGACGATTTACTCTAGCGTGGGGAATGGGTTGCAGACCGCACTCTCGCCAAGCATGCTTCCCAGGCAGCCCCAGCCTGTCTGCCAGTGAAGGCTCCTCTCAGCTGGGCAGCTCCTCTACATGCACCACTCAGGGTGAGGGCTTCGCTTGGAAAGGCACAACCTGTCTGTCGGAGTGCCTTCTCTGCTGTGGTGCAATTCCTGTGTTTTACCTACAGTAGCTGCTCTGTGTGTTATGTATTCCTCAGCTATTCAGCTCCTGGGTTCAGACCAGAATACCTCTCTCTCTCCCTTCAGGGTGGTGTGTAACCAAGGTTTTGTCCTATCAACTAATTCTTTGCTCAATAATTCTTGTCACCATCTCAAGGCACTTTGCCAGGGGAAGTATGAGCAGCTCTCTCTGTGCTTCCACGGGGCAGATACCCATGGTCTCTGTCAAGCAGTTTTCTCCCATGTCTTCAAGTATGAGATTGAGCCTCATCACAAGGGTGGTTTCAGGCTCATCCTCTTCCCCATCACATCACTCAGCACAGAGTGGCTCCAATTCTGCTTTCTGAAACCTCAGCAGCCCATGCCATTCCCTCGTGTTGCAATTGCTTCCAACCCTGGAGGCTCCATGCACTGCGATTGCCTCCAACCCCAGAGGCCCCATGCCTTTTTCTGGAGTCACGTAACCCAGACGCCACCAGGCAAATGCCCTTACAGCTTGCCTTGGAGTGACCAGCAGGCAGGACCCCACTGAAGGGCAACCAGGGCCTGTGCTTGTCTCTGCTGCCTTCCAGTTATGTCACGTTCACCACTCCTGTCCTCACCCTTGGTGCCCTTTCTCCCACCCAGGGCTCCCGATCCAGACACCAGCCCTCCATGCCTCCTCCAACCCTGTGCCTTGACATGGTTTCTGCTTTCACTCAGCTTCATCCCTCCTCCCCAACTGCCCTTCAGTCTTCATTTCTTTTTTAACCAGAGAACAGGGAGCCCTGTCCCACCCAAACCCTGGTATATAGGTGTGGCAGCACCTTGTGGGGTTTAACTCTTAGGCGGTGCTCAGAATAATTAAAAGGGGCTAAATGGATTCCTCCCACAGCTTGGAGGCCCCAGGAGAGCGGGGATGTGCATACATTACTCCTGCAATCCTGCACATGGCATTCTGACACTGCACGCCTCTGGTTTTCATGTCATTCCAAGCAGCCTTTGACAGATACAGGTCTGCAGTGTGCTGACAGGACCTTTGCCATGCCTAAATGCCTCCAAGCAGCAACCACCCATGTTGGCGGGCTATTAAGTTTCTATAGAATTTTGACAAGCCTCCAGATGAACATCAAACCATCCCAAATCTCCTGAGGGGGTAAGAATTAAAAAAAAAAAAAAGAAAAGAAAAGAAAAGAAAAAGAAAGAAAATAACAAAAAACTGACTTCACGTGTCATTATTCCCTGCAGCTTTGTAGCTAATTTAGAATCTGTTGATCCTGGTGCCAATAAATAGTTTATCTTTAAACTACCTCTGTACTCAGACCTGGTTTCATTCTTCGGTTAGTGTTTGTTCATTAGGTAGCAAGTCAGTAATCTAACAGCACATATAGGAGAGATATTTGTTGTACATATCTGTGCATATTCGTTCCATTAAGCAGACCTTTGCCTGGTAGCTAAATATTTCTCTGGGAAAACGTGCTGTCTCAGAAGGTGGTGAGTGCAGAATTGATATATGTGCTAATGCACTGCCCCCCAGTGGAGTCGGGGTCTGGTTTAGCAGATTGAGATTTGCAAACCTTCACTTGTAGGGCACGTAAAGAAAACACTGATGGGATGTATATTAAATCAAACATTAAATTAACCATTGGTGGGGCAGTGTTAAATCTATTCAAAGATGTTTTAGGGAGAGGATAATTCGCATCTGATTTTAAATATGCAATACAAAATAGTGCTGTCCCACAATACCTTCATACTCAGCAAGTACTGCAGTCAGAGGGAGCAGGTCTTCAGCTGCTTCTGGATGACATTTTGCATCTTGGAGCTACTAAGGGGAGCTATAGGAAGTTCCCATTTTAAAGAATAGCCAAGTGCAAACTGTCTCAAGACTGATGAGATGTTACACATAACTACTGAAGCAGGTGGAAGGAGCTGCATTTATTCATTGCAACATCCCTTATCATCCAGTATGAAAATGTGTCATCTTCCGGTTTGTACCAGAAAAGATTTGAGCATATTAATGTTTCAGGAGATAACTTTAAACCACATTTTTTTACTGCTGCATTTTCTTTCCTCACAGCTCCTTGTCTTCCAGACCTCTTAGGACTGTCATTTCTTCCCAGAGCATTCCTATCCTCATTTCATTTTTCCTACAGCAACACAGAATATTGTTTGGTTCACAGTAACAGGCACTATTTTGGAATGTCCAAAGATTCTCTTATCAAAAACAGCAGCTTTGAATGGATATAAATTCAAAAAAATGCACACAACTAAATGTCAAGATGGTAGAAATCAAGACTATAAGCCCGTGATGTTCACCATTGCTTCAATTAGCTTCTGGTGTTACCTTCATCATTTTTCCCGCAGTGCTCTGCTACGTTTCCATCACATGACATCTGTGTCAGGACAGGATAATGCTTCTGAAACCACTTCTCCATGTTTTCTTGAGCTTGGGTCGCTGGAATGGGATGAGGCAATGAATGTGCTTACAGATAATAAAAATATCTTTTTCTGCTCACAGCATAGTTGAGTTGTAGCACCATAAAAGGCATCTAAATCAGCCCAATTACCAGTTAATGGAGTGGGGGGGTGGCGTGGGGGAGAAGAAATGTAAAGCCAGTGCAGTGTGAGGTACGCTCTATTTGAAGAGAACATGTAAGCTAGACTTAGCAGTACTCAAGACACAAGCAGGCAGTAACCCTCTGGAGGTGGTGGGGGAAGGTAGTCACGAACATCCTGGTGGTGCCCATGGGAAAAGCAGTGTCTCGCACAGCAGGATTAGAAGGAGTATAGATTCCTTTCTGTATATATTTTCCCTAACACCCTACAGACTTGCCTTCCCGGGCATTTGTTTGCCAGCCTGAATTCCCCCCTTTGCGCGTGCCTTCTGGGGTGCCTGCTGTCAGGTCAGTAGGTGGCAAAGCCTGACCCTCAGACCTTGCAGGTTGGCCAGCAGTGTGTGCAGTGGTTTCGTTACCCTAGTTCCCAGCCACAGGCATACAGGCTGAGCGACCAGCAGGACCCACAAAAGGCAACCCCGCGCCTGCTCTGGGGTGCTGTCCTGTCAGGAAACTTGCTCAGCTACCTGCAGTGAGCAGCCCCTGGACACCACTGCCCCTACTCTCAAGACGGGGGGCTAGCAACCTGCTTCCGCTCCCCCTCAGCCTCCACGTGCTCTTCATCATCAGACACTCTCGCAGCTGGAGAGGACTAGGGCGGGTTGGTTTCTCCTTTTTGAGCCCTGCTTTGCTGCTTGCCTTGTGTGGTTTCAACAGTACGGTGTCGGCCTTGCGGGGGGTGGGGGGGTTAGTTCTTGTAATGCTTTTGGCTGGTGGTACCCTAATCCTGAAAATATTCTCCCCTCCCCATCTGCGCTTGGGGTCCATAGCTCCAGTTGTTTTGTTAGTTAGAAATGCACCTGTCTTCTGTAAAGTCATAAAGAAATAGAGACATTGCGCAAATTAGTTGTGCAATACAATACCACCTTGGTAGGTAATACCATGCTCCTGAGTTATCCTTGACAGGAAATTTTATTTCCTAAATAGAACAGGTACCATGGGCTTTCTGGGCTTCAGTAACGCGTTTGATGCTGATGCACATAAGGAACGTGGGGTAGGTCCAACAGGTAAAACATGAGCAGTCAGAGAGCTATGGACAGGTCATGTCGCAACAGCAGGTACTGAACCGACGACCTCTGCTTGCTCCCTCAAAACTAATCATATTTAAGTGTCCTGGGCTGCAAGTTGCAATCAGAGTTGGCTGAGCGTGCCAAACTGGAAGGCAGTTATCAGTGCTGGAACAGTCAGGGTGCAGTCACAAGATTGCTTCTTTGTGGGAAGGAGGTCAAGTGGTTACTCACACAAGCCTACATCTTGCGTGGCTCTGTAGGTGGTGGTGTCTCAAAGTTCTCGTGATATGCGTGATGGTGAATAGGCATAGAGAGAGAAGTAATGTCTTGTATTAGACCAGCTGATAGACCTAGAAAAAGTAAACATCTCAGACCTACTTCCTTCAGCAGGCCCAAAAAGCAGCAGTAAAAGTCATGCTAACTGCAAGGTAGAAGCAGTCATTCTTGGATCAGTCTTGCTATACTAATCAATCTCACCACATGAGAGAAAAAGGTGGTTAACACCTGTGGAGCACAGGGAGCATTACCTGGTAGTGAAGTGACATGCTGTAAGCTCCTGCAGAGGGAAAAAAAGGAGGGGGGGAAGAAAAAAAAAAAGTCATTAGCACCTGTGTTATATTTTTAAATACATTATTACATTTCTGGTATTTTGTAATTAACCCAAGTTAATTGCGAGCTCTTGGCTTGCACATTTTCAGCCCAGAGGATAACCAGTTTTTAAAACTAGCTTGCTCCCTTGAAAGGCTCAGCTTGACATAGCCTGCTAGTGGGTTTATCAGATAAGGCACCACTAGGCTTAATGCGTTCCTTAATTAGGAATGTAAACACGTTCATTAAAAAAAAATGAGGGCCTCAGAGAAATTATGAAGAGATTTTATGATTATCAACCCGAAAGAGAAAGTATTCTAACAGAGTAAGCCATTTCTTCCTCCTTCCCTGGGAGCGGAGGCAACCTACTTTCTAACTACGGTGGCGTGTTAAGCACAGAGATTTCCCTCCGCTGGGGCATTATCTGAGATTCGGGACATCCAGGCTGAACCGAGTCAGTCTTTCTGAAGGCTCGTGGGTATAAATAGACGTGTTTGTGCAAACGCATGTGCCTGTAAACACGCAATTCTATAGGCATGTCCATATAGTGGGCTGTGACTTCAGCTGCTATTAGCCAAGGTGTTGGTTGTTCCTCTCTCACCTGTAGACGTGGTGGTTGGCATAAACAGCAGCCCCAGCAGGTCGTAGCTTGCAACTACCCACAGACGTGGGGGATTTGGTTTCTCAGACACGTTCCTCTGCCTGGCGTTGGGCCGAGAGTTGTGTTTTGGCCTCTACGCCCCATCCCCTCGCTGTCCCCCAGGGGACCCATGGCTGTGAGATGGGGGGGTGGATGGGGCACATGAGAGGGCTGCTCCCATGTACCACCCTGCAGCCCCGCTCTCGGGCCACAGGGACCTGGAAGCCCTGGCTGGTGCTGCAGGCACCCCATGCTGTGCCCACCAGCCGCCTCTCCCCTCAGGCACCCCCGGCATGGTGCCTGCTCGCTGTGTGGCCCCTGTTCCCGGCAGAGATCTTCCCCTCCCCATGCTCCCTTGCCCCGCTCTTCCCAACAATGGTGGCCCGGGCAGCTTGGGATGTAGTTTTGAATTTAAATGCAGCCAGCCTTTAGTTTACAAAAAATAATAAATCCCCTTCAAACAGCATTATGTAAAAAGTAGAATAATAAAAAAAATGAATGTTTGTTGGCAGTGTATGTATCCCTTTGTCCGCAAGACAGAGGCCTGTTGACAAACAAGAGGCTTTTCAGGGACTCTGGAATCAAGCACCAGGGTACTAATGGCCACCACCTAATACTGACTTCATTACATTTGCCTAACACGGCGAAACTGCTGCACTGTTGCTTAATGCACGTGCGTACAAGGGAAGAAAGTTCGTGGCCAGGACCCTTCCAGTGACATCCTCCCCCATGCAATGAGCTGCTCAGGGGAGGTTCACCCTCCAAAGATACCTCCGTGCTCTGCTGCAGCCCCCTCCCACAGCACCCCAGCTTCTCTTCACTGTGCCTGTAAGACGCAGTAGTTCAGATGTCTTCACGTAAACCGTGGAAAAAGAAGAACGGTGTTGACCTTTCTAACAATTTTCTGGCTTTTAGCTAAGAAATGCAAATATGCTGCAGAGCTAAGAGCAGACATTTTTTATTGATGGTCACCTTGGTATTTCTATTCTATTTACAATTTCAATAAATTCTGTTGATGGTCACTGTAGGATCTCACCTCAATTTCTTCCTGTAAAGCATTTCTAAATTTCTCCGCCTTTGTCCTGTCTGACAGCCGTTACTGTATTAAGAAAGATGTCAGTCTCTGCATAGTGCTAAAAATCCTCGGCTTCCCAAGTACTGTGAGATTTGAAGGTACTTGGCAGCTCACAGGGTCAGACCCTGAAAAATAGAAGCAAAGTGTGAGCTCAAATCCCTATCAATCTTAATAAAGCAGGCCAGGGCTCAAATTGTTCTTATTAGGTTATCTGTCATCTAGAAAGAATAAAGCCCAGTAAAAAGGAAGAGGTGTTAGAAAAACATCATTGTTGCTTCAGTGTTTGCATTTTCCTAATAAGTTTTAAATTTTCTTCTCCAAATGGAAAGTAACACTTGTCGTAGTAACTAAGGAGAGCTTTTGTGTCTAAAATGAGTTTTCTTCGTACCAGCAATTTTACCTCACTCCTGGAAGCAAAATGCGAAAAACAAGTTTTGTCTCCCTCAGGTAGGGGCAGATGGGGAAGCTTCTTAGGAAGCGGTGATGGAGAAAGCACCAAGCCGATGTGGCACTGGGACAACCTGGTAGATGGTGAATGACTGTACTGTTGCTCATTAGTTCTCGCCTTAGAATTATTAGACTGGGGAGTCTAACATGATCATTTGCAATTTTTCATGGTGATGCAAGATCCATCTTCCATCTGTTTCCATGGAAAACTCGGGTACCTCCTGGCAGCTGCCAGCCGGCAGCAGGGCAAGCTCACCTGTGGAGCAGAACGGGAGCTCTTCGGGGGGATGGGGTGCAGCCCTGACGTGCCTCCAGCACGCTGCTTCCACCGCCGCCATTGCCAGCACTTCTTAAAAGTTTGAGCCCTCCTAAAACAAGCAAGTAAGCAGAGCAGAAGAAATAGCGTATCAGTTGCAGCACTTCCTGGCAGATGTTAGCAGAACCTCAAAATAAGAGGCAATTCTTAATGTAAATCACCTTAGCAAAAATTTATTTTCGGAGAGATGGAAAGCAAGCCTCTCCCGCTGAGGAAAATCTTTATGGTGACTGGCTAAAAATGTCAAGATTTTTTTCCCCATTACAATATGAGGTTTCTGATTTTTTTTTTTTTTTTAAAACTGTGCATCAGAACATATTCCCAGAATTTTATTTATTTATTTATTTTAATTATAGAAAACAAAAGAGATCATGTGACTTAGCCCAAGGGTCAAAGCAGCCTTTTGACTGGGGGAGGTACAAGTCCCTGCTCACATTTTTGCCCTAATGAGTATTTTCTTGTTTGTATAAAGCAGCACCAACCACAGCAACCTCCATGGCAGGAGATCATGAGTGCCTTTTCCCTACATCATCACTTCCCTCCAAAATATCAGTCTTTCTAGCGGCAGTGTCACTGAAGTGGATATGTTGGGATGGCAGGTTGTGGGATCAACGAATTATCATTTTACTGCCCCAAAAGGTCCTGTCCCAACGCTCACTCCCCTCTCACCTCCCTGAGCAGCTCTGGTTGCTGGGGCAGCAGGGAAGGAGATTTGCCTGCAAGCCATGTACCCTGGGAGGACTTTGGGGTGGGGATGGATATCATCATGCTCCTTCAGAGGGATGCTACTAGCAGGTAAGACCAACATTAGACTAGAGGGAGGCCAAATCGGGGCCATGCCAGTAGAATGGGACCAGAGGGGCAGCTGGCCCAGTGCCGGCTACCGGTGGATGCCCTGCAGCCAGGCAGGGAGATCCCAGGGACCCTTGACCTGTGCCTCATTAATGCCCCTGTTCCTTCTTTCTTGCTTTTGCTTTGTTCCTGCACTGTAGCCTTTTTTTTTTTTTCCCTCTGAAAACCTTCTCAGAAAGCTGATGGCCCGTCTACATGAGAGCCAGTATGTCTCTTTAGGTCAGGTGAGAAAGCAGGTTGGAATAGGACTTCCAGATGTAGTTTCCAGATAAGCAAGTCTGTAAGAGACAGATAGCTCTTCATTAGGCTTGATTGCCCCCACGTCCTCAGCATGCCCACATTAAGAAATTAAAAAATCTTTTATGTCCCTTCTTGTCAATGCAGGTCCCACTGGAAAAAAAATCTTGTTTCTGTGCCTGAGCAATGAATTATTTTTCTGATGGAGCTGCCAGATCACAGAGGCAATTAAAGTTTTATGTGTAGCTTGAGCTGTTCTTGCTTCCTTTTGATGTTTCAGGTAAAAGGAAGAAGAGAGTTGTATCATTTTAATGCTTTTTATATCTCTCTCTTAAGTAATTTTTAAGGTGTATTTGCAAGGTCAAAGCAATAAAAAACAAATATGGGAAACAGTGTAGTTCACATTGTCCTAGAAATGTAATATTGGTCTGTGCAATAGTTTTTCACAACAATACAAACTGTAACCAAGGCTACAAAATAGTTTTCTTCGTCATGTCTATGTTTCCATTTCTTATAGTCGTCTAAGTTTATTCTATCCCCGAGCTTGTGCTGCCATCATTGCCATTCAGTGATGGGCTCAGGAAATCCTCTTTCCTCCTGAAGGAAAAACTCCGACTGTATCTTTTTAGGATGAGGTTGGAGCCAGACTGAACTCTGCTGCTGAACTCTGAAACCTCTGAGGCCCTGCAGGGAGAATTGCTTATCTCTATTAGGGAGGATTTAACAGCATCGTGAGCATACAGAGATTATCTACTGAGTCCATGCAAAAAAACCCCCGTGATCATCTGTGGAAAATTTGGCCATTTGCAAATTTCCTCCCATAAACCCTGGGAACTTGGGGCAAGTGCTGGGTTTGTTGGTAGCACCTGTGAAGTACATGTGACCTGCCCACCATTATTTATATGAAATTATTTGTGTCATGTTCTGCTCTTGTTAGTAGAGGAGATCTTGGATGTGGATTTGTGATCAATACCGATTTACCAGCTACTCAGTCACTACGTTCATAACCACAGACCTACTGATCAAACTGCTTCTTAGGAAACCCCAAAAGAGAAATTCATACAGATCTATCAAAATTGTGAAGTTGTCTGAGAAGCAATTGTGCCTTTCCCTCATGCAAAGTCAAGTTTTGTGTACTTCAAGTGTATCTACATCACTGATGAAACTAAGGAAATGCAGAGACACCAAAAACCCCACCTCTCTAAAACGTCAAGAAACACATATTTCTGTACTTTAGTCCACATGTTTTCCTCCTTTTTTCAACTGTATTTTAAAAGCCAAGAAGTCTATGGAAGGAAATTATCTTTTTCACTGTGTTAAGTAGTGAAGCCACAGAATTAAAATAACAGCTACGGTCATCCTTCAAAAGCTGTGAGCTTTAGCTTTGACCACCAGCTGTTGTAACTTCATTGTTTGCACATTTCCTATATTTACTCCATTTACTCATGGATACTATAAGTATCATCTAAGTAAATTATCAAATTCAAAGGCTGGCTACCATGAATGATGCTTTTTCTCCTTTGGACAGCATGAATTAAACATTTTCTCCCAGGTGATTTATTATTTATATATTTGTATTTGCCAGTTCTTGGTAAGAAATTGCCAAGACTATATAGAAGCGCCTCTCATTTAGGAGGAGAAATATTTGAGTAATAGGGTCCCAGGCATCTCTTTTCCTATTCCCCCAGGCCAAATTTTTGCCTCGCGGACTACAGGAGAGAAGCAGAGACAAGAAGTCTCTAGCATTTTTTGCTGCAGTTGCCACTGGGAAAACAGTCTTCCTTTTCCTGTCATCTTATGTGTATATTCTTAACTGTTATTAATGAATATGCCCCAAAAGGCAAATAGGGCTGTAATTAGCAACCCCCTCTAGTCAAGATGAGGCTTGCTGCACAAGCAACGACACAGGTCTGTGTTTTACACCTCCGCTCCAGAGACGCCCGCATGGCCTAAACAAAAACACGAATCAGGATCTGGAGAGGGCTCTGCAGACAAGCTGCTTGAGATCCCAAACTGCTTAGAAGCGATCACATGGTCCCAGCAAAAATACACCTCCGGCTCCTTCCCCCTCACTGCTGCATTGCATCCCACAGGGGAGAGTAATTTCCTTTAGTCAAAGTACAGCAGAATACGAAGGAAAGGTGCAGCACCTGTTAATTCATTACGAACGAATTGGTTTTAATGTTTGGGCCCATAGTAACTGCTCACTCTTTTTCCTGCTTCTTGGCAGAAGCTGGCTGATTGTCCAAGCTTTGCATGCCTTCGCAGGTGTCAGCTAGAGACAAAGGCGGTCTTAGCATTAGAAGATCTCTTGTTGTGTGGATGGGATTAATGTGTGACGGGTAATATGGTGTGGATATTAATTACCATGCCTGAAAATTGACAGCAAGCCCAAGAGCAGCCTGGCATGTCCTGGTAGACACCTTCAGGTGTCACTCCAGATGAGCTACCTATGGCCCTACTGCCAGAACCCTCCTGCATCTGCCTTCCCCCACTCTTGCATTAGAAAATTAAAGTAAGCATTTTGGTTTTTAACTCCAAAGGAGGCAAAAAAAGCCAACAGAAAATAACACTGCCAGTTTATGGCAGTGTTCTTGACTAGGGGGATGAATAATTAAATTTGACTTTTCGGTATTCCAATTTGGGGAAAATGTCTCCCCTGGAGTTCTAATCTGGTTATATTCAGCACTTTGAACTGGCTTTTTCCAGTTAAAAAAGTATTTCCCATATGTTTGACATATTGCTGTGTATGATGATGGAATGCAGGGGGGAAAAGAATATGTTTACATACAAAACATACCCCCACATGCGTATTTATATTAAGAAACAGGAATATATTTTATGTATCTACGTAAAACTTGACACATTCAACATTTTATGTAAATAAATGCCAAATGGATGGAGACGATTGTTTTATACGTTAATGGGCTACACTTCAGTTTTTCAAGTCTGGCTATGATTGCATACAAGTGCCTCAAACAGCAAACATCTGGGTGGCTTGAAAGCAACTAAAGCATGTTTTTACTATAAGATATATTCTTGCTGTTAAAGTGATAGATTCAAGCTTTACTAATGAAATTTTTGGTCCTGAGGAGTCTCAAACCCAATTTGTAACGAATACGATCATTTTGCAGTATCAGTGGGGGGACGGCCTTAATAATATTCATATTTAAAGTCTAACAAGCTCTTTTATAATTAGGGTTCGGTTTAACAGACGTGTATGCATTAAGACCATATCCTTGGAACTTTTCCAAGCAACTGCGCTGTCATAGCCAAAGCCTTTGTCCAACTTACATGTTTGACAGTTTATACAATTGCATGACTATTTTCCATCTCTTACCTCCAGATTTGGGACAATTTTTCTCTAATTCTCTTTTGTTTCTAAGTTTCAAAGTGCAATTTCCTGCAGAAATGAATATACTCATAACTCAGGTTGTCCACCCGCCCACCCAGTTACCTGTCTCAGCTAGCCCAATTGCTGGAAGGAACATATAAAGCAAGTTCACAGCTTGATGATGGAGTGATATAATCTTTCTTAATCTACTTGGTGTTTAAAAATGTAAATGTTAGCAGCTATCTCAAATATTAGGGGGCTGCTCTCATGTAAGCTGTATGCTTGAATGTGGCACAAAGCAGTAATTGTACTCTTCTGGGAGAAATGTCTCAGACCTGACAAATTTGAAGAGTGGTTTACATCTGCTAGGACTAAAATGTTGCAACTGTGTCTCAAACATTTGCAATTTGAAGCTGCAAAATCCCTAGGACATATTATGTGCCATAACAATGCCATTAAATATGTTGTATCACGCTAACAAAACAATCTGTTCCTCCTTTTCCTGTCTGTTTTTTCCCTTTAGAAAGAAATCTAGAACATGAATATGTAACATTAGCTCTTATTCAAAATTATTCATTTGAAGAAATGAAATAAATTAGCATGTGTGTTTATAACAGGGATTGTAGCCTTTCTTTTCCACAACCATTATAATAGCACTTCACATCTGAAGTTGGGCTTCTTCCTTGGATCTAATCTCTTATATCTGCAATTTTCGTATCAAGAACAAAAAGCAGCTGATGCTTCCCACAGAAGGCAGCTCTGGGCTTTCTCGGTCAGTCCACAGGAGCTGGCAAGGACGGTGCAGCCCTGATGTACTGCTGTCCATGCCACTTGCTGGTGGTTTGCTCACTGGATCTGCTTTTGGCTTCTCCATCTAGACCTTTGCTAGACAAATCTGATCTAGCATGGTCAAGCATTAAGCGGTGTGGACACAAACCAGGCTGCTGATCCCCATCCCTCTTTCATTTAGTAGTCAAGATGCCGTCCTTGGTTCCTCTGTGGGAGGATTTCTCAGTAAGCAAAGTGCTGCGGCTCAGATCTGGTTCCTCATCTGTCACAGATCTTTATAAATGTTGCAGGACTGGGCTCCCTCATGCTAGCGTTCTTCTCCAAGAGAGGAAAGAGATGTGCAGTATGGGTGTGTAGCATAAGTGCGTGTGTGAGTGCATGTGCACATCTCCCTTTCTTTGTTTAGACCTCCGGGCATCGCTCCCATGTAACTTTTGTTCTGCTTTTGAGCCCTTCTGTTCTTATTTTGGCAACATACACAAATATTTACTCATGTTCATAAACAATCACCAATTCTATCTTTTCAGGTAAAATATCAAGAGAGCATGGCTCACCTGGGAGAACGTAAATGGACTCACGTGTTCCCTTTTCTGGTGGTAGGTATTTATGTGTGTACAGGTCTCTCCAGCCTGCAAAGATAACTGTATTCTGCTTGGGTCTTTGCAAACACCTGTGAATTGTTGTGGTATAGCTGCAGATGACTTAGGGACTGAACCCCGGTGCAGTGATTGGTTTCCATTCACTAAAACACCTGGGCATGTACTGCTTAAACTGAGGCTGCTAGGAAGGAGCAGGGAGGAGGAGGACTCAGGATGGAGCAGAGACAGAAGGCAACGGAAGATCTGGTTAACCTGGCTGTCACATGAAGCACAGCCCTATCATGGTTGAGGCCTGAGGCAGTGCATTGTCTCAGACTGTTATAAATGACCCTTGCAGTAATATTTATGAAGGCTTGTTAGAGTTGGGAGGGGTGAGGGTGCAAACTCAGGCATTTGCTGTGCAGGGGGCATGAAAGTTAATGAGTCAGGAATCATGGCCTTCAGTATTTTGAGGAGTAGGTGTGCCAACAAACATGAACATCAGTGGTCTGAGAAACTCTTAGAAGGACCAGGTTGCTGAAAACTCTCTGCCTGCAGTCCACGTAGTGGCACCACTTCTGTTTCTGAGCTTTAGGGGTGTTTCATGGTGCCTTGCTGACCCCATCGCCTTCTGAGCCACAGCACCTGGACAAGGGGAGGGTGCGAGATGTCGGGGGTGAAGGTTCTGGAAGTGACAGTGCTTTGGGATGCTCTCTGGCGACAGGTCTCCCTGGTGTACTCTGCCAGTGCCGAATACTCCAACTGTGGCGAGAACGAATACTACAACCAGACCACCGGCATGTGCCACGACTGCCCTAAGTGCGAGCCAGGAGAAGAGCCTTACATGGTAATTTCAGCTTCTTCTGCTAGTAGGGGGACACATATTGAGCTCCAAATACAAAAAACAAATGCTTTGTAACATCTCCATAGTACATGGATAGGAGAGAAAATGGCAGAGATGCTTATGCAGAAGCATCCTGCGAGAGTGCCATGGGAGTGAGGCACCACACGTGTGCGCGCTGGTACACCATGTCCCAGAGGCAGCCTGTTAAAAGGGATAGTGTAAAAGTTGTAAGGTAGAAGTTTCACACACAGACACTGCCAGTTCATTCTCATCTCAATAGTTATTTAAAATCTGATCCTGCCATTCCAGCGTGGTGTGATAAATTGGTTAGTCTGGCGTGCTCGCTGGCCCCCCACACCGAGAGTTTAATTTCATTCTGCTAAGATATTTTGGCACTAGTGGAACTTGGATGCTTCTGCAACATTTTAAATTATGGTTCCTAAGTAACCATTTGAATTACAGCACATAATTGTTGCTTATTAAAAAATAAATTACTGAAATCCTGTTTGGTTTTAATGGGATAAACATCCTGTTGCAAGAATTTCACACAGTTGGTAGTCCTGAACAAGTATGTTTGAATAATAACCAGTTGGGTTTAGTTTTATTTAATCTAAACGTAATGTTCAGCTGGGACTTGTGAGTTCAGAGGTTACAAAATCTCATCCAAACATTGCCTTTTGTGATGTTCCCTCTGGCCTCTCCAAGCATGAGAGCAAGAGCGCTGATATCCCTGCTGCAGCCGTGTTTCCCTGTAATCTCCTCTATTCTTCAATTTTCAGTTCACTTTCTATCTGAGCAGCAGCTGAAATTGGGTTACATGACTTGCTGAAATATAAGTAGCTATGGGGGGCCACTTTCAAGGAATATGATGCTCCGGTTCCCCTTTTTCCTCTCCAGCACACATCCTTATAAGCCTTCATGGCCTTTTTAGGACAGACAGTCCCTTTTAAGGGACCAAACGACAGACTTCTTTCCCTTGGTAAGACGTTGTGCCACAAAGCCAACAGGCCAGGCTATGAACATTCCCTTCTGCTAGAAATAGGTGTGCAGCGCAAGCCTGCTTTTCAGTGACTTTGTGTTGTTGCAGACATGTGGATATGGCACCAAAGACGAAGACTACAGCTGCATCCCCTGCCCTCCAGAGAAGTTTTCTAAAGGAGGTTACCAGATATGCAGGCGGCACAAAGACTGCGAGGGGTTTTTTCGAGCCACAGTCATGACACCTGGTGACCAGGAGAATGATGCAGAGTGTGGTCCTTGTCTCCCAGGGTAAGGATTAAATCCAGACCTTTGCCCTACCCAAGGTCCTGCAAAATACTTTTTTAATATCAAAATGTCTGATAGCCTCTTTTCATATCCTGGCTGACTATAGGTGCAATACTGTTGATTTGTGCTTTTCAGTCTCTGCTAAAACAACACATTTAAATGTTTCAAAAGCATTGGTGAATTTAGTAAATCAGAGGATGTTGTTAATCTTACTGAAATCTCACTGTAGCAATAACCACTGGGAACAACTAGAAAAACTGAAAATTCTCCTTTTATGAGAAGCAGAAAGGGAATAGCTTATGTACCCAAGCACAGGTGTGCAGTGCCATTTAGGTGCTCTCAGAAATCCAGGTTGGCCTTCAGCAGCGGCTTCAGAGGGCCACCTTATAAGTCCTGCATCCTATGAATGAGCTCCATGAAGATGCCTTGGATACCCTGTAAAGTCCATGCTGTCACTCTGGCGTGTTTGGCAACATAATGTATCATCATCTCCTCCCTAGACATGACCAGATTTGTCAGTAGTTGACAGCATTAGCTAACACAACTGTTAGGTGAGATTTACCAAGGCATTTTAGTCTCTCAGAGTCATTTCTAGCCAACAGAAAGGAGTCTAAAGAGCTGCTAATGTGGTGTGTGTGCTGTTGTTCAGAGTCAAAACACATTCCGGAGCTGGCTGAGGGGGCTTAAAATAGGTGCTGTTTATTAAGTCCATCTTTTTAATCATCTCTTATGTTCAGTATAATTCTGATAGTAATGGTGAGAAAGCAGTTGCTACACTGAATATGTTAGCAATGTATTCTTGAGTCTATTACCTTTGAAAGTCTGTAAGCCCAAGCATACATTTGCTTTCTCAACATTTTTTTTTTTTTTGTAGGATGGGTAAATACTCTAAAACACAACCTCCCCTTACATGCCTTTTCAGTTTCTGCCAGCGTACCTCTTCAGTTTAGAGAACAGTTCCTCCTGACATTTGGCTTTTGTGCAGTTTGCAGGCGCCGTATAGCCCACAGTGCTCATAGCGCAGGAAACCCTGCTACGGAGGCCCTGCGAGCTTCCAGGTTTATTCTATCAGTGAGTCTGTGTGAAACTTTCACAGTTTACAAATAAAAAGAAGGACTTGTGTAGCTGCCAGCTGAGCAGACTGATGATGTGATTTGAAAAGAGCTCCCTCTTGACTTCCCCTCATACGTGGAAAAGAGCCAGAAAGGTAAATAATGGCCACAGTCCTGTTTTGCAGTTTTTGTCAAGACTAATGAGGTCACCCAGGTGGGAGCAGGGTGCTAGCTGAAAATAATCAGTTTGCACAGCTGGTGCTTGGGGAGAAATCTCAAAACATGGTGTTTGCACAGGTGTAACCTGTAGCAGAAACTGGCCTGCCGGAGTTTGGCTGTGTGCCGCTCGGTGTGTGACTGGCAGGTCCTGGGATAGCTCGGCAAAGCCAGCAGGTAAGGAGAAACGCCCTCTTACTCTGAGCTTGAAGAGGTGAAGTTCTCAAGATAAATTAAATATGGTCTAAACCAAAATGTGAAGCTGCTTTGACTCCATGTGTGACTCAGAGACCCCAGAGGTAGCTCCTGTGCAATGGTGGGGTCAGGGCAAAGAGCAGAGAGCTGGTGAGCAGCATGGGCTGGACTGTCCACCCTTCCTCATTGCCCCCCGTGGCACAGGGACAGCCAGGCACCTGGGTGAGTGGCAGCTGGCAGAGTGCTCCCTTGCCTGGGCATTAAACCTCGAAGAGCCCCTGAGTCAATGGGAGAGAAAACTTAAGGTTTCCATTTTCAGAGGACTGTGCTTCCGTAACACGCTGCAGACCTGCCCGAGGTAACAGCCCACGTGCTGTGATCTATATTTAGGGCCGTCTCATCCGTTTGCTGTTTTTCACCAGCTCAGTAAAGCAGCCTGAGGAAAAGATGAGCATGTGGCACATTCTGACCAAAAGTTTTTAAACAAAACACCACTGGACTGGCAGCCTTTTCCCAGTGTCTACAAGTGCCTTCCTCTATCATTTGCCTTAAAGCAGATGCTAGATAATTATATACTTGCCCTTCTGGTTTTTTGGTATTACTGATGATCAGTTTTAGAGAAGAAGGAGACCTTTGGTACAAGAGCATGGGTCATCCACTTCTTCTCTAAGGGACACGGTTTAGGACCCTGGCAGTGCAGGGTGAATGGTTGGACTCAATGATCTTAAAGGTCTCTTCCAACCAAAATGATACTGTGATTCTCTGTGTCCGTGTTCCCATCCATATAAAACAGGAATAATGCTCGCAAGAAGGATGCAAGACTGTGACTAGGAAAGAATTTAAAGGCTTAGCTCTGAAGCTGTGATCCTTAAAACCAAAGTTCAGCTGTCGGTGAACTCTGGAGTTACCTAGACCTAACCTCCTGGAACACTGCAGGCTTCATCCTCTGCTCCTGCCCAGAAGCTCTTCCATCATGGTAAATAGGACAGGCCAAGAATGTGGAAATCAGGTGCAACTCAGACTTTTTCCCTGAATGGGATTATCCATTAGGTGTTCCTGGAGTGTGACTGAGATCATAACCAACTAGGAGCAGCCACAGCCGGTCAGAGCAAGGGTCCCTCTAGCCTAGTCATCTGTCTTCAGTAGCAGCCATAAGTGGACATCCACAGAGGAGTAAGAACAGGCCAAGTATATATGGTACATATCTCTCATGCTGTCCCAGAAGCTATTTTCAGCTCAGACTAAGTCTCTGGTCTGAATACGAGATGGAATTGCAAAGGCATCGTTTTCTTTTAAAATGTAGTCAGAGATGCCTCCACTACTGACGCTTTCCCTTTTGATGTGTTTGTCCAGAGTTACAGCAAACACAGGTTCAATTCTCTTCTCTGAGGTGTTTGTTTTAAGAGAAGGAACGAGCTCTTTCCTCTGAATGAAGAGGTGTAGCCGATGAATTTCTAGTGAAATAAAGTCCCTCCCCGCAGTTCTGGATAAGGTAGCAGATGCCTCCACCTATGTGCTTGTCATCTTTCTGCTGTCTCTTTGCAACTGTCCCCCGCTGAGAACAGCCCACCCCCCAGTCCCAGGTGCCCTGGTCCCTGCAGGAGGGTAGACCTAAATCTGGGGCCAGGACCTTGAATGTGAGATGCCACCAACAACGTTAGCCCAAGATAAACCACCATGGTGTTAAGCAGGAAAGCACTTAAGATCATTTTTCAGTCTAGTCTTTACTCTTGGATTTAGCCTGTTACACTTCAAAATCTGAGCCTGGCAGGTGCCAAGGAAAGACAAAGAATGGGTCTCGTAGTGGAAGAGTAACACTGTGAAAATTCATTATTTCATTACTGGGCCAATTCTTCTCTGTAGTTAGTGATACAGAGGGATCAGGTATTTCCAACATCGCCTTTAATATATGGTGCCTTGCAAAGTTGCCGGTACTTCACAGGGGTGAATCATCAACGTTTACAGCTGCAGAGCTTCCTACTCACGTGGGTGAACAGTCGCTTGCCATGAGCATCCGCTTCAGTTTTCTTTACACGTCCTCCACCTTTCTACATTGTGATGAAAAACAGTAAATATTCTACCAGCTTGATTCCACCCCCTTGTCAGAAGGGTTGTTTGTCTTTTCTAAACCACTGTGGTTAATAGACTATGGATCCTAACTGTCCTGTATTTTTCTTTATAGATTTATATATATCTTTGGCCTGACACTCTCTTTTTTTTGTGGTTTGGCAGACATTTCCTGCTTATTTATTAACTGCTTCACAACCTAACATTACGCAGGCCCCCATAAGAGAGGAAATGTGAAGTTTTGCTCCTGAGCGAAGGGTAGGGTGGCAGATGAGGCACAAGAGAAGTTTGAAGGGAAGATTGAGGGTGAATCTTTTAAAATCAGTAAGAAAGAAATGAGGAACTGTGTTCAGTTTACCTGCTCTCTGAGGAACCTCTAACCCCCGTCCCTGCCTTGCATCTCTGTGTACTCCATTTCCTGGATCTATATCCATACTTTGTATTTTGCGTCATTCATTAATGACCAACTGCTTCTGATGGAGAGTTTCAGCAGTAATTTCCTGAAAATGCATACATTTTCCAGAAAAAACATACTGCACATGCATAGAAAGGTATGGACCAGCAGAAAACAGATTCCTCATTGTGTAAAGCATGCATTATGTTGAGTAACAGTCTACATAGAATGGATTATGGATTTATTAATGTATTCATTAAAATTTGTAGTGATTTACGAGTGACTTGTAAAGACATATCCATAATATCAACTGTGTATGATTTTGATGTAATTTACTCATTAGGTTGCCTGTGAATCCAATTCTTGCATAACCAACTACCTTACTTCAACACTAACTTCATTGGCAGCCCAGAAGTTCAAATCACAAAAGCCTTTCCTTCACGCTGTAACTCCACTGTCAAGGACTAACTTACGAACTGTATAGCAAGGAAGTAAAAAAAACCCAAAAACCCTGTAAAACCTAATCTGGCTTTCCCTGTAAGGGTGGTGATTTCCTGTCTTTTTTATTCTGATTTGGCCTAGATTTGATTCTAATGTCAAGGAGATCATTCTTATGGTGTTCTTGAAGAAAACTGACCACCATACCCAACTGGTTGTCTTGCCTGAAAGATTACTGCTTCAAAAAATAGTATTCCCTTATTTTGAAAAAAACATATTTCAGGGCATGCTGTAAACTGCAGCTTGAACTCAGCAGGGAAAATAATGTTGTTTTAGGCAATGATACTACTTCTTGTCATCTAGGCTTGATGGTTGATTAATTGCCTTTTAGGAGGAACGGAAGAAGAGAAACACTGTCTCTATTCAGTCAGTTTAAAAAAAAATAATCTTTGCATCAAATTGCTTATAAAAGTTTTTTTAGAATGATTTTATCTCAGTATAATTGGTTGCTGCTGAACTGTGCTCAGTTGTAGCGTATTAATTTACACTGGTTTGCCTCATCTTGCCCTTTATTTCAGTTACTACATGCTGGAAAACAGACCTCGCAACATATATGGGATGGTTTGCTACTCATGCTTGTTGGCGCCTCCTAACACCAAGGAATGTAAGTGTTCTGCCATTTCTATGCATTTCATCTGGTTTTGACTTGCAATCATCTGGAAGCTCAGTATGAATTGTTTCAGCGATGATTATTATGTTCGAACAATAAGTCCGTATCCAGTAAAGGAATTTCTGCTTCCATCTAGCCTTGCCAACTATGGGAGAAAATGCTGAACGTTTGGGGAGAGAATCTTTGATGTTAGGACCTGCCATTTTTCAGTCGTGCTCCAGTTTTTGTCTGTTAAGAAGTTACTGAACTTCTGTAAATAGGTATGAGAAGTCACAAATCTGTGTATTTTTCAGTTCAGTTTCAGTTCAGCTATGAAGAAAACGTGGGACACTTTGTAGACCCTTGTAAAAGTGTCTCACACCTTTTCATATCCGTTGGTTTCAAAGTGATGCAGGGGTTGATATTGTCATGTGGTAATCAGCACTGATAAGAGAGCTAATTCTGTAGATTTCATTGACAGAAGAAGCTGTAGTTTGCTGATTGAAAAAACACGCACGTACGTGTGTGTGACACCCAGCAGCCCCTGTTTGTGTGTGCAATAGCTTACCCACTCTCATGCCATGGAGAGGAGGGGCAGCTGCACACCAGCACTGTAATGCAGCACAACCCCCCAGAAAACTGCTTTCTTCTTTAGAGGATAAAGAAAGTGAGGAAAAGAAACGGAAAAATGAAATTATCTCTGAATGACAAAACTACATCAAAATCCCTCAGAGAATCTGGAGCAGATAATGAGAAAAAGCTTAAAAAAACCCAAAAAACCAAAAACCCACCAAACAAAAATGGACACTCCCTCCAGAGAAACCTGGTGACAGGGAAATCCTGTCCATGTTCCATTCTTTCAAACTCTGTATCATGAAAAAGAATTGCAATATTTTGCCTGCTTGATTTGAAAGCTGAGGTCGACACCAAAGTCCTTGAGCATTTATTTGTGTACTTAGTTCAGATGCTGCTGAACTATGTATCATTGGTGCTCCGCGAGCCACTTCAAAGAAGGATCGGTCATGAACAGCTACCACCTTTCCTAAAATGCAAGAGCTCAGATGAGCCCAGGGGATAATTACCACTCCTGGCGAGTGGTAGCAACCCAACTGGTGGCATCTTCCTGAACTGTCTGCATGCAGGTTGGCTGGTCTGTTGCTTGGCTTTCTGCTTGGCTGCAGAACCCCACCCGTTCCTGAGACATGTGCTTCTGCCTGAGAAGTTGTGAGTAAGTGAGGGCAGGGTGATCGCGGTTTTGGTGAGGTAAAGTCTGTATTAGGAGGTGAGCTAAGGGTGCTAGGGAGGACCAGAATGTGAGATACGGGAAGAAGGTGGAGAGGTAAGTGAAAACCTGAAGGTGGGAGTCTCGGTGGGAGATGAGGGTGTGGACACAGCATCTCCTGTATGTATGCTGCTGTGTGTGCAGACCAGCTGCCACGTTGGTGGCATGCCTGCTGCTAGCCAATAGCCAGAAATGAATCCCTTCCTCTGCTCTGATGATCTATCTCAAACACATGGGTTTTCAATAGTATCAAACATGTCGTAGCTTACTGATTTGGCAAGGAGCTACCAGAAGGTCTTACGGCTATTGGTTTAAAAAACAAATCTTTGTCTTTTATAGGATATCTGGCAGATACGATATATAATGTGCTTAGCTCTGCAGGGAAAATATGAATTGCACAACTGATTAACCACGTACAATTTCTAACTTGACAAACACGAGAATAAATATATATTATATCTGGGAGGAATTTAGGCAGGTGCATAAACCAACAAATTGACTGGTTACTAAGGAAGGAGAAAACATTAGTCCTAGAAAGAGTAAATCTTACCATTTTAATCAAGTCTATAAAACCAGCCATTTGATTACAAGTGTTCAGAAAGTGGGAAAGCTTCTTAAAATCCAAATCCCACAGATCACTAAGCTCACGTAATTTGTTTTAGGATGTCTAAACCTCTGGACCCTGTTTGGAATGGCAAATTCACAGGCAATAATTTGTACACCAGATGGAAAATCAGCCTTGCTGCAGGACTCTCTTGAAAAGCTCACTGTTGTGGCAGGCAACATAAAATCTGGTATTAGCAAATGATCTTTATTGCGTGTTTCACTGTCATCAGACTATAGCTGTCAGAGCAAAGGTGACATGTCAGTGTTGCACAACTGCATAATTTTTTTGAGGTTCACAAATTCCAAACTCATCTAAGACGTGCCCTCTGAGCACATAGCCTTCATGTGAGCATGTGATTCTGTCGTATGAAGGATAATATCAGCTTTTTGGTAGGAAAGGTTCCTCTGTGCAGAACAGCTTCTGTTTATTGAGTGGCTGTCATGATGGAGGACCCACAAGGAGAACTCCAGTAGTCCCAGGAATCTTGTGATCCTTTCCTGAGACTTCAAAATAGCATTGAACAGTATCCAGGAGCCTAAACTCCGTGCTAAAGGGGTGCCTTTCCTTTTCTTCAAACACTCCTGCATACAGCACATCGCTGGAAAAAAGTGACCCAATGTGTTGCAAGGAAACAAGTATGGTAAATTACTTAAAAATAGAAAGCTGAGGGTGATAAGCTGTGGTTTGAGCTGTGGCTCAAGAAAAATGAGGGCAGATAAATTGTATTTCAGGCCTTTATTAGGTCTGAGACAGGGTTGGAGGACAGCGGTGCTCTCCTTAGCAGGAAACATACCTTGCTGGGGAAGTGCCTGTCCTGCTCGTTGTAGAGGGCCAGCAGGAGTGTGAAGCAGGGTGTGTTGCTGCTGCATGGGAACCTGCTCAGAGAATTTGCCTGATGATACATTTTATCTGGCAGGAAAGTATTTGGGTTTGATCAAAGGGTAAACAAATAGCTTTCAACTCCAAGAGCCTGCTGTGCAACTTTCATCTCCTACACACTCAATAAACCTTGAAATGGCTGAGGAAACGAGATGAACACCCTGTGTCCCAGCATCTGGAAATAGTAGTGTAAAACAGGACTGGAAGTGAGAAAGAAATTCCCTGATGGGTCTGTGTCACACACCCCACACCACCACCCACCAGCCCCACCCACCTCTTTTTCTTCCCCCTCCAAAATAGCATGGAAAAGATGGGGAGGAGAGGGAGACATTTCACAGAGGTCAGTGATTTAATAGAGTCAAATGTATCACTGGATTACGGTGTTGAAACTCCCTCTCTGGACTGAAGGATGTGAGCAACAGCGTTGTGCAATCTGGGAGGAATACCAGGCTTCAGCAGCAGCTTGCAGGCAACAGGCACGTACGGGGAAGGGGGCGTGCACATGTGAGCATAACGATGTGCGTTGTGTAGCAGGAAAACTTTTTCTTATGGGGAAAATGGTCAACATCACTGTAAAGACTGCAATTTTTCATCTCCTGTGCACTGTGAAACCTAGGTAAGACTTTTGGGCTTTCAGCACGCAGCTCTGTCAAGTCTGCTGTGTAGGAGTCTCAGGACTGTTCTGCTAAGCACAGAGGAGCTTAATGCCAAAACGTCAAAGATGTGAGACCTTCAGTTGGGCATGAAGCAGATCGTGAGCCGTCAGTGATCCTTGCTGACAGTGAATTGGGACATGATACCTCTGTGGTAAACAGCACCACTGCAAAAAGTAGGGAAGGCAAGTTTCCTATGCAAGTCAAATAATGAGGGTAATGAGCACCAAACCACTTTAAGATGTGGCTTCCCACAGTTAATGGTGCTAAATTTTCTGCCAACACCTCTAGAATTGAAGTCACTTGAGGCCTCTGACTACACAGGGTGGTTTTGTTGTGGGGTTTTTTTTGCAAAAGACAGAAAATTTAAACCTACACGGAGTTTCTCTGGTAGAGGGGTATAGTTACTGCTGGAGGAGATTTTATCTTTTAGCAGCTGCAGTTCTCTATCAGTTTATGCATATTAGCTCCACTCTTCTCTTTAAACTTTGATATTTGACATTTCAGTTCAAAAATGGTGGAGGAAAACAAAATCAAACCCCACTACAAAAACTTGGAAGAACATTTGCTTTGAAGTTGTCTTACACAGTTGCATCCAATATGCAAACTCTTGTCCACTCACGAATTACTGATCTAGAGGACTTCAGCAATTGATAGAGGGTTTTCTTTTTTCATCTGTATATGTTCATACATGTGCATGAGCACAAAATACTGTTATTTCCTCTTATCTTTTTTGTTGGTCATATATATGAAAACAGATGCAATAGTCAACCTGTTCAAGTTTTTAGGTATAACACCTACCGATGATGGCTTAGGAAAATTTAAAAAAAAGATAAGAAAAACAAAAAAGGAAAACAAATAGTTATTTTTTTAATTACCAGAGAACAAATAGCATCTAGAAACATAAAAGATCATTTTTATTGTTGTATCATTAGAACTTGAAAAACAGCTAAGCAGCTAAGATGGAACAATTGACTAACAGGCATCAGGCTTCATGTCATGAGCTATAGTCAGGGGGTCACTTCCATACCCGTAACCATACGGTTCCATACTAAAGACTGAGAACTCTGCCCCCTTAATGAAAAGCTTAACATAAACAAGCCTAGTGCCAAAACCACTTGTATTAGAGAAAAATAATTACTTCAGGTATTTTTATTTTAAGTCTCTATTCTTCGTAATTCATTAATATTCTTTCCTTAGTAGTTTTGTCCTTTTGTAATACGACCAACATCAGGACTTTTTTTCCCTTCTGTTTCACATTATGCTTACAAATGAATAGGTCTGTTAGCTGGAGCTATCAAACTTTTTTTGATCTCTGAACACCCCATTCCTCTTCACATGTGGAATGGGAGAAATGTTGATGGCAGTGCTTTATTGTTTACTGGTGGTATAGCCTAATTATCATCCCCTTAGGGTTTGTCTATATTAGGAAAGGAACCTAATCTTAGGGCAAAGTTGGCCAGCCTCAGCCATAAACAATCAAGGAGAGGGATCTGAGGAGAAAATATGGGATTCGCTGTCTTCAGCTGCTGGGAAAGCTGGACCCAGGTATCACTCAGGAGGGCATCAGGTCCCAGTGCAGTTCTCCTGAAAGAAAACTCCAATTACTTCAGTGTTTTCACCTCCCACAGGGAGCATCACCTGCCCGTGAGAGACGTTGCAGGTTTCCGCAGCACCACAGGCTCACAAGTTGCAAAACCTTCAGAGCTGCAGCTTTCCATACCCACACAGGCTGGCCACCAAGGAGCAGGGGAAATGAGAGAACAGCTCCTTGTGCATCTGTTCTCTTCCTTCCGATGCTCTGAAGTCACCGTAATAAGGTTTAAACCTCAATTATCCCCTTCGTGTGGCACAGAGAAAGATGTGATAACATTGAATTCCTGTGGGCAATGATTACAGCTTCCAGCGAACCCTAAACAAAACTTCAGCAGTTGCAAAAAAATTGTCAGACTAAGGCCACATGGACTGTAATCATCAGCATTTCCCTGCCCCACAAAATAAAAGGAGAGAGAAAAAAAACAGTTAAGGACATTACAGAGAGCACGACAGCACAAAATATTTCCTTTTATGTATCTGAACAGTATTGGTTACTTACAGTGAGAATGACCAGATCAAAAACAGAAGTCTGGGGAGCTTTGCTATCACTTTTTGGGAGGTTCAGTCTTAGGAGTTAATTTACTTCATGCTCTTCCTGCTTTAATAACTACCTGCGCTAACTGAAGTATCTTTTACCTGTGGCTCCAGGATACATTAGAGTGACTTGTTTTACAGTATTCTGTATGTCACCTGAAAATAAAAGACAGTAAAATAAAGAGCAATCAGGCAATCCTTGATTGTCTAGGATATGCTCTGTTATTTCTGTTTTGCAATATTTTCGGAGTTGGTCCATGTTTGATTACTGAATTCACACGTAGATGCCTTGGAGAGTGGCTTGGCTTTGACTGCTGCTTCAGCTTCCATAACTTTCCAAGTGCACAGGATCTCCTTATGAAGTGTGTTTCCTTAAGTTTGAAACCAAACCTTTCATATAGACACCTGAATACAGATTTACATTAATTTGAAAATTACGATCTTTGCTTTCTACATATATAGGTCTTCATTTATGACTAGGTTTAGTTATAATCCAGTTTTTTATTACTTTGTCATCCATAAACTGTCTGCCTTTATTGAATTTCAACTCAATATAATTTGTTTTTCATCTCATATTTCAGACTGCTAGTTACTTATTTGCGTGTGTGCTTTATCTTACTTCACTCCCCTAAAACAGTCTCAACGACGGCACTCGCAGCTTGGCTGGCAGTAACGGGTATGCATTGCCATTCTTAAATGGACCATGGCTGTGAAGAAGAGGGATGCATCAGGAGAAAGCAAGCTGTACTCAGTGGCAAGAAATAGATACGTATATACACGGGACATTTTAAAAATGCTTCTTATTTCAGGTTCAGTCCCATAGTCTGTTGTATACACACTTGGGTCTTTTTATAATATTAAGTATTAAATAAACTCAAAAAACAGCTGTTGCTAGCTATGAGCAGCAGTCCTTTGCAGGGACCAGTAAGCTGACACCCACAGCAACAAAAGTCAGGAGCACATATGGTTTTCTACTGCACCAGATTTTATTCACTTGCAAACACTTGCAAGGGGGCATGTTGGTAAAACCTCCCCTCCCTGAGCCCTCCCCCTCTTACAAATCTGATAGTTTTGTTTGTCCCTTCTTACTGTAAGTCTGTCTCGAGATACATGAACAACTGTAACAGTCCTGTTACATAAAGCAGAAAGGTTCTTTGAAACAGAAAAACAAAAAAATTGTTTTATTGCCCAGCATTTGTTCACTATGAGGACAAAAGGCCGACTTCAGGGCAATTTAAGTTAAAGCTATATTTTGAGTTAAAATACCCCAAATATTCAAATGTGAATACAAATTCAATTGTTCTTTTAAACAATAAGGTTTTTTTAAAATGAAACTATATTTAGACTCCAAGAAGTTGCAGTTTTTGAATTAAAACATTTATAATGCAAAAGCTGAACAATCTTCAGTGATAAACTTCTTTCCTAACTTCTTTATCACATTCCTACAATATTACTTACAGGTGTTTAGGAATGTAACCCACTCTTTTGAACAGCTATATTACAGCCATCAGTCTTTTTTTGTGCTTAAAATAGAGTTGTTTCCATATGCTGAGCTGGAGCACCTTAGGATGTCTCTGCCTGAGCTATATCTAAGTCTTTCTAGAGTATGTAAGTTTCTTCTATATTGGAACCAGAATTAATAATGTGATCAGGATGAAAAACTGGATGTGCAGAGGAACAAGTGACATTGCAGTTATGGTATAGTGCTGGACTGGGAAAAAGCAGCAGCTATGAGTTCTGTGCCATTTTGCTCACACACAAACGATGTGAACTGAACTTCTGCAGAAGCTGGCATTTTTGGTTCCTCTGGTAGTGCAGGTGCATGAATTGGCACTTTCTTCTAAGCCACATCTGAAGAAAAAACTTGGCTCATAATGAATGTGCCAAATTATTAAATTTGATAATAGGCTTCAAATATGCATAACGACCAACTCCCACCTAGGCATATGTAAAAGGCCATCATGTTCTAGCACCAGCCTTGATTTTGCCATGACGGGCACTATAGAACAAACAAGGTGGCCCCATTCCCATGCGGAGAAAATTCTGCACATAGGCTTTGGCACTGAAGATTCAGCTCTTGTGCACAGGAGAGGCTTGTGTGTGTGTGCATGGCACGGGCAATGCGCCATGTCCTGATGTGGGGTAGAGCTGGGTGAAGTGGGACGATGGTGCTGAATGAAGAATGGATGACCCTCTTCCCTGCTGTTCCTGTGTTACGTGCTGCTGCATGACTTCCCACCTTGGAAGGCTCTGCTTCCTTTCACAGGCAGGTGAAAAACAGGAGGTTAACAATAGCAAACGACTGAAAGATTGATTAGGCAGAAATACCTCAATGACTACATATTTCAGATGAGGGAAAAGACAGAGATGAGAGTTTGATAAAACTTGCTTATGGAGGAGACAAGCTGAAGCTTGTTAGATGAACTCCACACAGACAAAGCAGCACAGCTTGCCTGTGTTAACTGAAAGGCAGGATAAGAAAAGCTATTGTTGACTTGTTGCAGCTTGCAAGGACTGCGCAGAATTACAATTGGCTGTAATTGGATTTGCCGGGGGGACTACAAGAATAGGCGTAAGCCTGGTAGCTGTGAACATGAAGGAAAGTATCAGGCTAGAGCATTTGCCATTTACTAAATTTCCTCTGTTGTCCAGCCATGATGAGTAAATACAGAGGTCAAGACCAACGATGATTCACGTCAGTTTTGTGAAGAATTTCTGAAAATTTAACAAACTACCTGTCTTCAGTCTCCACTACGTGCAGATGACATCTTCACCTACCAATACCTAGATGGTCTACTGCTGTATTGCAGTTTCTGGAGCTCATAACTAGTTCTTCTTAGAAGGAAGACTGTCACAGAGAAGGGACCAGAGGCAAGACGTAATCTGCCTGTCATTTGCATAATATGAAAAGCATCTGAATTAACAAATTATTATATTTAAAACATTATGAAAACACTGCTTCAGTTTGAACAAAAAAAACCCAATTACAATAAAAAAATACATTTCCTTCCAACAAAGGAGGTTTGAAAGAAGTTTTACCATTGTTAAAAAAAATTTCCTTTGAAGACATTTGCAACTCGTATTTTATGGCCACTTTAAGTGAACAGTTCTCATTCACTACATGCAGGTATGCTTTATGTTAGGTAATACTTTTTTTCATCTTTTTAGAAAATATCTCTCTTAATTTTAAGAGCATGTATATTGCTTTGTTCTTAACCGTGTAACATTTCTCAGACCATTCCAGACCTTTAATTTCCTGTCAAGTTTACCTGGTGGGTTTAATTTCTTGGAATATTTACTAGGTCAAAAGAATGGCGCGGTTAGTTCGCAGCTACACTAGCTGCCAAACGAGCTTGTGGAGCTGTGTGCTGTGTGCACCTTACCAGATGACTGGGCCAGTCTTTTGCCTTGAGGTCTGCTGAGTTTAATTATTACTGCACTTTTTCCATAGACAGCTCATACAAAGCAGGATGGATTTCATACCTCTCCAAGCCAGAAGCGGTTTCTCAGTGTCTGTTGATTGTAGTTTTTGTAATGACCTGCTTGCCAATGACATTAAAGTTATTTGAGAATTAAGAGAATGTTTTCTCCCAACCCTAAAGTATTTATTCTGTTTTGGAATGCTATGCCAATACCATCCTGTATGAAAGCATTCCCATCAACAGCTTTATTCCCAATACTATGCAGTATTGTCCGGTATCGTCAAAATATGTTAATTCATGACTTCGTTTGTGGCTTTGAAAACTTGGTGTATGACACCATCTGCAAGATTAATATTAACTTTTAAACTTAAATGTAGAATTTAGACATGAAAACCCCTATTGGACAATCTCACTCTCCTGCTAGCATGAAGTATTTCTTTAAGTTCTTCATTTCACTCTTTTTGTGGATTTCCCCCTCCCCAGAATATATATGTGGACTGACAGGGGGAATCATAAGAAATCTAGTGCCCAGCTAGATCGCAGAAAATTCTAGTATTCCCTTCTATGATAGAGAGTACAGCTCCAGGGAACAGAAAGGCTTTCAACGCTACTATTTATTCACCTTTCCCAGGTTTTCCTGTGGGGACATGAGGGTTTGCGTACCATTCGAGTTACACACACAAAGATCCTGCTAGTGGAGGATGCTTGTGTGAAGCACTAATCTGATGAATCTACCAGCTGGGAATAATGGAGTCGGGGTTGTAAACAGTTTGTCATCAACTGGATCCTGGAAAACCTTCTGCTACCCAAGACCGATCTGTAATACAGGAATCAATGTATCACAGTTGGTCCTGCCTGCGTCTGAAGATGCTTGGGTTTCTTCTAAGTTCATAACTTGAGCCTTGCCTTCTTCCACTCCCTCTAGATGATGTGCAAAAAAGTAGTCTGTAACACAATTCTCAAAGTGCCAGAAATGCACATCAGGCTTAGTGACGTTTCAAAAAGTGACAAGTCCACAGGTTCTTTGCTAATGAAGAGGAAATGCCGTCAAGCTAAGCAAAGGCTCTGTTTACTTCAGCCAAGATACTCCATTGACGGGACAAAGTAACCATGGGATTTTATAGCATTTCTGTTCATATTGCAGGTGCGGGGGCTACCTCCGGCATTTCAGCCATTTTCCCAAGTACCTCTGGCACAAGCACTTTCTCGCCTTACCAGCATGCTCACAAAGGTAAAAGAATGCATTCACTAATTTATTTTAGCACCTGTTTCTTTTGGAAATGGCATCAACGATGTGCAACCAAACTGGAAGTATTTATAGTGAATCTAACTGCCACTATTTCCAGATTTCTAAAGCTGCTATTAAAAATAATTCAGAATGAATTTTTACTTCTTGGTTAATCAACACCTCTGTTTTAGTCAGATGGACTTCTAAATGGATTTGAACTGTACTCAGTAATGCTAGCAATAAATTTAGCTCATTATTTGTAGCCATACAGAAATGGCACTATGCTTCAGTAAAGCTTAGCTTAGACTGGTGAAAATAATTTAATGCACAAATATGGCCAGTCTGTTATTGAGCTAATATAAACAATTCTGCAGCATAACTATTAGGTTTTAAAAATATGTGAACCTGAGAAGACACAACAGGAAGGATGTAGTTAATGAGGTACTGACATTGCTGATCTTCCTCGTATTGTCTGGAAACATGACCATGAGGATCATGTTTTCAGAAAAATTTAAGTTTTCATGCATTTTATGATATCTGTCATTTTCTGCATCCTGTTGTGGCTTTTCAGTTCTAGTCTTTTGTATACAAATTCTCCTTCTGAATACCTTTTTGCATACCTTATTTTGAATTCACCTTCTAGCCATGCTACATTTTAAGTCTCTTGTTAGAATAACATCAATTCTTCTACCTGTGCATTGTGTTCAACTTTTTGCTGCAAAGCTTTTGAGGCAGCCATAGTTATCAACAGTCATTTTAGCTCTCATTCCAGTTGTTTTTTTTTTTTTTTTTTTCTTTTCAATGCTGTTTCCCAGAATACAGTGTTAGGAAAGCTGCTGTTCTTGCTTACATATAGCTTCCTACATTATTAGCAGAGAATATAATTTCCTACATCTTTGTATCTGATTGACCATGCCATCAAATATTTTTATTGAATACTGTTAACTGGTTAGTACAGCATGAATGTCACAGTTTTGAAAAACTGTTAATTATTTTGCCTTTGAGATGAAACACTGAGTTTCTCAATGCTTTACAAGTAATCAAGACTCAGATCCATTAAATGAGCATGCAAAATGTAAGTGTAGAGCAGACTGCAAACTGTTAACTATTCCCTGATCCTGAGAGTCTCTCCTTTACGAAAATATTTTTTTCTGTTTATTCTAGCAGATCTTTCAGGACAAGGACATCTGGCTACAGCTCTTATAATTGCAATGTCCACCATCTTCATAATGGCTATTGCCATTGTCCTCATCATCATGTTTTACATTGTGAAAACAAAACCTTCTGCTCAAGGTAATAGTTCAGCACATGAAATTTTAGCTGTAAATGCTATTTTCAGATAACTTCTGAGAGTAATTAGTATTGTGGTTTTATATTCTAGCCTGTTGCAAGAGCCACTCAGTAAAAAATGTTGAAGCTCAGGCTAACGCACAAGAAGAGAAGAAAGATGTGCAAGGTAGAAGTTCCTTTAGATTTGCTTTTTCTGTCCAAAACAACATCAGGCTTAAAAACTCTTAGTGCATTTCTCTTAATTACAATTTCTCCTTTGAATTGTATAAAATCCATATCAGTTTACTAAAGAATTGTGTAAAATAGTTTTTGTACTTCCAGAATGGCACTTAATGCCCTGATAGCAATTTAAAAGGTAACAGAGGGATTTACATTTGCAGTAAGGTTGCCAGCAGAACCAGCTCCTGAGACAAAATAGTGGTTTGGAAACTCATTGCCAATTTAATTTTCTCACTTTCTCTAATTATTGATCTACAGATAATGTTGTGATATTCTCTGAGAAAGAAGAGTTTGAAAAACTTACAGCAACGCCAGCTAAGGCTGTTAAAAGGTGGGTAAAACAGAAACAAACTTCCAGATTGACTGAAGTGGGGATGAGGCATAGTCACTACTCATCCTGGTACAGAGGAATACATGAGGAACAAATCAGATGGATACTCTGATAGTTTGCTGCTGCAGGGAAAATACTAGACTAGGCTTTTTACCCCATGGTTTCGAAGAGAGGATGAGAGATGTTACCAAAGAGAAGCCTGTGTCCTCCCCTCCATGACCAGTTCATCAGCTCTTGGGGCTCCGTATTCTCTTCTGACAGGTCCATTTTTGGGACCTGACTGTTACTCTTGCGTACATACCCTTGGTAGGGTTCCTCGTCACTTTCAGGAAGGAGGAGTAGAAACAGCTGCTCCAGGCTTTAAGTATCTGTAGTGTCATTTGGGTGGCACAGTGTGATATTTTTCCTCACCTTGTGTCTGCTGGGTGGCCAGTCTTGGCTAGGTAACATGACTAGGGTGGGCTAAACACTGTCCTCATTTGGAAGATCCCTCTATAGGAGGATTCTTACAAGCTTTGCATGACTGTGTAACTTGGTGGGTTGGTGGGCATTGTACGCATACCCTGGGCAGTTGAATGCAGTTACATTCACAGGATTTCGGAGAAAAGGCATTTTTAAAAACAGTTGGTGCTTTTATTCCACTACTCTAGGATAGCAAAAAGAAGATGATTGGAGTCAACCCATGAGAGGCTTCACTAAGATAACCATATTCTTCATTTTGCAGTGAAAATGATGCATCTTCTGAGAATGAACGACTTTTAAGCCGTAGTATGGATAGTGATGAAGAAGCTGCAGTTGACAAGCAAGGGACTCCAGAGAGATGCTTGTTATCTTTAGTGCATTTGGCCAGAGATAAATCTTCTACAAGCAATAAATCAACTGGGGTAAGGCTATTTTGAGATTTAAAAATTGAGAGCATTTTCCTGTGGCGTTCTCTTTTTTTAAGAAAGCAATATTCAAACTATTAAACACACACCCCCAAATGCATTGTAGTGCAGACCCAGACTAATTTACAAGAGATTCTCCAGACAAATTTATTATAGAATCTCTTTTGCATAGTGACGTATACGTACATATATACTGTTCAGAGCTGAAAATACAAATATCCTACAAGAGTAATAACTTTACTTTTTTTAGCATTGTATTTTATTGTCTAAAGAAAGAAAAAACAAATAACAGCAAACCCCCAATATAGCCAATGCTGATATAACTAACCCAAATGATACATTTTCCACAGAAAATCCAATACAGAAAAATACTGTAGCAGCGTGGCTGGATTCATAGGACAGCGCAGCATCTGAGTACCTTGAGCCAGTAGCATCGGCATTTCCATGGCACAGACTTTTCAATAACATCCGGTGTTGTGCTTGGTTTTCGTGTATTATTTTGAAGAACACGTTATGTGCTTTGAAGGTCACTCTGTGCTCTGAAGGACACTGTAAATCCACTGTTGGTTTTGCTGCGGAAGGATTTCGCTTCTTCCTGCTGAGCATATACTGCTCAGGGCATTTTATCTCTCTTGGAGTATTTCAAGGCATAGTTAAGGCCATACCCCACCCACGCAACTTTTTAGTTTGAATTGGCATGAAACTACCCTTGAAAAGAAGGTGTCTGCTCAGATATTTTTAATGTTTTTAGTACTTCAAAAGTAATTTTAAAACAGCAATACCTGGGACAAAATCACATCAATATCTAACATCAGATATCCTTTAAAAATAAAAAGGCTTGAAAATACATCTTTTCATGTTTGCATCGTTCAAAGTGTTGGGATGGTTCAGCCCAAATTTTCTGAAGTAGCTCATTTTTCAGCTGAGACCAGACACAAAAAGTCTCAGCACAAGATAAACATTTTTGTAGTTGTCAACAGTTATGACCACCTGAAAATAACTTACTACTCTAGTGCTCACATTTTAAAATTCAGTATTCTGAGGTTTGTCTAAATATCCAGTTTTATCACACTTCTGTATGCATGGCCTTGAAATTAGATAATACAATTTGGGTAGGCATGAAATTAGAACATTTTATAAGAAGTGGCTTACCTTCTAAAGACCATACATAACACATACATTCCCTAGAGTGATGCCGATAGCTAGCTCGTAAGCACACCTGAAGCATGAACTATTTCTTCCAGACCCCTGTTCTAAAATATTTCTCATGGACTGAAGCCTGTTGACAAGGCTGAAGACAAACTTTTCAATGAAAGTGCAGATGATTGCGTCAAGATCCTCCTCTCCATACCTAAGATTTCGCAATTAAGCAAGTTGTCAGAAGTTAGAAAGGCAGTAGTTTGATTCAGGCTGGAGATTAAGTAACGTTACCAGTAGAGGAAGGAGTACCAGGTAACTATTGGACAAAGGTAAAGAAAGTTAGAGGCTTGCTCTTAACCAAGTCTGCTCTTTCCTATTTAAAACAATATGGAGAATCACCAGGCTTAACTTTACCTGTTTGCTTTCAGCATAAGCTTTACAAATTCCCCATCTTCTGGCTCTCTTAAAAAGAGCATCCTGCATTCATCCTTCATGGACATGAAATTATTTAACCTCCCTCCCTACCATAAGGAGTTTTAATAAATCCCATTAAAAGAAAAACTCCTGTTAGCAAGGCTCTAAAACAGCTAATCCAAGCCTACAATAGCAACACAACCTATTAAGCACACGTGAATTATAGCAGCATCTATGCCTGTGAGACAGGCTTCGGGTGGAGCAGCCACTTTGTGCTCTTCAGCTGCAAGTCTATTAATCCAAGTCGTTGATGTGCCTTGCCCTTTAGAGCCCAGATGAAATGAGGAAAATCTTCCCACACAAAATAAAAATACTGAAAGCAGAGCTTTTTTTCCTAGCCTAGTTTGTGGTGAAAAGTGGCAAATTTGTGGAGATAATGCTAGGGTCCTGTCAAAAAGGCAGCTTTTCAGAAAGCTCGGTCCTAATGAGAGCTGGCAGAGGGATGACAATTCCAGCCCCTGAGAATTCATGACATTTTGACATTTGTTTTCACTCCACATTGAATCCAAAGCCAAACCTTGAGAATATTTTTGCTAAATGAAACTATTTCAAAATGTCTATTATCTTCTTGGAAAATGTCAGGTTTTCAGTCTGAGTTTCCTTCTTGTCAAAAAGGACTAGAGCACCCTGGATCTCAGATTTTCCCTGGCCAAAGCTTCACTGATTTTTTTTTTTTTATTCTATCTGTAAAATGTTTCAGATTCAACTAGGCAATATATCATGGAAGAAAATACAGGTAATTAGTAATGCACTAAGCAGTTCTACGTCATATGACAGAAAGGAAGATCCCCTCCTCTGCAGCCCTCTTAGATTACTGGAAGAAGGCAATTTCAGTCTGAATTTAATTCCCTGTGGCCAGTCCTCTCCTGGACATCCCTGCATTAATAGTCTGCATGCATTGGATTTGTCCTCACTGTCAGGAATTTGCTTCGGTCTGAAAGAGAAATAAAACATTCAAACACTTGGGTAAGAAAAATAATTGATCTAAAAAAGGACTAGAAGATGGAGAGAAAGACCTGTAGCGGTGGAAAGTGAAATCAGAAATAGGTTTATGCTTCACAGAATAATTGCTGTGTCCTTTCCTTTGAGTCTTCAGAAGGGACCCTTGAGGGCATTATGTGATAATCCCTAGTGCCATGAAATTAAGTTCTCCCACGGGTTTTCCATTTCTGTCTGCTAATTGTTTACTCTCATGACTGAAAAAATAATGAAACAAACCCCTTCTCATTTAGATTCAAAGCCGAAGGAAAAAGATACTTGACGTGTATGCTAACGTATGCGACGTTGCCGAAGGTGAGTGTGCAAACCTTGCACCTACACTAACAGCACGAGATCAGATCACAAGTGTTTCCTTTAAAATAAGAAAGGCCTCTGCCTTCCTATGGGAAGTAGAAAGTCCCAATCCAGGAAAGACACTCTGTAGGCATATTCATACTTGCTTGCTAGGAAGCCCTATGGGGCCCTGACCCCAGAGTGTCCAGGCTGGGCTTGGGCTGGAGCATGCCCCGGCTTCTCTCCAGCTGTGTGTATGAGCTTCCTTCCTAGGGAGAGTAGGAAGGGTGCTGTGAGGTTGTACTGGGACATGCACACTGACCAAGTTGAGAGAAGCTGGACGAATAACAGATAGAAACTAGTTCCAAATGTGAAAGTGTAATTTGGGGAGGGTCAGGATTGAGGGTAAGATACAAGTATCGATCTACTTTGTTTCTCTAAATGCTATCACACTTCTCACCATAAAAAGTGGAGTTTCCAAGTTTTAAGTGTTTGAATCCTCTTTAGGACTTGACTACCTTGACTGATTTGGCAGAAGAGACATGGATTTCCCTGTACAACAGCAGACATGACTGCATTTACTTCCCCCCACACAGACTTTGTGCGCGCGCGTGTGTGTGTGTGTATGGGTTTTCTGTAATTCAGGGAGCTCTATCTCCCACCAAATTACTGCTCTTGAGTATGAAGCAGGAAGAATACAGAAGCAAAAGACTGGTTTTGGAAAAATACTGCAGCTGACTCTCTCCTCTATTCTGTGACCATAAATATATAGAAAAAGTGTCCAGGAAAAAATAGCTTTTCCCCCACAGGATGAATGTTAAATCCTCTCTAGAGATTCGGTGATAGTAATGACAATCGAGCACTTCGAGCAGGGACTTTTATGTTTACGAGCATCTGGCATCACTGCTTCACCTCACTCCTCATGTTCCTACAAGGCCAGCTTTCAATTACAGAGATGTTTCAGCAGCTGCTGGTGACAGACTCAGGGAAGCGTCAAAGCTGTCTCTGGAGCTCAAACACTGTGCCTGACATGCAGAGGTGCTCGCTAGGGATACGGTTGCAATATACTTTTGCCAACAGCTAGTAAATTGTTCAAGGAAGGGGCAGTGCCATGGGAATTAATACAAGCCATCTAATACTTCTCTCCCAGACAACTTTTTACCCTAATTATTGTACCCTACTGTCCCTAGGAAGAGTTAATTTGGTAATATACAGTAATAACCTTGGCACTAGACATACCTATCATGGACTATCACTTAAAGACTTTAGCTGTACTCATTGCTAACAGTATCTTCTGTAGTACTTTAATAAATGTCTTGAACAGTCAAGACTCGTGCGCAGAGCCATCTGACAGTAACCTGACTTTGCAGGTCTGAGCCCTACAGAGCTGCCGTTTGATTGCCTGGAGAAGACCAGCCGAATGCTCAGCTCGACCTACAACACAGAAAAGGCCATAGTGAAAACGTGGCGCCACCTTGCTGAGAGCTTTGGACTGAAGAGAGATGAGATAGGTGGTATGACGGATGGCATGCAGCTATTTGATCGCATCAGCACAGCAGGTTACAGCATCCCAGAACTGCTAACCAAACTGGTGCAAATTGAGCGGTTGGATGCTGTCGAATCCTTGTGTGCAGACATTCTGGAGTGGGCACAAGCAATGCCTGCTCCTGAACCAGCAGGGACATCCTGACATGCCAGCCTGGGACCCACGCTTCCACATCACCCGCAAGAACCATGATTCCATCAAGCACCACATCAAAGACTTTGGACAAAAGACCATTGATGTTTCTTCTACATAATCTCTCCTGATAACCACGGGAAGCTCTTCTGTTTGACTTCTAAAAAAAGTGAAGTTACACATCTACCAAAACAAGAGCAGAAATCTCCCAAGAAGCTTGGTATGAAGCATGTCGTTAAACAAAATGGTCATATTAAACAGCTACCGATAATTTGTGGACACGCAAACATCCATTTAGCGGTCTGTGTATAAGTGCAGATAACCCTGCTGATACCCTTCCTGCCTGGCCTTCAAGAAAGCCATTGAATAGCTCTCTGAAAATATTCCTGTCTCTTAGGTCTTCATTCCATGGTTTAAATACTGTCAAAAGCAGTACCACAGCTACAGCAGCAATTAATACACATTAGGCACGTACATTTCTATCAATCAGCTCTAACACATTTGATGTGTAACTAGTTTGATTTTCTATCCTTCCTGTGGGTTTGTTGAATCTAGAAGTATGTGCCTAGCTGTATGTATACAGTCCTCAGATTAACTAACTATACTATATGAAAAAAGAGTCAACATGATTTACAGATTGAAGTGCTTCAAAGCGCTGTACATCATAGTGCATGTAAATGCACTCTTGGTCCACACTGACATTTCAGAAATTGTAAATTCAAACTGCTGACTTACTGAGGACAAGCTGGTTAGCAAGCGAGCAATAAAAGTTGGCAGGCACCTCTTGTAAGTTGAGAGCAGTGAGTTCTTTTCTTCTTTGCCATTAAAAAAAACAGAAGCAACAAAACCAGCTTGTCTGCTACCATGAAAAATGTATTTTACCATTATAGTGACATCTATATATCAAATTATATGCCAAGCCAGGGAATTTCAGACAATAGTGGTGCACGTTAGACCCTAAGAGCAAAAAGAGTACATTTCCTTAGAGACACGTGAAAAGCAGAGGAAAAAGTGTTTCTTAAATGCTGTACTCTTGTAAATGTAGACCATGAGCACAGAACCCACAGATGAAAGCCAACTCCTCTGGAAACTAAAGCACTATTGTGAGTTTGTGTACAACAAAAACAGACCTTATTTTTATCCTTTTAACTAATCTCTGATTTTCGTGGTTGAAAATTCTCTAGAAGTAGTTCAGACCACAAATCAGTAGCTGTTACCAAACCTATTTGCTTAATTTATAGCTAAAATGAGTGATGACAGATTTCAAAAGTGCAACCACTGAATTAAGAGACTTGTCAGCAAAGCAATACTTTTTAAATTCAAAAATGCACAACTGAACAAAATGCTATAAAAAATATTAACTATTACCATGAAATTAACAACTAATATTCCATCACTTAGTAACTAGTTCTTATCTATGATAGTATCATAATTGTGCAGAACATTTAGTATCACCCTTTAACATCTATATTTAGTATCTTTTCAGCACTTGATTTGCATAGCAGAGGAAGTGCATACTGCGACTTGAAACCTATTCCTCTCGTTATTCTTCTTCCACCATTTCTTTCATATCATAATTCACTCTTCATTAATTTACATACGCCAAATTTGATGGGAATTTTGACTTTTCTTTAACAAAGCAGCAACCTGCATTTATTTGAATATTTAACTAGATAACTGATGTTTCATTTAGCGGTGAAATTCTTGCTGTCTTGAAATCAATGACAAATTCGTATAGATTTCAACAGGCTTCAATAAGATTTCTAGACCTGCTGACAACTCAGCAATGTTCAAGGTTTTCAAGACCCTGAATTTGCATTTTAGTATTATTGTTACTAGAACAAAAAAAAAAGGGAAGAAAAAAAAAAAAAAAGAAAAGATGAAGATTCTCTTTTTCTTGTGCCAGTGTGTAACTACAGTGTTATTCAGTGGACTGCCTCCTATATTTCATGTGTCATTTAACAGTACACATCATTTAATTGTTTAAAAGAAGATACAGGAATCCTCTTTTTTATGTTTATTGGGCCATGAAAAGTTAGGGTCTTGAAATCAATGGTGTCAATGTGAACACAGACTATTTAACGTTATTTTATTTAGTATACGATATTTTTATTGTTACACAAAAGATGTACAGGAATGACAAAAATTTCCTGTAGATCTTGCCAAAGCCTACTTTCTAATAATTTTGTTTAATGCTGTATATATAACTTATTATATTGTAAAGTATGAACATAAAATATGCTAATAAAATAAAGAGGTCAAACAGTTGCCGTAGTCATTTTTTTGTTAAATTGTATATTGCCTTATAAATCTGTAATTAAATGAGTTAGCCGAGCACTAGCAGGCACGTTGCTGTGGTATGGGAGTGAGAGGTAACATCTATGAAGGAATCTTTGCATTCCTGTAGGATTCTTCTTCTTTGCATCGCACTTTAGAAGCTTTTGAAGCAGAAACCATTCTTCCCTTGCCTGTATACTTTTGGTTCAATATTTCAGCTTGTAGGTACTACGAAAATGCCAAACTCCAAGCAAATCCTTGGAGGAACTGTTTGTATGTTCACATAAGTATTGAGAGCTGGTCCAGACTGTGAGACTGGTGAGTGATCTCACAGTAGCAATACTTTCTCATTCGCATGGTCTCATTTTGCATTCCTAAAGTAGCAGTACTACGGAACATTATCAGAGATATTAAATGGAAGCTTCCACTGCATGACAAGATAATTACGATCATCCAATCTTAGGCTGCACTGGTGAGACCACCAGCAGAATCTCTAGCTTCTACAAAAAACAGAACACCAAGCTGCATGGGGACTACAGACCCTGGTGACTAAGCTAAGATGTTTGGAGTTCATACAGATCAAACAATTTCTAAATGGAAGAAACACTGCGCTACTTTCCTTTAAAAACAGTTTGGGATTTTGTTTATTCAGATTCATTTTTTTGGTTTCAGCACAATGAATATGTTCTTGTTCCATCAACAATTAAAGGAGAGAAAGGCTCCAGAAACTGCAACAAAAGCTTTGAGTTTGCCAGATGGTTGGGAGGAACTGATGTTCTGAGTTTCACTTTGCTGTCTTTTTACTCCCTGTGCTGTATGTACAGGAGTTAACACAGTGTGAAGCACACTCCCAACAGCCCCTGATGCATCTAAATGTGCTGCTGTCTGAAAGACTTGAGCATTCTCTGCTTGAATGTGCCTATGGACAGCCACCCAAAGGAGAAACTTTGGCTTCTCAGGTATAAACTTGACAAAGCACAGATCTGCGTAAAATACCCATGTCCTTCCGTTCTGCAAAATAATGAAACAAACCACAGAAACATAAAAAACAAACCACCTGAGAGCTTCTGTGGGAATTTGTCTTTGTTTCAATTTTTCTTCTTTCTTTTTTTTCAAATTTTCATTCATGTGCAGTGCTTCCAGCATGCTGGCACGTACCTGCGTTTGCACTGATTCACCTTGCGCTAAAGCAGACGTCTAAAGTAATCAAGATGGGTTGCATCCTCAAACGATAGGCTACAGTGTCTCTACACTATAAAGAGAACTTGGAGTGACAAGCTTTGAAGTAAACATTTATTCTACAGATGTCAAAGCTTACATGAGTTGAATCTTACCAAGTAACCAGTGAATTTCAGGTGTGTGATTGCGTTTCACCTCAGTGACATCTCTGAAAGAACTGCAGCCAGCAAGTGCAGGATGAAGATGAACCTGAGCCTATTACAAATGATGTTAATTGGTGTTCTGTTTTAGGGAATTGTTGGGCCAGATGAATGCTTAAGGAGTGCTTAAGGTTAATTTCTCTGGTATTGTATAATAATGTTAGTATTTACAGAAAATTTGGCTCATGTAAGGTTATGTAAGGTTATATAAGGTTAAAGTCATTATTTACTCTGCTATCCTAAGTATGATAAGGAATTTGCAACAAGAAGTTAAACAGAAGCTTCCAAATTTTCATGTAATTAAACATTTTAACTTCTGTCAGTGACTTTAACTCAAATGTAAGCACATTTCTTATCACACAATTTTAAGCCAAACTCACTTAAGTGATACGAACTCTGAAGAAAACATGACCACCCTTGCTTCAGAGTGGCTCTTTTCCTCTCCAGCAAGAAGCTGGTCAACTACAAACTGTCTTCAGAGCAAAATATCAATCCTGCTTTCAATGTAGAGAAACCAATTGGCATTTTTTATTTAGAAAAGATTTTTTTTTCTGCTCCTGACGGCACACTGAAAGACCAGACTGAACAGGGTCAAAAAAATCATAGAACCATAGAATCTTCTGGGTTGGAAGGGTCCTTCAAAGGTCATCTAGGCCAACCCCACTCTGCAGTGAGCAGGGACATCTTCAACTTGATCAGGCTGCTCAGAGCATGACTGAGCAGGATGCGTCAAACATGACCTGCAATGTTTCCAGGGATAAGACATCTACAACCAATATGGGCAACATGTTCCAGTGTTTCACCACCCTCATTGTAAAAAAAGTATTCCTTGTATCTAGTCTAAATCTCCCCTCTTTTAGTTTAAAACCATCACCCCTTGTCCTGTCGCAACAGGCCCTGCTAAAAAGACTGTCCCTGTCTTTGTTATAAGTCCCCTTTAAGTATCAAAAGGCTGCAATAATGTGTCCTTGGAGCCTTCTTTTCTCCAGACTGAACAACCCCAACTCCCTTAGCCTTTTTTCATAGGAGACATGCTCCATCCCTCTGGCCATTTTTTGTGGCCCTCCTCTGGACCTGCTCCAACAGCTTCATGTCTTTCCTGTATTGGAAACCCCAGAGCTGGCTGCAATATTCCAGGTAGGGTCTCACCAAGGTGGAGTAGAGCGGCAGGATCACCTCCCTTGACCTGCTGGCCATGCTTCTGTTGATGCAAGCCAGTATACAATTTGCTTTCTGGGCTGTGAGCACACATTGTCAACTCACGTCCAGCCTTTCATCCACCAGTACCCCCAAGTCCTTCCCCCAGCCTGTATTAATACTGAGGGTTGCCCTGACCCGAGTGCAGGACCTTGCACTTGGCCTAGTTGAACCTCATGAGGTTCACACAGGCCCACATCTCAAGCTTGTCCTCTGGATGGCATCCCATTCCTCTGGCACATCAGTTGCAACTCTGAGCTTGGTGTCATCTGCAAACTTGCTGAGGGTGCACTCAATCCCACCATCTGTGGCATTGATGAAGATATTAAGTAGTGCTGGTCCCAATACAGAATGCTGAGGAACACCACTTGTCACTGATCTCCATTTGGGCATTAAGCCATTGTCCACTACCCTCTGGATGTGACCATCCAACCAATTCTTCATCCACCAAACAGTTCACCCATCAAATCCATATCTCTCCAATTTAGAGAGAAGGATGTTGAGGGAGACCATGTCAAAGACTCCATCTCAAAGGCCCTGTGTCAAAGACCTTACAGAAGTCCAGATGGATGACATCCATAGCTCTTCCCTTGTCCACTGATGTAGTCACACCATCATAGAAGGCCAGTAGGTTGGTCAGGCAGGACTTGTCCTTGATGAAGCCATACTGGCTGTCTCAAATCACTTCCCTGTCCCCTATGTGCCTTAGCATAGCTTCTGGGAGGATCTATTCTATGATCTTCTGAAGCACAGAGGTGAGGCTGACAGATCGGTAGTTTCCAGGTCCTCCTTTCTACCCTTTTTAGAAATGTGTGTCATGTTTCCCTTCCAGTGACCAGGGACTTCATCAGGACTTTTCAAATATCATGAAGAGTCGCTTGGCAACTACATCAGCCAATTGCCTCAGGACTCTGGGATCCATCTTGTCAAGTCCCATAGACTTATATATGTTCAGGTTGCTCGGGTGGTCACAAACCTGATCTTCTCTTACAGTGGGAGGGACTTTGCTCCCCTAGTCCCTGTCTTGTGGTCTATCCATGCAGGAGGTGCGGGAAGAGAGGTTGCCAGTGAAGGCTGAGGCAAAAATGTTGTTGAGTACCTCAGCCTTCTCCTTGTCTGTTGTTACCAGCTTGCCAGTCTTGCTCATCAGAGGAGGTATGCTCTCTTTAACCTTCCTTTTCTGGTTGACATACCCATAGAAGCCCTCCTTATTATTCTTCACGTACCTTGCCAAGTTTAGCTCCAGCCTTGCCTTGGCCCTCCTGACCCTAAAATGGTTACTTGTATTAGCATATGTGCTCACATACCGTGAGTTTATATTGACTAACCCATAAAATGTCTCACACAGCTACAGATCCACTTTGATCGTCACTGGAAGCTTGTTGTCTTATTCATCACACCAAATGCCACACAGTCTATGTGTGTCCTAGCGATAAAAGAAGACAGGACAGAAATCACAAATACAGTACAATATTTTATTCCTTTAAAAGGCTGCCTTTTCACAGCAGAGTGGAAAGGCTACTGGTTTACCATGTCCTGATCACCACAAACTGTCTCAGGCTTTTCCTCTGGGCAGAGAAAAAAAATAATGCCTTCCTTCTGAACAAAGGAGCATGCCGGCTGCAAGAGTGGCTTCAAGAAGGCAAGGTGGGAAAGGCTGGGAGGCAAAGAAGAGACTCTGCAGCACAGCAGGGATGGGAGACCGCTGGTAAGCACAGGGGCAGGTACAGGACAGGACCTCAAATAGTTGTGATGTAAAGATGAATGTTTCTGGGAGTTGAAGGAGATGCACAGAATTCACTGTAAGCAGAAAGTTATTAGAGTTGGAATTAACACTAAGACCCAGCCCCTAAGGAACTAAGTTGGTCAAGGACAAAATTATCAACACGACTTTTTATTTCCTTTGGATGTGCATTTTTCTTTTTTTTTCCTCTTAAAAGGTAATTGTTCTTCTTTACACTGATAAAACCCAGATTTCAAGTTGAAAAGACCTTCTAAGTCCTTGGAAATTCTCTCTTACAATAAAAGACTCATGAGCTTCATATAAAGGTCTGGTCAACTCAAGGTTATGCCACGAGAACTTCAACAGCCCATGTCATGGACACTGTAAAGATAACATTAGGGCTTTTTTGTTTTGTTTTCTATCAGCAGGTCCTACTAGAGAGAGCACTTAACTGTGTGTCTACTCTGCCACTAGCCTTTTGGGTGACATTGTGGAAAGTTCCTCCCAGGCAAGATTAATACCAGCTTCTTACTACCAGCTTACTATGAGCTTCCTAGCCTGACCAGTATCATCCCAGTTCTTAAACTTGCCAGACTTTGCAGACTATCGCTGATCTTAGGTTACAGTCAGGAACTGCTCTCTACGTAGTGTTTGATATCAAATGGACCTGGTCTGATGACATTAACAAAAAGAAACATCAGAGGTAAGGTGGGCTGAAAAGGATGGGTTTCTGCTTTGCATTATAAAGCAACATCAGCTGACTGCCTCCAGGTGCTGTAATTTGGGATCGTTAATCCATTATCCACGAACAAATACTGCCCAGCATTATGGGTTGGAGGATGAGCTGAAAAGGCACGCCAGCTCAATTTCTCCCTGTTGAACTCAAAGCCTCACACAGTTTAACGTCCTTCTTTGTTATAAGGAGTGTGTATTTAAGAGAAAAAACCTTACTGTTGCAGGTGAAAATCATGATGCAGAGGTAAAACAATGACTCCTGGTCAAGGGTTAGAGTGGGGCCAGCTCCAGCCGAATGACAGACAGCCTCTATTACCCCCTCTCCCCTTCCCTGCTTCCCAAGAGGGGAAAGAGAAAAGGAGAAGGAGAGAGAACATCTTGTTGGTCAGTGTAGGGTCACCTGTCCTGTCCACTCCTCCCCACAGGTGCAGCCTCTCACTCACTGCACCCCCACCGTGGCACACAGGATTTAGCAGTGACCTTGGTCTGCACAGGAGCCAGTGTAATCCAGAGCCTTTCTGCACACCAACCCCTGGCAGGAACTGTAAACATCAAGCGTTATCACTTCTAGAAGCAGACGCTGTCTGCAGAAATGTGCCATTAACTTCAGACAGTGCCGTCACTTTGAAGAGACTGAGCTGAGAAGCAAAATCACTGAACAGAATTAGTTCTGTTCCAACTCAAACCAGGACACTTCTGTATGCACAAGTCATTCTTCTGCAAGCAACCGCTTTAGTCCTCTGTGATAATGAAAAACAAAGAGAGTTCCTGACCTTATTATGCATTGGATAGGCTTCCTAGTGCATATTCCAGTAAATATATTAATATAAACAGGGTAAAAATGCACTGCCTCAGTCTATATCTAGTTCTAGACACATAATAACACATATATAGTCTATTTCCTCCACATCCAAATAAGCCCTTTTGGTTATTTATTATGATATGATTTATGATGCATAGCACCTCTTACCTCAGGCATTAATTTATCACTATCAGCCACTCTTCAAGGACAGAAAAATGTTGATTCCTTTTTGCCAGTGTTCTGTGAAACTAGACTGTCTGAATACTTATGGAAGAATGATAAGAAGCCTCTGCATGCTCTGCTGCGGAAAATGTCAGTAATTAGCTGTTATACAGGTCACACACAGGCGTCTCATTTGTCCGTACCTTTTTTTTTTAAAAAAAAAGAGAATTTGATTTTTTATGGTTGAGGCTGCTTTAAAAACAAGCTTGTAATAGGATTCAAGTTACTATCACAAGACAATTCAGGAATACACAATGATTTTCCAATTTAATCTACCACATAGAATTAAATGAAAAATCAGGAGGAAGTAACACTGAAGACCAACTAGTAGGAAGACAACTGAAGTGGGAAAGAACCAGAGTTAGCTGTCTGTTTCTGGAATTTGGCCTTGGTGTGCAAGGCTGCTCTGAAAAAAATCATAGTCACACTTCAGTGTGGAGGAGGACAAACCAGGAGGACAGCAAACTGCTACACTGTGGGAAGGACGGTGGAACAGAGAAATTCTGTTTATTTGCATTTCTTATATAAATAGCTCTTGAATCCACATACGAGAATACTATTTCTTCTGAAGGACAAAACCAGTCTGGCAACAGCAGTTATCTCCAACCTTCTTCAAAGGCAAACCACTTTTCGAAAAAGCTGATGTGTGGGTGGAATGTTATGCTCCTGTTTGAAACTCTACCACGATACTCTTTTTTTTTCCTGCAAGCTGGATAGATTACTTTTATTTCTTTTCTCCATAACTAACCACACTGAGGATGCCATTTTATGGAGCTGAGGATGACCTTAAAGTAAACTTATTAAGAGAAATATGATCCTATGCTGAGCTTTCATAGCTACTGCTGTTGGCAGCATCAAGGCCTCGTGAGTTTGCAGCCCTAGCTCGTGTACGTCTACAAGAGAAGTTACTTAGCATTGAGTTGCAGTGATCAGAGAGATGTGCTATATTCAGGGAAATATTCCTTGGGACCAGCTTAAATATTGTTGAATAATTGTTTTGGGGGAAAAAAGGGGCTTCTTGGATCTCTTTTTCTCAGGTAATTCTCTCAGTATGACTTTTGAGATCAGAATGTCTTGTGAGTTATGTCTTGTTAAATTTTGACTCAAGACCACTCACTCAAAAGAAGTAGCTACAAGGAAGTAAACAGATCTTGTTCAAATTTATCTCTACTAGTAGTCGTAAATATACAAGACACTTGCTTTCAATATCACATGAAAAACAGAAGTCTAATAAACAGGAATGTTCCTAACCACGGTCAGAAGACGGCACTGAAGACTTTCAGCCCAATGAAATCAGCCCCAAACGCATCTGGTTTTGACGATAGATAGTAGTGGTTTTGACACAGCACACTACCTGAGTCAGTATAATACATAAAGGTGCCTTTGCCCATCACAGCATTTCTCAGGGGGATGTCAAAGGCAGGATCCCAACACTGCACAGCACTATGACTTTACAATAATTTTTGTGAGTTTTAAAAACACGTGAGCATTATGTTGTTACGAGGAGCAGAAGGAGTCAGCGCTTTGCCACTGCAGTTCCTCTGACCGTTTGCAAAGTGGAGGATTACCAAATTGTTTCATAGATCAAATTTTCAGACTTTCTGGACTACATTTAAATACGTTACGCTGAAGATAAATGCTTTCTATTAGACCATCAATCCCCAAAGCCATATAAGTTTTAGGTGAAAAATTCAGTATATAATTAAAGGATCCATGTCATAGGTCTGAATTATGAGCTCTACTTTCAGCTCCTTTTAAATCTGCTCTGGTAAGTTAAATCATGTATTCTAGACATTGATGCTGAGCATGAAAAAAAGTTCTTCAAAAATATGTTGCCTTCAGCATACTCTCACCTTCCAGGATAAATTATCTGCTACAAGAAATTTTTCCCTGTAATGTATTAAATTTAGTTATATAACATTAGAAAAGATGCAAGCCAGTCACGTTCAGGAGAACTGGAAGACAACTGTGAAATCCCACTTTAAGACACAGGCCTTTTATCGCTGGTGAAAGTCACAAATAGGGACAAATAGAGCACAACCGTGCAGGCTGGGTAATATTAGCCTACTTTATTTAGGTCTGCCAACCTTCTGCAAATACAACTGTCCCCTCTCCAGGGAAGGATATTTCTTACAGATTTGCCAAATCTTGACTTTGTAGATCAGGTCTGAAACATTGTCCTTCCCACTTAGCAGTAGGAAGCCTTTGATAAACAGAAGGGCAATTACAATTCTACAGTAGATGGGTTTGCACAATAAAACTCCACAAAACATTTCTCTTCAAGTCTGGCAGCCTTTTCTGGGATGAAAACTATCCTAACGTGAGCAGATGCAATATTCATGTTGACTTTCCCAACAAGGACTGTCACAGCTGTTCCAAAACCCAGCAACATAAAATTGTGGGTCAATTCTTCATCTTCCTTCAAAGTGACAGGTTTTGACAACCAGAAACTTCCTTTGTTTCATGCCAGTGAAGGCAGTCGATCACTTCTGAAGACCTACATGCAGACATGGCATATTGTAGTTAGTTTGAAGCTATACATTCTGACTGATCAGCTGGGGGCTCCCAGAAAGTGTGAGAATCCTTGTATTTCTTTTAAGAGCAAGTATTCATATGGTCTTTCTCTTCTCCTCAAATTCTCTAAAAAAAGGAAAAAAAAAAAGGTTGAAAATTAATACACTCCTGCCTGCTGCCAAATCTGGCCAGAGGTCGCTGGCATATTCAAAATAGTGTATCCTTTTTCAGGAATGCAGATAAACAGTGATTACACAAACCATGTTCCTTAGGGAATCGGGAACCGCGGGAAACAGCTGGAGTTACAGTTAACTTTTTCAAATGTCTCTTGTAGACAGCCTTCTTGAGAGAAGTATGAAGGAGTAGAAATTCATACTCATATTACAGTACCCAAATATTACAAAAGTAGAAAAGCCCCAGGAAATTCTAGATTCCATTTGAGAAGACAGGACTATATAAAGAGATGCCCAAGTGTGGCCAACTTGACAGAAATCTATCCTTCCCAAACCAAAATCAAACCAAATGGAATCCACAAGACAGCAGGGAATGCAACCGACTTCCTCTGTTCTCCTTCCCCACAAAGACTGCCAAGGTCATGCAGGGGATAACAGGACGAGGATGTTTGAGCAAGGACTGGCGTGGACAACTGGGGTAGGCTGGTCCCAAGGTCGATGTTGAAGATAGTGCAACAAGCAGGTGTGCACAAAGGTTGATACACCAAATATTTAGTCACAGAAATAGAGAAATAACTGTTATTTTGATACAATATTTATCCTAGTACCTCCTTCTGCCTGTTAATGACAAAAGCAAGCAAGGTTATCTAACGTAGCTTCTAACACCATTACTAGTTAGTTTTGTTACTCTAAATAATCGATTACAAATTAAAACAGAATGATCTAAAATCTCCACTTCAGTTTATTATTTCTGGTCATTCTAGTTCCATTTTTGTAGACTATTTTATTTTCCTTAAAGTCTCTGATCCTGTAATCATATTGTTGTAAGACAATCTTTTCACTTGTTTTTATAGTCCCATAAAACCACACACGTTTATACATGCAATCCAATGCAAAATGGGAATCTGATGGCAAATTCCAAATTCATAATTTTTTTAACCTTTCTAGATAATAGGAGGCTTCATAAATATTTCTGCATTAAAAAGATTGATGAGTAATAAATTTGAGAAAAAACCACGGTGTGGTTTATATTCTTTAAAGATCTTCACTGAAAAGTTTTATGAAAATGTACTGAAGGACTATTCTAAGTCATCTGTCAACAACTGGCTTAAAAAAAATTCACTTCTACCATGGCAAGTCTAGCCTCCATATGGCTCTGCTAGTGTACCTGTGACTTAAATTTTTTACCAAAGAATTACTACCGAGTCAAAAATCACATGCACATTTTGGTACTTTACTATAGCCTTTTTTATTTATAGAAGTATCTATTCATCACAATTCATATTCATATTCATTTTCATAATTAATTCATATTCATTTGCATAATTAATTTCTTTATTTCTGATACTTCTTATGTTTACTGTAATATGAATGTGAAATTAAGAACTTGTACTTTTTTTCACAGCTCAGTTAAAATTTACTGAAGATCAAAATCATTAGTCTCATCCTTAGTTCATCAATCAATTTAACTGCATTAATATGTTCAAAAAAGTAATTTTTTTTGCATTTTAATAGAAACATTCTAGATCTTAAAAACTTGAAATTAGCAGTGATTCATCTTTTCAGACTGTAAACACTACTGCTTATAAGACACAAGGGACCAGCAGTAAAAGGCACACCATGTGCCTCTTGTACCGCATTTACCTTTTCCATTATTAGATGAACACATTGTGCTAAATTGGTACCACCAGGAAGATTAGTAGATTAACCAACAACAGAGATGAAAGCTGAAAGCCAAGAGCACAATCGACATTCCTGTGGATATGGGAAACCTAACAACTTCCTACAGCTTTTTTTGCTTATTAATTTTCTAGTGTTTTTAATGACCAAGCAGATGGAGACACACCTGAGGACCAGGAACACGCTTCCTAAATTAAGAGGATTTTGTCTCCAGCCAAAGGTATATGCAAGCTTTTGCACTGCTGGTAAATCTGACAGAAAAGTGAAACTACTGATGAAGTAATACTTGTTCCAAAACATAATCCATTGTTAACAAAAGCTTTTAGCTGTGATTAGTGTTATTTAAAAATTGCCTAGAATTGGTTTCCTGCCCAAAGAGTGCACACGGTTTGCTCTCTCTTCTGGACATAACTTGGTACCAAATCTGCTGTGGACTCCTTTTATAGGAAAGAAATGTAAGTCAAATTGCTAGAAAAATATTCGCAGTTAGAATTCAACTTCAAAGACTGCTGGTAAAAAATACAAAGGAAAATCCAAAGCAAAAAATGTATGAAATTGCGAAGTAAACCTCTGAAGTTTTATACTGACTGCCAGTGTTAGTCAAAGACTAACACACAGCAGATCTTTAAAATTTAACTGCAGTTTCAGTTTACAATTAAAGAGTTTCAGTAATTGCAGTACAATCAGAAATCAGAAATGGAGGACCAAGCTGAATTTTTAAAAGGTATCCTATTTCCTACGTGGAAGAACTTCTGAACACTGAACTGTGGCATACAAAAACTATATTCATCACACTCAGAAAAGAAATACGGGTGCTATGAGGACTGTACTGCAAATTAATACAAAATACAGCAGAAACAATGAAATATAGTAATTTTACATTAGGGATTACTATTGCCAGGCATTTTAAGATATGGTTTTATTTACATTCACAGAGATATTCATACAAAGTTACACTAGAAATTCATACAAAGCAGGATATAATACTAGGTGTTACATAAACACAGGAAAACATCACACAAACACTAAGACATTCTGAAATCAAAACAACAACAAAATGTTTCACTCAACACATCTAGTTATGTTAAATCAAAATCTGGTTTTAATCATTAAATCTCAAAAGATAATTTGATATCTGTCTGTTACTTTTCAACCATAAAATAAATAAACGAATTTATAAACCTCTCTGAAGAGTCAAAGGTAAGTAAGATTCATACCTGTAAGGAAAGGTTGGTATTTCTCATCTGCTTACTCAAGGGATCCAATTCCTTAGATGCCATGAGGCATTCAGAACAGCAGCATTATTTTACTTCTTTTAAAAGAAGTATTGAAGAAAGCCATTTAGCATATTGTGCAATTTTTCATTTTCCTTTTTATGAACGAGGGAAATACCAGTGAGATTTCACATGATGCAGAGAGATTTACACAGTACTGCTGTTCTGCCTAATGTATTTATATAAAACAGAAAAAAAAAAACAACCCAAATTTGAAGCAACATAGACAATTCGTATAAACTACACAGAACAATAACGAGATTGAACAATAGCGCTAGGGACTTGTGCTTAGACTGGAGGCGAGAGAGCTACTCCTTGACAATCCCAAATTCAACAGAATGGAATTGAGGTTTATACAGAGGAAAGCATGGTCTGGATTTGTAGTCCTACGCAGTTCTCGGATCACTTGTTGAAGAGTAAACAACTCAAACATCTTCTTATTGCCTCTGCAAAAGATTTTACATAAAATATTTGTCAGCTGAAAATTGAGGTTTCATCTAAACACTAAAGATTTTACAGAAACTGCTTTTTTAATGAAAAAAATGTGCATTATATTGGGAGTTTCATGGAATTCTCCTATGTTGCATATAACGTCTCTAAGCAGAAGGTTATCAGTGCGTATTCACATGTAGTATAACAAAAGCTCAAGGAAAGGCTGTAACAGGATTTCACTCCTGTGAATAAGATTCCAGAAACAATAAATAAAAAAATTTAAATAATTAGGATTTCTAAGCAAATGTTAATTCTAGTTTATTTCCAACACAAGGTATGATTTATCTTAGATTATTTTACAGGAAAACATATTTTTTTTCCCCTAGAGTTCAATTTTGTTCCTAATCCAGTCAAATGAAAAATCTTAGTGTTGTCAAAAGCTTTAAGTCCAATGTAAAAAATGGCTCAGTTTAGACACCTTCTTTTATAAATGAAACAATCGCATTAAGTAATGCACCAGTGGAGCTCAGCAGCACATTACTACTGATATGATGAAGACCTTTGTTACAAAAAACTAATAACCAGTAAGCAATGGGGACATATTTTATAAAGATTAACATTCCCAAAATAGCTTAAATGGTTCAAGAGTTTAAATCTTGTTTTTGAGGGAAATGAAAACTCATGAAACTTGAATACAAATCACAGATGAGGTTAAATTTTCAAAGAAGATTACTACCAAGTACTCGAGTAAAACTGAAGGTCAGGGGGAGAGAAAAGAAGGGTTCTCTTCTAAGCGTTCCATACATAAGGAATATTTCCTCTTTAGGCCAGGTTGGGGTTTTATTTCCCAGTTTGTAAATTGAACTAGATTTACATGCCAATTGAGATTCTTGTTTTGCACATCTGTGACACAGTTTAAATTTAACTGCTAACGGAAAAAGTCCTGCATTGTCTATGGCAGAGCAAATTAACAGCAAAACAGGGATGAGTTTTTGAAAAAGGAGAAAGATAAAGGTCCCCGAGTTTACTGATCTAATATTAACTAACAGAATAATGTTAATAAAGGATTACTTTATTCTGGAGAGTTTTTGCAGTATAACACAGAGCTTTTCCAAAATCTGAATATCTAGCTTAGAACTTCGAAGCAATACAGAGCAAGTACGGAAGAAGGATTCGTTACTGCAGGCTTCCAGGAAAGGCTGTGAGGAATCTGTAAAAGAAAATAATTTAAAAACTGTATCACACAGCTCAGTGTAGAGGAAAGTAAAACAGCTATTGATACCTTTAGAGGGATTTAAATGCCTCATGTTGTGCAACTATTAGAACAATTAAATAATTCAGTTTATACTGAGCTTGTGATGCAAAACTCAGGTAAAACTAGGAACTGAAAAATGCAAGTTCCTAAGAGTTCTGACGTTTCCAACCCTTGTATTAAAGCAAGTCCTATTCGAAACCTTGAGAACAAAGGAAAACAGGAAACAGAATAATTTTAAATTCAGATAGAAATTCTTATCTTGAATATGTTTATTCAATGCTCATTTATCATGGTTTTTTTCCTTTTTAACATGTAAGAGGAACATTAAGCTGTGCAAGAAGACTCACGAGGAAATATTTCAAGCTACTGCAAATCACATAGCCAGGGATAGTACATGTAGAAGCTAATGAGATACCTGAAAGCGTTTCATTATCAAAATACTGTCACTGTACTGTTTCAAGACAGGCAAAATAATTATTGAGAGGAAAAAGTAAGAGCTGGATAAGAACACTTAAATACCAACAAAACTCCCTTAAAATAGTGGATGAGTTTTTAAGTCACATTGTATAACATTTCCCTCTACTCTGTTCCCCAAAATCCAATCACTTCGGAATAAGGTTAAATCTGTTCCCTTGTTATCTCTTTCTTGGTTCTGATGTTACAGATTAATTGATAGCAAAACCACAACGAAAATAAGTAACAATTGTGGGCTTTTTTGGTAAAATTAATAGTCTTTCATGTAGCACAGGGCATTTGCATTACAAGAATACAGATGGGAGGAAAATACCTTAATGTTTACATAATGTTACAAATATTTAATGTGTTTTCCTTAATAAGAAACTGCAATATGCAAATTACAGCATAAACCAATAAACACAGACATTATTAAAAGGCAAAGGCACATATGCTGAATACTGTAATTTATAAATAGGATGTCAACATGCTTTTATCAGTAGAAAGAGGACTGGATGTACCTTTTGGTCAAAATTTTCCCTCTCCTTGTCCAAGGACACACAACTTATTAAATATAACAAGTAGCCTTGGAGTGAATTCAAGGTTTTAATTTATGTCAGGAGGCTTACGGATACAAAATCAGAAGAAACGCTACACAAAACTGGAATAGGGCTTAAAAAAAAAAAAATCAACTTGGCAATTAAAGTCAGCCTGAATCCCTAAACAACTAATTTTCTCAGAGCTGGGCATTTTATGCTGCATATTGAACAAGGACCCATTAATCTTTCAAAATTTGTATTTTTTGCAAAACAATGGCATGACACTTGGCTGCACCAAGAAATGACCCAGTGCTCTCCCCCTGATGCTGAGTACATCTGATCATGCATTATACTGTACAGTGAAGTCAACGAGATTTGTGGGCCTTTGCTGGTTTACACCATCAGATGAAGAGACCGAGAAACAGCAAATACCTTTAGCACAGACCACAGAAGCTATGGTTACATGTAAGTTTTCCCTCTCTTTTCAGCAGAGGTGCTTTTGGCAGAAACGACTTAAAATGCTGTATTCAACAGGCGGAATGCACAGAACATGTAATGGTATGTGTGGATGGAAACCACACAGATGTAGGACAATGGACTTTGGTAGCAAGGGGCCAGACTTGCAGCAATTAAAAGCAAGATGACAACTATGAAGTTTGGAAAAGGCAGGCAGATGTTTTGTGGTTTGCACAGCTGAAGTGTCCTCCTCTGCTCTTTACTCAAAGCAACACAAAACAATAATTATTCCAAGAGACATACATTATCAAGGCAATAAATTGTTATAAATTAATATATTTTTCTGCTTCCTTCTACTTCCATGTATCTTGCATTCTTTCTACCATGTTCAATCCACCTATGGTTTTATGCATCCTATCCTCTCACTTTTAGTACTATTTCCAATTACAGTTTGATGTCTCAATATTGTAAGAGTAATGAATATAAAAATATAATGGAAGTAAAGTAGAAATGTAAGCAGTAATCAGAAAAAAATATACTGAAAAAATGAAAAGTACATATATATTTTTATTCTCCGTCAGTAAAGATATTATTTCTCATTTTATTTTAGCTTACGGTCTTCCGTTAAGGATACAATGCTGTGACTGTATTAAGTACCACTGACAGCTTCTAAGACAAGAAAAACATCAGAGATACCAGAGTAATGAACTACAACTGCTCTTCTATAAACCTGCAGATACCACAACACATTAAAATCAAATGAATTGAAAACTGGGAGTTACAGGAGAACTTCTAGAAGGAACAAAGAAATGGGTATAGCATCTTTAAGATGAAAAATAAGGTTCATACTAACAAATACATTTTATATGTGTGTGTATTTATATAAAATAGATACACATAAAGAAACCATTTGCTAGACACATTTGAGTTGACCTGAAAATGTCTCTTCATCGAATATCATAAGGGATCAGTAGAATGCTGATTTCACAACAACAAAAAAGATAAGAATATATTCTCTAAGGAAAATCTAACTTGGGAATGGGGGATTATTCTAATGTACAACTCAACAGGTAACACAACAAATTTGCCAGGAATCCAACAAGAGAAGTCCCTGTTGACTGCATTCTGCTCTCGGCGTGTACAAACACAGTCCCTAGGATTTAGTTACTCAGGGTATACCAGTTTTAATATTTCTCTACTGTTGCTGCAGAAGATATTATTTTTCAGAAATCGTGACATGAAAAACTGAGGGCTATATGTCAATCACTGCAAGCAGAAAATCCTTAGAGGGGTTCATAGCATGTGCTAAATTTAGTGATGCATGACTGACATACACTCAAGATTCAGCACTCTTTATCAAGCCACTGCTTGCTATCACAGAACTTGGAAGTTATTAAGTACATAAACCTGGAAAAACAATTAATGTAGAATTCACTTCAGGTATGGTGGTATCATGCCCTTATGAGTCTAACTTGTTAAAATCCATGAGTAGGGCGACAAAACTACAAACAGTAAAAGCAAATATGCAAAGCTCAATGAAAACAATCCTACCATCTTGGGATTACTTTGTATCAAAATATTTCAATCACTTAAGAGTGTTTGAAGCAAAAAATTTCTATACAGATAGCAACAACGGATAGCCTTTTGTAGAACAAGAAAAATCAAGGACTCAGATTTTGTTATCACAATTTTATAGAAATTCTACAGAGCTACAACTTTATAGAAATTCTTCTACAGTTCTCTACAGGTCCTACAAATGACTGATTATTCCCAAGTAACAGAATGGCCTTGTCAATCTGAACTGCACTACTGATGAAGTCTGTTTTAACAACTTGAAACAGTATCTCTTACTTACCAAAGCTGTTTATCAGAAAAGTAAGAAAAGTGTAAATATATGAGTGAGAACACTGACATTCAAGAATTGAGAAGAAAGGTTTTTCTTCTTTTTATTGTGTGTTAAAACAACAAATAGCTTTAGAAACCTCTCTTTTAACATGACTTCTGCCTCAGCTGAAGATGTGAAGATAACAAGACTGCTGGGATGAAGAGTGCAGTCCTACAATTTCTTCCTATAAATATCCTTAAAGATCTATGGAATATTTTATACCATAGGCTACTGACTTGGACATTTCTTTGCTCCCTTGCTCTCTCTCTCACACGCACACACACAAAAAAACACCAAAGTGGAAATAATTTCTAAAAGTTCACAAAGTTCAATTACATGAAAACAAAATCATGAAGACACCTGTTTAAACTGATTTTCTGTACACTGCGTATATATTCACTTCAGATAAGCTTTTGCAGAAAATATTCTAAGTAATCAGAAAGTACAAAACAAGTACGTAATTTAAATGCATGTCTAGTTGATGAACTAAAAGAATATGAGCTTCACGTTTTTAAATATTGTGGTGGTTTAGATCTGCACAGGTGTTGTTTTTATTTAAAAAAAAAAAAATAATTGGAATCCATCCTGACAGGACTTCAGCACAATTTAAAATAATCTGCAAAAGCCTCCACCAATATCCTTAAAAAATTGCAGCATGCTGTAGTTGCATTCGCTTAACTTGATTGGTAGACTGCAATGAACAGTGAGCAATTTATCACTGTTGAAAGAATTCATCTGAAATTTACCCTCACAGTAATCCATCACTCACAGCATAAAATCTCACCAGCTATAGTTATCCAGAAAATTTTGTTTTATACCTAAAGCTATGCCACCTCAGAAAATGAAGACTGTCAGGAACGCCATCTTTAATAAGTACATGTCTTAACAAATTAATGATTACAGTTTTGCCTCATTTCTATTCGCATGAGGATCTTCTGGAAGAATGGAGGACATGGACAGCACTGACATGAAGAATGGACAGCAATGCAAGTGAGTGACACAGCACTGTTTACTAGCATGGAAAAGTTAACTAACGCAAAAGTTAATGATGCACCACAGCTGAAACACTTAAAAGGAAACAGTAACATCCCTTACATGATGCTAATAACCATTTACAATATCTGTAAGATTTGAAACATTTGCTGAATTTAATTTTTTTCTCCTGTAATCAATATTCATGACTGTTAAGTGCCAGTGGTTAAAGCACAGTGGAGATAGGGCAAGATTCCAGCCAGCTTAGGGCACCTCAAGTGTAGATGCCTACATGAGTGACCCTAAGTTAAAACAGCCCAAGAGGCAAATTCAGCTGGTCACCCAGTATGTTTTGACCTCAGTATGATCTGAATTGCTGTTTGGTTTCCTAGGATGCACAAGACATCCATGCATACATGAGACAGGACGTACGGGAGACTAATGGCATTTTCAAATGGCAACTGGAGGTTACACCCACAAAAAAATTTGTAATAGAAAATGTTAAAACATTAGCAGGAATACTTACGTCACAAGAGGTGCTTGGAAGAAAAAGAAGCCTACAAGGAATACAAAAAAGATCACAAAAGAAAGCTGTGCCTTGAAGGTCAGAAACTATCTTTAAAATACAAAGGATAATATGAAAATTCAAGTTAAGTCAGACCTTGTTAAGAAAAAAAAAAGTTCTTCAAGACATTTAAGTAAATATAGAAGCAAGAAGAGGTAGTGAGGTCATATGTGGTCAGCACAAGAAAGATGGGATAGAAGCTAATGGTACTTTAGTCTTTTGGGTGGACACTTCGGCTAATAAAAAGGCTGAGGTACTGAACACCTTCTTTGCCTCAGTCTTCAATAGTAAGACCAGTTGTTCTCCAAGTGCCAAACTCCTTGAACTGAAAGACAGAGATGGGGAGTGGAATGAAGACACCACAGACCAAGAACTATTGCACCACTTAGATGCGCCTGAGTCTATGGGACTGAATGAGATCCATCCAAGGGTACTGAAGGAGCTGGCAGAAGTTCTCACTAAGCCACTTTCCATCATTTACCATCAGCACTGGCTAAGCGGGAAGGTCTCAGTCGACTGGAGGTTCGCAAATGTGACGCCCATCTAAAGGAAGCACTAGAAGGAGGATCCAAGGAACTACAAGCCTGTCAGTCTGACCTCAGTGCCAGGTACGGTTACGGAGTTGATTACCTTGAGTGCCATCATGCAGCACATACAGGACAATCAGGTGATCAGGCCCAGTCAGCATGGGCTTATGAAAGGCAGGTCTGCGTGACTAACTTGATCTCCTTCTATGACAAGGTCTCCCTCTTAGTGGATGAGGGAAGGGCTGTGGACATTAGTAAATGTCTTTAAAAGGACTTTAGTAAAGCCCTTGACACTGTTTCGCACAGCATTCTCCTGGAGAAACTGGCTGCTCATGGCTTGGATGAGTGTACTCTTCACTGGATAAAAAATCAGTCGGATGGCCGGGCCTAGAGAGTGGTGGTGAATGGAATTAAATCCAGTTGGTGGCCAGTCACAAGTGGTATTCCCCAGGGCCCAGTATTGGGGCCAGTTCTCTTTAACATCTTTATCAATGATCTGGATGAGGGGATCAAGTGCACCCTCAGTCAGTTTGCAGATGACACCAGGTTAGGCAGGTGTGTTGATCTGCTTGGAGAAGGCTCTACAGGGGGATCTGGACAGGCTGGATCAATGGGCTGAGGCCAATGCTATGATGTTCAACAAGACCAAGTGCTGGGTCCTGCACTTGGGTCACAACAACCTCCTGCAACGCCACAGGCTTAGGGAATATTAGCTGGAAAGATGCCCGGCAGACAAGGACCTGGGGGTGTTGGTTGACAGCCGGCTGAATATGAGCCAGCAGTGTGTCCAGGCAGCCAAGAAGGCCAATGGCATCCTGGTTTGTATCAGCAATAGTGTGGCCAACAGGAGGAGGGAAGGGATTGTCCCCCTGTACTCAGCACTGGTAAGGCTGCACCTTGAATACTGTGACCAGTTCTGGGTCACTCACTACAAGAAGTACACTGAGGTGCTGGAGTGTGTCCAGAGGAGGGCAATGAAGCTGGTGAAGGGTCTAGAGCACAAGTCTTATGAGGAGCAGCTGAGGGAACTGGAGTTGTTTAGCTTGGAGAAAAGGATGCTCTGGGGTGATCTCATCACTCTCTACAACTACCCAAAAGGAGGTTGTAGGGAGTTGGGGGTCAGTCTCTTCTCCCAAGTAACAAGTGATAGGATGAGAGAAAATGGCCTCAAGTTGTGCCGTGGGAGATTTAGGTTGGATATTAGGAAAAATTTCTTTACCGAAAGGGTGGTAAAGCACTGGAACAGGCTGCCCAGGGAGATGGTGGAGTTCCTATCTCTGGAAGTATTTAAAAGACGGGCAGATGAGGTGCTGAGGGACATAATTTAGGGACCCTGGCAGTGCAGGGTGAACAGTTGGACCTGATGATCTTAAAAGGTCTCTTCCAGCCAAAACCATTCTGTGGTTCTGTAATTTGCTGGTTTTCAGAAAAGAGCTCTACCTCTATTAAAGGGACAAAAAAAAGTCCCTTAAACTCATAATTCCAAAAGCATCCTTTAGTCAGGGACACCAGAACAGACTTCAGGATTCTGAAAAAAATGTTGCCTCAATTTTATGACAATAATAATTAAACAATTATTGCTATCAAGTCAGGAAGCAGCACTTTGAGAATAGAGAACAGGCAATACAATATATATATATGTATGAATATATCTTGGATTTGGACAAAACAAGGCAATCTGAACATATGTGCCCTTCAGTAAGACTCTATAAAGATATTTTCAGGAACTAAAGGAGACAAAAAATGAAATAACGTGTGCTATAAGTTTATCTGTAAGTGTGTATACAGGAACTACAGGTATGTTGTGTCACAGTAGTCAGATACTTCGGTAAATAAAGCTACACCAGTTATAACTTGGCTAGACTTCAATACCATTTGATAGAGCAACGTGTTATTATATTGGAAAAGGTGGGGGCTACTAGTAGAAGGACTGGGAGGTGTGTAGTGGGAGGAATTGGCTAAAAGCAAAGCAAAACATTTTGCCTTGAAAAGTGAACTTTCGTTTTAAATAACAATTTTTGCAATTGTGCTTATTTAGTGTATTAATTAATGACTGTGGCTTGAAAACAGGAGTAGTCTAATGAAACTGCATGCTGGACTTGCTCATTTAGAAGGCAGCAGGTATAAAACACATGAAAAACAGAATTATCTTAGTTTCTAGAATAGCAGAATCATAAAGACGGTACACTAAGAAACAACAAACATTTTTCCTGGAAAATCACTGATTAGAAACATCAGAGGATGAAAACTTCAGGTGTGCTGATTGAACTCAGTAAGTGTATGAGCAACCAACATGGTCTAACCATTAAAGACTTCAATGATGCCCGAGAGAGAGAAAAACACCATTTTATAAATAAGTTAGACAGCAATATAAATCGAAGCTATGCACTATTATGGGTTACTTCATTCAAGAAACCAGAAAAAGCCTAATAAACTACCAGAATCGCTGAAGGAATCACAACTCTCTCTTACAGAGGACACCTAAAGGAGCTTTGTCCCAACACTACTATTAGAGCTCACCGGTGTTGGTTTCCCTGCTCCCTTATCTCCACTCTTGTAATAATCAGCTCTGAACTAAGCACAGTATTTCAAACACAATGTCAAATGCAAATAAGGAAGCCTTTACATCAATAAAAATAACCTGGCATGACCTGAAATTCTGTAATGTCAGATTGCATATAAGCAGGTAAATAAAGTCTGAACTCTGACAATGCATAGATATTACTGCACAAATTGTACTATCTACTTCCAAAAAATCCTTTCTTTATAAAATTATTTCAATTATGACATTGTTCTAAAATCACCTTGAAAGTTACAGAGAAAAGTTGGCTAATAAGTTCAGTAGTTCTGCTAGTCAAATACAAAATTAAAAAATGATGCATTAAAATTTTCTTTTCTAATTAATTCATACTTCAATTGTTCTAAATTAAACCATTTATGGAAAGATTTAAAACTCTAAACTGTTAAAAAATGCAAGTTTAGTAGATAAGAGCAAACAAAAACCTACCTGAATAAACTTTATTGCTCTAAAGATTTAATAAACTAAATTGACTTGAAAAGGGATGTGTATATCCAAGTACTGATATAAACAACTCCTTCGTACATCAAATACTTCTAAAAGTTAGCATTCACATCTACCTTCAAAACGGTATGCTGCTTAAGAAGTACAGTATTAGCCTGAACGAACAGTGAAGCTTTACTTACAAAGTGGCTACTTGGGTCTACGTAAGTTTATATTTAATAGTCCCTTTTACTTCTTTCTTTGGAGTGGATGAGACAGGGCCCCCAACTTCAGAATGGCTAAGCATTACACAACTATTACCAGAAGAAGAATATTATGACAGGAACACTTTTTTCTTAATAGAGGGAAGGCTACTATTACTTCAGTAGAAATCAAATGACATTATTTCATTTACCACAATAATTTTTAAAACCTGTAAACATGTATTTAATCAAAACCAAAGTATTCAGACTAAGCTTGCAATTAATTAACAAAAATCTGTGCAAATTTTTGGTGTACTTGCTTGCTTTCAGCAAGTATACAGGATGGTCCTAACATTATCATAGGCTGCATTTAACCTAAAACTTCTATTAATTATTCACCGTCTTCAGAAGAATGAATACAAAAATTACAAAGGTATAACAGGATAGTAGAGGAAGGATTTCCTTTTAAAAGGTTTGTATTTCAATGTATATCCCACATAAGCTGTAAATCATTCCTTTCGCTAAAGCTTTAAACCCAGTTCCTCAGGATAATTTCACATCTGCCTTTCACACAGCTGAGGGGGAATCCTGCCTTAGTATTTTATTCACAGACTAGACATTTTTACCTTTTTGGTACTGCAGAATAAGCTCACTTGAAAAGTTTCAATCCTGCAAAGTTACCAGTAAAGATAATATGCTGAAAAACACAGTTAAATTTTAACCTGTTTAAGCATACAGGCATTTTTTACTCCATTCCTTCACTGCTTCTAATTTTTAAAGTCTCAAAATGCTAAGACTCAAGAAAAAAAAAAAAAGGAGCAGATTTGGGTTTCCTTGAGACATTTTAGAAACTTTTTAGAAGCACCTGTAGAACACTGTGAATTGTGGAATACATAGCATTAGTTATGGAAGCATTCCAATTCAAAGGAAAAGAGGGAGTGTCCATGCAGGCAGTCCGCATAAAGAAATTCAGTTTACAAGTAAATGATCACAACTTCTTACTATGGAGACAAACTTTTTACCTCCACTGTCTTGATTAACTTCCCTATGAGATCAGTACACCTGGACACAGACTGGATTATCCATGCCCATAATATTTTCTTATTAAAAAAGTTAGAAGTAAGGTTCAGTGAATGTGTTACTTCTGCAGTTACTAAAGATCCTAAGTGATGTTAATATCATTAAGAAATCATACTTAATCCCTACCAGAATGTGCCTTAACTTAGAGTAAGCATGACAGAGTCATTTAGAGATGTTTTTTCAGTAAGGTTTTTTTTCAGTAAGTGGTTATTGAATTATTCAATTTGTGAACAAGTACATGCTAACGCAAAATATTATCTCTGTAAAACAGAATTAAGCTTGAAGACAAAGTAAATGTAAGCTTTATTTAAAGCAAAGACCAGTGCTTTGTAATGTCTAATGAGAAGTCACTTTTGATTTCCTTGAATGAACATAAGGTTGGGAAAGGGGAACCTACTAATCTACGTGACAGAAGTCAGCTATCACTGCAGGAGGAATTCAAGATGTATGCTGCCTTTGAGCCAAAGTACAAGGGTAAAGCTGAGGCAGGCAGCTCTCCGCTAACAGCAGATCTCAAATCAAGCATGAATCAGACTATAGTTCAACAATGGTATTTTTGATAGATCACTATAAACTCACTACATCTTTTGGAACTCCTAACTGATTCACAGGTTAAAAAAACCCTCAGTAAGCTGTGTGAGAAGCAAGAAAACAGGAACAACAGTATTCAACAAGATTGTATATGACAAGTATTCACTACACGGTGATTTAATACTAATGATGTTATGTTCTTCAACACCCACAGAACAAATTTTCTCGCTGAGGTCATGCTACTTATTACTAGATTGTTTCCAGAAAACATTTCATGTCTGGCATCCAGGAATTCTCTTGAACAGTGTGTTGCAACTACTGTCCTAGAAACAAGATTGGCTGAGAAAAGAAATTTGCAGTCTTAGGGAGAGAACTTTGGGGTATGAAAACATCCTGGAAGCCACTGGTGTCATACTACAACAATCTGGATGATTAAAATTAACTACTGCTTCGATTATTAAACATTATTTTTAACAGAAGTTTAAATGGGAAATGGTAAGAACTTTGTTAAGGTATATATACTTTATAAGCCATTTGACTAAACTGAAACATAACAGTATTTAGCAGTTAATATGTTTTGCTCCCAAAATTTCAAACGTGGTCAGAGCATTCCATTTATGGAAATCTATCACTGAGCACATTCAGACTTAACAAGAAACTAAATGTACTTTCTGCAACCATACTATCAGGCAAGGATTTGTTCTTACTTCTACCTTCAAGACAGGTTCATAGCTTACAGATGGGACTGAAAAACGAACATCATGGCTTGGTAGCTTGCTTTCCTTAACTGGTGTAAGGAAACCTTCAAAAGCCTTGGAACTGAAAGACGACTTTGCTGTCAAATGAGCAGAAATATATCTCCTCCCCCTTTACTCAATAGGAATTGAGAAAGATGTCTTTATAGACCACTCATTAATTTCAGAAGACCAAAAGAAGAATCAAGTTTAATTTTATGGCACTCATCTGAAGCTCCAAATTTGAGCAAAATACCACCACCATTAAAAAAGAAGCTGCAGGACTTGCTTCCTTGATTCTGCTTTTATCAGGCAATCTTTGCAGCAAAGGAAACATGGGCATTCTCCAGAAAAAGAACATGAATTGAAATACTGACAATGGGTATGGAGAGCCAAATAAGAGATTGAAAGGGATAAACCTGAACTGGCACTCATCCCATCTGACCACAAAACAAAACCAGCACTGATGAGATAGCTACAGTGAAATTTAGCTAAACTGCTGCTTTGGTGCTGTGTTCACATGTATTAGCTATTAGAAAGCACATTTAAAATAGAAGACTGAACAGGTTGAAAAGTACCAATTTATGCACCATTATGGATATTTTTAGACAAAACTATTAGCAGAATGTAGTAAGAGAGAATCTTTTGTTGAGTTGATTTTCTACTGTCAGGCTCGTAACAGCTGTTAACTCTCCCAGCGTGGAATTTAGAAGCAATGTATTACTTCCACTGAAGATAGCAGACTAACCAACTAGACTTCAACTTAGGCCACTGAGCTCATCCAAAAGAAAAGAATTACTCCAGCATGCAAGCAATGTGAAATAAAACATAAATTATTTACAATTATACTGTTTATCATAACAATTACCTACAGCTTAATTTCAGCTACTTATTAAGTTTCTAGCATAGGTTAAATGAAACATATTTGCCAACAGAAAGCAAATTGTTAGGTAAGGATTCAGTTGCAAAGTTTCTTTTTTCAAATGTAGTAAAAGTAGTGAACAGAATCTACCCAAGTACTGGAAGATGGCAAAAAAAAAAAACCACCTAAAAACAAACTATTACAGCATGAAAGTAAGCTGAAACTGAAGTGCTCTTGACACAAAGCAAACTCTGTGAAATGACTGCATAACATCTCTAGCAGCTCCTCTCACTCTTACGCCCTGAGGAGCTGGCTGAAGTTAACCTCAACTTTTTTCACCCCTGACATTTAAAAGTCAGCCTTTTTTCCAATTATGAATGCTTTTGTATATTTAAAAACCAGTAATCAGTATAACATTTTGCCCACCTCCTTAGGCTTTAAGATTTTTGAAAAAGAGGTGAGATAAATAAGATTGCCATATATATTTGTGTGTGTGTGTGTATGTCCCTGACATACTGTTACAGTTCCAAAAGCATCAGTCATTCGTTTCCACTCTTCTGTCATCTAAGTGAACATTTAGATGTTGCTTCAACAGTCCCTTGTCATGAAGTCATGGATGGGAAAGATAATGCAAGAGTACAAATTCACTGAAACTATCTGTTAACCTTCACTGCTCACAACTCCTTGCTCTTGTTAGACCTGGGGACTCTAAGTGAGGTTTCCTGAAAGAAGGTCTGGCACTGTAAGTTGTATAGGGGTCATTTGGTGTAGTAGCCCATGCTTCTTCCTTTGTACTTGACACAACCAAGTTGTGCAGTGCGAAAAAACGACATCTGATTCTTCCTTCAGACTGGAATGCATAAGCTTACTGAAAACACAGAGGAGTCCCAAATTCTCAATGAGCAAAGAGTTTCATTAGCCTTTGAAGTGAAGGGGTACTGATCTTTAAATGAAGTATTTTTTTATGGCTTGAATTCCATCTTGATAGTTATCTTCATCAGCCACAGTCTTAAGGGCATGGATGTGCCCAAATATTCAAAAACATGTGTGGGCACTCTGCATACAAGGTGGCATGACAGACAGGTATTTTGATTATCAGCTGCCTCTCACCATATAGATTTTACTTCTTCCCACCACTCCGTGAAAGTATCTTTATAAATACACAACTTGTTTTATTGAAGTTAGCCTCACCTTGACAGAAGCAAATGGTGAGTGTCAACACACATTTAGAGAATGACAGAGAAGTAGATCCTGGTTTACTGTCCTTTTTCTTGCTATTTTTTTTTTCCTTTCTTTCTTTTTTTTAAAACTAGACTTATTTTAAGTAATCCTTGTTGCTTTAATCTTCCCCACATAGTAGACAAGAGATGCTGACTAGCGCAAAGCAAACCCTGGAAAGAATCATGGCATCTCTAAAGGGCCAAAAAATGATGCTGCAGCTTTATTACCAAAAAAATCCTTGTTAAATGTTATTCCCAGCTTACCATGCAAAAAAGATTACTGAACATTTAACATACTGTTTGGCTTTCTGGCCACAGATCCTTCAAGAGGAACTGAAGAATCTCAACTTCATGCATTTTTTTCAGGTTTTGAAATGCCCTGAAGCCATCCTCTGGACAACCTCATGATCTAACAAGCCTTCTTAGACACATTAAGCACTCTAGAATTAATTATTTCTCCACCTCTGCTTGCCGATCCTTCTCTTCCTTGTGAAAGAAAGATCTAACAGAAGGCGGCAACAATCAGCAAGTAGACAATATTTCATATGAAAGCATATCCTGAGCTGGCCGGGACTGACGAACATATAATAATGAAGTCATAGGTAGACAGTGAAAAAAAGTCCTGAGGAATGTTACCTTTCAGTCCTCCACCATTTCCCACCGAAATGGTGGTGTCAGGACTCTCCCAAATTCTTGATATGAAACTTCTGAACAGAAATGGAGAGGTAGTGCCTGAAAGGCTGTGTGCCAGTAAGATGCACAGCAGTAAGACTATTAATTTTAATTTGCCACTAAAGTCTTGCACATAGATAGAAAACAGATGACACCAATGCCTCAACTGCTGCATTTCACATCAAGTTTTCAGTAAGTGAATGCCTTATTAGCACTATCAATTTTGTATGAACTTGCAAAGGGAACTTGGATCCTAGACCAAAACCAAATCCAAATCAGTCAATGGGCTTAGTCAGTACTTTCTCCATATGCAGCTTGTAGGTTTCATTTCTGGAACATGAGGAAGATAATGTCTTACAGGGAAGGGAACCTACAGCAGGACCTCAGACAGGCCCGGACCGTACACAACCGTTTAGCACTCATTGCTTACTATAATAAAAGGTATGTGCAGTTACAGGAAGGAGTAGTGCAACATGGTAGTTATTTCACATCTGATTGACATCTTTCAGTCTGGACAACTAAAATTTGAATCTGTAAAAATACTTAACGAAAAACTTAAAAAATTAAGTTACGGAAAAGAATATCTGGGAATAAAGTACCGGCTTTTTTTTTTCAAATTAATTTTTAATCACTTCAGCTCTAAATTTTTGAACAAAAATATCGGAAAACTCCTCTAGAGCCAGAAAATTATTGCAGCAAGTTGAAAGAATGCCTAGGATTGTATATCTTACAGGAAAAAATAAAAGTCTAGACTTCGCTTTCTGTTAGTCAGATACTGTCTTTTGGGGTAATATGATTCCATATTTTAGTATACTGCTAGCTACTTGTCACTTCACATTTAAGGCTGCACACCAATACAGCTTTAAAATTGAGCATAAACTCCTGTTTTAATCTAAAACAGATTCCCTTGAATATTCACTTCCACCATCTAGTTTGTCTTTTAATGACTTTTTAATAGGAAACAAAGGAATGAAAATATGATTTCCCATACACAATACTACTCCTCATTGTTAACAATTTCTTGCAAAACACTATGTATTGGAAAAGAACAGACCATGCCTGTAACTTGTGTATTGGCAATTTCTCCTACCAAAGAGAAAGGCTCTGCATAAATCTTTATATCCAGTTGCCAAGAAGTAAATTCTCAATCAAATGGCAATTCAGTTAAACATTACTCCTTCTTCCCTGACTTCACATATATGCATCTTCTCCGAGAAGCAACAAGGCAAAATATGAGTCACTCACAATATATCTCCATTATTCTTCAAACTGCAGGCATCTAGCATATCCGAATGACTTCTGCTAACAGAAGATGTACTGTTACTGGCATTACCTGAAGTAATACCAGATGCCATCCACCTTGCTTAGGTTACCTTTGTGCATACAGCTATCTCTTTCCCCAACACTTTAGCAAACATAGTTATGACTATTAGGAAGAATACTTCAGTGTAAGACTAACTACATGGTCAGAAAAAGAGTCTGCAAGGAAGAATAAAAGTTTAGTTAAACATTTCTCCCACTTATGTCTCTACAAAATGGCTTTAACCCAATGCTGTTCCATCCCAAGTCAGACATGCTTCATGGTTTACAACTACAATGCATGGTAACAAAATATTTCCAAAAGAAAAATACACATTTCAAAAAAAGCAGCAGCCCCTTACCCTTTTCTCTTCTAAGAGGCAGTCAGTGATTTTTATCTTTAAAAAAATCAACAGTCACAGGACTTATTTAACATAGTGCTGGAATGCCTCACTACCTTCACATTCATCCAGTTGGTTATCAACTGATTTTAGCCTGTATCACTTGGAAAAGTGCTGTGACAAATGAGATTGTTAACCCCTTTACAGCGCCACAGCACAGTAAAATTCAGCAAAACATAACCATCTCTTCTAGAAATGCCATTTCCAATTATTAGAAACTGAAAAATTATTGGAGGTGAACTGTTCACTCAAACTAGAAAAAGAATTTAAATAAAGCCTATTTTTTTATCTCCACCTGCTGGCGAGTTTTCATGATATGGCTTCCCTGGCGCAGCCTGACTTCAAAGAAAAAGATCAGCAAGGTAAAACAGTGGAATAAACTGAAAAGCCAAAACAAAAATAGCAACAAAAAAATTCACATTGATAAATAAAAATACAAACAGGACAAAATATAAAGCATAGGTACTGAGAGGGAGAAGAAAAGACAAGACAAGTCAGTAAGAGAGACAATTCAGAAATGCATTTTGTGTCTCTAATGAATTTACATGATACAAATGAATGTTAATACTAGATTATATTATTCACACAGAAGAATCATGTTATTTTTATGTTCTATTTATGTTCACCTCACCTGTTTTCATCATGATTTAATATTTTTCATAATTTACTTTTTTTAATTACCCAAATTACCAGATTCCATGGCCATCTGAAGTAATCCATCAAGAGCACTGGAAAGAAGACCTCTACTGGATACTTTTAAGTGACTTAATATGACAGGCACACACTGGTATTCCAAAAATAAGGCCTTCCCTTCATCTGTCTTCAAGTCTATGCGAAGGGAATCAAACGCCTGAGCCAGGTAATCCACTGAAAGATATCAGAATACAGGCAATAAAACTTATATAAACACTGTTCCATTAAGCAAGATGTGAACAATTTTCTTGAGAGTTACTGTTAAAGATACATACTTAGAAGTTAAATGGCTGAAAATATTAAATTTTATTTTTGCTTAAAGACATCCTCTACCTGTTTTTATTCGTTGACAATTTGTTGTGAGTGGAGAAAAAGACTAACTACAACTCATATGTTGAAGACAAATATACTTAAAAATATAAAGCCCTTCTAATATTTTGCTTAAGAGGGAAGAAATTACAAGCTTGCATAGCTTGAGACAATGCTGGTTTCAACATCTGGGAAACTTCTTTTAAAGGAGTCAAGGGCTGATTTCTCTGAATAAGAGGAATTACTTTCATGAGAGCAACTACTCCCATTTCTTTCTATAGAAGGCTGTATTTTAAGTTTCGGTGCATACATTTTACATACTCATACACTGTGGAGTGCACTAAATTATATGAAGAATGTCAATTAAGTGAACCAATCTAATTTTCTTATTTTCCTGATGTCAAATCTTTTTCAGGATCTTGGAATAGCATTGATCATCTGGAGTGCAGAAAATTAAGTACAAGTAAACAATTTATCCCATAGCAAAACTTTAACTACAGTGCCATCTGCTGGATACTGATATTTTGAAGAAAATGGAATACATGTTCAAACCAAACATGCTTATTTATCACCAGATCACTAGTGTCATGTGGTCAGAGTGATCAAAATTCATATGCAGTGATATTCAACATATGTTTAACAATATATCATATTTTCCATGTTATAGAAGCCAGCAGTGAAAAGCAACCATGAGAAGCTAAACTGATTAATTGTAATCAAAAGCATTGATCTGCTTAGGCTAAGTGTCTACAATAACTATTTTTTGTATTGCAATTCTTTTTGTATTGGTTTTATCGAGCATTTCTAGAAATGTGAGTCTCCATTTAAGAATACTTATCATGCTTCACAAAAGTATTTTAACTAAAATAGTCCCTTCCGACAGCTGAAACAATGTGTTTGTTCATTAATGATGTCAGGGTGGTCTTCCACCATGTTTAGTGTAAATCCTGTGTTTAGTGTAAATACTCACAATATAAATACTGCACAGGTCAGTTAAGCATAAAGACATACTAATCTGCTTAACTATCTAACCCAGAAGGATGACTTCCACGTACAAGAACACAGTTCATTATCTATAGATTTAAAATCTTTGGCATTCCTGGTTCGTGTCAATCAGGGTGCCAGAGAATGCAGCAATTTTTTGATGTGGATCTCCGCTGTCTAAGAAATGGTCCAAAATTCATAAAATATTTCATGCAAGACTGAAAAAAATCTGATGCCAAAACAGGCATCTGATTCTGATGTTCTGGCATGATTTTTCAGGATTACCTTGAAAATTAACATCTCTGTAACCTGACTCCATCTCTTTGTGTTACTACCAGAGGGGATGTGCTACTGGTAAAGAGATTTTAAAATACAAACCTTTCTGAGAACAAAAGATATCAAAAATTATGGAATAATTTAGGTTGGAGTCTAGTTCAACCCTCCTGCCCAAAGCAGGACCATCTCTGAAGTTAAGTTAGACTGCTCAGTCATAACCCCACTGAACAATTATTTGCTATCAAAATTATCTGTGCTTTTAAAATGTCTCTGAAAAAGGAAAAAAAGTGGTTAGTATCACAAAGAGTTGTAAAAGGGTTATAGATCCATTCGTTCTAATGCTATCCTTGTAAAACTTATTCTTGCAGAAAATCACAGTTATGCAGCACCACAGTTCTACTAAATTGCTGCAGCTAGGAAGTAATCACCTCTTACACCTGCTCTTAATGATATATAATCAGTGTTTTCTGCCTGACTTCCATAAAAAGGATCTGCAACACCTCTTGTTCCCTATTTCCCTTGAAGAGAGAACAGGCTTCATAACTGAAGGCAGCAGTTAACAAATCAGCTGAGAGAATAGTTACTCTATTCCTTGAGAGATATTTTCCACAGTTTTTGCTCACCCTGTCCAGACACAATTTGATTCTTGTTAACTCATAGTGCCTACTTTGAAACCTTTACCTTCTCCCTCTCCCATGAGGGAGGGAAGACCAAACTTCCTCTATTGCCAACACAATTATATAGGTTTTATGTAGAGAATTCTACTTTACACTACTTTTATACATATCTGCTAATGTGAAAGGTGAACAGATCCTGTGAACAAAGTGGAAACAGAAAAAAACTCACAGTGAGAGGAGTCACTCACCCTGTGATGCCCTCCTACACAACCCTCCTGATTCGTTTTGGTTAATAAAAGGCAGAAGCTGAAAATGATGTATCTGTTTCACATACAATAATCCCCTAACAGGCATTGAAGGCTGTCTGGACTATATTGTTTAAGAGGATATTTGAATTTTTTTTCCAAATAAATAATAAAAAAAAATCAAGTCTTTATATAGTCAGAAGCTCAACTCGGTAATATGTGGCAATTATACTGTGTTTAGGATTCAGAGGGGACCTATCAACTCTGCTGCTTTTATGCTGATAAACTCTTTTTGCATAGGCCAAAAAAAAATGCTTCACAGCAACCATTGAAACCATTATTGAATTAATTGAAAACTATTAAGCCAAAAGAGAAAGCTAATAATACAAGTCAAAATAATTCATTCTTTTGGATTATTCATCAAATCTGCAGATTTAAGAGTTAAGAACCTTCAAGCATAATTCAGATTACATACTACTGTTGAAGTTTTCAAAGAAGCCATATATAAATTAGAAATAGGTAAGAATTTTTTTAAATGACCGAAGTTAATCTGTAAGTTAATTTTAAAATATGTCTATAAATCAGATTGATTGAAGGTTTTTCTTCTCTGGGTTCTGACAGAAACCCAAAAGGATAAGGAAAGAAAGCTTTAAAAAAATCTAAGTTGGTGCCTCTTCTCATAGTGTGCTCGACACTCAGAGCTCACAAGAAACACTCCATTTTTGTCATCACTTCGAAGAAAATACTTCAATCTTTTCAGATCGTATCTGTTTTCAAAGAAGGTCCCACTGAGAAGATTTGCCACAGCATCTTGAAAACTGCACACGTGGAGTAACCTGTCATGATCTGAAACAGAAGTCACTATTATCAGATCTGTGTTACCTCCTGATACAACCTTGTTTGCTTTTGCCTTCCTAACAAAGTACATTACTACACCACATCAGCGTAGGAATTTTGGAAGATTTTGGTTAAAAAGGCCACTTTTCATGATAGACATGTGGCTTTGAAGTCTAAATCATTTTTACATAAACAGAACATAGTAACTTTGTAAATGAGTCTATTTAACAGTGAAATCTGAAAGGACATTCATACCAAGAACTGACAATTTCATAGAGTGGCATTTTTCAGTGTTGGTAATGTTTTATGGATAGCCATTTGCAGTGCCAGACTTGGTAGGAGAAGAGGGGAGCAGCAGACAGGTAAAGACTGGAGTATAAACTGTATACTAAACTTAAAACCAAGGGACAAAGCCATTTCATACATTGTATCACAATTCAATTTAATAATTACAATCCACTACACAAGTGGCTTTCTCTATATAACTACAGGAACATCAGAAATACCTATAAACATCAGATTTATCTATAAAGATAAATGCAGCAAAGCTGTAACTAACTGTGTCAGAAAAGAAACACTTGACACTGCAGCTGATCAGCCTTTCAGGGAATAGGTAACCTACTAGCTTAAATGGGACAGTAAAATTCTGGAAGTGAGCAAAATCTGCTATTTCTTTCAGGTTATAAAAAAGCAACTAGCTCTAGAGATGTCATTCTATGCAGTAAAGATCTTGGCAATCCAATCACCACTGTAGTGACAGTTTGACAGCATTACCAACATATGTTTTCCCCTTCTTCAGAAATGTTGATTTGTCTGAGAAGTCATCATAACACATAAATTGCAACATGAAATGAGTAATAGCAAGATTCATACTTGTTTCCAGTATATTTTGCTTCATGAGGTAGTAAAACTCACATAAAAACTCTTTTCACTAATAAAGCATAATAGACCCTACAGTATCACTGAAATGTCTTTTCTCCAGGTACATGACTGAAATCAATCAATAAATAAATATTTTAAAATCAGAACTTACCTTGTGTCACTGTTTTAAGCACAATTAAAGTTGACAGAAACCTCAAAGGCATAGAGGAACTCTTAAAGAAAGCTGCCGATTTTGATTTACTCTCTGTAGACTGTTCAGAAGAACTGCGTGGGTTTCCCTTACTTACTATGCCTTTGAAAATATCTTCACCAAGCCTCCTCATTGTTGATGTCATTGTTGCCTGCTGTGTAAACATTAAAACACATTAAAATCCTGTGTACTATACAGAGATACATATGTTCCTCTAGTAGTTAATTATTAAATAGCAAATGGTTTGACCATGTATTAAAATTTAATCTGTACAGGAGACACAACTTTGAGTTCCAAAAGCAGTTGAACACCACCACCACGGCATCTTATCAATACATACTTCACAAGAGCCTAGCCAGTGAGGGCCCCTGATAAGCTGATATTATTTAAGTTGCCTCGAGTTCCAGAATAAGCCCAACTTCAGTCAGCTCTATTTTATAAGACTGCCTGAAGTCATATCCTGTAAAAACATTTATAGAATTAAGGTCTAAACATGAACCTTAAGAACACTTTACAGGTAAGATCTATCATAAACCATACAGAAATATTACTTCAAACTTCATAATATGCTAATTTAAAATCAGTTTCTTATTAGCACTAAACCCAACAGCTTACTACTCTATTGAATTTAAACTCAAGATAAAGTTTCCTAACTTCTGTTTTAGCAAAAGCACTATTGGCAGCACTATATGTTATACCGAGCCTTCACAGTACGGCTTCTGTCTTTATTCTGCTAAATATTTTCTTATAGCAGTCTACTCAAAGGGAGGTCTTGTGATTAAACATTGAGCAGAGAACAGAAAAATCAGAATTCCTTCACTGCTTTGCCATACACTTCCATCAATTTCAACAAATCTCATGCATAAAGTGAATCTAAAAATATTGCATTTTCTAGTGCAAAAGTTTTGCAAATACATATGTAAAAATATAATTTCTGAGATGCTTAGACACCACAACAGAGATCACATGAAATCTATACTTAGATACACAACGCAAAACTTAAAATAGACTTGAAAAACAATTTATCTGTGGTAAACACTATGGATTTATGCTTTGCAAAGACAGCAGTTTCTTTTATATATACTACCTGAAAACATCCACTCTTCACATGTATTTAAAACCCCAAATCCATTAATATCTTCTGTGAATTTAGTTTTTAAAAAAAACATACTGCAAGAGGATTACTTGTTCTACCTGAATACCAGTGTCTAGCTGTCTTATAGACCAGTAAATAAATTTAATCACAGGCAAGTGTAGTTTAGGATTCACAGATGGCATCCACTGCAGTTGCTCAGCAGCTAGAGGTAAAAGCTGTAAAAATATACAGAAGTAAAATTACATGCAGTTTATGAAACTACTGTATAAGCTAACCATAAGTGAAAAACAAATAAACAAAATTCCCAACCTCCTCTTGGAGCTTAATAGATTTCATATGCAAATACTCGCTGGGCAGATCCAGTACAGATAATAGAATTATACACATGCACAGATTTTAAATTTTACAGAGGTTTACGTGCAAAAGTGAAGACACATCAAGTGAGCTCAATCTCAGTAAATCCAATCCCAATGGCTACAAATCTTTAATATAATGAAGAAAAACACTAAAAGAAGACTTTCTGAACACCTCATTGATTTCCAAACCTTGTTATCTCCAGAAAGAAAACAATAAAAGTCTCCTCAGCACAAGAAGGACATGAACCTGTTTGAGTCCAGACAAGGGCCAAAAAATGACCAAAGGGGTGCAGCACCTCTGCTATGAAGAAAGGCTCAGAGAGTTGGGGTTGGAGAAGAGGAGGCTCCGGGGAGACCTTATTGCAGCCTTTCAGTACTTTAAAGGGGGCTTATAAGAAAGATGGGGACGGACTTTTTAGCAGGGCCTGTTGCGACAGGACAAGGGGTGATGGTTTTAAACTAAAAGAGGGGAGATTTAAACTAGACATAAGGAAGACATTTTTTACAATGAGAGTGGTGAAACACTGGAACAGGTTGCCCAGAGAGGTGGTAGATGCCCCGTCCCTGGAAACATTCCAAGTCAGGTTGGACAGGGCTCTGGGTAACCTGATCTAGTTGAAGATGTCCCTGCTCACTGCAGGGGGGCTTGGACTAGATGACTTTTAAAGGTCCCTTCCAACCCAAAGCACTCTACAATTAAAACTACAGCATAGTATCACCTTTTATCAGTCATAAATTGAAACATCAATATAACTAATATAGGGATAAAAATATTTTAAATTAGACATGTTCATCTCCTTAGAAAAAAGGAATTATGTTCAGTATTACACATAAAACATAATACAAGTTATCAACTGACAGAAGTGACTTGAAATAAAATGCTGAAAATCTCAAGTTGAGACTGAACACCACATTTTTCCTTAAAAGTTAACTGTATGCTTTACAAATTACAAGTTATCTATTATATCTCACTGTCAGAATGAATACTGACTTATTAACAGTGATTTTGTTTTAATTACTGTACCTAAAGCAAGTATAAAACAGGATGACCCATTATATTCTCAATAACATTTTAAAAAAAACCCCTAAATCTGAAAATGTATTAATCCAAACTCCTTTACCTTCATACACCTTTCCTGGGTGCAGGTTTTTTTTGAGGTCTGGGTAACTGGAAGTTTATGACTGTCCTCTGTTTTTTCTTGTGTTTTTATTTTGCTAAGGTGCTGGTCTGAGATCCAATCCATAAGAGAAGTTAAGAGCTCGTAAACTTGTGAATTCAATGGTTGCTGTAATACATCCACAACATCAGATATCTATTTCATCTTTCGAGTTAATCATTTTTCTAAGCTAAAATAGTAAAAGACTGAAATATATGTGAGTACACTAGTTCTGAAATATTATGCATAATTTAAAGAATGATGAGTATATGCCTGATAATATTTGGGAGGCAAGTTACTGTCTTGGGAGTGTGTGGAAATCGTTATATTCAAGGAAATACTAATCTTGAAAAGGCCATGTGTGCTCTGTTGGAACAGCCCTTGGACCTAGGGTTTGAGAAGTCTGTATGTTATTAACATAGCCTTTAACTTGTGAAACCTCTGGGAAAGGAAAACTGTATGTGGACCAAAGCGTGGAAGGTGGTGATCCTGAGGGGGAGACCACTGTACACTAAGGGGTCAAAAATCCACATCACAGTCACTCTGAGCAGGCGCAGCCTGTGCTGTGCTCCACGCCTCCTGCCTGGCCTTGCCTTTGTCTAAAAGAAGTGGTCAGCAAGAAGTTCTCCTGTGAATGTCCTTCATGAACAGAGTTGTTGTCTTGCAAGAATATTATATAATAGCTTGAATGGCCAAAAAGGAGGAGCTTCTCTCCATGGACAGGACCTGCTCAGCATGCCCTGGGAAAAATTCACCCAGGCTCCACGTCATGCTGCACAAGCGCACAGTTGCCAGCATCTGAAGGGACATAATAGTTACTCGCTATCTATATTCCTTCTCTTACTCTGTTTTATTAAAACAACTATTTAATTAAGCCATTTGTTGTCAAGCCTTTCTTACAGAGATCCAGAAAGAACCCTGCACCACTTCTCTCTCTCTCACATCTTACTCCACTCCCCACTGCAGAAGAGGTACTACTTATTAGGGTTTCTGGGCGTGAAAAAATACACATAGAATTTTTTTTTACTTAGAAGAATGGTTATAAAAGGCTCGGGAAAAGATTTTCACATTTGGAATCATTCCATTTTATAATTCTGGCCAAATGCAAATTTTTAATGTCCTTTGCATGTGGAAATTCTTATTTCAGTGTGCTAGACCTTCTTTCCTTTATTTCATACGACCAACTGTTGCTAAAATTTAACTGCATTGTTACAAAAAGAACAAAGTCTTTCTGAAATTGTCATTCTATCCCCGTACTACACTGCAATGAAATTCTCTACAGAAGGTATCCAGAGCTACCTAAAGACAGGCTACAGGAACAGTTAACTGACTTTAAAAATTTTCTTGTATCTACCTTCAGATAACTGTTTTCTTCATCACTCAGAAACAGAGCTACTGATAATGTTTACATTTCACTTGCAACCAAAGTACACTAAAACCTATGTAAACAGAGAAATATCTTGGCTAAATATAGACAGCACAGCTTTAAGGCATCTGATGTAGGTTAATTAAGTAGGATGGTGTGAATATCTCTTTCCCATTTCATAGTTTAGCCTCTAGCTGGAGAAAATCATTACCAGTTAGGAGGTATTGGTAAAGTACCACCGGAGGACTTGCTACTAAATGGAGTAACAGCAACAGAAAGCTTTTCATTAAGTCTGTAAGAAGATATTTTAAGGAAAACAAGGGGGTCATTTTGGAACTATGTAGGAACATGGTGTTTATTCTCTTTCCCTCACTAAAGACTATTTCTCAAAAAAATAACAGTAGTACAATTACTTTCAGCTTAGAAGATTAAAAAACCTTATATGATACTTCTGACTGACTACTCTTTAGCTGGTGTTACTCATAAGAACTGTGCTGTACTGTAGCAGTAATCAGGAGGAGTTTAAGATTTGCACTGACACAGCAAAAGAAACTAGTTACAGTATAAGCAGGTTATAATTTTAATAGACAGATGAAAGATGACATGACAGAAAGAGGAAAACATACCATACAAATATAAAATATATACCTATCCTATATACATACACAATATGAAATCCAACAGACTTACATTTAGCAACAAGCTTAATTCTTTCTTAATTGCCTGGTTTTCCCCAGTATCTTTTCTTACCATAACTAACTGACTTAGAAAACAAAACTGGAAGTTACATTTCCTAATTTCTGGCAGATACAGAGAATGCACCACTGTCTACTGTCTTTTGAATGAATCTTTCATTTTGCCCAATTCTTACCTTAGCAATTTTTGATGTTGCCATCACTTTTTCCTGCTTGACAGGTTTACTTTGTTGCACCACTTGACATATATCCTTACGCTTCTGTACCATTAAAAATTCATGCTTCCTCTACAATAAAATGTAACAATGAATTATATTTCACATTACCTATAAAAGAAGCAGGTACATGTCAGAACAAACCTTACTTGTAGATTCTCTAAACGAGCCTGTACTTTTCTTGCTTGACCTTCCAACTTCTTGTTCAGCTCAGTTACATCACTTAACTGAAAGAATCAGAAAATATTAAAGTCTCTGTAAATTCAAAACTCAATTCCTGACTTAATTATCACACTGAAATAATTTAATGTGGTTGCTGAGCTGCTAAATTATTTAAGCTCAGTTTTTTTCTTATGAGTATGTAAAGTGATAGAAACAAAATCACCATCCACCTTTACAAATCTGAGTAGTCACAGACTGGTTCAGTTTGTAGGGCACCTCTGGAGGTTATCTGGTCTAACCTCCCAGCTCATGCAAGACCGCCGAGAGCTGGCTGCCCAGGACTACGTCCAGACAGCTTTTGAGTATCTCCAAGGTGGGAGACTCCACCACCTCTCTGGGAAGCCTGTTCCAGGATAAATAAGACAGCAGTTGATCTTCATTGAAGTGCACCCCAACCTTTCAGCTTATAGGGGAATAATAAACACTGCGATGCCAATCTAGATATACCGGCACTATACATTTGATTACTTTTCATGAAATCAGGATATAGAAATGTAACACGCATCTCAAGAATGATCCAATAGTCTTATTAATTGGGGAGGTTGAAAGTTTTCTGCAGAATGAAACAGTTATTGACCATGCTACGAAAACAGTTTCCTCTATGAGAAAAGATGAGGGAAACTGTAACCGCCATTTAAATATAATAAACATTATATATAAGGAACTCTATGCATACAACAATGAATACTGTGATTATCACAGAAGAACTCAGTTTGCACAGAAATGCAAAGATTTTATAGTGAGGAGAAATAAAGATGGTTCTTGGTTATGCCAGAACCAACAACGTTCTAGAAGTTACATCTGACCTTCTCTAAAAGAAAGAATAAGGCTCTGCTGTAGATTATTATTGTACTCAGGCTATCAGAACTGTAATTAATTCAACAAATAAAAAATGGTCACATAGTTTAGCTAGCAATCTGTGTGTCAGCATTTGAGGTCAGACTTAACAGTCAAGTGAGATGAAAATTCTTACTCTCTGTATTACTATGAACAACCGCCTCAGTTTAAGAACTGTTAGAATACTGCCTTAATTAACATTTGTAAAAAAAACAAAAATATTGATCAAACATGAAGTCAGAAATACCCATTCTACTTTTTAATTAATAGAATCAGCACAGCGATTCAGCATAGGGTGGATTCTATTACATCATAAAATACTTTATCTCCATCAACTCTCAATTTGCTTCAGAGGACATGGATTTGTTCTTACCAACAATTAGCTGTTACCAGTGGGTAACGGGAATAAGTCCAACTCTATATACCATGAAAGATCAGAGAGGGTAAATTGCAAGTACTAGAAAAAGGTGTGGAAAGTACTTTCAGCTTTTCATAAACTTCTTGTCTTACAGAAGCAAAAAATCAGCGATTTTGCAAACAAGCTGTTCAAACATTTAAAATTGTTGACTGCAACGGGTAAAATTTTGCTAACAGGAAATAACTAATTACACCTGTTTTCTTAAAGAGTCATTCATTTCCTTCAAGGTGTCAAATGATGACTTCAGCCTCCTATTTTCTTTAGTTATTTCTCTCAAGGCTTCTGTCAGCTGTTTAACTTCTGCCTCGTGTTGCTGTAGAAATATCAAAAACATTTAAAAGTATTAAAAACATTATTTACAAGAGACAATTTTAGAAACAATTCTTAAGTTCCATTTTAGAGTTAAAATAATAGGGCAAACTTTCAAAGATCAAGTTTGTAATTCTGCATGGCCAAATTTGCACACTCAACCAGTAGTTAAGAAAAACCACATCCACACTGCATAGTAAGAAGAATCTATAAAGAAACTAAAAGTGTGCATAGCCCATTGCTTATTCTTTAAAGATTCTACCCAAAACAGATTGTATCAATATGTAAATTTCTCAAACAAATCAGATGTGGAAAATGTTTGTGTACTAAAATCAATTACAAATATTTTCTTTTCAGCTTCTTCTTCCACATAATTACGAAAAGTTGTGGTTCTGTTTTGCAGCAACTTTTGGGGTTTCAACTAGTTTTTCTGGCTTTGCTCATGCTGAATCATGCAGAGCAAGAAACTAATCCTATCCCTTGTAGACCAGTGCTCTAGTTTACAGCACAAGTATATCAATTGTTAAATACAACCTGCATATCCACTGCTATTTTTCTCTTTCCTCTGAATCTTATTTTAGATTTAATCTCCTCTGGACACCAGCGCGTCTCTTTAAACACCTCGGATTTGATAAAACAGTGAAGTTTTATTTCACTGAAAATATTCCAACTACAAATACTTACTGTCTTTCTTTTCTCCCCTTCCATCAATTCCCTACTCTTCACTCATTCACCCCCTCATTCTCTACTTTTCCATTTTCAGCCATATCCCCTCTCCCTACATGTGTAAATGATCAAAATAAACCACAGTCGCAGTTCAAAGGACGCAAGCCCTGAAAAGATCCTTCTCTACATTTCTGCTTGGAAGGTCAGTAATTTCCATTGCAGCTATAGAGGAAAACCATCTACAATTCCTCATTTCCTCAAGGGCTGCTCCTATCAATAGGATCAGAACAGCTGTGGGCATGACATTCCTGTCTGAAGCACCTACCCACACTTGCCTAAGACAACAAAGATTCACAGAATCCTTTAGGTTGGAAAGGACCTTTAAGAGCAATGTTTAACCTAGCACTGCCAGGTAACCACTAAACTATGTCCCTCAGCACCACATCTATATGTCTTTTAAATACCTCCAGGGATGGTGACTCCACCACTTCCGTGCACAGTCTGTTGCAATGTTTGACAAGCCTTTCAGTGAAGAATTTTTTCCCTAATATCCAGCCTAAACCTCCCCTGGTGCAACTTAAGGCTGTTTACTCTTGTCCTTTCGTCTGTATGAAATAACAGAGCCCTTTCTGATACCAATAAATGTACAGATGCTACCAACATGTAATTCAGTGTATCCCTATCACATCACATGGAATGTTTCACTTCCATTTTCTACATACCCAGTTAAAAGCTTTATTCGAAGTTCAATAGCTTCTCTAGGAAGAATAATAATAAAGAATAATTAAATAATAGTAAAGAATAATTAAAAAGGTAAGCAGAACCAATTCAATTTTAAGCCATAGGGCTGTAGGTGATGCCAGGATATCTAAGCCATCCAATTCTATTATCAAATCAAGCAATATAATCCGTATCATAACCAGCTACACCATTTCACTCCTCCCAGATGTTTGCCTAGTCTGTTCTTCAGTCCTCCAGTGCTGGAAACACTGCGGTCTTATCAATTGACTTATTCGTATGCGTAATTATTTTGGTTAGATCTACTTTTTCCTAATACTTAACCTAATTTTCCCTTACTACTACTTCTATCACAGATGTGAAAAAAAATATTTCTTCTTCTTTGTGGCATCCGTTTATGTAGCTGAAGACTGGCACATTCACCCTCAATTCATCCTGTATGTTTAACCCATGCATCCACTCATCCTCTATTGCTGTAGCTGACATTTCTATTCAAGTGCAATACTGTACACTCATGCCTTCTGAACAGTATTCAGACCTACCATATTTTTTCAGACCTACAATATCTTCAGTTTGTCAAGATAAATTTTAACCCTAATGTTCTTTTTCAGCACACTTGAAATTCCCCCTCACTTGCTATTTTCTTCAAATTTAATAAATGTGCTCTTTTTCACCAAACTTCCTACTGAAAATACTGAATAATCCTGGACTAAAAAGATATTCCAGAATCCACTATGTATGTTCCTTCATCTTTACTGTGAACTACTGCCTCCCTACAGCTTTACACCAACTGAATTACATTGCCATTATACTTTCCTAATACAATTATGAAAATGCCATACAAAACTGTAAGTCCAGACATATATATAACCACTACTCCTTTATTAGCGATGCCTGTTACTTTGCTGTAGTGGAAATGAGAATGATTTGACAATTTATGATTAACATATACTAGTAGTTATTTATTGCATTGTTTTCTGCAATGTGCTTCCCGCTGTTTGTCCATAGCTTGTTTCAGGATCTGTTTATTTATTTAGAGAACTGTCATTACCTTGACAGCTGTACAACTCTTTTTCCCTTTTGAAAAGAAAGGCACCACATTTTTTGAGTTGTAATACTTCATTTGGCCTCCACAAATTTTCACAGATAACCACCAATGTATGCTGGATTTTCATCAGCCAGTTCTCTAACTGGTGTAATATTGTTAGAAGATCAGAAGATTTGAAACACCTAAATTAACACCTTAACTTATCCCTTCCCTGTTCAAAAGTTGAGGTCCCAGTCTCCTGGTGCCCTCTTCTCCTTTTTAACGTGTAGTCTGTCCTCCCTTAACAGCTTGTGGGAAAGGTTTATTTGCAAACTTAGAAGAAAATTAATTTCTCAGCTTACGGTTTTGACACAAAGTGCATGTATTTAAAGACTTCTCTTGGTGACCTTCTGGATAATAACCAAACTTTTCACACGACCTAAATTTAATAGTGAACACTCAAAAGAACAGCACTGTTAATCACCACCTCCTCTTACAGCAAAATCATACCATTTCATTTCCTCCTATACCCTCAAATTTAGGTTGATCTTTTCTTCCTTTGAACTTTTTGAGTGTTGTTTTGCTAATACTCTCTGCAATAGCTGTTATGTCATAAGGTCTCATTGTGTCCTTTTAAAGCCTTCCCTCCATCGACTACAGCTAATGCAAAGATACTCATTTAAGTTACATACAATTAATTACAGCCAGACCACATATTTTTCTCTATCACTGGTCATATAGGTTTTGCTATTTGAGAAACAAGTAACCTTCTTTTCTAAATTGTAACAGTAAAATGTACCTACACATCAGACAACTAAATGCACCATTCTAAAACAGAAGCCATACAAACCCCCTAACAACATTGTTATGTTACCTTGCAAATGCTAGCCTGTACAATAGAGATATAAAAACCTTGGCAGTCTGGGAAAGGAATGAGAAGAATCTGCACGGCTTGAGAAAGCAGACAGGAGGAGACAAAACAGAAAAGATGAGCTGAACCGTTTGAAGACCAGTCGAAACCAGCATAAATCACCACAAGCTCTGATAAGACCTTCTTCTCTGCCAATTAACCACAATATATGGGAAATTCCCACGGCAAAGCTTGAAAACATTATTTCTTCTGCGACCGGCAGGACATGCCATAGTCCACCATATAAGTCTTCCTAAGCTCAGGCTGCATGCGTAACAGCTATGTAAAAATATTAATCAGTTTTTCGAAATAGAATGAATATGTATGATTATTTCGGGGAAAATAAGGAATATGTATGCAAATCGGGTGATAAAAGCTTTGATTGGGGCAGTATACAGTATGCACAATAGGCAGAATTACCCCCTGTGCATCCGGCGCTGCAAAATAAGGAAATGCCTGCTTCTTAATGCTACATTGGTATTAAGGAGTTTTTCTTCCGATTTGCGGTAACAATATCGTTTAGTCCTTTATACATAAACCTTTCATTTGGGGATTTCAAGCACTTTAAAGAAATAAGCATTATAACCAGCAAACATGTGATGGCTTAAGATAACTACAAACAAGTTAAATGGCATGTAGAGCAATAAACATCATTAAATATATTAATGCACCTCTTTTATAATTCCAAATTTTGTGTGAACTTCTTCCTCAACACCTCTTATTTTCGCCAAAGCTGCTTCATGTCTAAAAAGCAATGCTTCTTGCTCTGTTAGAAATTGTTCTCGTTTCTGGAGTTGCAGAGCATACTCCTGCTGTGCTGAACTTTCTCTCTGTATCAAGAAAAAAAAAAGTTTAAATGCCTTTAAAACCCATTAAATGGTCACAATTTATACTGAATCTGCATTTTCTCTCCCAGAGACATGCTTAGCTTTTTTTTAAATTACAGGGTTAGACAACAGCTTACTAATTAAAAGTATCCTGATAGCCACCTATGTTCGGTTTCCCCACACGTTAACCCAAATGACTTTGATGTGCCTCGGGATGGCTCAGCCTCCCAAAAGATAACATTGAACTCTACGTGGTTGTTCAAGTATAAACCTAGATAATTAAACTTAGGTTTCTGTTTCCAAAAGTTTTGAATAATGGTATTAACTGTAAGACAAAACAGCGTCTGATGCAACTGTCTACACTAACCACTAGATTACTATATTGTTTCTTCAATTAGTGGCAAGTATCTCCGAAAATGTGGTGAGAAAAAAGACTTACAAAATTATTTTTATTTCATATGGTTCAAAAAACAGTCCTGGCAGGGAATCTAGTAGAAGCATGGGAGCTATTACAGGATAAAACCACATAGGAGGTTCTTCTGTTAGCGGTCGAGGCCTGCTAGAGGATGAACTGCTGGGATTCCTGAGCAGCACAAAAGTAAAGATAACGGAGGGTTCTCAGAGGAGGCTGTGAAGGCAAGCACTCCTGAATGCCTAGAGTCAGAGGAATAGTTTCAGATGCTCTCAGGAGAAGCAATGGTTGCAGGTGTTTCCCTCCATGCCCACAGTACATCACAGGACACTCTTGGATGTAAAAGCACTGTGTTCAAGCTCTCTTAAGCTGAATTTTATCTGATCTACCCACTATGCAAATCACAGCATTACTACACCACTATCCAATCAGTGAATTAATCTAGGGGAAGCGGCAGATGATGATAGAGTTTTAGTATATAAGTAATAGTGATTTATTATACAAGTAATTTCTGAATTTTCTGTCAAAAGTCAGAATCTTCATAACATTACTCAGCAAAACTTTTAAGATGATTCCAGCTCCTACCTGGAGTTTCTGATGTATGACAAATAATTCATCACAAATTTGATTGATGTGAGGCGGTATTAACCCTTGACTATTGCATCCTTGAGCATCAGTTCCACTCACAATTTTCCTTACCAAACCATTGGTAATATTTTGGTTGCTATTTTCTTGTGTATTTGAAGCAAAATAGGATGGTAAGGTGCTGCCTATGGAAAGGAAAAACCCATTTTACAATAAAAAATTAAGTCCTAGATAAATAATGACGATTGCCGTTCCAAACCAGCAGAAACTTATTTTAGGCATTTAGACTGACAAGTATAGAGTAAGAGGTATCAACATGAGAAAGTAATCTCCTAAAGAACTATGGAGAATTGCTCAAAGCTGTGTTCCATGCCTTGTTTGAACTGATCAGTGATCAATGGAGCTGTATAAGTAAAACTACGCACTCCAATACAGAAATCCTATAGATATATGTTTGAAATCTATACATAGACTGAATCATAAATCTCCTACTAATTTTGTAAGGGCTTCAGGCAAGTGATTCATTGCTGAGTAGACCTTGGCCTGACTTCTAAGTTAACAGAACAAGTCTTAGGAAACTACTGGACATGACATGAGAAACGGCTAGACATGACAAATAACAGTGTAAGCAGCTGATGAAAGTTGCACATAGCACAGCGAGGAATGGCTGGATTTCGCAAATAGTCAAATGGCCAAAATTCACAGAAAATTGAAGTACTGGGATCTTTTGGGGAGAGACATCTTGCAAGGCCAGCTGCACCTAGGTACCACATAAGGCCAAGATTACGTAGGTGACAGTATCAGAAATACAAATTTGGGTACTGAGATGGTTTTGGCTGGGATAGCGTTAATTTTCTTCATAGTAGCTCATATGGGCTGTGTTTTGGATTTGTGACCAAAACAGTGTTGATAACACAGGGTTGTTTTAGCTGCACAGTGCTTGTGCAGTCAAGGCCTTTGCTGCTTTTCACCCCACTCCACCAGCAAGCAGGCTGGGGGTGCACAAGAAGCTGGGAGGGGACACAGCCGGGACAGCTGACCCCAACTGACCAAAGGGCTATCCCATACCATATGATGCTGTGCTCAGCAACAAAAGCTGGGGGAATAAGGAAGAAGTGGAGGACATTCAGAGATGTGACGTTTGTCTTCCCAAGTAACATTACATATGATGGAGCTCTGCTTTCCTGGAGATGGCTGAACACCTGCCTGCCAAAGGGAAGTGGGGAATGAATTCCTTGTTTTGCTTTGCTTGCAAGTGCAGTCTTTACCTGTTAAAGTGTCTTTACCTCGACCTGTGAGTTTTCCCATTATTACCTTTCTGATTCTCTCCCTGCTGCGAGGGGAGAGAGTAAGCAAGCAGCTGTGTGGGGCTGAGCTGCCCTTGGGGTTTAAACCACAACAGGTACAGATGTAGCAAAATTCAGGCCAATGACGAAAAAGTAGTTAGGGATAGATTGTTTATATGGTAGGCAACTAGGGAATAGAAAAAGACAATGAGAAGGAGCATCAAGAAACAGGAAAAAGATAAGCAAATTATATAATTAGGGCTAACTGGTGGTATGCATTAGGCAGCTCTGTGATTGATCACCCATCACAGCCCAGGCAGGAAAATAAACCAAACCTGTTGTTCTGCCACAATGTGTCTGCATCAGGGGTGAGGAAGAAGAGCAAAACCAGCACAATGCCACACAAATCATAACAAAAACAGATAAAAAGAAAAAAAAAACAGAAAAAAGGAGTTATGCCTGAAACAAATGTGCATGATATTTATAAGAGTTTTGTATGTTTTGCCTAGTGTAAAGTACACATTTTTCCTGGTGCAATTAATTTATTTATTTTTTCTTTTTCAGAAAGAATGTATTTTCAGAAAGCTGTTCTTAGACTCGCCCTGCCTGTTTAATACAACTCTTGGTGAGAGTCTATTACAGTTCCATTGATCAGTTCTACCTGGATTCTGAGATTCCTTTTAGCCCCTTTGGGGTTGGTTGTCTGTCTGTCTCCACACTTTCAGATACAATTTCAAAAGAATACATCAGTGATCTTCTCAACCTAAAACTCTCCACAGGAGACAGAGCTACATTGATTCACAGACTCCTCCAATTGCAGCAGCATTTTCAAACATTTGCACTGAATGAATGCCTGCCGGGTCCTTGCTACGATCTTCCAGTCAGAATTTCCTGAGTTAACTGAATAATAGGAAACACTCTCTACCCATTGCCAGTTTTCCATCCTTAAACTGACAAAAGACATCTGACTGAACGGAGTTCAGTCGTAGTATTTGTTAATGCAGCCAGCTACTTAAAACAAAATAAAACAAAACCCCAAAACTCACCTCGTTTATTTATTTGTATTATAAAGTCACCTGGCAACCAGCTTCATAAAAGTTTGAGTTTTCTTTTTAAAATGTATGTTAGTATTGCATCAAGTATTTCTGGATCCCCTAAACTAATTCTAAAGGAGTTACTTAAACTTACGTGAAAGGTTACATCCCCAAATCAAAATACATTTTAGCTGATTATTGTATTTCTGAAGTGAATAGAAATATATTTACTAGAAAGTTGCTTTACTTGCATGTTATACTTCACACAGAGTTGTCAAAATATTTAAAATTCAATATTTCTTACCTGTTTCCATGTATATAGCTGTATTTTGAACTGCATCGGTTTCAGAGAAATTAATGGTCTTTTCTTCTATTTCTAGACCACTTGAATCACAAAAAAAATCTTGCTCATCATCAAAACTAAAAAAATACAAAAACTCAATAATCTGAAATTACTCAGTCCCTTTCTAACATGCTACATATAGAGCATTGTATAAAAACATATCTAAGATTTTTGATTGTATAAATACATATCTAAGATTTTGATAAATATTTGACTGATAAGAAACAGCAGAGTGAAATCATTTGGATGGAAGACATTATTACTCACAAGATTTTAACCAGCACACTTAAAAGTAGTAACAATAATGAGAATTTTCATGCTGTAAGCACATGTATGTAACAGGTAAAACCAACACTCTCCTCTCACCACCAACCACCACATTCCAGGAATGCTAAAAATACAAAACCCCTTTTTTAATTATTTTTTCATATTTGGTGTAAAGTAGCCCTGAAAAGAGATTTCTTGGCTTTTGGAGTCAAATTATCTTTAAATAAACAGGAAGCTGTTCATCATTCTGAGCTATTTGCTTTCCTTGTGGTTTAGTTTATACGATCTGGTTGGATTTATATCATCCCTGTACCCCATTAGCAATTGCAACATACACAGAACAGACTAGAAAGCGAGTGAGATAGTAGTCCTTATCAAAATCAACATTCACATTATTTCATACATTGGCCTCAAACAGTTCTTTACTTAACAAGAAAACAAGAATCTTAAACCAACTCCTGGATCTATGCAATCCGAACATAATGTTTTACTCATGGTTTATATGGATCATGAGAGATAATAAAAGATAAAAGAGAGCTGAAGAGAAAACACCTCTTACCAATCCCAGTCTTTAAAACTTTGTGGGAAATCACTAGAAGATCTGATATTCTCTCTTCCACCTTCAGCAAATTCTGACTCTGAAGAACATTTGGATTAAAAAAAAAGTTGTATTTTCCAGTGAGCTGTCCATGTCACCTGGAATACATAAAATAATAATTTTATTTTGCATTTGAGAAGCTGACAGTAATACATCAACATGGGCTTATTAGCAATGCCTGCCATGTAATCATGTAGGTTTGAGAACCAAAAAAACTACTGATGCACCCTGACACATGAATGAAGAATTATAACAGCTTAAACTGTAGGAAGAATTACTTAGTTTTCAAACCAGATTTGACTTTCTGAAGTTTTACAGCTTGCCTTCTTATACTGATAAGTATATGAAGTCTGATAAGTACATTGTTTCACACTGCTGTCTGCATGCACCAGCAAAACGTGCTTCTCAAAAAGCACAAAGACGTTCAAAATATAAACATGTATGTATCGTTAAATTAAAGCCAAATGCATGCATTACGTGGTGGACTGCTACCAACTACTTCAAGCAGAACTTAAACACAAAGAGGCTGGGAACCACTATTCTAGAGAATCCTTTGTGCTCTTTAAGTGAATGTTAGCATTCCCGAGCTGGCTCCCAGACATCACAAACCCCTGATCAAGAATGTCTACCTATTTAAAATGAGAAAATACAAAACTACTTACAAAAAATTTAGGAATTATACGGTTTTAGTATGTATTTTCCCTGCAAAAGACATCAAAGCACCATTGTTTGATTTTACCTTTGTATAGCATGGAGCTTCCACTCTTATATTCAGCTTGCGATGCTCCTGAAAGGCAATCCTATCAGAGAGCACAAAACCACTGGAATACAGTCAGAATTTTCAGGGAAAGTGTATGTTACAACTTACTTCTTTAACAGTTACAGCACCGTGTGACAGAACACTTACTACAAAACAACTTTGAAAAACGGATTTTTTTCAATTTATAAATGTAAGTGGCCCTCATATTAATAGAAAGAGGGAAACATATTTCTCACAGTCTAATAACGAAATATTCATAGTGTTACATGTTAAAGTATTTGAGAGACCATAAGACACTATGAAGACAGTAACATAAGGGCATAAAAGTAGGATTAGGTAATCATGAAATCCTGTTAGGATTTTTTTATGTCAAAGTTTCCAGCTCGACTTTTTCCTATTAACTTGTAACTATATACTAAAAAAAAAAAAAAGAAGTATTAGGCTACAAGCAAAATCAATTAAATGTACACTAGAAAAGATCAGACTCAAAGCAGCTCTCATGATCATAGCTGTGTTTCATTGCATCTCTCTGCCATGCTCTAAATGAACACTTGAAGTCTGTTATCCCCCGGACACACGGGAAGCAGCTGACCCATGGAATACAGATGCGAGAAAGCGGCTGCAAAAATTGGTCTTAGTGAAAGACAGACTTCAGACAAAACGAAACTGCCTAGCCACTTCTTACAAAGTGTCAAAGACTTTTGAAACACCAGTGTGTGGGAGAGGGCTGTTCTGCTGGTTATTTTAGCCAGACCAAATTCCTAATCCACCGTGCAGACCCATAAATTATTATGTCAGCACAATGGAAACAGAGGTATCACAACCCGCTGTCTTTATCCATATCAGTGCAAAGAACCTGGCGTTCTCTGTTGTAAAACCACATTGCTTTAGATCGGCAAGGGAATGACCTTCATAACCTACTGTCTGGTCACTGTGGCAGTCTCTTATGAACTATGGTTTTGATTCTCCTGTGGTGGACTAGATATGAAACCATTTCCTGCTCCCTGAGAAGAGAGCTCATCACTAGGCTTTGCAAAAAACCCACAAACACTCCGAACACATTCTAAGTAAGGCCATCAATTGCTGCAGCAAAAGAGGATACAAAATGAATGAGTTACCCTATTTTATACATTTCATACCTCCCTAGGATGCTACTTCTGAAAAGACTCACACACGATCTTGCCCAACCGGCAGGCACCAGAAGGCTTGGAGCAAAAACCAAGTGCCAAGCTGCTCAGACCGTGTTTTGGGAATGCCTAACGTGTGGCATAGCAATTTGCAGGGAAGTGTGCCGACCAGACGAGGATGACTCTTCAGCACTCCCACGGTAACGGAACCAGAGCGGAGGGAGGGGGCAGGCCTCGAACACACTTCACGCGAAAGCTCCTGGAGTCTCTTTAAAACCCGTTTTTAGCTCTCGCACTGAGCGCACACATAATACCGCACGGTTTACAGTGAAGCAGGAGGTGGGGGGCGAGGACACACAGACCTCCCACACGCCCCTCCAAGCACCTCGAGAACTAGGGGAGGGTCCCACCTCCTCCTCCTCCCGCGCCGCGCGGATCCCTCCCCCGGCGCGCACCCGCGGCCCTCCCGTCTCACCCCGCCGCTGCAGACGCTCAGCGGGGCGGCTGAGGCCCTGGCCACGGCACCGCCGCGCCGCTCGCGCTCGAAGAAACCGCCACCAGCGGCAGACGCCAGGCGCAGGCGCGGGGAAAGCGGTGGTGCGCACGCGCACAGGCTCCCACGGACCGTTGGGGCCGGTGGAGACGCAGGTTGAGTCGGTTCAGTCGTGACGGCGGGTAAAGGCGCGGCTCCTGCCGACGAGCGGGGACGGGGACAGCCCCTGACCGTTCAGAGGAGGCCCACCGCCCCACCAACCGCGCTCGGCTGCGCAGGCCAGGCACGCCTCGGCAACGCCTGTTTCCCGCTCCCCACCGTGGGACAGCGCTTCCTGCCGGTCCAGCCCCCCCATTCCTGCTGCCTCACCCAGGCAGCCACAGCAGTTGTGGTTTAGGCTGCTGCTGCTTTTGTAGGATCTTTAGGGGAAAAGTACTCCTACCAGCCTTTAAAAAAAAAACAACCCACACAAGAATAGCTTAAAGCTGAATATACAAGTGACATGTTTCCCACTTCGAGATCATAATAACAAATTGGTTATCTTGAAAAAACCCTTAATACTGCCAGCAGTAAGCTGTAGACTAGAGTTTAGAAGGCCCTCACATTTATTCATGCATATTCAGGATTGAGAGACAAAGTTTTAAAACCTAAAATAGCCTCAGCCTGTGTAAGCTGCAGTTCTGCAGGGAGGACAGAGAAGTCTGACACTGGAGCTAACAATCACTGAGAAGACAGCCAGGAGAGCCACATCACAGCAGGAGCAGCGGGTTAGACTCCAGCATTTCAGGTAAAAGCTCCAGTGTTACATAGAGTATTTCCTGAAAAAACATCTATGTACAATAAAAGGGTTAGTACACTTCTCTAGCAAAATATTGATCAAAACATTTAAGAACTATTCTCTAGCTTTCAAACACTGAAGTCATATTCAGAGACTTCAGACAGCACTAACCAGCATCTACCTGCGATCTGCCTCAGCTTGTTTTCCATGCATAAGAGTAAGCATTAAGTGTCAAAGGCCTTCAGGTTACTCACCAGCACTTAGCACCTACCATCTGCACATTCAAAACAGAGATGTATGAGAACAGGAAGCCAAATGATGCAAGTTGGGGGTTTTTTTGTTTGTTTTTGTGGGGGTTTTTTTGGTTTTGTTTTTTTGTTTGTTTTTGTTGGGTTTTTGGTTTTTTTTGTTTTGTTGTTTTTTTTTTCTTTTTTTTTTTTCACACAAACCAAAGTGAAGACATCTATTTTAACAAGACTAAGATTTAATTTTTAAAATCTGACATTTAATACAAATATGGCAGGATAACACAAATACACCTGAAATACGCCAGTGTCTGAACTGTTTATTTAACATGCAAAAAATCAATCAGAACACATAAAAAACCCAACTATAAGCTGTAATTTTACATTTATACATCAAAAGTGTCCATTTTAAGAAGTTGAAATAATTAGTCAACAGCTAAATACTGATTTATACCGCTAGAACATCCGTATACTCAAAGCAATAGTTCTATATTTGCCCACAGTCTGTAATGACAATTCTCCCATTTACCAGCCCTTTAGGAGAACCAAAGGATTCCATCTTCTTCACAACATCCATTCCATCTTTCACAAACCCGAATACCACATGCTTGAAGTCCAAGTGTTCTGCTTTTTTAAGTGTTATGAAAAACTGAGAATTATTTGTATCCCTGCCCTTATTTGCCATTGACAACAATCCAGGTCCAGTGTGTTTCACTTCGAAATTCTCATCCTCAAATGCTGTGCCATAAATTGACCGTCCACCTGTTCCATCATGGTTAGTTATATCACCTCCCTTTAAAAAAAAAAAAAAAGGCACAGCATTAATTTACAAGTCCCAAAACATACAGCAACAGCCCAATTATATTCCCTCTGCTTTGCTTTGAAAGAAATTCTAAGTTTTCTCAAGTACCATATTTACTACTTCAATATAAGGCTTCCCAGCTTCAGCAGCTTTGTTCATGGTAACAGAAGTGGTAGTGGAAAGTTTATCCGTTGTTTATTCTCAGCACAGCCTTTTATTTTCCTGCTTCCCATGGTGACCACTCCTCTAGGCCCATCCTTCCCACTGCCTGTTTCCTGCATCACTTGGCCCTGTTTTCTGGTTTTGGCAGGGATAGAGTTAGTCAGCTGGGGCAGTGCTATGTTTTGGATTTACTGTGAGAGTAAGGTTGATAATACACTGATGTTTTAGTTGTTGCTAACTAATGCTTACTCTAAGTTAAGGATTTTCCAGCTTCCCGTGCTCTGCAATGAGCAGGTATGCAAGAAGCTGGGAGGGAGCATGGCCAGGACAGCTGGCCTGAACTAGCCAAAGGGGTATTCCTTACAGAATGACACGCCATGTATGCGAACTGGGGAGAAGTGGCCGGGGGGGGTCAATTTCTGCTCAGGCATTGGTCCGCAGCTGGTGAGCAACTGCATTATGCATCACTTGTCTTTTCGTAGGGTTCATTTGTCTGTTTTTGTTACATTCATTGTCATTACTATTATATTTTGTTATTATTGTTATATCTTATGTCATTTTAGTTACTGAACTATTCTTTTCTCAACCCATGAGTTTTACTTCTTTTTTCCAATTCTCTTCCCCATCCCACTGCAAGGAGGAAGGAGTGAGTGTGCAGCCACCTGGTGCTTGAGTTGCTGGCTGGGGTTAAACCACAACACCCTGATAGCTGCGACCTGCCTCGCTGTCCTTGCTTAGTCCCTGCAGGCATGGAACTAATCACCTGGAAAAGGTTAAGGTACCAGCAACCAGTAATTTATTGCTTTTGTGCAGGAACATTACTGCTTGTTCAGGAGAGCAGCTACTGCTAGTGAACACTGTCTTTTGTCTTTCTGCAAGGCAGCAAGCTTCTGACTCCTGATTATTTGACTATACGCATAAAGATGACAGTGTAGGTTTATCATATCTTTAAGGAAAGCCTTAGTTGTCAAAAGAAAATCTGCTCCCTATAGGATGTGGAATACTCCGAAACAAACTTAAACCCTAAATGAGCAGCACTGCTTTCCTTACTGGGAAGACACAAAGTTTTAACCAATGAGCTATAAGGGCATACTTCAGACACAGGTAACACCTAATCAAGAGACTGGGTAATTTATCCTGGTGACAAGCCATATCTTACTCTCTGCTTCTGAGTTTGTAGGTCATGTCTCTTCTTCAGGGATGTAGTGACATGCAGGAACATTAGTGTGTACGGAAATTGGTTCATTCTACCTGTTAGAAGTCCACTAAAACTCACTGAATTATTGATGAGAATTTTAGGAAAGGAAAGGTCTGTCTCAGCTATGATCAATCTCCTAAGCCTTCCACATTTATGAAGAACTGGCTAGTACTAGTGAATGCACACAGAAACTTAAAACCACCACCTTCTGCATGGAGTTCAGATGTACTGCAGGCTGATACTCTTGGTAAAAAATTGGAGTATTTCAAGGAACAGGCCACTGCATGATTACTAGATCTAATAGACTTGTTTTAGATGGAAACTTGAGCATCTAAAGCACTATTTATCCAAAACACAAAGTGTACTTTAAAATGTAAGAGAAGCCTGGAAAGTAAGTGTTCTTAGCAGGTGAGCACACAGAAGTTCACCTCTGTAGAGAGAGAAGGCTGAATGGTACTTTTGAGAATCCCTACTTTTCTTGGTGTTCCTGTTCAGCAACAGGCCCCTTGTCCATTTTAAGAGGACATCTCTATCTCTGTTTTTGATTTCAACACTTATGTGGCAGCAGCACCAGGTAATGCTAAAGCATCAGGCAGCTGGCAGACACAGGTAAAAGGCGTTTGGCTTAGGGCAGCATGCTCTCTGCTTGCACTGTTTCTAATCTCCTTGGAGGGAAAGGGCAGATGAGAGTATCTTGCACGCTGGATTCATGCTGCCAACAAGAACGTGCTATCATGCATAGGTGATTTTTTCAAGCGCCATCTCAGTCTCTCAATGAAGAGTCTACCTCTTATGCTTACCTGACACACGAAGTCAGTGACTATTCTGTGAAAGCGGGAGTTCTTGAACCCAAATCCTTTCTCTCCTGTGCAGAGGGCCCTGAAATTTTCAGCAGTTCGAGGCACGATATTTGAAAACAGCTCCATGGTTATGTGTCCTAAAGGTTCATCATTAGCCGAAACTTCAAAATACACAATGGGGTTGGTGTCCTTTGACAGTCCTGCTGCCAGGGATAAGTGTCCCTTCTGCAGTTCTGACAAGCTTAGCTGGCATTCTTCAAACCTCGTCTTGAAAGAATTAGCCATTTCTTGGGTTTTAAATCTGACTGCAAGTTGTTCTACTTTTCCTTCACCATCTAAAAATAAATCCAAGAACAGATTTCTTTAGTTCTAGTCAGTATAGTCAGAAATAAATAGCTTTTGTCTTAAATAATTCTCCAGAGAAAAACAAAGCCACGGAAACTACAGACCACCTAGGAAAAAACCAAAAAACACCTGACAAACTCACCAGCATAATCTGTGGCTGCCCAAATTAAAGCATTGTTTGACGTATCAGAGGGCACTAAGTTCATTTCTTTGGTGATGATGTGGTTTGCGCAGACTTTAAGAACTTGGTCTCTTCTCATTAGGACTCTATAGTATTTCTTCTGTGTATGGAAGAGGATCTTTATCTCTCCAACACCACGCTCCTTCCACTGAGTAGCATCCCTGTCCCATCTGTAAAGTTTTGCCCTCTCTTTGAAGAGAATTTCTTCATCTTCTTCTCCAGATTTTACCTCCACCTAAAAACAGCATAGTAGAGTATCCGTGATTTCCCAGGAAGCTGCTGTCACCGATGGTATTAAATAATATTACATATATTTGTAATGATTCTGACATATTACAATGGAAAATTAATCAATGTGTTCCTTTCTCCAACACCATATTCAAACACCAAAAGGAGTAAAACATTTTGCCTTTTCAAAATATAAGAGCCCAACAATTTGTGCTGTTTGAGATTTAGTGTAACACTGCAATACTACTTTGCCATGCTCCATACAGCTTTGGTGGGTGTTGGTCCCTGCTTTGGGTGTGGTTATTTTTGGTTGGTTAGTTTTGGTGGGGTTTTTTGTGTGTGCTTGGGATTTTTTTGTATAAAAAACATAACGATACAAAACTACTATCGAGTTTCAGGTTTGCTGAACGATGCACACACTGAGAGTGAAGATATAGTACTATTAACCATTCCAGACATTGCTTTTTGAACATTGTTAAAGAACTTGATATTTGCATTTGAACAGAATAAATGCCAACCAGGTATAATAAACTGAGCCCTGACAGCCATATATCCTCCTTACTTTATGTATGCATATTACTGGCCTCTAACCATCTTTAGTTAACACATCTTCTGAAGATAAGGAACACTTGAGAGAACTGGAGAAATATCTGAGAAACAACTATTTGTGGAGAGAGAAATGAGACTCAAAAAGAGAAGCAGGAAATAAGGGAAGACAAAATCACAGAAGTCACATTATGACATACAGATGAGCAAAGGCATACCAAATTTTGAATAAGGTGGTTGAAGGCATATTACAAACTATATCAGATTTGCTGTTCAAATTAAAGGACACTGCCTACTGTTCATTTGTGCTTTATGTGTTTTGCTTAATAATTATACTAATCAACAATTGAATTATGTAGGAAAGCCAGACAATATGACCATAACATCAGAAAAGTTTGAAATGGTTATTAGGCAGACCAGCTAAATACCAAATCAAGACATGAACAGCTGTGTGAAGTCTCACTCAGTAAGTTATAAAGCTACCTTCAAAGTTGACAGTTCTCCTGCTTCTTGAAAAGCAACTTATGTTCAGACTAACAAAGTCTGGCAGGTGCATCCACCCTAACAACACTAAAAACCCCTTGATGGTTAAGACACAGCACTGCCTCATGACCACTGTCATGTATACGCCTCGGCTGACAGGTGAGGTCCCTTCAGTTGATGGACAAGGCTCTCAGCCAATGAGGCATCTTGGTCCAGAGAAGTTTCTGGTGTGTTACCATATATGACCACAAGCTTCAATCCAACTTGGGTATAAGTGGAGTCCCGCCAGAGACCATTTCAAGTCCTCCTTAGAAAAGCACATCTGTGACACAAGATCTTCCCTGTGGCAAGGGATACCTGCCACAGATACTCCTTAAAGTTGAGTACCCTCACTTTTATTGGTGAGTGAACATGCACTGTGTATCCTCCCCTTTTATCCCCACCTTTAAACCTAAAAGCTTTTAAGTGACCCTTATAGTAGTACTGGCCATGCTTAATTTTGCTGCTGTTCTGTAGCTCATTGGGAGCAAACAGCAGTGGCATCTGAGCTTCTGTGTGAACTGTATGGACACTTTTTTCTTGCAATAAATTGTAGTTAGTTGTGGTTTCATCTCTGGTGGTTGGTGGTTTTGTTCTGTGTCACAAACTTAGCGCCCTTAGCCTTCAGGTGAGGTAATTGTACATCATCTTTACTGCTCAGTGATTCTAGAAATCCCTTGCCTAGCTTAGGAGTAAAAACTTGAAGGTGGCTTAGCTTTCACAGAACAGAATCTACAAGTCATTGATACAAAGCCACAGCTGAATTGTATTACCACTAAGGTATTCAGTTCCCCCACCTTGGTTTCAACTGTGCTATAATGAATCAGTTTTAGCTTTTACAAGTCATGTATGAGTTTGCATACTGATCAACACTCAGTCAAGGAATAATGAAATAAACATTGAAGGTTTTAACTGATGCACCAGACACTTCCCCAGTGCTAAGTTGTACTGGGATTTAAAATAGGTGTTTTTACACAGACAGTGCAAGAAATACAGAACAAAGCACAAAACACAGAAAGCAAAGTTAGTTAAGCAAAGCATTTTTTAAAAAACTTGCTGTGATAGCAGACATGCTTATCTTAATGTTGTTCTATATTCCAGAAGTCACCTTACCTCTGGTAAGGACACAATGGGCTCAAAATGGATATCATCACTATGTACCACCTCATCATCACTACCACCTTCATCTTCATCTGCTTTATGAGCTGTCTCTCCAAACACAGCTGCTCCTGTATTTGCCCATTTGAAGTTTTTATCTACAATTAAGAAAGATTTAAATTTTAAACTTCATGTAGATCTTTTTCTTCCTGACAAAAACTTGCAAAAATCTGTTGTTAATTGCTCAATCAGTAGAAATTTGGTGCACAAATATTACATTGTATGAAGCAGAAGTCCAGCTGAGTGTCTGTCTCAGAGACCAGTTTAACTCACCTTTCAAGCCAAAAGCAAAGTCTCCAGAGCTTTTGGAAGCCAGATCTGCAAATGACAAGCCTGCAGTATTGCTGAAACCAAATGAGATGACTCTGTTCCCTATTAAATAAGAGGGGAAAGTTAAAGGTTTTTCTCTGGCTTTCTTAAAGAAAATGCATTTAATATTGGCTAGTCACAATAATAAACTGGAGAAGTCTCTATGGTGTTTTTACCTTCCAATAAATTTAAAGTTTGCATGACACTTGTCGTAATGACAGTTATTTATTATGGTTTAAAAAAAGGGCTCAAGGCTGTGTGAGTTTATTTCAGCATGCTACTTCTGTGCAGATCTACAGAGCTTTAGTAAGTATTCATGCAGTATTTAACTGTAAACTAATGGGAGAAAGTATATCATACATAAATTATACAACAGACACTAGCAGTGCTCTGTAGTAGTGCTTTTGAACACACCAGAATTTAATGTATATAATTATTTTAATCCTCAGTCACTTTTTTACTAGAATGGTTCTTGTGCATCTAACTCAGTACTGGTACTACTTCTCTCCAAGGCAGCAACTACTTTAGATAAACTAATCTACAGAAAAGCATACTTACATTCTTACAAAAAAAACCCAGAACATACCCCTGACCTTACCTTGTGTTGGCTCTGAACAGTCTGAATCACTTTTTTTAGTTGACAAGTCTACAGGTTTGTCATCAGTTCCTGATAAAGTCTGTGATACATGCACAGTTTCTGTGGTGGAGTCCGGTTCTTCATTGTCCGTAACTGACTGGACAATTACTGCGACCTCACTGGCTGATGGAACAGGTTCTTCTTCCTTACTGGTACAGGCTACATCAGCTGAGCTTGTAACCTCATTCTCCTGAGATTAATAAAAAAAGGAAAGTAATAAGCAAATAAACTAGAAGAGCCTAGTATTCAAACCACCTCCTTGGGAGACTAAGAACAGCAATTTCAGGAAAAAAAAGAACACAAAGAAAAATTGTTGTTTTAAGCTTTTTCACTACAGTTAATACACAAGGACATTAACTTGACAAGAGACTGAAGAATCTTTGAAGAAGTACACTTCCAAAAAAAAATATTAGTCCTCATATATATATATATATACACACACACACACACACGCACACATTAGGAGTGATTTTACTAGCCAGAGCAGTTTATGAGAAAAGCTCTACCTCCTTTCTCTTCCCAAGGAACTTAAGATCTAAGCTTTTATTTTAGTGTTGGGAAAGACTTGAGGCAAGAGTCAAGTAGTTTTTCCTCACTGGATGTTTTAGTTTGCACGAGGTGAAAACCATGTAAAGTCTCACACACATAAGTAATAGAACAAGTTTAATGACAAAAAAAAGTTTGCTATAGTTTTAGTTCTTACTTCTGTTTCTTGAATTTTAACTTCTGTCTTAACATCTTCTGGACCGTCATCCTCAGTATCACTGCTGACACCACAGACAGATGTAGAAGGAACCTGGAGAGGTTCTGCTTTGGCCTCCTCCCCAGGAGTTGGCTTCTTTTGCAAAATAGTAGCACATTCCCTTTCATTGCTGAATTCACTTTTTCCTGTGATGCCTACTGCAAAGAATAAAAGTTAGAGGAAAACAGCTGGGAAGGCAGCTAAATACTGAAGTAAATTTTGGCACCTTATACATTATAAAATTACAATTTTATATTACATTATAAAATAACCTCATAATAGCCACAAAAACTTGAAGCAAGACGTTGAGTATTTTAAATGGTATTTCTGTTTAAACAGTGGAAGTGAAGACTAACTTAACTCCACTTGGGGTGACTAGAATGGGAAATTTATCATACTTGATTTTCTATTGCTATCAGAGAATATCCATGCAATGATGATCAGCTCAATCTTGCAGCTGTCATGACTAATAGCTTCCTTCAACATTGGTTCGTGTTTCAGATGGCTCAATATATACATCTTTCTACCAGATACTCTCAAAACTCCCCAAAACTTCACTTCTACAAGTATCTACCCAGGTTTTCAGTTACGCAACACTGAAGTCTGAGGCACAACCAAAGTACGCATAAACATAAGCAGCAAATTCAATCTTCTACACCTGTATTTTTACTACAAAGACCAAATATCTTTCTTTTAATTGAAAAATATTAACTCATAAGCTTAAATTGACTATCTGCAGAAGTAACAAGTAGTCACAGATGCAGACGTCTTTTGTCTGTACAGTACATATTCAGAAGGGGCTCAAGATAGGAAGACACTTTGATGTTCTTGTTTAGAAGCCACCTGAAATGTACATTTCTCATTCGGGCACCACTTTACTGCTAACTAACATTTCGACATACTAAACTTAAAGCTGTATTTTGAGATGCTGCTTTTCTCCTACCAGCATCAGTGCTTCCAAAAAAAAAATCTCTCAGGAAGCATAAAATTAATCTCAGTGCCCATGTGTCCTTCAGATTTAGAGCCTATGTTTCAGTATATAACAAATTTTAAGCATTTTGTTTTAAGACGTACCTTTTACAGGATCTTGCAGTTTCTTCTTCTCTTCTGAATCACTGGGATACAGTCTTCCATTAAGTTTCCTAACAGCTGTTTCATAGTCTTCATCTTAAACACAGGAAACAAGCATTAGGCATCCTCTAAGTACAGAAAAGTCTGCTAAGCTCTTCATACTCCCCAGCCTAGCAAGCATGCGTACTTTCTGCTTATGTTTTAAAGAAGCAAGTAAGCTTTCACTTCCTATTTCACATATATGTGCTTCAGTGTGCTATTAACACTTTTCTCAGGCTAGATTGTTACAGCTGCATGGCACAGGTTTTGTTTTCAGCAAACACATTTCTTACTGAGTGATTTTATTAAGAGTACCACTAAACAGAATTGGGAAGGAAAACTAAAGATCTTTTACAGAAAAACTAGCAAGCTCAGTTATTTGTGGGAGGGGACTTGTCTTCTCCCATTTTCTGTTGAATATAATCCTTCAGAACTTCCATTTAATGTATTTGCTGATGAATAAATTAAATTTAGTTGCATGCAGTAACATTTGATATAAAATATGACCAGTTTTAGTGCTGGGAATTTGCTTTAGAAGATTAGTCTAGCATTTAGGGAACCATAGCATGTTCATTTTGGCTAAAGACTGCCTTGTATTTGTCTCTAAAAATAAAGTAAGCCTCTTGCTTAAATGAGACTAGGCTCAAATATCCGATTATTTAGCCTTACCTAACCAACTGCATTGGCAATAGTAGTGTCAACACCCACAGACACCAGTACAAATTCCCTTTAGTCATTCCTGGGACTCAGTTGTACTATTCCAACTTGAAGACCTTCCTTATGGCTAAAGATGTTCACTCAGATGACAGGATTATTTCCCATCAGTCCAAACAAAAATATTTTGAGTCTAACGGTTCTGATAGTATTCATAGAATCAGAGAAAATCTCAAGTTGGAAGGGATACATACAGGTCATCAAGTCCAGCTCCCTGCTCCTCATGGGACTACCTAAAACTAAACCATATGACTAAGTGCCTTGTCCAGACACGCCCTGAACTCTGACAGGCTTGGTGCTGTGACCACTTTCCTGGGGAGCCTGCTCCAGCGACAAACCACCCTCTCAGTGAAAAGCCTCTTCCTAATGTCCAATCTGAACTTCCCCTGATAGCTTCATTCTATTTCTTCGTGTCCTATCACTGGTCACCTGAGAGGAAATGAGCCTCACCTTCTCCTCTGCTGCCCACCTTGAAGAAACTGTAGACTGTGATAAGGTCACCCCTCAGCCTTCTCTTCTCCAAGCTGAACTAAACAAGTGACCTCTGTCGCTCTTTAAGTCTGACCCTCAAGGCCTTCCACCATCTTAGTTACACTCCTCTGGACACACTTTAATAGTCTGATGTCCTTCTTACATTGAGGCACCCAAAACTGCACACAGTGCTTGAGGTGGGGCAGCACCAGCGCGGCGTATTACACGCTTTCCTCACAAAAAGGCAACACAAAGATCAACTTTGGCACTCCTTACCATCATCCTCGTCGCTCAGATATCCAGGCTTATTCTTGTAACAGAAGAATGTTGAAGGTAGCTTGAGAAAGTCAGCGAGAGCTCTCTGTTCAGGGGTAGGTGTTACCTCGTAAACTATTATAATATCATCAGATGGAGGATCATCTTTTGGCATTGTTGTCTTCTCAGCTTTTTATGGAAATTGAACAAACCATTAAAATGGAATAATTTCAGAAGAGGAAATAACATTAACCTTGCACTGCCATTACTACAGAACCGAATTAACTCTACAGCAGTCAGAAATACATTTGGAGCTTACGTATTTTCTACTGATCCACAAAAAGCTAAAATCAAAGTTACGGGATACTAGGACAGAGCACCCTGTTAAAACTTAGGAATTCTAACCTGCATGCCCAACTACATCTAGTTCTATTGCCTCTGGAATTCAAGGATCAGAACAGACACAAGCCTGCATCTTTACATTGTTACAAGAATTATTTAATTAAGTCCTCAAACAAAATATGACTTTGGAAGAGGGATATAGGTGCTACCTAGAGGTAGAGAGGCAAACTTCAGGCCTGAAAAAAGTGACGTTGTCTACAGCAACACGGCCTATTGCATTGCTTAAAAGTGCTTTAAGTTCTAAAAAATATTAAACAGTAACTGAACAGAACTTATTTCTGATTACCTATGGGAAATCTGAGCTTTTTATTAGCTAATCTCAATTTACCATAGTAGCTGTTGCTAAAACTTTTATTGTTACAAAAGTAATTAATTTTCAGTTCCACCTTGTTGAACAACAAAAAAAATTGCTTTCAGCCTAACTAGCTTTTCCAGCCAGGACAAATACCACTATCAATTTCACTATATAGCTTTTTACCCTCTCTCCTTCAACATTAAGTTGTCCATTCCACTTGTATTGAAAAAACAGTGGATAATTGAAGGTTAAAACTGAAAGCACAGCCTACAGCAAACTGCAGAAAAACATATGGCTATAAAGAAGCAGACAGCTTTGGAAACTGAGATTTGAGTTTATTTTGAGAGAACGGAAGCAAAAAGGGAGGATATAGCAGTTTAAGCATCATATATTCTCTGGTTGGGATTTTGTTTCTTTGGGTTGGTTTTTAGTGTTGTTTTGAGAGGGGGAGTTTAGGGGTAAAGGTGTGAGAAACAAATTTGTTAACTACCTATGAGAATTAGCCCATAAGCACATCAATATCCACACATTGACTGTTTCTAAGAACTATTTGATAGCTTTAGTAAGTCAAACTATTTCTTAACGTTCTCCAGGCTTGAGTTAAACTAGTCAGCAGAATTTCAAGGGTGTTCTCAAAAGCTCACTGTTGTTTTCATTAGAAAATATTTCATAAGATTGTGGCACAATGTATTCAGTGGGAACTAAACCTTTAGCTAGGAACCAGACTACTACTTCTGAGGAACACCAATTTTCTTGCTCATGCAATTTGACATTCGTCATAGCAAAAGGAGACAATGACAGAAGTGTAATGTTTAGAGACACGCTCCTTGATCCTCTGACACGCTAAAATAAATCTCTTCTTTAAAAAATAGTTTTCATAAATCACAGACTGTTTTGGGTTGGAAGGGACCTTTCAAGTGCAATCTCCCCTGCAAGGAGCAGGGCCATCTTCAACTAGATCAGGTTGCTCAGAGCCCCATCCAGCCTGGCCAGGAGTGTTTCCAGGGATGGGACATCTACCATCTCTCTGGGCAACCTGTTCCAGTGTTTCACCACCCTCACTGTAAAAAATTTCTTTCTTGTATCTAGGCTGAATTTACCTTTTTTAGGATGAGGAGTTATGGTTTTAATCTATTACTGCACTCACTGATAAGGAGTCCCTTCCCATCTTTCTTATAAGCCTCCTTTAAAGTACTGAAAGGCTGCAATAAGGTGTCCCCAGAGCCTTCTCTTCTCCAGACTAAATAACCCCAACTTCCTCAACCTCTCCTCATACAGAAGATGCTCCATCCCTCTGGTCATTTCTGTGGCCCTCCTCTGGACCTGCTCCAACAGGTTCATGTCTTTACTGTACTGCGGATTCCAGAGCTGGATGCAGTACTCCAGGTGAGGCCTCACCAGGGCAGAGTAGAGGGGGAGAATCACCTCCCTTGACCAGCTGGCCACACTTCTTTGGATGCAGCCCAGGACACAGTCGGACATTGTTGGTTCATGTTCAGCCTTTCATCCACCAGTACCCCCAAATTGTTCTCCGCAGGGCTGCTCTCAATCACATCATCCCCCAGTCTGTATTGATACTGGGGGTTGCCCTGACCCAGGTGCAGAACTTTGAACTTGGCCTAGTTGAACCTCATGAGGTTCACACAGGCACACACCTCAAGTTTGTCCAGGTACCTCTGGATGGCATCCCATTCCTCTGGCACATCAACTGCGCCACTAAGCTTGGTGTCATCTGCAAGCTTGCTGAGGGTGCACTCAATCCCACCATCTGTGACACTGATGAAGATATTAAGCAATGCTGGTCCCAATACAGAACGCTGAGGGACACCACTTGTCACCAATCTCCATCTGGACATCAAGCCATTGGCCACTACCCTCTGGATGTGACCATCCAACCAATTCCTTATCCACCGAGCAGTCCACCCATCAAATTCATCTCTCTCCAATTCAGAGAGAAGGATGTTGTAGGTGACTATGTCAAAGGCCTTACAGAAGTCCAGATAGATGACATCCATAGCTCTTCTCTTGTCTACTGAGGTAGTCACTCCATCATAGAAAGCCACCAGGTTAGTGAGGCAGGACTTGCTCTTGGTGAAGCCATGCTGATCGTCTTGAATCACCTCCCTGACCCCATATGCCTTAGCATAACTTCTAGGAGGATCTGTTTCTGTTCCATCTGACCTTGGTGACACCTCTGGTGTAGATGAACTGTCATCCATGTCCTCCACTGACTGCCATTCCACATCTAGAGCCTAATACCTGCTGCACAGAGGCACCTGGGAGGGCAAGGAGGGAGTTCACCTGCCACCCCCAGCATGGACTTGCCTCCATTCACTTCTTTCATTTAGGCCGCTGCCTTCAGCCTGGAGGGAGGAGGATACAGGGTCCCCTTGAGCTTGGGTATTTTCTGGTGTTTGCTCCCATCTCTGTCTCAGGGAGGGCAGAGCTTGGCTCCACCAGTCTATCTCTTGCTTAGCCTTCCTGATGGTCCTTAACCTTTCTACTTCCCCTCCCAGCTCTGCAACCAAGCTGAGCAGATCATCCACCTGGTCACACCACACAGCTGCTTTCACTGCTGCCACCCATTACCAGTGAAAGGCTCTGGCACTCCATGCAGCCTGAGACCTGGACAGCTGCCTGTTTCTGTGGGAGCTCTGTCTGGGTTGCCACATCCATTCTGGTGAGAGCAGAGAACAAGGCCTTCTGCCGGGTGGAGACCACAGCTGAGCTCCTTCTGAGCTGGTAGGGTGACTACACCCTTCCTGTGTGCTCTTCTGTGCAAACTGCTGCACAAACTGTCAGTTACCTGCCTCACTGTTTTTGCCTGCTCTGGTCACCGAGGCTCCCCAGGCCACTTTCTAAAGGCACATGGGTGGCCACAGATGCTCCAGCAACGCCCAGACCTCATCAGCCTCTCCTGTGAGAGCTGCTGGCATTTCCCTACCTCAGCAAAAGCTACTGTGCAATGGGGGCCAGCTCCGGAGCAGCTCCCCTCCCACTGTTGCTCTGGCAATGCCCAGGCCTCCCACTAGCATCTTCCAGTAGATTAAGAGCAATATAAAGACTATTAGAGTAAAAGCAAGATTCAAAGTACTAGTTCAAGTTTACGTCTTTTTTCAAAGCATTCCCTCCCTAGCCTCTGCCTTAATTGACTTCCCTTTGATTAAAAGTTAATTGATTACTTCAGACATTTATATTCCAGAGTGTAGCTCAAACCCATTACCAGCACATACAGCCTTGTAGAATCCTTTTTGCTCATTTTTTTTTAGATCTCAATAGCTCTTCTGAGCCTGTATGAAGTAAATGTAGGATAACATTCTTGAACAGCAAATTCCTAAAGTTCATACCATGACAGCAGGCTATAGATGTTTTTATATATTTTCTCAGCATCTTATTAAAAAACCTCACTAACCCTAGATGATTTAAGAATCAGGAGTACATCTAGTACCACGTTATGAAGATATGCAGGTATCCTGCATATTAGCATGAGGTTTATTCTCTCAGACTAGTTAAAAGCAAGTGTCTCAACTGGACTCAGTAACTTTGCATCATGTTCACCACAGAGATTTGAGCATGGAGTATTTAGACTTGCAGCCTTTAAAGATTGCAGCAAAAACCACCTTTCCTTAGGATTAGAGACTTTTTTCAAAAACCTATCTTCAACAACAAAAAAATTCTTCCAAAGTCAGACAGGTAGATGGTAAAAGTATGAGCTTCTTTTAACCTGAGCAATATAAAGCTAGCTAGAAGACCCTGCCAACAGATGATACAGTCCATCATAATCAACAGACATCATTCCCAAAGAATTATCATGCAGTCTCTTTCAGTACCATTTGTGCAAAGTAGCTGAATAAGAGAAATACATTTAAAAAACCACTTCAGGTTAAGCCATAGGTAAAGTTCTCCAAGAATCTCATCTATCAAACACTGGATTAAGATTCTAGTGTTCCAAACACTCCTCAGAATGACAAAAGGATTCCACAAAGATTAAGTTTACAACAGGTATTTGCTCTCAGAATACTGAGCAAGATGTTCACTGGTTCAGTTAAGTCAGTTTCTACTCACTCTCCCCACAAGACAGTTAACTTTTCTTACTAAAAGATGCTGCACACAGCTTAAATATATCTTCACAGGCAGCCATGAAAACAAAAAGCCATGCATACATACAATATATTCTTCAAATTGAGTGCTGGTTTTGTGATTAGAATTTTTTACTTGGGGAAAAAAATCCCCACAGAACATTGTTAGTATATGGTTAAATTTCTTCTGAATGTTGCTGTAGCACAACTCAGAAGCTGCTCCTTGAAAGACATTCTCCATGAGAAAGCTCAGATTATATATATCTCCATTGGGTAGGCTTGAAAACTTCATTTAGAAAGGACTTCGAAAAGTCTTCTGCTATTAAGTCAGAGCCCAAAACAAAGCCACCAAAAAGCTACACTGAAGACAATTATCAACTGTAATAAATCACTTCGTGTATAATAATATCCTAGTTATCAGAAAGGTAGAAGTGAAGAACAGTCTGAAGTACCAGAAAGGCCTCTTTTGCTTATTGGTTTTTTTTTAGTTTTTAAATACACACACATACATCCACCCTCACACACCCCCAATATAAAAACAGGATCAATTTGAGGTAGCAGAAGTTCTTGCACATATGCATTGGCGCAAATTCCTTAATCATTTCATGTAATGGACATCGATGAAAACAGAACTGAATTGTTAATTAAGTCCATGCACAGGGATGCCTAAAACCACAGAACAGTTGACTTTAGATTGTATATACAGAACAGGAGTTCAATATTTGAGTAAGAACACCTTCCCTAGAAATATAATTTTGGGAAAATAGTGTTTGGAATGACATTTTGACATTTTTAATTAACGTAAGACACTAACATTAGAAGACTGTCTCGTGCAGACTAGAATAAAAATTTGTTTTTTTAAAATTAAGATGCTGTTGAACTGTGTGAATTGGATAGGCTGACAGCAAGCACTCTTGCAAAAAGCACCGTTAGAGACATCTTATAATGACATATAATCAAAATATAAGCTGTAACAGTTTTGGTTACAGGTTCTGAATGTAAACCAATTGGTTAATCAGCAAAATTTTTCTGACAACTAAGGTGGGCTTCGTATTACACAGTAATTACATACTCGGAACTAGTAGCTAAGGAGTTGACTTTCTCATGTCTGAGTGCTCCTTGTTTTTAAAAGTGCAGTAGTTAACATATCGGAACTGAAACATTTCCAACAGAGAGGCTAAATACATTCAGGCATTTTTTACTGGATAACCTGTCTTAAGATCTTCAAGCATATTTCACTGAGGTAGAAGACCTCAGGCACTAAGAGGTGTATTCTCTAAAAATAAAAGGAGAATTTAATTTCTTTGGAAAAGGGGAATTCTAGAGATCCAGTGTGCATGTTCAGTAGAACTGTAACGAAGAAGCGCAAGGCAGATACCCTTAGAAAACAAGGCAAACAGAAGCCAAAAGCTTAAACAGGGCCATCACTTGTGCTAGCACATACTAAGGGCTACAGACATTCTCCAACTGGACAAATACAGTAGTCAGACACACAATTTTAAGTGCTGTTCTTCAGCATGCATGTTAATCATAAGGATTACTGAGCCAACTGCTTTGCCACAGTTGGGTTACTGTCCATGCCTGCTAAAGTGTTTTTATCACACGTTCAGCACAGTATGTAAATACCTTTACTATCAGGTTGCAAGGAAGATGTGCTTGTCCAAAAGGCCATTGGATTAGATTTAAAAAGGCTAAAATTAAATCCTAAAAAAAAATAAATTATTTGGATATAAGTGTTCACCTGGAATTTTAGAAGGGTAAAACAGACTTATCTACATACTGGAAGCATTCCACAGTCGGAAATTTCACCTGTTAATTCTACACAAGCTTATCCAACCCATGTGAATACACTGCAGCTATCATCTTCTGCCACGTCACTTTATTATACTTTAGTTAATAAACAGACAGTATGTCTTCAAAGTTCTGAGACTACTATGTAAATTAAAAGCTACCATCTGATAAAAGAGTCTTGCACTGATGGGAAGCAACACTTGAAGCCTTCAAAGAGATCACATGATCTCTTCAGGCTAAGGAAAGAGTCTAACATCTACTGTTATTTAAGCTACACATCTGAAATTGAAGAGGACAATAATTAAGAGCAAACAAATATATAGAGAGTAGTTTTAGAATACCCATCTCTTTAAAAATTTTAGCTAACACATACATTTGCTGTTCTCACGCTATCACTCAAAGGCCCAAGTATGTACACTAGCAATTCACCTATCTACTTAAATCTCAAAAAGTGAATCCACGGCTCCTTCTTTAAGCACTCCAGCTTGGAGACCCAGGCACAGCACTTGACAGAATTACAACTCCTACCTGAAATCCCCTTTCTTGCTGATCAAAACTCCATCCTGCATCACACACTTTAATTTTTATATGAAAATATGACAACGTAAAATTCACTCCTTTAGTTCAAAGTCTTGAGAACTTGTGAAGATTTGGGTACTCGCATTAATGAAACTATGTATTATCAAAACAAAGAATAATGAACAGTGTCAAGATGACTGCTTCATAAATTGCACAGTTGAATATATTACTAGTTCAATTGACACTCACCTTTTTCCAGAATTCTAAATGAGAAGTTAGAGGGTCCGTCTTGTGTTGAAGCAGGCAAGTTGTCTACCTTGCTGTCTAGAGGCTTCTGAGGAGCAGTGGAGCTTTTTGGTGGTTCAGAGATTTCCTGTTCTTTCTGCACTGTGTTTTGAGACACTGGAGTATGGTCTTCACTCTTTCTTGGAGGATTAAAGCTGAAGCCAAAGAGAGAAGCAGTGGCTGAACTATTTCCAAACGTGAATGTCTTTGATTTTTCATTACTGAAAATGCTCTTGACAGATTCAGATCCAAATACAAACTTTGGAGGAGAAACCACTGTTTTTGTTGGTGTTTCAGAAGTGTTTGACACCTCTGTGACCTCTGCAGTTACATCAGAAGCATCATCACCATGGTTGAGGTCAGTTCTTTCTCTGGTAGTTTCTTCTAGCACAGCTACAGCATTTTTACCACATGGAGATTCCTTTGGTGTATTGGCACGGGAAGAAAGGGGTGTTATCAGTGTCTCTCTCTCTTGGGCATGCTTTGCTTCATCAAAAATTTGCTTAAACGAGTCTGCAACATCTTGCAGCTTGAATCGCACAGCTAAAAGTTCTACTTTTCTTTCCCCATCTGCAAAGTCACATGCAGTCCATACCCAGGCTCTATCGGATCCTTTCATTTGTTGCATATTCATATCTGGTGTTATTCTATGATTAGCACAGAGTTTTAGTACCTGGTCCCTTCTCATTACTATACGCACTTGTTTGTTGTCATAGTTTTGTAATATCTTGATATCCCCAATACCTCTCTCTTTCCACTGATTAGCATCTTTGTCATATCTGTAGAGCTTAGCTCTGTGACTGAAGACAACTTGCTCATTTTCTTCACCACTGGTCACTTCCACGAGATCAGGCAGAGGTACCACAGGTTCAAAGTACTGCCCGTCTCTCTCTTCTTCTTGAGTAACATCAGAATCTTCATCTGTGCCTACAGATGTTCTACTCTGGTTCTGTTTGGCAGGAGATTTGGATGGGCTCAAGGCAGATTTAAAGCTGAAACTAAAACCTGTGGTACACTCTCCAAATCTAAACAGATTTTTCCTTACAGGGCTACTTGCAAGAGGTGATGCATAAACAGAACTACTTACACTATCATCCAATGCTTCTTCACGCAAGTCATAGTTATCCCATTCCAGAGTAGGCCCAGTACTTTCAGCATGTGGCTTTATAACCAGATCAGAAGTACTGCTGGCACAAACAGAGTTTGCATTTTCCTCTTCTGACAGCTTAGTTTTGTCATCTGTCAGAAATGTTTTCAGATCTTTCAAGCCAGACTTCATTTCTTCTGCTTTCTGTATAAGTTGAGCTGTCCTACCTGTATCAACAAGTTTATGGGGTGTCTGCAGTGGTATATCTAGTAGTAGCCTCTGACATTCTTCGAACTTCTGTTTGAACTCCTCAGCCTGCTCTGGTGTCTTGAATTTTGCTGCCAGATGTTCCAGCTTTGCATCACCATCAGAGAAGTCATTGGCCATCCACATCCATGCTTTGTCTGAGCCAGACAGCTGTTTCAGGTTCATTGTTGTTGTTATCCAGTGATTTGCACACACCTTCAGAACCTGCTCACGCCGCATTAATATTCTTACTTTGCCATTAACTTCATTTTTAAGAATCTTCAGGTTGCCCACCCCACGTTCTTTCCACTGACTTGTTTCTGGATCAAACCTGAACAGCTTTACTCTCTGGGAGTATAACACGTTCTCATCTTCCTCTCCTGTAAATGGTTCTACTTTTTCAGGCATCTGAACTATAGGTTCAAAATGGATATCATCATTGTCCTCTGTCTTATACACATCATCATCTTTCTCACCAAGGTCAGCAGATGTGTTTGCTTTCTGATCCATTTTAGAATCCTGTGAAGAAAACAGCTTCTCACATGCACCTGAAAATCCTTTGAAGTTAGGGTCTTTCTTGCCAAACTGAAAGCCTTCCCCAGGAGTACTTTTTGCAAGCTCAGCAAAAGTCAAAGTGCTGCTATTTTGCCCAAAAACAAAGTCGCCTTTCTCCTTGTTTGCTGGTTCTTGGAATTGGAATGCAATTCTGCTGTCTGATGGCAGTTCGTTTTTGTCTTTTTCATCAACGCTTTTTAAGAACCCAGTTGTACACTCTTTGGATGGCTCATCTTTCTTAGTAGTAATTTTACTAGACTCCTGTACCCCAAATTTAAAACCGTCTGCAGGCACTGGCATAGAAAAGCTAAATCCTTGTTTTGCAGACTTAGCTTCAGTATCAGAAGGAATCTGGAATGTAAACGATGGTGTCTTGCCTTGCTCAGTATGACCAAACTTAAAGCCCTTTTCTAAGAAATCACATTTAAAGCCTGTTCCTGACTGTCCTCCAGCAGGTTCAGATAATTTACTTTTCAAGCCAAAAGTAGGAGTTGATGATGCATCACCAGCAGGCTTACTGGATGGATTTGGTGTTTGGCAGGCTATACAGGCTGATGAAGAACCTTCATTCCTCACAAGACAAGTACTACAATCCCACTGCCCTTCCTTCTTAGTAAAAAGCCCTTCAAATCCATTTTTCTGTGGCTTACTTGCATCAGCAATGGAACCAAACTTGGGAGCAGGGGTTGCCTGAGCAGTAGGTATAGTAGGCACATTTGGTTGGTTTTGAGAGTTAGGATTCTGGCAAGAACGACAGTTCACATCTTTTGCTTCATTTTGGACTAGGCATACAGAGCAGTCCCACTGACCTTCTTTTTTAGAAAAAGCAGTTCCCAAGTCATTTTGAGCCTTTGGAACAATTGCTTGGCCAAGTTTAGAGGAATTTTGTTGACCAGATACCTCTGTATTAGTTTTGTTCGGATTCTGGCAGGCACCACACTTGGAGGCTGTGGGTTCATTTCTTACTAAACAGACACTGCAGTCCCACTGACCTTCCTTTTTAGCAAAAGCAGATCCAAATGTATCCGGCACAGTGTTACCGCTGCCTTTGAAACTTGTAGCAGAGTCAGTTAGTTGGGCGCAAGGTGTTTCCCAGACACCTGGATTTGGATTTTGACATGATACACAATTCTTCGCAGTTACTTCATTTGGAACTAAACACACTTTACACTCCCATTGATCCTTCTTCAAGAGATGCTGCCCAAACCTACCAGGAGAATAGGTTTGCACGGCTTCCTTTCCAAATGAAAAACTGGTAGGGCCAGATGCAGTTGATGTAGCTGTAAGGCTGCCTTTGCTCTCAGACTCACTGCTCACCCCATCTTTCGGGAACTGAAAGCCAAAGTTCACTGCCCCAGAAATGGATCTGCTAGGCTCCTTGATGTCTTGATTTGTTGTTTCTCTTGTAGTCCCACTACTCTGAGTCACAGATGTGTCCACATTTGATCCCAGGTGTTTTAAAATATTCTGTGCCTCCTCAAACTTACTTTTGAAAAGCATTGCTTCCTCAGGTGTTTTAAATCTAATTGCAAGCTGTTCTGGTTTTGGCAACTCATCTGCATAATCTAAAGCATGCCATACAAATGACTTATCTGATCCGGCATTTGGAGCTAATTTCATATCAGTATTTATGTAGTGATTTGCACAGATTTTCAGCACTTGGTCCCGTCTCATTAAGAGACGAAATTTGCCAGATACTTTATGTTTCAGTATTTTCACATTACCAATACCCCTTTCCTTCCATTCTTTAGATTCTGCATCAAAACGAAAGAGCTTGGCTCTGTTGCAGAAGAATTCTTCTTCATCTTCCTCACCCGTCTTTACTTCAATCTTGTCAGGGAGTGGCACCACAGGATCAAAATGAGGACCATCATCATCCTCATCTCCACCATGGGTGCTTCCTCCCTCTGTTTCATGACTTTTGTTGGCCAAATCAGAATTTGAAGTCGTTAATGCAAGCTTGCTTGGTTCCTGGACACTAAACATATCACTCTTCTCAAAAACCATGTTTTTGTGTGTATTTTGTCCCATGCTTTCTCTAAAAGGGATGCCTGGAATATATTTATTGCCAAAATTGAAGATATTTCTTTGACTATTTGTGTGATCACTAACTGGTTTTTGTTCAATATATCTATCATCCTGTAAAGGTTTATCAGATGTTAGAAGGCCCAAGAGGCTTTCGCTGCTATTAAAAGCTGCATTAGGAGGCTGCGGTGCAACTTGAAGAGAAGAAAAGGTAAAGTCTCCATCGTTAGACTTGAAGTTAGTGTTGAATTTAAAAGTTGTTGGCTGACTTGACTGTGCTGGTGTTGGCAGAGTTGGTTTTGATCCTTCTGCTGTTCCTGGCTGTCCAAATTTAGATTTTGGAAATTCTATCACTTTTGACTCTGCAGGCTTTAAAGTTGGTGGTGCAACTGAAGGCTTTGTGAAATAGCCTGGTTCAGGCAGTGGTGGATTTGTGCTTGCCTGTGGAACACTGTAATTGTAATAATCATCACCCCCACGAGGAGAAATGAGTCCAGTAGCAGAAGAATCAAAACGCAGAGGTGTGCCATACATTTCTTGGGAAAACATACAAGCAGAAGTATTTTGCAGAGGTGGTGTATGCATCGGTTGTTGATAAGCATATATGTGTTGCTGAGGTGTAAGTCGGTTCATGCCATAGACAGGAGCCTAAAGAAAAAACAGAAAACAATTGTTTTGCTTATTATGGTAACACAGAGGACAAAGTCTTACTGTGCTCAAGTCTACCTAACATTTTCTCTTAGAAGCAGGGCACACCTTCATACGAGTTCAAATCTAAACTAATTTTAACATATTCTGCTTAGTTTAAGACTCGAAGGTCATCTGAAAACAAGCATCAAAAAGCAGCACAAGAAGAGTGGGTGGGTTTTTTTTTTTTAATACGAAAAAAAGCCTTAAAAACCCCATTCTCTTTTGCCATACTGCTTTGTGCGGGGGGGGGGGCAATAATTAAGTGCTATCAAGCATACCCTGTAGGGGACATGTACTAACATATTACAGACATATTTTGCTGGCTTTTCATCCCAAACCCCACATCCCAGAAAACCAAGTAAAAAGCGAAATTATCAGTTTATTCCTTGCAGTCCAAGTTTACCAAATATATTGTAAGGAACTGCAATTACAATCAACTACGTACAAAATCAACAGCGGTCATTTTCAGTAAAGGATCAGAAGTAGCTTAGGTGGACAGATATGTTCTCACCTTTGTTGGTGTTACATTGGTTGCAGCAGTTCTGAGAAGATACTGAGAGTTATAGGCAGGTGACTGGCTATAGTAAACAGAAGGGCCAGTGGTAGCAACTAAAAAGGAACAACAGGAAGACAGTTTATACTTGATATCTGGTTTGTTTTTTTTAATAGATCTCCCCAGCAATCAGTTTTTAATTGTGAATCATTAAAATATGCCTGCATTATTTTCAAAACTCTTACTTGGTTTAGCGAAGTATTTCAATAAAAATTCAGCAGTAACTTACCTGTTAGTGGAGCTTCATGAAGATTTTGTGCTCTCTGATAACCCTCTGACATTGTATCTGTTCCATAGCTTTCAGCAGGCCACCGATGAGATGATGCATTTGAGTTGGAGCTATTAAGTTTCATTTCTTGCATTTCATTCTGTCAAGATAGTGTGCCAGTCAACAGTATAAGTATAGAATACACAGGTGTTTGTAGAAGAAAACATAGGGAATAATTCCTACTCTTCTGCTATCTAATAGCATGTTCAAGCTCAGAAAAAAAAGCCCCACCACATAAAAATAAATAAATTGAGGTAACTGCCAGAATCATTCAAGATCTGTCCATGGAGTATAAAGTATTAAGACTGCGTTCTAAAGCCAGAAATAAGAAACCCCAGAGCCAAGAGGATGAGAATGTAACTGATGAAAGTAGAATTCTTTCTGCATACAGTCCTTAGATGGGTTGCCTCTGGGCCACAAATGCCAAAAAAGAGTTTTTAAGCAAAAAGATTTACACTTGCACCCAATTTAGGCTGATGTTTACAGAAGATAATTCCATTGATTTAAGTAGTAGTCTAGGAACTGTAAGTTAGCCCATGCTATTATCACTAAATTCTTATGATAACTAAAAGGCCAACTTTTCTTCACTGAATATGGTGACAAAATTGTTTACCTTTAAAGCTTCCACTTGCTGACAGATCATTTGAAGAATAGATCTGTGATCTTCTGCCCACTGAGGAGTTTTAGGAGAAAACTAGGGGAAAAAAAAAGTTTGTTGAATCTTGTGAATTTTTCTTCAAAAACAACAACTCCCTGAAATAACAGCTGGCTAATATACCTTGTAGCTCTTAGTTGGCGAAAGAGAGAACTTTGTTGGTGATGGAGTGGAATGTTTCATCTCTGAATCTAAAGCTCGTGACAGACCATTTCTGAAGGCAGGACTTCCCTCTTCATCGTTCTCGCCAAGTTGCTGGATGACTGCATCCAGCATTTCTCTCACAGTTTCAATAGACACTGGCAGCTAGAAAGTTATTTGAAAAATGAGTCATGATTGCAACTCTCCCTCAGAGCAAGACAGACTACATTCAGAACTCTGGCTGAAGAGTTCACAAGGCTTTTATTACACAAATACTGTTTTTTTTTTTCAGCAAAGCTCCACATTTGTTAAGATTAATGTAAGAAAACAATACACATAAGCATTATATTTTTTTCAAACTATCAACCCTCTAAAAAAAGCAAATAGCAAAAGCTATTTGTTTACATTAAAGCTTTCATCCACAGAGTAGTCTGAATTCTGCATGACCAGGTAGGTTACAGAAGTTACCCAGAGTTTATCAACCAACTGGTGTTAAGCAGCTTATTTGTCTTGTGCAAAGCATCAAGTTTAACTTGCCTTAATGCACAGCCTGATCTAAAAAAAGCAAACACAAATGCAATCAGTTCCATTTGAAACAGTAACCAAACCCACTGCATTTCTTGAAACAAGTTTTTAAAGCAAGAATTACTTACTTTCTCAGTTACCGACATATCTGAGGAGCTTTCCTCAATGATCTTCATTAGATAATGCTTGCTTTTAAGAAGATAGGTTTTGCGTTCTTCTTGTTCTTCTGCCATGGCATCAGTTTCAATATCTTCTGCCTTTCTTTGCAAGATCTGAAGAACAGGACTCAGATTAATTAGGATCAGTCTGAATGCAACTGAATTAAGCAAAGCATTTCAGGGCAATTGCGGCAGGTGCAGCCACCCTGACAAAGATCAGGGCTTGCACAAGCACCTTCTAGAGATCAGGTCGACACCTCAGGGCTATTATTTGGTGCTTCAGAGTCTAAACTCCTTTAGCCTGCCTCTGTGCTTACCTCCAACTAATTAGAATGACCACAGTTCACACTTGACTAGAGTATAAAAGGAGCCCTGCCAGAGAACCCAACTGAACTGGGTCCTCCTTGAAGCAGCAGGTTTTGCAGTCAGAAGACTATACCCTTGGATAGGTATACCTCCCGGGATTAAGTGAGCCCTCACCCCCTCTTTGGTGAGTGACCCCTTGGGTTTGGGTACCCTTGAGTGGGAGATTTTTCCCTTGTATGAGTGAGTGTGCACACATTTTGGTTCATCTTCCTTAAAGATCTTCCTTAGTGTTTAGGACTTTGTTGTATAGAATTACATTCCCAACTGACATCTGAACTTGTAATTAATTTTGGTCTGTTGGAGTGCCAGGCAAATTTGACAGTAATAAATCCACAGTTTTCAGGTAGTTACTGCTGTCTGTTTTATACACAGCCTCCGTGACAGTAACACAACTTATAAACTTACCATGACGAGATTCCAGTATGAAACCACATTCTTAATAGCTTCAAATGCCAACAAAGCGTCATCAGTTTTGCCATCAACTGCATCCAACATTGCAAATGCTATGCATGCCTCTTCTTCATATGCTGCAACCTGGAAGACCTACATAGAAAGTGGAAGACAACTCATAAAACTATTAGTTTTTTCCTATAATACAGGGAAAACACTTTTTAAAGAAAGTTGGTATTAAGGGTGTTCAGTACCTTCCAATTGTATACACGGTTTTATAGGTAAGAATAAAGTTGTAAGGAAAGATTTTTTTCCCCCCATATCAGACACTGATAATACCAAATCTCATCATTAACAGTTCTACAGTAGTAACAACATTAGTTGTACAATGCAGAGAAAAATTCCACAACCATAAACATTTCTGACATAGGCCTTCTCTTACTTCAGTCTTGGCTTAATCAATGCATACCTGAATGTCTACACTATGGAAGTGTTTGAAGAGAGGATCAGTAGGTTCAGGAATGCTCCTCCTCTTTTTGATAGTTTCCAGCATAGGCAAAACTTTCTTCCAGTAGTAGACACTTCGTCCAATGTATTCTTTCTGGTCATAGAAAGAGTTAAGGCTAATGCCCTGGTGAAGGAAAGGAAACAGAAACACATGTTATTTCAACAAATTCAAGTCATAATGCTATTCATACATATCTTGTTCTCTTGAAAAGTTCCAAGAGTGCTTCTCTGACACTTGAGATGAGATAAACCCACGAAGGTTTACTTATCTCAAGAGCTATATAAAGTAACATACACATAGAAAATAACACTACAGTTCAAGACTGCGAGTTTTATAGGGTGACTAGAGCAACGAATCTGCCTGACAACACGAACAGCAGTTCTCAGCAGTACATTCTCATCTGATTCCACACCCCACCCCACCTTTCTCAATCTGTTCATAGTTTGGAAAATGAGAGAAAACACACCTCGGCTTCTACATATTTAAAAATAATCTCAGCTTACTGTTTTTTGCAGGCTTTTTGCCCAGTGTATAATTAAGGCAGGTTGAAGGCCGTGCTTCTCCAGTGTTCGCAGAGTACTTAATCCATGCTGTACGATAAGCCTCAGTTTTGCTGCTGTTCCTGGTCTGAATATCAGAAGAAACATTCCTCGATTAGCATCCTCTATTCTTCATCTGTTCACATGCTATTTGTTTTAGGAATACAGCTTGCAGTTTTAGTCCTAACCTGCCTCTAGTTCAGAAATGCATTGTTAGAAATTAGAATTTCATTTTTAGAAATCTTTCAAGTGTATCAAGTCTCTACTAAAACAAAGCTTCAATATCCAAAATGTTTCAAAAAAGAAATTTAACTTTATGAGAATCTACTGCAACTAATCCAAGCTGCTGCAGCAGAAGCTGCCTGAAGGCTTGGTCAAACGTTTCCAAACTGAAAAAGCCTTACGTTGTTTTCTTCTGAATTAGAGTACGAACGGCATCCCACCAGGATCTTTGCTTTTCGGTATAGAGCTGTTTGCACACTGGTAATGGTAAGAATTGAGGCTGGTGTGCACCGTAGTGAGAATTAAACTTCTCTTGCAATTGTAAGTTGCTAGTGAATACCACCCCAAGTAGGAATACCTGGTTTTGTAAAAATAAATAGAAGATGTTAAATATCAAAAAAAATTAAACCGCATAGCGCATTTAAGAACTTGGAATGTTTACTTACTTCAAGGTCCAACAGGCAAATGGATTCAGGAGCATCTGTCTCAAGTCTTGATGTTTCCTGGGGCAAGTGAAAAAGCTGTTTTAACCATTTGCGCATTGGGGGTAAGACTGACATGGAGTTCCACTGCAAGCCAAGCCACACAAGGTGCTGGAGACTGCCATTGTGCATTCGAACAGCACCTATGCAAAAACAAAGTTGGAGGCAGATGTCAACCTCCTACAAGTCAGCAAGATTTGTACCCAATCAAAGCTGATTTTCACATTTCACTCTGACAGAGCAGCCAAAGACACTCTGCAGACCAATGAGTATCAAGAGTCCCAACTTTCTCTTAAAGATTACCAACTTCAAATTAGCCAAACATATGAAGTAGACAGTTCATCTGAGTGCTCAAGCTATCAACCCCTTCAGCTTCTCAGAGGGTGACTCTCAGATTTCCTTTCACTTCCATCCTCACCATATTCAGTCTAACAGGTGACTATTGTTAGCAAACATATCTACTTTTCCAAAATTTGTAAAGAATTATTCAAGAAGCACTTCTTTACTTCGCAATAAAGTTTAAGTCTTGCCTAGGACATTAAGGCAAGTTTGGATAGCTATTCTAGGTGTTTATCTTTTGTTGCAATACAAAGTCTTTGTAGAAGAGCTTCTGGTACAGAAAGTTGTGGTGAGTTTCAGGAAGCAACCCCTCTTACCACTATCATATTTATTAAGTTCCACTTGCACTGGAGCTTGTGTACTGATATTTCCAATATCATCTGTGCCAATAAAAGATCTCTCTCTAGAAGCTCCACTCTCAAACAGGCTATCAACCAATGTGAATGAACCACTCTTGTTTGCAAATGACTCCACAATCTCTTTAAAGAAGTCTTGCTTGCCATGGCTTAAGTTCAGCAGCATGTGACCTAGAAAACAAAAATACCACTTCACATAAATAAAGCAGTAAAAAATAAGGAAAGTAATATTCAATGCATTGGACTGTTCTTGCTACTGAAGACTGGGTGGAAATCAGGATTTCCCCTTATGAAACCTACAGATGGTTAAGTTATGTTCTTTCTCCCCATAATTAGGTCAGTGTTTCAGCACATAGGCTTTCCAAGCTTTTAGTGACAACAACCCCAAAGCATTTGTAAATCACAGTTCTTTGGGAAAACAAAGTCATCTTATTATTATTTATTACTATTTTAGGGGTATTGCAACTGCCCTCAAAATAAGTAGCTGTAATACAAGCAGAAGTTTGTCTTACTAAGATCCATTCTGAAAAAACTGAACCTGATGCCTAATGGGTTGGTTTGTTTTCATCTAGGTCCTGAAAGTTTGTAGACTGGAAAACTGTTTATACTTAGCAGCAAAAAGAGCAAAGCTGATAAACAAGTAAGAGGGTGAAAAGGACAGGGAAACAGTAAGATTTCTTCATCCTGGGGTTAACAATTCTTGCAAAATAATATCAGCAGGCACAAGCCATTTCCAGTAGATTAAGAGACCATAAATTTCAATTCTATCTTAGTATTGGCAAGGCAAAAAGGAGAAAAAAAAACCCCATACCTGAAAAAAACCCACCAAAATGAGAACATACTCTTATTAGCATGCTAAAGAGAAGAAAAAAAACTTTTAGGTGTCAGGATCAAACTACTGTTCTGTTTTACATATGTAGTCAGAATCTAGAAGGTTTTATTGCATATTGAAGTATTAAAAATCCATTTCAAGATAACCAATGTGTTCTTTAACAAACCACTTAGCCTTTAAAGTAACTAAAATGGAACTATGTAGCTATTTTTATTACCAGACTGGCTTTTTCGATCACAGGCCAATATTTCTAGCATATCTTGTCCAGTTTGATCCCCCTTTATTAGTTTTGACTTTGGTTTAGGAACCTGGTGAAGTAAGGAGAGAATTGTTACAGCTTTTTCACAATAAGAGCAGTTCATTTAAATTAGCCTTAAGATTAGAAAACAAGCTTATTTTTAGCATTAGAAAACTATAAAAAAAACCATAATTCATTCTGAAGGCACTATGTCACGTATCCCACGGTGGAGACTAGTGTGTGAAACCCACCCAAAACCCCAAGGTAAGCAATTAGAGTTACTGCAAGTAACATTAGCTGTGCACAAGAGTAAGTAATACCTGGATTGCAAGCAGTGGCATAAAAAGGACAATCAATTTTACATCATAAGGCAAAAAAAATTAAGCTTTATTTTTTACTTCTGCTGTCCATGCCACAAGTATATGGGAACTATGCAGTTCATTCCCTTCCCTTCCTATAGCAATAAACGTAATACTTAACATACGTGTTCAGCTGTACTACAGGAAAAGGAATATACTGTAGGATATACACTCACTAGCCTTTAAGAATCAGGTTACTCTGAAAGGAAACAGCTAAAGATACACTTTTACCCTATTCATGTCATTTGATACCTTTTAAAGAATTGTGAAAGAGTAGGGTTTGGTCAGTGAGGAGGGAGTCTTTCATTAGGCACACAAACACTAGATCATCTCAGGAATACAAGAGTTCACCACACATACACAAAGAACATTCCAAGAGCTGCATCAGTTAAAGGCATAAACTGAAAAATTACTTACCTGGAAACTTATCAGGTAGCATAATGCTGCTAGTTCACACACAGCTCTCCACTGTGTCTCATTGTGTTGGGCCATTTTCAGCAGCAAAGTTCCAGCATGCATGTATAGCTGTCCTTTCATTTCCACAAAGGTACGAGACAACTCATCAGCCCCATTCACATACGGTTTCACTGACTGAAGCACACGATCAAAACTAAAATGTAGAGAAGATTCATTCTAAACAGAGTCCTGGTAAAAGCTGTAGCGGATTGTTTTGGTTGATGTTACTTAACTGTGAATCAAGTAACTTCATGAGTCAACAGTTAGTGTTGCCTCTGTTGCTTAAACCTCAGTTGTGCTAGAAAGTACAATAATAGTCTCAAACTCCCAAAGCTCTCAACTTAGTTTATTGACGTAAAACATATTACCTAGATATTTACAGTCTTTCAGCACATCTTTGCACAGCTGCTTTCAAAACTATTCTCCCAAACCACATGGATAAACTTGTTCACTACTGCAGATTTAAGACATGGGGGAGGCACTAGTCACTCTGCTCTTCTGTTTCCTTCATTTATCAGAAAGGCCCAAAATACACCTAGACAAGCTCTTCAAAAACAGAAGGTACTGTAGAAATCTGAACAGCTGTGGGCTAGTATACAACACCCACTCAGGAGAGACTTTCCAGAAAACTTAAAACACACTTTCAATAATCTGACAAAACTATAATGGCCGTTAGCATTGTCATGCTCTGAAAGTGCTTCAGATGTAACAACCCTGAAAGGCTCTAATAAAATGGCAGCAGAAAACCTGAGATGGTTTTGGTCAATGTTACAGGAGAAAAAGAAAATATAACATACTTGGGCATTAAGTATTCCCCATCCATTGCCTGTATTGTTTCAAATACTCATTCAAGATTAACAGACTGAAGAATATTGTTTTACAAATGACAATACAACAGCAGCCATTGCATAATTAAGGAACATAAGTCAAAAGAAGATAGTGGAAAGAAAGGAACACAGATCTTAATCAATATATTAACTACAAACATTGCTTTGTACTACTTTAGGTGTGCCACAGAAAACACCTTCAAGTCAGCTGCTTTAGCTGGTCCTGTAACACCACCAATTTTACCTGAAGGAGAGTGTTCTCATTGCAAGTGGCTTCCTTCTTCACAATTTTATTATATTCCTAAAGTTCTTAATTATTCCTCTGTGTGTCATGTTAACTTAGAACAAAATGACCAAGACTGATACATAAGAGGCAGTTTGGGGTTTTTTTTTTTTTTTGGTTGTTGGTTTTTAATTTTCTGGGAAACATGGATTAGTCAATTGCTGAAGTATAGAACATTGTCTTGCTGAAGGGAAAGAAGGTACAAACTTAATTGACCCAGGATATCAATAAGTCTCCTCCATGGCTGCATGCTGGCTTTTCAAATAAGCCTTGCATCTCTGTCAAAAGATAGCTTGGGGTTCAAACTCAGGAAGAACCATTCTTAGTGGCTAGAACAGAGTATCTCCTCTCACATCCACAAACAAGTTAAGCAGTGAAATAGAAGCTTGGTAGACGTTCTGTGACCCAGAAACAAAAAAGAACAATTCTTAAGCTATTTTTCTGTTTTGTTTTACTGCAGGAAAGTTAAACCAGTACCTTTCAAGCGCCTCTCTGCATTCCTGTATGTCTCTAGAAGAAAGTGTCATTTTGACAAAGCTGGAATAGGCCAGCAGATGATCTTTCTTGACAGCTCTCCAGTTATTTTTATCAGATTCCAAGTCTTGTAAAGATTCCAGATATTCCTAAAGAAGAAAGTTCATCACAGGATAAGGAACTTCCATGGAGATAAGGGCAGTACTTGTCCAAAACATATTAGTAGCATTTACTGCATAATCCATTTTCACAGGTGAGACCATAATATATTCTTCAGCAGCAAAGTTCCACGGAACTATTTGCCTGAGCAATTTTATCCCTAATGGAACTGCTGTATCTAACTCAGCTTTTGAAGTTAGAAACTCAATAGGTTTATAAGGCTTAATTTTAGGGAGAAAATTCCAATTAAAAAAAAAGTAGTATTCCAAGTTTCAGTAGACTTGCATTTGAAGGAGTTAAATTGCTTGAGAAAGAGCTGTCAGAGTAATGACACTAAGAGAAACAGACCAGTTAAAAAGATATGGAAGACTATCACAGGATCAAAATATGATTAAACACCTCGAATGTCTCTACAACACAGGAACACCATTCCAAGCTTGACTGCAAAGGTATTTTCTTCTCTGCCTCCTGACAATGGAGCACAGCATCTCTTAATCTGTTATTTGAACGGTAGAGCGCAACTAGTCTGATATTTATGTAGACATCATCTGGTCTTGCATAAAGTTCTGCTTGAATCAAGTCAAAAAGCTGATTCCATCCATCTTCACCTTTACAATCCAATAACTGCTCCTGTTAAACACGAAGGCAACATGTTAATATGTCATTTCCTACACGAGTCTTTTCATCAGCTACAGTACCTGTCGGTTTTCTTTCCTCCAGTACACAGGCCATATTGCTTAAACTACAGTACTCTTAACAGCTTTCAGGTATCGCAAAGTTTGTTGAAATCTCAAACATTTGAAAATGGAGATAACTATCACAGAAGAAAATCCTCAGATTCTGCCTCTTACCAAAAGTAATGTTTGTCAAACTCTTCGGTTCAATGACGGCATACCTTGCCATAGACTACCGTGCTTCAAGACAGACAGACATCTTAAGACTTCAGTGTGGTTGCTGCCTAGCTACACAAAATTAATATACTTGTACAAAAGTGAGATTGCATGACTGAAAGCATTTACACCGTATTTGAAAATTACAACATTTCCCACATTCTGCAGAGCTGATCATAATACAGATTTAAAAACAAAGAAGCAGTGTAAAGCAAGGAAGTCTGAGTTCACAGGCCTGCTACGTTCCTGCAAATGACACAATAGAAAGATCAGGTAGTGCCTACCTAGTCTTAAGTTCTCAGATGTGATAACTAACACAGCTTCTCAGTATTTTTGAAGAGGATTAACCTTGAAATGTTAAAAAGGGTATGAAAGCCGGTAGCTGCAGCTTTCTTGAAAGCTAGGTGAAAATGTCAGACTGCAAAGAAACTAACATACAATAGATTAAATATTAAAGATTCTAAAACAACTTAGCCAGGAAGAGTTTTGCATGTGGTGACACAGGAAAAAAAGCACTGCAGTCAGATGCTGAAAGTTTCTTTAAGCCACAGAACAAACATTATTTGGAATTTACCTTCAACCTGAAAACAGCAGGACTCCCAGGGAAGAGTTTAGCAGCTCTCTCAACCCAGTATTTTGCTCTTCCATCAGTAATGTCATTATTGCATAGTAACTCTGCAATCTTCAACACAAGATCTTTCTGTGTTGGGTTCAACTCCACAGAACGCTAGTTTTCCCCAAGGACACACAGAAGCAAAAAAAAGTAACACATAAGACATAGAACAGGAAAGACTTACTACCCCACAAAATGACCCAGCTATTTAAGTTAGTTAGATGTGTCAATATAGACTATATTAAGAAAAGCCTTTCTAAATGGCACCAGTAGTTTTACAGCACTCAGATACAACTGCTGGAATTCAGAAGAACGTAAGAGAAATAATGCAAAAGCCAACTCCTCTGCATCTACCACTAACTACTGCTATACACAGGCAGGATTATAAGGCCCTCTAGTCTAGCCAGATGTGGACACTTTAAAAAAAAAATTGTTAAGACACACACAGTTTAAGATGTGTGATAGCACTTCCAGAAATTGACAACTAGACTTCTGAGCACATTATATTTCCCTCCAAAACCAGAACAAAGACACTCTGATTGGGTATTTGACATTTATATGTTTGCCTAATCAACAGTAGATTTGCCTCTCCCTTCTGACCCCACTCCCTCCAAAACCAACTAAAAACCACACTAGGCCTATAGTCTTCTAGTAACAACTAGATTCTTGCTGTCATCACAGTTCACATTAAGGAATTCTACAAGTCACAGATCCTTAGTCCAGAAGGCAATGTATGACATGGGAAGATTTTAACAGCAATTAGCAGAAAGAAGAAGTTCAAAACAGAAGACAAAGAATCAGCTTAAAAATATACTACAGAAGCAAGTGATATCAAGTGAGGAATCTCCTTTGCATCAGTGTTTTATGTGCTTTCCATTGTCCAATGTGTATACATAGGGTTTTTTCCAGGAACACATTTTCTTCTGTGGGTTTGAGAATGTTCCGCACTGAAGGATTTTAAAAGTTCATTTACAAAGGAATATGGCAGGACATAAGGGGTCAGCGTAGTACTTACCTTGTAACACCCAAAAGCTTTTTCTATGTTATCCTCAGCTTCATATATTTGTCCAAGAAATCTATGTGCTTTAGGATCTCTCTCTTGTACATTGAGGTATGTAGATATATACCTATGGAAGGGAAAAAAGTCAGTTACTTGAACAATATTTTTCTATATATTTTCCTATCTTTTGTTTTCTTCACACCCCACCCCCTAAGTTATAGCAATAACTTAATCTGTCATACAGGAAATATAGATGTATTTTGTTCTAGATAACTTTGTCTGGATCTTAATATAAGAAGCAACATTGTTTTTCATATACAGATACTACTTATTTGCCAGCAAGTATTTCTGTTTATTAAAAAAAAAAAGGGCAGTAGTTCGCAGAAATGGTAAAAACTACAGAATACAATCAGGAAAAAAGCCATCTCAACCCAGTAAGTTCTTCAGTACCACTTAAGTAATCTTCTTTTAAGTTGTTGTGGTATAAAGATTTAAATGTCACTCAATGTCCACATTTACTGCTACCTTAAAATAACATGGTATTGATCTTGGTTTCTCTGGTCTAGTTCATACTTTAGTTTTTCTCTTACATCTTAGAGAACAGAAAAACAAATGTTGGTTACCTTTTAGCAAGTTCATATTCTTTTATTTCAAAATATAGCTTAGCAAAGAGGAATCCTTTCATCGATTTCTGAAGGAGAAAAAAACACAACAGACGTACTTTAGACGTATGGCACTTTCAAAATAATTCAACAGGGTGACTCTTCAGCAATGCATAATACTTTTAAATGACTGAATTTGACAACTAGTCATCACCTTAAATCTACACCTCCTATTTCAAGGTTTGTCTTTGAAAGATGTAGGATTAAGAATTAAGAAGAGTTAAGTGATTTTCCTGTAATTGGCAAAGGCTACTAGGCAATATAGAGATTAAAAGTGAAGCAAGGAACAAGCCCTTATACATGTAGCATTTCATAAACCCCATTAAAAAGAGTGGAAGAATGGAGTTAGCTACATTTAATTTCTTTTGTTGCAATGTAGCAAAGGAAAAAATATAAAATCCTACAAACCAAGAGAGATCAGTCATTTAGCTCTGCTGTAGCATTCTGTGATCAGACACTACCATTTAAATATGCTGGAGGAAAAAGCAATTTCTACCCAAGTCATTCTCAGTTTGGGTAAGAAAAGTATTTGTGCAGTAGTTTATTTCTGATGTTGTCTGCCTAAGATAATTTGAACATACACACTGTATAGGCAAAAGGTGAAACATGCCCGAAGATATTTTCTGGGGGGTAGAATAAGAAAGGAACAAAGACAAAACAAAAACAAACACACAGCAAGCAGGTAGAGAGCAAGACAGCAGAAACATGGACAGGAGGAAAACAGTGAAAGGAATGAGCTGAAGAACTGACTAGGTTACAAGCAAAAAACCTCAAGGTAGAAGTAAACCAGAGAGGAATTTAAAACTTGAGCTCCCAGTATCAGTTCAAACACAGATTTTGTTTGTGAACCAAAAAAATATTGGAATGAGTTACATCTATGATTCCAAACTAGTGTGCAGATTTTGAATACACTTGAATCACTAGTCTCCCTCCCTCTCCCACCCCCACTATTCATGCAAAATATCAAGAAGTGGTTTAGAATGAAAGCAGGCCTCCTAAGATACTTCAAGTTTTCAATCTATAATTTTGAAGTATGTTATAAAATGGAAACACTAGAATATGTCAGAATGGAGTCACACCTGGCATCTACTTTTAAATATGGATGAAAAGAAACCTCAAAATAACTGCAGTCCTATAAGCACGCCCCTCTAAAACCAACACAAGAAAACCAGTAACTATTTCCACCATTGACTGTGCTATACAATTAGTTGTAAGCATTACTTAAAAAACAAACATACAAAACAGTAAATATGCCTTAAGCACAACAGAAGAAGAGAATTTTTGTTGTTGGGTTCAACAGGAATATCAACACAATTAAAGAGTATCTCTGACTTTGACAGTGCTGTACTGGTCTAAACAGCACCCAAGTCAATTAAACAGTCACAGGACAACTTTGGTGCTGTTGGGAAACGTACAAATGATGATGATGTACACAGGCACTGCACAATGGTGAACATGGATGCATTCACACTGTTCACCACACTGCTGAATATTCTACCTCCTCAATAAAATCAATTCAGAACAGCAGAACAGCATCGTTCAGGATGATCATGGACATCAGGATTAAATAGCTCCCATGAATTGCATCAGACTGCTCACTATGACCTGTATACCATTTTCCATATATAATAAAAAATAGTAATCAATCACACAGAGCTCCTCATGCTTTTGTCCAATTACTAAAATACAGTAGGAAAATTATTTTCTCCCAGTTCTCTCTCTCTTAATACTGTCACTTCATCAAGCAGTCATACAGACAAGAATATTAACCACACAGCACATAAAAGAAAACTGAAAGTATCTCATATTCCCTATTTGGATTTTCTTTTCTAATAAAGAGAAACTCAGGAAAGCTAGGTACTACACTTTCCCAAAACTGAGGAATTTTATACTTAGAGAGCTAGTGGGCTCTTCAAAGTTACACTAGGGCTCATAAGGTGTAAAAGGCAGGTAGACAGCTCTGGTAAACCACTGCTCCTGGTTACCTCCAGTAAGCGAAACCCGTACTTCGCAACAGCTTCCCCTACCTCACTCGACTTAAAAGAAACCTTGAGTAAATACGGGCTCAGAAATACTCCCAGGGACACCATAACTCCCTTCTCCTCTGAGACTACCAGTGACAAAGGCAGAGCAGACCAAGCTCTGGCACCGCAGCGCCCAACACAGTGCAGGGAGCCGCAGCACACGCGGGAAGCTGCCGGTTTCATCCCCCACAGCCCCGGCAGGGAGGGAGCAGCGAGGCCTCCCGGCTGCTCGGGAAGCGGCCGTCCCTCAGAAAAACGAAAGAGGGTCGTCGCTGCCGCCCCAGGCGAGCCGCCCCTCAGGCCTAGCGCCATGCGAGGCGGGGGCGGGAAGGGGCCTCATCACGGGCCGCACTGAGCCGGGCCAGGTAGCCGCCAGCAGCCGCAACCGCCCCCCAGGACCGGCGCGAGCGGGAAGAGCAAGGCTACGGAAGGTCCGTTCGCGGCCCACACTGGGGCCCGCCGCCGGCAGCACTCACCTCTCTGGGGGAAGGCGCGGCGGCTTGCACGGAGGCGACGTACCGCTCCACTTCGGGTTTCGTGCGTCTCATCATGGCGCCGCGGCGGGGGCCGCGCCCGGCCTCCCTCCCGCCGGAACGCCTTCCTTCGCCGGCCTTCGCGCGGCGCCTTCAGAGGAGAAAGAACGAAGGAGGAAGCGGCAGCGGCCACCGAGCGTTACGCAAGTTCCCGCGCAACCGTACAGGGAGCCCAGCTCCGGCGAGTGCGCAAGTGCCACCCCGCGCCCTCCCCCGCACCGGGCCGCTTCCCACCACCAACAGCCTCAGCGGAGGGCGGGGCCTCATCCGGCCCCGTTCTCTGCGCCTGCGCCGGCTCTGCGCATGAGCCCGGGGGGGTGGGGGTGCGAATGCGCGTGCGCGCCGTCGCCTCAGGGCGGGCGGACCGGAATGAGCGCCGGCGGGGCCATACGCTGCGTGACGGGGTAGTCCCGTTGTCGGCGGAGATGCAGGTCTCTGTCTTCCCCCGGCTGAGGGGGCCGGGCTGGTAGGGTGATGGTAGATCTTTTCCTCGGCTCCCCACGATGCTGTTCGCCGGGGCCAGCCCCACGTGAGGGGCACGGGGCTCCCGAGCGGCCTGGCGTGGTCTGGCGAGGTGGGTGAGGCCGGGGTGAGAGTACGGCGCAGGAGTTGCCAGCCTCCTTGGTGAGCCAGGCTGACGTGCCTTCGTATCCCGTTAAATTTTCAGGGACAGCTGAGCTTGGCTCCGTTCGTGTGTGGGCCTTATGCGGTCACAGAAAATCTTAATGTGTGGAACCAAGGGGTAGTATGTTCTCACCTAAAACTGTTATCTTGTGGTTCACAGCAATTATAAATTTAATCCATAAGTATGGGCCTTACCACTGAGATCCAGTGCTCTACAAAATGAGTTTCCAAATGTAGCAGCAATGGTGAGAAACTTATTTTCCAGGCACTGTGAATAGCTTAATTACACCTTCTGGTATCATCGTAAAGTACAGCTGGGAACATGGATCAGAAGATGAAGAGATCAGCAACCCTCAAATCAGGAGACATTCACAAGTTGCAGTTGTAAGACTTTGGTGGTTCTGGGGTGGTGGCCCCATGGTGTAATTCCTAGCAGGCAGCTTCAGATTCTGCTCAATGGAATTACCCATCTCTTTGCCAGTTCAGACACAGGTCAAAATGAGGCCACTGTGTTCTGTTTCTGAAAAAGCATTATTAAAAATCTGTCCCATTCTTAAGCAACCTATTGACAGCCATAAAATTCCTGCTACACCTAAAAAATACTGACATCCCCACAGCTCCTACCATGTTTGCAGAAAAAACAAGGAAACAGACAACTTGTTCCTGTAAGGAGATCAGAGCATCCATATAAGACCCTGGATGAAAGAATTAACCCCCTCTTATTATTTACACAATTAATGGTGATTTATTTGGGTGTTAGATTTAACTGTCTAAGAAGAAAGAGGATCTTTTTTTTTCTCAGTACTTTTTTGAATGGTATGTCTACAGCTGGGCTTGCCAAACAATTCATCATTAGCCTGGTTACCTGGCAGGCTAAGTAGCAGAAGTCTTGGTGCTGTTGCAGAGAATGCTGGAGTTTGCTCAGCTGACTCACTGGAGGAAGTTACTGCTCTTCAGCTGATGGGGAGGCATGGGAAATTGCCTTCATACAGACAAGGTTCAGTGACTTGACACAGGTCACTGGCAGAAGCGGCATCTGTATCATCCCTGGTGGTGACAAGACCAGGAAGGCAGCTCACCAGGCAAGACGGCAGTTGACCCTTGTGCTATCCCTGCAACCTGACTGTGCTCGGCTTGGCTTGCTAGGGCTTGCCACTGCTAGCAGCAGAAGGACTTTAGGCTCAGCTTCTTCCCCCTATAGCCACATCCTCTGGGCTTTCTGAAGTTCTCCCTACTGTTAGTCTAAGCAGAGGCTTCTAAAGGGTTATCTCTCCTGACCGTGCATGATTGATCCCATGCAGCAGAAAGGGGCAAAGCTTCTGAGGCATCCATGCCCAATTCCCAGGCTCACAGCCTTTTTGAGAGACCTAGTAGGGGTCATGGGTAGAAAAAATTAATAAACTCTACCTCTTTCAGGAAAGTATGTCCAGCTATGCAAAATATTTGTAATACTGACAGGCCAAGAACTGAGACCTGTAATTGTCCAGGCTGCCTAAGAGCTAGCTTGCTCCCTGGCTCTATTTTGCAACTGCCTTTAATTAATCCTTTTCATTACAATGTCCAGGAGTGTTATTTCAATGACAGTTCACTCCAAAGACAGCTCCTGAGAGTACTGTGGATTTGGGGAACCCTCCACTTGAGATAGGACTCCAATAATGATAAAAAAATGTCACTGTGTGGGTGATTAAGCACTGGAACGTGTTGCCAACAAAGGTCTTGTGAAATCTTCCTTCTGTGGAGATACAGTTTGGCTGAGCAAAACCTTCAATACTGATCCAGCTTTGAAGTTAGGCCTCTTTTGAGTGGATGGTTGGGCTAGCTGAGCTCCACCGGTCCCTTCCAACCAACATTCTTCCATGATTCGTCAGGCTTTGAACCCCCAAGAACCCTCCGATGCTCTCAGTGCTACATCACGGAGTCCGAGATACGCACACTCACATTCATGAAATAGAAACTGCTGCCTTGGTGACCTGTAACACAGCATTCACCATCAGGAACTTGGAAAGAGGAAAGCAGTGGTTCCTGTGTGCGGGCCACAGGGTTACTGCAGAGTCAAGAGGAGACCCATGGCTGCACAGCGCAAACAAGGGCACTGTGTCGTAGTTGGACGTAACCCCAAGCAATGTGTATGTGAGCCAGGTCTTGCCGTTTAGCCTCAGGGTTAGGGACCCTTCCTGAGTCTGAGCAGTAAGGCTGTATGTACACGGGCTGAAGGAAAAGATGTACAGTCAGTGTAATGTGAGAAACCTAGAACAAGAAGTGAATTGCAATTTAAAGGAAGCATTGCTAAGTATGGTCTACTGAATCCACGGCACAGTCCAAAACCTCAACAGGTTACCCTGCTAGTTATATAAACATTTTCAAGGAAACATTTTAAGCTTTTCTAGTCTTGAATAGTCAGGACTGCATTCAGTTACTGAACTGTTAGGGCATTCAGTAACTGTGTAGGATAAAATAGTCAAAAAATATCCTACCTAGCACCATACTGGAAGTTTGGGGTGACAGTTTCATTACAGTGAAAGGAGTAGAGAAAAAAAAATTATAGGAAGGTGTATGTTTTAAATTCAGACAAGATATTTTCTTTAGAAAAACCTAGTGACTGTGCCAATTCAGGAAATATCCAGAAGAATCAAGCTGTTCTTTATGAAACAAACTGTGGTTTCTTTCATGAACCTAAGAGCTAACTACAGTGGGATACTTAGGAAAGGCATATGTCTCCTTTAAATCGGGATAATAAGGGAGTATTTACATACAGTCACAGGTAAAAGCATAGGGAACCAAAATAGCCTTGTTGCTTTCCCACCCTTCTCAAGCACTCATTTAAGAGAGGTGATACAAGGTTTAATAACATAGCCTTTATTATGACACTGGAAAGCAGAGGTTTTAAAGCAATCGATTTTTCATAAACAGGAAAAAAAATGTTATTTCCTATGATGCAATTACATAAAATCTGCTTAAGTTGCTAATATAAAAAAATAAAAATAAGTTTGTGTACTTTGTAATGTAGTACCATCAAGAAGTCCTAAGTAACTGTATTTTCTATAGGAAAGGGAAACATAAAACAGATTTGCAGGGACAGAAGTCAATAGTATAAAACAATTAAATGTATGTTACAAGGAATTCTGATGATTTGTGAGCTCAGTTCTTGAGGATGGCTAAAGAAGTGGATCCTAGCAGGATCAAACCTTGTATATTTACACTCACAGGTGTAAAAGTAATATTGCCAGTTAATTGAAATACGCAGTTGCAGTATTGTTCTGAAAATTAATGAAATCTAGAAGCTAAATTTTAAGCTCAGATGTTCACATTTGAAATAAAATATGTCTCACATCCTGTATAATTAAGGCAAAGTATGTTAACTTTTTAAAATACCTTGTATATAGTTTCTGCATAAAAATATGAAATAAAAAATAAAACTATATATATATATAGTGGAACACTGTTTTGTATGGTCCAGCAGAATAAGGCACAAAAAGTAAATAGAATGCAAAAGCATATATAAATGTTAATGTGATATTTTGAGTGGAATATAGCAAAATTCAAGTAGTTCTGAGTATGCTCATTTCTTGCAATAGGAATACATCTTTTATATAGGTATTTCATGCTAAGTCTGACATACAAGGACTCATCATGTAAAGCACAATCTATCAGAAGTAGGTCATTTGTACAGTGACTGTATTTAGAAATCTGATACTTTTCAAACCATCTGAAACAAGGCTCCTTAATGAGACGACTTGGCCTGAAATCCAACTGTGAATTTTTTCATGAGGTGAAGTACGTTGGTTTCTTGCCCAAGTTACTTGTCTTGGGCAAGTTTTGTGTGCATGCTTAATATGAAGGTTTCTACTTTCATTAATATACATGACAATGCATGCCCCTGAAGTTGGACATATTTGCAGAGTTTGTTTTCACAGGTATTCACAAGCAAATTTTCTCTCTCTCTCAAATTCTGCAGAGATGACTGTGCAGAATGGGCCACCTGCATCAATTCAGCTACGTTAAAGCTTTCAGGTGAGCTGGTATTTAATTTAGTTTGGGAGTATAGTCTGCTTATCAGTGATAAGCATACATGTATAGAGGACAGAGAATCTTAAGATATTTCAATTTGACAGAAGGCATACACCATCACTTGTTGTTTGATTGCAGCCCCTAAGCAGCACCCCACCTCCCCCAAGTAATATATGTTAAGATTTTCACGAAGCAGAGAGCATATGAAGTTTTTACTTCCTTCCCAAAGTTTCAGCTAGTTTCTTCAGTCTTTTCTTCAACTCTAAAGGAAATTTCTCATAACATTTTTTGCAGACAGGCTTCATATCAAACTCAACGAATTTATTCCTAAAATGACAAAGCAAAAACCGGACAAAGTTTTAGCAGCAGGAATAGTGGAAAAAAAAAAAAAATTAAAGTATCCTATTAACTGTACAGAGGCAAAAAACTACAACTGCAATTTATGTCTACATGAAGTTACTTTTACAAGATTATACACTGTAGACAGTAATTACAGTACTGTGTTGAGTAAGTTACGCAGCCTTTACTCAAATGTCCATATTTATTAACTGTGTTACTTAAAAAACCTTTCAAACCAATTATAAAGTTAAACAGACTAAACCTAAGATAATGGAATAACAAGTTAATATTTCAAGTTGCAGCTGTTGAAAAATATTTTGGTTTTGATTGTCATAAATTCATGCAAAAACTTAAATAAAAGCATCCTCAGCACTGACCAAAGAAGAAAGGAGCAGAGGTGGTGGTGGTAAGGAAAAAAGATTTACAGACAGATTGGCTTTTTCTTTTTCTGCTTCTCTTTATCCTTTGCTTCGCGCTCCCGTTTGGCGAGTCGTCGCTTAAATTCATCTGGCATTTTCTCGTAACAGTGTTTGCAGACAGGTTTTAGATCAATTTCAACAAACTTATCCCTTTAGAGTTAAACACAGAAAAAATAAAGGACAGAAAAGGAGAAGAGTTAAGAAGACTAACTGAAGGAAGACCTGAACAGACAGCTGAAAGAGATGTAAATTAGTAAGTGGAGCAAGAGGAAGAAAGATGGATGTATATCTTCTCAGTGCTGCTGTTATATTTTTCATACGATAACAGTTACACAATAGCAACATCCACACTTTGAAAATAATCACTGACATGTTTTGAAGGCATCACACTTGTTGATAAACTTACTTGAGTGTTAACTTAGTGTTGCAAGTTGAACAAGCGAAACAGTTCACACACCATGCCTTATTCAGAGCAGACACAACTAGGGTGATGGGGAAAAAAAAAAGAAATCATTAGCATTACAAAAAGTAAAGTTATTCAAAAATTTTAAGCTCACACGTTCATGAGGCCTGAAAAATAGACATTTGATTCTTGTATCAAGTATTAAGGATCGTAACAATAACATGGCAAGAGTAGGGAGGCACGTGAGTGTAGTGTAGAGGACTGTGAAGCATCGACAAAGCTGTCTCTGATGCAAGACCAGTTTAACCTATTCGTGCCTCCTGTTTCTTGCCTCCTCCTCATTTCATAGCATGCTGACCTCAGGCAACTGTTCTATGAGGCTGTGTTTCCAGCTTAATCACGAAACCCTTGCAGCTGAAGAACAATCCAGGAAAACCATTCGGTTTCATTTCTCAGCACCAGTTCAGACTGCAGCAGCATCAACAGTAGTACTTGCCCAGCCGAAGTAAATAGTGTGAAGCTAGTGCTCAGGACACTGCCCTGGTAAATCAACACTACCAAGGTCAAAAAAGTTGTGAACTCATGGGATAAATTACTTGATCAAGACAAACTTGAATATATTTTTATTCTTTGCTTTAGGGAGTAAGTAACTATTTTCTCTTTGTTCTGTATCTCAATCCATTTTCTGTTCTTCCTCTCAATATATCTTCCCAGTTTTCCCTGTCAAAATGTGCCTCTCTTCTTAATCTAAGTCAGAAGATGCAGGACAGTGGTTTTCTCATAAAATACAATATTGTGTCAACAACAAACAGAACCAGAGCATTGTAATGCAGAGCTTTTTTCCTGCACTATGGGGTGAGCATGTCCACAGATGCATAGTTATTCCACTGCTTGCCAAAATCTTACTAGTCAGATGAAAGTCTTTGCTCCCAAGCAACCTCTGTAATAGTCATAGGCACCCTCCTGAAAAACTGCTGCCACAGATGTTTGTTTCACCAGACAGAGAGAGAACCATGTTGGATACTCATAATTTGAGACAGCAGTATCAAATTTGTGTACAGAAATGCAAAAAGAAATGTAACTGTAGACATACATTGAAAATAAATTAGGGCATTACACTATATTCTGTTCAGTTCAAAGTCCAAAACATACCATATGGGTATCAGATTATATGTGGAAAAGTTAGAATTATACAGAGATGTAGTTATCAGACAAGGCTGAAGTTATTCATTCACCTCTAGTTTCAGTTCTGAACATTCTAGTAGACTTTTCTAAGTGGGAGCACACCACTTCCTCTAAATAGTTTTGGACTGTTGTTCTACATGTATAGTCCAGTCCAGAAAATGTGAGGAAAGCACATCTCTGGAATGTAGGTCTCACCCTATAGTTACATGACTATATACTATTTTATGTCTCTTTTTGCACACTAGAGGCTTCCTCCTACTTTGCTAATGGCTTTGGCTTAGGTGAGGCTAACACTGGTATTACAGTATTTACTTTGGGCAGGGGTAAATAGGCACATAATGCTGCATTATTTCAGGTAGCATAATTTGCTTTGGTCATTTTATCATAGCTGGTTGTCCAAAAAAACCCTCAAAACCACCACCCTCCCCCCAAAAAACCCCAACAATCATCAACAAAAAGCCAAATAAATTTAAACCACTGGCTTCCAGTTCTGCCCTCACAAGACACATCTTTCCAAGTACGATATTTCCATCACCCTAGATTTTCAAAAGGCAAGTGCCTGCGATAGACAAGTAAATATCTCTAGAAACCAATCTGACATAATGGGAATTAGGCACTTTTAAAAAAATCCCTTAGAGTGTCCACCAAGTGTGTTTCAATAACTAAATACTTTTTCAAATTTGGTTCATGATCCCTAAATTTATTTGAGGAGATGCCTGTGTGGACATTCTCCTCCAGTTCTTTTTTGAAACTGGTGGTGCAGGAATCCACTGGTGTGCATTGCCCAGCATCCCTGGCCTTTGCATGTCACTAAGGGGTTTCCAGTTGACCACTGGGTGGTACTCTACCATTATGAAATGCTTGCTGTAAGTATTTCTTACCATTTGGTCTCTGACTAATCAGCTGAACATAATTTCTGATCAAGAAAACGGCTGGTTTGGTTTTAATGAGAACTATCAAGGATTCTAAAGGGGGCTGCTTTCCCCTTATTTCCAATTCTAAAGAGAACTTCCATCAGAAAGGAACATTAAGGAAACAGGAAAGTGCTTACCATCTCCTTCAATCACACGGTTGCAATGGAAACAAACATCACCGAATAGCTGAAGAGGAGAGAGAAGTAACAGACTTTTAATGCTATGTTTTTCTTGAGGGTATCTTCTCAAACAAACAAAATAACTATGTTTCAGCTGGTGGGCACAATAGCTTTCCGATTTATTTCAGTAAAATAAAGAGAGTGCTGGCAAGTCTGGTTTGGTTTTCAAAGTACGTTTTGCATCATCTCATCACACAAAGTCTTTATAATATTAAAAGATGAAAACATTTGTTTATATCTGATCCTCTGTAAATGTGATTTTGTTTTAAATTGCTCTAATTCTGAACATTTGAAACACAGCACTTGGTGTCGCATACACATCGTGACTAATCAGCCAGTTTAACATTTGGGCTTACATGCATGACTAAAACAAGATGACTGTAGCAGTTAACCTAGTAAAAGACATCCACTCTACATACAGCTCTGGTATACGTACTTGCCCCATAGATGGCTGCAACACTATTACCACTAATGTCACGGCGTTTGTCTACAAGTATGTCAGCAACATTTCAATCATCTGCCCTTCATCAAATTAAGGATCCATCTGTAATTAGCTGCCTTACAACTCCCAAGTGTAATCTCTACTCTTGTATTTATACTAGCGAATAGGTGGACATGGCACAATGCAGATTGCTTCCAAATAAAAAAGGGTCTATACATCGTGGGACTGGAACCACACAAGAGTCAAGAGAGATGCTGTCATGGTATATCACTCCTATATAAATGCGAGTGGTCACTAGGTGGTGTCCTCTGACACATTTCGTCCTCAGAGTCTTCAGCAACCCAAGGAATGAGCTGGGTGATGCAGCGTATGTTAACACAGTCAGCTTAGAGTAGCAGCTGTATGGAAAACCACACTGCTCACTAGGGCCTCGTCTTAAACCACAGCCAGTGAGTGGCAAATCTTCGTTAGCTTCTTGGGAAAGATTGGGTGTCATTAGCTGCTCTGATCTCACAGACATGTAAAAGCTGGCAATAGCTCTATTTAAGTGCCACTAAGCTTGAAGAACTACTCAATACTGATTGTCCTGGCTATTGTCCTGGCTAGCCTATGTGAAATGCTTGAGGTTTTTCTTCCTCAGTACCAGACCAGTGTATAAAGAAACCCATATAAATTAACTGCAACAGAACATCTGCTAATTGGCATTACACCCACGGATGCTTATAAGAAAACAGAATAACGTCCATAGTTTTCCACTCTATCTAATAAAACCACTTCATGAGTTCACCTATTAACATAATTTTTAAAAGACACAACCTTACCTGATTGTAGTGGGTTTCACAATACGCCAACCCTTTTCTCTCGTAATGACGATGACCCAGGAATGGCTTTTCACATTTCGCACAAACAAAATGCTACAAAGAAAATGACACACATATTTTGCTCAGTGGAAGACCAGCCACAAGAAGGTTGAAGACGGCATTAGAGGAAGGCAATTACTAATCACTGCTGCATATTTTGCTAATCCTTTAACTGAAATTGATCAGCAAAAGCACAAATAAATATGTTAATGTTTATGTTTGTAAAAGACAATATATATCATCTGATATTTACCTCCACATGCCATTGTTTACCCATAGCATTCACCACTCGGCCTTCAATTGGTCTTCTACATGCCCCACAGATGGGGACGCCCATCTTGTCATGGCAGGGCAAGCAGTATAATTCTCCCTTCAACTCACGAGCATCAGCAGTAAGTTCCTTCCTGTTCAAAAGTTAATGAATTGACAGCATAAAGGCACTGAGTAATGTCAACTCTTGTGACTTTCTGAAAAAAACCACAATTTTTAGCATTTGTTTTAGAATTGTATTTGTACTGGAGTAATGCAGCAGCATCAAATATGATGGTTCAACATAGTTCAAGACTGATCACAGTACACGAAGACAGGCTGCGAGCGAGATGCACTAAGTCTCTCTGAAAACATCCACTGAGCTATTGTCATTGTGCATTCTGGTTATGTAGCACAAATATTTGGGTGTAATCTGTAGACATGTTTGGTTTATACTCTGGCACTCTTATCACCAGTTTATTTTAGATTTGCATAACTGTAACTGAAAGTAAAATGTAGTCTTCTACACCTAGGTAGATTTTCCTTGTATCAAACTTCAGAGAAGGAAGAGTATGGACTCACATGAGCTAGCTACGTTTATTCACTGCCAATTGCGGAATCCCATATACTCTACTTTCTAGTAATTTGCATGGTTAGAATACTGAGCACAGCTAAACTGTAAATGTGACCATACTCACTAATGCTCTCAACTGGTTGCCACTGACACAACACTACATGTTGTTACTCAAATCAGCCTTTGCTATGGCACTGAAATGGTAGCTTCCTTTGAACTAGAAATAACTAACTAATAATCCATGGTATATTCTACAATACTCCATGGTCTGTGCATCAGTGCAGCTTGTAGAAATGTGCAGCTTCATGTACGGCAATTGCAGAAGCTGATAAAATGAGGTGGGAGAAAGCTTCTAAGAAAAAGATAGGTTTTAAAAGGAGAAAACAAATTTTGCATGCCACTCAACTGCAAAAAAATAGCATAGGCAAGACAGTAACTCAAGCAGCCAAAGGGGACCACTTTTCTTTCTCTTGCAGCAGAATAACAAGCTATCATTTTGCTGCTACAGAAACCATTATCTGTGTCCACACTTGGTATTTTGTAAGGTACCACCTTGTCCTGCAGAGTCCAATCTTTCTTTACTCCCTGACAGGTCAGCTGTTGTTTGAACTCAAGGCCCAACTCCACCATCCCAAAAGCAGTAATACACATTGGCTGCAAGGTACCCAAACCACCCCCCCTCTTGCCAGTTGTACAGGACAGGTTTTCTCTTCAAGATGTAAATCCATAAAGCAAATAAAACCAGGATATTCCTGTTTTCCTTTGCAGAATTCAAATTACCCGCAGTTTGCACAGTTGAAATGGTCGGGGTGATAAGGATCATTTTTGAATATGAGAGGCTGTTCATCAATAATGGCATGACACTTCTGGCAAATGTACTTCCCCAGGCCTCTGGCTTTTTCCCTGTTATGGCAAGGACGGCAGAGATGTCTGAAACAGCATAAAAAAGAGAGGTTAAGTACGGGTACAGGTACTACAGTGCAAAGTATAAACCAAAAATCTATTAGAACCTCATTTCAATCAGCCCTTTTTGGAGGGACAATAGTCTTTAAAACAATTTCCTTGCTAGGCAAACCAAGTTCAGAAGAGGCAGGCTGATCACTTTATTTTCTGTCACCACAAGAGTTTCATTTCTTCAGCTTATTTGAGTTTAAGCTCTGTTGAAACACAGAAAACAAAGTCTGCTACAGATTCTCATTGCTGAATGTTTTACTCTCAAAATCTTAAAAATTTACATTGGAAGGTGGATAAGCACACAGGTCCTAATTCTGTAGATAAGTCTGTGTGTCATATTCTACATATAAAGCCGATGGCCATTGTAAAACATTTTTTTGATCACAGCTGGTAAAAATATCATATTCTGTGAAGGATCCCACTGAACTTAAAGCAATTATTAATAAATAAGATGTTAAACTAGACCAAAATTGGAACCCTGAGTTGGAAAAAGAAAGTAAAAATTTCTATTAAAAAAAATAAAAGACAATGCTTATCTATCTGAATGTTTTCTCTCTTATTATGTATAACAATGGCCACCAATTCTCACTAAGTAGAGAACACATTTGCCAAGAAACCTGGTGTTGAAGTAGGTAAACTGTTAATATTGTAAGTGTATATTTTTAAGATACCCATTCTTAGTTTTGTGATGCACTCTTAGACCTCTTCCCCACCAAAGATGCTTCAGTTGCTCCACCTCAGCTGGAAAGCTTCAGGAACCAAAACCTCCCAGTCACCTTTCTTAGTTAATTTTATTTATGATCAGTTAACAGAAGGAAGGGTAAAGATCTACCTGCCAGCATTCTTGACAAATCCAATGTCGGCCAATACTTGTTGGCATATATCACAGCAGAAGCACTCTGGATGCCAGCTATTGTTCATAGCTTTAATAACACGACCTATAATGAACTCACCTGTAAGAAACACAACACCAAGATGTAAAATACCATGTTAGACAAAGTTAAAAGCAACCCAATCGTTACAATGACATATCATCCTCTTCCTCCCCCCACCCAAATCTGGTAGGATACATTGCTTTCAGTATCACAGTTTTGGTCCTAAACTCTGAATTTGGGTTTGATTGGGTTTTTTCCTATGGGTCAGAAGAAAACGTCTTCACTGATGGAGGACCTTCTGGTCTTTCAATACAAGCCCTTTCACACGTAGACTCCTCCTTCTCTCTGCAATCATCCTTTTTCAGTCCCTTCCCTGTTTTTTCTTATCTGGTCTCAAGCTGTTAAGAAATACAGGGAGTTCTTTATATAAAACACGTCTTTCTTGTGTCCTAATCATCTTTACTTCTTTTCTTTAAAAAGACAATTTTAACTTGTCATGTACATAGGAGTTGTTTCTACTCCACTAGGACCAAGCCCTGAAGGGGCTCTATACTCAAAGCACAACAGAACTGAGCTTGGGTGGCTGTGGACCTCCTGCAATAAAACTCTAATGGAGACAAAACGCAAAGCTGCAGTGAAGCTGCAGAACAGTCAATCCAACACACTCAACTTGTGAGCTACCACGAGGAGTCCTGTCCTGCAAGGCATTAAAAAAACATAGCGTGAGATCTACTGTTCACCATGTGACTGTGCTGCATAGGCAGTGGCACCATGTCCACCACACACGTGATTTAGTTGTTCTCTATTCAGATGTTGTAGCCAAGGCCCCTGAGCAGTGCAAAGGCTCTGCCTAAAACGTGTGGGGCGTTCAGCTTCCCAGTGCTGTGGGAGGCTGAGCCCAGCTTTGGAGAACGTACAACTGAAACAGCTGCCAAAGGTGACCAATTTGGCAGGTAACCGATGTGGATGATAACATCCAGCATGCGACTCCGTGGCGTTCCTATGAAGTCATAGCTTTTCAAGAACAAAACCCAATGGACTCAAGAAATGTCAGGAATGCTCGAGGCCTCATCGCTGACACAGCCACATCAATTTCAGCTGTGCTTACTAAATCCAATCAGTGGGAAAGCCCAGCTATGTGCAGGACTTTAATGAGGTTTTAAGGGAGCTGGTGCTGCAAGGAGCCAGGGCAGAAGTGGGAGCTGTGCCGGCTGGGCGGGAAAAATCCTGGAGATAGGCAGCATAATGCCTTAGAAATCACCAACAATCCATTTCTTCCTCTTCCCCTGCTTGTTCACATCTGCAACTTTAAATTCAAAGGTCCCTAACATTTGCTTCCTTCTCCCTCCACATGGGGGAAGGCCTCACTGAGATAAGTGAAAGCTGTAGCACCTTGCCAAGGTGCCACAGAAACACAAGAGCTGCCAGACCAGCAATAGTCAAGTAATGACTTCCCAGGCCTGTCCGAGCACAATGTGTCACACACGGAATGAAAGAACATGCAAACGATTACAGCATAGCAGACACAGAGCAGTTACAACAACAGTGAAATAAAAGCAGCCCTCAGTGCTATGTAGGGTGGAGACTAGATGCTGAAGCCTTAAAGGTACTTGTTTCAAAAATACAACGGGGGACCAGCTGACCATCATTTGATTACAACACTAGATGATTAAGACTGTCCCCACTTCTGTGGGGAAGGACAGCATGGGTGGGTTACAATAGTCAAAGCAGATGACAAAGGCTTGCTGCAGGGTTTCAGCTGCATGAGAAGGGCCAAATATGAGCACATGCAGATGTATAGATATATATAATCAGGAGTCATGAGTGGCCTGTTCATTGGATCACTGGATCAACAGCTAAACTACTCACTTAAATAATGTGAACTTTTTTTAATCCTAATGTCTGATGTCCTTCAGGAAAAGCAGCTCCCCAAATTCTCTGAAGTCTAGCTCATTCTGGAAGTTCAGATGCTCAGCTGCACCGGGCTACCTCCCAGAGAACATACACAAGTGTTGCACATCTCCCCTCAGTGACGTTCCTATTTGTGATCAGTGTGAAGTGTCTCACCTTGACGTAAAACTTACCACATTGATGGCAGCAAGGGGCAAAAAGCATTTGAAAATCATGTTCACAGTACTTCCTCCCTTCAAACTGCAAATGGAAAAAAATCTGAGCGTTAGGGGGATGAGGAGTATGCCCATAACATAAATGCTGTAACACACCAGTTTGTTTCCAGATGCAATTAGGTAGTAAAACATGAGGGGCTGTGCAAAAAAACCCAGACCACATGCTAGGAATTAAATCCACCCACTTAATTCAGCTACTAGTTAGCATGTAGCGTTAATAGCACACCATTCCTCTAATACTGCTGAGAGTATAAGGCATTTTCCATCACCTATTTACATCACAAGACGCACCTGAATTTTGACAGACTGCTGAAACTCTGATGCAACTGAGTGAATTCTGGGCAGGAAATTAGCTAACAAAAACCTCTCCTGCGGGGAAGCTTTTTTCCTGAACCCATTTGGTCTCTTCCCCACTCTGCATTTCCTGCATGAATGACCCAGCATACTGAAGGAAGTAAGTATGGGGAAGTGGGGGAGGAAGAACACCCAGAGACAGAAATCTGTGCAATTCATGGAGCTGTACAGATAAAACATTAAGGGAAATAAGGCTTTTCCTTCATGATGCTTATTTAATAGAATCATTTAGGTTGGAAAAGACCCTTAAGATCATAAAGTCCAAATTTTGAGGAATAAACTTCATAACATCGACCAGAGGAAATAGGGAACTGATCTTAAGGGATTTGGATTGAATTTTCTCACAGCTTAGAGAAGTTCAGCTGCAGTTCAAGCTCATGTAGGAAAAAAAAACCCATATGGAAAGAAAAAAGTTCTACAGCACTGCATTAGCTACTTTGCCAAAGAATATGTAAAAACATGCAGGCAAGTCCTGAAATGAAGGGAAATGTTTAGATACCTTCAGGCACATCATTACTAAACACAAATGCCAACTGGCATGTCAAAACCAGATAGAAAATATTAGGTATGCTATAAAATGTTTGGATTTGAATGTCTCAGTTTAATACAGAGGTAAAAGGGGGATAGCAGGAAACCCCACTCCTTTCTTTTTACCAGGGCTATGACAAAATAAAGCGAATAGCATAAAAAACTACCCACAAATAAAATTTTGGTGCACAAACAGAAGATACAGCAATGTGCTTCAAGATCCTTTTTAAACTGAAAAAAATCTGTTTTGTGTAAACATGTGGTCCAATGGAAGATGCGTAGGTTTGCTTGGATTTCAGAGCCACCACATGTTGATCTAGGCACATCAAACAGGTTTTCTTCCCCTCTGGTATGCATCAGGCGGGTTCGTTGCCATTCAGTCTTGTTTATATTTTCAACCTTCTCAGCTCATTTGTGCTGCCTTTTGTGGATGACCAAGCAGTTCATCCATTTGAGAAAGCCTTGAGCTTCTGTAACAAATCCAACAGCACGTACTTTAAAAGCAAGGTCATTTCACTGTTGTATGCTGCAAGTCCATGAGTTAAATGGCTCTGCATAGAACACCACAACATAACCTGCAACTATCTCCACATTTTTAGCTAAGTCACTGGAAAGACACACACAAAACCTGAGTCTTTAAAGATCCTTTCTCTAATGTAGTTTCTGGTAGAGCCCATTTTAAGAAAACATTTAAGGTGCAACTGGATTAGAAACAAATCTGAGAAGGGCATTGCAGCTGCATCTTCCTTTAATCTTCCTATAGGTTATTACAAGCACCTTAGAAAAAAATCCCAAACTGAAAGCAACTCCTTCTCATTTAGGAGACAAAACTCATGTGCCATTCCATTTTGCTTTATTATAATATAATAATAATACAGATTTCCCAATTATAGCTCTTGTGAGTAGTCTGTAAGGATTTTGCCATATTTCTTCTATTGCAGGATGCACCCCTTTAACCTCTCCACCTGTGCAAAGCAGGTTGGGCTTCTTCTGAAAGCACCCAGCAAGAAGCTTTTAATGAACAGCTGGACCAGGGGTAGGACTCATGTCTCCTAACCTTCTCTGTCTGAAGGTGAAGTGCTCACACTCCATTCTCAGACCCACGAGTAGCATGGGTTGGAGGAAATGCCACTGACTGATTACAGTGGGGCCAGCCTGTCCTGAGCATGCTGCCACAAAAGCTCTCCATTTAAGCCGGCTGCTTTGCTATTAGTACAGGACTGGGCACTGCTACCTGTTATAAGACTCTGTAACAGCAGCTCTAGGGAATTCCAGGTGGTGGAGTAAAAGCAGACCAGAACTGCTACCACTTCACATCTGAGTTCAGAAACTCTGCTGGCATACGCTTGTCCTACTTTCTGTTTAGGCCGAGTGCATAAGAAAACATGCTGAACTGATGATACTGAGCAAACTGGAACACAAATATATTCTAGCAGGTCCTAAACGCACAGTTCCCATGCAACATTAGGCACACAGCTCTCACCTACACCCTTATGCAACAGGACCAACACTGGCGGGTTACAAATCCACGTTATCATTTCTAACATAGGCTCACGAGGACACCAACAAAGTTCCTGCTATGCTGTGCAAACTCCAAGCTGCAGATGGGTACTGCTGTGGTGTGGCACCGCTTGTGCATGCAAGTGGCTCAGCTCTGGTGCCAAACCACAGAGAGCTGTGCTGATCGGAGTCCCTGCAGGCAGCCCTAAGACAAGTTCCACAGCGCAGGAGACCTGCATCAGCCTGACCAGTCCAGCCCTCACCCATGAAACACGGCGTGAAAACTTACCATGGCAGCGTTCTTTGACGACAAATGTGATAAGCAGCTTAATGACTAACTGGGGAAACTCTGCAAGGCTTGCAATAGGCAGGGGAAGAATATTTGACTTCCTGATTCCTAAGGGCTGGAAATCATTTCCAAAAAACACTAGCTTAGCTAAACCAGGCACAGAATAAACACAAACTCATGCTGGGCAAGCAACAGCGCCTGCATTTACCCACAGTGAATGTGCTCAGAAAAACATGTTACCTGGCCACACCTCCAAACAAGTCCATCTTCTCAAAGAGTGCGTTTAAGCCAGTCAGAAGAAAGTATCCTTTCTGCCCAGCTTCTCCAGTCACTTTTTCTTGACAGTAGTACAGATCATCATCTCAAGTCCTCAAGGTACTGTCAGTCATCTTCTGAGCACTGGACAACTTAAGCCCACCCTCTACCTGCTTAGAGCTGTCCCTCCCTCTCCCATAAACGCTGTCACCCAGTATGATCTCATCTCTAGTACCAAATGAAAGAAGAACAAGCTGTGCCTTTGTCCGCCCTTTTCCCTGAGCAGCACCACCAGGAAATATGTTGTGGTTTCCACTGCAATCACCTCACAGGACACTTCAGTGCTAAGTGATTGTCTTTCTGCAGCATGGAACATGAATGGAAACCCTGAAGGGTATAGACCGAGAAGAAGGCCCTGCCAAAGATTTCCCAGCTGAAACAGCCCCAAAGGCACGAGGACTGGGAAGCATGGATATCCACTGACCTCTCTACTCTCTAGAAGATGCCCAGAACAGGCAAATATAGATGGTAGAGGAAGGCTGGGTAAGATTTATGAGCCACCACATGAAGTCTGTCAGACCAAAAAGTACCTTTCTTAAACAACAGCAGACAGTCTTGCTGATGCAGAGAGAAACTGCAAGATCTTGTGGTGGACACTAGAAAAGTGATGTGAAGTTCAAGCCACACACAAGTCTTTACATATTCATTTAATTCATCACAGTTATTCTACCTCTGTAATAGCTGTGGCAAAAAGCGTCCATTCTTAACTGAAACTTCGCACTTTCTATGTAACATTTCACAAGAACAAAGTCTCTACCCAGCCTGAAAAAACCGCTCTAGCAATGTTAACCAAAACATGTTTAATATATGGGGCTATTTTCATTCCCAGGACAATCTATTGACACTCATGACTTACTGTCTTTAACAAGGAGCATCACTTTGCAGTAAGAGACTGCTCAAAGATTAACCATAATGAATATGAATGTTAACAAGGTAGTAGTAGGAAGCAACATGTGTACATCCAACATATCTAAATACCACCAAGATAGTTGCCCCTGCCGGGGAGATTCAGGTATGGCCACCTGTGAGCAACAGAGAGGTTGTAATATTCCTCAACAGGTGCAAAAGTAAGATTTTTCTTTCTGCTGCAGTCCTTGTCCATTCCCTAGGATATACAGGCTGCCTAGAGCAGGATTTCTCAAACTTATCTTTAACAAAGGACGACTCAACTTTTTGAAAGAGGTCTCTGGAATGTCTCACTGGTTTTTGAGTCAGAAAAAGGATGAATAAAGTAATTATCATTTAGAGAAAATACATTTTATCAAGAAAATTTTATTAACACAATTGCAAACATTTTAGTTTTAAAACATTCATATCATTTCACATTTGCCTCAGGTCTTAACACGTCAAGATGGACTGCTTACAATGCCTGCAAGCAGGCAGCAGCCCAGTATATATTAACAATTGTAATGCAACCTGTAAGTATCAAGGGGGTGGGTTTTGGTTTAGTTTGTTTTGTTTTAATTGCTACTGCCTCGCATCTCATCTTTTGATGTCTTATGGAACACTAGTGGCTCATTTACCGCAACTTGTGCAACACTATCCCTACAGCACTGAAAAGTCTTTTGATCCTTAAACAAGGTGAGAGAAACCAAGCCCCAGGAATCCCCTTTGCCAGTCTCTTTTCCAATCCACATTCCTCCCTCAGCACCACCTAACGTGGCTCTGTAAAATTAGAAGAACTACTGTGGAAGATAAACTGTTGTGCTCTTCCCACAAGGATGGCACACTGTGAGAGCACAGCACTGTGCTTTCAACACACTGCTCACCTTCTCTTTCAGATCACAGTATGACATAACTCCTGTAATCGCTACTGTAAGTTGGACTGGAAGTTAACTTGAGCAGGACCTTACCTCTCAGACAGTAATGCCCTGTCTCACATCATCTACCCTTCCTGATACCAATCTCTTCACATTCTATGAACTAGTCTAAAGCTTTCACTAAAGCCACTTCATGCTTGAGATAGCTGAGCCACGTCTTGAATACCCACAATGGGGGAAGGCAAAAGAAAAGGACACTGGTATCACAATACTCGTCTGAGCTGAGGAACAATCTACCTGGGGCTAAGAAAGATGAGTGAGAGTGTGTTTTAACCCTTGAAAGCCTGTAAGAACTGCTAATTTTGAACACTCCAAATTGTTAACCCTAGAGCTGACCCTACATAGGCCCTGTCTGATTTGGGCTCTTCAAACACCCTGATCTCAGCATGCTGACTTACAGGTCATCTCTACAAGCAACTTTTCACATGCAGTGCTGGCCTCTCCTAACTCAGCAATAAACCTCCTACGGACCACAGAATGCTGTGGTTTCTCTCCATATGACTGAAGAAGTATGCCTTCTCTGTATCTCTGGAATGATATATCAGATTCACAGACTTCAGGGAAAAACATTTGCACTGAGAAAGAAATCTCTGGAAGTTCTTTTTCTCAGCTCTGAAGACACTAGGCTACCCATCTAAACAAGGTTATATGCACCGATGTCCTCCAAATCAGCACAGAAATGCTCCTGCTTTTTTCTCCCTCTCCAGTGTATATCTTTTCAGAGGCCAGTTCTTGCCACAGGACTTTCTAAGGTATCGATCTGCCCATAGCTACTGCTGGTAAGGGTATGAAGGCACAAGGCACAGGCTGGGGGTGAGAGGGGCACTCTGCCCCACTTACCTCATAGAAGAGCCCTTCGGGAAACTGCTGAAAGCACTGGGCACAGACAAAGCACTGCTCATGATACAGCTCACCGTTGCTGTTGACAATTTTCTCGGCAGGGGCAAAGCCACCCCTGCAGCGTTCGCAGATGGCATTTGCAAGTGCGTTCGCCATGTTACTGTCGTAAAAAAAAAAAAAAAAAAAAGGTAAAGAAAATTAGCCCAAACAGGCAACACCACCGGTTGTGGGTCTCTTTTCTGCCACCTCTGCCCCCACCAAGCCTAACGCTAGGCTGTTCAATGCAAGTTTTTCAGTGGACTTAATGACTTGGGGCATCCCCTCAGAAATAAAATTGTCATTTCCCCTGCTCCCGAACTCTTTAGAAACAAAAACCCTGCAATGCACTCCAGTAACTATTAATTCAAAAAACCAAACAGAAATGTCATTACTACAGATACATTTATAGGTTTTTTGAGAAAAAGCAGGCAATTCAAAGTACTATAAAAATAACAAAATACATTATAACTGAGCACTGGCATCATATAGGAAAACATCAATTATAATGGTCCAGGGCCAAGGGAGAAGGTGAGAAAGCTCTGGCTGCCCCACTGTGACCCACACACAGGCCAACACAAGCTGGCAAACCCATGGTGGGGAATGCAAAAATATACTCCAATAGCAACCTTGGTTTCTTCTCAAAGGCAGATGACCATAAAATGAGAGTGTGGTAGCTGCTAAATATCAGAGGAATTAGCTACTTCATTAGAATCATGTCCGCAAGTGCAGAAGACAGTACAGCTGTGTTTCAGTTAATTAGAGCCAGAAAAAGGCTCACCTGATTTTTCCTTTGCAAACATTTTACTTTCAGGATCATCTCTCTGCCCTAATACCATTTGATAGCAAAGAGCAAATCCATGGCAATGGTCTAGTTTCATTACAATCTCACCACAACTGACAAAACCACGGACTCAAACACCTATCTGGAAGCTTAATAAACAACTAGTATTATGTTAAACACATGTGCACCCATGCACACGTTTTGAAATAGCTATCACACTGTGCCTGTAAGTGCAGAGCCCTCAGTCCTCTGCAAGATGCCAAGATTTTCCCCCCAAGAGGATAAGACCTCTTCGCTCCTACCACGTTCAATACGATTTGAATTCATTCCTTGCACAGCATTGGAGGGAGCAAGCAAACATCTAGCATGTGGTTCAAAAGTAATGTGCTTTATCTATGTTTTACGCTGTCTCACAGAAGAGCCCTACGCAAGGTCACATCTGACCAGTTATTATTAGCTGGCTTCTTTTTTTTTTCTCTCTGTAGAGTTCTTTGCAGACGAGGAAAACAGTAACTGCTATCCAAATATTCACTACCCTCTTGGTGAAATGAGCAGGCAAATTTCACAAGGAGATCAGATGGAGGATGGTCTATCCCATACATAACAGAGAAGACTACAGACAAACTGCAGTGATTATATGTATAAACTGTGGTTAACTATAAAGCTTGCTGATGGTCTCCATGGATTGTGTTATGCTTTCTGTGGGATAAAACCTCAGTCATTTCACCCGTCCACCTTATCAATCTAAATAAAGAATAATCACAACAGAAACTGGGATCTTTCACCACCACCTCAACAGTTCTCATGCACTAAGGATATTAAGTGCTGCCACACATAAAATGTAATACAAGCAAAAATATGAAATGCAGTTTAAAACCAAATGAAAATATAAAGCTTTCCTCTTCAGTACGCCTAAGTATTTCACTTTGAAACACATCATATATGTAAAAACAGTGATGTATGAAATACTTCTGCATTAATGAAGCAGTTTATCTGCCTAGAACAAGAGGCAAACAACCTAAAGTCAGAGAGACTACTTGACAAATTCCAGCCCCATTTCAAACTGCCAAGAAAAATTTCTGATGCAATTAATGATTTAAAGCAACAGCTCAAATTTTAGTTGACGATTACAACTGGCAATGTATCAAGCAGAACAGTGGCAAAGGTTGCCTTAGAGAACAGCTTTAATAGCTCCTGCCCAGGGCTCAGATAATAAAACACATATGTACAATACACCAATAATATTCCTGTAGTTACACCCCGAAGCTGAACAGAATAAACTTACAATGTTGCATAAAAGTCACAAAACTCTTTGTAGAGTTTTATGTCACTGTGCCTACATTGCAATTTTGACACCGCTTTCTCGCCTTCATTTCCTGCAGAGTTGTGAGCATCAGAAGTGACCTTGTGTGCAACCTCTTCATCCTCTGGGATGGTGTAAGGGTGGGCTCTGCGCTGGAAGTCCATCTCTAATAGCTTTCCTGGGTGTATATATTCTATGCTTATGCTGCAAAGAAGCTGTAGGCAAAGTCTGCAAATCAATATGCTGGACTTTCCCTTGTTCCCAGCTAAGTGATTTACTTTCACAGCTCAGTGTCATGTAGCCGGAGCTACTCAGCACCCTGCTAGAGCTTCAAGTTAAAAGTTCAGTGGTGGAGCTGTGAGCCTGTCATGCTGTGATTTACTGATGCTGGCTGCAAGCAGAGGAGTACATTCCCCTGCCAGCCTGGAAAGGGGCTTCGCTGCCAGCTGCTGATAGAAGCCGCCCAGGAGAGCTGTGGTGTGAGTAACCTACATGTGCAAATACGTTCATCACCAAACTTGTCCACCGCAACTTTCTGCTTAGGGGAGGTGGAGGCAGATTCCAGCAGTATTTTACCGTGGGCAAACCAGCAGTGGAAAGCATGAAGAGAAGAATTCTGTCATTAGGTAAATATTGCTTTGATGCTACTGCATATTAATTACATCATAAAGATGGCCTTTAATGTTCCACTTGTGTCTTCTAAGTTGTATGTGCTGAATTTATCCATAGGTATCTTTCTTCTTGTCAGTACTTCAGCGAAGGGGTAGGTACAGACGGGTAGTTTGGTTTCTGTTGTTCTTCACAGGCCATTAACAGAACTGTTATGTATGCTATAATGGGCAATATACGGATGAGACAAAACAAAGCTTGATTTCCTGTGATGTGCCGCATTTAAGATAATTGTTCTACACTTACTGAAGTAATTTACTGTGGATATTAGGGAACAGAGAGCAAGATCAGAAAAAAAAAAGGGAAAAATGAAAACTAATCATTCCTTCACCACAGAATGCCCTCCTAATGTCGCAATTATTTCATGGCTGTATTCTCTTAAAAAACCTGTTAGGCCCCGCATACTAGGAAGGCAGGGTCAATTAGCTGCAGATCTGCAGGTAATAATAACAGTCCTACAAGTTCTCCCTGCTTCAAGCACAGCACTTGCAGCAAGACATGGGATACTTGGCTTCCAGCAACTCGTAACTGCAGACAAAGCAGGCTTTTGGGAAGCTGTCCTGAGGAACTATTTTTTGCATTGAACTGACTCAGCCTTGTCAGCCATCAATTGAACTGCAGAACCATATGTACTTTATGCTCGTGACACACAGCACCTTGGTATTTGAAGAATCTCCTAGTCTGTGATAGGGCATGAGAAAGTAGAGAAGGGCAGGAAGGAGATGAACAGAGGGAACAAGTAGAGAAATCAGGACAAGAAGATGACAAAGGATATGACAGAAAGTCCAGTCAAGGCTACTACTTCTTAACATGCCTTCATCTTCCTAGGACCTACTGCAGAGAGCCTGGTTTATGATGGTTTTGGGCCACATCTCTCATCAGTAGTTAGGATACTTTGCTTAGGAAGTGTACAGCAGCACAAATGCCACTCTCTGCGCAGACCTGGGCTCACATGCAGCTGTCTTCCTGCAGCCTGGCCAATACAGCACCACACTTCTGCTGCTGCCTAATTTGTGGGATGGGTTTGGTCAGGCACCTTTCCTTCATCTCCCCTCGGCAGGGGGGCAAGCTATTCCCCTGCGCCACAGGATATCATGGTAGATGGGACCCAGGTAGCACAACCCTGGTTATTTACTTGTCCATAGGCATCACACACCAGAGCAACCAGGAGTCACATGCTGTAACAGGCGAAGGAGGCTGCACCCTCACCCGGACATAGCTTGGGTGGAGTTCAAGCCCTATTTTTATCTGTCATGGAGCAACCAGATCGAGCAATGCTCAGGTTGTAGCCCTAGGACACGATGATCTTGCCAAAGCACCATCACAGGAAACAGCACTGGAAGAAGAGGTGTTTGTGTCAGCTGGAGCACCAGTGATGAAAATGAGCACCATTTGCCAATGGAGATTTAGGTATAGTGATGCCAGCTCATCTCTATCCTGCTTCCCAGCATTTCCTGCACAGGTCAATACTGACTTTCTGTGGGTATGAAAAACTCCTGGGAGACTGACTGCAATGGACTAACCATGCTGATTCATCCAGGATTAGTGCAGGTGCACTAAGCCACTAAAATGAGAAATAGCAAATCAGTCTGTCTCTTCCCCTTATCACTGACCACCTCCTCAAGTGTTTTCTTGTGTTTTGTCCCAGATCACAGGCAATTCTCCTGGGAGGCTGCTGCTGTGAACGAAGAGAGCCCTGAAGAGCTTCTTTCTCCTGGTGGACTACTTTAGTCCTTGCAGTAACCTGAAATCCACAGGATACCAAAGCAGCTGGAGGTCAATTCTGCTGCCTTGTTTCTTCTGTGGTCAACAGGAAAGTACTTGCTTGCTTCTTTGGCTTGCTACTGTGCAGCCTTCTGCATAGTTGTAGCAAAGCAAGTAGTACAGCAAGTCAGTGCAGTAAGATGTCCATCCAAAAAGTTTTGATCTGCCTAGCATTTTTCAAGAAGCAGTCCCTACAAGGTAACAGGACTCCATATGTGCAGTAAGTAGAAGCTGCCTGGTTCTCAAGGCCTATTGCCATTGCTGCTGGTGGAATTACTCCCAATTTCTTTTCCATTAAGCAAGAAAGGAACTTGCCAGGACTTTAAAAAGGGCCTTTCTGCTACTGAAGCAAAACACAGTTTCTACTGTGAAGGTTTGGTAATCCACAAATCCAGAGCAGCTGGCCATCTTTCTTTTTTCTGTCATTTTGCTGAAGGCATGCTGCCAAGATGTGAAATACACTGTTAAAAATACACAGCATTTTCATCAGGGAATTCTAGGTTACTCCGAGGTGAAGCCATTGATGGGAAGAGGGAAGTGTGTAGGGGGTTACTGACTTGCAGCAGTAGCTTCCCAAGGGCATTCCCTGGGATCTGGGACAAAATCTACCAGCCTGCTGTTAAGCAAGCTGTCATAAGGAGAAGAAAAAACAGAGAAGTTGAGTATTTAACTGGAGAAGGTACATAGGGAGGAAGAAGAGAGGCTCCTCCTGGCACGCTGAGGATCTTATCAGAAGCCAAAGCTGATGGTGGGGAAGGTGCCAAAGGAAACAGCAGCAGAGGGGAGGGGAAGCGTACCACTGCAGCTGTGGAGAAGGGCTTCAGAAGACAACAGCAAAAAATAGCCACACTGCTTCAACATCACTGACGGATGACAGCCACCCTACTGACACGCTGCTTTCTCTGGAGAGCTTTCAAATCTGGCTGCCTATGCCAGTGGCTGCCAGAGGCAGACGGGGACTCTTACAGAGAAGGCTCGGTGGTCAGCCAGCCCCGCTGCGTGTTTTGCTCCATGCCACAAATAGACGTGCTGAGCAGTCATGGCTCCAAACAAGGTGCTTGGCAAAAGCAGCTGCTGCTTGGCAACCTACTCCTGCCACCATGAAATACCACTGCGTCATCAATGCTGTCAGGAGGACACGTGCTCTATCAGGTTATTCGGGGGGGGATAAGCAATCACAGTGCATCCCTCCCCTTCCTGCATAGGTAAGGGTGATTTCATTTTAACAGTATTCAACACAGATGCTATGCAATGGCCTTCACACACAAACTACAGAACAACTAGAACAGAAGTTTTGCTGCAAAATATGTGTGAACTTGCAGTGTTCCGCACTGATTTCTGCACCAACCTTTTAAAGCACTGACTTTTCATGTCTTTTTTTAATTGAAATTAAAAACACTCTTGGGTTCTAGTTGCTGCAATTGTTTGTCTCTTAAGCAATAACGTACCTTCCATGATAAGCTGGTCGCCTAAGGCAGTGTGAAAGAAGGTGTAAATCTTTTCTGTAATAAAAATGCACATTACAGGTAGGATTTTCACATGTGTCCAGCACTGCTCTAACTTCTGTTTCTATTAAAAAGTAAAAACCAGGTGAATTCTGAGTGCTCTGAAAAGTTTCATCCTTTCGTCTTCGCCACAAAAAGCATGATTAAGCTTATGTGGTGGGAGTTTAATCAAGACAAACACAAAGGCAACTCTAGCTGTTTCATATACTTCAGTATAAATGTATTCTAGTATAAACATGTCCCAAAAAATGCTTTGGTCTCCACAGACAGAGAAGGTTCACATTCCATCTCTCCATAAGGAAATTAAGGTAAATGGAATAAACATGTGAGCAGCACCTTCCCACACAATGTTTTAGCAGCCATACAAGCACAGTGAGAAATCAGTCTCTGACAGAATTCATAGAAAAGGAAAGCAATATTTAACTATAGCACTTTCTTGTTTTAAGTAATATTTTAAAAAAAACTATCGTATTTTTTTCCTGCTTGTTACAAACACTACCAAATGAAATCACTCTTTGTATAAAAGAAATGGCTGCTTCTGTGAACATTTGGTACTCTTTAGAAGAGCCATCTCTTCCTCCTCCGCTACTCTTTTTTTTAATCCTATGCAAACAGGAAAACAAAACAACAAAAAGACATGGTATCACATACGAGAAGCTCACGAGGGCTGTAATAAATTCGTGTTGCATGAGATAGAGCATATTATTGCTTATTTTTAAAATCTACGCCCTGTGTGGTTGACAGCATATATATTTTGCTGTGGTAAATATACGGAATCCAAACTCTTCCAACTCGATACATGTTAAAGACACATTTGGACTAAAGCATTTCATCTAACAACATTTATATCCCCATTTCCAATTTAAGAATAATTAAAAAGCTGCACATCAAATGCCTCTGAGACACAAACTCTGAAAAGAAACATCTTTTCAAGACTGATGGGACAAGATCAGGCCCACCAAGATCAAAAGCGTCTTTCTGTTTGGACATACACACAATGGACAGTTTGGACATACTTCACAATACCAAGGCCATTCAGTTCTAAAATTTGAAAGTGTTTGGGCAGAATAATATTTATACTGGTGGAAATCAAACCACTGGAAAGTCAAAGAATGCACAATTAGAGTGTGATCAGGCAATTGCAAGCAAATTACAACTCACTGTACATGTGCTCCTCCTCCATTGCTTAAGGAACAGACTTAAAGTTCAAATATGTAAAAACTTATGAGGTAGATCTTTGCATTTTCTGACTTCAGAGAAATAGCGTCCTGGCTAGTATCAGCAATAGTGCGGCCAGCAGGACCAGGACAGTGATTGTCCCTCTATTCTCAGTACTGGTGAGGCTGCACCTTGAATGTCCAGGTTTGGGCCCCTCTCTACAAGAAGGACATTGAGGTGCTGGAGCATGTCCAAAGGAGGGCAACGAAGCTGGTGAAGGGTCTAGAGCACAAGTCTTACGAGGAGCGACTGAGGGAACTGGGGTTGTTTAGTCTGGAGAAAAGGAGGCTTGTGGGAAAACTTATCACTTTCCTCAGCTACCCAAAAGGAGGTTGTAGTGAGGTGGGGGTTGGTCGCTTCTCCCAAGTAACAAGTGATAGGACGAGAGGAAATGGCCTCAAGTTGTGCCAGGGGAGGTTTAGATTGGATGTTAGGAAAAATGTCTTTACCAAAAGTGAACAGGAACAGGCTGCCCAGGGAAGTGGTCAAGTCACCATCCCTGGAGGTATTTAAAAGATGTGTTGAAGTGGTGCTGAGGGATATGGCTTAGTGGTGGACTTGGCAGCATTAGGTTAACGGTTGGACTTGATCTTAAATTTCTTTTCCAACCTAAATGATTCGGTGATTCTAAAATGCTGCAGTACCACATTTCTCTTCAGAGTAACAGCTTCCTAGCACCAATATTCAGTTCATGTCAGCTGTCACTGAAATCCACCAAAAAATCCTTCACTGAATCCTCAAAGGACCCTTTGCTTCTGCCTTAGCCATCTGCCCATGCTAGCTGGAACTGATGTTTTCACCAGCCGAACATCACGCACATCCTGAGCGGTTCATCCAGGAGCTATATTTAATACCATGACTCAACATAATACTCCGGCTACCAGGAGAGACTTCCAGTATGTCCACACAGTTCCTTGTAGGGCAGAGATATCTGCAACACAAGGCTTCCCAGCTCACAGCAACACCCTTATTATAGTAACGTCTCCACTGGAGACACCACGCTGAGGACTGACCTTCAGCCTTACTAACCAGCATGTCACCTCCACACACGTCTCCTCTTGAATATTACTATTAATCTACACCTCCAGCAACATAACCTCTCAAACCATTTTTCACCGTCATGAAGTTTAGTCTTCTATATGAGGAGATGCAAAAGCTTTCATTGTCTGAAGTAATTTGTTTTGAGCAGAAGTAGAATGTGGTAAAGAAAACATCTCCTCAGCTGTTGCTCTTCTCTCACACACCTATTAAATTGTAATTATTAGTCACTCTAGGTTTTGGTTTCGCATTTTTCTCTTCCCACATTCACTGCAGCATCACCAGGCTTTAAAACCAGCAGAGGATGGTAGACAGCTGAGCCATCTGCAGTTAACATTGCAGAATTAAATAATGGCCCTAATATTCAACAGCAGAAGGAGAATAACCAGAAGCTATTTATGTTCCTAAGAGTCAAGCATGAGTAATGTATTGACAAATAAAGATAAAATAGCCTTGCTTTCATACTTCATATGATGGTCTTAACATTTGGGGTAATATAAACTGAAGGTTTTCATCTTGTACCTTGTATTTACTAGCTATTCAATACTAGTAGCAGATCTGCCCAGTAAGCACGAATGAATTTCAGTAGCTTTTTAGTGCAGAGCCAGACTTCCACACATTTTCCAAACCAAAGGCTTTGGCAACTTTTGCAAGGTTTTTTCTGAAGTAATGTTTTGCTCCTCAACAACTGACTAATCCTGAATGAGTAAAGCAGGAGGGAATGGTTATAATATAAGACTTGTGAGGAAGGATGGAGAAGTTACCCCTCGCAACAGCATATTGCTTTGATTATCTGAAGGAGCAGCACAAGTTATTAGCTTGGCAGAACAGAAGCGAAGGGAAAAGGTAAGACAACAGGGTTTTGTGCTTTGGATCAGAGGAGCTGGAGCCCTGCCAAACCTCCTTCCTCTTTGCTACGTACCACAGAGAAGTGGGTATAATTTGAGGATTAGCTTTAGAAAGGAATGTAGTTTAAAATTAAGCAATTACTTGTATACTTCAGGCAAAATTCATGACCTGCAACCTGATAACTCATGGAGATATCCTACCCTGAAGCTGCACTGCTACTGTGTCCTTTTAAAAAAAAAAAAAATTAATCAGTTTCTGATGTCAGTGAGGAGAAACATACAAAACAATAACTGAAAAGCCAAACATCAAGCAAGACAAACAGCTTTCAATGCAAACTTTCCATACCGGAACAAGAAGGGGACCAGCCAGGGCAGTTTTGAGTCATGACTCTGAGTGGGTAACATTTTTCCAATAGCTGAAGAGAAACAGAGTTCAAAAGGTAGACTCAACTCGCGTTCAAGAACTTTATGACCTATGAAGAGTGTGGCATGCATGGATTTAACGTGCTGGGAAAGATAAATGCCATTTCACATCTGCTTCACCTTTGCCTGTTCCTTCCTTGCAGGAACGGCTTGAATTTTTTGAATCTTTCATTGAAGAAGGCACAGCTGAGAAATGCTGCCAGGTATTGCTAGCTATGTCTGCCAATACGTCACTTCCTATGAGGCTAATAGCTAGCAGTTTTTAAATTAATTTTTTTTCAGCTCTATCATGGCCATTAAAGCAGGTAAAAAAAGCAGAAAAGTTACACGGAAATATGTCACAAAAGTCATAACCCAAATTTCTCTTGTGGGACAAAAGGCTCCAACAGATCACAAAGCTTCATTTCCTTGATACATAAAGATGTGTCACAGGATGACTTACAATCTGCTGGCAAAGCTGAGCAGTATCATTCAAAAACACTGCTCACAGGGCGTTATACATGAAACCATCATTTCAGAATGCTACTACAAACTACCCAAAATCAGCAGTTTCTACAAAGCTGGCAGATGAAAACTGAACAATGCCTAAAGCTGCTATGACAAATCAAGCTAAGAAAAACCACACAACTGTGTGCACTGTAACATCAGGTAATACACATGAAAAATCAGAGCATCACTCATGTTCGGGAAATGCTCTGAGATTCCTGGGTGTGGGGTGAGACGGGAGGAGTTAACTGAAGGGAAAAACACTGAATGTCATAAACTCTGCAGGAAGTCTCTGAGCCACAGCTGGTTGCAAGTTGGGATTACTACCAAGGGAAATCCCATAAAAGGCCCGCTCTTTCCTTCTACCTCCCTCCACAGGCATCAGCTTTTGGCCACTGTCAAAAGTCAACCATACTTAGCAAGCTGGAGATGTTCTCATCATGTAAAAGGAGAGCATCATGTAAAAGGAGAACATCATGTAAAAGGCTCATGGTCCTCTTGAGGGCACCGTGTCTGTTAGCTTTGCATTTCCTAGAACAGCTCAGAGACCACAGAAAAACAAAATAAACAGAAAAGGGAACCCAGAATTACAGCCTTTAAGCTTGTTCTCCCTGATGCCTGCAAGTTGGCAATTTTTATTAAGTGGTGACATTGACATAATTTAGTTTTTCTCTTCCCTGCAGAATACCTAGATGTAAATTCACTCCAGTGTGACAGACTGCATTCAACGGAGAGCTTAATTATAATGAGGAATAATGAGCAATCACAGTAATTTTCTGTAGATAACACCTCTGATTAGGTGTTATCAAAACACATGAAAGCAAAAGCAAAAAAAAGAAACCTACAACTTAATCTTTAGCCAGCTAATTCTGTGAGAAAGAGCAATGAAAATCCTAATTGCTATAATCATTGAAGCATAACAATTTACTGAAATCTAGATTATTACAATGAGGCAATCCTAAAGGGAACAGTAGTAATTGCTTGAGTTTCTGTGATGCAAGCAGCTACCTCCGGTTGTTTGGAGTCATGGAGGTGATAGTCAGGGTGAGCAAGTCAAGCAAAATCACTTAGGAGTTGTTATGCAATGCAGGAGGCAAGGGGTGAGAGAGAAGGCAAGGAAAAAAAAAAGGGTGTGTTGCTCATGAGTTATTTTAACCCCTAAAGCAATGAAAAGTACAGCACAAGTGATAAGTAAAGCCTCTAGTCATTTGGATACCTCAAACTAAGGCTCAATGCAAATTCTAACTATCACAATATTAAAATATAACCGTGAAGCATATTTGTGCTGGCTGGAAGTTACTATAATTAATAATTCAGTGTTACATTTATATGGACAAATACTCTCTTCAATTAGAGCAGCTAGCAGATGAGCCAAAGTGGGTTTTAATCAAAAACTCCCAAGCATCCGATTCAAAATAAGTATTTCTAGATCCCAATTCTCTGCTATTCCAGCAGAGTTTCTAACCACAACAAATGAAGAAGTGTAATTTCTTTGTGGCTTAACATTTATTTTCAAGATCTTCCTGGTTTAATAAATCAGTCTCTTTTTACCAATGTATTGAATAATTACTGCTTTACCTGCTGACACTGACACTGGGAGCAAGTGAATTATCGACTGAACAAAAATGGCTACATAAATATTAACATTTGAGATGCTAATAAGAAACGTTACCAGTGGAAATCAAATTTAAGAATGCTTCCAGGTGCAGACAGATCTTTTCTTTCTGCCCTCAGTACCCTAAGCATCTGAAAGCTCAACAGGGTCCCTGGTTCCCCAGCAGTCTCTGACCAGCATCATCTTCTCTCCCTCCTAAGAAGAGCAGGAGGTCTTAAGACGGGACGTGTGGCTAGAAACAGCTGCATGCTTTGGCTGGCTGTGACACTTGGGTTTTTGATGGCAGGCCGAGGAGATCTGTGACTCTGCACAACTCCCAGAAGCTATATCTCATAAAGAAAGGGAGACACTCAGCCCTACCGCATTGCTGATGTTTGGGGCGGGTTATTCGTTTGTTTTTATACTCGCCTACAAGCTTTGCTGTGCAGAGCCTATCCCCCCAAGGCTCAGTAGGACTTAAGAAGGTGCTTATGTCTCCTATTTCATCTGCAAACGAGTCTTTGTGCACGAAGTTTTGGGGCACATCCACATGCCTTCCAGCCTGCAGTCAGTGTGCAGAGGCAGGTGGGAGCCTGAACAAATCCAGCAGAAGATTGCCTGCACCTACTCACGCAGATGTATGCATCAGCTTCAGCAGCAGAGAGCGAAGGGAAGGCAGATACTTCAAAGCTATTAAAGTGGAAAACATATACAGCGCTTTCTGCACAAGAACAGAGCATTGAACTACCTGAGTAACTGACAGGCCACTGACTGAAGATTGCAAATGATTATTTGTTGCAAATGCTGAAATTTACTGTTTGGTAAAATTCGAGACTAACCTCTTCAAAAGTTGTTTACATTTTTAATTGCATTTGAACCCATATGAACTTAGAAAAAAGAGCTACAGACAACAATGATCAAATTAACTTTAAGTGTAATTGACAAAAAAAAAAACAATTGTCTCTGCTTTTTCCAGTACCTTGTATTGAGATTTGGAAATTAATAGTATCAAATTTTTTAGAGGAATCATTCTATTTTTACAAAGGCCATGGGATGAGAAGGAGAAAGAGCAAAAATAACCAGCATACTGCTACTAAGTGACTCCTAATGATTAATCACAAATGCATGCATACAATTTCCTTTGCATCCTGTTTGCTGACAAAAGCAGGAAAGAATAGCTCAGCATACAGTCAGAATTTTTGCATGTCATTTCTGAAGACAAGGCAAGACAAGATTTAACAGAGATTTAACTTTTTTTCTACCAAATCAATATAGCTAGAAAAGAACAAGTCTTCCCTGCCACTATGAAAAGCAGATTTCTCAGGTTGCATTTAGTTCAATGACTGTTGCAGACTGGGGAGAGATAAACGTGCCAGGCAGTCCCCTGCACTTTGAGCTCTGCACCTGAGAAGCACCCTCAGTAGTTAAGGTCTATGCATTGGTGAGCCTAGCTCAAGCAGCGGAAGAAAGGACTGCATTCGACATCACTACTCCAGTAGAAGGATAACCCAAACACATTTTTGTACTGTGCATGCTCAAGAAAAGGATGAGCTAGCTATCCAAACCACCTTTTATATGGGGCAGGCAGGCTCCAGCTCCCTATAAGGCCAGTAAAGCACCAGTATCATCTATAGCAGCAGATAAAAAGGGTCCCAGAGAGGTTATGGGGTTTGTTAAGTGATACATGGAGTGTGATAGGTAGAAAGAGAAGCCAAATTTCCCATCCCCATGAACATGCTGTGCTGTCCGGACAAGGGCTGGGACTCCTTTCACCTCACTGCACCTGACGGGATAATCTGGGCATGGCTTACACCAGAAGGAGGTGGGGTGGAGGGGATGAGAGAGGCTTCCTGGGAGGGCAACTCACTCTGTTCTGGGATAGGTTTTTGAAAGGGGAAGGGATGAGTCCTACCCTCCCACCCTGGTCCCAATCTCAGCTGAGTTAAGGGCTTGCTATTTATGGCTATGGGTGGCTCCCCCTGAAATGCCTTCGCTCTCCTCAACTGGATGGGCTCTGGCAGTCCTTCCTAGCCCTCTCACGTCCTCACTACTGCCAGTGGGACAGCTCAGCTGCTCAGCCACTGCACCATACCACCTGCAACACTGAGGTAGCTGGGTCACATTTTGAGCTAGCATCAAGCACCATCCTGTGAACTGCAGCAGGGCAGTGGGTGCAATGCAAGGCACTGAACACTGTTCTGCAGCAGGATGAGGAATCACAGCGACTGGGTGGGCAAAATGAGCAAAACCACGCACAGAAGTAAGCTCCGCAGCTTGCCAATCCTGCAGGTAGAAACATCTGTGTGAAATGAGTTCCCCTCAAGACAACCTGGCACCCACTTGCTAGAGCAAGAGGTGTTTAAAGAGACTCTGTTAAATTTAAACATTTGTTTAGGAGCTTCGATTGTCAAGGGAAAACTGACAAGCTATGAAAATGGAAAGAGCCAAACTATATTCCTACAGCCTTTCCTGCAAAAGTCTGAGGGAAATGTGTGTAGAGTGACTCATCACAAACTGAATAGCAGATCTGGAAGATAAGGATGAGGGTCAAACCTCTGGGTGAAGTGACATCAGTGGACACAGATGCAGAAGCTAAAGCTCACCTTCCTGTTGTGGAGCTCAGAGTACCCTGGCACACAACCTATCATGAAGCTATGTCAACCTAGGAAATTGTTTTTATACTGTAAAGAGAATTGTTTTAAGAAATTTTGGTTCCTGGAAAATAAAATGTGTATGACACATTATATGATAAACACATGGCGTGTACAGGTTTAGGAGTTCCAGTACCTTGGTTCGTAGTGCTTTAATAATTAGTAATCTCAGATGTTTTAAGTTACACATCACACTGACATTCCCAGGAAAGAGCAAAGGCAGAATTTTGACATCAAGCCCCCCCGAGCTGCTTTGCAGTGCTGACACTGACAACACTTGGCTAGGTCTTGGCCGCAGTTTGTGGGCACACAAGTCTTAGGCCCACCTAGCAGCATCCAGCTCCTGCTGCGATGCTGGACCCAGGAGCTGCAATTACAGTGGTGCTGGCAGCGGGAGAGCGGAAGCAGTCCAAGACACCCTGCTGCCAAGGAGAATGGGTGTGAATGACTGTCTGCTGGGTTACTTACTGCTGGTTTGTGCCTTAGAGGAACATCCTAGCCTGGATCCCTGGAAACCGCTACCAAAGGAGACACAGACCTCAAAAAGGGCAGGAGAGAGAAATCTCATACTGAGTAAAGTTGTAAAAGGCTGTAAAATGAAAACTGGCAGATACCATGGATGACTTTAACAAAGGGCGATTTTCTTTTTTTTTTTTTTTAAATACAGAAATTCTCACAGGATACCCTGAGGACACTGGCATCTTGAGTACATTTTGGCCCAGGATTAGAAAAAAACACAGTGCTTGAACTGAGAAAGCAGCTTTCACTGAACCGCTCCTTGAGGGCCAATATTATTTAACACATGTGGATTAATATGGATGTAAAATGAAATACAAAGGCATAGAACAAAGAACTGGAGACAAAAACTACAGGAGGGCATTGCAGAGCCATGGAGGATGGCAAGCTATATTTAGCGGACATGAAAGAAACCTCGTCTTTCTTGAGGACTCTAGATTCTCTGAAAGTATTTGCTAAGGACAGGCACTTAAATGTTGCTGGGGAAAGCACATGAAAAAAGCTACAGGTTTCCAGTTTTAGAAAACTCTTCAATCGTGAATGTTCTTTGCCCTGTTGTTATGTCATTGCTTTGTATTTACAATACCATAGCCTTTTGTCATGGAGAATGCAGTAAAAATTACAAATAAGGCTGCTTAGCAACACACTGAAATATCACAAAATGGGCTAGGAAGGAGCAAGGTTTAGTTTGAATAAGAACCAGCTTAAACTAATAGCAAATATAAGAGAAGCTCTGTCGTCAGGATGCTCTAGGAGCATCATCCGACCATGCTCCATTCACCTTCTTGTACCTCCAATACCCTGCGCTGAGCTAGCTGTTCATAAGTCCCCTGCTTTGCTATTTCCTCCAGCTTGGATTGTATTTCTCAAGACCAATCCCTGTTTCACGTATTTCTCCTCTTTAACTGGAAGACGCTCAGGAAAGTATCAAAACACCTAGGCTCACACTGGTACAGACAACTCCTTTCCCCCACCCAGCCCAAAAGGGGTCTCATTCCCATATTGGACATGCATATAAGTTACAGAAACAGCAAAATAACCATAGAGAGCTAGCACTCATTTTTATGTATAGGCTTTAAAAAGAGCTTTCTCTTCCCTAGAAAGATCTATTCTTCCTCACTGCTAGTTTTGTGTAAAAGAAACTAAACATAAAATAGTCAAGGATCTCTGCACATCTCTACTGATTATTCTTCCATCTATAGTCATATGAATGTAATATATACTGCTAAAGTTATTAGAAATCCATCTAGGAAATCAATTCATAATTAATACTATAAATAGATACCAAGCACACATATCAGACCTGCAAGTTAACCCAGTTCCTAGACCTGATCCAGTATTTCTCATACCACATGGCAAATAATCTTAGTGGGCTAAAATAATACATTTTGCCACAATAATTTTTAGTTAAGGCGCTTACATATAACAAAAGGGTAAATCTCCCAAATCTAAACACCCATCTTTCTGAAATTGCTAACTCAGCTCATGAAAGCACAGTATCAAAAACCCTTCAAATTACACAGCACTCCAGTCTGATGCACAACCACTACCACCAAAAAATAACCTGAAAATACAACCAGAGAACAGGAATTAGGAGATAGGAAGTACTTCTCCTCCACTGACGCTTTTGTTAGTGTTTGCACAAGGAGCCTTTTCTGAGGAGCTTAAAGCGGGAACAGATAGCTTTCACACCAAGAACACTTAGAAAAAAACCCTTGCTTTTTTTTGTGTGTCTGCATTTACTCGCGTTACAAACAATTCTTTAATCACCCTGCTCCAAACAGAAGCTTTTTGAAAATTCGCTGTTACTCTTTCAAAAGGCACATAGCTTCAGGAAGATAACCCTGGACATTAAACGGCTTTCTGATTTTTCGTCACCTTTCCTAGCTAAGGTCAGGATAAGTGGTCCAGCTATATTCTTTTGTCTAAAGCCCCTTCCACAACAAAGAACCCCCCCATGAAGAAAGCCAGAGCCCAGAAGCTGCCCTAGCCTCTCTGTAACAAAACCAGCCCAGCAGAGAGGCTGAGCGAAGACCCCTGAGAAGCAGCAGAACCCATGGCACCCAGTTGACCCAAAACTGACTTCAAACCAGACCATGTAAAGTTGTCAGGCTGCGGAAAGTTATTTACTTGCAAGTACTGGCTGTCAGAAGGAATCCAGAAGCAACCACTGGCTAACATTTGCCCTTCCCAGAGCTGGGGAAGGGAGTCACACCATTACCAAAACCCACAAGGTCACCGTATGGCTCCTGCTATCCCTCCTTCAGGGTTTTTTCTGCAGTGCTTCAAGACTCCTTCTCGATGCATGCATTTTGCAGTGACTTTCCAGAGCCATGTTTGCATTTTGTTTGCTAAAACCACCAAGGGAAGAAGGCTGACAAGAAGGGCTTCACACTCCAGCAGTGTCGGCACACCCGTCAGGTCGCACTCACCTCAGCTTCTCTTCGTGTGACCCGGGCAGTCCTACGCTATCGGGACGATCCCGTCTCCTCCTGTACAGACCTGAATGTGACAACTCTTTCAGCTGCAAGGCCGTCATATTTCTCTACCTGGAGGGTTGCTTTTTTTAAGGAGGGGGGGAGCGTTTTGGCTTTGGGTTGGGTTTCTCTCCCCCCCGCCTCTTCCAGATGTTGCTGCCGATGAGTTTGCCTGCCAAGATGCCTGGAGAGAAGAGGCTCAGCGGCGTGTCGGCACACCTGCGCCCGCCGGAGCTACCAACCTTTGCAGGCAGGGCAGGCAGGCGGCCGCTGCTGGGCTTCCTGTTTCTCATAGGTACACACCCTCCCGAAGGGCACCACATTTCCTTTATCACGGTATCACACCTAAGGGATGCCTGTGACAAGCTCACCGGCTTCTCTCCAGCATTCTTCACACTCCTGCTGCCCCAAATGGGAGCGACCCTGCCGTGTGCTGTGCAAAGCGTGCGGCTCCCCCAGCCCCTGCTGCAACTAGCTAAAAATCTCCTGCAGTGAGCTGTTAACTCTTTCCAGCTATAATTTATGACAAAAAGAAAGTCATAAGCACTATGAAAATTCAGGGTTACTCGAGCATGAGAGCAAACTGTGACAGGGAGATTAACGCAGCAAAGTGTGCAGCAAAGTAACTTCAGCAACCAGCATTAAAATACTCCTTTGGAAACATGATGTACTTGTCAGAAATTGCTCTTTTCCACACATCTTGAAAATCAGACAAAAACCACAAAGTATTTTTCTCCCTACTCTCAGCTATCAAAACATAACTGCCGTAACTATTTGTCACATTTTGTAGTGATGGAGTATCCTGTGTAATTGTAAAACAGGAATGAAAGTGCTTAAGGTTTCCTGTAAGACAGGAAGGTGACTAGCAGGGATTTGCAAGCTCTGCATCTCATCTCACTTAGTAATTTTTTAGTAAGAAAACTCTTCGTTTCAACTTCAAAGGAAGCTTCAAAACAGCTTACCACTTTCTGAAAAATTTTTAGAATTTCTTTGACATAATCCTTGGCACATATAAACAAAAACACAATTCAGATTTCACTTCTATGTTGAGAGTTGGGGAGGGTGTTTTTTAAATGAACCTGCATTTAATAAAAGCCAAGATATCTCACAATTTGCAAGGACTGGTTTGACTAGGATAGGAAACGAGTTCTATGCGGTATGAATCTCAGAGTTCCTTATTAAAGTGTTTATTTTGTAGCAGAATACATGTAAGTGTGTTTCTGAATCCTTGTAATGGAGAAATGCGTAAAGTATGTAATACTGGGTACGTTGTATGACACCAGGTTTGTCAGGATTACCAGACTGAACACAAGAACAGTAATTTTGTATAATATTATCAATGTGCTTCAGTCTGGAATGTCATCAACATATAATATAAAACATTACATAATGGAAAAATAACAGAAATTATTTTGAAAAGGAATCACATAACATGCCAAATAGATAATGGTTGGAGAAATTCTAAGTGATTTATATGATGTTAGAAGGTTGCACACACTGAAACATCAACAAGAGCTATACATCTGAGCTCCTGTCCTCAAAAAATGAAAGACAGAATGGTCACGATATTTGCCTAAACATGCTGCATTCCAGTTTCAAACAAAGTATTTAAAATTGTTTCTCAATACGCAGTAGGATGAGCCTAAACGTAATTAAGGCCAATTCTCTGCCATCAGTCAACCAGTGATTCAATGAAAAGTTAACACTGTTACGAGTAGAGCTTAAGGACAGCAGATGACAGATGCTCATGGCACAGCAGCTCTTAGACATTACCAATGGTTTTTACCGTGCTATAAATATCAGTGTACCAATAATTTATCTTTGTCCACACAATCAATTTTAGATATAATAATCTAAAAATTGAAGAGTAGATATTTGCTGTGAAAAAGCTCTTTGTAAACTCATGAAATTGAACTATTACTTACAAATGCGTTCATAATTTTTTATTCACTACCATAGCTGCCTCTTCAGTGTATACTGAATATTTCTGTATTAATCATGACGCACGTCTGTGAAAACTGAAGGACAACTCTTCACCCACTTTGCTGCAAGCAGCATTAGTGTGAAGTACACAGCAGTAAAATTTATGTTTATTTGCATGAACAGCTGCTGTGCTTACACAGCCTGTGGGATAACAGCTTTTACTAAAATGTACTTGGAAACCAGAGCTGCACCAAACTGGTATTATTAAAATTCAAAATCAACACCACCAGACAGAGCATGTAAACTGAAGGACTACAAGAAGGCCAGACACAAAAATGAGTTGTTTGTATAGAGATCAAATCCACCTCAATATAAAGGAGGGCAAGATGGTTAAGTTGTTTGAAATAAACCTGGGAGTCAGCTTCGCAGCATTGTTATTTCCCAGGCTTCTTCGGCAAACTCTCATAGGGGTCTAAGCTGATTTAGAAAAGACTCGTGGAGGGCTCGAGAACAAACTAAAAGCTTTCTAAAAGAAGAAATCCAGGCCACGCTCCTGTTCTGCCCTGTGGAATCCTCCACCAATTCTCACGAGAGACAGGGTTTCAAATCAGAAATTATTCAAACAGTCAAACCTTAAGTTCTGAGTATCAGTACATGTTGTAAGGGTGTTTTTTGGAGAGATTTTGGAGAACACAAATGGTATTGTTGTACTAACTCGCTTAAAGCAACTTGGATGGACTTCGCTCTGCAGGAAGAAAAACTTTCCCAGCAAGTGCCTCCTGCTCCTCACACTTCCTTTTACCTTCCAGCTCCTATCTGCTGTTTATAATTCCTTTTTTGAGAGATTACATTCTTCCTGCGTGGGATGGGGCCACTTGGACATTTCACATTCCGTCAGAATTTTTGAGGACTGGCCAAGTTACCACGGCTTTTCCCATGACCAGTAAGATGCAGCCTTCTTTTAAGTTGTCCAGTACTTTGAAGGTTCACCCTTCATTTTCTAGTGTGTGCCTCTTCACTCATGCAACCAATCCTTCTCCTGCTCCCAGAGAAAGCTAACACTGCTACTGCAATCTGATGGATAAGCATGGTATTATCAGTAGTTTATTAGAGGAAATATTCACCCGAGTCTAGGCAGCAAAAGGTGGAACTTACACAGAAATGATGCAGTCCTTCATTCATCCCAAGCAATAAATAACTTTTAATTATGTGGGACAAGGCTCATGCTTCAGTTTTTTGCTGTACTTCTACAAAGCATTTATCTTGATATATCAGGACTGAAGTGCTCTCTCTTCAATTTCTCTTAAAGTACTATTGTTCTGGCAACTGTGGGTATTTAGCAGAATTTTGCAATTTAAAAATCCTTTAAGACAGACTATCTGGTTAATTTTCACTATGAGCAAAGGGATGTGAACAGTAATCCATGATGCTGGAAACCACACCGTTGAATGTAGGAATAACAAAAAAATGCCAAGTACTTCAAATTCAGTACATTTCTTCATGAGTCTGTATTTACAGAGAATGCACATTAACTATAGAAATCAGAAAAGGCAAAGTTTTAGTTCTCTCATTCCACACAGAGAAGCCTTTATTGGTGTGATTGATCTTTTTTCCACTCCAGTGACACATTCTTGTTGCCTTTATTTTTTTTTAACTTTGAACAAACCACCAAATTTCAATTAAATTTAGCTGAAGATTTTCAAAGTAATAGAAAAAGCTATTTTCAAGACAGCATAACGGGTCAAAAAAAAAGAAAAAAAAGAGAGCATTATAAGAACAGTATAGGAGTGAGGAGTGCCTGCAGAGCACACAATTAAAAGGTGGCTGCAGTGGGGGAGTATGTTTCTCCATCCCCCATCACTCGCCCAGCTTATCACTGGGATGAGTCTCCAGAGGAACACGTCCAAGAGCATTGGCTTTCTACAATTTCTCTCAAGTTCTGGAAGAAAAGCACTCTTTAAAGCCAAGGAAAAGGCTGGTACATCAGCGGAAATGCAGGGGACTGGCTGGAACAAGCAAAGGAAGGTGGTAATAACATTTCCCGCAGTTTTGCAAGAACACCTGAAGTGCCCAACTGATATGCTGACTACAAATGAAGCTTTACGCTTCTCTGAATTAGGCTGCTGAGGAGAGTCCCCGTCAATGGGTTTGGGTGTCAAGGAATAGCATACTGTGCCTTGGGTCCCTGCTAGGACCCAGCTATTGCTTGACGCCCAAACCCATTGGCAGGTGGTGATAAAAGGAAATGAGCAGAGAGAAATCAAGCCACAAATCTAAGGATGCAAACTTTGAAAAAAAAATTTCAAAGCTTCGCGGGTGCCTAAACTGTTGATTTAAGGAGTTAAATAATTAACTAATTACATGTTTTCTTCCTTGTCTGATGTGACTCCAACATCTGTTTTGATGTTTCTTGCCCTGTTTCACTTAGCGATCAATCAGTCCTGAAGCAGGCATATTTAATCTGCGGATTAGGCTAAGTACTGAGGCACTTGGAACTATCTACATGGACACTGCAAAGTAGCACTTTGGAGTTATATCCATGCTCCAGCTGACCAAGCACGTTTGCTGCAATTTAATGGTAGTTACTATGGATGCACGTCCCTGCCGTACAATGTGAAGTAAAAAACCTACACAATGCTGTGCTCAACACCCTTCAGGAGTACTGACACACTCAAGGCACCAAAGTCTTTTGGGATTTGAGGAGACAGAGGGAAGGCAGGGGGGCTGCTGCAGTGAGCACGCGGGTCCCTCCTTGTCCTGGCAGTACACCAAAGGCACCTCCACTTCCACCGCAGGTGGGACATGAGGTTTCACGGAGGGAAGGCAGAGGTCCCTGCTCTCATTCCAACTATTCTATTCCAATAATAATAATAATAATAAAATATAAAAGCAAGCATAGGAAAATCTTCTGTCTACCCAAACATGGAGCAAAGTCTTTCGGCTGCCTCCTCCGAGCTCTCTGCAGATGCTGCACTGTGAATTCCTAAAATTCAGAAAAAAAAACCCCAAACCTGCAAAAGGCACATTTTTCTCCAGCAACTGGACTCCTACATTAGCTGAGCTTTACAATAGCTCCCTCTACTGGGAAAATGCTGCCTTATTTCTCAGTGCCAGTACTTCTCTCTACAGCCAGAGGGAGGTATGGATTAACTCATATATGCTTTAATAGTTCAGACTGGGACCAAGCTGAGTGCAGAGAGGAATGACAGCTCAGTGGCTGAAGATGCAGGTTAGCATCGTAGCTAGAAATTTATGATGTTAATCAGTGGATGATCAATGCATGAGCAGGTCTGCAAAGAAGAAACCATGTGACACAGCACGAATCAGTTTTGTCCTGCCATTTGTAAAACAAGTTGCTTTAAAAACAAGTTGCTTTAAAAACAAACTGCCGAGCAGTTGAAGCTTTAAGATGGGTAAAACTACCCATATGGACCCTGAACTCCGTGGGATAAACATCTTTAAAAAGCAAAAAGAGGAAAAAATCTCCACACCAAAAAGATGGAGGGAGGGTTTAAAGCCAGCAAATTCAGAGTTTAGATTAATCTTGACAGCCTAAAACATGTGGAAAAACACAGGTAAGGCCCACAAGCAATTCCCGATCTGCATTTCTAGATATGGAACATTCCCTTCATAATAATTTTTACTGTCATGCAATTAAAAGCCTCTTCCCAACAGAGATTTTCAAACCCAGTCAGAAATATACTTTCTACATTTAAGCACTTTGTTTATAATGCATGAAGATCCTAAGTCTGAAAAAGAAGACTGAAAAGTGTTGTTTTTAAATACCTTATCTATCTACTGCTGTAGATAGATATATCCAGAAAGTTTACTCTATTGTAATGGGATAAAATGCCCTTGGAAATGGGTCTAAAAAGTCCCTGGTAACAGGTCACTTACTGGGTGATGAAAAGTTCATCAGCAGATGATACAAAACACTGAGGAAGTCTGCAAGGGGAAATAAAAAAAATAAAAAATACTAAAGCAGAACCTGAGAATGGGTGGCAAATGAAGGAAAATGCACAGAGAGCTACTGCCCCAGATAGCCTGGGACGTTACCCGTCCTGATGGCGGCTTTGTGTCCTGAAAGTTAGCAAGTCCTTCCAAGGCTACAGAAAAGCTGACTGAGCTCATCCAGATAGGCAACTGCTGAGACCTGGTTTTGCTGGAGAGCTGGTGGGAGATCTCAAAACATGCCCCAAGCTGACTTCTCCCTTTCACTGAAGGAATGAGATTATTAGGAAGCCTTCCTTTTTCTCTAAAACACCACTTATCAGGGTTAAATAAATGCAATTAAAAACACCGCAACCTATAAACTGCTTCCTCAGCTGCCCAGCAATTACCATCCTGGCCCCTTGAATTTCCATCTCACAAATAATTTTCAAATGACTAACACAAATAGAGAAAGATAAGCCTCTTGTCAAGGTTTAGTGTTCCTTACACTGAAACAAAATGAAACTGTCAAGGATAGAAGATGGCATGCTCCCCTTGCAAAGAATGGAAGAGGTCCCAGTGACTCCAACAACCTGCACATGCTTGAAGGCACCACCACCTTCATAACACACAACCATATATGACTGCCAAGCAGTAGGCGATGCTAGTTTACAGCTTCAAGTGTTGGGGTTTTAGGACAACCCAACCCTCAGCTCCCAAGAGGGTCCTGGAGCCCCTGAATGGTACTGGTATAAGAAAAAAGATGAGCTGAGTGGCAAGGGACGGTCAATTTCATAGGATCTTGGCTGTGCATCTGTGAACATACCACACAGCTACTCATACTCTGACCAGCATTTCCAAGAAAGAAAGCAGTGGTTCCTTCAAGGTTATCACTTTAGTAACAAACCAACCATGGCACCTTTAAAAGGTCAGAGACTAATAGTATGATGGTTTCTCATGCAAAAACTAATCTTTCTAATGCAGAACATACAAAGTAGCTCATGTATCTACAAAAATAAAGCGGAATACATAAAAAGACTTAAGACATACATGCAAGGTGCAATTTTCAGACACTCAAAAAATTAATTTTTAAGTATATACATTTTGGCTTAAAGTAATTAAAACTTGTGATCCATAACCATGCAGAAAAATCCATACTGAAAAAGAAATTCACAGTGAAAGGGAAACGAAACTAATTTATCCTGAAAATTCCGAATAATGTAAAATTGGAACATCACCACCCTCTCCTAATGCTGCAAAAATTACTTTTGGATTCAGCAGAAAAAATAAAAATACTTTCTCATATGGATTTTTCATAATATTTTAAAGCACATAAAAAACCCACTCAAGATTCTTACATTAGAGCAAAAGCCTTAAACCAAAAAAGCACAACTGCCCTACCATAAAAGGTTCGCTTCGCTGGAAAAGTGACTGACTTCTCAACACAAAGTCTTCCTCAAATCGTACCAAAAGCGATACAATTTCTGTAACAGGTAGGACAAAACTATTCCTTTCACTGGAATTATGTTTTTCAGGTTCAATTACTCCACCACAGTGTTCTCTTCCTCAGCCACTGGCAGTTATCGCATTGCTCAAAAAAACCTGTCAGCGACAGAGTATCTTCAAACTGACCACAAATCCTCTCTTCTGGGTGGGGACAAAACTGCATCCCTAAAAACACTCCAGATGAGCAACAGATAAAAAAAACTGCTGGGGATACCAGGACAACTCTGTGCATTTCAAGGATGACGATGGACTTTGCTCAAAGCTCTGTCACTGGTGCTGCTCGCTTTTAATAGTAATAAAACCCAGTAAGCAAAACTATCCTCTTCCTAACTCCATTAATCACCATTCCCATGAGCAGCTCCAGCTCTAAAGAATTTCCCTGCAAAGGACTAAAAGACCGTGCAATTTACTGCCAGGCTGTCAGCTTGGAAAGCAGCACAATGTGCACTCAGGCAGATGCAACACCCAGACCCTCAGCCCAAGTGACCAGGTGGACACTTACCAGCAGGGTGTAGCCTCGCTGGCAGCCGTTTCACAATGAGCAGGCTTTCCCATATATAGCTTTACATTGAATAGTCACTGTTTGCATGTTTTCCCCGTGGTTATTACTGGCAGTTGTGATAAAATTTAAAAAAAAAAAAAAAGGGACTTAGCAAACCGCTTCCTTCTTTCACCCTGTAAAAAGTTGACTGTCAAGAGGAGGACAAATCCATCAAAGTTCACAGTTTGGCTTCACAAATTGTGTAATGCCGGTTCTACATTCCAAAACCACCAAGGAGAGAGAAGCAAGCAAATCCTCCACCCCACTGGAAAGGGTATAGCTTTAGTTATACCATGGGTAAATTTTAAATGACAAAAGTACAAAGAGCTGGAGAGGGAAAAGTCAACAGCTATAGGTCCACTTCTTGGGATCTTAGAGGTGTTTTCATTTTACAAATTTCCTGATACTCCAGGGACTGAAGATGATTGTGACAACTTCAGTCCCTCTGGAGGTACACCTTAATTTGGGGCCTTTTACAGGATTATTCTGGGGACAAAGAGAGAAGGAACAGGTGACAAGCCTGAACATCCCAATGAGACTGACAGGGTGCCAGGTCCCTACCTGGAAAGAGCAAGCCCTGAAGTCACTGGTGAGCAGTGACCAGTTGAGCATGGCCACCCTACCCCACCACAAGGACCTCTGTCAATGCCAAGGGAAGGGGGAAGACCCTCTCTCCCCTCCCTCTCACCTGCTGAGAGAAGAGGAATAACCTCTGATTTTCTTCTTTTCTGAGAGAGAGGCAGACAGTTTCACTCTCCGTCTCCTGGAAGACCATAGCCATCTCTGACAATCTCAGCACAGGGCAAGTGCTACCTGGGCACAGAAGATAACAACCACCTCCCAGAGCAGGTTAGGGTGATCAACCTGCACAACTAAACAAGAGCTGAGCTGAGCGTCTCTCATGTGGACAGAGGCTCAAACTCACTTTTCCTAAAGGAATCTGAATTCCTTGCACGCCTCTCCAAAGGTCTCAGGCAATCCTTTGCAGGTTAAATATCTTACCTTCCTAACATTATTATACTACTCATGAACAATAGGGGTTGCAAAGTATGCTTGTAGAGTTTATAAAGGAATTAAAGAACACGGCTATTTTTTTCTTAATCACTCAGAAGGGTATTTATTAATATGTCTATTTATGGACAAGACTACTAATATTCCTGTGCTCTTCAGCCTAGCATTTGTCTCGACTAATGGAACTTAAAAACAAATACACCATGTGAAAAGATGATTAGTTGTCCTCCATGCTCCAAAGCTGTGAAACTGAGCAGGGCCAGCCCCAGATCCGCAGCAGCATTTCACAGAGAAACTGTTGTGCTGCTCTGAGACACAACATTTATGCTGGCATTTGACAGTGACACTAAAGGCAATGGGGAAATCTTCCCTGCTGAGATATTTAAAACTATACTTAATGCACTGTAGTGTATTTACCTGCAATATTCAGTGCATCTTGGTGAAGTCTGGTGCACAATAACTTGCCTTCTAGGGCCTTCTTACAAGATATTTGGCAGAAAATGCACATGCATCTCATTAATCCTTCTCACCTGCTTTCACCATATGCACCAAATAATGCTATTCCATACCAACAGAGACTCATTTTGCCTTCCTTTTTCCACCATGTCTCTCTACATCCTGCTTTTTGCTCCATCTATTTCTGTCCTCAGGCCACTTAACTTTATCACTAACCCTTTTCTGTGGACTAATTAACAGTGTAAGTTATCTTCCCAAGCTGCTGTTTCCCGTACTGCTGCACAGTCCTTCCTCATTTGAACTTCTTATCTCTTCCTGCAAAGGCCCTTCAAGTACAAAAACAGGAGCAAAGTTGTATTAAACTTATCACTGGACAGTTACTAACCTAGGAGAAAGAATGCACTACAGCTTTGTCTCTCAAAATAACATGGCAAATGTCAAGGTGAGAACAGTTTGTTTAAAGGATGAAAAAAATGGGAAGAAACCAGTTGCCGCACAGAATGAAGAGAGGCCTCGCTTGGTATTGCAATGCACGTTATTTCATATACTGCTCATAAACCAACAGTTCCACTTTTATAGGAAGGCAAAGACAGTTTGTTGATTCATGATGACTGTAAAAGCTGCAAGACTCCAAGGAGAATGCCAATCAGCATCTGCTAAAAGGGAGCTAGGAAAGCTAGCATTAACTCTTCATTAACACTTTTTAAAGCACTAGAGTCATTTATTAACCAGTTTTGTCTGGTTAAACTGTGTTTCTCCCTTTTGTTCACTTCGCAGTTGTTGGCCCTTTTGTATCACCAACCTGTTTTCCAAAAGAGCTGGGCTAAAAGAGCGAGCCACATGAACAGCTCTAGACAAAGACACATGGGCCAGCCAAGTCCATCAGCTTGGTCCTGGCGGCAGGGATTTCAGCACCAGCAGATGATGGGATCAGGCAGCTGTGGTTCTGAGGTGATGATGAAGCTCCCAGGGTAGAGGAAAGGGGCTGGACCTGAGCTAAGCATGAAATTAGACTGGCCTTGTCAAGCAAAGGTGAACTGCAGGCGGGAACCATTGCTTAAGACTCACATTTCCCATAGTATTTTTGTTTGCCCCTCGAGCAGGCCACCACGAACCAGAACAGAGTGGAGACAGGTTCCCAGGGCTACTCCAGGATGCTCAATGCTTTCCAGCTCCTGGCCAGGGCTATGTCCTTCTCCCTGTTTCGGGCAGTTTGTGTAACCCTCCCAAGGAAATCTTTGAGGTGCCCACATTGCCAGGAGCCGGCGGAGAAGCCAGACAGTCACACCCTGCAGCTGTCTGCCTCACCACCCTGTGAGATCACCATGCCTGGAGCAAAATAAGCAGAAGGAAACACGTAGTCATGCCTCAGCTGTTCCAGCTTGCTGAGGATGTACACAAGATGACTGAGCTGATATAGGAGCTCACCACCACCAAAAGGGCAAAGTCTAGTTCCTTTTCTCTCCTTCCACTGCTCTTCCTTCCCCCATCACCACACTCCTTCCTCCCCCCACCTGCACCTGAGCTGCAAGAAGCAGCACCCTCCTTTAGACCATCTCTTGCTCTCATGTGAGCCCTCTCCCAGCCGATGGCAGCTTGCCAAACCACCAGATGAATGGTTTTTGGGAGTGGGTTAGTGAAAGCAGCTGGTTCAGAGCAAAAGACCAGTGAGCGCCATACTCAGCACAAGGGAACAAGATGCAAGAAACATCTATCTGTTTCAGCAGTAGTGAGATGTTCCCTCAGCGTGGGCGTCGTACTCCCTGGTAACGGGCAGATGACCAGCAGACACATCCCCTTCTGCCCGGTTTGCAGGCTGGGGAACAGGGTGCAGGCCATGTCCATGGGTGCCCTGGAACGGAGGAGAACTTCATGAAAACTGTATTTATCGTCTTTTCCGGACCTTGTGATCTCAGCCCTCTCAAGGCTTGCAATCATCTCTCCCAATTAATCAGCATCCCTAAAGCCCCTGCAGATAGCAGATGGCTTTCATACATCTCAGAAGTCATCTGCGTGTGAACTGCGTGCTTCCCCCTGCAAATACTGAGATAATTAAAACCTTTGACTCATGCTGCAGTGTAGAGAGACCGGCCGTAGATCTAAACCACCACTTCTCACCTCCCTCACTTTCCTTCTTCACACCAGACGCTCCCGAACAGCTTTTGCAGCTGCCGCCCCTGAAGCCATCCCCGCTCGACCGCCTGAGAGCACTGGCCTGCAGAAGGAGTCCCCCGACGGCCACGGGCCGCGGACGCACGGGCCGCGCCCGGGCCCCACGCCGGGGAGCCGGGCCTTGCCCCGGCCCCGCCACGCTCTCATCGGCAGGTGGAGCCGGAGAGCCGCGATCCCACGCCGGCAAGCGCCGCCTCGCAGCACGCCCTCCCGCAATCTGCCGCTGCTGCCGCCGGCCCGCACCGCCCTTCTGCCAGGCCCAGCCCTGCCTGCCGCGCTCCCCGCAAACCGCCGAGCTGTAAAGACGCGGCCTGCAAAAGAAGGGGGGAAAAAACCTCAGAAGTCCCCGGGGTTTCCCTTGCAGTCCTTCCTTTCAGGGTCATCAAAGCTGCCGCTCAGAGCAGCTAAGCCCAGGTCACCAGAGGCCAACAGCAAATCCACCTCAAGCGAAGCTGGACCTCAGAACTGGCTGGACTCGGGTTCAGGCAGGAAATGGAAATTGCAGCCGTTCAAATAAGGGAGAATTTTTTTACAATGAGTGGTGAAATGCTGGACCAGGTTGCCCGGAGGGGTGGTAGATGTCCCATCCCTGGAAACAATCATGGCCAGGCTGGATGGGGCTCTGGGCAACCTGACCTAGCTGAAGATGTCCCTGCTCACTGCAGGGAGCGTTGGTCTAGATGCCTTTTAAAGGCCCCTTCCAACCCAAAGCACTCTACGATTATATGAAACAGCACCAATTAAAAAAAAATCTCAAATCTCCTGCTGTCAACTGACAAGAGAACAGGCAGTCATTTCTCTGCTCTTGACCTCATCACAATATTTAAACACAGCTTTTGAAAAAGTGCTGTGGCTACACCTGAGAAAGGCCTGGAGCAATGCTCTGGGATGAACTGCACTGCTTGGCTGAGGGCCTCTCGCCAAGAAGTGATGGGAAACACCAGCTGCACTGCTAGACCCGCGTTCCTCACTGACTGTCCTCCCCTGGGCCCAGTGGTATCTGCAGGCTGAGCAAAGCAGGAGAAGACCCAAGGACTGAATACCAGGCACAAGCAGATGACACACCTACTGCACTGTGGGACTGGAGTCACAGCAGCTGATCGGAGGAAGTATTTGATGCTGGGAGCTGTCAAAAGCTTCCTCTTCTCTAACATGCTTAGAAATAACAGCAGAAAGGCTTGACCTTTCTGCCAGCATACTGCTGGAAGAAGTGAAGCCGGCATTTCTCTTTTTAAACAGTTATACAATGGAATTTGCTCCAGAAACAATAAACACTACCCGCCGGTTACTTTTTGAATCCCCAAAGACATTAATGTCCATCTGCTTTGAATCTGCCCATGGTCCTGGTTACTGTTATAATTTCACCTGCAGAGTCCAAAGCCACATTGACCAGATCCTAACCCCAGGATCCTCATGGCCAGAAAGGGAAGACATCATCCCTGCTGTTCTCCCTGCCTCCTCCTCTGCAGTTCCCTGATAGGGGAAGACAAACAGGAGGGCTACATATTGCCCAGCATGGCTGGATGGTTCCTTGCAATCTGCATCCCGACATGCGGTGAGATGCACATAGCCTCTTGTGTGCAGACAGCACAGCCATGGGCACTTCTCATCATAAACTGACACACACTCATCAAGGATATGTCAGAACACGGGTCCCATTTTGGGACCTCTGACTTCACCTATCCATCCCGCTGTACCAATCTCCTCTATGGCAGAAGAGCACAGAGGAGGAGGAATGCTGTTTTCGAGGAAGAAGTGTTCCTAATTCCTGGGTAGGGCAATTGTATTTCTCCTATTTCACTTACAGAGACTACAGACTCATTAATTCACAACCAAAGTAGATTTGCCATCCATGGACGCAGCCCTGCTCCTAGATTTCAGTAAAGCAGCACACACCAGCTAGCGGCTGCTGCACTCTTTCCAATCTTCTTCAAGTACTTTGGCCTTAACAAGGCCTCTCTGTTATCCTCCCTCTGGCAGGACAACGGCTGTCAGACTTTTTCAGTAATGAATACACAGTCTCTTAAAAAAACCCCTAGGTTGACCCTTCTTTATATTTTGCACACAACGTTTCCAAAGTAAGATCTGTTTTTCTGTGCAAGCACATCATAAGACATGGTAAGTCTTTTCAATACATCCTCCAAATGGCCTGGCCCACAGCCATTTGAATTCTCCTTATGAGTACAAACAACTGCTAGCACTTCTCTTTGTGAAATTTCAACTTCTTCATCACGGACCCTCTCTCCAGCCTGCCAAGATTATTTTGAATTCATCTCCTGTGCTCCTCAAGGTTCTTCCAAGTCAAGGACACCCACAAACTTCGTAAGCCAACTTTCAGCTCTAGCACCCAGATCACTGTTCAAATTATTGAATGCAAGTGGGAAAGGAGGAACTCCTGCAAGGGACGGTCAGGAAGGTCCTGGTGGAAGGCAGTCCTGTTGGTGGCTCTGTACCAAAATAAGAATTCCTGCCCAAATGATTCTTTTCAAGCAGCTACATGCCTCCGTTCTTGTAATTTCACCTAGACTATTAGTTCCAAACTGTTAACGTGCTTCTATTGAACAAGGCCAACAGCAACACTGAGTCCAAAGTAATACATCTTGTAAGGGGATGATGGAGGAATGGGAGGAGGTAGCAGCAGCACTCCTGTGAATGGTCTAGGACAGCAATAAACCAGTGGCAAAAGTGGATGGGTGGATACATGGTGGCAGAGAAGCTGCAAGGCTTGTGCTCCAACAAAGTTAATCACCATGGCTCTTTTCTCTACAGCCTCTTTCTCTTGTTTGCTTATGAAATTTTGTGTGAGATAGCATCAGCAGATACACCTTAATTACTCCCTCCCTTCTGTTTACGAGGCATGCTTATCTGTCAGAGTTGGAAAATTGGCTGCTTTGAAACGATCTGTTCTTAGAAATCCACATGGCTTTCTTTAATGCTGTACTACTCGATAAGTGTTTATATATCGACTGTTAGTTGCATTTATGCCTTGCTAGGGACCAAAGTTAGGCTGACCAAGCTTTAATTCTCCAGCAGCCTATTTTTGCCACAATTTTCAAATATAAATTCTGCGTTCACTCTTCTGCACATCTTCTGGGGCCTCTCACATAGGCTTTGAAAAGGCATCCCTAATGAGCATTACAGCAGTCTCTGAACCATTCAGCACTACTGCTGGCACCATGAGCATAGTGTTAAGCCAAGATATTACAGAAATTGTATCACATTATGTTCAACATTAGTGTTAAGAAAAGCCCTCGTCCTCAGCATTATTACTGCATATTATTATGTTTACAGATTAAATGGGAACAGTGACAGCCAGGGGAAAATAAACAACATGCAAACTAGAAGGTTATGCCAGTGGAACGGTATAAAGGGACCGAAAGACAAATCTGTGAGAAGTTATTTACGCATTTCAGCCTGGTTCTGGCTCTGTTCACTGCCAGGATTTCATTAATGGTCTCCTCTGTCTCCAGGGGTTATGTGAGAGGGGAAATGAGATAACACCCAGCCCGTCATTCTTACAGCACGCCAGCCGTTTGAACAGAACTCAGTCACACTCTGACTAATACCATCGGTAGCTGCTTTCCTCGCAACTCGCTGGCAATGGACCAGGGATCTCCGTCCAAAGCACGCTGCCGCAGACCTGGGGCCAGCTGGCCGCTGCTGGCCACCCTGCCTCCCTCCCATCTCACCTCCCTCCCTTTCGCTCCCCACCGTCTCACCTATCAGCAGTCGGAGACATAAATTATTCCTTTCCCCTTCTTCTCCCAGTGATACCAAATAACGTTAGCTTGCCAGTGTCTCACCTGAGCCCTGCAAGGGCAAGATGACGGGGGCTCGGTTTGTGAAGAAAGCCACCACACGGCGTCAGGGGACACTTACTTTGTCTTCGAATCCCAGAGACACCTCAGGGTTCTCTGGCTGAAGGATCAGCCAAGATAACACCTGTCTGGGCTTGCCCACCCAGTCAGGGCTGGACCACAGAGCAGAAGAAAGAGCTGGGGCATAAATGCCTGCCCCAACCTGAGTGAAAACTCAGAAAAACCTACTCGCTGCAAAGACTGGATTCTTTCAAGAGTGAGTTGCTCGATGCCCAGATTAAGAAGCTGCACAAAACTACATTACTTGTGGCAATCCTCCAAGCAGCTATGAACTTCTGGGTTACTGAATGACTGCAGCATTAAAAAAAATCATTAAAAGGGTTCACATTTAAAAACACTACTAGAGGAATAAATGTAGGCAGCAGCAGAGGGAAAAACAAGTTATTACATATCAGAGCACTGAAGATGAGCTCAGTGAAATAGCTTAATTGTTTGGAGAGGAAAATACAGTGAGTCACCCTTTAAAATTTCAAGTGTTCTCAATACAATCTCTCACAAGACTGCAAAGTACCTTAAAGACTCAGAAAGAGACTGCGGGCTCTCTGATACTGATATCCTACCTATGAATAACTGTTTTGATTAATGGACTTAATTCACATTATCAGCTGGGTCCTTGGTTTGAATAAATCTGTGTTTCAACATGAAACTACCTTGATGGTTTTTATTACATACTGGTTGGCACGTTTACATACTGCACAAGCCACAGTAATTATTACCACATATGTAGCACTGATGGCTTCTGTGCTCACCGTTCACCCTCCCACCTCACCCACCATGCTACTTTCTCTCCTGCCCTTCTCCCACCCTATTTTGGGAGATAGAGAAAATGAAGATTGCAAAGACATATAAAAATTCATCTTTTCCAAGCAGAGGGACTTTCTAACCAACTGGAAATACATGCAACACTGCTCTCTAAAGGCTACAATAGCCTGAAGTGCTTTTATTCACGGGACAGCCCTTTCTAGTTCACGTCTGTCTTGCATGTCAGTGCAGGAACTCTGAAGAACTCCTCCACCCCTTCAGGTCATCAGCACTGGGGTCATGCATCTGCAGAAATCATCCCAGCATCTCATCCACCTCCCCTTCAGGTACCCAGGCAGATTACCAGTCCCCATGCACCCTCCCCTCCTCAGCACCCTCCTCCTCTCACCCACTGGCTTATCCAGGGACTTACTTCCTACATCAGTGCTTTTACAGTAGCACTGCAGGAAGGTGCAGCATTATGCGCAGCAACAGAGGCAGAAGTGTGTGCTGCTTGTTTAAGCCAGTAAGGAGCAAAAGGACACCCTTCAGAAGATAAAACAACAACAAAGAAAAACCCTTATCTGTAATCATTCACCACTAAAGTCTTTTGTTTGTCCTTACCAGCTTAAAGCTTTGGTGTAATTACCACCAGCAGTTGCCAAGAGTGCCAGTTTGTAGAAAGTCAGTATACATACTGTAGGTATTTTAAAGCTCTTACAATTAATTCTGCTTTATGTGGCAGTAGCTATGCGATAACTTTCCAAGCTGGCACCATCGTTTGATTCTTCTTTTTTCCCCTGAAAAGTGGGGACACCCTATAGCAAAGCAGGGCAGTCCCATCTGCAGGATAAGCTAAAGGTACTACTCCATTCTGCTGGCTGTAACAAAAGCAATCACTAAGGGGAAGCAAAAATACTTTCATTATAAATCAAGTTCAATCACCCTACTGCTTAGTACTGAACAATAAATTATAATTAATTAATTTAGCATCAATGCTCTTTTTTTTTTTTGTAATTCCACCTGTGGAATATTAAACACCCTGTAATCCCAGAATTGTATTCTTCTTGCAGTTTTACCTGATTTTGCTTCTTTTAGGTAGGAAGAAGGGGGCGTCAAGGTAGGGACCCATTCCCCCTGTGACTAACCTCTTTACATATCAGTCCTCCACTGGCTGCCTCCCTCTACTGTGTACCCACCTGACTCTAGTGTTTGGGCATCTCATGGTATGGTCCTTAAACTATTGGCCCTCAAGCACTCCTGTAAGACATGGAGGTGGTGTGGGGCTCAGCTATTCCAGTCATGGAGCTGGGACAGAGGCAACACTATCAAAGGCCCAGGAGTGGGAGATGGTGCAGCATAGGGGACCAAATCCCACTCTGGGCTTGCATCCTCACCTCAGACCACCTGGTGCCTGGATGTATGCTTTAGCAGATATGCCATTTTGTTAAAAAAGATGAGGCTGGGAGGCCTGGCATTTAAGAGCTCTGAAAGCACTGGCTGGGGACACAGCTAAACAGGGGATGTCGATCCGTCCCAGTCCTTTTCCCTACTCTTTGCCCAAGTTTTTACAACAGGCAGTGCAAAGAGGAGTGAACTGCTTCCCCTGTGCCAGCTGCCCTCTTGAGCATCCACATGGTGGCCATTAGCATGAACCCACGTTCGTACCTTTGAAGGGGGTGAAGCTATGGTTTCACCCAAAACTTGTCCAGCTGCCACCGGGAGCAAGATCTTGCTCCTGTGCCCCACCAGAGGCCATCCTCCAAAGCACAGTGGCAGACTGCTGCAGCTTTTTTGTTTTTGGAGAGGGTGGGGAAGCACTGCTCCAGAGAAAAGGAGTGTCAGGACAGGAGGAATCTGGGCCCAGAGGCACAGCGGGCCGCCTGAGGCACCTCACCTCCACGTTTGCTGCACCCCAGCAGCCCTGCAAATTTCAGCACCACGCTCTTTGCCCCTCACCTCAATTAGCCCACTGTTTGACTGTGCCCCTTTGCCTTTTCTTCCCTTAGCCCGCCTTTGTAAATTGAGCATCAGATACCAGGAGTTTCACTTTGTGAGAAGAAAACAGCTTTTTTGCCTGCACTGGGAAACCAACCAGCTCCCATTCAAATCAAGAGATCACGTGGATGCATGTCAATTAATTGCACTGGAGAGCAAGGCTGCAACCGCACTTCCCTTTCAGCCAGACTCTTTCATTTACATCTTCCATTGTAGAAGGGGTGGTATTCAGCCAAGTTACCTGGGGGGAATCAATACACTCACAGTGTCTAAAAGGTGGGAGGAGGGCTTAATTTAGCAAAGCCATAATCAGGTGGCAAATAAAGGGAAAAAAGAAAACTGATTCTCCATCTGCTAGGGCTGTGGTCTCCAACTATTTTGATTGCGTACCTGTCTACCAGTACAAAAATTTTGAGCATGCACACCAAAGATACGTACATTTATTTATTTATAAATTATGTGCACAGACTACTGAAGACCTAATATTTTCTTCCCGCATCCCAATTCACTGTCCTGTGCACACACATCCCTTTGGAGACCGCTGTGTCAGATAACACAGTGACAGTGGTCGCTTGGTGCCAGAAGCAGGATACATATCAACAACTAGCAGATAACTGCTGAAACCTCAACGGTCAGTCTGATGCCAGCTGAAGAGATTTACAGAAAAAGGGTAAAGTAGTTGGGAAATTAAGACTAGAGCAAGGTAGCAAGAGGTCATATCTTTGTATGCCCCCTATTCCCTTTTTTATTTCACCTAGTCTTCTCCCAAACACTTGTCCAAGGAAAGTTGTCCCCAGATAGCCCCTCCACAACCCGCTCTCCTTGGTGGCAACTACAATAAGCATCACATCAAGTTCTACCTTTCTGCAGTTACATCTGCTCAGGAAGCCACCACAAGCAAAAATGCTGCTTGTGGTCTCTTCAAAGATGAAGGGCCAGAGGAAAAGTGCATTTGTTCACACATGAAGACTGCAGTGGTTGAAGAGCTGTTTCATTGTGATTGGATAAGCTGGGATAACCATCCTTATTTGGATTTGAAGATGAGTTTTTTAGGTTTAACTTCAAGTATGATGCCACGAACAACTCACTACTGATTCAAGAGGGATATGGATACATCGACTGTCGTCTGCTCCCTGGTATCGGCCCATCATGCAGGCTCTTAGGCCAGTACCACCACCAAATACTCCAGGGCAATTTTCAGATAGCATGCCTCCCAGGAAGGAAGGAAAAAGAAAACAAAAAGAAACAGAACAAAAATAAAAACAGCACAAGGCTTTTTTGGAGCAAAAGGGTGTGGTATTTCTCAGGAATTTTTTCCCTTAAAAGTAATCTTTAAAGCCTCTCTGCACACACACCCTTCATGAAAAAATGTGAAGAAGGAGCACTCACAGGGATCCTAAAAGCAATCTAAATATGGGTCGCATATGAAGTGTGCTATGCATACAAATAATTATATTCAATTAAGAATTACTATCAGTCACAGCATATCCTTAACAAGCAGTTAGAAACAGGTCTAAATTTAGTACTAACCTGCAGTGGTTTTTTTGGCATGTCATTTGTGCTTCCTCTGACAAGAGGCATTTCCATTTCTACTTCCATTTACTACTAACTGCTACAAAACCAGCAAGTCCTAAGTTCAGCAGCACATCAAGTACTCAGCATATAAATAAAGACTAACATCAGGTATGGGGTAAGGTACAGGTCACTTTTATTTGTGTGGAAAATAGGGCAAATGTAGAAGAATAAGGGCAGTATCAGAACTTGTATTAGAATTATTTTTCCCTTAACCCATTCCCTTACAGTAAGTTACATGTTTATAATAATTATAGGAATAGATGAGGAAAACATAAGTCCTAGAAGGAAATGGGGGTGGTGGGAACGGGAGAAACAACACTGGGAAGTTCCATAAACTCTCAAAACTTATGAAGAACTCATTTGAAAATACTACTACTAAAGAGCTACAAAAAAAAAACCAACCAACCCACCCTGATGTACTTCTTTCAGAATAACCATCACCAACCTAATTTGAACATAAGACTTAACAGAAGAAACCACAATCTCCAGATGTTGTGTCTAACAAAAAGTAAACACTGATTTTGTGTACCAGATATTCCAATAGTAGAAAGAAGTTACTTCCAAAATTTACTTTCTTGCTTTCTAATACAGAGCTGCAAAGATGCCAAGTTATTTTGAACACAGTCCATAAGAGAAACCATTTTGAAAGCAAAAAAGTGGCAGTCCAAAGTATCTTGATTTTACTACCAGTTTTAGATCATGGCAATGCCAATAACATACAATTATCAATCTAAACCTATGAAAAGAGCGGCAAATTAATTTTTAAAAAGTTACTTTGCTTGTTTAGCAGACACCTTTTTTGGTAACAATGTTCTGCTACTGAAAAACCAGGCATCAGTCCAAAGTAAAGAGTAAGCCTAAGAGAAAAAAAATAAAGGTCTTTGAAAATACTCAACAATTTTTCCACTAGTTCCTTTGACAGAAAGAAAAAGAGGAAGAAAAGCATTTTCATCTGAAACTACACATGGAAAACCAATTTGGGCTCCCTCAACTTCAGGGAAAAAATTGCAGAGGAAGTTTTTATTAAAAAAAAAACAACAAACAAACAGCCACCCAAGACAAAACCACACTTGGCAGCTGGGAGCACGGCTGTGCCAGTCCACCTCCCCACAGCACCCTGCCTTGTCCCAGGTACCACCCATCGCTGCAGAGGGGTTACAGCTCTGCCAGGCTGTGACCTCTGAGCAGGGGCAATCAGGAGAAAAGCAGAGGCTCTTTGTCATCTTTCGTTCCCACACGACTACTAACATAAAACCTGGGAAGAGACAGTTGGCCAAACTGCAGCCAGTGAAACCTGCTACTTAATGCTGGCATCTACAACAACCAGAGATTTAAATGACACATTTTTTACTACTTTTTGTTTATATAAGAGCTTCAAAATATACTGTGCAGTTAGAGAAATTTCAAAAGAAACTTCCCATCCTAAATGCTCAAAATAAAAAAGACAGGTGAAAATGAGAATTCAGTAAAAGATGGGATGTTGGGCATGTACTCTTAACTAATTTCAAATCTTATCTTTCAGGCTGGACCTCTGGCTAATTTTCCAAACCATTTTGAGTTACTTAAAACTTCTTGCAGTCATTGCAGAGGAGGCAGTTCAGATAGAATTTGCAGGAGCTGTCCCAGGAGCTTTCTGTCCCCCACACAGGAGCAGCTGCAGACATGTTTTCCAGCAGGATCATGCTCCCACAGGAAGGAGGGAGAAAGGCAGAATGAGCAGAGACAGCTCGGGTAGAAAACACTGGTGCAGTAGGGTGGGACGGCAGAGGGTGGGAGGGAGGGGAAGGCAACTGCAAGCCACAGCCTCTAACGGGAAACAATCAAGTTTCATCCTGGAAAGCCCAATATCCCACCAAGTCCCAATATGTTCCAGATTTATTAGTGGTTAGCAGTAAATGCCTGAAAAGAAAGCACAGGAATTCCAGTAAATGGATTCAAGGCAGCAATACAGCCAGAGAAGATGATATACACCAGCATTATATGAGATACATTACGTGAAATGGAAGGGAGACCAAGGGGAGCACCTTCAAAAAGACGGTAGCGGAAATATATCTGAACTTCTGCAGAAACGAATGAGAGTGGCTTCAGATGCTTAGCGGTTCCCAAAATGGGACTTGTGACCCAGTGCATTCTCTTTCTGGAATCATTACAGAGAAGCAGCTTTTAAATTATCCAGACTTAAATTATGTTAAACTATCCTGTACCTAAAACTTGCAATCACATCTGATTTCCACGAAGAACACACTCAAAGTGCCCCAAAGTTCCTTTAAATTCTGGTCTTTCCACATCCTGACTTTCAGCCTATAGATGCCAGAAGATATTAAAAATAAAAATGAAATCAGCCCTCAGCTGACTGAAAAATGAAATCAGCCCACCAGTGCCAGGAACCGTGGCACAGCAATTAGATACTGGAAGTAAGAAGCAAAAGGGAAGAAAGACAAATGAAGATAAATCTTTCCTTGTGGTCAGATCAGTCACAGGATTTGCCGCTGAATTCCTTTCAGCTAAGGAGACCTTCATTATTAATACATTATTTGTACTTGGATAAAGTACAATAGAAATGCATATTTTTAATAAAACCTTAAGGAATGTGTGTAGGCCAACCATGCCAAATAGCACATACCTACCCAAAGGAAGGATGAATGTTACTGTGGGGTCTGTGCTATGCTACTGCCACCCCCTGAACAGGAGCCAGAGGAGATGGACACACTTTGGGTTCAGAGCAACATCCTCTACTCAGTGGGAAGGAGGTTGCTTTATCCTCAGGCCAATCATTAAGGTATGCTTAGATTGCTCAAAGGCACCTTCCCAAATACAGCATAATCAGTCCAATCAACCTGCAACTGAGGCTATAAAACCAAAGGATTTGTAAAACAGACACCACTAAGGAACAAGAGACTGTTTTCCCCCCTAAGGCAGGAGATGGATGTCAGTTCAAGAGCATATCATTGCTGGTTCTTACAAGGAAGCAAAGCAAAGGCTTCCTTTGTTGCTTGTGTTTGTTTTCTTTCAACCTCTCTTTTTCCCAAAAAAAACAACAACAAAAAATGTGTATACCATTCCTGGTCCTGCTCTCTGACCTTCAGCAAGCTGCACTCTCCTCTAAATAGCAGTTCAGACACAGTTTATGCATAGGGCTTTTCACAGCTTCTCAGGTGGGATCAAACGTGCTGCAGCAGCATGGTGCTGAGTACCAATCCACAATAAACTCTCCTACCCAGATCAGATATTGTAAAAAAAATATTGGCAGGTGACCTCTCCTGGTACAAAACCTACTAACACGAAGTTATCACCAGACTTCCCACAGCTGGCGTAAACTCCAGTAACTCTGCGCTGTGTGCTCTGCCCAATGTGCTCTGCCCAATTCTACTTGGATACCATCAGCACCTCTGCTTGACCACGTCTGTCCCGCTGAAGAGCATTGTGCCACGGTGTAAACTCAGTGCTAAACTACACTTGTCTTACACACAATATGTATCCCCAAACATCACCAGCAGGTTTTTCTTTCAGAAACTGGGATAGGAATCAAAGTTGCTTATAGCATAAATGAAATCTGCCAATACTGTTAACTAGAATAAATCTTATCTAAAAATGCTAGCTTGTACTCCTATGGCAACACTTCAAATGCCAAGGCCACGCACAATGGGCTCTAGAAATTTAAAAATCTGGGTTCCCACCTGGATGACCCATCAGAGAGCATCATCATTATAACCCTCCCTCGGAAAAAGATGTAGAGGACAGATAACTTGTAATATATATGAAGCTAGGCGTTTTTTCCAGTTATGGGAAAAAACACCATTTTTTAAACCTCGCAAGGAGACCACTTTTTTGCGGTCAGTTGTCTTCCATTCTTTGGAAGCACTTGGGGAGCGGCAGAGCAAGATCCGGCATCCCTCCAGAAGAGCAGCGAGGAGTTCCTTGATTTCCACCCAACTCTATGACCAGCGAGGCAGGTGAAACACTGGCCAGTATATGGACTCTAAGCTGGTCAGGTCACTTTTTGGAAGATCCTTTCCTCCTCTGCTCCCACAGCTAAACCCTGCCACTGCTACAGCTATGAGGCTAGACAGGAAGAGCAGCCACATGTGCAGACTGGATCCACCACTGCCCCTTTCAAGGCAGCAAGACCCTGAGCTGAGAGCAGAAACCAGGACGGACCAAGGCACTTCACTGCTCTGCTGAAGACTCCACAGCCATCAAATAAGCCCAGGGGAAGGAGACCTTTCCACAAACCTCCTTGCAGTAGAGAGGTCCTCCTCATCTTGTCGGCTTTTAGCAATTCCCATAATCAAATTCCTCTCCCCCCACTGCCCCTTTGGGGATGCTACAACAGGAATACTGCCAAGAGGAAGCCCCGGTAAGATGCTTTCCCTGGGCCCACCATGTGGGGCTTCAGTGCATAATCAGCAACACCAAAGTAGTGCGAACATCTGTTTAACAACACATTTGGTTGTCACCATTGCAGCAGTTCTTCTGTTCTAACACTGCCTTGCAACTACCCTCTTCAGAAGTTGTTTTTTCCATTTATAAAGGACATAGTAACAGGTAGTTCTGAGCAGCCTGACCTGGTGCTCAGCATTCAGCAGAAATCATCAGCTATGCATAAATTAATTAGGAACATAAACACAATACAACACACACAGAGATTATGGTTTCAGCAACTTCATGGATAAATCATTACAGTCATCCAGAATAAAATCTGGTTCATGGGGGAGTGGGGGATAATAGCAAATTAACAGAAATCCTGGTTTTACCATTAAATCCCAATGTGCTGCTCCTAATGTCATTGTAAAGTACTGGTCTAATGCAAAGTAACACAAGAAATGTTGAGCAAGCAGTCCAAATAAAACAGACACATTAGAAACCACAATGACTTAGACATTGGAAGTGTTATCTTCATGTTCTCTCCTTCCTTCCTTCCTGCCTGCCTTCCTGCCTTCTCTACTCTGTTCAGTACCGGTGCCTGGCCACAGGCGTTTTAGAGCCCTGCTGCTGGTGGGATGTACTGTAAGTGATTAAAATCCCCTTGGCCAAGCTGATAAACGTCATCTTCCCTGCTGCTGTTTTATTCACGTACATAATTTCCTAACCACTGCTACAAGTCACAGAACCTCTTCCCTGCTCTCTCTTTCTCAAAGGCAGGTTCTGGCTTTGTCAAAATTTAAATACTGCAAAATGCCACCAGGCACAGGCAGCTGATCCTCAGATTGGACCCACGCATACCCAGGAGACCACCAGGACCCTACCTCAGCCATGGGAGGCAGCAACAGGCCCTCCCAGCTCACAGGCAGGTCATCAGGAGCCCCACGTCCCACAGGCTCTGACCCCACCCCACTCACATTCACTTGCACTAGCAACTCCACTGCCAACACAAACCTGGGCTCCCTTTCACAAACACAACACACTCGCTGTAAAATTCACTCTCCAGAGCTCGTCCAAGGATCAGTAACCATTTCATTTGTGCCAAAGATGAAAGAACGATGTGCAGGTCATCAGTCAAGTGGCTGCTGGGCTAAAAATGTAAATTAAATAATACCAGTTAGCAGTACACTGGATTAACACACAACTTCTTAATACTCCACTGCATAAGTCTGAAACCAAACTGTCATTTGGGTGCCCGACCTGAGCAGGCAGACCTGCACTGACTCGCTTTTCATAGCCTGTGGGTCTGAACTTTTTTTTTTTCCCTCACATTTACATTTGCAAGACAGTTTGCCAAACTATGCAAACCCAATTACGTCAACAAAAGGGCATTGCCAAGATTTGTTGAAAAACACTGTAAATAAAATTATAGGGTCATATAGTACAATGATTACTTTTTAATTAAATTCAGGTCTTTTGTATGAAAAAAAAGCCGAAAGCCTCTATTACTATTTACAAGCATACAAAATATACTTTGCTTGGTGTAAAGTCCAACCTACAACAACTTCAACTAAAGGTAATTATCTGTGGGTACTGGGATGTGGCACTGTGCGGCCATGTCGTACCCATTATCTAACAAGCAGCTGCTTTTCTTTAAATATGAGAAACAATAGATTAGGAAAATAACCTCCCAAGCTGTAACTGTTCCGAGATCAACCTTACTATACCATCCGGACAAAACTAACTTGAAACAGAGACAGTTTCATCTCTATATCTGAGACACAGAAGCAAGGTTTCAAAACCAACATAATTATTTTCCAAGTATTAGCAGGTATTTTGTCTTATTTGGCCATTGATGTTCCATTTATGGACTTCTGAGTCTAAACCAAGCCCCATTAAATAGAACAAGAGAATTTCAATTGATTTCAAGAAGAATTGGGCAAGACTTCCTGTAGTCCATCAATGCTGAATCAGTCTAATCACACTAATCTTTCATATTTGAACGTTATCAGAAATGTTAAACAATGCATGATCAAATATTTGGCTTGAGGTATTTCTGTGTTCCTAACTGCGTGAAGAGATAATAAAATTTTACCTTGAACCAGTGCGGAATTCTCTATTTCTATGCACGCAGTCTTGATGAATTGTCACAAAGCAACATTAATCCATTTCTATTTAAGTTAATGACACAGCCTCTGCAGATTTGAAAGGAACTTGATTCTGCATAAGGGAAAAATCACCTGTATTTCTGACGGGTAATAATTTCAACCTTTATTATAAAAGCTGGCAAAAAGATAAATCAGGACAAGAATTTTTTAATGAAAAGTTGTTCCCAAATCTTCCAGCTATAGGAGGCAGGGAAGACAAAACTGACATTCTCAAAGTTAAAAAAAAAAAAAAAAAAAAGAAAAACCAAAAGGGGGAGAGGGAATAGGGGAATAGTCTTAAAACCTCTTAATACCTCAGGTATTTTCATATCAATGTAAAGTAGCAAAAAGGGAAGTAACCCCCACATTTTAAAATACCTCTGCAAAAGCTGCTCTATTAAAAAAAATGCTAAATGCAGCTGGTGGTCCATCTCATTTCCCTCTTGACACAGAGGTGCTGAAAACCCCTTTTTGAATCACATTCCTCCAACTTTGAGAGGTGGACCCATTTATTCCCCTGCAGAAGACACTTCTGTATTCTTAGAAAAAGTTTCTGTATTTCTGGAAAAAAACGTGGGGCAATTTAATCTTCATCCTCCCTGGGTTGCTGGCCTCAACTCCCAAAAGATACACCCAGAGGGGTGACGCAGAAAGAGACTCTGCAGAGAGAGCTCAGGAGAAGCAAGCAGTAGCGTGTTGGCCAGCTAGCTAGAAATGACCTCAGTTTGGCTCTTCATAACTAATGAATAAGCAAACAATTCCTGACTTCAGCTGCAGTTTCCTCTCTTCTCCCCACCGTACGCAAGTTACGGGTGCAATCGGTTCGTAACGTGGCCTTGTGCATGTGTGCTGAAGAGGAAGATAAAGCCACTGCTGTGGTTCGGGTTGATGAAGCATTGAAGACGTCCTCTGTAAAAGCACATGTTTGTTAGCACAGAAAATGCATATTTACAGAAGCAAAGGAACAGGATACTCCTGAGCTGTTAGAAAATCAAACATCCTAGCATGACATGATACGGTGATACAGATAAGGCACATAAGAAAAAAAATTCTTTTGGTCTTAGGAAAAGACAGGAGAGGTGGCATCACCACCTGGCGAGGTTGCCAGGAGGGTTCCCACATCACCACGCGGGCTGCCAACTGCTGCCATATGTTTAGATGTCCTCAGACGCTGTCACTGTTCCTCTTAACTCCTTTGTAACTTACACAGAGCAAATTTTGCATTTCAGTGCATGAAGTCCATTGGGAAGACCTGGCAGGCAGGTCTGGAGATCATAGCTGTAACTTTATCGCTCACCGAGCACTCATTTTTCCCACCCGCGCCCCGCCCCCCCAGCTGCCAAGGGGCAGCTGCAGCTTTCCAGCATCCAGAGAGAAAAATGCCAGCAATGACAACTTGTGAAGGCAACAGACGGAACTGAAGCATCCCTTGCCACAGTGCTTTTGATGCCATACCTCCATGCTAGCAATTCTTGTTGATGCATTTCTTGCTTCAGAAGAAAGATTTCAGTAGTGGCATCCTGTGGTTGTTTATATACCTGATCAGGCAATTGCTAGTAATATTTCAGAGACAATATCCTATTGAGACACCTGCTTGTACGTAACAAAGTTATGAAATAATTTATGGCAGAAGCGCTTTAGAAAAAAAAAAGCCCACATGCCTTCCTCCCACCCTTTGACCTGTTTAATTGGTTTAAATGCTTCCCGTGCTGTGACCTAGGTATCTCAAGCACTGGAACAGGGAAGTGGCCGAGTCACCACCCCTGGAGGTGTCTAAAAGACGTACTTGGGGACATGGAAGATTTGGCAGTGTTATATTTATGGCTGGACTTGATGATCTTAAAGGTCTTTTTCTAAATGATGAACCTAAATGATTCTATGATTCTATCTCCTAAGAAAACTTGTAAAGAGAATAGAGTAACACGGATATAATTTAAGCTTCATGAGTCACAGACAATGAGGGTGAACCCAGGCGCTGTTACTGGGGACATGTGTCGTGCCAGCTCCATGCACTTGAGCTCTTGGCTCCAAGGAAATGTAAATTTAAACTTGTAACTTGACCCAAGTGAACTCAGGAATTTAACTCAAGTGCTCCATGTGATTGGGACAATATTGTCTTCAGACTAAATAAATTAATCCAATTATTTTTACTTAGATACATTTTACTGTTTATGAATTTCCAAAAAACAAGTTATGTGCTTTCTGTAAATTTTTAACGTTCACTTTAAGATAAGAATATTTGAGACAAATATTAAGAGCTTCTTGTCTTTCCTGACTTCTCTTAATATGGTAAGGAAAAAGCAAATGAAACAAAGTTTTCAGTAAATGCAGTTCTGTTAACATCCTTGCAACATTTCCACTCCAACATTAACAAAATATTCAGCACTACAATCTGAAATATTTGATATTGATGGAACACTTTTTTTTTTGGCTTATTGAACTTTAATCAACACGAACTTTACATGGCCTTTAGGTATTTCTGTAGAATGCAGAACAATGTATTTTTAGTGTAAGAACTATCCTTCTAACTACTGCAGGTAGACCCTGCCTCTCTCTTGCATCCCCAAGACCAGCTACCATAACATTATTATTGAAACCATGAACACAGAGTGGATAACTTAGTTTTTCCAAGTTTGATGGAAAATCTTTTGACCTGGAAGTAAGGCCCTTCTCATTCTTCACCCACTTTCATGAAGAAGGATTAATGATGTGTTAGGAAATTTGGACCCAGCAGTTTTCCATTATATTCTACCCTGCACTGTGGCAGGGAGAACTGGCCAATATCTGTAACACAAACTCAACATATGTGAGAAAAATCCTCCGCTTGGCGTTTCTATCATTAACATCCTTCATGCCTACATGGGTGGGATGCCAGAAGGCAGCTTTGGGTGCCATGGCTCCTCATCTGGCAAGATGGAGCCCTTCTCTCCCAGAAGACCTCCCAATGCCATGTAGCCACCACCCAAACCATCCAAGGGATGGCTGTGATGGCCACGGTGATTCTGCTGGGCACGCAGTGACTTACAACCCCACATCTGCCCCATCACTTCTCTTCTGTGGGCTCTGGCGCTTATTTTTGTTCATGCATGGAAGTAACACTGCTGCACATTTTAAACTGTTTGTTTATTGACTTAACAGAAAATCTGTCATATAAATCAAGCCACTACACAGCTACACCTTATAAAAAAAACCCAACTAAGCCAATTTTACCTCGGATGATGAAAATCACTCACGTCATAATTCTGCCTACCCTGGGAATCTGCCCATGCTGACACTGCTCTGAAAAGACATCAGTATCACACAACAGCATTAAACTCCTTGAATGTCTCTTTTAAATACAGGTTCACAAAGCTATTTATAAATTAATAAATGGCCCAAGGTGAGCAGAAAGCTTTCTCACGAAACCTGAGCAATAACACAATACTACTGTTCCTGGATCCTCTGCCATTCTATCACATTCTAGTAATCTTCCCAAGGGTGATGTTAACGTGGTGTTAACTGTACTGTTAGCCCATCTCTCCATGGTAATGATAAAAATATTGCTTTTCGTATTTGTGACTTAGAAGTGATTCAACACAAAAAATCCAAATTATTTCCCCCTTGCAATGTACCAGCTAAGCAATTGCAAGCACAAAGAGCTTCACTCGCCTTAAAACGAAGCAGCATCATTAATTTGTGACACTTAAAACAGGACTTCATTTTCTCTGTACTTTTCAAAATGAAGCCTTGGTCCAGCAGATTTGATGCAGGCTGGGGAAGGGATAGGTCTCAAGAGCAGCACCTGCTGGGTGAGGTTTGCTTCGGATGTGAGCCGACACTGAGGAGCACCCTGCCTTCCCTTGAGAGCAATGCTGGGATCTGTACTCACCCAGACAGAGCTGGGCACATGAAACACCACCCACTGCTGAAAACCCTCCGACCTTTTCCAGGTCCCACTGGAGAGGTCAGGGCAATCATTCCCATCCTGCATGCGACAATAACGAAAAGGCAGCTTTCGGTCTTAAACAAAGATTGCAAACTCTGACCTTTGGGTTTACACCATACCTAGTCACCAGCAATGTTTTATCCCTCCTCCCCTGCTTCATCTGACTGCAAAGCTATGGCACAACTCACCCCCAGCTGCACTCCAGAGCTAAACTCAGCCTGGCGACCAGTTGGCTCTATACCACTGCCTGAAGACATCCAGCTCCCAGTATGGCATCGAGTGGGGTTGGGTAACGCCATTTCATGGGGGACACCATGTGAGTGGGATGCCCAGGGAGAAAGGCAGGCTGAAAAGAGTCTTTGAAGAAAGAGATACTGTAACTGCTGGAGATTTCAACAGAGAGAGATTCATCCCAGGGCTGCGTGCCCATCAGCTTCCCACAGAGACTGCCCCGGCTGTATGGGTTTCTTTTATAATTTTTTTTTTAAATGTGAACCTGAAACAGTTCTTCAGTGTTTGAATGAGCAGGAAATCAGCCAAAAGAATAAGCCTCACCAGCCTTTAGATTATTTCCAACAATTAACAATAAGCTGCTATTCTTTGATATAATTATAGAAATCACACTTCTTTGATGCATGATGGCAAATGAGCACGCCAAAGGGGCAAAAGGAGGTACATTTTTATCCGAGAGATAAGTACTTTTGTAAATAACACCTACCTTGAGGACCATATTTATACAACTATTTCAACAAGCAAGACTTTTGAAAGTCCACTATAATCCACTGAAGAGAAAAGATCAAAGAAACTAACAGGAAGGCCAGGATGCAATCAAAATATTTGATCAGTGAGAGGTTTCTTATCCAAGCCATAAACTTGAGGGCATTTGAGTGGGAGCTGTGGGAGGATAAGATGCTGTGAACACCAGAGACTGTTCAGCTGTGGCAGATGGAGCCCCTGGGGGAACCTTCTCCTCATGTCCTGCTGCCATCCTGCCATCCCTCCCTGCATGGGACACCGACAGCATCTGCCGTCCCCAGTCTGCTATCATTTTCAGCACAGCTACGTTAAACAACCAACGGTGGAAATTTTATTCATTCTCCTAAATCCCACCACCTCCCCCACCAAAGTTAAATATTTGGCCTTTGGTTAAACTAAATGGATTTTTTTTTTTTTTTCCTTTTAAAGCAAAGTCTCACGATCCCCGTGTGACCTCGGTGGGAGGACAGAGGGAGGCAGGGAGACCCTACCACATGCTGCCAGAGCCCAGTGAGTGTCAGCTTACTGAACCGCAGACATGGGTATAATGAGCTTTTAATTACTTCCTTTCCTTTTTTTTTTTTTTTTTTGAAGAAGAGAAGAGCTACTGGGATTTTCTGATTATCCTCCTCACACTTTTTTTTTTTTTTTAAAATACATACTTGGCAAACATTAAAAAGCTACATATTTGGATATAACTCAAATTAAACATCCGCTTCAATAGTTTAATTAAAAGAAAAAAAAGGCAAATTCGCACTTTCTTTTATGGTTTTATTTTCACTTGTTTATATATTCCCTAGGTTATCAGCACATTTCCCTCAGCTTTCTGACAGCAATATACATACCCTTGTAACCAGAGAAGTATGGGAAACTCTGAAATTGTGTACAAACACTTAAAGCTCAAATACCCTAATACAAAACAATTACCTCTCCGAAACAAACATCTCCAGATGTTTTAACATATTTTTATATATAGACAGAGATATATATATAAGATGTGACTCAGGCACGGAAAGCCAAAAGAATGTTCTCATTTCCTGAGGTTGGCTAACAAAAAGGAAAAAATGTGAATGAAGGAACAAAGATTTCGGAAGTCAGCTTTTTCTTAAGAGAGGAGCTTTAAAATGACCCGCTTCAATTCTTTTTTCTTATCAGAATATTGCCTCTCTCTGGCAACTGCATAAACTTATAAAAGGAAAACCCCTTATTTTCTGGCATGTTTAAAAGTACTACAGAAATGTTGCACTTGAGAGGTTCCTGCCCTTCTCCTTTCAGCCCCAGTGGAGCTCACCAACAGCTCCCATCAAGCCCCCTTTCCCACTGCAGCTTGCCTTGAGAGGTTCCTGCCCTTCTCCTTTCAGCCCCAGTGGAGCTCACCAACAGCTCCCATCAAGCCCCCTTTCCCACTGCAGCTTGCCTTGTCTCCACGGTACAGTGCTTGATAAAAACAAGCAAGCAGCCATGTGCCGTGTGGCTGGCTCACAGCTGGGTCTCTATATGGTGGGACTCAACCTACAAGACATCACAGGCACAGCTCTTGCTCCATTTTTTTTTTTTCGATGGTACAAGGAGGTATAAACAGCACCCAGTTCCTCTGGAAAGCAATGGGTGAAGCAATCCCCTGGGCACCTCCAGATCATGAAGTTGTATCATGCCAACAAATTTTAGGTAGATTTAAACAGGCATTGATATGTCACTATTCTCCATGCCCCTTCTAACCACAACCTACGTGTCACGGGGCTGGGACTTGGGCTATCCTTCCTCCAAATCCTCCGAAGGTAAATTTCTGCAAACTAGTTCTGTGACAACCATGACAAAACCACTGTCAGGGTGATGACCCTTGAGGCAGGGGTGTAGGAGGGGACAACAAGCTCCAGAGAGAACATACTCAAGTATGCTTTCAAAGGCAGCAAGCAAATTTGCCCAGGCAATCCTCCTTCAACAAGGTGCAGACAGGTGATCCCTCTTGAGCGCAACAGAGCATGGCTGTGCCCCTCCCCAATACTGCATCCAGGATATCAGCTAGCAATTCCCAGCACTGACCCAGATCACCAACAAACACTGCTCCCTCCTTCTTTAGCTCCCCAGCACCTCCTCACAGGACCCCACACTGCTCCCCAAGGCCACAGGTACGCGACCCAGGCACAAATCCATGCTTCTGCTGAAACTGGTATTTCCACCTTTCCCATGTCCCTTCCCCCCTAACAGTACTGCCATTCACAAGATCAAGGAGTTGATCCAGATCGAGACAAACTCAGTTTTAAATCTATATATCTACCAATCTCTATCACCATGGGTTTTCAGCTGTCTCAGGTCCCCAGTGTTGGCATGAGAGATGTTGGGGGTCACAAGAGTGCAGGTCACCCCGGTCAGTTGTGGCACAACCGCATGCTTAATTAAAATGTCTCTGTAATTGCCACCTGTGGGAAGAGCAGCTGCCCTGGCGTGGCCCAGAGTTGGTGCATCCTGCTTCGTGACACCAGCCAGAGCTCGGTCTGGGAGATGATCACTGCTGAGTGAATCTCAGCCCTCTTACCAGCAGACGCCGTCAAAAATAAGTTACTTAATCCAGCACAAATGCTGGTCTCTCTGCCACAAAACACACGTCTGTCCTGCTACAAACGCGGTTCAGAAGTGCACAGTATTCATCCGCAAAGCTGAAAATAGGCACCTACTTGCAAGAGTTTCTTCACAGCACAGGACTCACCAAAACCAGAGGGTTTTGCAAGCGGAGGCTGCTCTGCTGATTCAGACCTGAATGTGCAGGGGCCGCCTTCCCCCAAGAGCGCCGGCTGGCAGCCTGTGCCGCCCCGCCTGCCAAGCCGTATTTTTCATTCCCAAATCAGAGGTGGAGTGCACCAGGGGACACCAAGGGAGGACTCGGAGATGCTGTGGCTCCAAAAGCAGAGAGGGGCTGACAGCCAGACGCTCGCCCCTGCCCGGCAGCACCCAGCCCCAACTGGGATGGCCAAGCCCCCACAAAGAGTCCTCGCAAAGTGCCAAGGCCCCCTTTTCCCCTCCCAGAGCAGATTTGAAACTGTTTCTTTGCGTGGTTTTCTCTCCCCACATCAATCCCACAGCTGTTGCACGTCAGCGTGGGGTCTGGACAGGAGCCACTCTGCCATGCTGTTGCCACCCAAATATTTGCTGGCATTACTGCATTGCTTTACTGTGGTCTTTCCCAGTGCCCTCAACTACACTAAAACAATACATTGGTACAGAAAACCCTTTTCAATTCTGAGCATGGCAGCTTCCCCATGCTGCTCAGACCACCCAGGAAACATTCATAAAATCATTACCTTGCCTTAGTTTCTCAAATTCTCCACACCGACTCCCCATCCATGATGTGAGCAATAAAGTCCAAGGTTTTAACTCTACTGTTCTCACTACCTTATGTTATACTTAATCAAAAGTCCATCCACTAGTGTGTTCTTAGTTCTTCAAACTATTTAATGCAAATGTGATTGAAACAACCCTTATTGTACCAAGTGACTCAGGACTTACCGTCTTATAAAATTCTATAGAAGTGGCTGATGTCTTTTTAATGAGTTAAAAAGTGATGAAAAAAAAAGGATGATCAGAGCTAGAATTCAAGGATTTTTTACTTACGGAAAAACAATTAATATGAAAAATAAAGAGCATAAAACCTCATCCTAGGTGCTGACCTTTTCATACATCCTAGGATACTCCAGACTATGCCATTTTTGCACAGGAACATGGTTTCAGACTGCAGACCAAGAGGTCCACTTTGCCCATAAAAAGCTTGTCACTAGGCACACCATCAGCTTCTGCCCCCTGGACCTCACCAACCGTCTCCAGCCACCAAGACAAATTCATCAAACTGTTCTGCACAAAGGGTTATTACAGTACACAAAACCAGTCAAGGAAATTACAGTATCCTGACTTCTTTTTTTCCTTCTATTTGCTTAAAAAACATAAGTAAGCATTTTCCTAAAGACTGAGACACCACAGGAAGGGAAATGCTGAAGCACTTGCAAAGGAGCGTCCTAATTTTAAGAAAAGTATTAACCCCAGAGCACGGTCCCTGGCTACATTTTCTCGAATTGTCAGATTGAATTAGAACCCTCCCATCCTTCCACCCTTTCTGCCTCAATGCCAGCGTTTCTGCACAAGCTGTCAGGGTGACGTGCACTGTAACACATCTCTACAATGACAAGCATGGCAGACCACATACACGGCCGCTGGATTCACGCTATGGATAGCTTCTACAAGCGAAGGCTTTGGCTATCAAAACATGACTGCCAGTTTCATTTTCCTTGTCATCAGCACCTGCCATCATGGAAAGACCTGACATGAGTAATTTCCCCACCACCATCAAGCTGCTTTTAGCACAGCTAATAGTTAAAGCCTCCCTATACTGAAAAGTAGTAAGAGACCGCATGATGCTACCGAGGGAAAAACCTTTAAACCGGGCTTTGGAGGAGAACAAAACACCGGTTAATCGGGATGTCTAACCTAATACATTTAACACAAAGCCACAATTGCAGAAGCTGAAAAGCCTGCCTTAAGTGCTTCAATAATAAATATTTTAATGCTACTTAAAAAATAATTTGTTAACTATGCAAGCCATATTATATATATATAATATATATATATATATATATAGTGGGCAATTAATGGTTCCCCTGCAGTAACTGTATGGAACCAGTTTGAGAAAAAGACCTGGGCATTACAACTGAGATCGAACTGCAGCACCACGTTTAGCTCCCTATTTATGGAGTCCTCCATCAAAGCCAGTAATGCTGTGAAGTACCCACATTTTGGAGCTTTGCAGACTACAGCGGAACAACAGCTGTAAATCCAATGAGTCTATGCTGCTTTTTAAAGTGCAGTTTTGCATTCAATAAAGAGGAGCTTGCTTTGTTCAGTATTTTACTGCATGCTGGCCTGTATTTATTGCTACAGAGAAAACCTTAGTTTGCACTAGGAAACTACAAAAGCTTAAGATAATAATGGTTCTGAACTGCAAACTGATGTTTTGCTCTGAACCACATAAGAAACCAAGTCCAATGATAACACACCAAGATGAGTTCAGCACAACCAGCTGGAAAAGCTGCCCACAAAACTCAGAGGACATTTATAAAGCAAGCGAGTGTTGCAACAACCAGCTGCCAGCCCCAAGCAGCAGGCCCAGCAATCCTGAATGACAGACCACTGCCCAGCATGGACCCAGCTATGGGACACACTGCACATCCCTCCCTGCCCAAACCCCTCTCCTCCAGGGCAGAGTCTGATCTCCCAGCCTGACGCTGGGCGAGATGGCTGTGCCTCCGGTAAGGGGTGTTCAAGTTACAGTGCCAGCCTCCTTTCATTGCAAAACAAAAGCCACAGCAGCAACTCGAGTTCTAAAAGCCTCCATAAAGTGGAGAGGGGGAAAAAAAAAAAGTTAAAAAGAAGAGTATTTCCTAGGACAAAAACAAATCCCATGTGCATACCTGTTTACCAGATGTCTGCTGCTCTTCCGTGTACCGAATCTGGAGAAAGACCTCAAGTCATTCTTTCCTTTTTTGTTTTCTTCCCCAAAACTCAGATTATTTAAACTCTCTAAATCAGAGTAAAAAGTCAAGATCCAAAATCCCTTAGGAGTTTCAGCCTGTGAAAGCCTTTGAGGTCACCTTCTATTTTGTTAAAAAGTGGTTTTGAATGAAACAGTTATAATTTTATTGGGTTTTTTTTCTCCCGATAAACCAAAACAAGAAAACACAATTTTTAAACTTCCTCTTCTTGCATTTTACCAAATGGAAATGTATCTTACATGAACTTTGCCCTTTAGTTTTATTTTGATCTCACTGGAATAGAATCATCTAAAGAAAACCCCCTCAGCCAGAAGCCCTGCAACTGGCTCTCCTGAAGGAGCTGACCCCACTGCCTCTCCCTGCCGCGATGCCCTGCCAGGTGAGCAGCGCTTCCTGCCCCGGTTGGCAGCTCCCTCCATTCCCTTGAGGCATGGTTCTGCAAGAACCAACTGCGTGGCACCTCCTCCTCCTTAATCACGGCACAGCCCCTTGTCCTCGATACAACGATTCACCCCAGAACAGTGGTGAGAAGAGAGGCAGAGGGGGCTCCGGCCCATTTAGGCAAGGGACCCAATGTCTAGGTCTCGCTGAGTGAGGGTCATTCAGAGTGCAGCAGCAGCAGCAGGAATCTAGGCTGACTCTCAGGCACAAGAGGATTTGCTCGGCCGGGAGGTGGCACGGCACACCCCTGCTGCTGGGGAAGGATGCTCGAGTCGCTAGCCATATCCCAGGATGGGCGCTCTTCCGTGGCCACCGCTTCCCTGGATGTGCCGGCCACCTGCTTGCCCACTGCAGGAAGCACCGCATGCATCTTGCGCTGGAGAAGCTCCCCTCCAGACAGCTTTGAGCAAGGTGGGCTCCCACCAGAGCACTCTGCTACTTGATCTCAGCAAGTTTCTGCAAGCACAGGCTCTAGCCTGACTTTGTCCCAAAATTTCTCACTGTGCCAGGGGCGTTGCCTAGTTCATATCCGGGGATGCGTGTACCAGCAGGGCAGCTGGCCCGCTCTGTGACAGCTTAAGCAGAACAGATGCCAAATATGTAATTACTCTGTTTACCCAGAGAGGAGGGCTCCACACCATAGCTGAAGCACCTGTGCAGGGCTCAGTGACATGCAGATCCTTGCAGTGGCAAGGGTCTGACACTCACAGCACAAATACTGACAACTCAGCCACTTTAAGGAACGCAGAAAGAAGCCTGGCTTGAAAGCACCCATCACCCGCTAAGAATGCAAGAACAACTGAAGAAAAAACAGTTACCTTAACACACATGGCTATCTGAATCACCTTGTCATCTTTTTCTCAGCATGTGGCTGCAAAGCAGCTAGACCCAAAGCTGGTCAGTGCTGGCAAGACCCTGCGCTGAGCCCTGGGGAGCGGAGCTGCCTCAGCAGCCCACCCCACCACACACCTGCACAGGGTGCCACCACCGTAGCCCCAGCTCAGCCTGACTGTGCTGCTGCCACAGCTTTTCTCCAAAGGCGTGGTGCAGAGCTGGAGGAATGTGCCGTAGAAATCAGGCGCGGGGAAGATAAGGCGGTCTTTAGCCAGGCTAAAGTCTGTGAGCACCAGCAGCTGTCCTGAACCTGCAGCCCGAGCTCTTTTCCCTTACCTCAACCCCGGGTTTCAACATAGTGCAACGTTTGCCAAGTGCCTTAATTAGGGGCACTGCTTCCCAAGAAACAACTACCACGGGTGAGGCTTTGACACGCTGGGCTATTAGCAGAACAGCCTTTGCCTTCTGTAACCCACGCCTGTTAACCTTCCCCTAAGATGTGACAACCCAGCAATTGCGGGATACACACAACACTGCCGGAATCTCACCACCGAGATCCCCGCGGTTATTTAGTGCCGCGCTTTTAGAACAGCCACCTCCCTCAGCAGAGGTCGCCGGTTACCGCGAAGGGCGTTAAAGCTTGCTCATGCTCCGCTCGAAACGTCTCGTACTGGAGGCTTGTGTATGATTTCCAGTCTGCTGCAACACGGGCACACAAGCCACCCCACCGCCCCCTGCGTGAGCGTAACCCCGAAGGGGTGATGTAAGAGAGCAGGGGTTTCTGCCGTGCCCATCGCTGCCGCCCGTGGCTCTGCACGGCCGCGGTGCTGCCGGAGGGAAGGGGAAAACTCCCCCCGTGACGCGGAAACTTCACGGGGCGAGGAAGAGGAGGCTCACCTGCACGGCTGCAACCCCCCCGCCTCCGCGGCCGGACCCCAGCCCCTACGCCAGCCCGCCCAAGGGACCAGCCCACAGCGTTTTCCTCCCGCCAGTCCCCGCTGGAATCCGGGGCCGCCGCCGCCGGCGCCGTCCCCCGCCACGCACGGCGCGGCCCCGCCGCCGCCGCCGCCCGGCGGAGCACAGGAGAGCGCCTTCCCCGGGGCGTTGTTCAAGCAAGCGGGCAGCAGCCGGTGACAGCGGCCCGGCCGCGCCGCGCCGAGACAAAGCACCGCCCTCGGCAGCCGCCCGCCGCGGGAGGCGGGACGGGGCGGGCGGCCCCCGCGCCTCTCCTACCTGTTACAGGTCATTCCGGCCGCTGCCGCCGCCGCCACCCCCAGCATCCCGCCGGCGGCCGCTGCCCCGCCGCGCCGCGCCGCCCCGCTGTCCGCCGCTCCCGCCGGGAGGAGCCACGCCGAGCGGCGGTAATGGCGCTGGGCGGCCGCACCGCCCGCCGCCGCCACCAGGGGGCGCGCTCCGCCCGCGCCGCCACCGTCGGGCCCGGCGCCGCCGACCGCAGGCAGGCCCCGCCCCGGCCCGGCCCGGCCCGGCCCAACGCGGTCAGTCCCGCCCGCGGCCGCGCCTCACCGGAGCGGCTCCCCGGGCTCGGCGTGGGCGAGTCAGCTCCCTCCGTCCTCGCCCTCGCCACCCCCGCCCGGTGAAGGAAGGAAAGTCCCCGCCAAGTGTCGGGGTCCCAGGTCCCGCTGCTGACCCCAGTGACTTCCCAGCTGGGCGGGGACAGTGAAATCAGCGCGGGTCCGTGGGGTCAGGTCATCTGCGCCTTTCGTCAGCCCCTCGGGGAGCGCACAGGGCTGCAGGAGGGCTCACGTCGGAAGCCGTGCGGGGTTACATGGAGTAGGTCCTGGAGAGCGTCTGTTGCTGTTTTTTTCCAGAGCAGAAAATTGCTGTCAAAACAATTCCAGGTATTTTTAGTATTTCTTACATGCAGTTGTGTAGTACAGCGTTATTCTAGCAAGAAAGCTGTTGCCTCACCTTAAGGTGCCAGATACCTTGAGGTGAGTATTTGCTGCAGCAAGATACCATTTTCAATCAACATTATTTAAAAATGTTACAGTACTAATAAGCAGTCGCGTGAGACCCAGCCAGCACCTCACTGAGGTTCAGCTACTTCTTTTTAGAAAGTAAATACAAGTAAGTAAGCTTCAACACCTGAGCTGCCAAACCTGAAGGCCCCCACTTCAGCTGGAGAGAAGCAATCTCATTCCAAACCATTCAGAGACATATAGACAAATTAGAAGAGCGTTATAGAATATGTGGGATTATTAAGCTTTTTGTATCGCCACCCATTGCCACCCTTCATATCCGAAAAAGGAAGTGGCGTGGTGAAATGAGAACTGCAAATAACGTGACTGCCAGGGTGAAGGAAATCGCTATATGGCTCCAAGGCGGCAATATGCTCAGGGAGTGCGTTAAGCCAGTGAAAATCAGCATAGGCAGGTGCTAGGGAACGTGCCAGAAAGAACATTTCGAACTACACGTACGCAGAGTACATCTACTTCAGTATCTGGTAGGACCAGGAAAAGAATGTAAATTTTCAGGACCTACAACTGTGAAAACACATCAGTCAGGTTTTTTTGGTTTTTTGCTTATTTGTTTGTTTTCTCATTGGCAGGGTTCAGTTTTGCTTGCCAAGTTTAGGAATCCAAACATAGTGAAATTTTAGCATCACAGGGAACACATTTCTGCCCAAAGTGGGAAATAAAGCCTATGGCACTGGAAAAGGAAAGGGATGGTATGCCGGAAGAGGGGGAAGTGATCCTTCCCCTCTGCTCAGCACTGGTGAGGCCACACCTGGAGTACAGTTCTGGGCTCCCCAGTATGAGACACATAGCCGTACTGGAGAGAGTCTAACCAATGGCCACTAAAATGACTAAGGGACTGGTGCATCTCTGTTATGAGGACAGGCTGAGAGAGCTAGGACCATTCAGCCTGTAGAAGAGAAGGCTCAGGAGGATCTTCTCAATTAATAAGTACCCGAAAAGGGAGGATATAAAGAGGATGGAGCCAGGCTCTTTTCAGTGGTGCCCAGTGACAGGACCAGAGGCAATGGGCACAAAATGAAACACAGAAGGTTCCCTCTGAACATCAGGAAATGTTTTTTCACTGTGAGGGTGACCGAGCACTGGCCCAGATTGCCCAGAGACCCAGAGAGGTTGTGGAGTCTCCAGCCTTGGAGATATTCAGAAGTAGTCTGGACATGGTCTTGGGCAACCAGCTCTAGGTGGCCCTGCTTGAGCAGGGAGGTTAGACAAGTGATCTCCAGAGAGGCTGCCAACCTCAACCAGTCTGTGATTCTGTTAAAAAATGAAACAGACACCCCCCTCCCCCCAAAAAAAACCCCACCCCAAACCCAAAACACCCACTTATTTTATAAGTCTGTCAGCAGAGCTTCCTTGTATCGTCTAAGTAAGTACACATTCTGTGCCAGCTGAAGGTAATAGTACCCCTTTGTTTTTTTCTAATCAAGTTTGGGCAGTCTGCCAATACTTGTAGGCAGTTTCATGAATGTCTTTAATTAACCTCAGTTGGCCTGCGAGGACTTCGGGGCCTCTCCCATTGCACGTCCTCCTGGGGAGCTGTACCAAGGCAGTTGCCGCCCACTGCTGAGCTTAGCTGAAGAGCAGCACTTCTGAGCAGCACAGCCTGCAACGGGGCAGGGAGGTGGCTGGGGAGGCATGCGACTACCAGGGCAGCAAACTCCAAAACAGTGAACTCTGGAAATAATTAACAAGGCCGTGCCAGCCAACGAGCACAGCCGTTAGGGTCCTTCCCTTGGCGAGCACATTAATAGATTTAATGGTAAGTGAATTTCACCATGCGCAGTTTTCCAGTGCTTTTAAAGATGACAATCCCTATGGCCTAGTTCACTAGCAATATAATCTCAAAGTAGCAAAGGCATTCATAAAGGGCGGGAGAGCCTCCCCCAAACACATACGGATGCCAGACGCTAAGTACTAGCAGCTTTTGGGAGCACCGTACCAAGAAAAGCCCGGAATCCATTTTCACAGATTGCCTCCCTCGGCTCTGTGAGCTTCACAGCAAGTTTGTGGCTTTGGGGTCTGATTTAAATTTTTGCTGTGTCTTGCTGTACAATGGAAATAACAATTCTTAATTATTATTAATTCTCCATTACATAGTATTAGAGCATGCTGACATTCTAATTAACTTGTAAAATTCAGTCCAGAATACTTAGGAAGTAATTTAATAGAATTCACAAGCACACACTGCAAACTCAAAAGACAACAATGGTCACTCCTTCCAGTCCAGTGTAATGAAAGGTTATGACCCTTTTCTTTTTACACAGTTGTTAAAAAATATCATAATCTGCCTACTTATTTCTTCTTGCAAAGCCATCGTGAAATTAAACATTCTACTACTGCTAATGTACTTGGCATCAGGAGGAGAAGTGCCATTATCCCCAGCAGACCAGTGAGGAAACAGACACAGAGAAATTGAAATTAAATTCAAAGGAAGCACCTGGCAGAGCAGGGACTTCAGACTCCATGTCTCCAGACCAGCATATTAATCACAAAATTGATACGTCTTTTTTTTTTCCTCTCATCTCTCCCTGCTAGACTAGAATAAAAAGCAGTTTTAAGTAGACATATGCTTTTGCCGTGCTGTTCACTGTTGAAATGCCAACGTGTAGTACCACAGCTGGCAGTGGTGGAAGTGACAGCACAGAACCCATCCAGAGCTATACGCATGAGCGGCTTTGCTGACACCAAACAAGACCATTATAATAGGCCTGGAGTAGCAGAGAGAAAGGAGGGGTTATTGGGGAGATGGACGACAAGGTGGCTGCTGGATGAAAGGATTTCACTGCCTGTCTCTGATTACAAATATCAGCATCTTTACACCAAGTTCTTTTTGTGTCCAGGAAAAGTGTTTTACAGTTTTGCCATAGTGATACGAAGAAGCTTGAGTAAGTAGCTTCCAGCTGGGGTATTTGCTCTGGCTTTTGCTTTTACTTCATGGTAAGTTGGTAAATTCTCCATGGCAGATGGTCAAGTCTTCCTCATGTTTTACTGACTCTGAGTGCCTGTTAACACAGCAGCCCCCTGGTTGTGCACCTTAACAAAAACAATGGATTTCAACTGTGAACTGTGTCAGTGTTCTTCATGTCATTCCTCCAAAGCTGCAAAGTTAAAGCAACAGCGAAGGAAACTTCGACCTTTTAAGCACAAGTAATTTTTGAACACAGGGTGTTCTTTTCTAGCAAAACTGTTAATGAATTCACAAGTAACAAATTAGTTGGGTTTCATTCTTGCTCAGCATTAGTAACTTTTCACAACTCAGTTGTAGAAAGAAATACATTTTGACAACTATTTGATCTCCATAAAAATAGCATATATTTTACTCTGAATACTTAACAGATTTGTTTTAGTGATCATTCTGACGTCCTAATAAAACCCAAGTCAAATTTCTGTTTAATGCTTTTTAGACAGGCCTAGTAATTTGGCTTTACCTTTTATTGAAAGGTGGGAGAAGATTGTGCAAGAAGAGTGATATAACTTTTATAGCTCAATCTCAAAATCCTACAAATTTGGTCATTAAAATTCCATATTTTAGCAGCAGAAATTTCTGCTTCATGACAAGGTCAGTAATTGGATGGACATGCTAGCAGCTGAAGAAAAAGCTTATGTATTAAGCTCGCATTTTTTATTTAAGCTTGTATGCCGCTTGCTTGTAACGGGAGGAATATGGAGTTTTGTCCACAGCAATGTTTATTGTTAGTGATGTTTTAAAAAAAGTTCAGGGCCTCTATTCCGAACTGAAAGCTTAGTCTACATTGATAGATGAAGCTATAAAAAGAGTTAATATAATATACAGTCATCCTTTCTGGTCATCAGCCTATTCTTACTATGCTCCACCTACCATTAAAAAAACCCCACTCCCTGAGCCACCCCAAATTCCTAAACCACCCATCAGAAAGTTTTTTGAAATCATCACAGTTCAAGTGCAGAAGGCAAGCACAAATCTGTTGGCAAATGCTGCTGACAAACCCTGTCCTTCTCTACTGCATATAGACTGCATTTCAGCACAAGCATCCCTGGCCCTTGCAAGGTCAGCAGTACCACTGCTGGGGAAAAAAAAAAACCAAAAAAGTCATTGCCCATTGACGACAATTTGATGCAACCAGTTAGAATTACCTATTTATTATTTTGTGTGGTTATTTAGGTGGGTTTGCTAAAGCCAGTGTTCTGAGGCCCTCTAAAGAGGGGATATCAATGAAACGCACGAGTCAAGCAGCGCAGCAGTCAGTCACATACCTTGGGATAAGTGGAGTGGAAACAAACAAGTGCCGACCCAGAGTAATTTCAGTCTGTCATTTCTCTATTTTAAGCTGTTTGTCACTGCAATTGCCATCTTTCACAGAATGTTACAAAACCTGTATTTAGCTTTTCTGCATTTTCTGAAAATCCTTCTCTTGCAAGAAGTGTGATATATCCACCATCACCCCCCTGCTCTGCAAACAACTGGTTTAACCTGTTTCCAAGAGAAAGGCTAGTTAGGGCAGGGGCAGAGAGCCACCACATCGACAACAGGAGCTGTTTATTATTGCCTCCAGCCGCTTCTCTCTCTGCTCTTCCGAAGGCTGTAGCCCTCTGCCCATGGGGCAAAGTGGCCACCCATCTGTCCCCGGGCGAAGGTTGGCAGCTTCACCTAGATTGCTGCAGCTGCAGGTTTAAGTACGTGGTGTGACTACTCACGAGAGGAACATTAACTAGTCTGTATAAATATTTAGATGCTAAAAGCCAAAATTATACACTTGGCCTTCTCCCTTGGCAAAAGTAATGCTGAGCATCAGCAACTTAACTACGCAAGGGGAAATAATGACAGTAAAGCAGTAGCTCGGTAAAAGCCTTTTTCTGGAGTTCTGTAATGGTTTCCGTGTTTTTTACTTTTGAGATGTTCTGCGTGCTGCAAAGGGCAAGAGACTCAAGAACTAATACATACCTCCACTCCGGAAACGGTCTGAGCGTTCTCAGAACAAACTTCGATTTTCAAGCAATTAGGCTTCCAGATGAAACAATAAACCCCTCTTAAATCCTATACTCAGATACAGCTGCTATCCAGTGCCCATCAATTGAAAACACTTTCAAAGGCCATTATAAGAGGACTGGGACTGTGTCCATGCCCAAAGGAGCTCACTGGTTTTTACACTGATTACCTTTACCTTGGATTCTTAAGAAGCTTACAGGCATTCAACTGACAGCAAAAAGAATAAATGAATCACTAATACCAAAGTGTATTGAATTGTTAGAGCAGCATCTGATGTGCAGTTTTCTGCTTTGTTTTACTATCCTCGGTCTTCATCACAGTCCAGCCTTGATCCTCAGGATGAGCCTGAGGAACACAGGATGGGAAGCTCTTGAAACTAAGACACACCTTCTCATCCTTGCAAGACAATAGGATAAATTTTAGCTCAAATTCAGTTTGTAAAGTAGTCAGATTATTATTTCCCTTCCCCTAAGCACATATATATTTATGTGAAAGCTGTTAGAAGTTGACTTTAAGTATCAGGCTTTCTGTCTGTTTATATCCATTTGTGATGTCAACTTCTTTTCACACCTTATGATCCGCTCTCTGATCACACATTTGTATAAACATAGCCTAACAATAAAAGGATGGCAAGAAGATAAACACACCAAGCTCTCACCTAAATCATACAAACAAACAAACCACCTCTTCATCCACAGAGCATCTAATTTTTGCACTAGGACAACTGTACAGATATGGAAAAATTACCACAGGGAATTAGGGAAGAGGTTGTTTTGCCTACTGCAAAGTTGAGTGCTATGAGGAAGGAGTGCTGACTTAGAAGGTGGCTAGTACTTTGTATTTTTAAGTGCAGTTCTTCTAATAAGCACATTAATACCTTCTGCATCCTTCCTCTCCTTCATGTCAGTTATTACCAAATTGTTGGTGACAATCTAGTAACACTTTTTTTCTAAAAATAAAAAAAACCCCTTAAAAAACCAATTTCTTTTCCTCTTCCATTCACTCCGAAGCATCCATCCCTATTACTGTGTTCCAAAGTAAAGACTGCAGCTACTAGACCAGATCCATAAAATCTCTTTAATACTACAGTAAACATCCCCTTGTGTTCTACCTTGCACCCGAGTAACATTTGCTCAGGTAAGAACAGGCATTCAGGGAAAAAGAAAGGCACTCTGTTGGGTAAAGGTGAATTTTATTGAAGTGATGGCCACAGGAAAGGGCCTTCAAAGACCTGTTTCAACCAAAATACTTATGTATTCAGACTAGCAATTCTGAAATTACTATAACAAATATATTTTTACCTCTTCATACATTTGGTTTCTTAGCTTATGGGTGGTAACTGCTATTTACAAGGCTCCTAAGAGAGGTATTTTCACAGTACCAGTAACTAGCAGGTAGGTGAGGAAGTATCCATGCACTGGGTGAAGCCAAGGCATAAGCCAAATGCAGCACAGGTGGATAAGTTGCCTTCAAAGCCACTCAGTAGAAACAATGGAGAGTTTATAAGTAGTGCAAAAGGATGGGGGCAATAGTCAAAGGAAAATTTAAATTTAGAAAATAATCTAACCCTGTATTCTCTTGATTATGCTTTGGAGAAGCAGGGTCACAAAAGAAAAAAGCAATTCTCCTCTCCTGTGTATCAGTTCTAACATTGGTTCCCTGTGGCCACCCTGAACCCCAGATCCAACTGGCCACATCTACACTACAGCCTGACAAGCTCTGGTCTTCCTGTCTCTCAACTGCAGTACATCTCACTTTCACAGACGTGTCCCTCTTCTGGGTAAAGGGAACACAAAAGACACATAACCTGTTTTTAAGTCAGCATAGAGCATAGGTAGTTAAAAATTCAGCCACAGTGCACACGCAGGCCTGTGAACTCTGAATCACTCCCATTTGTGGTTTTTAATTGATATATATTCTGTATAGTGACAGTGGCGCATTTTTTTTTTTTTTTTAATTATGCCCTCCTTAGTCCTGGGCTGAATGCAGGCTGATAGAAGAGTAAAAATTGGTCCTAAGCTTGTGAATTCTTTGGGCAGGGGTTACATTTTCTGGGAAACGTCCTAACAAATATGGCACTGTAAAGAAAACAAACAAACATACAGAAGAACCAGAAAGCAAAGTCAGCACAGTGCTCTTCCAAAAAAGAGCACCACAGTACATCAAGAAGCAGTAGTACTAGTTAAAACTTTAAATTGCTTTTTGAAAGCAAATCACAGCTACAATGCTGTACATTACAAGTGCAAATATGACATATAAAACATTTTGTATGCAAAATAGTCCTGCTTCCAGTCCACATTCTTCTATGCCATTTACTGCAAGTGTATATTAAACTTTGATATATTTGCTTACATTTTTTTGCCACAAAAATAAGGTCTGGCAATCTTAGCAACAGAACACAGTTTAGTAGCAGCTACTAAAATATTTTTACATTAAGAACTTAATCTTCCATTGTGAAAAGTATAGTAATGTGAGTTGTGCACTACATAAGTACAATACTTGAGTTTTATTAAAAACAGTGAACATGCAACTCAGACTTGAAAGAAGTCAATAAGCAACTGTCATTTAATACAGCCAGTGATATATGTTACTTGCATACATTTATTCACAGCTTACAATGTTAAATAATCTACACTTCTGAAATATGTGCATTTTAAAAGGAACTTGTCACAGCTCTTTAGGGATAGCCAAGCAGACATCATGCAGAAGAGACTAAATCAGGTCAGCTACAAACTGAGTAAGACAAAGTCGTACCCTTCCACTCATGTGCTTCCATTAGCAAAAAAATCACAGCAGGAGAATGACCTGCACTTACTTTCCTGTGTATTTCAAACCTCTCCTCTTGCTCTGTTTTGGTGTTCTTTTGAATAACATTAACCAAATACAGCTGTGAATAAGGAGTTAGAATGCAGTGTCTGAGATCTGGATCAAATTGTGAATGATGAAGATAAGATCATCATTTCAAAGCAAACGCAAGAAAGCCTAAACATAGCCTCGTGTTCGCTATCTCTATTTGCAGGCCACAGATGCCTAAAAGACTCATTTCCACACTACTATTTATCAGTTCCGTGATCTTAAAAGTGCACATAAGATGTTTTCACCAGTAGCACAAACCATAAAGATTCTGGTTAAAAAACATATTGGAGGGAGGAAAAAAAAAAAAAAAAAAAAAAGGTGCTTAAGACTGTGGAAAGGAATTAAAATACCAAAATAAAGGCTTTGTTGATTGTGAACTGAAATATATACAAGAGGCAAAAAATTAAATCAAAAGCACAGTTACTGAACAGTTTATTCTCAATGTGTGCTGCCTTTCTGCAATCCTTATATCCAGATTAATCTCATCTGCAAATAAGGCAATATTAAAGGAATGAGCATCATTTCTGCAGGGCCTCAACTAAGATAGATAGGAAGGGAAGAACAGTAGTTAGTATTGGTATGTATACCAGGAGAATGCTTCTCTGTATAACAGCACAAAGAGCATGAAACCATGAGCACGAAAAAAGATGGAAAGACTCTGGGTGAAAGGTAAGCAGGGTTTAAAAACGTGTATGCATTTTAATAACTTACAAATAAATTAAGATGGTGAAACGCAGCATGGACTATAAAGGGGAAAAAGAAGATTGAGGATTAAAAAAAAAAAATGTGCTGTGTTGGCAATAGGAGTAGTAATTCTATAGCAGAGATTTATTTTTCTTGAAAAAAAACTGCATTCATTCTGTTGAATAACCTGGAACAGAGATAAGCTCATCTGTCCAAAAGATTTGTGCAAACAATGTGTGCAAACATAGAGAAGTCAGAGAAGGGTATAACATCTTCAATCATAAGAACATTGAAAAGAAGCATCTATTGACAAAAGCTCTGTCCTTTTCTCTCAGAAGTTATTGTTAGGAGTCTGACATACAGACTCTGGTTCTTCCTTTAGTGTCTTCAATATGCCTAAGTCAGTATGAGTGGTCTTGTCATCTATGTGGAGACATCACTACAGTAATGAAACATTTCTTCCTGGTCTTGAGCACAAACTTTCCACCTCAGGGTAAACAGCCATAGCTCAAGCCCTTTCTCCTGAAGCTTCAGCTCACTTACGACCTCTGATGCTTGGAGTGCTATCTCAAGACTTCCATAGATGCCACTAATCTCTACTACAGCACCATGCCCTAGATGTGCGGAGCATTGTATTTCATACAGTTTTAGGTACCCTCTACATTTTGTGGACAGTTGCCTTCATATTTTCATTCCAACTTTTGCAAAAAACAAACAACCCCAAACCAAAACTAAAAATGTAAGACATGTCAAAGCAGAAAATACCATTTCTGTTTCTTAACGATCTTACATTCTATAAGCATTGTCACAGAGGAAATAATTGTAATTTCTTCAGCTTGCAGAGAAAACACTAACCATACAGATTAGCGAGGTGACAAAAATATGTGAAAGAAACTGTAAACACTTTAAAATGATTTAAGTCTAAGTTCTAGTTATTCCAGTTACTATATTAGATCAAGTTTTTAAATCACTACCAAAAGAGCCATCAAATGTTTGTCAAATTCTGTTTCCAAGCAATTTGCAATTAATTTGTCACTTCTCATTATACTTCTGATCATCAGTGTTAACGTTCACAAAAGCAATAGTTCACTGCTGTCAGAGCAACATATAGGACAGTCTTTCAGAGCTACCGAGGGCTTCTTTTTTAGAGGAACCTAAAAAGCTGAAGATAACACACAGAAATAAAACCCTGTAGTTCAATGCCACAACACCAGAGTGTACATTAAGATTTCTCTTTTTGCAAGTGTGGAATGTGTTTAAAGATTCAGTGTTTTCACTGTCTCATCGAAGTCCCGACCAGCTGTGGAGATACGAAGCCCACCCAGAGGGCCGTGAGGTACTCTCTTCCTCTCCTGAAGGAGGAAGAAAAAACATACTTTAAACATAATAAACTTACATGAGACATTGCGTCATTTAGTTACATGGCCTTGTTTACCCCCTGCCTCTTTCCTTTTTCAAATGCTGTCTTTGTAAACTTGTTGAGGAGGTAACATTCAATACTTGCTCTTGGGCTGTCACAGATTATGTTCATGGATTTCATCATGAAGTGCACTTTACTTTGGGTCTTTTAAAGAGGCCTTTATCCAGAAAAATCCAGTCAGTGTTCATTAGACGGCTAGAACAACTTCAAAATGCTATGGACTTTATTTACATCTCATGTTTTCAAATGCAAATCTGATCATGGAATGGAGCACTTCGACACTTCCCTTATTCATGTGATTTTGTTCACAAGTTTTAAGTGCTTATATATACACTTACTCTTTATAGTAATTTTAAAGGTATAGGTCAGTGGCTAATGAAGTACAAGAAGCTACACTTTGTTATTGAGAAGTGATAAACAATAGCTTAAAAAGTGGTTTTAAGGGGACAAACGCCCCGACTATTTGAAGCAGAGCCAGAATGCTATTATACAGTCACCTCTTGGGTTAATTCCTTGCAAAGGTTTAACTCTTTTTTCCTTCCTTCCCTAGTTTCTTTATTTCTAAAACAAAAAGCATATTTGCTTGAAGAGATTTTTAAAGTTAATATATTGAAACTAATATTAGATCTGCAGTACTGCCTTGAAAGGACCACTTTAATTATCTTTTTAGAACATCTGCCAAAAAAGTAATTAATTGATATTATTAAGGTCACTTTGGCAGAAATCTTTAACTCTGCTCAAAACACAAACACATTAAATTTTTACAACTTACTATCATTTTCCTGAAGTGTATATGTTTCAGAATAAATTTTATTTTACCTTCATTTTGTTTACAATTTTTGTTATTTGTTCTGTTTTCTGAAAACTGAATAGTAACTTCCCAATAGAGCAAAATGGTTTTATTGCTATCTCACCGGCATTATGCTGCTAAGCTTTGCCTTTCCTGAAAAGGTCTACATAAAAGACCTTCATAAAAACACAGAAGTTCAATTGCCTTTGTTTCCACTTTTTCCTTTATTTCCGACAATGTTTTGACCACCACCTACCTTGGGCAATTGCAACTAGCTTCCCCTTCTCCTCAGGGCTGAGCTGCAACATGGTGTCTATTACTGGGAGCAGCCTTTCCTTCTCACTTCCTGATTTTAGAAATATGAACTGCAATAAAACATTCTTCAAGTATTCTAGATTAGCCACAGACTTTTCTCTTTCTTGATTTCTTTCCAATCTTCTTATTTCATTCTTAAGAAGCTGCAGAAGAAGGAAAAAATACACCATGTTCTTTGCTTCATATATTAAGCAATTGAACAAAGGTCTTTTGAAGAGCTAAAAAGTGAGTTATGCAGCTTGCTTCAAGAATAATAATGTGGGCATAGCAAGGTATGCTGGACAAAAATCCAGTGAAAATTGAACATGTGATAATGTTGTCCAGAAATAACTTTTTATTGATCTAAAATAACCTTTTTTTGATAAAATACGTGCAGTAGGTATAATGATATAGGGTACTATTCCCGTGCTAAAGAGTAAGAGTTGAACAGTTAAATAAGCAATGTGGATCAAAGATTTAACATTATTATCCTTAAGAAATAGTTATAAAAGAAAGCTTAGCATGTTTAGATAATGTTAGCTTCAAAAATGTTTTCAGAAAACTCAGGGAGGTACAATTACATTAAAATAAGCTCTATTACTACACGTATCTCTAAACATGTATCTTCATTTAACTCAAGACAGCTAAAAGGGGTTACTACAGGAAGAGAAACCAGACAATGCTGCCCTTGGGATTTACTGTTTTTATCTAAGTGAAAACAGTAAAGGTACTTTACTAAACATTAAACTTCCAAACTCTTGAGGGGTTTTTTTTCTAGCAGCTTTTACTCTCCCCTCCCCTGACTAGAAACTGTGGGGAAACCCCCCTCCCCAAAACTGAAGTCAACTCTGGAAGTGCTAATTAGTCCTGTTGAATAAAAGCCCTTCCAAAATTAAGTTTTCCATCACCAAATTTTTATAGACTGGGATTTTCTGAAACATACTTGGTGTTAAACACTGGGTCTACAAAACAGACCATAGAAATTAAGAGCTGTCCCCACATTCCCTGCTAACCTTTATTTGTTCCATTAGGATTGCGTTGGTTGCTTCTGATTCACGAAGTAATTCATTCAAGTGATCAGCACTCTTCGCTGTTGTGTTTAGTTTCTGAATCAGTTCATCCTTGGTGAGTTCTGTTTGCCACTGAGATGGTTCTGCAGTTAATTGGAAAAGAAAACGGAGAAGGAAAAAGCACTTGCATCTACTTTATACTAACTAAACATTAAGACTTGATTAATGTAGTTTCTTAAAAACAAAATCCATGCAAAGTCAGACTGCAAAATTAACAGGCATCACTGCTGCTGCGTGCTTGTTTCGTGATCTATTTTTGTATACATATTAGAAGGGCAAATCAGTCCTAAGTACATCAAGATACATGGTTTCAATTTACCCCTTGTTTCCTGCCCATAGATATGGATTTTCAGTTCTCCACAAAGTGTTTAGTAGACTTTCAAAACATGATTAGATGCTACCATGTATTTTTCTACTTTTTGGGGGATTCTTAGAACATTTTTCTTCATGCTGGCTTCCATCTTCCTAGACAAAAAACTTTGAATAAATTCCTGTACTAATAAGCCATATTAAGATGACCAGACACTTAATCCTTTCATTAGTAAGAGTTAAATCAGCACTTAGTTGTCTGTAGTGGAGACTACTCCAGAATATAAAAAGTTCTGTAACTATTCACTGACTTGCTCATCCAGTCTTTTCCCTTTAGAACACAAATACGACATCTGTAAATCACTATAACCTGTAGCAATGTTTTATTCTTAGTCCTTACTCAAGGATAAAACTCCTACAGAAACACAGGATAGGGTAAACTCGGTGGCACTTAAGTAAACTTGTGTCTTGCACCTAAAAGCATGAAAACACAATGTTCTCAGTTATTTTGAGGGCACAAATTTCTGCAACTTACACAGGCAGGTAAAAAAAGCAGCCACATGTTCTACCTACCAAGTTTTGTTTCTGGGGAGTTCAGCAGCTGTTCCAAGGATGGTACGTAGGTGCTGGCTGAAGAGACGGACTCTGTGTCCGTTGTTTCCATACCTTCACCCTCTTCCCTAGCTACAGTGTGCACATCGAGAACAGGAAGGTCAGTGTTTCGCCGTTCTCTTAAGTTCTTCATTGCTGGATTTGAAACAGCTGGACCTGAAAGACACTTACTGACGTTTGTCATCGGAATGAAATTGGTATGGCTATTTCATAGGTGTGACTATCTCAGACAGGAGAGCAGTACATAAGATAGTCCAAAAGCAGGGGGAGGAAAGGTGAAGAAAAGGAAAGAAGCCAAAAAACACACATGACATTTATAATATATAGTCTTTCACCTCCAAATGACCGTTCCAATCAAAGCTTGTTTCTAAATCCAGACTTGATTGGCAATTTTTATTTCAGTGACTATGAAACCTTCATGCAACTCTCCCTGAAGATGTGTTGTAGCCATGGTAAGAGTTTTTAATGTTTTAAATGCAAAGCAAAATTAATTTTCCTTTCAACCAGTCCTATAGGAGGTGTAAATTGTTTCATTTTAATAGTGTGTGCACTATCTTGCTCCCTCAGTAACATCGGGAAAGATTAAGTTCTTAAACTGTTGCTTAGCAAATGTTTAACTACATCATAATTAGTAACTTTACAGATATAAAAAGAGCACTTGAGCTTGAACACAGTAAAATCTTCAATTAGAAGAGGGATCAAATACCAATAACGAACATTGTTAAAACAGCTTTCAATACTCTTTTCTTCAGCTTTACTCTTCATACTGGAGACAGAGGTCCAGTATGCTCCAAAATCAGAGACAAACTGATAGGATGAGCACTGAATATTTACAAAGTAATTCCCTCCATCTGTCTGACAAAGCAGATACTGCAGAAGAGATAATGGCGATGCAGATTCTAGAACAGAACAGAATAGTTCCAGCTGGAAGGGACATACAACCATCATCTAGTCCAACTGCCTGGCCACTCTGGGGCGAACAAAAGTTAAAGCATGTTGTTAAGGGCATTGTCCAAAAGCTTCTTAAACACTGACAGGCTTGGGGCATTGGCCACTTCTCTAGGAAGACTGTTCCAGGGTTTGACTACCCTGTCTGTAAAGAAATGCTTCCTAATGTCCAGTTTAAACCCCATCTGGTGCAGCTTTGAGCCATTCCCATGCATCCTATCACTGGATCCCAGGGAGAAGAGATCACCACCTCCTCCTCCACTTCCCCTCCTTGAGAAGCGGTAGAGAGCGAAGAGGTTACCCCTCAGCCTCCTTCTCTCCAAACTAGACAAAGTCCTCAGCTGCTCCTCACAAGACATTCCTTCCAGCCCTTTCACCAGCTTTGTTGCCCACCTCTGGAGACATTCAAGGACCTTAAGATTCTGAAGGGACAGTAATAACAAAGACACATTCCTTACTTGGTATCAGTGGATTGATTTGCCATGCTGCAGATTCTCTAGGAAAAGTTTCTGGTGTATTACAGAACCACACACTGTAAGCATGTTTTAGATTCAGACTGAGGTACGCATCTTGCATCTAACCCAAGAAAACCTGGTACTATGACTGAAAGTTACCTCTAGTGCTTGGTTCACTCTTGAGTTGGAACAGCTGAGCTTCTACTCTGGATAGTTGCTGCTGAAGTGTCTCCACTGTCTTCCTGTGATCTTCTTGCAGGTTCCTGACTTGATCTCTGAAATTGTTCCGAAGAGCTTCATTCTGGGCTGTCAGCTGACTCAGAGTCTGGGCATGCTCTGTTTTCATGACCATGTTCTCAGACTGTATTGTGCAGAGCCTGAAAACAGCATATACACAAACCATGAGAAACAGACAGTGTTTTGCTGTCATTTATATATTTCAGTATTCTTAGAGTTTAAAGTCATTTTCAATTTTCATGTGTATGATTATCTGAGAAGGACCACACAACTTTTTTCCATTTAAATTCCTCTTTTTACAAGGAAGCTCTAAGACTGAAAAAGTTACACTTATTACATATCATATGAATTCACTATGCTATATAAACTCTTTATTTCTATTTCAGACAAAATTCAGACATCTTTGGGAAAAACTGAAAATATTAGAGACACGGTGGTCTAAACATTATTAAATTCCAAAACTGCAACATGACTGTTTATAGTGTCATACAGGGCATGACACTTACCTTATACTCCACTTCCTTTAATGTTTATTTACCAAACACTTATGTAGGACTTCTGAAAGCATAAGTTTCTAAGAAGCTAGAGTTTAATTTTTTTAAGCTTCAACTCAGTGCAAAAGAGGGCAGAAGAGTGTAGTCCTTAGCAAGAAAAATGTCAGTAACAAGTCAACTGCACTTGGTTTGGAGGTACTCCAGAAGCACGACAAAATTGTCACAAGCAGTTAAAGAAGTGCATGTATGGAAAGGCTAAGCAGAGGACTTGGCCTTATAAGCACACAAACTTAAATATAGCTAGAGTAGCAAAGAGCTAGTCTCTGTGGGTACAGAGGGAACATACTGTTATATGGGTTGTTTCCAGAAAAATGCAGAAGTTGATTAACAATGAATCATCATGTGGCTATCAGGAACGGATAAAACAGTACAAAGATAGTGACAAGAAGTCAACAGTTCCCAATACTAAGCTGTAATTTCTAATGAGTATTTCATGTGAACTTCTTTGTACTCTAAATAGAGAAGACAAGACTGACCCTTTTTGAAGGGCTGAATTATTAGGTACTTGTGATTTTTCAAAAAGTGATACAGATTAAACAGATTTCTTTCATTTTGAGAGAAATAGTAAATTAAGATTGTGGCAAGCATAGACTTAAAACCTAGTACTTTCTGTAAGAACGCACTTGGTGGACACAGGACTGGATATATTGTCAGTGAAATCGTTTGCTCTGCATTTAACTACCTGATTTTTCTAATAAAAAACATCCATAAAATTTAGTTGAGCAGTCCAGCACAACTGTATTGTTGAGCACTGGACTTAAAATACTAAATATGCTTAAAAAAAAAAAAAGTTTATTTTAAAATCTGATAGTTAACAGATAGAAAGCTTGCAGAAATCTCAAATTCCCTGATCAGCTAATACTTCATTTTCATTGCTGAAACTTCTGAAGGCTCATGAAAAATAGCAAACATTCCTTTCTAAAATTCCTTTAACTTTCTTAACAATTATGCCCTTTCTTTGGGAAGTACAGCTATAGGCCACTACATGCCCAGCCCTTAAAGTTCACACAAAATAAAGTATCTATATATCTGAATCTACTCATCAGCAGACCATACTTTTCACGGAGTTCTGCCTCTTTTGCCACAGTCTCTTGCAGCATCTTATTGTGTCTTTCCAGCAGGGTGTCATGTTCAGACTGCAATGCCTGGAGTTCAGATGCATTCATCTGTGAATTATGCTGAGCATCTTGCAGCTTAACTTTAAGTTGATCTATCACCATTTCCAACTGTTCCCTACAAGGGGAAAAAATAAATAACATACATTTAAAAACAACTGTATTATTTCAGCACCCATATTATATCCACAACATTTTGGATAGGTGATTCAAGTTGCTTATTTATAAATTAAATCAATAGAGCACTATGACCAAAATAATCTTAGAATGTGACTGCAGCAGAAACAATTAGAAAAGTTCTAATCCTGTTTCAATATAGGTACAGACAGGTTAACCACATCCCATCTGAACTTATGGGAATGTAACTACTGGGGTAGAAAGCGTGACTGATAACACTTTCTACTTCAAGCTGGTTTGGAAGAACAAGACAGAAAAAGAGTAATATCTGGGATGCAAATGGGAGAAAATTTCTTCTTGAAAGTGGTGGAATTTTTTTCATTTGTTTAGTAAATGCACATCAGTTGAATAACACTGAATACAGGAGACAAATGGTTGGAGTATATTTTGAGCAAAGGATTAGAAAGCAACATCAATCCATGAAACCAGATAAACTCTGTTGGTCAGAAATAAATCAAAATCAGATATACCAGGAGGAAAAAGTCTCAAGTCACACACATTCTCCTTTTAAGCTCTCTGTAGCTATATATGCAGAGATCTCCATTATCTCACAACCTGTATATTGTATTAAGGATTAGAGTTGATACTTGTAAATCACTGCTTTGAAAACTATTTGTCTTCTGTTTATTACTTGCCTACTTTGTTTCCAAGGTGACCCTCTTTCACAAAAACCTAACAATACCAGACCTTGTTAAAATTCTGCAAAAAGGAGAGTCAAAGAAATGCAACTCTTGCAGTTTGCTTGCTTCAAAGAAAATAAGATGTATTTTAAAAAAGCCAGAAAAACATAAAACCGAAGTCCTCTAACAAAGCACAAGTCTCCCTCTGGTGGATTTACAGCCGCAACTGCATGTAATGTTTTAAGATCTGTGTCAGAAAAGAATTTTGACATCTAACAGATAAGCGCCCAGTCTGTCACCAAAGACAGCTATTGATAACTTATAAAAATGACTTACAGAAACTGATCTACTTTTGCAGTGGGTTCAGACATTTTCTGAAGTAAATCTGAATTTACCTGGCTTATGACTATACTGAAATGGTTTCAGGGAACTTTTGGCAGTGCAGCTTTTTTTCCCCAAGTCTTTTCTCATGTGACAGCTGATAAGACAAGAGCATTTTGTCAATCTGCTGGAATTGGTGACTGACTTGGCAGCACAGCTTTATCTACACTAAACCATTCTTTTGAAAAAGTTTAGAGTGAGCTCAGCTGACCACTACCATCGGCTCTTTTCTTCTTAGTTGGAAATGGCACTTTGCTGCAATATTTTACGTCAGAGAAAATGACATGTCAAGTCTATATAGAATATACGGTCTGATTTCTACTCATAAGAATCATAAGAATCTTCCTAACACCTTATTTCTCCCTCTGACTGTAACAACAAGTGATCTACACAAAAATAAATGTTAAAGAGGACAAATCAAGGAATTCGAAGCTAACATAGTACCACCATAGTACAAATTTATGATCTTTCTTCTGTTCAGATAGGCAGAGATGCAGGTAGATTACAGATCAGATGAAGCTTATAGAAATAAAGAGGTTTGTTGTTGGGTTTGTTTTTAAACCTAAACTAAGTGGGGAAGGAAACTGCCTCCCTTTTGATGTTTTCCTTAATTTAGCCATGTTAAATAGGAAAACTCCCTTGTTGGCCAGCAGTTAGCAAAGGCAAGCTCAGTAACACAAGTAACAAAATTTTTCTGTACCCGTAAAAATTTTAGTTTTACCTTTCTTGTTTGGCTCCCTCAGATTCTGTCTGAGAAGCAGATTTATTCTTTTGCTGCTTTAGAACATTATGAACACGGACTCTGTAGCTTTCAAATTCAGATGTAACGGATGCTTGTTCAGCCTATCACATAGGAAACAAACCCTTAATAAGTTATGCTATTAACTACTGCTCCATTATTTCTCTAAAATGAAATGCATCTTACATTGAAAAAAAATTAACTACCTGTTGCATTTTCTTCTTTTAAATGGATAATTAAAAGTGATTACCAAAACAGAGCATGTTTTTTTAGACTTTGAACGTATCATGAAATATGACACTATTTTTCAACATAGCAGTATTAAAGAAAAGAAAGAATTCTTGAAAACTCAAAAATTGTATTCAGAGATTCACAAGCAAGGGGTTCTGTCAAGCATCTTTAAACAAAGGCAAAGTTGAAGGAAAAAAACAGGGTTAATTCTGTTTTCCTTTTACGCTACCCAGGTGACAAAAATCTAATACGGCTTAAAGTTATGTATAATTTTGAGAAGTTCAGTTAGTCTTGTAGTGGTAATACACAGCACAAGATACAATACTGTAGTTGATTGCAAGGGTGTTTGGTCTGTCTTCTAAATTCAGCTGATATACGAGTTTCTATGAACACCAGAAAATTAGTTCACAACATTGTAGCTTCATCCTTGACTGCACACTAAACAGCAACAACTATTCCATTCCTTTAAGTACTCATGCTGTATATTCCTCTAAACAAACCACAGATGCAGGTTTTCATTCTTGGCTCTCAGGAGAAGCTCACGGATTCATTAGTCATCCCTGAGATGACTAAAACGCTGTCACCTCCAAGAGGAGGATTTTGGAAAGTTTCTCTTCAGCTGAACTGGTGAGTGAAATTCCACACTGCTGACCCTGATTAGCCACTACTCAGTTTTCTGGAGTCTGTAAGACTTATGGGCATTTTGTTTAAATTAATCATTCTGTTTTTTTCCTGTCAAACTATGTGGGCCAGAATATTCTTAAGTCCTCGGGTACACAGCCTTAAATGTCAGCATGACTTTTGCCTTCTAACCTCCTATCTGCTTGGGTGTCCACCTTTCCCTTAGACATAATTTTCTTTTGTTAATAACATCTATTTTCAAGATGTAGGGCACCTAAAGAAGGTGGCTAATCTTCCAACAGCTTCAAGCCACACTATCATGGAACATTGATACCCTTACTGGTTTCACAACATCAAGGAGCAAGCCACCATGAATAGGTACCGCAAGTCCCCAGTTATGGAGAGTGCATTTGTAATTTGTATTTACCAGTACAACTCAGGCAAGCCTCTTGTAGCAGCAGCCACAAACTTCGTCCATTTCAGTTCAACTCTTTAAAAAGTCGTTTTTTTTGAGAGGCTGCATTCAACTGTTACTTATCCGCAGGATCCACAACCCGTCATACAAAAAGGGCCATAGTGTGGTGCAGTAACTACCACAAAGATAGCTTGAACATAACAGTCCTACTATATTCTGAATGTGTCTATCTCCAGTGCAAACACTAGATTGCAGAAATATCTGACAGTAGCATATGGACAGAAAAACAGAAATAGTAAAAACCTCAGCAACAGTGTCAGATTCACATGTAGCTCAGCTGCCAATTGGGAAGCTGCTCAAATAGCAGCATATTAAAAGGTGCAAAAAAATTCTCTTTTCCCTGCAGTGTATTCTTGATGATCATCTTAAATAAACTCTGACTCCCCACTACCACCACCACCACAAGATTTTTTCTACTGGAAACGTAAGAGTGCAGTCCAGATGTTCCACCACAAGTGATAGATGACAACCAGGACAGAGTCTGCCCTGACCGCTATTATTATCACCCAAATACATTAAGCACTGAGATAATTCCCAACTCTTGATAGACAAAAAGAAAAGACTGGAAGATCTGCAAAATATTTTTAGAGCAGCAGGCAGAGTGCAGTAAATCTCCCTTCTAAAGTCTCTGACATCAGTTCTTCCACTAGAGTACCTGGGCTGCTCTGCACTCTTCTTGCAATGTTGCAATTTTTTGCTGGTAAGCACTCAATGTACGCTGGTGTTGCTCCGAAGAAGTTCGCAGGTGTTCCTGAACTTTATGCTTTTCTGATGTTAATACAGCCACTTGAATCTGAAAAAGTCAGTTGAAAACTTCACTATGACAAAAAAATTTTTCTTCCCCCTCTAAGGGGACATGCCACAGAGAATACAGGATTCTACTACAGTAATTCCTATACAGAACTGCTGAATAGAAAATTAAATTCCAATAAAAACAGAATTAAAAATAGACATGATATATTTAATTAAAAAAATATATATAAATGGTGTATGATGTTGTTTAAAGAGAGAATTGAAGATAAAGTTACTGTGGTGGAGTGACAGCATTTAAGAAAGACAAGCCCTCTCCCTTCCCTTCCCTGCTACCTTTCATTATTCAATTCCTATTTGGTCCAACCAACAAAATTTATACAGATGGACAACACTTAAGATTTTTACTGACAATGTTGCATTCTTTTATTTCTAAACAGAGCAACCTCAATTTTTAAAGAAATTACTTTAAAACATCTCAGTTACAAGCTTCAAACTACACAGTCCTCTCTTTCGGTGGAAAGGAAAAGGAAAGAGGAACAAGGAGGGTAAACCTGTTTGAAGAGCATCAGGGAGAAAATGAAGTATGTATGAGACAAAACTCATTTAAGAAGAAGAACCAGTAACCTAGTAGTAAAAATAAGACCTTTTCATTCTTCAGCATACATTCCATACACCCAGCAAAAATCACACCCTTATTACTTACATAAGAAACCTTATAACAAAGTGAAGTTTCTTGCCTTATAGGCTTCCACTTGTTGTTGACTGGCTTCCAGCTCCCCTTTTAATGATGCCTGCAACATTAGGTGGTCATTTTCCTGCATGATAAAATTATCTTGTTACTAAGATGACCCAAGCCTCAGCAATTTAATAATTCAGCTACCAGCCCATTTTTTAAAAGTTAGTTCAGAAATGGAATACACAGTCATTAACATCTGGACTTACAGCTTGTTTTGAATCAGCCAGTTCTTTTTTTGTTTTCACCAGGAGTTGTTTTATCTTGGCACTCCTTTCCTCATCCTGTTGCATAGTTGACTGAAGTGATCCTAATGCAGAAAACAGCACTTATATGCAAAGTAAAACTTCCCCTCCTATATTTCCCTTAAGCAAAGTCTGACAGATTTCTTAAGAGCTGCTTACAGTAACTTCAGCATCCTATTTCCAATATCATAAAGATCTTCAAATAAATGAAAACATTAAGACTTATACTTAAGGATAGGAAGAAATGAAATTTTTAACCACATGGTAACTAGTAAAATTTTATGAGTGTGGTATGAATGAAATTAAAAGCCCTGTCAGTCACCAACTTTCAGAACTTACGATTAACTTAATCAGGTAAGAAACACAGTTTATCAGGCAGGAAATCTGGCTTTTATTTGCTGAATGCCAGATCAAGTGTCTGATAACCTATTAAAGTTTCCTTTACAGAGAGAATTTTTGACTATGCAACTGTTTAGTATTCCCTGCAAACCTTATTCTCACTCATCAACTTCAGAAGTTGTTTCTGAATTGTATTTTTTACTAACTATACCATAGTGATTCTCACTGTTTATAGTTTACTCACTTATTTCTTCTTGTAGGGTCTCTTGTTTCTGCTTCTGAATCCCTGTCTCTTGCTCAAGATCTTCTATTCTGCTGTCTTTATCAGTAATCTTCTGATTAAGTTCTTTTACTAGCCTTTCATAATCAGCTATTTCCATATCCATCAGTGTACTCTTTTGAGCATCCTGCAAGTTACACACAATGAAGTTACAGCTTACAATCTGCCTTAGCTGCTAAGAAATATTTTTTTAAATTATACTATAAAACTATATTGTCCATCTAACAAAAACTTTATCCATATCCACAAGCAACACCCATCCATCAGGTTTCCATATCCTCAGTAAATAATCTGTTTTCAAACAAGAACCAGAAGCTTTGGAAAACCTGTTGCGACTTTTAACAGTTTTACCAGTAGATATTTTGTAGATAATAGTTTCTGTCCTCTTCAGTCCTTACAAGAAGAGCAGCTTCTGAATAGTGCACCCTACAAGTACCCCAGATATCTGAATTCTATTCCTATTTTGACTCATGACAGGCCACATAACCCAAGCTAAAACAAACAAATAATACAAACCCCACAAAACCTCATATTTTCCCTTTGGCAAACCTTGCATTTTAAAAATCCTCAGAACAGAAAGGGAGGCATTCAACATAGTGAGGTGGGCCAAAATCTTTGGTAGTCCATTAAAGCATTAAGATAAACAGCAACTCTACCTTTCTGGCCAGCTCTAGCTCTTGCATAGTTTTCTGCAGATGTTTCTTTTCCTTCTGAAGTTGCATCTGAAGCTCCTCCATTTCTCGGAGAGCACCACTATGTTCCTGAAATGTAAATACTTCTCAATTACGCAGTCCAATTTCAAAATAGATGCCAGCATCTACTTACACTTAAACACTTTGGTTGTACAAAGAAAATTGATTCATTTTTTAGGAAATCATTTGGAAACAAAGCAAAAAAACCCAGTGTTTTACACATTCTGTAACAATCCCAGATCTACTCCTAAGTGACAGTCTTGCAAAGTTCTTTCAATGAACAGACCAAGCCTTCAAAACAGACCAGGTCAAGTAACAAGAAGACTAAGTATAGAACTTATTCTATAAAAAACACAGTTTTACAAAGATGTAACAGAAGTCACATCACTTCAACCCACTTGTCATCTCTACAGAGTACTACCTTTATTTTCTGTTCTTTTAGAAGCTTTTCAGCTTCTAGTTCTTTGTCAGCCTTTGCCTTGGCTCTTTGTATCTCCAGTATCTGAGCTTCCAACAGCTTAGCATTATGTTGCAGTGTTTCAACACGAGCCAGGAGGTCTTCATTAGCGGAGTGTAGCTGATCGTGCTGAAACAATCATAGTGGAAAGATAAAAAAAAATGTAAGCTGAATTTGTGCACAACTTTGCAGATAAGATATTGTCTATATTTAAAAAACAAACACTGATTTCTATCAAACTCCCTTACAAACAGCACTCATACAGATGAGCCTTGTCCATCTTAATTGTTTTAAACCAGGTTCAAAAATAGGCTAAATCAAAGTCACTGGCACAATCTGATTATTTTATTCAGAGTTCATCTGCCCAGATTTCTGTAAAATGGCTAGAATTACAAGAAATCTGAAAAAATACCCCAACACGCATGCTTTCTGCATGAATCACCTTCTTCCCACAATAGTACTTACTGCCCCACTTCAAACACAGCCGCTACATTTATAAATAAATGATCACACTATTAATTCCTAAAAAAGATTTAGCTGCAGCACCACATAGCCTTCATTCACACAGTAAGAACTCCTCCTGGGCTACTTTTGCAGTGATTTTTAACATATTTTACTTCGACATCTTCAGTGTTTTACCTCAGTCTCTACTATGCAGATTAATAATGAAGTGAATCAAACTGCCAAATACACAAACAGTGTTTTTATTTACAAAATACTTTTGTAACAAACTGGACAAATTCAACACCTATATAATCAGCAGAATATATGCTACTATTTGTCATTTCTTCCTACTCTATTCACTACTGGCTTCTGTTCATAAGGAAACAGTGGCCTAGGTGGATCTGCAGTGTAATTATGTATGGAGCCTGGGAGTTGAAATCCTAAACCCCAAACCCACTGCAGCTAACTTTGCCAAAATGTGTCTCACAGCTGCTTAATTACCATTTTAGACTCTTCCGAATACCACTATAGTAATCTACAATGTATCCTAATGTCTCATCCTTGAGAAAGATGCTGAAAAATATAATTGATGTAGTATGTTTAACCCCTCTTGTTGATTAAATAACAAAACCATGTTTTGCCTAAGAAACAGAAGAAAAAAGAATAAAGGTTACTGTAAGTCATAAGGAGTATCAGTGTGAAATGAGAGAAATAGGGCAAGTTTGATACTTTGTTTTTACATAGGGTACATGCAGCAGGTCCAAACCAAGCCCGAAGTGATCACCTGCTCTTTTCTGTGAGTTGACCTGGGGTAAATTAAACCATTCCTATTGAAAATGCCAGACATTCTAGATATATTTACCTTTGTCATGGTCCAGATAAGATATTAGATGTCAAAAAACCCCTGAATTTCAAGTCACTATCCAAAATACACTTAGGTTATGAAACTATATATAGTAACAATCACTTGAATAAAACTTAAACTCAATAGGAAAAATAATTTTCACTGTAATTGTTAATAGATCAGACACACATACAGAACTGACCTGCTGGGATGACACCTGTAGCTGTCTTGTGAGGTCATCTATCTGACGTTCAAGATTATTTGCTCTGCCTTTTTCAGAATCCAACTGTTCTCCTTGCTTATCATATTCCATCAAAAGATTCTTAATAGAAACAAACATAGAACCATCATTTCTTACAATATACATTGCATAAGCACATTCTATACCTCAGACGTTTACTTATCTTCCTAATATTTCAGCATATGAGTTGATTTACTGCAACATCAGAAATAGCAGAATGAAATTAAAGCTGTATCATTCCATTGCAGGCTCTGGGAGAAACCCTTTTCAGTTCACGAAATTCCAGAATAATCCAGGTTGGAAGATACCTCAGGAGGGATTACTGCACCCCCAACACGGTGCCCAAGATTTAGCATCAACCTCAGTCTTCCCAGGAGCAAGTATAATCCAGAGCCTTTCACCACACCAGTCCCTGGCAGTAACTGTAAACATCAAGTGTTATCACTTCTAGAAGTAGATGCTGTCTGCAGAAATACACCGTTAACTTCAGAAAGTGCAGTTAGAGAAGGCTGAGCTGAAAAGTGAAATCAGTGAACAGAATTAGTTCTGCTCTAACTCAAATCAGGACCAAAAGGATTTAAAAATACCATTCAGTAGAAAGGAAGAGCCTTATTTTCTTATAACAGCAGCTGCACAGTTCTGTTACGAGAACCTTACATTTTTTGATTTGGGTGCTCAACTGCACTGACTTAATTCCTTTTACTAAACATACTTTTGCAAGCAAATAGCAACACACATCCAGGCTAGGCTTCAAAGGCCAAGTATTTCCTGACTGTTAACTGTCCTTTGTAAATATAGTACTATTCTCACCTTATAGCTTTCAGCTCCTTGAATGACATCCTTCATTGAAGCAGACAACTGATCTTTTTCTGATCGAACCAACTCCAATTCTTCTCTCAGAGTCTGCATCTTATTATAAAGAAGTGTGTGTCATTAAAACAGAACCCCACATGCAGAATGTTCTTCACATTAAGAAGCAGTCAGAGTACCTCTTTTCGGCTGGCATCTAATTCTTTCTTTGCTTTCACAGCAACAACCTTGATTTTATTTAGTTTCTCTCCTTTTTCTGCAGATTCTTTTTCCAGCATTCCTAAAATAAATAAGTGAAAAAATATGCCTTCCCTGTCCCCCAAGAAATAAATTAAACTCAATTCAATTAGAACACAAATACCATCACGACTTTAAAACAAAACAAAATATAAAGCAGGGGTAGATGTTTGTGTGTTTCATTCAGTTAAGCATTTAAATTTAAGGGACAGTCCTTCCCTGTTTCTGAGGCTTCCACTTCAGTTCACATTAAAAGTCATATTCCTGTCTACTTCTACATACAATTTTAACAACTCAAAACTGTTTTCTTTCTAAGGTGTTGGAAAACTGCAATGAGGCAACAGCAGTTTTGGCAAAGTGTTGCCTTCCTCTCCCATCTTGGCAACCCTAGGGATTCTTATTGACACAATTGTTTTCTATACTAAAAAAAAAAAAGATGAAATCCACTACACTGTTTGTAGCCAAATGTACACAGGAATAAAAAAAAAAATTAAGATATATCAAACAATCACCAAGTTAAGATCACTAACAGTATTTTAAATCCCTAATGGAAGGAACATTGCAGGAAGTTGCACAGGTATCTACTTCCCCACCTTCCTTGGCTTGTAGGAAACATGGGACAATTATGCAGAGAAAGAACTAACCATCATAAAAACTCAAACCATCTACATAAAAGAGAACAGTGAGAAAGATACCAATTTTTTCTTGAAGCTCTGCTACTGAAGAATGTTGTTCAGTTTTCTCAGTCAATGTCTCCATTAAATTCTGTATTATAAAGAAAGACATAAGTATTACAAAAATGTCTTTGTGATATTTGACTTCCCTCTAACAAGCCACCAGAAGTTTCAGCTACAGCAGGATTGTGTCTACATTCTTACCATCAAGAAAGTCTTTATGTGCTAGTTCAGCTTGGTAACTGAAAAGCATACTTATGTTGAAAGGAAAAATTCCAACCTTTTAACAGCTGCTTTCCATCCTGTCCAAAAAATGGCAGACCATTAATTCTGCAGCTGTCAGTTTTACATAACCATCAATTCCCAGGACCTGAAGGTAGGAGGAGCTAACGCAGATCAAGCAGGTATTTTGTTTGAGATGGAGATCATAGAAAGGTAGAGGTGAAAGATTATGAGGTCGGTTAGTCCATCTAGTTAAACGATCACTTCGAGGGGTATTGATAGGAAGAGAGGTTCAAGTACAAGCACCATTTGTCAAAATAGCACTGTGACTGGATTTGGCTGGTTATTTTTCCTGGGGGGAGGGAAGGGATTCTGAAGCACTAGAAAACTCAAAGAAGCATGTGCTTTCTAGAAGGGAAACTCACTTTCAGGCCAAGGGGAAAAAAAGAAAAAAAAAAAAAAGAGAGAGAAAGAGAATTGAAAGTATTTTTTGAACCTTAATTCTGAAGACTTTAGAGGTTTAGTCTGTATACTTCAATAACAAAATATAACCTTTAGAGAACTCAGTTCGTCTTTCACATTTCTAAGTTCCGTTTCCTTTTGTTCCAGAATGAAATTTAAGTCGTCTTGTTTTTCTGATCCTTTTTGCTGTTCTTGTACTTGACTTTCATAAAAAGCAAGTTTTTGAGTGATCTCTTCAATATTAACTAGAAGATCTTGATTTTCAGTCCTTGTTTTTTCACTGGCATTCTTCAGCTCCTGGATATCATGTTGAAGTGCTTCTTTTTCAGACAACACTCCTTCTAATTCTTCTCTCAAGAGAACCTTTTCTTTTTCAAAATCCTGAATCAGGGAACTGTGTTCTGTATATTGAGCCACATTTTCTTCCTCTAGTCTCTCAACTTCCCGCTGCAAATTAAGAACTTTCTCCTCATTCTGTAGAGCAAGACACTGCTCCTCCTTCATTTTTGCCAAGCGTTCATTTGCAATTTGTAACAAGTTAAGAGAATCATATTCCTCATTAGAATCTGAAATGTCAGACCCTACTTGCTCAAGTAAGTGGTACAGCTGAGTTCTTACAAGGGATCTGTGCGCTTGTTCGCTTTCAAGTAATGTTGATATATGGTCTTTTTCTGCAGTCATCATCTGTAGGTTTTTTTCTAAGTTTTCAGACTGCTCTTTCAATATTAACCAACCCTCTTTTTCAGATCTAATCTTTTCTAGCTCTTCACTTAATTTGCTTTTTTCCTCTATTATTTTCTTATTTTCCTCACTAAGAGTATATGCTTCAGATGAAAGCTTCTCTCTTTCACGCACCAGAGATTCAATCTGGTTTTCCAGTTGCTCTAGCGTTTGGGCATTTTCACTCTTCCTAGTTAAAGCTTCATTCAGTCTCTCTGTTAATTTCTCCACCTTTTCCTTCAGGTCACTATTGTACTGGTTAGCAACACCTGCTTCTTGCTGAAGCTTCTGAACTTCTTCTTCTTCTTGCTTGCACCTTTCCTGAAGGGTTTCTCTCTCTTCAGCCAAGCATTTTACTTCATTTAAAATATTATTGTTTTGATCAGTAAGAGCAATGATCTTCTCTTCCAGTTCTTTCATGGCAGTCTCTTTCTGGTCAATGGAGCTTGTTATTGTGTTATTCTCCTCCTGCAGTATTGTTATTTTACATTTAAGTTTTTCTATCTCTAGCTGATTAGATGACAATTTTTCTCTTTCTTCCTGGAGGCGATTCACAGTTTCAAGAAGAGCGTCCTTTTCATTGAAAGCAGCTCGGAGTTTCTGTTGCAGTTCGCTGACATCAGAAGCTTGCTGTTGTCTCATTGATTCAAACTCCTGGCTGATCTTTCCAGCAGATTCCCCTAGCTCGGTCTGTAGAGTTTCCATTGTTTCTCTCAGGCTGTTGTAATTGGACACTGCTTCTTCTTTCTCCTGAGATAGCTTTTCAAGCTGTTCTTTAAGTTCCTGCATTTCAAAAACTAATGCCATCTTTTCTTTTTCGGAACCAGATAATAAAGTTTCATTTAGTTCAGAAATTTCTCTTTTATGCTGCTCTTTCAGAGTCTGTGTCTCTAACTTATGGTCTTTTACAGCACTTTCACAGTGCTGCTTTGCTGCTTGAAGCTCCGATTTTAGCTTTTCAATTACACAACAGTAATCTTCTTTGGTAAGCTGCAATTCATTTATCTTAAAGTCCAAGTCTTCTCGCTCATGAAAGTACTCATCCTTTATCCGATAGATTTCCTCTTCCAGTTTTAGTTTAACATTACTCATGTAAGTTAACTCATCTTTTAGTATACTATGTTGGGACTGGAGCTCTTCTAAACTATGCTCCAGGTGCCTAACCTTTTCTTCCATTTTCGCTCCTACACAAGGTTCTACTTGTGTGTCTACAACATCTACATTGTTTTCTACATTTTTATTTAAGACTTCTCTTAGCTGCTCTAAGACATATTCACGCTGGTCAGTACAAGCACCCACTTCATCCTTTGCATTTTTCTCTTTTATTAAGATCTCCTCTGCCAAATTGTGCTGCAACTGATTTATCTGATTTTGCTTTTCTTCATTTTCTTTATATGATATTTCAATCCGAAGCATCAACTCTGACACCTCTTCCTGATGGGCAATTTTTAATTTTTTAAGCTCTTCATTCAGGTTTTTTATTTCGTTATGATAACACTGAGAGTTACTTTTAATAGTTTCTTGCAGATTTGTCACTTCTTTGTTTTTGTCTTCATTCAGCATTTCCAACTGCTTGCTCAGACACAAAATTTGCTCCTCATAAGTAGATTTAATTCTTTGGACATCATCTTGTAATCTTTTAACTTCTTTTTGGCTATCACTGTGACATTCAATCTGTTCCACCAGCTCCATTTGTTTCTTCACTTGTTCCTCTAATTCCATTTTCAGCTTTGTTAAGTCCTCATTGTGTTTGCATTGTGCATTTGCTAATTCGCTCTTCAGAGCTTTTATTTCTTTCAGAGAGTCAATACTTGATTGCTCCAGTTGCTTCTGCAATTCTTCTGTCTTAGCCACTGCAGTCTAAACAAATATGCAATTTATTAAACACTGGTAATTTAGCACACAGAATTTCCAAATAAACTGTTTACAATAATGAATTAGAAGATTTAGGAGTCCTTCGTTTTAAAAATTTCTGTAGTTTTTAAATGTCTAACTATATTACTCAATTCAGAAGACACTGCAGAGAGTACAAAAACTCTTTGCAGAACGTCAAAAGAAAACTGTGTTTTACATCAAGTTTACCAGCATAATTTCACAAAGTGGTCATGATAGACTTTAGCTTTACCAGCTATTCTGATAATGTATTAAATGACCAAGCCACATTTCGTGCATCAAATTCAAGTATATGGATTATAACAATGTCCATCAATTGCAAGCAATTCACTCTTCACTGTATTATTGAGATTACTGACATAATATAGATGCCTTGGCTGACAGGCTCCTTCCTATGAATATCTGAATGTAAACCTCATATTTCCCATGGAAAGACAGAGCTGAATGATTTAAGCCATCATATATGTAGGCTACTAACGCACAAACTGAATTGGTTTTGAACAGCTGTGGAGCTATCCGGTGCATGTAAGAATTTTCTATTCATTGTCAGTCCTACAAAATCTATAAAATAGGGGGCAGAGAAAATATGCTTTACTATACGAAGCCTTTAGATTTTTAATTTTTTTAAGGTAAAACAGAACACAGGTAAGTGAAGAAGAGCAAAATTAAAGTGAAATACACAAGCAAAACCAGAGAATAAAGATAAACGTAATTCTGAAATACTTTGATAATGTTTTATTGCTCATTTCAGTACCTCTGCTTCTTGTTTTCTTTGAATATTTTCCTTTTTCAGAGCTATGCACTGCTGCTGACTTTCAGCTTTTTCCAGAAGTACAACATCCAGTCTTTCTGTGAGAGCCTAATTTCAAGGAAGAAAGGTTTCTTAACAATGGAAGCCTGAACAATTTTTGCAAACCATAGAAACTCACATATTGGTCACGACTTTTTTTGTCAATCAAACAGATCAATCTGATTTTAAAAGTGACTTTCAGCCCAAATAATACAGGTATGAAATACATAGACAAAACCAATGATGTTAAGTAATATGTCCTGTTCAAAATTGTATTTCTAATGAAATAATTTTTTATCACCAGGTGGTGGTTGTGGTGGTGGGAGGGGAGCTCTCCTTCTGCAGAAAATAAACCTCCATCCAAATTATTAAAAAAAATTTTCCAGTTGATAGATTCCTCCTCACTATCAACTTTCACTTTCATAGGCTGTCTATGACCCTTTGAGAAAGGCAGATGTTCTTGCCACTTAAAAATTCCAGTTACTTTCCTAAAAGCATTTCTTGTGATGTGCAACTTTCTGCATTTCTGATCTCATCAAATGATTGTCTAAGAGGTTTAGAAGTTTTCTAAATGTCTGAAGTCTTTCCACAGTGGTCATTCTAAAATAAACAAATGCTTGTCTAACTAGCTACACAATGAAAAAGTCTTGCTGCGGAAATTGCACTATTCTGTACTATTCCTCACAGAGATGGTAACTGTTTTCTGAGAAGTGGAGTAAGGATGGAGGTAGGGGGAGGAGGCAGGAAGAGGCTTTGGGAAGTGTCTTGAATTCCTGAAAATTTATTACATTCCATTTGAATAACAGTTTTAAAGCTCTTTACTATTTTACAAATTATTTCTGTAGATTTATTTCAGCTAACATTATGTAATACATTAGAAGCATGTTACATATTCCTACCTGAATAATATCATCAGCTCCTCCAGTGGCTGCTTTAGATCTGAGTTCTTCAATCTCTTTCTCTAGTTCTTAAAAAAGCATAGAAATTTCACAGCACGAACTGGTCATCACAGTAGGAAATTACTAGTAAATCCAGTGTCTAACACCACTCCTATTCACATCATCCCTGACTTCACCAGTTTTTGTTTGTTACTGAGTGATGGAAAGGGCTAATGGAAAGAGAATAAACATTCAGTACTGCTCTCCAGTCCTGACATTTCGCATGGTTTCCTGAGGAAGCAAAGTTTCCTTGTTTGGGTAAAGGGACAACAACTTCCTTGTTCTTTGGGTAGAGGAACAACAGTCCGAAATCCTTTTGATGATTGTCTTACCTTCTATTTCATGATCGATTTTAGCCAGAGAAAAGATACTCAGTTCCTATTGGTTCTCTAAAAATAGGCAGCAGGTAGAAGAACAAGATCTTATGAACAAACCCATTGAGGAAAAGCCTAGTACAGGTCATCCCTATCTATACTTATTGTTTTGCTGGGCAGCTACCAACAGTCAGCACAACTGTAACTCAAATCAAGGGGAAGGGACACCAGTTCAAGTAGCAGGCCACTGGAGGAAGAGGAACAGCACAGAGGAGAGAGACAGCACAGATTTACACAGGATACTTTCAGATGGTTAACACTAAACTTTGGTATATTTTACGGTTTCTTGTTAAAGAAGCAAATGATCAAAGTAGCCAACTATTTTAAACAAGCCATTGTACTCTACAACAGTACTAACTATGCAAAAATCTGTCAGACATTCACCCTCCTCTGCCTCCTGAAAAGCAACAGGTGTCCCTGCAACTGGTAATGGGAACAGGCAACAAGTCACACTTCAACTCCTGCTCATTGTTCCATCATGCCATACTCCCAGATCAAAATTAATTTAATACCTGACAAAAGCAATGCTCTTTTTCTTCCCTTCCTTGTTCTAAGGACTTTGGTCCTTATCCTCCCACATAAAATAGCGAAATTGCAGAAAAAAAAAAATCTAGGATATTTGCCTAGAATCTAAATCTACCTAGTAAAAATATGCAGTGATACTAGGAAAGGTCAGATGGTACCAAGAATTACAGCAGAAATTGTTCTCTTTCCAGTAAGGTACCTGTACATCTTGTCTTCACTTTCTGTATAAGCATCACTTGCTTCTTCGCAAACTTGATGAGGTCTTCTTTGGGCAATGTGTCCAGCTGTAAGAAAGTACGTGTTAGAGAAATCAGCTTCCTCTTTCTGCAAACAGAAAACAGGGTGCTTTAGCATCTGACTTCCAAGAAGTTAAATTCTAGGGCGAGAAACTGTCTTACCACACATTTGCAAGAGCAATAACAGTCCAAGTTACTGCTGTTCTGTAATCCAAATCTGTTATTTCAGGTGCAATAACAGAAATCACTCTCAATTCTGTACTTTTCCGAAATCATTCTAGAGCACACAACTGGGCAGCATCAGTCAGACAGGAAAACTCAGTTGGGAAGGGTTCATCATCATCATGGCTTGGCTTCGCGGACGAAGATTTGGGAAGGGCTTTGCCCACGCTTATTGCAAGCGCGTTGATGGCTGCTACAGGGGTTTGCAAACGTGAGTACACCCTTCAAGCCTGCGCGGCGGATTTTTTAGGTGAGGCGCAGTGTGCGTGAGACTGGCCCCACCCTTTACACCTGAGGTTCATCTGCCAGGGCCTAGCGAGCTTGGACGGTGACAGCGAAGTCCTCAGGTCGTAGGTTTGGTTAGAGTATCCTTCTCTTAGATGGAAGGGTTACAATTCAGTAATATAACTTGAGCAATGTTTTGAAAATAGCATGCTGACCTAACATTAACAATGCTTAAATTTACTTCCAATGTATGCACAGATGTACATTACAAAACAGACTACTGCCAAACTGGCTGCTAATAATATTTTATCAAGTAACAGGAAGTGAACATTATCAATAAGAGACTTTTTCCCTCCCCAAGTTTTCCAGAACACCTTAGGCTAGTGTTTATAAAATAAAATTTCAAGAAGCCTAGAAGTCAGGAAACTGTTTAAAATACCTTTACGTCTTCCTATTAGTCACAGCCTGCATGCTAAGCTGTAAGCCTTTCAACTACTGCTATCCAGCAAATCAGATTTGTGAGGACTGATTACCTTTGATTTGCCTGATCCTGGTGTGACAGAAGATGCCACCATCTCTTGTCCAGCATCTTGAACCTGCAACAAAAATAAAGCACAATCTGTGGCAGCTGAACTTTTTAATGTAAGACTATTGAAGGAACTAACTGAAAGTCGGCAAATCACTGAGAATAACTGAATATAGTGAGAGCTCAAGGAAGAAATTAAAGATATATTTGTAGGACTAGTCAGAAGGATAATGAAAAAAAAGATAGAAATATATTGTGATTAGTACAATACAGCATCAGAACAGCAAACTCCTGATCTCCAAACGAGTATGATCTTATAATTCCATTACTGAATGGACATCTAGAATTGCTACACAACTGAAAAATAGTGTTACTTATGAGAGGTCACAAAGGCACAACTCACTGTCTTGTTCTTAAAAGACTCACTAAAAAAGCATGAACAAAAAAAGCTTGTAGAGGACTAGCAGTTAAAACAAGCTTTGGGAACTTCTGAACCACATATACTCCTGAACTTTCTTTTCTTTCTTTCTTGAACACACTGATTATCACTAACATTGTTGGCCTAACAATATATTAAATATATAAAAGTGAAGGGGGGGTATATGTATTTGGGTTTTTATATAGCTTTGTGTTTGTGTGTGTGCATACATACCTTCACTTTTATTTTGCTACTCTCTTTATTCTGACAAGAAAACCCCTTATAACAGAAACCAAGGAAAAACCAAACTGTATCTAAACACTACTAGAATGCAGAATCATTAACAATTTAGAGATTACAGCTGATATAAATAATAAGAAAGGTCATCACTAGAAATGAGTTTAAGTACAGATCAAGGGCAAAGGCAGTTACAGTTATCGCTCTCTGTATCACATGAGCTTAAAGTTTAAGTTTCAGATTTTCTTGGTATGCAAAACTTTGTCAACATTTACATTCTTAATATTTCAGCACTGCAATTAGCAAATCACTGTCACTACAAGCAGTATGCTTACACAGTATAATTAAGTACAACAAATTGCATGTACTGTTTAGAAAATGACAGCACGTCTCTCCATATTGCAGTATGATGAATCCACACATTCTTTTTACTCTCCTTTAAGCTTTAGGCAGAGAGGCAGAACCACCTATCATGTAAGGCAACATATCCAGTTTTGCTGTTCTGGTAATTGAAGCAGCAGCTCATGCTCACGTAGAGGGCTTCACCCATTTGAATTAGAACAGTGAGGAAGATGATTTACTAAAAAAACCTAAATTTTTCCTTCATCAGGTTCATCCAAGCTGTGAGCCAGCAGATAGTAAGTGCAGTTCTAAGCACAATGCTGAATCCTGCAAGGATTCTGAAGTTTCTATCCCACCGTTCTTAAACAAGGGTATGATTCCATACTTTACTACAACTTTTTTTTTGCAACAGCTAAACGCTCTCAGAGAAAGCCTAACCGATGTGTAAATGCAATATAGTAACTTTGATGGAACTGTGGCAGTAATGACCACAACAAACAGAGATTTTCTAAGCAGTGTGCAACTTTTAGACATCACCTACTCTAATCATACCAAGTCACATCAAGACACATTTTGAGTTGTGATCGCTTCAGCAAACAGAGGGACAGTTAGGACGTGCACAGCACAGGAACTATCAGGAGAGTTAATTTCGTGGATAAATGTTTAAATCTTCGTTGCCTTCTGACTTGCCCTGACTGTTATGAAAGCTACACCAGATACACGTACTTCAGTGATTTTATTTGCTTTTGGTGGCAGGTGTTTCACAGTTGGCGCACTGTTCACACATCTCAGCAACAAAGGCACACTCGTTCACTCGTGGGTACTTCTGAAGAGTAGCCACGCAGCACGTTCACTGCATGTCACCTGAGCGTTTCTTCCCTTGAGTCAGCACCGGCTGATATCCTCTAGCCCGTGCAAACAGGATGTCACCTCACCTTCTAGCAGGAGGCACTAAGCAACCCCTCAAGTCCGTCACGGCGCTCACAGTGCCCCAGGGTAGGACCGGAGCGCCCACCCCCGGCCCAGCCTGGGCGGGAGCGCGGTGGGCCGCGCATCGCTCCCCCTCACAGCTGCCGCTCGGCGGGGCTGCACCACCCCCGGGAGCAGGCGGGGAGGAGACGGAGGGACCCGCAGAGGCCCGTGGGTCACCCCGTCCGCCACGCGGTTCCGCAGGCAGCAGCCGGCGGCAGGCACCGAGGCGAGCGGGGCCGCCCGCCAGCCGCCACCGGACTGGGGAAGGGACACGCGATCCGCAGCACGGGGAGAGGCGGCTGGCGAGCGCGGACCTCCCCCCGCCCCTCCCCGCGTACCGCAACGCAAGGTCACGCGCCTCCCGTACCCGACACCCCCTCCCCCTTCCTCCCCTGACGGCTCCGCGTCTCCTCTTCCCCAGCCGCGCCGGCCGCTCCGTTACCTCCATGGCGGGGCCGGCTGGCTGCAGGGGCGGGGAGATCGCTGCGCCGCAGCCGCTGTCAGCGCCGCTACATCCTCCCAGACTCGCTTCCGCCTCCGTCATCCCCGCAGGCCGGTAACGCAGCACCTCCCCTTCCTCGAGCCGGCGGCCGGTTAGGCCACGTCCGTCGCCTGAGCCCCGCCCCCTCGGGGCCAGGCTCCGCCCCCCGACCCGGGGCTAGCGCCACACCCGCGCGCAGGAAGCGGGGGTGGGGTGGCGGGGGCGGCCGTGCGGGGCGGGCACAAGCGGTCGCTATGAGCGACTGTCGCAGAGCAAATAGCAGAACCCAGGTGTTATGGCCTGTACTTCTGGGGTGTTTTAATTAAGAGCCATTTTTATGGCCACGAGGGTAGGTGTTTGAGGGGAGCAGTACCTACTTCAACGTGCACACGTTTTTTATTGTAAAGTGCACCTTGATAGCGCCCGAATAATTGACATTTCCTGATAAGTAATTGATTTTTAATGAGAAGTTGCCTGGGAGAAGCAATTTAGGCTTATTATTCTATTTACAGTTCACTGGATAAGTATTGAACATCGCTGAATTAATTACGGTGTCATGAGAGAAGAGCTATTATTTAATAAAAAAGAGAGTCGTGTTGGTCAGAATGCTGCTCTTGGAAGAGCAATTTGCATTTTTCCAAATCTGCTTATTGTCATGCTTTTAAAATTCAAATGGCAAGTAGTGGCAAAAGGCAGGAAGGTTCTTCACATATGCCTTGGAAATTAGTTCCTTGTCTTTTTCCTCCCACCCAGTGTATTCACTGTACATTATATATAGTTATTGTATATTGTAATATATAGGGGTACACAACTGCAGCAGGAACATGTGGTTCCGTGCTCTGACAGAGATTGCTGGCAAGGAACAGGTTTCCCTTGCCAAACCGCAAGAAGCTGTTTTTCCATTACTTCTATTCTTTTCAGAACCCCACCAGGGCACTAAACTAAATCTTTCTTTCCCCACCCTCTGTGGAAGACCCTGAACTGGGTACCTACGCTAGTCCTGCTGTGGTCTAACATGGGGATTACACAACAACTTCAAGAAGAGCCTTTCTAGGTACATTCCTTGCAGAACCATCCTGTGGCAAAAGCTTTTAACCCTAAACTATGCCATAGTGCGCTGCTTTGGCCTTCCAAGTCAGCCTCCGATTGAACTTGGACCTCTGGAGACAACCCAGTGGGAAAGCTTACCTTCTCTTTTGGAAAACCCCAGGGGAAACAATGTTTCATGTAAAATTTGTTCCTTCTGTTTATCTTCAGACAACATGTATTATGATCCAACCCTTGGGTCTTCTCATGACTTAGCCTGTGAGGAGGTAGATTTTGGAGATCACCCAAGGCCGACACACAAAGGGTTTTCAGGAATTGCAATACATCCTGGTCAGAGAATGGTAGAAGAATTAAAAAAGAATTAAAAGAAGTTTCTCGAATAACTGGAAGAAAAAAAGATCAAGGATTTTGACTGTTGATTTGTTGATTGGATTGTGAAGCACTGGAACAGGTTGCCTAGGGAGGTGGTGGTGTCCCCATCCCTGGAAGTGTTTAAAAGATGTGTAGATGTGGTGCTGAGGGACATGGTTTAGGGACCCTGGCAGTGCAGGGTGAATGATTGGACTCAATGATCTTAAAGGTCTCTTCCACCCAGATGATTCTGTGATTCCGTTAAAGTATGAGTTGCTGCATATTTTCTGAGAAAAAATGTTAATTCACACATGCAATAGTCTTACATAATTTTCTTAAACAGGTTATGAAATGTATGTCTTACCTATCCAGAAGGAACCAGTAAGTTGATATATCTTGCATGCAGCTAATTTGAAACAAGGTAAGTGAAGAAAAACAAGGATAATTTATTTGCTCCATATATTCTATGATTTTATTATCTTTGTAAAAGATAATTACTTCATCTTTTTAAATAACATTGTTTATGTAAAACAAGATTGCCAAGACATTTATGAGATCTGTTGAGGCAAAGCACAATGAAATTTAATTCCCGCTTTCACTGAGAAGCCAAGTCCCACAGGGCTGTGATTAGCCCTTACATCAAGGCAGGATACAAATGGTTGTTTCACTATCATTGGAATTATTAGACCTGCAATAATTTTCTGAAGAGCATAGAATGAGAAAATTACTGTAATTTTGCAACTGAGGAATGTGTTTTCAGCATACAAGAGCTGATGCTTTAAATACTTGCCACTGCAGAATCTGCTTTTTCAACAGGTTCTGCAGATCTTACTCTTTTGTTTGTGAACCACACTGGGCCAGTCAGCCTTCTTTGGCTACTTTTATGGCTTTTCTACATGCTAAATTAGTATAAAGAAAGGCAGGGTATGCATTTACAGTATGTTCACTATTCTTCTTTTGAAACTTAAGGTATTCTCCCTGCCTCATGCAAATGAACTGTAAATTCTTTCGCTGACTACAGTCATTTTGTTGTGTTGGTTCAGTAGGTTCCCAATGGAATGGAATGGTAGATGCTACAGGTACAGTGAAAAAGTTAAGAAAGCGTAAAAGGGAAGGGTAGTCTGAATGTTTGTATGAGTAAATAATATGCAAGGGCAGTACTATCCTTTGTATTTATCTCGAAACTACTTTGTGTGTGAAGGATTTGGTTAGGTATTAAAAAGAGAGATTGTATACGTAATCCTTAGTTCTGGTCCTAAATTGCAATAGAAAACTGAAAGGTGAGAAGTCTGGTGTTCTATTACTCGTCCGTAAAGCCCATCAAGCCTATTGAAAGATTAGCGTGAAACTGAAACAAGGAAACTAAGATTTTGTTTTAGCTCTTAGGGTTGGGTCTGGCCATATAAGTCTGTTCCACTGTTAACAGAACATGAAAGCCCTTTAACTACAGACAGAGATAGTAGCAAGTATAGGTGAGTGAGGGTTGTTGGTACAATATCAAGTTACTGTGAATCAAGAGACCCAATTTAAAAAAAAAAAAAAAAATTACCTTAGTTTTCAGGTGTCTAACCTAAGACTCTACCTATACTTCTATTGCCCGTACCAGAGCAGGATCTGGAGTGGCTTGCTGTGGACATAATCCTTCCTGTCTCCATGGTCATGGTAGATGGCTGTAATTCAACTGTGATCCTTCACACAGACCTAAAGCAGTCTGAGCTCACGCTGCTGATAAATACCAACTGCACTTTCAGCAGGCTATGCTGAAGCCCTTCTGCAAAATAATCCATGAGTAATTTGTCTCTTCAACATTAATCATGGAACACTGTTGCATGACAACATTCCTGGTCCACCTACACAGTGCCTAAGCCTGTGCTTGGTCTGGAGGGCAGGCAGAGCTTTGTTATCCAGCCTAAGCTCATGCCTTTAGGTCTGGCAGCACAGTTTAGTTGCATCCTATGAGTATGAAGGGCTTCGCTTTCTCTCTCAATGTGCCTCTGGGCTTACCTACAGCCTACAATGAGACAGGGCTTGTATCACTCGTCGAGGACATGAGGGAAATGAAAGCTTCAGTCCAGGGTTAAAATATAATTTTAATGCACCTCAGGAAAATTCCAGAATTAATAAGTAACCATGTTGTAAAGATAAGGCTCTTCATGAATATATTGACATAAATAATTTGAAAACCCGTATAATGTATATATTACAGGGCAGCATATCCGTATTGTATATGGATAGGACAAATTAGATAAAAACTACTTCCTAACTGCACTCTGTATCTCAACTGGAGAAACAGTGACTTTCAAGCCAAGCATGAAGCAGGTCATTTACAGTAAAATTAGGGGGAAGTAAAACAGCATCCCTCTGTCTTTGAATGCTAGCTAAGAAGATAGATCAGCTCCCTTCTCAGTCTCTTTAATTTTTTGAAGCTTGGTGCTTCTTCCATTCTATTTTGTAAATGGCTGCATTCATTGTGAAAGTAAAACGGCTCCACTAGTTGCTATCGACGGTCAAGCTAAAAGGTGATCTTAAACACCCAAGAATTAATACAGCAGTTCCTGTTAAAAAAGTCTGTATTGAAGCAGGAATCTTCAGTCATTCCCGTGGAAGGATTTGTTTTGGTAATTGTTAATTTAGAGCTACACTACAGAACCATGTGAACAGTTAACGTGTATTAATCAACACTGTTTTTTCAGACATTTGTCAGAGATGAATAACAAAGTTTCTCAGCTATCAAAACGCTGCAGGTACACTTTCTTATAAAAGAAGAGACAAGCAGCATTGAAGAAGTTCCTGTGGGATTGCATTAGCTCAACTGACAGAAGTCCTTTTTAAACTGACATAGAAGAAGTTGCACCTGTGTAAGAAGGTTAGTAAAATCATACATCTAGGTAACTGGAGGAAAGTAAAGCCTAGGTGTATATTCAGGACATAGGTCTAACAGGGCTTTGTATGGAGCTCTATCACCATAGTAAACAGAGTCACTTGTTTGCACCAGAAGCTTGACAATAGTTTAAATTGATTTGAAATAATTTAGCTGAACATGTACAATCTCCTTTGGTGGGTGCTCAGTATCTTATGTAAAAATAAATTAAACCTCTTATCAACTTATGTCAGTATTAATAAACAATCTCTGTATATAAACACATCATTTAAAGCTCTTCTGTACATAACAACTGACAAACCTCAAGATATGTAAGTTAAAGGTGCTCTAGATGTGGGCACCCTCAGTCAACTACCCAGAAGTATATGCACATCTCTACTGATATACTGTCGTAATAGACACTAAAGCATGGTAGTCCCCAGGGCTGTTGTGGGGTACATCCAGCCTATTAACTCCTTTCCCAGTCTTTCCTGGCAACTACAGATCCAATCCTTTTCACTGGTAATAATTCACTGTTCTGTGTAGTTTTACACTGGTGTAATTAGTAACATTTTGCAAAATTGTGACTGAACCCACAGGTTGATTCTCTCAGCTGTGGTGACTTTAGAGGGCATAAAAGCAGAAACATCCCACTTTTCTATCCCCCTGTCAGCTATATTTTGTCATAAAGGTTAACATTTCTGTCTTTGAGTATATATAAGGATAATATCAATAGGATAAGAAAAGCCAGTTTTTATGTAACAACACCCCCAGTGTTTGTTTTCCCCCTTTTTTTTCTAGGACTGCACTCTGACCTGTGTTACTTTGTCTGTTTTTCAGAGCAGCTGAATGGCATCTGGGTGAAGAGTTGCTTAAGGCAGTGAGAGCAAAGGTGATTTCCCAATGTGATATAATCCCCTTATTATATGGTTCCTCTATCCTTGCAGTGGCTGTGCAGCTACCTTTCAGACCAGGCTTCAGCCATCATCAGCATTTTGCACTCCTGATAGATTCAGAGATTTCAAAGGAGGTATAAACAGGTCATCTGTGTGACCTTTTGTACAGCACTACTCATAAAATGTCACCAAGCTACTGAGTCAAGCATGTTTTATGTTTACTGGTGGCTCTTGTGACACTGAATGAGGATTAGATTGACAAACTGAGCTGACTCATGTGGTTTCATGGAGCAACCCAAGGGGATAGAAGTATGCCAGAGAGAAGGCAATGCCTTTTCCTCATACTGGCAGTAGCAAGATAGCAAATCAAGTTAATCATAAACAAAAAACAAACAAGTAGCAGAAGGCTCCCCAGACTGATATTTAGCCTTGCTGTGATGAACAGCAGCACCTCTGCCAGATGACTTTTTTCTCAGGTAGTCAATTTACTGAGACATCCTTTCTTTGTAGGCAAGAATCCTTGTTAACCTAAAGACCTTCAATTGCCTATGTTTGCACTGATGTAGCAAAGGCATGTTTCTGGTTTCAGTGTTGCCTGCATTTTGGGGGAAAACTTGGTGGGCCAGGAACTGACAATGTAGTTTCTACATTTAACAGGAAGCTTTTTGTTTGTTTTCAAACTTGATGCAAGGTATTTCTGCCCTTTGGAGGGCTGCATTCATTTTAGATATTTGGATTAAATCAGCAGCCTGAAACGGACTGTGCAGGTTGACAGCTGCTCCTATTACTAAATCCTTGGAACTCTCCACAGACCAGAAAGAAAATATTCCCAGCAAACATTTTCTGTGTTAAACTAGTCTAAACTGGAGTAAATGAGACCAAGACAGTATCTTCCTCCAGATGCTGTCATCTATGTTGTTGTCTCTCTGACATTCAGAGTGCAAACCCAGTTAAGCAGAAACTCTTTGGGGCCTTTTTTCTGTACCAAGCTCAACAGTGGCACTTGGAAACCAAAGGTGGATTGGCACCAGTTGTCTATAAGTAAAGGGCTACAAATCGCTTAAGTTAATTTCCCACAAGCTCAAAGCATGGATATAGTGCTGGTACTAATGCTAAAGGAGAATTGGTCTTTATTTGATAATACTGACCAGGCCCTGTTACAACTGAGAGCCCTCAATGGGATGTGTGTAACTTTGGTTAACAAGAAAAAAGAAAAGAAGGAGGTAGTAACGTGATGCATCTGATAGAACACTTTTAGAACAGTGAAGAAGAGGGAGACAGTATATGCAACACTGACTCTGACATGGTTCATACCAACTTTCAGAATTCTCCAAATGTTAACAGAAGATATGCTATCCTTTTGAAAAGGCAACAGTGAAAAAAGCTGCTTGTCTTGATGCAATAGGAACTAATGCCTCCACAGCTGGATTGTAGATACATGCCTCTATGTAGCAGGTTTTATCAAAGGAAGTAATGGGTGTTCGATATTTTTGGAAATGCAGCTTTCATCTCAATGTCATTTATGATGCCCAGCTTAAAACAAGAGAAAAAGAAAATGGTTCTATTTTGTCCATCCACTTTTGTTGCTCTGTTTATACTTGAAATTTGTTTATTGTTATTTATTATTATTCTTCATACAACGTGAATAACATGCACTGCCCACACCTGTTGCACTTTTAACACCTTTTTTCCTGCTGGCTCCTAATTTCTGTTAGAGGTTGATTTGAAAATGCCAACATCAACTGCAGTTTTACGAAGACAAAAACTCAAAGCGAATCTGAAATATTTTTGTTAATGCTGAAAAGTAACTGTGAGAGAGGTGAATGAGAAGTATCCAGTGGGATTATTTTCTTCAGGAAGACCAACCTAAACTTCCACAGAATTTGGGCACTCTCATGAAAATGAAAAATCAGTGGTGTGCGAAAGAGAGAGATTGAAATGTTAGAGCTGCAGGCATTTTGTGAGGGAAAAGCAAAATATGTAAAATGGAAAAGGCTGAAGATCATAGAGGATAGTTCCCATTGCTAATAATCACAATTCTGTGCGAAAAACAAGAGAAGTATCAGCCATTTTCTTCTTATAATCTTCATCAAATTTCTTATTCTGTGCCACAGTGAAATAATTCTTCCAGTCCCCAACAGCCCCTAAGAAACAATAAAGGAAGAAAAGAAAAAAGACTAATTTACTCTTATCTCCTGAAGCCCATTTGCAATGAGTCACTAGGTACTTGTACTTCAAGGCTTATTTCAAAACCAAATGACAACAAGGAAGACTGAGTTGATGCCAGTAACAAATGTTGGTACCTTTTCTCATGAATGGGGAAATTGAGTGATCCATTATTCCCTGAAAATCCTTGGTGTAGTTTGCCATGGGATTTTCCTTCATTATCTCAAAGGAGGTGTAACGAAGTATCTTGTTTAGAACATCGTCATTCACATCCTTCTCCAGGAACTTCAGAATCTTCAGTATTTCTCGCTTTGGATTCTGCAGAGAGAATAACGTGGGATGAGATAGAGAGCCAGGAAAAAAGAAGAAATCAAACTTGGTGTTAAAGCTGCACTTGTCAGGGTGAGACAATCAGTTTGTCCAAAGATTTATTGATACAGCTGACATTATAATAGAAAACTGTTGATTGTAGGTAATATCTACTGGACTTTCAGATTTCAAAGCTCTGTAAACTTGCATTTGGCCTTTTACCTCCTTCATATCTTCATAGAAGAGGTAGAGAATACGGTGCTTATCTTTTGCCTTCCACCATCCTTTTACATGGTCATACCAGGAACCCCAGGCCACTGAAAAAGGAATATCATCATCATCAGCTATAAATACCCAAACTGTCTCTACGTTTCTGTGACACTCATGTTTCCCTCATAACCAGTGTCTGGGCATTTCGCAGCTGATTTTTAATCATTACCACCATGACTATTGTGCTCTGTGCTTATCACAGCATTTGTACACATGATGCATAGATGCTTTAGAGCAGGATTCATGTGTAAATTTATAGGGCAACAAATGCAGATGCTTACCCCTGAATGAAAAATCCAGGCTGCCTTTACGGTCGACAGAGAGAAACAGATGTTTCCAGAGTGATTCATCTGATCAGCTGGACAAGACCGGTCTTAATTTGCCTTGCTTTGAGCAGGGGGTTGGACCAGATGGACACCAAAGGTCTCTTCCAACTTGCATTATTCTGTGATTCTAACTGTTTTAAATATTTGGCGTACTATCAGAAGTTTTTTTCCAGCAATTATCAAGATGACTAGCTTGGACAGAGGTAGCTATGTTCTAGATGTCTGCACTGGGACAGATGGCTTCCAGGGTGGGCTGGTCAAACAGAAGTCACAAGGTCTTCTTAGACATGAGAATCTCATGCTGGTGCAGACTGTGGGGTTTCTAGGCCTACATGGTGGCAAAAATAGTAAGGACCTATGGAAGCTTTACTGACCAGAACTGCAGACTGCCATCTACCTGAGCATGTCATGTTTTCTTTCTTTCTTGGATACAAGCACATTTTTCAGAAAGGGAAGAATCAGCTTCTGGTGTTGCCTGTCTTTAGCTAGATATTTTGTTCAGATGGCTGATTTTTATACAGATGAATTTAGGTAAAAAGACTCTCTTAACTCAAATTCATACCTCATATTTCTACACAAAATTAAACCTTAGTTTCATGTATATCAGGATAGTGTAAAACAAATTAAACCACTGTTCCTTCCCAGCTGGCTTCCAAGCAGGTTTCTTTTAACCTCAGAGAGAAGAGATTAAGCCTGAAAATTGTCACGTTTCTGAATAAAGATAGAATAAAGAGTAGCTTTTTTCTTTTTTCTTTTTTCTTTTTTCTTTTTTCTTTTTTCTTTTTTCTTTCTTTTCCCCTCAAAATGAGAATGTAAAGATAGTATTAATCCTTTAGGTACTAATAAAAATCCATAAATGAAGATAAATTACTACAGAAACACTCTCAGTAGATAACATCCTGTAGAGTGTCAGCACTGAATTTTAAACCACAGCTGAAATAAGTAAATCAATGTAATGCATTTTTTAAATAAAAAAAAAAATCTCTTCTACAACTGATTGCAGTTCATCACCTTTTCCAGTCATGAATTTCTCCATGAACTCCTCCAAGGTTCCTGGCTCAGGCATTCCTTTATTCATTCTGTGGAAATGGTAGTATGACACCAGGTTGTCTTTTGCATTTCTTGCCACATAGATTATCTTTATTGATATGAAAAGAGAGAGAGAGGGAGAAAAATTAACTTACACTTGCTTGCATAGATATTGAGCATCTTCTGGAGTTTTCTCTTGGAGCCTGATGACAGAGGCTTAAGAGATTTTGCTTTGAAACTGCCTTTTTCTGAAATCCAGTGCAGGTAACTTAGTCATGACTCTTTCAGTTTCACACAAGCTTTGCACATTAAAGAGAAAATACCTGGGGAGATCTTTAGGTTCTGGAAATTGTATTCAGTCCTGGTTTATATAATTTTCTTTGCAGGAGAAGTAGAATTGAATCCTACCTCTTCAGCCTTGCCTTACCTTACAGTTTTGTTCCCAGAAGGAGGGAGGCACCAGCTGCACAGGGAGATGAGTTTTTAAAATGCGTGGAGAAGGCATAGCTTCAGCTAACTCCAGGCCTGTGGGATGTTTCATTATGAGATGTGACTTGTTTTCTACATTGCACCAGCACTTCTTTGCTATTCTCATATTTTGATTGTGGCTTTTCAGCCGTTCACCTTGTAACGATCATTCATCTCCAAAGCAATTATGTAGCAGTATAATATATATGATGTTGCATAAGCACCTTCAGTATTTCTACAGAAATTTTTACCTATGTATTCAAGGAGGAAAGGAGGAACTCTGGTTCATATCTTTTTATTGCTTTATTGGGCCCCTGTCTAACCCCTGCATTCCAAGGGGTAATGATGAATACTAATTAATATTTGCCCAACCAAAGTTTTTCCTCTGCAATATTTAGTGATCTTTCACTTTGCAGGTAGGAAATTTTTGTTTCTTTTTAGGATATGATGAGAATAGACTGGCTGACTCGACTTTCTGAATAGCATGTAAAGAGCATCTAGGAGAATGATGAACAGTGGATTTTGAGTAGCTATGGGTATATGGATTTGAATACTTGGGAATATCTGGTGATATGTGGAGATGTGTTATCTCCTCCCCCTCTCCTTTTTAAACATCTATCATGACCTCTATATTTTTTTTCCCTATCATTGTCTGTCATTCTCTACCAATTCTGTTTCTCTCTGTGTCAACACAGTCTAGCTTAGAAGAGAAAAAGTAGTGCTTCTGCTGCAGTTAGTCAAGCTGTTTAGCTGCAAATGTGAAGAGATTTTGGCTTAAAGATTTGTGTGGAACAGGAGCCCTTGCTGGGGGAAGTCTTTTATAGGAAACTGTCTTTACAAAACAGTCAGGCTTGCTGGTTGCCTGAACGCCTCCCGCCCCCCTGCCCCCAGCTTGGTTAGATGACTAAACCCTAGAATTTAACAACAGTTACTCAAAACAGTAGCAAAACCACTGAAAACATTATCCACCTTTTGGGAATACATTCATGACATGGGCGTCTCTTCCATACAGCGCCTAATCAGAGAATGAGATTCAGTTGCCCTCATATTGACATTTTATGCATATCTACTGCTGTTTTAGGTACTGTGGATTATCACATATGGCTTTCAGATGCTATTCCAAAACAACATGGTCTTCAGTAGCTCCTGAGTCACATCTCTCAGCCTTGCATTGTCTCGAGTAGCACTAGATGTTTATGTTAAAGCAACTGAACTGATCCCTAATAGCTAACACGGTGCATAGTTCAGTGACAAAACAAGTGGGACCTTTCCCAGAAAACCTGTGGCATCAGCACTGGGTGCTTTTTTTGTTTCGTTTTGTCAAACATGCAAACCTAATTGTATAGTATTTACCTGAATATCTCACAGATGGAGGCTCTTGTATACACCACTCAAGGAAAGGATGGCGCCTGTAAGTAGTGTCACGTCTACACTTCTCAACATCTCCATTTTGTTGAATCATATCCACTATCTCCTGTGTCCACGTGGTACCTGAAAATGTCAGTTTTTAGATGTTTTTCTCAGTGATAGCAAAGAGTCTCTTCTGTTAGGGAACTGAAAGCAAGAAGGATGGACTCTGTATTGAAGGAGGAAGGAACAGTGCAGAAGGTGATGGACAAGTGGAAAGAGAAGGTAATGGAGGAAAAATGCATAGTTAGGAATACAAAGGTAATTCCCAAAGCACAGTTTCAGGGATTCCATTTTAGATGGGCTGCTTCTTGCCCACAGAAATAGCCTCCAACCCCACACCAGTAATGAAAATAGCTCTGAGATAAACTATTATTTGAAAATTGTATTATTTGCAGACAGGAATGAAATTCCATACTCCCAGTTTTCATTCCTCACAAAAATTCAAGTATTTCAACATTTGTTTTCATCTTGAATTTGAATGAAAAAATGAAATACCTGTACTTTGAGTGGGTAAAAATTTAATACCATTTGAAAATATAAAAAAGTTACAATATTTTCAATGTTCCCATTTGAAGTGCTTTAATAAAGGCCAGTACAACATTTCCTCTCCCTGAGCTGCTGCAATATCTTGTAGGACTTACATTATTGAGTCTTTCCTGTGCCTCTTTTCCCTTATAGCTGTGATTTCTGCATTAACCACATCTTGTCTGAGGTACTGTGGCTGGTCAGGTAAAGAACAGGCTAAGGGACAACTTGGAAAGCAATGTGGAGAGGAAAATCTGGCCTTCTTAAGAGGCTTGAGTTGTGCATCTCTGGCAGATACAACATAATGTCAAATGCACTCCATAACTATTTCTTTTCAGTTCAATGGCTGAGAGGTTTTAATCCAGGCTGCATAAAATGTTTTTGCTTTCAGCATACAGTAAATAAATCAAAGGTTTTCAGGTTTTACAAAAATGTAGTTTTGGTTTGTTTGTTTTTTGTTTTTGTTTTTTTGTTTTTTGTTTTGTAATAATGCTTTTATTTCCCAAATAAAAAAAACCCCAACCTTAAAAATACTTGCTAATTCAAGTAATTATTTTTTTATGATCATTCAATATTCCTGAATATGTTCCTGAATCCCCTAAACGGAGCATGTTTTTATTCATCCAGGAATAATATTGATGCTTGTTGTTCTTTGTATTCTTTGTGTAATAAGTATAAAGGATCTGATCGAGAGGAGAAATAGTAATGAGCTAAGTAGCCAATCACTGAGTAAAATACCAGATAGCTAGTATTAATGACAGGTATTTTATTTCATTGGCCGAAATTATTAAGTGAATTTGGTTATTTCCTTAAAATAGTAAACCCATTTCCAGAAATCAGTACTGGTTTACAAAGAAGTCATTCCCCATACACATAATACAGTCAATAATTGTTCAGTCAGCTTCTAATATTTCTTAGCAATGATGACTTTTTTCCGAGGTTTTGTTAAATCATTACATATTGGTGGAAAACTTCTATTGTTGCCATTAATACATATGTATAATCAAAGAAAACATTTAAGTATAGGTAATTAGACTTTGACCATTTGAACTTCAATAATAATAGATGGTTGTTCTGCCAAAGAAGTCAGAAGTTACTAGTCACAGCTGACAGAGCTTCACATCGTTAAAATATGCCTGGTTTGGGATTAAACAAATATCAGTCACAACAGAAAAACATAATTTTGAATTCCAATAATAAGTATTATCCCCACTTTTCTATTCTGTTTCCTACCCACACCAACCTGCTTTTGCATAGGTTGCAATGAGCAGATCATCAGGTCTGGCTTTGAACTTCCACACTTGGTCCCACGTGCTGCATATTGGTTCTGTGAGGGGAATACCTTCCAATTCAACTAACTGAGCTCGGAGCATTGTCTGTTTCAAACTCAAATCTTCCATTTTATCCAGGGCCATTGAGCACTGCATGAAGAAAGAAAGGCTTGGAATTAACACACTTGCTCTGAAAAAAAATATGTATTTACTCATCCATTCTTGAGGTCTCTTTTATTGACTGAATTCTATGTCCTCTGATTTCTTTGGATATGATTTGGCCTTTATGATAGGCTCCTTAAAGCTGGATCTAATTTTCAGAAGTGCTTGGTATATTGTCTTGGTGGTTCTTACCATCTCTAAAAATCACTCTGTTTACTCAGATACAAAAAAAAGAAAAAAAGCCATTAGTCCAATCTTTAAGCGTTTTACCAAACATTTTTATGTAAAATATGTGGCCTTTGAAAGGCAAGAAAAAGGAATCAATCAGAGGTGTGATTCAAAAGAAGGCAGAGCAGAACAGCTCCCACTGAAATCAACATACAGGACCCAACCCTTCCCTCTTAAAGAAAAAAACACAGGAATATGTGCTAACACCCTTTGGGCTTCATACTCACAAAAAATGTTTGCAGAGCTTTTCTGTGTTTCGTATCTGGAGCTTTTCACTCTTAGAGCTCTTTTCTGTATATTGAGATTTATTGCAGATAAATAACATGAACTAGATAGATCATTAACTAAAGGTTGTTAGATTTTAATTATTTAAATAAATCTAGTTAAGTCTACTTCCTATTGTACAGTTTTACAGTACCTGGTTATTGATTTCTGGATTTCTTTCAAGGAGGCTTCCTCTTACCTATAACCTTCAGAGCTCCAGAATCTGCTCAGACGAAAGTTCTGCTTAATAAGAGGCTCTAGAAATCATCTCAGTTAAAAATTTTAACCAGAAAAGAGAAAAGACATTTCAATCCCAACAGCAAACATTGCCAAAGTTTTTCCTTTCCCGTCCTTGTTTACTTATCCGATTTCACACAGATTCAGTTGAGCAGAGCGAGAGTTTGGACTGGTGGCTGGGCAGTAACCCAAGAAATTTTAAAAAAAGAAGGAAAAAGAAACTTGCCAGAGAATTTTTCCTGCTTGAATGTCTTCAGTCCTTGGCTGTATTGATGACTGCGCAGCAACTTAGGTCTTCGGGCAGAAGCAAGGTGAAAGCTTGGGTGGAGTTTCCGTTTCTCGTATGGGAGTGAGGAGAGCAAAGGACGGGGTATAGCAGCAGCCAACAGCTGAGCAGTATTTCTGGCTTGGTTTGTGAACACCTTTTTAATCCTGTGAAGAAAAAATGCTTTGAAGTCTCATCTAAAGTATGATTCTTTACTGGCAACAACATTAAATGTTGGTCAGTAGCTCCAGCATGATTATTTTAACTTGTCTCTGTCACTGTTAACAGTCTTGGGATAATTAATTTGCTTCCTAATATTTAATCTAAATTGCAAAATAGTTTATTATTTGTTAATACCTAAGATCAATGAGAATGAATGAATTAAAAATAACTTAGTTCTATTTTTGCCGTGTACTCCACCATGCTCAGTTAATAGATGTCTAAGGGGCCAGCCTTTCATTGCTGGAGACAGCCATTTGTGTTTTACAGCACTTTCAAGACAGATTTCCTTCTTAACTACCTTGGCATTACAGGGTTAGGGATTACTACATGTTCGGTAGTGTTATTTCATAAGATTTAAGTCCCTGCCTATCTTTAAGTCTATATGAGGTAGAGAGACATAATGACTTGCTCCAGACTAGCCACAGACAGCATAGTAACGTTTTCTGCCAAAAGTATGCCAATGGCACTTACATCATAGTTCCCAGCTGTTGCAGTCATCCTGAGATGTTTGATTTCATCAGGAAAAGCAATTCTTGAGCAAAAGGTAGGTTACTGTAAGTGAACTCAATCAAGTTTGAATGGATTGTGTTCATAAAGGAAAGTTATTTTGAAACAGCATTGCTATCAGACACTGCTTCTGTCTTCTGTTGATGGCTTGCAAGCACTGTGAGTGCTCAAGGTCCTTTTTGGTCATCCTTTGATGGTCTGGCAACATTCGTATCTAAAATGGTTTTCTGTCATTTTTTTCAAAAGACATTTCACATATTCTAATCAAAGGAGGATGTGGCCATCCTTACAGTAATCCTACCCTCGTATGTAGGGCTAATCAGCATGACTAATGGAGTCTAGAAAGTGATTCAACAGACCAGTGAGCACTCACTTGCTCTGCAGAGTCCATGAACTCCATGGATTAGCTCTCCATCGACTGTAGGAGAACTATAGATATCTAGCTTGCAAATACTCTCTTACATTTAAAGGTGCAGGTGGGAAGTGCAGATGTTCTGCACCAGGGATGAGGTGTGAAGTGAGAGTGAGCCAATGCAGGTCTCTTCTGGATCTCTACAAGAAAGGCCTGGCAAGAAATGGCTTAATAAAACAGCTGTTCTAGTAAGACAGAATAAGAAGAGTGATACAGATACCGAGTAAATATGATGTCTGTTGTAGTTTAAACCCAGCTGCCAACTAAGCACCATGCAGTGGCTCTATTTCTCCAGGAAGAGAAAATAGAACAAATGACTTAAGGGTCAAGAAAAGGGACAAGGGCAAGAGACAGACTTGCCTTGGGGAAACAAAATCAATTTAATTTAAACACCAAAACTGCTGCAAAATCACCAACTGAATTTAGAGTAGGACAGTAAGAGAAAACGACTGGTTCCTAAATACATCTTCCCCCTACCGTTCCCTTCTTCCCAGGCCCAGCTTTGCTACGTCCTCTCTGCCCCACTTGGCGCAGGGAGCAGAGGATGGTGGTGGTGGTTGCATGTGCAGTCAGTCTCAGTTCCCTCCATACAGTTTCTACCGCTTGCTCTTCTTCACGGGAAAACACTCCTCACAGTTCTGCCTTGCAGCCACATGGCATCCCTCCCTCAGGAGACAGTTGTCCGTGAATGTCTCCGGCTAGCATGGAGGTCTGCCACTGGCAATGGTTGTCCCAGTGCCGAACTGCTCCAGTACCAGTTTTCTTAGAGACATGACGTTTTTCAGGATTACTTGCCAGGTGCATTGTGGGGCTCTCTCTGTCTCTCTGCAGCCCGACCATTTCTCCGCCAGGGCTCTCTGAGGATTGCAGGGTTTCAGCCTGCCACCTTGCCATGGGCCAAAGGGAAATGGCTGTACCAGCGTGTCTCCCCAACCTTCTCCTCACTACCCTGGGTGACCACATGGTTGGTGACCTCATGCTTGCTTCTCCTTCTGCCCTAACCCATCCAAAACGAAAGAGTGCTCCCAAAACAACAACAAAAAAGGCCTTCCCAAACTGTTTTCCCCTCTTAAATAGGTTTATTCACAGAGGCACTGATTGGCTCAGCCTTGGCCAGAGGCAGGGCCTGATTGTAGCCAGCAGGAGCATTTCGAGAAACTTCTTGCAGGGGCCGTGCCAGCAGCCCCATCCCCCACTATCAAAACCATGCCAAACAAAAGGCAGCAGCCTCCACCCCACTACTGAAACCATGCCAAACACCTCCACAATGACCCTTCAGATGCTGGGAAGCATGTGTTTGTGCAGCATCACGTGGAGCCCGGGTGGATTTTTCCCAGGGCATGCTGAGCAGGTCCTGTCCATGGAGAGAAGCTCTTCAAGCTATTATATAATATTCTTGCAAGAAAACAACTCTGTTCATGAAGGACATTCACAGGAGAACTTCTTGCTGGCCACTCCTTTTAGACAAAGGCAGGGCCAGGCAGGAGGTGTGATCACCGGAACCAAGTGGGAGCTGCCTGCAGGCTCGCGTTGCAGTGAGCTGGCTGGATTTACCCTGTGGCCAAGCACAGGATAAACTGTGCAGCTGATTGATCTGTGGAGCACAGCACAGGCTGCGCCTGCTCAGAGTGACTGTGATGTGGATTTCTGACCCCGCAGTGTACAGTGGTCTCCCCCTCAGCATCACCACCTTCCACCTTTTGGTGGGCATACAGGTGATGACTTTCCTCACACAGCTCACAACAGAGAGATAGTGGGTCCCCGTCGAGAGGCTGTGGGAATCAGTGATTTGGTTCAGCGTTCCCTGTATGATTTCAGGAAAAGTTTCCAAAGAATTGTTGGGAAACAAACCGAGAGGATTGCTTCATTGGCTTTGAGCCAACCACTTGATCTTTTTCTGGCTCTGACACCAGGTTTTTCTTCTGAAGGCTGGCTACACCAAAACTAACAAATAACACAGAACAAGCAAAGATATACAGTTAAGGTATACTACTTCCTCTGTGTGTGTTTTTTTTAAATGTGAAGTTAATTTCAAGGTCTGTCATAGGAGGCTTTCACATTTTCCTCTCTCTGTTAAGACCATGCTGATTCTGTTTGTCCTTCTTACACCTGCACCTGGCAGTTCATTTGCTGGTTTGAAATGGTATTCATCCCCCTTTCAGTTATACAACCATTCTGATAATGGAGTAACCCCCAAAGTGCTTCATATGTTGTGTGTGAATAAAGAAAAACCCAAGAGCTGCTTATCAAGTGTCTCTTTTTTATTGCAGCTGTGAATCTGAGTAGCCTTTGAACAGCACACTGTGCCAGCTAAGCTGGAGTCAGGTCAAAAATCACTGCCTGCTGCTTTAAAACTGCTTTTGAAGTAGTCAACAGGTGTTGGGTTTCTCCTGTTGTGAAACAGAGAGATGAGAGCTGAACTGGCTGGCCCAGGGACTGGGTTTCTGGTCTCGAATCATGGTTTATTGGACCTCTCTAAAAAAGACCAAGCACTCTCTGGAAAGAGCTTCTTCCAGGTTTCCATTTACGTTTTCCTAAGTGCAGGCTGATGGCAGGTGTTTCCTCATGTAAAACAAACTGTGTTTATTTTATTTTATTTTATATATTTTATTTTATTTTGACTGAAAACACTTCAGTATTTACCTGGAATAAAAATCTACAGGCCACTCAACAGAAATAATAGTGGGAAGAAACTGCTGGGTGCTCACAGCATTGAGACAAGTGACTGAGAATTAGGAATATGTTTATCTATCCTTGGATCCCTGCTGTTGTGAGTTGCTGTAGTTAGTGTTGGGTTTCATAGTCACTGGGATTTGTGAAATCTGCATCTGATCAGCAAAGGAAGTACAATGGGAGAGTAGAGGTACCTTTATCTTACTCTTGTCCTCATCTTACATCCTTAAATCTACACATGGTAAATGAACACGTTTTCATTTATCATTTAGTTCCAGGTAAAATTCTCTTTTCAGCACACAGCAGTTCATAACAGCAACAGAGAGGTTCAGGAATATTATTGCACAAGGTAACCAAGCTGCTCAGTGGCTGCTCAGAGTGCTGACTGCTGGCCTGGGCTGGGCTGGACTGCCTACTCTTCTGGTCAGTGTCAGAATACAGCTTCCCTTTGGCACAGTGTCACTGGAGTTGTTTTGCGGATAATGACAAATTTGCACTATTTACTTACTTACTTTTATGCAGTGGCATAGATTTATTAATGTTTCTTTTAATTATTCCTTGGTGGGAACTGAGAACAGAAGTGTATGTCCTGGGAACCCTTGGAACCCTTGGATTCAGGACTCCATTAATACATGCTGCTGCTATCCTTCAAGGCTATCTGTGACCACAACATACTGTTCTTGACATTAATATGACTACTTATATGAGCAGAGATACTCAAATGTTACTTCAGAACATCTGAAGGGAGTTAAGCAAAGATAAATAGCACTTCAGTGGAGTCAAAACTAGAAAAAAGCAGATGACTAAAGAGGTTTTTCTGTCAGCACTTCAGACTCTGGAATTGGATCTATGTTGGTTTTTTGCTGTACTTCATGTGAGATCTCCTTTAAAATCTTTTTTTAAAATTCCTATTAAATATATAAGATTTAAGTTTTCTAGCTTGAAAGGGATTATCTAAGAAATAAAATATGTTTCCAGTTACTATCTGAAACTTTTATTTTTTAAAAGATCATTAGTAGAATATTTCTTATTTAAGATAATTCTACAATGAGATCTCTGGCAAAAGATTCTAGTTTATTAACTAATGAAAAGCCGTAACATTTCTATATTAGCTCTTTTTACTCTCCCTGCAATGATTGTTTCGGGATCATTTGTATATAGTTAAAAAAAAATCTGAAAGAATGCAGGAAAGCAAAAAACTCACTGAATGTATTACATCAGATTTTAAAAACAGCTGACAAAAATGTGTCTTGGACAAGAAATCTGTCTCAGGCTAGTGGACATGAATAATACTCAAACAATTTAAAGACAGAAAAGGCTGGGTTTGTTCTAATTTTTATGTTGGATTTGAATATTTTTGCATTTAAAATTTAATCAACACTCCCAGTAGGACTTTGAAATCATGTCAGAAAAAGTGTGTTTTCTTTTCTTGTTTGCGTAGGATCAGACTTAAGGTGGGATGAAGGCTACAAATCCTACATTAATATCAAGCACTGTTTTAAGAACATTTTCATCAGATTTTGCCTATATTTAGCTGTCTATATGATCTAAGGTACTACATCTTACAAATGAAAACCTATATTAAAATCTATAGCTGATATATTTGAGTTAAAGATTTTTTTTTCCTTCATAAGCTTAGTGTTTGTATTACATTTCTCTAAAACTCTGGTCTCCCTCTGCTGGACAAAACAGTCTTTATTCCAAAAGAACTTAAATTTTTTTAAATTTAACATTACATTTGAAAGCTATTGAAATCTTTAGATACTGGCCTGTATTATTCTCTCAGAAAAATGCATACGCTGGAGAAACATACTCTGGACAGGCCAAAACTTCACTTTTCAGGCTTCTTGAATTTTAAAGTTGGTTGTCTGCATTTGTCTCTTGGTGACTGAATTAAACTGACCTGACTATCAGTCAGTGAGCAACCTTAGGCAATGAAAGTTTTTGGTATTGTGGGATGCATGCAGAGTTAATAAAAAATATGTCCTGTCATTGACCTCTGGCTGTCACAGCCCGTATGTTGACAAGAACAATACTGCAGTTATCTGTAATAGGAACAGTACTACCAATCTTCTGGTAGTTATTTAATGAATGTCTGGCTTGCAGCTGGATACATTTGAGATAATCATCACTGTTATATTTATGTAATAGCAAAATAAATACTAAGGGAAATGTTAAGTGTAAATGTGGAATGAAAAGTCATTTAATTCAGCAACACATTTAAGCAAAATACCTAAGTGCAGTCCCTATCAGTAAAGCACTTACATTCCATTACCACCATACTCCAGAAATTTCTTTGCTTTAAGTATGCTCTCTCCAGCAGAGTTTCCTGCTAGAGGAAGTGTTGGAGTCCACAGTGTGTAACTCTGACCAGCTCTGCATGTGTTGGGGTCACAGTCATATTAATATACAATCTTGTTATTGTGGGCATGCATAGTGAGGTGATAAAGTTTAATTGGACTCCTGCAGCTTTTTCCAAATATTTTTCCCAGAAAATATGCAAATGAAATGCTGCAGTCTCACCCTGTCAGTGGCACTACTTGCTTTTGGCATTGTTTCTGGAAATTACTTTGTAGAAATAAAAGGTCAGGTATTCACTGTGGAGAATAACATGTTCCTACCTGTAAATGAGGTTTGGTTTAGAGCCACGGGGGGAAAACAGAAACTTGTAATAAAAAGTTAGAGAGTTTGGTGCCCTTTATATATATGAAGGGATGTAATTTACTTACAAACATTACTTAGCATGTTAATACGTGATTTGCAGTTGGCTGCAGACTCTGCTAGCCAGCTCAGTGTGAACAATGTTAATGCAGGCAGCATTGCTTGACATAGATGGGATAGAAGACGTTTGTGTATCTCAGGCTTAAATTTAAACATGGCTGTAGCAAAAGTCTGTATTAGAGAACTTGAGAGCACTGCTTAGTCTTAGGTGCCTGACACATCTGTGTCCTTCTTTCTTCCCAAAGGAAGCCCCAGGATTTGTGACAGATGCTATGGGGGACTGGTGTGCCAAGATCCCAGTTTGTGCTGTGATGAGCAACCAGAGGAGAGGACAGATGCAGCCCAAGAGCAAATGTAACCGAAGAGCCTATGGATTGCAGGTGAAGGGTATGCGTCCAAGCTTCCACACAGCAGGCATGAATGGTTTGATGAGCAAGTGCTAATTGAACACGTATGGTCCTTTTCCTTGGAGCAGTGCTAAGTGGAAAAGTAATTTATTTTCTCCATCTTTTCCTGGCAACCTGTCCTACAATTGGCAAATTATAGCAGCAAAGAAATGCTTTTTAAAATATGCACTCCAAAAATTACTGTAAGTTGACCGTGGTTCTCAGTTGATTCCTTTGTATCAAGAGATGAAGCTCGTTCTTAAAGCTGGATCCAGGACTACAGTTCTCCTAAACAGAGGAAGTTGTCATATATTGCATTTATGGATCCAAATACAAGCTTCATGCCCCAGAAACAGTGGGGGTTCTTTTGGTGACTGTCTTGATGAACAGATATGAAAATATTTCCATTCAAGCCAAACATCTGCTTTGTACCACAGCTTCTTGTGAACATCTCTGCTTGCATTAAGTGAAGTTATTCAACAGCCTGTTTGCATGATTACTTTTTTTGAGCCTTCTTTATGGATGTAAGCAAACCTTCTTTGAAGGGGACTTTGTGAAGTGACATCATTTCATATCTGTCCTCTTTCAACTGTCATTTCCTTCTGAGGCCTCAATTTGACCATTTATTGAGTGTTTGTACCACAGCAGCAGAACAAAACAGCCTGCAAGCCTGGGAAAATGCCTTTAAACCCCTACATACACCTATATCTCTTCTATACCCCTTTACACATGATGTGATTGAGACAAAATAGCTTGACTGCTCTGGATTCACTACCATCATGTGAATCCCCTGGGTCTACTGCCAAATGTAGCCTCCTATTGAGCCTATGTGAAACTAGGAAGCTAGGTCAGAGCAAAACACAATCAGACTTGCACAATTATTTTTACAATTATTTCTACAATTATTTCCTGAGAAGAAACATGCACTTCCTCATTACAGCTGAAGCCTGGAGATTGAAAATTTAATTCTTGGCTCCATGCTCACGTGCTACCCTGTGCTACTTTAGGCACTAAAACATCTTGACCTTTCATCTGGAACAGTTAAATGGAGTTTTGCTTAAGTGGCACATCTGCTCTTCAAGCTGGGACTTTGTTGCATGAAGACTGCCATTCCCAGTTCAGAAGACATTTGCTTATCCAACCGGACTATAATTCCAGTCTCCTTTTTACAAACATCTGTTTGGAGACAGGAAAATCTCTCAGGATGTGAAGCTTCAGAATGCAGCTTCAGAAATTTTCATGCAGTGTTGAACTTGTGATCATTAACCAAATTCCTTTCTGAAATTCTGCAAGCCCAACAATATTACTTCTTCAGTCTAGTGCTGCTTGGTTCTGAGAAATCCTTACATGATTATCTCATAACTTAAAGGAATCCAGATGCTTCAAATAAGCAAAATTCGAGCATATATGGTATCATTTTTTTCAGTGCAATAGCTAATGTGTCACAATTCTTATTAGGTAGCAGAAAGAACATAAAATATGAAATATATATATAAGTATATATATTGAACAATAAGAAACTCCTACTAACAGCACTTATGATAATTTCTTGGCAGTGGCTGTCTTTGTGCATGATTGTAAAAAGAGTTAAACACAGCAGAGTGAGGGAAAGCAAGGCTTTAAAAATTATTAGTAGGTTTTCTTGTGAGTATAAAAATTAAATTATTACTGCCAGCATTTTATCAGGAACATTCATTAACAGCATAAAATCTGATACTTTTCAGAAATAAAGAAGTCTATGTGTTTCACTTGCCTGCATGTTCTGATACAGGAAGCCAGCTTTCATTTAAAATGGTGGATCCCTAATGGTAGACATTTTTAAGGAATTTTGTGTATTTAATTTCAAAAGTCTGTTCAGCTTTTCAATCACAAAGACATTTTGAGTGGTTGAAAATTCCAGGAGCTTCAGCTGAAGCAGATAGAAATCTGCACCCCTTCCCATCCCTATATACAAAAGAGCAACTTAACAGCTGGATGAGTAGCAGGATGAGGTTACCTGGTGTTAGCAACAGCTGGCGTCCAGACACCTCACTAGACATCCTACTGAGCTTGCCTGGTGTGATGTTAGTGGAACTGATACAGGTGGGAATATTTAAGTGGGAAATTTATCCTCTCCCTTTTAAAATACTGTTTTAGATTTTTTTTCATCCAATTGATAAATACGGTAACACATGGGAGGATGTGTTTCTCCTCTCATTTGGACACTCTTTTGGGGACTATGCCATTCATATCAACTGAATGCACTGGTATGTAACTAGGAGGAGAGGAGTTGATCCAGGATTCATAAAGTCTGTTGATGTTGTCATATATTTTTCTTCCCATAGGCCAACAAGTCAGTTAACTTGTTCCCTTCAGGCAGCTGGCATAAAAACAAATAGCAGTGTTCTTCATTTTCTGAAGAATTAACACCATTCTGAAATGAATGACCCATATTCCAGTGTTATACAGCAGGCTGGGGACTATGCTATTCCTTGTGGCAGCTGTAAAGGGAAGAAGCTCTCATGCTTTAAGACATAACTTATGGGCTTAAAATATTTGTTACCTTTCCTTCAAGATAAAATGGCAACAAAACCAAATACTGAGGCATTGAAGGCTGTATTTATACCGCTCGTGGGTGCATTTCATGTTCTTGTGCAACTCCTTTATAGTGGAAAGATGATTAGAAAAACTTTTTTCTGAACAGCCAATTTGTATCAGTCAAGTCTGACAAGCTGTCTTCTCACATCAGGATACAACAGATGTGAGACACCTATCAGGGACTAGTATGATTGAGTATCACACAGTTAAACTTTTTATTAAATGATTGAGACATGTTGGGTAGGACTTTCTCCATATGTTAGTAGCTGGTTACTTTGCCAGATGTAAGGTCTCCCTTTGCATGTCTAAAACTGCACGTGCATGGTCAGACTGCATCAGCAGTCTTAGATGCAGCTGAATTGCTTTGGTGGACATCTACCTCTCTTCACTGACAACTGGGGCAGCTAAAGCATCTAGACTCCTAATGTAGACACCTTTTCAAGTTCTTGAAGTTAGGCAAGGTAGATCCAGACCTCACTATGCCTACCAATAAAATGGGTTCAGAACTGAACATTTTAAGTAATCTCACCCACAAGTCCATGTATGAGGAATAGTAACCTACACATAAAAAAAAGTATGCATATGTAGAAACAAAGAAAATTTTTTAGACTAAATCTTTGTTGTCTAACCAAACGTTGAAGATCTGCAAAAAACTGTGCATAATAGCTTCATTTCTAAAGTGGCTAATCCTGCTTCCATAACAATGTGGGGTAATGTATCTGTTAATTTAATGAGATAAGACCTACGTTGTGATGGGGGAGTACTCAAAAATATTGTAATGCATAAGGCTTTAAAAAATCTTACAAGCATCTGAAAATTCTGCACTAAACAGTCACTATTTTCACTCCACTCTACTTAACAGCATGTCTTACAGAGGACAATCCTCTTGTCCAGAAATTGTAAAGGAGGCACATGAGGTTCTGGTTCGCTGTGTCTTTGTGTCATACCTTCTGTTCCTGTAGCTCCAGCCTTGTTCCTTGGGATGCTGAGGTGCACAATTGTACATGTCATCTGCAGGACAGAAAGACAGAATCTTGCTGTCAGTTTTTCCCAACAAGAAAAGTAGAGTTTAAAGTCAAAACAGACATGAAGCGAGAAAGCTATAGGAATAAAAAATGACCAGTCAGGTGTTTGTGCTTTGACCTAAACTGTATGAATGACAAAAGTGTGACAGCATGGTTTCTGAGTTACTGGAAATTTCTTACCTTTTAACGATGTTCATTCTTTACTGTTCTAATTGTCTTGAAAAAGGTCTCTTCACACTACTGACCATTAAATCTCAGTTAAAATCTTTTATGTGTGCCTTCAGCACAGAATTAAGGAAATTATGATCACTTATTCTTTTATCATTTTGGTTAAGCGTCTTTCCTTAGATTGCTTATGTCTGGTCTAAAACTCTGCTGTTGAATTTGGTTGAGAGTCATAAACTCTCTGCTGTCTGCAGCTTTCCAAATGGTGGAAAGTTCAGCAAAATGTTAATAATCCAAATTTATGTGATTTTTGTTTTTCACAAGAATGATGTGAGACATAAGGATTGCTAATGAAATTAAAGAACAGAAGATTGAAAATTAAAAGCAAATATCTTACAAAGCAATGTCCATATAAAAGCTGTGGTTGAATTTGTAGGGTTGAGTAATTATGACAATTAATATAATACATTTCATTTTACACACTGAGAAAAATTCCTCCTGTCACAATAAATGACAGTCCTGGTACAGGATGAACACACTTGATATTCATATGCTTAAAAGATAGCTATTTTTTCAGTTAATATATGCTGTTCATCAGTGTCATTAAAGTCCTGGCATACTTCTGTACTGTATGTAAGGACAGCTTCTAAAATTAACCAGTAAATAAGAGTAGTTTATTTTTGTTGGCTTTAATGAACATGTTTCTTCTATAGAACATCTGAGAGGGAGACATACATGAGAGAGATGTATGAATTATTTAAGGATAATATAACAGATTAGGGATTTTTAATGTCAAATAAACATTCTGGATGTTTTGTCTGCATTCACCAGACTTACTTTTGCATGCATTGAAGATGGAAGCTGTCAAAAATGTTGAAAGTCTGACAGACTTTTTTAGCTAACTATTTTATTTTTTGACAGAACAGTTTGGTTTCCGAGTCCTGCATCCTTGCTTCACTGAGCAAAGGATGCTGTTATGTTTGGCTTAGTTCATTTTGAAGTCTCCAGTGGTCATAACCCATAAACCAGAGTGACACAAGGCCATCAATCAACATGCGATGACTCTTGTCTAAGCTTTGAATTCTTGAGGCTATCTTTGCACATGATATTCAGAGTGCAACTTGTGGAATATCAATCATTTTTATAATGTGATAGAGGAGCTCTGAGATTGGAGTTCCTGCCCACACCTCCAGGCTCTGAACATTTAACTGCTGGGTGACCTACCTGACAGCACTGTTTCTTCAGGCGTGGTGTTTTCACATGTGAGGATACCTCTAAACGTTTTTGAGTTGTACTTTAATGAACATGGCATTCAACCAATGAGCCATGACTGTTCCTGGGTTTTGGTGGCTAAATGGCTGCACTCTGAAGGTGATTTTCTTCAGGCTCAACATTAATTTTATTCTTTCAGCTGTACACTAGCTAGTAGTTACAAGGTGAGTACTGGCATATATGCCAAATATGAAATGTCTCAAATTAAAATAGTGATATAATCTGCTTGCTATTTACATGTATCTATGCTCATTTCCAGTTTTTACATAAGATTGACTGTGACCCCTCCCATACAGTTAGCTGCACAGATTTTCTAAATTAATTGAAGGAAAACAGAATCTCTTAGCTCAAGTAAACCACTTAAACCCCCTAACCTAAACAGTACAGGTAGTACTGTTCTACATCAAAGACCGGACCTGGAGTTTGCCCACATGCTGAATTGTGATTTTATCACACCAGAAGGTTTGTGACTTTTAGTGACCACTCAGTTAAGGGAATTCTGCAAATCCATATTTTACAAGATGTCTGACTCCAGAAATTTGTTCAGAAATACAAAAAGCAGTTAAAAACTCTCCCCTCATAGCCTTCATATTTTATGATGAAATATAATTGAAATAGGGTTCAGCAAAGTAATTAGGTATGTGACTGTTTTGAAACACTCTGAAATCCTATTATTTTTTATTTCACTGATTCTGGACACTTCAGCATATGGTGGAAGTCAAGGATTTGTGTAAGTGCTTTGTTGTTTTCGGGCCAAAAGTTTGAGGATAAACCTAATTCTTCTTCTCTAAAGAAGCTATTAATTTTTTTTCCTTTCATGCATATCCCAGCTGTGAGATTTAATTAATCTTTCATTGTTAGTAGCCTACTGAACATGACCAATAAATAACTACACCTTTCTATTAAAAAGTATTCATATTTTTAAACCACAAAGACATACCGCTACATAACTACAGCTACTCCTTTAGCTTATTTGTCATCACTTCAATGATTTTTTGCCATCCTCATTGTGCTCTCCTAGTCGTGGCTCTACTGTAAACCTTGTAACAAACAGGAAAATTCTGGGACTAATTTACAGGGGTTTCCAGTGACTCACTACGGCTGGCACTTGAAGGTGGCTGCTTCTGCTGGCTTGAGGGACTTTTGTGGTTGGTAGTGAAGCTGTGGAGGGTCTGTACAACATTCAGCTGCTACACCTAGGGTGTAGGGATGGGCTAACCTAGGGCCAACATAGCGTAACGGTTGTGTGGATTTAGTTGCCTAAGCATAAGAGTCTAATCACCTTGGACACCCCAATCTGTCCTCCAGCTGCCTATCCAGAAAGGCTGAAATCTCCTGCGGATCATATCTGTCAGCCATGCGTAAATATATTGGAAATATGCTAAATTAGCCTCTGACTTGCTTGAAGGACTCTGCGTATGTAACTCAGCCACCCCTTAGTGTGTAAATACAGTGGGTACATCCCAATGCATGCAGGCAATAGCTCTGACAACTTAAGGCAATTATGTGTGATAGTTGTAGATATAAAATGTATTAAAAACCTTCCATCATCTTCAAGAGCTGCAGGGAACCTATCTCAGGACTTAGCACCTGAAGCTGCTGTCCCAGAACGGTGTATGGAGGAACTGATGACTGGTTTCAATTCTCATTTACCAGCTGGCAGCCAACATTTAGCAAATCTAATTCAGAAAGTAAGGTCAGGAAGCACTCATATGAGGAGCCTTCTCACACTTGTCAGAAGTGTGAGCACTTTGGGATACAGCCAGTGCAGAAGTGGGTCAGAAATGAAGATTTTTTTTTTTCTGTGTTAATGCTCCCTCAAAACTCAAACAAATTATTTCCTCTATTTAAGTGACTGGTGTTGGCAGGGCTTCCACCAATGTTTTTAGAGGGATGAATGCTTGGAATTAGTTGCTGTACATCAAGGTTGTGTACTATATACTGCTTGTTTCCTTTTCCAGTATGTAAAGGCAGCCAGCCTTATGAAGATTGCCAGTGCACCTCTGGCATCTACGACGTGTCAGCAAGCAGGTAGAAGTGGGTTGGAGCACTGCCAGAAAGGCTGTCCCAGGAGGAAGCATTCTGGCTACATTAAATCAAAGGGCTCCAGCTCTCATCTGATGCCATCTCGGAGACCTGGGCACCCACCAGCTGCTGTCCCTGGTGTCTGCAAGAAGCAAACCCAGCTGCGGGCTGCTGAAAGGACCAGGATTCTGCAATATACCACAGTGCATATGTGATGCTAAATCCATAAGTGTTGTTTGTGGCTATGTTTATGTTGTATCTTCATTGTAGGCCCACTCACAATCCAGTGCAGGGCGAGTACAAATGGTATATTTATAGGTAAAAAGGAACCAGAGAGTGATTCCTGGCCCAGCAAATACAAGCCTGCAGCCAGGGCATGAGTTACACTCATGGAGGAAGCTGGATCTGCAGTACCCCAGCAATATTCTTGTGTTCTGGCTGCCATCCTGCATCCTGTCTCCCTGCCAGAGGTGGACCAGCAACTAACCAGGGTAGTTACCTCAGGTTTGTGTTTGCTCCTTGACTGATCCCTAAGATCCATTCAGCCTGACTGTCCTGCAACATCAGACTGGAGATTGTTGAGTATTTTCTTGAGCCCGGGGGTCTTTTGATCATTAGAATCACAGTCTGCTGCCTTGGGAGTGGAATGGCTGAGAGCTGGTGGGTAGCTAACCAGGCACTGCATTCTGCAAAAAGCTTTAGGACATCAGTGACAGACTCACTCGTCTTTAAAGACATAATAACACATTTGATTCCCACTTGTGGGAAACTCCCAGTAATAATCCTATCAATTTGTGACAGGCGTAAAAATACATGGGATTAAATTTAGCAAGGAGAGTATAACTGTACAATAGTGTGATTTTCCTCCCGTTAAAAAGTCAGTTACAGCTGTGGTACACATTGCAAGAACTAATCCCACAAACAAATTAAAATCTTGTCCCTTTTCTCCAGAGACAATCCATTAATGCCAAGAGGTACTGTCAGATATACGTATTGGGCTCAATATATAGGCATATACATGTAGGTGTATAGGCATGCACCTGTAGATATATAGCCATATAAATGACTGTATACGTGTATGTTGTGTAAGACTGAAGGATGTGTAAGACTCAGGACTCCCCATCATGCTTGCTTTCCAGAAATAGGCATTCCAGTTGGTTCTGTGTTTTAGTTCAGAATGAGATAAAGTACAACATCATGCACTTGACTTGTAAAATATAAAATAAAATGAAATTAATCATAATCTCATTTTTTTTCCTCTAAATTCAACTTATATCTTGCTACTTTCTCTGACGGACTTGGTTTTCCCTTCCTAGGGAAAAAAAGCACTGTGTTTCAGCAACTAAAGGATTTGAAGCTGTGCAGTTTGCTTGGGGAACAAGCAGCTGAAAGGTTGAGTAGTGTCCGGTGTGCACTCAGGGATCTTCCAGTTAGTGGGCTACTATTCTCACTGCATGTTCATTTATTCTTACAGTAAACCTTATTTCATATTACCTCCCACGTCAGCTGGTCACTTATCCAGCTCTCTTATTGTCACACAACAGTGGTAGCAAACCACAGGAGCAATCACATTCCCCAAGGCTGAAACGAGATTTTTTTTTTCAGTAAAGAAGACGGGCTGGTCTCAAAGCTTGTCTATCTCTACCTGCTTTCCTGCCAGAGTGTTCTCATGCTTGAACTCCTGCTCTGCTTTTAGAAGATCAGTGCAGATACCTTCACAACTGTGGAGTGGCTTTTTATGCTTCATGCATTTCTTCATGAAATTCAGCCTTTTTGTTTACGTTTCCACTGCTTTCCCCCTTAACAAGCTCTTAAATCACTGGCATAGGATGCTGGGAGAATTGATGTAGGAACTTGATTATGGAATGAAAGCTTCCAATCCCAGAAACAGCTATGCTGCATCAGGACCCACTGGATGTGGTACAGACAGCAAGCACTGTTGGGTGGCTCTTGTTGTGTGGCTGGAAGTAGGTGTTTGTGGGCCTGCTCGCAGCCAGGGCAGATATTAGATGCTCTGTATCTTTCTCACTTTGTACAGTTTCCCATAACAGCTGTAGCCACTCATCAGGTCTTGAATCAATCAATTTAGTTTTAGAAGTTTTTCTTTTCTTCCAAAGCAATAGTTTCCCTTTGAAGCATGAAGCTTCTCCTAGAAGTGTGCTCTGGTGCTCTCTGTTGGACTAGATGTTGGAGAGATCACCAGCATTTAAGGAAATCCCATCCTAGTGGGGTTTAGGCAAATGTGCTGGCAAAAATTGGATACCAGGGATTTAGACAACTTCCACTGCTCTGAAGGAGCTGACTGGCTCTTCTGAGACTCCCTGGCTGCCTACAAAGGCGATCACACTGCACATGGGCGCTCAAAGACTTTCTGGAGATGCGGCAGTAAGCTGCAAGTCAAAATGATCACAGTTGGCCACTAATGATGTGTATCCCATTGCCTGGAGGATGGTATGAAAGACCTAGGGATAGATTTGTAGTGGTGCTGAGCACACTCACAACTAATGTAGGAGCTTGCAAATGTGCTTTGAATATACATAAGACTGTAAAAAAGCAGTTCTGAAAAACAAGCTGAAAATGATGATAGCTCTTTGATGGAGTTATTGACTATGAATTTAGATAATCCTTTTGGAACATACTTTCATACTTTTGATATCCCTAACAAAATGTAGCACTGAAGTCCACAATTTAATTACAAGTTGTTCTAAAAATATATTTCTTTAAAAAACCTCGGCATGAGTGTTCCGCTAGGGTTCCTTCCTTTATTTTTCTTTTGAAAATTATTCGGTCTTCAGCTTCTTTGTACAGTCCTTTAGGCAGTAAGGCAAACATCTTTTACATCTGAGACAGACTCCATAGGTAGCTCAGGCTGGTCGTCCAAGATTAATAAGCACAGCTTAAATTCTAGCTTTAGAAACTCTCTGTCTGAGTTTCTCAAGTGTAAAACTGGAACTGGTGTAAAGGTTGTAAAATTAGCATTATTGTTGCTCTTGATGCTCTTAGACATACAAGTAGAGAAAGATTTTTAGTATATTAAACAGTCCAGGAAAGGTCTGAGGTTATAAGCATTAGTTTTGTAAAGCCTATAAATAATTTAAAAAGATAATACAAGAATTTTTGAACTGCTGAATATTAACTTGCTAATGACTTTAAATGATCCATTTTCTATTAGTTCTAATTCGAGAAGAGGAGTGATTTTACAATATATATTTTCTTCACATAAGACTAAATTTTTGCTTCATATACCCTTCTCATTGCTTTTTTTCATGCATGATGCTGAATCTAGAATGCATCCGTGTGATTCCTTGGTAAATAAGAGACTGATACTTTTATAAGCATGTTATTTTTCTTTCTTTCTTTTTTTCTTCCCCCCCCCCTTTTTTTTTTTCACCCTGATCTCATGTCTTCTCTACAGGACTTTGAGGAAATGCAATTATTTCCACCACCATCAGAGAAGCCACTTAGATGCTTAAAGCTGAGCATTTGCTTAAGTGCTTTACTGATTGAGCTTTTATTGCACTGGAGAGTATCAATTAAAAAATAATAAAAACCCCTTGTCTTCCTCATGATTCAAAACATCTAAAGAAACTGAGCACCATGCGGAGCATTTTGACCTTTAGAAAACATTTTCTAAGGCACTTTAACGACATGCAAAGGGTACTTCTGAAACCTTTAGCACTCATCAGGCGTTGCCTCGTCCGTCAACACACCCAAGTTAATTACGAACCGGCACGAAAACAGCTGACAGACGGCTGGGAGAGGCTCGGTCCCGCAGCCGGCCCCGGTAGATGGCACTGTACGGAACGAATCGAGCCAGAGCCAGCAGTGCCTGCAGGCTGCTCCCGCCTCGGCCGTGTGGGCCCCGGACCTCTCCCGCCCCGGCCCCGGCCCCCGGCGCTGACCGCTACGCTGCCGCAAGGTGGTAACGGTACCGCACCCGCCTTCAGCCGCCTTCACCCCGCCGGGGGAAGGCGTTTGCATTCTCCCTAGTTAGACAGTAGTTAGTCCCGACATTTCCAGAGGGACCTGGACGGGCTTGGGGTTCAACTAGGCCAAGTGCAAGGCCCTGCAGCTGGTTCGGGGCAATCCCCCGGTACCCACACAGGCTGGGGGATGAAGGGATTGAGAGCAGCCCCGGGGAGAAGGACTTGGGGTTGAAAACCTGGACGTGACCCGGCAGTGTGTATTTGCAGCCCAGAGGACCAACCGTACCCTGGGCTGCATCAGAAGAAATGTGGCCCGCGAGTCGAGGGAGGTGATCCTGCCGCTCTGCTCTGGTGAGACCCCACCTGCAGTACTGTGTCCAGCTGTGGAGTCCTCAGCACGAGAGGACATGGACCTGTTGGAGAGGGTCCGAAGGAGGGCCACAAAGATGATCAGGGGCTTGGAACACTTCTGCTATGAGGACAGGCTGAGAGAATTGGGATTGTTCAGCCTGAAGAAGATCAGGCTCCGGGGAGACCTTATTGTGGCCTTTCATTACTTAAAGGGAGCCTATAAGAAAGATGGGGAGAATCTTTTTAGTAGGGCCTGTTGTGACAGGGCAAGGGGTGATGGTTTTAAACTAAAGGAGGGGAGATTTAGACTAGACATAAGGAAGAAATTTTTTACTATGAGGGTGGTGAAACACTGGAACAGGTTGCCCAGAGAGGTGGTAGATGCCCCGTCCCTGGAAACATTCAATGTCAGGCTGGATGGGGCTCTGAGCAACCTCAGAAATCAACCTTCTCAGATTGAGCTGATGTCCCTGTTCACTGCAGGAGGAGTTGGACTAGATGACTCTTAAAGGTCCTTTCCAACCCACTCTGTGATTCTATGATTTTTTTTCTGTATTTTATTAAAGTAATCAAGAGTTTGTTGCTAGTGAGGAAAAATAATCAGTACCCTGTTTCTGTAATTATGATTTTCTGTCTGCTGCTTGTACCTGTTGCTTTACTTCATAATAATAATTCTCTCTTCCCCTTCACTTCATAATAGATCCCCCCTTATGGTTTTCAACAAAGCCAGCATTCATTTACAAAGTCACAGAAAAATCTGCTGCTGGTGTTGGCAACAAGAAATATCCCTTCTTGATACCTTGTGAGATGCTTTGGAGAGACTATGTCTCTGCTGTGGGGTGAATTCACCCTATATGTGTATGTTGATTTGCTTCCATTGAGGGAAGCAGGGACCTAATTGCTGGATCTACAAAGGAACTCACGGACTGGAAAATTTAACTTCCAGGTACCCTATTGCCTAGCAAAATTCTCTGTACTGATTTAGAAGTGCAGGCCTCCTTGAATAGGAGGCATTAGGTGTCAAACGGCACTTGGTGTTCGCATCTGGGGAAGAAAAAGCTCAGTTTTTATTTGCCATTTGTGAATTCTTTTCTGAAGTTTGATGCTTAAATCATGCCACTCTTTTCTGGTGAAAAAACAGGGATATTTTTTGGATCTAGGAGCATTTTCCTGGCTGCTGGCTTTGGGTATTGACCTGGCTTTGCTCTAATTCCTGGGAGAGGAAATGGGGGTGCCCTCCCTACCTCTGAGCTGTAGGAAAAGTAGACATGAGCATGGGGAACAGCTTTGATATGAATTCCTGAAGGGACTGCATGGCTTCCTTCTTAGGATTCTGGGATTTGGGGTACCTGTCTTTTACTTTATGCTTGTTATCAAGTAGATGGGAACTCTGCAAATAAGTTCTTTCCCTCTTGTGCCACTGGGTACAGAAAACCACAAAGTTTGTGGATCCTTGTGCTGGAAGAGCCTGCAACTTTTCTGCAAGTTGCCACAATTATCTGAGATGAGACCTCTTTATAGGATAGGATCGTTCTCTCTAGTCTGAGAACAGCATGAGGAATTCTTGGATTTGGTCCTTTCTTTTGGACCTAGTCCTCCTCAGCTGAGAAATTAGTGCTGTTTTGAAATCTTTGTTGTTGTTTTCTGGGGTATTCATTGGCCTGTGGACTAGAAACGGTTGCTGGGAGACTGGTGTAATCAGTAGCCTATTGCACAGATTACCTTCTTCAACACTTGGGCCAATGTCTATAAAGCTAAATTATATGAAGTGGAACAAGTAGGTTGGAGCCTTTTTGAAACTTGCATGGCAAGGTTGGAGAGTCAGGAAGAAATCTCTCCAGGCAGCTGTGAAACTGGATTTGGTACTCCTAGAAGGTGCAAAGAGCATGTGTTTGGAGGTAAGGGCAGCCCCCTCCCTCATAGGCAAGGCTGATAACCCAGGAGAGAACAAGGCTGCTGGCAGCAGAGTTAATTTCATCCCTACCTTTCTCCTTTGAGCCCCTGTTGTGCAGTTCAGGCAGCTCCCTGCTCAGCATGCAGGCTTCCATAGTTACTGCTTTTAGCCCTGTGTTAAGATCCAGCTCTCTTTCCTTCTGCAGCTCCCAGCCTTCATTGTACCCTTTTCCCTCCAAGCACTGATTTTGCCTCCTTTTTCCTTCTCACCGCTATCCAGCGGTTTCTCTTCTTGGATGGAAGACACAGATCATCTGTCTTCAGAAATCCAGGTTTCCCCATTTTTCCTTTTTTTTTGTCCTCTTCTGTCAGCAAACCCCAGGGGCAACTTGCCAGCCACGTGCTGTTCAAGTGAGCAGGCTCTGGAAGGGAACAACATTTCTTCTCCTAATCAGTTCAGATGCTAAGGAAACCAAAGTGGAGTGAAATAATTTCTCTCTTATATATAAACTCAAAGAAAAAAGTACTCTTTGAAGGACTCATCCCTTGACTGTGAGGTCCTAAGGATTATGTCCATAAGAAGAGAAACCTGGTAACCATGTCTGTTATTTCTTTGATACAACCCTATTTAGTTATTTGTGAATTATATTCCATCTTGATGGTGCTGGCCAGACATAGAGGTGGAGGAAGGTTGCAACCTGCTTCTCAGAGCAACTACATGGCCTAAATTGGGTAAAACATGGGCTTTAGCAGAGGAAAATTATACTTAGGAACTTTTTGCTTAGAGTTTTCTAAAGACTCTAGAAAACTAGCCTTCACTGAGCAGTCTTAGTTCTTGACCCATTTCTATTTTTAAAAATTTCAGTGCAGATCTGAGTTGGTGTTTTCCAAATGCATACAATGGCTGGCTCACTATGCTGTGTGTCACCCTTCAAAAACCCCAAACTAAGTCCAGCCAGAGACCAGGAAACACTGGATTTTTCCCCACCTCTTTCTGCAGGCAAACAATTCCCTAAACACAAAATTTCAAACAAGTAAACCTGAATATTGTTCATTGCCATTTCCTACTGTGGTAAGTAGTTTAAGGTCATCTTTTCTGTATTTACAATGTATGGCTTAAAATACAAACACCCTTTTTTTGTGCTTTGTTACTGTCTGCACCACTGGATGCTTTCACAGATACATGCTGCAATAAAGGACGGCTTAGAAATTCAATGTAAAAAGGCAGCCAGTGCCACTGGGGAATAGCGTACTCTACCAATCAAGACACAGCCTCCATTGACCAGGTTCACAATGTAATGCTCTTTTAAAAATGTTTTTAATGCAGGGCTGAAATTTATGCATCATAAAGAGAGAGGCAAAAAAGCACCTTCCAGTCCTTTTCAGCCTTTGGTGGAAACTTTGATCAGCAATTTAGTTAAATATTTAGTTGTCTCAATTTGTAGGGTTTGCTACAATTTTGCCTCAAAGTGAAAACAGAGACCTTTCTAGACATCATGTTCTTACTTTTCTTTCTGTACAGGGATGTAATGACATTTAAAAACCTATGGGCACTTGCTTTTCTTCCACTACTTAGTTGAACAGTGTCATACGTTTTGAACTGCTCCTTTACTGTGGTTCCCAAGTCTGAAATGTGCTCAACGCAGGTGTCTCATTTTGTCTTTCCTCTTCCTTCCCCTTTAAAAAATTGATCTCCTAGACAAACAGGTGAAGCTGGAAAGGGGTTTTCTTCAAAGCAGGTTTTAATTCTTGTGCCTGTGATTGCCAGTTGTGAAACATAATAAAGGTAATTGCCTCTGGGCTTGAGAATAAGCCTCAGATATCCTTTCTGGAACAAGCACTTTCAGAGCTACTGCAATTATAGTTGTGTTAGCAGGTGTGAATTATTTAGTTAAGGTCAGGAACCAATTTCCTTTAGAATAAGCAGATTTCAGCTGCAGTTTGACCATTTAAAATATGTTAATTGCTTGACAGAGTAGGTTATCTCATTATAGGTTGGATTAAGTTTTGTTGAAATAAGTAGATCCTTCATTTAATGTAGTTTTATGAAGTACTGGGACATACATTTCTGCCCCAAGCAGAGGCAGTGCAAGGCAACTTGGAAATGTAAGTGTGGATGAGCTGGGTCTGTGTATTATTTTGGCAAGGGAGGGTATGTGTATGAGAGATTAACACTAAATGATGAAGGAAAAAAATCACAATGCGTATTGTATAGTGTCTGTGTGTCCTCATGACAAAAGTTTACAGTGTTGAGGTACCAGATTGAAAGAGTGGGAAACCCCCCTTCAGTGATGTACATCACTGTGAACATACAAAATAACAAAATTACCCCAAAGTTCCCTGATTCAATCACTAAGTTTTGCATGAAGTAGAACATCACATCTATTCAATCAGATCCTGTTAGCCTTGGGCCTTTTTGTCCAGGGCTCAAATGCCTTTTCATAGCCTGTATACTTTTTGTAGTTCAGTTTTTCATGTATGTAACATATGGCCATGTTTGTGTTAATATCTAGTGTGTGTCCAAACTGTTCCCATTCCACAAAATGCACAGAATAAACCAGTGTGGTTGGGACCAACTGTAAAGGTGGGAGTGATGGAGTTCAAGGGTATGGAGCACCAGACAAGAGATGAACAGGCTGAAGCTTTGTGGCTGAATTAATTTATTTTCTGCAGCTCTCCCCTGCTTTACAAAAACAGTCTCCTCACCCAGGGGCATGTCCTGTTCACCTGGGTGTTTGGTAAATAACTATCAGAGATGGGTTTGCTGAAAGAAGCCTACTGAAGGGAAGGAAAATAGAAGGAGTTATGAACACTGAACAGGTAAATGTTGGAATTTGAACCTAAAACTTAGTAGAAGAAGTTGCCCTGGCAACATCATCCTGAAGTACAGGGGTGGAGAAGGAGAGAGACCTCCATCCTGGGGCTGAACTAGTGGGATGCTGAAGCTTAAAGAAGTGCCTAATCAGGGCTAATCAGCATCAGGGAAGCTACTTTGTGATGGACTGCTCCTCTGATGCTGCTGATGAGCAGCTTCACTGTCACACATTATTCACTGCTAAGCTGTTTGGTGAATAATTTTCAGTAGCCCAAGAGGAGCTTTAATCAGGTATGATGGAAGTCTTTCCCCTGACTTTGCCTCTCTGCAAGGATAAGGCCCTTGAATCATATGGTGCTGGCAGGCTGTTCTCGGAAGGAGGAAGAAGTTGAATCAGTTACTCTTTTCCTGGTTCTTGCAGCCAGCAATATGGAGACATTTTGTGTCATCTGCTTTGGACCTGGAAATGGGAAAGTTATTATTTATAGTCAGCTCTATGTTACTTATAGAAAGGAGGAAAGATGAGACCAGAAACCTAGACTCATTTCTTCTTTGTGTTTGGACATTCTTCTAAATAAAAAGGTATGCCAAAGATGGCTAACCACTGGCTTCTCCTTACTGGAATCACGTACAGAACTCCAGCCCTTGGTTTGTCACTCAAAGGGCCAGGAGGTATAACAGCATAAAGGGAAAGAAAAAAAGATCAAATACGAGAGCTAGAACATCAATTAAATGTTGCTACAGTGGAGCTAATTCAGCATCTCTATTCTGTCCCCTCTAACATACCCAGACCCATGCCAACTTTGTGCAGTGCTACCTCATGGTACCAAGTTCATCAGGCTCATAGAGTCTCCATGAATGCCACCATGTCAAGCACTTTATATCCCCATGATGCGTAATCCACCAACATCTGGTAGCTATATGACTGTTGTTTCTTTCAGCAATTTCCTAGGTACTAGGCTGAGATACTCCAAAAAGTGCTGGTGAGAATTTGATTTTCCTCAGTAGATCAAAGTATTTTGCAGCTTCGTTAGTAGAGCCTGCTGAGGCAGACTATTCATGGTGCCAGTAGAAAAGCTTCTTCAAAAAATAAACAAACCCCCTAAATATTAAAACCAATATAATACTAATACTCTCAGTTTCTTGGACAGGATGCAGAGATTGTTGCAAAATGATGTTGGAACTGAAGGAGCTAAGAAAATTTGTGGTTTAAAATTCAGCCCTAGTCAGCACTAATGACCAGGAATTTGTTACCGGCTGGTGGCTGTTCCAGTTTATTCCTTGCGAAAACCACATTCATGAGTGTGAGATGAAAGGGGGGAAACACTTTTCTATTGCCATTTCTAGTACATCAGTAAACATCACTGAATGCCAGAATAAAGAGTACAAATTTGATTTTTCCTGCTGGAGCTTTCTGATGCAGAATCGAATCTGCCTGGTGGCTAAATTACTGATGAAGAATGCTGGTTTTAATGCTACTGTATTGCCTGTGATGTGGTAAACATAACTTCTCCACAGGTTCTCATACTGATTGCTGGCCAAATTTTATTCTTGATCATCCATCTGTGGCTGCTATTAACTTAAATAAGAGGCACAGCCATGGCTCTGCAGGTAGTAATTAGGCATGGTTTGTTTTTGTCCTAGATACATCCTGAACGGTGAATATGAACATTTGCATAGAATAATTTTTCATCCTTAAATACAAATTCTTTTCATAGTTTCTAATTAGTAGATTGTGACTTGCACACAGTACACACACAGAAACAACAAAGGATCAAACTAAGTCTTCCTGCCTTCCCTGTCATCTTAACCTTTTACGCAGCTATCTGTTATAGAGATGCGTCAGAAGCACATCTTGTGTCTGTCTTCCTTAGTCTTTACCTATACAACTGAATAACTCTGTCAGGGGTAATTGCAAAGTTATGGACTTATTGCACACATAGGACAGCAGTAATCAAAATTATGCCATTAGTGAGTCTTGAGATACAAGCAGGATGGAGCTGTGACTGCTTAAGACACATTTCTTAGGTGTTTGAATGTATCCTCAAATCAGATATCCATCCTCAGCCGTTCAGCCTGGTAGAGATGAGCTGTTTTCTCTCACTGGGTGTTTCTCAGTGTCTTGTTGCAAAATTGTACAAAGTCCGCATTAGGTGTTTGACCTACTATTAACAAAATAACTTGTACTGATGATGCCAAAGGGATGTTTTTTGCAAGGAAGCCTTTGCCACCGAAGCCTGTGGACCCATTGATAAGAAGAGGAAACCCAAGTGTATGCAGCTGTATGAGAGTGTATGGTACAAGATGAAATGAGTGTGGGTGTGGAGATCGCTAACCGTAAAGTCACAGCATGTTTTCCAGGAAAGGTTTCTATTCTGGTAAGAAAAGCTGCATCCTCTGTGGCAGAAAGCACTTGACATTATCATCCTGTTTCTGAATACAGGTTTGCAGCAGCTTTCTCATACAGTGTCTGCACTGACTTCCATGAAGACGCTCTTGTTTTACTGCAGGCCAAAGTCTGCCCCAGAGCGAAAGTTTATAGAGCAAATTACTGACATAAAAGCTCTTTTTGCTGTTTTAAACAGCAGAGAAGAATTTTTTTTTCAAAGTCAGGCTTGTGGTTGATGAATAAATCATGGCTCAATGTGATGCCATTCAGGAAGGGAATCTGTGGAATAAGTTAAATTTTCTCACACATGGCTTTTGTACACAGGTAAGAACTCATGGTAATATTGCTTTAAGTGTTGAAATCTACTATAAAATTTTAAGAATAACAGGGCACACAACAAGTAACTATCAGTAACATTGAGAATTAATTGTTCCTGTTAGAGGAACACAAGCACACTTATTAGGTAATCTTGCTGCCTGTGGGAGATATTTCTTTCTTTTTTTCCCCTCCCCAAGCTCATCAAGGGACAAAAGCAGAAAAAAAATGAGTGTAGTAGGTTTATTGTTTCTTTGCGTTGTGTTTGTGGAAGCAAACAACAGTGAAGACCCATTGTAGATTAAAATAATGTTCTTTAGAAAGCTTTTAAAGAGAGGTACCTCAGCAGTGTCAGAAAAAATAGAAGGCTGGTTGCGTTTCAGTGAGCTCCTAGTGTGTTTCTGAAATGTATGTTTAATCTGCCACATACCCTCAACTGATAGGAAGGTAGTCTTCATTAGAATAGCTGTTTCAGCAGGAAATGCCTTAGAGATTCACCAGAGCCACGTTTTTCACTTTTGTTTGTAATAATTTGACAGAAGTCTTTGATAGTATCTCATTGTCCTGGAAGACAGTCTTTGTTATGCCAATACTTTGATGAGTTGTTAACTCAGCCACAGCTGCTAAAGGTACCCTGCGAACCCTTTTTTCCAAAATCAAGCTAGTTGTAGCACCACATTGGACAGACTGAGTGGTGATGTCAGCACATGCTTGAAACTAGTAATTGCCTTGGGTGGTTAGCTCTGTGTGCTCATTCAGGAATAGCCAAAATGCTCGATGTTCAATAATGTTGTCATCATCTTCCTTTTCTTGTTTTTATTAATGACTACCTCTGCTTAAAATTTGCTCATTCTGCCTTTTAAGCGTAGCATTTGGGGCACTAGCAACTCAGTTACTGGAGACATTCAGTATGCTTATTATTTAGTTGAGGCGGTTTGTAATCTTTTCTGGACACTGGTACATACTGGCAAAGTGTTTATGAATTTATCTAGACTCCACCTATGCAGTGAAAGGTCAGCAATGCAAAGTTCTTTAGAACTTTTCAAAAGTAAGCTAATAAAAAAAAAAGTGTATTGGTAACCCCAAGATCAATTAATCAATCATCATCATGGCTTGGCTTCGCGGACGAAGATTTGGGAAGGGCTTTGCCCACGCTTATTGCAAGCGCGTTGATGGCTGAAAAGGCCAATGCGGGATAGGCAAGACCGGTTGCAAAGAGCACACCGGAGGGTCTCCTTGGGTGGTATAGTCGAGGCACGGTTCTTTCTGCGCTGTCTTTTCTCCTCGAGCTTGATTCTACGCGTGCTCTCAAAGGAGACAGCAGCGTTATGTATGGTGTGTCTCCAAATCTCCCGATTGGAGGCCAGGGTGGACCACTGATGGTGGTCAATATGGCCTAGGCTGAGGTGTTGTTTCAGGGAGTCCTTATATCTCCTCTTTGGAGCTCTTCTCTTGCGGCAGCCGGTGGCAAGTTCACCATAGAACACGATCTTAGGGAGGCGGTGATCCGCCATCCTGGAGACGTGCCCTGCCCAACGCAGCTGCGTTTTCAGCAACATGGCCTCAATACTGGTGACGTCTGCCTGTTCAAGGACAGCAACGTTAGTCACGTAGTCAGTCCAGTGGATGTTTAGGATTGTGCGGAGGCAGCGCTGATGGAAGCGTTCGAGGAGTCGCAGATGGTGGCGGTAGATGACCCATGATTCAGACCCGTACAGAAGAGTAGGCAGTACCACGGCTCTGTAGACACTGATCTTTGTACTTTTCTTCAGGTGTTTATTGCACCAGACTCTTTTATGGAGTTTTCCGAAAGCTCTGTTTGCCTTTGCTATTCTGTTGTCGATCTCTTTGTCGATCGTGGCATCTGAGGAGATGATGCTACCCAGATAGCTGAACTGCTGGACTGGCTGAAGCTCTGACTCGCCAATGGTGATGTGGGGATGATGGTAATCATCTTGTGGTGCTGGTTGGTAGAGAACTACTGTCTTCTTCAAGCTGACTTCCAGCCCAAAAAGCTCAGCCGCCTCTGCAAAGCAGGATGTTAAGCGCTGCAGAGCTGCTTCTGTGTGGGCAACAAGGGCGGCATCGTCAGCAAAAAGCAGCTCGCGGACAAGGTGATTCAGGGTCTTGGTGTGGGCCTTCAGTCGCCTTAGGTTGAAAAGGCTCCCATCGGTACGATATCGGATATAAATGCCGTCTTGTTCGTCGAGGTCTGCCGTGGCCCTTTGGAGCATCATGCTGAAGAAAATTGTGAATAAAGTTGGTGCGAGAACGCAACCTTGTTTCACACCATTGGCTATTGGGAAGGGCTCAGAGAGTGCATCGCCATATCTGACTTGGCCGCGCTGCCCCTCATGTAACAGGATTATCATTTTGAGGAACTTGGGGGGACATCCTAATCGTTCCAAGATCTGCCACAGACCTTTTCTGCTCACAGTGTCAAAGGCTTTGGTGAGATCAACGAAAGTTACATAGAGACCCTTGTTCTGTTCCCTACACTTCTCTTGCAGTTGTCTGAGAACGAATACCATGTCTGTGGTACTTCTGTTGGCTCTGAAACCACACTGACTTTCAGGTAGAAGTTCTTCTGCGATAGCGGGTACCAATCTGTTCAATAATATTCTTGCGAGAATTTTTCCAGCAATGGAGAGCAGAGTTATGCCTCGGTAGTTTGAGCAGTCTGACTTTACTCCTTTTTTCTTGTACAGGGTGATGATGATTGCATCACGGAGATCTGGTGGTAGTTCGCTTTGTTCCCAACAGCGCACAACTAGCTCGTGAAATTTAGCATGGAGCGTTTGGCCTCCATGTTTCCAGATTTCAGGCGGGATTCCGTCGACCCCAGCTGCCTTGCCGGTTTTCATCTGTTGTATGGCCTTAAGGGTCTCTCCCATAGTAGGGGCTATATCCAATTCATTTTTCACCGTTTGTTTTGGGATGAGCTGGATTCCTGAGTCTTGGACTACATGGCTGGCACTGAAGAGAGTTTGAAAGTGTTCAGACCATCGATTCAGGATGGAGGTTTTATCTGTGAGAAGCGTTTGGCCATCTGCGCTGAGTAGGGGGCTTTGAACTTGGTGTGTGGGTCCGTACGCTGCTTTCAGAGCCTCATAGAATCCTCTGTGGTCACCCAAATCTGCGCATAGTTGAGTCTTTTTTGCTAGGTTGAGCCACCACTTGTTCTGGATGTCTCGAAGTTTCTGTTGGAGTTTACTGCATGCAAGACGAAAGGCTGCTTTTCTTACATGGCAAGATGGTTGAGCGAGGTGTGCTTGGTGAGCAGATCTCTTCTTTGCCAGCAATTCCTGGATCTCTGGATTGTTTTCATCAAACCAGTCTTTGTTCTTCTTTGTGGAGAACCCTAAAAATTCTTCGGAGGACTGCAGGATGCTATTTTTAATATGTTGCCAAAGCGCTTCAGGAGAAGAGTCTAAGGGACAGTCTTCAAGCCTAGTTTGAAGGTTTGCCTGGAAGCTGTCTCTCAGTGCAGCTGTTTGAAGATTGTTAACTTGGAGCCTCCTCCTCAGAATGCCGCCCCTCTTAGGTTTGGGCTTAAAATGGAGGTTAAGTTTGCAGCGCACAAGGCGGTGGTCTGTTTGACATTCTGCACTAGGCATCACTCGGGTGTGACAGACATCGCGAACATTTCTCTGGCGCACTAAGATATAGTCAATGAGGTGCCAGTGTTTAGATCGAGGATGCATCCAGGTTGTCTTCAGGCTGTCTTTCTGCTGGAAGATAGTGTTGGTGATGGTAAGCTGCTGCTCAGCACAAAACTCTAGCAAGAGGCGACCGTTGTCATTGCAGTTTCCAACTCCATGCTTGCCTAGGACTCCTTTCCAGGCTTCAGAGTTCTTACCTACTCGGGCGTTGAAGTCACCAAGGATTATGATCTTATCATCTGCAGGAACCTTTTGAGTAAGGCGGCGCAGATCGGTGTAGAATTTGTCTTTTTCTGTAGGGTCAGCTTGGAGAGTTGGGGCATATACGCTGAAGAGAACAACATGTTGCTTGTTGTGTAGCGGGAGGCGTAAGGAGATAATGCGATCGGAATGACCTGTTGGCAAATTTTCAAGTTTAGAGGCGATGGAGTTTTTAATCATGAAGCCAACTCCGGAATGATGACTTTCGGTTTTGGGTTTGCCTGACCAATACAGTGTGTAGCCGGCACCATGTTCTTTAAGGCTGCCTTCCTCATGAAGGCGAACTTCACTGAGAGCAGCAATGTCGATGTTGAGTCGTGACAGTTCGTGAGCAATTATAGCAGAACGGCGTTCAGGACGCCCACTGTCTGCTGTATCGAGCATGGTTCTGATGTTCCAACATGCGAGTGTCAATCTGGACACACCTTTGGAGGCAGGTGTATGCCTTTGTCTCTTTGTCTTTGGTTGACCGCAGAAGAAGATGTCCGTTGGCCGCGGCTAGCCAACCGGATTGGAAGGGAGATGAGCTTTGGTTAGGCCACCTTTTCTAGGCCCCTCTCCATGTGGAGCAAGCAGTGCTCTCCTTGAAAAAGGCTGCTTGGTCATTCAGGATGCTGCCGAACGAGACTGTCATCTCCCGGGTCAGTCTCAAGCGACCAATGTCCTGAACCGCCTGCATGCAGGGTTGGGTCTGCGGCTTCCAGTGACATCTTTCCACCTGCCGTTTCGTCCCTTGCCTGTCGCTACAGGGCTTTGCAAACGTGAGTACACCCTTCAAGCCTGCGCGGTGGATTTTTTAGGTGAGGCGCAGCGTGCGCAAGACTGGCCCCACCCTTTACACCTGAGGTTCATCTGCCAGGGCCTAGCGAGCTTGGACGGTGACAGCGAAGTCCTCAGGTCGTAGGTTTGGTTAGAGTATCCTTCTCTTAGATGGATGGCCTTACAGGGCTAAACGAGCTCCATCTGCCCGGGTTTGGAGTTAGAGTTGTCCTTCTCCTAGGATGGTTGCCCGAAGGCTAGTGAGCCCATCCTGCCCGTGGACACACTTTGTCTGACCCTTCAGTTGAGACCTGTCAGGCTTGGGAGACCCTACCGGAGGCATATGCCACCACCAGCATAGCTCTCAACTTCGCAAGGGCACGCAAGCTCTTTCCCCACGGCAAGGGGGTGCCCATGAAAGAGCAATTAATCAATAAACAATAAAGAAATAGCAAAATTCAGTGTTGTCATTTTTAAAGAGCTACGTGTCTTTATCGCAGTTGAGAGGAACAAAAAGATGCAGCCAGACAGAGTTCATTGCTTTGTGAGCATTGAGGAAAGCTGAAGACAGTGTGGTTTGTTTTAACTAGTATAATTTATTTCCGTTAAAGTGGTTGCAAGATGGGACCTAAGGGATCGTTTTATGTAAGTGAAAGAAGACCCTTTCTAGATAAGGTCAAGCTGTGTGTCTAGTCTTTCCAAAGTAGTGGCACATATGGTGACTGCAAAGAGTCCTGACAATTGCCTTTTGGCTCTGCAAGAGCTTTTTTTGCCTATTTGATCTCTGAATCCTTGTCTGGTTTCAGAATACTCATGACAATACAGTTTAGGATTTACTGTCTAATTTAAATGGTCGGAAGCATGAAGTAGGTTTATATGATCTCTAAGTTTCAGTCCAGAGTACTTTGCCACAAGTTCAGTATTACTTTCCCCCTAACTAGTGTCAGAGGTGGTACAGAATAAATGAGGTCGAATCTAGCACAAGCTCTGATTCCATATGTTTTTTAAAGAAAAAAATTATAGCTCTAGTGACTGTGAGCAAAAATACTTGTTATTTCTTTAAAAGAAAAATAACTTTTGAAGTGATAGAATAATTGTGCAAGAGAGACAGATGTTAAATATTTGTTAGTTTCTTGTTGGATCAAGATATGGAGATGTGCAGATCTCTTTTGTTGCCAATAATTAGTGATGGCTGTAACAGATTGAGAAAAGTGACCTCAATCCCACCTGTCATCTGAAAGGGACTTGAAGGGCAAGTTACTTAATAAGCATTGCCTGCCAACACACATTCCTGAAACACAGGGGTGTTTATCTGTGGGAGCTTGCAAGATACTTACTTCGTTCCTTTCTAGATGAATACTCATTGAACCTCAAGGTTTAAAACTTTTAAAACCCTCCCCTCCCTGCAGCCCACAAATATCTATATATACATTTGCAAAGCATGCACACGCACACGCAGGTACTGACACGTTTATATGATAGACATTTTCCTCCCAGTAACATTAAACCTAGATTTTAGCTAATATTTCTTAATCCCAGGTATGAAGAAGCAGGAGTTTAAACAGATTATTATCATGACAAAGAGCAAGTGGAGTCATTGACTGCAAAACTTGCTGAGATGATAGAAAAAATTAGTCGAGGAAAAAATTTTTTCAGTTTGATATCTTTATTGAAGTCACATCACTTTCACTCTACCCAAGAGGTTACCTATGACCAGTTAGTGAACGATATGGTGACTTTACCCCGATTTCCATTTGCAGTATGTCAATAAAAGACTAAACAAAATGGGAGGTAACTGTAGAAAGCAAAACAAAGAGAAACTGCAACAGTTCTACAGTGATACCTCTCATTGTGTCTTTCCAGCAGATTGGTAAGATCATTTGTTCTGTTGTAGCTGTAGCCCATGATAAGATTGTTGAATGTGATGTTACAATTCATCTTTAATAAAGGTGCCTTCCTGGCTGTCCTGGATAGTTCCCATTCCTCACTGTTTTCTGGAAAGAAGCTTGTAACATTCTCCAATTATGCCCATTTTTTTTCCTCCCTTGGCTCAGTAAACTCACTGTTTATGAAAGCAGTCTGCAGTTCTTCTGTCTCATCCTCGATCCCCTCCAATTCACTTTCTGTCCCTCATGCACTGCTGAAATGGATCCTGACAAAATCTCTCATAAATAACTTTTTAGCCAAAGCCCAGAACTGCAACTTCTCTAATTGACTCTCAAGTATCCCAAAATCCCTTCATCAGCTCAGCTGTGGGAGGTAGCATGAATAGTTTAAAAGTACTCACAGTCCTTTCTCCTCTTAGAGAGTCTTCATGAAGCCTCACCTGAGATCATCATAGATTGGCAACTTTCACTGTAGGTCTACCTGACTCTATTCATTCGTTGCTGCTTTGATGTGTGGAAATTTAAGGGACAGTGGCTTTATGGGGAGCTGGGAAAGATCTTGTTACTTCATGAGAAATGCATAGACTTTGACAAACCCGTGGTCTTCACCAAGCTGTGGGTTTGTTTATTTCACATAAGGAATGTAATATATGAGTTTGACCAGAGTTAGTACCTGGATGTTAGTCTGGTTTAGAAAGCCAGGGGAGAAAAACAAAATAGGTGAGAAAATCAGGATATCTAGGTGTTTGGAGGAGAGACTCAGGAGCAGCAATTTACTTCTGCATTGACTAAGTGTGTGTGAGAGGGCTCTCAAGGAGAAACAAACAGTGAACTGCCTACCACTGTGTGTTTGGATTTAAGTGGTTTCATTTTGGCATACAGCAGTGAGAACATGGCTGGGCAGAGACAGGGAGTTGACTGTGACTAAGAAAGAAAATCAAACTGAAGATTGAAAAATGCTAAACCAGTGAGAACATGACTGTAAAAGACCGACCCCTCCAGAGAGGCAACTAATTCATGGCTGTAGCCTCCCACAAGATGCTATTCAATGCATGGAGTTTAATGTGCAAAGCATCTTTCTTCCTTTGCTGATGTCCTGCAGCGTAACCCCCAGCCCCATCAATAAAAGATGTGGTAATGAGTCACACTTTCATTGCAGTCATCGCACCCTCAATAAAACATCATCTGACTGTTTACAAGATACAAATCATATGAGCATGCAGTGAAGTTTGAGACTACATAGGAGTAATTTAGGAAAAAAAAAAAAGACATTAGATGCTGTGATTGTCTCTAAACCAGTATTAGACACTGATAAAATTCTGTTTTTGGTTTATAAGTAAAAGGCATTTGGGCATGCTAAGATCAGGACCCTTGGCTCTGCCCTGCCACACAAGAAGCAGCAAACGCATTGAGTGTACATGGGGCAGTTAGTAATGCTGTGTTCTGGTACGGTTCCTTTAGGCTTGAAATGAAACAACTTGGCCTTCATTCAAGAGATTTCCCAGAAGCAGGTTACTGTTCAGCTCTGAAGCAAACTAATTAGGACTTTTATTAAGCCTTTCATGTGTCCTACTCATTACCTTTGACATGCGAAGATTAAACTCTCGTTTGTAAACTGATAGACAAACACAACTCTGAATACACTTTCCCCGTGGACATCTTAAAGATGATTTATGCCATTTGTGCCTGTGTGTCATGCAGTTGAGAGAGGCTACTTTGTTATTTATTTTATTTATGCTGTTTTGTTTCTGAGAGGAGAATGACAAAATACATTCATCAGAATTTCTTATGCATGCTCCCTGCAGGCCTCAGAGTATGCTAAGAGGAATCGATATGCAAAATGAGATAATTATTTCATTTTTGTTTATTAAAAAGCTTTGGATTTTTTCTTCCTATAGAAATGCTGTTAGGATGGTCAAACCTTTTAAACTGCTAGATATTGAAAAACAAAAGGATTTATTTACCAGGAGATGAGTAGCTTGCACACACATTGTGGATACCTGTTAATATATCTTCTGGGGGAAAAAAAAACCCACCTGATGTTTACATAGAGAAGCCTGACATTATTGTTAGATTTCTTGAATTAAGACTGTTGTTTATTCCGAAGTGAGTACTCCTGTGAATGCTAAGATAGTGACAGAGGTGTGTCATACTACTTGCAGAGATGTCAGTACCTGTGGAACAGAAACAGTTTTGCTTTTCATTTCTTGTCTCTTGTATTCACACAGAATAAGGAATGGCAGGACTATACTGCCAATGCAGAGGTACCACAGATAGGTCCTAGTCAGACTTAATCAGCTCCAGATGAAAATACCTACATTTAGGTACAGGCATGCAGTTTTTCACATGTGAACCAAGGGCATGGTTCAGTTGCCTATGTGTAGGTGAGCTGCCCTGGTCATCCTGCTGCCCTCCAGTGGCTGCTCTGGAGGGAAGGGGGTCTCTGGCAGGTCCAGTGCCTGCTGTATTTATCAGCCCCCCAGGGAGATCTGAATAGCAAGGCTTTGCAAAAGGGATGGTGCTTGGACAGCTGAATCAAGATCCAGGTCTCTACCAACTCAATTGGCTGCTTCAAATCCTTGCTCATACGAATACATTTACATGCAAATGCCTAAATTTAAGTGGCTTTATCCTAAACTGAACTGTACCCATAGTCTGGCTCCAAGCGAGCTAACTTGACCAAGCTGTTTGGATAGCCAGTCATAGGAATTTCTGTATCTTGCTACACTCAGTGATACAGAATCACAGAATCGAAGACTTGTTTTGGTTGGAAGAGACCTTTAAGATCATCAAGTCCAACTGTTAACCCAGAACTGCCAAGCCCACCACTAAGCCACGTCCCTCAGCACCACATCTATATGTCTTTTAAATACATCCAGGGATGGTGACTCAACCACTTCTCTGCACAGCCTGTTCCAGTGTTTGACAACCCTTTTTGGTGAAGAAATTTTTCCTAATATCTAGCCTAAACCTCCCCTGGCACAACTTGAGGCCATTTTGTCTTGTGCTACTGCTTGTTATTTGGGAGAAGAGACCGACCTCCAACTCGCTACAACCTCCTTTCAGGTAGTTGTGGAGAGTGGTAAGGTCTCCCTTCAGCCTCCTTTTCTCCAGGCTAAACAACCCCAGTTCCCTCAGCCGCTCCTCATAAGACTTGTGCTCTAGACCCTTCACCAGCTTTGTTGCCCTTCTTTGGACACACTCCAATGTCCTCCAGGACAATGGACACACAATGTCCTTCTTGTAGTGAAGGGCCCCAAACTGGACACAGTACTCAAGGTGCAGCCTCACCAGTGCCGAGTATAGGGGAACAATCACTGTCCTGGACCTGCTGGCTACACTATTGCTAATACAAGCGAGGATGCTATTGGCCTTTTTGGCCACCTGGGCACACTGCTGGCCCGTATTCAGCCACCTGTCGACCAGCACCCCCAAGTCCTTTTCTATGGGGCAGCTTTCCAGCCACTCTTCCCCAAGCCTGTAGCATTTCATGGGGTTGTTGTGACCCAGGTGCAGGACCTGGCACTTGGCCGTCTTGAACCTCATACCATTGGCCTCGGCCCATTGATCCAGCCTGTCCAGATCCCTCTGTAGAGCCTCCCGAACTTCAAGCAGATCAACACACCCACCTAGCTTGGTGTCATCTGCGAACTGACTGAGGCTGTACTCGATCCCCTCATTCAGATCATTGATAAAGATGTTAAAGAGAACTGGCCCCAGTACTGAGCCCTGGGGAACACCGCTTGCAACCAGCTGAATTCCATTCACCACCGCTCCTTGGGCCTGGCCGTCCAGCCAGTTTTTTATCCAGTGAAGAGTACACTTATCCAAGCCATGAGCAGCCAGTTTCTCCAGGAGGATGCTGTGGGAAACAGTGTCAAAGTCTTTACTAAAGTCTAGTTAGTCAACATACACAGCCCTTTCCTCAGCCACTGAGCGGGTCACCTTTCATAGAAGGAGATTAGTCAAGCAGGACCTGCCTTTCATAAACCCATGCTGACTGGTCCTGATTACCTGGTTGTCCTGTACATGCTGTGTGATGGCACTCAAGTTGATCTGCTCCATAACCTTCACTGGCACCAAGATCAGACTGACAGGCCTGTAGTCCTTGGATCCTCCTTCTGGCCCTGTGATGGGCCTCACATTTGCAAACCTCCAGTTGACTGGGACTCGCTGGATAGCCAGGACTGCTGATGAATGATGGAAAGTGGCTTGGTTAGCACTTCCACCATCTCCCTCAGTACCTTTGGGTGGATCCCTTCTGGCCCCATAGACTTGTGCACATCTAAGTGGTGTAGTAGGTCACTGACCATTTCCTCGTGGATTATGGGGCCTTCATTTTGCTTCCTATCCCTGTCGCTTAAGGAGCTGGGCACTGAGAGAACAACTGGTCTTACTCTGAAAGACTGAGGCAAAGAAGACATTCAGTACCTCAGCCTTTTCCTTGTGTTTTCCCCCCACATCCAGTAGAGGATGGACCTTCTCCTTAGCCCTCCCTTTGCTGTTAATGTATTTATAGAAACTTTTGTTATCGCTTTTTATGGCAGTAGCCAGATTAAGTTCTAGTTGGGCTTTGACCTTTCTAATTTTCTCCCTGCAGAGCCTCACGAAATCCTTGTAGTCTTCCCAAGTGTCCTGCCCCTGCTTCCATAAGCCATAGACTTCCCTTTTCTTCCTGAATTCCAGCCAAAGCTCTCCGTTTAGCCAGGCCGGTCTTCTACCCTGCCAGCTTGTCTTATGGCACACTGGGACAGCTTGTTCTTGTGCCTTAAAGATTGCACTCTTAAAGATTGTGCATCCTTCCTGGACTCCTTTATCCTTCGGGATTGCCTTCCATACACACTCATTCTTGAAAACATCTATCTTCATTTTGTTCAGCATCACATTTTACTTTCTTGCTAGTGTTAGGCAGCTCCCTGTTGTGCAAATATTCCCCCCCAAATCAGTAAGACTTTGTAGGATAAAGTACACCTCCAGGTTCAGAAAAGTTTCTTCCCTACTTCATGGGAAATACCATCTGTGTGAGGGAATTAGGCTGGTTTGGAAAGAGCAGTGGTTGTTACAGAAAGGTAAATATTTAACCAAACATTTCCACTTATTCATGTTCTACCCACCTTCATTGATGAATTAGGAGCCACTGTGAGCCCAGGCAGCCTGTGCCACTTGTTTCCAGCCAAGACAGGGACTCTTCTGGTTTTGAGCTCATACATGGGTTCAACCAAGTCTGATAAGCAGGCTCAGGATGATGTTTTCAAGTAAAGCCCTCATCTGTATTTTGAGGGAATCTATGCTGAACTGAAGTTGGAGAACAGAATGACATAAAATTAGTAGGTTTATTGGTTTGCCGAAAACCTATGATTTGATTCGAAGTTAACCTTAGTTTGAAAGGCATTGGATTACAACTTCTTAAAATGCAGTTGTATTTCATATACCCAATTTGATTACTGGGTAATAAAAATAATGTGGCATGAAATAATCTATTAAACATTCTTCTTCCTTCATGAGATTTCAGCCCTTTTATTTCTGTTGTTTTCTATGTTAATAATTTCATTAAAAATAAGATAAAGCCTAACCTACCAGATAGTACTGATCCTTTCTGGTTTTACTTTCTGGTGAACCAGGCTGTGTTTTAGACTGTATGGAAGTTAGAGTGTTGTGAGAGAGCCTTATATTTGCTTCCAGACATGTAACAGTAAGGAGTTTTTCTATTTCTGAAAGGAGGTAGGCAGCAAGTTGCTTATATACTCTGCTCTTTGGTTAAAATCAGTTACATAGAAGAGCTGGATTAGTAATTCACTGTAGAATGGAAATAGCTATCTATCTTTTGGAAAGTAAATACCTGTCTCAGAGAGGAAAATAAGGTGAATTAGAATTATGAATTAGAGCATCCCTGGATGTTTTGTTCAGTCTGGAGTAGTTTGTGCACTGTCTCTTGCACACAGCTGCAAGTGATGCCAAACTTTGGTTCAGCTGCGGGAATGAAACAGTCTCTCACAGTGCAGGCAAATTTCTAATTCTTAAAAGCTAGCATGATTCAGACCTAACTAGGTTTCTGTTATGGGTGTGAAATGTTAGGTAAAAAAGTACAAACTGCTTTGTGCTGTCACCAAATGATGACCACATTTATTTTTAAATCAGACTTTGTAATCCATCTTTGCTGCACTCACCTAATTGGTTTTCCAATAGGAATATTTGTACTCCAGTTAACTGATTATCTTATTTTGATACCTTGTTGTTGTATTATTTCTTTACTGGAAATCTTATAAAAGAAACACAGATTTTGCTACTGTCTTCAGCAGAGACAGGTTTCCAGTTTTTATTTACAGGCTGATATGAGACTTTAGCTTTCATGGCTACTGTGGAAAACCATGGTTAATATGAACCAGTTGTGGGAACTGATAGTAGAGTGGTAGGAGAACATGTTCCCTGCTTTGTAGAACGATCTTATTTTACCTTAGACGCCTATGCATTTCTGAACTGACTCTTATTTGGTCATTGTAAGAATGCAAAATTGTCAGCTATGTCTCTTCCAACCAAATGATTCTATGATTCTATGACTTTCCACTATCCTAATTATCTATTGCAGCTCTTCACAATTTCCTGGACAGAGCACAGATAGAGGATCAAGTACCTGAGTAACCCAGAAGGAATAATGGATTGATCCCAAACTAAACATATGCTTTTGCTATTTAGTTTCTCAATATTGAGTTTTTGGATTACATTTACTTCTAATCAATCTAGAGAAGGCAGACCTGCTGGCATATGGGGTTGTATATCCCACACAAATGCTTAGTTCAAAGCATAATTATAAGAAGGTTTCAGAGTCCCTTTTCAAGTCTGTCTAAAGTGTCAAATTTTTGGAAACTCATGAGTCTGAGGAATACTTTTTCTTACTAAGCAATTTATGGTTTGCAGGAGCTTTGGGAAGTTCAAATACTCCTGACATAATGTCTGGTGACTGCTCATCTTTTCTTATTCATTGCTTTCAGTATGGGGAAAGCACATACTGAACTTTCTCCATGCCTGTAAAACCCATGAGTCATACTCCTCACCGTATCCCTATGTCAGAGTAGAAATGCTGTCTCTGTACTTGCTGGCCATCAGCAGCAACGGTTTTTGTTGTGCCATTTTAAAGTTTTCCTTAGCCAGTTATAAGAAACAGTTAATAAAATAAGAGAGAAATCCTATTTTTACAGATATACTTACTGCTCCAATTCCTACTGCCACTCATACTGTGTCCCACTAAAGCCAGTGGTGAAATCTGGCAACGGTACCTGACAGGTAAACACTGGTATTTACTGATAAATATTCGTTTGTTAGAAGGTCTCTGTTTCATCCCATCTAGGCACACTGAAAGCCGAAGGTAAGTATCTCAATGGCATGCTGGGTTTTTTTCAGGCTTCAATAACATCATCTAATTAGTTTTATTGAAGCATATTTATTACTTGCATTTTTTCCCTAGCAAATACTTGCATTTTGCCTAGCAAATATCTAAATCTTTTTGTGTGCATACATTGTGAACCCAAATTTGCCATATCTTCATATTAAGGTGATTTTGGTCTACTAGCTCATATTCATTAGTGCTTTTTGGTAGCAAACTGGGTATGAAATACAATTCAAATTCCTAGACAGAATTAAACATGTTAAAAAAGCTAATAAATTACCTGTTGTAATTAATCATCATTTGCCTTTTTACCTAGAACAAAGCAAGGAAATTGCAGATTGTCCCAGTGAGTGTGTTACTGTGCTGAAGGAAGGATTTGCTGTCAGCTGTCATTATCAGGAGGTCACAGCTTGGACTGGGGACCATGTCCTGGGAAAGCGTTAGGTGCTGAGCTCCTAAAATGGTCACCAACATTCAGTTTGAGTGGTGATAACCTCTGTGCAGAGGACAGGGATCCTGAACAACCCCAGACAGAGGAGACTGGCAAACAGCGTGCTGAGCCTGACTGTCCCCTGCCTCAAAAAAGTGCCTTTCTCCTCTGGGGACTCCTTGAACAAAACTCCTGAAAGTGCCCATACTCATTTTTATTCCGAGTAGAGCAAGGGCTCATGGTTGTATAATGCCACCAGAAGAAGTGTCTTTCCTCCTCCCCAGTCATAAGCTCAGTGTTCAGTGCAGTCATCTGTGACGTGATGGACAGAAGTTCAATCCCCTCTCCTGTCTGGTGGGAATTCAAGTCTGCATCTTTCATCTTTAAGGAAAGTACCTGTGTAGCCTGCTGGCTGTCCCAATCCCTGCTGCAAAAATGCTTTATAACTCTTGTATAAAGACTGTTCATTGTAATATCAAAATGTGCCTAAACAAGCCTCAGAGTAGGATGACTTCAGTGTTTAGCATGATGCCTGCTTCATTTCTGTGTGCTGGTGTTTCCAAAGGAGGAGCAGGTAAAGTTGTCTGTCTTCTGGAATGGCTTTTACATTAGTGATGAGCAATGAGTGGGGAATGAAAGTTTGAACCTATTTACTTCATTAAATAAATGATTTTTTCCCCCCATATCCTAGATGAATGCTTTAGTTACTGTATAGTTAATTGTAACTGCAGAGAATTCGTGTAGCATGTGCACTGGGCGTAATGAAATAGGCATTTTTGATGCATTCCTGTTAGCTCAAATCCTTCAGAGAGAGAAGAAGAACAAAGGAAATGAAAAAGAACATAGGAAATGTCCTGCCCTGTTTGATGGGGCCCATGGGGCCCCAGGCTTGGACTGGGAGCCTGGTCTCCCACAGTGCCCTCTCCTCACGCTCTTGGATGTCCAGTGCGGCTGTGTTAGGAATGTTAGCGTGAATCCCGGCTTTCAGGGTCCATTTCTGGATCTAATTTCTTTCGAACATGTGAATACTGTCTGCTCCCGCATCCCCCAGTGACGAGACCTTGCAAATCCTCTACCAACCGCACTATGTAGGTTTCTTGAATTCAGGCTGGGGCTACGTGCTGCTTTGATGAAGCCCTGCCCTGCTGTGACAAGTCGCTGTGCTGTGAGTCCATGTGGACTCAGAGGTGTTGGGCTCCCGGAGGCATTGATTTCAGCAGGTAAAGCACAGACAGAAAGTCACTGTCTGTAAGATGAGGTGACAGCTGTGGGACGGGAGCTGGGGCTGCAGTTTTGCTTCTAGGAGTTTGATTTCCACCTCAGGACTTGATCTCTCTCTGAGTTTCTCTCTGCTTCCTTCCCTCTCTCAAAGAGCGATGCTGTGTTTCCAACACTTCTTTCAGCGGGGAGACAAATAGGGACTCCAAACAGAGCTGATGAGTATTGCTGTGGGGTTTTTTTGTATGGAGCATCATGTGAAGGGAAGAGGAGAAGAAGTAGCTGTAATCAATACATTGCTAATTAGGCCTTGCTCCCTGTTCAGCCTCATGCGTCCATCTCATACTGCTCTGTGTGCTTACGGGCAGCGTGAAGCAGGAGGGAAAATTAAACATCTGACTAACTCGGTATTCCTTTCTGACTGAAATGGAATCAGCATGCAAATGCTGTTCTGTATTTTTTTTTTTTTTGCTCTGACAGCACAGCTACACAAAAAATATTATGACCTGCTGCTGCCAAATGAAACTGAAAATGAATTATTCTGAAGCACTCCTGAGCCTGTCTTTGTCACAGTCTCCTATTTCAGTCCCTGTCATGCACCATGCCTATCATTCATTATAGTTGATGGGTTGAGGGCAAAAAGGTGTCTCTCGTCTTGTTCTCTGGAGAATTTCATCTTGGCTGTCTCACCTTCAATCACTGCTAATAGATCTGCTGGCACAAATTCAGAAAGGGGCTGTGAGGAGACAATGAAAATATTTCACAGGGTGTTTTATATTTTAATAGCTAGTTTTAAAAAATGAATTTGCTGGAGCAAAATGAAGATTGGTTAGAGAGATTTCTCTTACAAGCCTTTTAATTCAATTTTTTATTGTTATTAATCTTTAAGCCCTTTGCATTCTTGTTACCTTTTTTTTTTTCCGGTTAACTGCCATAACGATTGAGTTGTACTTTGATTAACTAATGACCGTTTATCCGATGAATTCATTAGGATGATTTACTGTTCAGTGAGTACTGTGCTGGAACAAAATAGCACTGGAGCTCTAGTATTGTAATTCTGTCCAAATTGTCAACTGCTGCCTCTACTTTGCTTTTTAAGAACATTGTGGCTGTGTCTGTGGCAGGTATTTGGCTCTGATGTCCTGCAAAGGTCATAGTAGAAGACTGCAAGAGTGCTCACCATTTTGGCAGGATGGCAATGGATAACCCAAGTGAGGGCAGAATTGGTGTGCCGTTCTTAAGATTTTTCAGTTGTATTTACCCTTTTTTTCTTGTGTTAAAGGTGATTCGTGATCTGGCTTTCTAACCTCTCTGTGCCATTAAAATATATATCTGATAAGACAGAACTGACAATCTAGTCCACCTATTTGAGAAATACAATAGTGTGGAAATATTCTTAAATATTGCAGTGAGTGTTTTTTTAAACAACTGTAATTAAGTGCATGTGGTAACAGATGCATTTAGGCACCCTTAGGCAAATATATTCTTTTGTTTATTTTTATCCTTGTTAGGTTGCAGTCAGCTATACAAGTAAGTTTCAAGTGATCAAGCATCAATAAATGGAGAGAGCTCTTTAAATCGGTATTTTGAATTACTGTTTGCTTTTATGTTGCCCTCATTTCTATAAGCATGGTGGAAACATGTTTTTGGATAACAAGTGAAGAGGAGGTTATAACGCATTGCTGGAACAAAGGCGGACATCTCTGTTGATACCAGTATAACCTGTGATTTTGTTTGATTTTTGCATCTACATGCCATTGTTCTTTCAGAAGTAGTAAACTGTGATAGTGCAAAACTTGGATCACAAGGATGCTATTGAAATTCTGGAGTGAGACTGAGAGAAACAGGCTCCATACCTGATTCTATTGCAGGCTATCTTTGGCAAGGTGGGCAAATCATCCTGCATGGCTCTTGCAAGATATATCTTTTTGGCACATGGGACTCCAAACAGGTTGAAGACTGTTGTTCCTCTGCCCCTCTCTGTTCATAGTCTCAATTCAGGATACCTGTGGCTCAGTGCAATTGTTTTTGCAATATGAGAAGGCACAATGAAAATAACGTATGGATCTGTGCATACTTTCCAGAGTGGGGTGTAAAACTTAAATCTGGTTAGAAGAAAGTTTGGGTAAATAATGTGTTGCTAAAAATGATTTTTAGTATGACATCAATAGCTTATGTAATGTTATCTATTTCATTATTTGTTCCTTTTTCTTACAATTTAATTGCTTTGAAACAAATTAGACACTGTGTGTTGAAGCCTTTTTAAATTCTCTGATTTGAAGTAGTTACCTTTTCATGCTTCACTTTTTCCCCTGGATTACAAGATTGGAACTCGTTTGGGAAGAAAATAGGGCATTTTTATGCTAGACTTGATGAAATCATTGTCTGCACTGTCAAGACAAAAATGACTTGAAGACAGATCATCTTATTATAGGAGGCTTGGTTCAGCAATCTGGAACTTAAAATCAATTTAGTTATGTCAAGGCATTAGAACTCCTTTTCAGTCAAGACAAGGTGCAAAGTAGTAAATGAAATATGTTTTATCCAATTTTAATGATGACTGTGTTTTAATTAGTTGCAGAAACAAGCAGTAAAGAAATTATGTTAAACATTGTATGGAGAAGTTTAGAGATTAAAATATTCACTTCATGACTAATGGAAGTGCCAACTGACCCTTTGTTCTTCCTGTCATTTCTTTCCAAGGGAACTACTAATACTGCAGTAACTTTGCTGGCATGTTACTGAAAGCTGTGCTCTGGGAGCACAACCAGTGAGCTCTGGCTGCTTATGGGCTTTTGGGTCCTGGAGCTGCAGCAGCCCAAGGCAACACCATGACACACACAAGGTGTGGGCAGGGGCTCCTCAGCACCCTCTCTACAACACTGGTGCTGTGCTGCTTGCTGATGCAGATGGAGCAGAGCTCCTGCCATATGTGCCAGCCAATCTGACTTGCTGCCCTGTATGTGTCATCCCAGCAAAGGGATGGTTCACTGAGGTTTTACCCACATGTGATATATACTGCATCAGTAGCATTTTTTAGTGGTTTCTTTGGCGTACTTGCAAATGCAAACAAAAGGCAAGAGGTGCAGAATTAAATTTGTCTCTCTGGGGTTCTCAAGAACCCTAGAATACAGAGTTGATGATTGAAAAATATACATATTACAGAATCACACAATCACAGAATGGTAGGGGTTGGAAGGGACCACTGAAGATCATCTAGTCCAACCACCCTGCAAAAGCAGGTTCACTTTGAGCAGGTTGCATGGAATCACGACCAAGAGGGTTTTGAAAGTCTCCAGAGAAGGAGACTCCACAAGCTCTCTGGGGAGCCTGTTCCAGTGCTCTGTCACTCTCAAAGTAAAGAAGTTTTTCCTCATGTTCAGATGGAACTTCCTGTGTTTCTGTTTGTGCCCATTGCCTCTTGTCCTGTTGCTGGACCCCATCCTCTTGACATCTGCCCTTTAGACATTTATAAGCATTGATTAATTAACTTCCTGTCTGGGCCATAATAGAAAAGCTAGCAAAAGTGTTTGGAAAGGTATTTTTATTTTGACTTGCAAAAATACCAATCTCAGAATACCTGTTTAGACAGAGTCATTGAGAAACTGTGAAAATATGAGGCAACTCTTCTAAATAATTGCATTTCAACATGGTGTAGAGTACCATTCCTTCCTTGCTTATGTTGTGTGAGTAAAACCCCATCTCTGTTACATCCAGCTGACAGAAGACAAGCCCACTCTTTCATTAGTAAAGGAAAATGTGGATTCTGCCTGTATGAATAATGAAAGTGGTGCCTGAGTCTATGTTTATCTAGACTTAGCAGTCCTTAAATTATTTTATCTGTTTTCTCTTGTCATGTGAACTTATCTAAAAGAATTTCACTCAGAACAAGATAACCAGAGGCTGCTATCTCTGGAAAGTACTAGACCATCACTTCTAGCATCTTCCACGCCCCTCACCCCACGTTTCTAATCTCACTAATGGTATTGTGACCATTCCAGTGCTTATGCAGCTCTTAACTTAAAGGTTGCACAGGGACATTTTCATACGTTCAGGCACGGGCAATGCAACTTCTATTCTGGTTCCGTTGGAAGGGGCTCAAAATGAGTTATTTTTGCCCTCTTCCATTAAGCATTCCTCTGCTTAGTACCATAAATGTAATTAAGATTGTGGGCCTCATGACTCTTTTTAACGGAATTGGATCTCATGACTCACTTGGGCATTATCTGAAGAAAGTCTCCCAATACAAAATGACTCAATCACTAAAATTGCTATCTGGCAACATGCCAACATATTAGGACCTAAAGAGCCAGCACTTAATCTGATTCAGGGACATCTTGAATATTTTCTGAACATGCACACAAGCCTATTCCAAACCCCTTTCACTCCAAGAAAAGAAGTTAAGAATTTATTTTAGGCAAGCTCTGCACTCTGAGATGTCTTACAACGTTATTGATCCTTTCAAACTACTTGCATTTAATTCTGAAACATTTTGGAAAATTTCAGGTGACAAAATAGTGCATACAAATCAGGACAAAGTACAGGGCCGTGAGAGGTCACTGAGCACCAGCAATTTCATTGGTTTAGTAATTTTTTTCTTTTTTTTTCCTCTATTGATCTCAAGATTGAGTAAAAGAATTGGGTCAGACTAAATATCCATTATTCAATCTCCACCATCATATTCAGCCTCTAACGCTTAGGAAAACATGACGGGAATCAGCAAACTTTCTTGTAATGTGCTCTTCCAGATTCTGAGCATAGGTAGTAGTGGGACTGCTTGGCCTTAAAGTTGTTTATATTTAAAATCTCCCAGTGGATTTGTCTTCCCTGAATTGATTCAACCATTTTTGATCCCACTTTAAGCTTCTATGGCATTCGAAATACATTTATGTACTGTGCCAAAAGGTAATATCTGAGGATTAAAAGCCTCATTTTTGAACATGTAATGAGTATTTCATAGTTCTTTTGTTGCAAGAAATAGGAAATAACTTCGCTATTCCTTTTTCTATGCTTTTTATGGCTTTTTGTCCCATCTGACCCTCTCCTCCCAGATTTCCATGGACCAGTCTGAAGAATAGTGGCATATCTAGCCCATCTTCCAAGGGTGAACAACCAACATGTCATCCAAGACTCCAAAACCCAATAGTTACTACAGAAACCTTGGGATTGTTCAGACAGGAGCTTGCCTTCCAGTGCGAGGAAAAGAAAAAAACCTGATAATGCTTGCTATGACCCTATTTCTAAAAATCAATCATTTATATCGTCCTGAGATGATACTTGCATACAAAAGGCCTAATTTTCAAGCATGCTGATTTGTAACCAAAAGCCGACTTCTGGAGTAAAGAGGAAATGCAGGTTCTTCTTGTACCTCTGCAGAGGTGTCTGATATGACTTTGTCTGTCTACTTATAGATATCTGGGCTTAGAAATGCTGGCCAAGATTTTAGGTATGTTCTTCCTGTTAGAATTACTGCCACAATTTATTCTTTCTCTGCTGATTGCAAGAAAGCTGGTATTTCCTAGCTGTAAAAGGAAGAAGGCATAATTAATAATTAAATTAGCACAATGAATCACTATCAAAATAGTTTCTATCAAGTATGAAGTTTCTAATGGTGATAAATGCTAAGCCATGTCATTCTTTATATTTGTTTTAGCCTGACAGAGGCAAACTCATCTTCATTTATGTAAGTCACTAAGCACCATACATTGTTAAAGTCAGAATGATGAACTTTTATTTGTCTAAAACAAAGTTGTGTGACATGACACAGGACTTTAAGGAACCTCAGGGGATGTAAAAGAATATAGTAATATCTATTCAGTTGATTATACAAGATCTTTTTGATTGCTGAAAGTTTTGCCATGCAGTGGTGCTGAAACTACATCATAGTCTAGAAAGATATTAAATATTTGGCAAAACTTTCTAGGAAAGCTGTTTTCTTAGGTTTTAATGTAAGGAACAACTGAATGTGTGCAACTTTAATACGTCAGTTCAAGAAAACACTGGCTGGTGCCCATTACAGCTACTCTGGAATGTTAAGTATGGTGGATATGCTGCACCATCACCTACAGCCTGTGGACAGACCCACCTGAAATAACAGACTCTGCCAACGAATTTAGGTGTTAGGCCTGTGCTTATCTACTGCTGAAATAGGACAAACATGGCAAGTGGTTTTGTGCTTGAAGTAAATACCAAGAAAGTTTAAAATAGTAATAATTGTTAAATTCTGGCTTAACAACAGTGCCTGACCTGTTGTTCAAGTCAATGAGTGAAAAATCTGCCCCCTCTGAAATAAGCAGGTGCCTTGCCATTTACTCCGGTGGGGCCAGGATAGAATATGTGGCCTGTAGAATTACTTTTCTATAGATAAGGCCCATAATATTAAAAATGTTTCAGAAAAAAATTGTGGCATTATTCTTTCCAATTTATAAAGAAGAAAACTAAAGGCACCAAGGTAAAAGACCGATAGCTCCCAGACTCTGAGCCATGACCATGCTCCCGGGGTGGAGAGGCACAGGCATGGTTGTCAGAAGAGCGTGTAAAGCAAAATGTAAGTATAAATTATTTAGAAACTTCACCACCTGGCACTGAAAATACAAGGAGTTAGTTGTCTAACAGTGTCTTTTATTTTTCCCCTTTGTGAATCTACAAAATGGATAACTGTGGATAAGCAGCCTAATCAGACCAAACTTTTGATTGCTTTAGATGCAGCAGCCATCTGAACACTCTGAAAACCTTGTGCCAAATGAGAGGTTTAAATGATCACTAATGCGTTTACAATGCCTTTGCCCACAAGCTGTGGTTAGTTTTGTTTCCAACCCCTATTTTGACTTAACTGCTTTCTTTGCAGGGTCCATAATAACTGTGTTCATATGGACATTTTTTAGAGTAAGTGTTTAGTTTTCTGAAGCAATGGTGAAACCAGAGTCTTGATTAACCAGGAGGGAGTTGTGCTTGTGAGCAGGCATCTTTCCATAGACCTTTGACAAAATTTTCTGTATTGTTCCTTACCAAAGGAGTGGAGGGTGGGAAAGGTCAAAATCCTCCCGCTGGAATGCTGGACCTCCAGGGCGCGACTCTGCCCTCAGGCCAGTGTCGGTGTGGCAAAGCTTCCATGAAAGCTGAGTGCTAATGCAGCTGCTTTATCTACCCTCTTTTCCACTCTGCTGCCAGTAAGGAGTATGAAGCAAATATATGCTTTGAGATAAGTGGAAGACATAGATTAAAAAAAAAAAAAAAAAAAGAAAAAATCAAAAAAGGAAATCTATCTTTCAATTACCAGGACCAATTCCTTTTTTAAAGAAATGAAACAGCAAATAAACTTCCCTCACAATAACATCCACTCGCATGTCTTCTAATTTTGACTTCCTGAAACATTTATGAATTTTACTTTTTTTTCTGTGCATCTCGTGGTCTTTGCTGGAGAAATTAGTCTGGTGCCTCTTCAAAAGCTGAACTTTCCTTATCTGAACAATACCCATTCAATCTGAGAGATTCACTGCTTTATTAAATTACTGAAAGACACTGACAAAGCCCATAACTATTAATCTTAATTTCAAGGAGCTCAGTTCTAATTTGTACAATGGCTCCCACTAAATTGGTACACAGAAAAGATAAAGTAAAATCTTGCAGAGTGCAAGCTAGACAGTGCACAGCAAAGCCCCAAATCAATAAAAGCAGCAGAAAGTCTGCTGCTTTCCCTTAGGCATTTACTCATGGAGTGAAGGCATTTTATCTTCAGGTTAACTGGGTTCCAGAGCAGGCTTTATTTTACATGGGATTTTCCCTTTCAAGGAAGAGCAATATCATTGTGGAAGCAATACTTTTCTTTTTCCTCTCAGCAGAAAAAAGACATAACACATTTATAAATACAATAATAAATTCGTATGACTTATTTTGGATCCTTCATAAGAGCAATTCTACTAACAGACAAACAGAATGCATGGTCTTCAGGTATTGGTCAGCCAGAAAGGGCTTCTACCTGTGTGGACATTTCAAGGCCTATTTGTCATCAGGGCATTCCTACGTTGTATTCTGTGGAGACCAAAAGCTAGAAATGCTGTTGTAGTTGGTGTGGTCTCATATAATTGAGGATATTTTTTTAAATGTTATGTAAGGTATGTGACTGTAGAGTCATGGATTCATTCTGGTTGGAGGAGACCTCAGGAAATCTCCATGTCAACCGCCTGCTCAAAACACTAAATTCAGATGGTGTTGCTCAGAACTTTGTATAAGGTTGGATCTCAGAAGCTGCCAAAGCTGGAAACTCAGTGGTCTCAAGGGGCACCCTGTCCCAATGCTAGTTTTCCTTGTAATTAAACATTTTTTTTCCCTTGTATCTGTTTCTATTTGTAACTGCTGTCTTCTCCCACCATGCACCTCATTAAAGAGCCTTGCTCTGTCTTCTCAGTTATCTTAGCTATTGGAAGGTTACTATTAGGTTGCTCTCAAGACTCCTCTTCTTCAGACAAGGGTTAAAATGCATTTGATTTGAGACACAATATACATTTGTGACTCAAGTCCAATATGAAATACTTGTTTATTTGTTTCATTGCCATCCTTACAGAGAGACATCAGTGAAAATGAAGTGTCACTTTCCTCTAATAAAGTGCCAACGTGGAAAGTCAAAACAACATTACTGCAAAAAAAAAAAATCCATTTCTTTATATAAACAAGTTCTGGGGAACAACTTGATAACCAATGCTAAGCTGAGACATAAACATGCAGATACCTAGGTTCTAGTAAAAATTATGTTTTTTAAGTAACAATAATCTTATTCTTTTCATATCTGGGCACAGAACTACTACATAAAACAGAAGTCAAGCATTACTAAATTCATATTCACTTGAGGAGGGAATTTGTCTTTTTTGTAATAGCCTTCACAATGAAGGCACTTAGGTTTATAGTTACTGCATCTGCTAGGTCAGTCAATGTGCGCAGGACACCTTCAGGCTCGTCGGCTGGGGGTCCTTCCTACTAATTTTAGATGCATAGCTTTTTCTTTATCTCTTCACTATCTGAGGAATCTCTGACTGCTGTAAATGGAAAGAAACAAAAACCTTTATAGAATACTCCTTTTAAAACAAAGCAAGTAACTGAAGTGTATGTGATAAGCCACCATTTCCTTGTGCTTCTTTCTTGTTACTTAAAGCATAAGGAGCTGAAGTTTACTCACTTAGACTTACGCAGGTATGGTTTAGGTGAGAAAAATCATGTCTATTAGATATCAGAAGATTAAACCAGGCACATGTTTACCTTATGCAGTTCTAGTCCAAATCAGCAGGCTAAATTATTACAGCTGCTATGCAGGAAAAAAGATCACAGCCACTTCCAAAGAAAGCCCTGTATGGGAAGCTTAGCAAAATAACCAGCACGTGCATGTAACTTTGATGTTCCTCTTTTTCCTCTGCCTCTCTATTAAATGTCCAGTCTAGAAGAGTGTTGCCACAATATAGAAAGTCTTCTGCAAAACTGCGTGTTTTTGTGTGTGATGTCCCACAATAAATGGAGCAGTTCAACTCTTGACTTCTGTGAGAGACTTAATGCCTCCTTATATATTGCCTCCTACTCGCAGGAAAAATAAGTTTTATCTTGTTTTCTTATCAGGACATCACATCTTTCTTCAGTGCTGGCTGTGGAGCTCTAGTAGTTTGCTATGCATTTCTAGAGCAAAGTGCTTGGTGGTGAGAAATGGGCGCTTGGGTTTTAGTTGGAATCATAGAAAATTTGGAAGGCACTTCTGGAAGTCAGCTAATCCAGCCTCTTGATGGGCACAGCTTATCTCTGAGAAAAGCCTGAGGAGATGTCTTTAAGATGAAATGAGTCCTGAGCTTCTGTTTCTTTCCATTGGCTGTGGAAGGAGAGAAGCTTAGATGTAGATAGTATTAATGCTCCAGCATATGTTGGTGGTACTGAGGAGCAGGGCAGAAAGATAGAGCAGTTTCTTAGTCCCCTGCTATAGAGAGCATTTAATTCTTATCATGTCAGGGTCTTGGGCAAGTGGATCCCACTGTCCACAATGCTTTCTTCAGATAACTTGAAAACTCACCATGACTTGTTTAGGCTGGATATGAAGCATAAGCAGTGTGTTCAACTGCTGTAAGCATAGTCTTCTGCTGTGAACAGTGTCTTGAATAGCATAGAGCATATCAGCAGGTGGTAGGCAAGTACATCTAAATAGCTTAGCCTGAATGTACAACTGTGTGCTAAACAGGCCAATCGTTATCTGTGGTATGGCAATTTGTATGTTTGTGTCATGAGAAATAAGGAACTTTAGGAGGTTGAAGTTAGTACTAAATTACCTCATTGTAAAAAAAATTCCAGCTGCCTGTGTATTTTCTGCCTCTATACACCTATACGTATAGAGCAATATCGTCTAGTGAAATGCTTTCATAGATAGGCAGGCATTAGGTATTTTGTTCTGTTTCTTATTTAATTGACAAGTCAGTATGAATTTCCTTTTTCCCTTTTTAACATCAAGACAGTAACTCAAAGTCACATGCAGGTTCAGAAGATACTCTGTGTACTTGGATACTCTTGTAGCACAGAAGATGTTATGGAACTTGGCTTCTGGTAAATTACATTAAAGAATAAGCTTAGTTTAGTTGATTACATTTGCCATTGTGGGGCAAGCATGAGCAATTTAGAGGATTAAACTGGAGCTGCACAGAAATGTGAGAAGTGAATTTAGGGCTCTCAGAGTTTAATTCTTTTGATAAGAGCGTGTCTTATGCCAAATGAACATTGGAGTGGCCTTCTGATTAATTTTCAACTGTACGTTGTAATGTCATTATGGTGACCTTGAATGTGGAGTTGTATCAGTTCCTTGCAGGCTGACTCATCTTCTCTACTCTCCATTACTCCATAAAAGGTCAAACCTTGCACTTCTTACATATTCCTCCCTTGCACAAAATTCCCATGGACATATGGTTTTGATTCACAACAGATTTTGGGCAATATGTCCATGGAGTATTCAAGTGAGTGACTGACATGGCCAAATTAAAGGATGCAATGTTCCTTAAGTTTGTGCATTTTGGATTGACCTCTGCATGGAGGGCAAAGCTATTTTGGAAGACTCCCCTTCTGTTACCCAGAGCAAGAAAAGAGTGCAGCTGCTGTTTCAGGCACTCTCCAGCACTCCTGTTTGGCTGCAAACTATGTGACATTGCTGGTGCAATTGAGCGCCATGGCTATAGCAGGTTTCTCAGCACAAGAGAAGGCATTTAAGCATTTATCTTACGTCTATAAGCCATGACTCTATTGTGAGTCATATCTTGAAGATTTATATTATCGGAAAGATGCCATTGTGTGTGCCATTTATAAATGAATCTGCAGTTTGCTGTGAGCATATAAGTAATTAATATGCTGTACAGTTTGAACAACAGTAAATTTTTTCCTTCTCTCTTGCTCTTTTTTTTTTTTTTTTTAAATTGGAAGAAAACTGTATTAAGTGCTTAACCATTAAATAGAAATAGAAGGTGGAGAGTGGCTACAGAGTTGTAATCCATTGCCCATATAAAAGTCAATCTGAAGCATTTATATAGAACATCTCAGACAACGAGGATGTAACTGGCAGAGGACCACCTATTGCCTATATGCTATAAGGAAAGGATCACACTTTAAAAGCACTTCTCTCTGGGAAGGTTGGATAAGTCAATCACAGTAGTGGCCACTTTTTGTTATCTGCTTGACTAAGGCAAGAGTTGGGTCATCATCCTCTTTTCCACCTAAATGTGAGTTTGACTGAGACTGAATTACTTCCTGCACCTTGTTATTAGTATAATTAAATTTACCGAATCAAAGGATGTCACACAAGGAACTCGTAAGACAATATGATGTCCAGAGATCTCACAGTGCTCCTAGAGCAATCAGTGACTTCTTCAGGGGGTTCCAGCTTTCAATAAGAGCTGAGTGATAGTCCGTACTTAAACAGTGGCATCATCCCTCTTTTCCACCCTGCAGTCTATACCTGCACATACGATGATCTGCCTCAGTTGCTTAGGAAGAGCCACTGTTAACTCCCCTGGCATGGAAGCCAGAGGGTTGACATTTGCTCACAGAGAGCTGCCTTAGTGGTGTATTATGAGGCAGCACATCTGTGTTGTGGAGGTTATGTTCATCGCAGTTGCTGCTTTACTTGATTCTTTTGGCTTGGATGATACAAATTACACTATGGAGTGGCTATTAGTTTGCACTAAGGAAAGTAAACAATTTACTTGACTTTTCTAATAATCCTAGAGTTCGTTTGGGTTTTGTTTTTTTTTTTTTTTTTTGTGAAGGATACGCTCTTTTTAGTATGCCACCCCTCAGTCATTTTTCTACTTTAAGATAGCAAATTTCAAGAAGAGAATCTCATCCGTCTTGTCCTGAACCTGCCAGAATGCTGTAGACGGTTGAACTACCTGGTGTTTATAGTGCCAGATCGAACTATTGATTTTTTATGTGGAACTCCCCATTGCCCTGAACAAATTGTACTGAAGAAGAGCTAATGGCATAACTGTAGCCCTTAGATGAATGAGACCTGGTTTACCTGGCATTTTGCCTTGTTTTACAATCTGATTTAAACAATTCTGTGTTAGTATACACTTCTTTCTTTGCTCTGAACCTTTTTGTAATAAAGTATTTGAGAGAAGAGTATATCAGCTTTATAATATGCAGCAAATGAGCTACTGCTGTTCTTACCTATGACAGATTAATAAATGAAAATGTTAATGATTTTTTTTTCTGTGGCAGCCCAAACCTTTGACACTTGCAATTACTATAACACCTTTGAGAAAGAAACTCATGCTGGAAACTGAGTCGTTTCAGAGGGAAATCGTAAACAGCTACTCCCATATCTCTGTGCAAAAATGAGGCACTGGTGATTTCTCGAAGTTAAGCAAGGAAGATGAGGTTGGCTGGCTGAATCCTATGCTTGATGTACAAAGGAGGTTCCCACAATTCCCGGTCTGACTTGTAAAAAAATGTGGCCTCCAGAAGAAATGGAGGGATGTATGCCAAGGGTGAAGATATATTCCTTACTTTTAGAACAGCTAGTAGACCTAACAACTAGACTATACTTCAGATGATAAATTTTGTCTTCTGCTCTGTAGGATAATGGGAAGATTTAACACTCTTTCTCACACTCAACATGGCAATTTTCTAGCACTTCTGGATAGCGGTTTGATAGCACCATAAGACTATCAAAGACCAGAGCTATCATGTATCAGGGAGATAAGACTGTGTAAAATTACAAAATAATCATAAAACTATGCAACCGCCCTTTTCACTCCAAATACAAATCTATAATAAATGCCAGGAGGGCAGAAATACAAGAGAAAGAAAATGTATATTAATGATTTACTTTAAATATAGGATTTCAAAATAGAGAGTACGAACCATGAATGCACCATTCTTTCTCTTGGAAAAGAGAAAGCTCGTGATGTGCTTTCTGCTTTCCCAGCAGCTTATTACAAGAACATGTAGTAGTTTTACTCTTGTTTCAAGCAGAAAGAGATTGAACTCTGCCCCCTTAAGGTTTTGATGCAGAGATTCCAAATTTTGCACCCACAAACTGATAGATGCCTTCAATTAAGGTCAGGGGATGTTTTCTTTCTATAAATTGTTTTATTACTATGTGTGCTACCAGAAGTCCTTTTCACTGATTAATCACAATTATTTCCTTCTATTTGCCAGAATGCTAATAATTTCTGTGTTCCATCTTCATTCTAACCTCCCTGCCACTCACTGCAAGGATTCATTGCACTATTTTATTTACTTAAAACATTTCTATAACTTTTCATATTTTTCATCAGACCGTTCGTGAATATTTATGCAAAACGAGGGCAGGGGGAAAAGAAATTGTTTTGAATACTTTCAGCTCAGGGAAAAGGAATAAAATGCAGAACTATGCTGGTTTTTGATGGACTAGCTGATTTCATTCCATGGTTGATAGTAGTGTACTGTGATTCAACTGTACAGAACAGAGTATATTCTCGTAGCAGAAAGAAAGGGTCTTATGATTTATCCCTTAGTGGCATTGAACATCTGCTAGGTTTATTTTGTTCCCCCTATTTCTCTATTTCTCTTTTGCAAGCCCAAGAGAGGAGCAGCTGGCTTGCTTTACAAGCCTGGAGTCTGTTTTCTTCCTTCAGGAAAGAACTGTGTGTTTCTGCATCAGCATGCCTGAATCATTGTCATGTTTGTTGTACACACTCCTGGTTTACTTCCAGGATAACCCAACAGAGGCTGGCTTGACCCCTGGACAAATGTGCAGGGTAGTGGACTGAAAGAGCAGTTTTTTAAGGACTGATCACTTTTGGGCTGAGAACTTTTGAACTGCCCTTCAGTGGACAGCATGGTTAGCTGTGTGAGTCTGGGAGTGAAAGGTGGCAATCACTTCTCGCTTCTAGAGCTGAACTATTTGATGTACTCAACTGGTTTTCAAGCTCCCTCTGTACTTCCTGAATACAACAGCAACAATGACACATTAGCTGACTTTGAATTTTCCTGTATGCATTTCCTGCTTTAGACTTGTGAAAGTCTCATCAGGACCTCTGCCTGGGACCAGGGACATTAAAACTGTCCTGCTTGAACACTCAACTTTGAAATTAAGTACACACTTTATAAACACAGATTTGGAATGACATTGTTGATCCATCTTATTTCAGAGGCTGTTCCCAAACTACTAAATTTTGCAGAGGAATTCTATTACAATTAGGGCTCAAGATAAGATGTCTGGCAATAATAACTGGAAAAGACATTCTTAACAAGGAAAGAGAGAACACAGTAGAATTACTCCTATGTTTCTCCTTTGGCTAAGATCCAGCACGTTTATCTCACAGGAGACTATATATATATTATGAGTAAAGGCATTCTTGCTCAATAACTTTGTCAATCAACTGGGAGAAAGTAGAAAACCATTGCTTGCAAAAATTGCAGATGACCTCAAGGTACTGGATAAGTAAATAACAACACGGACAGGCTAGTCATACAGAATGAGCTGGATTATTTTGTAAAGTGGGTTGATCTGAGCTGTGGGCCTTTTAAGATAACTGAATTGAAGACTATGGATTTTGAAACAAAGAGTGTGCATCCCACTTTCCAGATAGGACACTGTAATGTTGTGACATCAAAAAGATCTTGAGAAGAAGGTACCATTGAGATAGTTAGCCGAAGAGCTAATGTGACCTGTGGACATATAAGCAAAGGCACAGGTAGGTGGAGAGGCAGGGCCATCTGTGTAACTGTTAGCAAGGCCATCGCTGGAACACTTCACCTCTGGTGTACTAGTTTTGAGGATTCTGATGAAAACTTGAAAAGGTTTTAAAAGTCTAAGATGTAGCCTGGAAAACGGGTAGAAACCTGAACAAAATTACCTTAAATTATTCAAGTTGCAGATGTGATTTCCTCATTGCCTACAGATATCTACACATATGAAAAGCTTCAGAAAACCAACAGCTCTTTAATGCAACAACAGAAAACTCAAGACTGGGATCTTCGCTAAGCAAATGAAGATTTAAAACAAGGTGCAGAGATTTTAAATGGCAAATATGTCATCTTCTGGAGCAATTCAGGGTAGATGTGGGGTATTCCTGTCACTAGAAGTTTAAGAAACCTGGCTGGATGTGTTTCTGAAATACTTGATTGAGATTCAGCCAAAGTTCAGTGCTAATATGGAATACATTAGGTGAAGTTCTAGTTCCATGGGTTAGACTAAAAGATTAATGGTTCCTTCTGGCTCAAAGATTGATGAGTCTTTAAGAAAGCATTAGTGAAGAGGGTTACTGTCAGCTTCATTGACTGCGCTGAAAACGGTATTACCACAACGCTGGTTAATATTTCAGTGTTATTAGTCCTTTTAGCCAAGGAATCTGTACAGTTTCAGATGCATGACTGGCGACAGGAATCTCTCCCCTTCTTCAGTCCCAGCCACCCCTCTATCTGATTTGGATGATGAAAGGGACCATAGGAACTTCCTGATAGGTACTTCACCCCATGGTGGAGCAGGATGACAAGAGGACTCTGTCCATCTCCACCAGTGGCCTGAAGGACGGGAGTCACTGCATCAGCATAGCTGTCCCCCTCACCCACCCATACATTCCTCATATGACCCTGCTTGTTCACCAACTCTGCTCTGATGACTTGCAGTGGAGAAGGAAGATTGCTCTCGCTTGAGGCTGGGAAGGGCTAAAGGAGCAAACTGTGGTGAAAAGACTGTGCAGAGCACTTAGTCCAGCTCTAGTGGGAGGGAATAGAGAGGATGCACAGGTGGAAGCACAAGTTGACCAGACAGCCAAGAACTGGGCTAGTCTGTGCGGCACTCCTGAAGCTAGTTTGCAAAACAGCTTGTTTAGCACCTCATAACTTTGTTATTATTCCCTAATTATGATGTGGTGGCAAGACTCAACAAAAAGAGTGGGAACATTCCTAAAAACTAACAATACATGGAGGTAGGTGCATGCATATAAAACAGTCTTCCTGAAAGGAGGAAGACCTTTAATTCGGGTTTAAATTAGTTGTGGTGCTTTCAGGAAGTCCCTTCTTGGATGCAGCACTCAAAGCTTCTCTGCTGGGTCAGTGTGCAGCCTGTTAACCTGTCTCAAGGTCTTAGCTCTGAGTTTGACCCAGCTGAGAAGATCTGAACTGGGCCAGGGACCTAGGATCTCAGCTATGGGAACAAGAACTAATGTGAGAGGATTGTTAGGATACTGACAGTAGTCCCAAGCTCATTTGTGCTCGGAAACTAATCTCCCATTCTGATTGCACCTACTAGCAGAGTTACAGAAGTTCCTTGTTCCTGGCATTGGATTTTATCTGAGAGTGAAAGCCAGCTTCCATTGCCTGTGAGTTTGGAGGGTTGCCTTCATACTGTACAGTGACCCTGTAAGGCCTCTTTCCTAATTTTTATAGAGTCCAGTAAACACATGGACAAGCTTTCCAAGACTTAGTAAAAGATCTGTGGACATCAAATCTCACTCAAGGTTGTAAATATGTCTATCATCTCAATACTGAGTCTGGATGCCTTGATTCAAAGAGCTTCCCACTGAAGCAGAACATAGCAATTATGTCCATATCCAGAAAGAAATTATGTTCACCTTGTAATTTGATTTTGATGTTATGTTTTGCATTTACCTCCTTTGGCTCTGAGTCATTATTTGTAGTGGAAATACTGACACACATAATGGCTCATATCAGCATGTGGAAAGCAGTACAAAACTTTCCACTCTTCCTCTGGTCACCAGGACTCATTCACTCATTGTCTTTTAGCAGCAGAAAAACATTAGTCTGCACATAATCATACCATGTTTGTGTGCACCTGGGAAATGTTGAAAAAGCTTCTTCTCATATTAGTCATGGTGATTTTTAGCCAGGCTGAACCTCATACATGTGGAGCATTTGACAGGATGAAAGACTCCTGAACACTAAGGCTTACCAGGGGTATTATTCTGGTGTCCTTAGAGGTTTTGTGTAACTTATTCCACCCTCTCTGTGAATTATCTCTCTGACTTCTACACAGTTAATGCAGACTGGTTCTGGAGATGACTCTAGGACTCTCATTTAAGCTGTATATATTTTTTTTTTCCTCTGCAATCTGAAAACCTGGAAGAATAGATAACTCTTCCTAGAACTTTCTTACAAAACAGGTGAGAGGAAAAGAAACGGATTCCATTCAAAAGCGCAAGAACTGCCTTTAAAAAAGGTCCGGTTGCAAATTAAACCAAAGACTTTCTCCTACCTCTGTAGGCAGCACCAACTTAAAAACGGACAAAATTTCAACGAACAGCAACTAGACCCTGCTTTGTTCCAAATTTAGAGGAGCTGCCTTCCTTCTCTTCCAAGTTGGCAGGTACACCGATAAAACAATGACTTCTTTTTTTTTATTGCCAGATTTCAAGGTAAAGTCGAGCCCACTTATCTATGCTATAAATATAAATCCATATGCTGTCAGTAATAGAATAAATTCCCATTACTGAATTATAGTAATCTATACTAGTCTTGTATTTCTTTATTTTCACTTTCTTAAATTAGAAGATGCTCACTTTCAGAATTATTCTTCATGTTATTCTTTACAATTAAACATAATTAGACTACAGTAAAGGCTGACACTATTTATCAGCAACCTACTAAGAAACAAAAAATAAAATCCCACTCTAAACTTACATAATCTCCAAAAGGCCATGGTGTTTTCCAAGATTTTGTTGCTATGACTCCTCATGGAATGTAGTTCTCTGTGTTGAGATTTGTGTTGGTAGAGTTCTGTTAAAACAAGGAAAATACCGACTCCTGAAAATATTCTAATTATATGTATTAACATTTAAAATTCTATTCATGCCCCTGACAGCTAGGAGCAACACCTGAAGCTATATCCACGAAACTACTCCTGACTCATTGCCAAAGAAACTATTGCAGTGCAGCATACTTGCTTGCTGAGGAGAGTGAGACTGAGAAGGCATTTAGATCCTGAAAATCCCGCTCCACTCCCTAGCATGGGGGTGTTTTGAGCTGCCATGGCTGCTGTGCTGCCTGGCAATTCTCCTTCTGCACGTCTGCATGACTGCCTGGATTCAGCAGGACTGAGACTTCCAGCTGGGAGCTGGAAAAGGTTTGCTCTTCTGCCTGTATTCCTCCAAAGGCCTTGATCAGAGGTTCATCAGAACCTTTTCATTAAACTCATAGTACGTTCCCACAGGCTTTTTGTAAAATGCAGCCATGACTACAATTTTTTTTTTTTTTAAATATTCAAGAAGTAGGTGTGCTGTTCCTTTTTAATTAACTTGCCAGTGATTGGACCATTTGCCAAGAAATGGGGGGATTTCTGCTTTTTGAGCAATTCCCCTTCAGGCCTGAGAAGGTTCAGACCTACGTGTCCTATCTCCTAGGAGAAGCTGTAGTTATAAGATTAAGCTAGGTCATGGCACCGTCAACTCTTCACCTGTTGGAAACATGCCACTTTGCTGAAAACCCTCTGCAAGATCCACTGGATGAACAGAAAGAGGCTCTGTGGCTGGTATCTAGACAACTGCCAGACTTGTTAGATACTTAGTTCCTGGGCTTGGATAAAACAGGAAGGAGCAAGGATTTGAATTTGGGGGGATCTGGGCCAGCATGACTGCTTGCCTATATTTTGATTTGATTTAGCAGGAACCAAAACTTACTTTAGTTCATTTGTTTGATAATTTTTTACATGTCAATAGATTCAATAAGTAACATTTGTACTTTGCAGTACAGAAGGAACAGTCTCACTTAACAGCTGGAGGAGAGAGTAAGTCTTCAGGACTTTTATGGGTGTCTTTGCAAAAGAGGACAAAAGGCCTGAAGGAGAAAACGGCAGACCTTTGAGAGCATACCAATATTCACTGCAGCCAACAACTGTGCCAAGACATAAGAGTTTACAGAAGTTCTCTTTTTGACTGATGATAAGAAAAATAATTATGAAAAAGCATAGAGATTTGGTCAACTAATGATTGAGGTGTGTAGGGGAGAGTTCAGGCCTCAAGCTTCAAGGTACTTGGCTATCTGTACTAACAAACACATGCGATGTGCCTGGTGCTGTTCTCTGCACTGAGGCCAAGTGGCAGAGCAATACTTGAATTACTCTCTTAATTCCTCTCATTCTCTAAACCAAGGTGTTTGAGTGAAGGTGGGGTGATATCAACCTCAAAGGCTTTCAAAAGACTGACATCATTATTATCTCATGTGACAGAAAAGGAGAAGCCTGCACAGGATTGTACAGACACTGAACAGGGTGACATTCAAGATCAGAAGAAAACTTTGTTCCAGTAATTGGTGACGTGACAGTCTGCATAGAAATTTTAGCAGTGAGGGTACACAGAAAAAGCTATTGTGCATAAATGGTTATCTGCAGTTCACTTTGTGCTTGAGGATGAAGTTATTGAGCAAAATGTTGGAGATGTAGAAGTACATGGCCAAAGTTTGTGGGATCCTCACAAAAAAGATGAATAGGGAAGAGGAACATCTTCTAAAGAACACGCTGAAAGATGATTGCAAGGGAAAGAAGAGAGGGAAGAGTGAGAGCAGAGCACAGGATATTGGGGAGGACTTGACATACCATACCGCAGGCTGAAGGGATGAGGAAAGATGGAGCTGGATCCTAAGCCAGGAGGGAAAATGTCAGAGGCACTGGTCATAGTCAGCTTGGTGAAAAGCCACTGCAGGGAGTCAGGCTAGAGAGAGGAGAGGAGCACCAAGATGATTATTATAAACTGCACCCCCATGGAGCTTAGTGATCAAAGGGAAAAGGGGAAAGAGAATGAGAAAGGCACAAGCCAATAGTTTAATAGAGGGGTGGGACTGAGATATATTTACTCTGTAAGTAGAAGAAACCACAGATGACTGAGAAGTCAGACTAGTACGGGGTGAGACTGGAGTGAGTTGAAGGGAGGTCAGATGGGGAAATTTTGGATCTTGTCTATACAGAGAGGGAAATGTCAGGAGGAGGGTGAAAGGAGCTGAGGATCGGTCCAAAGGTACAGAACTGTACCACTGGAAGTGTTGGACCAGCTTCAAGAAAACCAGTGGCATATATTCATTTAGCTATGAAGATGACAGAACTGAATTTGCAGCAGAGGACCGGGATTTCTACAGGAAGATGTAATGCACAAGCAGGTGCCAGAGACATGTTTGTTGGGTTTGATGGATAAGGCCTAACAGGAAAGGAATGGGATATCAAGTTTGAGAATGGAGGATAATGAAGCATGAAGAGCATCAAACACATTATTAATATAAAGAGTGAAAAAAAGGTAGAGGAAAAAAGGAGCTGGCTCTGCCAGTTCATGAGAAACCATTAGGGAGCAAATGGCTGATGCCGAAGGGATGACCAAGAGGTCAAATTTAGCCACAGTGAATTTAGGGAAGCAACAGTGCTGCATGGAAGCCAACTCCAATGAATAGCTTTCAGCTGGAGCACTAAATCTTGATGAAGTGAAGATCTGGGGAAGCATACAGGGGAAGGGAGTTAGATGGGGGAGCTGGAAATGCTGAGAATTAATATGAGAAACTGGAAAGAAAGAGGGAGGGTGAGGGGGTAACAGATCCCCAACAGATAGGCTGATGGTGCAGACTTTCATTTGGAAAGGCTTTTCTAATTCCAAAGGCTTGTAGCAAGCACTTTTTTTTTTTTTAAATCCTCTAGGAACTTTACCCTAGAAGTATTATTTAACACCATAATTACATAATTTTGTGCTCAGTTAGCTTTATAAGCCTCAGAGGAGGATCATGAGCATCCCTTCCACACAACCCTGCATTTCTCTTGCTGTTAATTTAATGCTTATGAAGAGACCGTAAATTTGTATTGATTTTTTTTTTTTTTTTCCTCCTTGCAGGCTTCAGCCACATTGGTATATGGAACAGATGGGAGTCTTTAACTCATTAGAGGGAGCCAGTTTAATACTGACCCCATCAATCTGTTCTATTTTTACCTTGGAGACAGAAGTTTTTCTGTAATGGGTGTAGTTATATGCATCTGCCGTTGTGCGTGTACCTAGATGGCAAGTTCTGAAGCTACTGAGGCAGAACAAAAGGAAATAGGAATGTTGCAGGGTGAATGAAGAGGAGAGATTTTGGCATGCTACCAAGCAGAAAGCATAACTATAGTGAATTTATAACTGTGCTGCAGTTACTTAAGGAAAAATGAGAATATACAAGCACAGCTTGGTATGCTTCAGAGTTTGACCTGTTCGTGTTTAAAAAAAAATAATTAACTCAACTGATGCTTACAATGCCTCTTCTAAATTTAATCACTGTGAGACCATTAGAGTAATTTTGTGTTTTCTACTTTAGTGCTCCTCTGAAACTGTAGCATCTGGACAGCTTTAAGGACCGATTTGGCTCAATAAAACAGAAAAGAAAAATGTGTACTTTTGTGATTAACAGCTTCCTTTCATCAGGATTGCTTTCTCTTTCTTGTTTTGTTTTTCATTTGTGAGTCTGGCTTTCTGAAAGCTTAGTGTATTAACTAACAGGGAAAGCTTCACTTGAAAGATTACCACACATAACGCACAAATAAAAAACAAAAGAGTGAGCCATGGAAAACAATGCAGCATTCGTTTAGTAAACAAACTAATTGTCTGCAATGACAGTAGCTTCATTTCTAGTAATTAGCACAGTGTACAATATAGCAATGTTTGTTTTTGCCTAATTTGGGAAACTCTCTTGGAAAGGTGGCTGAAAAGTGAGGCAACTGCATATACTGAGCAAAACATTATTGGATTTTACAACTTTATTTTAAATCAAGACCGTGGACTTCAAAACACGCCCTATGACTACTCATTTGAGCAGCAAGTAAAACTCGAATTGTGCTGGTGTTTTTGGAAGTGCATAGGAAAGTGTAATGAAAGCAAAAACATGACTGCAGGATACATTTGGTTTTGTTTCAAGAGTTTATATTGTCTCATAAAAACAGTAAGAAGAAAATGTAGATATCATCCAAGATAGAAACCGTTATAAACTGGACAACAGATAGATACATTGTGTGGTTTTCTTCCCATATTTCTAGCTGGTAGGCACAGGGCAATAAAACAAGATCTTCATTCTCTTAGAGACTTTGCCGCCTTCTATTACTTATCACATAACGTGATACCGACATAATGTCTGTAGCATCCCAGCCAGATGTTCCAGCCAGAGAATTGGCTTTTTAGTGACAAGCCATTAATTCCATTCCAGTAACTAATTACAGTGCCTTAAGCTGCATTTCCAAAATAGATTCTTTTTACTTTCGCCCTCACAAAGGACTGTCATACCATTTCCTGAAAGTTCAGTTTGTTTTCTTTTAAGTAAATTTCCAAAGATGATAAATGAATGTAATTCCAGATTATAGCCTCAAGTAAAGAATAAACTGCAAGATCAGATAAATTCCTATTCCAGTTTTCGTAAAATAAAAAACGATGTAAGAAATTGCTGCAAACATTTTCTAAATATGTGGTAGATTAAGAAAAATCTCTAAATCAATGGCTTCAGACTTTCTAATTGCTTAGTACAAAGGCCTTACAGAACATAAATAAACATTTTACATATATTCATTCCAGCTTCTTTCAAATTTGAGTTTATTAATAACATATTGGTTATTTATATTGTTTAAATAAAATAAAGCAACAGATGAAACATGAAAGTATTTGCAGGTTTTATAACTGGTTATTTTAAATCTTATGTTTACGTCCCCACAGGGGGAAAACCCCCCAAAAAACTTACTTAGTCAAGGATTAAAATTATTTATGGAAGCCCAATTTTTCATTTTGCATCTGTCAGTAAGCAAATAATGAATAAACCACGGAATTGTCCATGAGTATTGATGACAGCATTAAGTTTTCCTGCTCTGATGTTTTTAGAAGGAAAGTGACATTAACAGCGACACATGAAAATAATCACAGATTTCTTAAAACCTAGCATAATCGATCCAGATATTGCCACATACACTGAAGAGCTCAGGCCACAAGCCTGAACCTCAGCTAACTTGCATCCCAATACGTAAGTAACATTTGCCAGGGCAGTCTTTGATTTAAGGTGAAATAGCAAAATGTTCTCAGACTTGTTCCAACCGTAAGATGTGGGCCAGGACCAAAGCCCTTGCCTACAATTACGAGTGAGCAAGTGAAAACTGCTTTCCAGAAGTGCTGTGTCCACAGCTAGGAGGTTATTCTGGGTGGGGATATTCTCCACTTGCTCTGGGGAAATGGACCTGCTGTACTTCAATAATCACTCGAAGGCAGAACAAGTTTAGGAGGAGTGAATTACTCTCTGGTATGGAGACTAGCACTGCAGCTTGGTAAGAAAAGCTGGAGTCCAGTCCTTGCTCCAGATGTCATCTGTGTATTTTAGCAGACGGCTATATAATGTAAAATCCTGATGCAGTCATTTGAGGTGTGGCTGGTACTCAGGATTTCCTCTTCATGAACAAGTGTCCTAGGGCAACCCTGGCTAGTGCAGAGTCACTGTCTGGCCATAGCACAGAGACACAGCTTCAACACAACATCCTCACTGATAGCTGAGGTGATCCCACAAGTCTTAGGCTTCAGTCAGTAAGCTGTATTTGAAAAAAAAAACCAAACCCCACACTAATAAAACAAAATAAAATTTGTGGGTTTTGGAGAAACCAGGACCATTCTTGAAGAAAAAGTGGCCTCAATTCCACTGACCTTCAGAAAAATCTGAACCTGCCAGTGTGTGTCAGGCATATTTGGAACTGATGGGCTGACAGGAGAAAGGTGTGGGGATGCTTCAGAACTGGGCCTTGGTGGGACCTAGGTCTGAGGTCTGAATCCGTCTGCCAAAACGGAGTTAAGCCTGAGCTGGGACTTCAGAAATCAGGGGCTCTATGGTACAGAACAAAAGCATGTATGCAGTTGTGACAACTTCACAGATAAGCACTTTCTAACTGCCCAGCAAAGGTTTCTGGACTGCATTTCTCAATGGTAGTGACCAGTTTCCTCCTGTTCTAGTCGCTCTGAGCCAGAGCTCTTGGCTGCATTTGGCTCTGAGCAGCTTGACCAAATCATGTAGGACAGAGTCAGCAACTGAGTTTGAGGCCTGAGTTAACACTTTTGCCTCCAAAAGCAGATAAAAGTCAGTGAAATACATGATACTTAGAGCAAACATAATTTTTCTTCAGAAAAAAAAAAAAAAAAGAAAGTTGAGAATTCCAGCTGAGAAAGGACTATAGAAGTTGATCTGCACAGCTGAAATGTCCCTGAATCAAAATCAAGGGCAAAACCTCCACTAACTTCACCTATGCTTAATATTCTGGCTGGAAGGTTGAACTCTCTCTGAGTTGATTTCAAACCTGTTTGTAGAGACAGATTGCTTATTTAAAATCCAAAGTAGTATTATACGATTGGTGAACCAACAAATCTCATTTTATATGTTCATAATGTATAAAATTTTTTAATTGTCTTCCTAAAATTATCTTACAAATGAGAAATCCCAGATTTTCCTCCAGGTAGTCTTTGAGGCCTGATCTCAAAGTGTGAATACGTGCGTATGCGACCATACATATTATTCTGTCATGGTTACCTTACAGCAATGAGTCTTTTATGATGTTGGAAGCATATAGCCCCACTTAAAGTCTACATAATGCAATGATGCCATGACAATGATCCTATTTTAGCTAACAAGATTTTTTTTTTTTTTTTTTTTTTTTTAAGGAAAATACTGCCTGATTGTAGCTTTGGAGATTTATTTGATTTAGAAATTAAACTGAGGCTCACATTCTTGCATATTAATATCCAAGAAACTGATGAATTGCTGCTGTCAGCTATGTGCAAATTATGTCTAGAAGCAGAGCTTCTGCCTTCGCTTTCCAGACAGCATTAAGTTAATGAGCCGAACACATGAGGTCCTCTTATACAAGCAAAATAGAAGGGAAAAGAAAACTTTCGACTGGCAGTTATGAAGAATCTTGAGACTGCTTGTATGACCAAAAAATAAACAAAAGCCAGAGGTTTTTAACAAATGAGAATTTGTTATCAATGGGAGGACTTTATGATGGTAGCAAGTTAAGGGTAGCATTTGTGAAAGGTGGGTTTTGATTTAATTTTCCATCTGTCAGTTCATGTGACAAAAGTTTTCTGTAGCAACTTAAGCTACTTTGAAAGAGGCACAAGAGAAACCAAGAAGTTGCTGCAGTTGTTTAAGTTGGTTACAAATTTGGATGTTTCTATGTACATTTGCTCTGTGACTGTGTCCTCTCAGAGGACCAGGAGCCCTACCTTGACTACAGATTTGGACTTCAGTGGCAATGGAGAATGTGTGGAGAGTTTACAATTTTGTTTTAGTAAGCTTGATCAGCAGTTAATGATTATCTAGGTAACAAGGAAGGACTATGGAGACAAGAGTCACATTCTCTGTCTTGAGATGTGATCCTTTCACATTAGGGTTGTGGACAGCTCTGTGTGAAGTGGGAAGTGGTTTATCGCTGGTTGTGATTTCCATGCTGCCCATGGTCCAGGTGTAAGTGACTCTATTGACAAGGCTGTCAGTTTGTTACCTGTCACAAACAGTAGATTACACTTGCTTGTTTGTTAATTCTATGTAAGTCCAGCTTCTAGCGTCACCCTCCTAAAATATACACGGTCTTTCTTCAGTCTATGTTGTCTTTATAAATGGTACACCTAAAGCCTTAAAGTTTTTTTTCATCCTTCTTCTGTAACTTCTCCACTTCACTTCTTATTTCCCTTGCTGAGTTTGGCAGTTCTAGTTATTGAATTAAAAACTTTCTAGTAAAAAAAAAAAAAAAAGGGCAGCAAACCCAAGAACCCATCTTTGTTAATATGTCTCAAGATGAGGGCCAATTTAAATCAGCCTGGAGCCTTTCTGCTTCAACATTAATCATGAACTCAGGAAAGCTATATGTATTAGCAGTTTTTGCCATCCAACAGCTATGTTTTGGTGGTGGTAAATCTCAGTGTTTTAGTAATTTCTTATCCTGGAACTAAGCCCCACACAATAATTGTGTGACCTCTGCAATTTGTTGTTCTTTATTAAAAAGACTAGAATCTTGAGTACAAATACACATCTGCTAATCTGTAGCCGTTGTAGATCAGACTTGTGCTGCTCAGGATTCCTGTGTATCATGTACAGTGTGGGGAAGTCAGGCACAATTTCATCAGAGCAAGGAGATGGCATCTAGCTCTCCTCCCTAGCTTCCAGAATGATCTGAAGGCACTCCATCAAATAGGAAAATTGCCATCCTACATGCCTGATCTTGACAAAGGAAAAAAATGGAGAATGAGCACAGTGAGAATTGCATGTAAGCATCCCTGTATAATGATATTGGTGGAACTCTTCCAGGATATACCAAGGACAGAAAAGCCTAGTGTTCATGTGGAAAAATTGGTTTTTAATGTGTTTGAAAATGCATACTGAAGTGCTTGGTACTATGAGTGGGATGCACTCTGCCTAACTTCAAGTATAGACAGCATGGGAATCTGCATCCTGAAACAGGCTGTCATCTGACATCCAAAGGTCAGCTAAATCCCAGTCAGAAAGCCCACATCACATCTGCAAAGCAGCTGAGGTCAGTCTGCTTAGTGGTGACCTTGGCAAAATAGCCCTTTTTAACTCACCAGGCAGCTCTTAGGGAACTTGGCACATGATCTGCTTTAGCATCCCTCTCCAAGAGTGAAAACACAAGGGGCTGGCCCAGTTCCACAAATGTCCCACCAACGTCTGAGTTCCAGTGGGTTCCTCTGCTCCTTATTCCTCTCTCATTTCCCTTTCTAGCGAAAAAGGCCAAAACAAGGGGGAAGAGCCTGCACCTTATAAGTTTTCCAGTGCCTGAAGCGACTTCATGATTACTTTTGTTTTGGTTACAACAGATGCTCGTTAGATGACCTTGTCATCAAGAGAACCTTCTCTGACAGCAAACCACTTATTTCAATGGAGGTAGCTTGTGGTCTAAGTCCATTGCTTTCAAATAGTGCAGGATTTCAGCCAAGAATCTATGATGAAACAATTTATACTAAGGTGTGTGGGAAGATGAAGCAGAGAAGGCCATACTTTGAGTAGAAGTAGTAAAATCTGGGCATCTAAACCACACAAGTCCAAACAAAGAGTTTCTAATTCTCATATGCTTTATAAATCAGAGTCAGACTCCCCAATGGTCTGTACTTCGATGTATGTAGAGCCTTTGTTTCCCTACTGTGGACGTGGATGTGATTTTAGTCTTTTGAGGGAGGAACTGAGCCATATGGTGTTTTTTACGAGGTCTTCTTCAAGGAGGAGAGAGTGACCTCTGCCCATATCCCAGCCCAGCCAGACACTGCATATTCATTTTAGCTCAGCATCAAGGCTAAGTTTATTTACCATTTCTCTTAGTAGGGCTATGACTGCTTGCTTAAACTAAATAACTTCTCACTCATTGAATATTCCAAGACCTCACATGGCTCAAATGCTGAGTTCAAATGGTTGTGGAAGGAGAGGATCATGGGAAGGAAAGAAAGAGAACAGCAAAATTTATTTTAAAATAAAAACTCTGGCAAACGCATAATTTAAAATAAGACTGTAATGACCTTATTGGTATACTAGTGCTACTAAGCAATATGTTATTCTGCCATAAACGTTCTGGAAAGCAACTTTTAAGAGGATGTTGTATTTACCACCCCTACCTTTAACTGGACTCCCTGAGCTATGGAAGATATTATGACAAGGTCCTGCACCTACTGAATTTGTGCTATCTTTTTGAACATCTTTCTACTAAAGCTTTCATTTGAGTCCCAGACTAACTGCAGCTCTACTTAAATGACATGAGGCACTAATATAACCATACCATCAATAAGCATTAAGGATGCCACTAATGATAGAAATAAGACATCAGTCAAGCAGCTAAAAAACTGGGGCCATCTCAAAACATTTACCATTGCTTAAAACAGCCAATTCAGATCTTGCACAGAATAATGGTTGACTAGTGTTTGCTACCAGAAATTCAGATAGTAATCACCAGTTAAAATTACAAGACTGTATTTCTGTTTTGGATAAAAGCAGGTACCTCCAGAATGTGGAACAGCTATGAAATAAAGATATCTGTCAAAGACATTCACATTGAAACTTAATTGAAAAATAAATCAGAATGTTTATTGGCAGGTACACTGAGATCTTTCACCGGCATAAATCAGAATAGCTCTGTTGACTTTGGGGGTAATTTATACTAACTGAAAGTCTGACCTGGTACTTTAAAAAAATTATTCCCTGACTAGCCAGTCTTATCAGGACATATAGTCATGGGTCAGAGAGTCTCACACATGTGACATTTTCACTAGTCTGTTTAAAAGTAAACTTTGTGCACTACCTAATCTCAATTTCTCTTGTGTGTTCATAGTTGACTGGATATTGAAGGGATTAGGATTTTCTGCAATGGCTGAGATTAACTCTCGTTTACCATACACATTGGCATATATAGGAGCCTGCATCTGGCTCAAAAGGGATGAAAATGCTGCGGATGTGAAGGTCCTGGGTTAGATTCCTGTCACGGCCTGCTGTGAAAGAAAGTCTCTCAAAAACTGTTTCAAAAGCAAAATGTACTTTATGAGCTCCCTAGGAATACAACTCCCTGAGCCTAGAGTTGCTTACCGCTTCATTCCTGGCTCCCCGACTCTCTGCCGTGTTAGCCATTGGAGAGATGAGGAGAGGAAAGAGGGGAGGGCAAATAGGCCAGCGACAAACTAGAATCATCCTTGAGTCTGTTGGACGTTTTGACATCATATTCCCTAGAATATTTCAGTTTTGATACGCCTGGCATTTTCTATCAGAAAAATGCCAAGTCTAGAAAAACTTCTGCCATGTCAGCTGTATTTTTGACTACATGCCTATTTATGTTAAAGCTTTTTCTTTGACACTCCGTTACTTTTCAGTTGGAATTAACTGAGTAAATTGAAAAAATTTAAAAATTATTCAGCTGAGTAACTGAGCACCTGTGAAAGGCACACGTGTTTATGTTAACCATAAGAGAGAGACTTAAGATAATGGTGGGGCAAGGCTGTCATTAAACTGGTATCAGGTGATGACTGGGAGCACTTGTTGGCCCTTATCACTGGGCACCACTTTGCAAGTGAGCAGACTTACAGGAGAAGAGGGGATCAGGAGGGCCCAGGACCTTGTCAGGACCTTACTGAAACCTCCGAGATCTCAGGTAGGTGCAGATGCTTGTGCCAGGACCCTCACCCTGGACAGAGGGCTGAGACGGTGAGTTGTGCAGCTGCGGCTGTTGTCCAAAGAGCAAAGTTGCACTGTAGGGGCGGTGCATGAGCAGTAAAATAGCTGACATGTATGGATCATTTAAATTGGTTTACTGCTTTGTAAAATGCTGTGTGTGGTGACTGATGTGAAAACAGAAGAGACAGCTTAGGTATGAGCTATGTTACTTGGGTTTCTCCAGGGAAAATTGGTTTATCTTCCACTGGTCCATAAATTCAATTTGCCTCTTTGACTTCCTGTATTGATACAAATGGAGTAAATCAGAAGATGGCTTAACCAGACATGTTGAGGTAAGCGTTTTTCATTCCCTTTTCTCAATTAAATGAGCTGCAATTGCATTACAGGCGACTCTGCTCCTCCAACTCATAAATATTCTTAATGCATTCTGTCTAGCAAAACCTACGGTGACGCAAACAACTGCCCCCCTGACCCATCCTCTCCATTCTTTGACATATGTTTGGAGAGCTACATTTTGAATTTGAGCTATTGCTAGCTGGAATATAGAAATATTGAGAGTTCTTTGTATATCCACTTTCTTTCATATGTGGGTACAGACTGTCTAATTGTCAGATGGCCATTAGACATCAGCAAATTGTAGCTGGAAGCAGGATTTTATAGTACAGGCTTGCTTTTAAGAGGCATTTGGGGACTGGTTCAAAATTAACTTTCAAAACATTTTATAGGCCATTTTCTTGCCTTAGAGAAGAGTGCAACTGGAATGAAGAGGAGATTTAAGGAGTGCAGATGCTTTTTGCAAAGCCAGACAAAGGTAAAACAGTCTCCTGCATGTTACTGCTTTATGTACACCTAATATACAGATCAAAAATCAATGATGGTTCCAGAGAAAAGGAAAATAACAAGCACCAGTACTTTTGTGCTTTTGAATTAATATAAACTTATCTATTCTGAAAAATGCTGCTTTACTAGCCTCTGTAGCAGTAATTTAAAATATGATCTGCAGCCTACCCATGAACTAGTTATTCACTGCACTTGCAAACAAAGAAGACATCAGCTCTTTCAGTAGTGTTGTGGGTTTTTTTAAAGTGCTTTGGCTGAGAGTTTATAAAATGAGGATTTCCTTTTTTAAGCAGACCAATCCTGGTTACTTAAAGAATGCAGCAGACATTCCAGGACTCTCTAATTTAACTCAATTTTGGAGCTGCTGTGAAAATCAGTGATTACTTTCTAATTTCAGGCTTTCTTTCTGGAGGTATAATAAACTGACCCTGTCCAAATATGCATCTTTCTCCTTACATCCGGTAAGGATGAGAGTAATATAGATATTTTATTTTTCTGTCATAATTCCAGCACGTATTTCAGTTTATAAAGACTATTGCAACACTGCTTTGGAAAGAAGATGTAGAGGTGGTATTTTTATGCTGCCTTAGCAACCCACCGTAGTATTTGCACTGAAGTGATCAAGTTTACTTTTTGAGACGTCATTGAAACTGAAGGGATTTTCAGAGCATCAGATGTGGTTTAGAGCAGCAGACAACTTTCCTACCAGTGGTGTGGAGATCCACAGAACACTTCTTTTTAATTTGCTCTGCCCTACAAGATGACTGGAGTCCAGACACTCTGAGATTACTTGGAAAGACCACTGGGACTTATTCACCTGGTAAACCAGATCCCAGGCCTTCCATATTCCAGGTTAATGTCATAATCAGTAGGTTACAAAGTAAAGTATTTACATTTCTCAGCACTGAAAGCTCTTATCTTCTTGGCTGTCCTGCTGCAGAGGCTTCATAGATGTTTCTCTCACTCAGAGCATTGTTTTAGGTATATGGTGAGGATCTGCTCCACTGAAACATGTATTTTTGACACGGTTCAGGACATAAGTCTTCCTCTTCCTGAAAGCATCTCGGGGTAGTAGGAGAGGGCACCTCACTTGACATTGAAAATAGACCATTTCTAAACTCTAGAGAGGAGGTGGAAATTTTAATTAACTGTAATTTCTTGGCTTTCTGTACAGTGTATGGGATAATTTTGTATTGTCCTTTGGAACCGTGCCTAATTCTCTCCATGGAATATGTAAGGATGCCAGGATGTCTGACCTTGTACTTCTTTCTGAGCTTCCCTGCACAAGTTAGTGCTTAAACTTGTGCTGTGGGTCTAACCTTCAACCTGTAACACAGGGTGCCTTAAAGTGGAAAGCTAACTTTTTAAAGCAGACATCAGTGATGCTGAGTTCAAGTCCTATGGTGAACCTTGTCCTTGCTTCAAGAAATTCTTGTTCAGATTAACATCATATTGACCACATGCAGAGTAGCTGAAGAGTGCAGGAAATTAAATACTGACACTGGAGAGGGCAAAGTCAAGCCTGGAGACACACAGTAATACAGCTCCCAAAGAGGAGGCCTTTCTGGAAACTTCTTATTGCATGGTGCTACTGGGACAAGATCTTTGCTGTCTCTCAGGCTCCTGTAACATCAGCTCTGCTGAGAGGAGCTTGCCACAATGAACTTCCCTGAAGCCCCTCATCTGTGCTGGAAGACTCCTGTGGGAGGTAGGAGCAGAAAGCTGCTGATGTGACAGTGTGGCTTGTTGGAATTGGGCCTAGCAGGGGCCTGGATGAGAAAGGCTTTGTATCTGACGTGAAGGTGTTGCTCCAGGGTAAATGGAAAGGGAAGGCAGTCCACTCAAAATTGTTTGCAACAGCCCTGGGCAGTGTTCCTGTCACTTAGCAGTGTTTTATTAAGAAGTTCTTGTGCATTAATAGAAAGAAGGTGGGTTGCTTGGTGCCATCAGTCCTATCTAAAGATCACTGTTGAGTGTGTATTTACCAATCTATGCATTAGCAGTAGGTACCGCAGATGCTCCTTAATTGCAAATGGAAAATGTAGTGGACATAGGCACAGTGTGCTGTGGGAAGACTTTAGAAAGGAACTGTCATTGGATTTCACTAAGACAATGTGGCCCTGATTGTGAAGATGGTACTTCCTGCTACCGTAAGGTTCTAGAAATCATCTGCTGGGCTGGATTAACAAATAATTGCATTTCCTCAAAGCCTGCATAGAGTGATCCTTGGAATATTTATTCTTAATACGTATTTTTTTCTAACAATGCTTAGAATGCTTTGTGGACCATTGTTTCAAGAATATTAAAAATCTACATGGATGCTATTTAATGCTTTCAGCATAGGTCATGACTGTAATAATAATAATAAACACTACTGCCTTGTTTTCTAAACATACATATATATATATATATGAATGCATTACATCCATTTCAGCTGACTATATTCAAAAAAATCTATGAACTATACAAGGTTTGACAGATAAGAAAGAGTGCATAGAAAGTTCCCAGAAAGCAATACCTAAAGCATACTTGAAATTCTAGTTAGTATCAAATTATTCACATCCCCACTTATTAACAGTCTAGAGGTTAGTGCAATTTGCTCTTAATGGATCTGAATGTGGATAAAGAGGGCTTATGCTCCTCATTTTTTATCAGAAGAGTAGCAGGAATCCAGTGCCCCTCAGAGTTAATATTTCTGGGTTTGTCCTGGAAATTTTCCTATTCTTCTGTCTCTGTGCTGAGCATAAGCTGATGATATGAGCTGCTTAAGACCACAGCATGAGTTATGCTGCTGTGAGAAGGAGCACAGACGGGCACACAGTCTCCTCAGACTCTGTCCCTGCCCAGGGCACAAGAAAAGCTTACTGGTTTAAAGCAGCTGAGATAAACAACTGCCTTTTATCAATGGGATGGGGCTGTGTGATCTTGGAAGGGGCAGGAGTGGCAATGGCAGCCCATGCTGAAAAGCTGTGTCCCTCTCATATTTCAGCAGATAGAAAATGCTTTTTACAGCTGAAAGCAAAGTTCAGGGTTGCATCAAGAGACAGTGAGATTTCAGGTGTTCTTTAGGATGTTTCTGAAAACAATCATGGTAGAGAATTTTTATATAGCTTTAATATGAACTCTGTCATTCACTGTCATTAGCAGCCCTCATGCACTGATGACAGGAAGTTTGGTCCCTTATGGCCTTAGCTAGCCAAGAGAAAATGGCTGGGTTTTTTTCTCAAAACAAAACAAAAGCAAGCGGTAGCTCCATTTGGGCCAATTTCAGAGTCTTTATCCCGGGGTATTTACTTTAGCGGTGATCTGGAATACTTAGTACTGCCCAGGTCTGTGGCTTTCATGCACTGAACTGTACTCCAGAGTAACTTCCAATTTTTCAGATTTCATACCTATGGTGAACAAGCTTTTATCCACATTCATCTGCTGGCTGGCAGTGGAATGGGACAATGCTATACAGCTAACTCTCCACTGGACAGCTCCACATGGCCATGCAGGGACAACTCTATGTGTGTCTCTAACACGAGGTGGAGGGGTGACCACCCATGAGCTCGTTCCTGCCATGCTTGCACAATGCATCACATTAGGGGAAGGAGGAAGGGGTGCATAGGCAGGGGGGCGAGCTGGGGTGGAGTTGGGGGAGATACATCGGGGGAGCAGCCTGGGGCACATTTCCAGGTGTAGGGGGAATTCTGGCTGCTTGAGCACTGCCTGGCAGCAGAGCCTGCCATTTTGTTGGCCTTGCCTTGGGGTTTTTCAATCTTTTTTTGGGGTGGGCGGTATTGTTTTTTTAAATTGACAGACTTACGGGGATGGCGTCCTACCACCGCAGCATTCTCCCCAGCCCTGGGAAACCAGGAACGTGGGGATCCAGCAGTCCCCGCTGCCATGGTGCTTGTTCCCTGTCTGCACAACATGCATGGCAGTACCAGCACCAGAGCAGCCACGAGCGCTTGGTGGGCAGCAAGAGGCAGCAGGGCAGATGCCTGCTGCCTGGCTTCCTGATCAAAACCCTCCTGTAGTTCTCCCCACCTGCCTTGCATCCCGCCTATGCATTAGCCGGCCATGCTTATGCTGGCCAAAATTTTAATTTTTGTATTTCACCTTTGATTTAGTTGCCTTTATCTCATTGTTTCCTTTATCTCATCCTTAATTTAAATATTACTTTATTAATGAGTCACCGAAAACGGTTTCAGAGCAAGGTAGACACCTCTGATGGCCAAGCACAATGAAGGTGTGTGATTAATGGGCTAGCATGTGTTACAAATTATGTGACTCGTTATTTCTTACACTTTAACTCCCTTATATATACACAGTTTCTTTACAAAAATCATACTGCTTGACTGCTACTTGTGAGAAGACAGAGGAAGCGAAAAGTTCACTTGTGATGGATAACTTTATGTATTTGATAGACTCAGCGAAGGTGATGTTTCTGTTCAATTTTAGTGTTGTGAACAGATTGGACTACTCAAGGCCAGAATTCACACCAGGAATAGAGAGGTGATCAAGAAGATCAAACAACATTCCCATTTTCCTTTGGCAGCGAATGTTCAAGTGGCCAGATTTGCGATGGGAATAAAGCAGCAAACTGAAAAAATGGTGGAGGGTACAACAGAAGTTACTCATTGGTGTGTGTCCAACTTGAGCTCAGTGGTTCATGCTGTAATTCTGAGAATAGAATCTTTATGAAAAACAATCCAGCAAAGGCAAAATCAATTAAACACAGCACCCTTGGACCCAGTGAACCTGGATGACCTTGTACTGCCCTAGGAATACAGCACCTATTCACCAACACCAGGTGTGCATGACTCATTCTTCCTTGGTGATATTGGAGAGGGATCCAGAAGGATTCTTATATTTGGCAGAACAATTTGGCTGCAAATTCTGCAAATATCCATCACCTGGTACATGGATGGCACATTTGCAACAACCCCCAAATTCTTTGCCCAGGTCTATGTGATCCTGGCAAAGAAGTACGGAGGTGTGCATCCAGTGCTGTATGCCCTTCTGTCAGACAACCAGCATGCCATTTAAGACCAGTTGTTTGATTTTGTTAAAATACTGGTGCCTAACATTCCGCTGCAGTCCATTCACTGTGACTATGAAATGGCTCTCATGAATGCCAGAAAGGAATGTTTCCCAGAAGAAGCTCTAAAAAGCTGCTGCTTCTATCTGGTTCAGAATATGAGGAAGTGTTGGTCATCGATAGGTGCTGCTCAAGAATTTGGCATGAACACAGAATTATCCCTTAAGGCCAAAATTCGTGTCTGTCCTGGACTTGGTGGAATATATTGCTACTCTGGAGGAATATCTGCCTAAAGAGCTTCAACCACTTCAACTGATTAAAGAACAGCTACATTGGTCATCTATTTAGGGGAGTTGACAAGCTCCTTTGTTTGTGCTATCCATGTGGAATCTGTTCAACAGAACACGGAGCACCGAGGATCGCACTAACAACCATTCCAAAGCTGCTCATTGTTGCCTCTGAGATGAATTGGGAATGTGCCACCTGACCATCTGGAATTTCATTGATGGCCTCTGAACAGTGTGAAAGGTCAGGGACACCTATTATGAACAGCTCATTTCAGGCCACAGTCAAACTGAATAAACTGAATAAATATTGCAAAGCAGATGAGTGTATTTCAAAGACTGCATCTGATTCCGGCAATAGAAGCCACATAGAATGCTTGCATGCCATAGCTCACAATTATCAATTAGTTTAATAAAATGGTTTTTTATGCTTTACTATTGCGTTTTTTAACATTTCCAAATTTCGCCTCATATACATGAGCAGAAACCCATCTAGAACACTTCAGTTTGGCGCGTTGAGTTGGCTGCCATGAATTGCCCTAGACTCAGCTGTGTCCAGAGCTGCTCCCCCCACTGCTTCCCCCCCTGTCTCCAGCACCACTCATCCCTCTTCCTGTGTGCCTTCTCCTCCTCCCCTTAACATATTGTGTACTGCAGGCACATCAGGAACAAGCTCGTGGCTGGTGCCCTCTTCACAACCCATGAAAGACCACTTGCTGACAGGAGCTCAGGATTCCCCATGGCAACATGCAGAGGCCCTGCCAATGTTCAAGGGCTTTGTGAAGCTTGCTGTGCACCAGGTGATGACCAGCAGACTCTGCCGACCCATATACAGTTGTCCCCATGTAGAACTGTCCTTGCAGAGTTGTCCCACAGAGAGCTGGCTGTGGAGGGTTGGCCGTGGGTTGTTGGCTGCAAAGAGCTGGCCATGCAGAGTTGGCCATGAAAAGTTGTCCTAGACCCACTGGCAGGGTCAGGCTGCTACCACTACTGAGAAGAGGCCTCTGAAAAGGTCTTTGTAAAAATATTTATGTAATATTGCAAGTTGGTTTGTACTAATAGAAAATTTTAAAGGACTGGAGCTACTACATTAGAAGTACATCTTTAACAAGTCACTGTGCTATTTAAAGTTGTATAGCACAAACCTCTCGAAGACAAAAAGAGCAACAGAGCAACAATCTCTGTATGTTCTCATACTTCTTTTAGCTCTGAATAGTCACCAGCTGTATTAAGAGAGAGGAACCAAGAAATGTGAACGTCTTTTGAGGCTTTCTACCTCTCCTATTCCCATCCTTAGGGCACTAAATAACTCCAGTTCATAATGATGTTTAGCTTTCTTTCATCCATGATTGTCAGTGGACATGTAGCAAAATGTAATTACCTGTACATTAAACCCAGATAGCTATCAACATTTTCCATCAGAGTCAGAGCATGCCTTTGAGCTTGACCAGCACCTACTTCAAGGTTCATTGGTGTTGTATTCTGGGAAGCGTCACTTGTACAGTTCTCTCTTCATCTTTCTGGACAGTTATAGAACCAGTGGCCAGGTAGCGTGACAAGGGAACTATTTCCAAGAAGAAACTTGTATAGGAATGTGGTGGTTTGGGATTTGGTGTGGTTTCACTGGTGGGGTAGGAATGCTGGCATGGCCCCGTAAGAAGCTCCTTGAATTAAGCTCTCCCGGCTCCAATCAGGCCCTACCTCTGGCCAAGACTGTGCCAATCAGTGCCTCTGTGAATAAACCTATTTAAGAGGGGAAACTTGTTTGAAAAGGCCTTTTTTTGTTTGTTTCGGGAGTACTCGGACTGACTGGTGACTGACTGCACCCCCTATCCTGTGTGCCCCCCTGAGCCAAGTTGGGGGGAGGAGGTAGCAAAGCTGGTCCCGGGAAGAAGGGAAGGGTGAGGGAAATATGTATTTAAGAGCTGTTCGTTTTCTCTTACTGTTCTACTCTGATTTCAATTGGTGATTTGGTAGCGGTTTTGGTGTTTAAATTAAATTGATTCTGTTTCCCCAAGTCAAGTTTGTTTTTTGCCCCTGAGTTTTTTGCCTGTAAGCGGCGAGTGAGCCCTCCCTTGTCCCTTGTCCCTTGTCCCTTGTCCCTTGTCCCTTGTCCCTTGTCTTGACCCTTTGTTTGTTGTATTTCCTCCTACTGGAGGGATAGAGCGACTGCATGGTGCTTCATCGCCAGCCAGGTCTAAACTACGACAAGGAAGACTCTCAAAGTGCCTTCTTAGTTGCTGCTTGAATGACATCAGTGTGATCAGCGAGGTACTCAGGATTGTGTCTTTCAAATTCGGGGCACTTTTATTACTCTGTCTGCCTAATCCGCTTACAGTATTTTAGTTGTCTGTGGCATCAAACCATGCTCTTATTTGTTTCTATGTTCTTTTTGCAGTCAGAGGCATTATGCCAATATCTTTTAACACAGATGAGTCTTTATGTAGTCCTTTGCATGAAAAACATGGGTAAATCCAATCAATCAGTGGCCAGATACTAGATTCTGCAGATAGAACATCCATCATGCACTTAGACAAAAGTTTAGTACTGTATTATTGTAGAAAACATTATTTCTCTCGGTATCTGGCTGTCAAAACCAGTCATCTGATCACTGCAACTTTTACTTCGTCTGATACATAGGGATCAAGTAATTCCTTCTATATCATACAGTATTTGGACATTGCTGCAAATATGATGATGAGCTTTACTAAGGACCACACAACATTCAAACAAAGACAACAAAAATTTACTTCAGACTTAAAGTAACACGAAGCAGATGCTTTGATTTATATCCCACTCCCTGCTGGTTTATTTACAAGATTAATTATTTGTCCTGGGTACAGCCAATAGCTTTACCCATAATATTTCTGCAAATCCAATTGCAAAAGGCATCAATAAACATACTTAATAAATCATGTTCATTAAGGAATCACACACGTCAAACGTTCTGCAGATTCGCTAATTAGCAGCACTGCACTCTCCAGATAGGAACCTCCAGAACCTGTTACAAGCAGCCTGGTGTTCAGGAAGATTAATCACCATGCTAAAAAGCTCAGACGCTGAATCAGAATGCTCAGTGGAGAAATTAAATCCCTCTAGGCGAATTTTAACTTGCATACCCTGTTTTCACAGTTGTCACTCACCTATTTGTTTATTTAAGGTAGCAAATTACCACTTATGCCTCATCAGAACTTGCTTACTGCGAGGTGAAATAGCCCCGTCCGGCTCTACCCACAGGCAGAGCAGGGGAATGTGGGCACTGAGCTTGAGTCCAAACAAAATGTGTTTATGAGAGAGCATTTGCTTGTTTTTTTATTCCCCACAGTGAAGGGAATAAAAACTGTACGCGACATAAAGCACCTGCTATGTTTGTGAGTATTGTAAGAGTCCTGTGCTTCCCATGGAAATTGTTCTCTCGTTTCTCTGTTGCTTTCCACGGATGTGCGGAGGAAAAAGGTGCACAGTGGACAGTCGTGTACATTTAGCTAAATTAGCATGAAAGCAGCTTTGCAGGAAAGGATCTGGGAGTCCTAGGGGGCAGTGAAGTTGACCGTGAGCCGGTAATGTGCCCTTGTGCAGTGAAAGCCAATGGCACCCTGGGCTGCATTAGAAGGACCATGGCCAGCAGATTGAGGGAGGTGATCCTTTCCCTAAGCACTCGTGGTGGCACACCCAGAGTGCTGAGTCCAGTATGAAAGAGATATGAACATACTGGACTGAGCCCAGGAAAGAGTTACAAAGATGGTTAAGGGACTGGAGCATCATTTCTATCAGAAGAGTACGAGAGAGCTGGAATTGTTTAGCCTGGAGAAGAAAATGCTCAGGGGATCCATATGCATCAATACCTGATTCGATGCTGGAAGGGGTGGAGTAAAGACATCAGAGCCAGGCTTATCTCTGTGCTGCCCATTGGCAGGACAAGAGGCAATGGGCACAAGTAGAACTACAGGAACTTCCATTTAAACTTAAGAAATTTTTTTTTTTTTTTTTTACAGGGGGGCGGCGGGGGGGTGTGTGGGCAGGAAGAGGGGAGGGAGGGGCGTGTCAAACACTGGCACAGGTTGCCCAGAAGTTGTGGAGTCTCCGTATTTGAAGACATCCAAAGACCAACTGGACATGGTCCTGGGCAGCTTGCTCCAGGTGATACTATTTGAGCTGGGGCTTGGAGTACAGATGATCTCCAGAGGAGACTTCCAGTCTCAGCTAGTCTGTGATCCACACAACAAAGCAGCTGGCTCCTCCTGACTAGCAAGACAGTCCATTTAACATACACCTCCTTGCAGATTGTTGTTATGTGCTCTTTGGGAGGCAGGAGAGGTAAAAGGACCACATTAGGGGAAGTAGGCTTTTCTGGTCTTCAAATAAAAGCTACAGATTCAGGGTGAGATAAAGCCTCTCCTGTTGTGACTGTCAGCTTGTGTTATGCAGCAGAAAATAAGTGTATTTTATTATTTTGTTGGGCAACAGTATAAGTGATCTTTTGCCCTTTCCAAAAGAAATACATCAGTGACTAATGGCTTAGGTCACATTTTATGTCAAAATTAAAGACACAATAATATTAGTAGGAGCCATTTTTCTTCTCTTCTTTTAATGTTTATGACAATTTTTTCTGTGTCTAGCTGTAAATAATTGATGACTGATGCACTAAATTAATGGTGGTAATTTAGGATGGATTATAGCAACATCAAACAAGCAGCAGATATGCTTGTTAAAAAATATATACCATGGGTTAGTTCCTCCTCTATATTTTAGTGTTTTACATAGGATCATATGTCTTGCAATCTCCTTAGGATTTCCTTTAACAGCCTCATATCCTTAAGCTTCTATATAAGCAAGAGTTGTTGTGGAAAAAGGCAGGGCATCTGGACTCTGTCTGGCATAATGCAATTTTCTTTTTCTTCTAAGGTCGGCTGAGTTAATTGCAGAAAGCCAGCCCAGCTATTAGCCACTGGGAAGATTATTCTGTGACTCCCATTCTTTCAGGAAAGCATGAAAACAGATGTCAGTTTCTGGAAATGTAATGGGTTAAAATGTAGAAACAGCCTTTTCTTCTGCTCACTTTTTATAAAATAACAGAGCTTATAAGCAAAGAAAACGTTTAAATTCTCAGAGAGGGCAGCAGCACAGTCACATTTATCATGTCAGTTTTCTCTGAGATGTGTGGCTTACAATAAATTTCATGTGCTGTCAGTGTGGAGGATGATGTGTCCCTGAAAGAACAGGTATTGTAGTCCTGAAGAGCTTCCCCTCCAACAAACATAATAAACACACTGAGTTCAAGGTAATGTAAAGCTGTGTTTTCAAATGTACAAGTTCTCTTGAGGGAATTATTGGGCAGAAAAGGTACAAAATTTATTGAAGTACGGAATTCCTTAGGCATAGAATCTAAGCGTGTTGGCTTGGAGAAACTCAGCTTTAGCAGTAGCTCTGAACAGACGTTGGAGAGCTAGCAAAGATGAGTATCCGCAATTTCCCTTCAAGAATTTAGAGATATTTTTAACACTGAATAGCATTACCTGGAACTGGAAGATATGTACTCCCTCCACCCCAAAAGGGAGTACGTAAAAAAATCACAATTTTTGTGTTCTTGTTAGAGTAAAACCAAAACACTTCCCAAACCAACACGAAGGATCCCTTTTTGCAGGGCTGGGACACCTCCCACTAGAGGTGGGAGTGGGCAACAAATGACTCAGTACATTTGATCAGGAATCTCTCCAGCGCATATTAAGAAGTGGGAAACTGACATGACTTAGTCATCTCCTAATTTCTGCCTGCCCCAAATTAAGGTGTTCACTCATGCTCCTGCCTATAAACATGGCTTACCTTGCACCCATGACCTCCTTCTTTCTTCTAGTCCTCTTGGTATGTGTCAGACCTCTGCACCTGTGTTATATCACTAATAATTTGAACCAGTGACTAATTCTTTATTCATACCTTTGAATGCCATAGGTTAGTGTTTATTAAACTGTGTGAGGTATTGTCAGTCTGTGTGCAAAGTGACTGAAGCAATAAAAGCAAAAAAGCTCTACACATCTCCATACATGGAACCTACATGCAAAAAAGCTAGCAAGCGTAGCCAAATTATGAACTTTCAAAATTAAATCTAATTTCCCTCTGGTTGTAAATAAAAACTACAGTGAAAGCACAGCATAAGCTGGCCTGTGCAATTTTCATAAAGAGCGAAGAGGAGATCAAGAAGTACTCTGCTAGGTGATAGTTTGGCAATCAGAATAAGTAAATCAGTTCTCTCAATGTAATTTATATTCTCATTTAATGAGATTGCCTGTGAACTGCCTATAGTGTGTTTTTAAGACTTGTCATTTGCATAGACTCTTGCAGTCAAAAGATGCCCAGCCATTAAAGCCGTGCCGGGAAGCTGAAGCAGCGGGAACAATGCTGAGTGACAGGATGAGAAAGCTGGAGCTTTGAGATGTTTGGGGATTCTAGCTTCAGAGGAAAATTTGCTGTATTTTGATTATTATGCAAAGTTAATTGAAAGTGGAGACAAAGCAGTAGCCTCCCGTACTGCGAGTGAACAATGCCCGTGGAGAGGTCTGAGGAACTTTTGTTTTCAGCATGTGGTAGTTTGGTCCAGGTATTTCTGTGTTCAGAGTGAATGAGCTTGCCCTGAAGCATCAGTTCCCAGGCCAACAGGACATTGTAAACCCTCCAAAACACTTATGACTTGCTGGTGGAGACTGACAAGTTGCTAAAGTACACTGCTCAGTATACCTCATTAGTAGTCCTTGGACTACCAATCGTCCTCTAATCAGTTTAGCCACCACTACTCATCACTTTTGGTTAAGGCTTGGGAAAATTTTAGGTTAAATGGGTGTTTGCATGTTTCCACACACCTAAGGGCTAAAGGAGATGTGACATCTGTAGGTGTAGGTATTTGCTCTGTAATTTTTAAACTTAGAGTATATGGGCTGTGTTAATGGGCTTCTAACTACTTGATGGTAGTCATGAAACAGATTGAGTTGCTGAGGTGCTCAGGCCATTGAGATAGGGTGTGAATGTGCCCTTCTTTCTATATGTTTCTAATTTTGAGAAAACAGATATTAATTTCACTGAGATTAACTTCAGAAGTTTTTGTTTCTTAGCAAAAAGCACAAGAAGTTAGTAAAAGAATTTCTTATAGGAAGCTTAGCAATAAAAAAATAACATTCCAGAGACAGAACACTTGTTCACATCATCAGCCATGTAATTCCCTCTCAAAAGTCTGAACTGGAGTGGATATAAATAATGGGTTGTTGCAGATTTGTTGATGAACAATCAATAGCAATTTTTTACAGGAAGAAAAATCTTGAGAGCACAAAAAAAATCACCACATTCAATTCTGCTGTTGTTACCATCATTATCATGACAAAACCTGTTTCAGCTGAAGAAGTGGAAAGAAAAATGAAGAATAAACAGAAAACAGGAAAATAAAGAGTACTCTAGAATCATCCCTAAGGAATAAGGAAGGAGAAATGGAGAAAAAGGGACAGTTCTGTTATTATTTAGGATAATAGGTCCTGTAAATTCCACTCTAACTAAGAACTGGAGCCGGATAAGGACTAGAGATTGCAGTTTTCAGGGATGTAAGAAAAGGAGAAGGAAAATTATGGCAAGTCTCAAAGTCAGGCATATGTATGTGTCATATAAGCTATGTGTATGTAGACTAAAGATGTCTGTGAAAACTGGCTCTGATGCACATGAAGCTGAATCAGAGAAACTAGTGGTTGTGTATACAAACTATGCAATGTGCGTCTACACATACATGCATATGTGTACGCATACTCCTGTAAATACAAAAATTTGCTTGCTTAGTCTGGACACATGTTTTCCCAAATTAGGTATGAAATAACATATGAGAGAAAACATGCAGCTCCACAAGAAAATCAGCCCAATGTATGCTCACTAAGGTGTACCTGGAAATAGGAAATCACCAATCCAAAAAATGTAGAGACCAAAGACCCTGAGAAACATCTTGGTGATAGTGCAAATGTGTCTGTATTTTGCAAATGATCAGCTGATTTGCATGCTCTAAATAGGTGTAGTGTGCATAACATGCTCCATATTATTACAAAAATTAGCAGAGTATTAAGATAGGTTAGTATTATTAGGGTAAAAGAAGAAAGTATTATGGATGGCTCAGGTAAGACTTGGGATGATCGTTGAGCTGTGATCTCTCTGCCTCTGTAATCATCTGTTAAACAGTAAAATAGTACCTCTTTTGTTTCACTTGCCTATTTAGATTATCATTAGCTTTTTATTACTGTGGATTTGTACAACAGGGGCTGCTGTTAGCTGTGCTGGCACCCAGCACTCTGAGCCTGGCACTGCCCCACTCTGCCCTCCCTGGTGCTGCACGGTGCTTATCTCTGTGCTGTCCCAGGCAGCTGAAGCCTCAGCCCATGCGGTGGTCTCTCCTTAATCCTGAACTTATCTGCCGTGCAATTCCTTATTGTGTCACTTCTTAACTTCAGCTGTCCTGTACACCAGACCACTCACTGTGCTGAAGTTTTTACAGTCCAGTGAGAGCCTGAAATGAGCAGAAAATACCCAGCTAAAGGAAAAAACGTTTCTGCTTTTTGCCATTCATGCCTCATCCCATCTGCTGACAGAGACTTGCTGCTTCATCTCGCAGGACAGTGCCTTCACCACCTGAGAGCGCGGCTTTTGTTCCTTGTGTTCACTGGAGTCACACCATCATACGAAACTCTGCAATGTGTGTATATCGCACAAGCAAGGGACAACAGCTCTAATCACAGACATGAATCCAGAATTAAAGTACAGAATAAGGCCTCGTAGAAGCATAGGGCTTCTGTTCAACACCATTAACTCTAATGAAAATGCACATTTTTCATTAGGCTCTAATAGCCTGCTGCAAAGTAGGGCAACTGCTGTGCAGTGTTTGTAGAAACAAATTGCTAATCAGTCAATAAGGACCTTTACCGTGCACTCTGCTACAGCCAGCTTTTAAGCATTTCCAGCTACATTGAATTATTTTAACACATTGAATTGTTACTTAGTGAAAAAGAAAATATGTTTTATTTACCGAGTATTCAACATGGCAATGCAGAGTGAATTTTGCATCTTGAGTCCATTTTGTTAACATTTATACAGGAGATTTATTATCACTTGGATTTGCCTCCTGACTTTTTTTTTCCCTAGGGTTTGGAAAGTTTTTATTTTATGCTGAAAGCTGGTAATGAATTGAATCAATCATTCTTTTAGAAATAGATTTTATAATTCCACTGCAAGTGCCCCATGCACCCTAAATCTTAATGACAGGAGCTGTTGCTACTGGAGCACAAAAGCCTGCTGATCAGTGTTGAGTGAATTACTCACACAGAAGAGAACTGCAGGACTAGAATCATACATATATGTGTGTGTGTACACTGTGTGCATGTATACATAACTATATATGAAACTACATGATTGATTGGGGGTTTTTTTTGTGCTAAGAAATAAACTTAAATCGTTTACTTTCTACATCTGATCAGATTCACTCATGTTAGTGGTAAGAGACACAGAAAACAGAGCTGAATTTTGCTTTTCCAATCTAGAATATGCAATAGTTGCCACATTTCTTTTAGCAAGAAAATAGAAAAAATATGACATTCCTTGCTGGGTATGAATTGAGAAGCATCACCGTTTTATGACAAGTGAGAATATGATGTAATATAAAAATGTGTTTTGTTTATGAATGAAATATGAAGAAATTCCTTATTCTATAACTAGTGATGATATTAACATTGACAGTGCCATTTTGGCTCTAAATGCAGGGAGTAATATTTCAAAGGAGACGTTTCTAGTCGGAGACAAGGAATACTGAATTTGAGGGAAAGTCAGAGTGTTAAATATTCGTAGCTTGGAAAATAATGCTGAGACCTGGAGAAATATGGTAATTGTCTACAAATATTTGAATATTATCAGGATGAAGGATTAGTTTTATTTTTTTAATGTTTGATCTTGCTTATGTGAGAGACAAATGGCTAATAGGAAATGGGGTAAATCATTAAATACAAAAAATATCCCTGGTAAGATGAGTGCAAGAAATCTTAGACATCTTTAGTTTCAAGGAACACTCCCAGCTGGATCTCTCATATATGTTTCATACTAAGGAAGAAGAATAGCCTCATGAATGTTTGAGAGACATATATTTGTTTATGAAATAATTTTACCATTATGACTGCATAACAACCTGAAATTTACAATCATAATCTTGAGAAATATCTGATTTTCCACATTATGCTGGTGTTGTATGTTGATGTCATGTTGGATTAGACTATTTGTTACAAAGGTACTTTGTACATATTTCTCTATAAAGAGGGTATAAACCTTTGTCTAAAACAAATGGAAACCAGATTGAAAAAGCTAAAGTTAAAATGCTTTTATGATTTTTTTTCCTTGTGAGTTGTGGCTGTGTATTCTGACGTAATTCGGGAGTTTAGTATTACAGCGTGATGAATGTATTATTATATTGGCTGGCTGGCTACTATCAAATCAGTGTATCTAATACCTTCTGCTCAATCTGGCAGAGATAAGGGGTGCATGTAAACCCCATTTCAGTACAGGTGGCTCATATGATAGCCTTTTGGAAAAGCATTTAACTTTTGAACACTGACAATGAAGTTAATCTTAGTATTCTGAGAAGCAGACATGCTAAGAGGTATTGTGAAATATCTCCTTGTTTTGAAATGAATGGTACAAGCAGGCTACATAATGCTTCGGAGGTTTAAGACTAGGGAGTAACAAGATAAGACAAAGTGAAAGCCTAGTAGCTGGCACCTCATTAAGGAGTCTGGAAAAGAACTGCTAACACATGGCCTTTATAAACCACCCCCTTTTCCTTTCCTTCATCCTCTCCTACATATTCAAGAGTAGACCCAGCAAAAGGAGAATCAACAAATCAAAGATTACTTTGACTTTTGCTGTGCCCTGGTTAATGTGTTTAAGAACAGCATCTACTCGAAGCACTCACTGGACCCTCTCATATCCCTATTCCTTTCACTCAGACATGTGTGTCCATGGCTATGGTGCTGCCCATTAGGTCTATAAATAAATTCAGAGTGATGCACTGCAGGTACCATATGTAAGAGTGGTAATAACCATAGTCCATTAAACTAAGTGCTCTTGTTCTAATATAAATATTCCCACTGACTGACTGGTCACAGTTAAACCCTTCTATGTCCTTAAATATGTTAGTTATACTTTAAACGCTCAGTTTTAACATAATGTTTTCCTGGTAAGGACTGATATTTCGCTTTAACTTTTTCATCCTCCAGAGGTTTCCCTCTGAGCTGATGTTCCTGAGGAGGTTGCACTATGTCTATGTAATAAGTAATGTATTGTGTCTAATAGAATGAATCAGAGAGAGCATAACATTCGGAGTTCCAGCCTGTGGGAGATGAGCTTTTGTGAGCTCAGGTTAACCCTCACCTTATTGGAACTGCCTCTCCCTCATCTGCATTTGAAAGAGACCTAAGGAATTAGATGTAAGGAAGAAATATTTTACTATGAGGGTGTTGAAACACTGGACCGGGTTGCCCAGGGAGGTGGTAGATGCCACATCCCTGGAAACATTCAGTGTCAAGCTGGATAGGGCTCTGAGCAACCTGATCTAGTTGAAGATGTCCTTGCTCATTGCAGGGAGAGTTGGACTACGTGACCTTTAAATGTCCCTTCCAACCCAAACTATTTTATGATTCTATGATTCTATGACCTGACTGGTAAGTCTACATCTTACATCTCAATGTTGCAGAGAGACTTGGAGCTCTCATGAGATTTTTTTTTTTTGCCTGCTGGATGTGTGCAGGGTCTACGTTCCACTAAACCATCTGGGTTGCTCCATCTCGCCATTTCTCCTGTGAGTCCTTGTCCCCTGTCTAACTGCAATCTTGCTTCTTGGGTAATCTTGCTTTAGCTTTGAGGATAAGAGAGGGAGATTTAGTTTAGAGGTAGCATGGCTTCTGAAAGCAACCTTACCCCAGCAACAGGTTTCATTAGCTTGGGCAATGGACTAAGCTATCTGTGCGTCTGCCACTTGTTTAGGCTATCTGAAGTATCTCTACGTATCATCACATAACTCAAAATAGTCTTATTCAAAGCAACAGGTGTTGCTGAAGCTTTGTTAGAGCTCTGAATGCATTAAGATGATTTCATTTTCCCAAGAATACAGTACAAATGAAGACCTTTTGCCAGACTTTTGTCTAGACATCTCCTTGGGAGTGATGCCAATACTTTGTAAGGTAGGTGAATGGAAAAATTTTGCCCAAGCATATAATTCTGTTTGAGACAGCCATTGAAAAGTTTTAAGGGCCTCTTAGCTTGTGACTACCTGACAAACATAAATCCAGCTGTAGAAATGCAAGTAAAAGAGACAGCAAGATTTCTGTACTTCATTTTTCTCAGGTATGTCACTTAATGGAGTTGCACTGAGGGGTGCCTGCTTTCCTCAGAGCTAATTGTGTTACTGCTTGGGAGCTGAGGCAAAACATGTGCTTATTGTAATGACACTGCTGCTCTTTGGAAACCTTTTGTGGTCTGTGCGGCATCCATCACTTTTTCTGGTTGTCTAGGGTGAATTATTAGGATGCCTCTCTCAGCTGGCGCTGCTTCCTTCCACATGATCTCACACGAACCCTAAGACTCCCAGGACAGCATTTAGATCATAATGATACAGAAGTTATGCTGGTTTCTCTGAGATTGAAAAAGCCTCTGGCTTGCCTCTTTAACTGTTTCCCCTTCACAATGGAAAAGAACAGCTTTTCTAAGTAGTGCTCTTCATGCATACAGAGCCTCTCTGGAGCTATGTACTGCAGAAACCAAAATCTCCAACCACTCTCTTCCCCTCAGGTGTCTTCTCTTCTGTGGGACAGACAATATGGACAACAGACTTGTGTTCTTTAGAGAGCCCTATTATACTTCTAAAACAGCCTTGAGCCTATTTAATTTGCAAAAATTATACATGACAGATCATAAAAAAATGGTCAGCTTCTGCTGACAGGTTCTGTACTATGGAAAAATACGGTCCCCTGTCCCTGTCAGGTTCAACATGACTAACAGAAACCAGAGCCCCTCAGCATCACTAGGATCAATCTACATCTGCAAATTTCCAGGAAAATACTTGCAAGCAGGCAGAGTTTCAGACATCTAGAAGGATATTTGCCCCAGCAGATATGTGAGGTTTTATACACACTGTGTGAAATGCACAGATAAACTGTTAAAACAATTAGTGGATGAGCGGTAGAATTTCTTAGACTTTTTTCGGGGGGGGGGGGGGGGGCCGGTAGTAAATAGATTTTTATTCATAACTTTGGATTCCAGCTGCAGGGCAGCTGTATCACACTATTTTGGACAGCAATATGCCAGTGCTTTGTTACTCATGACGTTACCTGACTAGTTGAAAAACTACAGGGTAGTTCTTTTATGGAGTGGAACTCATGGCTACAATGGTCAAGAAACCATGGCTGGCAGGGGGACAAGCCAAACAAGTGCAATGTTCATTTATCTTTTAGTTTGCTGAAAGGGGCTTTGCTATGACCTGAGAGACAAAGAGTTACTGGAGATACTTGACACTATCAGTTCAGTAAGAAGAAATGATTCAAAGAGGATGGAGGGCCTAGCACATAGTCAGCTGGCTCTCCAAAAGCTTTGGGCAGCTGTAAAATGGCTACAGGTTCTTACAGAAACCAAATGCCCCAGCTTTTGAAGGGCATGTTGTTTAAGGATGTGCTGTTTGTGTTAAAGCCAATGAGCACATCCTTTTTATCACCATGACTGAGGGGTCACTATGTGCTGAAGTACATCCCAGGGTGTGGAGCCCTTGGCTGTCTGGAAAGGGACTTGGACAAGAGCATGCCATAGCATCTGCTTATCCTCAGCAATTCGCTTTTATCTCTGTGGAAACTGCATGGTAGAGGAGAAGGCGTCTGTGTGCCTGACTCTTGCTCTTACAGATATGCATGAATTGGTAAGGGCTCAGGCAGCAGAGCACAAATGCTTGGAAGTGTTCCCAAGCCCATTGGGTGAGAAACAGCCAACAGGACCAGAAGATTAAATAAGAAGAATAATATGCTTTAATGGCTTATTAAACTATTAGTTATATATAGTAAAACATAAAACAAAAGGACAAATGAAAAATACAACCTTTTATGGTGAATATTATTTACGGAGGGAAAAAAATGAGTAAGAGGAATGAACACAGTGGAATAATGCTATCCAGATGCTGTCTCCTTAGGCACAGCAGTGAGCTCAGTGCTGGTCTTTTATTGAAAATACACATGTATATTTTCATCCCAAGGGAAGCTCTAAACCAATGAAAATGCAGATTATTGCTTCTCTCCCAATTTCTAGTGCTTTGAGCAATAAAGATTGCTAATAAAGCCAGTGCAGTTTCTTTGATTCCTCCAGTCTGACCTGGGCATTGAGAGCCAGCAGAATTTTAGGTGCTAGCTTTTGCATTTTTATTACAAGTAAGGAAGTCATCCAAACTACTGTCTCCCATGCAATTTACTGCTGAAATAATGTTTTTGCTGTTAGGTAAAAAAACATCCAGACCATGAAGCATAAGATCAGAACTCCTTCATTTAACTTAGTAGCACAAGGAAGAACTCAAGTGATTCACTGCCACAAAATGCTGTAAGTGTATCAGGAAGTAAACACCTGTCTCCACAGATTAGAGCTGTATCTAAAGTCTTGCAGATTCAGTTTATCTCTGCTTTCCTTTCAAGCTCCCGTATTAGCCAAAGGTCTCTTTTTACTTAGACACAATCACCAATTAAGACAAAGTCTTACTGCTTGCCTGATCTTTTAGCACTTGGGAATGTGAAATATCTCTGTACTGTTAGTGTCCTGTTGGATTCCTTAGTCAAAGCCAGCTCTAGAAAACTCCACCCCTTACGTTTTAGAAAAAGTACTGCTGGGACCTCCTCTTCCTGTGGTCTTGCTCAATGTCTGCTCAGCATTCTTCAGGGTCACGAAGATATCCCAAGATCCATGCCTCTGTTCCTAAAATGGCAGCTCTCGAAAAGGAGAGCATGATGAAGGAGGGTGGATCCATAGTTTTATTCCCGGTTCCACAATAAACAGTAATAGGCTAGTTGAGGTATCGCATGCTTCCTCTGGTGAGATTTCTGCTCTTCATAGAGCACTCTTCATAGTTACTCCATTAGTAGAGGACAAACAGGAACATCTTAGGCCACCCAGAGTAGACCCTTCATCCCAAAGCTTAATTCTGACTTTACAATAAATTCTCATAACATTCAGACCTCAAGATTGGGGGACATCTCAAATATACGTAGTCTGAAATAGGTGATTTATGGAACATTTGGTATAGAAAGAGCTCAGAAGGAAAGGATGAATTGGACTCAGCTTTGCAAAGGTTATTTTTCTTTGAATAATCACAGTATTTGAAGTGCAAAGACCATATGCAAGAGCAGTGGTGAAATGATTTCATGTGGTGAAATCAAGGAAGGGATGGACAAAATGAGAGGGGAGACCAGCTGAAGAATGCAACAGAGAGACAAAAAGAGGAGGCCAAGATATTTAGGACTGGCCAATCACTGAGAACTTGCCATATCCTTTCTTTAGGGGTTTGGTTTACGAATTCGGAAAAGAGAAGGAAAAAAACCTCTAGATGATGTTACTTTGTGAGAGAAGTTTTAGGAAAAATAAACATTTGAGCAAACCCTGAGACAAGACCAGCAAGACAGCGGCAGCAGGCTTTGTAGTCTAACCTTGCCTGGAGTGAAAATTTGCTGTGTGCTACTCCCACACCATACTTTATTGCTGAGGGAGCAACGAAAACTGATAGGCAGAAACAGAAGGGCTCATATGTGTCTCTCTTCTTATTGGTTTGCTGCTACCATGGCAGGATTCCATTCTCCCAGGTGATCTGAAAATGGAGGGGTCACGAGGTGAAAAAAAGGAGAGCAATATATATTTCAATTTAATTAAAACTGAAAGATGGAGTATTTGGAAAAGTTATCTTACCCTGTTGCTCAAAGAAAAGAAGCAGAAAAGTCAAGGAAATTATGTAGAGGAAGAGACTGGGTCGCATCTGAGTTTTGGGGGTTTGATTTATGAGGGGAGAAAATCATCGCTATTTTTAACCTCTTCCAGTATAGGTGTGGAGACTGCTCTCTCAGCTGATCTGTCCTCTCTAAGAGGAGGGAGAATTTAGTCTTCAGGACTCATTCCCAGTCCTCTGGATCTTCTTGCTTGTAGTCTTTTTTTCCCCAAGTGTTTCTTAACCCAAGGCAGACCCATTATGTTCTTTTCTTCCAGACTAAAATATGTATAGATGCATATATGTACATGTATACACATAGGCACATACACAGACACATTCAGAGTACTTAAAGGCAGATCTGTTTCTGACAGTGGTGAGCAGCAGTCTGATACAAGTGGTTATGAAGGAGGCATAGAGATCCTTCCCCTGCCGTAGCCTGTCTACACCATAGATAGTGGTGTAGAGACTTTCTGAAATGGAGGATACATTCAGATTTCTATTTTTCTTATATTCTTGTCATGCCTTCCCTAGAAATAGTGGATTTCTACCTTACCATCAGTCTGAGCAGGGATAGTCTGAGCTGTACACACTGATGACTTATTGCGGTAAGCAACGCTGTCATTCATCTGCTTCAGTATTTGCCCCAGGTCCATGTTAGAAACTAATTTGAAATATGCTGACTTGACAGCTAATTAAATTTGGCAGGCCATGCGGTTTGCCCAGCAATATTTTAGGAAGGTCTGTTAGCACTGGTTGTTGAGGGAACAGGCATCTTTATAGAACATAGAGCAGAGATGAAGTCAGAAGTAATCCAAGATCCTTGGTGTATTATAGCACGGCATATTGGATCAGCAAACATATCAATAACTCATTCTGCAAAGGATAGCTGGGATTGCAAAGGCAATAGTCACATTTTTCTCAAAATTGGCAGAAGCATGTGTACCTTTGCCTAGGTAACAGAACTGTTATCCCTGTATCAAAAATGCAAGCAAAGAGGGAAGCAGGACAACCCTAAGGTTCATTACATGGACCCACTTTGAGAAGTTGGGATTTCTCTCCCACCCTAATCCTGTGAATTTCTTTATTTCAGTGGTCATTGTAATATCCTTGGACAGAAAGACAGAAGGAGATGGAAACTATTGCTTTCTTCTCAGAGAGTTATCTGCTGCTTATGCTTCTTGCACAACTTCCTACTGAGATTACCTGAAACCTGCAGATTGATGGAGACTGTCAGTAGTAGCAGCGGTCTCTTACACTGAGAGGACGTGCTTTTGTGCCAGCTGTGATGTCTCCTGTCTCTGCAACCAGGACTTCTGTCTTTAAAGGGGCACTTCGGCAAAAGCTGGGGAAAATCTTTCGGTGCACCCTTGTTGTCCAGAACTTTCAAAACTGGTGAAAGAGTGAGTTTCTGTTCTGGTCTATAGACAGTCTTCCTTATGACAATGACCCGATGCATGAGACTCTTTCAAATCAAACACCATTAGCAAAAGAAATCTAAGCTAATGTTGCACTCCCAGTCACCCTTTTCCCTAATACTTGTGAGGCATGGATTTTTTTTGTACATGACATTAAGTCTGCACTAACACTCTTCCACTGTGATGTTAGAAGAATTATTAAAAAAAAAAAAAACCTTTGAAAAAATACTATAAAAATTGTCAGCTATAAATCAGCTACTCCCTGTTAGCCAAATTAACTAAGTGAAAAGAATTACAAAACTGAAACAAAACCTCTCTGTTTCTGTAAGAACGAAAAAAAAGAAGTCCAAAATATTTTTGCACAGATGAACAAGGAACGTGTTTTATTGGATGGAGACAAAAGAAAATACATCACCAGTTTGCAGGATGCTGAAAGCTGAACCACCTTAGATAATCTCATGTGTTCAGCACAATGGCTCAGCAAATATGTTCCTGGTCCTATCTTGAAAGTGATAGGTATATGAAGCCAAGAGTGGCTTAATCTCCTTTCCCTGAAGTCCATCACATTACGTGGTTCCAAGAAGACTTCCTCTACTGCATGCTAAATCTGTCTTTATTCTGTTTATATTATTTTGCTTAATTTTTCCATTACTGGAAGGTCTTCCATGCTATGCTTCAGTCAGCACTGCAGATGCTTTGCATCTGCACAGTGGGATTTTTGGCTATGGGTACAGACAAGAGAGGAGAGGGAGCACAAGAGCTACTCTCTAGGTTTCTCAGACCTAACTTGTGAGAATATGAAGACAGAATAAAGTACATTTTCAAATCATATATCCTGGTTTGATGCTTGGATGTTCCTGTGCCACAGCCATGAAAAACATGGCAGGAATATTAATGTTTCTTTAGGCTCTGAATTTATATGCCTGATTTTAGAGACCTGGACTTGGATGCTTTCATTGTGGAAACTATCTGTAATATTTGCACCATATGTGCTGTGAAATATATTGTTTAAGCAGGTTATGTAGGAAGTGCTATTACAGAGGAATGAAGTCAGGGTATCCTTGTCTTTCATTGGGATCATAACATTCAACAAAATAGATTACATGTACATACCTTTGTTAGCCCTCTTCCATCACGGGAAAAGCAAACCAGGCATTCATATTTAGGAAAACATGGCCCTGAATATTCTCTTGAATGTCCGAGTATGAACATTGATAGCTCTGTATCCACAGTGCTCTTCTGTATTGCCCTTTTATCTTTAGTGGTGTTAGAGTTAAATGGGTGGTTTGGGGATATCAAAACTGCAGAACTGATTCATTACAGTGACTTCCTACCTCAGGCAGCAGTAGCTTGAATTTAAAGCCAACCTCCCCTCCTCCATAGCTGAATGCATACATGAAAGCAGATCAATATCCACCTCTCCCATTTGTAATAATTCATTTAGTTACGTTAATAAGAACTATCTATTCGATTTGTCAAATTGTATTACAGAGCCCGCTGGAGCTGACAGGAATTATCTCGTCTCCTGCCCTAGTGCCTGGCTGCCAAATCAGGGGGGTGGAGGTTAAGATCAGTTTTGCCATGGCTCATTTACTCCTGCTGTGCCAGTTTATTCCTTTCAGCTCTAAGTAGGATGAAGGGAGACAGGCTGCAGCCGATTTGCCCTGTACTAGAGTACAGCCTTCAGCCCTGTAACGACTGAAGAGCTATAGGCACAAGTAGCAGAGCCACAGTTTGCTCCTCCAGGTCATGAACTCTGGCAGACTGACTACTTCTAAGCCATATGCTGGACTTTTGCCTAGTTTATGTGAAATCAGCTTCTGCAGTTATTAGTCATTGATAGCTCAGGTCTCCAGCTGGAGCATATATTTGAAATGGTCGTAAAAGGAGTTTGAAAGCTAAGAGAGTAGGAAAGACTGGTGTGAAAAAATTAAAAATGGGTCTACAAGAAATATTTCTGGAAATCTAAGAAGTCACAAAGAAACCAGCTGGAGAAACAGAGATAAGAACACTACTGTGAAACATTTCTGTTCTCTTGGTATCTTTTTCTGTCTCAAATGCATGTTTGTGTCTACAGTGGTGTTTATATGCCAGCTTGGTAGATTGCCCCCTCCCATGTATTTTTTTCTTACATTTTTTTAATCATCTGACTTGGTTTTCTTTGTAGACAGTCTAGTTTGAAATTACACCACACAACCTATAGCAATATTGTGAAAACCACAGCATATTTTAGCTCTCTGCAGGACACTTGACCATACCTATGGACTATAGCCTAGCCATCTCTACAGCGCTCCTGCATCACCTAGCATACAGTTGGGGAGCCAGCGACTGATTGCTTGCTCCTGGGTGTCTGAAGTGCCTGTGGGATGCTGACTCTATGGTGATTTAGCAAGGAGGTGGGACACCTGCTTTTTTGGCTGTCAGCTCCCTAGGAGAGTAGGTATCACACAGTGTATCACTGAGCAGTGATGAGATGCCTAACTGGGGCTTTACTACAGTAAGAGACCAGTAGACAGCAGGAGAATGTATAGCATAAAAGGAAAAGGATTCTGGTCTCTGAACCTTGAGCTGCGGATCTGTCCTGGCTTTGCTGTTTTATCCACAGATAAACGATGTTGAAGAAAAAAAAGGGCCAGGCATGCCCTTAGCCTGCAATTTTACGATGCTGCTCACCAAAAGAGATGTTATCAAAGACACTTTATGTGGAGTCACATTTCTTTCCTTAATGTATAGCATGTAATGCTGGGATTTTGCATTGAAGCCCCAAGGCTGTCCCTTGTTTGCTGTAGAAGACAGTCTTCCCTCTCCTAAGTCCAATTACCAAGAAAAAAATATTCCTTCCCCATGTCTCAATTTAATAATTATCCAGACTTAATGCACCATCCTGAACATCTCATGGACCAAGTGACTCATCGAGTGCCTGGATGGCTAAGCAGAAAGTAAAAAGAAAACAAAACAAACCCAATTCACATCATACAGGCTAAACTGGCCCTTGGAGGAACTTCTTTCCAGGTCTTTGAAAGATACTCAACAGGATGTTCACAGAACAAGCTTTAAAATGTATCTGATTTTTGATGATAACTGTATTTGTAAGGAGAATGTGGAGGCATCCAAAATAGTTCACATTAGTCACAATAGTCCAGTTTTTGTCACAGACATTTAGTGAGTTATTTAACAGAGAGACACACATGCAGATGTTTAGTTTTATAAGTTTAAGGGCTTATAAATATTTCCCAGAAGCCAGTAAGAAAAAATAAATGTGTTTTCTTCCACAGGAAGAATCAAGCTCCATAATTATAATATTGTGCATCTATAGGGTTTGAGAGATGATAGAAGTCAGTGGCTTAGTGGATGTCGTATTTCTTACCAGGCATGGTCAGATTTTACACCACCCACTCGCTTAGCTCCTGCAGGAGCATCCAAGCTTTCTAAAAGTCATATTTGAGTTAAAGACTAAATAGGATAAACAGCTGCAAAAGAAGCAGAAATCCTACTTTGAAGAGTTTGCATTCTCATCCTTTACAGGAATGACTAGAAAACAAAATGTCAGTTTGGGTTAATGTAACCTCTGTCTTGCTCAGTCTTGCTTTGGTGCACGTTGCATTGTGTGACAGCAAACATCAGATGTGCTTAGCTGGATGCTAAGCTTTAAAAGAAATGTAGCCACGTGATTCCCCTACCATTCACATTGTCTGTCCCCAGGCAGGTATTCAGGTTTTATAAGTGATGAGCTCATTAAGATTTCTGCTTCTTAAAAGCCCCTCAGGGAGACATTTTTCTGTTTGCCATTCTGTATTTAGAGTCTGTAACTGCAAAAATTTATTCCAATGTCCTCATTTGGCTATCAACAGAGTACCAATAGCTTGGATTTACAACACACACATCTTCTCATGGAATGCTGGTTAATGAATCAGCTTTGGAAATCAAACAAATAATTACAAATCTTTTAACAATGTAAATACTTTTGGTTGCATGACAGTTTATTTGCTTTAACAAAATTGTTCTTTTAGTTGTCCACTTGTGAAATGTGCATGCAAGCCACAGGCATGCTGAGTCCAGTGTTTGCACATGCAGATCACCCATGAATAGTGTTGTAAGGAGGGATGGAGAGGGGCTCAGAAAATTGGATCCATGAGAACAAAATAACCAAAATCAGAAACCATCTTGGAAAATGCCTGCAACACAAGTCTTTGGCAAGAAACTTCTTAGGAGAAAACCAAAATATCCTTTGGCTGAAATAGAAGTTCTGCACACAATTCTGCCATCATTTTAAACTGGTGCATAAGACGTATAAATGCCATCGGTATTGCATTTTGATAGTTAAACTGCCTGATTAGTTCAGTCTCCCGTATGAGATGATATTTTCAGCTGGAGAATATACATTTTCATAAGAATCACAGACAGAAAGCTTATTTATAAAAAAGCCAACTTTAGACAAGAACCATCCTATCTTCCTATTATTAATAACAGTACAGTATGTGTCCAGGACTTTTTATGTTAAGGGATTTGAAAGCATCCCGCCACAGACTTGGCACAGAGCAGCTGATTAAAGTGAGCAATATATCCAGGCTTGTAGACCACCAGAAGATGCAGATCCAGGGACCTGTAATAAAGAAGGTTGCAAGAGTGTATCTTTCCCCTGGATGTGAATGAAGCACTTAGCTAACGTTAAAATGGCCATCTCAAAGGCATTGCCATAGGCAATGCCATAGGCACTGCCATAGGCAGCTTTCCTTTGCTCTCTAAAGTACTGGCCTGTAGGAAGGTACCTCTAGTGACATCCATCGATGAGGAAATGTAAGCTGTAGTATTTACCTGTGCAGAAAAGAAAGGCCTCAAGTACGTGCCACAAATAATAACTTTTTTATGCAACATAACCCACATCTTAGAACTGAATTCCTCATACACACATTCTCAATAACACGCTTTGCACTTCCGCAGATGTGCTTCAGAGCATCTCCTTCATCAAGATTTCTGATAGCTCGCTCTTGCAGCTCTACCTGTGTTGAGCTGATGAAATCATTCCGTCCCATTTTGTATGACAAGGAATTCTTTTGAAACAGAGCTCTACTGTCCATATTGCTCTCTGTCTAATTCTAGTGAACTCCTTCAGAAGCCTTTTTTCATATCTGTGATGAATCTCTGTGTGAGCTATCTAAACGGCAGAGTATGTAAAGTAGGATGGCCCTATAAATTGCTTTATTTCTTCCACATACTGGTATCTGGGCATTGTCTCCGCAACTGTCAGGGTCTTGCTAGTGCCTTAAAAAAATCAAATATTACATACCCTTCCAAGCTGAGTTAACAGTCCACTTGTGGTGTCTGCTGAGAAGCTGTCATAGCTTAGTGTACCTTGGATCAACCAGGATGACAAAATTTTAGCAGCATTAAAGGATTTTTCTTTTGATAAAAGAAGAAAAACAACTTTAAAATATACTGGAAGCTGTAGGCTGGGAAAAGCTCAAGTAGCTATGGCAACTCTGTTTTGTTCTCTCACGGTTTATTTCTACTTAGTTATATGAATGTGATGTGATCTTATATCTGTTTTATTGTCCTACATAAATACTGACATTACAGTTCTTTTATAACCTAGGATCTATAAGGGTACTGGGTGATACGACACTTGTGTCATACCAGGCTGTAACCCTGAAATCCTCCGCCCTCTTTACCCATTCACTGCAAGGCAGCTCCAGAGCAGTTACATAGCTTCACCCTCCCTCAAAGCTTTATTTGACAGACATCCAGATCAATACGATTGCTGAATTGTTTTTATTTCCTTCTGATCTATTTCAAGTGACACTGATCTGCTCAGAATTATTATGGAACTGTTTTGCAGAAACGAGCTTAACAGACCTGCCAGAGATGTTAGGGTTTGGCAGAGCTGGTTACTTTTAGTAAGGTCAGACAAAAACAGTGCAGAAACTAAACTAACCCTCCTCAATCCCCTTCATGGGCTCCTGGTGTCAACAATGTAATATGCCAATCTTTTCAAGTAATAGTGGAAAGGAACCATTATGCATCTGGGAATTTTATTTATTGGAAGCAAGACCTTCAGCATCTAAAGTTTTTCATTTCCCCCTGCAATGACCTTGCATTGGAGATTTTGACTGCTACAAGATCAGAATTGATGGTGGTGATTTACCCTTCACGCTCCCTCTTCACTTCACTTTGATGTCCATACAAACTGATTGACTCGCAAAGTATTTCTTCTTCAGCTGGGTCTTAGAGAGTGAAGACTCTCCAAGAGAGAATCACTCCGAGAACGAATCACCCTGTGGGAGCTTTTGCTTTAAGTGCTTTTGCTCTAAGAAGAATATCTATGCATCATCCATAACATTTTGGAGGAAGAGGATATCACAACAATGAAATAAAATGTTTTAGTTGTGTCTATATTTACACACTGTATGTTTACTATGCAATTCCTGATAGTTGTGAAAGACCCTCTGACATTTCACTTACACTTGCTCTTTAGATAATTTTAGAAATCTACAAGACATGGAACTACAACATGAGAGGAAATATGAATGAAATATTTTTGTTCTGTTACTGTAAGTCAATATATTTCAAATATTCCATTCCAGGTCTTTTAAAAATGACTTAAAATATATGTAATTTTGAATTGTTCTAATTAAGTTCCTTCTCCATACATGTACTTACAAGCTTACATGTACATATATAATAAATTTACCACTCTCTCTGCACTGCTCTTAGAATGCCTTCAGTGTTCTAGACATTATATTGCCATCCATCTGGGAAATTCAAGCCAATGTCTACAAAGAGCAGACATTAAATCTTAGCCAGTTGGGTAACTAATCTGGGAACCATGTGAAAAATGCTATTTTATTTAGGGTTTTTTTTTTTTTTTTTTTTAAATACTTGGCCAAGAACAGAAGACAAGTGTAAGCATAAGTCCTTGTTTAAACAGCTTAGAGTTTAAAGCCCTTCAGAAAATTACTTACATACATATGAAAAATCCAATTAACATTAACTATGAAATCCAAAGAATGGTTGTTTTCTAACACAGGATTATTATCAATGTACAATATTGGCAGCATATGTTTGACAGGCTCTCTAGGACGTGTGCTGTTGCTCCAGGGTTTCTTTAATAATTGGCTTCAAAGAGACATTTCAGTGTTTGAAAGAGAGAGCTGTTCTTTATTCTGAAAGTACCAGCAATGGAATGCAAATATCTACCGGATCAGGTGTACACAGTAAAATCCCAAGTCTTAGATAATGAAAGCACAGATAAATTATAAAAGCAATAGCGCAGACTTTAAAAATAGGCTGGAGAAATGAACAACTACAACGTTCATTACCTGCTAATCCTGCAGGATTCACATTTCATTAAAGAGGGGATAATTTCAGGCATTGAGGCAGAGCACTGAATTTATAAGCCTCTAAGATGTTTCTAATTTCCCTATCAAATACAGGGATGCTGGAAAAGGATAGGCAGCTCATGTGAAAACAAACCGTTCTTTAAACAAAAATATTATCATAACCAATTAGCAATTGCTAATTTAGTGGTAAGTAGCATCCCAGATACCGTGTTTGACGGGAAGAGGGTGTGTTTGCCCGGCAGCATGACAGTTTCATAAATCCTCTACTACAGGAAATACTTCTGCATGTTGAATTGTTAACACTGCATTGCATCCACAAGGTTATATAAAACCTGCCAGACATTACTCAGAACAAATGAGAGCCAAAGAACAGCCAGCTTTCGAATTAATATTGCTAATAGTATTGTGCTGGGGAAATGGCTGTCGAAGCGGAAGGCTAGGGATGTATTTATTATTTCTATTACTATTTATATTACAACAGTATGTATGTATTCTAGACAAATTCAGGCCTCCTTAGGCACAGTGCAGACACACAGGAAGAGATGTTGCCTTAAAGAGATAAATCAAACCAACATAGTCAAGATGAGGAAAAGCAAAAGCAAAGACAGATGAGGTGACTTACTTCTGGCCAGGCAGCAAGTGAGTGGCAGGAGGACAGGTCAGGTCCATATCCTTTGCTTTCCCCCACCTTCACCTGCTCTTGCTCTGGCTGCTTGCCCAGCTGGCCTGAACTAGAACAACGGCATCAAACATCCTTTTTGCAAAAGTGCCCAAGCTGGTCTATGACACCCAAGAAGACAATTTTAGATAGATCTGCCATCTGACCTGTTCGCTGGTACTGCAGACAATGACATTTCCTTCCTGGTCCCATTGCTCCTGTTAGGTCTATGAGACAGGATACTTAAGAGGCACGTAGCCTAAGCTGGCATTTATTATTTAATTTTTAAAAGCAAAAATGTAAGCTGAACCTCAAAAGTTGTGCGCTTAGCTAGTTTGTGTGAATGTTTGCCTTTGTCCTGCCATTTTATCCCTTATAGCTTTACGTATATTCTCTTCTTCGTGTGTGTGTGAATAACTCTCCAGAACACGGACTATGACTCCCTACATATTTGTGGTGTTCTTCAGCACAGTGAAACTGCAGCCATTTGGCCTTTGTGATAATTGTAAAAATAAACATAAAAGCGTAAGGAGAAATGATGCAAATCTTTGATAAGGTACAACAAATAAATATACGTGATCCAAAGCCTTTCATTATCTCCTACCCTTAATGACAACTTGGGATGACAAAGATGGGACAGAAGCAGCATGAAGACTTGAAAGAAGTCATATGTTTCCAAGGTTTGCTGCAGCCCGCTTTAAAGCACCTTCCAGCGTCATCCAAGTGATACCACTCACATGAGTCCTGTTCTCTTCCTTGTTACAGACCCTCAGTTCCAGCTGCACATACACAACCTGGTGGACCTGCATTTAGAAAAGCTATTTCTTGATGTTTCAATTACAAGGACTCTGCTACTTATCTAGAAGATTAGTACCTATCCATACAAAATACTTTATATAGAGGTCACTGCTGGCTACTGCAGAGGTGAGATGGGGTGCAGGACAAACACTTCTAATGTATCTGTTCCCATCTCCATTTGTTAGAAGTGCCTTCAGTTAGAAATAGAATTTAGCTTGTCATTAGCTATCATTATTCCCACCTGGCTCAAGGTCTCCGTGTGTGTATATATATATATATATATAGTTTAGTAAGGCACAATATTTTTTGTTTGCTCTTGGTACAGGCATTTGTTACCCTACAATGTTCTGCATGACTGAAAACTGCCCCAGACCATGCATTTCAAATGGGTTGGTAAATCAGATGTTCTGCACTGATAACATCTGACACAATGGCTCTTTGTGTGATGAACAAGGATCTAATACTAACCTGACTTTTATTTTTGAATATTCAATTACAATTTGTACCTCTTTAACTGCATACCCACTATCTGTTTCCAGGACTGCTCCGGCATTCAGTGACAGCAGAGCCAGGACCATTAGCTTTCATTACTAAACTGAGTAATGGAAACACTCAGCACTGTCCTCATACGGCCATTCAGTGTTATATTGCCAAATGCCTATTTTCTCTGGCATTTCTGCTCATAACTGCAGATACTGTAATTGCTATGAGACCTCTGCATTTTTTTTTTTGGTGCTTATTTTTAAACGACAATAAAGCTGTTTACTGACAGTTTCTCTAGTCTCATTAAGAACCTTTTCAGTATTCCTTGGGTTGTTGGAAAGCAAGATAAATCTACAGAAAATGACATTCGAGAGGGAAATGGGTAAGTGGTGCAACTGTAAATGGTTTACTAGGCTAGGTGAGTGGGAGTGTCATAAGAAATCCCTCAGACAAAGCCTTTCTTTCTGCACATATGGACTACAAGACTTACCTCATTTTTGTTTTTGCCTTGCCAATGGTGCATGTATTTTTTCTCATAGTGTATCTGAATAGAAACTGCTTATGAATGAAAATTAGTTATAAAAAGGCAGTGCCAAGTAGCTTAAGTTTTGATGCAGGCATTCTTGCAAGATGAGATAAGCATACACTGTAGTTAGTTCTCTGGGCATGGGTCTGAGCTGTTTCTACAGCCCAGGTTTTCTTAAATTTGTTTTTCTGCTTTGAAGTAGCTTAAGCAGATTTAGTATTCAAGGAGTTAATGTTCAATTCTTTTTAAAAATTAAGTCCCCCTTAAAATGTTAGCATTAAAATCCTGTGAGAGGTTCAGGAACGAAGGCTCCATCTTTGCCGTTTAGCAGGAAAATAAGCTCCTTATGAAAATATATCTTATTTATTTTCTTATTCAAATATTAAGTTATGCTGCTAAAAAGACACTTCCATTCTGTTATAAGCAATTTTGATCAAGTGGAATCCTTAAGGACACTTCACTAGAAGAATGGATTTTAGACTGATGGAAAATATAAAGATGTTTTTCCAACCTAAAACTGGGTAACTGTACTTGCTCGTCAACGTGGACTTATTACACGGATAGCTGCTGCAGTGAGCGCATAAACAAATATCAGGCACTGTGCAAATATCATACTAATTTATGCAGTAAAGAAATACCAATCAGCTTTTGGCAGTAATCACTACGACATCTCTGGATGGTTAGAGTTTTAAGTCATTGGGTGCAAATTTTTCTTTCATTGTCTTCTGAGATAAGTGTTTCTATAATTTCTGCCCCTGCATGGAAAGTTGATCCTGCTCAACTTGGATATTAGGAAAAATTTCTTCACCAAAAAGGGTTGTCAAACACGTAGAACTGGCCGCCCAGGGAGGTCGTGGAGTCATTATCCCTGGAGGTATTTAAAGGACATGTATATGTGGAGCTGAGGGACAAGATTTAGTGGTGACTTGGCAGTGCTGGGTTAACAGCTGGACTTGACAATCTTAAAGGTCTCTTCCAACCAAAACGATTCTATGACAGCATGTTTCACATATGTGATACCAGGAGGGTATTGTTATGGTCCCATGGCTACAATTCAGGGGCTGTATAGGACAACTTTCCACAAATTTGCACTTTTATTGGCAGTTGTCATGACAATACCTGGAGTAAAAAAATCTCCCATCTGAACTAGGATAAATAGTTATTTTTCTTGCCTGTTACCATAAGTCAGAACCTGGTGTTCTGTGTAGATTTATACAGATGGAATAATTAATTTTAATAGTGTGGCAGTTTGAGGAAAAACTGCTTGGAAGCTTTTGTTTTAAACTGACCATTCCCTTCCATGTTACGTTTAGCACTCCCATTGGTTGAAAAAGTTCCTCGCGCGCGTCTGCCCCTTTAAGAGCCACGGGCTCTTTGCGGCTTTGGGGGGCTTTTGGCTTTTTCTGCTCTCCGGGACACTTCCGGCTTTGCACTGCGAGGGGCGCCGCGGGCTTGCAGCTTCGCTCCGGGAAGAGGCTTTTCCAGACTCACGGCTTGGCTTCGGGGACCTTACAGGCTGTCTCTCCTCGGCTCGGACCCTGCCCGCCTGCCTGCCTGCTTGCGGCTGCGGCTCCCCCGCGCTGCCGGAGTGGAGTGGAGCTGTGTGCCGGGGAAGCCCCCCGCCGCGCCGTGGAGGCTGCCTCTCTCTGCCGCCAGCACTGCCGCTTCTTGCTGCTTCGCTTCTACAAACCGCACGACCAGACTGGTAGGAACAGCGCTTTGCACGTTGGAGCCCCGCGTTCGTAACAGCCGCCGATCCTTTGTTTACTCCACGAGGGCGCACACGTGGGCGGCGCCATTTCGGACTCTGCACGGCACCATCCCCCTCTCTCTCTTTTCTCGCGTTTAACCCTCGCTTTTCCATCCTGTATAAACCCTCAGATTTTGCATTGGTTTTTCCCTGCGTATTATATATTTTGTTCTAGTTTTACTAAAGTTTCTTTCAGTTTTCCAAACATTCAGAGGTCTCACAAAATCTTTCTTTTCCTTTTCGTATCTCTGCTTTTTAACCCTTTCTCTCCCAGTCAGGGGAAAAAGGGGTTTAGAGATAGGAGAGGACTTGTCCCCGTGATTGGCTTGCCTCAGCCAACCGGCGACAAATAGCCTACCTAAAACTTAAGGAATAGAAGTTGTCCTTTTCAGTTTGGCTGTCTTACATCTAGTTACGGAAGTTTATCACTAATCTGCAAATAGTATAAGGTTTTGAGAGTATAGTTAAAGTGTACATTTAACACTATCCCACAGAACAGATAACTGATATAACAGAACATCATCTCTTCAAATATTACTTTCCTGATGGGCAGGAAACAAGAATGAAGCAGAAAAATTTATTAGTTCATTGCTTTGCTGGAACATAATATTTTTTCACAGTCGCAGAGTAATAAAGTCTGTGTAGCTCTCTGGTATACTAGCCCTGAACAATTATATTACCTCTGGTATTCAGTTTATTTCTCTGTCATATTTCTGTCACTTCATCTCTGTGTGTAAGAAGCAAACTGTAGAGGCTAGGAATCTTTTTTATTGCTAACTACTTAAGTTCTTCTTACATGCTGAGCAACTAGGCTTGCACTTTGTGCAATGACAACAGTAGCTGGTGATTGTTAGTGGAGTAGGACAACCTTGTTATGGAGGAAGGCAAATTAAGATACTCTAGATTTCAAAGGTGGTGGTATATAGGACAGAAAAACAGGAAACCTTAAAATTTGTTGAAAGGATGGTTTGTGGAACTGCTTATAGTATATCATGCCCTTGAACACAGCAAAATTTCACTGATTTTTTTTTTTTTTTTGTGATTCTGTGGGGTGATATGATCTTTTAAAGATGGAGCTCTCCCATTATTGACTGACGGTTGGTATTTAGGCTCTATGCAAGTTCACACCCCAACAACTCCCTGTGCTGCTGAGGACAGATTTAATCACTATGCTTGATCATAGGCCAGAATAATGCGAGTACCAAAGGAGGAAGGGACAGAGGCAAGACCAAGAGTCTGGTGAGCAGCAGGGACTTTTTCTTTCCTCTCACCATGGCCAACCTCAAAGGAGGAGATGCCTTTCAAAGTCATGGCTCTGCGGTGATTATTGACATAGCTAACGTAAAGTGGACATCTCTGTCATCAAAATATCATCAACCAAAGATAACTTGTGTCTTACCTAATCATGCTGGAATCACAAACAGCCAGATACCTGGAGCTGCCCCATTCCTCGAATAGCATGCCCTCAGTGATCCATCAGTTTTAGGAGCATCTTTTCCTTTAAGCCCTTCTGAAAATCATGTCCAATGCTTTGATGGATGTGAACTGCTGAGTAACACAAAGTGCAGTGCAGTACTCTAGTCTCTGTTATTAATATGTAGATAATAATTACAGTCCATTAGTAAATTGGCAGGATGTATTCAATCCCCTTTGCTTGCAGTGAAATTCATTAGTAGCTTGGCAAAAAATGGCCTTGTCCATTTCCGAACAAGTAAATGAATTTTAGAGCTTCAGTCATAACCACAAAAAACTCTAACTTGGAAGAATTAACAAGTGGCTGAGAATTGATTGACTACTGCCTTTTTACATTGAAGAATACCACTTAAACTTATTTTAAGTGTGCTTAGCCTCCTAGGATGATGTATATTAGGATCAGAAGCAACATGGTATGTAGGACTACGACATACCCAGGGCCTGACCACGATTGCTGTTCCATACACAGGATCTATTTTAACGCTGCTTCTGCTTTATTCCTACAATATTCCAACTATTTCAGAAATTCAGAATTTTCCTCTGATTCCCATTCCGAATCTGTTGTATGGTATTGTATACCCATTTGTCTTTTAATTAATATATTTTCAGCTTAAATATCTCCTCTCATTGCTTTGATTATGAAAATAATCTAATCACTCTCAGCTTTCAATACAAGGTAATTTTCTGTCACCAGATATTTTGTTATGCTCTATGTACAAACTAAGTGCAAAGTTGAAATGGCATCCCTGTTTTTTCTGTGCGTTAACTATTTGAGGAAGAAATCTATTAACACCACTAAACTTACAGATTTTCTGACAGTACAAGTCTTTTTTTCCCGGTCTTTGCCAGATTTCTAATGTTTACATCATCATGCAGTTTGAAGTAGTATTTCTTTCACTAATAATATTAAAAAGTGTGTCTGTCAACATTCAAGTTACATTCTTTAGGTCTATACAAGCCAGTATATAACATCAGCAAATGTTCTTTTCACATCCTTTTCTATCTTGAAAGTTATCCGTCATCTTTCTCCTACTCTGTATGGGAGGTTTTCACATCTTGCTTCGTTCTTCCACCTCATTACCCAGGTTTTCTGCATCAGTCCACCAACAGCTTCATTGCTTCCTTCTGACACCACAGTGTTTTCTAAATCAATTAAATATAGCCAACCTGATCGATTCTTTCATCCTCAGAAGTACTTTCTTTTTTCCCTTCCTGTCCACTACCTTACTCTCTAGCACAGCCTATTCTTTACTACAGTCTCATTTACATTGTTTTCCACCTGTTATTTATTAACACCAGTTGTGGAGAGAGCATGTGTATCTCCCAGATACAACACATCCCTTGCAACCTAGATTGATGTTTTCTTTTATCTATTTATGTAGTCTTGGTCGCAGAAGATCAGTGCTTCAGCCAGTCAGGTGCAAACCCTCCCCTGAGAACTACGTTCCTTCTGTCAATGCTTCCTAAAGGTTAAATGCCCCAAAGTTCACCTCCTAGGACTCATTCCTCAGCTATTTGTTTGGTGTCATCATACTCACAGCTTCAACATCCTTCTTAAGGAGCAAGAGAAAGGAAGGGGCCACATTTCACCAACATTTAAACATCTTTATGGTAATTTCTACAGTGTGACCCATCTCATGGTAATGTGTGCATTGGGGTGAGATTAGTCATGTTTTATACCAGCTTCTCTCCTTTGGCCCCAAAAAGGAAGCCCAAAAGGCCAGGTCAGGAGTGCTTTGTTTATCTCTGAGGCTGTATCCTGACCACTAAATTGAAGGTGTTCAGGCATGTTTCTGGGCACTGAACCCATCTGCTGAAGGCTACACTTGCCATCTCTGCCAGCCTTGCAAAGGGGCAGCTACTTGCAAAAATCCTGTTGGGAAAGGTTCCCTGCGGCCCTTGGAGCAGTCCAGCCCTGGTGCTGTGCCTGGGCACCCGTTTGGGAGAGTGACACTTGCCTTGAACCAAAAGTGGACTGGAGACCACCTTAATGGCTCAGGAACAATTCAGGGCATTCTTTCATGTATTGACTTCTTTAAACCTCACTGAAATGTCTCCCAAGCCTGGTGTAATTGTTCTTCAATCTTTCCAGGTCCAGTCTGATACTGTCTCAGCTGGGAAGATGTGATGGCATTGGGTCTACCTGGGTTCACTCTTTTCAAGTGGAAAACTGCTCAGTAGGTGTGGTCTTTTCAGTCCTTTTTGTGGATTTTAAACTGCCCTTTGTAACTAAATGTAATTTAAATAAAAGGAGATTTCATACATTTCATGTAATTACTTGGTATTCTCCCGCCATAAGTCTTCGTGTGGCTCTGGTAGAAAGTGATTGGATCAATAATCAATATTGCTTAAAAATTATTATATCAAAGATCTTAACTTCTTTTTCTACCCATTTACTTCTCCACTGTTTGTTTCTATGACCACTGTCCCTTTTGTAAATTTAACAGAAAAATGTGGAAAAAAATTCCCTAAATTATTCTTTACAAAATCATCATAGAATCACAGAATGGTTTGGGTTGGAAAGGACCTTAAAGATCATCTAGTTCCAGCCCCATTGCCGTGGACAGGGACACCTTACACTAGACCAGGTTGCTCAAAGCCTTTTCCAGCCTGGCCTTGAACACTTCCACGGATGGGACATCCACAACTTCTCTGGGCAACCTGTTCCAGTGTCTCACCACCCTCACAGTGAAGAATTTCTTCCACATAGCTAACCTAAAGCCACCCTCTTTACATTTGAAACTTGTCCTATCACTACACTCCCTGATAAAGAGTCCCTCCCCATCTTTCCTGTGGCCCCCTTTAAAGTACTAAAAGGCTGCTATAATGTCTCTCTGGAGCCTTCTCTTCTCTGGGCTGAACAACCCCAACTCTCTCAGCCTGTTCTCATAGGGCAGGTGCTCCAGCTCCCTGGTGGTCTTTGTGGCTCTCCTTTGGACACACTTGAGCAGGTTCACTTCTTTGTTACTCTGGGGGCCTCAGAGCTAAACACGGTGCTCCAAGTGGTGTCTCAGGAGAGCAGCGCAGAGGGGGAGAATCATCTCCCTCGACCTGCTGGCCACACTTCTTTTGATGCAGCCTGGGATGTGATTGGCTTTCTGGCCTGCAAACACACATTGCCAGGTCATGTTAAGCTTCTTGTTAACCAGTATTCTCAAGTCCTTCTCTGCAGGGCTGCTCTCAATCCATTCTCCACCAAGCCTATATTTCTGCTTGGGATTGCCCCAGCCCATGTGCAGGACCTTGCATTTGGCCTTGTTGAACTTCATGAGGCTTGCACAGGCCCACCTCTCAAGCCTGTCAAGGTCCTGTATGGCAAAATAAGCTATTATTGTTAAAAAAAAGTTTCAAGTGATTCCTAAATAGAGTCTCCCAAATAGGGTTTTTCTCTGGTTCTGGCCACGGCTGGCCTGCATGTGTCATTTTACCTATGATGCCATCGTAGCAAAACAGTTCATTAATGCTTCCACAGCAGTCATCAGTGCACCCTTACTTTATGCTTTTTCTTGCCCTTTTGAATCTGCAGGATTATGGACTTGTCCTTTATTGCTCTATTTTGAGATACAAGTTATCAGGGCTCTTGTTTTAAAACATGCTTCAGTTTTTCAAAGGTGTGGATGGGGGTCAAATTCCCGCACTGCAAGAGAGATCAGAGTGTTACAGCTTCAAAAAAATATCTTATGCTATTTGGCAGTGTTTGAAAATCCCAGCCTGTGCTTTGCTCCATGAGTGGACAGCATGGCCTACGTTTTTGAAAAGCATCTGGGAGATAAATACACTGCATATTTAGCATGTGTCATTATAGCGGCACTTAGATAGCCGCCCATTTGTGTCTTTCCTTTGAGACCAATGGACGTTAGATCTAACTCTTACTAGGAGGGTAAAAGTACAGATTTATTTTTCGGTCACCTAGAATTTTGGTTTCTAAATAATTGTGTTTATAACACATGCAATGCCCAGGATGACTTTATCTCCCCCTATGGAGGGCTCTTCCATTACATGAAAAATTACTAAACCCTTGTTCCAGTCCGCACACATGAAAGGTGGAACCCAGCTGCAATCTCTAGGCATGCACATTCCTGCTCCCGTAGCACATCTTCTGCTCTTTGCCATCTCTACAGCCCAAAGCATAGCCCCTGTTCACGTCCCATCCTCCCAGTACACCACTGGCAAGAGAAAGGTCCCTGGCAAGGGGTCTGTGGGAGGGAGTCCCACTGGATGTAGATTTCCCTGGAGGTCGGAAGCCTCTGCTCTTTTTTGTGGCTGCGAGGACAAGGAAGAGATGACTGAAATGAGAGCTCTTTCCAACATGGGAGCCAGGTTTTGGGGCAGGGCTGAAGCCATGGGACGGCCCCACTGACCCCCTGGGCAAGGGCCAACTCCCACACTGCCAAGGCCACCTCACCTCTGTGGGGCTGTGCCCGTGACACAAAACCTCAGGTAATGCTGAGTGATAATAAAATAAACATCTTTATTTTTAATAGATGGACAAAACAGACCCAAAACCAGACAGTATTTTCCTGAATTTCATGGGCACTATTGAATACAATACAAATGAAGTTAAAACATATATATCTATGTTATGCTTCCTATTTGCTTTGTAAGGTATAGCCTTAATATAACATTTCTGACACAGACAAAAATATACTTTTTTTTTTTTTAACAACAGCCACAAATACTGCCCTGATTAATAGCAGACTTACAATAAGATACTGTCTAACTGCACATGGTACTTGATCAAATACACCTGAAGGGCAGAAGGAAAAATTAGTAACAGTTTTTTTCCTATGATACTTGTATTTGAAATCCTAAATTGCTGTACTATATGAAAATAAAAGACTAAATCTTTACTTTATTTGATCCACTTAATGTTTACATTCAGCTCAGGTTCACAAAAGTATGTTTTATTTATAATACATATACCATCCTATATGGACAAATACAGATGAAATCGTAACTGTTTTTGACATCTCAGCTATGTTATTAACCTTGCTTTTATGAACACATCTCATGCAAAGGAGGTAAAAAACCCTGTCAAATAAATGTTATTCACAAATGTTAAGATACGAGAATAAAATGTTTGATTGTGATATGAATATTTTATCTAGAAATTGTAGGCTCCGAAACAATAACCTCAGTGTCTGAAAATGAGCTGTCTGCTTCACTGATTATAGACCCAATTTAGTGCACAGTACTACTGTCTACAAATTGCAACAGTGGAGAAGGAGCATCTCATGATTCCTATGGAAATAAAGTCTACTTGAAGAATCACGTCCTGTTGGCATTTTGCTTGTGGAAGTAACTCGGTTGCATTTTGTTCTTTTTTTTTTTTTCCCCCAGCTATCAATCATAAATACGGCCTTTGGTTATACGAACAGCTTTGTATAAATTTTATGGTAGGATAGCTGAACTAAGGCAAGAAAACTCCTAAACAAACTTTGCGGAGGGCTGTTTAGTTTGGCTTTTGGAGTCATCCCGTCCACTACACAGCTCCCCATCGCAACCATGGCAGCCATTGTTGGACCCATCAAAAGACATGCACAGAGACTTGGTACATGAAAAGCAGGGTTACGTGATGAACAGTCTCTAGTGCTACTTTTCTCCTTTGCATGATAAAGCCCCCATGGTGTGCTACTTGCAAAAGTGCATAACCTTTCAGTCTCCACAGAGAGGACTGGAAAACTTTGTTGGAACCATTTCCTGACAGAGAATGTGTAGTTCCATCTAAACAGGCATACGTTGTGAAATCACAGTGATTTCACAAAAATATTCAATAGAATAAACAGTATAAAATATTCTGATAATGTTGAAAGCATCTGTTTTGAAATTGTTTGACTAACACATTTTAATTTTTCACTTAACTTTTTCATTTTGAGCACTTGAAAAGCCTTTATCTTTTTCTGGCAACAAGGGAATACAAGGGAAAAGGGAAGGTTTTTGTATTTGAATCATAATTTCTTGAACAATTCCAGCTGAATCCCCTTTTCTTTTCCTTCTCTTCCCACTACTGTGAATTTTGAAATAAATAACACAGAAATGCTGCTGTATTCAAAGCATCTGGTCACTATGCATCTTCCCATAGTGAAATTCTAGCAATTCCTAGACAAAACTGAAGTAAGAGAATATTTTCCAGAAGACCTACAGGTGACTGTAAAATAGGATCCCCTAACTTAATTTGGAACCACAGTGTAAGGCATTAGCTGCATAAGCAGGCAAAACCTTGGCTTGATTATTTTCACATAAGGCGGCATTTGGGCTAGTGGATTTGGGCTAGGAATGGATAATAATTCAGCAGTGGCTCTGTTCTCCCCTCTCTTTCTTCCATACAATCTCTTTCCTTTTCTCTTTTCCATGATTCTCGAGGGAATGAATACCCCCGGGCTCGTGTCCGCTTTGTGAGAACCTCAGCACCCTGAATTTCATTAATGGCTTGTTCACTCACCCTGCAAGAATTTTTCATTTCTTTGCTATATTGGCTTTTCTGGGTTTTTAGTGCCGATCTTGTTTTTGGTTCCCTCCACCCAGAGCACACATAATATTTGTTAGCACAGTAGTACTGCAGTAGTAGTTCACAATGCATATTCAGAACTGAGATGCAGTGTTATTTTTAAATCCAGTATATGGAGGGAAAAAAAAAATCAATGTTTCTAAAATTAATTTTCTCTATGTATAAAATAGATATATGCTGTTAAAACTCCACAAAAGGAGCAAAAACATATCTAAGGATTTAACCTTGTGAAAGTTTATGTCAACATTGAATGCACAAGTTGATGGCTTCTTCCTTTAGCAGCAAAACCTATTCTTACGTCTCCTATCCTCCAGCATAGCTCCTTGTACTGTGAACATTAAAGAAGAAATTTCACTGGTGACAGGCAGCAGGAGGATATCTGGATTTCAGCTGAACATTTTGTGTCATGTGTAGATATTAAAAAGAATTATTGGAGCATAACTCTTAATTGTACAGAAATCTAGCTATTAGATCTCCCACTGTGAAAGGCACATACCAATGGGGACAGACACAATCACCTTGGCCACGGGCAAATGGAAACAGCATTGCGTGTTCCCTGCTGGCCAGGGTCAAGTCAGAAGAGGCCTCATCTCCCTGCTTTGCTGCTTCTGGCCCGCATTGCCATTCATGAGGGAAGTCTCATCTGCCCCTGGCTGTTGCTGGTGCTCCACAGAGTCACCGCGATGGCCCAGGAGGATGGCTGTCAATGGAGTCCAGCATTTAGCGGAAGACACTGCTGCGCCTTTCACTACACTTGTGGGTTCGGCTTTCCTTTCAGTTCCTCTCCAAGCTGCTGCTGCTTTCAGAGGTAGACGCTTACAGACGTGAAAAGCTGTCCAGCAAGCCTGTTTTTTCCCATAGGAAATCAGATTTTTTGAGAAAATGTGATTTTCCATGGAAAATTTACACTTTCCAGAGTAATCCCAGCAAGACCAACCCAAAAGACTTTTTTATTTTTTTGAGAATACTTTTTTTATTAAGTGAAGAATGGGAATTTTCTCCATGGAAAACTCTCTCATCTGTTTTTTCAAGCCTGCTTGACTCTCCTTACTTTTTAATATTTGTTCCACTGCTGTAGTTGCTTGGTGTCAGACTGCTTTGCTCACTCGTTCTTTTGATGATAAGTCAAGATAAAGTTTCTTTTCTCAACATTGAAAAGTTCCATTTAGTTTATAAGAGCTCTGTAATTTTTCACAAGCTGAATTTCAACTCTAATTATTGCTTTAAAAATTTTGTTATCCTCCATTGGTGACAGCTACCAACCACAGGAACAAAAGAACATCTATTGTAACATACTTTTCTTAAAGTCATCTTGCACCAGGTGTAACATAATTTTAACCTTGTAACTTAATTTTAACTTTTTAAATCAATATATGATGTTTATCACTCCTATAAAGGATTTATTACTATTTGAGCATTTTGCTGTCTTATACAAATAATAAAGTACTAGATTTGTATTATTTCAATTGCTTTATGAGGAAAAAAATGACCAGACCAAAAACCCAGGGAATTTATCTATCTGTCTTTGCTCAAGCAACTAGCTCTTTAGTAATAAATCACTTGTAGCTGTGACAATATATTTTCACTTAATACCAATAAAATGTTGACTAATAGCGTTTCAGAGTGACTGTATTATAATCTCTTCATACAATGTCCTAGCTAAATAACTGTTGCACTTTTCCGGCTACATATATTTTTTAATTGTAAATAATTTTTTTAAATTGCACAGTATAGAATGGGATCTGAGTGTATCTTTTGGTAAACACTCTATGATCTAATCCAACATGTTAGATAATAACAGAAAAGAGTTTCTCCCATGGGATGCTCCAGATCCTAGAAAGAACTTAAGGAATTGTGCAGCGGCATTTTATTCCCAATTCTTGCTTTTCTTCTGATAAAATGCCTCTTATTATTCTTTGTAGAATATTCTGCTTCGCATTGCTTTGCCTATGGTTACCAGATTTTTTAATTATCTTCAGCATTGGACAGCTCTGGACTCGAATCAACATAATTGAAGGCTTCCTTGTTTGTGAAAGTTGAGCTCAAAGTTAGGCTGTGTCGTGGATTCACAGGTGCAAGTTCGTTTAATACAATATTGTCACTTTTTACAAGAGTTGCTTTGTCCATGTGTTCTCTACTGTACCTGGCAACAACAGCATCAAGGAAGTCCAGCTTTGGTGGTAAAGTCCCACTTTCAAATAAGTATTTGGCTAAGTAGGAAACTATAATGTTAGTAAAGAAGGAAGTAAGCATAGCAAGTGTTTTAAACGGGAATCGCTGGGTATAGATATTATTTTCATCTGGATAGCAGCCAGGATAGTAGATCAAGGGCTGAAGGTAGAGGTACGGTTCTCCTCCGGTTATTCTGAGAACAAGGCCAAATAAGTATCCTGCGATGGCACCGTAGGTGTTGGTTCCTTTAATAAATAACACACACAGGAGCTGGGGGAATATGATGATATAAACAAGGTCAGAGCTGAGGTACCACAGGCCGTACACTGATGAAGCTAGCAGTGCCATTGCTGTTGCTGATGCTCCAAACAGAAAAATGGTGATTCTCATGACCCACACGATTTCCCTGTCTGAAGCCTGCAAAAAAAGGGCAGTGTTAGGTGGTTTTTTATGGAAATATAAGTATGCCTACATTTATGCACATAGTCAATATAACATGCTGCACTGTAAAAGGAAATTTTGCATTACATATTCAAGAAGATTTACAAGTGAATCTCTCTTTCTGTCTCTATCCCTGTTTCAAGTGTAGAGAAAAATACCCAAGGGTTATGGTTGCCATTCCCAAAGCCATTCATCTTTGAACATGAGGAAAAGTTTGCTAATGTGTCAAAGAGAAAAACCACAGCAGAGTGTTAGAAATAACTTTTAAATATAAGCATCATATGGCTCAGCCAGAAAAATTGTCAGCTTTAGAATTTCTTCTCCATTTCTTAAGAAAAACTCCAAATTGCTAGTCCATTCTGTTGTCAAATGATTTCCTGATAAATCAAAAACTCAGAAAGATGTCTCATTTTGTAAAGGATTTAAGTAAAACTTATGGTTGCACCAATAATTAGGAGCTATTTGGATAAACTGCAGTGACATAAGAACTCTTGAAAGCTGTCTCTCCTGAGCTAGCTTTTTCACCATAAGTGTTTTTATGTCTTTCAGTTTATTCAATATACTGTTAGAACGAAATGCTATACTTTTTCTAGTCACAAGCAGGAATGCGAAAGAGGTGTTTCATTATGAAATTACAGTCTACGCATCACGTAGTTAAGGTCTCACCTAAAACTTCCTCTAAAAGTAAAAATGGTAATATAACCTCACATTTTGCCGAAAGGAAAGCTGGTAAATGTTCCGAGCAAACATAGAACTTGCTGATAAAATTGAAGAGTCAGCTGACGACATCACAGCAGCAGATACAGCGCCGAGGCCAAAGAATGAGATATAAACTGGGCAAAGGTACTGGAGCACGATCGGTAGAATCATATCCGCTTCTTTTTTAGTCATGGGGTCAGGAACACCATACTCAGTCTCGTTCCAGGCTGCAATATGGACATTTAATTAGTAACATTAGTAGTCATCAGCTACAGCATCTCTTGACTTCATGTGCAGTGAGCTATTCATATGGCCACATTTTTATTCACATTCAATGACCAAACTGTTTCTAGGGCTGGATCGATGGCATTTCAGAGAGGCATTGTCCCACTGGTTTCTGTTAAGCAGATTTAAGAATTTGACAAGGATGTTTTGGTCAAGGTAAGAAATTTCTGATAAATGATGACAATGCATACACAGTTATTTTGCAGGTATTACTGTTAGGACCAAATAAAAGTTCCAGAATCTAACTCAAACATTAAATAGAAATATTACGTCAGTAGATACCTAGAATGTGCAAAATGAGTTAATCTCAGCCACTGGAGTAAGAGTGTTTTCCCCTGGGAGAAACACTATAACATTATTTTTCAGTGTAGTCTCCTATGAAGAAGTCATGAGTTGATGATTGATGTAATCTGGCTATATTATATCTAACATAAGCTTTGTAGGGCTTTCACACATTTATTGTACTATTCATGTTTATTGTCATTTTTATTGTATTTTATTACATTTATTGTAATATTAGTTTTTAATAATTTACCTGTAGAAGCTCCAATTGCACCAATGAGTATTGCAGGAATAGCCATCACGAGACAGCCAAAAGCAGCCAGAAATGACAGAACTTGAGCATATGTGGCAGAAGATGAGGAAAGAACTCGCTGGAAGTATGCTTGCCATGGAATTCCTCCTAATGTCTGCAAACACAATGGGCAGCATTCTGTCACTGGGGGCTAACTCTGGGTTTTTTTGCTACCACCATACAGAGCGCATGTAGAAGCATCACTTGAATGCTGAATGCCATGTTGCTGCGTTTTCATTTATTTATTGAATATCAGTCAGTCAGTAATAGCTGTAACTATTATTCTCACAAGTAACGTTAAACCTTTGTAAATCCACTTAAATCCCATTATTTTAGACAAGTTTATTCCTCAGTACAATTAGCAACAACACTTTGCACTTACATAGTCCCTGTAATCGCTAAGTATTGTGAGCTGCATAAATATTTGATTAAAAGGCTTACAAAAGGTTATAAAATACTATTGTCATATTTCATATTTAGAGAATTTGGCCTCCCGTAACCTTCCGCTGCCAAAATTAGATTATTCTCAGATAGGATTTGAAAGCAAGATTTTATCTTCCTTTATGAATGTGTCTGGCCATTAAAACAAGGCAACACATTCTGTATATATGGAACACAAGAATCTGAAAAATTATTCTCCCGTTGTCTTAATCAAATATGATGCCAATAGAAATTAAATACAAAGCAGTAAATGAAAGTTTTATTTTATGTTGGCAACCTGTCTATTGTTTTGGGTATACAACAATGAAAATCCTGATTAGACTCAAAATTATGTCTGCAAAATATGATACAAAAGAGAATTATCAAAGGCTGGAAAAAAGAAGTGCTAAGAATTCTGTCTTCAGAGCAGTATTTGAATAGTATCCATTAAGTAAATAAGTGCTTAGGACTAAACAGCATGGAAAGAAAATTAAGCAAACGGCTCACTAAATGTGCACAGTCCAGTTCTACACACTAAATGAGGCAGGAGGCATTTGGACCAAATAGTGTGTATACAGGTGTTTCATATGTGTTTCATGCACATGCAGGGACCAAATGAATGTTTCACAGGCAACCCTGACTTTGACTTGGTATTTATGACTGTTTTCCTTTGCAGCCTTAACAATGTTCCTTTAATAAAGCTTTCCAAGTATGCGTGAATTTCTTGAGCTACAATGAGACATACAAAATGAAAAGAAAATGTGTCACAATTTGGCAACATCAGAGTTTTCCTTTGGTCATCAGCAGAGATTAAACCTGCAGGCTTATCAGACAGAATACAGCCCCTTGAGCTAATGTCATACTTTAGCTCTCTGAAAATCTCTAAAAAATTTAAACTGGATAAACCAATAAATTTTAATAGCCCAATTATCAGAAAACAATGAAGATTTTTGGTTGAGAGTATCCAAAAAGAAAATTAGAGGAAGGAGTCCCAAAGAACAATCTGATACAAAAAACAGTGTAGAGTTGCTCAGGGACACTGAAAATGAAAAATGTTAGCATGTGTTGCTAGATATTCTAACGGAAACTACTTAATAACCACTTATCCCATGTGTAACACATAGGTATTAAATAATAAAAGCCCTCAGTTCATTCTGGCATGTGAGCACATATGAATCCATCCATCCATCCATCCCTCCATCCATCCATCCATCTGTCCATCGATCTCTACAAAGATTTTTCTACATCACCTATACCTAAGGCATATATAAATAATTTGTATAACATATTTATTGCTTTCTGCAATATATATATTTCTCTGCCAACAATGACATCAGTTATGTATTAGCTGCACACTTCTAATTAATTTTAGTGTAAGTCAACTCTTTCAGCCTGATGATATTTAAATTGTATTCCTGGCAATACTGACTTTGACAGCTGTGCTACAATATTCTACTGATATTTCACTGAAATTATTCAAATATGCATAAATATTGAGCAGAAGTCAAGAGAGTAAAAGTTTTCAGTTTGCTGGAAACTCTTAACTAGACTCTTTATTATTCTCAGCTGTCGCAGTAACACAGTGTGACTGTTTAAATGCTTCATTCCTTCACACAAGCCATCACTTACTAGTAAAAGGAAATTGTCCAGCCATGTGTAAATGTCAAGTGAGTTGATAGATCCAAGCCAAGGTTCTTGGTGCACCTGGTGCACAGCCGTGAGCCCAATGTCTGTCACTGCAGGATGGGACATCGCAAAGGGTACGCTGATCCACTGTAACCAAAGAGAAACACTTTGCTGCGGTCTGAAGAAGGCATTCTAAATCTGTGAAATTTTAATATTAACATTGATCTGTTTTTCTTCTTGCACACTACAAATCAAATGCCAAATTGCCGAGCTGACTTGCAGAAAAGTCAGGTTATGTGCTGGTGGAACATTTCTGAAATCCAGAGAACTTGTTAATGGATAGCTCACCTCTGTCCTGGAGACTGTGAGTATATGCAGAGAATTAATCAGTGTAAATCTCAAAATCAACAGGAAAAACACATTTATGCATCTTCATTTTATTTTCCCTAAGCTCCACATATATTCTTTACACCCTTTCCTGGACCACATTGTAGAGAAACATCTACAGATAAACTTGTGTGCAATAGCATCAGGATTTGCCAGTGTACAGGCATGAGACATCACAAACACATCTGAAGGCTTAGGAATTGTGACAAAAGAGGAGTGCTGCTGCTGGTGAACCCCCATCTCTCTTGCTCCAGACCATCCAGTACCCCAGCATTACAGCACTTTTCTGCCTTGAGGGTGATTTCAGTCTGGGCTTTTGACTCTTTAAAGTCTCTCTGGTTTTGATTTAGGCCAAAAAATCCCAGAGACAGTTTCTGCCAGAAGGTATGTTTCCTTCACCAACTGACTTTTTGCGCATTTACTTGCCAACTCATTTTGCAATGGTGTAACTCACAAACTTTCTATGAGGAGAACCTCAGCAGCTCCTACTGAGATGAAAACTAGGCTTTGTGCTAATGTGGAATAGACTATCACAAGCACAGCATTCTTAAGGATCCAATCATATCCAAACCACACAGATTACCACAATCCAACTGATGACATTTAAGTGCATGGGGTACAGGAGAAAGAAAGGGAGAAAACAAATATCTTCCTCTCCTTTGTTACAATAATGTGTGAAGAATACTTTGCAGCGCTGCCTGTTATTCAGGCTGTTTATCACATACATAGTATTCTGTTCTCAGTTACATGTTAAGCTTCCCCAAGTTTAATCTAGGCAGAAAGATTCCCTTCTCACTGTCTGCGTGGACCTTTCTGGAAAGGATCGCCATAATGTTTCAACTGTCACCAAAATATTTTGAAGGAAAACAGTAAGGTAAATTTCTAGAAGTCCGTATGCAGCCTGCATACCTCAGACCAGGATTTAATAGGTACTGTGTTGCAAATGCATTATGATCTTTTGTAATCCATTCCAGTTCCTGACAGTGACGTAGCTCTTTGTGGTCTCAAAGACTTCCTCTACATTAGTCACTAAAACAAGTCAAGACACTTTCTCTAGCCCCACAGTTCACTAATATGTCATGGTTTACATCCATATATCTAGACTCCTTTCCCAGCCAAAAAGGACAGCCCTGAACTGTTCCTGAGAATTATCTGGGAAAACACTAGCTGGCGTGGGCAAAAACAGTGCCAGGATTGTGCCAACAATTAACCACTATAGATAATCCTGTGTTTTCACCTTGGTGCTGTTTAGCTTGCTTAATATAGACAGATCCAATTTCTTCATTGAGTCCTTTCTACTAGGAGGAGAAAATTCACTGTTTTAAACTGAGGGCAAATAAACCCAAAGCTCATGGAAGTGAAGCAGAAACTGGGACTTTATAATGGGACTTGAAGCTTAGGGGTATAGCAGGTAGCTAGAAGGAGCTGGACCTCATGGGGTTGGAAATCAGAAAAAAAGGACTACTACATGGTGGCAAAGAGTTTAGAATGGGGAATTAATAATACTGCTGAGACAAAGAGTCAGTAAATAGTGGGGATACAGTGCAGCATCAGGGAAAGACTCACCAGGCAGGATAAAGACAAAGAGCTGAGAATTGCAGATGTGGGTACAGGAGAGCGAGGAGGAAACGAGAGACACTACATGGGATTGTAAAGTGAAGACTGGGGAAGTATGTGGAGTGGCTGGAATAGAGCCTATGGAAGTCTAAGGAAGAAGCTGTGGCTGGAATGAGAATCCAGGGTAGGGAACAGATCTGATTACAACAAGGATCTCCTCTTGGGTAAGGAGCAGGAGAGGAACAGACATTAGAGGAATGAGTAGTAAAGCTCTGTGCCAGTGGAAATACAAACTGCTCTGGAGTCTGGAGGAGAAGCCGGGATACCTGAGCCTTGACATCTTCTGCTGTGACATCCACTGTGAAAGTGTACCATCTCATCTAAAACTGCCTCACCTAGAGCATGACCATTTAGATGCTATCTGAAGCTTCCAGCCCCACTGATGACTCTCAAGGTTATGAATATGGTTTCTTCTACATTTATATCATTGCTGTTTATTTCAAATGGGAAATTACATAAAAAGCCCAACCTGAATTAAAAGAACACTATTAAAGCTACAGATCCATCCATTTAGAAGACTGCTGTACAACCGTCATTTGCTTTCCCCTCCCTATCAGGTTTATGCTGCCTTTAATATAGGCTCACATGTTGTTACTACCACAAGATCAGGGTCTTTAGCAGTGCAGGAGTTGTTCTCATTGGAAAAGCATTTCTGTATTTTAATTTATCTACAATTTTGGGAATTTCTGTAGTGCACACCATCTGTAGAAACTGAATTTTTCCCAAATATTAACATGCCTGTTAGGGAAGGAGACAGTGTTTTCTCCACTGTGCAGGTGAAGAACAAATGTATGAGAAAAGATCTGGAATAACTTCTTATTTGCAGTGGCCAGCTGGAACTTGGATTTACTTTTTCAGGTTATTTAGCACCATTCCCATGAAGTCAGTTACAAGAGGGAATGCTTAGCACTTCTGCAAACAAGGCCATAGCCCTCACAGTAGGATGCTACAGATTGAGGACACACACAGAGCTGGTTAGTGACCACCTGTGTGAACACTGGCTGAAGTAATTTCCCTAGAGCTTCAAAGAACTCCGGTGAAAGCAGAGAAACAACTCTGCATCCCCAAGATGCCATTCAGTTCCTTCACCTTGAGCCACTCCATTTATTTCAGCCTGTCTCAGATCTCTGCACACCTGTGTCCATTTATTACTGCCACTGGCAAACAAAGACAGCAGCTTCTCTGATTGCACCCCTGTGATCTGAGCCTTGCTGCAATGATGTTTTTCAGAGCAGGGCTTAAAGAACAGATAATAAAAGAAAAGGCTACCTGCTAGCATATCATTGATAGCTGACGAGGGAATATTCATACCACCATATTCAAACAGCAAGGTCATCTGGTGAGACTTCCTATACCATGGTCTCCAAGGATGGTGGAGGGAAATGACAGAAAAAACCAAGAATGTGATTTAAAGCAGAAGGTTAACTAAACTGTGTGACTAGGTGACAGCTACAGGAAAGAGAAGCAGGGGAGTACCAGCCCTGCAGGTCTAATGCTGGCATTTCTGGTCTGATTTACTGACTGCTTCCTATGTCTGATGCCTCCTTCCAGTGTCCGTGCCACCATCCTATGGACAGACAGGGAGGGAGTTAGCTCCAGTCCTATTCTGAGTTAGATGTACCCTCAGTAGGAAAATTGCAAGAGTGTTTGCACTGTCAGACTAGTTGAAAAAAGCCAAAGAACTGGGACTCTCGGTTAGCATTATTGTCAAATTGTGGGCTGTACACGGATGTAAATGCAAATTCTTTAAAGCCAGGGGTCTGTGAGTGGGGATATTCCTCCTCCATGCTTTCAGTGAAAACTCAATTCCAAAACCAAAGCTGGGCAGTAAGTCTCAGCAATCATCATAATACCCAGGGCAAAATCCTCAACAAAGAAGGGGAAAAAAGCCAAACTTACCAGTCCCAGGAAGATGCAGAACAGCTGAACTACATCTGTGTAGGCCACAGAATAAAGCCCACCCACAAGTGTGTACATGGTTGCAATCAGGGCAGAAGCAATGACTGAAATATTGACATTAATGTCAATGATCACACTTATAGTGGCACCTACGGGGAAACATAAAGCACAGTCTGTCAGCGTATGTGTTAGTCACAGTATGTCTGATGAGATGATTCACCTTTGTTAAGCTGCATATACAGGTGCTGGTCTGACACTCGGCAATAGCATGAAGATATCCCCCCCTCTATCTCCTGCACACCCCTGCTGCACCTTTGAAGGGAGTGGGAAAAGGAAGGCTCCTGTTGGTCTAAGTTTAGCATCTGTCATTTTACAGGTTCTTCAAAATGGAGGGTGGAGTCCCCACTGCCTTTTCTTACATTGCTCAAGCTTTGGAAGGACTACACCTTCTTGTTCCCTCTGGGGAAAAGCAGCCACTCACAGACAGCTGAAGCCTCCCCATGGAAGCTGCAGCTGCATGGGAACAATTGCAGTAAAGGCTGTGCTTAGGGGAGGTCTGCTGTAACCTAGCACATCCTTTTGTATCTCCCTCGTGCTCTGAGATATCCCCTTTTGTCCAAGGAAAAAAATGGTGGAAGAGCATCACCTATACAGACACTTGTTTACTCTCCCTTCTAAAGTGCCCTTGAATTGTTTACATGGGACAAAGGTGGGTTTCTTTCCAAACTGGAGAATCAATCCTCCGTTGCCAAGCTAGAAACCAAGAACTTTTCCAAGCACCATCAGTCAGATTTCATTTATAAAAACCAAACCACAATGTTGAGCTGACCAGTCAGTCTCCACAAAACAGGTCACAGAATCAGGGATTTGCTGAGACTGAAAGGCACCTCTAGAGATTGTCTAGTCCAAGTCCCCACTCAAGCAGTGTCAGCTGGAGCAAGTTGCTCAGGAACATATTCAGTAGGGTCTTAAATATCTACAAGGATTGAGTCTCCACAACTTCTCTGGGCAATCTGTGCCAGTATTTCACCACTCCCACTATAAAAAAAAAAATATTTTTTTTTTACAAGTGTTAATAGAATTTCCTGTAGTTCTGCTTGTGCCCATTGCCTCTTGTCCTTTCACTGAGCAGCACAGAGATGACCCTGGCTCCACCTTCTTTATTCCACTCTCCCCACTGCTAAATCAGGTATTTATGCACAGGGATAAGAACCTCCTGAGCCTTCTCTTCTTCAAGTTGAACAGTCCTACCTCTCTCAGTTTCTTCTTACATACCAGAGACCTCAGCCCCTTAATCAACTTCGTGGATCTTCACTGGACTCTCTACAGTATGTCCATTTCTCTTGTATTCAGGAGAACTGGATCCAGCACTCCAAATGAGTCTTATCATTGTGGAATAGAGGGGGAGGATCCTCACCTTCAAGCTGCTGCCAATGGTCCTTCTAATGCAGCCTGGGATGCCTTTGGCTTTCTTTGCCACAAGGGCACATTGCTTATGCATGGTCAACTTCATTGCCTTCTAAGACTCCCACGTCTTAGCAGCAAACCTGCTTTCCAGCTGGTAAGACCCCAGCCTGTACTGGGACATCAGGTTGTACCTCCCCAGGTACAGGACTTACCATTTCCCTTTGCTGACCTTCATGAAGTTCTTGTTGGCCCATTTCTGCAGCTGGTTGAGGACCTTCTGAATGGCAATACAACCATTTGGTCTATCAGCAACTCCTCACAGTTTTTATTTTCTTCAAACTAGCTGAAGGTGCACTTGGTTCCATCAGCCAGATCATCAATGAAGACATTACACAATACAGGACTCAGTATTGATCCCTGCAGTACACAACTGGTGACTGGCCACCAGGTGGCTTCCATGCTGCTAGGCACAGCCCTCTGAGCCCAGCAGTTCATCCAGTTTTCAGTCCTCCTCATTGTCCATTTATCTAGTCTATACTTCATCTGTTTGCCTATGACAACATTACGTGAGATTGTGTAAAAAACCCTTTCTGAAATCCACAGCACAGCCTGCTCTCCCTTCATGAACCAAACCAGTCAGCTCATAGTGAAATATGTCAGGTGGGACAGGAATTATTTCCTCCCCACAACTGATGCTGATTCCTCTTGATCCCCTTCTTGACCTTCATTGGTTTGGAAGTAGTTTCCAGAAGTATTTGTTCCATGGCTGTCCCAGGGATTGAGGTGAGGCTGACTAGCCTTTAGTTCCTGGTACCCTCCTTCCTGCCCTTCTTGAAAATGGCATTGAATTTGTTTTCTTCAAGTCTACTGGAACATCGCTGAGCACTACAGTCCTCAGAAGATTGCTGAGAATGTTCTTGCAATGCTATCAGCCAACTCCCACAGCACTCGTGGGATGCATCCCATGAGCTCCCCTGCAATTGTGACTGTTCCGGTCTGTTTAAACGTTTCCTAACCTGATTCTTCTCCAGCAAGCCTTCGTTGCCCTAGACCTTCCTAGGCCTTTCAGGGTCTGAGGATTCCTGAAGGCTGGTCTTACCAGCAAAGAATTAAGCAGAGAAGGCACTGAGTACGTCAGCCTTTTCCATATCCTTTGCCACTAGGTCCCCTGTCTCATTCAACAGCAGTCCTTTTTCCCTAGTTTACGTACTTGTAGAAGCCTTTCTTGCTGCCCTTCATGGCCAGATTCAAATCCAGGTGGACTTTGGCTTTTCTAAACCCATCTCTGCATGCTTGGACAGTGTCTCTGTATTCCTTCCAGATCACCTGTCCCTGCTTCCTCCTCTTGAATTGCTTCCTTTTTATGTCTGAGTCTAGTCAGGAGCTCCTTTTTTATCCATGCCAATCTCCTGCCAGCTTTGCTTGTTTTCCTGGTTGTCAGGGTAGACTCTTCTTGAGCTTGGAGGAGGTGATCTCTGAATATCAACCAGCTCTCTTGGACTCCTCTCCATGGGCTGTCTCCCACAGTATTCCTCCAAGCAGATCCCTGGAGAGGCTAAACTGTACTCTCCTGAAGTCCTTTCAGTCCTGAGTTTTGCCTCATTTCCTCCTCCCAGGACCCTGAACTCCAACATCTCATGAACACTGCAGGAAAGTCTACCTCCAGACTTCAAATCCCTAACTAGTTCCTCCTTGTTTGTAAGTAACAGCTTCAACAGAGCACCTCCCTTCATCAGCTCCCCAATCATTTGTTTCAGGAAGTTTTTGTCAGTGCATTCAATAAATCGCCTGAATTGCTTGTGGCTTTCTGCACTGCCCTTCTAGCAGTTGTCAGGATAATTATACATTTCCCTTGGATATTTTAGCTATTTCAAGTGGTTACAGAGTTTTAAAGCCATGTTTAAAAAAATTCCTCTCCTTCTAATTATGATAATTTAAATGAAACATGTTGCCATGACTTTTTGGTTCTTGCAGGTATTGTAGACGGATAATCTTGACCACAAAGGTGGAAAAGTTCTGGAAGGAGGACACAACATGGTATGTGGTATTTAAGAGCTGTTAGGAGCTGCCAGGTGTCTTTTTGTTGTATACTGAGCCTTCAAGGTTCATGTGCTTAAGGATTACAAGCTCAGACCTCTTTCACAAGCTGGAAGCTCTGTCTTTCCCTTCTATAACCCTGCCAAGCAAGAAATCATGAGGAAGATCAAGAGGTGAAGAGCATTGGGATTAAATACGCACCAGTGAGGATGGGTATGCAAATTAGGAGGTATAATATAACCAGATTATTCACAGAATAGTTAAAATCAAAACCCTCAATGACCTTTATAGTCACTGACACTCTTTAACTCTCAGCTGCTAATATAAACCTACTAGAAAGGTATTCACACCGCTTGCTTTGAAATATCACAGATTAGCTTGTCCTCAATCAAAAAGAAAATACATTCCAAATGCTCAGACTGTTCTTCAAGCTCCTATCACCTCAGCATGTAGTTTGTTCTTAGTCCTCTAAGGGTTTTGTGATGAAATTGTGGTAAACAGGCTCCCCATTGCTTTGCAGTTCATCAGAGCACAGTTGGAGAGTACCTTCAAAGTTTATTTTCTATTTAAAATAGCTTGTGCTAGAAAGCATTACCACATGCATGTGCACTATGAGTATGATTAGCTGGTAAAAGTCAACTACTGGTGCTTCAACTCAAGGGCTTTCTCAGTTCTTGAAGATATTGCTACATTCAGGCCTGAAATATAATTAAAACCCCTGGAAACTGATTTTTTATCAGGACTGAATGAGTAGTTGGGTGATTTTCTATTGAGTCATAGTTCCACTAATGCTCTGAATCCTTTCTTGAATCCTAAGTATTTTCTTCATTTTGTCAAGTAGAAAGCCACTAGAATTGGATAATACTTCAATTTATTGACCAACATTTGTTTTACTTCTATTATTTGTGTGATGGGAAGTTCTGTATGTGTAGGTCTTCTATATGCAAAGGATTATTTTGTCTAGATGCTTTGGAAATAATGTTTCATACCTTTAAGGGAAAATTTGGCTGGCTTCTGTGATCTTAGTGGTGTAGAAGAGAAGCTGGGTAAGCCTTGACATAAAAGGCACACTTGCAATCACTCGTGTCACCCTCACAATTAAAGGAAATGCGTTGCTGAGTCTTTTCCTGCTCTTTTAAATGGGACAGCTTGAAGGTACCTGAAAATTAATAGATACCTTGTGTGTCTTTCTATTACCAAAATAATTAATGGGGTACTGTTACTGGGTTTAATTACTAGTTAGCACGGGTCTGAGAACTGTCACACTCTGAATAATTTGGCCAGGATAATTAGCATTTGAAGCCAGAATTTTAATGCGTTTCTGATTGTCTCAATCCTTTTCACCTGTGATAAATTAATATTTATACAGCTTATTCCTTACCTAAGGCAGAGAAGATGGCAGCAGCCCAAAACATTTCTCCCATTAAAGCCGGAATAAACAGTAGCCCTCCCATCCTTTTTCCGTAAATCTGCTGAAAAGGGTCTAGCATTGTCACATAGCCTTTGGATCGCATGGGTTTTGCAAAGAAAAGGCCACCTACAAAGAAAAGTAGCATAAGACACCAGCTGCAGTGGAGAAATGCATTGCCATTAAGGGGTAAAACATTGATTGTCAGTTAAGGGTACAAAAATACCAGTACTACTGTTTTGTTTTGGTTTTTTTGTTGTTGTTGTTTTAAAGAAATAAGTACAGTTAAAATATCGTCTAAGAACTCTTGCCTTACATCTGTCTACAGAGTTACGTAAACACATCCACACCATTAATGTCTATGGTCTGATAATGAAAAACAAGTTTGTCTTATTTTGTCTAGTTCAGGTTACTTAATCTGCCATTACAGATGCTGTCAGTTTTGTCTAATTTTGGATCAGCCTAAGGGAATGTTTTTTCTACCTAATCCTGTTAATTCTTAGAGCAGAACCCAGCATGAATTTTCACATGGTCCTTTTCAAAAAATAAAACTGTTGATACTACTGGGTCAGACATACGAGTTCACATGTGGTTTAGTGCATGTGTGAACTGTAAATCTGATTCTTTCATGACAATTCAGATTTATTATGTACATCTAAATCAGCCTTACTACACCTGCAGATCAGATGCCTTCTGGGCTCTGCAGGTGTCAGGCTCCCTGAACATTTTTCATACGCTTCCTTATCTTATGCATGTTCAGGAATTTTGATGGCCTGGATACGTACATAAACGTGCAAAGACCTCACCTTTCTAACATACAATCCTCAAAATCTTTCTAGCTAGGGAAAAAAAAAAGACATATCTCAGGAAAGCTGAAAGAGCCCTTGTATGGAATGCTGCGTATTTGACATCTGCACATGACTATAACTAAGGAGACTTCTACCACAGTAAAAATGCTGAAATAATGTAATATAAAAGGTCCAATAAAAACCCTGGAAATCCAGTCAGTTCCCAATAAAATCTACTGTGCAGCTTTTGATGACTCTTAGTTAGGTTCTTCATCACAAGATACGTAATTTATTAATTGTCTTGTACAGAAGATTTTCCATATTTCCATGTATTGCCTTACATCGCTCCTATTTCTTCATTTCATTAATTTCCCTGAACAGAAAGTACTGGCTTACCAATCAGTATTTATTTATGCTGCTTATGCTAACACTGTCTTTAGGCAAGTTGTTTGGATGCAGAAACTCTAGCATTTTTTTACTATTCTTGGATTGGCCATGGATCCTGTCGTAGTCAACTTGTTATGTTGTCATTACAAAAAACAACTAAAAGAAGGGGAAAAAAAGTCACTGGTATTATAATCCATGAGAACGTTCAAGCATCTGTCTGAGGAAATCAGAGATATTCTGTTAAAACTAAATTGCTTGAAAAATTAGGGAAAAGCGGTATGCAGCACAACACTGAACTAACAGGGAGATCATACCAATCTTAAATCCTTCCAGTCTGAAGCAGCAATATTTCTTCTAGCCTTACATTTATAATCTTGGTTATTTTTTTTAAAAAGAAGAATAAACACCACCTCCCCTAAAACCTCCACGTACAGATCATGCCACAGAAATGCTTTCCTCTTTGTGCTCTGCAAAGAGAGATATGGTCACATGATACTGACTGCTTTTCTCTGCAGTGGCCATTATAATTTCCAGGAAAAAAAGTCTGGATATCTTTAAAACCAGTTGTAAATGAGGGGAGAGGCTAACTCAACCCCTTGTGGGCTATTATTAATTTGTGTCAATTCTACAGATGTTGCTTGTGGCTATCATCCTAATGACCGCTTAATGACATCGATGGACGATGACTCTCCTGACCTCATAGTGACATCAACTGATCTCCAGGCAGACATCTACTGTAATTGCTTTCCTTATAGGAAATAGAGCTGCTCTCAGGGATGGGAACTACTGCTGGAACTGGAGCTGGCCCACATATGCCAGAGAGGAGTAAGTACGATGCAGAAGGTTTCTGCCTGGGAAGAGAGGAGAACCAGGACAGGCCATAGGAAAGCATTTCTGAGGGGAGAAAAGAGTTAGGAGGGAAAACAAGTTGTACAGGAAGAAGTAAAAGGGGTAAGACCTTGATAAGCAACCAAAGGAAACAACGGGACAGACTAGGTGGGAGGACCATGAGAAAAGACTCAAAACAGGCTGAGAGGTCAAGTATTACTAGAAAGGCTAATACAGCAGTCAGATTCATGAAAGATGAAGAATACAGGATCTTTTTTGTAACAGCATTCTTTTTAAACAGTTGCATTGGCAGTTGCCTTAAGCATATGATTTGTTCACAAACTGAGAGGATGTAGCTGACAACTTTGTGGTGTATTCATCATGCCTTACAAGGCAATACTTTTGTTGCAAGCTGATGCATGTGTTTGATACATGGTGAGAAATTTTTTATTGCCATTATTTTTAAGAAAAGTAAGGAAGTTCTGAGACTACATTTCAGGAGCTAAAAAATTATTGTATTTAAAAATTAAAAATTATAATGCTGCCTGTATTTTATACTCTGACCCTGCATATACTAGGATTGTGTATTTGCATTTCGACACGAGAATTTGAGTTTTGTACCACATTTAAGAGGATGCTTGGTCCAACATTAAGCAAACAGACCAGTTCTACTACAGACTTCCTCACAAAATTAGACAAGTTACTTAGATACTTGGTGAAGATTTCTAAGGTATAAGCACGTCCCTAACCTGAAAGGATATTTGTCACTCTTGATTTCCAAGATTTATAAGTGCCCTATACTATCATGTTGCAGATCATACAGGCACTTAAAGAAAATCTGAATGTATAAAACTTAGATAATATAATTAAAAACTATTTCCACAACAAAACCTTTCTTACTGTGACCTCTGTAGATCACTATGGTTGTATTAACCAAATAGGCCTTGCCAAGGCATTCAGGAGACTTAAGATATCGAACTATTTATAGTGATTTTCTGTTTTGCTTTTTAATAGCCACATCTACCAGCAGAAGGGATCCAGTTTACCTCAGTATCCTTTTATTAGTCCCTAGTTGTTTCATTTCAAATGACTGACTTGTCATCAGAACTGTTTAAAATGAGAGATTATTACCTTTAGTTCTTTGCTTACCTACAATTAGACTAAGGGAATATCCAATGGGTGCCTGAGCCCAAGCTAGACCGTAGCCTGGGACATACACAGCTTCTGCTGTCCCGTTGATGTAACCTCCTCCAACCCATGTGGCTGAAAAAGAACAGGTGGAAAAGCATTTAATGTGCAGCAGAAAGAAAACATCCCACGTTGTAGAATGAAATTGTCATCACTTATAATATTGCTATTTTTTATTAAGTGTACTGTACAAGTGCCAAATACGGCATCCTTCCATAAAAGATAGTCCTAATTCAAAAACTTTACAACCTAAGCGTACAAAAAAAGAAGTCAGATGGACTGAGACAATGATCAAGGTGTCTAAGCCTCTGTATTGTCGTTGAAGATGTGAGGGCTGAGTTACCCACTACTTATTTATAACGAATGAAGCACATCAACTCATTAACCATCACGATTTTCTTTGTGTTAGTTCAAATGAGGGAGAGATACAAGGGTGGACCTGAAGAACAGCAACAAACATACAGTGGTAAAGTCATCTGTAGTAAAGCTGGGAAAACTCAAAGCATTTAAATTAGACAACAGTTTAATGAAAGCGTTATTTACTAGGGACTTCATGAAAAAAAATTTTCCTTAAAAACTTGCTAAATTTTAAATCGTGGCTACACAAAACACATTTAGTAAACTCTGACATCCCTACATGCTTTATTTCCATATAGGGCTGTGATGGTTTTATGTTGATATTTAATTTCTAAACTTTGACTACTTTATTTTTGTGCTTCCTGAAGACAAATTCCAGAAGCGTATTGTGCTAGCTATAATATTTCTGATTTTATCAGCCTAAAAATCAGTATTTTGAATATACCAACCTCAGACCCTTATTGAATTGATTCTCTGCCTTGAAGGGAAGTTTCTACCTTTGAGAATTTGGGACCTACAGTATGTACAAAATAAAATCTCCAACACAGAAGTGTATTGTGATTACATGTGCAAAAATAATTCATTAACAAATAATATAATAAAGTTGACCTCTTCCTGTTTGCAGATTCCATGCAAAAATGTTTTTTATTTTCTCTAATGTATAAGAAGTAAGTTTTATGAATCTGGGTCTGTAGACTGAACAAGGGCAGGCAGCTCATTGTGAGTGCTAGATTTCTGTAGTGCTGTTTTGATTTGCCTGAGAAGCCTTTGTTTTCTCATGTAAGAGTAGTTCAGATGTTCTGTGTAAAAATTCAGTTATAAGAAATTTATTTTCCTTAAGCATTCAGAATTTTCCCAGCATCCACCAGCATATAAGCAAACTTGATTTCGTGTTGAAGAAAAACAACTGGAGAGAAACACAAATGAAGAGAATTTCATTAAAATTCCTAAACAAATTTCATGAAAATCTAAATGACCACTCTTTTCTGTTTCACTGTGACATCTCTCAAATACCACCAGAGGGTATTTCTTTAAACTTGCTGCTAAATTACACCATGGCTTTAGAATCAAAGATCTCTGGCAACCACAGCATTACAGTTGTCCCCCTTTCAGCATTTTGAAGTAAAGGAATGGACCATTCTTTGTTGGAAATAGTATAATGGGCTTGTATGAGGGATGTGAATGCAAAGCAAATCTGCAACAAGTGACCCAAGAAGCCCTGTTATTGGTAGACTTTTGGGTATTTAGAACTACTGTGCACTACAGAGACAAGACAAGAGGTGAGTGATGCCCATGTGGGACCACATGGAGAAGATGGGTGAATACCCATCCTTGATGATCCTTGATGGGAACAGCAGGAATACAGAATCTACATATAAAGTTGTCAGGCATTTGAGATTTTGTGCCTCTTGACAGTGTGAATTAAGGTAGGTGGGAATATGATACTTTGGTTACCAGAAACTTGAATCGTAGAATCAATCACAGAATCATAGAATCATAGAACCACAGAATGGTTTGGGTTGGAAGGGACCTTAAGGATCATCTAGTTCCAGCCCCTGTGCAATGGGCAGGGACACCTTCCACTAGTCCGGGTTGCTCAAAGCCCCATCCAACCTGGCCTTGAACAATTCCAGGAATGGGGAATCCGCAACTTCTCCAGGCAACCTGTTCCAGTGTCTCACCACCCACACACTGAAGAATTTCTTCCTAATATCTAATCAATATCTACCCTCTTTCAGTTTCAAACCATTACCCTTGTCCTATCACTACACTCACTGATAAAGAGTCCCTTCCCGTCTTTCCTGTAGGCCCCCTTTCACTACTGAAAGGCTGCTATAATGTCTCTCGGGAGCCTTCTCTTCTCTGGATTGAACAACCCCAACTCTCTCAGCCTGTCCTCATAGGGGAGGTGCTCCAGCTCCCTCATGGTCTTCGTGGCCTTCCTCCTTCTTATGTTGGTGGCCCCAGAGCCAAACTCAGTACTCCAGATGGAGTCTCAGAAGAGCAGTGTAGAGGGGGAGAATCATCTCCTTCGACCTGCTTGACACACTTCTCTTAATGCAGCCCAGGATGTGATTGGCTTTCTGGGCTGCAAGCACACATTGCTGGCTCATATTCAGTTTTTCATCCACCAATATCCCCAAGTCCTCCACAGGACTGTTCTCAACCCGCTCATCGCCCAGCCAGTATCCATGTTTGGGATTGCCTTGACTTATGTGCAGGACCTTACGCTTGGCCTTGTTGAACTTTATGAGGTTCACATAGGTCCACTTCTTAAGCCTGTCAAGGACCCTCTAGATGACATCCCTTCCCTCCAGGATGTCGATCGCACCACAGAACATGATGTAATCTGCAAACTTGCTGAGGGTTCACTTAATCCCACTCTCCACGTTCCTGAGAAATAAATAATAATGGTTAAATAATACTGGTCCAAATATAGATCCCTGAGAGACACCACTCATCGCTGATCTCCACCTGAACATTGTGCCATTGACTGTTGAGTCCATGACTACCTGGGATGTGTGTTGCCTACTGTGTCTCAACCAGCATAGACTTACAGAATAGGTTGTAAGCCCCTGCTTACAATAACAAAAGTAAATATTTATACATGGAATTATATTTGTCTCCATCCCTGGAAAAAGCATAAGCATGAATTGTGCATAATGATACCCACTTCCAGATGGGGAATAATATCCCATAGTCAAGGACAGATGTCCAGCATTGCTTGCAGCTGTGGTGCAAGAAGGCTTCAATATCCAACACTGATTTGCCTCAGGTTGCTATTGCAGTGGAGGGTGTTCTGCAAGGGGCACTTTGATGCTGTGCCTAACTCCCTTACTTTTTTCTGGAGGGGGCCAGGACACTTCACTTCTGTGTGACATTACAGGGGCCATTGCCCTCCCCTGGCTGAAGGGGAACAATGCCCTATGAGCCCGTGTTGATGGCTACAGTGGCATGGAGGATTTAGCACTTACTGTCAATTTGATTTCTGGATTTCAGGATTGGGGGTTGAAGAACAGCTGCTGATTGATTTTTGTGTACACATAACTGTTCTGGAACATCTGCCGAGGACCCCAGAGCTCTAGGAAGATGCTATATGGCTTTTACTGACAGGGTGAATGGGTATTCAGCACGTACACTGACACGAGTAAATACATTAGAAAAGAAATAATGGGATACGATAGGATGGGATTTCAACCTTAGATATTAATTTTCTGAACCCCGTTTGCTAAGCCACAATTTAAAGTTAGTCTAATACCTTTTTTGGTGAAATTATTTTTGTTTTTTTTTTCTAAATCAGAATATAAAATTTAATAATCTATGGAAACACTCATGTGGTAATCTATTTTAATCCTCTCTATCTGCTGTCCGACGGACCAAAAAATTCAGCAAATACCAACATCCATTTGAACCATGCACCCTAAAAATGATCAGACAAATACTGAGTGCAATTCTGCTCCTAGTTCATATGAGGAACACAGAAATTAATCTCAGATTTCTTTATATATATTGATCCATATTAGAAAATAAGGGGGTTTGGCACTTCTATGTGAATGATTCCTTGTCTGACTACTCAGATTTTTGAATCAGCTCATCAAGTTCTGTAAAATGAAAATCCTGACCTAAGGATTACGAAAAACAGAATTTTGTAATATTTTTTTTTTCTTGTGGAAGGATATATAGCTTCATCCAACTAAAATGAAAAAATTCCATCAATAGGTTATTCTCTCTTTAGCTGTGTAAGCGTTTGATTATGTAATCTCAAATATTTTCTTTGGGGTTTAAACTCAGGCACGAAAATCAGAGCAAACTCAAGGTTGTTGTAGATACTGCTTCTTAAGAATTTCATCCACAAATTAAGGAATGCTAACATTTAATGCAACATTTGAACTATAATTATGTAACAACTATGCTCAGATTAAAGGTGTGTCTACCATGGTACTGTGTTAACTCATTGTAAAATGAGCTCTTGTGAGCCATTCTCCATTCACAACCTTCTCGCTCCTTCTAATTGCAGATGCACTCAGCCTTCAACAGGCTCCATGCTTAGGTGCTTCAGTAGCTAGTTGATGCAGCTGCTTCTCCAGGATCATAGCGTACATCCAAATGTGTCCGTAGCCATTATTCACAGGCGGTGCATTTGCTTTAAGGCTTTTCAACGCCATTTAGAAAATCAACTATAATTACTCAAGATTCTTGTGTCCGTACCTAAGAAGTCACAATGTTTATGCTCTGAATTTTATTTTAATTTTATAGGTGGAGTTCTGTCATTCTGCCCACCCTCGAAACGGCTACCTTTGTCATAGACAATACCCACAGAACAGGGCAGTGTTTGTCTCAGGCAAGAAAGTCAGGATTAGGCCCTATCTCATAACCCAAAGTACTTTGTGTCCACACAAACAATATCCTTTCTGAAGATCTTTGAAAGTTTCTTGTTTTCCTCTTACGTGATAGACTTTGCTTTTTAATTCATATTTAGACAACTAAAGCTGTAAAATATAAAGCTGATGTTGGACTAGCCATACATCTCTGGAGGCATGGTTATGAGGTGCAAAATCTGCATCCATCATTTTTAAAGAAGCAAATATGCCCTTGAATAATGTGACCGTTTAGTAAAAATCATGGTGAATTTTAATCAGCTTTCACAGTTATTTTGTTATGGCTTTACAAACTAAGTATCCCAATCACTCTCATCAAGACAAAACTCAGACTAACCCTGGCTCAGTAGACTTGTGCCCACACCTAAGTTTGAGTGCCAGGTGAGGTTCCCCAAAACTGAAAGTGTAATTTACTTGCCATGTCAAGCTTTAATTGCCATATTTATTGAAGGCAGAGGCGAGAAAGTATGTGAACCCTGACAGTATAACATCCATGAGAGTTTCAGCTGTGCAAAGGCTTTAGGATCAGCTTGATATCCTACCGCAGAGATGATATACTACGCCACCTCTAGAGCCTGCATGAAATGGGATGAGTGTATGTGGGTGTGAATTGTGGTGGTTATAGAAATCGCCTGAAATATAGGAAGCCCTAGTTCAAGTCTCATTTCTGCTTCAGCTGTTATGAAAAATATTCCTGTAAAATAAGATTAAGGAGACCACATGCAAAGCCGTTAGTCATAACCCCTTGTGTGGGGAATGTCCTGTTTCGTGCCACTCCCCCAATCTAATGATTACAGTTTTGTGGCAGGCAATATCTCGGCAAAATATTTTGGTTTCAGTGCTCTTGAAAACATTTCATTCATCAGAAAGCTGTCAAATCAGCTCTTGCTCTGAGCAGAATCTCATCATATCTGATGCTTCAGTAGCCAATGGATATGTGATACAGTAAATTATAGCAAAGTGCGAAAAGTAGAATGTCTACCTTTATTACTGACTTTTACAAAAACATTCTTCACTCAATATCCAAATATTCAGTCTTTGAATGAGCAAAATGCCTCTGCAAGGGGACGGGAATTTCTCTTGATTAAAGAACACAGAATTTCAGCCCAAGTTTTTATGTGTCTCTTTCTTACTAGATAATTGTGAAACCAGAACAGGGCAAACCAGCAAAACATAGACTGATAAATCCAATTTGGCAATTGAAAGGGTTTTCTCTGAATAGGATTTAGAATAAATAAATTAAAAAATTAAAATTTAGCATGCTTAAAAATTAAATTGCTTAAGTAAAAATGGCAGGCCAACTCACTCTTCTTATAATGCATTCTTGTCCCGATCCCATATGTTAGCTGTAAGACTTGACCTTTTGGGCCATCTTGTGAATATCTAGTTTACTCAGGTAAGACACCTGGTTCAGCTGGCTCTGGGAGTCAGACAGTCAGTCCTTACAAAATTAGCAAAGAACTCTTCCTTCACCCAGGCTTTTCCTACCAATACTACTGTTCACGCTAATGTGTTATTTTGCGAAGCTGCTGCAACAGAAGCTATAAGAATCCACAATGTAAGTTTGCTGAAATCAGTGGAATTACAAGTTTAGATTTATGCCAAATTTCTTCTAGAAACTTATTCTTAATTGGCGCTGCACCCCACCCCCGCAACCCCCCCCTCCCTTTTTGCATATTAACTTTGTTTTACTCAGTCTAAATAAAAATCACTCATCAATTTGGATGGCTTTAACAACAATAACAGCTATTTTAAAACTGTAAAAATGTATGTAAATTCTATACTTCTGTCCCAAACATGTATGATTGACAGATTAATATGTAAGCAATGCATAAGAAATATATTCTTTCTGTATGATTTTAAAATATTTGTTGTTTTTATATATATGCTACATTTAGCTGTTCACTAAACAATGTTAGCAGCAATTGGAAAAAAGTATATATATATCTTTTCCTTTTTGCATTATTAAACATGCAGATTACACTTCATTCAGATGGAAAACTTACAAGTTATAAGCTGGTTAGGAAAAAAATAAAAGGTGATTTTTTACATACCAGTCATTGTAAATCCACCAACTAGCAAGCCAATGTCTCTTCCACCGACTATAATAGCTTCGCTGCGATCTCCTTCGCTGCTGGTGTTTTTGGTTTTCCAAGAAGCCCATATCCCAACTGCCAGGATAGCCAGGTAGAATACAACTATGGCCACCAGCCCCTCCGCATGGAAAGCCATGTTGAAGTCCCGACTGTTTCTTTAATCACTATTTCATTAAGACCTCTGGAGAGAATGCAATAATATGTCTGCTTTTAACAAACCTGGAAAGATGCTTTTTAGAATCAGTGTACAAAGAAAACTCAGATGGTTATTAAAGAGACTATTCTGATGGATTTGTGAAATTAGTATTTCAGCTGGAACTGAAATTAAGTTTACATGCCAATTAAGATGCCAGTGGAGCAACAACCAACATCTGCAACCTGCGATTTCAATGGGAATTGAACGATGTGGCTGAAAGCTACGCAATACTTAGAAATCAGCTACCGAGCACAGAATTATTTTAGTGTCACCAAGTCCCCAGTGCCAGTCAAGAAATAGTTTGGTACCTGAAATAGCATAGAAGATCTTGGGCTAGTGGGCAATTACAAAAGTCTCTGTTTAGTTAGAAGCCAAGCCACAACACTGTTTTAAGTAATAAAAGAACTATGGATAAGTAATAGCTACAACAGCAAAACACATCTTTTGAGTCTTTGTGTTGGAATGCTGTCTTTTCCTCCATCACCTCCCGTACTGAAAAATCTGCGCTTTCTTTTTTGCAACATTCAATTGTCCAGCACTGGAAGTATTAATCTATTCTCGTTCGCAATTTGAGAAGTAAATGGAAAGCTTAAAAGCTGTCGAACGGCAGAAACTGAGGCATACGAACTACAGCGGGGGAAAACTCCTGGACGACATCAGCAGCGGCTGCCCCGTACCCAGCCTTTCCCGGAGCCCCCTCCCAGCCCTCACCCCGCCGCTCCGCGATCGCTGTCACACAGCCGTGCCGGCAAGACCCGACTGCGCTCCCGACGGCTCCGCGGAAGCTCTGCGCAGAGCCAGCCCTACCTACCGGCGAGGCTCCGCAGGCGCGCTCCGCGGAGCCGCCGCGCCGCCCTGCGCGGCCGCGCACCCCCTCCCGGCGCCCACGGCTGGGCTCCCCCATCGCCGCCCGCCCCCGCCCGCTGCCCCGCGCCGTCGGGGTGCGCCCGCCGCCGCCCCACCTGCCGTCCGCCGCCGCGCTTGCCCGCAGCCCCTGGGGCACGGCCGCCCATTACGCGGGGCGGTGTCGGGGCTGAGCCGCGGGGCCTTTGCCCCCGCCCCGGGGTTTTCCCGCTTGGGGGGGCGGGAAGGGGGGTGGGGGGCGAAGGCAGGATCAGCTCTTTCCCTGCGATGCCGACGGTGCACGGAGCGCCGAGCCTGCGACGAGGGGTGCGTGGATTAAAAAGAAGAAAATCCCTTTATAAAGGAGGAGGGTTGAGTGGGGTGAGAGAAACGTGTCCGTCAGAGCTGGGGGGAGGAAGGGGGAAGGACGTCAGAGTGCTGGGGGACGTTGGGGGGAAGTAAAGATGACTCAAGGGAGAGTGATTGTCGTGTCATGGCAGGGAAACAGGGTTAGAAAGTGAAATTGGGGTGAGAAAACAAAAGGGAAATGAGGGGGAAAAGGAAGGAAAGGATCCTGCAAGAAAGAAAAGAGCTTATCAAAGGAAGCATGCTGAAAGGAGGGCTGGAGGAAGACAAGACGAGCGGGATGAGGTAGGGAGAGGGAAGGTGAGCTCTGGGCTCTTACTGTCCTCGCTGGCACCCTTCCCACACCACCCATGGGCCTAACACTGGGTAAGCACCAAGACAAGGCATAGCTGTGTGGAGTTGATCAGAAGCATCTCTCCCCACAGCTCCCTTCCAAACCTGGTTGAATGTGCAGTTGCGTTTCCCAGCTGCAGGGCAGCTAGTTCTTGGGGGTCTCCCTTTTTGCTGTGCGTCTTATAAACCTAACCTGCAGAGCTACGGTGGTGTCAGCTTTCCCGTGAGAGGACTCTTGCTCTCTGTCCCCAAATGATGGTCAACAATGAGTGCTGAGAATAAGGGTACACGTGCAAAAAGGACCCGCATGTTCTCTTGCCCCAGTTTTTACAAAGGGAGGATCATGCTGAGCTGTAGCAGTCACTGTCAGCTGTGGAGGCAGATAACATGGGCCATTGGTTCATGAAGGATAGAAAAGTAGAAATAAAAAGCCCACAGAAGTACAGAACTGAGATTGGTAAAAGAACTAATTTTAAGCAGAAAATAGGAAATCATCCTAGACGCAAGAGGAAAACGCAATGTGGGAAGATGTTACAATGGAGAAGAGGAAGGTGGCAAATCAGCGAAGCTCAGCCCACTGTAAGGAACAACCCAAGGGTTGGCACTTTCCTGCCTGTTTGCCAACTGCCTGGCCAGCAGAGCAGCTTTGGCTGCCTGCTTATGGACTGCTGAGCGTATCACGGCAAGTAGCATGTTAGCCCCAGCCATTTATTATATATGTTATGTGCAATAAATTAGGATTGCATACTCATAAATTTTGTGCGTAATTCTGCTTTCAAGTCTCTGGGCTTGGTTGAAGAAGCCCAAATAAAGGTGGCCAAAGAATTAAAGGTTAGCAATATTACTATTTTTGTCAGCCAGTCTCGTGGGTTGTTGAGTGATGCTGGTGATGCAACGTTTGCTTTGGAAGCCTGCAGTAAAAACCTGCCTTTAAAAGGCAACAGAGACACATTTTAGACACAGGGGAGCATCAAGGCACCTTCGAAACAGAAATCCTGTCATAAGTTAAGACAGTATAAATAATAAGTCGAGGTCAGAGACCTCAGAAACAATGTTGAGCGTGTCTCAGTTAGGAATAATAATAAATAAGTTCACAGAAGGTTTAATTATATTTTAGTCCATTTTTCTCCAACTTAATGCTGAGAAAGAAGTCATGACAACACAAAGTATGGAAAATTCTGGGAAAAAGTGTTAGTCAAAGTCTGTCTTAGGCAAATACAAAAAAAAGATTAAATCCCAACTTCAGTCTTCACTGAAGACTATAAAAAATTTCTATTGTCCATAATTAACACATGTTCATGGCACTGGAGCTGGGAAAATATTTTTTTTTAATTTCTCAAAATTAATTCTAAAATAATTATGTTTTAATGAAAGTCATTAAAATGAATCCTGAAAAATTATTAGTTTTTATTTGTGTAGCCTCTTTTGACGATTTTTGTCTCTTTGATACTCAGGAATGGTTTGCAACTTTCCACCCAATAAATCAACTGTGCTGCCATATTTTACCTTACGCATGTATCTACGCCAGTTACTTAGTTTGTAGTTACTTAACTACAAATAAGTTAGATCATACATTCTCCCATGAGATGTTCATTTAAGCTATAGGTTCTTTGTGCTGATATAGCTTTGGGTTTTGAAGCTGCCTTCGTCTGGATGAAACAGGGAAAGACTGAGACAATAATTTTAGTGAGGTGTGAACGGTAGTTGATTTGATAATTTACTATCCCTTCTTTGCTCATCCACAGTTACTATTTCAGGTTGTTTTCTGGTGCTTTCTCTTGGGAAAGGACCCTGCTACACTGGATCCCTGTGTGCAGTCTGCTACCAGCACCCCAACAGCATCCATCAACCACAGCCGCACACAAAGCTCGTTTCTCATCATATCTGAGGGTGTGCACAAATGAGTAAATTATATGGCTCTTGGGAAAAGGTGCACTATGGTGCCAGAGATACTAACTGCAACTGCAAGGCAGATTCCACACTAGACCTGACCACATTTCCAAAAAGAATTACTTCTGCTATCAAAATGCTTAGAAATGAGGTCATCTTTTCCAGGAAAGAGGCAGTCCATTGGTAGTTTGTGGCTTCTAAAACAATTATTCTTAATTTGAACATAATTTTCCCTTTTTTTTTTTTTAAAGAACATAGCTTGAAAACATGCTATTCAAAAAAGAAATTTTAAAACTTAGTTTTCTTATTTAAGAAAGTTAACACAGAAGCCTGCATTTACTCACCTTGAATCATGTTCAAGATTTTCTATCCTTGTTGATAGTTTGTGGCCGCCCATCACCATGGGCTGCCTCTGCTCCTTGGAAAAAAAAGTCTTGCTCTGAGCAGTGACAGTAGTAGACTTGGTAACTCCATAGTGGGGCAGTCCAAAGTTGACAGGTAGAGCGGGTTGGCAGAAAATCCCCTATCTCTCTTTCATTTTAGGTTAAGTTAGATGAGTCAGTATGAAACGCTAAAGAGTAGTTTGATGAATACTGGTACCTTGCATCCTCAGTCCTGCCTGCTGCAAGCTTCCAAGGCCTCATCCTGCACTGGGCTATCCAGCATTCTATTTTACCTCATAGGCTTTACGAAACACTGATGAAGGGCCAGGATTTACTTTAATTAGCCACAGGGTAAACCTGGAACAATTCAAACTAAGTTACTGAATGCCCTTGAGGTTTACTCCACTAACAGAAACTGCCCCCAAGTCCTCTTTCTGTGGCAATTTTTCAAATGCTAAAATGAAGGGTCAAATCCTTTGGATATTTTGTGGAGACTTTGTGCAGAGGCAGGATACCTAGCAAGGAGCAGAAGCCTGAAGGTAGAGGTCCCTACTCAGGTTGTTTCAGAATGCAGTTTTTCATTCCAAATGAGATGGCTTAACTTGAGCCTTTACTCTTCCAACCAGTCCTTGCTCTGCTGCTGTTTCTGGTACTTGTTCCTCCTTAATTTATTTACACAGCTATTGAGGAATATTTTGTGGAAACAATAGAAGTTAGTTTTCATGCCCACTATCGGTCATTTTTTTAAGCAAAGATGTTAAAATATTCCCAAAGATTTCTTGACCTTGCATATAGTTATTTGAACTCCCTCTTAGAAACACTAAAGACTTTTGCATTTTAAACCTATGTCCATCACTGAGACTTTGCTTAGAAAATGTCACCCTAGATAGAACTCATGGAGTTGATCAAAATAAAACCATTGGTTTAGAGACAGGCTAAATTGCCACCCAGTTTCTTTTTCTTAATGCTTCCTGCTAGCTGGTCATCCAGAGGAGTCTGAACAACAGGAAATGTGAGGGACAGAAACTAAAGTCTAATCCCGGTGAACATCTCTGAGGGCTGGTCCGAAAGTAATGCCTCCTACTTATTTCCATGGAAACTACAACAGACACAAAGAGCACAATAACACCATTTGATAGAGCAAATTCTCAGCTACAAAACACTGGTTTTTGACACAGTCACCAACACGGGCTGTGCATTTTCACCAGCGATGAACAAGAGCCTGCGTGCCGTGCTCGTAACAATCTGCACTAGTGGAGGTGACCCACCGTCACTGTCGCCACTGCAGAAATGCGCCACCCAACCCCTCACTGTGCTGACACCCACTGATTGGTCTCCGTAAACGTTCAGCAGCATCGCTAAATGCCAACAGGTAAAATTTTCTCCACATGGAGGAATTCAGTTACGCATCTTTGCTTCGTACACACTTCCATGTCAGACGCAGTTTTGTCAGACTGCCCCTCTGCTGCCGTCTGTCCCACGGCAACAAAATTTAACGGAATATTGGTGGGAAGGTTCAACCTTTACTGCCATACCACCAACCTCTGATGTCGTGGGCCAACATCATTCGGAACAGCCTTTGTATGTTGAGGACTGTGATTCACAGTATTCAAGAAGCCACAGGTTTAAGTCATGATGGAAAATGTCTAAGCAATAGATATCTATCCGGTTAAATATACCTTTGGGGTAAAGCTCTTATTTTCTGGTAGATTTCTATGCTTTAAAATTTGCATGGTGTAATGCATTTTTTACGATTGGATTCCAGGGTTACTTGAAAACTCACTAGCTTCCTTATAAAATAACAAGAGGGTTTTGAGCAGTGTTCCCTTAGTAAGAAAGCTTTTACAGCTTGGTTTAAGGCTTGTAATAAAAGCTGTCCTGAGACAGATGCTACAGAAAAGTTTATGGTAGAATTGTTCTAAAAAAGGGCCTCTCAATCAGTTTGTGGTTTTTGGGATAGATTCCCTCAGCAGTTTCTTTATTAACCATGGAGTCTCCAAAGAAATTATCCGTCCATTTGCTCAACAGCTCAGAAAAACCACCTGGATGAGAACTCTTTTGGAAGATATATTTGATAGGTATTAACAGTCCCCGTTTACCTTGCGGGAAGATACAGATACAGCTGCAGTTCTGAGCTTTCAGGATTCCAGACTGTGTAGGTCACTGATGTGATTCTTTTGATAGTAAACTGGATAAAATGTCAAAGAAACAGCTCTTTTTTTTTCCCTACTGTGGCAGATACTACACGTGATGTATTGTATAATACTGTGTGCCGTACTCTCTGTCAGTCTGTAGCATAAAATAACAGTAAAGAATGATATGACTGTAAAGTTCAGTACTTAAAAATGTAAGAAAAGCAGACTTAAGGCTGTGTGTGAAATCTTAATACAGTCCTCTTGTCCATGTACTTTTTATGATAGTCTTTAACTGCATGATCACATACTATTTTTTCCCTGAGATGTCTGTCTCTTTCAGTAAATCTTCACTATTTCTATTTATCCTCCTCATTAATCATGCAGCCTTACATTACTCTTCATTCAAACTTTGCAATGAAAAAAACTTGGTGGTTTTCTCCAGGTGTTTCTGCAGTGCAGAATAGTACTTCACAAATATGGATTATTTTATCTCCGGAGCACACTAAGGGATTAAGTGGCATTTTTTAAAACAGATTTATATGTTTAAAATATAGGTCCAGTCAATTTCTGTTGCTGCTTTATTCAATATTTACACAAACCTCAGAAGCAACTAGTACGGTTTTTGCTGAAATGCTGGAGAAAAGAAAATCAATATTCAATCTAAGACAGACATCTGGTGTGAAAAATTTCAGCTGGTATCCTGATGCCTGGAAAAATTGTATGCAGTTAAAAGTAAGGCTTTTGTTGTGAGAAATTTCAGGCAACCTTAACTGAACTAGCTTTTCAACACCTGTTGTAAGAAAGCTGTCATCAAAAAAATTAAAGGATTGAAAGAGAAAACAGAATGTGCTCAATTTTTTTCATTCTCTTACACAAGCGGTATTGCATTATTCCTTTTTTGTTTACACCAAAATGAGAGTCAATCAGATTGAAGATATATGCTGACTTATGGTGAACTGTTGTATCTGAGCTGTACTGAGCATAGGATTAAAATGAAGCAAGAGAGGAAGTTGTGTATTATTATCCTTATATAATATTGATATTGCCAGTTGTTCCTAGAAGGCAGTCACATTGAAGCTCCATTGCAATAAGTGATATACAAACATATTGTAAAGTGAAGTCTCTGACGCAGAAACTACATATTTTCCTTTAGGCTTTTCTGTGTTGTTGATCAGTGTCACTGAACAACATGAGGAGTAAGCAAAAGAAAATAAATGTAACAAAATTATAATGCAAATTAGTGATTCTTGATATAGGACCTAATACAAAAGAGCTATTTGGCAAGCTACTCAGAAGTAATGCTTGTCAATCTCCTTTTGATTTTTGAAAAAGACAGCGGGTTAGGACCAACAAAGGAGAATAGACAAACCAAAGATCCACCTTTCTTTGGCGTGCTTGAACTAAATGAGAGCAAGCTGATTGAAATGCTTATTGGATTTCTGGGGAAATCTATCCCTGAGCAATAAATCTGTCTGAATGGAGACCCACCATTTATCAAGCTTACAGCAAAAGGCCTTTGAACTGGTGGACAGTTGGCATAGGAACACCCTCAGCTAGGGTAGCGTTTCTGCCATTTATAATTTACATTGTACGATGACTTACAGTGTGTCAGTGACCAATCGCATACCCAAGAAGGCAAGGACCATGTCTACATGGATATTATTCTCCTCAAACCACATTAGTACTTCACGTCCACATGGGAAACAGAACTCCAAATATAACCCAAAGTTGAAAAGAGGATCATGGTGAATGGAGGGTGCTAGAACTTTAGCCTTTGAAATAAAGTCCCAGCCATGAGTGAACTAATGCAGAAGTGGGCCAAACCTTGGAGTGTTTGCAAACCTTGGAGAAAATCAAGTGCCATATCACAGCAGAGAGGGAGCCTGGAGCAAAGAGAGAGAGCAAAGGAAGGAGAGCAGTTTCTGAAACACTTTTGGAGCTATTACTGACAATATAAATATTCTTAACCTGTGCTGAAGATGGCTTGTAGTCCTAAGTTTGGCTTTGAACTGAAAGGAAAGCAAGAAAAAGCAAAGCCTAGCAGATGAGTTTAATCTGCTCTCAGTTGTTGTTTATACTCTGCTGCTTTGCCCTGCAGTGCCAGTCATGAAAGCTTTACACTAGTATGTCTGAATTCAAATTATCCATTATTTAGTAGCCAATTTCCTGTTGCTGTCTTGGAAAAAAAAAATGTAGAAATTGAGACAGTATTTCAAGAACATTAAGTTTGCAAATTTAGTTTAGGAAGGAATTCTTTTGGTGAGAGCATGGAAGAGATCTTTACAATGGCAGTTTTAGGACAATTTAGAAATAAGTGCTTCTGTACCTTCACCAAAAAACCCAACCACCCAGCTTCATCCTGTTTCAATCTTTGCTCTACTAGGACTTCAGTCTTTAGAGGAAATCTGTGAAGAGTCTTGTTAAAGCCTCCAATGACCAGTTCTTTCTCATTATGAACTTCACATGAGCAATATATCTTTCATAAATCCATGGATACCACTTTCTACTAAGAAATCAGAAAGCAAAAAATGTAATAAAAATGTTAAACATTAAATGAAAGCACACAGAAATTATATTTTGTTAACTATGATCTGAAGATACTGTATAAGCTTTACTTTAAATGCTACTATTATTGATAGGTATAGTGCTCATGTTCTTACTATAGACATGTTTAAATAAACCCTCTCATGATTTTCAGTCCATAATTTTGACCAAGAAGGAACTGGAAAAAATGTGAAGAAAATCCCATTGAGATTTAACCATGGGAATTTCCTTGGAAGTATCTAGAGAGGGCAAAGTGAAAAACTGGCCTTCCAGGCATCACTACTAGTAACCAATCCTAAACAATATAGAACAATTTTCTCTATGACACTTGGTAGACTGATATATCAAATACTGGTGCTGTTTGGACTCAATTACTCTTCATTCATGTCCATACATTTTGGCTAAAGAATCAATGATTCCTTGAGGGAAAACATGAAAATGTTGATTGGATTCTGTGAGGACTTTCTTGTTCTGGTTTGGTTTGGTTTGGTTTTTTAACTGCAGTAGCTTTGGAGTAGTATAGTTGAAATATCCAAACAGCCTAAGTCAGTTGACCCTCTCTGGGCAATGATTTCATCTGTTGCTACATGCATGGTCTGTAGTAATGAAAAAGTTGAAACTAGTGTCAGCCAATTTCAAAACACTGAGAGAGAAAAAACATGTATCAGCTTTAAATTAGTTTTTATTGGAACCTTTGCCAGAACAGTTTACATATCTCCTGTGTAATAGTTACAGAAATCTAATTAAAGTCTATACCTGCTTCGCTTGTTGTGAAAGTCACATAAAATATGATTTAAGCTAGCATGTTTTGTTTCACAATGAAAGTGAGGCAAAGTCAGGCATATATAGATGGTCAGTCATTTACAGGCAGTAACCGATTAAACCATGATATCTCCATGCTCATTCACACTTCTTAAGCTTTCAGAGCAAACATGAAACCTGCCTTCTACAGAGGTTTGAAATTTGTTCTATCTTAAAGTTACCCAGAATCTCTTCAAACATACATATGAGTTCACTTGCTCCACTGCTCCATTCTGTCAGGAATATTAAAGAATATATTTACTGATGCCTTAAAAAGCACACACAAGGCAAAGTGCATGGGCAAACAGAGGAGAACCAAAATGGTGATCCTTACTGTAAAAGCCACTTACTTATACTAAAAATAAGTGTCAGCTTCTCACCGCCCAGTGAGCTGCTTACAGCCATCAGGGCACAATTCAGAGCCATTTTTTGAATTCCATGATCTAATTTATAAGTGATCTATGAGAAATGCAATTTGGTCTTTTCAAATTAAATCATCTATCTGAATAAAAATGGCAAATGTATAATTTCACTACTGTTAAGCCAGAGAACTTAAAATAGTATTTGCAGCCAAAATTAAAACAAATAATACAATTGTTCTGATTATATCCCCTTTGAAGTAATTCTTCGCATCAACTTCAACTGATACGAGATGTTTTTATAAGCATATCTACTTTACCAGGAATTTGTAAGCAGGGTTTGCAATTAGGGTGGAAAAGTAATATCTTGGTAGACATATCTTTGGAAGAATGTGAAGGAAATGGGGCTGTATGGGGGGGGGTTGGGGGGCTGGTAGTAGTCTTAAATGGAGTATACAGGAGTTTATAAAGACACTATTTAACTGCAAACTCTACAGTAGTTAATCTCATTAAAGATGTCCTGAATTTATGTGAAAGTGTCAAATTGGAAAACTTGCACGTTCAATGACAAGGGTGACAAAGTCAGTACTTCTGGCCTGAATTACTGTCCGGTTTTACTAGAGCAGTCACTTTTAGCCACAAGTTACTATTTTATGACTGGTGAGTGACCTTGGACTTCACAAAATTACATTGGTTTGTTGTTTTGTTAACTAATGCATATTCATAGATGTTGTCTAACACTGTACCATAACACTTGGCGGAAGATGACTGGGGCGTTTCTACTTGTTTTGGAATGAATTTGTTGAAATTGGTGGGATTAAAAAAGCACCTCTAACTTCAAGAAAAAAGTCTTCCTTTTGAAATCATACAGTAATTCCAAAGGATTTGGAACAGAATGGGAAGACACGATTAACCTCAGCATTTTTAAGGAAACAGTATAAAAAATTCTATCTCAGTTCAAGGGCTTCAGTAAAATTTAGATACTACCTGGGCATTGTGTAGGCCTTTGTACACAAATGTATTTAACACAAAACAAAATTCTTTCTTTTGTGTTTATCACTTTGTTATTTGTTTCAGTCATTGTTTACTATATCTGTAATGAAATCTGTTTAAAGCAGATATTACTTCTGCGTTTTGATGCCCATTGCCACTATTTAGTGACTGGACTCTGCTTTCAGCAATTCAGATCCTCCTATGGATAACTAATTGCCACTCAGGCTAATCCTGTGGATTTCACTGGTTTTCCTAGCAGGTTTACGAACTTCTTTAAATCAAAACCTCATTACCTACAGGTATTATGAATCTGATAAGTCAAAGCGAAAAAATACTTTCAGTGAAAAGTTCTTGACTGTGGACAAAAATATCTTAGCTCATCTTTCATGTAAGAATGCCTTCATCCAAATAGCACTTTTTGGTGTCTCTGTTTCTCTGTTCTAAGCATTTGTACTTTAAATGCAGTCGGAAAGCATTTGACACAAATCCATTTTGATAAAATTATGAAAAATGTCTCTTGTATTTTCTAAGTAACAGTAAGTGGATAATCCCGGTTCAAGGGGATTGCTACAGTGCCTGGCAGAATTACTGTAACTGACTTCAGTGAAATTTGGATCAGGACGTAAAAAACTGGTGAATCAGAGAAATAGAATTGAGTCCCAAAATGCCGTAGACTTGTTACAGGAGTCTTGGTCTGCCAGGCAGAGTGTAAATGACAAAAAATATTCCACTTTGTGAGACAGAGATAAAAGGATGATCAGATGATCACATCAAGAAGGATTTTGAAATAAGAATTTGGGATTTGAATTGCCAATGTTAGCCAGAAAACCTTGTACCTACAGCTACTTATCTTCTTGGGCTATTGGTACTGTTTGCAAGGCATTCTGGGTTTTCTGTGTGTCAAAAAACCACAGTTCATAGTCATTATTGGCCTCAGCTGCTAGTCTTGTCATACTCAGGGAAAGGAGCAGGTGACCTTTTAAGATCTATGGTTCCTGCAGACCTGGGTCATAGCAGATCAAGAAAGAAGGAAGCTTGCATAGCCTTGCTAAACTTGTTTGTGGATCTGTAAGAAGCTTAAGTATCTAGTTTAGAATATGTAATTGTTACTAAAGCAGTGGTGCAACTGACACTGTCAGAACAACTTTCTTTGGTGGTTTTGGTTAATTCAATTTTTAATTAGAATAATAACTTCTATTGCTTTATTATGAAAAATTATTAATAACTGAGCTCACATTTGTGAACTAATGCTTAAGTTATTGGTGCTGCTTTCACCCGTTAGGGAAGTAAATGCAAATAGCATGAAAGCTGGTGTTTTTCAATGATCTGTGGTTCATTGATCTTGAAGCTGGGAAAAACTGGTATAAAAAATTGAAGTGAACCTGGTGGCAATTCCATAGTTGTATTTCATTTGGGGAATTTGCTAAAAATGTGCTTTGGAGAATGATTTTGGAAAGGGCTTATAAATTAACTGAGTTGAAAAATTAAGAAATAAGAAAAGAAAAGAAGCTAGGCTCCATTACCCAGTACTCTAGCAGATTTATTGGGAAGTCACCCTTTCAGCTGGTGTTTTTATAACTTAAACAAATTACAAGTAAACATCATATTTGTATGTGACTTTTCATGAAAGCAATGTTTCAAAGTGATTCATTATTTATTACATGCTCTGTGGTATACAGGCTATCCATCCTGCAGCTGTTAGGCATAATGAGAACAAGAAAAAGACCTTGTGTGCTTTAGCAGAAGATAGAAAACCTGAAGTAACTTTAAAACAATATAAAAAGTAGGCTTTTACATACAAAACCTATGAAAATTATCTCAACAAATGAGAGGCTCCTCTGAAACTCAGTAGCCCTTTCCTCTTGCCTCCTGGCTAACTTAGTGCTTCAATATATGAGCTTTATGGTTGTATACTGGTTAAAAATGCATTTGCATATAAGTATTGAAAATCCAATCTCTCCCTCTCTGCTTAGAGTAATCAAAAATATCAGTGTGTGGAAAAAAATTGAAAGGAACGTAGTCACCTTTGTTAATGAATTTTCCTGAATTTGTTAACTTCTTTTGTAATCTGTAGATGGGGTTGTGCTGTAATTCCAAGATATATAAATTGGCACAAGGAATTATATTAATATTTATACTGCATATTGTTTATTAAGCAGCATGGTTATTATTAATTATCATATTTATAATATAATGATGAATATATAAATTAATTTTTTTAAAACATCTTTAACACCATAATTAAAACTTATTTTTGCTTTCCCCCCGCCCCCGCCATGTTGCCGCTTACGAAAGCAAGAACCCAGCAGGCATACGAGGAGATCAGCACCATGGACAGAAACCGCGGTGCGGGGCCGTGCTCCGCCGGCACCCGAGACACCCATCCACGCAACTGCCAAAAGCCTCCCAAAGGACTGGTTGCCTGAAACGAATCTTAGCCTGCAGCAGAACCTGTCATTGGAATCATAGATAAGCTTCAGTCACCCAAATAACCCATGCATCGGGAGCAAGGAGACAAAGATTACTGCATGTGAAGGTCTCATGAGTTCTAAGACCTCAGAGTATACACTACAATGAAAACTGAAATAAACTGTGCTTTATCAGCTACATAAACTACTTTGATACTGTTAACTCTTTGAAGTAAGGACTGTATTTTCCTTTGCTTTTTAGACTATGTCTGGCATATTGCAGATACTCTTGAAATATAATAGAGAGCCCTTTTTAAAAATAGTGGTCTGAGCAAGTAATATTAGTTATGACCTCACTACTTGTTAGGCAAAACCAGTTAAATATGGAGTAGATAGCTTCTAGGTGACTGAACTGCAAAGTTTCCTGAGCAATATCAAACAACGACATCAGTTAAATTAACAGACTATTTAATTTTCTTTCTCCCTTCCCATGAAGAAGAACAACACTGGACAGTCTCATTGGGAGGTGGCCTAGACTTCCTCACAACAGAAATGTCAAAGCATGTGTGGTATGTGACATTGCGTTTCTTACACAAAAAGAATCAAAACAAAACCCAAAATCCTGTCAATGCCATTAATTTATCATGTTTCTGATCCAAGAATGACTTAGGAAAGAATTACATTTTCCATTAAGTTAGTTGAAAGCCTGTATCAAAACCAGGTACTGTGTCAGCAGATAGTATCCGTGGACAGGCTGGATCGATGGGTCAAGGCTGGTTGTATGATGTTCATCAAGGCCAAGTGCTGGGTCACAACAACCCATGCAATGTTACAGGCTTGGGGAAGAGTGGCTGGAAAGCTGCCCCATGGAATAGGACCTGGGGGTGTTGGTCAATAGCCAGCTGAATATGGGCCAGCAGTGTGCCCAGGGGCCAAGAAGGCCAACAGCATCTGAGCTTGTTAATACAATACAGTGTGGCCAGCAGAACCAGGACAGTGACTGCCCCCCTGTAATCAGCACTGGTGAGGCCACACCTCGAATACTGTGTCCAGTTTTCGGCCTCACACTACAAGAAGGACACTGAGGTGCTGGAGCATGTCCAGAGGAGTCCAGCGAAGGTGGTGAAGGGTCTAGAGCACAAGTCTTACCAGGAGTGGCTGAGGGAACTGGAGTTGTTTAGCCTGGAGAAAAGGAGACTCAGGGAAGACCTTATCACTCTCTACAACTACCTGAACGGAGATTGTAGCAAGGTGAGGGTCGATCTTTTCTCCCAAGTAACAAGTGATAGGATGAGAAGAAATGGCCTTGAGTTGCCTCAGGGCAGACTTAGGTTGGATATTAGGAAAAATTTATTTACAGAAAGGGTTGTCAAGCATTGGAAAAGGCCACCATCCCTGGTGGTATTTAAATGACATGTAAATGTAGATGCTTGTTTAGACATGGTTTAGTGGTGACCTGGCAGTGCTGGGTTTACAGTTGGACTTGATGATCTTCAGACCAAAACAATTTTCTGATTCTGTGATTCTGTGAAGTGTGTGTTCTCCTGAAGAGAAGGGTGCAGGTCGTGTGAATCCTTGAAGACATTTTCTAAGGACAATACAAACTGCAGTCAGATTCTTTCCAGTTCAGTCCAGGTTAAAAATGGACACTGGGGTAACTGCTTCAGAAGTCGCATCCACTGCAGATGCCTATTTTTATTCAGATGGACCACTTGAACACTGTCACTAAGTGGTATGCAGCCAACTAGGCAAGCATCCAGAAGTGCCAATGTCTTTGGGAGGATTAAGTATCTAGGGGTTGGGAGGCTGCTGGGAAGCCCCGCACAACCCCACACTGGCCTGGAGGATGTGCCGTCTGATGATAGATAGTATCTGACTTGTTCAAATACTTCTGCTCACACTAAAATACAACCTCATGGCAAAAGTCCACACATTAAACTTCCACCGTATGCATTTTATAACTCAAATATAAGCCTCTGACAAGAGTATTATATATGAGACCACAACTAATTTAGCTTCACATTCTCCTCACTGTCTTGGATGCTGGTTATACTTCACTAATTTATTTGATTTTTCAACATACCTCCCACTAAAAATTTCAATCAAAACAAATGAAATTACTCAGGAGACGCTGAAAGCTGAAAAATATGTCTCAATTCAACTCCCTTTTTTTTTTTTTTCCTTTTATTTGTCTACTATTGATGCTGAAAAATAGAATGAAAAGAGAGAGATAAAATTTATGTTGTAGGATAGAGGTGATTGAGGCAAAAGTATTTACAACTCCCTCTTTTGGATTCAGGGTCTGCTTTGAATGAAACCCTTTCTTCCTATTAGTCCAATGAAAATCAAATGCAGAAAAAAAGAATGCAGTATTGTCCTCTTGAGAATGCAGACAGCCTGAAGCAACAGTTCTGCTTCAAGAAATAGAAAGGATGCGCTAAACCCATTCAATTAATTGGATGAATGATAAAGACTGGAGGTGAAGACCTAAAATATGCCACTCAATTTTAGGTGCCTGATAGAGATACTTGAGCCAAAAGTAGAGTTTTCCCTAGGCTATATCTACAACCAAGGAAGACAGATGTTTTCTGGACTGGAGCATCTACTGAGATCTTTGTCTCCCTCACTCTTCTGGGAAATTTTACATGATGAAGTTCTTTCTGTAGGCATTGCCGTTCACTGCCAGAAGTTATATGGTATGCACTCCTTTTCTCCCTCCACTCTGACCCTCTCCATCTAAATTAGAGAATGAAAAATTATTTCAGTAGATTAAGATGAGGTGCTTATCCCACAGTACAAAGCTGTGGCTAAACTCCCTGCGTGGCAGGAAGGAGGCCGTGCAATTGCCATAACTTTCAGCTTTTCCTCTGGCAAGAGGGCAGTTTCTCTGACACAGTCATCCGCTTTTCTGATGCCATCAGACTGCTGTGGCCCACCTGCTACCAAAACCTGGCTATGTAAACCCAATACAAACAAATTTCTTGGTGTAGAAAGGATTGAATCATATGTTGCCATGAGCAGGTTTTGCCATGTTTGCCATAGTCAGGAATGCTCATTTATAGTGGCAGAGTGCTAGACATTTTACTAAGGTCTACGGTGTGCTTAAAACTGTAAATCTGATAATGGCCCAAAGTACAAGAAACATAGACTTCTTATTTGCAAACAGAAAAAGCCAACTGTTCCACTTAATCTACTCATAAATCTCACATTTAATATCGGAAAATGATTACTTCTTTACCGTAAAGATGTTGTATTGCTATTTCCAGTCTGTTACCCAGAGCACCTCCACAATTCTTGCCCCAGAATTTAGACTCACATGTGAACATCAGGGATTATGGAGCAGGTTTTGTCCTCTTCTTCCTCTTCCTCTTCCTCTCCTCTCCATGTGATTCTCCCCCTAATGATGTTATTCCTTCTCTCTCATTGCAGAGTAGGATGTAGCTGTGCTGTAATACAGGAGATCAAGAAAAAGCAATGGCCACATTTTGGTTCCCTGCTTCTACATTGCTTCAAGGGAAATTGTTTGTGACAATCATGTGTAAACTGCATCCTACTCTTCAACAGCCAGCCTATGCTGAGGGGCCATTCCCCCTCCTGCTTTGTTCCTCCCTCTATTTATTTCTAGTTCACTCATACAGAAGGAAGGGTTGCAGACCACAGAAATATTCTTATTTTATGTGTCAGAGCCTATAACACTGGAAGCTGATTTGATGAAGTAAAACCGTATTACACTGACCTCTACCAGTGTGCTATGTAGGTGACAGATGTATTAAAAATAAAAGTCAGCTGTCTACTGTTTTCCTAAATACTACTGACAACACAATGCACTGTTCAGTTATAATTTACAGTTTAGTGTCATAGATAATTTACAAACTAACTTGTTACCACTGAACTGAACACTTATTATCTGTTTAAGCCTGTGGAACTCATGCCTCACATGTCAGACTGTGAGCACGCAAGATGCCTTGGGTCAAGGCAGATGCATAGGTGCCATTGTGGGGCACAGCGAAGGGAAGGAATGCCTCCTCAGACAGGCGTGCTTCCACTTAGGCTCTGGCTTTGCTTCCAGATGCTATCAGGCTAGACAAAAAGCATAAATAACATGCCTGGATAGTTCGTGTCAGGTATGTGCCAATCCCTTACCCATTCTCTTGGACAATAGAAGGGGTAATCACTGGCACCAGCACCCCAGCTAGTGGTATGTGGAGGTGATACCAAGCTGTGTGTGTCCCCTGAACAGACATAGGGTGTGAGCTACAATCCAGCACAGACCCAGCAGCAGAGTTCTAGAAGCTTTCACTGCAGTCTATTGCACACAATTTTGGTTATTCAGGAATAAGCTGGCAATATTATTGTAAATCAGGTTTTTTTAAAAAAAAAGGTCAAAGAAGTTGGAGCTGAATGATTTAATCGCTTTTTGTCATTTTGAGTACAGTCTAATGGGAACTACAATAAAAATAGTTTTGTTTTATCTTTATTTATATTTTTTTCCAAAGAGAAATACAATCTCAGTCTTTCCAGATTGAAGTAGAGATAAATTGCAGTAATGAATTTCTGAAGTATGACCCCATAGAAACAATGAAATGCATGTAACCAGGAACACAACAATTTTTTGAAGGACCATGCAAAATCACTGTCAGCAGGGAAATGACTTCATACAGATCTGACACTGACTTTTCAGTTTTCTGTCCCTCCCACCCATGCTTTCCTCATTTTTCGCCTTTCAAAAAAGGGTTGTATGGAAAGTGTAGCTCATTGTTAAATGATCTGAGAAAACAGGCAGAAAAGAGAAAAGGGCAAGATAATTTCATTTGTATAGATGAGCAGACAGAAAAACAATAGCAAGGCAATCAGTTGAGCAAACAGTGGCTGTGGCGGTAACACAACTGATTATGTACACACCATTCTCAAAATCTGAGATGCAAATAAATTTGTAGGGGAGATATTAATCAAGAGATTATTCTTACCAAATAGGTTTGCTTAAAAAGGACTTTTATCCATGCCTATAAAACACTAAAATACTAAACAAAACCAGTAATCCTATTCCCCTGTGCAAGATTTGTAAATCTGAGCAGAGACCTTTTTTGCCGTTCAATGACAGTTTTAGACTAGATCTATCACTGCTCCGAATTACCATGCTTCCGTGGCATTCCTGGTACTCTGTTGACCTACAATAACTGAAGTTTGGATTCTTTGTACGCAGTTTAGTGATGGTGAAGATATCAAAATAACGTTTGGAGACAAAGCCTGGGAAATGACAACTTTCCTGTAGCATATGAAGATATCACGAGCAAGTAGCCAACAGTAGAAGTAAACATAAAGATTATAGTGTGTCCTAAGAAGGCACTCCAAGAGGCTATTTAGTCTGTTTTCCATTCTGGTTTAGCCTTTAGCTTCTGAATGGGTGAGATCTTTTAACAACAACAACAACAAAAATCTTCAGATGTGTTTAAACACCTCTTAGATCCTGTTTGTTCAGAGGATGTGTTCAATACACTCATCTAAACAAGTGTAGTAGCAGCTGATGACCTAATTCCTTTAGGGCCACCTGAAAACTGTATTGATTAGGAAATCTTCAAAAATGGTCTTTGATATTGAATGCCCATACGAATGCCCGTAAATTAATTTTTAAACCTATGGATTACTCTTTCAAGGTTTGTCTCAATTCGGGAAACCATTTTAGTACAAACTGAAAACCCACTGAGGCTAGCAAATGTTAAGATTCTTTTAAAAATTAATAACATAGAATCATAGGGGAAAAAGTGGCCAAATTAAAAAACTCCATGCATTACTGCAAGGTAGGATTAATTATAGATCTCTGAAAAATATGTGGGCAATGTCTGCCCGAAGTCCTGCCAAAGGTTTGATGTCTACAGGCAATATGTTCCAGGGCTTGTCTCTACTATTAGAATCTGTTCTCTGATGTCTAACCATAATCTTAATTTTTGTTATTTAAGCACATTGCTGCCCACAGGTGATGACGAGGTTCTTCCTTCTTAAGACAACTTTTTATGTACTACAATGTTGTTATCTCATTCTTCTTTTATAATTATTTTAATTAAGCTTGTTTTCCTCATAGGTAAAAAGTCTTATGGCCTTGGTCATTCTTTGCTTTTCTCTCTTTGATGAATTCTTATCTGCCTCAAAATTTTGTGCCTAAAGCAAAATGCAGTAATCCAGTCAGGTTACTATCATCACAGCTGAGACTATCAGGAGGATTACTTTGATATCTCAGTCTGTAATCTTGTTTTAGTATTTGTCAGAGGTTTTTCTTTTGCAGCTGTATTGAATATCTAGATGACTTGTAGCTGGTTTATATTTTTAATTCTTTTTTTTCCTCCTTTTTCATTTTTGTATCTCAATATATACAGCTAAAAATTAAAGATTAATATATTTTCTCTACTGAATTCAGTGTCAATTTTGCCATTGTTTTCAGTGGAGCCTAGAATTTATTGCAAAATAGGTCAATACAGGAGTTAATAATAAGAACATTACCTTGAAACTTATGAAATTTTAAGCTCTTTTTCTAATTAAAAAATCTTTGTTAGCCACCATGAAATACCATACATAGATATTTACCGCGTTTTCCACTAAATGCTTGAGAATCATATTTTTTAGTAGCACATATATACATTTCAAAGAAAAATAATAACTTATATTTAATAGCTAGATATTGTTATTCTAGATTTACTTTCTAAGCCTTGAAAGTGTTACAAATATAAAAAAAAGTTAGGTAGAAGTAACCTTATTTCACTAGGGAAAAAAAAAACCCAAACCGTGGAAGGGGGATTTAGCAGGCTGAGCCCGAAAGCCAGAATGTGTGTCCTTTAAATTCAGTTCTGTGATAAGTGCAGAGCTGCAAAACACAGGCGAAGCAGTCTGCATGTAGATAACAAGTACATGACAAAATAAAAAGAAGGTGGCTGGCAAAGATAAGCTTGCTAAAGATGATCGGTAAAGGTGCGTTAATAGTAGCAATTGCCACCTGTGCTGAAAATAGCTCTTTAGGACATCATATCATAAGCGTTTCCCACTCAAGAAAACTAACCTGGTGATTGTGTCAGGAAGGCTCAAGTGACTGTGGATCACCAAAAAATTGACAAGTTATAATTGTTCAATCACATAGGAATGTGAAAGCAACCCATTTCTAAAATGGAAAGTCAAGAAAGTGTTTGCTCTAAAGTAGTTAAGATATAATTGGTGATTCTCAAATTCTTTGAGATACCTTATTCTTCATAATGAAATATGCTTCCTTCATTTCAATGAGACTGAGAATCAATAGGAACACGTCAAGTTATATATCTGGGAATTGATTGTGGTAATCTAATCAATTCCGGTTTAAGAAAGCATTATAAGGAGATGCATTTCACAACGAATGGACTGATTTCCTGACATTTCTTAACACTTCTCAGTAAACAAGATGTACAAATGGAAATGGCCTTATGGATATTTAAGGAGGATGCTCATATAATCATTAAAATAAATAGAGCAAAGTTTTCATCCAACACCTGAGCATTAGAATGTGCGCTGTTTAATATTTGACTCAGCTTCCAGCCCATTAGTAGGACGTACATTCAACCATTAGCATACAAGATGCCTGCTCACATGGTATGGCATTGCTTCCTTTCCCTTGCTGTGCTGAACACACTCAGCTAATATGACCCGTCTCCTATAGGTAATGCATGTTAAAGAAGAAAGAGCTAATGAGCAATATTGTAATGTAGATTTTAGAGCAGTTGTGAGAAGAAAGAACCACAGATGCAGTTGATAGCTTGTTTTACTTTTAAAAAATCACCTTTGATTCCTGAACTTTTAGTATTTTCTCTCTTTTCTAAAGGCATTTTATTCTGGAGAGCTGAACACACTCCTATTAGCAGCATGTTCAGTCAAGAGCATCTGGGGAAATACATTTGTTGTATTAAAAAGCCATAAATATTCCCACATTTGCTTTGTGGGGGATAACACGTAGCAGCTGTATTGTAAAACCTCATGCTTTGCAGAACACAGTCCATCAGAAGAGACATGTTTTGGTTCATCTGAGAGAGAGATGACTATAAATCACCAGGTGGTAATAGGAATTGTCTGGGAAAACTCTGCTCAGCAGCACAGGGATGGAGGTACAGAGGAGAGCTCAGTGGGAGAGCGACTTCCCTGCCTGCCTGTTGCTCAGCCATGGCACTGTCACTCCTTCACTGTGCCCCTACAGCTATACACTCCCTATTTTAAATTCCTGCCCCAGGCAGGACAACTTCATCCCCCTCACTGCTCTTGGCATGGCTCCCACCTCCCCAAACAGAGATGCCTTTGCTTCACTTCACCCACCTTTGTCTCAAGCAGAAAAGCACCCCAACCCTTTCTTACCTCCTGCTTCCCTGAGTAGGCTGCAGAGTTGCTCTATTTGCTGACACCCTATTAGAGAGCAGCCTGCCTGTGAATAGGTGTGATCTCATCAGCAGACTACTCCTGAAAATCCTGGCTGCTTTTCTGTCAGAGACATGCAGTGCTCAACATAGGTGAGAATGAGCACCTTGGTACCGTAAAACAATTGCCTAATGGAGGTTCAGACCTTGGAGGCGGTGAGAAGCATAAGTGGTTAGTGTGTGACATTGGATCTGATTGTATGTCTGCTTTATAGTAACGGTGGTGGAAAGCTGCTAAGAGGGCTGTGATTAGCTCCCAGCCGCGTAAATGTAGGTACCTTTCAAACTCCACTGGGATAATTCAGCTGCTCTGACAATTCCCCAAATTTCTGGAAAATTAAGTTATTTTGTAGCCACCTGGTGATTTCTTCAGCTTTTATTTGGCATAGAAAGGCAAAGCTGGTTTAGAATGTTTATTCTGCTTCCCCAGGTAGGAATTTTGTCTATCTAATCAGCCAATGGCATCTAGCAAAATGTTTCACTTGTTCGTGTTTCTTAGAAAAGTTGTTTCTGAACAAATACCCTGTTGTCCAGGCAATTTTGTCTTCTATTCATGACAGAGTGCCAAATTTTGGCGCAAGAATCCTGATGTTGTGGTGTTTTTGAAGACAGACCGCTGGGTGTTTTCAGAAATGCCAGTCTCCTGCAGTAACAGTACTGAGTAGTAAGAATAATTGATGTTTGTTTAGGTACTGAAATTTAATTAAAACAGAGGAGGGGTAAAATGATTGTACTGATATGATTACTTTTATGTCTGTCCAATTTATTTAAGAATGTTTTTGTGTTTCAAACATACTTTTTGTGACTTTGGGTTGTGAAGTACTATATTTCCATACAAGCTCTGAGATAATTCTATTGGATTTGCCACAAGTACTTGCAATTAAGGCCCTGCATGGTGCAACAATGAGGTACCAGAGACACTGGAAGCAAGCAGATGGAGATGGAGCTGATGGAGATGATGTCACAGATCCTTTCATCCTGATGCTGGCTTGCATTTGGACCCCAAAGAAGATTTGTGTGAATCTGACAGGCTGGAGGGGGTTTTGTATGCTGTGTTGCTTGGCAGTGATTTTGCAGGATGATGTCTGCAGAGGCCAGCTGTGCACCTACAGTGTTGAGCCTGCGGTCAAGGTGGGTCCCTTATCGAGGAAGACAAGGCAGTGCTGCGTACGGCTGCATCTCAAACTCCTCCAGAAGTAGAAAGAGTGAAACAGTTTAAAGGTACTGTGATTCCAGACATTTCGTATGAGAAAAGCCACTTGAGGTTAGTAAAGATTACAGCCAAGCATATGATATCCTCTGGAGTTTGGAAAGCCCAGAATTAGCGAAGGCAATTACTCACCAAGCAGCACACGCAGCTCAGGGAAGGGAAGCTGCTCCTGCGGTGTCACACTGTGATGGATCTCCAACAGAGCTGGTGGGGAAACAAAACACTTGTCACCTCTCCTCAGCATTTGGTGGAATCAGGGCTTCCTTTCCCTGAGTGGGTGCAAAGGGGCATGGATGGGAAGTTCACTCTTTAGTTGTCTTGCCAGAGATCAGAGATACCCTGTCATGTTTTCTATCCCTTAGCTCATTCAAGGACAGCAAAGAGAAGAGGGGCATATTTTTCACTCTTTCCTCAGGCCTTTTATTTAGAACAAGCACTGAAAGGTAGGACCAAGTGTTTAAGCTATTTATCCCATCTGGTACTGGGATAATAAGGTCATAGAGATGTGCCGTATTGTATCTTTCTTGTGGGAAAAACCGAGGAGACTACTGGAAAAATCAAGATTGTAATATATAAAGATTGTAGGGTTTTTCTTATCGGCAGCTCTTGTTGCACTTTTACTATGGTCACGTTTAAATGGAAATCACTCAATAAATTAGTGGCCCCTTTTTGTAAAATGTCATGGGTCATCTACCGCCACCATCTGCGACTCCTCGAACGCTTCCATCAGCGCTGCCTCCGCACAATCCTAAACATCCACTGGACTGACTACGTGACTAACGTTGCTGTCCTTGAACAGGCAGACGTCACCAGTATTGAGGCCATGTTGCTGAAAACGCAGCTGCGTTGGGCAGGGCACGTCTCCAGGATGGCGGATCACCGCCTCCCTAAGATCGTGTTCTATGGTGAACTTGCCACCGGCTGCCGCAAGAGAAGAGCTCCAAAGAGGAGATAGAAGGACTCCCTGAAACAACACCTCAGCATAGGCCCTATTGACCACCATCAGTGGTCCACCCTGGCCTCCAGTCGGGAGATTTGGAGACACACCATACATAACGCTGCTGTCTCCTTTGAGAGCACGCGTAGAATCAGTCTCGAGGAGAAAAGACAGCGCAGAAAGAACCGTGCCTCGACTATACCACCCAAGGAGACCCTCCAGTGTGCTCTTTGCAACCGGTCTTGCCTATCCCGCATTGGCCTTTTCAGCCATCAACGCGCTTGCAATAAGCATGGGCAAAGCCCTTCCCAAATCCTCATCCGCGAAGCCAAGCCATGATGATGATGATGATGATGATGAAGCTTAGAACATGGTTAACTTTATGGATAGTGCATACAACCTAGTTAGTGGAAGGAAATGTATCTATAGTAGATTACAAGTATACTTCTATTAATCTGGATTGGAGAGAATAGAAATGTATACTTGGCTGGACAGAAATAACAGAGGTACAACCAGTCTGGTGACTTCAACACAAGGTCATTAGCACAACCCTTTTACTTATTCAGTATTGGTCGCTAGCAAAATCTTTTGTAGTGAGGTCATTAGTATGTATGCAAATATGGCTCAGAAAGTATATCATTTTCCTTCCAGGTCTGAGCAGAAGCCACCAACACTGCTAGTGTTTCTCCAGTCGTTACAAAGGTGCCAGACCTCTTGGTTGCTGTGCAAAAGCACGTCTAGTGACATCTCCAGCTTTATTCACCACAAACTCAGCTTTTCATTGCCTCCATGAATAACCGTTTTGGATGTCACCAAATATATTCTATATCCACAGGTGGAAAGGCAAAAAGCAAAAAACAACACTATTCACTTTGCCCCCAGCCTCCAAACCTAATCACAGAAAACAACTATTTACAGCAAAAATAAGCTGGTAAAGAGCAAGGACTAATCTGGGGAAACTGTTTTGTTTCCAATTCACAATTCAGACCTAACGTAAGGAGAAGGTATTAACATACTGCAAGCATCATGTGGCAGCTATGAATGAGCTGATGCTTTCAGTGTAAATCTTCACTGTCCTTCGAACAAAACTATATCCAGAACTGCGTATTGAAGATGGGCACTTTCTTCCAGTTCAGGTTAGACTCTCATATGTCCTAATCGTCAAGGACTTTGTACATACCTCAGAAGATCTTTACAGGCATGGACACCACATTCAGGAGGGAGTGAATTTACCACTAGCTATTCTACTGCTATTGCTTATTGGCATATCCTGCCTCATTGGTAAACACAGGGCAGCTTTATCTCACTTCCACTGAGGGATAAGCTGCCTCTCACTTATCTTGTGGTAAACAGAAGCAGTTACCTCAATCGAGCTGACATGTTACAAAATCAATATTTTATTTTATCCAGTGGTATCTTAATCTTGTGGCCATAACCAAAACGATGTACCTGCCTTCTGTCATGTGTGGCGCTCTCTTTCCCTCGCAAGTGATGCCAGCTTCAGCAGAAATTCTTTAATGACATTCTAAGGATATATTTAGCTTATGTCATACTGGGCTTTGCTTTGTTTTCATGGTGCATCTTCCCCTGGAGTGGAGATGATTTGTATGTTGGCATGGAAGAGGGAGACTTGACCTGTTCTTTCTGTAGCAGAGCCAGCATCAGAACAGCACTGGTGCTACTACTTGTGCTAGGCTTGCTATGTGAATAAACACAGATGTCCCACTTCTGAGGCTGCCAGTTAGAGACCTTTTACAAGTTCAAAACTCACAGAAATGCCAAAAGTAAAAAAACCCCAGATGGTCAGAGCTGGCTGCATCAACAGAAAGTAGGGAGGCCAAGTAGGGAGGAGACCTGGCTCAGAGATGCTCAGAGACTTGTGGTCATTTGGAGTAGAAAATAATGGAGGTTTTCTAGCTCCCAAGAATTTAATAATTTCAAATGAATGATGATACAACTCTTATATGTCTTGAATATAGTTTTTTCCCATGGAATACACATCATATTTCGTTGAATACACAATATTTATGAATATTCATATTTTTCATGAAAAATACCTTAGCACTTGAGTAATATTGGTAATATGAATTTTTTAGACTCTCTCTTGGAATACAGTGGGAATTTAGGTCCAGCCATTGGTCTATCAGAAAACGTCAGACATTGGAAGTGAAAAATCTTAGCTCTTCCCTAAATGCTGAACACATAGCACTATTATTTCATGTTTTAAAGTTTAAAAAAAAAAGCCTGGGAAATGAAAAAGGGAAGATTGTCAGAGCAGTATGAAGTTAGGTGTGCTGCCTGTTCTATTTCTTTTATTAGAAAATATAAATACCTTATAGCAAGGTATGAACAAAGGCTTACTGTAATAAAACATAAAATAATTTGCAGTGACAGTGTAGAAATAAAATCATAGTAAACTAAACATTCATAGAGAAAATTGTGGAGGCAATCTGAACTTTAAAAACAAAGTGTTAGCTCATGAATGATGAAGAATGAAGGAAAAAACTCTAAAAGAGCTTAAAACTTGTGTCTCTCATCTTTACATTATCTATTCTTTTGAGGTAAGCCAGGAAATAACAGATCTGTCTCAGAGAAGGAAGTTAAACAGAAAAAGAGGAGTAAGAGCGTTAAACAGTGAAGCCCTTAGAAGTGATAGCGCTTAACAGAAAGGAGACTGGGGAGCAGTTGCAAGTACTCTTGGGGAAGGAGTGATGCTGAACTTGGAAACATGAAGCTAATTCATCTGGAGAAAAATTAAGCTGACACATATGTATGCAATGGGCAGGAAAAACCTCTGGAGCAGTAACGCTAAAAGCAAAGAGGATGAATAGGTAAGCATTTGCAATGCAATACAGCTTAAAAAGAAAAGGCTGGTAGAACGTACAGCTGGCTGGAGGGGAAAGGGGGAATGTGAAAACGTATATCAGATGCTGGGAAGCAGCAGCTCACTTCCAACATGACTGTTTGCTCTAGATTTTCTTGGTTACACATGATTAGAATGACTCCAGAGGTAAGAGGGACTGATTTACATAAAAAGTTTTAAAAAAGAAAACAATTTCACCTTGACTGAAGAAAGGGTGCAGCAATTAATTGACAGGTCAAAATATCAAGGAAAAGAAATATTATTTTATATTAACCAATAAAATAATCTTATAGTGACAAGCAGAATGAATATTCTGATAATATGAGATGTTCAAAGGGAGAAAAGTGACTCAACCCCTGTATGGAACACGGAAAAACAGCGAGAAAGCAAAATAAGAGTGACATTGAAAAAACTGTTGTCTAAAGCTGTGCTTAAATAAGCAGTTCTGTGTGAAAGGTGCTGAATGCTCAGGCTTTAAAGGCTAAAGCTCTAATCTGTGTCCTAGACCTCTTTGGCCAGATACTCCTTGAATCGTAATAAATTTTTGGGGGAACCAAAGCTTATCCTCCATTGGTGAAAGAAAAGGCTGCAGAAGAGGAGAGGTAGGTGGCAAGGGTGGCTGGCCCACTAGTTCCTGCCTTGTGTTTCTCCTCAGCCAGGCCTTAACTTTATATACTCAGAATGCAGAGCTGTCAGTCCTCTTCTGAGGTATAAGCCCACATTTCAGAAACGCCCCCTCAGCCTCACCCTGTGGTTGTTACCAGCACCTCATCTTGCAGAGCAGGAGACCCTGCGTTTGTGAATGGGGTTGTGATGTTTGGTGGGGTCCATGGGCTCGGAGGACCACTTCCCAGCTGCTGCCTATGGTTATGGTCCCCGCAGCATCTCCTGATTTGACAAGCCAAAGCATCCCCTGTCACGGGGCTTAAGGAGTCTCTGTCTTGCTTGTTGGAAAAGAAGATGCCTGAGAGACATGTAGCTAAGCTGGGAAAACACTGATGTGGCCAGTGTGAATCCTTTCTGACCAATAACATATGGCTTTTTAAACGACCTCCTTATCTGCAGGCAGGAGGGGAAAACGAACGCACATTTGTCAAAAGAGTGTAATGGCTCGTTCTATTTTCATAGTATTTCAGTTTTCGGTCAGGCAATGAAACGCCACTGACAAAGAAACAACTTTATCTCCTTTTTTTACCCTCCCCCCCCCCTTTTTTTTTTTTTTGAAAGGTCCTCTACACCTCCTGGGGATAGTGTCAGCGGGAGCAGAGCTGAGGCGGGGCACGGCACTGGGGGAGCCTGGGCTGCCCCAGCCGCACAGCCGAGCCGGCACACGGCCGGCGGCTGCCTGCCTTCTGATTGCGAGTGACTCTGCAGGAGAAAAAGAAGTAGGAGGGTTCCACCTGCCGGACAAACCATTAAGTCGATTGCTGCTGGAAAAGGGAGGGGGAATGTTTCCATCTGCGATTTTGTGTTTTTACCTGTGTGAGGCAGAGAGAGACCAGCAGCAGGTCTAACTGCTCTGCTATGCTATGCATACCCAGCAACGGTTACAGTTTGGTATAGATTGCTGTAATGTTTTCTCTTGCAATGATTTTCTCCTGGGGTTAGTAGATTAGTATGAGAGGGTTCCAGATTTCCTAATTAGCTACAGACCTAAAAGCAATCGGCTCAGATCTATTTACATGCAAAAAAACCCCCTTTCTTGTCTGTTCTGCTGCCGGTTGCTGAAATAAGTGATCTAACTCTTCAGGAGTGACTAGCAGGTGCTGAGAGTTGCAGGGCATGGTGTTCACTACCTAATAGGAGGATATTTTTTTATTGTAAGTCAGAGCTAACTGGATGCACCAGCATGGAAAACTGAGACACAGTGTTTATTGTTCAAGTGTCACAGAAAATAGAAAGTTGTCACTTTTAGAAGCTGAAATTTGAAACACAGATAATAAATTACTGCTTTTCTGTCTCCTTTCAAGCATTATCCAAAATACCACTACAGCTGGTTGAACTTGCAACTCCCATCTTATCTGACTCAGGACCTTGTCTGTTGACACAGTTTGGAAATCCATGGAGCCCCCTTTTGCCTCTTTGTGATTTTTATCTCAAGTTGTGTTCTTTGTCTTTAGATGTCCTGGGTCAAGTGCTGCCCCATACTGGGGTTTTGAGCTGCTCCAAGCCCCTCTACAACTGGCAAAACCAGTTGCAGGAATTTGCTGTTATGCTGGGGTTCTCCTGGAAGTAAGAGAAACTAAGTATACACATATAAAAAAATCTATCTATACACTTATTATGTGCACATAATATATGTAACATATAGTATTGCAGTTTGTAACATTATTTCCACTGATTTTTCACCCAGTTTCTTGCCTCCTCTGGGATATTGAATTGGAGGTAAGGTAGAAGATATTTGAAGACGGACTACAGACTGCTAGAAAGTCACTGATTTCCTTTTTCTCTCTAAAATGTACATTTTCATGGTACCCCCTGCAGCAGAGCAAACTAGTTACACCAATTAGTGAGCATCTTTCTAACAAATCTTGTGCATGACAGAAATATACAAAGCAGATAGTCACAGGAAAAAAAAAAAGAAAAATATCACTAATGCTGGCAGATGAGCCTTCTGCTTGTATAATGCCATGACAGTACCAGAAGAAAAAAGCAACAGAGACCTGTGGGATGCAAATCTGCAGAAGTCAAGAATGCCCGTAGTTATGGTATGCAAACATTATCTAGTTTTGTGATGGAATTGATTAGAAGCACCACTTGTCCTCAAAAGAGCTAGCTAACATATTTTAAAATCAAGCTGTTGCTGGATAAATGTACAATTGAAAAGGCTCATCAAGTCCTCTGGCTTAAATGGATTCTTGTTACAGGTTAACCATGATGTAAAGGTAGCATTAATTTTCCCTCATCACCTTCTTGGGACTTCCTTTCTGACCTGCTATATATTAATCACACATTTGATTGGGGAGAGAGATACCACCTTGTGGAACTGGTTAAGTGATCCCTCTTGATTTGAAATTTATTGTCTTAGGAAAATACTCTGCTTCTGTAGGATGTGAAGACAAAATCAAATGCTCGTTGTTGAAATGTGACTGACGGGAGTGCTCATTAGAGTGAACAATTGACAACTCAGTGCATGAAGGAAGGACCAGTTCAAAATAGAGATCTGGACCTTGCAGCAGCTGGAAGTTTGCAAGCTGACTTCTTACTTTCCTACTCCTGCAAGAGCATTCATCAAATGCAAGAAGTCAGATTCTGCATTTAGCTTTGCTGTAAGAAAAGAATATGGACCTGGAGATTAAAATGGATGTTTTATTGGTGGAGGATGGAAAATCTCAGCTGTATTTGCTGGTCAGATGTGAAGGTTTAAATTAATTTTAAAGTAACATTGGCTTTAAACCAGCAGGACTGCAGTAGACTGTTTTAGGGTGCTGCATGGCCATATACTGTGCATTTTAAAGGGAAGGCATATGACTCACCTAATGTGAATTACCATTTTTGATGTGGTTTTGCACCAGAAGATTATGTCAGGAAGATGTAAATAATTGCATTGGCTGCTGGTCTCCATACTGCTGCTTTCTATAATACAAAATTAATTGAGATGCAGCTGACAGAGAGACCTGATCCAAATATCCTCCAAGTGGATGTTTAAAGTGGAAAAACCATATCCCATTTACTAGTCAGATTTAATACAGGACTGACAACAGCTGCCTAGATGCTGTCATCAGAATTTATTCATTCATTCATCTTGCTCACATTTTGTTAGGAGAACTAACTATGGAGGGATCTTCCTTTTTCAAACACCTAGAGTTTTGCAGTTGCCAGGAAAGTCTCGGTCACTCCTGCGAGATGAAAGGAGAGAATAAAAGAACTGCAGAGCAGGATCTATACACGAGGGTTTTGTGGTCTGCGCAGGTCCTGTTTCTTTGGAGGAAGAGTAGAGCAGCCTGCGCAATCTGGCTGAAAATAAGAAAACCAGCCGTGGCCGGGAGATTAATCCCTGAATATGCAGCAAGCGGGGGCAGGAGGTGACAGCGGCTGCCCGCCCCGGCCCTGCCGCTTCGCTAGAGGGAGGCAGAGGAGCGGCGTTGCGGGACGCTGCCCGCGCCCTCGGCGGCTGGCGCTGGGAGAGGCGAAGTTTGGTCTCGTTCTGGAAAGGTGTTCTTCTGCGAGAAGGCTTCTTGTTAACCGGCCTTCCAAATCCTCCCCTTCCTTTTTGCAAGGGCCCATGGCCGATTAAAGAAGCCCAGTGGTGGCTCTTGCAGAAGCATTTGAGAGTCAAAATATACAAAATGCAGTGACGCTATGTATAGTGTGTGAATCCTTGTGGTACGCTGGCAACGTGCCAGGTGCTGGGATAATTTCTGCCTTATTTCTGCTAGGGAGTGGATGACTGGGCATTTGTACAGCACTTGTGAAAGGAGAACGTTCTCTCCAGGCCAGGCAGGGAGCTGGCATCTGCAGTTCACCTTTCCTTGTGGTGGTTTGCCAATGCCATCAGTCTACCACCCTTTATAAGAGTGAAAGGCGATCTGAGAACAGTGAAGTAGCTACCTTAAATCAAAATAAACTCACAAGGACAGATGAAGTTCGCAGCACAAACCTGACTTGTTCCAGCCACAGGCTAACAGTTGTCTCTTTAGACTGCCCTGCCCAAAAGGTCCAGGCAAAGAAGGACATGTGGATTTATGGAGAGGGCTCCTGGTTTCAGAAGAATGTGCCTGTTCAGGGAGTGAAAGTGTGGAGGTGTCCAGCACAGATGGCTGAGACAAGTGTTGATATGGAAAATCTGTTCCACCATCCCTGGATGTGGAGGCAAGACCCTGCTGGACAGTGCTGTGGGCACCTCTGGGCATGTCAAGGGGAAGGAGCAATAGCCCTGGGATGGTACCTGTGGAAAAAGGATCAGGAGAGAGGGGAATAAGAGGGAGAAGGAGGGAAAAATGAGGGGGTGCATAGTGCTCTTTGAGGAAGGGTGGAAATGAAACAATAGAACTGACCTACAAGGGAAATGATCAATCAGCTGTGTCATTTTTCTTTTTTTGTTTGTGTCCCGTTCTCCCCCCCCTTTTTTTTTTAATTACAGAACAATCAGTATTTAATTCCATTTTGAAATGGAAAGCCATTCCTTATTCATTAAAAATGTATGTTCCATAAAATATGGTTCAGCAGCAGGCCCCTCTGGTGAACAGTGAGTTACAGTCCTCCAAATTTGAACTAAATTATTTGTGTTGGTTTTATGATCTGGAATGCAAAATCCTGTGCTCCAGTGCTTCTTTCTAATGATTTTAAGCAATTTTATTATAATACTTGCAGCTTTTTAATGTCTGAGCAAAGTAATACATTCAAGGGTTATGAGAGGAAAAAGGGAAAGGTGACGAGAAAAGCACCACTTATAATGGAAAATAATAATAAAAAAGTTATGAAGCGCTCCTGTGTAGGGGAAGGGGGAGAGGGAAGTGAGACTGAGTAATGGAACCTCAACATACAATCTCTTTGAGTGCTTCATACTGAAACATTTGACTTGAATCAGAACCTACAGTTATAATTACAGGTCAGCTCTGGAACGTGAGCAGCCTTGTTGCCTTGCACAGATACAGACAATTTTGCCTAAGGATCCTCCTTTCAAATCCTGTTTCAGTTCAGCACATTCTTGTATTGAAACTCAGCTCATCTTACATGACATACATCATTAGTTGTAGCCATGAAATAATATCAGAAGAACATGAAGAAACGGTATATTTTGTCAGTATACAACAGAATAAAGCCCAATCTTGCCTTGATCTCAGCTTCGAATTTGCAATGCTTTTCCTATAAGTTTGCTCAGTACCAAAACTAATAAAGCTCTTTGCAGTCCTGAACTGAAAGCAGCTGTAATCTCTGAATCTTAAATTAGAACCAAGATGCAAAATGTACATTTCTTTTTCTTTCTAAATATTTCTGTTATATACGAGTGTACAAAATCTCCGTGTCTTCATTTTAGGGGTTCTGGAAAAGAGATCTCACTTTTACTCTCTACCTAAAAGGTATAGTTTTTCTTTTGTTTTCCCTGCAAAAATTTAAAACCTGTGGAAGAGAACTTCTCTTCTGATTAATGAAGGCATAAGCTTGAAATCCATCTGAAGATTTAGGGCACTGTCTTCTCTATGGAGTCACACTAAATTGAACATTATTTATAATTTATAGGAATGCTGAGTAGGAGGAGACTCATGTAATATATAAGCTTTCATCCATTAATTTAATGAATATAATTATTCCCTAAATCTTATACATAATTCTTGCCATGCTGAAAGAGTAGTGTGAACAGATTTTTCAGGGTCTTACCACTAAACCTCCTTAAATTTCTCTCACCTTGCTTTATTTGATGCACTGAAAATTGTCTCATTCTTCTGGGTACCACATTAGTACACACTTTGTAGGTTCCTAGCACATATATTCATATTGTAGTGCAAAATACACATTATACAGAATTATTCACCAACCAGATGTAAATGCATTTACTCCTAAGGTCTGAGCTGTGTGTCCTGCTGAGCCCTCTTCTCTAGCTGAAAACTGATGAAATGTCTTTGAACTATAAAGCTGGTCACCTGTGTCTGATGCAGCTCCCACTGAAGTCAGTGTGGGTGTCTCTATGGATTTCAGGGAGGGCTGGTTTTGCTCCTCAAAGTAAATACTGCACCTTCTGCTGAAGGAAAGTTCCTGTTTGCTGTGGTTTAGGATTTTGGCTCCAGGGCAGAAGGAAGGGGTGCCGGCATTGTGAAATACAGCCCGGTTCCAATTTTGTGCCGCCCCTGCAGACAAGCCATGTCAATCAAAGCCTCTTTGAATAAACAAATGAAAAGCAGCAACCCATGTGGCTTCACTGGTGTGCACTTTACATTTTCAGCGTAAGGATGAAAAAGAGAGAACTGGGAGTAGTCATGTCAGAAGCCTGGGACAGTAAGAAAATCTTACACGCGACAGGTAGCATTTTCACTTCGGTGATTACTGGCGGGGGAGATAGAAGGGCTGCCAGAAGGAAGGGGCACAGAGAGGCGGAAGCCCCCAACTCTGTATGGAGAGAGAGAGCTGCTGGTGAGGGGGAGAAAAGGTTTCAAGTGCCGAGAAATGGAGGCTTTGCTGGAATGCGGGAAACCTAAAACATCCCCTGGAGATCTGGTAAATCTCATGCTTTGCAACTGGGGAGAGCAGAGAGCTGAGACACCCCCTGGAAACCTGGTAACTCTTAAGCTTTCCAGCCATCCAGAGAAAGACTACATATTGCAAGGGAAGTTTGTCCCAAAGAAATTGGATGAAATGTATGAGGTTAAAAGAACTGCGTTCCCCCATTTTGGGTTTATTTTTCTTCCCCCCTCCCCCCCTCCCCCCCTCCTCTGATGCGGACCATGTGTGAGGGTTTATAATGGGCTGTGGATGGAATGGGTGGAATATATACAGGTATATACCTATTTATGTATTTAACAGCACCGTTCTCTCTTTTCTATTTCTGTCCTACCCAAATTTAAGTGATTGGTTTATGGTTCTCATAATTTTTTAATTAAATTAATTTTCTTTCACCCCTTAATCTGAGCCTGCTATGCTGTTTTTCTTTGCCCATAGCCATAAGCCCCATTGTCTCTTCCCAGCTCGAACACTTTAGTCCTTTTGTTTATCTCTTGGAGGGGATAACCTCTCTCTCCCTGAGGGCAATTTGTTGCTTTACAGCCTTTGGGTTCTTTCAAACCCTGACACTGTGGAGCACCTGTCAGTGCTATTCCTGAATAACGACGGTGGGCTCACACATTGTCTTTCTGCCACCTTGATTTGACTTTGATCTATGGTCTTTTCATTTCATGGCATGAGGATATAGTACATCCTGAAGAGAAGATTCTCAGCTGGTGGAAGTCAGCATAAAGATGTTGTTTCTATTAACAAACCTGTTGCCACAGTTCAGAGACTAAAGCTGCCTATTTCAATAGCCACAGTGTTATTCAAAACTTCTGGCAGATCCCTGAAGATGTTAAGGTCAGCAAAACTTCTCTGATACTCTTCCCTTTGAATGTTACATATATCTGAGAACAAACTTGTTTCATAATTTTGTTGTGAATTGTAAGTCCAGTCATTACTGTGTGTTCTCCAACGCACAGTTGAAACACTGTCTTCTAATATTTGAGCCATTGACTCTGTGATCATTAGTTTCATAGACGTAATATTCTTAGTATAAACCAGTTTTTATAAACAGTGTTCTTTCAATAGGCAAACTTGCTAGTCTGTCAACAAGACTAATTATGGTTTAAACTTTGCTCCATTCACAGGAACCTGTAAGTTCCCTCTTTCAGAATAACACCTTTTACATAGTATTCCTAATTACTACTGTGCAGACTTCTGTTGCTGTCTCTTTGAAATGCCTCTCATTTACACATTTAATCTCCTTTTCAAGGTTTTAACTAGTGGCTGTGTATACATTCACAGCTTAGACAAATTTCACCTCTAGGCCTTTGAGCTTTTTTTCCCTACCAACATTTCACAGAAATCTATACGGTTGTCCTTAATTTGAAGGAGTGCAGAAGAAGCAGCTTATGAAATCCAGATATTTCCCTCATTTCTGCAATCCGCAACAGACACCCAGCTGATTACAGTTGGAACCTATTCCAAGAGGAGGCACAGAGACACAAATTTCAGTGGTAGCTCCTTGCCAGCACACTGAAATTTAGAGGACTGAACTCCTTTGGTACTTCTAAAGACGGGGAAGGGAACTTTCTACCATATTTCCTACTTTCCCCACCAGGGAAAAAAGGCCACTGCACATCACCAGCGTGTGCACTGATCAGTCGCTGAATACAGAGATTAGAAAAGGCAGAGCCTGTGAATCCCTTCCTTTATGATGACTTGGAAGGTACGTAATTGGTATATCACCGTGGCAGAAAATACTCCTTACTGCTCATAAGCATTTATGAGATGTAGCGAGCCCAGTAATAGTGAACACAGGCTTTTTGCTAACTCTACCTTATGCTGCCAGGCCCCTCTCCTGTCCCGCTAGGCTTGTTACCAGCTTGCTGTGAGAGTTTGCCACGTGAACTGGAGTTAGACTCCCTGGGTCCGATGTGTGGTGTAAGTGTGGGATAACAGCGAGGGACTTGAAAATTGGGGCAAAGATTGTGAATGGAGGCTGCACAGCTATAAACAACTCCGTGACAGACAGTTACTGGCTGTTGGAGAAGAGCAGCCTTGAGAGCTGAGAAGAAATTGCTGCACATCAAGATACATAACAAAGAAGAAAAGCTAAGGCAAAGCATGGGAACACCGCAGCTGATTATCTGGGTGCCATTCCTACTGCAGCCTGGGAAAATAACACGCTATGGTGTCACACAGTGCTTTGCTCCAGGGTGGAGGCCAAATTGTCCAGAAATGCAAACATCTTGCAAAAGCTGTATTTCCTGAATTTGGAGAGTGGAGTGGGATCACTGGCTGCTCCCCCTGTATATCACTGAATTCAGCAGGAGCCACGTGCTGTGGAGCAAACAGGTGGAGTTGGTTGTGGGTCTACCCAAATTACATATAAAGAATTAATGTAAAATAATTACAGATCCAGAGGTAGGGTTAAGATTTTGCTACTAAACACTGCTGCTTAAGAACTTACATGAGACTAACTAACTGGCAGGTGGATGACAATCTATCCAAATGAAATTTCCTATTTATAATACCTATACAATTGTCCTGTCATGATTTTAATGGTAAAAAATTAAAAGTATAAGTGAACAGGAAAAAAGTGAAGTTTATGACTGAAAAGCAATTGGATAAAAAAAAAACCGTGAAGGAAAGAACAGCTGTGGTCAAAAAGATCTAAACAGATTTTTTGACAGACAACTGAATCCAGTATATGCAACTACTCTATGTATGTTGACTGAAAATACCTCCAAGTTATAAACAGTTGCTAGAAAGGATGTGGATATTCTATGAAGAAATTACCTGTAGAGCTGGTCACCCAAGGCATTCAAAGCAGATCTAGGCTAAATTGTCTGAAATCCAGATGGTGAAGGGTCAGGTCCCACACATTCCTCCCATAGACTTGTCCAAATACTTCACATCTTTCACTGTTTGCTGCTTGTGGAAGGAAATCAGGCTGGGATATTTTGGGGAGAGGGATCTAGTGATCTACTTAACACCAGAACAGAGCAGCTGTACCCTTTGGTTCAGAGCCTGTCCAGCTTAAATCCTAAAGGAGTGCTAGACTCAGCTATATACATAGTACACACCCAGTTTGTTGGGACTAGTAGTTTTAATGTGCTTGTCTAAAAAGATGGGAACCGAGAAGAGCCAGGTCTGTACGATGGTTCAGAACTAAACTGGATTCTGGATCTATTTCCTGGACATTCCTCATCTGCCTCCTGATTTTGGTGAATAATTTTACCAAACTTTTGGCTTGTCCTAATGCCAACATGTACACAGCACTGACATCCTCCAGTAGTTGAACCATACCGGTCTTGGTAAAGTAAAGCATCAGGACTGTTCATGTAATAAAGATAACAAATTGCTCCTACTCTGAAACCTGCAACAGGCATCTGACAGTGTAACTACCTTAAGAAGTGAAGGTGCTTGAAAAAGCAAGGCTACACTAGCAAAAATCACACGGCAGCATCTAAAGCAAACGTGTTCTGAAGTCAGTGGCAGCAGCAGGAGAGCAGCACCTCTAGGAAAAAAAAGAAGAAATTGCTCCATATGTTTTGAATTGGAGGCCAGTACATAAAAGAGTGGAATGTGAATCTTCGTAATGCTTAGAGAATACAGAAAGAGTGGTGCTTACTAATTATCTTTTAAATTGGCTAATATGTCACCTGATGAGTATGTGCCTCTGCTGGGCCAGCTGGGAGTTTAGTAGCTGCGAGAAGCATTAGGTTACATTACAAAACACATAGGAATTCATTATGTGGGGCAATTCTCTTCCAGTCATCAAGCTGTTCCACCTACTCGGAGCCAATGAGTTCACTTTCCCATGAAACCTACTCTGTATTCACTCCCTAAAATACGTACTCATTAGCTAAAGATAACAGTCAAATAAACCACTGTAATTGGGAAACAGAAATTGGCATTTAAACATAAAAGTGTGTTATGTAAATATGCTGATTATCTTCAGAGTTTGATAAAACATCTGTTTTCTCTGCAGAATGCAGGTATTTCTTCCCAAACCAGGAGAAGACTGCTATCATCTCAGTGCCTTAATTACATAAATTAAAAAGAAGTCCAAAATAATTAAATTGATGCCTTTTTGCCTGTCTAGGAGAAGCTGGTCTGTCTTTTACCTTGGTAATACACTCCTTTAAGTAACTCTAGTTAAAAAATGAAAAACATTCTACCTTTCATTCCTTCTTCATGTTAAGAGTGAAAAATAAAAAAAATTCACAGAGCAAATTAAGAAGTGTGAGAAACATTGGCATGACTTTATTGAAAGGCTCCATTCTTAGTTTCTTGCTTTGAACTTTATGTTGTACCTCGTACATTTCAAATGCTGATGCACTAGTTCAAACAGACTTTCGTGATCACATTAAGCTGTGAGCTGCAGAATTATTCAAACAAACAACATGAATAATTTTGTGTCAAAATCTTCAGGACAATATATATGTTCTTGTGCAATGTCTGAGATTATTCTCTAATGGAAAAACATTCTACCAGAACATTTTCAACCACCTCTACTCTCCAGTTTTGCAAGGTCATTCACTGTGAAGCAGCAAGGTCATAGAGTAATTATCCTCTCTAGACACCTTGGTTTTATTAGCATGAGTGTAGTTATTACTGAGATCCTCTTCTCCGTTCTGTGACAGAATTAACATATGTAAATATGACAGTAGGTTACATCTACTTGGACTAAGCTTAATCTGATGCAGGGCCTGATTTTAAGGTCCTTGAGCATGCATTAAATTTTAAATAGCGCAGAATTGTCACAGCTGAGCAGGTTTGCAGGACTGCTGCCATTCACAAAGCTAGTGAGGATGCATTTTTGTGAAACCAGCATGGGATTAGCATGGAGCCTCTAGGTTTCCTGATTTGCAAAAAAGGTTACCTCCAACTGTATTGTTCAAAAGATGAGTTTTGTTTAACTTTTAATTTGAAAGGGGAAATCCAAAGCAGGTACTAAGACAAACGATGTAAATTCATCACAGACTAAGTGTTATCTTAAACCATACCTATCATCTCAGAGCCAGATGACTATCAAGGCTACTTTAAATTGGTTGAATGTCTGGTGACCTCATGTCTGGCGACCTCATGTCTGGCTTGCAGTAACTCAGAAGACTGTACAGATCTCTTCAGACCTTAATACCCTCTATTTGGGATAGACTTGGGCATGTTCAAGAACTTCGTTGGAAGAGTCCCATGGGATATAGCCCTGGAGAGAAGAGAGATCAAGGAGAGCTAGTTGATTTTCAAGAATCACCTCCTCGATCTCAAGCATAGTCCATTCTGACATGAAGGAAGTCATGTAAAGGTGTCAAGTAAGCCTGCTAGATGAACAAGGAGATCCTGATGGAACTTAGGCCTTAAAAAAAAAAGTGTACAGGAGGTGGAAGCAGGGACAGAAAACCCAGGTGGGATATAGAGACACTGTCTGAATGCGGTGTGGGCTGTCCTTGGTTACACCAGCTCTGAGCTGGCTGTGAGCCCCCACAGCCAAAACCCCAGGTGTGGGAATGGTCCTTACATAGGGATGGGGTCTGGAAAGCCAAAGCCCATCTGGGGTTGAATCTGGCTGTGAAAGGTAACAAGAAAGGCTCCTGTGGGTATATCATGCATAAGGTTATAGCCAGAGAATATTATTTTTGCATATTCCTAATATAAGGCAATAGTTACAAAAAAAAGCAAAGAAGAAACACTTCCTTGACCTTCCTTTTCTCTCCCCTTACTCCCTTTCTTCAGCTTCTTTCCTCTTTATGCTTAACAGCCAAGGAACACACGTTTGGGGATTTGGGGAAACCTATGCTCATACCTGCTTTCTCCTGTGCAAGGAAGACAGCAGAGTTTAACCCAGTCTTCCTCCTTTCTGCAAAATATTACGTGCCACTAACCAGCAGCAACCATTGCATGGCAGGGTCAGAGGGGGAAAGGGTCTTTCCCTCAGCTCTGCCTGCAAATGCGAGCAGGTGCAAGGCCTACTGAACAGTGAAAATTGATTGCGTGGCCCTTAAACACCTCCGCACGTCACTGCAGGCTTGGACAGAGGGCCAAGTATGTGAGCTTTAACTTATAATTAAAAATCTGTATATTGACATGAGATTTTCTTCTTCCCTTGCTTAGCAGTGTGCTTAAGTCAAGCCAGTGGTGTCCTTATTGAATGCATATACCAGCTTTTATTTCCAAATTCCCTAAACCTATCTTTAATTGCCTGTTTCCAAAAACCAGCAAACCCTCTGCTTGTTTAAACAAAAGGCAAGCCCAGCATCAGGAAGACAGTGTAGAAACAACAGCTGGTGCAGGAGATTATGAACTTGTTGAAACTAATCATCATAGTAAAGGACATCGTGTCTGCACCAGCTTCCAGAGAAGCTGCACTCCTTGGGCTAGTTGCTCATAATCACCCCCAGCAAAGTGTCTATTAGATAACTACAAAACACTGAATATGAAATGCCTTGAGATGTTTTTGACAGAATACCAGTTGCCTGAAAGGTTAAAAATACTTGGAAAGCTGCATACCTTGCAGCGTATGTTCTGTGGTGAAGAAGCACTGCTGGAATACATGCAGCTGTATTTTCAACTGGGTAAAATGTTTCCTATAGACCTGCACCATTATCCAGGGTCTGCACCCCTGGTTCCAGTTATGGCTCTTTATTTTTCTCATTCCAGTGAGGGAAATGTATTCCCAATATCAGTGTCACTGAGTTGACTGAAAAGTTCCAAAATCTGGGGTCAACAACAACAACGACGACGATGAAAAAAAGAAAAAAAAAAAGAGGAATAGAGTAAAAATGAAACTCTTTCTTTTGAGCCAACTAGAGAACTGATAAAAACAATAGAGAGACAAAGTGTTCAAAGCCAGGTTGCACGGGGCTTTGAGCAACCTGACCTAGTAAAACGTGTCCCTGCCCATGACGGGGGGGTTGGAAGAGATGATCTTTAAGACTCGTTCCAGCCCACATCACTCTGATTCCATGTTTTAACAGACTATGTTTTTCAGCTGTTTCTACTCTGGACATCAATGACTAAGGAAGGTACAACAGATATCAACTGTTCACAGCCATTAACATATTGACCCTTTTTGCTTTCTGGAGAAATTATGAAGAAACATTTGATTGCAGGAGCAGGGTTCCTGCTGTCTGTAGCCCCATTCAAGAGAGAGGGCAGCAAGACGTTATTGCTAATACTAATGCAAATGCAAAATTCTTACTGGCAGAATTAATTGGACTATAACTAACTTATCAACTCCATCTGCTACCTGTTCCTGTTTCAAATCTAGCACTTCTATACCAAGAATCCTCCAGCTTTTCTGCAGGCAAAGAAACCTGCAACAGAGACAAACTCCCAAATGTTGGAGGGCAGGATGAGACTACAAAACCCACTAGCATCCTTGCACAAAGTGTGACCAGCTCACACAGCTGAAAACTCTCTGAGATAAAAGCCAAGCAGCAGAGTGACTCTGAATCCTAATTGCTATTGCTAGCAAAAGCTCCCCATGAAACTGTGCCAAAATATATCATCAGCACAACGTGGCAGCTCAGGGCAAAGGAGCGCACATAATTTTCATCATGCTGTAATGGCAAAAATGCTCACTGAAGACGATGATTTTTAGGCTCTTCTCAAACTGTGGACGTTACAGTCCCCATCCCTCGTGGGTGTACTCAGGCTCCAGAGCAGGCTGCAAGGGCACAGAGAGGACCCCCCCTTCTGCTGGAGAGAACCAGCTGAGAACACCTCCCCTTCTTGGCTGAAAAACCTCTTGGAGAGCTGTCTTTAATAGATCTCAGCTTTTACTTGTGTACAGGACCCTTTAGCATCAGGCTACGTGTATGGGCATAGCACAGAGCCAATTAGCGATCTCCTCAGGGCCATGGGCACAGCGTGAGCATTCACACTTACATTTTTAGAGCAGACAGCCAGAGATGATCGCACAGCACAAGCCGGCAGGGTAGACTAACTTGCACCAATCTGGCAATAAGACATTTTGATTTCTCTTGTCGTATGGTGGGGTGTTTACTTGCTGCTGTTGTTTTTAGATGTTGTTTCCCTCCTCCCCATCACCTGCCCCCAGTTAAATGCATTTTCCCTCATGTCTGGATTGATTTTTGGTACTAGAAAGGTGAAGGTGTCTATTAAGCAGAAGAATCGTGCTGACTGCAGGCTGCGGGGCAGCGTGTTCGGGAGAGCTGCAGGCACAGCAAGGCAATTCGTTTCTTTGGTACTCTGTTGTTTTGTCATGAAAGCAAAGCCTAATTGAAGACAGTTAGTCTTTAATGAATAAAGCTCTCTGTAATTTCCAGCTGTGGCCATGTAATCAGCGTTCATCCGTATGAAAAAGACTTTTTGTGCCCATATTTCATTTTGATGTGCATCTGTGCCGGTATTTTGCCCTTCTGATTGGGTTGACAGTTTTCATCTTTATTAGTTCTGCCTTTCACTTTTGTCTTCCCATTTGTGTTAAAAAAACAGAAACAAAACCCCAGAAAGCCCCCAGTAGATTGCATTATCTCATAGTTTATTAGAGTGCTCCTCTAAACTTGATCATTTAAATTAATTAAATTCTGTTTGGTTTTGCTTATTATTTTCCAAATCACTTTGTTGTAGTACATCAGATCTTTTCTATCCTGTTATTTTTGGTCACTCTCTTCACAGCACCACTGTGACACTACAACACACTTTTTAATTAGTTTCACCACAGTCATCAGCTTTGTGATTATCTCTGCATCTTGAACACCTGGTCTGACTTTAGAAATGACTTGCCATCTGGTCAAATACTGGGTAATTATAACAATTTAATGGCGGGATAAAATAGTGTTGGTTAAGAGACTTGATTGTTCCCTACATTCCTTCCCTTCATGCAGTTTCATTGCATTACTTCAAATTAAATTAAAATCCCATCATCAAGTTATTGCTCTTGGGTGATTTTTTCCCCCCTTCATTCACGATACTCATAAACATCTCCTGGAGTCAGTTTAGTTTTAGACTCTCCAGACATTATGTCTCTAAGAGCTGTGTGAATTACTGCTTTAGATTCACTGATATGATACTTATTCTATAACTTCCATTGCATATCAATAAATGGAGCAGTAAATGGGTCTTGTCTGGCAAGTAAATGCTGAGACAACTGCAGGGGAGCTATTTGTCAGGAACACACGCAAATGGAAACTCACTAATGTGCTACAAAATGTGGTTTTATTCTGTACAGTTTAATACTACTATATGCATACTCTTGGCAGCCTTTGTGCTGCACCATACTATAAATAAGCTGATTCTCGTAAAAAAGTCAGTGGATCGGATAATGAACTTCATGCAGTCTCGTCATTTTATGATTGGCTCATTTTAGGACACTTGGGTGAATAAGGGTTTTTTGCCTATTAGATATTGGCTGAGAAAAGTGTTTGTCAAGTAACTTCTCAAGGTTTTTTAGTAAACTACTAGCAGTTGGTTTGGAAAAGTAAATAGATGTAGTTCATATAACTTTCTTTTACACCATGCAAAGGGAAAAAAGCTATCTAGAATTTTTTTACACTTGATTCCTTTCAGCATTTGTAGTTTGCTGAAGTATATTGTTGTATTTATTCAGATTACATGATGATAATTGCAGTAACAAAAGCAATAATGAAGTATCTTTCCATTGGGAAAGGCATGAGAAGAAGAACCCTTTTGTAAGTCTTTTCTTTCAGGTGCTACTGGCAAGAAAAAAGGCCGATTTAATTTTCTAGGGATTCTTTCTTGTATAAATACCAAAGAGTATTAGACTGATTTTTCATCCAGGTCCCTGGGAAACTAAATACTTTTGTCATGTAATACTTCCTCCCAGCAAACATCAAGTTTAGTCTGTAAAAGCACCAAGTCTATAAAACAAAGAAATCATTATTGGAGGTGAAGAAAGGAAGGGGACATGGAATTAATCTGGAAAGCCAATGATAATCTCCAATGTTGTCCACATATCAAATAAAAATCCCCTATTATATCCAAGACATATATAGGATGTGGCAGGGCAGTCTGAAACTTTATCCTCATCCACTGGAGAGGAGACTGCACCACTGTTCACCGTGGTCATGGTCACTGTGTCCTGAATGAGGGGCTGGAGCCCATGTTTGGCCTGGACACCAAACTTCCCAGAGTGTCTGCAGGCTCGGCTGCTTTGTCACCTCTGCTATCGCATAGCCTCGCTTCTGCTGCTGTGTGAGGAGAGCTTGCAGAATTCCCTAGTCACCCAAAGGTGACAAACTACCCACTCTCCAGAGCTTTAGGGCTTCTTTTTGTAAAAATAGAAGCCCTTGAAAGCATCAAAGAACTAATTGGAAGGGATAAAAAGCAGCTTTCTTAGTAAAAATTTACCTTATCAGTGTAACCTTGACTTTTTGTGAGAAGAAAATTATTTTTGCAAGAAGTTGTATAATCAATCGAAAGCCAAGTAATTCTTATTTAATCAGAATATTCAGAGAAATGAAGACTTTAGCTAAAGTCTATTCATCGGGACCTTGCCACTGCTATGCACTCTAATGGGTAAATTTAGGTCTTAACTCTGCAATCAGTTCCAGTTGAGTAAGCTCTTACACAGAACTGCACTGGTGTCTGGTTGCAGAACAAGGGTCTTGGCAACACAGCTACACCCTGGCTCCAGGTTTCTTGTGGAACAGTTCTGAATGACAAATACCTAAATCTTCATCTGGTAATCGACTTTATCTAGGAATTCTGAGGAACAAAACTTCAAGGTTAAAACAAGGTAATTGTTGCTGGCTCGCATAAAGATGTAGTAGAAAGATTTATTTATGTTTTATAAATGATACATTCCTTTCCTAAATAAAATACTCTCTGCTGTAAAATAATAGAAGACAGGATCCAGCATGTCTCACTGTCTAACATTTTAGATGTTGCATGAAGCAGCAGCGAGTGCTTCCCACTGTCATTGCATGTTTCCAGGTGGCATGAGGGATGTGCTGTGGGAAGGAGCAATCTTCCTTTCTACACACGCTCCTCTTGCTCCACAGTCTCCCAAGCCCGCTTCTTTCTCATCTTGTTTTTCCCCAGCAGATGTGGTTGTATTGGTTACCAAGCAAATCAAAATGGCCAAAGGAGCTCATGGATGTAGCATGTACCCTGGATGGTCTCAGCAGACATGGCCACATCTTGGCTAAGTGTGCCCCAGCTCTGACAGTGCTTTCAGCAGCGACCTCTACTGAAGGTCCGCGTAGATGCCTCTCAAGCAAATAGTTTCTCTCCTGATCGAAACTCACCAGTACAGTTTTGGTAGACATATGTAATGAAAATTGAGACTTCCAGAGATAAAAGCAAAAGCCCCACTGATTGCAACAGGGGCAGGATGTCACTTGAGAAGACAATGAAGATATTATACAGAGATTGATTTAACAGGAAATGAAATAAATTCAGGTTATGAAGCGGGTGATCAGAGGTGGTCTTAGTGCTGAAGAAAGGAACTGCTGGGTTGAAATTTCAAGAAATTCAGGGAATAACTTTTATTTTGAAATTTTAGTCCTGTCTATCAATTTGTGTGTGCATGTGAGAAATCATATTTCCCATATCTTTAATTTTATTTTCTAATAGCAAGACCATGTCATTCCAAACTCACAAATTTGAAGCCACTAAATTCAGTTCCAAAAAATAAGATCTAGATTGTGAGTTTCATAGGGTTGATCATGTTGTTTCCAGTGAAACATGAGTTATTCCTAGCAGAAGAGTAGTTTAAGACCAATTCATTGATAAACCTGTTTATCAACCAAAGGAACAGGTTTATCAACCAAAAGGCAATTTGCAAAACCACAGAAACTCCATCTGAACTAGGAAAATAAGCCGTATTTGAAAAAATCAGCATGTAAGTTCAACCTTGTGTCTTGATATCCTTAAAGGTGTTATGACTGATCTTGACTGAGACTAATAGGAGATACAGAAAACTGAAAAACCGGAGACTTTATGCTGTATTTCCATCCCTGTGGGTGTTGCAGATAATGTCAGCAGAGAGGACTGACCTTACAGTCATTTTTCATTTTCTGTAATGAAAGGCTGATAGAAGAGAAACAAAAATGTGGGGGAAGGAGCTGAGTCATACGGCATAGCCTCTGGATAAGGTATCGGGATAGTTGCAGCAAGAAGGGGAGATACATACTCTGCGTTTGGCTGCAGCAAGTCAATCCCCAAGGAAACTTGCACATGAAGTACTAAGAAGATATCGCGTTCATGCAATCCTTTGGATGAGATATTTAAGTGTTATGACTTCAAAGAGTGGAATCAAATTAATTTTCTTCTCTTTCCTCTGCTCCTCTCCTAATACGCACCTTTTTTTTTTCCTCATGTTGCCAGTGTGATGACAGATTTGACTGGGCTGCAAACAGGGGCTCCAGCCAGGATCTCGAGGTGAGAAGATGAGTCAAATGAACTCAAATAATAAATTCATTACTTCAGAGGTAATAGCAGATTCAAAACTCCAGGTGAAGTCTAACCATTCCTGGGAGAAAGACAGAGGGACTGTGTTAGCATGCATTACTCCAGTGTCTCTGGAGAACAAACAAACCTTCCCAACTAGCATTCTTACAGACTAGTGATGAGTGTGCTGTATATAGCCTGTTAAGCTTGACGTTCTCCTGGTGCAGACTCAATAACTATAAAAATGAATACAAAGGAAGACCTCCTTTGTATGTTATCAGATGTTATCCTCAAACAAAGCTTTTCTTTTTGTGCAGGTACATGACTGTTACCACTGCAGATTGTACTACTGATCCATTTAGCCTGTTATTATTTCTCAGAAAATGCTGACTATTTCCAATAAACGGACAGGAAATCCTTGGTAGTATTTTGTAATAGCCTATTCATTCCCCTTGAATAGGATTAGCCCTATGCCTCAAAACAGAATTTATAGTTCTCTAGTGAAATTTCCAACTATTACAGCAGTGCCACCAGATAATATTGTTGCACCCCCTCTTGTATGTTCTTAGTATTTTAGCAAGATTTTAATCTTTCAGAAAATGCACATGGTTAAGAATTTTATGGTGCAATGACATTCAACAGACGAAGTTTTCTGTGTGTCTTGTTTTCTGTGTCTGTACCTGTAGGCAACTCTCCAGACAGAACAGGTTCTCAGGGACGAGGAATTGCCAGCTAGCTTGAGACTTCTACAACTTTCCTTCCTGTGGTTATAGAATTCATGTATGAATACAGAGCAAGATGTATCAAAACAGAGCAAGATGAGCTTTACCTTGTACTCCATGCTACTGACTTTCTCTCTTGCTACATCAATGTGTTGTTCCCAAATTCTGTCACTTTGTAACCAGGTGATGATCATGTCAGAAGTCTCTGAGAAAATGAGGTCTGAACACGAGTCAGTTAAACGTGAGTATCAGTATTCTTTTATGCATATCTAAGCATGGTTGCTTAAGAATTTCGTTCATTGCCTTGAATCAACAATAAGAATAATAGCATTACTGGCAAAGTGATGCTGGTGAAGGCTCAACGGCCACACCAGCCACCTATGCAAGCTAGAATTGCTACAAGCTTGTGTCTGCCAACTGGAGGAGTGCAAGTGCACATCCACACCACACGCTACATCTGAGCAAGGTCTTCGTTTCCCTATTGTTTGTTCCCCTGGCCAGGTGCAGTCCGTCATCGCTGTGAGAAGCCACTAGGCATCGTTCAGTGGACTGCTGAGTAACAGGCTCTTGCTGTTGAAGTTGTCCCACCTACAGCTGGCCAGAGAAAACATGTTTCTATGGAACAATGCTGTCTTTGTTGGGTGTTAAGAACATTTGAACAGCTGCACTTCCATAGGAATACAGCCCCCAAATAAAGCTTGCCTGTGTTTAGGACCAAACAGAATCCCTCCTTCACACCCAATTTCAAGGGCTAAAGATTGAATGCAGTATTTACATTTCATATACAGGCGAGACGTCTGGAACCCTTATAAAAACATCATTATATTTATATTCTGTATTTGCAGAACCATAGGCTCGTTATGTCAAAGCGATGCCAAATCAGAGACTAACACCTACACGTGATTATGAAGCAACAGTATTTTTTGCTAAAAAATATTTATATTATATATGGTATTTCCATCATGTCTACAATAGCACCAGTGATCAATTATAAATCTTGCAAAGCTTATATGCCTCACTTGTCAAGTGGATTATTGTGAAAAGTTCCCTAAAGACCATCAGGTGACATAAGGTATTCCACATTAAATTTAAAATTGATCTAGTGGCTAAAAAAAGCAATGTTTTGATGTTTTCTGTACCAGAAATCTTGAATTTTCATCTTGGTACAGATTTGAAAGAAATCTAGTGCGCTTCATAACGGTATTCTCTAATGATTATTGTTGTAAGAAAAGCCATTAGCATTCTTTTCAACAGTTTTATGCACTTACTTTGACTTTGCTAATAAAGTGTAGAACAGATAACAATAATTCCCAAATATTGATCCATCTGTCTTCAGTTTGCTTGAAGCGTTTGAAAACATCCTGAGAGATTTTTCTTGCTTGTGTAATCTCCTGCCATACTTAACATTTATTTTCAGTAGACTGATTCTTTCTTTCTAATAAAATAGTAGAGCTCCTTGCTGTGTGAAGTACTAACTTGGTGACCTTGGGAAGCGATATTGACAGTTACACCCTATCAGTGTGTCTCCGACTGAATCTCTCACCAAGTCTCTTTGACATAAGGATTGTATTCAAAACTTCAGAGCCAGATCATTTTTCCTAGATGTTATTGCTTCCATTTTCAAGAATACATAGATAAGTCTGTTTTGGTAAAGGTCAGAATAATAAAAATCAGACAATGTTAAATAGGTTAATGGAGGGAGGGGAATAATGGTGAGTATTTTAGAGGTTGTCCAGTAACCATCAGGGTGCAAAGAGGATATTTGAGCTTCTGGCTTTTTGGGAGTGACAAAGGCTGCAGCTTTTCTGTAGAGGCAGTCTGTTAATGCAGCTGGTGAGAATGAGAATTTTGTTAATATGCTCAGTAACTATCCTGTATCCTGACTGCTGTATTCTTGATGTCTCATAATAAAAATTTCATTTATAAAGCAGATGTTATAAGCCAAACCAGTGTAGTATATAAAAATTCTCTCCAAGAGGGATTTATTTTATCTTAGTGAAAGAACAGTCATGAACTTTTAAATCTTAATATGATTTAATATTTGCAGAGCTACTATATACATGCACAGTAGAAAAAAATACCGATAGTGAAATACAAACTAATAATTACCCTAGCAAGTCAGGGAGAATCATATATTCACAAGAAAATCCCTCTTAGGATCCAATTAGATACCTGAAATTTCACCTGCTTAAAGATTTGCATACTTAACTCAATAGCGTGGCTTCTCCTTCCTGCCCCCAAGCCATAGCTCAAAGAGCACCAGTGCAGTGTAAAGTAATCCTTGTTGATGGGGTCAGACTAATTTCTAAGCAGTTTGAAAAGTGCTTTAGCCTCACTCTGAGTCTGGGTTAAAACACAGTATTAAAACCTCATCATACCCTTGTTAGATCTTAAACCTAAAGCTGTTCTTTTCCTTGGAAGTATCTGGTACTATAGGCAGGGCCTAGTGAAATAAAGCATGATTATCTGATCTAAATTGTTGCCCTCCACCGCCCTGTCTCAGATGCTGAGAAGGATGACTCCCTAGCTCACCCTTCACTCAGACCTCTATCTCATGCCTAGCAAGCTGCATATCCTTATTTCACTTTGTACAAGAACATTCCATTTTATCTTTTTGTATTTTATTTATTTGAAAAACACTGCGGTGAGAAGAAGAACATCCCATCAAAGATAAAACAAACAAGCAAAACGCAACCCCCTTTTTCTGCAAAGCCACCAAAGTGTCATGCTCTGTGTGTGCTCAGTGCTGAATCTGGCATTTAGGTGTTGTGTTTTTCTGGATGCAGATCTCCCCTTTCTTATGGAATCTGGACAATACTGTCTTTCCCCTGTGCAGTTACTATTATTTATTATTATACCTACGCATGTGATTCAACTAAAACTGGAGAAAATGTAGCTCAGCAAAGTCCAAGATAGGAAGATTAAAGAGGAGGCATACAAGTGAAAAGATGTTGGAAGGCACTTGAATAAACATGGCAAATGTTTTAGCTACCTGGACAGAAACTTTCCTGGTATAACAATCAACTCAGTCTTCTGAGATATCTTAGATAAACTTGTTCTCCTGCACAGACTGGGATATTCAAACAGGTAATCATGCTGTGATATTACGTAGTATTTCCAATGGACTCCTGTGAAGGCTTCCCTCCTTTGGATGGCTTAGCATTAATCAGGTGGAACCAAGGCAGCAAATAGTAGACAGATTGTAGACTAACCAGATCCTGACCACATCACAACTGGTTTGATATCTGCTGGTTTTCAGTCTCAGTCTTTCAACTAATAAAAGCAAATAGGCTTGCTTCTTGTAAATTGTAAATTCAGTAAATTGAATAACTCAATAAATTGACAGTACAAGGGTATGGCTTTGGTATTAAAGTCTTTGAAGAGAGTATAGCAGGCTCAATAACATGGATTCTGTCACTGATCATATTTTACACCTCCTTTACCACAATGTTGCAAACTGAAGTTAAGTAAGATAAACTTCAGAATATTTGCATTGCAAATTGGCAACTCAGGAAAGTCCAACATTTGCCAAAAATCCAACAGTCATCCATGCATATTCAGGATTCCTGCAGTTAGTTATAGAAATATAAAGGATGTGACAAAAATGCATGGATCATACCAGGCAGAGCTTCTCTGATTGTATCTATTTATTACTGTACACATATGTGTGGACTGAAGTAGGAATTCAGAAGTAGTAAGGCATGTTCCCTATTCTGTCTCATTTTTCTTTACAAAAAATGCTTGTATATCCACATTTGATGTTTCAGCATGGCGTATCAGTCTGTGCTGATCCCCTTCAAGCAGTGGCAGGGAAGTCACAGGGAGGCCTGTGGCACAGTGCACCAACATGGACAGTGACTCTGGTCTTGCTCTGTACATGCTGTTGAGTTCTCTGTGTCAGACACATATCAGCTGTGACCCCTCACAGCAATCCTGCTGTAGCCAGGGTAGTGTCTTCTGAGTGCTGCTTTGGAATAGGGATGGTTCAAGACCTCAGTCCTGTAGGACCACACCTTAAGATGGCCCCGAATGTGTTACTGAAGTCCCCCATGTGCTGTTGTCCTGGAAGCAGGCCTATTTTCCTGGTGAATCATCTCAGTAAGGAGCCAACCATCACCAACTTCAAGATGAGTGCTTAGAAGCTACATGAGCAGCAGAGCTTCTTCCTCATTCAGGGGGGAGCACTGATGTCCCCTCTAACTTCCATCCACAAAGCACGGTGTAAGGGCAGAAAAAGAGTGGAATTTTACTTTAATCAGGTAGTACATAAAGTGCCTACCACGTGACATTCATGTCACCTATTCTCAGTTCTCCAAAGCAGTCCTCAGAGCAGGCACCAAGTCCACCCCACATGGCTGTTGAAAGAGTTATGCCCCTTTCTTCAGAGAGGAAATTGCAAATGTCGAAACAATGTGAAATGACTGGGGGTGGCAAATCACCTTCACCAAAAGCCTCCTTTTCCATAGGAGGGGACGTGACGAGGTCCAGCAAGCAAATATAGAAGCTCATAGGACAGCCCAGAAATCACCACCAACGGTATGTCGGTATGAATCACCGTGTTGGTATGTCGATATGAAGTGTCTCTTGTGCAGTTCTACTTTTGTAAAGCAGATATTGAAAGAAATTGCTAATGAAAATGAAAGGGGAATTTTAATTTAGCGATATTTCTCTTCCACTTAGGATACAGTTGACTACACAGAGCTCAGTGGAAAACAGTAAGGAATCAGGGAAGGCGAGACTTAAGACTTCAGTGTCAAGTGGAGTTGCTCATTTATTTCTCTCTGTATCAGTCTGCCTCCTGGGGTATTATATGAACAGGTTAAAGGTTTAGATTTCCAAAGAAGGACATCTACATTGTACAAACGTAGCACATTGTTCTTCTGAATGTCATTTTTGCAGGTGAGACTGCCAAGGGCTGTAGCTGGCCTGGGCAGGCATTTGCAAAAGGAAAGAAGAATATTCATACTAAGGACTGGGAAGCCACAGTCTGTCCCCCGCAAACCAACTGTTGCCAAAAATCGAGCAGGAAGGGTTCTAGCTCCCTTTCCATGTTAAGAAGTCCATAGCTGATTGTTTAAGAATAGCTATTTTAGTATGGTAAGTGCTTTCTGCCTGAAAAAGTGACACTTTTCCAAAGTGTTTTCCAAAGCCATGTATTGTCATGGTAAGTCACTTTTTCAAGTAATCACTCTCTTTGTAGGAGGTCATTCTGTGTGATTTTAATAAATTTAACTGAAACTATGAAAAGGCAACCGAGTTGATTTTAAATAAAGCAAATTCTGTGGTTTATGAAGTTATATTAGTTTCTTTGAAATGCAAATTTGTATTAGCTGAGCATGAAATAAAAAGCTATGGTGGCTGTACATGAGAGATAAGTAGGAGCATTCGCATATTCATGCTTCACCTCTTTTTATGGGTGACTTTTGTGTTTACATTACTATGGACACTGTCTGAGGGGTGAGATTGTCACCTGCATTTTTATGCACAGTGAAAGAAGCATGTTAAAGGATTACCTTACTACTGCTAATTTCTTTCTAGCTTTGCTTTTCAGGCAAAGAGCCTGGAAAGTATCTCTTTTCAAAAGAGATGCTTTCAATAAAGTAAATGTGAGATTTTACAGGATATTGCATCATTTACGACTCTTTTGGCTTCCAATTTTGGAAATATCTGTACCTGAGTTCCTGTTTCCTCTCCAGCTCAGCCCACTTCCTCCAAGTACTTTACACAAGAGTGCATGGTAATGTTTTAGGTAATATGCATCAAATAAACATACATATATATGTTAAAGGTATCTGAGCACAATGCATCCTTTGATGCCTGCAACTACCTCAAATTAATTTGTAATTTGTGTGTCTAATCAGAATACACATTGACAGCAGTGACATTTTACACCCACTTGGTTTGCGTTACTGAACACACAATACTCAAGGCAATGAAGAGCGAAAACCTTAATTTTAAATTCATTCAGCTAGGACTTTATATCCAAGCAATCAATTTCCCAGCCTATGCAATTAATTTTGTTCTCATACATTACCAGAACAGCGTATCGTAGGAATGCTTAAGTCAAAAAATCTATTTTCTTTTGAATTTTAAACAAATACACCTCAAATCTTGTCTTTCAATTTGCATTGATTATAACTACTGAGAAAGAAGACCTTAAAAGTGAATATGCTAATTCTTTAATTTTCTTACATCCCAAAGTCACGCTATGTCTACTTCCCCTGGTTTTTTTTTTTTTTTTTTGGAGAAACTTCCTGGAAAAATAATTTTTCTGAAATGAAGCATTATAAAATTTTACTGATCCATTTAGCAGATTATTGTAATAGCCATATTAGCATGCTCCTAAATGAAAGCCCATGAAAACAGGTGCTATAAATTTTATGCCTTCCATTCAGCGGCTCTCCCTTTTCTCTTTCATTAAAACTGCATTTACAGAAGGAATCAAGCAATACCACACAAAACTTTTTAACTAGGTTCCAACAGAATATTCTCCTGAAAACAGATATGGTCCTAATTTCTAAAAACACCCCAGAAATCCACCTTATAACCAATTTATAACCTATATCTCTAAGGTACAGAAACTGGATCTACTTACTGCTCCAAGTACAGACTATTAGTTCATTACTTGAGGATACACCTGAATAAGAACTGAAGCAACCCAAAATAGTGTTGCTCTTGGGCTTATACAAGTTATGTCTTTCTGGCAACAGAAGTAGGCAAGGCTCTAGCCTTTTTACCCTCCCTCCCCATGTCTACCTAATGACATCCCATGACAAAATGCTGCTTGGCCCATGAGATGCTGGTTTGGTCATGTAGCTCTGTGACAATTTCACTCATGCTGTATGACAATTTTTGCCTCACATTTGCTTAAGGCATGTCAGACACCTAGCAGCAACCCTTATAGCAAAAAGACTTATTCCAGTAAAAGATTGTTGTAAAGAGCTTATTTCTCTGTGTATCTACCATTTCTTAGTTATTATTTCTTTTATACTTCACCATAGCTTGATAGTAAAGAAAAAGGTATTTTAAACAACATAAAAAGCACCCCCCCAAAAAAAACCCCACCAAACACACACAACCACGCTGCCTCTTTTGCAACCAGAAATGAGAAAGCTGCACATTAGCTGGGAGTTTACTGCCATTTTTTAGCTACAACTGAGCATTGAAATAAGATGTAACTTCTGTAAAAATTGAGGTGGACTTACACAGCATGAAAGTACAGCTTTTATTCCGTAAAGTCATCTGATGTACATCTGTCAAACAATGGTCCTGCGCATGGGTTGGGCCAATCCCAAGTATAAATACGTGATGGGCAAAGAATAGATTGAAAGCAGCCCTGAGGAGAAAGACTTGGGAGCATTGGTTGAAAAGAAGCTCAGCATGACCCAGCATTGTGGGTTTGCAGCCCAGAAAACCAACTGTATCCTGGGCTGTATCAAAAGAAGTGTGACCAACAGGTCAAGGGAGATAATTCTCCCCCGCTACTCCACTCTTGTGAGACCCCACCTGATGTACTACATTATGCTCTGAAGTCCACAGTACAGGAAAGACATGTATCTGTTGGAAAGAGTCTAGAGGAGGGCCCTGGAAATGGTCAGAGGGGTGGAATGCCTCTCCTGTGAAGACAGGCTGAGTTCGGGTTGTTCAGACTGGAGAAGAGAAGGCTCCAGGGAGACTTTATAGCAGCCTTCCAGTACCTAAAGGAGGCCTACAAGAAAGCTGGAGAGGGACTTTCTACAAGGGCATGTAGTGATAGGATAAGAGGGGGCTTTAAACTGAAAGACAGTAGATTTAGATTAGATGTAGGGAAGAAGTTCTTCACTGTGAGGCTGGTGACACACTGGAACATGTTTCCCAAAACAGTTGTGGTTGCCCCATCCCTGGAATTGTTCAAGGCCAAGTTGGATGGGGCTTTGAGCAACCTGATCGAGGGGAAGGTGTCCCTGCCTATGGCAGGGGGCTTGGAACTAGATGATCTTTAAGGTCCTTTCCAACCCAAATCTTTCTATGATTCTATGTTCTAGGAATATGGGCATTAAACATAAAAGGCAGTTTTCTGAGGTTGCGCTCAAGAGCACGACAAGCTGTAATTGAATTCCAGTGAGTCCAAATGTCCTTCCCAAATTGTCTAGGGCAGGGACAAAGAGATTTGGCTACTCACACAAAAAGCCTTTGTGGCAGGGAAGATGTGAAGCAATGTGGGTCAGACTTGCAATGAGGCTGTCCGGGTAAGAGGAAAGTTCATTAAAGCTTTGAGGGTGGATAAGTGAGACAGGCAAGATGATGTGTAAATATGAGAGGTGTGAATGTTCTTCTAAAGAATGAGTTTTGGGGGAAGGAGCAAGCTGGAACATCAGCTATCTTTCCAAAATAACATTTCAAGACCTATAAACAAAATAAAGTGTTTAAATCTTTTTTTGTCATTCAGCTCTGAGGGGAGGATGAGATGTCTTATGTCTGTACGCTGATTTCAGATAGCTGAAACAGTACAATTTAATGAAAATGTTATTAAAAATGCATCACATGGCAAACTATAAAATTAAGAATGTATTATATTTATTTCATTTATAGAATACTTAGACTAAACTATCTAAAATCAACTTCTTCTGAGATAAGTATATTTTAGGACTCCGAAATTTTATTTGTAATGACTTGCATGCAGAATGGTTCTCCTCTAATGAAAATAGGAAATATGATGAGCATGAATGAATACATTGCTACCAGTCTGGGAATAAAAAAACATTGTACTTTTGTTGGAATACATGTCTAATAGGTTCAAATAATGACTATATTATTTTCCCAGTATCGCATGTGCTTCTTTAAGTACTCCCCTTTCTCTTTTTTCACCATTTATGCACAGAGTGCTGACAGTATCCTGCCACCTCATGTCTGTGAAACAACTCTCCCCCCTCTCCCAAGCAGACTGCTTGTTATTGTTATCCTGAAGCTTTAACTGACAGCTCATTGCTATCCAGTATCTGAATATTCTGAAGGACCAAGATCTTTCTGCCAGGTCCATAAATGACTTGCTCTAACACCTGATGTTTCATGTGCTGCTTGACCAAAGCTACATTAGCAGAAATGTCTGACTGTGTGTGGCTGTCACAGCCAGTGGGTCGTTAGATTGACTGAGCAAATGATCACCTCATTTCTCATGGGGAAACTGAATTTGACCATTTCCTCATGTTGGACCCAGCTTTGCTCCCAGATGAAAAAGTCACTCAACCTTTGTGTGCACATTGGCATGTTCCATCCTCAGTGAGTCTGAAACAATTTGGACAAGTCAATGAGTCGAGTACAGTATATTTGGTCCACATCCATCTACAAGCACCAAAACCCAAGGCTGCATTAAATCATGTGGCAAAATATGTGCTAGAAATGCCCAAGACTAGAAAAGCAGTGAGGCAACATTTTGTAATTGAAGCTCAGTCCCAGACATGCTGAGCTGGAGTAACACAGTATTATGAAATTCACACCAAATTTGTATGCATATGAGAAGATAATAGCTTTTTATCATGGTGCTGTGAGAGAGTATGATGGAATTATTTGGAACAAATACTCGAGGTTCCAGTGAAAAAGCTGTGCAGTGACCTCTGTAATAGCTTATGTCACTATGGATTGTTAAATATAATAATTAAAGATGCAACTTTACTGCATAATAACTCTCATCATAGCTTATGGGAGCAATGACTCTGTCTCATTACAATAAAGCATATTACCCTTACATTTGTGTTTCACATAAGGGCGTATTACACAGGAGAATAGGACGAATCCAATCCACTACCAGATTTTGGTGTGCTCAGCTGGTACAGAGTTGCACAGTTGTATGTTGTTACACTGGTGGAAATGTGAAGAAGATGCCTCATGAGGGGCAGGGAGCAGGAGTAGAGAAGGTAGCCCTTTTGGGCATCCAAAAGATTCCATCAGACTACACACTGTTTTCCCCCGAAGGGTCAAATTCATGGCACAGCACTAAAGTTTGCTGTAGTGCTGGGTCCCCAGGTTCTATGGCAACTCACCTCACTGGAGGTGGCAGGGATGCATTGCTTGATTTCAGACATAAATATATTGCACTTGTCATTCCAGCTAAAGGAAAGAGTAATAGTTGATAAAAAAGCCATTCCAACCCGTCTCAAGGTATGAGTGTGCACAGCCCACTGTAATCTGCAGTGTCTTCAAGCAGCTGTTGGGAAGCACAGAAAAGTCTGGAACTTGCCAAGATTAGTCAGTTATTGTTTCTAGCAACACTTTGACATGATCGGGGCCCATAGAGCTGCTATTCAGTGAATTACTGCTAATGGCATTTATTACCCACATTAACAGTAATTTACCCACCGTTAATCAGACCAGCTGGTTACAATAGTTCTTAATCATTCTGAGTCCTCACTTTGCCAGTTGACTAAAATATTTTATGCTACCATTAGTCACAAAGCCTCAGCAAACAGCCAGTAAATTTAGGCAGAGCTTGGGATCCTGGAAAGTTACAGCCTACTTGTGTCTAATTTATCATCACTGTTTATGTTTGTGCCAAGACTTGGGCTTTCCCGCAGATCAAGATTTGAAATACATAGTCATAAAGTGTTCTCTAGGAGTGGGCCATCAGATTAGTAGTAGAAATCATGTTCTGCTTAGTGGAGACGTTAGCAGTACATTCATTACAGGATAAAGTATATCTTCCTATCTACAAGGCTGGTACCTATTGCTTGGATCATTTAACTCCTTACCTATAGGACTTACTGAAATTCTCACTTATCTCTGTATTCACTGAACTGCAGGACATATTGCATGTACAGTGGTGGAGAAGAAGTGTTCGGGATGTTTGAATAGGCTGCCGTTGAAAGAGGTGTCTGGTGCCCCCCATCCCCAGTGGAAGATCCTGTCCTCTACCTTGAACAGGAATAGTAAGAACATTCTTCTGTGTGTCAAGTTGTAATATCAAGGATAACAAGTCTACCCTGAAAAACAGAAGGGAGGGTAACACTGCAAAGCAAAATAATGTCAAGTTACAACCTCTTTATTTTGTCAGAAAGAGTGACCTAGCTAGTGATGCATTTGTATTAAGGATGCCCAAAGGGAGGGACAAAGAGGACGAGGGAGCCTTTGTTAACACACCAACCAATTTAGTATTAATTCATGCCAGAAGCGGAGTCTGTGCTCCCTCCACAAAGTTCTTGCAACAAAAAGCATTTTAGAAGTTAAACGTTCTCTGGAAATCATTTTAAGATGGCCACTCTGCTTAATCAGCATGAAGTTCAGTTCTGCATCAGATTACTAAAGCATACCATTACCCCCCAAGGGCTTAAAATTCCTGCAGTTTCATATCAGTCATTTTGCCATGAGCACTGCAATTCCCATAACATGATCCAGGTCTTGGAAATAAGGGTAGGAACAGTTAAAGTATCAACATTAACTTGTCTGACATAGGCTATACTGATAAAATATGTATTTCCAGATGTTTGGCTTCAGAGCATTATTCAAACTGATGTGTTGCAAAGGTTTATCTTTATCCAGCCTATATGATACAACCTGGTCAGACACAACAAAAATTTGAAAGATTTATTGTTAAATAAAATGGAAGATTATTGAACTTTACAAGTGGCAGTTTATCCAATTTTGACAATGATTTACCAGACCTCTGGTTAGACTCGACAAGAAGTGTGCCAGCTGCCTTCCAGCTCACCAGCCAGGCTTCCAATGCTTCAGAGGGGAGGTCAGTGCCTGGACATTGGACAGCCCTAGACGCCAGTGCCCACAGCCTGGGGAGGACTTGAAGGAGTCCAGCCAAGTGACACGTGATTCCCAGAGCTACTTGGGGAACCATAATTTCTTCTCCTGGGGTTTATTTTTTTTTTTAAACAGCAAAGTTTTTTATTCAATTTGGAATCAGAAGAAAACGTGTATTTCCTCCTAAAAGTTGAGTTATTTGCTGCTTAAGTCTAAACATATAAATTCCTGGTCTGTCTGTAGGCAGCTAAGAATTGCAGTGCTTCAGTAGCTATGATGGTCTCAGGGTATGTGCAAGTGCAGGTTTGTAGGGAGGTGTAATAGCTTTGATTAGATCAGTGAACCAGGCTGGGCAACACAAATATGTTTTGGGCACACAGACCCTTCCACAGATATGAAACACAAGACTGTCTAAGGCTGTGCCTAATAAACTACTTGTAGTTTCTTGTCTAAAAAGCTCTATTCCCTTATGGCCCTGTGTGCCTCCATTAAATATTTGTGGGTGCCTTTGGTAAGAAGTAATGCTATAATCGCTCTTGCATGTACCTGGGATCAGATCCTGGATAAATTCCCAACGAGATTCAGATAGGGAGTGCTCTGTTCTGAATTTAGATCCTCTGTCATTGAAGTATATCCTTTCAAGCACATAAATATGAATTTATGGAACTGCCAGTGCCACTGGATGTCCCACTTTGGGTTTACAAAGGTATTACACAAGAGGTAGCTTAGTTCTGGCATATACTTTAATGCCTCGCTGCATGCTAGAAAAGCCTCTTGTCTCACCTGAGTGAGTCCCCTCTCCTGACCCCATGATTCCAGGTCATGTTCTGGCTTACGGTTTGAGGGATCCCTGACTCACCAGGTAGGCTGGGAAATGCACTGGGGGAATGGGTGAGGTATCTGGTTAAGGTGCCCCGCTACGCCAGTTTGTTAATTCCTGCAGACTCCCAGGGAAAGAATGCTTCGCTGCCAGCCAAAATCGCTTGTAATTCAAGCCAAGTTAAAGCAAAATGTTGGGGGAGTGATTGGAAAGAATGGATTTACTTAAACAAAATTGACAACACAGCTGCCAGTGTTTATAAAAGACATGGGTCAAGAAATGAAAGAAAAGAACATGCTTACTCTATTTACTTTAATCCAAGGGTTTCTCTCACCCCTCTGCTGGCTGATTTGCTGTAGACATTCCTAAGGCTACCTGCTCAGAGATTTTGTCTCTCTGCATTTTTACTGTCTTAGGTTGCATCCACCACGGAGAAAAGTACTTCCTGATAGGGTGTATTTACTGTCATGGCTAAACCTCCTTTCAAGCTCCACCGATTTAGTCTTCTTCTCCAGAACATACCTCCTTCTTTCTTTTGCAAAAGATAGTAGTCTTGTTGCTCCCCTCATTAAAAGAAACAATATTATACTCTGCTAAAACAGCTGTCATCCTCTTTCCGTGATTGTGATTAACCATTAACCATTGGGTGGAAGTGCTGTCAATGCTACTAATGACCAAACCAGAATCACAAAATCACGAAATCATTTTGGTAGGAAGAGACTTTTAAGATCGAGTCCAACCATTAACCCCATTAAGTTTCAGGTGAAATTTGGAAGGACCGACCAGAGTTAGATGAGTAGCCAGAATAGTGACAAATGCAAGCTGCAGTAGAAGGTAACTCATACTGAAATGAAATATTAACGTTTTTCATCAAGCATTTTTTAAATTTGCCATTGAAACAGAGAGGAAAAAGTATGTCTTTAAATATCAGGAAAATGTTGGCCCCATGCAGAAAGGCAATATAAAACCAGATCATTAGAAGGTACTGCATATATCAGGTGTTGAAAACAGCCCGTGAGTCTGCTTTGCTTCCACATCTTATAGCTTATGCAGTTTTGGTCACCCCTGTCACTAAAAGGCAAAACCATGGTCCAGATGGAGTAATGAAGTGATTGCTGACGTGAGAGCTTTCTTTGTGAAGTTAGGATGAGAGCTAAAAAAAAATTTAAAATTTTTTTTCTAAAAGAAGGAAAGTTTTAACAGGCACTGGTTGTGTTAACTCTTTTTCTGACCAGCCACTGTTAGGCTAGAGAGGAAATCTATGGGGTGATATTAAACTGTCATCTAAAATAAATAGGAAGATACAGGTTCGATGCAAGAACTGAAAAAGAAAAAAACTGATTGGAAAAGGAAACATTTACAGACTAACACTTAAGACCAGAATACATAATTCAGTTCTGTAACCCCATGACAGATATCACTCAAGAAAAGCACTTTGCAGAAAGCTAAAAAGGATTAGACACAGATAGGTGAGCAAGATCAATATCATTCAGTTACACTTGTTAAGATCAAATTTATAAGAGAACCAAGCCATATGTAGGCAAATAGCTCCCTGGAGTGAAAAAGAAATTTCCCCTTACTTGTGTCACAGTGCAATAGTTCATTATAGGTGGCTTTCACCTTGGCTTAAAGCCCTTGCCCTCAGCTGCTGGCAGGCACGGAGTATTGATCAGAAGTGGCTGGTTGCTCCGGGTAGGATGGAGGTGACCTGTTCACATAGTTTTCTCACCCTTTTCCTTGCATGCTCCTTTTTCATCTTGGAATCCTCCCACGGTTTTCATTTTACATCCCCATATTAACTTTTTCTGTTTTCTATTTCTCCTCCTACAGCAATTCCCTCATCAACTTGTTTCTCCCAGTCCCACTACAGGCGGTTTGACCCCTCTAAGCAATTCTTGTCCCTCCGTCCTTCTCTGCTGTATTTTTGTCTCACTCAACACAAGAGCAGTTTATTTTTCCTTTTTTCTTCTTTCTTTTTATTTGTGTTGCCACATTTCATGTGCATGTAAGAACAACCTAGTACCGTGTCCAAGCAAACATTGCAACTAGATGGCAGGAACCCCCCAAAGCAATGAACAGCTAGACTGCCTCTCGCCGTTGGACTTCTGCCCTTAGAGAAGCTTAGCACATCGTGAGTCTTCCATTTTCAGTTCAGGTAGATCAAATGGATCATCACCTGGCAGCATCTGCAAAGAAAACCATCTAAAATTCCTCAGATGATCACTACATTCCTTGTTTCCTGGTGTTTAATAAGTGTCTCAGCTGATGGTGACAAACTCTTGTGCCTTTTTGCAGGCTGCCGCTTACCGGCCCAATAGTGTTTCAGAGATACGTAGCCTTTTTCAAGCAACAGCTTCCTTAATATTAATTTCCTTTCCTTGATATTCAGCTTGAAAGCAAAATCACAATTTTATTGTAATTTCCTCCCCAAAGGAAAAGCCTATGAAAATCCACTAGAAGAGAAAGACAGTGGAGAAAATAGTCTTATTTTATTGATGACTCAGCTCATACCATGACTGTAGCAACCTGCAGCGCATAGGAGACGTGGGTATTAGAGATGAGAAGCCTCTCACTGACGCATTATCAACTCCCTTTTACACAGTGTGCGTGAATACAGTGGCCATGGGTCCGTGAGAGGGACAGACCCATTAGATTAATAAAGCTGTATGGCTCTGTCCATGACAATTTATTTTCACCCGCACTGTCATGGAGAGATCGGTCCCGATTCCCGGCCGCAGCTGGGCTGTGCTGGGAGCAGTGGGCACTGCTGGCTGACTGGCTCCCCTGCCATCCTTCTGCACAGGAGAGTGCAGAGGTTCAGAGTGCTGTCATTGCTTGAGTGCTGTCCCCGAACAATTTCTTTCACCTGCTGGTTCTAGCACAACTGACAGGTGTGAACGTGTCTGGCATAACAAGAGGGTTTTAAAAGACCACCAGAAATGAAGAGAGAACTACTTACTTAAGGGAACGCAGAAACCCTATTACAGAAATTAACCAGTAATCATTCTTTTGATGTCATTGGGGGTGGGTTTGCTCACAGGCAATTTTATTCTTGGTGGTTTTTTTTTTTTTTCCCCAATTGAAAACAACTGGAAGGAAAGGAAAGATTCAGGCAAAATAAATTCCTTCTGACTTCAAAGCAGAAATGTTTCTTCTTTGGAAATTCATGCAATTACCAGATAGCCTTAGAGTGTAGTGATGCTGAGATGCGTGGATAGCATCCTGTACAGCACATTCCACACTGTGTTGCTAGCAACCCTCCTAAATAACAAGCAGGCAGGGGCAGGATGACACTTTACTGTTTTGTTTCAATGAACCAATTTACAAGAAGTGGACTTTTTCATCCAAAAGGTCTGAGACCTCAAATTATCTGCATAGATTAACTTTGTCCAGACTTGACGGGTTTTAGGGATTAAATTAAATCCAAGTGGTTTCCAGACAGATCTGAAGGTAGATTCCTCACCACGGAAGTTACAGTCAAAGGCTGGACAGCTGGACAAAAGCTAGGGAGAGGAAGCTAGGACACATAGAGCTCAGCATAAATGCAAAAGGTGAATTAAGGAATTACTTTTAACCTGATCATTCCCCAAACATCTGAGAGGGATGTTGATTGTTTTGGCAGCGTTTTTGCCTGCTTCTCCTCCCCTCGTTTCCACCATTTCTTTTGGCATCTGTTTCTTTTTCTTTGTCTGATGCCTAGCTAATCCAGTGTGTGTACAATTATAGGTGCTTAAAGCAATTGCTCAGCCTTGAAAGGAATTTCTACCTGCAATCAGTGACTGTCTAAGAAGGATTTTGCTCCTGCCCAATAATTGTCGTTAACCTATGACCCGTTTTTGGTAAACTCATAGTTGTCTCATTATTAGCTAAAAAAAGGTGCTTGGAATAAGAATGTGTTCCATTAAGCAGGCAAGTCAAAGCGAGTATCTAACATCGGTGCCCATGAAGTTCATCAGAGGAATGCTGATTGATTTTCTTTAAATAGACCAGACGAGGGGTAGAGCATTAGGCTTGTCTAAACAATATGCAAGTCAGCATGGGGCTATGCGTTTTCAAGGAGAGCAAAAATGGATTCATTCCAACAGCACAATATAGCACTGAAAATAGCCTTAGTATAGGAATTTAGGCTCAAACTTCTAAAGGCATTTTTCCATTGGTTTAAAGGGGAAACATTCCTATTCTTCATGAGGAGACACTCATACTTTCAAAATCATGGCATTAGCACCTAAGTCCATTTTATGTTACAGCGCTTCTGCTTTGTTGGTATACCTGAAGGTTTTAAAACATCTGCCAAATGTTTACTCACAAAGGAGTGTAAAGGGGAACTGAACGGAATGAAAGTGATTTTTGTCCCTAGAACTAGAACCTTGATGTATTATAGGGCTCAAAGATGCGTTAAAGACCTAGCCCAATTGTCAGGAAGCTGAAAAGTGTCTCAGGCAGCAAACTTTAGGCGCTTATCTCCTAAAGGAAGGCAGAACCCAGAATCCCTGAGCTCCAGAAAGTCCTGTCACCCCTCTCCCAAGCTATTTTACGTCAGAGTAGCATCCAGCAAAATGGAATTTCCTATTGCATGGGAAGAGATCCATAATTTGTTGCAGCATGTCAAAATGCTACACCCTGCCTTTACCTACCTTGATTTTCTTCCCAGATTGTTGGGGCTTTGAAGTTGACAGGCTTCCTGCTGCAGAGTTGGGTGCCAAATCTCAGGATGACCTGGCAGAGAACCATTCAGGAAACACCCAGGAAAAGTCCCTATCTGTTGACAAACGAAGATTTTATTTTTGCTTATTTGACCTGCTCCCACGGGGTAGGAGAACCTGAATGGTCAGCTCTGGGGAAAGAGCAGCAACTGCTCTCTGATCAGAATGTATGTTTGCTCAAGGATATCTGCTGGAGACAGGAGTGGTGTTTTTAACAATAACACTGGTTCTCACATTTGGGTTACAGTTCAGGACAGGTAGTGTCAGTAAATCTTGAAAAGATACTTTCATTGGCAGGAAGGTAAGGGCCTGAAGCTGCATGTCCTTCTCCTTTACCAGCACCCAAACATCTCTGCTAGCTGCCACTCCTGTCAATAGAGAAAACCCAATCCAAGGCTGCACAGATAAATTACCTACTTTGCTTTAAGTAATAGTGAGCCCCAGCTCTCTTTTTATCGCAATGGAGAAGCACACTCAATTTATTCTGGGGCTTTTGAGGGCAAATTGGCTTACATATATTTTCAATCAGTTATTCAGTTTCTGTGCTGTCCTTGGCATAACTCACAGAACTAATATTTCAGGAGCGCAGGTAAGAACTATTGCCCTCTTTCAGCTTTCTGCCTGCTTTATTAACATGGACTGCACTTGGAACTGCATCAATTGTAAATATAGGGTCAGATCCTCTGCTGGTACAAATTGTCTCAGCTTTCTTGAGCTGCTTGGAGGTAAGTCAATGTGTCTGCCGTTCGGCAAGCACCCCACTGCGAGTACCCAGTGGCACAGGGAGGAGGGAGTCCCCTTCCAGTCACAGGGAAAGAAAGGGGAGCTCCAGCCTGATAGCAGCCTTAACACCTTTATTTACTGCATAGCCTGACAGCAGGACACCATGAGGGAAGCCTTGATTGAGGGTTTCCATTTGATCTGCACCCCCTTACAGGACAGGACTGGTAAGAGTGGAGCAGCAGTACCTAACAGATGCCTCTGGGGATCTCTTTGCTCTCTAACTGTGGGGTATTTGTGGATTACTACTGATACCGCGCAGCCCCTCATGGTGTTGCTGCATGTGTGCGTTGTCACTCTTTACTTAAAAACAAAGTGCAGTGATGAGAAGTTCTCCAGGCAGCTGTTTAGCCCAGGCCAGAGACGTGCCTGTTATCTCTCAGTGTTATTCAAGCCAGCCACATGTCTTATTCTTGGCACAGACTAAACACCCCTCAAAAGTCTAAGGAATAAAAGATACGGGCTCAGTGTGCACTGTAGACTTTCAAATGCATACTGATTCATTTCAAGTAAATCACCTTCTGTGCTATGACAGAAGCTAATTTGGAGTCTGTATCTGTAGATTACATGTACTATCGTTTCAGGGTAAAGATGAAGCATAGATCAGAAACAGGTGCTAAATGCAGGATGACGATTTGAATAAAACCTGATTTTCAGAATGAGGCTCATTCCTGGATCTTCAGCTGGGTTCCAGAATACTTACAACTTTTGGGAAGTATATTCTGGTGCACAAACACTCCAGAAGAGGACTACCTTGGTTATCTAGCTAGTACAGCCCATGCAAATGAATTGCCTTTGACGCTGAGTATGTTGTCAGCTGTTTAATCAGCTCATGATTTCAGGGGCTGTTTTGAGAAGACAAAATAGCATTTGTCAGATACATCCTTTCAGTGCTCTGGAAGCCTCAAAGACTCAGTTGCAGAGAGAAGAAAAAGAGATGTGTGTTAAAAGGACCTTTACAAATAATTTATAATGTATCCGAAGCAGCATGGCTCAGATTTTGTCCTCAAACAGGACACAAACCTCAGTTGTGCGGGGAGTCCCAAAGCTGATTTGCTTAGATGCCCTCATCACAGAAGCGGAATGGCATTGCACTGTCCCAGCACAGGGCTGGAGTTGCCCCTCCACACAGGGCTCTGATGGAGGGGTGCCTCCAGCTCCGCTTGTCCCAAGGAAGAGCTGACAAGCCAATTTTTTGGGTGGCTTCCACTCTGGAGTAGCTTGCCAAATGGCAGGGTGATCTGCTGCATTTAGGAAAATCTATTGATTTTCCTGTGGATGGTGTGTAAGTCCTCAAGGTAGTAATTTGCTCAGTGTTTGTGTTTCCAACAAATATAAAATGAAAAGTACACGGCTGGAGGATCCTTTTTCATCTTTTACACTTGACAAATTCACTATTCTATATTTCCCTTATCACAGTCAAAATTAAAGCATCAAAATTGAAAATAATACATAGTCATCTGAAGGTGCAGAAAAAGACACATTTAGATACCCACAGAAGGGGGTAGAAATATAAGAAGAGGGGGTAGATTATAAAGAATGAGCTTTTGCTACATTTGGCTTTTATCTCTTCTGAAATGCAATACTACAAGGACAGAGTTCAGTCTATAATATCACACAATTTACGAAATTCTCCACAGGCATTTTTTATTTTTCTTCTTTCTTTTTTTAGAAGTTTAGGGTTTTTTTTTGTCACTGAGATTTCATCTCTGTTCCTGTGTTTTCATGAGCTGGTTTATTATCTGTCACCAGCTGTTCAAAAAACCCCATGAATTCCTTGATTCAGGAACTCACAGGTACACGAGGAAGACATGTGCCTTAAGGCTCTTTTATCTTTACACATAATTTATTTGCAGTTCTAAAGACTATCCACCAGATCAAGAGTTTCACTGATATTGCACTGATTGGTATTGCCCAATATATAGCTGTGTTATTTGTGATTTGGGATAATCAAGAAAAAAATTAAAGACCGCAATCCTGTTTTGTCCGTTTTAGAATTGTTTGCCAGGTTGGGGGTTTTTTGTTGTTTGTTTTTGTTTGGTTTTGGTTTTTTTTCCCCTGAGAGTACCGATTTTTACTTTCACATGCAAGGAATGAATTCAGGTTGAATAAATCGAATTCCCAAATAATCCTAATAAATAATCCAGGGTTTACAAATTATGCCCTTCTGTATTTAGGAATCATAACAAGAGAAGTAATGAAGCAGAAGGCACTGGCAAAACTCTGAGCTCAATGAAGACTCTAAAGAAGACGGATAGATGAGATCATTCAAAATTTGGAGAAATGGCATCTTAAAATACTACCCATCTGCCCACATAAAGTCATTCTTAAAAACTCAGTTGTCTCAGCTCACATAATTGTCATATAAGAACACACATTTCAGGTACTTGTTTCTGAACCTCTGTGTTCTTTCACAGCATTTACAAGTTTCATCAAAAAGTCTTGGGATCAAACAAAATATCTTGCAGTATTTTTCACTTACCTGTCAGATTTGGAGGCTCTTTGGGCTGAGATATTTTAAAATTGAAACTCAGTTCTAAAAAGATATTAATAAATAAATACATAAATAAATAAAAAACATCCTCCCAAACCCTTGGAATTTTCAGTCATAAGTCCACTTTAATTTCTCGGCTGTCCTCAGTTCCTCTGGCAAAACTTCTCCAGTACTGAAAAGGCCAGGATGGCAACTACAGGGAAAACTCATAATTGCAGAAAGAAGCATGCTGCTAGAGAGTCACCGAAGAGTACACATCTGCCTGCAGTCATGATACCTGCAACGGAATGATGAAGCAGTGACTCCCATTACCTACCGAGAAGATACATCTATGATATTCACCATGGCTTTATCTCTGTGAAGCATATCATGAAGATCTGCTACTTCAGCAGGGTTTCTCCAGAGTCTCAGTGTGAGAAAAATTGTAAGACTTTCAGTGAAACATCTACTTTTCATGTTCTTCCCATGGCATCTCCTCTTCACCCTATTAGAGGTCCTAGAGGAATTTAAGGGTTCTTTATTTTAGTCCAGATTTTCCCGAAGTCTGGTAGTTGTTGTAAGTTGAATGCCTGTCACCTGTCTCGACATCTGTATTCTCAATATGACAGCAATATATACAGCATGGAGCCCAGCTGGAGCTATGGTGCATATATACTGTACTTTGCAGACACAAAGTCCAGTACTTTTGGGAAACCAGCTGCACCATATAGTCATTCTCCTAAAAAGCAGTAGATTTGGACAGATAAGGAGAGAATTAATAGACCTAGTGAGTAAGGACTATGTGCATGCTGTCTCTAACACGCTCTGAAAGCATCCACAGGGTAGCTGGATGGGCAGTTCACAAGGGGTCTGGTGATCCCCCAAAGGGATGTATTGACCAGTCATGATCTGTATGTGCCAGGATTTTTTCCTAAGCAAATGCTAATTGCTCTTTCAGAAGTCCAAGGTCCTGTGCCTTCCTCTCAGGTACGGCGTGCCTGTAAACAGGCTGAAGTGTGGTGATGCACGACTTCTACAGGAATCCAAGTGGCAGAAGTGATGTGGTAATACAGCGCGCCTGGTGTAACTTCAAAGGGAGCCAGCCTTTGCAAGGTCTTCATGGAAAAATATAGGGTATGTCACATCGATTATTGAAAAAATATAAACTCAATAAGATAAATATCCAATATGACTGTAAGCATTATATATTTTGTGGAAGAATCCTTTATTGGCATGAGCCCTGTCAAAACTGGCTGCTCCTGCCCAAGTGCTGAATAGATGCTCTGGCAGAAGTATCCTCAAAATGTGCACACTCTCTAATGGATATGGTTACATGCTTTTAATCCAAACCTATAAATACTGAAAGGGATGGCAATAAACCTGCTATGACTTTAGAAAATAAGAAGATTTGTTTTTGACTACAGCATTAGAAATGTGCAGCATCCATGACGGTGCAAAAATTGGCTGGATTTAGGGTGTAAGTGTTTGCCACTCTAATTCAGACATATATATAATACCTCAGGCTTATTATCGTCCATTTGAGGGCATCAGGGACAGAAGCGACCAGAGTCCCAGGGCCAGAACCAGCTCTATGGGAAAACAGAAAAACACAATTGCTAGGAAAACTGATGTGTGAAGGAATAGATGTAAAGACACTTGAAAAAATTTCACCAAATGTGCTACTATCCCATAAACTGGAAGCGTGTAGAAGTGTTTCTTCCTGGGTTGCTGCATACCTGTGAAAGCTGAATTTGTCAACTTATTTAGTCAGCTTATATAAGCTTTTCTAATGAGCAAAAGTAAAAAACCCACTGTATATGCAAACTTTTTTTTGTAATTCTATTTGACATTCTACTTCTGTTTGATCTAGATCTGTAGAACTTTATCCAATCTGTGTGGGTTTCATGAGTGCTGTTAACTGACTGTTGCTGGAATAAGTGTTATGAAACAGGCAATGAGTTGGATCACCACAAATAAAAAGAGGAAAATCCGAGGCAATAAATCATTTAGTGTTGCCATTCATTTTGCTAGACTCTCTTTAAGACTTCTTTCTTGGGAAAAATAATCTAAATTGCTCTACCGTAAGCAGAGTATTAGGATCTTTATTTGCATTGGAGCCAAAGGTATGTGAACTGGTAATAGATGAGGAAAAGTGCTAGTGCTAGATGGAATAAACTGTAAATGTAAAGACATTTGATCAGTTTTAAGAATGAGTCAGAGGAGCACAAAAAATCTAGGCCAGCTCCTCAATATTGTGTTTGAGCTTCTTTTCTAGTGGTTTTGCAGAAATTCAAGCTACTCTGGTCTACACGTTATGTTATATTTCCCTTCTTACATGTAGCAAGCACAGTTTTCCTTTCTCCAGAGGACAAGTGAGCTGTCAGTTAGCAGAGTGTGTGACCTCTGCTCGCACAACAATATTTTAGCAGAGGTTAGAGCAGCTGGAATAAAACAAAGGATCTGGAAGCAATTTTTTATACTAAAAAATTCTCCATGTTTTTTCGTTCTGAAGTTTACATATTTCTGCCCTCAATGTGGTGTTTCTAGGGAATGTACTGATAAAATCTGCAAATTTTTTTTTTTTTTTTGCTGTGTATTGTGGTCTCAATGGCAAGCCAGGGCAGCTCAGCAGACTTAGCTAGGGAATCAGCATGCTGCATCTTTGCCTGCTGCAGTAGCCTCCCCAAAAGCCAGTCCAGGATGCTACAAAAATACACAAATCACTATCAAGTCAAGGCTTACAGGGTTTGCTTTGTGCCTTGCTGCACATCGATCACCATACTGGGCTTTCCTGTGGATCTAGCAGATTCTTGCTAAGGAAATACAGGCAAAGATGAAGAAAGTTTCTAAACACTGAAGAAGTATGCTTCTGGGACAGGTTTCCAGTTAGGGGATAAGGGGGCCAAAATCTGTAATGGCTTCATGATAAGACATGATACTTTGCCGATAGTATTTCTGTGACAAGGTGAGAGTAATCCTGGAGCCTGTAATTGAAGCTTGCAATTAAGTTTTCCAATGCTGACTTTGTTGGTAGATGCAAGTGAAGGTTGAAGAGACTTGGTCACATATGCTTGTTCCATGTATTGCTAGTGCTTTTAACTAATACTATATTTTAGAGTCCTTGACCACCTGCAGGGGACAGGAAGAAGTTGGGTTTTTTTTCACTGCAAATATATAACTTGGCTTTGAGGAAGTCTAGGGAGGAATATTGTGTTTTACTTCCTTTGGAGGACTGAAACCCAGCCACAGCTAGCAAAGGGACATTTCATGGGCATCTGCTCTTAGTGGTAGTAAACAGTCTTATGGCCAGTGGTGCACCTTGCTTATGCATTCAGGGTTAAACCAATTGTGTGATTGGACACAGGAAGGATTTCCCCCCCCCTTGTTATACTGTCAGAGACCTTCGATTTGTGTTTTTTGCCTTCTGTAATGTGCTGCATGGTCCACTTCCTAGGACTGGCTGGTTATTTTCACTCCAGAAATGCCTCTATATTTCTCAATTGTAAGTCCTCTCTTCCTGCAGGCATTTATTTTCTGAAATTCCAGTCGTGGTACTTAAGGGCTGAAGACTGTTATATGGGGTCAGGGAGGGTTTGATGTCATTTTGTTTGCGGAAACCTGGATAATACTGATATAGGTGGCCCCTTACTGTCATATGACACAGCAAAGTAAACTTAACAAACAGAATTAGACCCATCATTGGTGGAACATTTTGAGAATCAACAACAAATTAAAAGGTGATGAACTTAAAAGGGTTCCCATTTTTGGGTGCTGCTCATCTGAAAGAACAGGGCTTCGGATGCTATGTTTAACCAGATACACATCTTCGTTTAAAATACAGACTTTACTGCTGTCAAATATGATTTTCTGTCTTGTTTGATCACCTAAAGTCCTTAATTCAAAAGCCTGAACTAAAAAAGAAATTAATCTGCCATTTTTCTCAGTAGGGTTATCACAGCAATGTTTTGTAGTCTGGGCTGGTCACCTGCTCATTTTTGGAAGGACTGCCCTATGTTTGTTGAGACTAGCACTGTAAGATCAGTGAGATCATTCATGTGTTCAAACTAGACACATTGCTGGATTCAGGCTTCCTGCACTAAAGAATTTGAGATTTGCTTATCTGACAGACAGCCAACTTTGTTTTATGGAGATATTTAGGCTGTTTGTCTCTTGGCTTAAAAAAGAGGGAGCTGGTTTCAGAATAATGCTTATGAAAATCCTGGCTCTGAGCTCACTTTCAGCTTTAGTCCAAAAAAATCAGGTTTTTCAGACCTTAAAGCCATGTTGAAAAATGGATCTTTATTTCTACTCAGAGGACTCTCAAAAGTATTTTCATCCAAATTATTTGAAGTTTGGAACTGGGCCTGGCTGGGTCCATATTTCTTTGTTTCTATTATCTGTGCGTTTTATATATTTTTATATGGACTTTATAGATATATAAAATATAAATATATATATAAATATACATGTATGTACAAATATAATCCACTTATCTAATATAACAGGCTTTATAGAAATTCTAAATAGGCCTAAGGAAACAATTAGGGAAAGCATGGTTCCAAATCGCCTGAAATGTTGAACTGATGAGTCAAGTATCATATTTACCTCTTTCTTAATATAAAATACTGAGGATAATATTGAATAATGTTAGCCAGTCAGGCTGTACATGTAAATAATACCTCCTGATTCACCGATACTGCTGAAAATATCAGTCATCACTGAAGAACCCATCCAATAAACATATGCACATTTTCTTCCTGACTAGTTTTAAGTGATGAGCAATGGTTTTATCCTTGCCCCTCCTGCCAAATCACTAATTCAATTTCTCAGTTTTAAAGAGCACTCCTACACACAAAAAACCATAGTTCAAATGAAGAGACTTCGGTATCTTCTGATAAAAATATTCAACACCCAGTTCTCCAGTGTTTTGTGTAGACAGCTCTGCATGTGTTCAATAGAGTCTGGAGAATCAGTACAGGACGTGGCCCTGAGATCGTGTGAATTATGTATGGATGAACACTCAGATTCTCTCTTGTAGGAGCAGAGATGAGTACTTGGAGAAAGACCAGAAAAGGGTAGGGAGCAGGTTAACTCTAGCCAGCATGTGCTAGGTTAAGATACCCAGAGATGCAAGGAGGCCAAAACATATTAGTTATACACCTTTTCCATGGTCACAGGCTCTGTCTGGGGTGTAGAGAAGGACGTTAAAGCAACTCTGGTGGTTCCGCACCTGCTGGGAATTTGTCTGTAGAGGTGGAATCCCAGGGGTCTTGTTAAGGCAGCTTTTAATTTGCTTTATGGTTTTGGGAGAGGCTCAGAACCTGTGCTTCTGACCTCTGGCTTTGAGAAACATAAAATTTATTATCCCTCAGCTGGGGTTCGGCCAATGTTTGTCTTCTGGATTAATAATTTTTAGTATTCATCTCCTAAAGCAAATGTTTTACTCCTTTGAGCAAGGCAAATAAATATGTTCACCACGAAAAACTCCATGTGACCCTTCGCTTCGTGTAGCAAAAGAACTGCAGCTTTAATGTACGCTCATAAAATATTTCATTTATTATTTATATAATTATTTGCAGAGTGCTGTTACCATGGCAACTTTTACACACAGTGAGATAAATCCTTACATAGACAGTAGTCGTGACTGTAAACGCTATCACATGAAGTTAAGTCTGCACGGACATTTCAGGGTTTGCCAAGTTTTTCTAAAGGAGTTATTGACAGTAAAATAACTTCCTTCTGCTAAATTAGAGAAAAAATTGGGTTTTAGCCCAATTCCCTTAAGAAACAAGCCTTACGCCATAGTTTTCTCCATCCATCTGTCTTCTGATCCCCTCCTAATATCTTTCAAATCTGCTGGCATATTTTCAATTACCTTTCACTAAGACATCTCAAAGATAGTTAAATCTGACACACTTCATGGAAAACTGTTGTATGAAGGAGCGAGAATCCTAAAATACTATGTCACAGAGGTAAATATTTCACCATGAACTTCAAAGTGGTCAAAGTTTCCTTTGTTCCTGTTGTCCAGACAGCATCAAACTGATTATGACACATGCTACTTCTTTTATAGCTAAAGGGGAAACAAGGCAGAAAAGGTAGAGCTGTGGGAGAGTGAAGGGATGAGGTTGAGTAGAATAGGGTTAGAGGTCATCTAGGCAAACTGGACACACATGAATCCATGGTCACTGATGGGGTGCAACCATAAGCTGATAGATGTCATTTCTAGGTCACTCCCCATCATCGTTGAATGGTCATGGAGAATGGGAGAGGTACCTGAAGACTGGAAGAAATCCAAGACTCCAGTCTTCAAAAAGGGCAAGAAAGAGGACCCAGGAAACTACAGGCCAGTCAGCCTCACTTCTATCGCTGGTAAGGTGATGGAATAGCTCATTCTGGATGTCATCTCTAAGCATGTGGAGTAAAAGAGGAGTATCAGGGGTAATCAACATGGACTCACCAAGGGGAAATCATACTTGACCAACTGATATCCATAGCCTTCTACGATGACGTGACTGGCTGGGTAGATGAAGGGAGAACAGTGGATGTTGTTGTCCTCAACTTCAGCAAGGCTTTTGACACTGTATCCCATAATACCCTCAAAAGGAAGCTTAAGAATTGTGGGTTAGATGAGTGACAGTAGGGTGGATTGAGAACTGGCTGAACAGCAGAACTCAGAGTGGTGTAATCTGTGGTGCAGACTCTAGTTGGAGGTCTGTAGTTAGTGGTGTTTCCCAGGGATCGGTACTGGGTCCAGTCTTGTTCAGCATATTCATTAATGACCTGAAAGAAGGGGTGGGTGTTTGCTGATGATACAAAACTGGGAGGAGTGGCTGAACACGCCAGAAGGCTGTGCTGCCCTTCAGTGAGACCTGGACAGGCTGGAGAATTGGGCAGAGAGGAAACTAATGAAGTTCTACAATGGCAAGCAGGTCAAGGGAAGTTACCCTCCCCTTCTAGTCTGTCCTACTGAGGCCACATCTGGAGTACTGTGTCCTGTTCTGGCCTCCTCAGTTCAAGAGAGACGGGGAACTACTGGAGGCAGTTCAGTGGAGGGTTAAGAAGATGATTAGAGGACTGGGGCATCTCTTTTATCAGGAAAAACTGAGAGACCTGGGTCTGTTTAGCCTGGAGAAGAGAAGACTCAGAGGAAATCTTACTAGTGCTTATAAATATCTAAAGGTCAGGTGTCAAGAGGATGGGGCCAGACTCTTTTCAGTGTTGCCCAGAGACAGGACAAGGGGAAACAGGCACACACTGGAACACAGGAAGTTCCATCTGATCATGAGGAAAAACTTCTTTACTTTTAGGGTGACAGAACACTGGAACAGGCTGTCCAGAGAGGTTGTGGAGTCTCCTCTGGAGATACTCAAAACCCGCCTGGATGCGATCCTGTGCAACCCTCTCTAGGTGAACTTGCTTTAGCAGGGTCATTGAACTAGATGATCTCCAGAGGTCTCTTCCAAACCCTACCTCCCATGGGAGACAGTTCTTCACAACTTTCTGTGGCATGGGTCGTTTCAATGGGCTGCAGTTCTTCAAGAACTTCTCCAGCATGGGTCCTTTTCCACAGAGTGCAGCTCTTCAGAAACAAACTGCTCCAGTGTGAGTCGCCCACAGACCACATGTCCTGCCAGAAAACCTTCTCCTGCATGAACCCTCTCCATGGGCCACAGCTCCTACCAGGAGCTGGCTCCAACATGGGCTTTTCGTGGTCTGCAGCTTCCTTCGAGGCATCTCCACCTGCTCAAGTGTGGGGTCCTCCATAGCTCCAGTGTGCATATCTGCTCCAACGTGGTCCATTATAGGCTACAGGCAGTCAGCATACTTCACTGTGCCCTTCTCCAAAGGCTGCAGGGGAATCTCTCCTCCAGCACCTGGAGCATCTCCTCCCTCACATCCTTCACTGTCTTTGGTGTCTGCAGAGTTGTTTCTCTCACGTATTCTCACTTCTCTCTGCAGCTGCAGTTGAAGTTGCCCACTTTTTTCTCCCCCTTCTTAAATATGTTGTCACAGAGGTGCTACCACTGTTGCTGATGGGCTCAACCTTAGCCAGTGCTGTGTCCGTCTCAGAGCCAGCTTGCATTGCATTTATTGGACATAAGCAAAGCTTCTAGCAGCTTCTTACAGAAACCACCCCTGTAGCCCCACTGCTACCAAAACCTTGACACACAAACCCAATACAGTAAATAACTGTAGAAAAATGTTTTGCTTTTTGGACAGAAGATTTAATATGGTTGCTTTTTGAATTAGCTAAGAAACATGAAGTCACTTTTTTTACTCTGAATCTAAATGCAACTATTAGTTCATATTGCTTATGAAGAGATTACAAAGAGATAAAATATTAATAAAAATAATGAAGTATTTTAATTTTTTCAAGGAAAATACTTCTCAGAAGCTTTGCTACAGCTTGTATGGGAAATGCTTTGTGCTGTCAGGAGGTATGGTAAAACTCAGACCCTAGCTTAGTGACTGAATTCAGTGATCATTTTTTTCTGAGTGTGTGGATTATAGCAAGATGTGTGAAAGAGCCATAGAGAAATAAGTCAAAATTACACATCAAATGATGATGAAGGGCAGGGGTTTGCACCTTAACAGATCCCGTCCACTCCTTAAATTCTGCATTAAAGCACCTCACATTCATGCTTTATTATTCTTTCTCCTCTACTCTAAAGGAAGCTTGGCAGTCAAGGATGAGAGATTCATGTACTGCATGATTTTTTCAATAAAATTAAAATTCAGAAGCTCTCAAATTTCAAATGGAATTAAATAAAACATTTTCCAAGAGTACAAAGTGAACCAAACAGCCAAACAACAGCGTGAGAGATTTGCAGGCAATGCAGAAATAGCCAATGAAACCAGCCAGTCAAGGTTGCCAAGAAGGCAGATGCTGTGAGAGGAAGAGCATTTTTCATTGCTCTCAGTCAGTGCCATGTGATTTACAGCTGAGGAAAGAAAGAAGACACTCTGATGGTATTCATTTGTTAAGATTGGTGACATCGTGTTTCATTTCCTAATAATTTCTTTAAAGTTCAATAGGAATTTACAAATCATTAAAAATCCTTCTCATACCTGGGTTGGATTTTGGTGGCCTCATCCTAATCCTTCTTCATTTGTGTTACCAGATTACCATAAATGTCTTCATAATTCATTAACTAGGCATTCTTTGATCAAGAGAGATCCAGAACTGAAATGGAAAGGGTTTTGGAAATCAGGCTATTAGGCACTTAAGCAAGTTTTCCCTTAGACCTCTTCCACAACTTCCTGGCACTACGCCTGGCTTGAGCTGGTATCGATAATACTTCATTTAAACACCAGCTTCACTTACAATTTTGTCCAAAATAAACAATGCATTCAATCAGTAAGTGGAATGCAACTTATCTTTGGGTATTTTCATTCCCCTCTATATGCAGTTCATGGTCTTTCAGGAATGAGCAAAGAGAATTAATATTTTGCCACGGGATTGGTGCAAAATGTTTGCAATAATATACAAGAACAGGTGATTTAAATACGTTTTTTGAAATAGCTATAATTGTAATCAAAGTATCTTTGGTTTTGTGTATCTTTATTGCTTGTGCCACCAAGAAAGTCACAGAACAGAAAAAAAGAGGAAAGAAATTGGAACTACTTGCCTATTCTCACAAATGTGACACATCATTAAATCTAGTTGCCACGTAAGAGGCCTGCCTCCATAGGAATATTTCTGAAGGTAATTCTGGGGATTCTAGGACAGAGAACACCACATTGGTAGACAGTCAGTCTGCTGAAAAGCAGCACTGCTTCAGGAAAGGGAAACAGTCCTCTAGATCGGTGGTCTTTCTGAAAGTGTCAACAAGTAAGGCAACAAAGGTTGCAATATTTCCTTGATGATAAGGCATCAATTTCCTTTTTTTCTCTGCACACAACTTTTGATATAAATTTTAGAAAGCTCCTAAAAGGATTTGGATTTAGACTTTTCTTTCCCAAATAGAAATAGATTCTCCTACCTGCAACACTTGTGTTAGTTTGAGGCCGTTTCTACTCCTAGTAGGCTTTTAGGAATCAGTCACTGAACAAACCACCTGTAAACCTCAATGAAGTTCAGTGCTCTTATATTCTGAATGAGAAAAATAGAAATATAGATGCAGAATGCTGAAGGAAGAAGGAAGCATGTCTACTGAGACAGAGAGTGAAGTAAAATAATATAAAGAAATATATTCCTTCTAATCTTAGTGGAGCTGGTCATGCACCACCACAATTAACAGACAACCTTACTGGTAGCTAAGGAAAGAAGGAAAAAAAGGAAAAGTATGCTGCAAAAGACCAACACAAGCTTCCTACATGCATCCTCTGAAGAAGAAAAGAAGATTCCTATCTGTCAGTTCAAGGGCACTTTTTGTCTCAGGAGCCATTTCACTGAAAGAGTCTTGCTCTGCTATAGGACTTTCCTATGTCAAACTGCAGCAAAGAAAGGCGTCTTCTTTCGAAGGAAAGCATCTTCCTTCAGAGATGATGAATGTGGAGGTAAGAGTTAATCAGGGGCCTATTCCAAGTGAAAGGAGTGCAGAAAGTCATGGAAATCAGTTACCTCAGCTAACTCCAGTTACCTTACCTTAGTGATGGAAAACAGGAGGACATACCCATTCACCCCAACCTCACAGTCAGAGAAATAAGAGGTGTAGGGAAATGGCTTTTGTTTTCTTTTTCATCTTTCCACCACCCACAGCATTCCTAGCAGCAGAAAGCTTTCTTTTCTCTCTCCCAGCAAAACCCAAAGGCAACACATGCCTGGTTCCATCACATTGGCATGCCAGTGCGAAATGGTAATCTCAATTGCTATGTTGTATCAGTTAAATCAACGGACCAGCTGATTGGAGGGTAACAAATTTGGAAAACTTTCCTCCATGAAGAACATAAAGTCATGATGGTGTTTTCTGCTCTTTTATCTACCTGCTGCTGTAGCTATGCGCCCTCACCTTAGGAACAACAGGAGAAACCAAGCTACTCAAGCTGTTCTTGAACTGCATTGACATCTCTGCAGAGATAAGAGACTGGGATGAGCTCTCTTTTGCTATGATTCTCAACTGATTCCTGAAAGTATATGTTGTCAGAGCAACACACCATCTTTCACAAGAATGATATAATATCTCAGTTGGAAAGACTTCTTTAAACAAGACTGCACTCCCATTCACCTCCCAAAACAGTCTCTAAATGACTTTCAGCAACTGAATTCTTCAAAGACCAGCACCAGTAGCAGAGCGTGTGTCCCCACATGTAGCAGGCTGTGTGTTGATATCTGCCTTTCTGCTAGAACAAAGCATCTCTCAGTATTCAGTGATGCCGTTATGGGATACTGGTAAATACAAAAGTAAATGGTTCGACTTTTGGACCTTGTGGCAGAAAAGAATAAAAAGCCCAACTACTAGCAGCTTAGGCTGAAAAGCTAGAACTCACTGTCTGATGGTGTTTGGTTTTGAATGGAGACAGCAATTTATGTCACTTAGGATGCATCACACCTCTCTTTGCTGTCCAGCCTAATGCTTCCCTGTGTAAATTTCCATCATGGGGATGGCACTGTTAGGCAGTTAGGGACACTGTCCAGAGTACCACCACCAGAGAGGGCACCAACTGCTGCTGGGCACCAAGCAGCTTAGATAGGTTTGGTTCAGTGCTGAACAAATTCATGTCTGGAAGAGACTTCATTAGCTCAGCTAGTGTAATCTCTCTACCATAAGGCACGTCAGTCATACTTACTGGCAGATGTTCATCTCTCGTGTTCTTAAAGAGTGTCAAGCTTCCCCAAACAACTCAGTTCATTTTTAACCCATTCCTAGAAATGAGACTTGTTCCTATGACATTACTTCAGTCTTCCTGCTGTTCTAGTCCATTACTTGTTGTCTTGCCTACTAGGGTCATGGAGCACAAGTTATTCTTCACCTTTCCAATAACATTTTCCATCTTTGAAAATTGTTGTCACATCCTCCCTTAAGCTCCTCTTTGTAAGCTAAACTGCCTCAAGTTCAGCTTTTGTTGTAAGTCATGAATCATTCCTAGCTGTCTTGACAAAACGGAAAAAGAGCATTTGATGCAGCAACTCTGAGAAACCTCATTTGAAACAAAGGATCATTTCAGTATTTTCAAAGTAAAATTTTTGGGGTTTTTTTTGTTAATGTAATGAGTAATTTATGACTTCATATCCCAATATGGGATGAAAAGGAGTATAGTAATATCTGAATTTCACATGGAAATTAAATTCTAGCATCCAGTTGTCACTAGTCGGTGATTTGCCTCCCTGTGGCTGGAGGTCAGAGAATGTTGTACGTGTCCATGAAGGTTGTTAGGCTAGAACTGAAAGACGTAACTAATGACTGAAATACAAAACATCTGTTCTGTTGATTGATACTCTAACAGGCAGGTTATGATAGATTAAGTCCAAAATCTGTTTTAGAGAGGCTTTCTCAATGGGTGAATCATGCACACGTATACCTTCACTGCTCATAGATTGCAGTGTAATTGGAAGGCCTTGTCTGGCAGCTTCCTGGGATTCAGGCTGCTTCTGTGTCTGGGCCAGGGCCTTGACCTGGGTCAACTGTTCATTTCAATGACTATAGTCCTAAACTTCATCTCTGGCTTTTGTGACTCTAATTTTTTTTTTTTTATTTTTTTTTTCCCATGACTGGAGTCTAATTCTGTGCTGCTGCTGACAGGGCTGCTCTCACTCCTGTTGATCTGAATTTTGAACCTGTGGTAACCTCAAGTTGCCACCTTCTTAGCACTTAACACCAAGAGTAGGGAGGAGAAATGTTGCAAGCTTTCTGATGTCTTCCAAGCCAATGTTCACCAGGATGCTTTGCTTGCTGGCTGGAAATGAATTGTTTGATGATGTTGTTGGGTTAGTCTTTAGCCCTGTAGCATATAACTCATGTTCACATAGGTGAAGTGCTGAGAATGTGTGACTGGAAATGGGATAGGACACAGACATTTTGGCTGGAAGCTGAGAATTTGACTTAGGTTACTATGTGACCTCCTTCTCCTCTACAATTTCTCCTGTTGCACTGTTTCTTCTGTCTGGTCCTTTACAGAGCTATTCACATGTGCTAATCTAGCAGAAAACCATCTCAAAAAATTCACTTAGTTTGCTGAATTGGCTCAGTAGGGTGTTGGGGAGTACTGGAGCAGAAAAAAGAGGAGGTTGGCTAGTAGAACAAGAGCCAACTTTTCTTGTGTGAACCTTCATCTGTAGCTTAAGGGTGAAGTGAAACCCAGCACTTCAAAACCCCCCGCTACCTTAGGACTAGCAACATCAAGATGAGGTCTCCTGTATGCTCATGCTGCTGTAAGGATGATCTCTTTGAAATACGCTTATACTTTGTGTTGTTTTTTGCTGCTTTTGTTCTGAATTATCTCCATTTCCCAGATTTCCATTTAAAAAATACTTCCCATTCCTTCATTTTTTGCATACTCCTGGACAACATTTACTTCTCAGATCCATCAGTACTCATCTGCAACCTCACATGATGTTAAATGGCTGCTCTCATAATAATAGAAACTCTATAAATTAAATAGTAGCAGGTAGCTGAAAATTAGCAGTAATGTGCCTAACCAGGGATGTGCAAAAGAGAATGTGACTTAACACTTCACTTCTTGCTAAAAAAGATTGTCTAAAAGACTTACTACATGTAGCAATTTTGCTACATGCTTATAATTTATTTTTAGATGAAAAAATCTATAGAGTGCTTTTGGGTTTCATCTGATCAAATACAGACATCAGAGCTAGTCTCTATAGTCCTCCTTTTTAGCTAATGGAGAGAAATTGCCTTTACCAGAGGGGGGTTGATAACATCCTTGTGTAAACTAGGTAATCTGAATTGCATCCTTAACTTACATTGCCTGTAAAGGGAACTTATACTTACCAGTTTAGATACAGTAGCGTTTGGCTGTGTGGTGCAAAGGAAGAGAAAGACAGGGCAAGATTTTCATAGATGAGATAATGTCTGTCAAAGAATCATAAAAGGGTTTGGGTTGGAAGGGACCCTAAAGATCATATAGTTCTAAGCCCCCTTGCCATGGGCAGGGATACCTACCATGCTAGACCAGGTTGCCCAAAGCCCCATGTAACCTGGCCTTGAACACTTCCAGGGAGGGGGTATCCACAGCCTTTCTGGGAAACCTGTTGCAGTGTCTCACCAGCCTTGCAGTGAAGAATTTCTTCCTATTACCTAATTTAAATCTACCCTCTTTCAATTTAAAGCCATTACCTCTTGTTCTATCACGACACCCCCTGATAAAGAGTTCCTCCCCATCTTTCCTGTAGGCCCCCTTTAGGTACCGGAAGGCTGCTATAATGTCTGTTTGGTGCCTTCTCTTCAGGCTGAACAATCCCAACTCTCTCAGCCTGTCTTCATAGGGGAGGTGCTCCAGCCCCTGATGGTCTTTGTGATGGACTCACTCTAACAGGTCCACATCCTTCTTGTGCTGGAGACCCCAGAGCTGAACACATTACACTAGGTAATTAGTTATTAAAAATCATTAGTTTACTCATGAGAGAGTAGAGGGGAGAATAACCTCCCTAGATCTGCTGGTCATGTGTCTTTTCATGCAGTCCAGGATATATTTGACTCTCTGGGCTGCAAATGCACATTGCTGGGTCATGGTCAAACAATGCCCCCAAGTCTTTCTCAGGGCTGCTCTCAAACCATTCTCCACCCATGCTGTATTTGTGCTTGGGATTGCCCCAACCCACACGCAGAACCTGGGGGGTTAGACCAGCTAAGAGTTGGAGAAATTACGCCAGGGTTTGGGCATGTGAGACGTTTTTCAGATATGAAAGAAAATAAGCAGATTTTAGGAGAAAATACAAATTGAGAACAATTTCTCAGCATTTAGTTATGCAGGTAGAAGACATGCAAAATTAACACTGTCTAGTCGAGGTCCTTGCCCTGCCATTAGTTTCCCACATCATATGTAAAAGTGGTGAAGGCACAAGGTCGTCCTACAGGACAGAGGAGATTAGGTTCTGCAGATTGGGGACAAGATTGTTGCTAGCCTCAGAGAAATAAGCGCAGGGTGTGGGGAGCTCACAGGCCAATAATTATTGCCTTCATCAACACAAAAGACAATGTTGAATTAAGTAATGGCTTCATGAAGTGATTTGAATATCTGTTCTCTCCCCTAGTAGCTACAGAGATCTTTTATTTTAGAAGGTCTGGTTCTGGATCTCTGGATTATTATGTCCCGAATACTAGGCAGGATATTTGATAAAACCTAGAAATAACTCTCAGAAAGAGAGTTTTGCCTTATGCCAGTGGTGTGCCTTATTCAGTAGGCTACAAATCTCCTGTAGATGCTTGGTGATCCTTGTGTCTATTCCCTCCTCCATCTTATCTCAGACCAGTGTGGAGATGTGAATCAGTGCCTTATGATGGGCTCTGCAGGCCATTCCTCCTCCTTCCTCAGTCTGGAAATATATGCCCCTGACATCTGGCCCTCTGGGGATAGGAGAGGACCCAAGGAATGAATGAACTCCAGAAGAAATAGGATCAATCATTGTGACAGCTCTGTGTGCTGTTAAGTGACAGGGCTCAGCCTGGAAAACAAAGGATCCTGCTGAGGGGTTCCATGGAGATGCCTTTTTAACTTACTGACATGAAATCACAGGGCTTTGCAATTGTGTGCCCACAGGGAGCCGAGGCACCTGTTGGGGTGGCTCTTTGGAGCTGCAGCTGGCCAGCCAGAAACTGCTCCAGGCAACTTGGAGAGCTGAAGCCACTCTTCAAAATGTCTCTGCGCTTTCCATCTGCTTGTTAGACAGCAAACTTTCCAAATCATCAAAATTAAACTACTTTTTTGAGTCCATAGTACAAATTTCAGTATAATTTGCATTTAATAAATGTTTGTCAATTGTTAATGAGATAACAGTTGGTAAATATGAATTATTTAAGGCCTGACAAATATGATTTCATGGCTAGTTGGCCAGATTTTCAAGGGAACTGTTGTACATGTAGTGAATTAGAGCAAGTTGCATCTTTTTGTCATAGAAACTGGCTAACCAGAGGGTTAACAAACGATCTGTAGGTGCAAATTTGACCACACATACTTTTGGCTATACATGGCTCCATAAACAAGTTTAAAGCCTTAATGTGAAAGCATATTCCCCTGTGATTTTACAAATATATCTTAATCTCTATAATGAAATAATCTCACTTCCACAATTTTTCACTTTAGCAGACCATATTTTATTATATGGGTTTTTTTCTGTTTTACTATTCTGGAAGAAATATGTTCTCAGTTATAAAACATTTATTATATATGATTTAAATATCTTAATAAATCTAAATTAAATATACGTAAACTATTTAAGAGCTACTAAAACAGAAAAGCAAACAAAATCTGTGTAGAAAGGTATAATCCCAAATCAAGTTTATTTTGAGCACAGTTTTATTTAGATTTTTATCACCATTTTTGCATACTAATGTTTTTAATGGGTTTCAAGACCATGCCATGTACTCAGCCGAGGAGCTGAGTATCTTGTACAATTAATCTTTTACATCTGCTAGGTCTGTGATTCTACCACTTGCTATTGAATAATGTATTCAGCATTTCCAGGCTCCTTCTGTTTGCCAGATGAAAGCTGCAGTGGTTTCTTCATGTTCATTTATTTTCTGCAGTTGAGTAATGTCATGTTATAGCCACAATACCACCATTGTTATAGAACAGAAAAATAATAATTAATAAGTCAGAGAATCAGCCTAGATTTACCTTTACACATATAGCAAGAAAAAAGTATCTGGTACCTGTCTGTTGTCTGTGTACATGTAATGTATGTCTACATGGAAATGAAAATACCAGCTCCTATGTATGGAGAGCTACTGCCTCATCTTCCCCTAAGAAGTATTTGTTCCTGAAGCAGAGGGGTCAGATGATCCTAGCAATGGCACTTGTTGATTGGTACTCATGTCCACTATTTTGCCTTTGCCATAATTTTCGAGTACGGTTGCACCACATCCTGTAGTTGGGTCATGTAAGTAAGTATTGCAATGGAAATCAATTACAGTTGGAAAATTTCCAAGTTGAAGTGCTAAGGAAAACACATGGATATCCCATTACACCAATGCTTGCAACAGAGGTTGTAGATGAGACATGAGTAAAGCTGTTGTTGGGCATTAGAAGAACCTAGGTAAGGTATGAGAGAGAGGTTACCTTGTCGCTCAGCATATTCGCTTGAAAAATGGGGATAAATGGCTACCAGAAGTTAAATTTTGCAACGGAAGAGTGTGGCTGACGTGCTTAGGAGGAGGGGAAGTGGATGTGATCTTTAGCTAACAGGTTGGGAAATAATGTACTAAATGTTGTAGAGGAGAAAACATCCGGTGTTGGAAATGGTCTAAATAGCCAGGAAGAGAGTAGGGAGACCTACAGGACATGGAAGGTGGGACAGATCAAGCGTGTTAGAACAGACCTGTGAGTCATCAGAACATTTCTAAAATGAAAAAGGGCCTTTCTCCAGCCAGTTAATAATGTCTATGACAATATGTAAAGGAATTAATCTATTTTGTGAACCAGACAGAATGTTTAACGTAATCCTAGTGTCACAAAAATTATTATCATTCTGCAGTCAAGAAAAAAGAAACATACCCATGCACCCAATATGTTCATCCATATGATGAACACGTTAAAAGCTAAAGGGGAATAGAGGAGGACAGCTTGTATTTGCTTTTGAAAGCCCATTTTCATCAGGGGCTAGTCTCACAAGTTTCATTTCCATTCAGAATCCAGCATTACGAAAGAACAATATTTTCCAAATTCTAATCTGAGCGAAGTGGACACTGGTATATGTAGTTATTGCACTGCATTAGCACGGCTAATGAGTACTGATGGCCCCTCTTCAAGGAGACAGAAAGACCACAATGAACTAGGGTAAAATGTGCTCTTGGGTCTGAAGAAATTTTACAGCTCCAGAAATATTCATCACTGGTAACTCAAGACTAATAGCTGTGAAATTTCTAAAGGGAATATTTTCCTTCAACATTCAAATGACCTGAGGTTTAACAACGTTTCATTGCAGCTGAATTAAATGTTTTGATATCTGGAGAAATGATATAAAACCTTCCCTTAACTCACACTGTGCCCTTTCTGTAGATACGTGTTAATTCTGTTAGTTTAATGAAAGAGATTGGTGGATCTGTAGATTTTTTCAAAAAAAGAAGAAAAGGAACAAACAAATTAATTGACAACAATCCATCCATAGTCCTATGTTTCTGTTGTAGGTTTTTTTTAAATGAAAAATACCCCCAAGTTTTAAAAAAAAGAAATCACCAAGGAAACAGTCAGATGTAGGTCACCATATAGTCCAGGGAACACATTTTCTAATTTTGCCAAATTGAATAAAAGTTATATAAAGCCATTCAGCTAATGTGTACATTTTGGGGATGATAAAAATGTTTGCAGTGATTCTTCAGTGAGTTAAATTCAAAGGCGCTGTTTTCAGGAAGATGAAATGAAACTAAGTGATTGTCGTTTGCCACATTAGCTCATCAGACTCAAGGGTACAGTTACTAGAGTGATAACTAAGGCCAGTTATTAATGATGAGCATTTTGGGGGAAATTTACGCATCCAAGACCCACTTGACATAGGTTCATATTGATATTGCCTGTCTTTTCTATGCTTCATTAAATTAGCATAAATACTTTATCAAGACAGTAAGTATAATACTGAAATGAAACAGATCGCAGCACCTTAAATGTTTTATTGAAGCCTCCACCAGGCGAAGGGCAAGAGGCAAAATGAAAACCAGACACCATGTCTCAGGTAAGTGTCGCAAGTCAGTTCTTACATGTTTGTTTGTGGTTTTAACCAGGCCTCACTGATAAATTCTACTTTTCTTCTATCCGTTACCTTCCACTCCTGAATTTTTCCCAGGGAAATCTGTAAGACTGAGGAGTGACTATGATGCAAACCTGTCTGTACAAACACAACAAAATCTGACTGTAAGTAAATAGCCATCCTGGCTTTTCTGCTTTTTGTACCCAATAAGCAAGTACCAACCCAACAGAACTTTTTGATCAAAATTTGGGATCTTTCTTGGAGGTGCCAAAGTAGGATTTGAATTTGGACTGTTGAAAGGACAAGGTTTTTTTGTTTGCGATGTTTTTCATAGCTATTGCATTTATGTTTTTCATTGCCCATAACTTTACAATATCAAATACTGCATTTCATGTTTCTTAATGAGGGCTTTGCATTAAGGCTGAAGTGCTTTGAACTCCATATGCTTCCTTTCAGCACAGCATGCATCCTTGGCGGCTAGTCTACTGATCACTAGGAAGACTGAGACGAAAGAACATTAGGGCAAATTAGGACATTCTGGTGGAAGCTAAACCTTGTCTTCTACCACCAGTGAAGACTATATTCTATTTGCTGAATACATCAAGCTGTGCTGCTAAAGTAATGTAATTGTGGATCTGCAAGCAGTTCCTTTTTCTACAAAGTTCATCTCATTTACAGAAGCTGTATGGAGTAACATAATCCAGGAAGCCAAGGGTTCTAAACAGCATGCATGAAAGTGGGGAGAAGACGAGAAAGGAAAGTCATTCGCCCAAGTTCAAAGTGAAGTAGCAGCAAACTTCGTCCTAGAGTTTGGGGATATTTTGCTGTAGACTTTTGTTTGCATAATAGCATGGGGTCTTTTATAAATGCTCCAGTATCTTCAGACCCTCATGCAGTTCAGTTTCTTGAAAGAGCAATCATCATACAATAAACGATTATGACAGAAATCAAAGCAAAGGAGTAATAGAAAGGGCAATAATGTGAAAGAACAAGAAGAAAGCATGAGTACAAAATGACCCTGCTTGGACATTGTAAGGGAGTTTTTCTTAAAATAATTCCAATCTAATTCATGTGAGACACTGTCCTGAGAGATTTTTTTCCCACAGCCCTGGCTTCTCCACAGAATTATGCCGAATAGTGACCGTGTTAACCCATTTCCATTACCTTGCAGTTTCCCCAAGGAAGTGAACTGAGAGCACTCTCATGGCCTAGAGATTTAATTATCCTAATTAGCTTAATTAAGTGGTTCTTCTACATCTGAGCACAGGAAAAGGGACAGAATATCTGCATCTATTTTTAACCAGAAAATGCTTCTCATTTAAAACTTTGCAGTAATACACCACTGACACAATACTTTTCACTGCCACTGGTCAGTCTTCAGAGACATTGTTATGACTCCCATGCATCACAGAAAGGGAGTTCAGATGGCTATTCCAGCTGTGAAAAAACCCCAATGAAACCCTAAACATTGTAATAAACCAGACAGGAGCATGCACTTTTCCTGTAATCTACAGAAACATATGCTTCTGTAGGATGAAGATGCAAATGGGATAATGAGTGACATCTTTCTATGGACAATGTGACTAGTATTTTAAACTTCTTTCCTTTTAGGATGGTATTCTACAGCTCTCTAACATTAAGCCACGTCCAGGGAATCTCGCCCAGCCACTTCCAAGTGACCCCCTGAGCAAAGATGGAAGGATTTTATTATTTGGCTCCCCAATGCGGAACGATGTGCCCAGAATGAGCTGAAAAACAATAAAAGAAGGTTTTATTGTCACTGATGGAAAAAATGATAAAACAGACCAACTGTTGTTATCCTCATAGAACAAGACTGAGAGAATATGGTTACTTTTTACTATATTGGCAATATTTTCAGTTTCTGAGAAATTTTGATGACCAGAAAACTGAGCTAGAAATTCTAGATCAGGTTTGAGTATTTAACCATGTGGACAGGGCATGAAAACCAACCTATATCTCAGGTTTACCATGTGGTAGAGTTACACTCCAAGTTTCCTTTGCATTCAGACGCACTTCAGCAAGAATCATTTTGTTTCATCTTCTCCTTGACTCCTGAGGGTGTTACATATTTTCAGTCTCAGTATCTCAGCAGATTAGCCTTTGATTGAAACTGAATAAATATTGCTAAAACTAATGGTCTGTCAGAAAGTTTGAAGTAGAAATAGAAATTAAGATGATTAAAAATTCATATTTGCATTAGGTTTTACTCAGTTTAAATTAAATTCTCTTTTAACTGGGACCGGCAGTGGAACTTTACAGAAAGCTCTCACTATCATTTACCATCAGCAGCGATCAGGTTGTATTACCTAGGGAAAAGGGTAAACCTCAATTCATTATGCTCTGAGATAAAGAACTGGAAGATATTGAATAGAGGAATTAGAGACCATTCCAAAACATGTGTTGGCAATGTGGCCATAAAGTAAGATGAGCCTTAAGCCCCTAGAATGTGCTGACATATATCAAAGGAAGGAGAAAAACTCAAACCAAAAAAACCCCACAAACCCCCAGATATGAAACACATATATGCCAACAGAAAGAGAAACCTGGAAAAGGTCCTGAAATGGCAGAAGTTCTTAAAGTGACCCAATCTTGGCTCTATTTTAAGGATTCTGCTTTCAGGAGAGACAACCTGTCAAATTCTTGCAATGTATACTAAAATGAATGGGATGGATTAAATGGAAAGCCTCATTTTCTACCATTACACCAGAAGTGTATAACAACTGAATGCAGCATGGGTGCAAATCAGAATTTGACAGTTTACTTTTATTGCATTTAAATATACATGACTATTAAATGTGTAAGACAATTTAGAAACCACCCAAATCCAAAACAGTAGCTTCCTTACTGCCTAGCAGAAGTAACATAAAGTTTGAAATACCTTTTAGATTATTATATCTGCTTATTTACCTGCCTGTTTTTAAGAGAAGACGGAGAAACAAAAACACATGACTGCCCAAAGTATTCTGAAGATGCTGCTTTCTCAGCTTTATGCCTGGACTGTGCTGCTTAGATGTGACAATGCCACATGGGAGTGACAGGTGCTCAGAAATTACTCTTTTTCCGGGAACATAGCAGACTTAAAGATCTCAATCTGTTTAGCTTATCAAAAGGAAGACTGAGAGGCAATTTGATTATGGTATATAAGTACCCTCATGGGGAGAAAATGCCAAAGAGGTCTTTTGTGTAGCAGAGAAAAGACTTAGCAAGAATCAGTGTTGAGAGTGAAAGGCAGACAAATACACACTGGAAATAACACACCCGTTCTTGAAAGCAAGGGTATCTGAGCACTGGAGCAAGATTCTAACAAGAGATTGGAACTGGATTCTTAGAGGGAGAGAAGGTAATTGACATAATTTTATCTAAGATTGCTACAGTTTTCTGGGACTAAAATAATAGCAGATTGTCAGACACTGGGCATACGTGGGCTTCATGTTCTTTTCTACTCAGTTAATCAATAATAATATGTATGAGAACGATTTCCATGTCAAAGAGAGATTGCGTTGCCTTTTCCCACTGAAATACATCAGGTGCAGGGGGTTGGCAGTCAAAAGTAGTGACTCTGAGATACAGAAAGATGGAAATGGATGTGTTCAATCTTGGGTAAACTGACAAGAAAAAAAGGAGGATATGAAAAGAATGAATCAAAACTGACTCAGCCTCCATAACTGTTTTTTTTAAATGAGGCATGCCTCATCCTGTGCTGAAAAGGATGTTGGCCAAGCCTGGCCCACTACCAAATCCCGCTGTATCTACTGATACTTTCATGGTACTTGTACCCCCAAATCAGGAATATTCTGGCTAAAGAAAATAACATTTCTTAGGTTAATCAGACTCACAATGACCATTCTGGCATTTAATTTCTCAGTCATGGCCAAAAGTTTGGGTGAAAAGATAGGGATCAGGCTGGGAAGCTGCATCTTTATAAATGGGGTGGGAAGGGTAAGATGTGTTTTTGTGATGGATCAAACGTATGCATCGGGTATATATTAGGACAATGGACCACACTAACACTGGTGGTGATGGTGAGCCATTGCAAATAGTGTGATTGTCTGGAGCCTAGCTGGAAGAGACAGCATGGAGGAAAGGTGCAACAAAGGGTAGGTGAGAGAACAGTTTGAGGGTATTGAGGTTGCCAGTGGGAAGACAAGCAATGGACTTCTGCTTGTTGGTTTACAAGTTTGACAGACATAATGAGAAAGCAAGTGGATATAGTCCTTTCAGTTGCATGAGTGTACCTGGGGATCTCTCTGTTTTGAGATAGGACCCAAGTTCAGGAGAAGGGCATGTTTTAGGTGTGGTAGGCCAAGAAGCATGTCAAATCTCAGAAAATAACTGGAAGTTTTCCTCCAAGAATGTGTATGTAAGAAACTGGTTTCAAAATGCAAACATGCAGAAATCCAGTCTGCCTTCTTTGAAACAGATCTTATGTAAGGACTTGATGAAAAAAAGAAGCAGTTTTCTATCAGTCCATTACTTTTGCCAGGGCAGACATACTCTCCATAGTAGGATCTCCTGCTTTAGCTTATCAGAGTTCATTGCTCTTCTCCATGGATGCCTGTAATAGATGCATTAAAGTCTGAGACAGGTGCCTAGATTTTGTGCCTTCTCAGCACAGAGAAATGAACACTTACAGGGCACATGCCATCTCCTCTGAAGTGGATAACTGGAAATGATCAGATGAATCATAAGTCAAAAGTGCCTGTTTCTCTTTATTGACTGTAAAGGGAGCTGATGGTGATACAGGCTCATCCATACACCTCTATCTAAGTTGTTTTCTGAGAACTGCTCAAACAATAAATTAATCACCCTCAAATTATCGGTACCAGAACTAAGCAGAAAAAGGTGTTGGAGCATGCAAGTGCTCAAGTATTGGTTTTCATTCTAACTTGGAAATGAAGACCAAAATGTCTGAGGTCACCTGTAATAGAGAACAAAGAATTTTCATAAGGTCCTAATGGAATGTATACCTAAAGGTAGGTATACCTAAGGGTAGGTATACCAAGGAGGCTTCCAGATAGGCTGCTGAAAGGTTGAAGAGATAGGTTGTAAAGAAATTAGTCTGATGACGCCCATGTTCTGATGGAAAACTGTCACAATAAAAATCGATGTTTTGCCATGTTTCACAGCACTGTCCTCACTTCATGGGTAACTAAAATTATTTTCTAGTTTGGTGGTGCAGCTGGATTGATTCTTTTACACCAAAACCTATCATCTTCCTTCACTGGGGGACTGAAAGACAGAGGGACTGGCAAGAGCTATAGATATATAATCTGGGAGGCAAACTGTTAATTTAATAATGACGAGCTGATTACACTTTGATTTACTTTAGCCTATCCTCTCCTGAGAAGTGGTTTTGGGGTCCTACCATATCCAATGGCAGGAACACATAGTCTTCCAGATCCAAGACAGCTGTGAACATATACAAAACTTTGAGATGAAGTTGGGCTGTGCACCAGAAAGCCAGAGACAATCCTGCAGTGGGATTATACCTTCCGCAGGACTCCCATATTGGAGCCCTAGAGTGTACCCATTGTTTTCAGCTCCCTGGATGTATCTGGCTCACATCTCACTGAGGATTCAGTATGCAGTGGGGGAAGCTGGCAGCAAGGGTAGGAAAGACAGTCACATGAATCTCCCTGACACAGTCATCTCTGCTATCAATTATATACTCTGGCAATAGCTGAACTTCTTTAGATGTTTATAGCAGTTAACACAGAGGGACACCACTCCATAGTTCTGCAGGCCCTTATATAGAATGTAAGACCCTATGAGGTATTGTGACTGGCTGCACTGAGAGAACATTAAGATGTGTTGTCTGTTTGGGCGTCGATGTCCTGTCTGCAAATGGACATGGTAGAACTTGTGCATCCCACCTGCCTAGGTTACTCTTAGGCTACATATCCACTTCAGTGCTGTATGGAGCTCTGGTTAGGGAGCACCTGAATGGACCACCACCAGTCTACAGACTGACCTCTGAAACACTGCTTGAATCACTGAAGCCTGCTATGGTCTCCACAGCTTGAGGCTACAGAAAAGTCGTTACAGTCAATGTACAGAAGAGAGTCCTAGGGGCCTTCAGAACTCAGCAAGACTGTGCATCCTCATGGAGAAGCAGGTAGGTCATGTGAACCTACAAAGAAAAAAAGGCATAGAGCACCCCGTATCTCACAGTCCTAAGAAGGTTGTACTTCCACTCCCCCCTGCCAATCTTGCCTTTGCAAATAACAGTCTAAGTAGAAGCTGAGTATGTGAATACTATTGTCTGATGTCATACCAACTAGGAGACCTTCACTAGTCCAGACATGGTCTCTATTTCAAGAAGACAGTACCTAGGCTCATGATGATCCGTAAGTCCAACTGTCCTTACATTTGGAGGACGGCTTTACTGCTCAAAGTTGTCCCATATACTGTCTACAGCACTTCCGTGATACAGATTCTTCACTGGGGTATTTTTCTCCATCAGGGCCATCTTTTTGATTCAGGTGGGAAAGATTAGAAGGAAAATGGACATTTTTTTTCCTCAGGAACCCCATTGTCAAGTATCATAGTGGAGCCTGAACCCATAGGCTATATGTATGGTTATGGCACCAGCAGTGAGATGCAGTCAAGAGTCCATTAACATGGCGAAGTTGTTCCTGTGGCAGTACAACTATGCTCACAGAGCCTCAGCAAAGCATTTTTCTGCAAATCACCATTTGAAAGCTGAGATTAGAATTCGGTAATGTCTGGCTTTAATTCCCCATGACTGAACTACAATACCTGAGAAGGGAACAGAAGAGAAGATGAATAGCAGTGGAAACAATTAGGAAATAAAAAAAAAAAAGGTGAAAATCAAGGCAAGACTATAGTAAAAGCCAGGAAGAAGTGTTCTTAGGAGAGGTTTTTCTCATGTAATTTCAAGTCCCTGGAAAATTCCAAGTCCCAGCAGTGAAGGCTTCTTTCCCCAGAAGTGGCTCTGTTCACAGAAGCAAAATGCCCTTTGGTCAAGTTTCTCATCTGTGTATCCAAACAGGATCTCAAGCAGCCATTATGGTTCAGTGAATGCAGCTAGTAACGCAGCTTGCACATCACTGGAGTAAGACAAAGGTGGGTGAGAGGAGAATGCACAAACTGACAAAGGGACAAATCTTATCACATCTGAGTCGTTCTCAGTATCATCTGAATGGTGCTTGGAGGTCCTATTTGTTGGGAAGGGTAAGTACGCAGCTCCAACAGAGTAAGATACAGCAGTCATCTCTCCAAAGGTTTCAAAGAGAGGCACTAAGCTTGGCATGCCTCTGGGCCGAATATCAAATGATTGACAACAATAGAAAAGAGAAAAATATTACAGCCTGAAGTGGACACAACCGGACAAAGACTTCAGGGGAATGATCACCCCCAACTCTGACTTTTTATCTAGGTGAAATACTTCATTAATAAAATTGTGTTTTTGCTACAAGTGAAACTCTTAACATAAAATTACTGGTAAGATTTTTTTGTATGTTTGAATTCAAAGGAAAATGTCAAATGACACTATTATATACTGAAATTCCATTTAATTAAAAAAACCAAATCCAGTCTAGGATGTGCTTCTCAGCTAAAGCAGCTTCCACCTCAGAACACAGCAAGCCTTTGGGCCCTCAGCGAATTAACAACAGAGGCAATATATGTACATATACACCTCAGTATCCCTAAAAGTCTTTAAAAACTTTTCACAGTTGAACTTTTTATTTCTGTTGCTAGTCTTGATCAATTTTCATTTGAAAAGGTACTTGAAAAACTCTCCTGACACTCAAAACCCACAGTAATTACATTACAATAATCTTCAATACATGAATTAAAACAGAATTGAAACTCCCTCATCAAAGAATGATAACACAGTTTTCTCTTTGCCTTTTTTTTTTTTTTTTGTCTAAGCGCATTGATTGCCCTAATTACAATCTACAGGGGAAGTAAATAGAAATAACGGTTTTTCATTTCCCCTGAAAAAAAAAAAGCCCACAAAGGAGTTCTCAGTATACAAAACAGACTGAAGTCAAAGGATGCAATCTGTTATTTTGTGCCTCAGCGTCTATGGACATGAATTGACAGGGAGCATCACGATGGAAGATCATCTCCAAACCATTTAGCATAGCTTGGAAGTCCAAACCAATGGGATGCAGGCTGCATGGCAGAAGACATGGGTGGAGGAAATTCATCCCAGTTTGTCCTCCTCTTTCTAGGTGCAGTGTAAGAAGGCAGCGCAAGCTCAGTGCTGCAGAGCACCAGCATCTGTGGCGGTAGTGCTTTCTGCAGCCATCACCTGAAGGGTAGGCCTACAGAGGGTGTCTGGCTGCAGCTTTGAGCTTCCATAAATGGGGTTTGGAAAATACTCATGCCTATGCTTTTTCCTGCCATTTCTGAACCTTTCCAGCTCCTTCCTGAGATCTCTAACAATGTCAGAGTTGGTGAGTCTCCCTCTTGGTGAAGAAAAGTGATGTAGGACAGGCACATCACTGGCTCAAGATAAAATTGGCAGTACCCAAATGATGTGTCTTGCTTAGCTGTGGGACAGAGACTCCCTAAAATTTTCAGAGGCAGCCTGAGAGAAATTTTAAAGCCTGGCCACTCCTTCCAAATGACCCACATGGGCACCAAGAACCCCTGAAATGCTTGAACATCTGCACTGAGTCAGACGATGATCATCACCAACTCACATAAAGAGATGTGACTGAGCACTTATAACCCTTAAAAAAATGAGTACAGCTTTGCAGGAACCACCATTTCAGGTATGAGAGCTAATTTCAGCCTTCAGTTCTTCAGGTAAAATTTCTCTTTTGAAGCTTCCTTTTAAGGCTGGGGTTTGAGGATTCCTAAAACAAATACAGTATAAGCTTAGTCCTGTGAGGAGCAGGGAGCTGGACTCAAATGATCATTATGGATCCCTACAGATCCCTACTAACTTGAGATATTCTATGATTCTGTGGAAAAAATCAACACCATTGCTTACTTTTGCTTAGAAAACAGGTGGAAATAAAAGGCTTCATCGGAATGTAGCAGACCAGATTCATAACTCTCCTGACCTCAGGGAAGAAAACGGATTTTTATTACTAATCAAAATTGTTGTTTGTGTTTTGATAAGAAGACATCCTATGGGACCTGAGTCACTGAAAACAGGATCTTGCTTCTCCTGAAAAATTTATGAACTTTTCAGTGGACTACTGCTAAATTTTGCAGGTTTGCAATGAAAGTTGATATCAGGGAGCAAAGCAGCAAAATGAGTTAATACGTGCCAGAGATATGAAAGCAATACAAGAGCTTTTGGAAGCTTACCAGAGGGAAGAAAGCAGGTCTACTCATAAATAAGGAAGACATGAAATAAATAATGTTTCAGAAGTGACTGAGATAGCATACAGTGGTATCAAGCCTGTAATCAGTAAGAATATACATCAAAAATGTTGAAATACTAGGAACAAAGAAAAACTACTAAAAAGCCTTGGAAAATATGAATGCATACAATCCAGCTGGTCTTGATCATATCTTAGGGCAATCACCTCCCAGAGTTATATAAGCTGCAGGCTTCACCTACACCTGAGAGTTACAGCAATGAAATTGATGATGCGGCCCCATAATTGAGCGTGATTGATTTACTGCAGGTAAGCAAGTTACTGCATGCCAGCTGAGCCATGGTAACTGGCTCTGTGTGCTCTCAACTAAGTTATGTCTATTCACTTTCACTAACAACATAAAACCAATTTACAGAAACTAAAGCAAATTATTACAGTTTAAGAGTGGCATATTTCACTTTGACATAAGTAGATTCACAATTTGTCTCAGGTAAACTAAAATGTTGATACGAGTTTGGAGGTATAAAAAGCTAATGTAAAGCTAAGGTAGAAGTAATTTACCCAATAACTGTATAAAAGTAAATACTGTAGTGCACTTCAGACAAGGAAGGGATACTCTTTGGAAATGCTCTGTGAAAAAGAACTTTTTAGGAATTAAGGGAAGGAAAAAAAATATCATGTAAGAAATAGCTCACAGGGCTGGTTTCTTCCACTTTCATTTGACAAGTAGATATCTAATTTCTAATTGATCTTTGTTCATTTCACTCATCAAATTGTGCAATAAAATAATTTTCAAAGTCAGCAAATGAATCAAAATATGGTTCCAGTGATCCCCACACCAAACAATACTTCAACCGGTGAAAAATAAATACTGGTCAGAAGTCTAGTTTTGTTACAAGTGCTAAAATTAACATAAGGAATACAGCAAATATTTGTAAATTTACTTTAGTATTAAGCATCCCATTTCACAAGGTATCATCTGGAAAAATTGTTTTAATTGACTCTGAATAGAACATACCTGGATTGAAAACCTGGAAAGAAGTTTTAAATGCCAAAATGAGTTTCAGGAGCACTGTACTTGTATACTACTAATGTTAGACAATGTTCTCTTAAAATGAGCACCTTACTGATGAGCAAGTAAACAGCACATTATCAAAAGCCTACAGGTCATCCTACACTGAGATTTTTACTACTGTAACCAAATCAAGTACTCATCATCATGGCTTGGCTTCGCGGACGAAGATTTGGGAAGGGCTTTGCCCACGCTTATTGCAAGCGCGTTGATGGCTGAAAAGGCCAATGCGGGATAGGCAAGACCGGTTGCAAAGAGCACACCGGAGGGTCTCTTTGGGTGGTATAGTCGAGGCACGGTTCTTTCTGCGCTGTCTTTTCTCCTCGAGACTGATTCTACGCGTGCTCTCAAAGGAGACAGCAGCGTTATGTATGGTGTGTCTCCAAATCTCCCGATTGGAGGCCAGGGTGGACCACTGATGGTGGTCAATATGGCCTAGGCTGAGGTGTTGTTTCAGGGAGTCCTTATATCTCCTCTTTGGAGCAATCAAGTACTAGCTTACTATCAAAAGAACTGAGATAGAACAAAAAGGATTTAGACAGATTTAAAAGCCAAATTCAATTGACTACTACCCTTACTAATCTAACACACTTTCGAGATGAAGAGAAGAAAAATCTGAGAGGCAACAATGTTGCTAGGTGCAGAAAGATGAGAGAAAGCAGCATGCATGCATTTGAAATGTGGAAATGCAGCCAAAAAGGCCAGTACAAATGGATGCTGCATATGCAAGTACTTGGTACACAACATGGGATATGACCGGCTTTGTGCTCTCGTGCAGTCTTGGAGGTATCATATCCACCTTGTACATCCTAAGAAGCGAATGCTGACAAGTTTTGGGAAACAGAAACGCAGGTCATGAGACTGAAGAATACAGAAATGTTTGAGGCATATCATTTAATGAAGCAATGAAAGACCAGGGAAGAGAGGGAAAGAGGGATAATAAATGGCAACAGCTTAAAGGCCATAGAAGTCTAAAACAGACAAATGCGCCTAAGAAATGGAAAAAATAGACTAGGCTCTAGGAATGTAAAATGGTAAATGAGCTTTTTTTCTTTAACTTTTACCTTCTGGAATAACGTGCAGATAATCAAAGTTCTTTGACTTGTTATTTTCCGGACTGAAGGCCAAAGTCATCAGAAAGTCTTTGGTATGAACGACACATATTGGCAGTGAGTAGGTTAATGGGATCTAACAAATCTTCATTTTTTTCCATTATTTTTACATGGGGTTTTTCTCATTATGTACCAAAGTTTCCTCAGAGCTCCAGTTATGAGACACATAAAATGAAAAAACTGCTTGTATTTTTTTCTGGATAACCATGGTTCTCTATATAGCGTTTCCCTTGTGGGAGAGTGATGTTTCCAATGATTGCAGAAAAAGCAAGTCCTTTCCTCTCTTTTTCTTGCCAGCAGGTTCAGAATCAGTAAAAGTTCCAAATTCACATTTCGTTAGCTTCTCCTTCTTCAGCAGGTCTTTCAGGATTGCAAACCACCATTTCTTGTGAGTATTGCAGAGACAGGAGTTTCTCCATAGTAACGTTTGTGTAACTAAGATTGATTTTCTCCTTTGCTAGTTTTCCCCAAACTCAAACAATCTGTCCAAAATCTCACACACATTTTTTTTTCTAACAGACCATACTTCTAAAAAAGTTAAGGAGGAAGTCCGCTAGGTTATTTATTAGGAGCTGTAGCTTGAAAAAAAATCAGGAGGACTGCAGCCTGAAAAAAATGACAGAATTTTTTGAAGGACGAGGGTATCTCCAAAATTACAGTGTATAAGCCCAGAGACTGCTTGATTCAGCAAAGTCTAAGCAAGAATCTGGTGCCTCTGGCTGTATAGAAATAGTTGAGAAGTCATTTTTCAACATTCAATACTCCAGATTTTTATGAAGATGTCTCCAGTGAAACAGATTAGGAATGACATCATTGTATGCTGTGTGTTATGGTTGCTCTCAGAAAGAGTGTGCAGTTGTGAAGGCAGAGGGCAGGCCCTCCAGAGCAGACTAGTCTGAAATGAACAGACTTTTCAGATGCTGAGCTGAGTGCAAGTTTCAGAATTTCCCATTTCAAAAAAATTAAAAGAAATAGTTTTCAAAGTTTCTTACAGAGTAAAATGACATTTTGAAGTTGTTCTGGTTTTGCTTCATTTGATACCTTTTACTACTGCCCCTATTTTATTCAAATTGTGGGAGTTTTTTTCTTATTTTATAACTAGCGAGGAGAGCTGTGATTAACACCCCCCCTACCACCTTTTTTTCCCCCTAGATCTAAAGATATTATCTGCTCATTAATGAGTGGCTTGACCAAGGTATGGTTTTCACTTCACAGTGTTGGCAGTGTCAGCATGTACACTGCAGAGCTCCTGGCACTGCCCACACCAAGGTGTCTGGTGCCATTTGAAGACCCCTGGGGTATTTGAGCAGTCTGCATGGGACAGGCAGTGAGGACACAACACCTAGGGGAGAGCTGGGCACTTGTGAAGCAGCAGCCCAGGCCAGCTGGGAGGCTCCAGGGCATCCCAAGTGACCATAGCTGCTACATTTAGCCAGTGGGATTACTCTCCAGGCTGTGTTGACTGCATTGTATCCTATGGAAGCTTGGACATTTGGTGCACGTATAAAAACTTAAATTTAGGTGTCTTAATCTGGAAATGAATCTCACCTAAAGGGCAGGATTCTGATGCCTATCTTCAGGCACCCTGTGCCATATGAGCTGTTCTGACATATCTAAGACACCCTCATGGGGCAAGCAGATATAACAAAAGGCATACAGGTAGCTCAGGCCACAGTGGAAGGACAACTGAAGGTCAAGTAGGATCCCTGAGTTGGCTCTCATGGCACTAGACATCTAAATGTAGTCATCTTAATCCACCCTGGGTGTCTATGATACCTGAATAATTTTTTTTTTAACCTTTTCTACTCAACAAAAAGTATCAGACACCTTGGATTCACTTCAGCAGTCCAATGCTCTCTGAGATGACCAGACTGTCCAATCTGATCTGCCACTCCACTGTGAAATAGATCTCCATATAGATGTCTTAGAAATCTTTACTTACCTCAGATGACAAAGGATGCCTATGTCATGTCTGAACGAAGTCCTCCTGGAGTGCATTTCTTCTTGTCCTAGGGTTAAGGTCTAAAGAAGACTTGATGAATTATGCTTCAGTAGTGCCTAGTTTCTCTGACTTGACTATGAGGGGATTTTTCATCTACTCTAGCCATCTAACACCTGAGATGAATTCCACTTACAGTACCAATACTAAAGTAGCAGCTGCTCTTAAAGATTAAAACAATGTTTTTTTTTTTTAGCTATGATGTTCTCCAGGTCAGAGTTTGCATTGTGTAATGCAAAATGCATTATGAAAAATGTAAAGTCACTGACACCATAAAAAGATACAAAAATATACAAGTCAAACCAGCTCTCTATAATAACATTAAAAATTATCATTTAGGATTTTGAAATCTGTAAACTTTCCAGAATAAGTATCAAGAGATTTTCTTTTTTTAATTTTTCCACAGTAACTTTTGCAAAATTGTTACCAAGAAATGTTTTGAAAATGGATTTTTGACAGCTCCACATTTTGAAGGAAGTAAGAGTAAAATAAAACAGTGCAAAAGAACTACCAATATGGCATTCCCATTAATTCCCTAGTATCATCCTGCATAACTCTGTCTACAAGATGCAGAGCAATTGAGAGTCAACCACCGTGATTGGTAGGTGTGTGGTTATTGCTGATTTCACGAGTCCTTATTTTTCTTTTAAGGAACATAAGCAGTAGTTTTGGTATGTCGTGATGTATCTCCTGCTTATGGGTACATCAGGGAAATCAAAGATTAGAATAAGTGTCAGTAGGAAGTTTGAAGGAGGTGATCATGATGGGGAAATACAAAATTAAGAACAGTAAAGTACCAGTGAAATTTTTGAAGATGTTTAGTTATTGGCCTATCAATGCTCTCACTGGAGTAAGTAGTAAACATCCTACTTCTTCAAGAGATGGAGTGTTACACACTTTGGGAAAAAACCTAACCTAGCAGGGAGAGATGGAAAGAGAATGAGAGGTCTAAGTGTGAGGTCATTTGACTTCGGAAGTAGAGGGAATGGGTTTATTTTTGATGACTGTTCCAAGACTTTCCTACATGAGAAACACATAGGTAGAAGAAGATGGAAATTTCTTCCCAGCACTGAAATTTCCCTTTGAATTATGGTGGCTTAGATCACTTCAGCTCAGAACCAATAGTAAAATTAAGATGCAGTGCTCTGAAATGCCTTGCAATGCAGTAAGTAAGCACTTACTGTGTAGCCAATGGACTGCAGAAGATGTATGTTCCCGCAGATACATTGCTCCAGGTTGTTCAGTTATTGGGCTAGAAAATTCATTGATGAGGATGCTGCAAAGCATTCAAGCTTGAACTCCACATCCCTTCCTGGTTCTGTCTCGCTCCTTCATCCCCAGCAATGTACCTCTGCAGTGGACTGGCATTCTTCTTAGATGGATTTCCTTCAAGGATGTTATGACAGGAGCTGGATATGTATCTGTGCAACTGGGCTTTTTGTTTTGTTTCCTTTTAAGAAGGTCCAAAGATGGTTGCTGTCTAGAGATCAAGCTTTACAGTTTGTTCTTCCTCTGCAAAGAAAGCTTATGTATTCTTGCTGAAACAGGTTTGTATTCTCAAATTACCTGCACTGAGGTTTTTCATACTCCAATAATGACATTCGGCTTCTTGCTCCATAACTACTTTCCAGTGAAACTACCAATAGGGCTATCCATATTTATCAGTTATTTGCTTTGTTTTCTCCCCAGTTACTCTAGACAACAATTATTTGTACGGAAACAAATCATGAATTTTGAATGTATTTTAACACAGTAGAGAAAATAAGGCCTGGAGACTTCTAGTTTTGAGTCAATGGTAAAACTAACCAAGCAGAAGCAGAATGAGACCCTAAAGCCCAAAGGAAATAGTAGGACAAGAACTAGCTAAAGAGAGCACTGCCTATTAATTGCTGAGCCTCAATACTCTCTCTCACCTCAACAGTATTAAAAGACTTGTACAGACAGCTGAATTAAAAATAAATAGTCTATAGTTCGAGGCATTCGTTTAACCTTGATGCTGAAGATGCTCTATAGGGATACAGGCTAGGATACATAAATACAGGCTGAAAATTCGGTGAATGCTCAATGTAAACTACGACCATCTTTCTGCATTAAGCAAACACTGACAATGCTCCCAGGACATCATTTCCTTATTTGCAGCATGAGTGACAACATGAGCGCTGTCACCTTCACGATGTTTGCTCAGCCAGCCTGAGCTTAGCACCCAACCCTGTCCCCCTGATCAGATGGCAGGGAACATGACTGCCACACTTCAGTGGGTGATGGAGCTTCTTGTTTCTGTGTCACCCCTGTCTTTTGTATGGTGATTGGGGATGAAGATGGGAAAAAGACTTCATCAGTAAGAATCTCTGTCCAAATGATATGTAAACATCCTCATGAAAACACCACTTAGCTTTTGCCAGTTGGAGACAGTTGACAGTGGTAGCAAATCAGTTCAACTGCTAACTAAGAAGGAGAAATAATATTTAAAAATAGAATTGTCAGGTGAGGGCAGAAATATTTCCTTCCTCTGTGGGCTGTGAGATTCATGCATTTCACATAAATATATTTAACTCAGTAAGAATTCATACTCTTCTGCTTGCTCTCTTAATTTCTCACTGTTAGTAATTGCTACAATCAGTACTCTCCACTCCTCTCATTTATCAGTGAGAGACAGAGACAATGCCCATATTAAGCACTGTTTTAGAAAATTCACAAGAAGCGGTGACTGAGCTGGGAACTGAACCATAGCTTAAGCTGTGTATCAGTGCCTAGTCCTTTGAACTAAAAGCCTACACAGATTTTGTTAGACAGCTCTCCCACAGTTAAGCACTCATTTCTCATCTGCGTTATAGGAGCATCCTCTACAGTTTGCTGTTCTGGAGGTAACCAGGGAAAGTCTATCACAGTATATTAACCCAGTAAAAATGGCATTCCATGGTCTGGATCAGGGTGCAGGCTTCCTGTTAACTAACAACAAGGGCCCCATGACTTAACAGGCTTTGTCTGGACTTTTCTTGGCCTCCCTGGAAATTTATTTTAGCTTGTAACTGCAATTATTTAAATAACTTACTTCATTTAGGCTTTTGCTTACTGTGGTACAGCTCTCTGGCATAACACTTAATGCTATATGAATATTTATAATACTAATAAGAGCATATACTGTTATGAATATTTACATACTAATAGTAAAAAAAAAAAAATAGTTCTTTCATGCAGAATGGTATTTGATCCTAGAATGAAATACAGCTTGGAGGAATATAAGCATGGGATGATAGCAGAGGCCTTGAAAGGACAGGCAAAGGACGTGACCCAAGGGCTATAAGTGGCTTAACAGTGGTCAATTACTAGTCATCACAGGAGTTTTAGAAGTAACATCTGTAAATTGTGGTATAGATAGTAACAAATGTAATATGGGCTTGCAGACCCGTGAAGAAAGAGATTAAAGGTTGTTGGCAAACATACAAATATGACCCCAAATGGATCCAAGATTGAGAAGGAAGAAATGATTGATGTTGCATTCCAGCTAGAGAAGGACTCATTTGCACAATCCCAGAAATCAGCAACCTCAGGGCGCTTGGAGGTGGTGGGAGGGTGGGTACCAAAGAAAGGTAGATATTAGAAAGTTTTGTGTATATATAATGTAATGCTATGTAATTTGAACTACTAGTATCATCATAACTGGACTGATAAATCTGTGACTTAACTGTTAAGACTAATTAGAATAACAATAAATTTTTGGCTTTGCCTGTATGATATGTTCATTTTGCCCATAAAAAGACTTTGAGCATAACAGATTAGTGAGAATTCAAGGAAGCTATTTTGTAACTTGGATGGAACAAGCTGCTAACTCCACGTATGCCAGAAGCTCTTGAGCACCTTTCATACATTTAAGGATCACAGGCTCCTGCTGCCCTTCTGCTGGTTTCACCATGGCAGGATATTGCAATTTGTTCAACATAAAGTTGGCAAGAAAGAAATTTAAAGCCTCAGGACTGTAAGCACGAAGAAGAAACAAGAGACTGGGTGAGTGACTACCTTATCTCAATTGCCACAGTCCTTAGAAGAACATCTTTCACAGGGTAGTGCAAATGCAGCAGGGGTATGGATGATTGGCAAAGGCCTATCATGTCATACCGATATTTAACGCATAGTATCATCAACCCCACCCTGAGCCATGCTGAGCTCCAGCTACAGGTTTGCTGTGGAGCAAGCTGTGAGGCTTAGGAGGAGGACCACTACAATGAGCTAGCATTGACTGTGGAACAGCAGCATGCTCATTTCTGGGTCTTTACCTGGTCCAGTATTGGGTGAATAAGCCTCTCAAGAGGCTTGCCAGGCTTGATTCTTTCTAGCATGTGCCCAGAGGCTTATCTTTGATGAGTCCTCTGTATGTCCCATTGCTATGAGGTGCAGAACACCATGTGCTGTGTCTGGCTGAATATGTTCCACAACACTCAGGACATCATTTAGGAAGAGCATCCTGCTCAGGTCTGTTAGGATGTTTGTAGGAGAACCAGTCTGACCTTGCTGTGAGGGAGAAGGAAGGGGAGTGGAAGGCCACGACAGATATAACTTTGAAGGGCCAAAGGTTTGATAAAATAGTGGAAAATTCATTTCACTAACCTGGAGTCTTCCTCTTATTGCAAAATATTGCCTTATTCTTTTACAAAAGATTGGTGGGGAGGGTGTGATGATACTCTAACCTCAATGGCTGCATTTATTCCCTATACAGTAACAGATGATGTTGGATCCATGGATCCCTGCCAGGAGTTCATCAGCTCTGTGTTTGCGTAACTCAAGCCTCTGTCTGTGAGATCAGTTTGTCGGCGGATTGAAGAGCAACATCCTCACCATGGTCGGCTGCACGTATCATAAGCTGCTAGTGACTGAAGGTATGTCAGGTGCTTCACTGGTTCCCACCTAGCCTTAGGCAGATTTGAGGTATTGCTTAGGCAACAACAGCCCTGGGGAAGGAAGGGACACATGAAATGCATCTGCATCTAACTGCAATGCCACACATAATCACCACGGTTTCTTTGCCTTGTCCACAGATTCTCCAACTAAAGCCCTCTTGATCATTCTCAGGCCAACAGCATAGCCATAATATGAAGTATGAGGAATCTTTCAAAAAGAAGTGAATTGGCAGAAGGGTACATCAGTCAGCCAGGCCACAGGTAGCAGCTGAGTTAAATAAGATATTTGTCCTATTGGAGGAATAAAAAAGATCTGAAAAAGGTTTGGTTTGGCTTTTCTTCTTAGCAGCCCACCTCTTTTTCGCAGGAGACTTTTGAGATTATTTCTTTATTTTGGTTGAGCTTTGAATAAAGATCATTCTTGTTAGGAGTAGCTTGATCTTTATGTCCACAGGGATAACTGATTGCCAGACAGGCTGTCCTTGACTTGTCAGGCCAGCTCATACTAGTCACAGTCATAGCTGGGGTTGCTGCAGCATCATCTAGAGTCCATACAGAACATTCACTCAGTACAACAACAATTCTGCACACCCGCACTGGCTTTCTGCAAGTGAAGCAAAGACAGAGCCTCTGTATTTATGAGCAAAGACCTGTACAGGAACTAGCAGTGATACAAAAGATCTCTGTGCCCTAGACAGAGACATACATGGGACAAAGTACTACTCAAAACTGAAGGGAGAAACACATTCCTGAGTATGATATCGGATGCATTTATTCACCAAACAATCACTGGAACAGCTAAGGCACTTATTTCAGATGTGGTTTTCAAGAGTCATGACAATGTCATAGAAGGTCATGGACGCTAGTCTTGGATTAAGTGACAATAGCTTTTCTAAAAAGAACAAACCTAGGTAAACTGGGAAAACCGATTAGGAAATTCAAATGACCTGAGAAATCAGGGACCTGAATGCCAAAGTGATTTAGGATTATTCAGATCAAAGTTGCTAAAAACAGTCAGCTTGCATGACAAGCAAGCTGCAGGCTTTCTTGCATTAGTAATCTCCCCCTCCTTCCCCAGAAAAGTATTAGGAAGAAGCCGAGAGCTTGGAAAGAGTGAAAAAACCTAGAACAGCACAAGCTATGACTATATTACTTGCCTGGGACCACTTCCAAGTTCCTTGGTCTGGGTGTTTGCTTCTGATATACCCCAAATCCTGTTCCTTCTTCTTCTTCCAAATGCACTTTGATTACTATGATGAGGCAAACTTCAAGAAATATTTGATCTGAATTACTGGCAGATCAGGATCCCTGAACAAATTGCAGGTAAGTCTGTACCTGGCCAAAGAAAGCTGGAATTAGGTAGAATATTACTGTGGCAAGACTTTGTCATGGTGGAGAAAGGTTTAGTTTATAATATGAAAACAAGAAACAGAAGATTATTCAGCTATTGGATATGGGAGAACAAGAAGAGAAATGGAACAATAATGAAATACAGATACATGGAAAATAGTGAGGACTGTTCTTGTTTTACCCTTGGTAACACGTGCCACAGTGGTGAGCAGCGGTACAAAGCCAATGACCTTTAGAGACAGAGCAGTTGGAATGAGGACAGGAAAATGGAAGTCATCACAAGCAAACAAGTGACACCCAGACTACGTTGACAACAGTAGTGCGAAGATTTTTGAACTGATATACCTGCTTAGCCAATAAGTAGTCTACCATGCTTTCAGGACAATGAACTCATCTTCTGGTAGAAGGAAGCAGGGGCATTGGGAAGAGGTGCAGTGAAAGCACCACTTCTTTTAAACGTCCGCTGACTGCCAGCACTGGCTTAAAATGCCCGCATGTTGTGCTTCCAAGTCCAGGGTGGGAGGAGGTTGTTCTCAGTTGGCTCAGAGGCTTATGCTAAAGGCAGACACTACCTTAATAAGCTGACTGAAGTCAGCAGAGACTGATATTAGACAATCTCTGTTGCTGAATCTGTAAAGAAGTAAAGGAAGTGCTACAAACTAAAGCACAACTCCTGAACATTCGACATTTAAAGGCTCGAGTACAGATAGAGGTATATCAATTGACTGTGAATAGGCAGATGTTGAGGCTAAAATATTTTTAGATATCAAGGCAGAGCATTTCCAAAGCAAGCTCCCAAAATGATATAGGTAAAAGAAACAAAAAAACAACCTAGCGACACTAGCTAATTTGCAGATGAGGCTTATGGATTATAAATTAGTCCATGAAGGAAATGACTAGGGAGAGAAAGAAAGGTAATGCAGAATTTGCTGGAAGTTTTTTCTTCTTTATGTGCAGTTTCTTGTAGGCTCAGCTTGGATGATACTCCTGCAAAGGAAACAGTTCAGTTTACAATTAGTCCTACTTTGACCTGGGCTGTTCCGCACACCGGGAATAAGCCAAGAATAGTTTCAACTCAGGACTGGGAAGCACTCAAGGAGTCAACTGAGAGCCCATGGAGGTTTCCACACATTTCCCTTCCTTTTGCCTGTATAATTTTCAGATTATTACAATTAGAAAAGTACTTTCTTCCTTTCTCATGAGATGTGAAAACTGGTGATATGCTGTGAAAAAAATCTTTGGGGGGGTTGTTAAGTTAAAGTCACAAGGGCTACAAATCATATTGGCCTTACCATGGGAAGTTGATTAACTGATGTTACTTGCATTCGTCTTCTCAAGTTTGCTTCCTAGTCAGAGCCAGGCAAAGAGACAGAAAGTTAGAGGATATTCAGGCTGCTTTTAGAGCCCCATAATCTCTCTGGCTTCCTGAACCTGGTCATGGGCATGGAGGCCTAAAGAAAGCCTAGGAAAAGAGCAGAAGAGTAGGAGTCCAAAGTTTGGTGGTGGTCATGGAGAGTGGAGCTGAAGTAGCCCACTTACATAAACATTTGATAAGTCCCTTTAGCTACTGCTGTAACTTATGCTGGAGAGGCTAATGGGTTTGTTAAAGAGAGGTCAGTATCAATACTGATCTGAATGGTACTGTCACAAGTCATAGCGGTTCATTGGGTGATCCTCTATGTCACAAGACAGCATCTCTATTGACCATGTTACTTCATGGATGTGACCATGGTTGCTTCCCAATGTTTTATGCATAAGGTAGATATCCCAAAGTCCCTTTAGACAGGCTAAAGAAATCTACTTTCACACTAGAGCCTTGTAATTAACTCTCAGCTCACATCATTGCCAAGATATTAATATTGGAATTTACTTTCTGCTATTACAGGAGGCATTCTCACCTGTATGATAAGTATCGTAAGTCCATTTATTTTAGTCATCTTTCACATATTCTAAATGGAATGAAAGCATTGAAGGGCCTGTGAGCATCCTCTTTTGTAGCAAAGACACAAGTTTTCTTTTTAGCTAGGTAAAAAAAAGGTCTTGTTCTCATTTTTACCCCGTTGATGAATATGAAACAAAGTATAACACAGGTTGGAAGTTAACTTGTGAAATGAAGATTATATTTTTAGGGGTAAAGTCATAGAATAATGGATTACAGAGACATTCTCAATATGTTGCACCTCTGCGGGACAAATAATAATGTCTCTCACTCCTGCAAAAAACTCTTGCAGCACCCCGCCAACAGAAAATGAACTTGAAGCTATTGCTTACTCTGAGCTTCAATAACTTTTGGAACAAATAAATTACATCTCTGGGAACCCATCTCTGCTTTCCTGCTGGTGTTTGATAAATAGCATATGCATATATTCCCAAGCCCCTGACTTCCTCCCAAGAGGTTAACACAAGTATGAGTCTTCAAGCAGTGATGCTTCCTGCTAATGGTAATCCATTCTACTAATTTTCTAGAGACTTAAGACATTTAACAGTCAGGTTTTATTAGAATTTAACCCATCCTATAGACTACATAACTATATCCTCACTGTAATTTTGGGTAAGAAACCTGAAGGAAACCCTACAATATTAATTGAGTTTTATAGATTTGAAAGCAATTTTGAGATAACTTTTTAAGGTTTTATCTTAAGAAAGTGCTTCTAGACATGAAGAAAAGATTCTGAATTGCTAGAGACTCTCCATGATAGAAAGTGCCACCATTTCCATATGGCTATTCCACAGATTCTTTTAATTTAATTAATTAGGTCTACTATGATCAGTTTCTGAGAGATGGATCAAGCCTCATACAAATTGCTGCTACTCAATATCTAGATAAAGTTCATGCAGGAAAAAAACGTAATCTCCCAGCCACCAATCCTGCTTTATTACTTAGAATGATTATGGTCAGTATGTGGGATTGAACTCTTCTTCAACCTATTGAATTTTACTGCCACACCACCACACTTGAACTTTACCTACACTATTATAGAGACATCTGTGTGTGCCTTTGCTATATATCGTTATGCAAAACAGCGATATGCAAACATTAATTTCCCCATTTGAATCTTTGAAGGCTGCTTTGGCTTCTGTCCATTAGTGTTTCATTAACTACACTAGACCAGGGCAGTTCAACTCTTGCAGTGAAAACTTCAGGAAAGCATGGGGTGAACAGCTACTCTGTGCTTTAAATAAAAAACCAGAAAGGTGTCCAAGCAGGATAGAGTTCTCAACAGCCAGAAATGTTGGTTTTTTGGTGATATTTTAGCCTCATCCCTGCTCATGTGAAATCCCATCAAAAAAATAAGGTAATATTTCTGCAAGATAAAAGCTGTTATTTTTTGGGACTCCAGCTAAATTCACATTTTATCATGATGGCAAGGAGAGGATATGTCTTTTATAAGACAATTTGATACAGTTAGAAAAATTACAGAGAAGCTTTCGGGTACACCAATACTTTTCAGATATGCAACATAAATCCAAACACCTGCATTTTCCTGATGCTTCAGTGGCATAAAGTATTCTCTGTGTAACAGTGGATAGACTGGAAAGGACCATGAGGGATTGTATTGTTAATGTCGCTACACAAAGGAATGTCCAACTGTTATAAGTAAGAAGGGAAAAAAGAAAAAAAAAAAAAAAGAAAGGCCATTAGTGAAGGCACATGCCACCAAAGGGTTTTGAGCCAAATATAAATGCAAGCTGAAACGCAGAAGTTTGGTATAACCTACACACCAAAGAATCTCTTTTTAGGGTAAGTTTTAAGACAACTTTAATATTCCCACATACACCTTCTACTAAAAGCAAAATTCTTCAAACCACAAAGAGTTGATGCACTGACTTCTTATGAATTTTATTCCCGTTGGCAGGAGGAGCACAGGAGAAGAAATGCTAGCAGTTTTCTGCTAAGACAAGGAGTTATGCTGGACTGATTAGAAATGGATGTCAGGAGTGGTATTGTTAAGTGAAGTTATCAGGGATTTATTTGGTGAGACTCTTGAAGTCAGCCAGAGTGAGTGGGCATGGGAGGTGTGCTGCCAAGGCGGATCGGTGGAAGACCAGTGCTTGCTGTAGCAAGTGAGGACAGACTGAGTTTTGCAATAATGCATAGCAGTAGCTATGAGACCAGAGCCTGTAGACAGATGAGAGCTCACTGCTCATTCTTATTTCATCCCTCTGGATATTTTCTGCAGATAAAATAACATTAAGCAGGACAACAGCTTTAAATCATGCCCTTTTTCATAAGTTGGGGGATTAAGGCAGATCTTCTGATGGTGATTTGGTCTTGACGCTCAGCAAAGGTATTTTTAACCTACCAGAGTCTTTTTTGTAACCCTTATTTTCATCTTCCCACCACCTATCCCCAGCAGTCAGGTTGGAATACCTTAAAGTGGAATAGAGAAAAAATTTGTTTCCTTGAGATTTTCACTTACTTTACTGAATCTGAGGCCTAAAATAACTCATAGAAGGTACCTTGCAAACACCCTTTTACTAGGAGCATTTAATCTTAGAATTTGGGCTGAGCCATGCATAGACATAAGACATATTTTGAAATGAGACATTTAAAAAAACCCAAGAGATTCAGTATTCAGTCAGTTCATTCCTTTTGTGGCAAACAGCTACCAAAATTTGACATAGTCACAGTTTTAAATTCTTAGTTTACAGAAAGAGTGAAAAAATTTACATCTTTCTCTAAGGAGATTTTACAGTTAAAAGATAACCCTGACAGAGATAACAGATTTGAATCGATTACCCAGATATACCCTTTTTCTCCTCCTTCCCTGAAGCTTTTAGAGAAGTCTGTTGCAGGCAGATTTCGCAGACTCTCAGCCCAGAAAACAAATTACCAAGGCAACCTTGACACTGATGTCTGGAACTCAGTATGGAGAGAAACAGTAAGCACCTTGTATCAGTATCCCAAGTCTAAACCCCATTCAGTATTTCATAGTTCACACAGTGAAACTGGCTTTTCAGTCAGTTGACTGCATTCTTGCATGCTCACTGATTTTTTTAAAGTTTTGCTGCTACTCCAGAGATACTAGCCAATTCTTGTACATCCATAGGCTCTTATAAATAAAAATCTTGTCTGTTAATCTCTCAGACAGATCTTAATTAAAAAAGCCTCCCCCTCCCCTCAAAATCTTTAGCTGCTAATCTGCCAGTGCTAGCATTGCAAATAACTGTATCTAATTGGAAATGTGTCTTTTGAATCAATAGAAATGGATGGTTGAAGTGAATGCATTCAACTCACCTGAATGAGGAAGCAGATGCTTTAAAAAAGCAGTCACTGAACCAACTGAATAGCATTTTGGTTGCATGCTTTCTCTGCGTGAAAGCGACATATTCTTGATGTGAGAATGTTATCTTGGAATAAATTCATTCAAAAAACCATTTGTCATGCTATTTAAGTGATTATATCACTGTTTAGCCAGACTGAAAAAAATAAAAAGGTGCAGAATAAAAACAATCTTATCAATTCACTTTTCTGCTTGTATTGAATTTTGGATTGTGTGTTGCAGTTCATATATCACATGTAGGATGTTTAAGTCCTTCTCAGGAGTGCATGGGGCTTGCTGGCCACAACACACAGATCTTTCATAGATGCCTTGAAGGAAGGTGCAGTTCATGGAGGGCCCATGTTGGAGCCAGCTCCTGGTAGGAGCTGCGACCCATGGTGAGGAGTCCATGGAAGAGAACATTTTCTGACAGGACATGTGGTCTGTAGGAGACCCATGCCGGAGCAGTTTGTTTTTGAAGGGCTGCACCCTGTGGAAAAGGACCCATGCTGGAGAAGTTCTTGAAGAACTACAACCCATGGGAAGGACCTGTGTTGGAAAAGGTCATGAAAAACTGTCTCCCGTGGGAGGTACCCAATGCTGGAGCAGGGAAAGAGTGTGCAGAGGAAGGAGCGGCGGGGACAACATGTGATGAACTGACCACAACCCCCGTTCCCCAGGCCCCTGTGCTGGTCTTGGGAGGAGGTTGAAGAGTCAGAAGTGAAGTTGACACTGGAAAGAAAGGAAGGTGGGAAGAAAGTGTTTTTAGTTTTGTTTTTTATTCCTCTCTAACCTAATCTGTTATTAATTGGCAATAAGTTAAATTAATTTCCTGAAGTCAAGTCTGTTGCCCATGATGGTAATTGGTGAGTGACATGCCTGTCCCTATCTCAACCCAAGTTTATGCTTTTTCGTTATATTTACTCCTGCTGTCCTGCTGAGAAGGGACAGTAAGAGAATGGCTTGGTGGGCAACTGGTGGCCAACCAACATTAACCCACCACAGTCCTTTGAGGCATACAAGGTAATTATTAATGCCTACAATTTTTAGATATAATTCTTGGGAAAAGGTGGGCTTCTAACAGCATCTGACATTTGACCATCCCAGCACCCTTTGCTTACCCTCCCAGGTACCTCCTCCACATTCCAAACATTCTTCTTCAAACAGCCTGGAAGAGGGAAGGTTTCTATTCCCCAAATACAGGGCAGCCCATATAAATCTGTTCCTTCTTACAAAAATTTCATTCCGCATACTCTGTAGTTAAACCTCTTATCTGGAGGGCCTTAACTAATCTTCCCTATGGAATTGCTCAGCAGGACTTGAGAGCAAAATAAAGCTTTAGTCCATGCATCAACACCTCTCTCAATTCTCTTCCTTACTTGCAAAGTGGACCAGTGATAGCTTGCTCTGCTCTGAATTCTTAGCTAGGCATTTATAGCAGGGTGAGGAAGAAGGATATCTTAAAAGCACTGCTCAGACATTAACTCAAGGCTTCAGGGCTTCCCTTCCTCTCCTGTGATGTATTCCAGTGCTTGAAGTGCCAGCAGAAAGCAATGTGCTTTCCTCAGAGAAGCCAAGGAGATAGGTTATGGTTCCAATTGCTGTGACTTTGTCTTCGACTGTCCTGTGATAACTTTATTCCTCTCACTATCTCCAGGTGACATGCACCCTTCATTCCTCTCAAGGTGGATGACAATAGCCTGGTCCCAAGGAGTATGAAGAAAAAATTTGAATGACAGGGTTCTTTATAAACGAAAGAAGATGTGCCTTTGTTTCCCAGATGTACCTATAATAGGAAAATCAGGTGGGAAGGGGATGTCACAGGAACTAGTATCTGGCTGCAAGTGAAACAGATAGCAATGAATGTCACCCAGACATGTACATGAACAAAACCGGGAAGAGCAATGATTCATTCCAGAGCAACCGAAGAAGCAGAATCTTAGTTATGCATTTTAATGCCATCCAGGGTGGACTTTCTCCTTTTTGAGAGAAGGGTTCAGTATTTTATATTGGATCCTCATTTTGTGTACAAGTGGTAGCTATTACCTTCAGAAGACTTGAATGAAATATTAGCCAATTTAAAACTGCGTTCCACAGAGACATGTAGTTTATGGATGGCTGCCATGCCAAGAAAATTTTAATATCTGAAAACCATCTGACAGATTGGGACTGGAACACAGATATGCAAAGTGCTGCTTGAGAGAGGATCAATAGTACTATTCAGCTTTAATTTGGCCTGTGGTGCATATTCTGGCCAAAACCCCTTCAAACTTTTATATCTTAATGACAGAGATTGGAGAATGAAGATTTTCATAGCATGAAGGGATATACCCTGGATTTCTTCTGCTAGGACTATTTAATCAACATCGGAACAACAGTATTATTGTAATCTGCTTTACATTTACTGTCTGGAGACTCCGTGAGTACTGTTCTGCTCAGGGTATCTAGCTCTGAAATCTGTCTGTATTGAAGTCAGAGGTGATGAAAGGTTTTGCAAACACCCAAGCTAGCTTTACCGAACGCAGTTGAATATTGATATTACCTTTCCAAGTACTTTCCTCAGGTCCCAAGTTGACTTACAGCCGGCGCTAATCCACAAATTGCTGCAGAATTCCTCACTGCATAGCCAACTCTGCCATGATAAGCTAAGCATTACTATGCTCAGGCTATACTGAGGTTGCATTTTGGCTGCAGCATAAACTTGCCATGAAACAGTAATGACATGTAATCCAGAAAGTCCCTGTACTGGACACAGAACAGTCCAGCTCAGTGGACTCTGCCGGTTCTTGAGGGTGTTTGGAATGACGTCTAAATATTGCATGTCTTGATCTTTAAGGTCTGGCTGTCAAGTAGAGCTATTCATAATGCTAAGGCAAGGCACAACTTTCCTTCTGCAAAGTGAGAAAGTAAGTGACCCCAGTGCATGTCTGTTCTGCACCAACACAGTAAATCTACAGTCAGGATTACAATGAAAGAGCTGTTGAGACAGCGTTTTTCTCTACAGTGCTCAAGCCCTTGGTTTTGACACTTAACTAACCAGATCCAAAAGTGTTTTTGAAACTAAGGCTCTAGATAAAATCTGTTAAATACAGGAGGGGAAGGGTTACTGGGTGTAAAGCTGGTGTATTAGTGTGGATGGTCAGAAGGATGTGAGAACTGACCCATGGAGAGAAAGACAGGGAGGGAAGATCAATTTGTTTATGAATATCAGTTTCAGTGTTCACAGAATTAATGAAGCCTACTTTCCAATGGGTGTATGTGTCATGGTCAATTGACTTTTTAATTAAATTATATCACAGCTGCAACATGAACTCAAGCTTTTTAAGACCCTGACGAATCTACACTAGGGACACTACCTGACTGGAGTCTCTCATGCCCAGCAAGGTAAGAACTAAGACCAAAAAACTCTCCACACTTTCTCTACATATTCAACCACTAAGCAAATGAATAATTTTCTGTGTTCCAATTCCTTAGGAAAATGCTAAAAAAATGGTAATTAAAACAGGCAAATGCATTTCTGATAAAACTCTGCTTACTTTAGAGATCCCTTGGGTTATGTATTATGTCTGCTTCCATCACCCTTTGTCTCCTTTATGCCGTATAATCTGCAGGAAAAACACTATGTCTTCTGCTGGTCTGAAAAGCATGTGGAATATTTTGAATTGCAACACAATAGTAAGAATAGCAACAAAAACCCAAGCCAAACCAAACCAAACAAACCCAAAATAATGAATCTGGATTGATGCCAGAGAGCAGGACTTGTAGTTTGAAATTCTAGAACAGATGGATGTCAGGTATAGGCTGTTGACCAGAACTACATTCAATTTATAACCCTATGCATCCACAAGAAATCCATTACTTTTTGCAGGTGTACTTCAGGGGGCTTTAAATTTTCACCTGACTTGCTGAAATCAGAATTTGACCCAGGTTGATAGATATTATAGGATCAGAAAGCAGGAGTAAGAGAGCAATAAATCATATACCAGAGAGTAGAAGGGAGTTCAGCCTCTGACTGGTGAATTTAAGAAAGTGTACTTTAAAGTAGGGGTTCTCCTTTGTATTACTCACTTTTCATTGGATGATTTTCCTCTTAGACCTCCTCCCACTTTCATGGGCGCATGAAAGTTACACCCACTTTTATCTGCTGCGCTTACAGAGGGGAATGGATCTTTGCCAGAGTTATGCAGAACTGAAGTCACAAATATTTAAACAACAAATCTGACAACCTTCTCCTGATGTAAGTGACTGCATTTTATAGATTATTGCATCTGTATGTGGAAGTGGGGTAAACAGGAGAGTCACCCTGGGTGCTGGCATCTGGAACGGCTTAACTGTGCAAGTGCACCCTCAACCTGCTTTCCTTTCCTTAAAATACACAGACACCATTCACGCTCACTCAAGTCTAAGATTTAATTTACTGTCCCCACCTTTTCTCTCTTCTCTGATGTTGTGGAACAGTTGAAAGAACTTTGACTTAAATAAACAAACACATAAAGTCAGATGAGAAGGAAGAATCTCCTTGCAAACCCTCACAGCTGCGGTAACCACCTTCTTCCTTCTGCAGTCTGCGGTCTGGAGGACAAGCAGATGAGAACTTGCTCCTTTGTTGATGTGTTTGCATGTCATTGGCATTTTTAGAGACTATGCTCGATAGTCTTGAATACTGATCATTTGCCACATTAAGCTGCCTTTTTTTTTATATCCCTTGCCCTTATTCATGTGTGTGCTTTTACTTTAAGGTGAAAAGACAGCAGCTCAGAGGAAAACTTGTGCAAAGAGAATATGAGGTGAAAACAAGGCAGCGATGGGCTTTATATTTTTTCATCCTGTTCAATATAGTTTATAAAACATGCAGCAGACAAAAACATTGTAAGCAGAGTAGCAAAAAGTAACTGCCAGTTCTTTTCTATTCAGTATTGTAAATACAGGGAAGAGGCAAAAATCCATCTTTGCATTTCACTCCTGCAGCTAATTCAGCTAACTAAATGTGCATAAATCTACTTGCTCTCCCTGGCTTCTTCAGTTTTGAAACAGTCACCCATCACTGTGCCTTGGACTTTCCTGCAGTGTAATCAAGGATTATTAGTAATTGTTCTAGAACATTAGATGTAGAAAGTGTTTTGTGGATCTGCATTGCCTCCTTCACATTCTCACGGAACTCACCTTTCATTGGGAGCTATCTTGCGTGTACTATAGACAGACCTCTTCATCTCACCATACACACCCTCTACAAGAGTGAAAAAATCAGTATACTCAAAGATGATGAAAATCTGATTATGCAGATACATCTAAGTATCATTGCAACGGTCCTTACTGGCAAAGGAGACTTAATATGGTGGTTTATTGGAACCTCAGGAAAAATGTTTAGGCTCTTTTTGGGACTGGTTGGAGCTAAACAAATGAACTAAGATGTCTTACACAAGGACTCTCAAGTCCAGTTTCTGAGCTCAGTTGCAAGGTTACCAGGCCATAAGCTAGGTCAGAATGCTGCAAATAAAGCAATTCTTAAAGTATTTTGGGGTCTTTCTTTCATGGTCTAGACAGCAGAAGACATTCAGAAATACAGTCCTTTCTCCCCCTCTTTTATTTTTAAATGGATGGATTTTTATCTGTATGAACCCAGACATGGATGCTCCATATATGTAAGCTGAAATACATTTGAAAATGAACTTCCGTAACCAGCACACATTTCTGTAACTATCCAGCACAACAATGTACACAGAAAATTGTTATATATGCTGAAGTCAGGGAAATACGTATGTCACAGAGTTTGCTAAGTGCATTATCATGGTAAGTTTACTGGAGGAGTAATTTGCCCTGATAAATGCAATATATCATTATCATACACATGGCCCTTATATGCAATTTTGAGAGGCACCAAATGCCACTGAGAAAGTGCTGATAGAGTGTTGACAAATATGTTCAACCCAAAAGATTAGAGACCTGAGGGCAGACTGGCTCTTTTCAAAGACAGTTTAATCATTGAACTGTCTGAGCTCTCATTACACATTGCTTTCTGAAACAATATTTTTCAGCCTCTAACTACCTTTAATTAGCCTTTTGCTTTCTACAATGGGGCTCTAAAGAAAAATTGTTAGCAAGGGTGTGTACATCTCTGTCAGCCAAGACCTCTCTGCAGCTATTTCCAAACTGAATATTTCTAGAGAAAACTTTAGACTCAAGCCTGTGATGTCTATGCAAGAAAAATGGGGAAAGAAAAAAAAAAGGGAAGCTGAGTCACTGAGCTATGAAACTGTTAACATTGAAAAGTGGTTTGATCTTATAGCTCTAACCCTGTTAACTCATCCTATATCTTACATGCTAACTGCAGTTGGGCTGGGACCAGGGATCTGGGCACCATAACACATCTGCAAGGACTTATGTGCTTTGCCCCCAGGAGGGGATGAACATTTGCAGTTGGCTCAGTGAAGGGAGGTGCCCCATTCGTTTCACTAGGCTCTATGTCACGTACACTGTGCCACTGTCTCTGGTCCTACAAATGTAATTGCACTCTTCCAGTATTCCAGAGCGTGCTGAGCAGCCTCCAAGGGTCTATGCCCACACCAGCCTAAGGTTTCCCCAAAGACTGACTCTATGAAGCTTCCTCAGTGCTGAACAACCCACTATAATTGCATTGCTTACCACCCTGCTGCTGATGTACACCAGGATCCCCTGGGTATACCTGTGGCATGGTATCTTTATACATGCCTGAAACAACTGCAGATGCTTTCCTTCCACCCTGACTCATCGATGTAACCTACATCCTGTGACCACTGCCATGCAGCTTTCTGTAGGAGGCATTGCCAACCTCCTGTTGGCCATGCTTTGCACCAAAAAGAGTGTGTGGGCTTACAGAATAAAAATAACTACTTGTGTCAAAGCCAGACCTTTGTCTTCTAGTGTTTCTCTCTTTTCCCATCAGACTTACCTGCATGTACTAAGCAGCTCAATCAGGGCTGGCAAACCTGGACCCACTTGCACAGATTTGGTCTGCCTGACACGCCTCAGGCCATGGGAATGCCCTCAATCCGCCTTTGAAAACTCCTCTGGGGTTTGGGCATGCCAGAGGCTTGAAGAGTACCTTTTAAGTGCAAGGGAAGAAAATGTGGAAAGGGGGAGTTAGGACCTCTCACCTCATACAGATGGTGGGAATTCAGGGGTCATTCTCTTCTGGCATACAATACAAGACAATATGACACCATAGCTACATACTTATCCCCCAGCGAGGACCAGAAAGATCCCAGAGAGGACCATGGGCTGTTGCCCATGACAAAGACATCATCGGTTTTCTTGTGCCATAGGTTATGCACAAAGCCCAGCTGAGGCCTTGTCTTTTTGTGCTCTGTAGAAGTCAGGTGAAGACCTGAACCTACCTTGGAAGCAGAGCTCTAATGGGACAGTCAGGTCCACTCCCATGGAGCACTAACAAAGAAGTCTCTATCCCCCTATTTGGAGGCCTCCTGTCAGTAACAGTCTTTTTGCCAATAGGGCTTGTTTTTAAACGCCAGCTGAGGGCTGAGACACACACACCAGAGGAGCACCACAGCGGGGACAAGGGTAAGCCAAGGCAGCGGATATGTTTGCTGGGGTGCATGCATCATGAGGCACAGTAGATAAACAAGGACTTTTTGAAGAGGTGGGTCAAACATGAGTGGGCACGTGCACAGGGGTGAAAAAAGAGGGGCTATGAGCTATGCTGTACTGCTGTTTGGGCTATGTAATGGCTTGTACAAAGTTTTGCACAGAATACTCTAAACATCTTTGTTGAATCACCCTAGAGGCCATTGCAAGGCCTAAACGTTCTTCCTAGCACATGAACAGCAATATCCCTGAAGGTCCTCCAGAGGAAATGTAGACAATGAACAGTGACTCTAAAACTTAAAATAAACCAGTATTGAGATTATTTTATTGTATCTCTTTAAAGTGAAACATCGAAATCTCCGCAGATGCAAGACTTTGTCTATTAAAACCATGTTCATGATGTGATCAGGTGTGTACTTTCAGCTCAGGGCAAAATCCTTTGTTTGATCAGTCTTTGCTTAGAAGAAGAAATTTTTGCTTATATTTCTTCCATGGGAAGGTATAGTAGACCACTGGGGAACACACAAACAAAATCTTTCAAAAGGTAGTTGCTTTCAGAAGATGCTTTTTTTTTTTTTTTTTGCTTCCTTTGGGGAGGGGTGTGGTGTGTATGGAGTGTGGGGTGTGGGGAGGGAAGTGATAAAGCCTGTCTGTTATGTTACCATGGGATAATTTTTTGAGGAGCTATAGAATCAGCCAAGAAATATGGACAATCTGCAGTAAAATGAAGTGCTGAGGCAATGTAGCATAGTTAAAAAGCTGTGACAGCATAAAACTAGAGTCAGCAGGAGAAGTACGGATTTTTCCCATTATGTATTTATAATGAACAAAAAATAATTCTGTTGTAGATATCTGTTTAATGGATAGTCTCAATACACAGCTGTTCAGTGTGCCTTCGAGAAGATGATCTGTTTATCTTCTCATCTGTAGCAGTGCACAGGAACTCTGCAGCTCTGTGCACGTCAGCAGGAACATTCCTTGGTATACAGAATATCGGTGAATTGAACTTTATTTGAAACAAAGAAAGAAAAACCTTCCTGATTTGTTACGGGGCTCCATTATTTCCTTAATCTTAGATCACTTATATTACTTACTTCTTTCTCAGTCTTTTCAATTTTTCCTGCAAAAAGATTTTACCTTGCCAACAATAAAAGCCAAATTTACTGTGATGGTTCCAGAGAAAACTGCCATAGGTAGACAGGTGGCCAGCCTATGCTTTTCCTTGATATTTTACCTTTGCGATTAGATCATCCCATGATTAGATCCTCTTATACTACTGTTTATCTATCCATCATTGTCTTGTTTCTCATGTATCATTAGCGAAACTGCTTTTCCTAAAATTGAGTTGAGAGAATTTCTTGTGAGCTTATGATTCATGTGGGTTCAGCTAGAAGACCAGGCTTTTGGTTTGTAAGCCATCTGAGGCAGACTTTGTCTTTCAGGTCATTTGTGTGAGCGGTTGCCAGAGTCAGTGGCAAGCGAGTTGTGAGGATGATCCATATTGCTCATGCTAATTGCTGTGACTGCCCCAAGCTTGACATAAACAGCTGGTGTGGTGAAAAGATCCGTAACCCAGGTCTGATTTCTCTTCAGCCAAGAGACGGCTGGTTAATATTTTCCTAGACTATATTCCTAACCCAAAACAGTTGTCACAATGTGCGCTGATATGCAATGTCGTTGTACAGAATCACAACGTCTCCTGATACTTTGTCACTCCTTTGTTGTAATGGATGCTAGCAGTGGAAGAGTGCGTGCGGAGATCTGTAGAGGATGGCAGCAGGTATCTGAACAGAAAGAAATTTCTTTACAATCACATTTGGATCATATGTGTTACACTATATACTGTTACTCTCTCTCTCTTAAAGCAAACAAAAACCTGCATAACTCATAACAAGCTTTTATCAACAGAAGAATGATATAAAGAGTCTCGTACAAAATGGTACCTTTTCCCTGGTAAATTTAATGATCCAAAAATAGGACCAGTATCCTGTCATAAGCAGAGAACAGTACCTAAGAATCAGAAAATCAACAAGGGAACAACTGCATCTCTTCTACGTACTTCATTGTATCACAAGTACCTAATCCAGGTTTTATAATATGTTGACAGTCTTTCTTCTGTGTAAGAACACCTAGGTAGTTTAAGTGTTTTTTTATTGATAAATTGCCCTTTCAAAAAGCACGTTTTAATTGAAAAGTACCCACTTTTCTCAGGAAACCACGTCTTTGTGTTTTCATTTTTAATAGACCGTTCTCTACCTGTTTCTTCCCAGGGTTTTGGAGGTATGAGGCAAAGGGCCTTGTTTATTGTTCATAATCCACAAGCCTCTGCACAAGAAATTTGTGAAAGAAATCTTAACTGTAATAAATTTATTTGTTTTAATTTTTTAAAAATCTGTATTCATCATTATTGGGGATTTTTTCTGTGTTTTACGAAAAGAACTTGGTATGTGTTAGAAACTGGATAATAGCAAAGTTCTCCAGTCAGATTTCACAATTTCTTCTTATGTGGTGTAACTGTAGTTCTTCCAAGTCTGGACTGTGAGATTGTGTTCTCTGCCCCTCCTGCTCTTGGATCCCTCTGTCAGCAATGGAATGCTTACCTCACCTATGCACTGCAGGCCCTTCTGCTGAAGCTCAGTGTGCTAACCCCTTCTGACCACAGTCTGTTACATAGCAATGCTGCAGAGGTATTTATTATTAATATGTGTAACATAAGAAATTAATTATTTTTATTAGGTGATTTTATCCATTTTTTTAATGTTGTAACACCCTGTGAATTTCACCCAATTGGAAAAGAATTATTGACAGAGCTAGAGGATAAACAAAATTTTTGTCCAATGAATCTGGCCTCATCCTGGGCATGCCTCCAAATGCTACTCCTTGGAGGCTCCTTGTGGAGATGAAAGGGTAGGTAAAGGCTCATTCATTTCCTGGCTTCTTCTTTTAGACTGTATAAGATTGGGTGACTTAGTGAAGCGAGTGGAAACTCTTCCAAGCTCAACATAAAAGATGTGCTAAGTGGATGCTGCTGAGAGGCCAATCAGCACATCTCCTGTCCATCCTTTCAACACCACTCCTCAGTGCACAGCTCATTCTTTTCAAAGGTCTAGCCAGCAAAGGGATTTTGCAGCTACTTCACACTGCTGAAGTCTCCAGAAGTGCACCTGGCTGACCTCCTGCCTCAATGCCCCTCTGGTGATCTATGCCACCAGATGCCAGCCTGGAGACTAGAAAGAGGCAGAATTAGAACAGAGAAATTCTGTTTTGCCTGGTAAAAAGGAAGGAGGGAATTCTTGTCCAGTTTGCATGAGGAGTGGTATATGCAGAATACATGCTGGCTATAAAATCTTGACTTGCCAGACCCATCTTACTACATGGCTCCTTCATTCATTTCATCCTAATAAATGATCAGTGTGAGAATAGACTGATGAGTCAGAACATGCTGACAAGCGCATCTTCTGAAGGGACTAAACAGCCAGCACAGGCCTTGATGATTTCAGACAATTTTCGATCAGGATTTAAGCATCTGTGAATAAAGGCTTTAAAATCTGCCTCCAAAATAATAGTTGTTGCACTGGGGATTTGAAGAAGATTTAACGTCTCAGCAAGCATGGGGTGAAGGACATGAGGCTTACCAAGCCATTCGCTACAGGTTTCCTGCCTGCTGGGATACTCAGATGAACATAAAGCATATTGATGAGGGTATTAACAGGATGAAATGGAGAATGCTGTCCCCATAGGACAAGGAAAGTCTCAGTGATGACATTGTCACATTTAGGTTTTTCTGAACAAATGAAATAAACTGGAAGATTCTGGTTTTTAAAATGGATCTACAAGGACACTAAAACTGCAGAGTTATAAATCTAGCCAGATGAATTTGCAGGTCCCACTGGTCCTCACTTTGCGATATCACAATAAAACCTCTTCCTCTGTGGCAGGATTTTCATAAGCGCCTAGTGCTTGTGTGAACCTTCTCTTAGTGACAAATAGGACACGTAAATGACAAATGGGAGATGTAAATTTGCTTTAAGGGAAGGTGGGAAATGGTTAGGAAGGAGGGGTGTAACATGCTGCCCATATACAGATGCTGTGTGGTGTGTTTTGTGTCACCTGGAAAAAGCCGCTCCATCCATGCTGCATCTGCATCCCAGTATATACCTGTGGAAGCTGAGTTTGGCCCAGTAATGAACCTATTTGTTAATCCTCAAGTGCGTTTGTAACCCAGCTGGGTAAATTCATGTGCAGGCACCAATTGTAAATAGTCTGAGATTAAAATTAAATTAACTCATAGAAATCTATAACTGTACAAAATTGCCATAGTTTTATTGTTTCCTGTTTTTTGCAAGTTCACCTGTGAAACGTCAAGGTTCTCTCAAGATTTCTCCTTTTGAAGATGTCATATAAACTTACAAGAAAAGGTTCTTGCATCCCTTTAAAATGTATCTTTTGTCTAAATGGCTGTATCTCAGCTCTTATAGAAGAGACCTCACTGATGATCTTCTATAGTGTGAAATGAAGATGTTTTGTGGTTTTCACAATACAGGCACTTTTGCTTTTATTAATGCTGTGCAGTAAGTAAGAACCTTTGCTGCAGTGATGGGACGGACATTCAGGATGATAACAGAGGATGCCTACCATTAACCTTAGTAGACTTTGTCCTTTAAAATAATGTATTAGATTATATCTAGGATCGTACTGGAACTACCTCAAAGGTCTCATCATACATGAATATTTATTTATAATGCAGCTTTATCTCATCAATATATTTCCACTAAGACAGAAATGCTTTCTTCAAGGACGCCTACTGTTTGAACAACACTGTGGTATATACTTTTTTACTTTGTCCCTGTAGTCGGTACGAAACACAAGATTATATTGAGAAATCACATCGTGTTTCTTAGCTTACATTACAAAATTTTAAGGGAAGCGGGAGAAAGAGACCACTGGAACATTTGAGGAGAATAAACTGCAGAAAAATAATATAATCTCTTTTAGTTTTTTCAAAGTTACTTTTCATGTTTGTACCTCAGCACCAACATCTTAAGAGAAAAAATTCTTGGGCCTCCTGCTGTTCCATTGTACTGATGCCAGTAATAAAGATTTAAACAGTCTTGTGTTGAATTTGGCCTTGAGCTACATTTCTCCAGGGGGGTACTAGTGATTATACCAAGAGCTAGACAGCAGCGGCTGTCTCTGAGGGGAACGTGAAGGGAATCTTGCAAAGAGAAGGTTTCTAAGACCATGTTCCCCTCATCATGCATCCTCTGGTCACCCTTGTTACAGTAGACAAGACAAAATAACATCAACCAGCAGCCCACAAAGTGAAGTCAAGCTATAGATGTGAGAAAGGAGCCAACTGTCTTCCAGTGCACAAAAATGCTACTTCTGTCTGTCAAGTGTCATACTTGATGAGTCATCTTGTCTTCATTACATAGAAAATGACTAAGTTTGTTAAATATGCCAGCTAATCTATTGAAGTTTGATTTAATGGCAATCAGTATAATCTATTACACACCACATTAAGCCGTTAATGAAAGCAACATCTGCAAGTCACCTGGCTCTGCTTTTAATCTATATTCAAACAGGGCATTTCAAATGGGAGCCCAATAGAATGCGACTATTTATCAAGCCATAAGTGTTCTGTTCAGGATTTACAGAATTGCTCATTAATAGTCTTCTATTGTGTACTTTAATTGAGCTTTGAGTAGATGTGGCACACCTATGCAGAGTGATTAAGCTATACTTTTTCAGCTATGATTTTAACCACATCACTCAAATGATTGGAAGTTTTCCTTTCATAGCAGATAGAGGCACCTGGGTAACATCTGTGGTAGCTGTTAGCTCCAGGTGCAGAGCTCTTGGTTATATGCAAACAAGTCTTAACCTATACCTTACTCAGTCAGGTAAACAGCATAATCAAAATGACTGGGCTGTCTCATGTGATTAAGTTGAGGAGATATAATCTGTGACTGAAACGGATGAATATGGGACTACTTCTCTTAGAAAAGGGAACATATCTGACATATTTGACTCAGAATGAATGAAAAGGTGGGCTGAAAAGGTTAGGTTCACCTTACCGAACGTAGGAACGTGTCACCAAATTGAATTTCCTTTAGAGGCAACAACGAAGAATAAGCACTTTCAAGATATGACTCACCGCACTACAGGTGTCTAAAATAGCTCTCAGGAGTTGTGCTTTAATAGTACCTCTTTCTCTCCTTTGACTACAAACACATGTCATTTGACTAGCTTAGGTATAAGCACCTCTGTTGTGTTTGTTAAAAATGAATGGTAAGTATGTGTATGAGCTGAGTTGGAGAAGTAGTGGGTTTGTTACCAGCGTCTGTCTTGGGCCAGTGGACAGTGTCTGAACTGCAGCATTGCAACTGTGTTTACTAGATAGATACACGAGGTATGTGGCCTTTCCTTCCACACCGGCATTATGACAGCCTGTCCCCATGGCCTTGCAAGCTGTTGCCTTCATCACAACACTGGTTTCACCTTGCAGCCAAATGTATTCCTTTCTTTACCATCTCCCCTGCCGTTTGTCCTTTTCTCCCGAGACTGCTCTGCATCTATGGTGACAGTTCGCTTTCTTCAGCCCTCCTGAAAAGCAATATCTGCCACCACCATCCCCCCACCTTTCACCAAGGCCCTAATTCTGACACTGCTAGGCTGGAACTGTTGCTCATGGAGACATGAAAGGGAGTTGCTTCGTTTCTCCCAGCGACCAGCTAATACAGGTTCCACGGCAGAACGGTCAGATCGAATGGAACAGTTCCTTCTTGTCAAATATGACTATCAGTTCCTCCATCCCCACTCCTTCTTCAGCAATCTTTTCTAGATTTTCACATGCATTGCCAAGACTTTTTTCTAACAGAACCAAAACGTATCCACAGAGCCTCCATCCCTCCTTTTTCACTCTCCTTTCACCCTCTTTCTCCTTCACATGTACTGATGAGCTGCTTTGCAAACTTTTTTTGTAAGTCAAACATACAGCTCCAGCAACACAACTAAGATAATTAAGAACATATATACACACATGCAGTTTGCTTCTTACTGAAAATGTCTGTGGGGAGAGAATAATAAACTTTATTAGACCAGTTAATGCAGTCAGAAAAAATACAAAGTATTTCAGGCACATAGTTTTCTCAGAGCTGCTGTTCAGGTTATTATTGATGATTTAATAATAAGAGGAAAAAACTGCAGAGGTTTTACCATGAGTCTCTGTTCCAGAACCTACACACACAATGACTTCAAGAAACGCTCAATGATGGCCTGCACCCAGCTCCCAAGGAGTGTACAGTCAAAGATAATTTATGTTTCACAAAAATAATACCCTTCTATTCCTTGTCTTGCTTCCTTCCCCCCTAATCTGCTATGGTCTGCTAGCACAAGAGAGAATTAATGTTTTAATTGAAGCTTCAAGCCTTCATTTCATAAATTCTTAATTTAATGTGAATTTCAGCAATGCAAGAAATGCAGAATAAGGTTTTTAATCTGTAAATTTCAGGTAGAAGGATCTCAGGCTGATCTGAACCCAATGTAGATTAATACAGTTAAGAAATTAAGTCTGTGTCGAGTTATGTAAATTTACTCTAGATACATAGGTTTGTTTTGTTTGCATATTTTTTTGTCTACTCTCCTGTTTGCAGGGTACTCTGTACATTTTAGAGGTTTTGAATATGGACACGATGTGAAATTTTGTGGGCAAGGACTAACACTCATTTACACAGTTAATCTAGGGGGATCACTCAGCCCGAGCACTCACCAGCAAGAGCATGGTTTTATTCTGATACTACAGGAATCCATCAAGTGAGTCTTTGATGTTGCTTTGGTCCCAGTTTGATGTTTCCCTGTAGTATTCTAACAGCGCTGTTGCTTTTGCTTTTTCATGGTGAATAAAGCAGTAACAAAGTCAACACTGTGAAGAGGAAGTTAATCAGACACCTATACATGAAAATTACACAGATCTTTTATTGGTTAATGGAAGGAAAAGAGAAGGGAAAGCACACATATTCTCCATCATTTTTACTTCTTCCTATTCCACTCTTCGTTGGTGCTCAATTTCCTTCACCTGCTCTGTTTTCCTTTTGTCTCTCAATGCTTTCCCTTTACGTTTGCTCTTCCTATGTAACCTCAAGGTCACTGTGGAAAGGTAATGAAGTGCTACCTGCAACCACAATTCATTGTCTGGTGTACTGTGCCCTTCTCCCACACAGGGATGACTTGCCCATTTCAAAGCCCTGTCTGTTGTACATGTCCTTTGAAGGTCCACTCACGGATGTCCTACTTTCATGATCATAAATCGTGCTAATAAAAATCCACATTTATAAATGAGGAAACAAAGATTAAAGGCTCTTTTCTTCACTCACTCAGATGATGACTGTCTCCTGCAGCTTGGGAACACTCCCAGCTCACGGGTTTTGGCATCCTAGCTGCCCTAGCAGCTCCATGGTAGAATGAGGTCCAGGTGCACACAGTCTTTTCCACTTAGTACCACTCAGTACCTAGTGTAAACAATTGTGCAGTCTTGAAATGAACCTTGATGTTCTCCAAAAGCCTCTCAGTGTATGCAAGTGGAGTTCAGGAATCAGCTTGTAAGGTGCCCCGCAGAGTGTACGCCTCCCTCAGAATAGTCATTGCTCCTAAAGAGTAATGACAGAGCCTTCCAATTCATAGCTCTGCGCTTCTGTATCTAGTCAGTACCGGCCTGCTGCCAGAGGCCCTCAGCAGCCATTCTGAAGACATGAACTGCAATAAGAAATGGTCAGCTCTGTTCCCAGTCACTCCTAGTGATCTGGAGCTGAGTCCAAACATAGAGGAATGCAGAGCTTTTTCTGGCTATTCATATTTTGGTGTGATTTGTTTTATGATTTCTGAAAGTATGCAAATGGCAAAGACATGGAGAAAATACAGATATATCTGTATTTCACCTGCCCTAATATCATGTTCTCCTGCCCTAATATCAACACCTTTCTTTACTTCCCAAAGTCCTTTTCCTTGCTCTCAACAAACCCCTCATAGCTGCATTCACTGCACGATTACATATGGATTCCCTGAGTAGCATCTGGTATCTTCAATGAATGAAGCAAGTGTCTTTGGAAACATGGGATGTTACAGAGCGATTAAGAATACAGTAGATACAGAAAATGTAAAAGCAGCATGAAAACCTACATTTGGCGTTTGCTGATTTCCAAGCTTTTGATTGGCAACTTATGCTGAAGAGTTCTTTTGCTATGAGTGTTTGGGTTTAGCATCATTCCCTCCGTTGCATTAGTAGGAGGTGATAGGAAGCTTAGCAACACTTGAGCACTTATCATCATTTGAGCTTGAACTTTCTAAATAAACTGCTGCCAACTGATACAAAGACTAACCAAAGGAGGATCTGTCACTCTGCACCACGCCAGGTGGCTGAGCCACCTGCTTCTCGAGAACATGACTCTGTGGTGTGCTGTGCTGTGCTGCCTCGCTTGGCATTTATTGGTGGTTTTGTGGACCCTGAATCAGACTGGAACATTTATGTTCAGCAACTCTTTGGCATGAGTTGGATTCACAATGCAAACAAGATACTTGGATTTATTTTTTTTTTTAATATTGAGTACCAGCTTAACCAGAAAAGAATTTCTCAGGGTATTTCCTGAGCCCAGAGGCTTGCAGTTTTTGAAAGGTCTGCCTAATGGCAGAAAGTAGGAGTTGCTCCAGAAAGTGTCCCAAGAATCTTTTCTATCAGAAAATATTAGGTGATTTATTTTTATGCCTTTTATGCCTTTTTATGCCAATTTATTTTTATTTTTTATGGGTTGTAACCATCTATTTCAGTAAGAAATATACTCTAAATCATTTATTAACTCCATTGAGTTATCCTGATGTAAAACTGGAGGAACATAGTGGCAAAGAAGCTGTATCTGTCCTGTTGCTCACCACTGATGCATGGGACTTCTCTCTTTCGTAAGTATTTATATATACATATTCATAAATATAAACCGCAAATGAAACTAAAACAAATCAGTAAATATTCCTGTCTAAGTGTGAGGCTCAGAGCTATGTTTCCTCCAGCATCTGTAACTCAGACCCTCTTACACCTATGAACACTTCCTCTTATTGTACATAGTGTTAACTTCTGTGTCATTAATTTTAACTTCTCAGCTATTCAATTTTTAATATATTTACATCTAAGCTTATGACAACAGGCTTATCTGAATACCTGGTTGCACATGCCAGAGTTAAAAAGAAGAAGACTATTGCATTGGACTGACAAAAGTCCCCATCAGACACTCCCACAAAACCCAAACACATCCTTCCTAGTGCTATGACCTACCCAGTCATCTTGCCTCAAGCCAAGGCGGAAAGATAAACTTTCATGTGTGTCCTGAAGGTCAACATTTATGATTGCTAACATTGAGCTAAAATAGGTTTTTAGTATTTTCTTTCCGTTTAACAAAAATTAGTTGGTATCTTTTAACTTTAGATATGGCATTGGATATAATGCCCTACCTCCTAGCCATTAAAGACTGATGCATTAAAATGTCTGGATTTCTGTACCTGCAATCACTATATATGAAATACAAGCCTCTACAGGCTTTGTCTGGATGACTGCCTTTTTATAGAAAGTATAGCATAGGTAGCTGAGGTAAAGTTCTGATACAATCTTTCATAGACTTATGAACAACAGCTTAATTTTAAATTCATACCACCAAAGCTGTAGATTGGAAAAGCATTGAATTTTGAGATGGTGTTCAGAATGGGTAAACAAATTCTAAGTATTCAAAACAAAACAAAATAAAGTAAAAAATCCTCTTGCTACTTTTTAGTCTAAGTAAGGCTCAGTAGAATATGGCTCTATTGTGACGTAGAGATCTCCAGACTACAACTGGAAGTATCAGAGCTGTAACACATTGGTTTGCACTGCAGACCTGAGCTGGCATATCTGCCGCTGCTGTGATGCCTGATCTGAAATTTCCTTTTCAGATCAGTGCAGATGTGCACTGAATGGCTGGGGGTAAATGTCTTACTGGTTCCAGTGATTTCAGATGGTTGTTCATGGGAGTCAAAGTATCGTAATGGAAGATGATCCCTGCTCTGATGTGCTGACAGTATTGGTTAATAGATCTAGACAAAGAACGTTACAGAATGAATAAATAAACCAAAACACATCAAGCTAGATGCATGAGCGTCATGTTGAAAAATTCTTTGTAGGGGAAGTAGGCTTTTTCAGGAGAATATTTTTGTTTGTTGTGATGTATGTTGCAAAAATATAAATGTGTAAGACAATTCTTGTAATATTAATGTTGTTGTTTGTTTGAGGGCATGGTGAAAAGTCTGTCAGGACCTTGAGGGCACTAATATGCCTTACCAGGTCCTGACCAGCCTCACCTGGGGCTTTCATTCCCACCTCTGCCTGTGGGTTTAGGAGCCCTGCTTATATTTCAGCCCTGGGCATCCATTCTCTGCCCACTCTGTTGCAGGAGTGCTGGTCTCCGGCTCAGCCACAGCCATGCCTCTGCCTGGCCATGGGACCTGCTGATCTGAACCCTGACCCATGACTGACATCCCAGCTTGACCTAGAGTCCTAGTTTAAGATAAATAGGGTTGGTTTGTTTGTGATGGACACTTCAAACAGCCAGTGTATTTCTCCCATGTATGTCAGCGCATCTCACTGGTTGTGGAGTTCTTGGTGGGTTGGGTTTTCTTTAAAAACGGTGTGCAGACAGAAACCGTGCCCTTCTCGCCCACGCTCGGAACTGGCGCTCAATCGCTGCCATTCAGCACTGCCGCTTTTCTCACCGCCACACCACCCCGGGCAGCCCCATGCCGCTACGATCCCAACTGCTGCAACTGCTGACATCAACTGCTTTGTCCCACAGCCCAGCTGCTGCTTCAGACAGAGTTCTCCTGCCATTGCTTTGCCAGCCCAGCCCTGCGCGTGGATGACTGCGGCCGCCGCCACTCCACCCTGCTCGCCAACCAGCCACACCACATGCCGCTACCATTGAACTGACTGGTAGTTTTTTTTATTGCTGCTGTTTCTTTAACCATGGTTTGAGTGCTTCCCCCTCTGCCTTCGGTGCACCAGTTCTAATCCTGTATCTACTTGTTATTTCTTGTCGTTCTGTATATAATATCTTTCTATTGTCATTAAAACTGTTTTAGTTTCCCAAACTTAACAAAGGCCACACAAATTTTTTTCTTTCTTTCTTCTCATATCTTTTCTTAACCCTTTCTCCTGGAACAGGAGGAGGACTGATTAGAGAGAGGGTTTTCCTGTCATTGGCCAGCCTTGGCCAACCAATGACCTTCCTTGTCTACCATTGGCTTGCCTGGGGGATGGCTGGGCTGTGTCTGACTCTGTTTACTCTCATCAGACCTGATCTCAACCTTTCGATTGACTTTCCTGCTTGGCCATGTACCTACCTCATCACCACAACTTGCCTGATGATCTAGACTCCTGGTTGAAGCTGGCTGCTGCCTCTCGACCTGCCATGCTCACCTCCTCTGGGTACTGCTGAAAGCTCCTACCATGCTAGTTGTGTTGTCAGCCTCAGCTTCCTGGTCCTTAGGGAGCAGCCAGGCTTCACTGCTCCCGACAGTGTGTTGGTCAACTTGTGTTATTTAAAAAGTGGTAAATAACTACAAAATTTGTTTTACAAGATTGAGTGATTTTTTCCTCATGTCAGAAGTATTTAAGGTTAGGGCCTTGAAAGTGCATTTTCAATCACAGTTACAGGGTCAGTACCGTGAAGTTACAATCACAATAAGAGCAATTGTTGCACAAATCCTATTATAGAAGAGCTAATTTGAGCCAATTAATTGAAGAAAACTCGAGTTGAAAAATCAGAGCTTCTGTTATGAAGATCAAACCAATCAAATGTTCAGTTTCGCCATGTATTTTCAGCTTGTGTAGTAGTTTGGACACAATACGAACCTAATAGATCATAGGAAACATCCAGACAGTAAAGCTGCTTGGTCATTACCAAAGTAGGTCAGACTTCAGTCAGCAACCTCATCCAGTCTCTCCATCCATCCATTCCACCAAGGGTATCTTCAGGATGAAAATTACCATTTTTTGTGTTCAAGCTCAAGCTGCGTCTCAGCACTGACAGGTCCTCACCATCCAAACAGCACAGGCAAGTCAGCTGTAGAGCCCACAACACAGCAGTCACTGCTGACATTTTGCATGAGAGATCTAATTGATTTTAGTTATTTCATGCTGTGGAGCTACAGAAAGAGTACGACAGCCCACTGCTCAGTGTTTGCCTGCCTCTTCCCAAAAGGCACCTAGATTAAATTTTTTTAGAAGCTGAAGGTACAGTTTTAATAACATCTTGCAGCTAAAGATACTCCACAGTTAGCTACAGAGCGGTGGCTGTTATCAGTCCTACTCCCTCTCTCTACTCTAGCTTTTGGCAAGATCACTATCTTCTTACAGTGATGAAAGAGAATATTAAGTACATACATCAAATGAAAGACATAAGTCATTTTTTATCTTACTGTTTATTAAGACTCTTCATCCTTGATTATTAAGGGTGGTGCTTTTAATTGATAGTAGTGAAAATTAAAGCTCTGTCGTAATAGATTATATCAATGTCTCCATGTATCCAAGACTAAAATCTAAAAACCAATTATTTACTTCTTGTAAGGAACACTGCATTGCATATTTTCATATGGGAACACAGTCCCTTAGGTAGTGCCTGCAAACTTAGAGTGGCAGCTCAGAAATGTGGAGTGATAATTCAGATATGTTGGTCCAATGGAAAGTCATATAGAAATTTAAGAGTTAGGCAGACTGATGAGAGAATGCTATGAGAGAAAAAGACAAAGGCATAATTATCAGTCAGATATGCAGAAAGGCAGGCGAAAGCCAGCAGTCTGGCTCTTCACACCATTACAGGAGCAATCTCAGTTCTTTCTGGTAACACCCTATTCTCTCCTCAGTTTTTAAGTCTAGTCTGTCAGTAAGAATAGTGCAGTGAGAATAAGGTTTGCTGGGAAAAAGTGCTTTGAAAAACATCCTGGGGACAAGGTACTCAGGTATTCGGAGATTTGTTTTGGCATCCAAACTGCAGTCGAACAAAGTTTGGGGCGGTAGACCTGTGTTTCACACATGCCACCTTCTCGCTTTTACAGAAATTGTAGATACTTCTACCCATACTCACCTTTAGGATGCAGTAAAATGACCTTGTCGTTTCCAGCATTACTCCACTGTGCCTAGAGCTTTTTCAGTGTTCAACCTTGGGTGATATTTTTTTTTTTTTTTTTTTTTAATAAGACTAAGCTGATTCTCATGGGCCTACTAAATCTTTGGGCCAAATGCTGAAAGTATTACCTGTTCCCTGGGAGATCAGGGAACATTCATACCTCCCATTCAAAGGAAGTTAGGTGGTATCATGTAAAGTGGCCTTAAATATTCCCATTTTTTCCACTTCCATGCTACCCTGCCATTGAGATCTGTCAGCTTCCTGCATGCTGTTGGCTGCTCCCTTGGAGGCTGACACTCGCTTTTATATTCAAACTGAGAAGGGACACCTTTGTGGGCACAAGAAAAGACAGGAATACAGAGACAGCCTGGCTTCAGTCCCTTCGGTGGGCGCTCCTCCATTCACTTAAAGCGGTAGCAATCTGCATTATCCTGGATGACTTTCGTTTGCTCCATTAGATATAGACATTTCTTAAGAGAGATTCAACATTCATCTGGAAGAAATTTCCGTCCTATTACTCGGTTCTTTATGAGCGGTAATATCACCATAGAAGGAACGAAGCCAGTGGTAGTAACCTGTTCACAGGAATAGAGCAAGCAGGGTTAGAAGGAAGATCCTTGGTCACCAAGCCTGCTGCTTTGCTGTCACAGAAAACCACGTCATTTAAAGACAGATGTGCAGTGCAACAAAGGGGGCACCGTCCCGCTGATGGTTTTACCTATGTCAGTGGCTTCAAAAGCCAGACTGGTTTCCAAGTGCACTTGCTTTTGTCAAGAAATGGGCTTAAAATATTTGTCAAGTGGCTACTGTGAAGATACTGGCAGTATCTTCTTGCAGAAGTAGAAATTGCGCCTTAGCCCTTTTCGTTCCCAACAGAGCAAAGGCAGCAATCCAAACTCTCCAGGGCTTTCTTCCCAGTGACTTCTACCTTTCTGGCACACCAAGACCCAGCCCTGTGCTGGTCCTAGGCCCTCATTCCTAAAGAGCAACATCCAAGTTTGCTTACCCTACAGGGCAGACTCAGCTCAGCAAGTGACAACAGGCACCCTCCACATGAGCTTTTCACGCTGTAGGTGCATACTTGGTTCCAATACTAAATATCAACACATGTTGATGGCCTTTAATGAACTAGTAGGGAGGCCCCAGTGGAGAATACTGCAATGATTAAATGGTTTTAAGAACAAGTACTTATGAAAGAGGGATCTCCAGTAAGAACACGTTGTTCTCAGGATCCTTGTGGCTTGGAATGAATTGATTGAAGCATCATCACAGCTGAATTTTGAAAAAGAAAATTCCCAAAAAAGCAGAATACATAAAAACACATCTTCATGAAAAATGTATGCTGATAGAAACAACCCATGGAATGCCATGCCACTTCCCCTTTTGTTCTTTTAGCTTATAAAAGACACGTATTTACATATTCTGCCTTTACCAGTGATTTCTTATGCATACTGACAATAAGAAATAACTTCTGTGTCCCTGTCTGCCTTGTCTTTGATTTTGTATTTCATTTTGCCATTTTGTTTGAAGTGGAGTAATATATACTGGCATAGATTGTGTTTTCTATTATTTGGGATTACTCACCAAATCATTCTGGAGTGTTCTTTGGTTTTTTTCTAATTATTGGGTTTGATCTCTGCTTGGGGAATAGGGCATTCTTTGCTGTGCTGTCCTGAAAATAATTGTATTTGCAGTGACTGTTTTCTAATAACAGTTCTGTAGAATAAGTACTTCGTAGCCAAATCTAGCTTACTTATGAGAACAAAAGAATTTTTCCTGAATGATAACTGGTAAGGACTTTGGTGGTGGGTCATTATTTGTAAAATATTTATATAGTCCATGACAGCCACCGATGTATCCGCAGTATGATAAAGAACAACCATCATGTCAAACAACTATTATATATTACCATCCAATTTGGGCAGCACAGTGCCTTGGTTCGGACATGAGGCTTTCACAGATATTCATGAGAGCTGATGGTTAAGACAGGGGAGAGATAACTAGAATAAATGCTATTGTGTAAGATATTCCACCTTTTTTCTTTTTTTTGTTTTCTTTGGTTTTGGTAGTAGCAGCCCAGGTAGTTGTGACGCTTTTGGCAATATTGAAGAACTAATTGCTTTCCCCAAAGTATTCTCATTTGTTTTCTACTGGGAAGACTTGGGCTCATAGAAAGCTAATGAGAAAGAATGGGAGCATTTTAACTGGGTCCCTAGCAAGTATTTGGGTTTTGAATAATACCCAGTGATTAATGTGACATTCACGGTATGCTATGGTTGATTCCTAGGTATGTTGCAGTGCTACTCTTCCTGACATTCGTTTCCAGCACAGTTCATAGCAGTTTAGCCAAAGGTTTCCACTGATATTAGTGGCAGGTCTGAGCAAGTAAATCCTGCATAGGATAAACACACTATTATCCTCCAGTTCCTTTTTGTTCTTATACTATAATTAATATTCAAAGTAATATTTTCTTTGGTGTAGTCTTAATTTTTAATTACACTTTAATTTACAAAGTGTAAATTAAAATTTCAATAATTCACAATTATTGAAAATTGTGGAATATACTTTGTCCAAGTTTTTTCTTCTTAGCTCTGTAAATCTCACCACACGGGTGCTGCCCTTAATAATTTATGCCATTCCAGTGCACCAGTGCGATTCATCTAATATAACCTCGGGGCTTAATTCTTGCTTTCTATATTTCAGCTATAAGAGTACAGGTTAAGAACTTTAAAAAGTTACTTCAAGAAATAGTTTTTGCTTCTGTGAGAAGCCAAGAATCCAGTATTATACTGAGTATTATATGTGGAGAATTATAATTCTGGAGAATTATTGTGACATGCTGTATAATAATGAAGTAAATAAGTAAAGATCAAATATCCTGGGTTTGAATACAGGAAATAAACCCCATGCAAACAGAGATGCCAGGGCTCAGTTCTTCAGGTGGTGTTGGTTAGTCTGGACTAGTTATTTAATTCATGGACTTAGTTATTTAATTCTGGACTCTAGTTATTTAATTCAGTGCCATAGAGAGACAGAATATCATCACTCTCTTCAGCAGCGATTGTCAAATAAACATGTGCATATACAATAAATAAGTTACATCCCACATTTACTTTGCAGTTTGAGTGTAATTGTAATAACAGTTGAGTGATTCTTAGACACTTCAGTGACAAGCCTATTCTGAATGCAATATATTGATGATTAGTTTGACAACTAGTAACAGATCTACCTGCTCAACCAAAATTCAGAGGTATCATATTAGATGGATTAATGTGTCATCAGCACTGTTTATTAAGTGCAGTGGCTTGTTCAGAAGCTTGTTCAGGTTATCAGAAACCCAGAAAGAATTGTAACTTAGCACATCACTAAGCTTTAATGTTAACAACAGTCTGCATCTTTTCCTCTCCTGCCTTGATAAATCTGGCCACTCCTTTTATTTGTTCTACCGCCTTTTACATATGCTTCTCTTTCTCTTGCTCACTCCAAAAATAAATTTTTCCCTCGGCTAGTAGGATGTCTGTAATGAGACAGCTGCTGCTTTCATTCTTTTATAAGGTCACTCTGACTAATGTTCATGGGTGTTCTACAAAAGGAAGAGGACAGAATATATCCACACTTTTAGGATGAACAATTAAATGCTTAGGTATGCCTTACTCAAGTCTTCCACTGACAGAAATTTACTACAAATAGATCAACCAAACACAGAGGAAGAATATGAGGGCTGGATTCAACATTACTTGTTTGTCCTGCATCACTTACTACTGCAGTGGTCAGAGCCTTGCTGAAGCTCACCTACTGATATTCACCAACCTGCTGATTTGGGCCCCAAACAGTGTGAAATGTGATTGCAAGTTCCCTTATCTGGAGCCAAGCTCTTCTTTGGCTCCTCCTGTCACTTTTCCTTTAGGCAGTTATCTGCAAGGAGCAGAGATCATAAACTCAGCCTTTTTAGCTCCCAACTACAGTTGTAACACCTGGAGACTCACCAGGATTAAAAGTGTCCTTCTCTTACTGCTTCCTCCTCTTTTTATAGCTTATCCTATCAAGAGGGGCTTAAAATCTCATAATACAAGAATTTGTAATGACTTTTAACATGTTGTTCTTCAGTTTAGAGAAAGCCAGAGAAGTAAAGGTCAATAAAAATAGAAAACTTCTGTGTGTTTTCCCTCAATTTCCTACTACTTTTGATCACTCTGTGGCTTAACTGTGGGAGTAATTTGTAGTGTCAAACTTCCCCCAGAGAGAAGTGCCCCACAAGGGGCATTCTCCCTTCTCTGAGGAGGTTATATATTTCCTTATACATTATCCCCGAGCTTAAAAAAAAATCACTATATGAGTATTTTGTAGCAGAGTATATGAGGGTACAAATTCCTTCTTTACTGAAGAGGGCTCCAGTTTGAGTAGCATAATATTGAAGTGTAATAGTACTCTATTGTCATCAATGGCTAAGTGTGAACATATCTCCTCAATTCTCTTCCATCCTGCAAAACAATACAAAGGGTTTTCGTCTCCTCACTCAAATGGTCTCAGAAAACAAAATAGGTTTTGAAATTTGAAGAAATACTGAGAAACACACTAATCCATCAGTTGACTTGTACTAAAACATACTGAAGAACCAAACATGCAATTTTATGTACCTCAGAGAAAAGCTCAAATACACTGTTCATCCAGTATTTGGCTTTTTTGTTGCTATTGAATATTGTAATATAATCTGCAAATATTTCTGGTAGGTTTGACCATCTCTCTACCTGGTCAATTGCTAATCACTGAATAATTTATTCAAAGATTAATGGCAAACAGATCAAATAACTTATGCAATGAATACTTTTTTCAGGGTAATCAACTGGCCCTAAATCCTATTACAGGCTTTCATTTATATTACATAGAGTTCTCTATATAAAAATTAACAAACACTGTGAATGACGGAGCTACAATTTTATCAAAGGTTTGTGGAGACATCATAAACCTTAAAATGAGTCTCAAGCAGTTAGGAGAGACAAGTGTATTCCAAAACAGAGTGATTAAGCTCATAACTCAAAGTGAACTTGCATTTTAATTAAATACTGGGGTTTGGTGTAACAGTAAATCTCTCTTTTTCACTATGTACCCCTATCCCTTCTCTTTCGACTTCAGTCCCCCTCTGCATACCACTTCTGTTTCTTCCAGTCCTGGCATTGGCTCCCGCCTAGCTCCGGCTTCAGCCGCTCAGCAGACATCAAAGTGCATCAGGATGGGGTTAAGCTCTGTACTTCTTGCTTTTTAAAGCAGGGAGTTTTCCTGCTGAAGCCGGTGAGACTATGACACACCTGAGTGCCAGCATTGCTCAAGGGCTTTGAGACCACCCGGGGAGGAGGGGAGGGGGAGGTAGGTGGATGCCTGAGTGACCCTGTTGTCTTGCCTCTTTCCATCTCCTCTTCACATGCTATGCACTCACTGGATTTCTGATATTATTTACTCATGTGCTCTTTCATTACAGAAAAGGGCGATAAATGTTTCTCCCCACCACCCCTTCACACTGTCAATTGTTTTACAGTAAGACCGGCTGATTTTACCTATGGCTAAGAAACATATGACTTAAAAAATTGAAGGTAGCTGGTGTTTTGTTGTTGTTGTTGTTGTTGTGGTTGTTCAAAAAGATGATTTTCTCCCCTCTCTAAATAATTGTAAGTTTCTGAGTATCTGTCATTTTACTCCTAACTGTCCAGGAAACATTGCCAACCTCAGATTTGGGTGTTTATGTTGTTGTTGTGCTGACAGAATTGTAAAGATAGATTGGAAGGGAAATCGTGTGCCCTGACATACTAGCTTAAAAAAAGGTCTTGGTTCCACCACATATAGTATGCCTGTCTCAAACACATCAAGAAAGCACTTTGACACTACTGACATCTGAAAAATTGCATTAGACCCCCTCCTCTCCTATCCTTGTGTGGTTTTCAAAAAGTGGGTGTAAGATTATTTCGTGGATGGGAAGTCTGAAGCACAAAAATGAGAAGGAATATGCACAGATTTTAGAAGTTACCCTGATTTTCCTTCTCTTGCCCCCTTTTCCTAGTCTTTAAAACCCCATGGCCACTTCAGCCCCTCTTTTCTTGCAGACTGAGGCCAGACATGCTGGCAAAACATGTGGTCACTTGACTACAAGTACAGTGTCCCAGGCGCAGAAGACATTTCTTCCCAAACTTAAAAAGTCACTTCAATTTTATTTCAAAGAAAGAACTATCTAGAGGTCAGAACTGCCAGAACAGTTTAGTTCTGTTTAGAGAATGTGTTCTTTGTACAGTGAGTTTAACCATTAGCTGGGGTACTGCAGATACTGTGATATGATTGCTTCCCATGTTTTTTGCTGAGCTCGTTTCATAAAGATTGTACGTGGTTGTGCTTATACTTTGAGATGTGTGTCAAGTTGGCAAAAGGAGCATCTCAGCTTTCTCTGCTTCATAGCTTTCTAGTTAGGAAAATTCCTCTTCTAATCAGCAGTAGTACGCAAGATCCTATCAGAGAGTGGCAGCCTCTAACTCAGCCTGTCTCTAATGAAGTTTATCTTCTCTTTCATTCTTCAATATTCCAATATTGTTGTAGTGTTGAGTGCTTGGAAAGTGGCAGATGTTTTCCTCTTGACTATTCTTAAGGGATTATATACTTCCTTAAAAAAAAAAATGAGTTCTGTGTAAGCATTGGCCAGTGTAGATAAATGTAAAGATAAAATGGTTTGCGATGAAGAAGCTGTCTGGCTTTGAGAGAGGATGATGTTCTGATCTAAGTAGGACCTACCTTGAATGGTTTTGAAACAAGTGGCTTCTCAAGGTCTTTCCAAACTGAGCTGCTCTATGAGTCTATGATACTCTTCCCTGCTAGAAAACTGCTTCCTCTGAATGACAGCGCACATTTGAAGCTGGTTTCCTGGGACTTGCATGAACTCAACTTTTTTCATTGTGGATGAAGCTTACAGGTACAGCACCACTGTACTTTGAAAATACAGAAAAACCAGATACTACCCTTGTCTAAATAATATGAAAACAGTTCTTTGTACCACCAGTACAAGGGGAATATGAATAAGGTTCCTTGTGTTTGTGATACAAAAGAACAAAGGTAATGTGCTTCATTTTCTGAAGAACAAGATCCAGCAAACTGAACAGTAGCAATACCGACTGAAAGGACAAGAAGGTATATGTCTGTCATAGGGCTTGAACAGCATTTATCGCTTCCTCTATCCTGCCTTTTCTCCGTCAGAGCGGGAAAGACTTTAGAGAGAACAACTGTGGCAAACTGATTTAAAAGCCTTAAACAACAACTGTGAATCTTACTACTACAATACACTCCAGGATCACTATTCCCACCTTTAGCAGTTTGTGGTGGTTGAAATTTTTAAGAATAGTCAGAACAAAGGGTGTTGTGCTTCATGATAACAAAGTTCATCATCACCAGGCACTGTGAGAGTAGGTACCAGCTGCAAACGTGTGAACTTTAATTCTTCTGAAGCTATTTTATCTTCTAACAGTTTTGTTCCCTTCATGTCCCTTTGTTCAGATTCTTTTAAAGCCCTTTTTCTGTCCTAAGAAATTCAATTTCAAAAACTGGCTGGAAACAGACATTGAATCCTAAGGCTCTTCCACCCAGAAAGACAGAAATAAAGCAGAACATTCACCCTCAAAGCCCCTAAATTGCCATAAAAATATTTTGGCTCTGGCAACTCTCTCTTCTCTATTGTACTTTTAAAGTAGTATGCCGACTTAGTTTCTTCACAGGGTAAGAAAACTCTCAGGCACTTTAACCTCCTTGCCAGTTAACATCTCTTGCCATTCCCAGATGCTTTGAGTGAAATCGTATGTACCATCCAGCAGTGGATGGGGTACTTGAGAGATGGCCAAGATTATAGGGCTGGCTCTCCCTGATAACCTTCACCTTGGTTTCTGGCATGGAATTCTTGCCTGACTTGTCTAAACACCGAGAGCTACACTGTAGGAGTTGAATTGTAAGTATCTCTTGACAAAAACAAGGGGCTCCAGTTTTGGTGAGAGACATGAGATATTGCCGTGTCACCATTAAATCATGCTAATAACATTGTGACAAAAAGGGCACACCTTAGCTGGCAAAAACCCTGAACAAATCCAGGTCCAAAAAACCCCCCAAAATATTTAAGCCTTAGCAGCATTTCAGCTGTTGAAGTGTTCAGAACCTTAAAGAGCTATTTTTTCTAATAAAGCTATACAGTTGCAAATAAATCAAGAAAGACTCACTAGTAAATTAGACTATTGGACATTATGGCTAGACTCCTCAAAGCCCCTTCTCAAGGCCAAACTTGCCAGCCATTCATATTCTGAACTCACAAGCCTATGTTAAGAGCCACCTCAGTCCAAGACCCAAAGAGCTCTTAACGGACAGAGCAGAAGTTTGTTTCAGCTCCTTAGAAATGACCTTAACTTTGCTTACTAGGACAAGAAAATCCAGCCTAGGCAGGTCTGAAAATGTTGTCTGCCACAACCAGCAGACTTTTTAAACCGGGCTGTTCCTAAACACAGTGCAAACACTTTCAGGCTGAGTGTTGGCATAGGCTGAAAGCACCTGGCCATGGAGTCTTTAAGCTCATATTGCTTCTTGGGAGCAGAGTCACAGGTTAGGGATAGAAAGTGAGGCATCCTTGAAGGAAAGGGCAATGTCTTCAGAACCAGGATGAGAAAGGAGCTATTGGGCCATGAATCTGCAGACACTAAAGAAATGACTTTAAGGGATTATTGAAAGTTCATTGTCACAGGCTGTATCCTGGTCCAACAGCATTAAACCATGGTCACAGATGATTCCTTGGATGAGTCTAATGGGGAGCAGACAGCAGTAAAGCTATTGACTATGATGGACTTTGAGCAAGGATCCAAGTAGAGAGTGGAGAGGAGGGGCAGAAGTGTGATATTTGCATAAACACTAAATTAGAAAAAATGGTAAATATTAAGCTGGATCCATACAAAGGAAGTAAAATGGTAATTTAAGAGATTTGTAGTTCAGTTAAGAACTCTGCAAATTACTCTATTAATGTTAAATTGGGGTGAAAATAGATCTCATACATAGTAATGAAGCTGAAGTTTAGCCTGCAGAGTTACACGAGCAAGCCTGTCATTCTGTGTTAGCGCAGGCAGAGATCAGGAGGGACAAAGGATGGATAGACAAAATGATAATGTTGGCAGACAAAAGTTGTGGCAAGCTGTTCTCCAGAAATCCAATCTCTGCTGAGCAAACTCATCATCGGCTTGCTCTGAAAAGCTCACAAATTCCTCGCCTTTCACCTTTCGGACGGGATGAAGGACGTGCTGGCCAGCCGCCAACTTCTGATTCATCCGTTTTATCTAGGAGTGCAATAGCGCTTCAGCCAGGGAGAGACAAGGACTTTGTGCGGATCCGGAGGAGAGTCTTTACACTTTTGCTGGAGATTTCTCAGCTGACCCTAACTAATCTCTTCTTACTGGATTTGCACCCCTAGAAACCTTTCTTTGAAGGAAGTTTGCTCACCAGAGGAAGCTATCCAGACTGTCACAGTTTTGAGACACAGTCAGTGAAGGGGAAAACACAGTCTTTGCTGACCAGTGAAAGTTCATGAAAGCTTCTCTGAAGTCTTACAACAACATATCCTTTTAGCGCAGCAATGCACACAGCATACAGGGCCAAATCTGGCCATCCTCATCAAGGGCTCCCTGGAGAACATGGAGGGTTTTGCTGGATGTTTGGCTGGACTTTTCTTATTCCTCCTCAGCCCCTTGGCTGCCCAGGCCCAGACTTTGATTGATACAAGAGATAGCCGATTTTTACCACAGAGAAAATCCTCAAAGGTGGATCATAACAAAATCGTCCCCGAGTGACAGACTCTGGCTGTGTCAGTGCTATGTGGCAGTCAAAGTGCCAGGGATGTGCTGTATGGACCAGCAACAAGTGCAGAGGGGCCAAAGGGAGGCAAACGCTGCCTGCTACTGGTGCCTGGGGTCGAAGGGAAGGAGAGCGCTTTAGACCCTCTGAAGAGGCTAGAAGGGCCCTGGGATTAAGTGCCTGATGTTTGAAAACACTGTATTTTACTCCAAATTTTTTAATCCTGAGGGTGGTGGTGGGAGTTGTGGTCCTTGACTTCAGGTTTTCTCTCTGAACTTTTTCTCAAACCTCAATGTGAGCTGGAAATGCTGGAGTTCAGATGTCTCTGCATTGAGGAAGACATCCTCACTCCCTGCCCCAGTTTTACAGGTTTTGTACACAAGCCGTTGACTAAATTGCTATAAAGGTGGGACCAGTATCTCTACACATTTCGTAACTCTCACAAATTGTCAATAGAGCAAAACCCAGTGAGCTATTTTCTTCAGAAGCACTGTTTTCCGTTGCTCCACTGACTTTGTAAACTACCATCCACAGGGGGCTGACTACTGACTTTTTCTGCCACTTTGAGGAGAAAAGTGTTCCTCACTAAATAGCCACCATTTCTCTACATTATATACTTTGATTTTTCTTGTGTAGGCAGATACGTCTGTAAAGAGTCTGACTGGTCAGACCGTGCAGAATTTTGCATTCCTCACACATGGCTGAATTCACATCTCTTGGTACATAACCCTGCCTTCACTCTTCCTCCACATGCCTCTCCTCAAGCATCTGCAGTGCAAGGTCAGATGAAATCATAAAACCGCATATCAAAATAAATCTACTTTTCAAGTGGCAAAACAGCCAGACTTGCGTTTTGCGTTGACACATCTTATGCTAAACAATTGATTTGCTTATTTGCCTTATGTTATCCTGATCTGGGTATCTGAACAAGTTATATAAGTTATTAAATGTTATTTTCCTTCCAAACTACATGCCTCATTCATACAGTTGTACTGATGTGTTGTATTTTCCTGACCTTGTATATAGAAGTGAGAAAATAAGAATATTAATTTTTTATGACCTTTTTACCATTCCCAAACACAAATTAGGCTCATGTTCTTTGCACTGGCATTTGAAATGAATTATTTGGTCTGCACTGACCACTGTGTAGGGGAGCAATGAGGCAACAGTGCAATATTGATGTAAAAATAACCATAAGACTCTTTTAAAGTTTCAGGGAAAAAAAAAAAGCAGATAGCAATTCTGTCATCTTGAGATCATGGTTTAGGTTTTTGTCCTCCCTGAAGCGGTGTTTGGGAGCTGTAATCTCCTGTCTTTGTTTTCCAGTCCAAGAGAGACATATAAAAAGAGAAAATAAGATATCAGCTAGCAGGAAAGCACACACCACCCCACCCCCCCACCAAAAAAAAAAAAAACACCCTCTAAATACATGTAATTATATGCATGCACACCAGCAGAGCTTTGGATTTGTTTTAAACACCCAAATGCAAACTGTTGGAGGAACCTGGTGTGCGTGTACGTGCTGTCTCTCAACAAGGAATGTGTATTGTGATATAACGCTGCAGCTTTCAAGTTAGTAGATGTCTCTTGCAGCTTTCATGATGTTCAAACCAATTCACTGACCTTTCAGTTACTAACTTCAGTTTTTATTCTTGAATTAAATGTGCCAGGTAAAAAATATCACAATAATAATTCAAAAATTAATTTCTTCTGCTCACATGATCATTATGATGATACTTTTACCAGAGCTGTAGGCTGCCTCATCTCTTGGATTGAGTAGTTATGACTTATGTCAAAAGTGAGTCTGGCACTCTTTTAGACTGATTTCTTAAGGAAACATGTACATATTCTTCAAGTACATGTGACCACAGCCTTTCTTTCAAATCCATTAGTGCATTTCAACCACATTTCACAGAGGCAGATGTATGTCTCAGACATGATAATTCCCTGCAAAGCTGATCAGGGTGAGGGGCTGCTTAGAGGAGAGACATGTACTACTGATCTCACTGAGGGAAGGATGGGGAGCACTCACTGCTCCTCCAGGCTGCCCAGCTCAGAAGCCCCAAATCCGTGTGCAGGACTGCCTGGGCACCCAAGGCACACAGGTAACACTGCTGATGGGCAGCAGAGTTAGTCAAGGGATGAGGAAAATATCTGGGGGTAGCAAAGGAGAAGGTGTAGGAGATGTAGAGTGCTCCTTGAAGGGAGTTAGAAGGGGTGTGGGAGACATAGGAGAATGGGAGGAAAGATCACTGCAGTAGTGCTCGGCTCTCCCTGTTATGCTTCTTACCAAATAAAATTTCCCCCCACCCCCCTTCTTCTCACTACCCTACAACTCCATGATAACTTTCCTACAGCTACTTGAGCCGTTGCCCATCTAAGATCTGTGATTTATCTCTTATTCTGACAGAACCTAGCCATTTCTCCTCACCTGATTTTCTAAGGAGAGGATACCTGTTCTTACCCTGGCTGCATAAGCCCATTTGTGTTGATCTTCATCTCCTCTGTAACTGTTAAACTACTTGGCTGATTTCAGTCAAAGGGTAGAAGAAGAAAACAAATCTCAAAGGTATTAAATTCTTATAGCTTTCATGAAATTTAGCTGCAGGGGAGAGGAGAGATGTCTTTGAGATATCTTGACCAAGTAAAGGGACTAGATGACACATTCTCAGATAGGGAAAATTAATTAGACTCTATCACTGTCTTTGCTGCAGAAAGTTCCCTCCAAAACCCCAGCCCAGACTGAGAAACCAAACCAGATGAGAGGAGGCTTCTGCGGACCCAGTGCTCAGAGGACAGAGGGTTTTCTTCAGAAAAAAATCAAGGCTGGGGAGATGCAGTTTGTTACAGAGGAGAACGCACAGCGTGTTTTCGTAGCACTTTCCTTTCTGAGAACACTTTTCTTTCTTTCTTATTTTGTTTTCCTTGATTTGAAATGAATCATTCAATCTGTGCAACATGTCCACGTTAGATTGCACCGGTTTGATTTTGTTTGATGCAGCAGAGAAGGGAAGAAGTGATGGGATGTGACATGCACTTTATCTTGAGTATTATTTGTCTCTGCAAGAGCACGGTGAGATGAAACCTCAGAAAGGCCCGGCATAAAGCATAGTCATTACTTTTAAGTGCTTACGCAAATGTGTTGGAAGATTACATTTGGGAAAAAGCTTTCAGGCTCCACACACATTTTCTGTTTGAGAGCTGAGTTAGTCAGAGCACACTGATAGATGGGCGAGGATGATGAAAATTTGCAACTTAGAGGCTTGGTGACTAACTGATATAACACATAATACATGAGAATGTACAATTCATGAGAAACAGGTTGCCCAAATTTTACAGTGTTTGGCTAGGGATGAGACTATAATTTCAACTTTATTGCTGGAAGGGTATTTAGTTTGTGTTACTTACGTTCTGATAGAGACAGAAGGTATTCTTAAGAGAGTAATGGGATTTATAGGTTTGGGGAGAGAGGAGGAGGGGAACTGCCCTTTTCTTGAAAAGTGTCAAATCACCAGTAGGCCACTGCAGTCAATATCACCATCCTGTATGACTGAGAAGGCATCTCGGAGAAATCTGGAGACAAAGTCATGTGGGTGCACATGTACGGAAGCATAAAAGTTGACATTCTCTATTTAACCAGAAAACTAAGTGTGGTAGAGGAGGGGAATGCACAGGAGTCACATGTGTAGTTTGCACTCTGTTGTTTGGAAGTCACTTGTAGTGGTATTTATGGTGCATTACATCTTTTACAGTATTTCTCTGGGCATTAATTTTTTTCTAGAGAACTATGAGAGAGTTGCCTTCTGATACTGACTCAATACTATTAACATCCTGTTAGCAAGTGTTATATATAACAGCCTTGAGGTTTAATGTTGAATAATTTCTAAAAAGTCCTGAAATTAAGAAGGCTGGACAGTGTTTCAACAAAGACATACATACTGAGACAGAAACAAAATGGTTAGCACAGTGGTAATTTGTTATTCATCTTTTGCATCATACCTATACTTGGTCACTTCAGGCCTTAAATTTTCATGGTAAGTCTCTACAGAATATTCATTTTTCTCCCTGGGGAAGTTTCAGCACTCTAGTATTTTCTTTGGTGTGTGTCCACTTTGTAAAGGAGGTCTATTTAATCAAGAGTAAAAAAATTGTACTATACAAGAGACCTGACCAGAGAATGCTAAATAACTGACACTTGAAGAAGTACTGGCTTACAGTCGGGCTCAGAAGGTTTTGGAAAAAGTTCTTCATTGACCAAAGAACAAAAGCCATGATCAGTTTCACAGATAATTCTCCAACAGAAAAAGGGTCAAAATCTGACAAATCAATTGTTCATGAAGACCATTTTGATGGGCTATAATTATATGAGAGAAATTCCATTGTCATTTGTCTCCTGATTGCAGGATACCACGTAAAAGGGAGAGAACAGAAAGGAGATTAAGTTCTTGCAGTCAGTAGAGATGTTCTATTGATTCTAAGTTGTTGCTAGGTAAATAATTAAACCATAATTTCACTGTTGATTTTATTTGTCTGCTGTGTGTAAAGGCTACTTAGATGCATCAGTGGAAAATTAATTAATATATTTCTACCACTGCTCAAATAATGGAAATCCATAATGATGAAATTACTATAGTGGTTTGAAACCATTTATTAATGATCCATCTCATCTTCAGAAAATGTCTCAGAAGGCTAATGGTCCTGACAGATCAGACCATCTTTTTTTTCTTTTTCTTTTTTCCTTTTTTCCTTTTCCTCTTTTTCTTTTTCCTTTCCTTTTCCTTTTTCTTTTTCCTTTTCTTTCTCCTTTTCCTTCTCCTTCTCTCCCTTTCCTTTTCCTTTTCCTTTTCTTTTTTTCCCTGCAATAAATAAATATCTGTCTATGGAAGATGTAGCTTAATCAGCCAGATTAAATGTGCTGAGTTTCACCAGGGCTTTCACTCACCTGAGTGTTCTTGGTGCCCCTCCTCCTAGACAGAGCTCTTGCCTGTGTAGATCAAGAGCATTAGCTGGCCACATACACTGCATCAAGGGAAGGGCAATGCTGAACAAGCTGACAACAGCTCACAATGGCTATCAGTGAGATCCCTTTCCTTTTCCACAGCAAAACTTAGTTGCAATATGACAAGTACCTACAAAGTGAAGGAAAAAGACAAACGGCAGGGAAGGTCTGAATAATGAAGCCTCCTAGTAATTAGTATGGTAATACCTGAGGCATATTTGTACGCACCACATGCTAATTGCCCATTTACCAGGCTAATTTAACATCAGTTATTTCTGGGTTCATTCCATCATCAGTATATTTCTCTTGTTACTAAGCTACTGTAATTTCAGCCTCAACTGTGTTTTGACTTACATACACATCAATATCTTCAGGTGAGCACAGTTTGCTCTGCGGTTTTCAGTTTAAAAGTCTTATATACTAAAGCTGTGGAATTTGCTTTTCAGACCCCAACATGCCTGTTTCAGATCTGCATCTTTGAAAGACACCTGATACAGAAACTCCTGACCACCACATGGTCTCCCAATGCAGTTTTGACACTTTGTTTTCTGTTTTCTGCAGATTTCATGCTATTTTATGTCTCACGAAGTTCTATCATTCACAAAGGTCTCCCAGTCATTAAAGTTTCTTCTGTACATCTGAATGTTTGTGGTAAATAAGAATTAGAAAGCATAAATTATAAATTACAGTGTGGAACAGCACTTCATTTTCAAGATTAACTAATCGATCTGGTATGTCCTTTCCATTATTAATGCGTGTGCTTCTCTGATACTTACAGATATTGGTATGTTTTTTCATCATCTACCAATAGGACTACAAAAATAATTGCTGTTGTTCTTATTGAAAAGATTTTGTAGCATGCTGGTTTTTCCTTTTCAGGGGAGATAAATGGTACTATCCACATTTATGGAAGCAAATGAGATTTGTAACGATTTTGATGCCAAAATATTATGCTTCTATTTCAGGCTGTGAATGAAAGTCTTAACCATCCTGAAAACCTAGGAACAAAAAGACGCTAGTGGATCTCTTGGTAGTTCTCTGAGGGAAAAATGACTTACTGAGCAGTGTACAAACTGCATGGACTCCCTGGGCCTCACTGCTGTTCTGGGGATTTCAGGGCTCAGGCAAACACAGAGTGCTCCGATGTAGTGTAAATGTGGTAGGTTATCTTACTGTTAGTTTTCAGTGTTGGATTCGTGTGTGATTATGTAACTTTTTGATGGAATCAGTGATCAGTGAGAAATATCACACATACATGCTTAATATTGATAACCTACTAAGAAACACAGGATATGTGTTTCTTACTTGCATGCTTAAAACTGAAGAAGGGGTGAAAAGTTCAGAATGGATCCAAAAACTGGATCTGGATAGTTTACTTACATCAGGCCAGATACATGCTTCCCCCAAAACAGAACTTAGAAATATTGTGTTCAGGCGCTGCCTTTCCCTGGAGACATCAGAAACTCAGAGTGTTCACGATTCTGCTAAGAGAAACCGAAGCAGTCTTAAGCTCTTGATGATGAGGGGACCCTGAGTTGTCTGCCTGGAGAGCACAGGAAAGCAAAGTGCTTGGTTCACCCTCAGGTAACTTTTTTATCCAGGAGGATAATGGACGATGGAGCTTATTGTGCCTCCCCTGAGTCATTGATAAGAGTTGGGTTTTGTCACTGCTTTCCACAAGTCATGTATAAGACTTGTCAAACCTGCTGCAATTCAAAAGCTACTTACTCCTGCAGTTTCCCCATGCAGCCAGATGTGAGTTATCCTGTACGGGTTTAGGGAGCATACCTATCAGGCAGAGCCTTAAAACACTGCAGGAGCTGGGACTACAGTCTGGGACCCTTCCGGAGGAGACCCTAGGCTACTGTGAATGTTTCACTGTACTGTAGGTAACAAATGGAGCAATTTTAGCAGAAAAAATGGAATGTCCATGGAAAGATGTCCTTTTCTTGGCAGTGAAGCACTCTGCACTTTCCAAAGGCAGAGTTGTTTAACCAGCCCTAGGTACATGAAAGAAGAATGTTCTTAACTCCTCAGCAGAGGGATGCAAGAAGGAAGTGTCACTCTTACATCACCCAGCTCTGTTTTGTAAAAAAATAAGTGGGTTTTTTGTCTAATTCCAGCTTCAAGAGGTGAATCTTGAAGACAAGGAGATGGGTTTTATCCTGTATGTCTACATTTATCTATGGCTTCGTGGTAGTGGCTCCTCATTCAGTAACCTGCTAAGTGTGTTACCTTGAACGTACAACGACTCCACTGGATATGAAGAAGGTGCACAGCCCCAGCAGAGAGCAAGGTACTTTGCTGGAAATCGTCTTATTCTATTCAATGGACAGTGCGCAGCAGACTTTGAACTTTTTTCGCTTCATGGAAAACAGTGGACATTACTTTCAAAAATAGTAAAAACCTAGTTTATTCCTTTGTGTCATCTTCTCAAATGTTTGAAATAGAAGAGTAGGATATGGAAGCGATTAATGCTGCAGGTGAGCGTTTTTGAACCATTGTCTTATGTGCTCCTTTAAATCCCTGGCCCAAGTTTTCCATTGTTTTATTAATAGCAGCTTCATTTAAGAAAAGCTGCTGTTCCGCTGTAAAGTTAAAAACTGAATATAGAACAAGCTTCAAACAAAGGAACCTGAAAGGACCAGCTGGCCATCACACCACAAAAAGAGTCTGAAAAGTAGAAACTAGGAAAGCTATGACCTTTTCCTGTGTTAGCATTATCATCAATACAGCACAAAAATGAGAAATGTAAAGTAATTACTGTAGCAGCAAAAAGGCACATGGAGATGAATTGGAGAGCCTAGAATCTGTCTCTGCGTTTGCATACAGCTACAGAAGTGTCTCGAAATTTGCTCTGAGCATATGGAGGACTTGATCAAATACAGAGCATACATTTTACACAACAAGGGGCTTTACAGATGCACTAAATTTACAAAGGCAGCTGAAGGACGTTTCAGACAGACTTGACAGATTACAGGCTGCTGCTGTTACTGTCACAGTCTCTGCGTAAATCTGGTTTAACAACAAAGAACTGCCACCACACAAGGACAAAACTGAAAAACAATTCAGAGATGCTGTAGAACTTTTCCCGTTACAAATGCCAAGGTAGCCAAGTACAAAGGTCCTTAAATATAGGGGTCACAGACTGAATCCAAAATGGGGAAAAAGCCACACCAGGCAAAAAGTCAGATTTTGCATTATGTTTTGCATGCATAGAAATGATGGATACATGGAAACAGGTGTTTCCTCCCTTTTTAAAGAATTTGTTTGTCAAGCTTAGAATCACTTGAGTGATTTCAGCTATTTTAACTGAAATTTTTTAGTGGGTCAGAGATGAAAGGTAAAATAATCTGGTGAAAGGATAACCAATATCAAAGAATTGACAAGAGTGTGAGGCTAAATTGGGAAGAAGAGACTTAAATATTTTGTTCCTGTCATTGACTTGGTTTGAAGTATCAAAGCGCATTCAAAAGAGATTACAGATCTAGTTACAGTTGGATTGTATCTGTCAGATTGCATGAACGTGTTCGTGAAGGTGTCTGAAGACCTCAGATATTGTAAGACCTTTAAAAACAAAAAACCCAATCCTTCTCCTTGGCTAGTGAGATGCATCTGCTCACTTTAACTTTGACATGGTAGCTTTTCTGGGAAGCAGCAGTATGTGACCTGTGCAGTTGTTTTTCTTCCAGAGTGTGGCCACCACTCCGGAAGTCTGTGACTCAACTCTTCTGTCTTCAAATATCTCTTCTTTCCCTGGGGATCCCGGTGCCTTCCCTGAATAGTTATCTTTCTAAGGCATGGCTTCTTGAACAGTGCTTGGCAGCCATGGCCAGCTGCAGCCTGGAACAGTCAAGAGGTCAGGGAAATATCTCAGTTTTCCCACCAAAAAGCCTGAACACAAGTCATCAGCCGTCAGTGGTGCTGACCGAAAGATTTGAGATGCAGTGCCACTGATGACCCTCTCATGTTCCCTAGGTGGAAAAGAAGGTCAGTGGTGTCATTAGAAATAATATTGGTGAAACTAGAGAAGCTGCCTCATCTGAGCGGGTCACCGGAAGGACTTGAGGCAGCAGTAGAGGAAAGGGTGGTGACGTCAGGAAATAAGCTGATGACTAAACTGTCGTCTGATGACTAAACTGTCACTAAACGGCTGAGGGTCTGTTTCAAGATGATGGATGTAAGAAGCTTCTGAAAACATTTTGTAATATCTCCAACAGTGATAGCAGTAAATAGGTTCCACTCCCATTGCAAATGCCAGTGGTTCTTCATAGGGTTCATTTGCCAGGAGATTTTTCTGTTTTGCCACTACTGTGCATGGATTATCACACGCGCTTAGGATGAAGTGATCCTGTTCCCTGTTGGGCCAGGTGTTTAAATGACATCAACATAACTTCACTACCTTCAAGAGGGTCAGTAACTTCTGTGGAACTAGTACTCTTCATTAATAGCTTAAGATTGGCTGGTAGTGTATAAACACACTGTATTCATGCTCTAAGGAAACTTGTAGGTGTTTGTTTTCCCCTCCTTCCCTCACTCCTGCTGCTTCAGTGTGCTTTAGGAAACAGTTGTACTCAGACACGTATTGTATAAGTGCAGACTAAGTAAAGGCTTTCCTATATATTTATTTTAAAATTTTTATTTTGCATTCATTATTGGAAAACTAATCTGGAGATAATCTATAAACCTTCTGTTAGGAATTATATTCTTCTCAGGTCATTTAGACAACAAAAGGCCTTAGTCCTTACAATCTCAATCCTCTGCCCCAGGCACTTCTTATAGTCATGGTGTTTTGCAGATTCAATATGGGCAAAACAGCTAAGATTAAATGAAAGTTATTTAAAAATATTAACACCGTTCCAGACATGGTAGCAATAAAAATGTGTGAAAAAATAATTTGTAGACACTATTGTCTGTTGCTTCTGCAAGATGAAAGGCATACCAGAGATCTCAATATCTTCTTAGAGGCATTTCATTAGAATTATTTTGCATCATGCTGTTGCTACTCTGTGTAAGTCGCCAATATACAGTATGACAGACCATTTAGAACCTAGTGCAATGTTTGGCAAGTATTTTCTACAAGTTTTTCATTTTCCAGAACCCATTTTCAAGTAAGGAAATAGGAAAGTGTTCGAAATGGAGGCTATGATCCTCTCGTGCCAGTTTACCACTTTGTAATATTATGCAGCTTTCAGTTTCCCATGGATGTGCATGATGCTAGTGCTGACATCTTTCAGGTTTGTGCCAACAGTGTTCCTGTGACAAAACATCATTTGAGTCCAAAATTCACACTTCTTTAAGCAGTTTCTACTCCACTAAATTTAGGACAATTTCAGTGTGACATAAAGGCTTGAATTTCACATTGCACAGATTTTCATTAACCAAGATATCAACCTACCAACTGATGAGGTATAGGATAATAGTAATGCTGGGCTGCACTAATACTGCAAATGATAGAAAAAAAGAATCAAACAGATCTGCCCTTAGTTCCACTGAGGTAAGTCAAGAAAATACTTTTGGCACACGGAGTAAAACAAGCAAATCATCAGAAATCAACACTTTTCCTTCCAGCACAGCTGTACATTGGATTGGATCTTTGTTATTTATTGCCATATTGCTGAAAATTAACACTGCTGCACCATCATTTTGATCATAAAACGTTCTTTGCCAGTTCAGGGGAGAAAATTGAGTTTCCTTGAACATCGTCTATACCATGTAAGTGCTCAGCTACTCCATACTTTATACAAAGAGTTGTAGAGCACCTGACTGTGAACCACTCTTAGACTCTTCCTGTGTGGTTTTCACCTCACTCTGCTTGTCCAGAAGAGATTGTACAAGGAGAAATTTTGCCATGTTCATACACGGTGCAGTGAAACACCACAGCACGTCTGAGGAACCCAGCGAAAGTCAGCCGTATCCAAACCCAGCCGACTCATGGCCAATGCTTGCATATCTTTAAATGAGATCTGGACCTGCAAATTCATTAGATGCATGAACCATGCTGAAAGATGCAACAAATCTCAGGTTTGGCAGCATTGATTTCACTGGGGCTGGCTCTGTGGTTTGTTTCATTAGCTCTTTGGTATTGCAGACAAATATCCCAATGAATTCTTTCATACCCTCCTCACTATAATTGCTAACATGCTTCATCCAGAGGCAGTGAGATCCAGGCTTAGTGCACAAGAGTGACCATAAACTTTTCTTTCCACAGGTTTTATAAAAAAACTGACCTACCTCATTCCTGCTGCTAGTGATCACTGCACACAGCTGACCACATTTAAGCTCAAACTGACAGATGACTTTGTGAAATAGATACATGTCCACTGGGAAGTAACATAAAACTCATAAATGCACCTGTAAGCATCACCAGAATGAGCTTTGAACCATGCGATGCCAGAGGTGAAAAGCCGGTCTTTGTCTTATTAGATATACGAAGTCCATTGATTGCCTCCCCTGTTCAATTCAAACAGAAATGCTCTGCTGTTTCCAGTGATGCATCTCAGGGATGCATCCTGTTCATTTTAGATGTAGCTCAGGAGTTTTCCATCCTCCTCACTGCAAAGGGACAGCCCTTATTTTTATAGCATATGTAGCAAGCACTAAACACATTGGCATCCATAAAGTTGCCCAGCACAAATTTTCCTGCTGACATCTTATCTTGGACATGTAGGTGAAGGAAGAGGGAGGAGCACTGAAGAGCAGGAGGATGAACTTAGCTCTCTTTTTCCTCTAGAGACCATATGGTGTATAGGATAAAGACTACTTCAGGACAGTCTGTATTTCCAAAGGAACCCTTCCTCCCTCTTTGACTCTATAATATTCACTTCTAGATAAACATCTTTAAAGGATGCCTATACTGGAATGCCATACAGTAGCATTTTGGATAGTGGAGACCACAGTAGCTCAGGAATGGGCAGTGATGAGCTGACTGGTAGGGATTACTAGCCTCGGAACTGTGGTCTCAAGAAGCCACCTAGACCATTGTCAGAAACAAGCTAATGTATGATGGTGTTTCTGTGTGCTGCACAGATCCAGGTGCTCTGATCTGCGATAGCTCTTGGCATGATTTTTCATTACGCAGGACAGATATTCTCTTAAAAGACCCTCAATCTGCATTTCCAGTCGCTTTCTTCATCTTCCCCCACTGTCCCATTTTATCCCATCCAGGAAGAGATTTCACAATTACATGCCTCTTCCCCAGTTCGTGCTCCACATCCTACATTTTAGCATCTCTATTAGGTCTGTTTTTGGATTCTGGCATTTGATTGCCAACCAGATGAAGGCCAAATGTTTCTCAATATTAGTAATTCACCTTCTTTGGTCCAGCTGAGAGCTATAGAAAGGCTAATGCCTAACTGGGAGCTGGGTAGAGCGATAAACTGTTGCTACTCTATGTGTGACAGAAGGTGACTGAATAATTCACATGCATGGAAACTATATAAAAAAATATGGAAAAGTATCTAGTATTATTATTAATCTTTAGAAACCAGGCTTTCAGCTGGGCTGAATTTGGGATTTAAATCAATGTAGTTATTAAGGATTTCTGGAGTGTGAGAACGGCTTCTAGCCAGCGATAGAAGATTTCTACATCTTCCCTTCTTGCTACCTATGAAGAGAGCTTATTTTTAGTAACTTTTGTTAATGATTGATGAGACCAATTTCCCAAACATAGCTCTTTTAATTATTTTTGCAATGGTTCAGTTTGCATGCCAATTACTAAACTCTGAAGTGAAGAAGGGCCTCTGTGCTTGAAAGCTTCTCTGTTTTTTTCCAGTGACCTCACTGGTCTGGTAAAAGCTATTACCTCTCTCTGTAAACTTAGCTTGGCTTATATGTTTAGACTGTCACAGTTATAACAACATTATTACTATACTTTATTTATATCAGGCACTTACTTCAATGTGAATAATTTTATTTTACCATAAATTTCCTCGCAAACTTCCTCTGTTTTATTACACAAATCGTGATTGTATGTTCCTGAGATAAATCTGAAATGGGTTCACCAGAATTAGTGCTGTTATTCTATCACTACATCAGTGTAACTGAATTATCAGCCTTTAAGGCTGCCTGGCAAAACCTCTTGTTGCTGGTAACACTTTGCTCCTTAACTGCCTGTAGGTCTCAAAGCATGTAACAGAGGAAGTTACAGGGCAGGGAATGATCGGATGATTGACTCGGATGCTGAGAGCTGGAAACAGATGTCTAACCTTGTGTCTGTCACTGGAACGTGAGGACTCACATCACCTCAGCATGCCTCTTCACGCAACAGCCAGTCCAGCACAGGACTCAATTTCCATTTTAATTACACAATCATTTATCAGTACTTGCCCATAATAAGCAGATAAAGTCCTTCATCTCTGTTTAGCAGTGGATAATTCACTCACGACTGCTAGCACTGATACTGTCTTTTCCAGGGGACAAACCTCAAGGTCTTTACTCAAAGTTCCCACTTAGTTCCCACATTGACAAATTCCCTGTGAAAACAAAGAGGGAATGAGTTTAAGGCAATTAGGAGCTGCTAGAGTTGTCCCAAGGCCTCATCAAAGAACCACTTTTTCCTGCTCAGGTATTTTTTTTTATCTTTGTTTTAACATCTGGTTCAAAGGCTATGGTCTTTGGCTTTTACACTTTTCATGGCCACCTTATTATTTTTAAGAAACATTATCTGGTCTGGTATTTTCCAGATGTGCTTTTCTGTGCAGTTCTGGTTTTGCCGGGTCACTGTACTGGCTTCCACCCACAGGGCTGAAACACCCAAGCATTGCTGCACTCACACACTATTGAATTAATCCCATTTGTTTCATCTCTTAATCTAGGACATATCAACACTATCATTAGAGGACTCCTGGTATCATGTTCGGGTTTATCTGAGTTAGCTTTAATTTAGTTAGCTAGCTCAGCAGTATGTACTTAAGTTTCAGTGTTGCTAACAGCACTGGCCAGGCAGTTTTCCACGGAGGCTATGTACAGTCTCTCAGGACTGCATACCGATACAAGCAACAAAGTGCTAGTTTTGTAATTTCTTATGCTTGGAAAGAGGCACTGGGTTGGTCAAGTCCTCCTTTTTGAAGTCCTTTTCTATTTTCAGCTATCCTAAAAATGCTGTTTCATAAAGATTATTTTCCGTTTCTTGTTTCTGGTTACCTTGTACTCCTCTTTTGTTTAGAAAAAAGCAAGCATCTTAGGTTTAAGAGTCCTTTTTTTTCTGGCCAGAACTCGATAGCAAATTCCCTGTCTCAAGTGCTAGAGGGAAAAAAAAATAAACTAGAGGTCTGCAAAGCCAGCTGTGCTGTCCTCTTAACTTTCCTTGGATCACTGTAGTAATAAGACCATTTAAAGCTCTGATTTTCTCAAGAGAGAAGAGATCTTCCTATATTACTCTAAAACAAGCTTATGAAAATTCCAAGATGACAAATATTTCATTTAGTAGTATCATTTTAAATTATATTATTACTATGCTATTTGACTGTGATTCATAAAGTCCTCCTAATTAATTTTTTTTTAGCTATTACTAAACAGCACGGTGCATTTGATGGTACTGAGAACTGAAAGACATCTTCCTTCTTTTTTCTTGCACAATCTGTTTAAATTCTGAAAGGTATTAATAGCATAATGGAAGTTATACAGATGGATTTTCAAAGACTTGAACAAAAATGGACTAAGTCATCCATGATTGATCAAAGGGATAAGTGGATTTTTCCCATTAAATCTTGAAAGACAAAAGCTTGATGTCCAGTATCTAACTGAAGCATCGACTCTAAAGGAGTAATTTTCTTACTGTTACGCTGATTAAATACTATAAAACTCTAAATCAGTATGAGTCTGCTATTTCTTATGTTTGGCACTAGTCTTTCCATAACATGTAGGTGCCATCAGAGTGAAATAATAGCAATCTCTTCTTATTAATTGGACACGCTTTTCAGTTTATACCAAGATCTATTATTGATCACCTGCTGTTATGCAACCGTGATAAGTTGTCATCTTTGGGTAGGGAAGCACATATTTAGGTGTTTTATCTTTTGCTGTGTAAGAATTTATCTAATTTTGGATAATTTTCTTCTGCTTCTGAAAAAAAAAAGAAGTCTTCCCACTATGAATATCTGTCTAGTAACGACATTTTCAGAACTGCAAAAGATACTGAATTAATACATCCAGAAGATAAAAAAAAAAAAATTGCCTTTTTTCCATAAGATAGAACTTCTGAGTTGAGCCTCAGTACATATTCAGCTTCTGTTACTGTGCCATATTGAAGAACAGATAATCTGCTGTATGCTTTCTTTTCAACCGGGAATACACAGTTGTTTTGCTGATTCTAAAAAATCGTGGCTAGTTGCCACAAATTTTGTCAGCTAAGGCAGAGCCTGTAATCTTGTTGAGGAAGATTTTGTTTAGTGGAGCCATCAATTAATTTGCTGTTCAATTTAATATGAGTTTCTATTTTGTAGAAAATTTTGGCAATGATCATGGGAGAGAGAGTGATTTTTGATTTTTTTTTTTTTTTTTCTGTCTGGCAGAGGCTGAAACTCATCCTAGCTCAGCCAAATTAAGGGCAGGATTGGCTCCACTAGACAGCTTTAAAAAAAAAATGCATGCTCAGTAATCTGTCAACAGGACAGGAAGCATCAGATTACTAATCAGTTAGGAGAGTCATATACAGAGACAGAATTTCTTGGTTTCTTACATTAGGAAATTCAAAGGTAGATAGAGAGGACAGCTACAGCACTAGTGAGGGAAATACCAAATATGGCACAGGCCGTGGAGGTGGCTGGATGTTGGAGTTGTGAGATTAGCATAATTTTAGAGCTGGTTCCTCATAAAACATATTTCCTGAGAGAGCGGCTGGAGGAGAAGTTTCAGGTCCAGGAAGTGTAGATGAAGACAACAACAGACCTCCGACAGAATTTTAGGGATGTGATAGAAAACGGAGATGATTTGCAGATACCTGGCATACCAGAGGACCCAAAAGGAAAATTTATATGGGAAAAAAAGATCGTTGTCAGTATATGACTATGAGGAAAATGCCTGGCTATGTGCAAGAGAACCCAGGCACTGCAGTAGGCTCCTCTGTGAAGGGAAAAAGCCAGCAGCGTGATATAATGGGATAGCAAGGAGAAATGAACTAGTCTGAAGTGAACAGAAAATGAGACAATAGAAACCTTCAGAGACAGCATCCAGAAGAGATAAAAGAATGCTCCAGAGGCAAAGACAGGATGAAGTACAGAAAGAAATATGAGCCGAAGAATACCAAAGAGAAATAGATGTGTCTCTTGTTAGTGCCAGTGCATCTCTAGAGCCTCATTGCTGAGAGGCGTACGTACGCATGTTATGAAAGAGAATCAAAAAGGTGCTGTCTCCAGGGGAGCAAGGGCTGACTTGCAGGCTCAGGACTGAAGAAGAAGCTGACATAAAGAGGGAAAATGCCACCGGTTGCTCTTTACATCAGAGCAGGCAGCCAGGTTCTTGCCACAAACAATAAACTGTTTAATCTGATGGGGAAATGTAGTCAAGGAATGGAAGGCTTGGGCGTTATTCCTGTCCTGAAAGAAGGACAACAAGAATTCAAGATTTTGAAGAGCAATAGGTGATTTCATGGTGATTATGGTATATTCAAACATTCACAAACCTTGAAAAAGATTGAGTTTGACATTACTTTTCAAAAGGGTGTAAGCCAGATAATTGCCAGAGAAAGTTAAGAGTCTCAGATAATCTCAACTCCCCATACAAATACCATGAGAAGTTGAAACAATCTGTATGTTGTATCGTATGACTCTATATAAAAGATTCAGCTGCATTTAAAGGAACACACAAGAATGTACCTACTCTAGCTGGGAACTCAGGACTGGATTGGTGGAAACACTGAAAGGTTTTATGCTTGGAAAGAAACAGATTCTTGAAAAGGTCGTGAAACCAGGCATTGCAGGAAAAGGGAGAAAATGAAGGAAAAGGTTAACTGGAATGAAAGCATTGATACTTTCAGAAAAAAAAAGAAAGGAGGTTGTTGTGCTGGGAGTTATTTAAGTAGCTGATGGAATGAACTGCACTGTAGCAGCAAGGATAAAATGAACCCTTTTATGATTAAGATTACCCCTAAGAAGAGTGCTAAAACCAGTATTACAGACTTCTCAGAGCTGGGTATGGGTCTAGCTAATAATGAGAGAAATACATTCAAAGAATTTGTATCATTAGAGGAAATTTCAGCTTCTCTAATACATACTGGAGAAAAAGAAATAAAGCAAAAACCCCCCAAACCATACAAAGCACCAAAAATTATAAGATCCAAACATCTGGCATATAATATTTAGCAGATTTTTTGACAAATAGTCAGTGAAACAGTAATGCTATTTTAGAATTGGATTTCATGAGCAGCAAAAAACTCGTAGAATAAATTGCTCATAGAAAATACTCCTGGGTTGAGTAAATCGGACAGTTTTTGATTTTTTTAACTGAAAGATAGAAAAATTAGGACAAAATAGTGTATGACTTCCTAAGGGTAAATGTAAAGAAACAGGAAGCTAGTTTGTAAGGCTGATGGGAGTTAAACTCAAGGATTTCATTGGGAAGGGGATAGAATTGCTTTAGGTCTGCAGTGCAATTCTTTGAGTTTTTGCCAAGCAAGAGGGGGAAAATAGCAAAGAAGAAATACAATTCTTCTGGAAAAACATAGAAAAACAATTAATTAGGAAGAAAATTATATTTTTATAATTAAAATATACAGAAAAGGAAAATGTAAAAGAAACTGAAGTGTGGCTTGAAAAGAAAATTAAAATAAATTGATACAAGTAAGGAAATATGGAATAAACTTCAGGCAGTTTTGCATTAAATATCTTCTGTACAGCGTTTTTGCAGGCCAAGACTCTGAGCCAGATGGTCCCTTCAAACTCTCCCTCTCCTTTCCACTCAATTTCTACACTTTCTGTCTGGCAACATGAAGAGGAAAATAGTGGAAAGCTAATACCAACATTAGCGAGCTTTTGTCTCTCTGTCTGGCCCCATTAAGTCAGCCTGCAGACGTGAATCTACCAACAACTCAGAACAACGTTGCTAGCAGCATTGCCAGGAAATACGCTCCTAATTATGGAGAAAAGGGCTATTCTGTTAATAAATCCACTCTGTATTCATCAGAGTTGTCTGCATGATATCAATGGCTCAGCTATGCAGCGCAGCACCTGCATGAAAACATCACCATGCCTTTCTTTCAGACAAATCGGAAAAGCCCATCCATGATGGTCAAAAGGCATATTTTGAGATGATTCTGTACGAACGGAAGTTTCACAAAGCTGTGTCCTACCTTTTTTCTCCTTCTGTATGTCCAGTAGCTTGGTTGATGAAAAGGACATTTGTGGGGAAATGACGGATAATGGGGAGGTGAGGGAAACTCTATTCCCCAGATTCTAGCTTACACCTTGACACGAAAAATAGCCATGAAGCGGCCATGAAGCAGTTTGCTGATCCCAAGAATGGAATGCGGTTACCATGGCTAAGGCCTACTGCAGCCGAGTGCAATGTACTGTACCTTCGAACGAGGACAGGAGTGATGCGGAGGCAATACGGTCTGTCCCTGTTCCTGGAGGTAACAATGGGCTGCTATAGCTAACTGCATCAACCGCTATCAAGAAAGATGGATCGCTACTGCCGTGCCAACAAAAATGGTGAGATCGTGTCCTCTAGGTGAACTTTGCTCATTATAATGTCATAATAATACCAAAACACACCTCCATCCCAAAGGCTACCCGCCTCCAAGGTGCGACCGCTCCCCACTGGGCATGCGCCCTATGTTTTATCACCTGTACCTTTAAATGTGAAGCGAGAGATTTTTAATCCAATCAGAATAAAAAGAATGTACAACTAAAGTCACTCAAGCTCCACCTGAAAGTATAGAAACAATATAAAAAGTGGCGAATAAAAGGGGGATTTTGGGGGAATAGAAGACCACCATCGAAACTTTGGGATCAGTCGACGGGCTGAACCTATCTTCTCCCCACCCCCATAGGGACACCTATTGGGTAAGAACTTTGTATTCTGCGCACTTAAATATTAACATCAGGCTAGCTATTAACAATCATTAGTGTTTAGGTTTGCTTGTGTGTTTAGGTTTGTATGTGTGTGTGTGTGTTTAGTGTTTGTTCTAAATCCATTTCGCAGTCAATACTCTATCACGGGTATCATTCGAACCTGCATTTCGTCACGAATCTGCACAATAAACTATTATTGTTGATTTTTAATATTGAAGGGATTTGTCTTTGTGTAACTGCTAGCGAGAGTCCCTGAATAGATTAGGTGAATATCCTCCAATCCTGTGGGCTACCAAGAGGGACTTTGGTTTCAGTGACGCTGCCAGCGTGCCTGGCAGGCTGGCCAAGTTGTAAAGAACCCGAGGAGGTTCCCCTTCTCCCTGACAGGAGCGTGGTGGGCAGGTTGGGTGACAGGAGTTTGTCTTTCTTGGGAAACTAGTGGGCTGGACAAATTGTAAAGGGTTTGGGAAACCCCTCCTTCTGGACCAGGAATATTCTTTATCTATCCTCCTGGCCCCCCTTTCCGTGACAACATTACATGCAAGTCCTATAAGAAAGATGAGGACAATCTCTTTAGCAGGGCCTGTTGCAACAGGACAAGGGACAGTGTTTTTAAACTAAAAGAGAGTAGATTTAGACTAATATAAGGAAGAAATTTTTTACAGTGAGGGTGGTGAAATACTGGAATGAGTTACCCAAAGAGGTGGTAGATGCCCCATCCCTGGAAACATTTCAGGTCAGGTTGGATGGAGCTCTGGATCTAGTTAAAGATGTCCCTGCTCACTGCAGGACTAGATGATCTTTAAAGTTCCCTTCCAACCCAAACCATTCTATGATTCTATGATTCTATGATTCTATGCTTCTATGCTCATGTGTCCACCAAGTAGTGTTCATCCTCCTATCATTGGTAGAGTAAGGGTATTTCCCAGCTGCTGCAGTTCTGATTAAGGGATCATTTCTTACCAATACACAGTTCAACACAGTATTACCATGTAAAGCCTGTCTTCATAACAATTAACAGGGAGACTTCTAAAAGTTAGCAGTTAGCAATATTCTCTCTCCCACAGAATATTGAAGTCAGACATAATTCTACTTGATGTGTGATTCATATTAACAAGCAGACAGAAACACCCTAATTTCACTTTAGATTGATAAGAGGACTGTGCATCTTTCTCTTACTGTAATTAGCACATTATATCCATTACTCATCAACTGGGAAGTTGCTACCTCCAGCTACTGTAAATTTATGCATGTATATAAATTTTTTTTTCTTACAGTTACAGTGATCAGGAGCATAACACCAATTTTCTGGAATTAATACTGTTTCCACATACAATCCAGATGCACCATATGGTCATAATCTTCATCATTAGTAGGCAAAACCCAAGCTGCTAGAATATATTTATTTCAAGCACCCTTCTGTATTTAACCAAAGATAACGTGTCGAGTAAGATGAGCACATTTCTGAGAGTTTAGAGTGAAATTAGTTATAGCTGAGGCAGGATTTTATGAGTGGACACAGGCCTGATAGAGCCCCAAAACACAGTAGGAAAAGCTTTATGAATAATATAGGTGGTTATTAAGGAAATGTCTCATTCTGCCTTGGAGACTTTAGGGAAAGGAACTCTCCTAATTAATACACACTCCCTAGTTTCTATTTTTGTAGGCTCAGCAATACCTGACTGTACTGTCAAATCCACGACTGTAATTATTAGGCCTATTTAAAAAAAGGCTGGATAAAGACCTCTTTTAAAACTATAGTTCAAAATGACAGCTGCTGTTTTGTTGTGTGATTTATCCCCAAAAAAACCTCTAAAACTGAAACTGCATTTCAAGCTGTGATGTAACCAGACAGCCCAGATAATAAAAGATCATCTTCATTAATGGCTGTATCTTTGATTAGTCTCTTCAGTGAAAGAAAGGGTCATGACTGACATTTACAAGTGAATAAAGGCATTAGCTAGATAACAGAACAAATAAAAATAAAGACATTCTTCAGTCCTTGTGCCTAAACAGACAACGAATAAATTCAAGATAAAGAGCCACTAACATTTAAAAAATTGATTGATCTGCTTTAGGGAATAGACCCAGTCACGATCACTCCAGAGAAAGAATATCACCTCAACTAGAAGCTACCACCTCTCTTCATATTTGATAAGCAGTGAGACTATACACACCAGAAAATACTTCCAATAGGTAGAAATGTTTCAGTTATCCCTTGACCTTTATATTTACCATGGACAAATCAAGCTGAACAACTTTAAGAGGGTGCATTTGCTATAAAATAGTTACCACTGTTTTATATAGCTTTGTGAGTTTATTTTAATGCATTATCATTACCATAACTTTCAATTCCGGACTGTCTCAGAAACACTGAATAATGATGTACTGTGATGCCAAAAGCCACATCTTAATGTTGACAGTTGATGTTTCAAATATCTTCCTTCCCAGAATACTTATACAGTTGTTAAAAACTCCTGGGTCAAGGTTTGCTCTGTTAGTATTTGTGGCTCACTCCATTTCAGAAAGATCTCCCCCACATAGATACTGAATTTTATTAATAGTAATTTTACAGGACTTCTGTGAGCTTCCATTTTCATTTATGGCTAAAAACACTTAAAGTAGAAATGAGTGAAAACATTAAAAAAAAATTAATAATTCCCCTGCATCTTTTGTCAACAGTTGAACGCAACTGAGATTTTTCCTTGTTTGCAAATTTTAGATGGCATATTTTAAATTATAATAATATTCTCTGTCATAGTACTACAGAAAGTCTTCTGGTTTTCATTGTTTACATGATACGAAGAAAAGGTTGCAGGAGAAAAATTTAGCATATTTCATATGTGCACCCACTTGTATACATTTCATAACCTCAGGAATAAAATGCATTTCCTTCTCTTCTACTAGTGAGCAGTGAGCATTTCTGGTTTTTTTTCCTCCCACCAATGAATAATGCTTATTGAAACCAAAAAAGTGAAAACAGAATTTTAAATATACGAATTCCACACGTATTAATTGTTTGCCATCAAATCCAGGCTTGCCGCCATATGTTTGGTATTATTCATGTCCACGATTCTGCACTGGAATAGCTATTTCCTATTAAGGTAAATTTCTGAATGGGTCTTTCCATGCAAACTTCTTGCTCCTATATTGCTAATGCTCACTAGAATCCAGCTGAATTAATCTCAATCACAGCAGAACCTTCTGTAATGCCATATGAAGAATTTGTCACAGTGACATTCTTGATTCTTTCCGACAGTTGAATGACACACAGCATTGCTAATTCGCAAAGTAATGCTGAGCACTTTTATACGATGTGACTTTTCATCTTCCCCACAATTGCTTGCTCACATATTTTGTTCCATATTAAATTACTCATATGCATAACCGATATAATCTCCTTTCTGCATTCACATGTGTCTACTAGATTTAGTTATTATCCTGTCTGGAATGAAGTCTGGACTCCTCTCTTACAATTAAACAATTATTCTGGCATTTTATATCTTCCTGCATTAGGTGCAAATGAACACATTATAAAAATTACTCTAACTTAGATTAAGAGATTTTTCCTAATTTCCATTCCATTACCCTTATATTCGGGATGAAAGCTAGATGTCTTGGGCTACATCCAAATAAAACAGAGGTGGTTATTACTGGCAGATGCATATATATGACAGAATCAATATACTTTATTAATGTCTTCCCTTAGCTTGATTTCCTGAAGGTAAAGTTTTGGCCATTTTTAGCACATGATGCAAGATCCATTTTTGTCGTCTTCACTAAGCATAGTGTCTGGGACCTCCCTGGTGACTGATCTCTAAATCTTCACTCATAGCCCTTGTGGTGCGGCTTATTTGATAGCAGAGAGGGTGCTTGATCCATGTGATATCCTGGAAAATATTGAACCTTGGAGAGCACATTTGCAGCCACATCTGAGGGGAAACTTGAGACACACTTTCCATGAAGATTTCCTTAGCTTTCAAGGCATGTCCACTTCCATCATTTCTGCAGGCTGTGCTTGTATGTGTCTCAGACATTCCAGTGATTTAAATTAATGACAGGATTGAACCCAGAACCACCATGTTCTAAATGAGCATTGCAGCCTAATAAAGAAAAAGGGGCTTTGTTTAATAAGCTCTGGCACAGACAAAGATCTTCAAAGACCCTTGCTTGATCAGTCAAGGGCCAGAAAATATCGAGCCACAGGTAGACATCTATATCTGAAATAAAAATGGATTGGATTTAGAATATTCACTATGAACTATTCATAAATCAGCCACAGAAGCAGAGCTGTCACTCAGATTTCTTAGCTGGTTTTGAATGACAGCATACGGAGGAAAATCACAGTGTGTGTTTTCAGCAGCCTCCAGCCTGCAGAGGAAGTATCTGCTAGGTAACATCACAGCAGCAATGTGTGACAAACGATGTGTCCGTTATAAATTCCTTGCTCTCCAGGAAGAGCAAGGGACAGTCAGGCATGTGGGAAATCATAGTCTCCCCAGTAGCAGTGTAGTGGACTTGATGCTGAGTGAGAGGGTCTTGTGTATAGACTGGAGAGTCTCCGCAGCAGTGGAATAAAGGCTTGACTCTACATACCAATACATTGTGGGACCAAGGAGCATTTTTCAGCTCTCAGGCCTGCAATGAATAATGATTCCTGATGGCATGTCAGGACAAACTCTTCATGTGTGCTATTCCTCTTTCTCCATCCTCCTTCCCCACATCTACCCTTCTGTTGGAAGGCAATATTAAAACAGAGACATTTCAGTCATCCCCCTGGTCAGCTTCTGCCCCACAGTGAGTGAGACAACATGTACGTTTTGGGTAATCAGGGTTTAAACTGAGGTTTTACAATGTACATTAGTGCAATTTCTCTCTCTTTCTAATTCATTCATAATGATGGTTTCTTTTAGTTAATCATCCTAATCCATCCACCTGTTTTTGCAGGAAAAAGGCCAACACAACTAAACCAGTCCCCTGAATGTTGGGCAAAAAAGGGACCCCGATTACCCTAATAAAACCTCACGTCTGTGCATTAGGAGTCTCAGCAGAGCATATTCCAGCTGCACCACATCATTGCCCCACAATGCAAACCCCAAAGTTGCTGCCTTGTCTCTGTTGGCTGCCTTAGCATTTGTACTTGACAGGGATTTCTGACTAAAAATCAGCTATTGCGAAACACATGGCTTCCACAGATGGTCTAGTGAGGACAAAGTATTTTCTTTCTCCTAGTTTCTGCCAATCCCACCAAGGCAGTGTGTGACAGATGCAGTTACAGTTGAGATACTTTTTAGTGGTTACTATATTTTCAATGTCGGCACCAGTCCCTACTGTGCCACCACATGTAACTTTTCAGTGGCTCCCTTTGTAGAGTGTAGTGCTCATCAAAGGCAAAGTCATGTTGTCATGAATGAGTAATGTCCTCACAGCACATGGTACTCTGCATGTGATTTTAGTTCTCAATGAGTAACTCCTGTAAAGGGATTTTTGTAATGTACTGTATTTGTATAATAGGCTTCTCATGGCAGTTTTGAACACATGTAGTCAATTTAATTGATTATGCTCCTATTAAAAATAGTCATACACCAGTGACAGTCTTGACAGCCCATCTGTAAACAACAGAACCCAGCGCTATAATGCTAATTGGTAAAACACTATTTGTGGCTGCATATGAATCTCTTGAGTGAAATCCTCACACGTTCACTGTACAGGATGTATTAGGGGAATAGACATGAAATTCTCCTCTAGAAATCCTCCAGCCATGAGGAGCACCTTTGCAAGGCAGGAGCCTGTGATAAAAAGAGGTGCTTTGGCTTTGCTTTGCTGGCTGGTAGCCTTAGCTTACAGAAGCACAGGCTGGTGATTGCTGCAGCATATGCCCGATACAAGCATTGCCCTTTCCCTTTGCCCATTTCCCACCCCACATGGCTGCAGTGAGCAGAAGGGCAGGAAAAACAGGCACTTTCAGCTCTGTTGAACTGCCACAATCTCTCCTTACATTATGGTGATATTTTTGGGCCAAATAAACAGACTTTATATGGGAAATTTGACTGGGATATAGCACAAAGAGGGTACATTATAACAGTAAAACACAAGCATCACCCCTGCAGCTGTGTCATGTACAGTATCAGTCTTTTAAGGGAGAAAAGATGACCCAAAAAGAAAGGGCTGGACTCTGAACATCTTTAGTTTGACAGCTCCAGCTCATGACTGGAACGACAATGATTTACTCTGGCTAAAGGTATAGGACACGGAATTCTTCCTTGAATGACTAACAAAAGAGTTTCCTCTTAATCTAATTCCTTCTTCCCTCTTAACTGTCCTTTCACTCTAGAACTTCTGCTTTGAGAGCATTTTAAGGCTTATTGCAGATAAAATGCAAGTGCACAGACTTTGTGTTCAAAAGAAAATTTGATGTCAAGTACTAAGCAATCACTCGTGGAAAGCTACCTCTCTGATCCCTGAACATAAGCTAAGGAACCAGCCACATTTCTGGGCTCAAGCCTCAGAGTTGCTAAGTATTTGTGAAACCCACTGAAGGAAGAGGAGTCAATAGTAACTTCCAGGCTCTAGCTTTATTTTCAAAATAGCTGTCTGAGGGGATGTCTTCATTTTTCTCCAAGACGGCTTTCAATGTTGAAGAAAGCCATAGTTCAGTGAAATTCTCTAAATTTCCATTTTCGATTTAATTTTGGTTCTTCGAAAATGTATTTGACAAAACTCCTGTGCATGATTTATCTAAACTAAATAACAGGAGACGTATCTTGTATTTAAAGGATATCCTTCAACCCCTGTTAGAAGGTGCTGACTGATATTGAAGACTTCTATTACTAGTACAGTATGAAGTGATAAGCCATTTCCTCACTCATTTTTTACATTTCTCTTCTCATTGTCGTGTTGCTTAAAGTCACCAGTTACAATATGTATTTGTATAGATCCATTTTTGTTATTAGTTTAAAAGCATCAGGGAATTCACCACAAATCACCACTGTAACATATCATCATGCTTAAATCCACTTTGGGCATCATAGGGGCTTATTAATCCATTAATGACTGACAGCAGTGCGTGTGCATCCGGCACTTACAAGTTCTGCTTGCTTCTCTCTTTCAGTAACGACTTCATTCTGAACCTTTTCACATTATCCTGTTACACAGAGTAAAAAACTTGCCAATGCTTGTTCAGCAGTTGCTGCAGTCTGTCATCACAGCATATGCAAACTATTACGTTTTAAAATGTTTATAGACACAAGTGGCCTAAATCTGTGCTTCCCAAGTAGCACCTAAACAACAGCGAAGTTCTGTATCTTGAAATCCTTGCGGTTGCAACAAATATCTAAAATGCAATGTATGTGTGGTATTATAACTACTGGTTTAATAATTTTGCTGAGACATGCCAAGAACTGAAATGGTTCATCTAGTTTCTTTTTCTTTTTAGAAACAAAGCTTTTCTCTATAAAACTTTTATCATGTTTATCAAGATAAACAACATTTTTTTTTTTTTGGTTAGTTGGATTTTGTTCTGTCAGTGGTCTGTGACACCTGAGACTGCTATAGGGCATATGATACACACTGACTGGGCAAAGGGTGTTTTTTCTTGATGCCCATCTAGATGCTGAACTCAACACAGCATGCATTATAGCTTATATGTCACCTACACTTTGTCATTATGATTTCTATTTACGTTTCGGCACTTAGCCTCCACCTTTCCACTTCAGACCTGTGCCACCTTTAATTACCCAACTCATCTATCAAAGAGCTGCATTTTCTAATTTTTTTGTTGAAAGCTTGCCTACAACTTCTCCCTTGAAGCATACTTATTGAAAACTAAGTCACTATTTTATACAAACACCCATGTCAGAGGGATGCCTTGAAGGTTGCTGCCCAAGGACTGAAGCAGTCGAGTAGCCAGCTGACCAGGACTGGCTGCACTGAGGTGAGGGTTTTCAAAAGCTGGATGCTCAGATCCCAATTAAAAGGAATGTTTGGGGCATATATTTGCTTTTTTTCTCCTTTGAAACTTCAGTCAAAAACTTATGTACTTAATCAAAGTTAATTCTGAAGGCCTGTGTACTCACAAATAATGCCAGTATATTTAAATGGACAATGTTAAATGAGTTTGTATAGATTTAGCTGGCTTTAGTAAGGCTGTCAAGAATCATTATTTTTCTACATCCAGCCCCACCAGTGGAAGGGGTTAATTCCTCCTTGATTCTCACTGCTCCTGCCTATCTGACAGGGAAGTTGTGTTTGTTCTAGCTGACAGTTCATACTCTTGCACCAGAAGGACTTTCCCTCTCCTCTTCTACTGCTTGTTTGTTCTTGCCTCGGGATGCTCGCATGCTGTGAAGAAGTGAGCTCTGGCATTTTCAGCTGTACCTTCTAGAGGGCCCATGACCCATGGGAGAAATGGGCCAACAGAAACCTTGTGAAAACCAGCAAAGGGAAATGCTAAACCCCGCACCTAGGGAGAAGCAACTCCATGCACCAGTCCAGGCTATGGACTGACCATTTAGAAAGCAGCTTTGCAGAGAAGGCCCTGGGAGTCCTGATGGGCAAGCTGACCATGAGCCACCATTGTACATTCATGGCAAACATGAATGGTATCGTGGGCTGCATTGGAAAAAACATCACCAGCAGGTCCAGGAAAGTGATCCTTCCTCTTTACTCAGCACTGGTGAGATACACCTGAAGTGCTGGGTAAAGTGCTGGTCTCACCAGTACAAGAAAGACACAGGCATACTGGAGTCAGGCAAAGGGCCACTAAGGTGGTGAAAGGGTTGCAGCATCTCTCAAATGAGGAGCGGCTGAAAGAGATGGGACTTTTTAGCCTGGAGACGAAAAGGCTAAGGGGTACCATAGCAGTGTGCATAACTATCTGTTGAGAGGATGTAAAGGAGATGGAGACAGGCTTTTCTCAATGGAGCCCAGTGACAGGACAGGAGGCAATAGGCATGAATTACAGTATGGGTAATTCCCTCCAAACATAAGGGAAAACTTTTTACTGTGAGAGAAGACTGGAACGGGCTTGCCCAAAGGTGTACAGTCTTGGAGATACACAAAACCTAACTGGCAACAGTCCTGGGAAACCTGTTGACCCTGCCTTGAGCAGGGGCCTGGCCTAGATGATTTCTGTGAGTGCCTTTCAGACCCCATGGTTCTGCAATTCTGTGCTATCTCTTCTGTGGTTTAGACACAGTCACGATCTGCCCAATTTTCTCAGTTCAAACTTCTAGTTTTCCACAGACTGCCAAAGCACAAGAAAAAGATCACATACCTCATATTGTGTGTCTGTAATGTGTGAGGTTTTTCAGGTTTTTTTGATCACTTGTTTGTTTGCTAAGGAAAGGGAAAGATTTTCTGTACTTTACTCTTCCCTCTTCTGGATCATCTTTCTTCAAGTCTACTACAGTAGGTGAGGACCTGGGGGTGCTGGTCGACAGCCAATTGAATATGAGCCAGCAGTGTGCCCAGGTGGCCAAGAAGGCCAATGGCATCCTGGCTTGTATCAGCAATAGTGTGGCCAGCAGGAGCAGGGAAGTGATTGTTTCCCTGTATTTGGCACTGGTGAGGCCACACCTTGAGTACTGTGTCCAGTTTTGGGGCGCCTCACTTCAAGAGGGACGTTGAGGGGCTTGAATGTGTTCAGAGAAGGGCAACAAAGCTGGCGAAGGGTCTGGAGAGCAAGTCTTATGAGGAACGGCTGAGGGAACTGGGGTTGTTTAGCCTGGAGAAAAGAAGGCTGAGGGGAGACCTTATTGCTCTCTACAACTTCCTGAAAGTAGGTTGTAGAGAGGTGCGGGTTGGTCTGTTCTCCCATATAACAAGTGACAAGACAAGAGGAAATGGCCTTAAGTTGCACCACAGGAGATCTAGGAACAGGCTGCCCAGGGAGGTAGTGGAGTCCCCATCCCTAGAGGTGTTTAAAAGCCATGTGGATGTGGTGCTGAGGGACATGGTTTAGGCACCCTGGCAGTGCAGGGTGAATGGTTGGACTCGATGATCTTAAAAGTCTCTTCCAACCAGATGATTCTGCGATCCTATGAAACATAGAATATCTCTCAAGTTGGAAGAGGCCCATAAAGATCATAGAGTCCACTTCCTGCCTATCGCAGGACTACATAAAACTAAACCGTATGACTAAGGAGTCCTAACAAATTGTTAAGAGGAGGCAAAGGACAAAGTGATAGAAGATAGGTTACATCAACAACTGAGCAACCTAGCTGTGCAGGAGGGGCTGGAGTCAACATCCAAGCAATTCAGTAGCTAAACAGCACAAAAAAGCCCATTCTTGCTTTACTGCTTGATTTAATTGAGTCAAAGGAATCTCCTGCAGGCTGGGGTCACCTCTACCAACAGCCCACTTCCCTAAAGCATGGTATGATCTCCTTCTTCTCAGGTTTCTGTATGCTCTTCATCAGGTGGGCAGGTGGTTCAAGAGGCTAAGGGAACAGGAAGAGATAGGGAAGCCCTGAGAAGTTTCATACATAACTGCCCATGCCGAGGGGTACAACTTTGTGCATTGTGCCAATATGTACAGGCAGTACAATGTTCTGCTGCTTTGGGGTATGAGGTTTAGCAGAAAGCTGCTTTGTATCCCAAAATCATTGTGTAGATCACTTGGTTGAGAAATAGCCTCAATAGTAGGGAAGGGTGAAACTGGAAGGCATGACTGAGTACAGGTTAATTGCAGGCGATGCAAGCAATGCGTTTCTTCCTTTCACGTTCAAAATCATATTTCTCTGACTAGCACGCCTTCACTTCATCTCCTGGGTGGAGTAAAACTACATTTCTTACCTATTCTGAACAAGTGAGCTCTCTAAGGGAAACTGATTCCTGCAGGGCTTTCTTCCCATGGGGACAGCTAATCTGTGCAGCAGGCAGGGTGGTCCGGGAGGGGTTTGTCATCCAGCCTGGGTTGTAGGTTTGAGGCACACACTATGCACTTACCATTGCATCACAGTATTATTCATACAAGGCAGTAATCTCCTCAGAGTATAATTATACACAGTCTGTTGAGCTCCCAAAACAATTACCTCTCTACAGGGCACAGGCTGAGCCAGGGCATGACACACGCTTCCAGGGCTTGGGTGCCCTATACTCTGCCAAGATTTTGTTTTTCTTCCATTCCTTCTTGACAGGTAAATAGGGAGAGTGAAAAATAAACATTTCCTGACACGGGCATCAGCTGCACCAAGATGTCTGTGGTGTGATCTTCTGCTCCTTACAGGCTTGATAAGCTGCAAAAAAAAATGTGCCATGGTTTAAAATGCAAAAAAAGACAAATGCACAGATTTCACTGGCCCCACTGACTTGAGAAATGGGGCTTGGGCTTTTCCAGGGACCTCAGACAGCTTTCATTTTCCAGATTATGGGATATGAAGCACTGGCTGCAAGAACAAAGAACTTTATAAGATCCTGTGGTTAAATCTCATGGGGGCAATATAAAAGGTTTCTGAAAAAGAATGGGGACCTCATTGGATGTTTTGTTGTAATTTTCTCCCTCCTGTTGCTTATCTCTGTTCCTGAATTCTGCCCATGCTACTTAGCTACCTAAGGAGGGGTATCTGTCAAGTTTCCAAACAGAAACAGTTAATTCTGAAATTTTTTTTTTTTTTTAATATTGTCTAATAATTTCCATCCCCTGCATGCACACCATTCTTGGCTGTGGTCCAGGAAAATCCAGAGTGTTTCCAGGGAGATTTGAGCTTTGCTGAGTGCCATATATTACAGTGGGCTCAAAGAGGATAAATCCAATATTTTTATGGAACAGTTTAGATGGAGGAACAGGCAAATTGCTACACTAACACATTCTCTGCCTCCGAAGGGAGGCAAGTAAAATATTCACTCAGCCTTTGATGAGCTTCCTTTCTTCCATCATCATAAAAACCTTCCAGTGAAGAAAATCTGCATGGTGCTGGGTCTTAGCTGCTCACCTCTGCTGCTCCTCAGCAGGGAAGAGTAGACTGTACTGGATGCACCCAGGGCTGTCTTGAGGACATCTTCCCACAGCAGAGTAGCCAAATGGCTTACCTGCTTCTTGACTGCTTTGGCGATTCAGATTCATGATACCATTAGGCTTATAGAGGAGATGAGAGGACACCTTGGGTGGGGCTGAGCTGAGGAAGGGACCTACTTCTTCTTACTCAGATTGATTACTTGAGATGATAAAGAGAGCTTTAGGGGAGCCAGCTGCTTGGGCAATAATTAGGGCAGGAGATTTTACCCCTCTGCAAGACTGTTATAGATCAACATCTTGTTAACACAAAGTTGGACTTCTGCATTTCACCCAGACCGGGAGACAAATGATGCCTGCAGATTAAAAATCCCACCACCTTTGTGCCTGATATTCTTGTTCTTTTGCTTTGTCTTACCCCATGCTACAAGCTGTATGGTGAAAGATCTGTTTTGGTAGTCCAGGTGTGATTACACAGCTGAATCTCTGGATATGGAAGCATTTCACAGCCATTTTCAAGGTTAACAATGAAAAGAATAGTTAATTCCACATGAAAAAACAAAACCAGTATTTGATCCTCAGGGAGTTATGCTCAGCTGGTAACCACACAGTGGCTTAATAAAAAAAAGCATCAACTCTTCCCTGCTATTTTTAGCTTGGTCAGTAAATCTTTGATGCACCATTACATGCTTCAGCCACAGGCTAAATTCTGTCATCACACATTTTTTTATTACCAGGGGTCTAGGCACCCCTTCTGTTGGGTTGATGAGGGCTTTTTTTCCTGCTTTTGCTCTTGCCAGAACTAAGCCAGTGTAGAGCAATTAATAGGGTGGGAAGAGGCCTCTGAGTCGCTCCATGTGTTCCTCTGCCTCCAGCTGGGTGACAGGCAGATGTCCTGCTGCCATCAGAGAGACTCAAGATGGTTCTGAAGGATGGCTGCCCTTGCCAGTACTTAAGAGGTAGCAGGTTTCATTTTTGCAAACCCCAAATGATAAAAATTGGTATATTGGCAAGGGGGAAGTGTATCAAATTCTACTGGTATTTTACTGTGTGCTTAAGCGCATGAGAAACTCATAGTCTACTTCTTTATTTATTCTGAAAGAAGACCTTCCAGAAGGCGATAAGCTCTGCAAGCGATAAGCTATGGGTGGTGCTGAGGCTGCCCTCTCACCTGATGGAGCGCTTCTTCCATGTTACACACCTGCAGACTCCCCATCACACAGAAGACAAGCGTGGAATTCAAGGCCCCCTCCAAGAAATCAATGTGGGTGTTGTCTCCTGGCCTCGCACAGTTCTCCGGCAACCGTCATTCCTCAACCTTTCCTCTTCCACTGGGCAATCGAGGCCAAACTGTGGGCAGGGCAATTTTCTGCTGCTACATTCAGTATCAGGCTGCATGTAAAGACTGTCGTTAAAATGAAATAGCACTTGAAATGGAAAATTTTCAGGTCTTGTTTTTTAAAATTTTACGAAGTTCCAACCTTAAAAACCTCTTTTTTGGTTATTGCTCCAGAAATATCTTTTTAGCAGTTCTGACAGCTTTCAGAAACAAAAGAGCCTTCCAAGAGAATTTTAAAGAGTTTTTCGAAAACACTTTTGCCTTTGTATTTGAGAGAGGCTTTGGCAGCACTGTAAAACAGCAGTGCTTCTCTTCACTCCCTCTTTGTCAATCATCTGAATTTACACTGCATTTTGAGTTTGCCGCATAAAGTACCGGAGACCTTAAAGTCATTCCTTCTAAACTAGTAATTTTTGTATGGAAAATCTTGCTGTGAGGACACATGAAACTGAATCAAACAAATTAATAACTTGGAGAATAATGTAATTCTGAATGTAAATATGTTAAAGAGCAAACACTTTCTCTACTCTTCCTTCTAACCAGAAAATTTTTCTTTTATTAAAAAGGACACATCTTGTAGGCACTGGTGAAAGAAACTGCTGATAAGGTAAATGCACATATATTTTTCCAAAATGGATTTTTGCTGTAAAGAATTTGATTGAAATCCCCATGTGAAAGGAAGAACAGAATTCCTTGATTGAATTCTGTTGGAAACAATGTAAATGAGAAGGTGCTCCACCAATTTATTAGGAACAGCACTATGCTTGTAAGAGAAGGCCAAAAGAGGCAATGCAATCCATGGCTCTCAGCGATGCAAGCAGTGTATTAGTAATTTGCAACATATTGAACTGGAGTCTGTCTTACAGCCCACTAAGGACGACGCACCTCTTCCAGCAATAAGTCAGTCTCTCCTTCTTTGCTTCCCTCCCTGTAAGTGCAGTGCATTTCTGTCAAAACTATAAAAAACAGAAGTGTGCTTCAGCTAGTCAAGTACATCTTTAATGTGGCTTCATGTCTATCATAAAGCAAAGCTAAACTTTCTGCCTTTGTTCATATGTACAGTCTTTACTAAGTATACATTTAGCAGAACTTTAAAGCTTTTTACTACATAAAATATTTCATCAAGTATATACAGCTTCTGACAGCATAAACAGTAGGTAAACTGGGTCGGTAAAGCATGGGTGTTCAAGTGATTGCATGGAAAATGTAGTGACTATGAATGCCCATCCTGACACCCGTAAACACATTAATATTTATATTTTAGTGTTTATATATATTCCCACAATTTTTAATAGTGTTTTGTGTTAGTGTATTGGTTTATTGAATATACAGCTTCCAGGCATAATTGAAAAACACATTTTAAACACATGTAAAATACTTTTCACATTCTGTGTCTGACTAATAAGACAGAATATCAAGCCAAAAGATGTGTATAGCCAAGTATATAAAAATGTAGAGGTTAATCTGACCAGAATTTCCTTTACTGCACACTCAGATTACGGAAACCAGAACTGTATTACAGACAGACACAGTGGAGTGGGATTCATCTGACTAAATGTAGATGCTTCTGTCTGTGCTATTTATTGTAAATAGAACGAAATGGGCATTTCTAGCATGTGATTAATTCTTCTGAAGATAGACATCTGAAAAATAGACATCTAAAATAGGTCAGATTGATTTCATCCTAGAAATGCATATTTCTGTGACTTAACAGCAGAGGGAATTCAGCTCAAACATAAATATTGGTCAGGTAAGATGAATCTCCCCTTTAAAATCTTGTCTATTGCTGAAGAACAGAAAGGATTAAATCCTGCCTCTCTTGAAGTCAACAGCAAAAAATCTTTTCATTTTACTAAAGCCAACATTTCACCCAGAATTAGTAAGTCACCATTAGTAAACCCTTAATGACTACTAATTATTCTTACTGCTCACCATATCTAAAGGAAAAATATTCTTTGCATTTTCTCAAAATCATTTTTCAGGATCAACACAAGTATTTTCATTACTACTGAGTTGTCTCTCTCTCTCTCTTTCAGGAATCTGCACTTTTGTGTTCTTCAGGAGATACTTCCTGAAGCCTGATTACTTTCAGCTGAAACATCACCAGAACAGGGAATCCAGGCTCACATCACTTCTCTTGGGGGGGAAAAAAAAAAAAAAAAAAGATTTGCAAACCCAATGATGTAATTCTAGAATCTCCACTGGAGCCCATACTCTTGTGTAGGTTACTGTCAGTTTATTAGATGCCTGAAGAAAGCATTGCAATGCAGGACTAAATGCAGCTTTTCTGGGATCCCAGACCAAGATGTGCGGGATGGCTTGGGTCCTCACTTCTCTAGCACAAGCTAGCCTCATTCAACTGCCTCACTACATAACATTCAACACTATGTCTCCTCCAAGACCTTTACTTCCCATCAACATAAATATTACTCTTAGAGCTTCTTTCAACTAATAACGTAAGGAATGTATTTCAGCCCAGCAGACAAGTAGTTTTTGGCATGAACCTGAAATGCATAGCCAAGCACAGCTGACATAGCTAAACACAGAGCACTCTCAGCCGTAATGCCTGGTTAGAGGAGTTCCTGGGTGGAGCTATTCCCAGAACCATATCAGGGTTTGTTTTGGACAGAGATTCAAATAAGAGCCTGGAAATGAACTAATGTCCCTGCTCTGTGAGCAATCAGAAGACCGGAACCCAGAGTTAAACTGTGAAAGGAGACTTTTTGGTGGCATGGAGTCGCTGTTGGCTTTGGCACTCCTGTTATGTGAAATGATTTTTTATTATGTTCCTTAACTTCATTTTTGTTAGCTTGGGGATTTGCCTTAGAGGCAGCCGGTACGGGTATCTTTTAGAAGGTCTGATCAACGTCGGTGCTGAGTAGTGGGTGCTGAGGTATGAAAACATCTGCTGTAGGAGCTGGCAAAATGAACAGGCATCTTTTAGTGTGGACCCCAAATACAGTCAGTATAGTTGAACCACAGCAAATATAATTTCTTCTGTTGTCTGTAGGTGCTACACCAAAACCTTTTTTCCCAGAAGAATTTTCACACTGTGTAAAGCATTGAGATAACACAATAGACAGAGAATAAAATTGATCTTATGTTTTCTTCTTAATTATACATAAAATAAATGACATGCCACTGCCTCCTTCTTTCCGCTGGTTATATGAGGTACCTATAATGATTAGTTCATATGTAAATGACTACACTGTTTGCATCTTTATTTAATAAAAGGAATCCAATGCTTTGTCTCCCTTTCCAGGTCATGCTTAAAATTTGTGTATTTTTTATATTCTGCATATACAAGACCACTCCTTAATAACATCTTGCATTATTGCCTGATGGATGGACACCTGTCTCTGTGTGCTGTGTGATTGTGAAACTGCAGAGTGGGTGCTGAAGATCAGAAGTGAACTGAGCAGGTGAGCTGAGGAAACCCACAGCAGTGCATAGGATGGAGAGAGGCTATTTTTCTCATGCAGTTCTTTAAGTTGCAGTAAGTAATACTCACAGTAAGGCATTTTTAAATAAGTGAATTTGGGGAGTGTGTGGGCGTGGGTTTCAGTTAGAAATGTGGAAGGAAATCAAAGCCTTTGTCGTGATAGACCCATTTTATAAAAAACTCCTGCCTTGTAAGCATTTTCTTTGCAAGAAAATCAGGGGGATCCAGTAAAATGTATGATATCATGCCAATGTGATCACCACTCTCCCACACTTGTATTTTGCTATGCACATGGTGAAATTTTCAGGTAGCCTTTTGGGCTGTCTGGGGCAGCCTTGCCAAGTTGGAAAATATTACAGTGATCACTGGTGGTCAGCTAGAATAGCACAGAACAGAGGGAAGCTCAGCCCAGCCTTCCTGTGTTTCTGCAGGGTTTGTTCTTTTCCTTGCACAGCCCTACTAAACAGAAAGCAATGCAGGATTTGCAGGAAGGAATATTAACTCTCGTGAAGTGAATGGATGTGGGTATTCTGATTTTGTCCATTTTAAAGTCACACTGCAGCAGGGTAAATGCCATATTTCAGTACCCTCTTTATTGAAGGATATGTAAATCGTTCTTGTATAAATAATGTTTTTCCCAACAAACCTTAACCCACATCACTTTAGAACACCACTAATCTACAAGAGGTAAAAGCAAGTATCATTTAGCAAGAATGCTTTCTCAAGCATTGTCTTGGTATTGCCAGTGTTATTTGCTCCAGCAGGGAGAAATCTGAAACACCACTTCTAAAGATCCCGTGGACTAGTGGGTACAGACAGCAGTGAGCTGGTTACTGATCCTCCTGTTTCCACCGCGGAGACTGAAAACTGTCCTTAGAGAACAAATTGGCAGAAGAGTGAGACACAAAAGGCATCACCAAGACAAAATAATTTAGTAGTGTCCCAGTATGCAGAATTACTGCTACCATTAATTCACACTCATTGCTATTAATTGTCACTGGGATTAAAATGGATCCCGGAACAATGTCCCATTAAATGATTTTTCTGATTAAGTACATCCTGATTAAGAAGAGTGCACTGTATGGCACTTGAAAAACGACACCATTTATATACAAATCAAATACAAAGAGTGCTTATCAGATCCCCATTTAGGAACCATTTGCTGACATCAGAATATTTGCACTCTCTGGTGATTATAGAGGAAAAAAGAGAATGATCTGACTGGAGTAATAAACATGAGACAAAGGGGATTGGGGTTTTATTTCTTCTATTACCTGTCATGGAACAGGATCATTTGTAGAGTCAGTGTTCAAAGAGCCTGGAGTGGCTGTTTCAGCTGATGAAACAAGGAATGAAATCACTAGGTAATCACTTGGAGAGATGAGCTCATGGTGCAGAATGCTAGAATTTTTACATTCAGGTCTTCAGTTTTAGACATTTAGTAACACTTCCTCAGGACCTTGCAAGTAAGTTGAAGACACTTGTTAACAGGTTTGTCATAGATTTATACTGCTTTTCCAGCAGCTGCTTTTAAAATGTTGTAACAGCTAAACTGCTATTACTTTCATTATGTATTAATAATGGCTATTATAGGAGGTAATAAGTTTTTCTTCTAAAAGAGGTGAAATTGATGCATAGTATCAGTCTCTGCATGCAAAAGAATGAATTCTCTGCATGCAAGGAACAAGAAACACAGAAAAAAAAACAGAAAAAAATTGCTGATGACGTCATTTGGATTTTACAAGAAACTAACAGAAGCTTAAAGCTTCATGTAATGAGTGTGAAATTTACTTACTTTTTTGAATACAGGTTCATCTGAGTACTTTCCCACTTGATTTATTTACCAAAAGAAGTCCCAAAAATATTGATCTGTGGTTAATTATGTCAATGAAGAAGTAATTAGAATGCAAATTGCCCAACTTCCTAGACCTCTACATATATCCTGTACTGATAATCATTCAAAGTACTATTTCATTCTTCAAGCATTTGAATTGCTGGGTAACGTCCAATGCTAACATTTTGTTGTGGTTTTCTTTTCTTTGGGGAAATCATGTAACAGACATTTTTTTTAGTTAATCTTGGCTGTAGTCCATAGTTTTAGACAGACAGCAATGCCACAGTTCTGTGCAGAGGTATCAGTGGGAGCCTTTGACACAGACTGCATCAAACCCAACACATAACTTACAAATGTTGTGTGAATACTAGTAAGCAGATTTACTTCTGGAACGTGCCAGCTTGGGATCTGTCTGAGCAAAGCACAGTGCTGCTTTTTCTGAGTGTTTGAGACCTGAAATTACTGATGGAGCAGCAGTATGTGACTGGTCTTTGGCATTTTCTAGGGGGAGAATATCTGAATATAAGCAAAGTCTAGAGTTTAAGCAAATCATCCGCAAGCTGCTAGTATGTGTATTTTCAAATGTGACAAACTGAGGACATGGCTGTATTTGGGCTCTCAGAGTGATACTTAGGTGCATGGGAAGCAAGGACAAAAACTGCTTGTTTTTTTGCCATGAGCTAGATTCCTCTTCAGCTTGTCCTAGTCAAAAGATAGAAACAAATACAATGATATCCTTCAATCCTCCATTCAGCCATTTCTTTAGCTGCCCTATCGCACTAGAGAATCATAGAATCATCTGGTTGGAAAAGACCTTAAAGCTTATCAAGCCCAATCGTTCACGCTGCACTGCCAGGGTCCCTAAACCATGTCCCTCAGAACCACATCTATGCGTCTTTTTTTACATTCCATTGCTCTCTAATCACTGAGTGCCTTAGAGGAGAAAAACCTTCCACAACCTAGAACTGAGTCCACCAGAAACTTTTAAAAAGTCAAAAAGATTTTAAAATATCACTTATTAGAACTTCCAATTGCAGATCAAGTTTGTGCCTCAAAATCATTCCTTGCTTATACCTTTGCTATTCCAGTAACTTCAGGAAGATATTTTATGCATAAGGAAATGTGAGCAGAATTTGTAAGAAGAGGCAGAACTGATGCAAAACTTACAAATCAAGTTATACTTTGAAAACTTTCCAGTCCCATTTTGTAGGCTTGAGAGATTCAGATGGTTCAAGAAAACATTGCAATATTTATCTAAACCTTCCCAGCTTCTGATGTGTAGTCAGCACTTCTTGAAAACACCCTACTGAAACTTAAAAACACAGCGCCGACTCTGCTCTTAACACAGTGAAATACATGGTGCAGACAATGAATTTGTCATGGTGGGGAAGTTTAAACTGCAGAAGTTTAAGACATTGACCCAGCGCTAACATAACACACTCAAAGTCATATGCAAAGTATCTCTAATTTGACTTACAGTTGCTATGGTGCTCTATGCTATATGCTTGGCCAGAGTAAAGTGTCATGAAATGCTAAAGACTGCAATACAGGTGGTGCTGTACCAGTGCACAGAAACCTGGAAATGCTTTTAAATCTGGAAAAAATACAAAGAAATATCAAGCCATGGTAATATTTATGAGCAGAATCTTCTTGTACTGTTCTGCCCAGAACATCACAGTGCTCATAAGCATTGCTGTAAATTAATCTGTATAAAAACATTTTACTGCTGTTGCTTTTTAGTGTTGTAGTCATTAATATAAGAACTTAAAATACATTCACGACTTTTTGTGTATTCTTTGACCTTGGAAAGCCTATAAAAAATATGAGAACTTCAATAACAACCCATAGGAGTCCAGGTATCTCTCAAATCTATGCTCCACCTCGGGAAGAACCACTCAGTACTACTTATTATAATGTTTGAATGGTGTGAAACAAGAGCTAATAACCATGACTTGGGTTTGATTGAAATCTGTGAAATTCACCATGAATTCTAAAAAGAACAATTTAAGACCAATTAAAATACCCCAGAAGAGCTCCAAAATAGAAGGAAACCAGTCTGACAGAACAATTGTCTCAGCCTTATTCTATCAAACTGTGATTTTAAAACTAGCAATGCCCCAAATCTGATTTTTTTTCCCAGAAGCTCTCATTATTTATCAAGCATGTTTTATGAACTTTTTCTAAGATCAGACTAGTAAACCATAGAAGTTTTCATTCTAAGGTAGCAGAGAGTAGAACATCAGAACAATTCAGATTTCTGGGAAAAAAAAAAAAAACCAACCAAAAACCAAAAAACCAAAACCAACAAACCAGTATTTCTTTTAAAGCTGATAGGTTTTAATGAACTATTTATTTAAGCAGTTTTTATTTTTATTTGCTGCTGCAGTGGAAAATCCACTGAGAAATAAAGACTGGAAAATGTAAAACTCTTAATATTGATACATTCCCACAAATATATGTTCCAATTCTTCTATTAATTATTTTATAAAATCAACAGATAATGTATGATGTACCACTCTGTCTTGCACTTGCCTCTCCTCTAAGTGATAAAAGCCATTGTTTGTCTTACAGTAAGTTGCTATTCTCTATGATCTGCATTACAGAACAATATTCATTGGTATATATTGATGTCACAGAAAAATATGGAGACCAGAAATAAGAGGAAATGTTTGCTGTACAATAGAAAAAGTGGCAAGTGTCCCTTAGTTATTGAAAATAAAAATAGATCTTGCAGAATGGATGCTTTTATTAACACTACACTTCTAACAAAGCATATCTTGGATTTCCTGGCAAGGCTTCACCCCACACATAATCTTGTTAAATTCCCACTTACATCAGCAAAAAGAAATTCTGGTACTTTGTAGGTTCGTGTCTGGTGGTATGGCTTCTTATGCAGCTGCTTTAGTATCACAGAATTGCTGGCGAATGCCTTCCATTCTGGAGATCTTCCAGTCCAACCCCTGATCAAGCAAGTTCAACTAGTGCTGGCTACTCAGCGCTATACCCAGTGGGGGTTTGGACATTTCCAGGGATGGCTGCTCCACTACCTCTCTGGACAACACGCTCCAGTGTTTGATCGCTCTCACAGTAAAGCAGATTTTTTAATATATTTTAAGCCCAATTGCCTTTATTTGGTATCTAACTAAAGCCTGAATAAAAATTCTGCTAATATTTATTTTTAGGTACAGTCACAGGACAGTAACAAAAGATACAAAAATACATGACAAAGGAGATTTACTGCTTGACAAAAAGCTATTACACAGCTAATGTACAGATTTAAAAATAATCACTTGAAGAGTGAATTTAAAGTGTGCTGCATATTTTCTTTTTTACTTTCCATAAAGTAGAATGCCTTTCTTTTTCATTCCTGTACACTACTCATGAAGAATTGAAAATACCAATAAATGTCATGAAAACAACTGTGAGATCTCCATGGTGATACCAGTTGGGTCTTCACTAACTGTTCTGTACCCTTCAGCCTGTGCATTAAGGCATCACACCTTGGTCCTAGTCTGACACTCACCCCAAGGGACTTTACTATGCACCATCTCTGTGTGCTTTGGGAGGAAAGCTGGGTTTGCAGAACTACGTTGTACTCCATTAACTCTCTTTTTCAAATTATGACTGTGGAATTGGGGCTCTTTCTGCCCACAGAGTTTTTTATCCCACAGTTTAGCCACAGCCATTGAAACCCATGTTGTTGAGACAAAGGTAAGTAATAAGCTTCTTGTCTAATGGCTCTCAGTAATCCTGATTGCAAGCAATTCAAGTACAACCTTCTTCCTGGAACAAGAGTCTGAATGATGATTTCTCTTTCCCTGAATTCACACCAGAAAAAGAAGGGTCTTCATTACTCAGACCCTGTTTGCAGGGCTGATGGCTCCTGAAGTTTCTGTAATGAGTGATGTACCTATATAACACAGGCTGAAAGGCATTTAACAATCCATTCAACCAGTAGCAAACCATATCAACATAGGGATCACAAATCATCACTTGGATCACCAAGACAAGATATAATAACATAGAGAGTCAAAAGACACTCTGAAATTTCATTCCCTCATTGCAGCTCGAGCTACAGGCACATAATACTGGACCTGTTATGTTTTAAAAATTAATTCAGCCACGTCTCCAAATATCCCAGGGGGAATTAGGGGAAGTCTAAGCCAGAAATACTTGGGAAGTTATTCATTAAAGTTATAAAATGAGAAAACTAGTAAACATGAGAGAACTTAGACCTTGCTTCTGCCATTCTTTCCTTTCCAGTTTTTTTTAGGGCAATAGTAAATCTCTAATAACCTTCAGTATAATTTTTTCTTTCTATCATACATCATCAGTCAAGGAGAGATTCCATCAAAATCAGTAATATCTCTCTGGCACGAAACTAGCAATGGTAAGAGAAAGTGCAGCCTGCCTCCTGCCTTATTTTATCCTGAGAGTGTTTTAGACTTAACAGTTATTCTTTGGTACCGACTATTCTGTCCTAAAAGTACTAAATGAGAAATGCCCTTTTGGGTAGAGATAACTCTTGTCTTACAGCACTGCTCCTAGGAACATGGGACTGGAAGGACACTCTTTAGTGCCAGTCCCTGGATCACCACTGGCCATGCAATATCTAATGCCTTCATAAAGTAATCATCTAGATTTGTCCTAGGAATTACTTGGCTCATTCACTCCTTCAGCTCCAGCTGGAAGCTTATTCTAGAACATCAGTGCCCTAGTGGTAGGAGACTTATGATTTCCAGTCTAAATTTATTCAGAGTCAGTTATTGTGTTTAAAGAGCTTTTCTTTCTCCCAAGGGGAAGCTTATTCAGTGATCTGTATTCCCTTATTTACTCAGATCTTATTCACAGAAGGAAATTGTCTCTCCTCCAAGACTTTCCTGGCTAGCTTAAATAACCAAGATCTTTCTGTCACCTCTTCTTTGCCTTCTTTTATTAATCTCACTATAAATTACTGAAACTACAAGGCATAAATTCTAACAATCAGCATTTGACAGTTTTGTTAAAGCAAAATTGGGATGTGTCTGGCAGTGCTTAGGATCTACTGAATGAGAGGCCAGAGTCCCTGTGATTTCCTCTAATGGATGAAGAGAATTCATGAATATTTTTAAATACATCTATACATTTTTTTTAATGACAAACTGTTACTGGAATTCAGCCTGACCCAGCTGCTTCAGCGTATGTGAACGCATTGCAGTCTCAGGGATGAGAACAAGAAAATCTCTCAGAAGGTGAAATTACCTCCTATATCAGGTAAAAAAATATATAGTTATAGGGGGTAGTCTCAAAAAATACATCAGTCAGCTTTTACTTAAAGACTAGGTCTGTGTGTCTCTTCCCAATGTAAGGAGCCCAGCCTGAAGGAATCCTGAGGGGAAAATCCTGTAAGGGGCCAAGTCTGCAACCATGGGAGTTAAGAGGGATCACTTAAGTAAGTAAATAAGTAAAGAAAGAAAGAAAGAAAGAAAGGACTTACTCCCATTCCACAAACCACCACTTCTCCACTTGATGTTGTAAGGTTTTTCTCCCTATACTAAACACATGAAAGAAACCCTTTACTTTTACTTTAGTGAGGAAGGAAAGGGATTTTTTTTTTTTTTTTTGAGGGGGGTGGGTGGGCAGAATGAGAAACTCAGATTGTTTGCAAATTGATGGACATGGTTTTTTGTTTCTCAGGAAGGAAATTCTGAAGTGCTTTATACTGCTGCTTAGTTTGTTGGTGTCCAGTGGAAAATCCAGGCTCACTCCTGGAAAGTGTTTCTACAGCTCTGCACCTGCATGACTTCCATGGGAATTGTGATCACCCAATGAGATCACATAGAAAAGCATTACATACGTTTCCCTGCTCATGAGTTTCTGGGCTGTTTTATTTTGTTCTGTTCTCCTTTTACGTTTCTTTAACAAACCTCAAGTCCTTTCATCACTAATGCAGCACTAGATAAAACAAGTGGGAAGGATTATAAGAAATTTGATCAACGGTAAGAAAAAGACAATTTAACTCGGGTGTTACTGCTCTGCTTGTGATGTTATAACTTTTGTGACAGGCAGAGGCTTAGTTTACATTGACAGGGATTTCCTGCATGATTTACAAAGCAGGAGTGAAACCCCTCACATCCATTCTGACAGATTTCCTCCTTCATCCATCAGTGCTGACAGTGCTAATCTGTGAAGAATTAGTGACCTAGAAGTTCAAGTCAGCTATTCCCTTCATCTGGCTACAACACTATTCATGGAAATTGCATATTAAACATACCAATAAATGTCAGTGTGCAATGTGAACAAAAATGATTGTACATTTTTGCATGAGAAAGTGTTTTGGAACAAAAAGCCCGATTATCAAATCGTTGGCATAAAAATGGGAATGCAGATGATGGAGTCTTCTGTAAATAACTTGATTTTTGCTAGCTAAATTGTTTCTGTTCTCCTTTCAAATGGCACAATTTGACCAGAATTAGATGGCAGCACTTACATCACACCAGAGACAGTGTCTATCTACAAGTCAGCTTGCAGTTTCTTGTGAGACACCTGGTTCCTTGATGGACTAAATAGCTACTGTGGAGCTGGGAAGGACCAGCTGTGTTCAATTTATAAATGAATAGGTTTAGTGGCATGGCGTAGTCCGAGGACGTCACACTGACTTGGAGATCCAAAATGCCCATGACTGCCTCCTTTCTGATTGAACTTGGGACTATCTGCTGCCTTCAGCTGACTGTTTCAAAGGGTCCTAACTGATGTAGTTATTGAAGCCATGAGCTAGAATAGATGTGCACAGCACAAAGACAAGACATATAAATCTTCCGTCCTTCCATGAAGAACAGCAGCATATTTTCTCCTCAGGCAAATTTATGAAGTACGGTTACTGTACTGCTACAGCAAGATCAGAAACAGAAGTTTTACTGCTTCTCCCCTCCACGGCTGCAAAGCATGCAGACTGAAGGAAATAAACTGTTCGAACAACAAGAAGGTCAATAGTTCCTGACTTTTTGTTTGGCCTTCCATAGTCTGAATTATTACAAAACAATGAGGCTGCTGACTAGACCTCACAGTCATCCAACTTGTTTTCTACTAAATTAGTTGACTAATAAAACAGACAAAAGAAGCAAAATACTTGCGGGTGGCAGTAGCTAGAGAATGTAGCATGCCGGTTCTCCTTCTCTCATCCCTGAAGCACCCCTTTAGGCCTCTGGGGACATTTATTACCATTTATGCCCCAGTTTCTGTTTGGGAGAAGCCAGGCTAACCCTAGGCAGGGGCAAATAGTGTTGCTGCTCTGAGGTACGTCATTTTAGAGAAGTATCCCTGAAACCTCCTGGCTGCGTTTCAGCCAACAACTCCTCCTTCACAGGTTTGGGCTCCATTTCTCACTTTTTTTCTGTCAGAAGTTGTACTGAATGTAATGGGTTTAACTTTTATAGGAAGTGAGCGCAGGCCTGTCCAACAGATCAAACCCTGTCTGGACTAGAGTTAGGAGACAATGTTCCTGAATGCAATTTAAATGTCAGTTTAAAGAGTTCATAACCTGACAAGGAGAAATACTTCACAGTGGCACACAGCTCCTGCAATATGGGATAGCTTGTCACGCCAATTTTTTGGGGCGTAGCTATAGAAAATTATTCAAGCATGTTCGTCATACTGAGGTCCACCTGGGGTTGCAGGATCTGGCCACATCTTGTCTCAAAACCAAATTGTCACCCAGTTTCCTTGGTAGAAGTTAATTGATTTGGGCTGTTGTGGAAAAGTCACTCAGGACTTCCGCTGTGAACTCCTGCCTTCTTGTTGCCTCCAGTACTGCCTTGATTTGATGTCTTGAATTACCATAAGATTTTGGCTATCATCAGGAAGATTGTAGCACTTGTGTGCTCATTTTCACAGTCTCCTGCCAATGATAAAGCGTTGTTTCATGGAGGAAACGGAAGATTGCAGGAAAAGAAGTGTCAAAAGAGTGCTGAAAATTATCTTGGGAGCAGCAGATACATTTCACATGAAGAGAGGCTGTGTGGGTTGGAAGTCCTTGAAAGACAGCAGAGAGATTTTAGATGATATTCAATAGACTTATCATATTTCCTTTTTTGATAAAAGATACATCACAAGTCCCAGAAAACTGGGTTTTAAAGGCAATAGGACAAGCCTTTCCCTTCCCCACAAATCTCAGCTCAGGACAAGGTAGAGGAAGGGAAATCATTATCTGCTGAGAGAAAATGATGTGACCAGCATATCCCAAGGCAATGCTCACATATCAAAAGAAAAGAAGTCTTTAATGTGTTCATATATTGGCAGTTGCAGTAAGGAGAGGTTCAAAGCAGGCTGTGTCAGAGAGCAGCACTTTTCTGCAATGCCTCTTGAGTGTGCACCAAGGCAGTTTAGGCTGGAAGGAAACGAGGATGGCTGTCTGCCTGTGGCAATGAAGGGTAGCAAGAGGCCACTTCTCTCTTAGCAGTTAATCTTCAGTTTAATTTATGCTTTCTTCCTGCAATGTCTTCTAAAATTATTTATAAATATATGGTGGGATTCGGCATGAGATGACAGAAAGAAATGCAACAGAACGTATTTTTAATATTTAACCTCAAATTAGTTCCTCAAGAATGACTGTGCTTTCTCAGCTCAACTTAGAAAGAAAGACTATTTGTGAATATGAAGATTCCAAATTTAGCAGTAAGTACAGTTGTGTGTACACAAATGCATACACATACATAACAGCACCCAAAGCACAGCTCCTGTATCACAGACCAGCAATCTAGGATTGGCAGCAATGATTTTATTTATCATAATTTTGAAATTAAGGCTTGAAGAATGAAATTTACATTTTCTTAATTAGGTCCCGTAAGAGCAGCAAGCATTCAGACATTCTTTCAAGCATTAGTTATTTAAGCTCTAATCAGTAAGTAGGGATTAAATTTATTGGATTTTAAGGCAACTTAAAAAATATGGGCGTTAGGAAAGCATCAAGACAATTCCTGACAGGAAAGCTAGTCTGACATATTTCCTTCAGTTATAAGACCTATGAGAAAATGGGATGAAAAGACATTTTTGCTGCAATTAAAACCTTTGGGTAAGAAGACTACTGAAAAATAATAACTGTCTTGGAGAAATATATTAACTATATTTGTGCCTCAAGGAAATAATTAATGTCAATTCGCTCATCTCCCTGCAACTCAAATCACAACTCCTGAATGACCAAACTGGTTTGACTACATAGTGGGTGATAGGATGGGCATATTCTTGTCACCCAAGGCCAATTTGCACAACATCCTTACAACCTTTTCATGACTGCTGCTGCAGCTTCTTTGATTTGATACCTGTGACTTTGGCAATACCCAGAATTCCTCTGCATTTACAGGTCATGATCATCTCTTTTAGGTGATTATGCCACCAATAGTGTTTCTGGCCTGTTCCGAACCGATGCCAAAATCATACTGAATTCATTTAAGAATAAACTTTGGCCTGAAAAAAGATACCATGTTTTTACTAACATTGATAATAGTGGTATTTGAATAGTAAATTATTGCGATAAGAACACACACCTATTAACCAAAGAGGTTGCCTGGTATTTAACAGAAAATACTTGAGTGAATCTTTATGGTAAGAAACACATCTTACTTAATGTGCTATATTATTTCTGAAAACAAAAGACTGACACATTTCTGCTGCAATATGCTTTCTTCTGGGAAAGCATTCCTAGCATTTCTGTACAACACCTAATTTATTTCGTCCATGCAAATTCTCAAAGGCGGCATTGTAAACCTCCAAGAAACACTGCTTACATCACCATATGTTCAGAACAAGATGTTATGGGCAAATTTTGTGTTTTCATGTACAGCAATGCAGTTGTTACAAAAAAGTGCATATCTTCAAACTTTACCCACTGTCTGGCACTATTTTCTAAGCAAGCTGTCTCATAGTTTTTTTGCATAATTTTTTCTTCGAAACATTGATTTACATAACATGTAAAGCAAATGAGAAGAAACACTTCTCCTAACATATCAAGTATCCAAATGTCATATTTATTATTTCAACATCTAGTCATCTGAATCCCATCTCTCTCTCTACATGTAACAGGCACACATACATGCATATACAGAATTGTTCATAACGAGATCTCTTTTTGCCAAATTCCCTGTGATCTAAGCCTAAAAGCATTCATTTCTAAAGAGATTCCAGAGGAGTAAAAATGTAATTGCAAAGGCTTGCTGTAGGAAACACAGCCAGAGATACGTAGCTATCATTTAGCCTTCTACCTTAAATGGAAATTCTGAGAGAGAAAATGACAATTTCAAGCAAAGTAACAAACTGTTCATGTTATTTCTTACAAAGGAAAAGGAAAATACATTTATTGAGTAGCTAAACTTAACTGATGACAAGGAACAAGAGCTGGCACAATCTGTTAAGATAAATTTAAAAATCTGAGTTAATTTAATTAGGGTGAGCTGTGGTACAGTGCAATAAATTTCTGGTCTTTTAGTGTGTCAGCAGATAAGTTCTCTGGTATTTCCACAGCAAGAAAATCATCCTGGAATATGGAGTTAATGTCTAAAGAAACTTAAGTAAAGTTCCCAGGAGAACCATTGAATACTTGCAACTGTGTCATTCATAACAGGCCTCTCCTGTTGTCTAGGATTCCTGTAATGTACAATAAATTAAGAGTCACTGAAGAGCAGATTCTCTTGCTTTGACAATTTGGAGGCTTTCATGACCTCTTGATTAGAGGTCCTTTGGAATTCAAGTTAACAGAGAACAATTTTACTACACCCCTGAGAAGTCAACTACTTTTGAAACCCATAAGGAGCAACGCGATGTATTTGCAGACAATTTGCAGTCCTATAACAATTTTTTCCAAGAGTCATATTGGGCCATTTGAAACATAGTTGAAGGAAGAACACTAGTTCAGTACTGTATTGTGCTTTCTCCAGGGTATTTGTGGACTTCATTTGAAATGGAAACCCAGAATACACTGGTCCATAGATTCATTGTCTATCAATCTCAAGATTCATTGCCTTGAGAAGCCTTGATGTTTTCAAGAACGTTTTCAGAATTAAAATGAAAAAACAGAGGCTTATACAGAAGACACAGTCTGCTTGCAGTGAGTAACTTGAACAGTATGATTGCTTTGGTTGCTGTAAAGGTTGAGGTCTTCTGCAACAGTGGTTGACCATAAGGGAAAGGTTTGACCTACAAAAATTTCTTCATTGAAAGTTGAGCTGATCTTGACAAATTTTTATTTGGTCAATTCATTTACAGCTTCAGCTGAGAATCGACACTATAGAATTTTGTGGGAGCTTTAATCTTGACTTCACTGGGTTCTTCACTGAAGAACTGTTAAAGGTCATTGGTCTGAAAAGCAAGAGAAAATGGAAATGTAGGTGGTTCCCAGTCAACATTGAGACTTTCAAAATTTGTGTTTAAGGAGTAATTCATATACTACATTACATTGTAACAAAAAATGCTTGAATTGAGGACCTGAGAAAATGCCTACATGACACCCTTTGAACAACTGGCAGAAAGAGGTTGTTTTTCAGCAAAACTTAGTTCTTCCTCTGTGTTAGGTCTGCAAAGCTAGTGAGCTAGTTACTATTTAGCATTCAGAAATATATCCAGAAGGTGCAACTTATTTGTCATTCAAACCACAGGAAGTGGGAGAAAGTCTAGACATCAGGTTTCTTGACAGTTAAAATATTGTACTATTAGCAACATCTAAATAAATAATAGCTGTTGTGGAAATGATTCTGCAAGTGACTATTGAAAACATTTCAAACTGAGATAGATGGGCAAAAAATGAAAACATTAAGGAATAATAAAAAGGAAAAAGCAGACAGGTTCTCTACATAACCAATGGCAAACTTTTATGTGCTCAGAGCATCCTCATTTATGGAAAGGGTCATACACTTAAATATTTCTTCATTTTACCAGATGGATGCCTACCTGGCAAAGGATAAGTTTTTTCTGAGCTTTCACCTAAGATGTACATATATACATAAATTCTGTGCCAATGCCAAACTTTCAACAAACTGAAATACATTTTCCAGCAAGTCTATTATCCACAATTAATTGCACTGTTTAATATTCTATTCTACATACTCCTGATAAAGTTGACTGTCATTCCATAACTGCTACCCTCATTGTAAATGACACAGCATTTTGCTGTGAAGAGTGGGAGTTTTAGGAAGGCTATCTTCCCGTTTATGTGAACTCTGATTTTCATCCCTAAAAAAGCCTTGGGTAAATACTAAAGACTGTTGCTGCTTCAGTCTCACCTGCAGTCCAAAGCAATACAACAATCCCCCTGCAGACAGTGCTTAGTGTAACCTGACAGGATGAATAAGTATCTCAGTTGGCAAAGAAACCAAATTACAACTCCAGCCTGGGAACTGAGGTGGAGGTCATCAGTGGGGCAAAGTGATTACTGTGGCTTAATTACAACAGTCAGGGATAAATCAGTTTGTTTCATTTCAAGTGACAGCAAGACCTCAATCTTTGTATCTACAAGCAAAATGATACACAAAATTAAGTTGGTGGTAGGGGTGGAAAAAGAGAATATATAGTTAGAAGGCAATTGCATTTATAAATGTTTCACAGATAGCATCTAATTAAGTGATTCAGAGAAACTTGTCACAGCTTTGCAAATCCGATCAGAAAATGTCCTACTTTGGATATAAGTCTGTATTCAGCAATAACAGTGTGTCTGCTATGAAATGAATTGCATTAAAAACATCCATCTCTGTTTAAGTAGGATGGGATAAATGTCATAAGAGGGCATACTCCCTAAGGCAATGTTTGGTTATCAACAGAAAAAACCTACTGTCACTGAGGAATCTTAAGTCAATCTTGAAAATGAGGGGAAAGAATGCTAATTATGCCTTCACTAATATTTCTGCATCTGTTTGCTCAGATCAATGCTGTCTTAAAACCTAGTGATGTAAATTGACATGTTTAGAAAAAAAAATCAATCAGAAAAGAACTTAACATGGTATTTTTTTTCTGTAATGATGATGGCAGGAGATCGATCTTCAAGTTTAAATAGCCCAATTATTGGTTTGTTACACCAGTTATTACCATGACTCTGTGAAGTCATCACTACGAGAAACAGGGTGGCAAATGAAAACATATCTGTCAAAACATCTTTCACTCTAGAACTAAAAGTGATTATAATTCATTATTAGTAGCCAACCATTGGAAGAATGGCTCCCAGGCTGCCTCCATTCCCACAGAGTACTTTTCTGTATCAGTAAATATTGATGTGCTGTGCTGGTGAGACGTGTCTCTCTGTTCCCAGCAGAGAAAAGCATGGTGACCCTGGAGAGTCCATGCTTGAGTGTGTAAGGGCCTGAAGTGTGATAGATGGAGCACCAGTTCCCCTCATACCATGGCAGCCACAGCCAGACAAAGGCTGCAAAAAGAAAAAGTGAGGGGATGAAAGAAAAAAAAAGGAAATTGGAAAAAGTGGGAGGGAAGAGAGAGGGAGAAGGATGGAGACATCTGGGTATGAAGACAGAAGAGGGTATGGGAACTTGGGCAAGGGCTGTGCAACAAAGAAAGGGAAGAGAACAGCAAAACATGAGAAAGGAGAAAGGAAAATATTGAACTTATAGGTGGAAAAGGAATCATAGAAAAAGAGCATGAGAGGTGTGATTGGTAGCAAGAACAAAAGAGCCAAATAAAAAATGGACATTTTGGAGTTTAAACTCCTCCAATACTAGGTTAATTACATAGCTAATCATAATGTTGCTGAAATTATCTTAAAAAAAAGTATTAGGTATTAATTTACTTATGCTTCTACCTACAAAATCCAGACAAAGAGGTAAAAAGCATATGGCCCGCAAGGAAGTGAAGGAGAAGGAATTAGCATTTGCAACCATAACCTCACTTTATAGTCACTGATGGGAGGAAGAAAGAGGAAGAAACAAGAAAATCTTGGTTTGGAAATAGGCAAGAGAGATTCCTACCGGGAGGAAAGGCCCTCTTCAGCTTCAGATGAGATCCACACTGACCACATACCATAATTCACTACTTCTCATAACTGAAGCTAAGACCAATTCCTTGTTAGTACTAGAAGACAACATTGCTCCCAACACTGTTTAGTTGCCCCTCTGTTGATAAGACATGCTCTGAGACCTTATACATACAGCCCCCTTAATGTCAGTTACATCTCCAACCTCTGTCAGCATTTTTACAGGGCTAAAACATAAATCCTCATCCATGCTGTTATAACTCAGGTTTAGAGCAGTTTGCATGGTGGTGCCTCTGAAAAATGAAAAGTAGGGGCTGTCATACATGTGCATATGCACAACCAAGACTAGAGCTTCAACCCTCAGGTGTTTGTTTGCCTCCTGGTTTTGGCTGAGATACAGTCAATTTTCTCCTAGTAACGGGTATAGTGCAGTGTTTTGGATTTAGTGTGGAACCAATATTGATAACACAGAGATGTTTCGAGTTTTTGCTAAGTAGCACTTATGTTAAGGATTTTCCAGTTTCCCATGCTCTGCCAGCAGGCAGATGCACAAGAAGCTGGGAGGGAGCGTGGCCAGGACAGCTGGCCTGAACTAGCCAAAGGGGTATTCCATATCATAGAATGACATGCCCAGTATGTGAACTGGGGGGAGTTGACCTGGAGATGTGGATCACTGCTTGAGGACTGTCTGGGCATTGGTCAGTGGGTGGTGAGCAACTGCATTGTGCATCACTTGTCTTGGGTTTTATTTCCTCTCTTTTTGTTTTATTCCATGCATTACATAATATTAACTTATTATTATTACTATTTATCTTAATCCATGAGTTTTACTTTTTTTCTGATTCTCCTGCCCATCCCACTGTGGGGAGGGAGGAGCAAGCAAACAAGCAGCTGCCTGGTGCTTAGTTGCTGGCTGGGGTTAAAACACAACAGTTTCGTTTCCTTACCACCCCAGAAAACCTCTTTTTGCTATTACTCCTTGTTTCCGTCATGCTGTGTAAACATTCATTTCCCATGCTAGGTATCTGACATCTCCTGATGAATTTGGCAGCATAATACACTGGTCCATTGATTCTAAATAGAGGACCAGAGATATGCAGAAGAAAACAATTTACCTATATCTGGGATAACCAATTACTTTAATATTACAGCCATCTTATTATTACATTACTATTACTCTTAGCCTCCATAATTCATCAACAGTGTAACCAAACCCAGGTAATCCTCATGTCTCAGAAATTTTTTTTGTGTTGCTGTCAGTATTGCTGTTCCAATAAGGGCTTCATGAACTTTAAAAAGGTGAGCAGACCCTTCACCACCTGCAGAAGAGCATCCAAACCAGATCTGAATAATGCTAACCTTAAGGCTAGTTAACAATTGATTACAAGTTTTGCAGCTTCTTCACTAGCAACTGCATTCCATCTGATATGAAATCTCATTCCAGTTGTGTGGAGCCACATTTGTGAAAAAAGCTGTTTGCCTGATGAGGTTGTGTTGAGGAAAAGCCTTACTCCAAAGTCAAGATACTGTAGAAAATGCCAAACACTTCAGTGGCAGTTGTATGTCCAGTGGTAGGTGTGTAGGCATGTGAATTAATAAAGATATGTTGGGATACACAGCTGCTAAAGTGCTTTGGGAATCTTGGGTTTAGGAGGTTAAAACTCTTGTGATTTAGGTCAAAAAACAAAACACAACAAAACAATACCTGTCAAATTTAGCAGTAACCTGGATAAATCCTTATTTTGCCATAGCCTGTATCTGTAAGATGCAGAGGGCTTCTGGTTCTGACTTTAGTAAGGGCTGTGGATTCTGGGCATGCCCCAGAATTAAACCCATAATAATTTGACTCTAACTGCACAATAGATTCTGTACTCACAGCTGTCTGATCCCTCTAAAGTGTCCATTCCTTTCTCTGTTCCCAGGGGAAGTCTGCAAGAAAATTAGAGATACAGATAATGGCAAAGCAATTTAACTGAAAAGAGCAAAAGTGTAAGGACCTTTCCCCCAGATGAACAGGGCTCCAGTTAGACAGCTACTGTCTTTCATTGGCTTATGTATACCTCCAGCCTTACCATTCTTTTCCTCGTGCACATGAACATGCCTCAAAGCACAACTAGTATGATACAGCATTTAAAAAAATTAGCTCTTTATCCAAAATGTCGGCACCTGAATGGAATCTTGTGCCCATTCTGAAAGACACACCAGACACAGGGGCATCTGCAGTGTGAGACAGCTTACAGAACTGGCCTCTTAACTTTTCATCCTGCAAGAATTTGCCAAATGTCATCACTCATTGGAATGGACCTGCTGACCTCTCTGGACCACTCACATCAATAATGAGTTAAGACTGCAGGTCTTTTAGAAAAACCCAACAGCACTGAACTTTGGATACTTTTTAAAAACATTTTACTGGGAAAGAATAAAAACTTTCAGAATAACTGGAAATATTTCTACTCTCTCCCCACCCCCATATTACCTCATTTTTCTTTATAAAGGCAGAATGTTCAGTTTCCTCAAAATTGGTCTCTTTAGAAATGTAGCACATTTCTTGGAAAATAAAAAAAAAAAAAATAAGGTTAGCTAAAGGAATAGCAATTTGTCTGTGGTGTTTCAGCAAATGTGGCACTTTTCTCCTGTGCCACCAGTTTATTTCATCTGTGGGAATACAACCAACCAATAGATTTCTGAAGCATCAGTGAATAAGAGCCCATTAAAAAAATCCATCTGTAAGCATGGAATCAATCAGTGCTGCTGTAGTCAAAAAAGACAGATTTTTCTCATAGTTAAAGAAAGTGTCAGATTACTGCAGACTCAGAAATTAAGTGTCCTAAAGGCAAAAATCCAAGACCAGTGTGAATGTTTCTACGGGAATGTAACACATACTATGAAGAAAGCTTTTCATATCACAGTTTAATTAAAGGGATTATCTCTAGGAGAAAATACAGGTACGTACATGACACCATCATGTTAATGAAGGAGACGAACCCTTTCCTTACACTTGGTGTTTTGCTGAAGGATGCTTCACTTGTGAGCTGTCACCGTTTGTGGACAACTACATATCATATGCTGGTTTCATAGATCATCTGGACTCATCCTATCTCTGAACAGAGACATACCACCTTGTACACTTAGGTGATATAAGGCTGAGGATGGGAAATTGTTCAATGGTTTGTTCCTCACTTTAATTGGTACGGTTGTTAGTCTGTGTATTTATTTCTTTCTGAGAAGATATTTGCCTTACTAGAGGTGCTTCTTTTGAATCTAAACCACTGAAGGTGAGATTCAGGTGCCTAAACACAGGCTTCTTCTATCACATGAGGTGCTTTGCTGCATGACCTGGGATCTTTCCTACATATGAATGACGTATTTTCCTCCTCTTGCTTCACCCTTCTGACCTGCAGTCTCCTCTCCAGGAATGGCTCAAACCCTCTTTCAGAAAACATTGTACAGGTGACCCCTAAGTGGAAGTAATAAATAGCCAATAAAAAATCCACAAGAGCCACACTAAACATCATCTTTTAGCCACTGGCTTTTTGCTCTCCCTTCCATCTATATGTTGCCTAATTAATCTGCAATCTGTCAGTACTGTAAACATGATGACGATAAGTATTAACAACTGTGTCCTGGCTGTCTTTATGGAGCAATAGCCAGACATGCAGTCTCAGTGACTTGAATGAGTAAAAATTTCTCAAAAAGGAAAGGTGTTTTAATTGTGTGATTTCAATAGAGCTGTTGAAGGTGGAAACAACTTCTTTTGGTTTCTCTAATCTTGCCTTAACCTTCTCTTGAGGCCCTTAGGGAAAAAAAAAAAATAAAGGACACACTTTTTTGGGAAATATAACTGTTACTTTCAATTAGAATTTTTAAGAGTAGGGAATAGGTTTTTCTTATGTCCGACACTGCAGGGCTGATTTCCAGAACTGTGTGTGAAGGACTAAACACTTGCAGTGTGTTGGTGGGGGGCCAGTCTTTAAACCTGGACAGTAAAGTACAGAAAGCCATGAGCTCTATCTCATCACAGGATCTGAACAGAGCTGGATACAACTTGTAGCGAGCTAATTATCCTGCTGTTCAGGAATCCATTTTTTTCCCGTGTGAAAGAACTAATCTCACACTGTTTTAGTTCAATGTTTCCACGTAACAAACACCTTGATCTCCCACAAAAAGGTAAAAAAGAATGATGATCCCTAAAAATGAAGATACCCATTATTTTTTGTCATCATGATGTAATAGCCAGAGCCATATTCTTGGACATCTTTTTCACTTGGCTGTTGGGTGCAAATTGGTACACGGAACTAATGCTTATATAACATACAAGGTAAAAGGGAATCTGGCACAGTCTGCTTTAGCTAAAAGACTCGTAATAATAAAACTGAAATTGATTTTTCATGTCTTAAAATCAAAGCATTTTCTTTATATAATCAACACTGCACTGAAGACAGCATTTCAATCAATCATAGTAGCTGGCATTCCTAACTTTGCTCATGTGGATTATTCTTAGATATTTCCACTGTTCTGTTGAAATCAATGAGATGGTTTAGCTGAGCAAAAGTTGGCAGGAACAAGCCTCTGGTTTTCATTTTTATTTTCTCCTAGGAGTAAAACATAAGCAAATAAATGAAGAAACCCCATGAAAAACACATTAATTCATTTGGTTTTACACTTAGTACTGCTTAAAATGCTTTGCCTTGGCTTGGTGAACAGCTTGATGCTTCCATAACAACTGTATAAGAACTTTACAACTAAGTGTATTTAAAACTGGTGTATTGCATACATAAAGAGAAAATAATTCATAGCTATTAATTTTTTGCTTTATTTACTTTCTTTTGAAGCAACTTCAAGTACTCCATTGGGCAATAAATAGCAGGAGAAATCCAGTCAAGAAGCATTCTGAGAAAATTACTTCTGTAAATACAGAAGACGCAAGATAAAATAATTTTATAGTACTGTATTTTGATCTTTCTAAAGAACAGTGATTAGAATGTAACATGTTGTATCATCTGATAAATACTACTTGATCTCATGGAGTTAGTGTTTTGACCAACTTAGATCTGTGTTCCAAAGTGGGAAGAGTTGGTCCCAATGACGTATCTCCATCTCCAAGGTATAAAGAGAAATCATAGGAAAATCTCATAGTCACTGTTATTAGCAGGCTACTCTTTTACTAGTAGGGGGTACATGAAAAGTTAGATCAGTGATGGCAGAACCATATATGCAGTTTAGAGATGTCTTGGCATGGTTGGTTTTTGAAAGGTGCCTCCCCTTGCGTCAGGTCAGCCAATTCCCAAACCTTTTCAGCAACACCTCCACCCGTTAGCCACTGTTGACACTAGAGCAACATACATGTTGCTTGGTCTGGGTGCCATCCAAAAGCTCTCCATCAGCATCCTGTCCCGTTTTGGCTAATGTCTATAAGGGAAATGTCACAGAATTATAAGCCCAACTCCCCAACTCCTACATAGACACTGTCCACGCTACTGCACTGGATCCCAACCTGCTCAGCTTGTAATTTCTCAGTTTTCCCATTACTTGTGCACTGCTATTCATTTTCCATGTTTTTTAGCACATTTCCTGCGCACAGGCTGGTTTTTGGTTACTTCGTCAAGGAAATTAAATTCTGGAGCACTTAAGCTTCCTGTCCTAGGTAGCACATCCCTTTCACATTGCCACCTGCAAGTTCAATGTTATCTTCAACTCATGGGCACTCTCAGTCCATTGGGTACGTCTTCAGGGGCATTTAAAATCTGGAGTCAATAACACATGCGTACACACACGCACACACAGCCTTTAGATCAGAAAAATGAATTTGCTGATAATGATGTTTAAAGCCAGCTAGTCTTCCCAGGCTTCAGCCAGCTCGCTGGCTTCACTGGCCCAGATTATGAAGGTTTGGCCTCTGTTTTCCCTGGTTGCTCAGTAAGCAGAGGAGTTCAACCCCCACAGCAGCCTTTTCAAAGCAACAACTTCCGCATGTCAGCCAGAACTCATAAACTGCATGTAGCTGGATTACCACGATCATCACATTTCATGCCCCTTTAGGCTGATATCCTCAAAGGAGATGCCTATGGATACCACCATTCCCTGCCATGCCTGCTGCAGCAGAAGGTACACTCCACCACAGGAGATGGCTGTCTTTGCCAGAGCGCTCTGTTGCGGCACGAAAGACAGCATAGGTGTAGCCAGACCCCATATACTGCTGCTGGCAGGCTCTTTCTCCTTCCCTGTGCCACTGCTTATCCTGGAGCAAAATCCTGCCCTGCCTTTCCTCAGTGGGCTCACTGTTTGTGAAAAATGGAAAGCAGAATGTTTACATTCGGGAATTTAAATTTGGCTTTCTGACATGCCTCACGTTAAGCCTTGCTGCACCTCTGGAGGTACTGAGAACTCATGAGACTTAGCCATATTCTTCTCATGCCTGGCTAGTAGCAGAGACCATTACCACTTCTTCAGTACTGTGGGCTTATATAAAGAAGGGAGAGGAAAGGATCAACCATAAATTATATTTAAAATTCACAACATATTTGATTATGGTTTTGGGGATTTATCATTGTTTTCTAAATGCTCTTATTATCTGATCTTTCTATGCCTTTTATTCCTCTGTGGGCTCATGTTTGACAAAAACAACAACCCTGCACATGAATTCTTTGAGAGGAAATATAAACCCATAGTTAAGTGCATAGCAACATGGTGAATTTAAACCCAATCCTTACAAAAATGCCTAGAGCACGCACAGGCAGTGTTGGGGGAATTAACTGAAAACAAAAGGAACAAACTGATTTAGCAGTATTTTGTTCCTCTGCTACACTCCTCTCAGATACATAGATGCTCTGCTGCTGTAAACTGGACTAATTCAATTTTTACCATTTTTAGCTAAATTTATAATTACAATATTTTGACTGCTTTGAATACTCTTTTCACACAAAGAGTAACTTTATACTATTTTACCTACGACTTAGTAAGTGATAAAGGAGGACGTTTCCTACAATGCCTTATTTGTGTAGTTAGGATAATCTCAAGTCTTCTCAGGCTTTCAAGATTTTCAGACACCAAGTAGAATGTATTTAGATTTGTACTTATTCAGAAACCAAAACCCCCTCAAGTAGTAATGGCTTAATATATATTTCATAGAATAAAAGATGTTAAAGAGTAGGATTTTCTATGCTGAGCAAACCTTTATCAGCTGTTCTTGTGCTTTCGGCATTATTTCCTCTCATCCTTATCCCTCAGGGAGATAATAAAAATAGCTGATGTTCATTTTCTTCCCCAGTTCTTGCTTCCACTGTTCTGTTCAACCTTTATCTCACAATCCAGCTTCCATGGCAGTCAGAATATGATTTTGATGTCTCTTAGCTCTCTTTCTGGTGGCTGCTAATTGTAATCTCTTCTTTACTGTAGGTCTCATCACAAGGCCTTGTGCCACCAGTGGTTGTGTCCTTGTTAACAATACAAGGATTGGTTCAAAGGCAAAGGTGTGTCCTCATTGGGAAGACTATTTACCAAGGCATGAAAAGATGCAACTGCCACTCCAGTAGTGCTGAAAGAGACTGACTCCTTCAACCATCCCTCGCCACCTCCTGATATTCTTGCTCCTAAGCTCCTTGCAGTGTGCTGTTGTGTTATGGGAGAGAGGCAACCCCGGGTATCAGTTATGACCCAGCACAGTTTGGTATACCTGAGAAGGGAGCAAGATAGTCATAGTATATTAGCAGGCACCAGCCTGGATTTGTGTACTGCAAGAAAGTCAGCCTGAGATGTTGGGCTACTTGTAGGAAATTTATTTGTACTTTGTCTAAAAAGAATAGTTGTTTTTTTGGTACTACCCTGACAGATTATGTTGTCTCCTTTTTTTCAACAACCATTTTCTCAGCGGGATCACTTTCACATTTGCTGTGCGCATGCTTCTGTGTCTGGGAGCACAACTGAGTTCCTGTGCACAGGTGTAAGTCCAGGCTGTATCACAACATCCCATCAGGGCGAGACTCATCTTCCTCCCTGCCCGCAAAGGTGGGCACAGGGACAGAAGCTGTAACATTACCCAGATGGTAAGCAACCTCACAACCACTGCATGAACATGCCAAATACCCTTCTGCCTCCTGCATTACATATACTCTACTCTCCCTGGCTTACTCAGCTTTACCTGGGTGATATGGTGGCCACTGCTCTGTGCTTAATCCATGTTTTTGTAGTGTTTTCATGTAAGCTTAGGCTCAGATTCAGACTGATTCGTTCTGATCACTAACTCGGAGACATAATCTACCTTATAAGCTGGGTGAATTTTCTGCCATTTAATGTGTTGAACCTCTTACCAAGCACTCAGATGAGACCCAGCTCTGGTGCAAGATATGCCACAAAAGTCACAGAGGGGGTGAGGTGGTGGGAGAGGGTGACCAGACTGTCCCTTTTGGCAGAGGCAAGCTGATAATTCGTGTCAAGTCATATCATGAAACCATGCATTATTAGGCATGTCCCAAACATTTTAGCAATGGACCCACAGTTAATAGTACTCAGGTCTGGAAGGCTTCAGCACAGCTACATATTTCAGCACTTCCAAATCAAACAGTACAACCCATGTTTGCAGCTTTCTTTTACTGTCACGTTTATATGACTCTTCTCTGTCAAGCACAGCAGCAACACCCACACATGTTTGTTAGCTACCACCACAGCCATCCGGAATCAGGAGAGGGGAACAATCTGCTTTAGATCACTTATGGCTTACTGCCACAGCAGCTTGATGGGGACAGAGGTGGAACCTAAGCAGACCCGCTGCCAGATCAACTAACCCAGGTGACATCACAAGTGCTGTAATGGACAGGAATGAAATTTGCCAATACATTCAAGGTGCATGGAGTGGTAAAGCAAGCCTTGCTGTATAGTGGGTCCCTGCCAGACTAAAGTAGGGAGACAAGGACTTACTGCAAAAACACTGAGCTCAGCAGCCGACCACTTCGATGTCCACTTCACTTCTTTATGCTGCTGTTTCTGCATGTTTCCATGTAGTTGCTATTGATTTGCAACCATGCTAACTGGTCTGCAACACAAAGTTTTTTAGAATGAGGGTGGTGAAACAGTGGCAAAAGTTGCCCAGAGAGGTGGTAGATGCCCCATCCCTGGAAACATTCCAGGTCAGGTTGGATGGGGCTCTGGGCAACCTGATCTAGTTGAAGATGTCCCTGCTCACTGCAGGAGGGTTGGACTAGATGACTTTTAAAGGTCCCTTCCAACCCAAAGCATTCTATGATTCACAGGGGTGTTTTGCTAGCAGTCACCTCCCCAGGGCAGCTGTGCTCCTGGTGTTAGTTTAGTAATTCCTTTCCTAATGCTCTTCTTTTCTACTTTTCAGGAATTTTAATATGTCCACTCAATGGCAATTACCATGCAAATTGTTTTTCTGTCTCCTCAGATTTCAATATGTGGTGAGGGCCATTAAAACTCCCCAAATGCAAATAAGAAAGTGAAAACTCAGTTTAAGGTTTGCTTTCAGTAACTTATGAGCTACCAGTTGCATTGTCTTAACTGAGGATCTGTCCAGTGTCAGACTTTGTCTTTCAACTTGTTAGGACAGGCAACATAAGGATAGAATCCCTCCACAATGGGACCCTGGGTCAGACAGAGCTTTCGAATGGATCTGCCTAACACCGTCCTTACCATGAACACCACAAAAAAAAAAAAAAAACCAAACCCCACAATAGAACATCTTTTCAACTCAATAGCTCAGGTTTTAACGAAGTACATCAAGATTAATTTGTGTGTGTTCTTTTAAACACAGAAATAACAAATAGAAAAGTTTTATAAAGAGTTTTCTCACTGTGCACCTCTTCTTGGATCACAAAACTTTATGTAATTCTAATTAGTTAATAAACATTGTTGTGAATTATGTTTCTTTTCAGCTGACACAAGCACAATTAAAAAAAAAAAAATTGTCATTTGCCATCAACTTCTTCCACTTGTGGAGAAACACTATGTTCAGAATAACAATTTCAAAATGCCAGTGGCACAAAGCATGGCCTGGAAACCTTCTTGAGCGTGATACAACTTGACCTTGAGGCTTGGATTCTGCAACAACATTGCAGAAGTTCCTGCTGATGGCATATGGACTTTAAAAAGCCACAAGTAAATATTTAAAGCTAAAAAAGCTCGATGAGTCTGGTAGCATTTGTGGGGTTTTTTACATACTATCCTAGATTTGAGAACACTAGCTTGATTAATTTCGTGTTGCAGACCAGAGTTAGCATGGGTGCAGATCAATAACAACTGCGTTGAAATTAGTTTTACCTGGATGTAAATGAGAACAGTATTATCATAAAAATTCCCCACCTCCCTTCAGTAAATTGACTTTAATCAATGGGGTAAAATCTTGTACTTGAGACATTAACATATGCATGCTTAATTCTGTCAGTCTAACACACATAAAAATCACTGAATGATTGGCTGTGTCTGTAACTTTGCACTGCAAAATGCTTAGAGCTTTGTGAGAAAGGAGGGAAAGGGCATAGTTATGTCTTTAGAAACCAGTTTCATCTAAGCTGCCTCCACAAAAAGTGAAATGGTTTCATTAGGACAGTACGCCTGTGGTGCCACTCGTAAGGCAGAGCTGTTAGCGTGCATGAGTTAGGTATTTCCATATCTCAGACCATCCAGATTTCTGTTCATTGTAAAATTAATACCGATTCTCCTGTGTTAGTGATACTGACACCGGGATAATTCTGACATCATTGTAAAATGTTCTCTGATACCTTGTCCCTTAGTGTAACCTTTCTGGGCAATCAGTCACACATAGAAATTGTTAGGAAGAAGAAACAGTGGGAAAAACATCGTTAGGACATGCTAGCACCGGTCAGTACTCACTGCCAGGGAAAATGAGAGCTGTTTCTTTAAGATTCTGCTTCTACTGGAGGTCAATGGTTTTACTATTACACATTAAACATTAAGTACAGTTATTGACAGCCAAACCACAGAAATTGGTTTATGTCAATGAAGAATGGCAAATAGATACATGTATCAGGAAAAAAGCCCTAGAGGAAAAATTCTTTGCACAGTAAAATTAGATTCACAGGTCACAGATGATTTGTTAGTTCTTTCCAAGTTGTAGAGCAGTAATTTATGGGAGAGCTCTCCTGGCCTCTTTACTTGTACTACAAAAAAAGGATATTTTATATTAAAGTGTAAGTTGCATGTCCTCACAAGTGACAACCCACAGATCTGACTGAATTAATATAATCCCCTAAGAACAGAGCCCTCCTATCATTCTAAAGGTAGTAGGCATTCTTTGAACCCTTGGTTTCCATTTTTCTCTGTGAAGCCTTCTTTGAGCAAGCCTGCATGGAGGAGTAGCTAGAGGGCTGGAAAGTTTGGTTTTAATGCATAAAGATGTCTAATGTCAACTATCCATGTTGCCCTCATGATGTAAACAGACTACCACCGCCTACTTGTAATTTCTAGAAACAAGCTTTTGAAAAATAACTTCAGGTGGTACACCTTGCAAGGCAGGGATGCTCTACCTATGGCAGATACCTGCAGCTTTTCCCCAAGCCCTGCTCTATCCTGCTGTGGTAGTACAGACATGACATCTATGGGAGTGCAGCAAGAGGATTAAGACTCCCATGGTCCTGCAGCAAGGCTGCTTGTGATGAGGAAGAGGTGGGGCTCGCTTTGGGGTACTGAGTAAGAGCCCCAAGAGTGCTGCTGACCCCAATAGCTCTGACCTTGGGAGCAGCTCCCTGCCGTTGCATTTCATAATGCATTTTTTTCACAAGGGTGAACTTCCACAGCAAATGATGCTAATAGGGGGATGCTGCACTGTACGGGCTGTAGGCTGCTAATAATCCCTCCTTTATATACCAGGAAAAACAAAGACTTGGAAGTCATGTCTGCTACACTCCATGACCTTCAATGACTCCAAATGCCTCCTGAGCCCATCCACTTTGGGACCCCTTTAGGAATGAGAGGTGCCAGGCAGGGCTGGTCTGCAGCTTAAACACAGGGTTGTATCCACTACTTGCTGTCTCATCTACTCTGAGCAGGAAGAAGGCAGGAGAAATGAAGGACAAAAATTCCCATCTTTTCAAGACTTCTGCTACTGAGACAAATCAAACCTTTAGAAGTAGCCTCTGCCTGAACACTTCATGTTTTATGACTTCCTAATAAACTTGGCAAGGCCTCAGAATTATTTGTGTTTGGTGAGGAGTAATTAAACACTAAGTACATGCTTCAGAGATTAACAACCAGACAGCTGTGTATGAAAACATCCCCCGCCAAAAGGTTAGGAGGCTGGACAAGAGTGTCATGGTGCTGCAGACCGTTAACATGTTTTAGATAGAGCTGTCAATAAGGCACCTCTCAGTTGTGACTGCTTTTTTAATAGGTTTATTTAATTATTTTCTCTTCCATTCTCCCCGTTTCCATCCTTATTACAAGGTTTCCTCATGCTTCTGAATGGTGGGACCAAGCAACAGTCCTTAAAGTTGTTGTCACACTGGGGCTCTGCAGAGCTGGCTCTGTGGTGCTGCCTACATCGCTCACAGGGGCAAAGTCACATTCATGTGACCTGCTTAATTTTTTCACCCTTTTTAAATTTGCTTTACAAATGACCCTGTGGTTACTGAGGTTGCCCCAAGATCTCGACAAAGTCATTGCTATCGGGGGAACAAAGCTGCTAGTAAATTAAAGGAAATCGATGAATTTCCCCCAAGTTGTTACATTTTCTATGGTGTTGTGCATGTGTGTAGGTGGGTGTATGGGTGATTATGTGTTAGAGAGATGGACTAATGGGGGGAACTCTTCCAGAACACTTTCCTCTTTTAGTTAGAGACAGGATTTATTTTATCTGATTTTTATCAAAGGTGACATCAGAAGTAATGAAAGGATAAATAATTTTAAAGCTTCAGAGAAAGAGAATTCTTTAATAAAGAAAGGATCTGTCTTGGAGATTTAACTGTCTTAAATCCTTCAAGTCCCTTTGACAAATGCAATAATATTTCAAAATTTTATGACAGTTTTTACTTCATGTGTATTAGGACACTCATTCCTTGTGGAACCAGCACATTGGGGTGCTATATATTTGCTCTCTGTAAAATATTTCCAAGTTCAGGAGTTGTATTATAAATCCTCCTATTAATTTACACATGGTATTGTTTTTTCACTTAATGGTGTATGTAGGTACAAAAAAGGCAGTGATATACACTTACTAAATTGTTTCCTTCCCAGTTAGTTAACTGCTTAGCACAAACGCTTTTTTTCATAAGTACTGTCATTAAATGCATGAAATTATTGATCTAAACTGATTTTCTGGGAGGCTGCTTCTTATAAAGAGCAGAGTCGGGTCTCTTTTTGGCTGCAAACGAGGCTGAATTTCATAATAAAACTTTCATCATAGAAAGAAAAAAAAAAATCAACACTCCAACCAACAATAACCTCCTTATGAGACATCAATGACTAAATCTCTGAGAGAGCTGGCTTTAATTTTTCTTATGGGGGAAGAAAAAAAAGAAAGAAAATAAAAAGAGAGAGTAGGAAGGATGCAGTGTTTCTTGTAAGAGACCCCTTTCTGAAGAGATCATGCTAAAAAGACTGCTAAAGGGATCTCTTGCTGCTGTAATTTGTAGAAAGGAGCTCTCATAATTATAGTCGGAGTTTATTACGTCTCTCCCACTCTCTCTCCTCCCCCCTACACCCCCCCACACACACCCCACCCCTCCACCCCATGTGTGTGTATGCAGAGAGCTCAGAGAGCTAGAGAAAGCTGGCAGCACTACCTGAATAGCTATTGAAAGAGTGAGACTTCTCAGTTCCTGCTTCATTACTGGGTAGCAGCTATTGCAGTGTGTGAGAGCGCCTAACTGCCTTCTCCCATCGAAAAGCCCTTGGTAAGTCCCCTTAGCCGGCAGAGCTGTGCATTAGCAGCAAAAGGCAGGAGCGGGGTGTCAGGAAGCCGAGGGGTCACTCAGAGCCTGTGTGCAGCTTCAGATCTATTAGATTTCAAAGATTTTTCTGTACTAAATGTGTAAGGTCTTCTGTGAATTGCTGAGATGCAAAGACAATTGCGAGGAATGTTTTGTGTGCTCAAGAGCCATGCTAAGTACATGCAGGAGTGCCTGAAACAGAGCAGAATTTTGCTAGGGGAGTTGAGATTGGTAAATGCTTCTCAGAGCTGCAAGAAGAGTGGGTTTGTTTTGTTTTGTTTTCTCCTGTCATTTTCCTCTAATTTTCCTCTCTCCTTCTATTGTGTTGAAAGTGTTAATAGGCTCAGAAAGAAGAAACTATGTCTTCCTGCTGATTGATGGCTTTTGAAATGTAAAACTTTTATCGGAAGAGGGATGAGAGCTGAAGCTAGCAAGGAGATTGTGTGCTTTTTATTTGCATGTACATCCTTGTCCATGTTTCTGGTGTTGGTTGTATAGATTTACCATGCTCAGGAAAAGTCCAAAATGCCAGGACATGCACATTTACTGCTGAAGACGATGATGTTTGTGCTTGTTAAATGTGCTTGTATTGTGTTTTATTAGTCATCCACCTGACAAGTGGCGCTCTCCAGGTAGCTCCTTTCAGTATATGTATCAAAAAGCACTCCAAGACAGGCATTCTTCTTCTTTACCTTAATCCTGTGAATCAAGCTCATTGGGCTCAACAGAAAAGGACAAAGGCCATCAGAGAGGTCAGGTCACAAGTCTTGCCCCAGCTCAGCAATGGCATTTGAAACAAGCGGCTAGAATGATGCTGTCCCAGTACCCTAGAGCTGGCTGTGTTTTGATTTTAAAAGTATGAAAGAAATACCCCAGGCACATGCCAGAGGCTATTTTCTAGCAATACAGAGCATTAACAGAATGACTGTCTCCTAACTGAACCCACATCTACTCCTCTGATGGATAAATCCAATCCAGAAGAGCCGGCTGCCTAACTAACAGGGCATGGGATGACTGGCTCATCTGTTACTGTCAGTCCAGTCCAGACCTCTGCTGGCTACAGCTGTCCCTTGGATCATACAGGTGACACAGCTGTATTTATAACTATGAGGGGGAAAGCTGCTCATTTCATTTAGAAAGTATACACTTGTGGTTTGAAACTGCTGCTTAGTGTCCCTAGACATAATTTTCTTTGCTACTGAGCAAACACAATAGCTCCAAGGATTAGGTTTTAGGTCTGCAGTGGTTGTTTTCCAGTTAGTGTGAGTAAATTTACATCTCTTCTACATGGCAAAAGGACCAGACTGATATTTTTCCCCCCTTGCAGAAGACTTCAGTGTTTACCAAGGGACAACTTTTATAAACTAGTATTAAAACAGAGCTTAGACTTGCAGCCAAGCACGGAATAGATATTGCTTCCTGAAACTCAGTCATTTTACATTATATTGGTAGAGGAATCATGCTAAGGGGTGCAGATGACTAGGGGATTGATAAGTGAGCTGCTACTTCACGGAACGGAGGTTATAAGTAGGAATATGTCTCATGTTCCAGGTTTTCAAAGGCAACATTATTTCATCAATAAATTAAAATGTTGTCAGAATTGCATCATTACCTGGGATGCTTAGTGCATTAAATATAATACAGGGGTGCAATATGGAGAATAATATTTTCCGGGGGGTGTGGAGGGGGTGGTGACGAGGGGGTTGGAGAAGAAGCTATAATCAAAGAACACGTTTGGGTTTTGGTTGGTTTGTTTGGGGTTTTTTTGTATTTGTGTCCATCAACTACATAAGCTTGTTGCTAGAATACTCTTGAATACAACCATGAGCTGCCTTTCCTAAGTTTGTTTGGCTCTCACCATCTGCACGGATATATGAAGCAGCAGAAATATCTCAATGAGAAGAATTTCAATGTGAAGTGGGGCAGGAACAGGTACCTCTATTCTGTTTTGCACCATATCGTTGTATCAAATTCAGCCTCAACCGCAGTCATTTTAGTAAGTGGAATCTGTTGTCATTTGTTTGCTGTCAGCATGGCATGATGTTCTCAAAGCAACTTAATACCAGGTCAAGGTGGTAGAAAAATGTTGGAGGATGTTCTCCTTTCTGCCTAGTGGAAGCATTGTGCTCTGTGAGGATCATGCAACCCAGTACAAGGAAAAGAAACTAGGAAAGTGTCTTGGCTGATAGGCAAAATCAGTGTTTATCATGGGCAGTGTATGCTCTGCAGAGCCTCACCCTTGGCGGAAGAGATCTGTCTCCCCTCCCTTCTCACAGGAATGCAATGAGGCAGGAATCCTTTGTCTCTTCCTACAGAAGGGACTACAAGCACCTGACAGACAAGACACATATACTTGATCATGTACCCACACATCCATATAGTAGGTACTCTAGTAAGTGGTGGGCAAGAGGTGTTGCCTATGTGCTGATCCAACTGTGTTAGCATGTAGTCAGCACGTGTCTCCAGGCAATGGCTTACTCCACCCGCTTTATCAACCCCAGAGACTTTATTTCTGGAGGATGACCAGGCACAGTCCTAAGTTCTTGCTGATATGAAAAGTCTTCAGATCTTGCCAGCATAAGCCACAGAGATCTAAATGTACCTTCAAGCCAACCTGGGTTTTCATGAAAAATTCTCTCTGTTGTTTCTCTGACTTGAAATAAGCTCCCGTCCCTGCCCCCCATCAAAGATTACAATTCATGAAGCAGAAAAAGCCAGATGCTCAAGCACTGGTGGAGTTCTTCTAAAATATGTTTCTAGTTTATAATCTTTTTATATGACAAAGTTTTCTATTTTTCCTCTTTATTTTTATATATAACAAAATGTATCAATACAGACATTTCAATACTCATCACTAAAGCATAGGAGTCCATATGTCCTAGTCTACTGAATAAACAGTGATTTTCAAAGGGTATTCCCTGCTCCGGGGGTAGCTTTTGTTTGCATAACTTGACTACAGTTCTGCTTATAAGAATCGAAAAACCAATTCAAGGAAGCAGAGACGAGTGTAGTTCATGATTTATTGCCCTAAAAGCCTTCCCTGTTGTTCTCAGACACCTTACTTCTTTCCTCTTTTCCTATGACATACCCATGGGTCTGATTTAGACCAACGCTCTTCGGAATAGGTATCACTTCTCCACTCATTGCATACCTTTGTGTCTATCATGCTGCATGGAAATATGAAATATTAACCACAGCTAGAGTATTTAGAGTGGATAAAAAACTAACACAAACTCCTGATCCTAACTGCTTCTTCTGTAACTCCTTGTACCTTAGCAGGGTCAAAAGGAAAGAAACCTATGCAAACCTTCTGCCATTTTCTTTTTTCTACTACCCCTGAAGAAAGAACTCAAAATCTGAACGTCTGCTTCCTCCTTCTACTGCAGGGCAGTGGTAAGGGTGGGAAGACCTTGAAAAGCCATACTCTTGCAGTTATCAGGGGAAGTGAAGGAACAGTCAGAAGATTTTTCAGCATGGCTTTCTGGCCGTTAGAATGACTTACAAATTGTTTTTGTCATTGCTAGGACAAGAGTGGAACTGACATTTAGTAGCATACAAATTTCCCAGTAATTGGTGCCCTATAATATAAATTAGATTAGAGGCAGTTTACCCAGTCCCAGTAGAGCAAGTTTTCATTTTGCTGTTCTCTCAAATGAAGATAATCTGCAACGTACGGTTTAGAAGACAACTGCAGCATAGGAAAGACAACAACTCTAAATGGACAAAAAGAAAAAGATTACTTCAGTAGGACTTTGTGGTCAAAATTCCTTGTTGGTTTAAAGAGTATTTATATCTGGAAATGATACTAAGTTCGAGTGTTTCCTTTACTATGTTGTTTTGTGTTAATTCTGATGAATAATTAAAGAAAAGAGAGGAGAGCTGAACAGATAACTAGGTAATAGGAGGCACAATCACAACTAGCCTGCCCATTCCTTTAAAGCTGGATCCAAGATCTTTGACTTGAAATTGGAGTGTTTTCGCTGAAAAATTGTGGCAAGATATGTTCCTAGCACCACAACAGATGCTATTAAAGCAGCTTCTTTTCATAATGAAAACAAAGCTGAAGCACTATAACATATGTTATGTTGATTCATGTCGTAGAAAATATCATTCCATGGAGATATATTTGATAAATGCAATAAGAAAGCAGCTGACTTTTTGGAAAAATGCATCTGACTGCAGCATTAGCCACTTGCATATTGTACTTGACAAACACTCAGATGTAATATGTTTTAATACATCTCCATAACACCTAAGGATTTTCATTCAGATGCAACAGTATTCCTTTCTCTTCCTAAATGTCTTAAAAGGTGCTTCTTGCAAATGAAAAACATGGGTAAACAATTTCTTTTATGGGCATCTGACCCTGATGTTCAGTTGCCAGCCTTCAGACCTTAAGATTGTGTGGTTCCTCACCTACAAAAGAGAGAGAATATTTCTGCTTCCCCCTCCACGTATACACTCTACATCTGTCTTTGCTTAGACTGCATACTGAGGGCAGAGACTGCCTTATTGTATGCATAATAACTACACAGTCAGCACCTATACAGTTCTTGGCTGCAGCCTGTAGGTGCTCCTGTAAAAGACTTTCACACACACACCACTAACTGACATTCTCATCATCAGCCTCACCCAACTGGATGGTGCCAACAATTCTGGGAGCATTTCCCCCCAGAGTACTGAGCCTAGAAGCACCTGCGGGCTTCAAACCCCTTCCTGGACCAATACTGTGGCCCCAGAGGGCTTCAAGTTCCCCCATCTACTACTCTGGCCTTCTTAACAGATGATAAAATCTCCTCACCCAAGCGTTTGAAGAAAAGACGTAGTATACAATTTCTTAAATCAGTGTCTGGGAATGGACGTGGCAATTATATCAAGGATGCTGAGAAATACCAATTTCTTTGACAGTTTTATCAGCTCCACAGAACTGACTACTGTGTTTGTTTCTGACAGTTGACTAGATAAGGTGAATCCATGGGGAGCTGATAGGTGCCCTAACAAGGTATACTCTTGCAGAATTTTCTTTCTGACCTGAAACCCACTCATATCACTGACAGCTGGCACCTTCAGTAAAATTTAACACAAACCAATCAAAACAACAGCAGCCCACCTTACTGATGCATCTATGTCCCAAGCCTAACTCAGTGCATTTGGCTGAAACAGACTGTGTGAAACAGGAGCAGATTTTGGAGATTTTCCTGCTTTTATCTTTCTATTTAGCTTATTTTCTATTAAAAGCTATTTTAACAAAATTTGAAGGGTGTTCTCCACCTGCTTTAAAGAGCACAAACCATCTCTCAGCTGAAGTAAAATCATTTAGTGAATTGATCCTTCATTAATTTCATCCACTTCATGGGGGTTAAACCTGGTTGTTGTGGGGATGGAACAGAGTGGACAAGGGGTGTTTCAGGGGGCAGGGCGCCTGTACAGAGCAGCTGTTCTATGTCTTTGCCTGTCTCATTGCTCCACTGAGATCACTGGGAGGAGAATACAAGTTACAGCAGCCCAACACAGGACAGGGAGAAGAGTCAAAATGTTGGTCTAAACGACAAACAAAAAAATTACTAAAAATGATTTTTTATGCTGCTCTTCCTGAGAAAGAATAAAGCTTACCACCTCTCTACCTCAACAGAAAGTCTAATTTCTGATAACAGTCTTTAAAAGAAAACTCAGATAGATGCAAAAAGATCTCTTTTATTGTGTTCAAACTGAATTGTTGTAAAAGCCTTCAGATAAAGACAGATCCGCCCATCCCATAAACCCCTGTTGTCCTTTAGCTGCATTCAACCAGAGGTCAACAAGGTGACTCAATCCAAGACTCAACACAAAAGGGGAAAACCCCCAAGAGGTTTTTCTCCAAGCTGCTGTCTCCTTTCTAGAGATCTAATGAACTCCCTAGAGCTTATTACCAGAGCAAGCACCCTGACTGGCACAGAAAAAGACACTCATGTCTTTTCCGTACAGTTGGGAAATCTGGCAGCCCCATATGTTGAGATTTCTCTTTTTGGGGCACTGCTGGTGCCAAGTTGTTTCCTGTTGCAAAGTCCAAATGCCCCTGTTCTAGTGTCTCTGAGATTAGATCCTGGGAGGCAGCAGTTCTTACCTCTATGGTTATCCACAAATCCACCTATGGAGTTCCAGGGAAATAATCATAGACATAGTTCTCCACTCCCCATGCTTTCAGATTCCAAATTTATTTTTCTCTTGAGCAACACAGTCTGTTTGGCCACTTTCACAGCATTAAACAAAGTTACTTGGTGGTGAAATCACTCAGTAACAGAAGAGAGAGATCTGATTTATTGATTGAACTCCACATAGACGTTACTTGACGTTGTTGAAGTTTACAGGATCAGTTGTTTGTGCCAGCGAATTGCAGTACATAGCCTTAGAAACTGCAAGTAGGTGCAGTGTTATATTTAAAAATGAAAAACTGATTTCTTCATGAGAATGGTGGGCAAAGCAGGCAAGCATTCATTTTGCTTTGTTTGTTGGGAAGCATCATTGGATTATGCTTTCCAAGGCACTACAGAGAATAATACAGGTGTGAGGTACTGTCTTACTTTCACCACAGATCCCCTTTGAATTTTCTGAGCATATTTTTCTAGCTCAGTATCCTACTGCCAGGTGTATCTGAGGGCAGAGCTCAGCATCTCTGTTACTCAGCTAGCTGCCATGGTTTTTAGCTTGGCCTTCCCCCAAGAATAGCTTGTAATAAAAGCAAGCTAAAAGGCAAAGAATAAGGGCGCTTGCATGCCCTTCCTTGCTAAGATTTGATTCTCTTGGCTTCAGGTTGGGACTATATTAAAACAAAACTGATATTTTATTTGGCTAGCAGTGGAATATCTGGACAGGGCCAGGTTTGGGAACAAGCTAACGGAGGGAGGGGAGAACGTATATCGTGGTAGTGTGTCACTTGTATTGTACTCCAAATAAAATACATGAAAAGTCATCAGGCTTTTGCCATCTGTTCAATTTTTTGAATGATTCCAGGGAAGGACTATGCTTGTAAAGACGGTGTCCATTTTAGCTAACACTCTCTCCTCAAGCACAAATCACATGCATTTCACTTGTGGTCACAGATGCAGGCGTATGCATCTGAGTGTGCATGAACACAGCTATTGGGAGGCAGAAGGCTTATTTCTCCTAATGTGCAACTAAACCACCCAGCTACACGTGGACTTCTAAGCAAGCAACTCTACATCTCTGTAATGAGTATGTTATTTATTAGAGTTGGCTAAGCCTGCTTGCTTTAAATCTGGATTTAATCTTATTCAGTGTTGTGATTTTGGTTCGGCAAAGTGTCAGCATAAACATATATATATATATATATTGCTGTGTCTGGAAGTACCCACTCTACAGCTGTGTTCCAAAGCTGTTCCCCCAGAAACATGCAACACCTGTACATCAGTACAGCTCTCATTTTTCATTTTTAATAAGAAGCAACTGAGAGCATAGCAGAGTGACCAGCTACTGCTTATAGGTTGCATGAACTGCCAGTTTTGTGAAATCTGCTTAAACCAGTGACACTCAAAGGAAAAAAATTAAGGACCATCACATTTCCAGGCAATGTATATTAAGATCTGATCTCATAATGCAAAGGTCATATGAAATCAAAACACTGTTTACAGCAGTGTTCTTTCTTCTCAGTTCTGCAGTTATTAAAGGCATTTAGCCTGACTTAATTAAAAAATGAAAACACAACCTGCTTTTGACTAGCTTAAGGAGTAACATGTGGCATGTAATTTGGATTTCTGAGTGATTTAGACAAGTAAGCTGCATTACTCATCCATCTCATTTAAGATATGTAGATTCTATAATCCTCTATCTGGATTTTCAGCCAAACTTTGAGATGTTTTTAAGTTGTTTGAAGAAGGCTGGAGAAGAAGGCTCATCTTAGATTGAAAAAAAAAGGGTGAAAATTGTCCAACTAAAAAAAACGAGCACATGACAGGAAGTGACCCTGGGCTACAGCAATATATGGGAACCTTCAATTTCTTTTCAGTGGCAGAATGATTTTTTTACTTACTTTCCCACAGCAGACAGTCTCTCTGTATTTAGCGCAGGATCCATTTAGAACTAGAGCGGCACATTGGTATATGACACTCACAAGCTTTGTCTGCTTCCCTTGTTCCAGCTACAATATCATGATATGAACACATCAGTGATGATAGCATGAGAGATCAGACAGAAGGAGATCCATGGGCAAGCAAGTCAGAGCCTTCTACTCTCAGGGAAGAAAAAAAAATGGGGGATTTTTTAGAGGATTTTAAAGAAAACCCATGCTACCTTCATCTGTCATCCTGCAGTGCCAACACCATTCATTTAAGCATGGACTACATATAATGTCCTGTTACTTGCATAACCATTAGTTCTAGTAGTTCAAATCTATGCCTTCCCATTCATTAACTTCTGTATTTGTGCTATCCCCAGACAATCTCTATCCACAACTTAATGGAGGACAATCTGTCCAAGCAATCAAGCCAATGTTAGAACTGCCTATCAGCATAGTTGAGGAAAAAAAAATGATAAGCCTGCAGCTAACACGATTTGATCAATTCTGAAATGAAATGGAATTATGAACTGAAATAAAATAGAATAAAATAAAATAGGAACCTTTGATACCCCTTGATAGGACAAGAGTTAATGGTTTTAAACTAAAAGAGGGTAGTTTCAGACTAGATACAAGGAAGCAATTTTTTACAATGAGGGTGGTTAAACACTGGCAGAGGTTGCTTGGAGAGGTGGTAGATGCCCCATCCCTGGAAACATCAAGATTAAGTTGGATGGGGCTCTGAGCAACTTAATCTAGTTGAAGATGTCCCTGTTCACTGCAGGCAAGCTGGACTAGATGACCTTTGCAGGTCCCTTTCAACCCGAAACATTGTATGACTTAAAAACAAAAACAAAACAAAAAAAAACAAACAATGCTCTTCAGAAAGTTAGTTGCAAACTCCAGGGGCAAATCTATCATAGGCGATTGAGCCGTGTTCATAGATTTATCAGAGGGAAAGGAGCAAAGTCTAACTCATGAGGCTTTGGAAAACAGCTGCAAAAAAATCCTTAGCCAAGATCATCGGTGGGAACAGGTGCTCCACGGAGATAAAGAGAAGAGCACACAAGCACCATTTCTCCCCCTCTGCCTCAAATGAAAGAACAGTAAATTGGAATGACAACAACTTCAGACCCATTTTTCCCTTGGCAGATTTCTCCAACAGCAGAAGCCCAGCCAAGTTCACTGGAGCATCCTGATAGACCTTGTAGGAAGCCTGGGAATACCTGTTACTCGAAAACTGAGCTTGCTGTGAGGCTTTGTCTCTGGACAGACTGCTATGGAGGGTGCCTGGAAGGAGACCATTAATGGCTCCATGATGGATACAGTTCAGTAGAGCTCCACAATTGCTTTATAATTCAAAAGATCAAGGGGATAAGCTTGAGCATTAAAAGCATTAAAAAAGTAAATCACGAGGTACTTTTGGTTCCATTTGTTCATTTGGCAGACTAGCACGAGCAAGGTGAGATCAGCTTTGTGCAGTCCAATGTCTTGCCAAGTCTCTGGTATTGTTTTAAACACATCAGGCCCCCAGAGGCTGCTGAAGCCAGAATCTGCGAAGGCTGGTTATGAGTGACAGCACACCCACACCGAGAGCCGGGGGGCGCTATCGCTGAGGGCCGAGTGGCTTTACAGTGGGAAAGGACTGGCCCAACTAGCAGTGATGCTAACACAAGGTGTCATGGGGCAGAAGACCTCAGTTCTGTGGCATGGTGAGCCATCCATTTGAGCCAGAGGAATGCTATGAAGACAGCATCAATTTTTGCCTTGATTTGGGTTTTTCTGTTTTTCTTATTGCTCTAAGGAGGGTCTGAAGGACAACGCGTTCCCCATAGGTGGCGGTGGGAAACCACTCCATATCCAGGCTCTCTTTTGCAGCAGCAGCAGCTCACAGCTCCATAGGGTCAAGACCACCCTGTAGAGCAGAGCAGGTGGCGACTTGTTCACTCTGTCTCCCACCTCATGCCACAAGGCTTGGCAGCGTAGGTGAAACAAGGCTTGGCTTTTCACAGCCTGGGGTTTGCGTAAGCATAAGGTGAGACCTACGGCATTAGTTTACGTGGCAGACATGCCTCCAGAGCTGCACCAAGTGAGATGGTACCAGTGAGATTACCAGCCCTGCCAAGACGCTCTACATAAAGCGTGCACCTGAGGTCCTGGGGATAAAAACACGGAGGATGGAGGTGATTTGGCTTGCCATGCCTGCCTGGAACAACCAGGCTGCAATTGAATCCAAGACATACAGTGCTTTAAGCCAGGAAACCAGGAGTAACCATGAACTGAAGGAAACAGAATTTTTGTAGAAAGCTTAAAAAACGTATGTAGTACAACAAGTACAGGGCAACAAGGTTAGGGCTATTGCCATCTAACAAAGAAAGAGCAACCAGACAGAAATTACTTTTCTTGTGGTGTCCCTGGTGATATCTTGTTGTACAGTGCCTGGAGTCCAGGCAGCAGCAAGGCAGGGCCAGAAGCAAGAAGAGGGACTTTACTCACAGCAGAATTTCTCAAGCCAAGTTATTTATAAATCTCCAGCCCTGCACATGCAGCATACACAAACACATGAGAACAAATTCAAAATTGTTTTTCCACAGATTCAAAATGAAAAAATAAATATAAGGAGGTGTTACTAGTCTGAGCCCTGGGGAATTTGTGTTTAACTTGGCACCAAAAACATGCTATGAGATTCTTGACCTGACAGCATCAGCTGTGATCTTTTATTGAGAAGATTTATGCAACCCTGAAAGTGAGGACTTGGCAATTAACAGTAAAAAGTTTGTCAACTGTGCTGCCTTGTTTAGACATTGTAGAAAATGATGTACATGCTATGTGAAAAAAACATATATCCTGTTGGTGACAAGCAGGCACTCAGAAGATGTCACCATTAATGTTGCTTTTGTGAAATTTCCTGTTTCAGGGCTGATGTTTTCATTGCTGGGAAGGTACAAGCTTTGAATAATCACAGAAGAATGACATGCAGCAAGCAAGTGTGAAGCAGCTCCACGTAGAAGAACTTAGAAAACATTTTACTCTCACTTTAATTTAATACAGTTTCGTCATGTTTTTTAGAGTGGAGTCACCCCTTTTAAATAGGACAGCATCTGCTTGAAAGCATTAAGCTGCATGATGGCTTGCGTATTTACAGGAGTAAATCTGTTTTAGGATATTTAAATAGGATAGTTTGACTAATAATAGATTTTGGTACAGAAGGACTATTGTGGGCAAGATTTTAAAAAATAAGGATCCAAATGCAGACTTCTGAAAGGCATCTGTGTCGGCACCTAGATAAATTCTAAATATGGCTTTCTAGGTTTACCAATAGGATGCAATATTGAGTTGCTGAAAGTAATGTAGCTGCATTAGGAGGGTATGTTCATCTGGCTGGAGACCTCCTGAACATCAAGCACCATGCTGCTTCCAGGGTACACACTAGCCTGGATACCTTTACATAGCCCTATATTACGCCACACAAATGCATCCAAACAAGCCCAGCTTGAAAATGTGACATCCAAGTTAGCAGCTAATATTTGATTTTACTATGTGTGTTTGAGGACAGTCACATTTCTTATCACCACTACAGTGGAAATTTAGGATGCACAGTGTTTTGTTCTTCAAAGCTTGGCTCATATCACTACTTTTTGACAAGCTGTGGTACTGTTAATGCCAATGAAAGTGCTTACACTACAAGTAAAAGCTAGTAGGAATAGTATGGGTAATGGTTAACTGCAGAAAGAGCTCCTTCTATTTAGTTCCTGATTTGGGCTATTTTCTAACAACTGCTGCTGTTTGTTGTCATTATTGGATTCAATAACTGACTTGCTTTGTTCTCTTTCCAAGGGACAGAGTAAACCAGGTCTGACATTTGAAGCAGTGTATTTACGGCAGTGCAGAGCATATGGTTCTGGAGCTTGGCTGCAAAAATAAAACCAAAACAGCAGCAAAAGCCCTGGATACATTTGTCACCCAGGGGAACTAGAGAAGGGGGTGCCTTCCTTACCATCTTATCTTTACTACTTATTTTTTTGTAAAAAACGTTTTGAAATGCAATATTAAAATGTGTTTCTCTGCTTTCGGATCTAAGCCTAAGGAATTTCACATGGTGGTGTTAGTAATCAAATGTGTTATCCCCATCGGATGGGTTTTGTCCCTGTCTCCTGTCTCCTCAGGAAGGGAGGAAGCACCAGTTGTCAACGCTTCATTAATCATTCCATTTCTCTCAGTGGTAAAGGGGCAAATTTTAAATGCCAACTGGCACAGTTTGCAAGAGTGTCTAATTTATGAGGCGCATGTGAGAAACTGGAAAGATAGCTACAATCAATATGAGCATAAGCAAAACATTTGGCTTGCAATCTCTGCCACACAGCGTGGCTGCCCATGCTTAGTTATCACTCTGCACACATTTTTTACTTTCTTGAACTTTAATTCTTAATATTTTGTTGTTTGTTTTTGTGGTTGCATTTTAAAAAAAAGAGAAAAAACTACACAGTTTTTTAGGTTGGAAGGCTTCTCAAGGGTAAGAGGGACAAACTAGAGAAAACAAGATTGAAAAGGTACAAAAAATATTATATCTTGCCAAAACCAGAACCATGTTGAACATTGTGCAGGGTGGAGGGGATGTGAGAGAGGAAGTAGGATTCTCACACAACACAGCTCGTTACTGGAAATGGAAATTGTCTGAAGAGAGGCAAGGAAGCCTTTCACAAACAAGACGGGAGACGAAAGGAAAGCAGAAATGTAGACATTGTGGATACACAGAGCTATTGCTACTAGGTTTTAACTTTTCCAACCAAGCTATTTGCATTACCGGCAATATCATCAGAACAAGAGCCAAGTGTCTGCAGATTTGCATAGGTCTACATATGCTTAGTGATATCTGAACCGTTGTGCAAAAGCATATTTGGTTATATACAAAGGGGAAAATAGAAATACAGAAATACTTCAGTATTTAAATTCATTTCTTCTGCATATGTAGTCTCTTTCCTTCTGCCTGTGTATTCTCCTTCCTCGCTTTCAGCAGAGGAAGAGACTTTCATTCTCGTATCACATCACCCTGAAAAAGTTCCACTTGATGAACAAGCCCACAGCCACATCTTCTCTCCTAAGTTCACTATACTCTCCCTAAGTTCACTATATCATCTCCCACAGCAAAACAGGAATTCCATACCACTCCTAAAGTAAACCAGCCTTGAGCTCCGCACATCTTTGCCAGATGTGAACACAGATAGCATTAGTTTCTTAGTGCTATATGTTTCCAATCGCTTTCTTAAATAGAAAGCATCTGGCTTAAAGAGCATGAAACACCTGTGCCAACATCGTTAGGAGGGGTTTGGCAGGGACTGTGGTCTCTGTTCATGGGCTGCAGACAAGGATTTATGTTGCCATGTAAAGAGCTCTAGCCTGGCATACAGTGCATTGGTGCAATTCTCCATTACATACATTTATTTATGCAGAATTTTTTCCAGGGGTGAAGAACCGAGCAAAAACCAAAGCAGACTTCAGCTCGGCATCTCCCACATGCGTATATGCATGAAAGGTGTTACTAATTTATGCAGCTGCATGTTCTCAGAGTTACCTTGACCTGTGATGATGCCCTCACCAAATAAATATGGGCTGGTTAGGAGAAAAAGATGGCAAAGGGGACACAGGGCCATTGCTTAAGGAAGACCTCACTCACCGTTAACAGAGCTGAAGCACTCTCACAGACAATGACAATGATCTGATTTTGTCTCCTCCACTTCTTGTGGAATAATTTAAAAATCCATTTAGTTTGGCTTAATACATTTTTAATGTGTATTTGAATTTCACTCTTAAGTGAAAATAATGTTCAGGACTCTTTCCCATTAAAACTATATACATGTCTCCAGAACATAAAGTATGCACTCGGAAGGGAGTCTGAAGGTAGGTTTGTTAAACTATCAGTATTGCTGGAACTATTTTTGATTGGGGTGGCAGGCCTAGGTACATTGTTCCGCTGCCATACAGGAGTAGCAGGCAGGGTGAGAGCACATAGAATTATTTATAAGGATGAATATGATTAAGTCCTGAATGAAAAGTGCAAGAAAGGAAAAAAAAAAAAAAATCAGTAAAGCAATGTGAACTAGGATTGTTATTTACTGAAAAGGTATGAGAAAATCAAAAGGAAAAGCATGAAAGAAAAAAATATTAGCTTTTTCCAGTGCAAGTAATAGTTTTAGCAGATCTGCTGTTAGAAAAATATTTCCCAAACTAGTTTTATTTAAAGAGTCTGTGAAAGGACAAATTGTCTAGTAATCAAGTCATTTCATGATTCAATTTACCTTGATTAGCATGGTATTTTCAAAAAGTGCTAATCAATTTTAGCTTCTAGTAAACTGGAAACACCACGTAAATTGCTGTCACAGTCTTAAACTGCTAATCAATTTTGAAAATCTAAATCAATGTGCGTTTTTATGCTATTATTTTTGAATCATTGGCTGGAATGCCTTTCTTGACCTTGAATTGTGAGAGAAGAATTTCCATGTAAAATAATCAGATAAAAAGATGCCACACTTCAACATTGCAGATTTTTGTTAAAATACTGAATATGTGAGAACTATGAAGGGCAAAAATGCTTTTAGTAAGTAAGGTCATCATAAGGTGACAGGTTTGTTTGGGTTTTTTTCATCCAAATAAGAGCATTCTTACATGTTAGGATCCTGCGTTCTTTAAGCATAGGGTGCATATTTACGCTGCTTAATGCAAACTGCTGGGCATGCTATAGTAACAGGTTTTCTGAAAAGCTGCAGCTAAAAAAACCACCTATCTTATGTGAACCTCATGTTTTACAGGCATAAAAGTATCCAAAGAATACCATGAAATAGTTGATAGTGCAACCACATAAGAGTTTTCTATATTATTATGTATCTCCCATTTTCCATGTTCCCACAAATAAACCTATCATAAGTCTTTAGGCATTGTAACTGTGCCTGGAAATCGTGAATTTTTAAATGTTAAAGGCTTAGATATTTTTTAGCAACCAAATCTAATCATCAGCCATCTGGAGCTTCTTTCACTTATATGTATATTTGAAGAATAGAGAGATCTGCTTTCTTTTGGAAGGAAGAAAAATCTCAGTCCTAATTCCATTGATGTATCCTATTGCACTATACCTACACGTATTGTTTTTCTCTGTGTATTTTTGAAAGAGACCCATGAAACTTGCCAGTAGAAGGCAGATTCTCACATATATCCATCTGACAAAAAAAAACTTGGCTAGATCTAGACATCTAGACATTCTTTAGACTGGAGGGAAAATGGCACAAGATGGGCCAAGTTCTGGGGGAAAAAAAAGCGGCTAACAGCCCTGTGTAATGTAGAACAGCAGCAGAGCAGAGCTGGCTTCCCCCAGAAGACACTGGTGCAGCTGCAGGACACTGTCTTCTGGCTTATGAAGCAGGAAGTTAAGCAGGGCAGCCAGAGGCCAGACAGTTGTGTCCCTATGGTCCCGCAAATGACATCAAGTAAGGAATAGGGTATGTTAAAACTTTTTGTAGTTTATATATAGGTTCCTGGATTTGGAGGTAAGTTTCCTGTTCTTCCTAGGCAGCCCATGGAAAAGCACAGAATATACTTTTTAGCCTCTATTGCCTTTTGCAGGAAAAATCTCCATTTGACTGCATGTAGAGCCTAGGAACTCACCTCCGGTAGGAGCTTGTAGTTATGTGATATACTGGCTTCTCCCCTGAGAGGTCCAGTGATGTTTGAGCACCATTTGGATCCTTGCAAGTGTGTATCTTGGCTTGTGTCCCTGTGTGCCAGCACTGCACATTTGGGACCTGGGTACTGGGAATCATTCCCCAAACATTCCCACGGCTCCCAGCTGTGGCCTGCCAGTAGACCATTTTCAACTCCATCTCCTCAGATACATTGTCCTACTGCTTGAACATCCTCTCTGTTCTCTGCCTTGACTGACTCACACCTGACCAACCTCACATGTATTAATCCAGGACCTATGACCCGCCTTCCTCTTGGTTCTGCAGTCCTCATAGGCACAGGGTGATTTCCTCAATATCCTTACTCCATAAAGCTTTTCCCATTAATTTCTGGCTTTATGTAGTGTGTTAGTCCTGGCTGCCCAGGGTGAGCCTGAGCTGTCTGCCACCGTGCCACTCCTATTTACTGGAGACTTCTAGGGCATTACAAAATGTAAACTGAAAAGCTTTCTTCAGATGCTATTTTCGTGCTATTTTCCTTCCAGTCCTGTTATTTTCCTTCCACAATCTGTACCCTCAAGTCCAACTCCATTGTAGCTTGGGCAGCAGAAGGCACAAGAACCTGCAGATCCTTCACATGCATCCACACACAGGAGGGTGTCCTTCATTTATTAAAAGCAATGCGAGTTCCAACTTCCCAGACACCGAGAAAGGCTGAGAAAATATAGTTTAGACGACAAAGAGTTTGTGTCCCGGAATAATGATTGTTAGGAGGACTCAGCTGTTTGTCAGTACCTAGTATAGAACATGCGTAAAGGAACACAGGTGATACGAAATACTGGAATGCTGTTAATAAATATTTGACATTCACAAAGTGAAAGTAAACACAGTAATAAATTTTCAGTAAAGGGTGATCCACCCCCATGATGTCAGACAAACAGCAAAGCTCTTTCAGGATCTGAAATATCAGTACTGAAGGAAACTGTACAGTCTCAGTAGTGACCCTGGTGGCTCAAAATGCAAGTCGAAACGCTGGGTGATCTTTCATTTGTGGAGAAATACTATATGAAATCAGGCTGTTCTTTGACGTGAGCCCATATATTTAGCACATGAAGTCCTGTTTCCTTCAGAAAAGCAGAGGCAGAACAACAGAGAAATGTCACCAAATTCCTGAGATTTTTTCATGACGGTGGGGTGACAACTGAGGTGAACACAAAAATATAAGGTGGAGAGAATAGGAGTGAGGGAAAGGAACAAACTGGGATATAAAATGAGCCCAGAGGATCAGGGCTGATTTTCCTCCAGCACTGTGCTGAATAGAAGATCCAACTCAAAGTCTTCCTGTTGGGGTTCTGTACAACATACAGGAAAGCACATGATCCTTGATGAGAATGTCCTCTGTAATTCTATGTGATGCTTGCCAAAGTTGAAGGATTTCTAAGTAACTCGGTTTGTTCCTCCATGTAATCCATATTTTTTTAAAAAACAAATGGACTATACTTGTTCATTCCTTTTGAAAAATGGTCCCTGTCCCTTTCTTATATCTTCTCTGCTTCTTACCAAGAGTAATCTGAAATACATTGCAACCAAGCAACTCCACTTTGAGTGCTCACCAGCAAAAGAGCTGAGGAGTGGCAACTGGCCCCAGGGCAGCTCCGGGAGGAGTCTTGGCTCAGGCAACTCCAGCTTTCCCTCATGCTTTCTGTCGTGCAGAGGTGGGCCTGCTCAGTGCTACACCTCTTCAGAGAGCAAAGCAGATGCTGCACTTCATGCTTACTTGGCCAGCACTGCTTGCGGTATCTGAAATAAAATAAACAGAGCTCAGAGAGACTGCAGAAACAGTGTTATGCAAGTGTTTTACCTTAGTAATTCCAGACAATGCAAGACCCAGAAACACCTTTCAGTAGCCCCTATTACTCTTCCAGATGAGTTCCTCTCATGATGGCCCTAGCACCAGGATATTAAGTAGAAGTGACAACAGACCAGCCCTTGTGCACCTCTGCATGTCAGATATTTCCTGGGAAGGAGGGGGAATGGGGACGAGAAGCTGCTTCCTAACAGCATTTACCCTGCATGGAGAGAAGGGAACATATTTGAAAGTTTTAGTACAAATACATCAGCTTCTTGCAGGATATTGAAATCAACCAGCAGACTCTGTGAGGAGCATATGAGAGCTGACTGATATGTCAGTAGTGTCACTGTTGTCAGGGATAAGTTTTTATTGTTTACGGTTGTCACTTCAGCTGGAGATTAGATATGAGACCTACTAAATTTGCAGCATTGTTATCTTACTGTGGACATAAGCTTTGGAATGTGCCTTGGACAAAAAATGTTACTACACAGAACAAAATGGTTCCTACGCTCCTCCTGTATAGCCCAGAATGCTTCAGTTCCTACATCTTAAACGGCTTACCCTGTAGCTGAAACTTGACTTTCAGGGCAGTAACAGGAATACCATCTTATCTGGGAATCCTATTCAAGAAAGCATGCAATTTCCTCATCTTCAGAGAAACAAAACCCTTTAAAGGCATGACAAGGTAAAAAAGAGGGTAGCTGGCCAGAATCTCCATGCTCCCACAGCAGACTGGCTCTACATTGCTGATTTAAACGGGATGCCTCTTTTCGTATTGCATTAGCGTTTCAACTTCTGCCCCTCCTTGAGTTTAGCTTCTGGGATTTTGCAATTTATAGTCCAGTGTTTTGCTTTCCCGTGTCTAGTCTTGTGTTCCTTACTTTGCCCAAGCCTGCAAAACTAGATGACCATCTTGCTCTGACGAATGTGCTCAGGGTCAGCAGGGTAAAAAAAGTCTGACAGAGGAATTATAAAGGAAAAGACATGGACAGAATTTCTCCTCAAGCACAGCTAAGTCAGGAGTAGGTTCAGTCTGTGTTTACGGCATAGCTACCACTGTTTGTGCTTTTAAGGGGGGTAGTGAAGAAAGGTAGTACTGGAGGAATTTGAAAATGCTGCACAAAACACACTTGTTTGCTGTGGCACCTGATAGATCCCCTCATCACAAATGTCTGAGTGTAACAGATTGCTTTCTCTCTGAGATTCAGATTGGAAGTGCTTGGCAGAAAAAATAAAGGAATGAATGTTTTCTAAAAATAGTCAGTCTTTTTTTTCTGTGACAAAGAAAGATTTATGTAGACCCAAATTAATAACAATATGTTTCACATTTCCTGGTCTGACTGCTATCTCATCAATGGATATTTTTATTTGTAGGACATAAAAAAATAAAAATGCAAGAGTAGCATTATTCAGAGGATGAAAGAAAGAGGATAGTGTTTCTAAAAAATAAAATGCTTTGTACAAGGAAGTAGAAGAGCTGGGGGACAAGAAGACGGCGGCTGCGTACCAACACTCTTGCCCTAAACTGAGGTGTGAACATTTATGTATGATTCAAGACAAAGACTCTCATGAACTGGAGAAGAAAGGTAGTTTTGTCGAATAGATGGTAAACCAAGAGTGAAAAAACCCCCATGCTCAATCCTTGACAAGTGTCCTGTGTGATACGGAGCATGTCACCTCGGGAAGTACTCATCCCAGCTGCCTTCAGCCACGTAAAATTTAGTCATCTCCTTCAAACTACTTTAAAAAGCACGAGCATGTCCAATAAGCAATTAATTCCACATATCTGAGACGTCTCCTAAAGTTGGGATGATTTGCCCAGCACGACAAGCTGGCAGCTGCAGCCTGGCATCCAGCTAACCCCCACTGTGTCCTGCCTGCACCAAGCAGGCAGCTGGCCAGCTCTCCATCCCGCCTGGAACAGGACTGTCTGCTCAGGCTGGCGGCTTCCAGGACACTCTGTCTTCCAGCAGCATGCTCATATAGCGCTGGGTATAGCAGGGTCCTGGATGTCCTGAGAGGCTGCTAAGCCATTCTGCAGTAATAAGTGAACAATAGAAGCAGAGAGTTGCTTCGGGCTTGGTAAACTTCAAGTTTTATAGCAGGAGAGGCATCTCAGTTCAGAGAACTACAGAATGTGAACAGCCATCCTAGCAGAGCATCCTCTGTTGTTTTGTGTCTCAACTTCTGTCATTTAGAAATTCATTGACAATAAAACCAGGAAAACTGGCTCCGCTGAGTGAAATATGCATTGCCCTCTGTCTTTTTTTACCTTTCATGGTCGAAAGTCCAGTGTGTTGTATCTGGCAAGGTAAAGTTTTCCAGATTTCTGTTATGCCGATTTCTCCATTGATCCTGAAGGCATCCATGAAGGCAAACCAGGAATACAGCGTGTGTGAGCACATCCAGAGGGCTTTCATGGCCTTCTCAAACATGCTGAAAAGTCCCATAGGAGTTCTGTTTAATTAAACAGAAATTTATCTTTGCATTTAACCTCTTCTCCTGCTCCACCCTTCCCCATACTACTGAGCCCTGTGGGTATTTCAGCCAGGAAAGGGTTTGTTTGAGACAAGGGCTGTGTTCCCAGGACCAAGGCTGATCCACAGCACCCCATCTGAGGGAGGGTGGCCAGTGGAGGCTGACAGGTATCAGCTGTGCTCTGGTATCTGTAACACCATGCACACGCCTAGCTTAACACAAGAGCACGGGAAAACCTGCTCACAGCAAACCCTGGGGTAATGGCTTCAGTGAAGGCGCTACTCTGCAGCTGGGATGGGAGAAGAGCACTGGTATGGCAGCAGATGGCAAAGTCTCAGCTGGCAAATGGAATGAAGAGCCCTGAGGACGTCGGGGTGATGTTCAGAGCACAGTCCCAGCCTCTGCCCAGTCTTCCTGCTTGGACAATGTTCACCTGCCCCATCACCTCACTTGCCAAAGAGCATGACATCACTTTCTTTCTTCCTTTCCTGCCTGTTTTCTCGCTCTGCCTCGGGGGCCTGTCCTCCTCCCCTTGGCGTGCACAGCACCAGGCACAGCACAACATTGTTGGAGCAGCTGATGAAATGGAAAGATGGACGGTTTGTTACAGCCCCAGTGCTTTAACCTGACTGGTCCCCACTTCCCCGGTCAGACTCACCCAAATCCTGTGCGTCACAGTTCCCATCTCCAGTACGGTCTGCTGTGGAGTGAGTGTAGCTCTGTTTCAGATCCAACACAGCTCACAAGCAAGGCAGCTTTGGCAGGCTCAGTCTAATCCCTCATGGGCTCTCCTCTCAGGAAGGTCGTGACAGTGTACAGTTTGGCTCTAGCTGTATCAATGGTACTTGACACTTAGTAAATTCAAGACACAGGAGCGGCGGCAGGTTTTCAGCTCAGGCTACTCCAGCAGCATATGAGGGGAAATTCACTCTGTCTACACCTCCACATGCTTAATTCTTGCTAGCAGTGCCCGCTTTTCACAGGCAACACTGAGGAACACAAATTGGGAAGAAATGTTTTCCCCTACCACAGAGGAAGGTTTCTGATCCCAACCATTGTTCTTGAGCTGGCCTTGAAATTTCAATCCCTTTCCATGTAAGTTGACCTTCACCCCATTTTTTTTCCTGCCTCCATTCTTAGAGAAATTAAATTTTACAGAAATGAAAGCAGCACATTGAGAATGGATGCACGTTTCATTTACTCTAATTATGCACAGTGAAAAGTTTCCATTTCAACAAACCTCATTGATATTCTGCTGTGAACTTGACTGGGGGGGGGGGCAGAAAGAGAACACAAAAGTATATTTTACCAGTCAATTGACTTTAGCTAAAAAAAACTTTTGTGGATTTAAGAATATTTCATTTTTCACTTTAATTTCCTTCCTTTGTGATGACAAAACTCCTCTCTGGATCACTCTGAGATTCTGGGATAGTTGTAGGACCCTAATACACTGATACCAGAACTAGTGTTATTTTACAGATTAATTCTAAATAGCAGGATATAATGTGTCAATATTACACAGGGCTTTGTGTTGTATGTGAACAGGCCAGCTCTTAAGCCTCTGGGAGAAATATTTATCTCATAGATGTGGTTAAATCTCTCAATATTTCATGACCTCTGTCACTAATGCACTTAAACTCTACATGATTTTTACAAACAGTGTTCATAAAACTTACATATACAGGGATTTAAAGCTCAAGAACCATAACATGAAACACTGAATAACGTATCAGAAAATATAAAAAACCTCCAAGACAAATAGAAACAAGAGGTTTTTTGCTTACAAATCCTATGAACATTGTTCTCTGAGGTGGAAACTGTTACATTTTGCAGAGATTTTCTTTATCACCATCAATAATGTATAATTTAAAAATAATACAAGTATATTTTCGTTGAGTGTCAGTATCCTTGCTTCCTTCTCAAGCAAAAATAGTCTGAACTAAGCCTACCGCAGGAACTGGCCGTGCCATGACAAATATAGTGTTGCCATGAAAATGACCACAGTGCATCACTTTCTAGATGCCAGGATATAAAAAATGCTCGTTATGCTTGATTTTAATATGTATCGGTGGTTCAAAAAGGATAAACACTAATAGTAATTTATTGTTTAATAGTCTAATCATCAGGAATAAAAAAGCAAAATTGCACCAGAAAATATTGTCATCTGTGTAAAATACAGTCAGAGAGAGTAATGCAATGACTTGAACTTGATCCCTGTATACATAACCGTGGTCCTCTGAAATTTTTAATCTGTAGTCCTGGCTAAGAAACTGGACAGACTTCCCTCAAAAGATATGAGCAAGATATGTCCATGAACTGTGCACGTACAAATCTGAGACAAGTTTGAGAAACTTGTCCATAATATCAGTAGCTGTTAATCTTTGTTCTTTTGACCTGTGATATGATATAAATCTCCTCTTTCAGGCACAGGCTCAAGTCAGCCTCCCCGGGGTGTCCTGACCCAGAAATGAGTTCACAACACCCTCACCTCTCCTGTAGCAAACTGGACTCCACGGTGTGTTCCTCCATGCTGCATTTGAATACTTTCATCTGCCTTCCCCATCAAGTTTGGGACATTTCTCTGGCAGGTGGCAGCCTACTTGTCCTATGCCTGTGTTCTAATGATGTTCACTTTTATACCAGCTGCATCAACTAGGAATAATTTTTTCTTCCCTTTTTTGTTTCCCCCCCCACCCCTTCCTTTTTCTTCTTTTTCTGCAAGAAGGTAGCGACTGATCCCTTCAGACACCAGTATCCCAACATTAGATAAGATGTGCTGATACATGAACCAAGGCTTCCCTTGACAGCCAGTTTCAGACCTGGGTTGGTTTGCTTCTGTTCCTCTCATGCAAGAACACAGGTTGCCCAAAATCCCCACAGCACCAGCTGTTCCCCCACCAGTTCCCTGGCTCCAAGGAAGCATCAAGTCAGATTTTGCTGCAGATTTCACAGGTCTATATGGCAACACTCAAAGCACAAACCTTGCAAACTCAGTGAAGGCAGGCTTATATGCTTTCCAAGGGGATGCCGTTATCTAGTCTTGCCTGAATCCAGAGCTGTTGCTCAGCCATCCCCTTCTGATACTATTAGCAAAGTCGAGGCAATAAACTTAAATGGATTTAGCAACTTCAAACCACTGCAAGAGTTTAGGGGCAAGTTTGTTACTGTATCATATTGTTATAATTTTTTATTTTCTTTTTCTACATGCCTTGTGCTGGAACATAATTGTACACTACTATAAATTGCCACGGTTAGTAGTGTAGGCACAAAAATATTCTACACTGTAATATATGAATGAAACCCACTGGGAGCCTGCTAAAAGTGTTATGAAAATGGAAATGGAGCAGCTGCACCTGGAATATTAGACCTGGAAAGCGCCTTTAATCCAGTAGGGTTAATACTCCTAAGGTTTTCATCTCCCCTACTGTTCTTCACAAGAAATGTTTCATGAGAAAAGAAAAAAGAAAAAAAGAGTTTTATTTAAGCATGGGCTATATAAAAACAAAATCACACCATCTGAGACATGGAAATTGGTTTTAATAAGGCTAAGGTAAAGACGGGGTGCCACTAGACTGATATCCAAAGCCCTCTGAAATCAAAAGGAGCTCTTCCACAGCCTTCAGTGGAACTTAGATGAGGTCCTCAGAGAAAATGGGAGAGGCAGCAGGGCAGGAGTCTCACGTATTCATGAACGAGAAAAAGTAAGAAACAGGTGTGGCAGAAAGTGCAAAGGCTGCAGAATAAGTACTACAAGATCAAATGATGGAAAACTTTCTGTGAAACAGGGAAAGCTGTTACAGCCAAGGGTAGAAAAGGGCACGTGTCATTTAAGAATCTCTGCACTCTTTCTTTGCACCTAACAAATTAAGAACCACCAGCGTATTTGAGGTGTTGCATAGAAAAGCATAGCAGTTGAAGCAAGAGGAGAAATTTTATATGGTAGAGCTGGGCCACAGTTCTCAGGTAAAATTTTTTGAGGACCAGATATGAAATGCATATTTGTTCTTCCTGAAAGATTTAATGAAATCATTTACTTCTCATTGAATTGCTCTCTTCATGGAAAGAAAACAAGAGGGAAAAAATAGATGTTTTATTTTGACATTTTCCAAATGAAATCATCCAAGTTTTCAATCAAGCTTTTAATTTTTAATTTCCCTTCCTCTCACCTCTTTTTTTTTTTCTGGGGGAAAATAAAAAGTGTGTATGTTGCAAAATCATTGTAACCGGAAAGACCTGTTCAAAGTCAAACTGAATACTCTAATGGTTTAAAAAATAAATGAGAAACTGTTTTTCAACTCAGCAAACATTTTTTTTTAATGCCAATTTGTTTTCAATTTGTCCTGAGATTATTTTTACTTCTGTCTTTCTGAAACTGGTAACAACACTGTCAAGAAGGTTGCATATTATTAATATACTACAAAATGCTGTTGAAAGAGAGCTCCAGAGATTTTACGCGAACTCTCTGCAACTGGTAAACAAGGATGAACAGAAACATATACAATGATGATGCCCCAAGTTATTCTGACTCCACAGGCAATGTAACCAGATAACATGGTTATGGTGAGAGAAAACATCCAGCTTTGCTGGACCTCATGAATAGCAGTACAAACCACTCACTGCTCTGTGACTCAGTATTCTTACTTGTGTTTATGTTCTTGCAAAAGGACCAAATGAGCCCCTGGACTTCATGCTACACATCATTCCCACTGAAAAAGAAAAAAATATTTCTGATGCAAACTGGTTTCCTTGGCCTTATGAGATGGGCAAGTCCAGGAGAGAGGTGCCATCAGGATTTCTTGTGTAATTTAAAAAACTATTTTATTTGCTGCACATACTAGTAGCTCTAAGGTAAACCTCAGAGTCAAAATATTGCATAGCCATGACTGATGTGAAAGAGAAAAGAGGTGAGAAGAGCAGGGGGAAGAGGAAAAAGTTAGGAACAAACTGAAAAAAAAAATTAAAAAGAATCTTTAAAAAGAGAAGAGGACATAGTAACATGAAAGTAGCTGTGTTCGGACAGACTGTTCAGTACATCTCAGTGTCCTGCCTCTGAGCGTGGCCGGAATTGAACATGCTAAGTGCAGGAGCTGGCCACGCAGGCATGATGCCTTGCACAAGCACCCTCTTCAGCTACCAGACACCTGAGGCTGTAGGACTCATGAGTGAGTCATGCTTTCTGTTTAACCATGTCCCTTGAAGAATTTCTGCTCCAACTATTTTTCCCCTTGAAACCATGCAAACCTTCGGAGTGTATGACAAACTTTTTCAAGAGGTTTCTCAGCCTGATCACACATGTTTGAAGAACAGTTTCCTTTTCCTTCATTTGAACTGTTTTCCTGTTGACTTCATTTGATGCCCCTAATCCCAGAGTGTAAAGAAGTGGAAGCAATGGTTAACAATCTATATCTCTTTGTTTGTTTCATGCCATTGGTGACTGTAACTCAGATTTTAGTTTTCGAAGATGTAGATGTTTGTTTCAAATTTAGTACATTTCAAGTATACACTGATGATCTGCAGAGCTGGTAAGGGCTTGCAGCACCTATAGACTCCTTTGGAGCATGGGTACTCTGCACCTCTAAAAAATGTGGCTTGTGGTAAAATCTGAAAAAGTTTGATTTGTAATGTCAGAAGTATTTTATGAAACCATTGCAGGCACAAATTCTGGATGAATTCTTCAGCACAGTGTGAAAACCTTGGTTGGGTATAAATAGGTTCACTGTCTTTCAGAATTAATAGGTTCCAGTGTTGTCAATGATCCTATATAACTACAATGTATTTTTGTATGATTGTAAGTACAATAGAAAAACTAAAGGAGAGAGATCTGAAAGATCAGGAAAAGAGCACACCCCAAACAGTTAAAATAATAGAGGGTTTGATTTATATCCACAAAAGCCAGAAAAATTCAGAGTTAAGCCTACATTTCCTTTCTTAAGTCATCCCATTTTGTTTCAGAATTTCAGAAGTCTTTCGAAGTTGATAGCTTATCTCGCTATTACTGCCCTTATTCTTCAATCAAGTAGGATAACACAGCACCACACGGATGTTTACCTGTCTGTAGAGATCAAGTCAGGCCCTAAACAGCACTTTAACGCAGGGAGTTTCCAGGGGGTTTCTGGCATACAAATAATTAGCTTGTGCAGAGAGATGGCAGTACAGCAATCAACATTCCCTGGAGAATGGCAGGGTCAAAGTGAAGAGTTATCTTTTCACTTGATGTAATTGTTCTTGATATTGAGAGATCATTCAAACTGGAGGTTTAATCCCTATCAAACCCTCATTTCCAGTAGCCCTTTTCAACTCAAGCTGGCCTTTGTAGCCTTAGCTAACATCTCTAGATGACTACTAGGGCACTGAACATCAGTAAACTAATTCTACTGTGTGCGAATGCTTCAGTTTCCATCAGACAACTTTCACACATTCTCTGTTGGGGTCTGACCTACTTTTGAATTTAAAGTCCTCAAAAAATGGAGGGGAAAATGTAATTACTGGATGGGAAGACCTATCAGCGAGTGAAACTCTGCTATCTGCCTTTGCGGCCAAGATGAGATGAGCTGAATCTTACCACATACGGATTTAAATATTTTACAGAGCATTTTCTCTGTCTCATTTTTGTACTTTTTTTTCCAGAGAGCAGAGATTGCCAGTTGTAGTTTAAACTCAAGTTTTTCAACTGAAAGCTGTTGACTGTTTAGAATCTCACCCAAGGTCCTACTGGAGATTTTAACTTGTGGAGAGCTCTTGTCTGACAGGATTTTTGCTGACCAGAATTGAAGGAGGACATTCCACCAGGACATAGTTATATTATAAGAGTTTTCTTTCAGAAATGCTCCTGGCAAACATACTAACGCAAAAGGACTGTGATTGGTTTTCAGGCCATTAAAAGAATTCCTAACTGAATTTAGTAGAACAAATCCTATCCCCATAGCTGATGGAAGACCATCTTTGAAATGCCACTGGGACTGCTGTGGAGAAGGAATCATGTGCTGGTTTTGGAGTTTGGGCTTATGAGCAAATTATATGATCCCAGTGCCCAGAAAAATGAGAGGAAATGAGATCTTGGAGAAAAGGATGTAAAAGGGAAAATACACAATCATGAAAATCTGCAAAAAGTGGATGGAAGGAGTTCAGAGAAGCAAATAGATTTTTGGTCATTGGGGGAAAGAGCTATGGAGCTATGTGAGGTATGGACAGAAAGAAGGAGTGCAGAAGTTGTGAATCAGGGAGAAAAGGCAGTGGAGGAGAGAACTGGAAACGATCCAGAATCGTATGTGGAAAGGTAGAAATAATATGAAAAGTCCATATTTAAGGTAAGTTTACTTGAGAAAAGCTGAGAAACAATAGAAATCTTGTGAGACTGGAGACAACCAATTCCCAAGACCCGCAAAAGGCAGGTACTTTGTATCTTTGTATAAATAAAGAATTCTTTGATGTTGAAACCTGTGTTAGAAATGATGCTTTTTTTTTTTTCCCCAGTTCATTTTGAAAGTACAGAATATTATCCATTAAGCCACTTATTTCCTTAACAAGCAGACCTAAATACAACCACAAGACTATTCAGGCCACTGAATGCAGTACAGAGCAATCCAATGTTCTATAGTAGCTTACTTGGGTAATCTCTTTTGTTTACCCAGGTGAGATTAGCTGCTTATGAAAATGTTTGTCTTCATCAAAATGCAGATGCACTCACCACCACAGTTAATATAGAAAGAGCCCATAAACATATATTCTTGCGGCCATGCATAAACTTGATGTATTCACTGGCAAATGTTTGCTCGAGCTGTCCTATTACTGTTCTAATCTGTAACTTTGGTCACTTCCATAGCAAAGTCTTGGAACATTCAGATATCTGCTAGCCTGACAGCAATGGATTACTTGTCTCTTCAGAGAGTTAAACACACATCCCCTCCCCCACCTCCCCCCCCCCCCAAAAAAAAAAAACCAAAACCCAAAAACCCAAAAAAGAAAGAAAAGGAAAAGAAACAAATGCTACGTGTTCGATTTAGTGTGCTAGAAACTACTAACCAATTAGAGGAAGACAACAAACACTCCCTGATTGGCTTAACCTCATCCTTTATGGTGAATCTGAGGGAGAAGGCATACAGGGCATGAATAAATACTGATTTCTCCTGATGTTAGGACACACTTGGATTTTTTTGTCCATCTTTCCTGTTTTGGCATGAATTTTATCCTCATATTAGTGTCTGTGACAGTTTTAATCAGCATAAGTCTTAGAAAAACGTGGTAGACTATTCTTACCTCAAGTGTCTATCACTAAAATGAACTAAGAGTGTTTTCTTGTTTACCCACAGAAATAACAATTATCTTTGCAATGGATTTATAATTTGATAATTGGAATCATCAACCACCACTTTCCCTATCCAAAAAAGGATTATGTTGAAATGCATGGGGGTTTACCTGTCAATTAGAAGCTGAGGCAGGGTTTTTCTTTTGTTTGTTTTTGTGTTTGTTTGGCATTTTTTTAAAGCAGGATAACTTACAGAACGCTAAAGTACATGATACCATTGTTACAAAGCAGTATCTTAGGAGACTGACAAATTAGGAGAAGACTTTTGAAAAAGCATTTCTCAGTGTCACTCTTGGTAGGATGTAATGAAGGAAATGGACTGGACATTAATTCCTTGATATATGACTAGTGGTAGGAGTTGCTCAAGCTAGTTCCTGTTTGTAAACACACATTTGTCCAGAGCAAAGTTGTGAGACCCTTTCATGATTTGGAATTTTATGATGGTTGAAGAACTATGGTAGACTCCTGGTCACCTCCAAACACTAGACATCTCCACAGAGGTTTGCTCAAAGATACAGGGAAAGCCGAGTCTTTGAAGCACTGTTCAAACATCTAAAACTTCAGGATCTTACCATGGCTTTCTGTATCATCCTCTTTGAGATGATTCCCTAGAGAACTGAAGGGACTTCTGTCTCTGCTCCCTTTGTCTTTCTTTGCTTCTCACCCTTCTCCTGTCAGTGTAAAAGTCTGCAGTTCTTTACATCTTGAGATACTTCCTAGTTGCAGCTGCCAAATTAACAATTTCCATTCCCTCCCAACGCTTACAATGCGAAGTACTGCTGATATTAAAAAGATCTTCATTTTTATGCTAGTGATAACTGCACTTAGAGAAATGGGAGGTGGAATGCAGTTTTAAATGTTTTGCATCTGACCCAAAACATGTTTGTTTCTATTTGGTAGACTGTCTTTTCCATTTCTTGCATATGTTTTTTGTATGGGTAAATGAATGGACTCTGCTCTTGAATGAATATGAATGCAGACCACTTATATCCCTTGAGTACCATAGGTGCCTATCAGCATGACTTTAGTAGACCCTTGAGACAGCACACAAGTTTTTTATTATTTTTTCCTCAAAGTATGAGTAAAATTACAGTGCAGAATTTCTTGAACAGAATTCATTTTAACAATGTACTGTCCTAAGGTGAGAGAAAGAAGAAAAGTATTATTCCCTGAGAAGAGAGAGTTTTGCCTGAGAAAATGTACTCATTTGTCAAGCATGCTTCCAGAACCTGAGATCTGAAGGTAATAAGGCTGCACACTCGTATCTGCGCAGGCAGAATTGAGAACTCCACTTATGAACAGGGCCTTCTTTGTACTAACATGCAATTACCAAGCTGTCAGGTGAGATTTTGAACACACAAATGTACAAATCAGTTGTCAGGATCTGAAATCTTGTCTCCAAGTACCCCTTAACACTTTAATAAACAATGATCCCTATGAAGACAACTGGATGTACAATATGATTCTGCAAATCTTGGCAACAAGAAGTGGAAAGAAATTATCCTCATTGGCAATAAAATAAATAAATTAGCCCTCTTCCGGGTCTTAACCCTGCCAACACTGAAAATAATCCCTACTGTGACACAGATCAGCTTAGCTTTGTGGTGGTCAGCTTAAAATCTATTCTCACATGATTTCAGTTTTCTAAATAAATAAACACAAGGAACAAATGGCTCTTAACTACCGGTCTAAGCACAATGAGTCTGATTGTTCTCTCACTTCAGTGCACAGAGATCAGTCGCAGCTCTAGCACGCTCACTGCCAGGCAAGAACCTGAGGACGGAGGCAGTGAAAAGGAAGGGTAGCTAGGGCCTAGAGGAATGGCAATATGCAATTTATGTAGATTCTGTGTTACAAGACCAGAGAAGGAAAATCACTCTGATTTATAGATTCAGAGATTCATTATGTTTCAGAACAGGCAACAACAGTGTTATATTTGCAATCCCTTCAGTGCACTTACAGAGGTACTATGACCTTTCCAGTCTCGATTAATATTCTTCTGTTTACAGGTGGAAGAACAGCATTAATCCTTTCAGCTGTCCTCTTTCTGTGTTTAACATGTTTTACATGAGCTTCTTCCTTAGTAGGGTGCTCAGGGTCATCAAACTACAGAAAAACATAATATTCAGCTGATTATCTTAGATAACCCAAAGATTTTTGCAGCACTTCTTCTTCCCAGAAGCTGCACAACTCTTCCCCTTTATTCATCTGTCTTTTTTACATTTATGTGGAAATTTCCATTATGTGGAAATACATCATTGTATTTACCAATCAAGCCAGAAAACACTGTACTAGTAACCCATCACTTCAATTCTTTACCATTCCTCCTAGCTGCTTGTTATATAGAAACTTTTATCAGCAATTCTGTATTTGCTTTTGGGTTTGTTGATACGAATCATACTGAATTCAACTTACACCTCACTCCTTCAGAGCCATTCTCATCTGCTATTGCACTCAGATGTTGATGAACTGATCGGTTTTAACCCTCTTACCATGAGCCATACCAAGTTTGCATTTGAGGGCTGCCCTCAATCCATTCACCAACCAGTTATCTACATATGTGTTTACCTATGCCAAGGTTTCTTCCTACTGCCAGAACAACATGGAACTGGGAAGATGATTGAAGACACAGGCTGGTCTCAGTAGGTGAAAGAAACATAAAGACTGAATGGGGTCAGGCTCACGCTGGGAGGCAATATCCTGGAAAGAATAGCTGGGAGGCCCAGCTGATGCTGAACAGCCACAGATGAGTAGGTGTCTGAGCCTCAGCAATAACCTGGAGGTAAGAAGAAAACCTCCAATGAGAGCAGGGAAAGGCAGAAATGGCATGGGAAGAAACCAGTGCATAAAGCATCATAGTAGGAACAGGAGGGAAGAGTCTGTGGTTAAACTGAGGGCTAATAGAGGAAGATTTTGTGAATATGTTAGAGAAGTAAAAGAATATTTTGATCATTGTGGTTGATCGACCCTGGCTAGATGCCAGGTGCTCACCACAGCTGCTTTAGCACTCCCCCTCCTTAGCTAGACAGGGGAGACAAAATATAATAAAGGGTTTGTGGGCCAAGAAAAGGACAGGGAGGTCACTCAGCTGTTAACATCATGGGTAAAACAGACCCAATTTGGGAAAAAATAATTTAATTTATTACCAATAAAATCAAAGTAGGATAATAAAAAATAAACCCAAACTTTAAAACACTTTCCCCCCACCCCTCCCTTCTCCTTGGGTTTAACTTTACTCCCAAACTCTCTACCTCCTCCCCTGCAGCAGCACAGGTGAACAGGGAATGGGGTTTCTGGTCAGGTCCTCACACACTTTCTCTGCTGCTCCTTCCTCCACAGCAGGAGGGCTCCTCACTCTCCTCCCCTGCTCCAGCATGGGATAGCTTCCATGGGAGACAGTTCTCCACAAACTTCTCCAGCATGGTGGGTCTCTTCCACAGGGTCACAAGTCCTGCCAGCAAACCTGCTCCAGTGTAGGCTCCTCTCTCCACAGGTCTGTAGGTCCTGCCAGAAGTCTGCTCCAGCGTGGGCTTTCCATGGGGTCACATCCTCCTTCAGGCATCCACCTGCTCTGGCGTGGAGTCCTCCACAGGCTGCAGTGTGGATATCTGCTCCACCATTACCCTCCACGGGCTGCAGAGGAATCTCTGCTAGGGTCCTGGAGCACCCTCTCCCCCTCCTTCTTCACTGACCCTGGTGTCTGCAGAATTGTTTCTCTCACATATTCTCACTCCTCACTCTGGCTGCAATTGCTCCTGTGCAGCAAATTCTTTCCCTTAAATATATTATCCCAGAGTCACTACCACCATGGCTGATGGGATCAGCCTTGGCCAGCGGTGGGTCTGACTTGAAGTTGGCTGGAATTGGCTCTAATGGACACGGGAGAAGCTTCTAGCAGCTTTTCACAGAAGACACCCCTGTAAACATCCCCGCTGTCAAAACCTTGCCACACAAATCCAATACAATCACGCAATCTGAGCTAAGAAATAAGAAAAGTGAGCTGCTCTCAGGGGGCTGTTATGGTCTAAATAGTCTTAACGTGTGCAACTTTGACATATTTTTTTTTTTTATGATTAAATCTATTGAGAATATGAACATCTGATATTTCATTTGGGTAAAAAAAAAAAAAAAGACACCAAAAGCACTTAAACAAACACTTTACTAAACACCTCTCCTTTCCTCTCGCTATTCTCAAATTCCCTTATTTTTCCCGCAGGTTACACTCAGTTCTTCTCAACTCTGCCTATGAAGCACAGGAGGTTTGGGGTCCTGGTAATGACAGTGTCTGTCTGTTGCTCCATGCACAGTGGATTTTTTCTGCTATCTGCTTCTTGCTGATTTTCCTCTGCTGCTGTTTGTTTTGGGGTGTCCCTGCCCCAGCATGGGTCACCCACAGCTGCAGTCATTTTGCTGGTGTCCCTGCTTGGGCACAGTCCGTCCTGGGCCTCTTCCCAAGCAGCCACCCTTCGAGCCCCCGCCACCCGAACCTGCCCGCTGTGCCCAGCCCAGGTGTGAGGGTCACTCTGAGGCAGTCCTTGGGCACAGCCCGGAGTGGTGCAGTCCGTGGGGTCCTGGTTGTCTCTCAGTGAGCTCAGCTGGAGGGGACTTGCACTATACTGACACTGCCCTCCCTGTCTCTGTATTGCACTCCTCTGTGCCGTCTAAGTATGCCCAGGCTTGTAAAAGCCTGTTAGAATAACCCTCTTAATCCTCAGAGGAAGGATTTAATTAAGTTATTCTACTCTGGCATACATGTTGTGTGTTGGACTGGATATTCAGTGACCTCATCTATGACTTATGAGTGTCAGTGTTTTAGTGAAGTATATTAATGTTCCATTGAGAAAACCATGTTAAACAAACCAGCAGGCAGAAATACAGAGAATCAATTGGCTGAACAATAAAAAGGTTTATCAATGTAATTATAAATAAGACCTTGTATTGTTGCCAGCTCTGCAGAACTGTATAGATTAGGAGCAACCACGTTTGGAGATGAGCTTGTGGCAAGGTAGCGAGATGATATCTGTTACTGAATAATGTGCAATGCTGCCAAGATAAACTGACCATTGTTCTTAAAAAAAAAAAAAAGGAAGGAAAGAAAGAAGAAAAAAGAAAAATAAAACATTTTGCTATGCAGCTCAGATATTTGCAGGTCCAGAGAATGGACATAATAATACCCTCTGTGGATTGTAGATCCTTTATAATTCTGCAGTTGCATATTCAGATTTTTTTTTTTTAAAGCAGCTAAATCTGTTGACAGGATTTATTTACAACTACACGTTGTTTCCCTGACACAGATCTGTATAAAATTAGAAGGGCTAAAGGTTGGGCCACTGAGTCGTTAACTGGAGCATTTGTGTTCTAAACTTTTTTCTTCCTAAACCTTAATAAAAATGCTTGCAAAATACTCTTATATGTAATCCATATTTTCATAACATCCTTGGTGTAACGTGGGGATTCTTTTTTCCCACAAGAGAGAAAAAATAATTTTAAATATTTTTGAGTCCTCCATAAGAGCAACCTCAGGAAATTAGCTGTTCATACAATGGGCAGGCTACGGTGCATTTGGTACCTGGGCCATCCTCAGAGGCAACAGCTGGACTCACCCATCCTTCAGCACTGAGACTGAGCAGGGGGTCTGCTGGTTGCTTTGCTTTGCCCCAGCCGTATCCTTATCATTTCACTGCTTCGTATAAATCACAGCAACAACCAGCAGAGTTCGGTAGGTTTTGAATACCCTTAACTTGGATGGGCTTCATAAGCATGTTTTGGAGGGTAAATCAAACAACCTCCCCATAACACCACTCCTAAATCTTTATATTTGTGGGAGCTTTTGCATGGATGTCAACCCTAAACCTACAAAACCAGAATGAATTACTCATTTACAGGAAAGGAAAGCACTTCCTGCACTTTATCAGCCCAGGTGAAAGTAGCACAGCCTACAGACATATGCTAAATTCCATTACCTGTAAAGACAGCATTGATTTTTTTTTTTCTTCTGTTTTGAACACTATGACAGCAGAAATGATGAGTTTCCATTTTATTTGTATTAATTGTATGCACACTTTAGAAGCTGATAGGGCAAGATTGATTGTAATTGAGCCATAAATTTAGCATTGAGAAATGCCATCCATTTAGCTGGACAGTTTTGTGATGAAATACATTTCTAAAGCACAGATTGGAGGCAGAGTGTTTGAGATAACAAATGATAAATGCTTCATACCTATTGTTACAGAGAGGCAATCCTCAATAAAAAGAGTGTAACTTCTCAAAGAGCTACTGTAAGTTATTTTCCCTTGATTTTTGCAGCACAAGAAATGTGTTTTATTAAAATACTGTTTATCACATTACTACTTTTATATGATAAAAACACAGAGAAGATATATTCTGTAATCTAAAATACGGGGTATTCTATCATTGCATAACGTTTCACTAATCCACCTCCCCAAGAAAATATATTTACTTAAATCTGATTAAATAAATCAGGGTCTTTATACCTGTATATATGTGAAAGGCAAGCTCATGAATACTCAGATACATATCCATAGCTATTGTATGCTGCTGTAATACCACCAAAGTGAATAGAGCTTTAACAGTTTACTCCAGAGAAGGATCCGCTTCAAAGTGTGCATAAAGCTATCATCTGGAGATCACAATGCATGAACCATGTCACCACGAAAAATATAATTATCCCTCATGAATTTTTATTCTGTTTCCCTCTACTGAATTTCATAAGCAAAACATCCTGCCATTTTGATTCGAAGATCTCTTTGACCAGCTGTAAGAGGTTGCTTTCTTTAACAAAAAGATAAAAGTTGTCCTGCAGAAATGTGAATTTTTAAGTCTTATCCATACAAAGAATTTCCCATTCCTGAGTTATTATCTTTTGTCTGAGTGCTTTCATGGCCCTCATCAGTCAGGTGCCTGAGTATTTTTTAAGTTGAAGTATGACAGCTCTGTTCCTCCTTGGAAAGGAGATGATTTGGCTTTGGGGCGGAGAAAAAGTAAATGGTCCTATGAGAATGGATGTCAGAAGAACAAATGGTTATGTTTAGATGTGAAAGCAGTGTAATCGTTGGTCTGGCTTCAGCTGAGATTGATACATGGAAGGCTTTGTCTCCTATAGATAGAAGTTTCCTCTTGTTGGTCAATGGTACACTTCTGTTCATGCAATGAAGCTCTTAAAGCTGGTGATAGCAATGAAACATGGAAGATAACCAGATAGAGAGCTCCTGTGTTCAGTGTTGAACTTTCTCTTGCATTGTGCACATGACAGAAATATTTAATGCATCTCCAGGAGCACATTGGAGATACAATAAAATTCTGTCTTCCTACTTTCTGTGGAGACTTACCATACCCATACTTACCATATGCGTTACACAGGGAAATAGGAGTGCTGGAACAGAGGATGAGAAAGGATCGCATGGATCGTCCATCCAATCCCTGTTAGTTATTATAGCCACAATACTGGAGACATAAAGCTATTTCTAGTGATTCCTGATCTTCCGGCTGTCAGAAAAACAGAAGATTTTTTTTTCTTATGAACAATGCTTGCAAGATAATATAAACAATAATTTATCTGCAGCAAAACAGTTCATAGTATGTTTGAAAGAAAAAGAATACAGTGTTTTGAACAGGAGTCAAGTATATGGTTCAATCGGTATTTCAGGTCTTAATGTCTGAATGCTTATTTTGAGACCATAAATACAATTTACTTTCTTTTCTCAATACTTTATTTGAAGCCCATAAAAATAGTTGACTGAAGCAGCGAAATACTTTATCCTTCTGCAAAGCAGAAAAGACTGGTGATCTGATTTGGGTGACAGAGGTAGAATATGACCAAGAAGTTCCACTGCTGAAGTGATACGACCTTTGCTGTAATAAGTGATCTTCATTCCAGAAAACTGTTCAGAAACAGACCATTGATTTTTTTTCTTTTTAAGAAAAGTATCTTTTGGAGGTATCAGAAACCTTTGTCATTAATATGGCACCTTTGTTCAAAGATACTTAAGTTTACATTTCAAAAGAAACCAAAAAACAAAGCTCCCAAAATGAAAGGGGGATGGTGGTGGAGATTTTGATGGAAACAAAATGAAGAATTTATTTTTATTCTTCAGAATTGTTAACAGGAAAATATTAAGCTCAAATACACCAAAGTTCTCTTCCTGAATTAAACCCCCCCCCCTAAATTCTTATCTGAAATACTAATAACAATGGAGAAATTTGTGTTATTCTATATCCATCCCGAGCTACATGGTTTAGGGAACCGGGTTTGTGCAGATGCAAGGAGGTGCTCAGCAGCACATGTATTCTGCTCACATAAGTTGCAGACCCAGTATTTGGTTTACTCCTGACACCTAGAATAATAGCTCACATCTTCTGCCAGAGATGAATGACTGTAAATGAGTGTTTAAGAGACTCAGCTTCATCATTGATTCCACCGGCTTTATTTTGCCACCAGTCTTCTCCACCAAACTCAGACTGCTCTCTAATTTCTGCCCTTTTCATTTTGTTTTGCAACAGAAATACATCATCCAGTGTATGCTTCTGAATTTATAAAATATGCAATAGGTAGTCAGGTTTTCAGCAGCAGCATAGCTCTGGGGAGCTTGGAAGCACTTCAGAATTCCTGCAGTAGTTCAACATGCTGTGGATTTGAAAGTGTTACCTTTTTATTTGTTTACTTTGTAATCGTAATTATGAGCCAATTTCAGCAACACACCAATGCAGGTGATTATCAGAATGATTAAATAGAGAAATCCAGGAGATGGATAGGGAGACATGACCTAATAATGAAAGGTGCATTCTGCTATTCATTTGGCATTAGTCCATAACTATTATATACTGGACTTCAACAGTGTTTTGATTTCCTGAAACTTCCTGCTTCGCCACAGCATCAGCTCTTTCAATCTTTCTGCATCTGAGCTGGAAACACATTTTGGGATGTGGTGTGTTTGACGTCCTAGATGATGGGTTGGTGCACATCACTTCTTTCAGCATACAGGTAGTGTCAGCAGTCCAAGGAGCAGAGCGCTCCTGTCCTCCTGGGCTTTATTTAATGTCTCTGTTTCTCCTGTAGCACTGCCAGGCAGGGGTGAACGTGACACATGACCCTAGTGCATGTGGAATAGCTTTTACTTGGGTGGGGGGCCAGTCACATTTTGTGAAGAATTCCTTCTTCGTGCCTTATGGAAGAGTTTGCCTTCCTTGTCTTATTTATTTATTCGGTTTCTGTCTCTGAGTTGGTAGCTCTTATAGTGCAGGAGTTGTACTATATTGTTTCCCCACTTTTTACATGGTTTATGAAAACAGGGCCAGCTGTGTATGGAAATGGGAACTGAGATGATCACAGATGTGCAATTCTTTCTCTGAGACCTCATGATATTATTCCACCTGGCCGTGCTTCTCTTCAGCAGTTTCTCCTTTCTTTACTCTTTTTGTTTCATAGTTCATGAGTTCATCTTTTTCTTCTTAGGCCTCAGAGCATCCTATTTCATTTCCCTGTTTTGGTGTGCTGCAAAAAAACCTCAATATGAATGAGAATCAGGCAGCCTTCCTCACCGTCCCTTGCAGGCCAACGTATGGACACTTTTGCTAGCAGAAACCGCTTTGGGATCACAAAGCTAGCAGCTGGCATGGTAACGGGTCCCTTACCAAAGAAAGAAGTTCATTAATGTTAATATTAACCAGTGATTTATTAGGCACTTTTCAAAATTAAGAAAGTATTGAGTCAAAAAGTGGGATCAGAGAAGGTTTGGATCTAGGAAAATTAATACAAACAGTCTTAGAAATTGTTTATTACCAGCTGTTTCAATAATCTGTCCTGTTGCTGCCTGCTAAGTAGAATGAAATTCATAGAACTTCACAGGTGTTTTCAGAGAAGAGAATGGTGATGTTCTAAGAATATACATACACCTGAAAAACATGCAAATATGAAATATTGGATCCTTTCTTGATGTCAAAACTTCACTGACTGCACTAGAGCCAGGTTTTTACCCTAAATATCAGAATACTGCTTTGAATTTGTATGGCATTGGATTGTCCCTTATAAATCTCTGTAAATCCTGGTACAGAGTTCTTCCAGACACAGTTTGTCATTAATAGGGTGTGCATTCATTTGCACACAAAGTACAAACCTCAAAAAAAAAAAAAAAGTCTTTGATATTACAATATTCTTCTCCTAGTTTTAAATGAGTTCCAGTTTTTACATTGGTGTGTACAACCTGCTTACCAGAACTTTTACAGGCTGCATTTCTGGAGGTAGAATTTCAGGTTGTTGACCTGGAGTTTGCTCTGACTTATGGGAAGATTTCTTCTGACTGCTGCACATTGAAGATTTGAGACTTGGCATATGAAGCCTGTAAATTTTCTTATAAATATTAACTCTGCAGTAACAGTTCTCAGTCTGTGCTGCTTACAGAGGACAGTTTTGGTTTATTTTATTCCTTAAGCATTTTTCCCCTCCGGCTGGAAAAAAGGAATGGGTTGGATAACTAATTTGCAGCAAAGTTTTCTTCACTATTTTTTTTTTTTTAAAGAAGGTAAAGCGTCATCAATGTTTCCTCAGTATTTTCTAGTCTTACATAGGTTTTCAATCCACAGATTCTAGAAGAGGCTAGTAATGGGAGGATGGTTTAATAGCAAATTCCAGATTGTGTCAGTACACATGAAGAAAATATTTACATGTCTCTATTTCAGCTGTTATCCCAAACAACACAAGGGATAGCAAATCTCTACAGCAATGGGGAACTCTAAAAGCCTTTCACAGAAAAATGATCTTGACAGAGGAAAGGTTATGGTCATGGGTCTGACAAAAAAAGTCCTGAGAGGCTCCCTTTCTTCCAGAAGTCTGGATTCCCCTTTCATCTTGTATCACTGTTCAAATATGCTGAAGATCATCACCTGAAGAAAATACTGAATAGGAAGTGTGTCCAAATGGAATAGCTATCATTCATTTGAGTTCATGACACAGCAAGTTCTGCAAGCCAGAGAAGCCAGTAAACTATTGTGCAGAGCTAGCCAGGAACTGAAATTGCTGTTTCTTTGGAAATGCTGACATTTCAAGGAGGAAAATACAATTCATAATAAGAACAAGACACTAAAAAATGTGACTTCTGCTCTAAAATGAAACTACTCTGAAAGCATACTTGTGGAATCAAAACTTTTTAATTTTGAAGAGTTCAGAAGTTTTCATTTTACTGAAATACTGTCATTCTGTTTCAATTCCTTATTTGATAAAATGTAATAAAAACTATGAATAGATAAATGGTATTTAAAGGAGATCTAAACACAAGATACACAATACGTACAAAACAATATGCAGTAAACAAATATGCAGTATAAACAAACACATAATTACATATTTATATACACTAAGTCAGTCATCGTGTTTTCTAAAATACTGTCTTTAAACTGCCACCAATGCCATTGTCTTTTTCCTGTGAGTTTTAATATTACCCTGGAATCATAGGATCACAGAATGGTTTGGGTTGGAAGAGACCTCAAAGATTAATTAGTTCCAAACCCCTGCCAGGGCAGCGACACCTTCCACTAGACCAGGTTGCTCAAAGCCCCATCCAACCTGGCCTTGAACACTTCCAGGGAGGGGGCATCCACAACCTCTCTTGGAAACCTGTTCCAGTGTCTCACCACTCTCATAGTAAAGAATTTCTTCCTAATATCTAAATCTACCCTCTTTCAGTTTGAAACCATTACCCATCATCCTATCAGCACACTCTCTGATAAAGTCTCTTCCTCATCTCTCCTGTAGGCCCCCTTTAAGTACTGAAAGACTGCTATAAGATCTCCCCAGAGCCTTCTCTAGGCTAAACAACATCAACTCTATCAGCTGTCCTCATATGGGAGGTGGTCCAGCTCCCTCACTATCTTCGTGGCCCTTCTCTGCACCCACTTGAGCAGGTCCATGTCCTTCTTAAGTCTGGAGCCCAGAGCTGAACACAGTACTCCAGGTGGAGTCTCACAAGAGCAGAGTGGAGGGAGAGAATCACCTTCCTCGACCTGCTGGCCACACTTCTTTTAGGTTGGAAAGAGAACTTTAAGATCAAGTGCAAAGGTTAACCTAGCACCGCCAAGTCCACTACTAAACCATGTCCCTCTACACATCTATACATCTTTAAATACCTCCAGGGATGATGATTCAACACCACTTTCCTGGGCGGCCTATTGCAATGCTTAACAACCCTTTTGGTGAGGAGTTTTTCTTAATGTTCAATCTAAATCTCCCCTGAGGCCATTTCCCCTCATCCTATCACTTGTAACCTGAGAGAAGAGACCAACCAGGATGTGATTTGCTTTTTGGGCTGGGAGCACTCATTGTTGGCTCATATTCATTTTTTCATCCACCAACACCCCCAAGTCCTTCTCCACAGGGGCATTCCACTGGGCTTTACCTGTACAAATAATAAATGGCTTTAGGACTGTGATGAAAGGATTGGGGCTCCGAGTCTAGATGGTGTAGGACAACCAGGGGGCATGCCACTAACTGCTCTTGCCCTTCATAACCAAGCAAGTGTATGTAAACAAACTGCCTTTTGTTCATACTTTCTGACCTAGGCAAAACATGTTCCTACAGCTTTAACAACCATTCAACAGTAGGACAGTCAACGGACAGTACTTTCGGCCTATGCTTTAATTCTTTTCAGTTTGCTCATACAGATGTGGCCATCTCCAGGAGAGAAGGGCCTGAATCTGCTTCCTGAAGACATTATTTTGGAAAGTACACAGATCTTGCAGCAGAAAAGCTGGGAAGAATTAGCTGAAATCTATCAAGGAGAGATTATGGAAGACTAGTAAGCCTCAAGGCCCAATTCTGAGTTTATCCACGTGACTCGGGATAGATATTAACGAATTCTTGGATTGATCTGACAATAAAGAAGTGTAAGGTAGCCACAGATGACACCTGGCCAGAGACACAGAATTAGATTCCCTGACAAGAAAAACTTCCAGACTAACTCCATATTCATCCACCTTCCAGACATATAAGTCAACTTTTGTAAAATTTACTCCTTCAAGCAGTATTTAATCATGAAGCAGTCTTGTTCTTTACAGAGCATAAGGGTGTGTTTTAAAAGCTACATGATCATGTTTTTAGCTCCACTGTAATAATATATACAGCAATTTTGTGACATACCCATTATCACATATATACAGCATTCAACTGACGATGATTTATGTCTCCCACTGCCACTGTCAACCAGTTATGACATGTGTCCTTGCCTTACTCTTCAGGTTTATAGAACAGCAACCTTACTGAAGATCCTTCTGTTAAGTTGATGGTGGTAGTAAGGGATACTACGTGTATCTCATCTGATGGAAACCCTTATAACAACACTGCCCTGGCATTGTCTAAACTTCCACAACTTTCCCAAGCAGTAGCCTTTTTTTTTTTTTTTAAAGAGAGCAGAACTGATCCAAGCATGCAGACTGCAGGAGTGCCAAATGTATATAGAGATTCTGTCAGTCTAGATTTTGTTAAAAAAATCATAAGGAGATAAATAACCTGAATGTGCTTGCATGGTTGGTTTATAGCACATAAAGAATTCTGTGGCATATCAGATTCACCCTTATTGTAATTTGTATGGAAATCAGTCCATGATTAATGATCATTAAGTGCAAAGCCTCTATTAATGCAGCATTAAGACTGAAAGAGCATATGTAGAAACATCACTCGTAATTTTTGCATCACCTCTTCTTCACTTGCATTCACACTTGAGTTTCCCTCTTGCACCAGCATGTCTCTGGAGTTGTTCAGTGACAAGGCAGCCTAAAGTGCATACGCAGCAGTGGCAGGTATCTTGGTCACATTTTTTTTCCTGTGTAGTCAATGGCTGACATCAAAACTGAGTATGTGGCCATATGTAGAAACTGACACAGAAGGTCAGCCTTGCCCAACTGTCAAGTAGGGCAGATAAGGGTGAGATTGTGACAGAATATGCAGATATTTCTGGTTCATGTTTTATGGTGAAAGATATTTTCTTACATGGCACAGAAGGCAAATGTGGACCAAATAGCTAGTGTAAGTAAAGGGATAGAAAGAAAAGGGAAAGGAAGGACAAAGATGAAGAGAACAGCTATACTTAACCAGTAAGAAATGGGTCTGTGGTCAGATTTCAGTAATACTTTGTATCTTCTTAAATAAGATAAAGATTGTACAATGCCAAGATTCAAATTCTCTACTCCTTTCCTCATTTAAGGCATATAAGACCCACAGTTGAGAGCATAGATACTTTGGAGTCTATGTACAGCCTAAGGTGCTTTAGCCACTCACAAGATGACCTTTCTCTGTCATGACTATATAGATTATTTAGGATATGTGAGTGCCTAAAGTTACAGATGGGAGGAATCTGGCCAATATATTTGAATATGGAGTCCTGTGTCTCATCCTGAGGCTGGAGAACATATCCTGTGTGGCATTCTGCTTTTTCATTTCAAGCAGAGGGTATTCAGCACCTTAGGGATGGAGCTGCTTCGAAAACACACAGCAGTGGGTCACAAATATTCCATATTCATCCACACCAACTTTGTTTAGAGTTCTTCCTTGCCTTAAGGTTTCCCCTGCTTGTGTCTAGTGAGGTGTAACTATTTCTTTGATGTTTATTATCCATTCAAAATAGTTTTCAAATAGAGGTGAATGCAATGGATTGGTTTCGTATCAACAGCTATTGCACTGCGAACCTGATGAAACAGGTGCTCCAGTGGAGTCAGAGAACTGAAGCTTACCTGCTACAATAACATTGCTTCCTAGGGTTGGGAGGATCCAGGCTGTTGGTGCATGTGTAAACCACGCAAGAAACTACACAAAACTAACACACCAGACACGGGGGATTTCTAGCTCAGAGCAGGAGTAAAGACATTTTGAAATGGGGAGAAATGGAGAATGTGGCTGAGAAAGAGACTTTCCTCACAGCCTGCTAGCAACACCAGAGATATGTTGAAGGCTCTACGGAAGCAACATACCTGCCATAGGTTCAGTTTATAACCAACAGGTTAGGCAGGAAGATTGATGGAGCTTAAAAAGTATTAGTTGCCAGACAGTTTGCAAACACTAAGCTTGATCTTGATCAAAGAATGGGTCAAAGAATTTATCTGAACCCTTTTCTGGTTTAGCCTGAACCTATTTTCTAGAAAAGGAAAAAAAAAAAAGGAAAAAATATGTCTTGATTTTAAAATCTTTGTCACAATTGTCCAGTTTACCCAAAGACTAATCATCATCACAAATTGAAATGTGCACCCTGCTTGAGTTCTGAGTTTGTTGAACCTCAGCTTCCAACCATTGGCTCCTGTTACTCCTCTTCCAGCGAGATGTAATCAAGCCTCCTTTAAGCTCCCTTTAGAGAAATGAAATAGATTTGCTCCTCTCATTTTTCACACTACAGGACAATTTCCAATCATTTAATCACTCTGGGTATCATCTCAAAATATTACTGGTTTTGCCTTTGAACTTCAAGCATTACAACCACCCATAACATACTACAGCCATTTCACCACTGGAGTCCGAAACAGTGGTAATAAAGGCCCTCTGTTTCCACTTCACATGCCCCAGTTTACACAGTCTTCAGTCTAAATCACCTTTGATTTACTGTGTTATTCTGAGATCTGACATTCACCTGATTGCCCACCTAGATCAATTTCTAGAGCTCCTGTCCCCAGAAGGGAAGCCTGTATCCACTCTTAGAAAGATATTTCATTTAATGTTTTGTCTTAGATGTACTAGTTCCACTTCTGCTATGACGAGAAAACAAGAAAGGTACTGCTACATTTTCCCATCATACTCAGAAACACCTGTTCTGCCTCAGTAAGCAGTTGTTCCTATGAGCAATGACAAATTCACTTTCTGGGCTCTCTAGGTTCTTTGGGTGAAAAAGGTGGCCATGGAACAGCATTCTTTGAATAGCAGTAAAGCCTCCCAGAACTGTCAAGCATGTAATGCTTTAATCACACAAGTATACATGCTAAAGAGTAGCATGCTTCAGAAAATTTTGGGAAAGTGACTGCAAATTCCTCTTCTCCCTCCTCATCTCAGTCTTCCTCCTGATTCTCTTCAAAGTCACCAGACTAAGAGCTCTGATCTGTTCCGGTAATACAGAGACTAGTTAAGGTGTTTTCCTTATCATTAACAAAGGACGACTCAACTTCCTCAAAAAAAATCAAAATTCAAATATTAGCTAATGCCTTGAAAAAAAACTCTATGAATCATCTCGTGATGTGAGCCACAATTGTTCATATTTATGAACAGAAAACTGTTACACTTTGAATATTACCCCTTTTCTCCCCTATTTTGTACATTTCTTCTTTGAAAGCAAAGAAATCTCTAGATATGTCATATAATGATTTATTAAATGTCGTGATCTGGCAGATCAACTTCATCTCTTATACAGCCAAGTGATGAGTTATCAGCTACCAGTTGAGCAACATGGTCATAGGCCACGAACACTGTTTTGTAATTCCTCTCTCTCTGGAAGCAGATTTTGGGTCTGCTGTATTCCTTTATAGAGTATGGAAAACAGAACACAATTTGAGGGGCTGTATTTGAAAAACACCGAGGAGAACATATACAATGTGCTATCACACCATCCTAAGTTCTTTAGTTTTCCTACTCTGAGAAGGCTTGTGTTCTTTACTGAAGCAGACACATGGCTATTTCTCAGTAAGAGAGCACCAAAATAGCTCCATTAACAGCAGTCAACTGCCATGATTTAGCCCATCTGGAGGTTTCATCCGTGATGCCGTTTGAGTATTTCAGTGCAAACCACTTCACAGAAAGTTGATGTATACTTACACCTGGACACGTGTGCGTCTATTAGAGTGTATTGATGCGTACAAGCGAGGGCGTGTGTGTGCGCGCTGACATCTGAAAAGTAAGTAAAGTACGTTACAATCATATGTGGATAACTATGGAACTGGCTAAGTAGTTTTCCTTCAAATTTATGGCTCCAAATTACCTATGAGCAAAAAACCACAAGTATTAAAACTGTCAGCACAAAGGTAATTTAGACAAGAGAAAGTTGTGAGGTACCGCAAATTAGAGCATGGAATGAGAATACCTCTGCTGTGAGAGAAGTCCAATTTCACCTGACTTTGCATTGAATTTTTCAGGAAGAAATTACCTCCAGAAATGACTTCAAATATATTAAAAAAAAAAAAAAAATTTATAGAGATTAAATACAAATGCTGATAATCAAAATCAGAAAGTACTTCAATAATTTAGATTTTAATAATTTTAAAAGTAGAACCTGTCAAGGAAACAGCTGGGAAGAATGTTAACTAGAAACCACATTTACAAGGATGACCTTTAATCATGGATCATACTGAATCAATTAGTGCTATAGTTAACTAGATATTTGTAAATCCAGAGGCAATTTCAGTTCATGGGTGAATGGCGTGTACACCATGAAAAAGTTACTATCATTTTTGTTTTATACATTTGAAATACAGCAGAATTGTCACATGTATCATGAGATTTGGTGTTTTTCCTAATGCAGCTTCTGAATGCATTCATTTTTTTAAACTGCACTGAATATTAATGAAATGTTTAATTATAATTCATGAATCCTAAGCAGTACTAATGTTTCTTCATACAAAATTGCTATGAAGAATTATTCATTGATTTATTTTCTGTGTCTCTTATTTATGTGTTGTCACTCTTGCTATAGCCAAAACATGGTTGTGTTTTCCTTTTAAGAATGAATATGTATTATTAACCCATGACAAGAATGCAGCAGACAAGGAGAGAATCTGTTGTCACTTTAGCAGTACTTTTAATAGGCTAGCAGGCTAAATTGCCCAGTGCTAAGGCATTGTAAAATTGTGGGTAGAGCCCATTACATATATTTATTTTCTTAAGTTTGTACAGCATTTGTTCCAAATCAGTGAAAACTTTTCCATTGACTTCCACTGCATTTTCATTCATGGCCACATTGCTAGTAAAGGTCTAACCCTAGATCTTCCAGCACTCATGGAGAATGTAATATATAGATCACCTAAGATCAGCTGCAATTTAAGACTTCCTGCCCTGTCATCTGACATTCCACAGCTAATGAGGGAAAAAGACATGGCAAAGCAGAGCACTGAATGGGCACTATTGAATACACAGTTCTTCTCTGACCTCTGTTTGCCATTTGCTCTCCATGTGTGAGTCTTATTTACTCACTGACAGTCAAAACAGCTTTCATATAATATGCCCCCTTGGAATACCGGAAAAACCCCAACTTTATGTCAGGCTCCAGGTGGAGCCTACAGACGTCCTCTCAACCCAATGATCTGCACGATCTCTCCATACTTCCAAGATGAGCTGTCAGTTATAGATAATAGTATTCAGCTGCACATCACTGGTCTTCATCAGCAGAGTGCATTAGTTGCAGCCAAGTGTATTTTGTGTTTACTGGAATACACAGCCCATCACTCAGTCCTGGAGCTTCTTCTTTTTCCTTTGCCTTTCCATTTTTCACTTACCCTTCCATTTTAACCTTTTAATTAATTGTTGAGTTGAAATAGAACAAACAGAATGAAATCTGGGGATACTGGGGGTGAAAGAGCAGTTAACGACAGTTACACACCACTCTCAGGGCTGGCTATTATCAGTAGCCGTATCAGTGAGACTTTAGGAATAACAAGTTTGAGAAGAGCATCAAGAAATACCATACATTGGGACTAGGTTTGTTGAGGTTCTGTACATGCCTAAGCTAACCAGAAATGAAAGATCTGAGCCTGTGAAGGCACTTAGGATTAGAAGGGCTAGGAAGATGTAATATAAAAATACAAATGCTGAGTACACATGTGCCATAATAATAAACATTGTGACCTCCAAATAAGTTGGAAAACTACCTTTTGCATTCACTTACCATTATCTTAACATACTTCAGATTTGCTGTAGTAATTTTTGACTTTAAGATTTCCCTGAATGTTTGTAGACATGTTGATATCTCAGTTTAAACCATTAGTCAGTATTTTACTATATAAGGTCCTTGGTTGCCTCTCTTGAAAGAAGCTGTTATAAAATTTTTAATAAATAGAATCTTTTGATTATTCTTAAATTTGTGAAATACATGGATAATTAGTAAGTGCTTCTTTACAAATCAAGACTATGAAATGCCAAATTCACATCATCTGCTCAAGGTTTATATTGGGTTTTCAACTAATATTTTCACACTATATTGGCTTTTCGACCTTCTGTGCCTGTTCTGTTCCCAGTCCCCCACCAGATTCCTTAGAGCATGCCTCTTCTTGAATGCCTTTTGAGAGTGGCCCCACAAAAAAAGTGGAAAAATCACCAGAAGGACACCTGTTTTCTGCAGAAAAATATTTTGTGTCTTTGCTTCTCTCTTCCTGCTTCATCCTGCTGAGGATTCCTAACAAGGTTGGGAGGACATGGTCAGCACTGCTGCAGGATCTACAGGCTCCCCTTTGAGAGACTACTTCCATCTTGTACTCAGGCAATTGAGAGAACAAGGCTCATTGCCTCTTTTATTCACTTCTGTCTGATCACACCTCTGTGTGCCCTCTCATCTTCCAAAATCAAGGGAAGAGCATGTCCTGTGAAGGGGCAACATGATCAGGTCTAGAGATAAATTCTTGTTACAGGGCTGGAAGAAGAGGACATGGTGTTTCAGGTGTAATGGCAAAAATGCCTCTCTGTTTTTTCTGTTGCGGGTGGCAAGATAAATATAAAGGTGAAAGAAAAATGGAACTATCATGCCCCAATTGAAATGGGCTCATTTATGCCATTTGCTTTCTGTCTCATCTGTTGAACCAATAAACTATATGGGGAAGAATTCCCTTCCAAAAGGTTGGCATGGGTCATAAGGTTACCCTTTGTCTGCACACCACATTGCATTCAGTCCCATGGTGCCTATCTGCAACTGCTCTTTGCAGTTAGTCTGGTGTATGAGGGAAATGGGGAAAGCAGGACTTGAGTAGTTGGTTATACCAGCTCAAAACTGGAACAGGTGCTCTGACATCAGTGGAAGACTTTGACTTTAAAGCAGCGGAGAGCAGAATTTAGCTTGATGCCTCATTGCCTGTCCTTACCATTGCATAAACCCACCAGAGATACTTCTGTGTAGCTCATGTATGTCAGTATGGGAGGAAGATGAAGGGGGCAAATGAATAAGAATATATTTGCAAACAGCTGTGAAAAACAAAAAAGCTTTATGTGTAGCCTTAATTTTACTTTCTATGAGGCAGTGCTCAGTGCCTGTAGTAGAAAAGATCTCATGCTCTGGAAGGCTAATAGCACTGTTTAGGCTTGTTTGTTAAAAATACTCAATTCCTGCCTAATAGAAGTCCCTTTTCCTGTGCTAGAACTTGCTAACATTTAGCAGAGAAGGGAGAAATGCCAGCTAGGCACTAACAGCCTTCATTAGCAATTAATTATAAGTAACAGTTATGAATCTAAATCAGCATCAGAAACTAATGAATTCATCCTTTTCATGAATTAGAATGCCTAATAAATATGCTCTGCACATAGCTAAACAATGCAAGGTACCTATAAGTCAGCAAGAAAATAATGCATTCTGTGAGATCCTGGGGCTGACCCTGCTCCACTGAAGCTAACCAAAAGGCTCCTGATATCTTTCAGGGGAAAGTGTGGCAGTGTCATCTGTCACGGAAGAAAGACATTATATTTTTTTATAGCTTTGACTCAGTCTTTTGTGGTAGTAAAAGACAAAGAAAGCGATATTTATTCAGGGAATGCTGACAAAGAGCTGAGTTTAGACTATCAGAAATGTCTAACGGGTTTCGATGCTAGAGGCTAGACCCTAGACTTCAGGCACTATTAAAGCAGTGTTACAGAGACCAAGAGAGAAACATCCACATAATTAATAAACTGTCAATGCGTAGGGTAATAATTAAGGGATACCTGTAAAAGAATAATACACAGTTGTTGGGAAAGCAAGTTCTGGGTATTTACAAGGGTCCTTTCTATATCTGTATTCATTTCAGTTATTGACTTCTAAAGAACAACTTTTTTAAAGAGTATAACAGTAGCATAACCAGTTACTAATGTTTTGATACCATGGCATATCTCAGGAGACAGAATCAGGAAGAAGAACAGATTTTCTCCTTCCTAACATTTTATCAATTAGCAAAATAGGTATAATTTTATTCCTGTTTTGCTATTGATCTGAAAGGATTGTGTGGGAAGAGACCTGGCCTAGGGAATTAAGATTCTCTCTCTGCTTGTGAGGGGGTGAAAATGCCTTTCTCCTCATGTTTATTTCATTGTCATTTTATGCTGTGCACCTGCAGTTTGTGGGGAAGTCAGACCAGTGGCAAATCCGAGTCGTGAGTTAGCATCATATGCCCGGGTCTGTTGTCAAGATAGCTTACGAAAGTCACAGCCTTCTAGTGAATAAATGTACAGCTATCCTCAGTGCTGTCTAAACCGCTGCATTTCTACGGGATCAATCTTAGAGTCTGTCTTAAAGTTGTAAGGGAGCTGAAAGATAAGGCAATGGAAGAGGTAACCCTGATAGCATTTGAAGTAGGACTATTTGCCTGCAACTGCTCTCAGCTAATTGCAAAACTGCTACCAGAATTCAGTGGCACCATGTCCCCAGCGCCAGCAGGAGTAAACAGCAGAACTCCAATTCAATTCAATCGAACTATAGTGATTTGCACTGGCTGCAGACTAAAGCCGCAACTACCCATGTTGTTAATTGAAAACACCCAAGAAGCACCACACTAACTACAGGGTGAAGTGAAGGTAGGAATAGACAAGTACTGATGCAATTGATTTCAATCCTTTTGCTCTGAGATAAACAGCTTTTTATTCAGACATAATTGTCTTAGATAAACATATACATCTGCAATTCTATTTGAACTTCAGGAGCAGACCCACTCTAGGTTGGTGGAACCCCAGTCAGGTTGAGTATGGTCCCCACTTTTCCTTGTCTGTGGCAGGATCCAGCTTAGAAATCCTTAGAACCGTGACCTTGGGAGCTTTATCTTCTGTGGAGGTAAAAGGAGTCTTCTAGGGATACAGACTTACCTCCTCAAGTTATTGGGGTGCTCCTCCTATTCTTGATTTTCAGGGAAAATGCTCTCTGCCATTGTTACTGCTTCCATAGCCAAGTCCATGTGGCATGCCATTACAGTGCAGGTCCTTGGCCCTGACATATCCCTACACCAAGATCAGTCAAAGATTGAAGAAGCCAAAGGAAAAGAATGAGGGTTTGGTTTTAAGTAAAAGCTAACTAGATTTAGGGATGTGAGCAGAATTAGGGCTGCCAGGAAGATATAAACGTGGATTGGGTGGAAGCTTTGCAGACAAACTCAGGAAGTTTGTACTGTCTGTAAAAATGACATGAAAGAAAACACGAAGTGGTAATATGCCCTCTGCTTTAATTATACTAATACTATGTACTTGGACTACAAGTTGTGTGAAACTCTTCTGCTCTTGTAAAACAGAAACTCATGAGCTTTCAGTGTTTCAGTCCACCCCATCTCCAGAACTGGCTGATCTCCTGTTATGCACCATGGACAAGCACACTCTCTGCTTGTCCTGGCAACCTCTCCTGCACTTTTCCCTTTGTTTTCTGGCATCCTGGTGCCTGTATGAAGGCAAAAGCTGCTCTTCAATATTGCTGCAGGGTTATCACAGGATCTTGAGCTTCCACAGAGCAGGTCTCTTTGTCTCTTTATCCTATCCTCTACAAACCTGCCAGTTACTGCTTTCTGGATCTTTTCTGCTCTCTTATTTTCACTCCTCCTGGATTTTGAAGTCCTGCTCTATCACAAAACAACCCCTCAAATTTCTTCTGAAGCACTGGTACTCTTTTCTCTTGTTTTTCTGTGATTCAGATTTTAAGTTTTCCTCTGCCCCTTGAAGGGGAATCTATTAACCATAGCTTTTCTTTTTTAAAAAAATACTTTATTTATTCCAATGATTTGTTTAGCAGGACATTTTAATAGTCAGCCATTTGTTCTCAGTGAGTTCTAGTGCTGGATTTATTGTAAAATGCATGGTGGGAACAATTAAACATTTTAAAATTGCAAGCATACCTCATTTTCTACATATTTTACATCAGGTAATGTCTGTGATTTTCCTTGGGGAAAAAAAAAAAAGGGCATTTTCTGTATCAAGGACACTAACCCAGAACTCTGAAGGAGCAGGGAATTTATCAAGGACACAGACTCTGAAATGGTCAAGACCTTTACAAGGGCGAATCAAGCCCAGTGAAAGCCAAATGTTACTATATCTCAAGTTAATGCATCGATCACTGTGGATTTTAATCCACGATCCCCACTCTGTGTTAGAGATTATGTATAAAATTCCTTCAAAATGTGGATGAGAAAATGGCCTGACATCAAACTATGTCTTTGCTCTTAAATCTGTATGTGTCATCATCATGGCTTGGCTTCGCGACGAGATTTGGGAAGGGCTTTGCCCACGCTTATTGCAAGCGCGTTGATGGCTGAAAAAGGCCATGCGGGATAGGCAAGACCGGTTGCAAAGAGCACACCGGAGGGTCCCTGGGTGGTATAGTCGAGGCACGGTTCTTTCTGCGCTGTCTTTTCTCCTCGAGACTGATTCTACGCGTGCTCTCAAAGGAGACAGCATCGTTATGTATGGTGTGTCTCCCAAATCTCCCGATTGGAGGCCAGGGTGGACCACTGATGGTGGTCAATAGGGCCTAGGCTGAGGTGTTGTTTCAGGGAGTCCTTAATATCTCCTCTTTGGAGCTCTTCTCTTGCGGCAGCCGGGTGGCAAGTTCACCATAGAACACGATCTTAGGGAGGCGGTGATCCGCCATCCTGGAGACGTGCCCTGCCCAACGCAGCTGCGTTTTCAGCAACATGGCCTCAATACTGGTGACGTCTGCCTGTTCAAGGACAGCAACGTTAGTCACGTAGTCAGTCCAGTGAATGTTTAGGATTGTGCGGAAGGCAGCGCTGATGGAAGCGTTCGAGGAGTCGCAGATGGTGGCGGTAGATGACCCATGATCAGACCCTTACAGAAGAGTAGACAGTACCATGGCTCTGTAGACACTGATCTTGGTACTTTCTCTCAGGTGTTTATTGCACCAGACTCTTTTATGGAGTTTTCCGAAAGCTCTGTTTGCCTTTGCTATTCTGTTGTCTATCTCTTTGTCAATCGTGGCATCTGAGGAGATGATGCTACACAGATAGCTGAACTGCTGGACTGGCTGAAGCTCTGACTCGCCAATGGTGATGTGGGGATGATGGTATCATCTTGTGGTGCTGGTTGTAGAGAACTACTGTCTTCTTCAAGCTGACTTCCAGCCCAAAAAGCTCAGCCGCCTCTGCCAAAGCAGGATGGTTAAGCGCTGCAGAGCTGCTTCTGTGTGGGCAACAAGGGCGGCATCGTCAGCAAAAAGCAGCTCGCGGACAAGGTGATTCAGGGTCTTGGGTGGGCCTTCAGTTGCCTTAGGTTGAAAAGGCTCCCATCGGTACGATATCGGATATAATGCCGTCTTGTTCTGTCGAGGTCTGCCGTGGCCCTTTGGAGCATCATGCTGAAGAAAACTGTGAATAAAGTGGGTGCGAGAACGCATACCTTGTTTCACACCATTGGCTATTGGGAAGGGCTCAGAGAGTGCATCGCCATATCTGACTTGGCCGCGCTGCCCCTCATGTAACAGGATAATCATTTTAAGGAACTTGGGGGGACATCCTAATCGTTCCAAGATCTGCCACAGACCTTTTTCTGCTCACAGTGTCAAAGGCTTTGGTGAGATCAACGAAAGTTACATAGAGACCCTTGTTCTGTTCCCTACACTTCTCTTGCAGTTGTCTAAGAACGAATACCATGTCTGTGGTACTTCTGTTGGCTCTGAAACCACACTGACTTTCAGGTAGAAGTTCTTCTGCGATAGCGGGTACCAATCTGTTCAATAGTATTCTTGCGAGGAATTTTTCCAGCAATGGAGAGCAGAGTTATGCCTCGGTAGTTGAGCAGTCTGACTTTACTCCTTTTTTCTTGTACAGGGTGATGATGATTGCATCACGGAGATCTGGTGGTATGTTCGCCTTGTTCCCAACAGCGCACAACTAGCTCGTGAAATTTAGCATGGAGCGTTTGGCCTCCATGTTTCCAGATTTCAGGTGGGATTCCGTCGACCCCAGCTGCCTTGCCGGTTTCATCTGCTGTATGGCCTTAAGGGTCTCTCCCATAGTAGGGGCTATATCCAATTCATTTTTCACCGTTTGTTTTGGGATGAGCTGGATTCCCGAGTCTTGGACTACACGGTTGGCACTGAAGAGAGTTTGAAAGTGTTTAGACCATCGATTCAGGATGGAGGTTTTATCTGTGAGAAGCCTTTGGCCATCTGCGCTGAGTAGGGGCTTTGAACTTGGTGTGTGGGTCCGTACACTGCTTTCAGAGCCTCATAGAATCCTCTGTGGTCACCCAAATCTGCGCATAGTTGAGTCTTTTTTGCTAGGTTGAGCCACCACTTGTTCTGGATGTCTCGAAGTTTCTGTTGAAGTTTACTGCATGCAAGACGAAAGGCTGCTTTTCTTACATGGCAAGATGGTTGAGCGAGGTGTGCTTGGTGAGCAGATCTCTTCTTTGCCAGCAATTCCTGGATCTCTGGATTGTTTTCATCAAACCAGTCTTTGTTCTTCTTTGTGGAGAACCCTAAGAATTCTTCGGAGGACCTGCAGGATGCTATTTTTAATATGTTGCCAAAGCGCTTCAGGAGAAGAGTCTATGGGACAGTCTTCAAGCCTAGTTTGAAGGTTTGCCTGGAAGCTGTCTCTCACTGCAGCTGTTTGGAAGATTGTTAACTTGGAGCCTCCTCCTCAGAATGCCGCCCCTCTTAGGTTTGGGCTTAAAATGGAGGTTAAGTTTGCAGCGCACAAGGGCGGTGGTCTGTTTGACATTCTGCACTAGGCATCACTCGGGTGTGACAGACATCGTGAACGTTTCTCTGGCGCACTAAGATATAGTCAATGAGGTGCCAGTGTTTAGATCGAGGATGCATCCAGGTTGTCTTCAGGCTGTCTTCTGCTGGAAGATAGTGTTGGTGATGGTAAGCTGCTGCTCAGCACAAAACTCTAGCAAGAGGCGACCGTTGTCATTGCAGTTTCCAACTCCATGCTTGCCTAGTACTCCTTTCCAGGCTTCAGAGTTCTTACCTACTCGGGCGTTGAAGTCACCAAGGATTATGATCTTATCATCTGCAGGAACCTTTTGAGTAAGGCGGCGCAGATCGGTGTAGAATTTGTCTTTTTCTGTAGGGTCAGCTTGGAGAGTTGGGGCATATATGCTGAAGAGAACAACATGTTGCTTGTTGTGTAGCGGGAGGCGTAAGGAGATAATGCGATCGGAATGACCTGTTGGCAAATTTTCAAGTTAGAGGCGATGGAGTTTTTAATCATGAAGCCAACTCCGGAATGATGACTTTCGGTTTTGGGTTTGCCTGACCAATACAGTGTGTAGCTGGCACCATGTTCTTTAAGGCTGCCTTCCTCATGAAGGCGAACTTCACTGAGAGCAGCAATGTCGATGTTGAGTCGTGACAGTTCGTGAGCAATTATAGCAGAACGGCGTTCAGGACGCCCACTGTCTGCTGTATCGAGCATGGTTCTGATGTTCCAACATGCGAGTGTCAATCTGGACACACCTTTGGAGGCAGGTGTATGCCTTTGTCTCTTTGTCTTTGGTTGACCGCAGAAGAAGATGTCCGTTGCTGCGGCTAGCCAACCGGATTGGAAGGGGAGATGAGCTTTGGTTAGGCCACCTTTTCTAGGCCCCTCTCCATGCGGAGCAAGCAGTGCTCTCCTTGAAAAAGGCTGCTTGGTCATTCAGGATGCTGCCGAACGAGACTGTCATCTCCCGGGTCAGTCTCAAGCGACCAATGTCCTGAACCGCCTGCATGCAGGGTTGGGTCTGCGGCTTCCAGTGACATCTTTCCACCTGCCGTTTCGTCCCTTGCCTGTCGCTACAGGGCTTTGCAAACGTGAGTACACCCTTCAAGCCTGCGCGGTGGATTTTTTAGGTGAGGCGCAGCGTGCGCGAGACTGGCCCCACCCTTTACACCGGAGGTTCATCTGCCAGGGCCTAGCGAGCTTGGATGGTGACAGCGAAGTCCTCAGGTCGTAGGTTTGGTTAGAGTATCCTTCTCTTAGATGGATGGCTTTACAGGGCTAATCGAGCTCCATCTGCCCGGGTTTGGAGTTAGAGTTGTCCTTCTCCTAGGATGGTTGCCCGAAGGCTAGTGAGCCCATCCTGCCCGTGGACACACTTTGTCTGACCCTTCAGTTGAGACCTGTCAGGCTTGGGAGACCCTACCGGAGGCATATGCCACCACCAGCATAGCTCTCAACTTCGCAAGGGCACACAAGCTCTTTCCGCACGGCAAGGGGGTGCCCATGAAAGAGATCTGTATGTGTAGCACAGAGGGATTAGGTTCCTTTACATGTACTGTAACTGGTACGAGATACTGTGCCTTGTATGAGATTTAACAAGGCCAAGTGCCAGGTCCTGCACTTGGGCCACAACAACCCCCTGCAATGCTACATGCTTGGGAAGAGTGGCTGGAAAGCTGCCCAGCAGAAAAGGACCTGGGGGTGTTGGTTGATGGCCGGCTGAATAGGAACTAGCAGTGAGCCCAGTTGGCCAAGAAGGCCAAGAGCATCCTGGCTTGTATCAGCAATAGTGTGGCCAGCATGAGAAGGGAAGTGATTGTCCCCCTGCTCTCAGCACTGGTGAGGCTGAACCAGTTTTGGGCCCCTCTCTACAAGAAGGACATTGAGGTGCTGGAGTGTGTCCAAAGAAGGGCAACGAAGCTGGTGAAGGGTCTAGAGAAAAAGTCCTATAAGGAGCAGCTGAGGGAGATGAGGAGCAGCTGAGGTTGTTTAGTCTGGAGAAAAGGAGTCTGAGGAAAGACATTATCACACTCTACCACTACCTGAAAGGATGTTGTAGTGAGGTGGGAGTCAGTCTGTTATCTCAAGTAACAAGTGATAGGACAGAAGGAAATGGCCTCACGTTGTGCCAGGGGAGGTTTAGGTTGGATATTAGGAAAAATTTCTTCACTGAAAGGGTTGTCAAACATTGGATCAGGCTGCCCAGGGAAGTGGCTGAGTCCCCATCCCTGGAGGTATTTAAAAGATGTGTAGATATGGTGCTGAGGGACATGGCTTGGTGATGGACTTTGCAGTGTGGAGTTAGTGGATGGACTTGATCTTAAAGGTCTTTTCCAACCAAAATGATCCTATGATTCTATGGTGTTCTTGAAGGACTAAGTTACCTTTCACTGGGCATTCCCGTCACAGGGGCTGTGCTGCGTTTTCTGGGATCACCAATGTTTTAAAACCTTTGCTGTGGCTTTTAGCATGCTGGAGACATACTAATAACTCATAATATTATCCTACCCGTCTGCAAGTTTTGAATAGAAGATACAGACTTAATTTCCTGTATGTATCAAGGATAGACATTTTGGATGGGTTTTTGTTGCCTTCACAAGCTCAACACCTTTTTTGTTCCATACAAAATATGAAAAACTAATTTCACAGAATTAACTTGAAAATCCTTTCCTGAATAATTCATTCTGGAACATCTGGCTGCCTCATAGAGGCTTTGCTGCTGCAAGAAACTTTCTAGCCTAAATTGCTCTGAATATATCTGCATTTCCTTTGATTATTAATACTATGGACAGGTTTCATACTGGTTTGTGCAATGTAAAGTAGCTGTGCAAATGAAATTTACTCTGAATGTGCCCAATGTCACGTGAATGACAAGTTTTCTTCTACTGAAAGCTTTATTTTCACTGTCATTGAACTCAAGGAGGGGTAAAAATTTTGTTCTTACAGCCAAAGCAGCTAGTTTGACTTATCATCATCCACATTAGGCCATTTGCAAAGCTCTTTATACATTTCTTGAATATAAAATGTTTATTCTAGCCCGATGCAGTATAAGTATTTTGCAATTCTTGTGTAGAAGTAAAATAAACTTATGGTTCAAGTCAATTAATCAGAGAAAAGTAAGAGATGTTAAATGCACTGTTTGGTATAGTTTGATAAGCAAATCAATCTACCCTACAGAGAATTTCTCCCCAGATCCATGCTCTGAAATTGTGTTTAGTCCTTAAAAATACCTGCTGACAAGCACCCAAAACAGCTTACTATTTGACATTGGAAATCTCACACGTTTCTTAACATCTATTTCTTAACATCTGTCTGTTGCATCTCAACGCATTCCGCAAACAAACCATGTTTGCTGCTCTCTGCATAGACTTCACTCTGCCAAATCATACATGAAATCCAAGCCGAACATGGCACCGCAGGAGTTACAGGCGCAGTCAATTAAAACCCTGTCAAGGGAATGTGAGATATGAAGGTGATATTTAATATATATTAACATTAGCTTTTTTAGTTCCCTCATGAATTAATGGGTATTAGCTGCAGTATCAGCTTCTAATTATCACGTATTTATTATAGTCACCATTGGCTGGAGTCTGGTGCACACAGAGTCATGACTTACACACTGGTCATAGGCTATGCTAGCAAAATGGCTTTTGGGTCCAGGTAGCTGTGTAGTTGTCAGAGGGACTTGAGTGTCCTGAGCAATGTGATCTTGGCTGCACAACGGGTGTTGGGAATACTGGGGAGGCCCAGGAAGATCTTCTAATTTTCTCCCACCTTGAGCAATCTGCAGGGCAGGCAGCATGCGGGATCCCACTCCAGACCTGTCCCATCCCCGCACACTTCTCCTTTCTGCCCTGCAAGGGCATTGATAAGCAGTGTGCCCATTGTCAAGGCTTAAGACTGGGCTGGCCACTAAATGAATGACAGACGCTCTCTATCAACACCTCACCCTTCCCAAAGAGGAAGAGAAAGGGAATAATGGAGACAGACTTAAGGATTGGAAAAGAAAACTAAACAGCTTAAATGAAAAGAATAACAATTAAAAAAAAAAAAACAACACACTATTGAACCCAACCCCCTTGATGGCAATTGCACCACCATCACCGCTGATGCTGTGGGCAGGCGCTGGGGAAGTCCCAGACCAGACTCAGCAGCAAATGGGAACTGGATTCAGGAGCTGGATTCTGAAACTGGATTCAAGAATGTATGGATTGGGATCAAAGGCAGAAGAATGGACGGAGTTCTCCTCAGATGCTAGCCATTGAAGTAGAGAGCTGGACCCTTGTGATTCCTCAGCTTTATACTGAATATGACTTCTATGGTATGGAATACCTTGTTGGTCAGTTTAGGGTCACCTGTCCTGTCCTCTTGTCCCCGCGGGTGCGGCCTCTCATTTACTGCACCCCCAACATGGTACACAGTCCCAGTGATTGAGGGGAAGTGAATAAAGTAGACTACAAGAATGATTATGAAGGCTTGAGCATAAAGACTTTCCTTAAAGCTACACCAGTTTTCTTTTTTGTAATTACAAAATGCAGCAGCTCGATACTGAGTCAAACTGAACAAGACAATCCCACCTTGAACATCTGAAACCTTGACATGGCTAGGCCCTGCAAAAAGTCATCCAGAAAGCACAGGGATGATGAACAAGGTTAGAAGTGGGAGAAGTCTCTAGAAACTAGCCAGGAGGTGAAACAACCCTCTGGATCAACAGCTGCCCCATCCCACTTGTATGGAGCCAAAAAAATCCAAATCCAGCCTATAGTCAACATAACCTGGCCTTCTCCTGGCTGTGTGTTCTTCTGAAACACTTGTTGTAACACAAAAGTGCAATTCTCAGCCTGGAAAATAGATATGAGCAACTGTTCTTGTTTGTGAGCAGTTGCATAAATAAGTTTATTGAGAGAAATAGGTCAGAGGAGATGCAGCCCATAAAACTTCAGAAGCTATATTACAGAAACTATTGTGCAAAGCACCACCTAGACTTTAGAAAATGATCATGACATTGTAACAATCCTCATTAAACTGAAATACTGTCCCAATAAAGAGCTTCTTATATCAGACATGCTTTCAAGAGTACTGATAACCAATGAAAGCAAGAAGCTGCAGGAAGAAGAGTTTGAAGTCAATGTGATTTAAATGCTACCTATTACTGGTACAAAATTTGACAAGTTTGAGCAAAAAATATAAAACGACCCAACTACACAGCAGCTTGGGAGAGTTATTTTAGAGAGAGGCTAACAAGAAATAGCCTGAGCACCACCAACTATACAAAAGGCAGTAGGATTATGGAGATGAAATAGCTCTGTGTGATGGGATTTTTTATTAGAAAAAAGATTGCTCCAATAGGATATCATAAAAGGTCAGTAATGTGGCATAAAATACACATGGGATGTTGAATAGAGCAGAGCTTAACAGTATCTGGTGCTGGTCACAGAAAGGAGCTTGAACAGAATTCCATCCAGACACAAACAGCACTGCTGGAGATAAGCTACCCAAGTGTGAAATCTATAGTACATTCAGGGAAAACGGGTCAGAGAGCCAGTGACACCATGATTAATTCCTGATTACCCCAAGGCCACAGGTGGCACAGTCTGAATTAAAAACTTCATATCTTGAATATTTGTACCCTTACTAAGGGAGCCTATCAACATGCTTTACGTAATTTTTTCTGAGATAATCAGTTTCAGAGGTGAGAGGGAAAAAGAAAAAAATCTTTGCCTTCTCCTCTTGAGCTAAATAAACTAAAGGTAAGCAGCCCTGACATCATGACAGAAGAGCCCTGTGACAGTCAATGGGAATAAAGTACGTGAATGACAAACACTCACATGCTGGAAGTGCAAGAATGTTGAATTTCAGTGAGCAGATAGCAGCACCACGTATCAAGGATGGAGCTTGCCACATCCACTTCAAGGCTGACAGAAGGACGCTCAACCAGTGTGCAACAGAGGTTGCAATCTCTTTCCTGAAAGCAAACGGAAAGCTTAGCAGTGCTCCTGGTGTCACTCATTTACTCATGGACAGCAACCAGCCGTACTGAAGAAATGACGTGCTTGGAGAGGTGACTGTGAGTTCGCAAGTGCACAGTTAAAGACATAGCGCATTTCAGACCACTTGCACTGAGATCATCTCAATGGCAGGGCAAACCTGAGCATGGTTCTACTGGGGGTCTTAGTGTGTGGCTTCATGGGACTCAGTCCTGGCACTTATCCTGTCTCCGCTGGTACAGCATGTGCCTGGGGGCATGCAAAATGAGAACTAGCTAACACCAGAGTTATGCAGCATTTAACTGAGCTCAAGAAGAGTCCCTGAGCATCTGCAGGTAAGGCTATGCAGGTGATTGTTTCTGTGGCAGCACAGGCACAGGTTTCAGTAACGCTCTCTGGACCCCTCACTGAACAGCGGGTTGCACCAGTTGCAGGTGCAGCTCTGGGGAATGCTGGTGTGAGCCAGACTGAGAACTGGCTTTTCTTCTTTTGAATTCAGTTGCTCCCTTCAATGGCAGTGGAAGCACTGGAACCGCAGAAAATAGCAGTGGGGAAATGTAATTCTGAAAATATCTTCTGGCTGGTCAGACAACCAAAGACAAAATCACTATATCTCCAAAATGAAGAGTACCTTTGAGTTGCAAGAAATTAACATATGACCTAAATTTTTTATGCCTTTCAGTTTTATGTATAGCTCTGACAGAAAAAATTTTGTATTATTCTTTTTTGAACTGATGAACCTGCTCATACAGACACTGTTGTATTGGTATTAAGGTTATTATTTACTAGTTTCTTTTTCTGCTTTTTCCAACTAATTTGCTAACTCAGACCAGGACAACTTGGAAATATTTTCTCTGATGCAAAGCAACCTTGTATCACTGTGCTTAATGTGTATGAGAAACTGAACTATTTCCATTATGCTGGTACATACCCACTGTCTGGACCTAACCAAGGCCTTGACCACCACTGCAGATATGTATATTCTTATTAATTAATTTTTGAGGACATGAAATCTTACTTTTATCCTTCTTTTTAGTTATATTAGACAGTCCAGGTTGGGCAAACTCAAAGAGAATTCCTAATCATCTCCTGCGTGAGGCACCATAGCACTTGTGAATTCAGTTTTGCAGCAAGAGTATAGGTACGAGAATCCCTAATCACGTTAATGAGTTGCTAGAGACAGAGAAAACACTTATAAAAACAACAACAAAGTCCAACCCCCCACCCCCTCACCCCACCCCCCCCACCCCCCCCACCCGGGATAATGATGTAAATGTCGAGAGTTTCAAGCAAGTAGTCACAATGATGGATGACACACTGCTCAAGTAACTGGAAGTTCTTGCAGTGCTACCTAAACAATTATTCTCTAGCATTGATATGCACTGCATCAGCGAAAGTTAAGAAGAGGTATAGACAGATCTGACAAGGATCTGGACTGCAGAGCAGCTGGACTATGCAGTCCTCATTAAGTTGTTTTATTCTAAGATTTTGGTATGTGATGTATTTTGCCTCTTGTTTTGATACTGTAGTTCAAAATGCCTCCTCTGCTCCTCCCCTACACCTAGAAAGGAGGAAGATACAAACAAAGAAGTTTCAAATTAGTAATTCTGTGGTCATTCCCACAAATATGAGTGGTAATTTAGGAAATTACAGGGGTTTGCTGAAAATAACTTCCTTAATATCACTGCAAGTGCTCTTGCGTTGTAAAGTGTAAATTATATTTGGAGAAACATGGCATGGAGTAGAGGCCAAAAAGACAGGTCATTCAATGTCACTCTATACATTTATTTTAAAGTAATATCTGGCAGTTCTCAGATAGTTACATTATTCTGACACGTATATCAGAAAAAAAATCCTCCTTCATTTCAGATTAATTTCATCAGTCATCTTTTCTCTTTTAGTTGTGTTTTGAAAATAAATAGTATCTGAACAATTTTAAACTACTATATAACTTTGTTATGGTTTTTCTGACCTCTTTTCCTAAGTATTTAAAACCTATTCCTCAACTATTGGGCTGCCAGGACTCCCATGAGAGTGTTGCCGTCATTGTAACTTTAGTGGATTTCATTACAGAATAAATTTAAAGTTTCTGTTACTGCTAGGAAAAGTGTTTGAAACAAGCGTAGAAACATGAGGAATGGATGGAATTGAGAAAGCTCAATAAACTCAAAAGTCAGATGACTTTACAAATTCGTATTCACTAGATCCGATTTATATTATTCTATTAAATGAAATATACTTACCTATGCCCTCAGTTTCCACAAGCCTGTCTGCCTACCAGTAGCCAATAGCAGATTTCAGAAAGGGATGGAAGAAACCCTGGAAAAGATCTTTATGAAAGAGGGAAGCTTCATAATACCCTCTGTCACTGTATAGCCAGTATGTGCCCAGATACAGAAAGGATTATATTGATTACTATTTAAATTAAAACAATCCCAAAAGAGAGCTCAATGGATTTGGCTCTGGATTTCCATTTATGCACACCCCTGACTTTCTTTCTTGGAAGAGTAAACCTTTTGAGATTTACTAGATCTTCCATGATGATGTCCATGTCTGTTACTTATGCAGTTATATCTAGTGCATAAGCCAGAAGTGTGTCTGGGTGGTTCAAGCGTCAAGTGCTCATTACCTGGCATTTGAAACCCGAAAAACGTCATTTGTCATCACACTCCCTCATCACCCTCTTCTCCAATGTCCTTCTGAAATTCTTCAAACTCGTCTCTAGTCTTGGCTAATTCAAATTACTTTGTGATCTCTGCAAATATCACCACCTCAGGGTCCTGGCAGTTGGAGAAAGTTCAGCTTATACTTCTATGTTCTTTGTAAGCATCCATTCCTGGTCACCGTTGAAATACCCAGCCTGAAAAGACATTTTGTCTAACAAGTGCAGCTATTCTTACAGTCTCAAAGTCCTCCACATTGTCACCATTGTCCTCAGTTATTAACTGTTTCACTACATAAAGTAGGTGAGATCCTGAGAGTGTGAACACGCAAAAGGCTGCTTGGTAATCTAAAAGGTGCAGCTGTGATTGAGCAGCCATTACTCGGGTGCATGGATGCGTAGAAAACACGGGGCCATCTCACAAAACCAGCTATGAGCTCAGGCCTTGCTCAGGGAATCAGATTTACTGAATTTGAACTGCAAAGCAAAACTGAGAAGATGCAAAGCAGTGTTTGCAGAAATTCAAAACCAGGCAGAATATGCCCACTGTGAAAAGTGTCAGTGTTACACAGTTCCAGTTTAAGCGATATTTTGGTTATAATATCACCCAGAGGACTGACTGATGGAGAGAGATAATCTTTGCAGTGTTGTTCAGGTTGTGTCTGGAAGCAAAGTCAATGGCAAGAACTATTTTGATAATTTGATTTTGAGCGGAGGGACTAAACTTGAACTCTGTACCTTCTGTACATCTTGTTTCTGTGTTTCTGCCTGCATTATGGGCAGACAATCATCAGAAAAGCCAGGTGCTTGCTATACTCTTCTAGTTAAGAAAAGCTTTGTCATCTTTATTCTGAGCTTTTTAAACTAAACTGTTCCTCAATCATAAGTAAATAATATTAGTTACCAGTGAAACCTTTACCATTCATTCATCTGTCATATTAGTGGCTCTGAAAATGATAAACATTCCTCAAAGAGCTCTTGTCCAATCACTATTCGATTTATCTGCTAAACCTTGAGCAATGTAATTGTTCTGTTGAGGTTCCAGACCTAAGATGATGGGAAAACAATATTTCACACAGGGAAAGACTTACCTTCCAGGAAAAGCTGAAAATGCTTCATGATAACAATAATCTTGGCTCACGTTTGTTGGGATGGAAATCAGAAAGAGTACTGTGGTAAAGGAAGGTGAAGAAATACCCTGGATACTTTTGTGCTTGGGGGGTTATTTTTCTAGACTAAGAATGTGCAGTTTTGATGATTCATAAAAGACGTGTCTTTGAGCCTTGAAAAATGGATAATCAAATTGTTCTGGTGTTTGTTAGGCACAAAATAGTATATAATACTTCTACTAAAGCTGATGCATTTATTCTTTTTTTTTTAATGTTATTTGTGTGATGTTACATCGTTTTAATGCAGCTGTGATAAATGAAAGACAGCCTTACCTTGCAAGCCAAATGTATTATCTGCAACTGTCACATTTTAATAAATCTTACACTCCAATTTCTTAAAGCTGCACTACATATTTGTAGCAGTCATTATTCACCTAAATGAACAATACCTTACGATCTCCCGTGTGAAGTTTATGTTTGTGTTCTCCCAGACTTTTCTCACTTCTGATACATACCATACTGTATTTGTGTGGAAGCTCTCCATAGTAACTAATGAGCTCCTCAGGGTAAGAAAAGCAATGAAGCTCAACTTTGATTTACAAAAATGGATCAGTCGTTTCCCCTTTTTTGATAGTGACTTGGTAAGATTTATAGTTCAGCTGTGTTGTCATTTGTTTCCAGTACAACTCCTATAGAAAACTAAACCCTATCCTTCACAACCTGGGAGAAGTCTTGCCCTCTGGAGCTCCCGTGTGAACCTCAGGTATGCTAATGTCCATGTTGTCTTTTTTTTTTACTCTATGGCTGGGACAAATTTTGAAAGTCCAATGACCTGCTCTTGAGGAGTGGCACGTATCACCTGAGCTGTGGTAGGGAGGTCTTTTTATGACAATACTAGAGCTCTTTCTCCCCTGCTAATGGGCACCACTTAATTTTCCTTTCTCGCTGCTCTATATGGATTATTGCTGTCATCTGGTAAGGCACTCCTCACCTTGTTTCCCTGACTTCTGGACCTGTCAAAACACAATTCCCATCAGTGTGGAGTAGGAAAGATGAGGGAGGTCCCTTTCTGATAGCTACTAGCACAACCCCAGGCAACGTGGTTTTTCTTTTAAAACTTGTAATTTTAAAAAGTCTTTGTGGCTAGGTCTCAGGATCAATGTAACTGCTTTTCCTCTTCAAAGGCAAACAAAGAGTAAGCCTAAGAACATTTTAAAATATTGTGGCAAAGTAATTGAAGCTCTTAAATTTCACTGCTAACCTTTGTATTCCAGTGACTGGTGTCCCCATTAAGTATGATTGGCTTTGCAGTAACCCCCTCCGGGTGTGTCTCTGTGAAAGAGGCATAAGTCACACTTTCATGCTATTTCCACTATTTTCATGATCATGTTTTTAATGTTCCTCTTTTCAGCCAGAATATAGAACTATCCACTTTCTCTATTTCTCCATCATCAGTTTATCCCCAGGATTTCCCAGCAAAGCAAAACTACACATCCTAAAAAACCAACTCAGATGCTGTAAATGGAAAGTATCAACCTCCAACCACCTTCTCTGTGGTTTTCTTGCTAAGCAGTGAGCACATATCCATTTTGGATTCCATTTTGAGGTAGAGCCATCTTTTTGCTTCAAGTTCAGAAAAGAACTGTCCCAATTTCCAGAAGCATTGTGAGTAAAAGAATTTGCACAGGGTAGTTACCTCTGGCTTTCATCCAGACTCTTCCTTCCAGGTGTGCATTCTTCATGTCTAGTAATAGAGTCATGCTCTGTGGGAGTTCAAATACTCTTATCTCTGGTACTAGTAGCAATGCAATATCTTTGATAATTCTACCTTTCTGCCCATTAAGTTAAAATTAGTCAACACATTCTAAAATTATGAGTCAGGCTCACAGACACAAAAGAACACATGCAGCATAGTTAGATAAGTCTAGTTTCCTTAGAAAAACAGGATAAAAATCCTTTTAGTTATCCAGTCCTCTTTCTATTGCACATATTCCATTTCTTTATCTTATTCACTCTTGCCATATAACAGAGCAGATAACTTTGTACATTCAGTTATACATGCACCAGAAAACTTAAGTGAAGTCTTCACTGCTTTTAATGACAGACTTGCTCAGATGTCATAGAGAAAAAGGCCAGACTAAGCTAGACAGGCAGTTCTTCACTTTTTTGAGTTTCTTATTATAAGATAAACAGTGTTTTCAAATTATTATCCATCCCCTTTCTCTTTAAATCCTAAATAATCTTTTCTCTAAACTGTACATAACTGTTCTACTCATGACGCTTCATGTGGCTTCTCAGAGTTTAAAATGTATCCTATTGTTTATACAATTTATTATCCTAGCAGATTATTATTTATCAACATTATCCATCATGCTTCTGCCTTCCAGTGTATCAATCAATCAAAATCCCCCAGGTACTTTTTCTTTCACAATTCATGAATATTTTTATTTTCCCCTTGTGACACAGCAACACTTGAAAACAATAGAAATCGCTTACCTGAAAATAGCCACAGATAAAAACATTTCATATTTCAATAAAATTATAGCCATACAAGTAATATTCTTTCTATATTTGAACGAATTTGCATAGGTGGTCCAACTGTATTTTTTATCACTTTCCTCCAATTCAGGTTCCAGTTACAGGGCATCTTGGCTTCCCAGAGCCCTGAGGAAAAGGGTGAGTGGGCGGCTGGGTAACCACGCTGTTTGGCTGATAATGTTAAACTGAGCCAATTGTCTAGCGAATAAAAAACATGATAGGATGTTTCTGGGTGCAAAACCTGCTGACAAAAGTGTTCTGCCTGACTAGAGCAGCAGCACATACATAGCTGAGTACAGTCTGTTGGGAGGGTGAACAGCCTCGTTGTCTCCTCCAAACTGGAAAAATGTCACTGTAACCAATGGAGTGTTCCAGGATCCTGGAGGCAAAACCAAGGAGTGGGTGGTGGGCTCTGGGACAGTTTTATCAGGACCTTCAATCCTTCCTGTATTTTTCACAAAGCCTCCTAAATAAGGGCATTGACCTTGCCAGACTTGTTGGCATTGGCAATGTTTGGCTGCTATGCCTGTTGAAGTATTCAAGAAGGGAACACTAAAACAAGCAAAATGCATGTTATTTCCTGACAGTAAAAGCAGAGCTTTTTTATCACTTCAGTTTTAACACTGTGATAACCTTTGACCAAATCTTTTTTTTTCCCCTTTTGCAAAGAGCAACATTCAGTTCTTTCTTTGTAAGAAAGCTTATGATCATATGGGAAAAGGTGGTGCTAATGAATTGTATATAATGAATCCTACAGTACTGAAACAATTAGTACCAGTGTATCATTTGCAAAATTACTATTAACTTCTCTTTATTGCAGAATGAGTAAGAAACTGTTGGATTTTTCATTTCAGACATCTGATGAAGTTATGCACACTTTCTTCCTTTTGAAAGCTCATCCTTGTGCAAATATTTGTACTTAACTGCCCCTAAGAACAGCTAAGGCAGAATTTCTAGTTTTGCAGCTTTACTTTAATGAAGAGCTAGGAATTAAGACATGCCGTATTTGCCAAAATCTAACAGTACTCTTCCATTAATATATGAAATCAAACATTTTCTGGGCCAGATTTGGTGTGTGTGTGACATCATGCTATTTATATTACTGTCTTCCTGATAATCAATCCACAAGCGAATGGGTTGGTTCAAACAAGAATCAAGATGATAAATATTTGTCTGACTTTCCTTCATGCTCAGACTGAAAATCACTCCAGTAAAGATAAGTTAAGTATTGTGCATATAGTGTCACTCTTCATGTGTTCAGCCCCTACAATCTTCAGGGCAAAGACTGGAGATGAATACGTGGCAACACTTGGGAGTTCTGATCCCTCACTGATATTTCTATAGCAAAAATAGACACATATATATCAATTCTGCCAAATATAGACATTTAGCTGGTGACCTCCGCTATTGGCCACAGATAGCGGCAATGTCTGGCCATAGAGTACAAAGATGGTAAGAATAAAATGAAGGAAGAGCATGAGAAAGCAAATGGAAAATCAAAAAGATCATAAGGAGGGGGCTGGTGAGAGAACCAATAAATGTTTCAAGTATACCAGGAGTAAGAGGTCAGTGAGGGATATAGAAATGTTCTTTGAGAAGGAAAGAGTAATTATTGACAAAAAAAGGATTTTCTAGACAGTGCACTATCTCCAGAATTGGGTCCTCTGTCTTCACCTCTATGATGAGGATGAGGAGAAGCCAGAAACAGACAACTATATTCTTGCAAGGAAGAAGAGGGAAAGTAAATATTCAAGCCCTGCAAAAGAAGGGGATTAAATACACATCTATTCCAGGAAAATCTAGTGTGCAATACAGTATTAAATATAATGGGAAATAAGTCAACATGAGTTGGATATGAAGGCATTTTTCTTTAGTATGGAAAAGCATGAATTTGGAGTCTGAAGACCAAGAGCATTAAAAAAAAAAAAAAGACAAACAACCAGAAAACAGCACCTTTCAGTATAATCAGTCAGTATATTCAGTGGTCATTGGATGTGAGCAAGCCCTACCTTGCTAGCACGCTGGTGAGTTAGGTGAAGGAAGGTCCTTCCATCCTCTGTACTCAACAGCTTGATTTTCACAAAATCTGATGCTAGTGTTCAAATGAAGGATGCTGATTGGATGACCTATGCTGAATTCTTCCACATTTTATGTCCTCTTTAATGCCATAAGCTCTGTGTCTGTGTTTTGTTCTTATGTGGGTGGAATTATCTTGGCATTACCATAAGGAACTGGAAAAGTTCTTGTCTAGGAACAAGGAAGATGCTCAACAGTAACCCGGTAGTCTAAACTATCAGTGAGTACATGGGATTCCTCCTTTGCTTGATTTAGACCACAGATGCACAGATGTGGATGTGGGCTTCCTATCTCCTACGTGAGCATCCTGACCACAGGGCTGTTAGATACACTGCTGTTGTAGACTTCTTTCATTCCCTTCTGATGAAGGGTGTGTTCAACATCTATTGTCACTGAAGAAAAGAGAAAAACAGTCTCCTAGCTTCACACTTACAGCACCCTCCAAGTACGTGCTGAATGATCCAGGTTCATTCCTGCATGTTTTAGTGCTTGTGCGTGGTGGATTGTCTTCAATATGTTCAAAGTTATTAAAAAAACATGCAATGATCCACTGTTGCCAGTGGGGATGCGCAAGAGTGGTGCATCCCAGGGAAGCATACCTGCATCTCACAGGTTGTTGTCACACAAGATCAATCTGAAATACTTTTTTGCTTTGCATGGAGCCTCTACTGGAGACCTGAAAGACCTTTTGTAGTAGCAGTTTTGCAAGGAAGTGGCAGTTTCCAACCTCTGAACTCAGCAGGAACCTGCAGTCCCTAACAGTTTGCTATTCATAGTCAGACGTAACCAAGGATTTCTCTGCAATGTGTGCCTAAATCCTACAGCTTTTGTCATTTCTGGGACATTTAAACAGAAAGGTAGGCCTCTGATCCTACATCTGCTTCCTCCGCACCTGTCTGCGCATCCTTTGATATCTATAACTGTCTGAAAATGCAGGATCTCTCTCCTGTCCTGACAATGCAGCAACTCCTGGGGCAGCAAATACTGCTTTGTGTGGCATGAGAAGGTGCCCCTGCTCAGTGAAAAAGTTGCCCTTGGTACTCAGTGTAAGGAAATCGGCACACAAAGAAGAAAGAGGGCAATGAAAGCACTCTCAGGGAAAAGCAGGCTCGCCAGATCAAAGCAGAGGGATGCTAAAAATAGGTAGCACACACAGCTATAGACTATGAAAAGGTGTATGTTATGTAAATGTGGCACAGCACTCATCTATCATAGCGTGTATTGATAATGAAAAGGAAATATACTGTCAATTGTGAATCACATCATTTAGGTCCCACTTTTCTTTTGACTATTAAAAAGGGATGAATTAATTACCATCTTGTTATCTGGAAGAGTCACAATATAACTTACCCTTGTGAAAAAGAAAGTCAGCATGGTTTCTCCTCCCTTTCTTAATGCAAGAGAATATGGGAACTGTAAGACAGATCATGTGATCAATAATTGCCCAAGTGGAATAAAAATAAAGCAAAAAAAAAAAAACAATGCCTAGCCACTTCAAACGTTTCTGATGAAACATCTCACACAAAACTTCAGAAAAATTATTCAGTTTTTTGAGTGGGAGACAATTTTCCAAAAATACTGCAATTTACAGTAATTTTGCTCATGCAAAGCCAGAAGTTGAAAAAAAATGTTTTTTACAAATTTCACTCTTTACCTCATCTCCATTATCTGCATAAATATGGTCTTTAATGTTTAAAATGGACAGGTGTGTTACACACTCCCACTACCTGATGGCCAAACGCTCTCACAGAGGCCACCCCAGCCCTGGGGTCACCAGGCAGCTGAACGTGGGCACAGACTCAGTGGACACATACCCATAGCCCTGAGCCAGCTTCAAGTTCAGGCATGACAGGAGTGTAACCATGGCAGCACGGCACCCAGGAAAGGACCACACATCATCTTTGCAGCTGATGCTGATGCCCGTGTTACACTGCCACCATTGCTGGTCCCAGTCTCGCAGATGCTACGTATCAAATAGCTGGGAAAAATATTAAGAGTTTTACCTCTAAAATTACTGTAATGAGGGGGCTTACGGTGAATTCAGCTTTGGCTGGACCAGTCACCCTGCACCCTCCTTGGGGATGATTGAAAGCGTTAGCTCAAATCATCTGCTGGGATAAATGGCTGAACCTCTGTTGATGTCAGGGAGATGAAGCCATTCACACCAGCTAAACAGCCGGCCTGCTGAGAGCACATCAGTGTGCTCCCAGCCATGGCTTGAACGAACAGCTTTGTCTGTGGCAGCTGCACAGAGATCACAGAAAGGACCCCTTCCCCGCCCAGGCAGAGGAATCTGAGCTGAGCTCATCACAGCAGCAAGTTTTCCTTTGCATATCTCCCAGTACACACGAAAGAGCATCGCTACCTGTTGCTGTGTAGACTGAGCATGAAGAGAGCTTTATATTGCAAATAGAAGGTGTGAGCATCATTCCCATTGAAGTCGAAGCCTAAACTCTGGACTCTGGAGGTAGAAATATCAGGAGCATCATTAGTAACTTTCCTGTTTATTCAGCACGCAGTTGAAAGGCTGCTGTCATGGCAGTTTTAAAACATCTACTTTGAAATTATTTTAGATACTTTATTTGCACTTAAGCATGCAGGTTTTCATCTGCTTGGTTTGCAGCTCAAACCATGTAGCTTTCCCTACGTTTAAGTTCCTTATATTTATTTCCTTATATTTAAGGCAAGCAAGGAAAAATCAAAGTGCCTCAAAACACTGAGTGAATCAGATGAATGGATACATAGACAGACAGACATTTAGATTTCCTCTTCTCCAGCTTACTGAATCCAAATATGATTAACCTGTCTTCTTTGCTTCACATTGCTTGTAGCTCCTGCTCAAGGGAGCAACCTTTTTTCTACTTGCTTTGAAGGTGATATCACAGCGCAGTCTGAGAATCAGAAACAGAACTACATTCTTCAGCAGGTGCCAGTAAGCAAAATCTTCAGCCATTTTGTCTAAAAAAAAAGTTTAAAAGTTGATAATTTTAAAATAAGGTGGGACTGTTCAAGAGGTAGGATTCTTCTGAGTGCAGATATACTTTCTGGACTCTGGCCTGTTTATGTGTTAATAGCAATTGTGGGTGGCCAAGAAGCAACCTGGCTATGCCTGCTCATGAAAAGGAAAAAATTCTGTGTTTAGTTTCACTCATGACAGGACAAGGCAGGTAGATGCTTTTGAAGCCCTCACAATGTTATCTCAGATACAGAGTTGGGAAACAAGATGCACCAGTGGTGCTTTTACTTAAAGTGTGGCACACATTTCAGATGGCTTCAATTATCTGGGCATTGGCAATAATAAAGTATTTCTCTAGCACTTCATAAAAGTAGTTCTCTGTATTTTTTAATCAGAACTGTATTTCTGGAGAATGGGTAGGCTAATGAAATCAGACAAGATCTTCTTGTAAATTATTTCAATCTGTGAGGAGAGAGGGAGGGGAAGCTGCAGGAAAGCCCTGCTTTTCCACCCCTGCCTCCCCACACAGCTTGGGCTCCTTCACTGGCTTCTCCACAGCCCGAATGTAGTCTCCAGTTTGGTGATGCTGCAGGAGGCAAGAGAGAGGTGAGACCCAGTTACACCTTGCTAACGCTGAGGGAGAGCCCATTTCAGCAAAGGAAAACACTGGGCTGGACTCTTGCTGCTCATGGTTGCACTGGTACAGAGGAGCAAGCTGGCTTCAGCCTGCCTCTCTCATACACATGCACAAAGCTGGATGAAATGGAGATGGGGAACATCTTGCTCTTATTGCAAGTCCCTGTCCCATCATACGTACTTTTTGAAGACTGGCAATACTGTCCTTCTTAGAAAGCGGTTGGTCTTCCTGCAGGAGCAGCTTCCATCATTACAGAATGTTTGATTTTTCTTACACATCTCCATCCTGTGACTGAAAAAAAAGAAAATAAATAAGCAATGACAGAAAGAATAGCAATAGCTAGGTTATACAGTAAGGACCTCTGCTGATCACAGAAATCAGGGCTAAACGGCAGACCTTTGCCACCCCAGCAGAGCTCTGCCAGAAAAATAAACTAAATAACCTGTGTTTCATAACAATAATAGTAATAAAAGTCACAGCGGGGAATTCTGCTTCCACCTGCGCAGAGGCAGATCTAAGCTCCCCGAAGCCATAGCAATGCCTCCACCAATCCAGCAGCCTTTGGGTACGCACGAGAAGCAGCAGGAGAAAAAAAGAGCAAAGGCTGCTTTTGATGAGAGGCAATGGGCATGTGGGGCAAAAGCAGGACTGTGGCACTTCTCCCCAAGGGAATATCTCCTCTGTGTACCTGGACAGGAAAATATCACTACAAGAAAACTAGATACAGTGACATTAAAGGGCATGTCGTGAACTGACTCCTGCACCCAGCCTCTGCCCCACCAATGGCTTCCCCACAGCTGTGCGGCCCCACACAGGACTCCTGCTCGTCCTGGGATCAGAAGCGACTGTGAACACCGGTGCTCAATATGTTTTTAATGAGAAGAACAAAAGGTTATTTTTAATTTACTACAGCATTTTGTCTTTCTAAATTCAGAGTCCTGTGTAGGTTTCATGATAGAAGAGATGGGGGAAAAAAAAAATCCTGCAGCCATAGCTAGTGGGAGGAGGAGGTTTTTTCCTTTTTAAATAAAGCAATGATTATAAAAACATGACAGGAGTGTGTCTTCATATGGGAAAGCCTGTCATCTTTATTATTTCTGCTGGCAACAGGCACCTTTCTGAAACGTAAGCCTTTCATTCGCAGGCACAGCGTTGAAGCAGTTCTCTTGTGAAATGTGAGTAAAAAGCCAGAGGTGGATGCAGCTAACTGTACTGGGAGAGGCTGTTAACATAATCGCTCGTTTCCATCTTTATTGCTTATGTCACAGCAACACACCTTGGACCAGGCCTTTCATTGACAGTGTCATCAGAGGGAGGCTGTGATCTTTTGGAGAAGATGAATTCTCTTTCCTAATAAGTATTTAACCAAAGCCTTGAAAAGGTTGTGTTTTGTCCCTTCGAAAGTGATCTTTTTATATAATGTTTTCTACATCCCTCAGTGATGTTTTATTACTTAAGTTGTGTGAGAAAAAATTCTTATTTTTAAACTCAATTTCCCTTTTAACAAGAATTACTAAAAGTTCTCACTTTGGGCTATAGGAAACAGCAAGGATTTTAAAGTGAGGATAAACAACAACAAAAAAAAAACACAGGAAGAAACCCAGAGAGTTGTCTCAGAAATGATTGCTGAGAAACTGCAAGGATGTTGAAGGAGGCAGAGAAATTATAACATTATGGAAGGACAACAGCTGGGGAATAAGGAGAAACAGGTTTCCCCCACGCCATAGCCCCATGGGATACACAGAGACCAGAGAACCATAGGTAATGCTGATATTTGTCAGTGCTACTGTCAAATCTTGAACTTAATTGGCTCAGTTTGACCTATTCACTCTTGATTAACTTCACCCCACAACAAGAATTACCTTCTGGTGGTTCAGCTCATCGGGCATAAGTGTGAAAGGGGACAGTTGGTCCTCTGCAGGTCCTTTCTTTTTGCCTGTAAAGGCTTTGGGCATCTGAAAACAGGCATTGCTACACCCAGGGCTGGAACAGCCCACTCTGCAAAGCATGGTGCTGAGCACCCAGACAGCCTGTGCCATGCCAGGGAACACGGGGCTGCTAAGCTGGGCAGGGATGTTCGCTGGGCACCCGCCAGGGTAGCACCCAGCGCAGCGAGCTACTTGCAATGGAAAGCCACCACGTTTGCCTCTGCATTTGTGCAATGCAAAACACAGAAGAGGGTTTCAGAGCATGCCCTGGGAAAGAGTTCACCCTTCTCCCTGCTGGTGGATCTACAGAAACAGGCTGTGAGTTTGGATGGTCTCAGATAGAGAAGATAACTGCCCTGATTCTGTCGCTTCTGGGTGAGCAGTCTGACCCAGCAAACAGGAAAAGCTCATTTGGGCTGGTAGGAAGAAGGGTTAGAGAAAAAGTTTAAAAGCAAAATTTAAAGGTGCTGGAGGTCCTGAAGGGTAATCCACAGGTTTTCCTTGGGGACAGGAGTTTTGAGGAGGAATTTAAAAGGAATTCGTGATGATCTTGCATGCATCTTGGTTGGAGAAAACCCTGGGCAAACCTACTTAAGCGCAGGCTAAACAGCAAACTGTTCATTGAGACCCGTGTTTTCAGAAACAAGCAGGAATTTGAGGTGACATCCTTTGTTCTACTCTTTCTGCTGGTATCGGGCAAGCAATCAGGAGTATCAGGCATTCACTTTCCAAAGGCAAAAAAACTCAAGCTGCCTTTTGTGGGTACTCAAAGTCACTGATCGCTTATAAAAACACAAGTGTAAACGTGGTTGGAAAGGATCCCAGTGAGAAAAGAAGTAATTTATCACTGCTTTTAGGTTTATTTCAGCATCCATTAGAAATTATTTGGAATTATCAAAATTCCTTGCTCTGGTCACAGAGAACACTTCAGAAAATTCCATTTTCTGTGTGTCATCATACTTTACTTTCAAGTTAGCTTGGTTTTGGTCACCTTATAAGTGGGTAAAGTATAGTTATATTAATGATAACAGATAACATGCCTAACTCTCTAACACAATCTTCCTGTGCAAGGTTTTCGTTTATCTTTGCATTTTCTACAGTCACTTCCACTACTCTTACCGAGAATCACATGTCTTTCTAAGAATCTGTATAACAGCAAGAAGGCTCTGGATATTACAGTGAGACAGACAGACAGACAGACAGACAGAAAAAAGTGAACATGAAAAGATACTATAATGTCACAGTATGACCAATGTTCCCTATAAATCCACATTCTGGCAACTCACTGGTACTTGTGGCAATCTAAATGGGTACTAGACCCGTCCTCTCCAGAAGTATATAACCTAAGATGCATACGACAGAAAAAAACCGAAGCAATATGTTTATCAAGATTTTCATTTGATTGATAAGCAAAAGATGTTGTCAGTTTTTTTTTTTCTTTAAATCCACTTGTACTCATATGCAGGAGCAAACGAACTCCTATACAAAGTACCCTAAATTTCTTTCTTGAACAGTGGTAGCAACCAGAAGGCCTTACCACAAATCCATGTTGTACAGGCATGCAACCTCAATCCTCCTGGAATTAATAAGAAAGTAGTGACAGGCTCCATGGGACTATGGATTTTGCATGTATTTGGTTCCCTGAAGGATCCTGCACTTTATCCACTAAAGATGCCCTTGCTTTTTCAGACTGATGTGTGACCTTCAACCTTCTTTAACTGTTTTCAAATACAGCTGTTCACACAATTTTTCAGCTGCAGAAACAGACATTTCTCCACACTGAACTGCTGAGGAATAAAATTAAAGTTCACATAAAAGGTAGTGGTGACTTGGAAATCTTTTCTCCTGAACTGGTTTTTCATGTTAAAATAAAAATAAATAGCATTGTCAATGCACGGAAATTGCATGGCATTGCCTTCCCAGAGTAAGTGAACAATTTATTCCAAAATAAATCACGACATTATGAAACAATGACTCCACCCTAGAATTTCTCCTGAATAAAAAAAATATCCTGGAATAAACCCACCACATTCTGGTACACAAAGAAGAGTAATTTGCTGCCTCAGAAGCATCATTTTGGAAGAGCAAAACAGTCTTCTTTTGGAAATGAGATCTACAGGTTGCTAATCTCTCTATATATCAGGAAGTTTTGAGCTAGGCCATCCTCTGATGAGCTAGGAAGCTGGATAAATATTATTTTGAACTCAATAGACCTATTCTACTTCTTTTGGCCTCCCACATCACAATCATCAATAAGGCAACAAGGTCATAATACTCAGATTTGCTCACAGTTAAAGGACCTGTTCTAGAAGGCTGAATTTTAATGTGCTAGAGATGAAGACCTTAGGGGATTACAAGAGCTTACTACCTAGAAACAAAAAACCAATATGGTCTGAAGGGTTTTTAAATTGACTTTAATGACACTTCATTTCAAGCCAATAAGTCTGAAGTAGCATTTTCTAATTAGCAACCCAGGGTTTTAGCTGATTTTCTTTCCTCGGGTCCACACTGTAATCAATGCAAATAATCCTGTGACTTTCTCGCACCAGGAGAATGGGTTTATAGAGTCTACATTAGGGCACTGACCAGCTGATTGTGAGTAACAGCCCAACACAGCTCATTTTATAAATATTGCAAGTGGGATTATAATTAATGGCTTTCTTTTGGGAAGCACTTTCACCAAAAGGAGGTAAACACAAATAAGAGTTTCCAATATGGGCAGGCTATTGATATCTGACTGGTAGGTGGACTGGGAACGGGCCTCTTTTTTGTCTATTACCTAATGAATGAAGCAATTTGCTTTCTCCTTAGGAGAAAAAATTAGAAGAGGATTTCATCTCACTTAATCAATATTAGTCAATATTAGTCTACCTTGGCGAAGCTAGAAGGCAATTAAAGTGCACACACCTCCCACTCTAATTCTGTACTCATAAAGATCAAAACAAATTACCATTTATGATCAGCTTTTTCACATTTGAACACCATGGTCTACCTTTGGCAGAAATGAACTACTTCAGGCAACCGAATTGCTATTAGAGAAATAAAATCAACCGCTGCATTGTCTCAATAGCTGCTGAGAGTGTCTAGTTGCTTGCAGGATGATGTGTTAGCATGTGGTACATGCCCTCTGAGATAAGGAGTGCTACATATTATTTGGGGAATTGGATTCCAATACCTTTGTTTCCGCAATTTCAGCAGAGCTCTTCACAAGTGTGAACTCTGATCCATCTACTTTACGCAAAGTGCCAAAAAAAGCGTGACAGAAGAGACTGGAGGACAGCATAATTCAGAATTTTTGGCTGTCATGCCTGTACTGTACACCTGAAAGAGATGTTTTGATACTTCACTGGTGTGGATAAAGGCTGCCTAATCTCCCTAAACGGTGTGGAACTGTTCATACTTCTTTTTTGCTGGCATTTCAGTAGTACTCTTTTTACTCTGCAATCCCAAGTGTCCAGGCCTGTGAAAAGCACATTATCCCGTTTTGAAGTGAAGTTTGGCTTTGAGAAAAATGGCTCTCCAGAATATAAACCAATATACAGATAGAAGAAACACAGGAAATTCCATCTATTAAAATACCTTTTTGTATCCTCTGAATGCATTTTGCTCTGGTAAGATTATATTCCGCTACTTGTTTGTCTGCTCTACTTTTAGGTAGCTATAAAAAATTAGGAGATTTTTTTTCTCCCAGCATATTTTATAGATCTGGTATTGAACAAAACTTAACTTGTTTTTAAGCAGAGCTCAAGTTTTTTCAAGTCCTCACTGATCACTATACCACACCTTCTTCACTGTCCCACATTCTTCTCCCCTCCCTCTCCTACCACAGACATCTAATTAACATCTGGGAAATGATGTCATTCTCTGCTGCCATTTACAGGAATATATAATGTTTTTTACGATGCCTTTGTATCACCCTTATGGGTTTGACCTGTGTGGTTTGCAACAATCTAGCTAAGCCTTTGTGTTAATCCCAGATAGACTATTATCAATCTCTGATATAATGAGATCGTTTCACTCACTGAGGTTTGGGGTCTTCACAGAAAAGCCAGTGATGAAGGACATGGGAGATGTCTGTACAGATGAGGTCTTTCTTTGATGAGCACTGCTTCTGATCTCAAAGAAACGCTGCGGGCCTCCTGATCATTATTCTTCCCAATCATATCTATATCCAACAGGGCCAGTATAATTCTTACCATTGCATTGTAAGTGCTCTGCTATAATTAATCTTTTTGTTGCACTCCTTCCTGAGTGCTTTCCTTTCTAACTAGTTATTTCAAAGAAAGGAAGAAAAATGAGCCTTGAGTTGCAGCTACATTGCTGGCTTTACGACAATACATACTACAACTGGGCAAACAAATTCTCCAAACTTGAACAGCCTTCTTGAAACCACAGATATCAAGTAGACACTGTCAAAACAAATCGATAAATTTTAAGCAGAAAAAAAAAAACCCAAAAACCAACTCACCACTTTTAACTCATAGAAACTAATTATTTTATGCTCAACCACATGCATTCATTCTATTCCCATTTGCTACTGAGAAAAGAGGGAAACAATTCAGGAAAAGGTTACTGAATTTGATGTCAAGGGTAAAATATCCTTCCTGAACCTGTTCTCCCCTGGTCACCTCCTGAGGGCTGTTAATGATGATACTGCACACTGGATGTCTGTCACTGACACTGCAAAAATTGGAGTTCCATCAGGGGTAGGCATTGTCTGAATGCTCTGGGAAGTCCTCCAAAATGGCTGTAACCTCAGGACTGCCAAACCTGCAGAATATCCACACAACTTTAAATTAATCAAGGAGCATGGGAAGGTAGCTTCCACTGAAATCAGAAACTCACATTTGGTTGAGCACCAGACTAGTCTTGGCTATTTTGGCTCATGAGGTTTTGCAAAGCCAGACTAAGTAAATCTACCTAGGATGGGATCCACTATATAGGTCTTAATCCAACAGATCCACAAATTCAAATCTTTTGTCACTTGTTTAACCCTGTTCCCTTCCCAGGAATCTGTATGTAGAGTTGCATTTTGTGGGTTTTGCCTTGTTCTTCACCTTTTTCTGTTTCTCTCTTATCCCTTGCTCAGGAAACTATATTATGAGTAATGACACCTTAAGCCTAGACTATTCACAGATGTCGTGCATCTTTATCTCAGGGATAGAAATGCTTGTGCATACCTAGCTGGAACAACCTTCAGCTCTTTGTTACTATTCCCACATCCGAGACATTGTTCTGGTGAGTGTGAGCATTCCCAGGCTGTTTTGTTGCAAAGTCAGTCAGCGGATGATCCTCTGGGCTTGGGATCCTTTGGGTTTGGTTTGGGGGAGGATCACTATCAGCTGGAGATACTTTGGGTTCCATCAAGGCATCCCACTGTAGTTGAACACATGCAAACAAACGGAGCAGATGTTCTCCTTGCATTTTTTTTGCATACGTGACTCATCCAGCTTGACTTTTTCACCCAGACCCAACTGATTTATAACCAAAAAAATGACTCTAAACTGAGATTGTTCATGTTCACAGTGAAAGGCTGCATTGAGATTGCGCTGTGGCTCAAGTCAAAACGAAAGTAGACCAGAACTTCATCCTTTGTCTCTTTTTTCTGAGTAGATCTGCACCATTTGCCAGCATCAGGACAGTAAGACAGTGGGACAGAGCTGCCATTTGTGCTTCAGCTACTCATGGCTGCATATCTCACCTTCTCGGAGGATAGCTTTCTGTTCCTTCACGAGAAGTGAAAATGTCTATGGCCCTGCTTTTGTGCCAAAAGCAATAGAAGAGAAAAGCATTGTGTTAAAAGTTTGTCAAACTAGGATAGCCCAGAGGAGAATTGCCAACTTGTTTGTGGTTTGTTTGTTTGGTGTTTTTTTTCTCTGAAATGACTTTAGGATGGTAACCTTTCAATCCCAAGTAGCTATGGTTACTATACCTGAGCTGGGTCAGGTAGATAAATCTACTGTACCCATGTGCTGTTGGCTGCTATTTTTACTCTTTAACCTAAAAAATAAGTTTAGTTAATTCTTGCCCTCCAGGGACAAGTTTTTTCCCTGTTGTTTTCAGAGTGTTAAAGTCAATTTTCTTAGAGAAGTTTTATCCCCTTATGTAAATTATTAAATGTTGGCTGCACAGTCTGGTACTTCCATTTTCTGTTTTCCAACTCCTTGGCTTCTAGGGAAAGGGGACAAAATCCATGTTTAGACTAACCAGAGCCTCAGAATTTTGCTCATTTTCATCTTTCAAGACAATGTTTTTTGTTTCTTATTTCTTCCTTATTTGTCTATCTTGCATAAAAATTGATGGGGGGGTGGGGGGGGTGGCTGGGGGGAGGAGGGTGCAGGAGGGGATTTATTGTGCCTAGATTGTTGGTTGAAGTAATTCATCACAACTCTCTACAGCCCAAAGGACTGCTCCAATTTGCACCAACAGTGCAGCTCGTTTGCCAGACAAATTTTCTCATTGTTATCCTGTTTTTCAAGCACTATTGTTAAATCCTTGTTTTATAATAGCTTGCTATTTTCTTCTGGCAATACCCACTGTTCATTAGACTTTTTTGAATACAAGAGGAGGAATGCTTTTCATCAAAAAAAACCCTGCTGAACAGGTGCCAATACATATAATTCAGAAACTCTGTAATTTTTTTAAATATAAAATTTTTAAGTAAGAAGTTATCACTAACTCGTGTATCCAAAACTATCAAACTATCTTTTCCAAATAACTGCAGTTGTGTATTAAGTTAAAGACAAGAAATTAATGTTTTAAAACTGTTGAGACTTCATTCTAGGCAGTGTTCAGAGGCTTTGCAAACAAATGGTTCAAGCTGTATAAAGTAAGACTGTTGTAAACCAGACAGTAGCTGTCAGAGGTGTGATGGAAATTCTTTTGTGGGTTCGTTATTTACTGGTGCTTACAGTATTATTTGTTTTAATTATTGATTGTGATTCCCAAACTTCAGACCTCTCAAGGCAAAATTATTGATATGCAAAGTCATTTGATGTCTGGAGATAGGAATAACAGCCAAATGTGAAATAACTATTCCTCACCTTTAGCCTTTGGACAAGTTCTGTGCTAAAATTCATATACGCAGACACCACTGACAGAGACCCAGTCCTGTACTCAGTATAGGCATTTGTCTCTGTCAGGAGAGATCTTGTCTTAAACTGGAGATGTGAAATGGGTTTGAGGATTGTAAAACAGAGAGAAAACCTGTAAAACCTGAGAGAAAACCTGCTCAGCTAACTTCATCATGCTTGAAAGCTGCAGAGCGAATTTTCTAATCTATAATAAACAGCAACAAGACTTTCAAATGCATCCACTCAGAGGACATGAAACACTCAGTTAGTTTTTTGTTTTAGTTTTAATTTTAGTTTTTAGAATTATTATCTTCTCTGTAGAGCCCACAAAAATTTTTTCCTCTAATGTTGTCACAGAATCAAAGAATAATTTCCATTAATATTGTGACATTCCTGCACTCCACTCTTTGCGTGACATAATGTGTGGTGATTGACCTGAGCCAAAAAGATGCCATTCAAAGCAAGGGGATGAATACAGCCACAAATATTACTGAGACAAGGGGAAAAAACGCTCTGTTGCAAAGCAGCAGCTCAGTGCTGCCTCGGCTGGTAGGGTGCAGCACACAGGGTTCTGTGCACAGCCACCCTGCAGGGGTGTGACCCAGTATTGGCTGAGCAGACACCACCGTTCTCTGCACCAGCTCTAGTGATGAGTACCCTTCCCTCCACCCGCACAGCTGCAGCTTCCCTAAGGACAGGAGTTAGAAAGGGATGGGTCCATGTTCAGGTTGCTCAGTCCTATTCAATGGATCCAGCTGGTGAAGCTAATTTTCTCAGCAAACTCCACTCCCTGTCACAAGAGCTGTCCCCCACTGTGTCCGCTTGCCGTGCCTTCAAGACTCAGCTGGAGTTAGCTTGGCAGCACAAGCCAAGGCACAAGGGAAGCTGAGGAAGAAATGGGAGTTGTAAACTCCAAGAAGCATCATTTTGAAGATGTGGCCGGTGTTACTGGCTGTACTGAGGGTACACCAAGGTGCACAGGTTCTGAACACATCTAAGCAACACACAAAGGGTGACTGGAGATGGGCCTGACACAGGGCTGGCAGAGGGGAACACAGGCTGCGGAAGAAAGCAATGTTTCAACAAGCTGTTGGAGGTGAAGGGACTGTGAGAGGAGCCTGCAGCTAGTGGCTGGATCCTGGTACAACAGAGGAGTGCGAACATATTTTTGCACTGAGAGGAAGGAGGCAGAGGAAGGGTGAATAAGAAAAACAGGAGAGGAACCAGAATGGACACAGGACAGACCAAGAAACTAAGTGGGTTGAGGCAAACTGAGGGTGAACTAGAAAATTAGACAGATCTATGACAAAGGAAGCAAAGAATTGTCAGCAAGGAAGATACTCTAACATTTCATTGGAAAAAAAACAGTTTAAAAAATTCCATCTGAGGCTGCTTTTCCTCCATGTCTCAGTAGTGGGAATTGGACAAGCAGAACCAGTTCCAAATGAACATGTTGGAGTAGAGTCTTTCTCTGGAGACCCTCAAAGACTCTTACATCTCTCCATTGAGAATGCAGGTAACTGAAGTACTTACATCAGAGGACTTTTTCACCAGGTGCTTATAGACAAGTAAGACACCTAAATTAAGTGGACGAATCTCATGCAGTGGCACTAAGGGAAGTGAACTGCATCATTCTGATACTGTCACAAAAGATAGACTATTCTTATGGCAATGCAGCTGAAGTTGTGAAATACTATGGGCTCTACTTCTTTTTGATCTTCTCAGACATCCTCAGAAAAGCCACCTCTGAAGCAGCAGAGCAGAACAGACGGACAGACAGAGCTCTGCCTTGCCCCTTCACCCCCCACTTCTTTCCTCTCTACAGTTTTGGTAACTGCGATGGGAAAGGGAGTCAGATGAGAAAATAGTTTAACACCTCTTTTCTATTCCTTCCTAACAAGGGACAGGGACAGAGCTGTCACGCTGTCTGGACAGGGTCATCTACTCATTGCAAGATTTCAGCACTGAATCATAATGGAGTGAATGGTACTCCGCTTGTAAGCGTTGAAGGATGTACATCTAATTTCACATTGGGGTAACAGAGAATTGGAAACCAAGATTTTGCATTTGAAAAAATATAGAATTGTTTTGGAAAGGAAAAGCAGGTCAGGTCAGGTTGCTCCAAGTCAGTGTTTGGAAGACTGGGTCAGTGAAGAAAATTGGTGTTGCTCTTTTAACATATGCTAACTTCAGAGCAACTTGGGTTTGAAAGCACTAAGCCTTGTACTGCTAACTGTCAGAACTGAAACATCCAGCTAATTTTCATGGCCCGGAATGAATAGAAGCACCATTTTACAGAATTAAGGTGCTAATGAATATTATGTGCCTCTTTTGAACTCTATCTGGAGCTTTGCCAGTAAATTTGCAAAATTTCTGCACAAGCTCAAGACCTTGCTGCTGAATGCAGTTCACAGTTATAACACAGCATGAGAAGAGATGTTGGCTAAAAAGCATTGCAATGAAAGTGTCTGAGGACTTTCACAATCAATGTGCTCTCCAGAACTGTTAACACTTCCTGAAGAAACCACTTCCAATGCTGAGTCTGGACAACAACAATGTGTGATTTTCCACAGTGATAAACTCAGCTCTAGCCTGAGCCTGAAGGGATTGACAGCACTGCCTTGTGACTCCACGGCCATACTGCCTGTCTTGATCAACTGGTGTGAGTACAGGAGTAACCACCCCCCTTAGCCTTTCACATCCCTTTGTCCCATCTCACATCCCCTGCCCCCACCACTGGTAAATCCACATCAGTAAATTCATACCCGCTTGAAGATGATTAGGCAAATAATACACACGCCCAGCCATGTTGTAAAGATCCTATAGAAACAGAAGCACATTTTCATTAATAAAACTCTGTACACTAGGCAATTAAAGTCTTGTTATCTCCATGATTTTTGAAATCCACACCTGGAATTGCTCCGAACACATCTCCGAACTCCACACAGAGGGGATTGCTCAGAGAGTCGCTCTTATCTGCAGCAGATATCTTCATTATTTAGGCAACAAGAGCCTTAGGGACCCTGAGATGTACTCCCAGAGAAGCAATCTGTGTAGGAAATTTCAGTGAAACTCAGATGACAGTTGGGATGAATACTGTTTGCATTGCAGTAGCATTAGCCTCCATGGCAGTATTGCTAGTGCAGGGGAATTCTCTTTGCCATTCTCCTAGTTTAAGGGTGTGTTGTTTGAGCGCTTTTCAGACAGATGGTCTTGGACTGAGCAGCTTCTTGTTTCACGATAAGGTCAGAAATATAAGCTGAATCCAACGAAGTGGTGGAGGACAACAGCGATGTAATTATTACGAATATGAAAGCTGGTGATTATCATAAGGCAGGTATTGCCAGGCAGTGAAGGGTTTTGAAGGTAAAGACAGGTCACCTGTGATTGATAGATATGGAGGGAAATGGAGGATCATTGCTGAGGAGGGTGTGGTTAAACCAAGAATATGGCTGTCATAACAGTATTTACATGCATACAGGCGAAGCAAAAGGTCCCTGAAAGAAGCACCACCCTATCACATTGTTAATTTGATTTTTTTTCTTAGATACAAGTTACTTTTTCATCTGAAAGAGGAAAATTTCACTCCCAAGAGAGATGGGAAAAACTTATTTCTTTGCTGAAGGAAAACAATTCAGAAGATTCAGGAATGAGTTCCAAGCACAGTTGATGCAATTTCTTTTTCTGTTTTACTTAACACAGTTTTATTGATTTGAATATATCATTAACAGAAGTAATTGAGGGGGCAAGGAGATAATTTAATTTTCTGCCACAATCTATGTACCTGCTGCACTCCCCGTTTCAATATTTCAGTGTATTGCCACTGGCAGACTGCTCACTAAGAACATTCTGCTTTATCGACAGCAAAATGCTCGTGACCTGCCCTATTACAGCTGTGGAGACAAAAATACATAGACTTTAGTTTAACAAAATGCCTAGCTGCAGCTTCAGTAAGGATTCCAGGACAGAATAAAGACAATGCAAGAGCAAGTTAAACCAACAAGTGCTTTCTGTGGGCCTGATCTTACAACCATTCATCTATGAGTAACCTTTCAAATTTTGCCTGTATGAATGAGGATTTGGCATGGCAGCCAGTGAAAGCTGCGGGGTTGGATTCTCTGTTCCCTGTGCTGAAAAATGTGACAAAATAGTCCTTTTTTTTACAGTCGGGATCGGTCTGTTTGTTACTGTATAGAACAATGGAGGCACTGAAATTGTGAATTTAATATCACAAAAATTAGGAATAACTTAATTTAGGACTGTAATTCAAGCATTAGTGCAACTCTGATTTTTGTATTGTACAGGTTAAAGCATCCAATCCAGCTTCCCAGAAAGCTCCAGAGTGCTTCACAGCCTCACGCTGGATCTTGTTCAGACCCGTGTGAGTATGTTAGTCCAGATCTCAAGTCCCACTGCAGGCTCTCCCTGTGTTTACAGTAACAGAAATCAGGACAGCACAGTGGAAATGAGGGAGAGACAGGAACAGGGTTAGCTATTTTCAGCTGAGCTAGCATCTGCATTTTCAGCTTCAAAGGGAAAGACAACCTGGCAGTGCCTGTCCCTGGGTGGATATAGAGCTCAGAGCCAGCTCTGCTTTGGTCAGGAGCCATTAGCAGTTGAGAGTCAGAAAGCAATGCTAACAGCCAAACCACCGCTAATGGAAGCAAATCCTGTCTCTGCCCAGGCATGGGTCAGTTAGAAGGGGCTGATGTACTGTGGTCTGGAAGCCCTCGCTAGAGGAAAGAGTCCCATTTTTACCCCCGAGAGGCTCTTGTCCACTGCAGAGATCTAGGCAATATTTCTTTCAACTTGCCTGTTGTCATTAAAACTGATATAGAGTCATAGGAACCTAGAACCACAGAATGATTTGGGTTGGAAGGGACCTTTAAAAGTCATCTAGTCAAACCTCAAACTTGTGCTTGTTTTCTATAAACCAGAGGAAATGTGCCTTATTTAGCCTGAGACCCTCAGAAGGGTGGGATGGGAGGGAGCTATGCTCTCAGACCCTTCCACAGTTTACAACACAGCTACCTCTGCAATGATTAGCTTTCCCCTTTTCAGGACTTGACAGCCTCTGCTGATTCCCAAAGAAGTTACCTCTCTCTTCCTAGAAAAACTGTAAGGAGGCCCCTCTTAACCTTGCCAGTGAATTGGACAGCCTGCCGACCACAGAGAGGTCTCTCCCAGCTACAAGATTTGATTTGCACTGATCTTTTTCTCCAGACAAAAGGCCAGATGTTTTGTTCATTAGCTTACCAATGCAGAAAGCTTTCCTGGGCTCCCGGCAGTATGAGGGATGCTGGGTGCTATAGTCTGTCATGGCAGATCACGAGTGCACGAAGACTATTTCAGGAAAGCGGGAAAAGGGTTGAAAGCTCTGCAGCATCTTACAAATGGGATATATGCGTTAATGACTAAGTTACCGCTTGCTTCTGTTGTTTTCCTGCTGCCTTGTAAGATCTTTACTGGCAGCTCTTAAGTAATGTAGGAAGAGTAGCATATCTACAATGGCAATAACATGTAAATTACCCTCACATATGTTTATTGATAGAGACGAGACACACTGAAGGGACCTGACTCTGCTCTCAGTGGCACCGACCCCTGCACCAGTGCCATTTCATCACAATTACTTACGGTCTACACCAGGACATGAAAGATCCGGCTCTTCCCTCATGCCACGTCTTCTTCCTCTTCACTAATGTTCAGAGGCAGCTTCTTGCTTTTGTGACTTACTCCTTGCTGAACGGCAAACAAGTGCACAGGTTCTCTCTTCAGCTTTTTATATATCATTTGAATGTCTATGAATGCAGGACAGATTTTCCCCTCCAATAAGGGAAGGGATTAAGAAACTCAGATTTGGCAGAGTAATGGGAAGAGACTGGAGAATTCAAATAATTGGTACAGGGGTGATAGATCAGTTCTCATAGCACATAAAAGTGCTTTAGAAAGAATTTGAGAGGTCAAAACATAAAATTACTTTCCACCATGTTGCTAGTTTTCCCTGGTTGCTGTAGAAAAGCACACCAGAGGACCATTACCCCCTTCTGCTTCAAGCAATATTGTTTCTCTCATTACAACACCACTGCATAAAATTCTGTGGTATGCCATGTCTGATTCTACTCTCCCTGGCATTTCAGTGAAGAAATCACTAACTACAAGTGCAATAACTCTTCGAAGCTACACTGTCATGGAATGCGATATGTGGGAAGAAAGGCAGAGTCCATGTGTTGAAACCTATTTTGGAATAGAAAATGTTCAACTTTCTTTATTGGTCAGGCTTTCAGAAACAAGTATCCTTCCTTTTGAATACAATACTACTGAAAATAATGATTTTAAATTTATTTGACATGATTATACTGCAGTAATCTTCTAAAATCCATGCTAAATCAAATGCTTTCAGTGAACAACCTCTCGTGGTTCCTTGTAGCTCTCTTTTCTATGGTTCTCCAACTGCAGTTATTTCCCCATCCTTCTGTGTAGAGATTTCCTTCTATATTTCCATACCATTGTTTACAATTACTTCAAAGTGCAGTAAAATAAAATAAGCGTGCTAGTCTGTGCAAAGATCAAAGAAGACCTTCTTAACAGTTGCTTTATATGCAGTTAAATCTTACAAAAATACAGTTCCATAAAGTCAGTGTTATAGGCAATGTGTCTTCACTGCAAGCTAGTACTCACAAAGCCTGGTGCTCGGTCTGTGTGAAGGTTAAGGGAAACGTTTCAGAGCCCAGAGGTAGCCACATGCAGAGGACAGACATGCAGCACTGAATATGACTCTTCTTTCGCACCACCACCACTCCAGCGAGTGAGGTGGACTTACGCTGACATGCACCAGTGTAACAGAGCAGAGAAGCTGACCTCCCTCTTGTTACAAGCTGAAGAGCTGCATAGAGGAAACCGTTTGCAGCGCACAGTAATGTTTTTATTGGCCCAATAAAGCACAGGAAAGAGTAAATATTTTCAAGTGCCACCTACTGACACTTTTTCTACTATTTACATAAATACAGCTCTTTTTCATTTCATAGAGCAGATGAAGGGCTCTAGAAATTGGATAAGTCTCATCAGCTGTCTGGCCAACAGTTGAGCAGACTTTAAAGCTAGATGGTTACAGTATTTTGTGCGCAGCACAGATAGCGCACCTTTCTCATGAGCAGTTCAGAGATCTGCAAACATGAACTAGATCTTCATAAATCCATGTGAACCAGACGCAGTCAGTGGAAGAGCATACTCACTGAAAGCAGGACCCACCAAGGACAGCAGTTACCAATTTTTGGTTCCACTGCAGACCTCATGATACATGTCTTGTAAACGTTCCAACCCCTGGAGCCAAGAGACTGCATGAGAATATAAATTCTATTCAAGAATAAAAATGGTGTATGAGTTTGGTTCTGGAAGGTGGTCATGAGAACCTGGGACTCCCACCATCCTAGAAATCAAAGAAGCAAGAGTTATCTATAGGTTTGTTTTTTGTTTTTTGGGTTTTTTTTTATCTCAGAGATAGGTGAAGGGAAGAGCTGGTTAATTAATTTGCATACTGGGGCTTGGCAGCACTGCGAGAGTTGAAAGATGAGGCCAACATCTCATAGAAATTCAGTGATGCAGCTGGCAGGAAATCCCAGCACTTTCTCACTCCCAAAGTCCTGCCTGCAAATTGCTTCACTAATGAGTATATCTGATTTTTACTAACGATATATACTGAATATGGGACTGGGGTCTCAGGTTTGTTTTGCTTTTCTTGTATTGGTATTAATGCTTCTGTCACTTAATGTGAAATCCCTCTATATGGTTATTTTCCTTGCAGGGCTGAAATGCCTAGAATGTTGCAAGGAAGGATTTTATAGACTTTGAGAGAAACCAAAATTCATTTAATGATGTCAGAATGTGATTCGATATAGCCATGAGTTTTTAGGACAAATTATTAGCCTTCTGCAAAAACTCCAAAGATTTATATTGCCCAAAAAACTCACTAATGATATCGAGACTAGGGTCTTATGAACCAGTTTAAAAGAAATTATAAATCTAAATGAGCACATCTGAGCATGAACCCTGCCATTTCCTCCAGACTAGAATACGATTTATTATGAGAGTTATGAAACTTTGGACCCTATTATATATTAAAGAATCCTATTTATTGCCACATAGTTAAGTCTGAATTATTGTGCTTACCCAAAACACTGCTTTTGCAAGATTTATAACTCAGTCATTTTACAACTTTCAGGGATGAAACTTGCCATTCATAACCACAGCACAGGAAAAAAATTTTGAGTTTTTCTGAAATACAGTCAATCACACTTCAGAACTAGAGAGGTGAAAAAATATTGTTTTTTCTTTTAAAACCTTCACACCTACTGAAAGAGGTCATGACCATGCTTGGGTTTAATAATTACTTAATTTTGAAAGCTATGATTTTACACATCCTCACTCCCAAAGGTATTCGAGTTCATTATTTACAGTATTGTTCTTCAAATCTCTTTCACGGGCACCCCCTTGCCGTGGGGAAAGAGCTTGCGTGCCCTTGTGAAGTTGAGAGCTATGCTGGTGGTGGCATATGCCTCCAGTAGGGTCTCCCAAGCCTGACAGGTCTCAACTGAAGGGTCAGACAAAGTGTGTCCACGGGCAGGATGGGCTCACTAGCCTTCGGGCAACCATCCTAGGAGAAGGACAACTCTAACTCCAAACCCGGGCAGATGGAGCTCGTTTAGCCCTGTAAGGCCATCCATCTAAGAGAAGGATACTCTAACCAAACCTACGACCTGAGGACTTCGCTGTCACCGTCCAAGCTCGCTAGGCCCTGGCAGATGAACCTCAGGTGTAAAGGGTGGGGCCAGTCTCGCGCATGCTGCGCCTCACCTAAAAAATCCACCGCGCAGGCTTGAAGGGTGTACTCACGTTTAAAGCCCTTCCCAAATCTTCGCCCTCGAAGCCAAGCCATGATGATGATGATGATGATGATGTTCTTCAAATGTACATGTCTAAGAATTATTTCCTGTGAAAAGCAGTTGCTGCATGCCTATAAAAAAAAGAATAATATTCATAAAATTAATTTCTTGCCAGTGGAAAAAGTATCTCATTTGGATAAAATTAATTCCAAATATTTCCATTGAAATTTGAAACACAGTGCTGCTTAAGATCAAGAAAAAAGGGAGTGATTCCCATTCCCTACTGTCCAGAGCTACCAGACATAAAAAGAATTAACTGGGAGAAGTGTTCTTGGTATCTGAGTCACACACCCCCTAGTCAAACCATAATTACTTGTCTCTATAGATGGAATAGATAGCTGGAATGTGAAAGCCCTGGATTATAGCAGATTCAAGTCATTCGCTGCTGTCTTGAATTTAATCGCAGATGTGGACTTCATACATTCCCTTGGAACACCATGGCAGTTGATTTTTAGCTAGCTCATGACTTCAGAGGAGAGATTTCTGAGTAACCCATAGGTTTTATTTAGCGTTTACTGCAAGTAAACATTTAGTTGAAAGAACCATCTCAGCCTGTGGATTTGTGTCCTCCCTGTATCACAGTTTGACTCTACTAAGTGTATGTATTCTCCTATTGTGGAACTACATGTATTCTCACATGGTTTTCTTTAGACAGAAAATCCTCTTGCAATCGGGGCAGCTGGATTTTGTAGAGTGGAAATCTGGAGTTCATCAGTACCTCAGGAGACTCACAGGCCAGCTCCTTGAAGGCACCAAGCAACCACTGAACATGTTTGGGCTAATCTGATTCCATAACTTAAAAATCTCACCTCAGGTACTTTTATGACATCTCTGTTCCCTTACTGTGGGATCCTGGCCACCCTAAAACCTGGTGTGGCTCTGAAGATGGTTCTACCAGATCTGAGAGGTTCACCTGCCATGTAAAATCAATAGGCAAGTTCTCACAATTTCTAGTGGAAACTAATCATTTGCAGCACCAAGAAAAATCTGAAAATATATTAGGGAGGGGTCATTGCTCTGTTTCAGAAAAACAGGAAGGAATTCCTAAAAGTTACGAGGAAATCTGCAAATTGTTGTTCTGAGATGGCAAAAAGGTTTAGGATTTTTTAAAACAAAAAGAGTACGCAGCTCTTGCATATAGGGGCTTTAGCTCAGTCACAGCTTCTATGGCTTGCGGGCTCCCACTTGACTAATGCCTGAAAGCATGAATTTGAGTTCTCAGAGTTTCCAGGTGAAAGAAAATGGGTAGCACAAGGAAAATGGGTCACAACATTTGCTGTGTGGATGGTCTGACATGCAAAGTGAGGTATGTTTGAGTGCTAATGGCTGCGTGTTTGGCAACTACATGTTTATCAAATATAATCTAGTTTAGGGAATTTATCCATGGTAGAAAATGCTGATTTTGAACCCCCAGCTGCGGAAACTGCTTCCGTATTATTAAACTAGAGCACACTGGAGATTAAATATTTTGAGGTGGGAGGAGAGGTTAGGACTGTGGCTGTTAAATATGTGCCAGAATCCCACAGCACTATGAGCCAGATCCTACACTGAACTGTCACACTTACATTGAAGGCAGTATAACTGGTATGGTAAATGTTTCCATTAACTGTGAATACACTCTTGAGTGTCTTCTCTTTGCTTGTTCTTTTCTTTTGTTTGTATGATTTATTATGCAATGAGTAGGCAATAATAATAATGTTGTTGTTAATCATCTGGCAACTTCATCAAAGTACGAGGTTAAGTGTAACAGTATAACAGTGTGTCAGTAATGACAATGTCCTGACCCAAAGCTGTTTAGGTCATACTTGAGCGAGTTTCAGAGACTGCACAAGTAGGGATTGTCCCTAGTTTCCTTTTGCCCAGATGAGTAACAAGAGTCTTCACTGATTCTTCGTAGCTGCTGGTTGATATCATTGGCCATGAAATATTGCCGGTGTGTCTGGAGCCTCAACAAGGATGGGCAAAACAGCTCCTCTTGGAGGAGACCCCAAAAATAGTATTGGGCAACTGCTTGCCTGTCTTGAGGGCTTGATTGCTCCTAAGCATTACAGGGCTCTAACTTCTTGCACATCTCTGATCAGTGTGTGCATAAGACACATAGTGTGGTTGCATCCACTATGCAGACAAACCTTGTGAAGTGTTCACGTGTCACTTCTGCCTGTCCTCCAACATTCCGTGTTTTCCTATGACCATATTCCTGCCAAAAGGCAGTATAGCAAGGATTCACAGCCTTAAAAATAAAATAACAAATGATGGGACCATTTTCCCTGACAGTGTAAAATAGCATATCTCTGCAGACTTCATCTAGCCTATGGTCTCTATTTGAACCTGTCATAATGCCTCTCATCGTACATCTCAGTTTTGAAAAGACTAATTTATTTACATGGTAAATACATGAGCTCACTGCAACAGAACAAACTGGGAAGCTGCCCTGGTTTTCAGGGCAGAGGAGAGCCAAGAATGGCAGCAAGAGATTTCTCTGAGGTCAACTCCCTGGTGATTAAAGGCAGGCCAGAAACAAGAACAAAAGTTTCAACCAAAGTCCCATAGCAGAATTCCAGGTGAGATAGAATGGACAAACAACCCTTGCATTGTCTCTGCAGAAGGGTGCAGTGACAGCTATGAGGTGTTGAGAACATGCCTGTGCTGGCATGACAATGCATGAAATCCAACAGCAGAATGTCCTCTATGTGCCATCTGTATACAGCCCAGTGTGCAAAGTCACCAACGCCTCCCTGGCCAGACCTGCAAGTGGAACCTCAGTACTCCAGAAGGGAGAAGGTTAGGCTGAGCTTCATTTCTGAAGTAGATTTAAGGAGGTCAAAGATTTACTTGTGTAGTTTTTAATATATAGTAATGCCACCACAATTCTTAACGTAGGCATAATTGCGTTCGGACAAAAAATGCTTTAATAATTGTGTGAGATGTGACTGCCTGTGACAGCAGGAAGCTGAAGCCAGTTTTTTGGAATTGTGTTTCCCATCTCTCATCAGATATTTCATGTGTCTGTATGTCTGCGCCAGTAATTAATCTAGCCTGAAAGTCTGCACAGTTCCCCATTTACTCTTGCAAAACCATAACCAGTTTTTCCTTGGAAAGAATCTACAGCCAAATGAAAGTGATGTTGGTTTCAAACTGTATTAACTCATAGAGCTTTGTGCACAAAAGGACCACTTACACAGTTGTTCCTATGAGGCATTACAGAGTCTGGTCCTTTTTTTAGGAAGCTCGTTACTTAACAGTAAATTATTGTGTTTGATTGAATTGGCGTGGATGGGATTGGCAAGGCTGCCTGAAGAATCTCTGTTGTCATGCCAAATGTTTTTCAACCTGTGTGTCTGTGTTCAGGTCTGATAAGGTTATCCATGACGCATATGCTTCTCATCAAAAGGTTACATTCTTGTACTGTCCATACAAGCTTCAGGGAGCTTGCATTTGATGCTGAAAAAATCCATCTGGAACAGCAATTCTGCACTAGCCCAAGACTAGATCAGGCACCCTTTGCCCTATTCTGCTTATGTACCTGTGACTTGCACTTCCCTGGTTGCACCACCCCTGCAGTTCAATGGGAGAGTGGGGCAGTGCCCCATTCATCCTCATATGCAGTCTATTCTGTCTGGCACTTATGGAGATAGACATGTGGGATTGCATATTTTCGGGCTCGATGAGCTGACTGAAGCAACTCCCTAATACCTTGTATACAGGCTTTAACCACTGCATCAGAAAAGAGGGTATTGCCTTTCTCAAAGGTGTGGTGAAATGAGCCTGGGCCCACTGCTGCCCGTGTGCACTAAGGACATTCTGAACATGCCCAATGACCAGAGGTCTTAAAGAGAAGACTCTGCCTTTGGGGAGAAACAAGGTATCCAGCTCACCAGTCTTTTGTCCATATATACACTGATGTGTGCATCTATTAGATTTCACCGGGTTTTTGCAAGCACATACCAGGCTGGGGACTGCTGGGCTGTGGAAGGATTTCAGTGCTGCAATTTGTGGTCTTATTTTAGGTGCCATTGCAGGTACTACTGTTCTCTTCCCAAAAAATGGGTACACTGGATGGTGACTCTACCACTGCCCTGGGCAGCCTGTTCCAATGTTTGACAACCCTTTCTGTAAAGAATTTTTCCCTTATATCCAACATAAACCTCCCCTGGCACAACTTGAGGCCATTTCCTCTCATCCTATTGCTTGTTACGTGGGAGAACTAACTGATTTCAACTTCACTACAATCTCTTTACCAGTAGTTGTAGAGGGTGATAATGTCTCCCTTCAGCATCCTTTTTTCCAGGCTAAACAAATTTAGTTCCCTCAGCTGTTCCTTATAAGACTTGCTCTCTAGACCCTTCACCATCTTCACTGTCCTTCTTTGAACACTCTCCAGCACCTCAGTGTCCTTCTTGTAGTGAGGTGCCCAAAACTGAATACAGTATTTGAGGTGCAGCCTCACGAGTGCTGAGAGCAGGGAGACAATCACTTCCCTCCTCCTGCTGGCCACACTATTGCTGATACAAGCCGGGATGCTCTTGGTCTTTTATAGACTTCAGAGTTGCAACAGTCCAGTTTTTGTGTCTGGCACTCTGATGTGTAGTGTGCTGCATTTTGAAGGACAAATGCACATTTCTGTCACTAGAATAGAACTCTTTAAAGTCATATGTTGTTGCAAAAGGTCAAGTTTGCTAACCCGACATTAGTTGACAGACTTTTTCCATGGGTTTCTTTCTTCAGTCTAAAAATGTTCCAGTTTCCAGCCATCTTCCTTTCATCTGCTGTTGTCTCCATGAATCTTCTTTCTACCATTTTTTCTCCACTGTATACGGATGTGGAAGCGCAGGGAGTGTCCTGAGTCTTCCTGACTCCTCCTCTTCCCAGTCACTATTTCTTTCTTCCTGTTCTCATTCTCCAGATAGTGATTCCTTTGCCACTTGGCAGATTCCCAAGTCCTCAATCAGAATTTACTTCTACCATTTTGCAGTGTCTTCCCCAACTACTTCCTTACCACCCTACTTCTGATTATCTCTTTCTTGGCAAAATGCCTTTATGATGTCAAGAAGAAAATAAAGTATCTGAATCTATAGTATCAGTTCTTACCTGGAAGGTTCTGTTTGCCAGCCTGAGGACTAGAAAAGATTATTTTTCTGTTTTTAAAGCTGTACCCTGAAAAATATGTTTGTTAAGAAACATCTGGTTGTTTAGAAACAGATGCTCTTCCTATGTAGTAATAAGAGCTTTTCATACGTGCTTGAGCAAGTTCTTTTTCCACTGAAGCACTGGATCAGTACTGACTCAGGAAGTCCACTTCTGTAAAACTTTCAGGTCAAGGTCCTTTATGAGTTACCAGCTTCAAAAGCAAATGACGAAGAGGAAGCAATCTCCGAGTCATACGCTGACCGGATGCGTGGTTCATGATGCCACCTCTGATCAATTTGCATAAACAGCCATGGCTAGAAAGTAGCTTTCTTGACCCTAGTTTTCTTGGCTTCCCTTCATTCAGCTGAACAGAAATCTCTATCTGGCCTTCATGTTTAAACAACTGCAACCTGTTTGCCCAAGGAATACAATTCCTTTGGTTGCCTTATCAACATCTGTGTCAAAAAGCTGTGAAGGAATATGATAGTGTCTGCTCTGCTGCGACCTCTTACAACAACCCTGTATGTCCTCCTGCTATAATCCTACACAAGCAAAAAAGAGTGGGGACAAGGACCATTATTCTCTCTGCATCATTGCTGGCATTCAGACATAAAGGGAAGCTTCATGCCTCCCCCACCCCTGAGTGAGAGCCATCAATTCGCATTAGCCATGTCCCAAATGTTTATACATGAGAGTAGTAGCAGTTGCTGCTCTTTGAGCTCCCACAATCTTGGTAAAAACGCCTTCAAAAGCAGCTCTCTCTGCACCTTCTCCCCACTTCTGGATGTGCCTTAGAGCCACAATCCAGCCCTTAGACTGCAAATGGCTTGGAGCGGGGATTATGCTTTTTTTTTTTATGTTAAACAAGAGCAACCCATGCTGAGTGTGCTCATTAAAAAATCATGTCGTTCAACACTGATCCCTTGGGCAATAGTTAGAGCTTCACAATATAACATGCAAGAGACAGGTTGGATTCACAGGCCAGCTAGGATCAGAAAGGGATAAGTGGACGGCAAAATAGCATGTTGGAAGAATAAAACCCATACCCATGGTGGAATGACAAGTTATCCTTCAATAGGAGATGTTCTTAACAATGTGGCTGCTTAAATGAATTTAGAAGGGATCCGACGGGTGTGGAAGAGTTTCTGTCAACCAAAAACGTACGTTCTTGGCCGTGCTGTGTCACAAATCACATTAAAAGTCAAATTTAATTAGTACCTTGTGCTATTAATAGAAGGTGAATTTCCTGGCCTTCGCTGCCCAGGAAACCTACACATCTCCAAAGACCATGTGCATAGGTGGATGAAAGACACAAGAAAGAGAAAAATTGCTAAGTAGCTAAGTTAAGGGTTTATTTTTTTCATCCTAAATATTAAGAACCTTAAGTGAAGAGGAGAGGATCCCACGCACAGTTGCTGCTCCAGATGTTTTGACCAGCTTCAGCCTCTCTGGGCAAACCCTTTCATATGAGATTTTCCCATTGCAGCCTGTTGATTTGGCTGCCCCCACAGCCCCCCCATCCAGCCGCATGGGGCTGTTTGCAGGAGAGACATCTCAGGAAAGAGCCAATGCACCAAGGAGAGAGGAGTGATGCCTGCTCCATTCAAGTGCGGGCTGCAAAACCAATTGCATTAATACTCTCTGTATTCCTTGATGCATCATAGGGGGATGAGATTTATTAAGCAAATATCTCTGCATCATGATACTGACAAGGTAGTTCAACAGTCTGAGCCTCAACACTACCAGCCTGAGCTGAAGGTGGCAGAAGAGAAACGTCACCATTGCTAAGGTTGCAATTGTGTTATTCACTGTTGGGATAAAAAAGGCTGAATCACTAAAGCAGCTGGCAGAGACCCTGACATCACAGGAAAGCGGTGTCTCTGCCGGGTTCAGGGTACAAAATTAAAAGGACACATGTGACAGAAGGAGAGTTGAGGTTGTATAGAGCAGTCTGCAGAATATCAATGATCTATCAGATATTCAGAGATGATCCCCAATAAGATTCCAACTACTTAAATTTAAAAATTAAAATAATTTCCCTTAAATTTTTCCCACTTATGCAGCTAAGTATGCCAGGGAATTGGGGAAAGGAAGCCAGATGTAATAAAAGAACACTCAGAGTAAATCCTACTGAAATTAGCCTGTAAATGAGCACAGTTGTGACAGTGTTGCATGGACTAGTCCATGACTATCCTTTCAGGAAGTCAGATCAGAAAAGGCTGAGAAACACCAAGCCCTGCAAACAGTTCAGCATCTAACTTGATCAACTCGTGAGAGTCTCTTTTTGTCTCCAGGAGGATTTTCACATGGAAATTGTTGTATATTAAAGCCCAGATCACACATAAATGGCCTGATCATCTGTGTTTGTAGCAACCCATTGCCTTTATGGCACTCCTCTTTTTCCTTCTCCTCAGCAAGGCGGACACAAACCCTGCTGCTTTCTGTGGGCTTGGTCTGCAAGAAAGGAACTAGCAACTCTTTTATTGGAAGGCAGGGAAAGGAAAAGGTGACCAAAAGTCCCAGCATTATCCCTTTGCACCTGAAGAACTTCCCTAAGGGTATAGGAGGCTACCCTGGTGCCTGTAGTGGCAAAGCCTACAAGTAATGGGAGTGAACATGAGGGCATCATGTGTGCTGCAGAAATTTTGCAGCTGGGAAAAATGATGGACTGGCTAAATCACTCTCTTTCACTTTGCAATGGAAAGCTGGCAGGTTACCAGCACGCTGTCCTCATGCCTGAACAGTCCTGACAGCTGGGGCATGTAAAACCTATTGTCTTAAAGAAACTGCCCATGCTGCCAAAGTGCTCATGCTCTGTGTCACTGATGCCGGCAGTGACCTGACTTTGTGACCAGCACAGGAAAGCACCTTCCTCAGTCCAAATGGGACACAAGGGACACCCCTCCTTCCCTCCTTGGAAATCCCATGCACATTTTGAAAGAATTCCTTGCTTGTGACTGGGAAGATAAGCATTTGGACCTAAATATACCATGAGTTTGGCCCGTCGTGGTACCATCTGGAGATCATTTGTAATCACTATAGTTTGTGGGTTAGCTCACACCCCTTCCAATAGCTGGAGGAGAACTGATGATTTCTACCATGAAAACAGCATCTTTATTTATAGCAATACTAAGAAAGTGCCTAATTGGTTAAAAAGCTGCAAAATTGCTTTTCTTGATACAGACTTGAGTTCAGCATCAAAACTGGAAATAATTTTCAGAAATCTGTTCTAGAAAGATGACATTTTGTTCATTTGGAAGTAAATAAGTTGCCTACTAGCTCATATCAGGAGAGTGAGGCGGTGTCCTTTCCATGGAGTTCCCTTTCCCAGGTATTATTTTATGCCTCAAATGCTTAAAGACATTTTGCTACTGCTCAATGGGAGAAAGCAAGCTTGTAGTGCAGAGTATGCAGGCAGAAGTGAACCAGTTCCTTCCAGCTGGAACTAGGTTGTTGCTATAGCAACATCCAAATGATAGACAGATTTTCTGAATGTGCAGTGGTCTACTGTGATAGGAGAGCTTCCAGGATTTCTACCAAATAGCTCCAAACTTGCTGGAGAGCAATAACACCAAATGCCACATCTTTGAAATAACACAAGCAAACAAACACCATCACAACAACTAAATCCTTTTTTCACCTAGCTTTCAAATAAAAACTCTACTTGACACACGGCATTTATATTCCTAGACAATATCTTCCTGCCAATCTCTTTTTTGTGCACCGGCATTCCAAATGACAGACCACACTCCAAGTTTAACACCACCTACAGGCAGATTAAATACGGTGGCATGCAAAGTTTTGTGTGCACAAGATGCTAGCTCCTTTGGATTTTTTTTAGGCTGCATGAAGCTTGCACACCGGTGAGAATCCCAGTGAAGCTTTGCAAGAGCACACTGCTCTGTTCATGGCTATATTTTGCAGCACAGAGACCTTAGACACTAAATGGCTGAGCATGTGGTGGAACAAGTATTATATTCATAAACCATGCAAAAAGAAGTTTCCCAGGGGCCACTTCCATAAAGTATAAAACATACCTGCCTCGGCCATGTCCCCCTTGCACATACTGTGCACATGGTTTTCATTCAAAGCAGTTTTCTCCTCTGTGCTTCATTCTTGCTCTGCTCCAGGGGAGGAGTGCCTAATATTTTGGGTTTCCAGGAAGAAACCTCTTCCTGAGCACAGCCGGGATCATGAGCATTGCAGAGACATTTTGGCTGTGTCTCTTCATCATCCATTACCTCTCAGTGGGAATGCTACTGCACCGTCTGCAGCCTGCAGCTGACAGAGTGTGTTTAATGTCCTTTTGCCCCCAGTACTTGATCCCTCCAGCAGTTCCTCTCCCTAGGAAGCTGCTGCCAATTATATTGGTGAAATCTTCCAGTGAACTTAGCCTGATTTCTGTAAAGGCAATTTCATCCTTATTGAAATTTCTCTGTAAATCCAAGACAGAGGTTTTGACCTGTTTGTGTGTATGAAATGTGGTCTGTACTTAGATTACCCTCACCATCCTTAGATCTTAACCTAGTGGCTTCATCCTCACAAGAGATGTGGGACATGGGAAGGTTTTAATGGTAGCTTTGGTGTAAAGGTAGCTGGTAACTTGGAGACTTTTGCAAAAATGTTAAATGAGAAGTCTTTGGTGCTGCAAGTTCTCTTAATTTCAGGGCTTTGATCCTATGCACACAGCCCTTCTGCTACCAGACATTTCCAAGTAATAAAGGAGAAACTGGTTCCTACACCTGTATGATAAAGTCTTACTGACTGCAAGAGGAATTATCTGTGAAAAGGGTGTCAGAAGCAGAAAACTACACACACGCCTCAGTATGATAACAGATTCATAATTTAGGAATGAATTAATAAAGGAAAGAATAATTTACAGTTTGATTAAATAGAGTTACATGCATTTGCTTTGGGTTTTTGTTGTTGTTGTTGTTGTTGGTTTTTTTTTTACTTATCTACTTAAGATTGCTTTGGAACACATTTTCCTTCTCGCTTACTTGGCTTATACAGCTTTGATAACGTCCTGCAATAGGCCTCAGCAAAACGAAAAGATGAATTGCTCTTATGATTCACGAGGCACTCTGGATAATTAATTACTTAGCATTTATGGTTTGGCATGTGGTCATCAATCGTTCAAAAACTTCACATTTGTAAACATATCCTTTGCAGCTGGTCTTCTTATGTCAGACTTCAAAATAACTAGTGGAGATATGAGAGAGCTATAAATGCTTTTCTGTGAAATTTACTGGTTGTGCTCCGGTTTGTTCCTTGTGGGAAAAATTAAGCAACAGATGTGGGAAGACAGGAGCTCTAAGGAAGAATGGTAAAGCATCTTGAGTGGTTCTCAAATTTACTTTCTTTTCCCCTTTTTGCTAATAGATGTTGGAATCCTTAAATGTCCTTTGTTGCGGCTTGGATCTGTGAACATTTGTTCCGGTTGTACGGTAGCTGTGTGAAAAATTTTGAAAAATCTGAGATGAGACCTGTTGCAGAATGAGAAGTAAAGATAATCAACAAAGTTTGCCTCCATTCAGCGCTGCTCAGTAGGTGAAAGAAGTGTAAGAATCACAAATCCTGAAAGAGCAGGCTCTATTTTTTATAAGAAATAGCAGCAGCTTCATGGCTTACAAAAAGAATTCTTAATACTCTCCATTGTAAGACTTAGACTCATCTGGTCATTAGATAGCAGAAAGCACAACCATCTGAGTAAACACTTTTCATGCTAGGGGTGAATTTTGATATTTGAGATGAATGTCCTACAGCCAACTGGTTCCCCCCCTGCATATTCCTGATTCATCATCACCTAGGGCTGCTCAGTGCCCTGAATGAGGCAGATATTCCGTGAGGAAAAATAAATGCCTGCTCATACAGCTAAGGACCACATGATCATTCAGACAGACTCATCTTCAGGCTGCTCGAGTGATCTTATTTCTACCATTTCCTAAGTTGCAAACATGTGCCATTTCAACCTCTACACTTTTTACAAAGTGATTTGCAGGCAGTATATGTATGCATATTTGTATGTAAATACAGAGAGTGTATGCAGCATCTATTTTTACAAGTGATACAGGAAATGGGAACTAAACACCATTCCTATTTCAATTACAGTGTCCATTGGTATCACTTCGTTGCTTTTTTAAAGAGCATGCTTGTGCTTTTAAAATCAGATGCCAGCTACCGTGCTACAGTAGTACTTTGATCAGCCTTATCTGCAGGCTTCAGCTATAGAGCTGTTGAAAAGCATGTATTTAGAATTAGAAGGACCTCCCCAGTTGACATGAAACATCTCCATGGGCCGTGCTGAAAAGGTAACTGCTGTAAGGAAGAACTCCTCCTGGGAGGCCATCACCAAGGCTTTTGACCAAGAGTATATATAAATTCTGTGACTGCACAGGCTCCACATGCATATCAATGTCACTCGTGCTTGTTCACTTTGACCTACAGTGGCAAGGAGATTCATGTATGGCAGCTGTCACACCCCCAGACAGCTCTGCTCCTGGGCTTATGGCCCTGTCCCCTTGTCTTTCTCTTTACTCCTAATATTCTACTCTGTCACTAGGGTAAGCTATGACCCCTACACCCATTATGTATCTCCCAATCCTGTTTTGGGGAGTGGAGGAAAAGGAGTCTTTAGTAGAAGTACTTTTGTGGTTCAATAACATGTTAACAGATGAACAAGCTTGCTTGTCTGCTGCGTTTAAGACCTAGGCAAACTCAGAGGTGCCAGTGTTGTTCGCTCATTGTCGTTACCCTCCGTCTGTCAATGCGGTGTTCATGCTCAATTACCATCACTTTGGGGGGAGAAGGGAGTCCAGAGTGGTGTAAAGGTTAGAGTGAGCCAAATTCTAAATACTGGAGAGTCACAGGCAGCACACACGTAAGGCGAGACACACTTCCTAGGGCTGGGGCCATGGAGTGCTGTGCTAGGACAATGTAGATGTAACCTACAGTGTCTACAGTAGAGGAAGAGAAATTCACTTTATCTGCATTTATCTTTGCTTGCCTCAGACACTGGGGTGGCATGTTATGAGAGGGTCATTTTTGCTGCAGCTTAGGGAAGAGGAAGGCATCTAGAAGACTGTCCTGCACAGGGACAGCTCTGCCAGTTCCGAAGTCTGGTTCATAGTGTCACTTGGACCCACCAGAACAACAAAAAATCCTTGACTGTCACTGTAGGGTGTTTTTCATGTATGTGCAATGGAGGTCAGACATGTGCAGCTCGTGCTGCACAAGACTCAAAGGTTTGGATGTTTGGAAGCAGTACTGAGCTATGCAGGAAGAAGAATACAGGAGGAATAAATCAACAGCAATGCATTACATGTTATGAAAAAAACCTTCAGAAAGGTTTAACATAGCTATCTAATTGAATGCAGTGAATGAATTTCAGCATAAATTATGCAGTCATTTCCTTCTCCTACTGATGAATATGATAGGAAAAGATATTTTGCATTGCTAAATACGGAAGGAATGTGGGGCAGATACTTTTATATACCTTGACTAGAGCTTGTGGTTTACTTGAGTTTCTCTACTGTGTCACTTCCACAGAGAATACCGTGCGTTGGTCTGCTGTTTAGGGCTGGCCCGTGTTAGAGAGGCATTATCCTGCTATAGCTATTATTTTCTCCAGCACACAATGATATGGGCTTTTTTGTGTGGATGTTTGGTTTATATCTATTTCTGGAAGCTGCTGTTTAGGTGTAGTTACACTGGTATGAAAGTAGCATTTGGACTAGAGGAACTCATTTTGCAGCCTGAAGCAGAGTAAGTTCTAGAAGCACATTTCACTGGTATAATTGCACTGGGACTCGGGGAGGTAAGAATGGCTTCTTTACTGGCGCAGATAAGCTGCAAGACTTGCTAGTGTAAGCAAGTCTTTAGATGAATTTTGCCCACTCTAGCTGTTTCCCAGGTCCTTCACTGCAACCTGGAGTGCAGTCAGAGAGAAGGGGCTGAAAATCAAGGGGTCATAAACTGTGTGTCTACACACACAAGGACTTCCTTGAATCCAAAACTTCAGAAATACATCCACTTTCTTTCTGAGTAGCAAAGTAACAAAGTGGTCAGGCTACGTAACAATGGTTTATTTTTAACCAGCTTGATAACGGTGATGAACACGGCTGAAATTGCGTTTCTGAATAAGGCCATTGGATTCTGCCATTAAGAACTGTTCCTAGAGACATTATTATATGAAGGCATCCCTGAGGTCTCTGAAAATAATCAGAAATAATAGATGAAGTGAGTAGAGAGAATCCAATCCCAACAGACTGAACTCCACACTCCCTGAAATCCTATTCCCTATGCAATATGTATAAGTATTCCTTATGGAACATATGTGGTGACACTAAATTTGCTGCAAGAACAGACTAAGTCCATAGAAATGCTTACTATCTGATACTGAATCTTGCACATGCAGTAGTTTGTACTCTAAAAGCAGGGAAAGAATTGATTCCCTTCTTTGCCCTGACCCCTAACCACTGAAAGCTGTCTATAGCCCACATCCAGGCTTAACCCCTTCAGACATTTCACTATTTGAAAAGCAAGGGTAGCTGTTATTGAGAAAAATAAAACATCTACACAAACTGGGGCTTTTTTGGTTTGTTTGTTTGTTTGTTTGGGGTTTTTTGTTGTTGTTGGGTTTTTTTGTTGTTGTTGTTGTTTTTTGTTATTTTGGGCAGAGAAAGAACAAAAAACCACCAGCTGTTCTAAGGGGTAGGGTAAGATGTTTGCAAGGGATTGAATTCTCTTGTGTTAGGACACTGCTGATTTTTGGTTAGATGTTACTCCTCTCATCTGAGGGGTTGCTACTGTGCGCTCCTTGTCTGCTACAAATCAATACTAATACTCAAATGCCCTAAAGCATGTCAGAAATCAATGTCATGGAACAGCTACAGTTCTTTGATCCAATTTTGAATAAAGGCCCACCTAGAGGACTGCTGCATTGTGGCTGCATCCTTTCCCCACCAACAGGGATGGAAACAACCTGTGAGTTTGTCAGAGATGTCAGAATGGGCATCAGTTTCTTCAGATTAAGGTGTTCATCTTGTTTCGGGAACAAAGGCAAATAAAGCACCTGAAAAGATGTGGGTGGAATAGAAAGCAAGACTGCAAGTGTAATTCATAGCTCTGCCTCTGAAATCATGTGACCATGCATGAAATAGGATGTCTCTGACTTCAAAACCTATTTTTGCTTCTGAAGATCAAAACCCTGTATTTTGATTTAATATAGACAGTATCATAGATGATTGGTAACTACGTTTTATAAACTGAAAAATAAAGCCCATTATGATCTTCTTTCAACTCTCTTGGACAAAGTAACACAGTGGGGTCTTGGATGTCTTCTGTCACCATGGCTCTCTATTTCAACACAATGCAAGTGAAAAATGCCTCACAAAAGTACCTGCATCACCTCCGTCTCTCACATCTCTGTGGTACTGCCAGAGATGTGGCAGGACACAGCTGCTGCCACAGGGTTGCCAACTCCTTATGTGATACCAACAGCTGTTGGAAGCTGTGTGTTAAAATTCATGCTGGGATTTGAATTTCTATATAATCTTCCTCAGGAAGTGAAAGCTGTAAAGCAGTCTTTACATCCCCTAACTCCCAGCCTGTGCTCCTATATTAAGTACGTTTCCACCCTGGCTGAGAACGTGCATTATGCTATACCATTTTCTTTAAATCTCTTTCTGCACAAAACTACATTTTGGCATATGATCACTCCTTCCATCAGCCTGCTTCACATGCATATGCTTTCAGTTACAAAGCACTCTGATTTATATCTTATGTAGAGAGGCAGAGCTTCAGGAATACACCTCAGTGATGTGTGCAGATACAGGAGGGCATCAGCTTTCTCAGGAATGACAACATCTGTATTCCTCTGCTTCAGCCAAAAAACATACAGAGGTCTCAGGTCCAGCACCATCATTAGAGCTGATGGAGCTGATTTCAGGCTCCTGCTCCATTTTCCAAAGGCTGCTGAGGGCCTCACCACTGATTCCCCAGCTGGAAAGGTGAGACCCCAGAGACAAGGTGCAGAGAGGAGCAAACAGGGAAGCTGTGAGAAGACCACTGCTCCCCAGTCTAAGCACATGTCTGCCAGAAAGTCTCCAACAAACTGCAGGAAATTCAGAAAAGGACAACAACAAAATGATTAAAGGACTTGAGGGATTCATTTCTAGAGAAGATTGAAAGAAATAAATATGCTTAGCTCAGGATTGTTAACTTACTAAGGGGGGATTGGATAACTCCATACAAGCATCTGCAGGTGCAAAGAAAGTGAGAAATCATGTTTAAAATGATTTAAGGAATAGCTAGTAACAAAAGAATGTCATTAATCAAAGGAAATGTAGACAAAACTCAGAAGTTTTTTGTAACATTGATTGTAACCAAGACATGAATCACTGAATTGTAGGAACTGATGCAAGTCCCCTTGTTTTGACCACTTAATAAAAGACTGGACAGCCTCCTAATTGGGAATGGACAAGATGAGTAAAGTCAAGGGAAAAACACGTACCTTTTTTTAACAGGTAGGAACACACCACTAGGAGAAGGGTGCTCCTGTGTAACAGAGGTGCAATGGAGACCGCCAGCCTCTCTCAACTACTGCACCAGGAACTCAGCAGTTTGACTCAGACAATGTGCTTCCTTCCTCACCCTTCTCTCCCTGAGACGTCATATTGTGCGTCAATATGACTGATCCCTCCCTTTGCTACCCGAGAGAAGTCCCTTTGGTGCATCTTCAGAGTAGCAGGGGCCCACCACCCTCTGGTTGATCCAGGTGTGAGCGGCCATGAGACAAAACCTTTCAGACTTGTTGGTCATATACCAACAAGCTCCTTTACCCAAGCAAATTTCTGCTGCTGGGACTAACTGCTGCTGCAGTTCCTATTTCAGACAGAAACTATGTAGGAGGATGAATCCCATCCAGCCCAGCAGCCACTTTCTTTTTTTATCTCATGTGGTGCTAAGGTAATCCTGATCAGTGGAAAGACTATACTGGAAAGACAGCTGGTGCAGAAAGATGCAAAAAAAAAAAAAAGTGCCCTTTATTGTGGTAAAGGAGTCCAGACTGCAATAAACAGAACTTTTGTTATCATTTTAGGATATGCTATGAAATCATAAAATCATAGAATCATGGAATGCTTTCAGTTAGAAGGAACCTTAAAGATCATCTAGTTCCAACCCCCTGCCATGGGCAGGGACACATTCCACTAGACTAGATTGCTCAAAGCCCCATCCAGCCTGGCCTTGAACACTTCCAGGGAAGGGCCATCCACAGCTTCTCTGGGAAGCCTGTTCCAGTGTCTCACCACTCTCACAGTAAAGAATGTCTTCCTAATATCTAATCTAAATCTACCCTCTTTCAGTTTGAAACCATTACCCCTTGTCCTGTTGCTACAGTGCCTGATAAAAAGTCCCTCCCCATCTTTCATGCAGACCCCCTTTATGTACTGGTAGGCTGCTATAAGGACTCCCCAGAGCTCCAGGCTGAACCTCAACTCTCAGACTGTTCTCATAGAGGAGGTGCTCCAGCCTCCTGATCATATTTGTGGCCCTCCTCTGGACCAACTTGAGCAGGTCCATGTCCTCCTTATGCTGGGGGCCCCAGAGCTGAACACAGTACTCCAGGTGGGGTCTCATGAGAGCAGAGTAAAGAGGCAGGATCACCTTTCTTGACTTGCTAGCCACACGTGTTTTGATGCAGCCCAGGATGCAATTTGCTTTCTCGGCTGCGACTGCAAATTGCTGGCAGTTTTTCATTTACCATGACTAACTACAATAGCAACAATCATTGTTCAAGTCTGAGGATACAGGCTGGTGATGTTCAGCTCTGCTGAAATGGACCTGGGTGTCCTCACGGGGAGCAAACCAAACACAACCCAGGATTCTGTACTTGCAGCTAGCCATATCCTGGGATGCATCAACATGAGCACAAACAGCAAATCAAGGAAAGTGATTGTCCCACAGCACTTGACACTTGTTAGGCCACCACTAGACCACAGTGCCCCAGTTTGGTCTCCCCAGTTCCAGAGAAACATTGAAAAACTGGAGAGGATCCAGAAAGGGGTCATGAAGATGGTGAAAGGAATACAGGACCTGACATGAAGAAAAGTTGAAGAAATTGGATGTGCTTATCCTAGAGAAGGAAAGGCTCCAGGGGGATGTAGTGACAGTCTTCCAAAACCTGAAATGCAGTTACAGAGGAGATGGAGGTATGCCCTTCACAAGGATACACAGAATTGCTTCAAGGGAAACTCTGTCTGAGTATAAGAAAAAATGTTTTGCCATGAGACAAACACCGGACTAGGTTGTCCAGAGAAGTGGTAGAATCTCTCTTGCTGGAAACACTCAAGACTTGGCCTGACAGGGCCCTGGGTAACCTAATAATCAGAGGCACTGTTTTCAACACAAGGCTAGACCAGAGGTCCCTTCCAAATGAGACTTGGCAAGCACACTTGAGTTATATGGCAAATGTAGATGACTTCTCTCAGACAATTCTTACTCACTTCTATTGCAGAAGACAAACATATCCCACATTTCTTTCTATACAGTTTCCTTAATTAGCTTTCTTTTTAAGGTTACCTGAGCAAAGACATTTCAAAGGTCATTTGTTCCTTTCAAAGGACAGGAAATTTCACTTTCTAAGGTCCAAAGGAATAGCTCTCCAGCATGAGGTCTGGTCTCATTTGTTTGCTCTGGGATGGCAACATATCTCCACACGCATTTGACTCTAAAAGAAGTTTTAATTTAAAGAACACTTTTTTCATCCCAAGTCAGGTTTTAAAAAAACATTACTTCAACCACTTGTTTGAAACATTAGCCCAAGCAAATTATCCAAAAGTGTTCAGCTATGAGTTAATTGTAACTTTTGGTTTCAGCTTTGACATCTTGCCTTTATTACACGGTTTTCAAGCATGTCTTCACCATTCTGCATAGAAAAGGAAAACTTAATTTTGAAGCAACAAATTTCTATAGGTGATTTCATCTACTTTCATGTGAATCAGGAGATTTGACAAAGCTGATCCTCTCCTGTTAACTTTTTAAGCATCAGATGATAACATGATTTTTCAATGCGGACCAAGGTACTTTTCTGGAATATTTCCAAGCCACTGAACTATGGATACTGAATCAGCAGAGCAAGCAGCAGTAGTTCAGTATATGTTAGAAAGATACAACAGTTGTTTCTTTAAACGCTCCTACGGAGCCCCTGCTGGCCAGGAGCACTGCATCCCACATTGGAGCCTTTGCTTATAAAGAAAGACTGCCCTTTCAAAGAACAAAAGTGTGAGTGGTGAAAGAGGCAATCTACACACTCTAATTTGAACACTAATGAGGTGACCTAGCCTGAGAGGAAGAGAGTGGATGCTCCATCTTCCTCTGTCAAGCCAACATTTTTATGGTCTTTTAAATTCTGCACTTCATGCTGATATGTATCTTTGTAAAAGTGATATTTTTCCTCTTGAGCCAAGCATATTTATCAATCCCATGACTTGCATTTTAAGCAGTTAGAGATTTGAATGCTTTAAAATGAACCATTGTGTTTTAGGGAGTTCTTAGATAAACAGGATCCAGACTGGGCCTTTACTTATAAAGAAGTAGCTATATTAACTATGCAACCTTATTAATTTGAGTGAACTTGTGTATTTACAAATAAGGTGGTATTTGGTCCATGTGCTATAATAACTTGTTGTTTAGTTGTGATACTCACGAAGCTCCATCCAGATACTGAAAGCAATCCTGGTTCAAAAGATTTACAGTCCCAAATTCTGCATGCCCAAACATTTTCAGAGTCCTAAACATAACTACTTACGCTGCTGTTCACTTTGTAGAATAAATGAATTCAAGTTTAGCAGGGTAGCTGGAGAGGAGAGGAGAGGAGAGGAGAGGAGAGGAGAGGAGAGGAGAGGAGAGGAGAGGAGAGGAGAGGAGAGGAGAGGAGAGGAGAGGAGAGGAGAGGAGAGGAGAGGAGAGGAGAGGAGAGGAGAGGAGAGGAGAGGAGAGGAGAGGAGAGGAGAGGAGAGGAGAGGAGAGGAGAGGAGAGGAGAGGAGAGGAGAGGAGAGGAGAGGAGAGGAGAGGAGAGGAGAGGAGAGGAGAGGAGAGGAGAGGAGAGGAGAGGAGAAAACTTAATGAAAATCTGGAAAAATAAACTCCTAATTTAGAAAAAATTTAATCAAACACAATTTCCATAGGCTTATAAGCCTACATGCATACATGTTTTAGTGAGAAACTTAACTGTCAGTGTACTGCCTTTGAGAACTTTGCCAGATCCCATATCTTTGACTGTTCTGATTTTCTTCTAGCTGGTGTCCCCATGAGTTTCTCGTGCAGCTAATTCCTGGAGAAATCAAAGGAAGAAAGCTTAATTTTAATGCCCTAGAGTCTTAGCAAGTGATTTTCGCACTGGAACAAACTTGGAACTATTTTGATATGGGAGAAAAACAATTACAATTTTTTCACTTGTATGTTTGGTATTATTTCAGGTGTGATTTTAAATGAGTTCTCTGCACCTCACTTTGCTTTCCACTTGATTTGTCAGTGAAATCTGATCTCAGTGTTAGTCACATCACAAGGTCTTGCAGAGGAACTCACCTGAACACAGATTTTACTCCTAGCTGAACCTACGTAAGTCTGACAGAATGTGATACCCAGCCACTTCGCTACTCACTTGGTCAATAAACTGTAATCTCCTCTGAGGCTTCAGACAAGTTGAATGATTTTGAGAAAAACTAGCTGGTTTCAACACAGTATCTGTGCTTTACAGCAAATCTGTGTGCTCTTGGGCTCAGCAGTTTGTCATGCTTTAATAAGGTAGGCTTCATCCAGCAATAAATGATGATGCCACTTTGCTGTTTGTGTAGTGTGTACCCCTGTATTCCCAAAGAGGGCTGTGGGCTCCTGCAGGACCGGCAAGTCTATGCTGTGTGCACCATGACCTGGGAGGCACCGTGGGCCACACGAGTGCTAATGAGGAGGAAATACAATTCCTTGCACATCCCAGACTTCAGAGTGTGTCTTCTTTTTTTGCTGCTGGCTGCCGGTGAGGAACATGACTGCATCATGCCTCAGAAAAGCAGGGTGTCAGGACACAGCCAGGAGACTCAAATCATTACAGTTAAAGATAATGAGATGTTTCTGGCTCAGGCCTCTGGCACAGCCCAGTAGAAGGGTACCTGTGGTAATGTCAACTTTAGACATGAAAAAATGTCATGCCCAAAGAAAATCAAAATTATGTTAAAAGTACATTTTCCCCCAAGTTTTGTGTTTCCCATTTGCCTTTTCTTTCAGGGTCTTCAAGGCATAGCAGACTCCCTCCTTTCAAGAGGTTCTTGAAAGCCACAAAGGCTAAGATCCTCCTTTTGAAGCTGGAAGTGAGGGATGCGTGAAGATAAGTGAAATTCCCCTGATGCAGCCACACATCATGCCTCCTAAGTGCAGCCCATGCCTCATGCTCACTTTGCCCCAGCAGCCCAACGCCAGCTGTTTCTTGGCTGGCACATCTCTCCTGCCAAAGTTCAATGCTGACAGCCAGTGTCTGCCCTGGGGCTCTTCATTACCTCTGTGTCCTTCCACCTGCAGCAACCCACTCTCCCCTCTGATTTGCAAAGTCCAGTCGTCCACCTCCACACCACAGCCCTCCAGCTGCTGCATCTCCTTCACTCCTCATTCCCCCTTGGCTGGCAGGCTCAGAGCCTGATTCTGAACCCTTGTGGCTCCTTGGTTTGGGGTCTTCTTCCACTTGCTGAAATCTCTGGACTGCCTCTCATGTAAGCGCTGAACTGAATCCGTACCTTTCCCAGGAAGGTCTTGGCCACATGTCCTTTCCCAGATTTTCTTCTTAGAGAATAACGGCTGTTTGGGAGTTGCTGACGGACTGACTGCCAGAGATCCTGTTTCTTCACAACACTTACAGCGCAGAGCAGGAGGCACACAACTGAACCCTTTGCTACCCAGCAGTTCTTTGACTGTATTCATAACAATTCTCTGTCCTGAGCTAGTAGTGGTCCACACGCATTATTTCTCTTGGTTAAATTTTCATAAAGTGTGGCGGTCGGTTATATACACGTGAAAACATTGCAGTTCTCAACTGAAAAAAGAGGTTGTGCATTGAGGTCTGTACTCCGTCCTGCTTCTGTAGGAAGCCTTTCTGTCATAATGGAAGAACAGCTCTTTTATAATGAAACTGGGCACAGGGAGAACCTTTAGTGTGGTTTGTTGCCTGCCATCTTCTTATTAAAGCAGCATCAAGGTGAGGGCAGACAATGGTTCTACAGAAAAGATGTTAAAGCATATCTTTATCAAGTTCAAGCATTGTACATAAGCCTTGGGGGAGGAAGGGGATATTTTAACTGAACAGGTGCCCTGGAGTCAGAGCCACAGAAGGAGAGACATGCCCCTAGGTGGAGATCCTTATGGTAAGGGACATGCACCGAACCACGGCCTTGTTTAAGCATTTGATCTCACCTAAAATTGCTGCAGAAGCATCCTGGCAGCTGCAGGGGTTGGAAGGGATGTCCTGGAGCTGGGCTAGCCTGTAAGGTTTCCCTTTATTTCTGTGCATCTATCTGGAAATGCAGCAACTCTACCACTGGTTTTTGGACCACTAAAGTCAAGCCCATCTTTCCATTTACCTTCATTTTTCTCTGGTGATCCAAGTGATTTTGGGACAAATGGCAAGCTACAGATGCTCCATTTCCCAATGAAACAAGAAGCCATAAAACAAGCCTGCTGGAACATTCTTGCAGTTCCCAGCACTTCCCTCAAGACTTGGGGAGTAAATGAGTGCTTCCATTTTAAACTGCAGGTACCACTTTGAAGGCTCGGCATGCAGGGTATCACCTGAGACGGTGTCCTCTAGGGACCAGCATTAGCCAGTGTTTTTTGAGCATGCTGCACAGCGATGCGGGGAGGTTCAGGTCTCCTGCAAGTTTGTAACGAGAGCCAAGAGGGAATATGATTTTCCAAGGCTGGAAGAACACCACTTCAAAGCAAAGGCTAAATAACCGATGCTCCCATCTAGTGGTGAAACTGTATCCAACGGCTTAGGCATGACCGGCATCAACCTGAGCTTCCCAGGGGATATGGAGCTGAATGGACCATGTCACAGGACGTTGCCACCCCTGGCAACTTCTGTCGGGCTTTGCAGCCTGTGATAGATACCCATACATATTCAAAAGCTCAGGAGAAACCAACCAATAATCTCAGTTAAAACTACAGCATTAGTAATAATAGATAAGAAGACAACATCAGGATCAAGGGTTCTTTTAAGAAGGGAAGTGTGGAACAGCACTCTCAAAATATCTTAAGCAACTTCCAGTGAGATGTAGGCACTCCCATTATCTTGGCTTTGGTTCCTAAAGCATGAAGGCCCCTTTCAAAACGTTATCCAAGGCTAGTAATTAGCAACACATTATGATTTGTGGTGTTGTTATGTTGATTACCATGTAATTAATATGCTAATGTTCTAATACGCTGCTGAACTTATAATTATTGGCCAGAACAAAACTGCCTTTTTTTTCTGTTTCTTCTTTAGTTTACATCTGAAAGCTTACAGTAAGAGGTGAACAATTACCATGTGCTCAATTTGTGACATTATTGGGAGTCACCTCGTGACACTGTTGTAAATCACTTCACAAGGTTTGCTCAGTTCTTCCTAATATGCTTATTTTCAATTGTTATGCTTGGAAGCTGAGCAGATAAGCAAGAAAATGGTGCTGTTCTTCTCACTGGATCTTTTTTTAAAGGCACAGCTGCTGCCTATGGGATACACCCAAAGCAAAATTCATTAATGATGCTGAGATAGTACTTTGTCACAAGAATGACCTGTACAATTTCGATAGAACTTCAACTATCATCTCTTGTTAGACTGTAATGTCACTGCTTTGTTTTGACTTCACTGCTCTTTTTTACTACAACTACATATAATAATGCAAATAGCAAAATAGTTTCAACACTGGTCTCATATATGCACTTTCCAAAAACACAACACTGCCATAAACCCTATTTTGCAAAGTCGTAATTCCCGAATCTTAATCCAGTGCCACCTGTGACAGGGTTTGACACAAGTTAAAGGACAGAACACTCCCTGAGAGGATAGAGTATTCTGGAATCCATGCCTACTGTAGGTGAAGGACAGAGAAGCAGCTCTTCTGACAAGCAGTAGAACTTCAAGCAACAGACAAAGCTTAGCTTGCATTTCTTTGCAGGTCACAATCGAGAAGGAAGTACAAATTTATTTGCTGACCTGAGTAGGAAGGAGAGGGACCAACATGGATAGTGCCTGGCTAGATGTTAGCTGAATATCTAAACTGCCCTCTCCAAAAAGCTCATCCAGTATTGGCATGTCATGAATTTAATGACTTAGTACAAGATGCAAAGTGAACCTACAGAATGGCTTATGACAGGTTTGTTAATGAAGGATTCTGTGTTTATTGATAGGGACAAATTTAATCCAATACTAGACAATCTTTGAGACAAATTCAACAAGAATTAATCAGGTCGACTGAAATTAAGCAAAAACCACTGCTAAAACTATTGGGATGGTGCAAGTACTGCTGAAATCCATTTCAAATCAAAACATACCTGGCAGTGTATGCATCTTACATGGAGGTTATACATCTGTAAATGAAGGGAAAGTCTGCAGTAAATGAATGAGAACCCACAAACCCAGTGGGTGGCTGTCACAAGAAGTTACGCTGCCAGAGTAAAAGAAAAATCACTCTGCAAAATGAGAGCAATGCAAAAGAATGCATATGTAGCAAGAAACCAGAGATGATGCCTTAGTAAAGAAAAAAATTAAGGAAAGTAAAGACTGCAACAAAACTAATGTCACCTTGTCAGTAAGGAACCAGGTATCACTGGTAGAGATTATTCCTAGGACGAAGTGCCACTGCAAAGCACAAGCAGAATTCAAATGCACCAGTCAAAATAATGCTTGCAAAAGTCCATAAGTAGTCATAGCTCACAATCCTTGAACAGATGTCAACCAGGGATTTTTTTAGGAAGGAGAGAAGTGTTAATCATCATGTTAAGTGTGTCCATAAGCACACTCCATGCACAAACACATGCAGACCCAATATTCAGGTTGTATAAAACTGCCATTCCTGTACTAAAAATCTGAGAACTTCAGGCTGCCAGGATATAACATGATGCAAATCTGCACCATGCTCCAGACAGCTAAGAAAGGAACAAGTGCATCATCACAGTAAAATCCTTTCATCCTGTTCTTTCAGGTTAGGATAGCCCGAAGAAATTGCTAGCAAGGTGTGCTACTGTTGTTGCAAGTTCAACTTAAAAAGATATTAGGGATGGAAACTTAACTTGCTAAGATTTTACCTTAATTTTCAGAAGTCTTGGTAACATTCAGGTCTGTTGAACATTGGTTTTCAATGGGATGCTGGCAGAAACGCACCTTCATTGAAATGAAGTAACTAATAAAAATTCAGATGGATGCATCCAAGCTCTGTTACTGCTCTGGCAGGGCAGTGAGTGGTTTATGTATATAGTTCTGCCACCTCTACAGTAATAATCAATGCACAGATTGAAAAAGAGATGTATGCAATTGTGTTCAGCTGTGAGGGTTTCCATCAATATATGTGTGGCAGAAAAATGTTAGTGAAATCTTGTCGTACGTTACACATGCTGGCTGTAGTGCAAAACCACCTGAAAAACACAATCTATAAATATTTGTATTCCTACTTGAATAATCATAGAATCATGGAATCATCTGGTTGGAAGAGACCTTGTCATCAAACACCAGTGCTCTAAAATACATGCTGCAAGCAAATTTTAATTTTATATTAATTTAACATATCTTATTAGTATTTCATCACTGTTAGGAAAGGGAAGGATATAAGGGATCCAGAGGGGGTACTACAATAAACATTCATTTCAGCACAAAATTGGTATTGCTTGTGACATAGGATCACCAGTAAATAAAGTGACCTTGAAACTACCAATTTTGTGAGGTATTAAAAAGAGGGAAGACATGACAAAAATGACAGAGCATTTGACTGCTTATTTTCACCTCCCCTGCATTCCCCTGTCAAAGGATGAAAACCAGAAAAGCATAGCATCTGTGCTAAGGAAACGTCTAGGAGCATTAATTAGTTACAACGCTAGTCCTCTGTGTGCTGGATGTGGTGTCACTCTCTCACAAACACTTTACTTGTTCTGCTATCATCAACTTAATTATTTGAGATGCTTCTCAGCAGGTGTATACGACGCGTTCTTTCAGAAGCTTCTTTGTGATGAAATATTCTCATGGCTTAATGCATATTCCATTATGCCACAGACTGTTAAAAGCCCAGTCACATCCCCAGTTCAAAAACCCCTCGGTAACATTCAAGCTGACAATATAGCAAGAGCCAGCCACAATGACAAGAAAATGCGTGACTTATATATCGAAGCCAAACAAACCACTCAAAAGCATACCACAGTCTAAGTGGGTTGAAGTCTATTCTTGCCTCATCCTCTGGCTTTAGCGCAAAGAGCGTAAGGTCAGGGTGGGAGCACTCAGAAAAGAGCAGAGCAATGTAGCTTGCAGCCCCCTCTCTAGCCAGTGTGACTGTGGGAGATAGTACGCACTTGGCACAGGTTGGCAGGCTCTGAGACAGCACCACTAGCTTGTAGCAGCCTGCTCAGTAACAGCAACCACTAAGATCAATAGGAGGACATTGCTCAGTGCTGGGGGTCCTCTTTCATCCTGTGCACCAGAAAAAACTCTCTATGCTCTAGGGGTCTCCCATGGTTCAAGTGAGGTCTTTAGCTCTTGAAGAGATTTCCCCGTGTCTTTTGTCCTGCTGCAGACTCACATAAATCTTAAAGCAAGGGCTCAGCAGACACCAAAAGCAAATTGCAGACAGCCATATACATATGTCAATCCACAAATACTGGTATTACAACTCCATCCTTGTTACATCGATGCACACGTTTGATTTGAAAAAATAAAAATAATCCCCATGCCTAGAGTAAAAAAAGACAAAAACATTAGTGTTGGCACCTTGGGCATATGTTATGTGTTCAGACACCAGGTTTTACAGTTGACTTCTACAAAGGTGGGTGACAGCACACAGTACTGAGAGATGAAGTCCCCTTCATTTGTTTCACACTCATGCCTCATTAAAATCCTACTTTCCCCAACCACTGCTACAGATCAGTCTGCTCCCATTGTACAAAACAATGAGAAAACTATAAATAAACCTGGCTACAGATATTCGGGAAGCCCACTGCCAACGGTTGCTCTATTTACCCACAATGCAATGTATATGCTTTACAGATGTGGAATGTAAATAATGGGGACTATTACCTGTCTCCATTTTTAAAGATGTTGTTTCAAGATGATGACACATACAGACAATACTCCCTGGCTAAATTATACTCACATGGCAGCAGAGAGGGAAGAAATTTAGGGCTATTTGCTACCTGGGCTACCATTGCTTCATTTTGCAATAGAAATGACATACAAGAAGACTAGCTTGTGCTCAGACCCTTGTCTTATTTGCAGTTCTTTTGTACTCTTATTTTCATATATTATGGGGCAGTCAGACCAAAAGCACGTTGTTATAGCCATGTACAATCTGTTCTTTCTGCTTTATGAGTGTTTACTTTATAAGGCTGTTTGTCAGAGAGATGGAGGACAAATAGGAGAAGCCCATTTTATATTGCTAAGGCTTAATTCAGACCTGATAGAGACACACAAAAGTGGCGCCTCAGTTCTTCCAGTTAGGTGTTTCATTCTGCCTCCGAATTTGATCCTGCCTCCATAGAAAATAATAGCAAGTTTCCATTGACCCCACGGTTAGAGAGCAGGGCTTGACTTCAAAACATCAGCTGAATGCTCTCTGGTGAGTGGTAACACTTCTGCCTCTTAAACTCTTCATTAGGACGGCACGCTCTAAGAGACTTCACATTTTAAAAATTCTGCTGGCTTGTTTCACACTGTTATTATTTAGTGTGCAATCATGATGCTCCTGCTGCTAAGGGAAGTAGCCCATGGATGATATACATCCCCATGAATTAGCATCAGGAAGCGTAGATGCTCTGTTATAATGCAGGTATATTTACAAATATTCCCATCCTGTTTGACAGTCACTAGGCTTCTCTTCTTGTATTCCAACAGGATTTATGTGCTTCTACGTTATTTAAATCTCACCGTGCTCCTGCATCATCTCTGGTGCCAGGTATCTGGGCACATTTCCTTGTTCTTGCAAATTCACCTTGGTCTTATACAGGTGCATAACTTCATTGACACAGGATTTCCCATAGCCCAGAACTTAGAGACATTCTTTTCCCAAACTCTACCTCCTGTACTTTTACTTTGGGTTTATGACTTCTTCTGCAACTAGGTGACAATTGGAGCAAGAGGGCATTGCTGGAGTTGAGGAAAACAATCACTCTTTTCTTTAGCAAATACAAGAAATATATAGACCTAAATGGAACAGGACTATAAACCCAAACTCATTCACCATTCCCTTTCCTCACCACTCTGAAGCTTTTTTTATCTTTAGTTCAAAGCTTTTTCCCCTCTCCTCTCCTCTCCTCTCCTCTCCTCTCCTCTCCTCTCCTCTCCTCTCCTCTCCTCTCCTCTCCTCTCCTCTCCTCTCCTCTCCTCTCCTCTCCTCTCCTCTCCTCTCCTCTCCTCTCCTCTCCTCTCCTCTCCTCTCCTCTCCTCTCCTCTCCTCTCCTCTCCTCTCCTCTCCTCTCCTCTCCTCTCCTCTCCTCTCCTCTCCTCTCCTCTCCTCTCCTCTCCTCTCCTCTCCTCTCCTCTCCTCTCCTCTCCTCTCCTCTCCTCTCCTCTCCTCTCCTCTCTCTCCTGTTTTTCAGTTCTCACTTCCAAGGTTTTTTCCTCTTTCTCCAAATGGCTGGTGAATGATCCCAACTTTAGCAACACTTCCCACTGACTGGACCTGTTCAGACTTTGGTAACAGACTCAAATAATTGTCCAGTTATTTAAGGTAAAGCAGCCCGTTATTAGCCCAAAAGTACTTCTATGTAATGGAGAAACATAGATGTCCAGCAGTCCCCCCTTATTAGGTGTGTGTCACTGTTCCTTAAGTCTTCCTCTAGTGAGCAGATGGGCCGAATGTTCCAAGGGCTGCAAGCTGATGTAGATATGTATTCATAGTCCCTGACGAGAAAAAGCATAAACTTTAAATGGAGGCCTCAAACTGATACTATTTCACAGATGTTATGATTCAAGTGTTTTCATGATGCAGGGAAAACAGCACTTTCCCTGCAGTCAGAGGAACTCAAGGCTTTCCAATTACGGTCACATATTCAGTCTTATTAGTACAAAATTTAATTTGCGTTAATCAGACTGAGGCAGGTAGAGCGCGAAATTAACTTGACTTTCATTTCGCATTGTACAATAAACTGACTTGGTGAAATCACTGTACAAATCTGAGCTGTGAATGATGGATGAGATGAAAAAACCTCAGAAAATAAACAGTGTTGTGTAATCACCACCGTACTAAAAGGGGCACAATATTCAACTCAGTTGTTTGGAGAAATGTTTTACTTCCCTGACACAGCAAAAGGCACGTTGCCCTCAGCTGCACCCATATTTTGCCACTGAAGCTGAGAACACTGTTTGGACCCAAATATTTGTCTTTAGCATCCCCTCTATTCTGAGAGCTATATATGCTTGGTTGATCTTGCCAACAATTTATCGAACTGTTATTTTTGCCAGAAAATTACAATTTAATGAAAATAGAAAGACATGAGTTTCAATGAAATTTCTATTTGCAGTTCAAGACTCTTGTTCAAAAGCCAGAGGGGAAGAGAATCATTTACTTGAGGCAAATCAGAAGCCACAGGGTGTCCAACTGGTATATGGGTTTCAAGCCTCTGCTCCTAGTGAGGAAGAGTAAGAACACACACCTGAAATCTTCCACATTCCAGGGAATTATGCTGATGACTGGCTGGAAGCATGTTTTTCCCTGAACTTGTGCAAAAGGCTTCTGCTTCACTTTAATGAAGAACGAAGTCTTGACATTTTGTTTTTCTTTTCTTCTCTTTTTTCAAACCATAACTCTATTTTCAGCCAAGGCTAACATTAATTCCCTTTTCCCAACTCTGCCACCTTTCCTGTGTGGCCAAAATGTTTAGGAGATGGAAGCCGCCCTACACACTTGAACCACAACTGCCTCTAACTGAGCCATTTCCTTATAAACAACAGGAAAAATAAAACAATGCCTCTCAAACATTGGCCTCCAACTTTTTCAATAAGATTTTAACACTTTTTCCCACCCCTTGTCACATAAACAGAGATTTCTGTCTCAGAGCAAACTGTGCATTTGAGAAGGGAACTGGCACAGCAAGAAAGCTGCAGAAAAGTTTGGAAGAGCAGGTTTGGAAGTGGGGTTGGGGGGAAGAGAGAGAAAGGCATCCATTTCCTTCAACAAGAGCACAGAAAACAGGAACAGTAAAGTTCATTTCTGGGCAGGAAGTCCTGGGTGAGACAGGGACTTCAGCTGGGACAAGAGAATCGGGTAAAGGGATATGTGCTTACAGCCTTGGTGACAGGTACCCAAGTGCCACCTACCTCCTGACAACCGGACAATCCGGCTCCTGCTTATACCCAGTGCTATGTAAAGGAGCAGAGTGTTCTGTGCACAAAATGGTCTTTATTTTTTTTAAGGAAAGGAAATTTTATCACCAAGTGGGAAACGCTGCTTACTGTTTACTCTCTTTAAACTGTGAAATGTGCTGGAAAATAAAGACTTTTAACTAACGTCGCCTTTTCAATGTCTATTTCTTGCAGAAAAGCGACACCATTTCAAAACACAGCTTTACTTGTATCCTCTATTTACTTCCCATTTTTCATAAAATAGCTCCTGCTTACCAATTTCAGCAACATATTTAACATCTTTGCAGATGTAACTGCCACATTCAAGAGCCTTGCATAGTCGAATAAAGTTGTGTGGTATCTTCTGTGTTTCCAAAAGGGTGGGAAGCCCAAAACCAACTAGCCTACAAGTAGTTTTCCCAGACTAACGTCAGAACTCCTGTCTTTATTATTTAAACAAACCAGGTAATGTTTGCACTGTAAAGTTCTGATCTGAAAATACCAAAGGAAGATAAGAACAGGTTTTGACAACTCTCCTTGTTAACAATGGAGGGTAAAAATTGCTGACTCCCTTTGTCACAGTAACTGGCTAAACCCCCCGTACTTTAGTTGTGGTTTTAACTGTCTTTATAAAATGTATTTGCATATTCAAGGTATGATGCATAGCCCGTATGTACGCAAAGAGCCATTAAACCACAACATTGTTCATATTTATTTGACTTCAAGCATTTGGAAAGTATGTATGATGAGAACAGCTTTGCTAGACTGATCTATCTGTACTCCCTGGCAGTGGAGATCGAGTTGTGGCAGTTTTTACGTACAGCAGAAAGCAAGGCAGCAATTTCCCAGTCCAGCTACAAAGTTACATGAAACAGTGTACTAGCAATAACTAGTGCTGGAGCAATGAATAACCAGCAACCGAGCCACTCCTGGGAAAGCTCCCTTGCATTTTAAATCAACAAGAAAATGATGACCTATTTTCAAAGTACAAAGTAATTTCTGTCAGAAAAACAACTTTCTTCAGCGGCTCTTAACCAGGTGAAAACAGTGTATGTGACTACTGCAAACCCAGCTTCAGGCTATGAATCCTGCCCTTGATTGCAGCTGATTTGAGAGACATCTCTGCCTACAGGGACACTGCACACTGCCATTGAAAAGCAAGTGTTTAGTGGCCAGACGACACTAGGAGGGACACTTAGAGTGGGAGCAGGCACCGAGGATGAATTGTCGAGAGCCTTCCAAATGCTATAAGGGCACTGTTTTTTGGACTTTTCATTTACATCTGATAAACCTTTAACGTATGAAGGCAGAGGCTTGCCCTGGTGACCAGGACAGCCTGAAGGATCTTCTAGACCCCTTCAGGTTCAGGGGCCCTAAATCAAACCTCCCCAGCAGTCAGCGAGAGGTCAGAGAAGCAGAAGCAACAGCCTCTCCTCATCCACATGGGCAGAACTTACTGCAGAACTGTGTCCTGCCTGGCCTGAAGTGATTAATTCTGGCCTTGCACACTGCCATGGCCTCTCTGCGCTTCTCGGGCTGCCTCTAACCAGGCTCATGCTGCAGAGGCAAGCGGGGCAGTAAGGGCTATCATCTGCATGACAGGGTTGCAGGGAGTGAATACGTATTTGCCTCCCTACTGATAACACCATCCTGGCAAGCAAGTGCTTCTTCTTTGGAAGGAAGAACTCCACTGTACATTTAGAAAGCTGTCTTTCCAAACCCAATTTTTTCTCAGTTCTCCTGTCTTGAGGATTCAGCACAATTTTTTTTTCCTTCACAAACCTGCTACAATAAAATAAACCTGTTTATTTCAGTTAACCTTTTCAACCAAAGAGTCAGCCCACCGGAGCTCATCAATAATGCCTCCATAAATTACAACTGAGTAGAATGAAGGCAGAAATTAATTCTGAGTAATTTTGTGTATAAAATTTGCTCCAAACACATCTATCTCCAGATGTTTATTTACATATACAGAATATTCAGGTTTTGAATTCCAGAGAAGTTCTGCACTTACTGATCTTTAATAAAAATTGCCTAAAGGCTGCAAAATATGTTAGTATCCTCAACTTTCATTGAAAGGAAGTTGACAAGGAGTCAAGGCACAGAGCACCCAATGAGGGCTGCTAATAGTAATAAATAACAGGAGGGAAAACGGACAGAAACTTCCAGAGACTCAGCACAAAAGTGAATAACATTGTTCAAGTTCATCAAAGCAGCCAGCCTTTAGAAACATCATTTTGCCCATGTCCTTAGGATGGAATAGTCTTTTGCTTGTGAAGGCTTTGCGATCTTGTTAATGTGAAGGACAGAGAATTACAATGTGTGTGACTTTAACTGTGTTACTCTGCCTATAACGTTCAAGCAGCACCACAGAAACACTGTCTGGAGGATGTTAACTGAGATCTATGGGGCGGAGCACCAGAGAGGACAGAAGGGAGCTCCCTGCTCTGCTCATGTTGAAGTCCCCACCCTGTTACTCACTTGCTTTGCAGGTGAAGCTGAAGTTCTTTTTTGAAACTTGAGGATGACTTCTGCAGTAATGTGACAACTGGCAGAAAAAATACAAGCTGAAGATAGCTCGGGCTCCTTTGTCTTTTCATTTCAGCTCTTTACCGTTTCTTATGAATTTGGCTTCTTGACAAGGAGAGGTCACAGAGGTGACTTGCATGTTCAAGGGGATAAATGGTGACTCTGGTGTGGTTTAAAGTCCATGCTGTGGACATGGAAATTGTGCTTCCTTTCTAAGGCAAATATGCGGGAGAGGAAAGCTAAGAATAGGCTGTAACTCCGCTTACTGGCTTCCACATCTGAGCCAGCACTGAAGCATAAGAATCATTTATTAATATAGGTCAAGTCATCACTAAGTTAGCACTTTTCCTCAAGAGGAGAGAAAACTAGAAAGAAATGTTGTCCCTCATATCTTTTAGTCCCAGGGCTGCTGCAGAGACGGTGCAGCTTACACTTGGTGGCGGGCTCTGAATTCACACCCGTTCTATCTACCGCACCTTGCTGAGCTGCAACAAACACTGTCCTGCAACTGAGCTGACTCTTCAGACACACGTGCAACAGGATACGTGTTTCTTTCAGAGATCATCTATGCCATGCTGGCAAAAAACCTCCCCTTCTTTTTTTCCCTGTATTTCTGTGCAAACAGAAGTTCTTAGAACCACGTTGTACACACACCAGTACCCGTCAGCCAGGAGGTGACAAGCCCTGTGAGCCCAGCCAAACGTACGTACGCATCTGAAACCGAACCACCTCACAACCAAGTCAGAGAGGATTTCTTCAGGATGTTTCTGGAAGGCAAAGAAACAGCTTGCTTCGGAGAGGAGGCAATTCTACCAATCACCTGCCACGAGACGATAGACGATACGAGAAAATGAAACCAGGCCACACTCCTTCCTAAGGGAGAGCTGTTAACTGAGCGCTGTAGGCGCCGATCTTAAATCCATGTCTGCAGCTGAACAGCTACACCACCGAAATGCATCCAAGGTATGCAGAAGCCAACAACGGTGACTCCAGTTTATCAAAAACCTGGTTGATGATTAGGAACAAAAGGCCCGCCAGCACTGATGACAAACACGGCATGTGACAACTGTAGGTCCCTCTGGTTTCAGCAGGATGGGAATGCGCGGCCAGAGGAGCCTTCCCTGGACGCAGTGCTGCTGAAGAGCTAGGCGATTCACCACCTGCCGAGGTGCTGCAGGGAACGGGCTGCAGCGTGCTCCTTCCTTCCCTGCCCCAAACAGGGACAGCATGCGTCCCCAGTCTGTCTGAGGGTTTGCAGAAAGAGAGCAGTAACTCACCTAGCTCACTCCCTCCAGAACTAATGGCAGAAAATTTCCTATCTTGGGGAATCATGAGAAGTGGGAGATATGAGATCTGCAGGTACCCAGGGTTTAACACAACGAACATAACCTTAGGAGCACCTCTTTTGTTCAAAAGCAGAATAGTTCTGAAATAAAATTGCAGTTACTTGGGTGAAACTCAGCACTGGTAAAGTCAATGGAAAAATTCCCTTTTATATCAGTGGAGCCACATGAGGCAAGAATATATTTTGAAAAGGTTGAATGAGTTTGTGCCTGGGCTTTAAGGATCTTTGTGTACTGTACCCTGCCAGTTTAAATGATGACTGTACAAAGATCTGTTATATAAGTTTTTCCAGGAGAGGCAAAAGCTTTCTCCCTGTCACAGTTTTTAATATACTGTGACTCTTGCTCATAGTAAATTAGGTTATTTATCCCCTTTATTTATATGCACTGCTCTAACCCTGTAACAAAACAAAGTGATAGATGCATCTATACCAGTCGTCAAACTAAATAACAAGGAAACAGCAACTCTGTGTAACTTTACCCTATTGTCATCAGTTTATATAAAAGATAAATACTTCAAGCTGTGAACGTGTGAAAGTAAATTCTTTACCGTTCTGGACTTGCCAGCAATTACTTTGACCGCAAACCCTTCCCCAGGCTGCTCCAGCATCACAGGGGCCTGATGCTGATCTCATAGACCTTATCCCAATTCACTTTCCACATTTCCAGGGAAGCTGTTCTTCATCACTTCACTGAAATTAAAGACAGATTCAGGCCAATGGTCAGAAATACAGGATGCAGAGCACTTCCACTTTAGCGTTCACAGTTTAAGCCAAAAGCAGAATGTTAAAGGCAGAAGCAAACTGTGTTGGATAGCAAACTCCACCTGCCTTCTGCAGATAAATTTTACATTTAGATGTGTAGGGGTGACTCCCACTGCAGTCAATAACAATTGTTCTCTACCAGCCCAATCCAACTGCCCATTCTGGAAGTCTTTTGCTGAAAGAGAAGGGAGTCTTCAGGCAACAAGCTTTCTTGATACTGTGTTTATACCAACTCAGATTCCCACGTAGAATATCTTAGTGCTACCAGCTTCCCTGTAATATTCACTTAATTTATGCTATTCATTTACATTCTCTTCCAAATTGAAATTCTATTTCACTGATACATTAATAATGAGCCTACTAAAGAACAGCACATTTTAAAGTAGTAACAGATGGAAAAGTCTGTAGAATTCTACAAATTTAGATCTCTACTTTAAAATTAATTTAATAAATTTAAAAATTGAGTAAGCAGTATTCACCTGTCACTTTATTTCTTAAAACATGTGCTTATGGCTTATTGTATGAGTCAGCACATCATTTTACAGACAGATGCTGCACGCCTGAGCAAAAATATTACTGGGAAAATATCCATACCTTAATTGCTAATTGTGTTTATAAATCTAGATTTTTGAATGAATGCTATACAGGACTATCCCTCAAGCAGCAGCACGCCCATAGAACCAATCTGTGGATATATCTACATGGCAGTCCCTTTCAGTAGCATTTTTGTTGCCTTTATCACATGCGTTTAAGAAAACCTATTTGCATCACATCACATGGATAGATGAGGATTGTTCTGTTTTTGAAGAAATTAGCTCTAGGTTTGAAATTTCTTTTCACAATGTCCTAGGCTGAGGGGGGGGAAAAATGTTATTTTTATTCATGAATTGCTTTGCAATTCATGAAAATTCTCATTTAAATGGAATAAGTATGTAGATGAACTTTTCTCAGTTTTACAATCATCATTTGCTTTTGGCATGAAATGTTACTTCAACAGTCATATTTTTTGAACTGCTAACCTATTTTTGATTGTGTTTTGTCATTCATATCCTTGCGATGTTACCTCTTAGCAAATTGCATCTTTTTTGCTTTGGTACTAATTGTTTTGATTTCAAAACTTGTTTCATGGCTTTGAAGGCATGCCTCTTGCAGGCGTGTTGTTCCGATCATCTTACACCTCACACATGCGGGCACAAAGAAGCTACAGTCTCAGATGCATTTGCACAGATGCTTAACTTAAAGCATAGATTCAGCACAATAAAGGTTATCTATCATTGTATCAGTTCATTACTGATTCTTTGTAAGGGAAGACTCGGACTGTTTGCAAAGTAAACCACTATTCAGTCTGAACAAAGACAGTAAAATATGCTTTAAGATATTTTTAGCTCTTCAGCAAGCTGGGAAAGGATAGCAACGATTGCAGCGCAAACATTTCTCATTCTCTGTGCCGCTGGATAGACACTGGGAGTGCGACAGGGGCGATCGGTGTCGTACGGGTCCGGTGGCGTGAGGCAGTATTTACCGTCGTTCTTTCAGCATCTGTTTGATCTCCCCTGTCCTTTGTGCTGGCTGATCTAACAGCCCCGTATCGCATTGTTTTCCTACTCGCTTCACGAGCGAGTTAATGCGTTTCTTCTCAGGAGACCTTTAAGCTTCAAATATTTCCTTAATTAACGGAGCCTAATCTCGAAGAGCCAAAGCCGGCTGCGGCACTTCCACGCCGCCTGGGTGCCGGAGTGCCACCACCCCGGCTCACGGGGGAGGGCTGAGGAGAGGACCATGCTTTCAACTTTCCGGACCTGCCACAGGGAGATCTCCCTTGCCCCTCCGGCCCCGGGGCTCGGCAGCAGCCTCGGTGCCGGAGCCCCGAGGCGCTTTCTGCGCTCGGCAGGCCGAGGGAGGCGAGGCGGCTGCCGGCCCGGCCCCCGCCTGCTCACCTCCCACCCTTCCCTCAAGCTTTGAACTTCTCCGGCACAGAGCCCTGAAGGTGCAGCGCGGCCCGCCCAGCCCCGCCACGCCAAGCCAAGGCGGAGGGAGGCGCAGCGCGGCCCCCTTTATCCCCGCGCATCCCCCGGCCAGCGCGGGAGAAGGTGCCTCGCTGCCGCCGGCCCTATACACTCCCCGGCAACGGGGGAAAGATGCAGCGCTGCCCCCGGCCCTCTGCCCATGCGGAGGAAGGTGCGGCGCTGCCCCCGGCGCCAGGGTGGCCCCCTCCCGCCGCAGCGCCCGCCCCTCCTGCCGGGGGCCGCCCCGCCCGCCGCTGCCCTTCCCGAACAATGAGCCGGGACAGCGCGGCACGGCCCCGGGGCAGCCCCGGCATGTCCGCCCCGCCGCAACCCCGGCCCCGGCCCCAGGCAAGCGGCCCCCTCCGCTCGGCAGCCAGCGCAGCCTCCCGCCCTGCCGCCGTAACGCCCGGCTCCGCCCGCGAGGTAACGGGGGCGGGGACGCCCCCCATCCCGGGAGGGGCCGAGTAGCGGCGCGGGGGGCGCTCGGCTGTGTGCGGGCGGCGGCGGGGGCGGCTCCGGCGGGCGGTGGCTCCCGGGGGGGTGGGCAGCGCCTGGGGGGGGCGGGGGGGCGGTGCCGTGCCGTGCCGTGCCGCGCCGCGCCGGGCCGCTGCGAGCCGCCCGTTGCCCGTGTCACCTCCCGGCGCTGGTGCCGCTGCGATCCGGCGGGATCCGGGGTGCCGCCCGCCCCCGGCGACCGCCCGCGCCCTGCGCTTTGTGCGTGCGGCGGCCAGCACCATGCGGGGGGAGAGGCACCTCGTGGGCAGCGGCGAGGCGGAGCGCCCGCGCCGCCCCGGCTGCTGCACCTCGGGGGGCAGGCACCCCAGAGAGCCCTGAGCGCCCCGGCGGTACGTAGGGGCACCCCCGGGCGGAAGACACTTCTTTTTGGGGGGGTGGGGGGCGTGGGGGGGTGGGGGGTGTGGGGGGTGTGGGAAGGAGAGGGTTTCTACTGTGCGATATTTGCTGGAAGGAAAATCCTATACGTGAAGCCATATGGATTCTGAGTGGCATAGCTTAGTGGCTTCTTGGCTTAATAGTTTTCAGGCGGGGAGTATGCCGGGTGTGTTTTTAGTTGGGTTCGCCTGCTCAAGAGAGCTTGAATAGATATGTTTAGAGAAGCAATGCTTTCCAGGAATTTAAATGAGACCTTTTTTTGTGGTGGCTTTTCAAAGCTATTCCATTAGTTTTGTATTTGCTTTTGCAGATAGCGCTTATAAATAGTTAGGCGGTCGTATTAGCATTAAAAAAAAAAAAAATCGGTATTCTCAAAGAAAAAAGGTTTCTACTAATTTACCTCTGATAAGCAGTGTAGATCACTTCTGTGGACTGCTTATATATTTTATCAGGAGCATTATCATCTGTAATATTGAACTACCATTTGTAGTGTATTCTGTCATGGTAATGTGTTTCACTTGGTACTAGAAAAATTTTTCATTAGGTTACTTCTTCAAGAGATCAAGTTGATAACTGTTGGAGTAAGATTTAGTCATCTCATTTCTTCATGTGGAGAGAAATGTTAAGTGATAGGCAGGAGGCAGCAACAAACCTCAAGGTTAAGGTTTTTGATCGTTTTTCAGTCTGATTTTCCTTTTTTGGTCTGGCAAACTTTTTGAAATTTAACCCTTTGCAATGAAACTTTTCAGGCATGGTGTCTTCATCCAGGTGATTTTAATACATGTATGTGTATATATCTTTTTGTTTGGAAAACTCATGCAAAAGTAATTCAGATGGTTTTGGAAATGGGGAAAGAATTACTACATTTTTTCCTTTTAAAGATTAAGCTCTTCCATTTTTTTTTAACAAGGGTTCTTGTTATTATTCTAAGTTTGATCTATAGTTTAGAGGTATTTTTTCTTCATATGCACTTTCCGATCAAAATACTGTATGTCTGGAAATGCTGTGGTGCTTACCCACTGTTTTTGTGTGTGTGTTGCTAATACCAAAAGCTGCGCTGTTGGGAAAAGATGTGCTATTTGTTGCTGAGTGAGAAGCTGTGATAAAGGGTCTGGGCGTGAGGTCCTGACTGTGTATTCAAACCCGAAGATACTCAGCACGGATTCTACAATTGACCACAGAGGAGCGTTTTGGCAGACACCTCTGCTGAACCAGGCAGGGCTCCCCTTGCTATTTGCTGTTGAAAGTGCAGATTTGAGATCTTTTAAGTGGAGACTTTGAGCTATTTGTCTTCCGTGATGGAGTTTAGTACCTCCACAACTCCTGATGCGGTAGTCAGAGAACTTTTCTACAGTTCATCTGGGCAGAGGACAGGATTTCCCAGCATTGTCCACACTGCACATTCAAAGCTGGAGGAAGTATACAAAATGTTGCAGAGTTGCAGAACTCTACACTGTGTTTTGTGATGTATTTTCTATTGATGAAAGGAAAAGAAAGGCTAAACAATAGGGAAAGTGTTATAAAAACTTTATAAAAGAACTTAAAGGGACGTTAGGGTTGCATATGCAAATGTCTCAGTGGACAGACCTTATGGGTGATGTTCTATGTTCACCTTGTCTCTGTCCTTTGAAATTTGCAAAATGATTACTATATGCCCTCTTGGATTAAACATGGAGTTGTGCATAAATAAAATCTGGAGATACAATTTCCTGATTTAAAATTAAGAAATAGAAAATAATTGTAATCTACAGAACTTGGGTTGGTCTTTTTTCTATATCAGATTAGTGAAACGAGATAAACCAGCATCCTGTTGGTAGCATCCTAGGAGCAACCTAATTGTGAATTGATGCTCTCTGTTTTATTTACTGCATATACTAGTGGAGCATGCCGGATTTTACAGAAGTTGTTGGAATGCTACTGGTCCATCGGAAACTGTATGCAAATCTCTCTGCAGTAATTTTCAGATTGCGTTTTGGGAACTTCTCTTTATTTGCTAAGCAATTGGCTGGCAGTCTACAAAGAAGTACTTGGGCATATGGTGTTGGCTTATTTTCCATGTATTTAGCTACTAATAGCATTAAAAGAAGCCAAAATATATTAAATACCTCAGTAATATTAATGATCTTGATAAGAAATTGCTGCAAATACTATTGAAATTGCAGATATCAGTTACCAAATGCTGAGTGATTGCTGTAAAGGCAAATCCAGGGAACAGGGTCAGCGGGAGGTGTGATGATCTGCACAGGTCTGCTGAGATGGTGGTGCTGCTGTGAAAAAAATGGGTGCCCCTGTGACACTGTAACTTTGGAACAAAGGCATAGGGGCTTGATTCAAGGAATGGAAAATCTGGCTTTGCTGCTGCTTTCATATTGCAGAGATCATTTTTGTCGCGTAAGACTGTTGGCTTCCTCAGAGTGCGGGTTTACAGCCCTTAAATAGCTCTTCCTGACACTAAGCAGTATCCCTTTCATCCGTTTGAAGTGAGTTAGAAAAGCTGGCTAGTAACATTGGTACTGGTGAATGAAAAAGAGAGAAATTTACAACATCAGATACTTTTCTTTAAATTATTTCCCTTGTTGTCAGTTATTACCAAGCATTAGGCTGCCACACTTGAATATAATTAATGTAGTAAATGGTTTATTAGGCACCATCTGAACTTTTGTCGTCTTTAATTATAGAAACTTACTGCAGTGGTCTGTGTGCAATATTCAGCCCAAATAATTGCTTTCAGACTTTTATCTGACCATGGTTATTTTTGGAGCAGCTGCACGCATGGCTTTTCTCTGAACTTTGCACTTTTTAGGCTCTCATTTGCAGCGGTGCCACTACTTTGCCGGTTTGCATAACTGAAAGCAGTTGCAATTTTGCTGGTAGTAATTCAGAGCAATTATTCTGCATGTGATCATATGGTAATATGTTTTGATCTTCCTTAAAACTCTATCATTCATATTTAGGTATCCACCAAACCATGACACAAATGAGAAAGTTGCAATTATTTTTTTTCTGAAAGTTTCTAAATGGTTACTGAAGTATTTCTTCCAGTGACATCGTGTGTCTTGAAAATGATTTTAAGAATGTAAAAATAGTGAAGGAGTGGCATGGGATGAAATCTACACCGCAAAAAATATACAATAGAGGGTCCAGATACAGCAAACCCTTCTTCATGTACTTAATCACGTATATTAATTCCATAATAAATGCCATCTTCCTCCAGCAAAACTTATGGTGTCATATTTAGAGTGCAAGATCATAAGAAAAGCTGACTACACTACCATATTATACCTGAGAATAACATAAAAAACCGTGATATTTGTTAGTGGTTTTATGAACATTCTGTATTTTAGATCCAGTGTTTTCCATGGTGCAACCATAGTAAATTAATTTTCTTGATTACTAACACTCCTGAAGAAAAGCAATTTTGTAAAAAAAAAAAAAAAAATTTTACATAGACTGGAAACTGTGCTTCAGTAGTTGGTCTTGAGAGCAAAGTATGCCAAAATCAATATATCATATGTATTTTTCAGAGATTGGCTCTTTCCAGAAGGATAAATGCTTGAAGGGTTAAATGTCAGGGAACTGTTGCCAGTGTTCTTGATGAGGGTCCTTGACCTTGGGAACTTGCTCCTGACAGATGCTCTGACAGAGCCTCTTGGTCTACAGGCCTTCAAAGCCCTCTTCAACACCAGTCACTTCGGAGAGGCCAGATCTTCCACGCTGCTGAAGACTGCCGGAGTTTCGGTGGGAGCTGGGGAGGTGGAGCAGCGCTGGGCTCTGGGCTGTGGTGGCCTGGATTGCTGTTGTGTTTCATTGGAGATGCGCTTGTGTGGCTGGTTGCGTGTCACTGCATTGTGCTTTCTGGAAGATTGCACTTCAGAAGTCTAAATGTAAATGAAAAGTAAATGTCATTCATTGCCTAGCTCTCTGATTGTCATCCGAGTGGGATTCACCACAGGTTTTGTGCAATCCACTGTTTATTGTATTAAACTGTATAAATGCTATCTGAGATTAGGGCATTTTATAGCGGGGGTTGTGAAATGACTGCGAGTGCTCTCTGGAGACCGAACACAAAATCACGTGAGCCAAATGGCTGTGAACTGTGGAAAGTTTCTCTTCCCTTGTGATTCATGTCTGTCTGGGTGAAAGATATGTGGCCTACCAGGTGCAGAGGACTTAGTGAGATGGGGTGATTTGTTCTGCAACATTGTGAATCTGTTATGTCACTGACAGAAACAAAGGTCCAGAGCGTGTAAAATTTGATGAGGATCCTCAGTTTAAACCAGCTCTGCTATGCTAAGTTCTGCATTTAATTTTGGTGGTGGAGTTGCCTTTCAGTCCATCACTGGAAGGACTACTTTTGGTCTGGCCGCTGTCGGGTCTGTCCCTCAGCAAAGGCTCTGATCCTGCCTCTGTGAAATACCAAGTCTCTTCTGCCTATGATGTCCTTTTTGAGGGACAGGGACCTAAATAAGTACCTTCTGCATGTAAAAATGTAGCGTTGTGCTCTACAGTCGTGGTCCAAAATGCCCCCAGTCTTTGCGTAACTGAGTAGTATAGAATTTGACATTCTTTTATGAGGCTGATTCCCATATAAGAAGATGCTAGTTCAAAGTGCTGCTTCAACACAATTGCAAATCTGAAAAATATTGTACACATTTTCAAATTCTCAGTGCAGAGCAGGAGATGTTTTGCTCTGGACTGTCAATGGGATATCGGGCCATTCACCCTTACGCTGCGTTGGGGAAAGGAGGTCCCTAACAAATGCAAGCTGCTTCCCTCTGGTGGCTGTTCAGTCACCTGTGAAATGTGGTTTCTAAGGGACAGGTTTCCACATCATAGGAGCAGCCGCTGCAATTAGATGGGCAGAGCCAGCCCCCTTGTCGAAAGACCCGTTAGAGTGGCTAACAAGCACATCACGGCTCGTCTTAGCCTCAAACTGATCCCTCCAGCTAAGTGTTTCCAAACACAGCGCAGGGACCCATGATTGCTAATCGCGCTCTGTCTGCTGGTGGAGAAAGCATGTTTTATTGTTGGAGCTGCTGGCCCGTCTCCTAGAAAAGCTTAATCTGTAAAAGCAGAACAAAAGTAGAGCCTACAGCAGCATCCATGAAGTCCTGGCTCCATGTGAATGAGTTGCTTGCAAAATGTTCAAAGACTTCACTGGGTTTAGGATTTCATCCTGTGGAAGCATTATAGAGGGCACCCAGCGAAGCTAATCATGTCCAGACTTGATAGTAGTTACTGACAAATTGGCTGAGAAGTCAGTGATTAATTTTAACAAATGAGTTTTCTTTGAATGCAAGCTCACGCATTCCAATTATAACAGTATGCCTATGATAAAATTAGGTATTTTTTGTCTATAAGCTTCAAATCTGCTCGTGACTGATTATTTTTTCCAGTGTCTTAAAACATCTGTGTTTTGTGGGGGGTGTCATTGGGGAGGAAAGAAGTACTCTTTCTCCCCCCAAATACCCTAAATACCAACGAAATGTTCAAAGTAGTTGCAAAATTATTTTTTTAGTGGTTAAGGAGTATTTAATGTATTGTATCATACGATCTGGAAGGCCTGTAGTGTCTTCAGTGAACTGCAGACCTGATACCTAGTGCCGTAAAATCAGTGAAGGGTCTTGTACTGACTCTAAGTGGTCTTTGGATCTAGACCCCTGTGAGTCCTCGTTTGTATTCCAGCTGCAGGCTCCTGTCACCAGCAGACAAGAAAGTTGGATGGTAGGGAAAAAAGCTCCTAGCAAACATCCATGAGTTGGGTCATATTGTGATGTGTTGAAGAAGCTGTTTTTAAAACAAAGCCTGCTTGGGCTAAATATATCATGAGGCATTATAGAGGAAGCATTAAGACTAAGAGGAGTGCAGGATTTTTTTTTTTAAGAAAGCAGTGTAGACTGTGTGATTTTACTTTTTTTCCTAAAGATTGTGATGCTGGCATAAAGATTGCTTTCTAACTGCATGGAAAACAAGCCTTACTTCTTAAGCACACAAACGTGGTTTATAGGTAAATCGAACAATGACATATTTTTAGACATTTAACTTGGATATAGTCTTGCAGACGGATGCGGGGCCACGATCTAACGACCTTGACTCCACACACAGACCTTTTATTAGCACAGCTGAAGGGCACAGAATATCAAGGGTGGTTTTACACCGATGAGTTCGCATGAGTGCAGCAGTGTGGTGTTGACATTTTCGTTGTAATATGCCACCTTTTTTCCCAAAGCTTATCCTTCACCCATAAAACACATGTTCTGATTTAAAGCATAGTTAAAAGGTCTGCTTGGCGGAAGGAGATTTTTACTAAGTATAAAAATGATTACTTTGACAAAATGGAGAATAAATTGGCATTAACAAAGAGAACTATTTTTTCGTTTTGTTTTGGTTTTTTTTAACATGCATAACGCTCGGTACCCTTAGTTTAAAGGACATTTAGAAAAAGACATTTAGAAAACTAAAAGTCCCTTAAAAGATTGTTTCTTTCATTATCTTGACAAACCTTGAAAAGTAGTTTCTGTGCCTGCATAGTGATTATGTTTCAGAAACAGTTCTTAGGGATTTTATTATGTGCTGAAACATATGTTTATAAAAAAGACTATAACCTGGTGGAAAAAGTGTCTTGTAATAATAAACCTGTCGATGGGCCATATGCTGCCATCAGTACGTTTGAAAAAAATAAATTCCTCTACAAGTGTTAAGTAAGTTTACAGCCCAAGTGTTAAGTTAGGGTCAGACTGTGACTGGCCCTCTGTGGATTGAGAGGGGGAGGAAAGCGCGTACAGATCCTCCTCATGCTCTTTTTGTTTGCTCACACGATGGCTGGCAAGATGGAGCAGGGTAGCACAGCTTCCCAAGTGGCAGTGGAGGCAGGAGCTCCAGGGGAGACCGTGAGAAGTCCTCCTGCTGCAGCTTTCTTTGGCACTCCGCAGGTTTGTGCTGACCCAGCACAGGGCTGTGTATTTTGGAAAAACTGGCTGATCTTTGCCTGGTCTCTCCTGAGAAGAGCAAACGTCTAAGGTAGGTTATCTGCATTTAAAAGGTGACAGAACAGATATATGAAGCCGGTACAAATAGAAGAACTCTGATATATATGCAGATGGATAAGAAATGTGGAAAAAACCTAAGTCCTTACTATCTGCTAGGTAGATCATTTGTATTTTATGGGGTTTTTTTGTGCTCATATCAACATTTTGCTTTTCAAATATAGGTGACTTGGTCATTGCAAAGTCTTTTGTTTCTGAAGAGCAAAAGTAAGATGCAGTAGGTCAAAGGATGTGTCATTCTTAAAAAGCACTTCTGTGTGGGATCAATGTTTGGTAAATGTAGACACTTTCAAACCTATTCTCCTTCGGATGCACTTGCACAGCTCCTGTGAATGGGAGTCATGCATGTGTGCATCTCAAAAAGAATAGGTCTCTTTGTAACTGAGGCACTTTCTGTGTAGAAACATAATTCACCAAGAAGTGTTTTTAATGTCCTAATGTTTTCCACCACTGATCAGCTGTGCATTGCTTTTCCTGGCAGCTCAGCAGGTGATAGTCTTTGTCAAAGGAAATATCAAAGATTAAGAAGAATTGTTTAAAGTAGTTGACCATGCTGAAGGCTGTGTCAAGAGATGCATGAGGTTGCTATAGTATCTGCTATCAAAATCAAGATTGTGAACAGAGCAGTCCCCACCAGGAGTGAATTCCCTACCCACAGACTTTCCCGGGTTTATCAAAGCTTTTAGTTTGCTCAGAGAAAATTTAATTCCTGAGGGCTGAGATCTTCCCTCTGGGTTTTCCTGGGTCTAATGGGATATGTTGTGTCTATGCTCCCAGAATAGCAGAGGCCCTTGGAGACCAAGAGAGTGGAGTAAAGTGAGGGAGTGAGCTGCAGTAGAAGCACCCAGACCCCAGCACAAGAGTTTGCAATCACTGTGCAAATGGAAACGGAAAATAGATCAGAACAGTAATCCATGGAGGAGGGGGTACTTGGGAGTTATGTGGATGTTCTCTGGGAAAATTTTTGGGCACATCAGAGAGTAAGGTTAAGTGTGGATTGAATGAGCAGTAGGAGAATGACAGTAAATCTGGGGAGAAAACCATCTGTGCGTGGTGTATGCTTGCCTTTCCAAGAGAGGCACTTCGGTACTGGCAAGGCTTGGAAGCACCATGGGACCATTTCTCTTCAGCCTGGTGAAATGTAGCTCGTCCATGGAGACTGTAAAGTCCAGACAAGTTCTTGCACCCAGTTGGACCTGAGGGAAGGTCTTAGGCTTTGGTGCTGCCTCCTGAGTACAGCTGATGAGGTGATTGAGGCGTCTACAGTGGGTCAGGCTGGCTTGCCTGTGGTATATACAAGCCAACATGTGGTATTAACAACTGCAGCGCTCAGAATTTGCACAAACCCACATTTAGTAATAAAATAGCCTGCAACTAGTCAAAAGCACCAGTAGTAGCCAAGCAAATTTGGAATGTCTAAGCCAACCATTTTAAAGCTATGATGGGCCAAAAAAAATTAGGAAACAGTCCAAGAAATGGAGAACACCTCACTTTTCTGGAACTCTCATATCTGCAAGATGCCTTGGCCAATCTACCTCAGACTTTCCAGAGAAGCTTTCCTTGGCACGAGACCATGACTGAAATTTCATGTGACTGGGTTTTACTTTGTTGAAGTTATGAAGGTTAAAACTGGAGTTTGTTATAGAAAGCTAAGCTCTCCATTACAAATATTTCTGCATAGTTGATATTCATTGCCTTGTAATTGTTCACTGCTATTTCTTGTTCAGGCTGATTGTTTTTTTGATGTTTATTTTAAGGCATTTTTTTAAAGAATAAATTTGGAATAATATAGCTTGGGGCCAAATTGTGCATGCTGTGTATAGGCATATGCAGTAAGGCAGAAGCATTAGCCCTATATCCACTGGAGAAGGAGGCACAGTTGGAGTCCTACTCCCATCTGACTATCACTGGAGAGCTTTTCGGAGTGTCTGGTTTGAGAGCACACTGTTTAATACAGCTTTTCCCTCTCTGTTTGCTAGAAGAGAGTGCCTCTTGACCTAGTTATACTCTCAGCTCCAAGTGAAAGATATTTCTGGTTGATGGCCATCTTGTCATTTAGGGTTTCCCTAGTGGCAGCTCCTGCTGTGGAAAGCCATGAAGATGGCAGTAGCCTAAGATTGGGATTAGTGTTCTCCATGTGTCTCTTGAGCTGCTCTTCATTGTTTTTGAACATCTGTAGCCTGAAACATCTAGCTGCCAAAATTGTAGAATTTCAGATGATAGGCATTAGAAAATACAGAGAAAATGTGGGCTTGGAAGTGCTTTTTATTTTTCAAGTTAGGGGCACCTTAGCTGTGACTTAATGCTGTATAGGGGTGTGACCTGATTTTGTGCACCAGCCCTTTGCTCTGCTCTGAGTGCTGTTTCCTGAATGGCGTGAAGACCAAAGCATACCATTGCAGATACTTGCTATTGTTAGATGGAGCCAAATGAGCAAAGGTCTCTAAATACACTGTATTTAAAGACACTGAATTAATTTGACTGAGTCACTTTATAGACAGAGCGAGCAGGACTGGAACAGATAGATGTCAAGCTCGAATGAGCCCTCAGTCCCAAAGCAGGGGCTGAGAGTGTTTGAAGTAGATGCTCAACTGGGGCTCAAGTTTAAAAGTGCCAGGAGAGACTCTTCAGAAGGAGGTTCTGCTCCTGGAAGAGACAAGGTGCTGTTGATCACTGTTTGGTAGGACTCTTTTTTAAGGCAGGATCACCCAGCACCTGCTGAGCTCGTGAGGCCAGGAGGTGCTCTGCATCTGTGCAAGGAGCAGTCTTTGTCCTCTTTGCTGTCTGTACTGGTGCCATCATCTGTGCTGGCACTAGCATCTATAGCAGAGGGAGGTTACTGCTTTGTGTCTAACACACTCCACACCAAACATACAACTGTCTGTCAAGATACAGTAGATTATCATGGATCAATTCCTGGGAAAGGGGTCTGCATAAAAAGCCTATCAGAAGGTTTTCTATTTGCTCAGGGGTGTTATTATTAGGAGCACTAAAAAGACGAGCAGAGCCAGCTAAAAATCAGTCTGCCACTGTAAAGGCAGCCAATGAGAAAAGTATGGGTGGTGTAATGTGATCACAGCTACTGAAAACAGTGATCAGATATACTGCTACAGTCTGCAGAAGCTGCACGCAGTACAGAAACCCTGCTGAAAACTCCTGGGTCATGGAATTAAAATAATTAAGCCTTGCAGTCACTGGAATATACGTTACTCTTGCGAGGTCGTCATGAGATAAGGGCATAGCTAGAGCACACTGTGTATGTGGAACTTCTTGTTGTGTGTGACGCAGAGACCCTATTTTTTTCAACTGCAACAACTAGTTGCAGTTGAAAGTGCCCTTAGCATTCTTCAGGTGGTGATAGCACCAAATCCACAGCCATCAAAGAGGAAATGCAAAGCGAAATATGTAGATGTTTGGGTGCACCTTTCTGATTCCTGAGCTACCTCAAGTGTAGTGCTCTGCACAGAGACTCCCTGAATGATTTCTTCAGTAAGAGGGCCCCAATGGAGATCACCTCAATGCCTTTTTATCTTCTTGGCATTTCTGGAAATAGTGTGTCTGCGCTCTTCAGACTGCAGAGCTGCAAAGCTTTGAGTTACTACTGGTGCTACTGCATCCCGTGCTTGCAGGTGGAAGTCTCATAAACACATTGCCCAGCTGAGAGATGGAAAACTGCACAGCCTGTAATACTGGAATGTTGTAGTATTGTCTACTTGTGCAATAACCCCTGCTGTGTTTGGAAGGTCTCAGGCATACCAGTACCATGTCTAATCAGTCAAACAGCCAATAGTAATTCATAGCCTTGACTGCTGAGAAATCAGCATGACTAAGATAGATATCTGATCCAGCTCAAGAAAGAATCTCAAGAAAGTGAAAGCCTCTTTCTCCAGTAGTTTGCTTGTTGAATTTGCTCATTGATTTTCTAAAGAATTGTTAAAAGGTGTGACACTTCAGAATAACTAAAATACTCATCATTAAATCCTTGATAGTATTTCCTTATTTACTCACTTTTGACATTTTAAGCAAACAAGGCAGGAACATTAACAGCCAGACAATGATACAGCTGTGCAGAGACAGTAAAGCTGAAGGACACTTCTGGAAGTGTCAGGAAGAAGGACGCTACTGGAGTTCCATGACTCAAAACTGTGTTATTAGTGCAGAATGCACCCACTAAGTATATGTGGTAGAGTATGAAGTCTTCCTTCCCTTACAGCTGGATTAAAGTCAGTCTCTTTATATGTGATTCCCCACCCCACCAGTTGTTTGGAATCAAACAAAAGTATTCTATAAAGCAGAAGTGTGGTCAGTAACAGCAGAGCAACAAGAGGGTTGCTCAGTTCCCCACTGTCCAAGTTTCTCAGAAAGTAATATTTGATACCATCGGTTCCGCTGTGGTTTTGGGATATAAACCAAAATAGAATTTTTCATTCAGATCTGCTAAGCAAAACCGTTTCATTTTTGTTTTTTGAAATGTAATACTTTTTTAACCAAAAGATTCCCCTTATTTTCCTTCCATCTGAAGTGAGGTTACAGAAGAAGAAAATTGCAAGGAGGAAATGAGAAGTACTCAGGAAAATGTCAAGTGACTTGGAAACAGGCACGCTGAATAAAAGTGTCATCAACTTAAAGACCGATTGGGTCAAGACTTGCAGCAGTGGTGACTGGTTCATAGGTCCTGGAGATGGTTCAGAATAGGGATGCTACTTCTCCTGAGGTTTTAAATCAGGAGGTGGTTATAGTGACATGGTGATGCTGAAAGAAACAGACGATTGTAATCTGGAGTCACCAGTCACTGGCTGAAATGCTGGAGAAATAGTAGCTGTAGAGAGAGTACATAAAGTATGTATTATATCAACAGTGTTACATTTTCCAAGAAAGAGAATGCTTTTGGAAAGCAGATGTCGTGTACTAAAAGTCTGTTTTTTCCCTGATTCTCTGATGCCCAGGCCAAGTGAAATTGATTTTAAACTAAAGACACCGATGTGCCTGTTTCTTACAACCATGTGCTTTACTGAAAAGTGATACATTAAAATTCACATAAACTTGGATTCTCTGACTCCTGGAAAGGAAACTGTATATGTTACCCGCTGATGGAAATGTGGGCTCCTCTACAGTGTGTGTGCCCTAGGGCAGGTTCTGTTTAAGTGGCTTGAAAACATGTGATTATTCCTCATGTGCTTGTCCATACTCAGTTTCTTTATGGAGACAGTAACATTTACAGTATCTGCAGTCTGGAATACTGCTTTTGCCATAGCTTTTAATGATTATTTCTGTTTACTAAAAAAACCCCTAAATGGAGACCTTGGCATAGCAATGGTGTGGAAGGTTTAGCAGACAACGAATTGTTACCGGAATGTGGTGCTAAAGTTAGAAAATACTTGAAAGAAGTTAAGCTTTCCATTTGCTTGATCTGAGCCATACAAATTCTTTTCCTTTAATTTCTCATCCCTCATGGTATAAAACTATGGAACTCTCCTCATTCTTTCATCAAAAATGATTCAGACCTGAGGGACACTTGTAATTTGGAAGTAATTAGTAAATAAGTCAGATAAATACTATCCATTGAGAATTGTGAAAGTGCTTTGGATAGGATTCTTAAAGAGCTGTATCAAATTTGAACAATTAAAGATTAAAAAAATTATCAGTGGTTGATATGATAAGTCCATTTCATCATAAATGAGTTCACTCTTAATAATTTCTCCTGCTTTTGGAGCAATGGGAAGAGATTTAGCAATCTCAATAAGCAGTTAAAATAGAAGAAAGAGAAAATCTGTAGAAGTACAGCATCTTTAGGCTAAAATGTGGCAGTATCCAGCTATGTGATTTGCAATGAGAATGCAGTCAGTAAGGTTTTGTGTCCAGAGCTGAACCTCAGGTCTGTGGGTGTGGGTACTCCCTCCTCCCCAGCTAACTTTAAACAGTATTTCTTTTGGTTCTCCTGGGGCAAAACATATTGTCTATCTGCTTGTTTAAGAAAGTCGTGGTCATTTTCATATGCGAAAATAAAAAAAAAACCTACAGCTTGTGTGGCTGCTACTGTTCACAGAATTGGACTCTTTAAGTGGAAAAGCAGAATGTGACGTGTAAGATGTTTGAAAAAATGTGGTTTGTAAGTAGACCAGTCTACTACTGCTTGTAAATTCATCTTAAAATCTTTGTCTTCCTCTACAAAATGTCACTTCAGGATTGTGAGATGCTACAGGATTCTGTTGTAGCTTTGTATCAGTGCAGGGGTGGGGTAACAGGAGCACACAGAGCTGTGCCGTTCCTCCCTGGGAATAATCTGGTGTCTCTCGTGACTCTCCAGGGTCTGTTAGAGGTACTATCAGATTTCATATTGAGGGGGTTTATATCTTACAATTCACTATAGTTTCTAGGATTACTATGAAATGGTGCAATACCTTAAAATACAGTACAAGTTACAGTGAATTAGGGAAATACACGATTTCTATATAGAATTCCTTCTGCTTTATCGGATTGGTAAATTTTATTTAATCAATTCACCAAACTGGCTTTGGTGATTGGTAGGTTTACTACTAGTGGCAGGTTTCCTACCAGTGAGTGTGGATTACCAGCACTTTGCTAAACTGCCTCATGTCCAAGTACAGGTTCAAAAGAATTTTACTCTTTTACCACAGCAAAGCAGGCACAACGGAATGTTTTGCACAGCTACTGAAAAATCTGAGAAGTTTGGGGTAGATTGAACACACCTCAACACCAAAACAAGAGTCTCATCACTGCTTGGCATCATTTATGATTGCTGCCACTGTATCTTTTTGTATTTTTTGTACCCATATTTAGCATGAACTTCAATGCATTTTTTCTCCAACAATTAAAAAAAAAAGCCTGATGAAAGGAGGAACATTTTCCTTTGCTTGCAGGCATTCTGTGTAGTATACCCTGTACCTGCTATAGCAGTTTTACCTGTTAGCAAAACATTTCTCTCTAATAACATATGCTGCCTAGAAATACAGATGCAAATCAGGAAATAAAAGCAAGAATAGTGAAAATGATAGAAATGTTAAGCATTAGTTTTTAGATCAGACTTTTTTTTTTTTTTAAATTTATTTAGTGTCTGAACAGGATTGAAGCAGGACTAAACCCCATCAGCAGAATAGGTTTGATGGGATTGGGTGTTGCTAAGGAATCCATCTATGGTAAAACAAAGATTTCTTTTTCAGAACAGTCTCTTTTTATGTTGGCAGAGGAAACCTTCTTCTGACTGATTTAGGGCAGTGAATTGGCTTCACTTTGCTCTGCCTTTAGCACTTAAAAGCTGCAGACATGGATTGGGGCTGTATTACGTGAGGCAAGGGGCAAAACCACATACAAGTTCATCTCCATCCTTGTGAACTTTTTTCCTGATTCTCCGAATGGTTGGCTTGAGTATTGTCGATAGTCTTCCTAAATGGCAAGTGGTGCCATGGTGAGGGAAATCTCATGTTCTCTGGGAAGGCCATGAACCTGAAGAGAAGCAAACAGGGCAAGCAAGCAGGTGGGTATGCCAGGGGAGCATGGGCAGACCCCAGCTATTCCTTGCCACAGCTGGCAAGGGGGTCTGTTTCCGTGGGTGCTGAGTTGCCCATGTGCAGCAAGAAAGGAGAGGAGGGGAGAGGAAGAAAGAGAATTTCAGACGTGTCTGACGTCTTGCTGATAGCATGGCTATGCTCTGTGCTGGGCAAGAGGATGTGCTTCATCTGCATCTTCTAAGCAGAGTGTGTGAAAAATAGGCAGGGGGTTTGCATGTCTTTGCTACTTAAAGGCAGTCTTAGAAGGAAGGCTTTTTAATGAAATCCGTGATATTTCAAAGGCCTGCCTGTTGGCTGAAAACCAAAAAAAGATGTAGACAGCATTTGTAATGCTAACAAATATTTTAATGAAAATGTTGAGAATCTCACCTGTTGAAGAATTGAAGGGAATATATTACGTGTATACTGATGAGCTTGAGACTTCAAAGTCGATATTTAAATGGAGACTTTCCTCTAGAGGTAAAGGCATGTCAACAACCTCTGCCAAGTGTGTTAGTAAGAAAAGCATTTACTCTCACAGATTGATCTGTAGTAGCCTGTAGATCTCAAAAAACAAGCTTTTACATTCCTTTGTTTCTTACGATGGTGAAAATTAGGATCAAATGGTAATTCCACAGTTGTACCCAGTGAGGATGGGCTCAGAATCTTACCCCATCATTTCATCTTTTATAACAAAAACAACTAATGCAAATAATCTTGCAAACTAGCCAGATCAGTCTTGCCTCTCAATTACCTCAGTTTCTCATTGTTTTAATGGGGTCTGAGCTTTCAGAGACCCTAATTTTTTTTCTGCTACCTTCTACCTTGTAAAGTCATTTGTACTTGTAGGGAGTGAATGGCAAGTGCTAGGAGAGAAGATTCCTTGTGCGTTGCATGTGGGCACTGATGATTGCGCAATGGGAAAAGCAATGAAGAATCCAACCATCAACCTTGATTAAATTGTCACTATTCCTCACACTGGTTTCGTGATCGTAGTTCTTAGCGATCATGTTTCTCTGCAAAATTTCCAGATAGGTAGGATTCAGGTTCCAGCGGTTCGTGTCAGGTTACAAACAGCTGTATCCCTGACAAAAGGGATTTCGGTTGATCTAGTCACAGTTCAAATTAATATTGCCCTGAGCCATGCGTAGAACAGTGCCAGAATGGAGGAGAGAAAGAAAAAAATAAAGAACTTACTTAAGTACTAATACCATTTCATTTTGCTTTATGAAGCCAAACAAAACATCCCAGCTAGTGTAGGTTGGCTATCATCAGCATAGTCATGTTCAGTATTAAAATACACAAAAGAGGGGGAAAAAGTTGTTCCAGTCCAGGGAACTTCAGTTTCGGATTGTATTTGTAATGTAACAAGGGCTAAACTGACTTCATCCTTCGGTTTGGCAGGCCTTCCTTCAGGGTGCGACTTTTCATTCAAGCTTTTAGCCTAGAGCGAATAAGCCTATAGAAGGCATGTTGTTTCTGTATATGTATGTGACTATACAGAAATGAGACATTAACAACGATAATTTTCCAAATGCTCTCTTACAATTACATTGCTAACATAAACACATAGGAATTGGCACAGGGATAGAGCTGAGAAGTAGAGAACGATTTATTTACGCATACCATTGTTCTTTTTTATAGTTTTAAAACAAGGGCTTGCTTGCTTTCTGCAACAAATGTAGAAAGGCAAACTAGAGTCAAATAAAAAAGTTAGTAATGAAAAGCAAAGCAAAACAGTGCCTATAGGACTCGCTTTATTGGAACATACAGGAGAAACATACTCTGCGAATTGAGATATGGATAATCAGTGTATCTCAGAAACACTGTTGCTTTAGAGTGGAAAATCAAAATTCTCCAGCCATTTCTGCCTGGAAGAGTTTGTGAGTTTGGTCAAATTTTTTGTGGTAGGATTGAAACAGACCTTTTGTAACTGCGCACTCTGTTCATGCGCGTGTTAGGATAAACGTTTCCTTCTTTCAGGAAGCAATTCAGATTGCCCTTTTTCAGTGCAATTACTGCTGCGTTAAGTTCAAGTAATATAGCATCTAAAAACATTTATGGAGCAAAGAAAAGAAGCCTTTTAGTCTAACCTTGCCAAGAGCAGAAATAAAATGAGCTGTTGTGCTGGAAGTGTAGAACTGCATGAGGATTTGTAACGTCCTATTTCTCGTGGTTTAGTCTTGTGTGCAGCCTAAGATTTGTGTGATTTAATGAGACTGTGATTCGTTTATCCTGTCAAGCTTTAAATAAAAAACCCTCAAAGCACTTCCTTTCTTTTTTGAATTATGTGTTTTTGCAAATAGAGTATCAAAAGCTGTCCCTTAAAAAGAGGGAGGGGAACCAAATACAGTTGTGTATGTCAGCTGGATTTTTTTTTTTTTTTAATGTTTTATTAGACACTGAGTAGAGTATCCATTTCTCTGCCCCTCTGTCTTTTTTCGAGGCATTAAGAGATTCCAGCCATCATGTTCAGTTATAAATGACATCAGAACATAGCCATGGACTGCTCTTGAACTGTGCTTTTGCAGGTGGAAAGGGATTACTGCCTTATTCTGTGGGTAGGGAAGAATCAGTCCCACCTAAAGCATGGCTGTACTGAAGATGGGCTGTAACTCTTGCTCGTCTCGTGGGTCCTCAGGAACCAGCTGTGTCTGTAGTTTGAAGCATCTCTGCATGGGGTGTGAAGTGATGTTCACAAGGTAGAAGAAGGGAAAATGTGTGCAGCTCTTTTGGGTGCTATTCCATTGCAACGCTCTGTCCAAGGGTGTCCTCATACATAGGGTGGGAGGGGACCAAGCGCCGTTCTTCACCTGCGAGGAGTGCAGTCAGTGTCCCAGGATCCCCTTGCCCATGCACCCAGGTGGCGAGGAGCAGCATGGTGACCTGGGAAGGGCTGCTCGGAGTAAGGGGGAAAGACACAGCGTGGGTCCTGCTCACCCAGACCTCCCATCTGTTGCAGCAGTGCGGTGGCATCTTTCCCATCAGTTGCTTGGGAGAAGTACAGTAGGATGCTTTGGACCAAAGCCTGCCCTCAGTGGTAGCAGGGCTTGCCCGGTGCTTCCCTGGAGGGAAGGATGTGATCCTTCTGGTGGGAGGAAGGTTTTGCTTCCATTTCTCACCCGCTCTGTTCTGAAGTGTCCCTGCCTCTGGCAGGTGGTGTTTTGCTCTTCCACTGTCTCTCTACTGCTCACCCCTGTTTTCCTGCCCTCCGCACTGCTCTGCAGCTGGGCTTCCTTCCCGCCTGGCCCAGCATCCTCAGTCCTTGCTTCTTCCTCCCCGTGTCGGCGTACTTGCTTCCTTCTCATTGACCTCACCACAGCAATAAAAGTAAATACATTAATAAGGTGGTTATGTATGAACAGGGGATGCACAAGTAAGTGATGGCCATCAGTCTGATCGCCTAGTTTTCACACCTGGCTTTTATCTCCAGCCAGCTTGCCATCTCAGCCTGCATCCCCTGTGCAAATGCGCAGCATTTGGCTTCCCAGGACCCTAATGCTGATCAGGCAGCCTGGGAATCACTGCAGTTCCTCTACAATCTGCAGTTTATGAGGGGGAGCAGGGATGCACAAAGGTAGCACAGAAGAAACGTGTGGCTCTGTGGCCTGATCTGCGAGGCTTTTTGCCTGTGCAGAGCAATTACTCAGGTCTAAGAGTGTAGCCAGCTGGGGTGGTGTTTGTGCAAAGCTGGATCCTTCCATGATTTTCCAGTGGCATACTGAATTTCACTTTGGAAAAGCGACTTGCACTGTCTTTTGTAGATATTTGCAGTATTTTTATACTGATGTAGATAATTTTTAAAAATTTTTTTTCCCAGTTCAAGAGGCAGTGCTCTGGTATGATTGTGCTGAGATATGATTGAAAACTGTCCAAAACAGCAAGCTGGTAGTTCTGCAAGGGCAGAAAAGATACCTTAGCTGCTCCTCTACTGTTTGTGTCTGAGGACGTGCTAGGGACTATGGCAAAAGTGGTGGTTTCTTCATTGATGTCTCGTGGTGGAACCAAGCACTGCTGACATTTGCTGTAACTTGAAGCCTTTGCATCTTACTGTGAACAGGACTAGGACGTGACAAAGGTATAGCAAGATCAAATGGTAAAAAAAAGAGGTCAGAAGTAGATAAGGCTGAGTGCAGGTAGTACACGGTTATGTGAGGGCTCCTTGAGAGGCTGTAGGGACTGATTTGAGTTATGTTGAGAAAATTGCTTATTTTCAGCACAACTACGTGACGCTTCTGCCCCTTTGTAGTTTTGATTGGAAAGCCTGGAAGTGATTTACACTGAAGTTGTTCTGAATTTCACACGCAGTGATACTTGGTATATTTCTATAAAAAACCATCAGTTATGATAACAAGACCGTGGTCGGTTCATAAGGACAAAGAGGTCGCGTTGTTTCTCCTGACCTGAAATTTGGGAGAAAATTCTGGTTGGAGTGTTGAACCTCGGTGTGTATCAGAGCCACTGTCATGGCTCTTGAGAAAAGATGCTGCAAGTTGGGTAGATTGAGGTTGACCCAAGAGGTGCAATCAGTCACTGTGAAGCCAGGTTTTCCGTGGCCCTTGATGCTGTGATGAACATTTCCATTGGCAATGGGAAAGTCTGCATGGGAAGGCTAAGCACTGCTATGGCTATTTTTACTTCCCTGCTGTCAGCCCACACTCACATAACCTGTATGTCTGGTCTCTGGGCTGTGGAGGTGGCACTGTGGGCTGTAGGAAAGTGATAGCTGGTTTCAATGCCAGGCAGCTTGAACTTGATGATGGAGTGTGGAGAGTGGGTATCAGATGCATAGAAGATAGCTTTGACCTCCCACTAAAACTTGGAGATTTATGCATCTAAGCCCCCATGCTTCTACAGAATAATCTAGGACACGTTCCTTGGCAGAAGCCCCACGGAGCATTTTTCCAGCTGCCGGGTTGCCAGCTTGAGTTTTGCTGCAAGTCTCACTATACTTGGTAATTTTCTTACAGCCTGAGCTCCTAGAAATGGGTCATTAGTAAAAATAATTTAAAAAGCCACTCCATCCCCTTTAACTTGAAATCCTAGGTTTTATCAGAGAACCTGAGAACGGGCATGCTGCCTGCTTACATCCCCAGAAGCAAACAAGAACTGGAGACTCCACTTTCCAAATGCCCTGACTTGGGGCACTTGGCTTACATTTAAACGAGTCATTCAGGTTATTAATATCATCATTTGCATACTTCCCAAGGAATCTTGCCTAAGAAGATAACTAAGCATAGGTTAAAAAGGCACTGAGCAATAAAAAAAAAAAAGAAAGTTAAAAAGAAGAAAAAAAAAATCCTACTTCTGGGTGGTTTGAGTGCTGCTTCTTTGTTTCAGAAGACAATTTCTTACATTGCCACAAATAATACAGAATGCAGCTTGACTCCTCTGAAAATAACGTTGAAGGAAGGAGCCAGATTTATCAGGACTAACAGGGAAGTTATCCAAGAGAGATTCATTAATTATGAAGCCTAATCACAGCCAATAAGACAAGTACCTAGGCCATCAACAGACTAATATACATCTTTTGGCAGTCACCATTCCCCACAGGCTTGCCTGTCTGCTGCTGCCTACTGTATGGCTTGCACCGCAGAAATGATGTGATAATGCTAAAACCAATTTGGCACTTCCCACATGAGAGGATGAGTGTGTTTCCCCACCCTGGAAACACAGCCTCCAGCTGTCTTGCCCTATGCCAGAGGTTTCTTAATACCCTGGAATTAGCTGACTAAGAGATGAGGCAAACTAAAGAAGCATTTGCTATCTGTTCAGGCTGCCTGAGCTTTCCATCAAATAAACTCCGGTCTGATTCTCAGCCCTCTGGGAATGGTTGCCCACAGCTAACATGTGCTACCCCAAATAACCCTGAGGTGACCTTCTCTCTGCAAAGCTGCAGCCAAGAAAAACCCTATTTAACATAACAGTGCACAGCTTAGAACATCAACTTGAACCATCCTGACCTCTAAGCTGCTGGGGTCTGTACAAATTAATTTAACAATAGACAGTGTTGAAAGGGAGGAATGTTTCAAAGAAATAATAATAAAAAAAATCTCCCTCATCCATCTCTTCTCATTTAAGAAATAGTCAGGAGGCCTTCTTTAGAAAAATGAAAAGTGCTCCTTGTTGCAAAACAATGGGCTGTATAAGGGGAGGGTGAACACATTGGTTTCTTGCATCTTAGCATAGCAAAATGAAATTTCCCATAAACGGGTGCCACTTGTGGAAAATCAGCCCTTAATTTTCACTGGGGAATTGGCTTTGTTTCCTGGCATGCTGCAAAGATATCCTTAGGGTTTGCCGTTCTTTTTCATAGCTGCTGCTAGTGCTTTTATTAAGCAAATAAGTAAGTCTCCCCTTTCTGCCTACTTTTTGTACCTTGCCTCGTGTTTTCCATGGCTTTCATGCAAACAACCAGACTGGGTAAGAAAAAAGCCCCTCTCCACATGGTAGTTGGAGCTTAAAGCAGTTAATGATTGAAAGACCCCATCAGAAAGGAGATATGTAGGAAAATGAGATCTTCAGCCTCTGGGGCAAACAGCTTTATTACTTCTGCTGAAGAGAAAGCTCTGTTGGGTTAAGTCTCGTGTGTTTTCCACCCGGTGCAGACTTATTCCTCCGGTCCTCCTTATCAGGAACTTTGACTCCAGCTGTCTCATTGTTTATAAGTAGGGAGGATTATTACAGCAAGGGTGGTGAGGTTGGAGGCAAAGACCAACTTTAATGATAGTTCTAAAATTTGTGTATAATTACTTTGACAACTTGAAACCTGTACGATGAGCATAGATGAGAGAGACAGAATCATAGAATGATTTCATAGAATGGTTTGGATTGGAAGGGACCTTGAAGATCATCTAGTTCTAAACCCACTGCTGCAGACAGGGACACCTTCCACTAGACCACGTTGCTCAAAGTCCCAGGGATGGGGCATCCACAACTTTCTCCGGGCAACCTGTTCCAGTGCCTCACCACCCTCACTGTAAAGAATTTCTTCCTTACACCTAACCTAAATCTACCCTCTTTTACTTTAAAACCGTTATCCCTTGTCCTATCACTACACTCACTGATAAAGTCCCTCACCATCTTTCCTGTAGGTCCCCTTTTAGGTACTGGAAGGCCGCTATAATGTCTCCCCAGAGCCTTCTCTGAGCTGAGCTGAACAACCCCAGCTCTCTCAGCCTGTCCTCATAGGAGAGGTGGTCCATGGAAGGAAATTTGTTCTTAAACCATCCAGTAGACTTCAATAATTACACCAATGAAACCACCTGTTTTTCTTTATTAGCCAGTGTAATTCATTGTGATCATCATTTCTGTTTTCCTACGCAAATGTTTTTTCTCTTTGCAATTGGGATGTGCTTCCTTCAGGAACACAGAGCGTGAGCCCAAGCACATCCCCAGATGGTACCGAGGGATGTTCCCCAGTGAGCAGCGGAGGGCTCTCCTGCCAACAAGGGCAGAGGGTGGGAAGCATGTGGAGGGGCTGCCCTCTCCTCCCAGACATTCCCCAAGCTGGGGACTCTGAGGTGTGAGAAGCTGCAGGGGCTGAGGGGGAGAGGACTGGGCGTTTAGTGCAGAGGGAGATAAGATAAACTGATGTTCCTCTGGACTTACTGCAGCTTTCTACACACAGTCTTCAAGATCCTGTGAGGTTGTAGGGGTCCTCTTGCAACTAATACAGTAATGACCTTGAATTTGCTTCCAGCTCAGCTGTACTGCTGGAGGACAAGGCTTTTCTTGTGAGCAAAAAACATGAAAGCAGCACAGAGATTTGCCTGCATAGCTCCAGTCTTCAAGAGATTTGAGTATCCTTTTTGAGGCCCCACTTGCAACAAGGGATTGTAGATAAGCTTCTGCAGTAGTTAATGTGTAAAGTTCTTGGATTTATTCTCACTGCTGTCTCTCCTTTTGCTTGCAGTGTTGACAAATACACTGCTGTATGCTGGTATTTTGTTTCAAACAAGTATTTTTTTGCTGCATGAAAAAGGTAATTCTGTACGTGCTCACATGTGCCTGCTGACCAATACAAGTGTGCTTTTATGACCTTGTAAGTGTTAGGCGAGAAAACAAAAATAATTCACTTCGATATAAAAATAATTAATAATGCAGCTCATTCCTTTTTTGGATTGTAACCCAAATATCAAATTTAGAAGTCCAGAGTAATTCTCCATGCTGAGGCAGTCTGCTGCAGCAGGCACATGCGATCACAGACAATTGAAAACTTTTGACAATCTCACACCTGAATTAAGACTAAACCCTTTCTGTTTCTTATCAACTTCTGTTCAGATGATAAAACAAAACTGGCAAAAAATTACAAAAAGCATGAGATTTTGTTACGGATTATGTTTGAATTGCGTTTGGACTTGTTGCGTGACTCAGTGGCAAATATTGGTGATCTCTTCCTTTATAGCTTCGACTTCCTGCAAGCTTGTCTGTTAAAAAGATTCTGCAAGATTCTTCCTTTGTGGATCCTGTAAGAAATGTATATTCAGCAGGAGGAACATCTGACTGAGCAAAGACGAACACAGTGGTTTGGAAGCCACGTGTTGAAAAGCGCTGGGGAAGCACAGCAGGGAAAATGATAAAAAGGGATGAAAGCAGTTCAGACGGGAGAAGAATGCTGATTTTAAAATGCAAACCATCTGAACGCTGATGAGTGGGCAGGTTGCAATAACTTCAGGGCAGACCTAAGTTGCACAACAGTTATATACTGTAAGTTGACTCCCACAGGACATCGCCTGCAGTGATTTAAAATTGGAAGGTGGGGGGAACGTCGAGGTGCTGCAGAAAGCAATCTTGCAGTGGCAGAGTGCAAGTAGGAAATGGGTCAGCTGGAGTAATAGCTTTTTTCCATGTGGTTTGTGTGAGCCAAGCCAAACGTCTGTGGAGCACAGGGTTATCACATTCTTTTTTTTTTTTTTTTTTTTTTTTCCCAGTGTATTAGGAATGAATGCGCTTGCAATGAAATTTGATCATCCAAGTGCGACATTGGGAATCCTCTCTCTTTGGACACTGCTTTGAGTCCCAAACTCGGCTCACTTTTTAAAATGTTCTAGGCCTTGTCTAGATCATTAAAATAGACTGTGTTTGGAAATGTAATGCTGTGGCCTCACATTCCCAGGAGGTCAGCAGAAATGCTAGCCTGCAGTATCCCTGCTAATACCACCTGCGGTTTGTTCTCGCCTCTGCATTGTGGTAGGCAATCTCCTTGTTTGTGCTGAAATGACTGAATATGTGATCACACTGAAACGGATAAAGGGGCTGACCCAGTTTAAAAAAAAAAATACAAACCAAACCAAAAAAACCCTTCTAACATATATTTCCCCACCCTAACCCCCTGCTGTGTCAGTTTACTGGTCTGGTTTGTAATAGCCAGCTCCATCCTCGGAGGTGTTGGCAGTGGTGAAGGCACGATGTAGGAACGAAGGGCAGAGCAGAGAAGACCTTACACCAGTGTTATTGCTGGTTTCTTTTTAATGTGAAAACACAAGCTTAGTTACAGCTTCAGTCTAAACTTTGCATCAGCTTTGACGTACTTTAGCATCTTGCAGAAAGGTGATAGCATATGGTGACTGTGGTTTTGGTCCCTCCTGATGGTCAGGTGTAAGCAGGCAGTGTGTTATCTGAGGTGTGTAAACTACGCGTGCTGTTTGGATGCCGTGTGATGACATGGTGGCTCCTGAGGCACAGGCTGTTAATGAAATCCAAGCCTGTCCCTGCTCCCATTCCCCTTTTCTGGTCACAGCTGACTGGTACAAGTGGCTCTTAAGTCCCACCATTAAGTGGTCATTGAAACAAATGGGGTTAGAAAGAAAACTCCAGAGGGGCTTATTTTTAATCCAGATCAGGTGAGTGATCTGTCGCTAAGTAGTATGCTGAGTTACACCGCAGTGTAGCAACTGAGACTGACAATGACTGGGGTGCAGGGAGATGAATGATAAGGCTTGATAGGGGAGGGACGCACTTTCTTCTGCCGGCTTTGCTACCAATGCCCACACCACTTGATTAAACAAGTGAGTCTGTAAGGGCATAGCGTGCGTGATGGTCCAGCAATGTGTTAGTGTATTTTCCTTGGAACACAGCCCCCTCAGTCAGACTTTATTTCATTTTGGACCATGTATCCCTCCATTAATGCACAAGGTGTCCAAGATCCCGGTATTAGTAGAGCACAGATTTCCAAGTCTAGGTCTTGGGTCTTCGCTACCCTCCCCCTTTACGTAAATATCATTATCCTAAAGGCATGTATTTAGTTAATTGATTAGTCATTGATCCCCCTTTCTGGAAAATGCAAACCCCTCATGCCTTGATGTGCAGAAGTCCTTCATGCCACCTCAGTGTGCATGGAGCATCCATAGCAGAGGTATAACAGTCGCTTTTATTTGGGTCTGATCCAGGGTAACAAGTGATGTAGTCCACTGATGCTGTGCCAGTTCAGACCAGCTGAGGAAAAGAAAAGGTCCCCCTCCAACCTGCTGGTATGATGCTCTCCCCTGCTCCCCCTTGATGATACCTACAGAGGACCATCCTTTCCAGGCTGTGGGCAGAGGGCTGTCCAGCTGAGAGTTTGGGCTCCCTGCCTGGTCCCTTTGGAGACAGGCTTGCTCACAGTCTCACTGCATAAGGACTTTCAATGGCAAAAGAGAAGGCAGCTAATACTGCCTCCACTGTGCATACAGCCAGGCTTGGGTTTTGCCAGGCTTGGCTTTTACCATGCTTGGTATAGCAGAAGCAGGCACGCACATGATCTCCCCGTAGGCAGGATCCAGTGTTACTGTAGAAACTGGCCACCACCTTCTTTTGTAGCTAGCAGCTGTCACCGTGTGGTTACAGCCAAAGCGTGTCACTCCTACAGTGTCTGCAGGCTCTGGAGTTTATTTCTGCTTCTGAATCCTCCGTGCTACAGCTTGGAGATTAATTCTGCACCTTCTATCAAAGCGTGTTAAGATATTTCTGAATTGTATCTATTTTTAGAACTACTCTTGACTAATGTTTGATGTTCTTTCCAGGTTTCATTTTCCTTCACCAATACTTCAAGACATAGAGGAGCTGGTAAAGGCATTGCCATGAAACCTAACTTGAAGCAATGGAAACAACTCATGCTGTTTGGCATCTTTGCATGGGGGCTGCTTTTTCTGGTGATATTCATCTATTTTACAGATAGCAACACTGCTGAACCAGTTCCGAGTTCCTTTTCTTACATCGAAACTAAGAGGCTTCTGCCCCTCCAGGGCAAGCAGAGGGTCATCATGGGAGCCATTCATGATCCGTCATTCTCAGAAACCATTGATGGGAATGAGGTACTTCTTAATGAAGATCTCTTAGGTACATTTAAATCGAGGATTGGAAGTATCAAGAAATGGACTGACTTGGAAGATGCCTTTAGGAATGAAGATGAGTTTTTTCCATCCCAGATAGGAAGAAAATCAAAAAGTGCTTTCTACCAAGTGAATGATGATTATTTATTTGCTGCTGGTCAGCCTCAGCCACACAACCACCTTCAAGAGATAGAAAAATTCATCTCAGCTGATGAGGATAATCCAAAAGTAAATATTTTACAGAACAACTGGAGCCATCAGAGAAGAATGAGGAGAAGGAGCACGAAGCACAGGAGAAGCCAGATGCTTGATGAATCTGATGAATGGGATGGGCTATATTCCACAATGTCGAAATCCTTTCTTTACAAGCTTTGGAAAGGGGATGTCTCTTCCAAGATGCTAAACCCTCGACTGCAGAAGGCGATGAAAGATTATTTGAGCACCAATAAGCATGGGGTGCGGTTCAAGGGGAAACGAAACTCCAAGTTGACAGGAGACCAGCTATTCTGTGAGCTAAAAGAAAGGGTGAATGTGAAAACAATAGATGGCAAGGAGGCTCCTTTCTCCACTCTTGGATGGGAAAAGCACGTTCCCCAAATTCCACTGGGCAAATTGTATACACATGGCTTTGGGAGCTGTGCTGTAGTTATGTCTGCTGGTGCAATACTGAACTCCTCTCTAGGCGATGAAATAGGTGGGTGAAATGCATCTATTCATGTGCATATATATGTACATATGTGTGTTCATGTTTGTCTTTCAAAAGGTTCATTCTACTCAAGCATAGGTCTGTAAAATCAGGTTGTTTTCACTCACCAGCGTTACATGAATGGGAGCATATGGACTTTGGTGAAGCTGTTCCCATTCAGGACAGTATAGCTGAAAGGAAAATCAGGCCTTTAATTTCATTTAAAGAAAACAGTGATGCCTTCTTATCATATTACTGTTTGTAGTATAAAGGAGGCACTGGTTTCATCAGATCTGCCATGTTTGACATTTTGCTGTAACGTGTTTATTTCTTTAGCAGATTAGAGCCATGTTCAGGTTTTATTTCGCAAAGGTGTGTTGTACCTCTCTGTATTTTGTGGTGGCTCACAGAGAAACTGCTTGTTGTATTGCTGTCCCAGAATGAACTTTGTCTCTGTGCCAAGAAGCAGTAGAGCATCCTCTTCATCTCTTGCATGTTTAGAGTTCACAGACATAGAATTCAAACTCTTCAGTAGTTTCATGTGCTGAGGTCAAGTCCCCTGACCTCTATTCCAAGAGTGAATTTAAAGAAGTTCAAGGATCTCTGCCTATTGTTTTTCCATTGCTGCACTGAATCAGAGAGGTTACAGGTGTGCTGAGATGTTGTCACACAGAATTCCCCACTTGTGGTAACTATTCAAAAAAGGATTGTGGAGTGATAAAACTAATCCAGGTCAGCTTTATTTTTTCTTTTCAAAAATAAGTACTACTGCTCATGTTAACGTCTCAGTAGTTCTTCATTTCAGTAGTACACATGCTGTATGCTAAGACTGCTGAAGGAAGGATGAAATGCATGTCTCAAACTTGCTTCTGGAGCATTAACAGTTATCTCCTTCAGCTCTCTGACAAAGCCTTTTGATGCTCACTTATTAATCCTCCCATCTTCCAAGACTTCACATCCCAATACTTGCTTTATCGCACTGTATCATCTCTTTGACAGAGATGGGTTTCCTTTAAATCTCTGGGATATATTACAGCTGGTATCATTATCAAACTACTTTAATAGGCTTCTAGCACAGTACGGGTGCCCCTCTGGCTTGCAGCTAAAATTACACTAGGGTAACCCCCAGTTTCATGGAAGCCACACTGATTTAGAAATCTTTGGGGTGAAAAAGCTTAACAGTTCTTCCCTTCTTCAATGTGTTATCCTTGACTGAAGCAAAATCTTCTGTCAGTGTTCCTCAGTACATCCAGTTTACACCAGTATGGATTGGTGATGTACTGGAGAATCCATAGCGCATTGTGACATATTCACATAATTACATGGTGTATCATGTATCATGACATATTTCCACACCCAGGTACAGCCCAGGTGTGGACTTTGGTGCTTGACATGGTAGCTGGGGCCCATATGGTCTTGTGCGTACCCATTTTCTCAGGAGCACTCTGGGCACAGAAAACTTACGCCCTTCTCTGAGGACGAGCTTTTGATTTATTGGGGAAATTGTCATCTGATGCCATCTAAAGGGAGGAGATGTTGTTTGGTAAGGCCTACACAGAAGTTTCAGGTCTTCTTCTACGTGTTGTACAGGGAAGTCTGTGTGCCAGCAGGAGTCACAGAAGGTTTTTTTTGAGTCTCTTCCAGGACATGAGCAATGCTTGTGACGGAGCAGAGAATTTGTCCCAGAACTTGGGGGAGGGTCAACTGACTGCTTACAGCCATCCCAGAAGGGCCTTGGTGCAAACCTATGGGTTTTAGTGGTCGCTACGGCTCCTGGGAAGCACAAATACACTGGAGACATCATGCCGGTATTTCCCACTTAAAATGGAAAACGGTGGTGGTGCTTTATGAAGTCAGCCCGGGACTGGTGCTGAGCAACTCCCTGTCCACAGAGGCACGGCAAAGTCAGCATCATTACGGTGTGAGGAAAAACACTCCATGCATGAGTTCTGGTGTTTGGGCCATAGGCTGTACAGCCTTGCTTGATGAAGTTGCTGCAGGCAAAACGCTTTTACTACTCTTGGTCCCAAAAGAAAAGAAGGCACAAGGAAGCAGCAGCAGATGACCTTTCTCTTCACAGGCCTTTAGCTCCCTCTTCTGTGTTCCTGTTAGAAATGCAGAAATGTTAATTTGTGTTTTGCCTTTTGCCCATCTGCCCCTCACCCCTCCAACTGCTTTTGAATCAAACTGGGTATGGATGTACTGTGCAAGTATATCAAACACTCCCATCACAATCATACGCTTTAGTGGGAGACCAAATTATTTTGGTATCATCAGAAATTAACAGGGATCTGTGATCAAACTGCAAACTTTTTGTATCTTTAAAATGGTTATCTCTGACTACTCAATAAGATTAAAATCAGTTGTCTTAAAACCAGCTACTATCAGTGTTAAGCTGCCTCCTGATCATACATTTTATGGTGAAGGAAGGGTTTTTGGTCTTGAGAAGAAGAACCAGCATAGGTAATGTGGAAATGCAGCACATTATCCCTTAATTTAGTTGTGAACATACGGTTCCCATTTCTGGACACAATTCCCAGTTCTTGGTCAACAAGCTGTCAAAAAGTTGTCAAATGCAGGTCCAAATTTCTGTTCTTAAATTCATAACCAGGTTTCAAGTATAAAGAACCTTTGTTTTTCTTTTCCTTCTCCAAAAATGTGGAGTACCTGCAGCTTCTATTGACTTAATGTCCTCTAGCTCCTACACAATCAAGTTGATTATATTTAGGTGTTGAGGCTAGGGTTGTCCCTGCATAGGGACACAGAAGAAGCCTCCTTCTTAGCTTCTGAGGAGTTGGGCTTCTCAGAAGCTTCTCAGGAGTTGAAAATTTGGCAAAAATCTCTTTTTTTGGACACAACATGTTAAAGCAAGCAAGTATGGCTGAGATTGGACTGCCAGATTCGTATCACAGAATGTTTTCTTGTCTGGAGTACAAGAAGCTTGGAGTAAAGTTGTGAAAGGACAGAAGATCCCAGTTTGATAGAATCAGGCCTGAACTCTGTTGAAGCACGTTGGTTATCTTTGGGAACTTTGCCTCCTCCATTATTGAGCTACAGACAATCACATTCAAAGTGGCAAAAGATAAACAGCTGTGTAAACTACCCGTGCATTAAGGCATTACATGTCCATTTTGGCCTGAATCATACTTTCTGCTTCCATCAATAGAAGGGATATAAGTAGACCAAGTAGGAGGCTATTGACAGGGACAGTGTGTTTCTGAACAATGGATATAATGTCTTACTGTCCTTCACACCTTTTGGGCTTTGAGATCCCCTTAGAAGAGGCATTGGGAGACCAATTATCTTTCATCCAGAGGAGGCTTGCACATAGCATCTACCCTTGACCCATACTTGACCTATAGCTGCTTTCTATTCTGCATGACTCCAAGGTCAACAGCTTGTGGGGAAACATTGACAGTTCAGCTCTGTTAGATCTTTGCTACCAAGGGATCCTCAGGTTTCTGTGTGTGAACAAGTGTGTGGGCTGACTTCCCTGCAGAAACTCTTTAAGGTCTTGTACTGACCTTGAGAAAAGTACAGAGTATGATTAGTAGGTTTGGGGTAGTCTGAGGTTTTCAGGTATTACAAAATACTGTGAAGCATAAGCTTATAGTTAAGCGTTGTTATTCATTTAAATGTGCCATTAACATGCTTTTGCATGGAGCAATTCTTTGTAATGCTTGCAATAGAAAGAGCAAGCTATTGTGTGTATACTGGATGTACTAATACCTTCCCTAATACCTGGGATACTAAGTGTATCCAATTAAGAGAAATATTTAAATATTGCAAGCTAAATTAATAGATGATTCTTGACTTTTTTTCCACTGAATTTTAAAAATGTTAATAACGTATGGCAGATGCAAGAGCATTTCTGTTTGGGCATAGTAGAATGTTTATCATCCTTAGAATATAAAGACTAGGAGAAATATGTAAGTTTTATTTTGGTTTAGATAATTTGTTTTATTTTACTGTTCTATATTACTGAGAAAACCAACTTACCTCCTCATTTATGCTCCTAGATTCTCATGATGCTGTTCTAAGATTTAATTCTGCTCCAACACGTGGCTATGAGAAAGATGTTGGAAATAAAACAACCATGCGGATCATTAACTCTCAGGTAAGGTCTTCCTTCTGTGAATTCAAGTCAATGTCACTTCTGTACAATATAACATTAAATTAATAACTTCTGAGAAAGCTTTGGGTAATCTTGGAAACAGCTAGTGATTTAACAGTCATGATGCAGAGCAGGTAGAAGTTCTCCCTTACGGGGGTGTACACACTGCTGTCAGTGTAAAGTGATTGCAGTAGTTACTTGATATCCTTGTTTCAGAGAATTAGTTTGTAAAGTTTCTCATGTGTTCTACATTTGAAAAGGCTCTGCAGGATGCCAGAGCCATCAGCACAGAGGACCTTCACCACACTGCCTCCGGGATCTTCACAAAGCCGGGGCTGTGGGGATCCCAAAGCTCTTTTCACATATTCTCCAGTTCCCCAATTATTTCCTTGCTGGAAGGTGAAAGAAATGGGAACTGAGTTGTCTTAATACATAACTTCAGGCAAGTCATCGTTCTTCACAAATTTAGAGTGAACTAGAAAAAAACTTTAATGTACACTGGATGTTACACATAAGGTGAGTGGTTCATCTGAATGGAAAGAGAAAAGGGGATTTTCTGCATATGGGTGTCAATAAATAATTGTGCATTGAGCTATAGTGACACCTTATGGTTAAGAGTAGTTTTTCAGTTTTGAAAAAACACGTGAACTGTGTGGTCTTGGACAACCCAAGCCTCTTTCCTCTTTATGAAATGCAGCCAAAAAGCAACCAGAGAATTACTGTGAAATGTTGCAACATACTGTAATGGTGAGTTTACTTAGTCAACACCAGTAGTATGGTTGGCCATGTAGCATGCATGCCCTACACATTCTGATTCTTGCTGAATGAGAGCAAAATTTTCATTTACTGTAATTCTTATGAATTTGTTTTTGATTCTTCTTCTTTGAGTGACTGCCTATGCAAATCATCATTGGTGGGTGTGTTCTCTGTGTGTGTAAGTTCATGTTCTTCGCCACTGCAGGGAGGATTGTTCACTGTCATTCCCTTTTGTAGCTCTTTGTAAGGCGACTAGATCTTTGAAATGATCTGGGTTAAATATGCCCCCTTTCTTTTGCTCGGGGGAAGAAGCAGAAATATTTTACTCTGGCTTTAGTGCTGAAATCAGTGTATCAGAGGATATTGATCTTAATGTCTTTTCTTTTACTTTTAAATTTTTGTTGGGTTTTTTTTTTTTCATTGACCGTTCTCCATTTTACTGTTAGCCAAAATGTCCTGGTCCTCACCATGCCTGAATTCCTGTGCTGGGCAAGGAGGAAGGTTTAGAAACTTCATTTAGTTGACTAGTCTCAATAGGCTCCCTGTAGGAGAAGAGAAATGCTTCCAGAGAGTGATCTGAGCTTTGTTAGCTCCCCAAAGAATTCAGAGAGACTAAATGGCTAAATTAGCTGCTCTCCAGTGCTTGTGGCAGGCTGGAGTCCTCCTGGCTACCAGAGCTGCTGCAGCATGCTCCTGCTCAGGTGGTAATGAAGAGTCTCACGGTCTTCTCTGCTGCGCTGTACGTTGCTTGCTCTCTACAAGGACTCTCAGGAAAACACGGGGCATGGCTGAAGTTCAGGCTGGGTCAGCTCACACAGCTTTCTCACAAGTGTTCATATTCCCACCACCATTTTGCTCATTCAAAGAGGTCAGAAGCTACCCGTGATGCTCTGGCCACCAGCTGAGAAACTGGACTTCCCCTCTCAGGGAGTGAAATGTGCTCAGGCCACTTGATAAAAGTTGCTTTCCCTACCAGTACTGAAGATGGGTTACCCATAGAGGTTTACTGACCCTCCTTCCCTCCTCACAGTTGGAAATTTCTTCATTCAGTTGATTAAAAGGCTGCTGTGGCCCTCTGCTTCCCTCATGTTCTCCACTGTGAAAGCCCAAAGGATATGAAGGAAGCCAGTGCAGCCACAACAGATATTGTTATTCCAGAAGAAACTCATCTCATACATATGAATGCAGACTCACTAAGAGCAAAATTTCTGTGGGCAACACCTCCAAAGGACTCCTGCTTACTGAAAGGCAAGTAAGAGCTCCTTTGTGTGGTAATTGTGGTACCGAGCTTTTAAAAGCTTGACCTTTTGATCTGTTTACTCTGTACTCTCAAAAAAAGGAGTTTACATTCTCGGGCAAAAAACTGTTCTGAGAAGTGGAGTTGGGGATGCTGATAGCAGCACGACTAATTCTGTTCTTGTTGTACAAGGCTGATGGAAAGTCATTAAGCTCAAAGTTTATGGTAGGAAGAATATTGCTATGGCAACAATATTATTTTTCTGAAGAAAAATATGCATAATCAAATATGGCTCATTGGATCCTAAAGGGAAATGAAAATTAGTAAGAATTTATTTGTCTGGAATGTTGATTAGTTTAACAGCTGGGGCCAAATTCACACTGTTTCAACCAATGCTGAAATCATTCCACTCAATCCTGCCTGAGATTGGATGCACCAGGGATGAGAGAAATCTGGTTCGGCATGGAGGGGCTGGGAAGGGATGAGCCAACAGGAGTGAAGAGTGAACTTCCAGTGGGGTGGGAAGATCAGGCAGAGTACCAGGAGATGTGGGAGGGAGTTATATGAGAGCAGTAGGTCAGAGCAATATGCCAGTTACTTTAAAAATAGCTCTAACACATGCCTGTTCCTGGAATTATTTTTCTAAGTTTGCCAGCTTTTACAGACATGGACTAATTGGCCTCTTTGGAGTTCCTTGAAATGAGACTGTCTTGCTGTTGAAATGAGAAAGCAACCAAAAAGGGGGGAGGGCGGGAATGTTGGGGACAGTAGGCAGGGAAAGACATAATCCTTGGGGTCTGTAGCCCTTCAATGAAAGCTGCTCTGTGTCTAAGCGGATCTTGTGGGCAATCCGAAATAGTGTAGCTTTTGTTTTCAAGCTCCAGAATGTACAGTAACATTGCTATACAATTATATAGCATTTCAAGTGGTCCCATCATATCTCTCACAGATGGAGAGTAATTCAGCTACTTCAAACTGTCATGAGTGCCTTTTATGGCTAAGCTCTTTTTCATATATTTTTTTTTAACAAAACAAGATGCTTAAAATCGACCAGAATTAAAGCAGAACAAACAGCAGCGTGGGGAGGACTGTTCATTTTAGAGAAGGATTTTGCCATTTTTCTGGATCCCACTTGCTTTTAACACTGTGCAATTCTTTGCATCTGTGTTTGCAGATTCTCACCAATCCAAACCATCACTTTGTCGACAGCTCCTTGTACAAAGATGTTATCTTAGTAGCCTGGGATCCTGCTCCCTACTCTGCAAATCTGAATGTGGTAAGACGTCTGCATGGACCTTTCTTCCCAATCAGTCTGAAAGCACTGGAGAAAATGAATGCATTTAGTACTGCAGACTCCTGGTTCTTACTTGTCACAATGAACCCCGAAGTCTGTCTTTATCTAAGGAGTGAGGAACCTTATTTCTTCGTGAATTGGTCAGAATTGGTTTGTTGGGCAAAAGCATTTTAGTAGCCAGCACTTGTACTGGAATGGACTGCTCTGAGACGCTAGGATAGATGGATGATGGCATTTTTTGATAAAACATTGCTATTTTCACATAACAGTGAGTTTTCTGTGTGTTTGCCAAGATTGCTAGATTTCAGAAGGAGGTTTTATCAGGAAAGGCGAAGAATTGCATCCGTTTTTTCCCCACCTTCCCCTTTGCCTTCCCAGTCCAAATACAACACCCTAATGAAAATCTCTCTTGGCGCCTTCCCCGTTTCTCAGGCCTCCTCCTCACCAGTCTACCCTTCGTGTCCACTCGCCCACAGCCATCTGTGCCCCACCATCCACCCCCTCAATGACAGCAGCAGACGTCCATCTGGTTGTCACTGGGGGAGTCTCTGCTTTGGCTGGTGCTGTAGCTCCAGTGGACTAGTTGATCTGATGGTTCTTGGCAGGGGGAGCTCAGAGCTGAGCAGGCTGCAAAGCAGAAAGTAAACCTTCATCTGCTGAGCTCCCTTAGCAACAGATGCCGGAGGCTGCCTGACTCCTACGCAGGCTGCCATAAGCCTGCTTCATGTGCTGCTGCCTCCATTAGAGACAGCGACGCTTTCAGAGGAAGGTTCACCCCCACACCCTGATCTTGTGGCAAGGCTCTTCGAAACCCTTGGGCCTGTGAGGGGTAGATGGGCTTGGCTCGTCCCGCTGCAGTTAATTGCTTATTGGGAGTCTATGTATGAAGAAAGGAAACAGAATAGCCCAGAGTGAGGACTGGCTTTCTAGGAGAAGCATCCACCGGTGCAGGCTGCTTTGCTCCCTTTGCTTGTGTTCTGAAGAACCTGAATGACGCTAGTTCACGTTATTGCACATGTAGCGTTCAAAACGTATTTGCTACTGTAAGATTTAAAAAATTCTTACTTTTTTCCTCCCAGTGGTATAAGAAGCCGGACTACAATCTGTTCACTCCCTACGTACAGCATCGCAGGAAGAATCCAAACCAGCCGTTTTACATTCTCCATCCAAAGTTTATATGGCAGCTCTGGGACATCATTCAGGAGAACACTAAAGAGAAGATACAGCCCAACCCTCCTTCTTCAGGTTTTATTGGTAGGTGTATCAAAGTTGGGCCCAGTAGACACATTAGATTAAAAAAAAAACCCTTAAAAATTGTAAATGGGAACATTGCATGAGTATCAAGTCCATACACACGTACTGTTTGTTCTTGGTGCTTGATACAGAAAAAATGACTAGCTAAAACACGTAGTATGAACTAGAAAAAAGTTGGGTGAATATAATGTTCTGCTTTCTTGCCCTTCACATCAATAGTATGCATAGCATATTCTTAAAACATACATGTATCTGTGAGAAATTTGTATTATTCTGTATCAATTTATCTGTCGAGAACCTACTCAGCTCTGAAGATCTTTGTTGGAATCACAGAGCAAAGATGCATCAGACAACGGGTGAAAGCACATGGCAGATCATACAGAGGGGATGAAATCACTGACAGGCCAAGCTGTATTCCCTGCACAGGTCAGGGAACGGGATTTCCCATGCCCTGTCATGGCTTCCAGTGCTCAGTCTGAAAGTGCCCAAAGCATCCCTCTTCTTACACTTGAAGGAATAGAATTTCACTGTATTTTTTGGTCCTTCCTTAGTATTTCTTGGGGGATAATTTGGCACTGTGCCCGCAGTTCATACAGCTTAATGACTTCCTTGACACACAGCAGATGCTGATCGTGAATGCAAGCAGTCAGAGTAGCAAGGCTGAGTCAGGGTCTTCCTTGGTCATGCTTCTAGAGACACAGAGGGCAATAGAGCTCCAAATACCATCTTCTGCTTTGGAAACTCCATCCTTTCCTCCTTGACATTGTGATATTGGTCTGTGTATTTGCTACCGTCAGAAGACGCTCTTTATATTCTTTCTATCTGAATCTGAAAGCAAAGATACCTGAGAGTGCATCCAACATGGGAAGACCAGTTCTGAGCTCTTATCTTGGGCTCTGTATACAGTAGTGGCATCCCAGGATATTGTGGAGCCCACCAAAGGCCTTAGGGATGGTGCTGAAGCTCTTAGAGGGATGATATAAAGGTGTCTGGGAGACACCCATTTGTGACCTGAGTGGATTGTGCTTACCTGGAGCATGAGAAGAAAGAAGAGTAGGCCTTGTGTGTTGGAGGAGGATGGCTTGGCAGTTGGTTACTTCCTGAAGTGAGATTTTTGGAACCTGCTTGTCAAAATTCATAAGGGGAAGACTGCTCACGTGGAATGACCTCACCAGCTGCATTCACATTTTGCAAAAGCATTTCTTGGAGTAATACAGTTGTTGATAAAAATAGGTTAACAGCTGCTGATAGAATAGTGAAGAGAATCATTGTGCTGTCACTCTGTATTTCCACCATATATAAGAAACACTTCAAAAGCTTTCTTTGAAGAAATGGAGTTAATTTCACTGTAAGAATAGAACAGTAATCTTCAACCCCAACTCTAAATGCTTCCGACAAAAAAAATCCTTCAAGCAGAGAAAGCTTTGAAAATACCAATCATTAAACATGAAAAAACATTAACAACAAAAGCGGTATAGACAACTATACTTCGTGTGTACAGATGCAAATTTGCCTCCTTCTCTACCGGGAATTTTATTTATATTTTTCTTTTCCAAAGGATGTGCTTAGACATTTTGGTAATGCTATTATTAGCTTAAGGCAGTAAGACAAGCTTGCTGGGAGTCATATCCACCTCATTTGATAACTAGCTACTGTTCTGATAGATGCATTTTAAATATTTTATTAGGGAGAGGCTGCCTATTTTAGAAACCTTATCAAATTGTTGTCCATGCTTTGCACATGTAACATAACAAACTGGGAGACAGCACAGAAACAGCAACTGTGTATTGTCAAAGGTGGACATAAAGGGCAAGATAAAGCATAAAAATATAATGCGGCTTGGCAGAAATCTGAAAAGTCATGTCGGTCTTCACATCAGGTATCTCTCAACAGCTCAGGCAGCAAAAAATACCAGTTGAAGCAGGCAGACACAACCGAGTGCACTTATATGAAAGGCGTATCCTAATATTGAGCTTCTACCTGATTATTATAAAATCTATAAAATTATTTCCTATAAAATTAATAGAAAGAACGGGTAAGTGGTGGCCATCATAAAATATCAATGCCTTAATTTCAAGAAGATAATGGGGAAATGGTTTATTAAACAGCCACACTGCTAATACCGTTGTGCTCAAAACAGCTGTATGAAGGAAGATAGGCTGTTGTTAAATAGAGGGTATGAATTTTCACAGGCAGAGGGTCCTGTATCAGTGAATCTAAGCTCTTTATAGCATGGACCATAGTGATTCTAATCACTTCATAAGAATAACTTACTGTAAGTCTGTGTGCAATACTCTGCAATTAGAACAAATACAGACTCTGCATAAGGATCTGTTTTGTCCACATTTACACCAGCAGAAAGTCGGGCAGCCCCCTGTGGTTATTTGCGAAGGAAGAACAGCAGTTCCCCAAACTGCTGTTGCTGCAAATAACACGGAAGAGGATCTGGGTCAAGCGAACACCTTTATTTAAAGATTTTTAACCCTCTGTAGCCTCAGTTTGAAAAATTGGACAAATGTATAAATTAAAACATGGAAACATCAGACTATTTCCTTTCAGGAATGTGAGGAATGTTTTAGGGTGGTCTTAGACTGTTTCTTCAGTAATTACATTTTTCACCTGGCAATTGTATCTATTTCTGCTGATTAACACTGTTTATAATAAACCGAGTCTTCCCACTGGGAGGATGCTTGGTGGAATGTGTTCTCATGGTGCTCTTCTGCAGCAGTGAGTCCACATCCTTCAGCAGCGATGGATGTCAGGGGAATCTTTTAACATTGTTAACAGCTGTATTAAAGTACTTAAGTCATAATATTATTTTCTTGGAAAAGGAGCCAGTGGGTCATTTGTGGGGAAGAGGTACTCTCTCACATAGCGACTTCAGGGGAGTGAGAGAGTGAGAAGAGGTCGGACCTTTTCCCTGGTTTCTCCACCACGTGGGAGCTAGGGAGGAGAATATTTTTTGTGTTTCCTTTGAGGTATGGGATGGCCTATCTTGGCATAACTCCCTCCTGGAGCCCCCAAACCCTACATACATTAACTCTGCACCAGCATGTTGCTGAGGAGAGGCAATAGCACTGTGATAGCTGGTGACCCGGGTGAGGGAACCACAGCACGTGTCCCAGCTGGAGAGGAGAGGGTGGGGAGAGAAGTGTGACACACAGCTGGATTGGTTGCGCTCTGCAGATTATGTACAAAGTAAGGTACAAGTCTCTAATGCTTTAGTAATAAATGTGGTTTGTGTACATTCATGTACGGTCTTGAACCTTTTAAATACGTCACTGCTTCCAACCCCTTCTGAAATGGTAACACACAACGCACGCACACTACGGAGGGCTAAAACATGAATACTGAGTGAGATGAATACTACCCAACGCAGATCAGCTTCCTCTGAGAACAGAGTTTCTCCATTCCTCTCAACTGGATTTTAACCTGTAGATGTTCCTGTGCTTGGTTTTCTTCTAAGCAGCTTGTCAGCCACCCATCCATCACCAGTGCCAGGCTGTTACACGCAGACCCACATCTGACCACAGTCTTTTCCGCTAAATTTGTTATTGTTTTAACATTGTTTTCTACCCAACCTAGTGATGGATGTAAGTTCAGGACATTGTTGAAAGTAGGCTGAACTCACTGCCTGTCAGATTGCAGCCTGTTTATCAGGTGTTACTTCTGGGGGTACACCATGGCTAGGAAGGATTAACCACAGACAAGTCACCGTTTAGTGTGGTATTTTCTAGCTCAAAGGCTAGAAAATAACGACCAAGAAAACACAGAGACTATTGTTTTGGTTTTTTGGGGTTTTTTGTTGTTTGTTTGGGGGTTTTGGGGGGTTTTTTTTGGTCAGGAAAGGTTCACCAGGGTAAACCAAATATTTTGTTTTAATGTGGGAGTCTTTTTTGGCTTCTTTTCTGAGACATCAGTGTGGACTTCCCCTGGCTTGTAACTTTGCCTTATGTGGCATGTCATAGCTTCGCTAATATCATTCCTCATTATAAATGACTTACTTTTTGTCTCCCTAATCTAATCCTTAAATGAGCTTTGAGAACCCATTCTTGCATATTTTTGCATCATTTTTGCAGCTGCCACCTTATGCTTTTAAACAAAACTCTGCAGAGTAGTCTCATCATCTTGTGTCATCATTAGGCAATTGCCATGGTGGCTTTTTGCAGTTAAATTTGTTGATTTACATTTGGCTGAAAATTGGGTTTGCGGAATGAGTATTGATATGTTTACACCTCCTTTTGGACTTTGATCTACTCCATTTTTCTTAGAAGAAATGTAAGCATCCAACCACCAAATCTTAGATTTGGATTCCACTGGCAAATTCTAAATTGACAGTAGAGAAAACATCACTGTTATTAGGGAAGGATTTGCCCTATCTTTTGGCAGCAGAAATAAGTACAGATAAATATACACTTCCTATTAATACAGTTTTCACTGTGAAATAAAAACTCAGTCTTCCTTCCCTCTTTCTGAGCATATCAAAGCTCAGCCTTTAATTGAGGCTGATGGTGTATAAATTGACAGTGTCGATTTTTACCATTCTGCTGCAAGAAAACTGTTCCTATAACCTTGGTAGCCTACGTAAACAACCTAGTTCTGACCTTACATTTTTGACCAAGAGTAAAACTGCTTCCTTCAGTTTCTCAAGAGCAACATTCTGTATGCATTGGATGGGTTGGTACATGAGCATTCAGAAAGTTTGTAGGCTTTTAAATAATATCTAGATTGTTTATAGGCTTTTCTATGAAGATTTTGTTCCTGTCCATTGTTTACTAACTAGATTTGCTAGAAATTCCTACTTACGTAGTCACACAGAATCAAAGAATCATTTTGGTTGGAAGAGACCTTTAAGATCATCAAGTCCAACTGTTAACCCTGCACTGCCAGGTCACCACTGAGCCATGTACCTAAGCACCACATCTCTATGTCTATTTTTAAATACCTCCAGGGATGGTGAGTACACCACCTCCCCGGGCAGCCTGTTCCAATACTTCGCAACCTTTTCTGTAAAGAAATTTTTCCTAATATCCAACCTAAACCTCCTTAGGCACAACCTGAGGCTATTTCCTCTCATCCTATCACTTGTTACGTGGGAGAACAGACGGACCCCCACCACGCTACAACCAGCCTTCAGGTAATTGTGGAGAGTGAGAAGGTCTCCCCTGAGCCTCCTTTTCTCCTGGCTAAACAACCCCAGTTCCCTCAGCCACTCCTTATTACACTTGCCCTCCAGACCCTTCACCAGCTTCATTGCCCTTCTCTGGACATGCTCCAGCACCTCAATGTCTTTCTGTAGTGAAGGGCCCAAAACTCAGTATTTGAGGTGCAGCCTCACCAGTGCCGAGTACAGGGGGACAATCACTTCCCTACTCCTGGTGGCCACACTATTGCTGATACAAGCCAGAATGCTCTTGGCCTTCTTGGCCACCTGGGCACACTGCTGGCTCATATTCAGCCAGTTATTGACCAATACCAGGTCCTTTTCTGCTGGGCAGCTTTCCAGCCACTCTTCCCCAAGCCTGTGGAGTTGCAGGGGGTTGTTGTGACCCAAGTGCAGGATCTAGTACTTGGCCTTAATGAACCTCATACGATTGTGCTTCGCCCATCGATCCAGCCTGCCCAGATCGCTCTGTAGAGCTTCCTTACTCTCAAGCAGATCAACACACCCACCCAACTTGGTGTCATCTGCGAACTTACTGAGGGTGCACTCAATCCCCTCATCCAGATCATTGATAAAGATGTTAAAGAGAACAGGCCCCAATACAGAGCCCTGGGGAACACCACTCGTGACCGGCCACCAACTGGATTGAGCTTCATTCACCACCACTCTTTGCGTCTGGCCAGCCAGCCAGATTTTTATCCAGCCAAGAGTACACTTACCCAAGCCATGAGCCATGAGCAGCCAATCCATGAGCAGTCCATCAGTAAACTTTGCTAGCTTACCTCTTCTTATATACCCAGCAGCTTTTGTCTTTTTAAAAAGCTAGTTGAAAGCTCTCTGGTATTACTTTTTTTTTTATTATTCCCAAATCAAAACTTGGTCTGTGTAGATGTTTATATTTTAGTTGTCTGTGTAGGGGGTAGTCTTTGCTATATGTTGTAGCTTTTAGCGTAAGATATGAACCACTGAACACAAAATGATAACTAAGCCCAGATTACTTTATTGCTGGGAGATTGAAAGGCTTGTTTGAGGCTTTACTGTTGACATTACAGACTTAAAGTTATGCGTCATAACAGTTGGTAACATTATTTTAATCTTCATTTGCATGCATCGAGACAATAGTGCAAGCAAGGCTATCATTACACTGCAACATTAGCAGATCATTGTATGACTAAGAACTTAAAATTTAAAATGGCTTCAGAGAGCATGTTGAATAGAAGAATGCAGCTAATCTCCAGCTCTGCTTGGAAAAAATATGCTTGCGTGAACTGAAAGAAACAATTTGACATATTAAGAGTTGTCTTTATTAACATTACTAACTCAGCTGTTTGCCAGCAGTTGGTGAAAGAACAGAATAGTGCTTACTCTTTCCAGGTCAATTCTGTTCAAGTATTATCACACAGGTAAATAATACCTCCAAACACATAAGCTTTATATTCTTCTTATTCTAATAAAAAGCACTCTGAAATGTCAGTATCTACCTCCTACTTCGTGAAATACAGAGATAAAAGAGAAAACTCTTACAGCACCCCAAATCATATAAAAAAATCTTTACTATTCTGGAGTATCACCACATTTTAATAATACATTAAAAATCATGTGATATTACTGTTCAGCATTTTCCAGTCTATGCTCATATTACAGAATAAATATTTTTGTGATTAATGTACAGCTTTTTGCATTCAGCCTTAAATGATAAATATGTCATTTTCTAGGTCTATTATATAATGCGAGTGTCTGTACATCACAGATGACAAGTATTGCACAATTTATTAAGCTTAGGCACAGGTCCATTTGGTGACAATTAGATTTCTTAATAAATATTTTCTTGTGGTAGTATTTCTCATAGTTCATTATCTAAACAGAGGTAAAAACCCCCTTTTTTAGAATCATAGTATCTTAAATAGCCAGAGCTCCTTTTACTATATGTTCCAAAGAATAACTGAGGAACATTTGGCCCAGTTTCAAGGAGTCACAGATTTTCTTGTGGTACCTGAAATCCAGTCAAGAGAGACTACAGAATTAGACTAAAGTATAGAAAACTATGCATTCGAAATGCTTTATGTTTATTTGTAATGCTTTCAAGTGCACAGATTATCGAGCATAAACTTACTAGTGTGTCTAGCTAAATTCATTTCTGTAACTAGATTTGTGGTGTGTGTGAAATGAGACACATTATGAGTACAATAATCAGATTATGTGTATTTAAATGTTTTCAGCATCTCTTACATTTTGCTAAAAGGATGCTGAGTTCTTGCTGACTGTTCAAATTACACTTACTACTCTAGATGCTTTCGTATAGCATCTGTTGTATTCAGGTATATGAAACGATACTTTATTTACTTGTAAACTAGAGAACATTCTTTTTAAATTAGTGTGCTAACCACAAAGCCTAATTGCACTGCACAAAAGATGTATGTTGGAAGTTCAAAACCTCTTGAGTCATTAAAATTGCCAAGAACAAGTTGAAAAATATTTTCTCCTTTTGATTAGAATCCATAGTATATGTTTATTTGTATAAACGATCCATGCAAGAAATTAAATCTTAATTTAATACCAGTTTAAATATTTTCAGCGCGGATTGCAAAAGCTCAGGAGTTTATTTGTGGCAATTGGACTGAGTTTAAACCAGACCCAACACTTCCTGGCACCACAGGATTTTGAAATACTAATATATAATATTTCAAAATACATAATACTTTATTAGCATCTAATATTGTACTGTTAAAACAGACTTGCAGGTTGACTGGTTCTCTGACAGCCACATCAATTCTTTGAAAAAATATATTTAAAAATACTTCTATAAGAATATTCTATGCTCACAATCATTTTTTTTTGTCCAATGCAGTATTCAGGAACATTGCCATTCGACATGTAAGACATTCACAAAACACACCTTTGAATGATCTACTGTAAAACAACTTTCCTCCCCACAGGCAGAGTTATTTTTCATTTTTCCATTTTCACAGCTGTAATCAAAATGGGGCTTTTGAAAATCCAGCAAGGGTATTAGAATTAGATTAGGTTAGATCAGTTGTGATTTTGAATGTATGGTTGCACCAGTCGTGTTTGGCAAAGCTAAAATCATGCCAGATATCCTGACGTCTTTCCTTACTATGAAATTTAGATAGGATATTTAAGATCTAAAAGTTTAAAAGCTTAAGCATCATATCTGGAAGAGACAAGGCCTGATGGTTATTTTCGCACCTGCTTGCTGGTTTCAGCAACATGCCTACAACATTATTTTTGCATGCTTCAGTAAACTTGGGAAAAGATTCAACAGCTCCATTTCCATCCTTGCAGATAGTCAGTTCTGGGCTGGACAGGACCCCAAGCAACCTCATCTAACTTCAAAGTTGTCCCTGCTCTGAGGGAGCTCTGAACTGCCCACACAGTTCCCCTCCAGACCCCTCCACGGATCTCATCATCAGTCAGATTGGCAATATTTCTGCTAGTTTGTATTGGAGCTTAACAGGTTCTTGACCCCTAGGCAGGACAGTAATACTGCTACTGATAGAATAATCCAATTAATCTAGTTTTTACGGAGGATTTTTAGGGCTCACTGATGAGAAGCAGACTTTGCGTTGTGTCCCATGGACTTCTCTCAGCATTCATTCCAAGGAGTACTTCACCTTTTTTTGATGTTTTTATGCTATAGATTAGCCTATAGGCTTTCCTTTTCAGGTTTTCTTAAATTGTGCATGTCCTCTGGGCTTCCCTAAACACTTTGTAATTCTGTGATTTCACTCCTATTCCTATACCTTAATCCTTATGAGTGTAAAAAAACCCCTATTTCTTCTCAGCTTAATCCTTGCATGTAGAATTGACTTCTGTTCACGGTCCATGGCTCCGTCAGTCAGAGAGCAGGACTCATCTACTTTAGATGTCTCTGGTGCAGGCCTGTATGTGTGTTAGTCTGCCTCAGACTTATTAGAGCAGAAAACAGGCACCTCTTAAATATGGCTATGAGACTTGTATTTCCCTCTACCTGTGGAATTTTCATCCTGCATTGAGAGTGCAGGCAGAACTCATGGAGTACAGGTCTCCGTGCTGAAACTCAGGCTTCCCCTACAGTCAAGAGAAAGAAACAGGAACTTCTGGGGCATGGACTTGTAGGGTCCATTTTTAAATGGATGAGTAGACGTGTGCTGCTTCCTACAAGTGCCCACTTTCTTCTACTGACAGCAAAGGAGCCTGTGATACCTATCTCAGGTGTGGGTAGGTGCACCAGTGGGCACGTTTGGGCAGATGAGTCACACGTTGTTTTCATTTCTTCTCACCGTGCTCCTGGAAAAGCCAATTACATTATTTTTCACAAAGCTCCAAAAGCTTCTGACCTAGGAGAGTGGAGGAGAAGGTGCTTGTTAGGAAGACCTAGACTCTTCAGTTTCTGCCTAGTCACTGGAAAGCAACACCACTTACAGGGAACAATTCATCCCATCCTAAAGGAGACATGTAAAATAAGACAGATGAATTGTGACCTAGAAGTGTCTGTCTTCTGCATTGTCTGTAAAGAGTGCTTCAGATCAGCTAGGTCAGAAATGGGCATGAACATCTCAGTGAGATTAATTCTGTCCAGACTATAAAGTGTTGGGACAACAACTGTCTCACCATGGTCATTAATGTCTCCTGAGGTCATGCCTACGCCAGTCTGTGCTGTTTAAAGTGTAGTAATTGTGCATTGACTCAAAACTAACTTAAGGACTGTGAGCTAAGACAAATGTTGACGTATATCGTATGGAAATTCTTCACCCTGCAGGCTGTCAAACGATGTGGCTTTCATTCATATTGATGCTGATTATCGTGAGGAGTGCTGAGATGTGAAACAAAGTTAGAGATGATATTGACTGAGGCAGTGATGTGAAAAGTGCACAGACGGAAGAAATAACTAGATAGGCGTGTAGCAGATAGGCGGACAGTACAGGGAGAGGAAGTAAACAAGGGACACTTGAAACTCCAGCTTAATATGTTCAGGAGGAAGAGAAGAGATTCAGCCACAGAAGAGAAACGTAGGAAGCAGTAGTACAGAAAGAGATGTGTAAAGATAACAAATGGGAAGCAACATAGGACTTCTCAGAGCAGGCTGGCAAGTTAAACAGGCTAACAGAAGCAAGACCAAGCCAGTAGGCAGTCAGGTGTGCACCTCTTCTTTGAGAGTGCATCCAAAACATAAAAGCTCAAACATAATTTAAAAAATATTTTGGGGATCATGTAATTGCCAAAAAAAGCTATTAGTACTTTAAAAAAAATTGTAAGATCACTGAGGGTAACTGTATCCTGCTGGATACAGACGTCAGTAACACACCGCAATGTCGTTAACACCAAGCAAAGAGAGAAAACGACTTAAAGAGTGCTGCTAAAAAAAAGCATGGGCTGGAACATGAGACCCACAGCCTGGGTATCTCTGTTGGCAGCCCTGTCTTAGGGACTCTAAGAAAAACAAACCAGACATGGCATTAGAAAGTAAACAGAATAAAAATTTAATACCTCCTACTACACGGACTGGTGTAAATGTCCTCATGGTCTAAACTGCTGCCGTTCTTTTAAAGATGGTCAAGTCATGGTTTTTGTAAACTTAGATTGCAGTAAGGGCTCTAGAGCACTAGGGCTGTCCTCTGTGGAGGGGGGCTCACATCCTCTAAGGCACAAAACAGAAATGAACCCATTTATTCCCTATTTTAGTGAGGACTGTATTCATACAAAGAAAACAGCTTCTTTCCAAATAGGGCTTTTTCTTTTGCCTCCCTCCCCCCCCCCCCCCCCCCCCCCGTCCTTTTTTTAAATGTAGTGCTAAGCTACTTTCTGATTTTGAACTGTTGTTTCTGGTCCTGCTGTTTTAGTCAGACCAGATCATTGCAGGGAGAATTTGGGGGCCGTGGCAGCTAAGTGGAGGGACCTAGCTTCTCAAGTTTATGAGGACTGAGTGTGTAATACTGCATGCCCTGGGATCTCCCCCATAGCTGGTTGGGATGGGAGTGCACCGTTGGTCTCTTTTTGGCTGGGGATCTGTGGTGTTAGAGGTGCTAAAGGAGAAAAAGTCTGACACTGACCACCATTTTTTCCCCAGAGTAAGCTTTGGGCATTTGAAATGTGCACCAAGTCTGGAAGTCTCAGGAGTGCTCCCATTTCCATCAAGACAGATAAGCCTCTGTAGCCCAGGGACAGCTCTGTATCTGGTGATCTCTAATTGTCTTAGCTCATCTTTCAGTTTGTTGAGCCTAGACTTCAGCACGGAGATGTGCTATAGATTAGCTTAGAAACTAGCCTGTCGAGTCAGTGTCTTTCCTCCCTCAGAACATCATTTTCCAGTATGAGCAAACACTTGAGTGGACTGACAGAAATTATGGTTATTTATGAGCAACCTATTCTGAAATCCCAAGACGTGGACTGGATGGAACAAGGCAGGAGCTAAACCAGATAGCCCAGGACACCTTTTAGATTGATTCTGGAGGACATTGATCCAGAGATCACGAAGAACTAGAACTCCACTAAAACACTTCTAAGTGCTCCATTAACTAATTTAGAGTAAAGTCAATGGTAAAATTTTGTCTTTATTGAACCATACCTGCAGTGCTGTGGCTGTTTATTAAGGAAAATTGAGTCCCAATTTTTGTTCTTGACAGTTTTCCTATCCCACAAATGGCATTTTTTTTAATTAATTTTAAGGTTAGATGGGTAATGTGCCAGTGAAATGAAACACACTCTGGTAAGGCTTGTACTTCTTGTCAAAGCCAGTTTTCCTAAGACACTGGTGGTAGCGCTTTTGAACCTGGCTCTGGGCTTGGTTCTGGATGCAGGATAGAAGTGATTTTACTGTCTGTTTCTGGACGTGGTTTGTCATTGCACACGTTTCCACCGTCCATCCTCTGATTCAGCTGGATAACGGTTACCTTGGAGTGGCAGGTGGGTTCTCCATCAGTGGAGGAGGGAAGTTGGCAGTGGAAAAGCTGACGAAAGCATTTGTAAAACTGAAACAACAAAAAAACAATTCTAGACATAGCTACTAGGCAGGCTACAAATCAGAGCATCTCTAAAACAGCTCGGAGGCAAGGAAACGTGGTTTATTAAGCTTGTACTTTTTGCTCAAATAGGGATTAAATATTTTTTCATGAATCTGTGTTTCTTGCTGCTTAAGACTAAAGTTCACTTCAATTTGTGGACTTTTCCTTTTAAATTGATACGCTTGAATTTTCTAAGACCACAGACTCTGTAAAGCTGTAGAACAATCTAAAATATTTTCAGAACCTTTCATTTATGATAAAAGAAGATTTAATCACAGAAGTAATTGGTTTTCAGTTACTTCACGCATCAGGCAGGTTAAAAATCATTTTGATAATCTAATGATACACAGCAGGGAGAACATAAGGTTCTTTTCATTAGCAAGCCATTGAAATCTCCGTGTTCCCAAACTGCAAACTAAACTTCAGAAAATGGTTTTGCTTAATTAATGAACTGAAATAATTTTTTTATGTTAATTCATTTCACTTGTGAGAGCTACCCAAAACACCTTTGATGCTTTATGATTTCAAAGCTGTTGTACAGAAAAAACCAATTCCATCAGTTCTCATTTGTAAGTGCAAAGTGAGCAGAATTATACAGCTGACTCCTATGAGATTTGATGGTCATGTTCAACAGATAGGGATACCAGAAGTGCAACAAGTGCTTCAATACATTTTCTATACATTTTTAAGTGAAATCTTAAAAAAACAAATGGTGTCCAAGGCTTACTTTGTCATTTTCCTTTCACATGGCTATGTGAAACAAAAGGCTCCCAGAAGCTGTTACTCATGTGAAAGTATTGCAGTTTAGACAGTGCTGTGATCAATATCTGATATTAGTCCCTTTGAAAATGTGCAGCCAAAACAGTAAGATTTCTCTTATTGCAAAGCTATAAAGGTCTTCTCGTAGTATGGATTTACAGTTGTGTTGTAGGAAAACAAAGTTTGCATAAGCCCACCTGTCTTCCTCCTGAATCCATCCTGATCTTGAGCATGGGATAAGGAGAGTAACAGCTTCTTAAGACTGCATCTAAGGTCAAAGCAAACCTTTCCCTGGCTTTAACAGGAAATTAATTTCCATATGGCCTTTCTTAGCCACTATTGACAGTGCTGATCATCATCTGCCATTGACAAGTGGCAGGAAAAAATGGGTTGAGATTTTGTGGATTCCTCCTTGCTGAGCAGGAGGTGGTCAGGGGCTTTTCCTTGTGACAGCACTGCTCTAAAGATGGAATTCACTTTCCTCGGCCTCTCTCTGTGGGACTTTTCACAAAACTGTCAGAAGCTGTGGGCTTTTGTGCCACTACTACATGGCTGATGTTTCTTGATATGCCCTTCTGTATGTACTTAGGCTGCCTTCTTGGTCATCTTACTGCCTAGATAGAAGCAAGTGGATGGAAAAGGCGGAATTGGTTCAATTCCAGACTAAGACAGACCAACAATGTAATAAGGTAGAGATGTCTCAAGGAGTACACTGATGCCCTAATATTGCCACCGATCTGAATGAACCATCCAAAAGTTGTCAAGAGAAGAAACATGGGTGATATTGGCCCCTTTTTCTATTCTTGTTTCCCCATGCCATGGTGTACAAAAAGGAAAGGCAACTCAGTCAGAACTTTTATAGCCTCAAAGATTTGTATATATGTAAATATTTGCAAGACACAGATATCCAAAAGCACAGAGGAGGATAGAGTGGGCATACCTGGGATTTTTCTGTATCTCCTGTGCATGGCAGGTCAGAGTTTAGCTGTGGAAGTGGTAGAAGTAGCAATAGTAACTCCTTAAAAACACCATCAACTGCTCTGTTTGTACGTGTGTGTTCTGTATTCTGCAAGTGAATGTGAAGTCTTGCTAAACAGCTTCAAGAATTGATAATATACAAGAAAACCAAGAAAAGTGATCAGTTAACTCAAAAAAATTAGCAGGCAACTGCATTAGGTCTCTTAATCTTGTGTGGAATGTTTTGAGGACATGATAGGTTAAACGGGGGGAGGTGGGAGACAGCAATCTTCTCACTCAAGGAGGCTGCTGGTGGCATGCAAGCCCTTTATAGGGTTTTCACACTTATGATTCTTGTCCTACCACATCAGCTCTATGGGGCTTGCAATCTTCATGTATCAGAGATGAGTGAAAGCTGCTCTAATAAAATGAACTATTACTTCACTTAATGATTTTACAGAAGTAATACTTAAGGTGTGCAACAGCAAAGGAAAGCAGGACAGAAAAACAGATTGGATGACTGCAGGGAAATTTCTGTGAGAAAGGTGAAATCTGGGGTTCACTTTTGTTTTCACTGTCTGCTCCAGGTATCCTCATCATGATGTCCATGTGTAACGAAGTGCATGTGTACGAATACATCCCTTCAGTCCGTCAGACCGACCTATGTCACTACCATGAACTCTACTATGATGCAGCTTGTACCTTAGGGGCCTACCACCCCCTGCTCTATGAGAAGCTGTTGGTGCAGAGGATGAACAAAGGTTTGCAGGATGATCTGTATCGGAAGGGGAAAGTAATTTTGCCAGGGTTCAAAGCTGTCAAGTGCCCCAAACGAAATAATTTCCCGCATTTGTAGAAGAGAGTCCTTCAGAAACAATGTGCAATAAGGTACTACTGTCGTACTATAAACAAGAAGAGAATACTTGAAAAATGTATCTTAGACCAATCTAGTCTTGAGTCTATAAATTGTAATTAAGTAGCAGGCATGAGAATTTTCTGAGCCTAAGTATTTATTACTGCTTTGCAAATAGTTAAAGAAAAAAAAAGGCTTAGCTCATGAAAGGTGCAAAGGACATTCTTAGGCAGAAATATGTATTGTTGTGGGTGTGACTGTCAGAATTTGTCGGTGGTCTCTTATGCCACATATGCTAGACTGTAACTTTTTTTAAATGAACTTATTTAACTGTTAAACCTGGCATTGTGAAACAGCCTCTATTGTTCATGCACAGAGCGGCCAGTTGAACAATGCAGCGTGTCCCATGGCTCCATGGGATTTTCACACTCCAAGAATGAAGTCATTGCTACTCCGAGCTGTGCAGTCATTGATGAGAGCAGACTGTAATTCCTGTTCATACACGGGCTCAGTTACAGACCTCCAGCTGTATAGGGGGCCTTATGGTGGCTATGCAGTCAGTGCAGGTGGACGTAGCTGTACACACAGCTAAACCAGTTCAACTACTGGGTGTTCTTTTGATGCCAGACCCCCATGCTCACACTGAGTGCACAGGGCAGAGGGAAAAGAGAAATGTGTCATTTCTTTAGAAAGCAACAAACATATCTGTAACCCATTGAGGCAAAAACTCTTCCTGGGAGGCCTATCAGGAGGGGGTGAGATGGAAATGATGCCTTCCCCCGGTCTGCACAGATAAAGTAGATCCAGAGAAAGCCAAGGGGGTCTGTGTAGCACTCACATCACACTGAAAGCAAGTGCAGAGGGAGCTTGCCTTTCTGCAGCAAGGATAGCATTCAGGATTACAGACATCATTTGTTAGGTATGTCTTTGGAATCCAAGTCAAACTCAATTGTTCATGAGTTACTGTTGTTAAGAAAGTATAGGGAGTTTTCTGACAGAAGAAGAGGTATCAGCATTTTTTATTTAAGATTTGAAAGACTATACCCCAATGAGAATATTCTTTAAGGCACTTCTAAAAATCTGCCTGGTTGCTAATATATTTAAAACATTATTTCTCATGGCAAGACCTGAGTTTCAGATTTTCCGAGAGGCAGGACATTAATGTTTTGAGGTTTTTTTCCATGCAACTGTACCCTTTCTCTTAGAGTAAGTTCATCAGGAACGTATGTACACTAAAGCACAGCTATGTTCTACTCATGTGCGGTCAGTAAAAAGGCAGTTAGCTCAAAGAGGCACTGAAAAGAATAGCTGAGTGATTGTGGTGGTAAGTAATTTTTTGTGTTTTGTCTTAAGTAACAGGCAATTGAAGAGTGCACACAATAGTAATGACTATTTCCTCTTCAATAGTAATGTACATATAATCACAGAGTCCTTTTTCTCTCACTCTGTTCTTTCGGTCTGGAAGTTCTCCTTCAAAAGTGAAGAATATGTGTCTTACATAGGATTTCTTTTCCCGTGTAGTTTTTTAATTTGGGCTTTATGATCCTCTTAAGATTCCTTTTGTTGACAGAAAGTATGTCCAGATGATCTAAAAACTGTACTTCAGTATCATGTGGATAGTTATGTCCATAAATCATTTTTGTACATCAAAATGAATAGGTTTTACTCATATTAGTCTTAGATTCTGGGTGTATTACATACTGATTTCTTTTGATTGTTATATATGACAGCAACTTTTAATAACACTGTTATTTAATCTTGTGGAGAAGACATAACCTACATAGAACTAATCTATTTTTCCATATGTTTAGTATCCTGTTTGCAAAATATATGAAGGTTGAATAGTGCAATCAAACATGTTTCTCTTTCCTGTACGCTGGGTTAGCTGCTGCATGTTTGTAAAGGAAGGGAGTTGATGAGCTTTCTAGGACTAGTGAATGTGCTACTCTTCCATAAGCTGGAAATTCTCAAGTTCTGAAAAGAAAAAAAAAGGCATATCACTTTGACTGGTTTGCAGCCACTAACTTTTAACTTTTATTTTGACAAAGAAGAAAAATACTAACTGCATTACTCAACTACCCACAGCAGGATTATGTTGCATTATTCCTTCAGTAACCTGGCAGAATAATCGACATAGCTGTTGTGCAGAACAAGGCAAATGATAAAAGTTTCATGTAACGAGTGCTAAGTATACCTACTTAACGCATCATTTAAATAACAATGCAGAACTAGGTCTGAGATGTTATAAAATGAACTGTGTATTTTTAATTTACTGGACTGTGCAAATTCAAGCCCTCCCAGCAGAATTTTTTTCTTTGCTGTATTCTGATTTAAGTGGCAGTCAGTGCTCCTTCCACAAATGCAAATGTGGGTGCTGTAGCACCGTCACCTCAGAAGATGCCTCAGAGCTGTGCTGCAAACGCTTGCTTTCTCACAGAGGAGGAAGACCAACTCGAGATGCTCACCTTGAAAAAATAAGCATCCCTGGCATGGCTTCACAACACTGGTTTCCACTGTGATGTTTCACTGCTCTGCCTGCTCAAACACCTTGCGGCTGCTTAAAGAGATCTTACTCTCCTGCATGGTCTTGTCCTCCTTTGGTTTTTGGCACAAGTGCAAACATGCCTGATCTGCTAACTGAAGGCTCACCCCCACTTGCTGCAAGAGGGGAAGGGGTGGAAATAAAGGGGGAACATAAAAGACCTGCAGTGGTGCTCCCTTCACCACTGCTTGCACTCCATGGCATTGGCGTTGCTGGCTTTTATAAAAGCCCACCAAGTATTTTTCATTTATGGGCATTTCCTCATCCTCATGAGGGCAGAGAGAACTTTAAAAAGAATCACATTCAGTAGATTTAAAACAGTCAGTGTGTGGTAGCACTGAATCATATATCTTTCAATAATAATAACAACGCATGAGAGCGCTGCTTTTAGATACATGTATTAAATGCAGACGATATGAAAGGAAATGCATTTTCCCACCTAGTTCGTGGGGGTTTGGGGAAGAACATACAGACGTGGCATCATAGCTCTCCTGTCTGCCTGTCACATGCTAACAGCGTGGAATGGCACTGTAGAGAAGAGAGGTTTGCCCAAACTGGGCTCTTGAGGTGCATCATCAGCCAAGCAAATGCCTCTAACAGTGGACTCCTGAGCTCCCTTCACACTTGTTGCAATAATGCAGGTCTTAAATTTATGGAGTTTTACTGACAAGTAGGAGTAAGTTGCCTTCAAAAGCTATCGAGCCTCATTTCTGTGCCCTGGTGCTGTGGACAACAGTTTCACTTAGCTGAAACAAACAAGAAAAACAGCAGCAGCTTAAGGAAACGTGCTGAGTTTATGCTGAATTTCATTATGCTCTTTTGTTCCACTGTGAATTCTGTAGCTTTTCTGACTTGCGGTGCTCTATCATTTATGCATTCAGCCTTTAGATGGTTAAATCAAGGTATTCGTCTGTCTATTCAAGAAAAAATATGAAAATTTTTGCCCCATTTTGAGCCAAAATCTTTTTGCTAGAAAAAATTATTAATTGTTCCATTCTTTTGTAGTTCTAAAGGTTATCTGAGCATAAACTCACAGCTCAGTCAGACATTCCTTGCATTAAACTACTACATCCTCTTTTTTTACCTTGCTGTGCAGACTTATGCTGTTGAAACCCTGGTAAATTCTGTGAAATTACCATGATGTAAGAAATACATACCTTTAGAGAGAGAGGGAGGTGATTTCCACACTCTAATCTACACTCTCTCTGTACAAATTTAGCTAAATCATTGCATGTCTTTGGTCAGGACACTGTCTTTGCTGAAAATACCTGAATTCTGAACTTGTTGCTGCAGATCTCTTGCCAAAGTCAGGAAAACCAAGGCAATTTTTTTCTTAAATGAAGACAAGTGTCTACACTCAGTTGCTGCACAGACTGAACAGTCATTTTAGAGATGGATTGAATTAAACATGAGTTCAAAACACATGTAGACCAATCCGATCCATAGTGGGGTTTTCTATTTCATTTCCTTTTTCTACAGCAGCTTTTAAGGGTGGAAAATGCCATTGGGACAGTGACAGAGATGTACCATGAAAGGGATATTAAATGACTGTGAAAATAAATGGCTACTATTTCTCCCTTCATGCTTTCTAAAGTTGATGCATGTTGAATAAATGAAATTGTTTTTTGAAATAGGTAATTAAAAGACTGTCATTAGAAAGGATCTGAATCTTTCCTGAGAGCTCTCCTCTCACACCCAAGGAGGATACCTGATTTAACTGTTTGAAATTAAAGTAGCCCATGTCTGGGCACACCTGCATCACTGAATGAATTTTGACACTGCAAATTTCTTCTCTCTGGCTTAGTAATCAGATTCAGAGTTTTGTTCTTGAAATAAAAGTTGTGTGTAAGAGCCTTACATTTATTCATCTCATCACTCTTATAATACTTAGTCATTGAACTATTCAAATATAGACTCTGTACTTTTTTAATAGCTTTGAGAATTATTTTGTATGATGATTTTTTTAAATTAATGTGTACTCTAATAACACAAAGCTTAAGATTTTACAGGAGTCACATTTTTAAGCAGTGTTTGTATACATTTTAACACTTTTTATATTTTCTATTATGATTTTGTATATTTTTATGTATGCACAGTGTACAGATTTTTTCCTGTAAATAAAATATTTGTTTTCATTTGTTTAGGAGTGCTGGTCTTTTCATATTGCCTTGAGTGAGTAACACTGAACTACAAATGGAACAAAACACGGGCGGTGCCTGTCAGTTCACAATTGCAATGACATCTCAAATGGAAACATCAGATAGGCTAACAAGTAGCTTTCACAGTAAAGAAAAAAGAAATCTACAGAAGAGGCAAATATTCTAAAGCCAGTTTTATTCTGAAATAAACATGTCTACTCAAGCAGGTGCGCTAGGATTCCTCTGGGAGAATATACCATACTGCTCTATGTTTGGCAGTAAATTTCTTAGGATAGTCAAGCCCTCTAAGAACATCATGCTTTGATGGCTTGATGCTCTTCTTGAAAGGCTGGTAAACTTCAGCTAAATGGCTGTGCCACCCATTCAAGTGAAGAAATCCAGTGTCATGTTTTAAAGAACAGACTTTTTTATCAATTATTAATTAAAATTAAAACCAACTTACTACAGGCAAAACAGAACTTGCCATTCACTCTGTGACGAAATACCGTATAATGTAACTGCTACAACTCTTCTTACATCCTTTAAATATGAGGTATTCTGCTGCTTTTGGTAGTCTTTGAAATGTACAGTGGTTGGAGTTGGACCAATAGAGGTGACAGTCACTGTTTTCATCCCAGAGAGTCACCATGAGTCCATGCGGACAACAAAGCTAGTTACGCATTAGTGGAGCAATAAAAGTTGCCATCCTGGCAGCCAGTAATAATGCAGCTCATCCTGTGTATTAAACCACCTCCTGGCAAGCAGTGTTGAGGGGCTCGTTACTATATGTCATAATGCACAAGTAACACCTCTCAGAAAACTCAGAACAATGAGCTACGCTAGGGGATAGACTGAATGCTGGGATGCGTGAACGAAGCAACTAATGGATGTTTTTCAAATCCATCAACTTTGCTTTTGCTATGGGTTTTTTCATTTAAAAAAAAACCAACAGAACATGATCACTGTATTACATCTGATAAAATGCTCAGTCAGCTTAATGGCCTACAACACGAGAGAGGACATTGTTGTCTTGATACAAGCTAGTATCTCAATAGGAGGTTGAAACCCATGAACTATATTGTGTGAGGTACAGAGAACATCTTGCTGTACTCCCTATTCTTTAGCAGTGACAGCTATAGGAGGTGTGACAATACCTTTCTGATAGTATCTCAGGGAACCTTGGAAGCAACTCATTTTCAGGTTTATTCCCAAAATTGGACTGCTTTTTTCTGAACAACATGCCTTTGAAGGAGGTATCTTTTTATTCACAGAAGCTGGCTGAGCAGCTCTGAGAGGCATAGTTCTTTGACAGGTCAAACTTCACGCAGGCATTTTGGTCTGTTTGTCTGCATTATTAGCTCACCTCTGGTGATCTGCCTGAAAGACATGTCTCAGGGTGATGGCTCCAACTTGCTATCTTGACTGAAGTGAACCTGTTGAAGTGATTCTTCCCCTCTACTGGGCTCTGGTGAGACCTCACCTGGAATACTGTGTCCAGTTCTGGTGTCTTCAGCGCAGGAAAGACATGGACCTGTTGGAGTGAGTCCAGAGGAGGGCCACGAACTTGATGGAACACCTCTCCTATGAGGACAGGCTGAGAGAGTTGGGGTTGTCCAGCCTGAAGAAGAGAAGGCTCCGGGGAGACCTTATTGCAGCCTTTCGATACTTAGAGGGGTCTATAAGAAACACAGGGACATTCTCTTTAGCAAGCCCTGTTGTGATAGGACAAGAGGTGATGGGTTTAAACTAAAAGAGGGGAGATTTAGACTAGATATAAAAGAAATTTTTTACAATGAGAGGAGTGAAACACTGGCCCAGGTTGCACAGAGAGGTGGTAGATGCCCCATCCCTGGAAACATTCCAGGTCAGGTTGGACGGGGCTCTGAGCAACCTGATCTAGTTGAAGATGTCCCTGTTCACTGCAGGAGGGTTCGACTAGATGACCTTCGCACCTAAACTGTTCTATGGTTCTATAAAAACAGCTAGACAAGTGAAGAAGGAGCCAGTCTTTTGTGATAATCACACCCACCGCCTTTTTCTGCAGGAAGCTGCACCTGCAGCAATGATTAAGTAGTGACTTACTGTGGGATTACTTCATCAATCAGTACGAACAGTCCACTAACACTTGCGGTTTGGTTGAACTTCTATTCTTGCTCTCCTAGCATCTTGACCTTTCCAGGGTGACAAGTGGATAATTTGATTGCTTCATCAGAATAGCATGGGTTTATCTGCTGCACCCCAAAAACCAATGTTCACTCATCCATGTATCTTCTCTTATTTTTAATATGTAGATTCTACTCTCTTACAGTGGTAAGTTACTCCAGATAGAGCACTTCAAAGAAATTACTGCACTTTTGTAGAAGTATAGCCTGACCCCAGGGCTTCATGCATTGATAGCCACAGCAAGTTAGAAGCGCATGTCCTGTTATTTCTTTTTCCTAAAAATATGCTAATGTTCAAGGAAATGCTTATTAAGTTTGATCACAGGGGGAGCCATTGCTCATGTGATTGCTGGATTTTTAAAAATTATAAAAGTAAAGAAAGGGGTCTGGGGAAGGAAGGGGAGAGACAAGGAATGATGAAGCACAGCAAGGAAAGAGAAAGAAACAGCTAGAAAGATGTACCATACCAGGTAGAAAGGCAGAACTGCTGGGTTTTTTCTAATAGTCACTTAATAGTTTTGGCTGTTTGGTTTCTTATTTTTTCTGCACATTTGGAGAAGAACCCAACTCATCTGTTGGTGCTCACCTTGCTGCTGTCGGGCTTAGTGTACTGGGTTGCGATCTTAAAATGAAGAATGTAAAGAAAGTGACTGACTTCTGCTGAGGCTCAGCTTCATTGTAAACACCCGAATCCCACAAACTAAACTGAGACAAAGCCAATGGGGTTACATTGCTTTACTCTGAACGACCTCCTCCATGTGCTTCTAGTCATCTGTATGATAACTGAAATAAGAAAACCCATTTCCTCTGGTCACCGGTTTCTGCGCATAGACAAATACAAATTGAATACTCTTGGTTACAGGATGCTGACAGATAAGGGGTAATTACTGTAGCAACAGCTCCTTCTGTGCTTGTGAGAGGACTCCAGAAACCCCTAAGGGGTTCAGGAGGGCAGGCAGTAGACATCACAGCTGCCTTGATTTTATGGCAGCAGCCAGAGGGGAAAATTGCTACCAGTGCTGACTGCAGGCTGTGTCAGCTGCTGTTAATTGTCTCACTCCCAGACAGTTGTCTGACTGCAACTGAGCGTCCTGATTAAAGTATTTTGCTGGCCCACCTTCTAAACAGTGGGGTTTTTTCTACACTCAGTTCTGGAGTGATGATGCATGTGGTGTACTTGGCTACATCCTGCACAGATAGTACCATGTGCAACAGGTATGTCTCCTGTGCAGGTGAGGTCCTTGGGGTGGGGGGAGGGCAGTAGAAGAGGTTTGGGGCTTTCTGGGTTGTTTTCTATAAAACTAGAAGATGGGGGGTTTTTTGTCTTTTAAGCATAGTTTAGTCATTCTTAACAGCAGCTCAAGGAAATGTAACATGAACATGCCTCAAGAAGCTAGAGTCCATGACTTGTCAGTTGTCTGATGTTTTGTAGACTAAGTAGCATTCCTGATCCAGAGTATCTACACCTTGGATTAAGACAAAGACAGTAGGAAGAATTTTTGGCAAGTTAAGGCAAAGAGCATGAGATATTTCTCTTGTGCAAGCTAAAAGTGCTTGAGGTCTAGTCCTAGGTCCAGCCTTGCTGCCCATGCGGCATGTGAGACAGGAGGTTCATATCAGGTGCTATATCCTGAGCACAAGGAGAACAGATGTATGGCCAGATGACCAGGAAGAAAAGGTGGGGAGAGTTCTGCTTTGGGCCTGTTTCTGAGCCTGCTTTTTCAGAAAACACAACTGGAGGATTTGCTGAAGCTTCCTACTGGATCAAGCAACATCATTATTCCTCTCTGGAGGTGGTGTTTTTCAGTTTACTTTCGGTGCTTGTTTTCTTCTATACAAATGAAATCATAAACTATCTGATGGACCTAATTTAGACTTTACAGTTGTATGGGGCTGAATGTAGCTACCAGGCCATTAGGCATTTTAGTGAGCTGCTGGAGCTTCTCAAGAACTATAGAGATGAGAAGAAAACAAATCAATAAGCTGTTACCAAAATAATAGTAATGAAGTTGTTCCATGGTAGAGGAGCAGGGAAGGCAGAAACAAAAGAGTATAAACCAGTGTCTGAGAAATATTATCTTATTTTCATGGATACAGCATATTATTCAGATAATCCTTGATTGTTTAAAAGTGCTCTTTTTCGATAAGTCCTCATGAAAGATGCTCTCTCATACAAAGTGAAGAAAGTGAGACATCAAAGCTGCTGGGATCCTGAACTGGGGGTAGTTATTTTGTTAAGGAAAACAGAAAGAAACTTTTCTTTACCCATACTTCAGTGTAACCAGCATGGCTGCTGAACTTCAAAGGGATTGGTTGTGGCCATGAAAGCACAGTATTAACAATGCTACTGTGCCTTCAATGCACATTGGTTTAAGACAGCACTGTTGCTTTCAATGGAATTTATTACTGCAGGAAAAGAAGACCAATTGTCATATTTATCTTGCACAGGCTCTTTCCCGGCCTTAAACAGAGCTACTAAAACCCATACAGTATACAGGAGGTGTAGCATATGTCAAGTTAATTCCTCTTACCTAAAAGAAACTCAAAAAGAGTTTCCTAAAGCAATGTGATGAACAAGAACAGGCAAAGAACTTCAGTGAATAGCAACAAAATGGATCCTGCCTCCATTTCCTATTCCCTTTTCATTAAGTCAGAATGGTTTAGAGATTTGCAGTGTGATTGATGGATCCTGACTGACAGAGGCAGCAGCAAATTTACCAGTCCCTATAGTAACATTTTACTTCATGAGGAGAAATGGTCTATTACTACTGTAATATGGGATAAGTGATTCCAGATCATTTTGAAATAACTCCTGTTTTACTGAAAGTTCAAAGCATAAGAATGAGAAGTATTTTGACACTTGAAAAATGTATGTATTTATTTAGTCATAGTTGGTATGCTGTTCTGCCTGCCTAGCTTCTTGTATTTTCAATTCTTCACCCATGGACTCTAGATCAGCCCACGAGGACTAAAAGAAAGGATCTAGCTGACTCATCTATTTCTGCCCTGATACTGCTATGTCTAAAGTAAATTAATAAATACTTGTAGAAATGGGGTGGGATCTTAACTGTGTGGTTTTAGGGTGGTGTGGGGTTTTTTTTGTTTGTTTGGGTTTTTTTTTTTTTGCTGTGGATTGTGAGCTGCTTAGCCTTGGCTATGTGTGAAATGCATGTGTAGGGAAAACGGTTCTTCCAGATGTTCATCACAGAGTTTCACTTAGGCTGAGACCAAGAACGCTGCACAAGGAAATCTAAAGCCCTATTTTCATGAGGTGGTTATTTTGTAGTACAAGACCATTGGCTCTCTTCCCTTGTGAATTACTCAGAGTCTTTGTGCTTGAGGGTGGGTCACTGTCTTACACTCTGCTAACACTCACACACAAAAAAACTTCAGCAGCTCTTGGGCATTTTATTTACTGAGTCTTCCTCGACATTATCTTTCATTCTGCCTCTGACTAAAACACAGGTTCTTATGAGTCCTCCCTTCCCCCAGATTCCTGTATCATCTGCCCTGTTGCTATGGCTTCTGTTGTCCAAAATGATCTTTCCATCATTTGCTATGAATGACATACTGGAGGTGCTCTGATATGGGAATGCCGGAAGAACCTTTTAATTACCAGATATGCATCCTGCTGCTGGATAGGCTTTTCATTGCAGAGCTCACACCGTTTTTCAGGTGATGAGAGCTGCAGTGTGAAATGGTGGGTATAAGGGATGGGAACCAGGTCTTTTTGGTTTTTTTTTTTTTAATCTTTATATTGGTTTGCAGCCAATTAGGTACTAATTTCACGTAAGCCAGAACTAGAAATTACTGATTTGATTTGTGACTGTGTTTTGGTAGCAGTTGTTTGTTTGGTTTTTTGTGTAAGTAACGTGACAACAGGACCAACTGGGTCGAGAAATCAGAATTTCTGTTGTGAAGAAATTTTTAATTCCTCTACAATTTCTTTCTTACCTCAGACAAAACCAAAACAAATTATCAAAAAATTGCAGACAAAACCTTGGACTATCAAAATATCCAATTATGGGTAGATGCCTTCAGGGAATTATAGTTCAGCTTCATTCTGCCTGTTCCTCTATAAACTAGATTTCTGAGCTGGGATACATTTCACTGCATGTTCTACCCTAGCTGAGCCACCACTGTTTCTGCAGTGGTGCATGCAGGAAGCAGTCTGGTAAGGGAGCTTGGTCTGCCTAGGTGAAGGACAGTGTTTTTCACTGAAGATACGTTTTACAGGGATCAAGGTGTAGAGGCTTAGGCATGGAGATCTGGACTGGGACATTCTGTCCTTATGTTTTTCCCTGCTGAAAATAAAATTGGCAATATTAATAGCATCTAATTTTGCAGAAATGATGTTTGGCACTGAGAAAATACTTTCATGGGAAATTGCCCAACAAGTTACAAAATAGCATGGTTTTTGTTTTATAACTCACATAGAAATCCCTTGATTTTGCTGTTCATCATCACAGAGAGAGAAGGTGAAAAGGAAGACAAGTTATACACGATTTTGGTTAACCTTTGAATCCTACTTGTAGTGTGTTCCTATTGGCCTAAAATAAGCTTACACAGAAGTCTTATAAAGCCCTGGGTGAGTTGTAAGGTCTTGCATAAGTATTTACCCTAAAAGGGACAAAATATTACATCTGAAGCAGGGTCTTCCATAAATTATTCAGTATGTAACAGTTGTACTCTATAGAATGGACCCCTGCATATTTCTATACATGCATTTCTGTCCTAATTTAGATAAAGGGATTTAAGGAGTCGGTGTAGAGCTGATGTTCTTTTTTTTGGTTAAGTTTCTGAAGATAACAATAATCAAGAGAGTTAAGCACTGCAACCAAGACAGAAACAAGAAATAACTCCTAACGCATTGAAGTGTTGGTCCTCTACTAAAAACCAGTGAACTCCTAAGAAGTTGTTTTCCAGATGAAATGCACTGCCCCAAGCAAGATTACCAAAACAGCTATAATTTGAATAATTGGGGTTTTATTTGAATTTTTCACTATTTCAGAAAGCCAGAAGAGTTAATTCAAAGGAAGAGTAGTAGAGGCACTATGGCACTATGAAGCCAACGTCATTCACCAGAGTGTTGCTTTTGCCACCACATGCCTGTGCCACAGGAGTGGCCCATTGCCTACAAAGCAAGGGAACAAAAGATAGGACCTTTGCAGGACTGCTTTTACTATAATTATACATTAGGGATGGCAACTGGGCATATTCTTGGTCACAGGCATTTGCACAGTATCAAGAGCACTGACTACTTTTGACCATCAGATTATGTCTAGCAAAAGGTAGTACTAAAGATGGTTGTAATTGTGTTTAGATTTGACATGGATAGGATAGGGTAGGATAGAGTAGGATAGGATAAAATAGAATAGCTCCAGCTGGAAGGGACTTACAATGATCATCTAGTCCAACTGTCTGACCACTTTAGGGCTGACCAAAATTTAAAGCATTTTGTTAAGGGCATTGTCCAAACGCCTCTCAAACACTGACAGGCTTGGGGCACCGACCTCCTCTCTAGGAAGCCTACTGCAGTGTTTGACCACACTCTTGGTACAGAAAGGTTTCCTAATGCCTAGTCTGATCCTCTCCTCATGCAGCTTTGAACCATTCCCACACTTCCTGTCACTGAATACCAGGGAGGTGAGCAAAGATGAAGAGTCTAGGTCACTGAAGGAAGTTAAAAGAACTAAACTAGTTCAGCCTAGCAATATTGAGACAGGTGATGTGTTTGCAGTGTCCCAGCATGAAGAGAAGACAATCACCAAAGAAGGGATCTTTGAGTAAATCAGGAATAAAAGTTTATAAACTGGTTACAAATAAATTTAGTTTGAAAGCAGTTACCATACTAAACATCAGAGGAACAAAGCTCTGCAACAGCTTCTACTTGAAAAGACATGAAACCTCAAATTTGTTTTCATTTGGACACTGACAAATTTCTGCATTGCATTAAATGATGCAGTTTATAATGAGAAGGGTTTTATTCTAATTAATTACAGACCCAGTAAGAGTTTTATGTTGCATTTTCCTTGCTGTGGCAACCATTATTTCCTTGAGTACAGCAAGAAAATATTTTTTTCCTTGGAATTAATCCATTTTTTGCCCTGAAGGAAGAATCATAAAATAAGGTTCTACAGATTTGCATTAGACTTGCTGTGCAAGTTCTTGAAGTTTTAAGCAGTAATCTAACCTTTGATCCTCAAATTTCTCATGCTGTTAAAATAGGATGATGATAATTATCTGCTTTACAAGGATACTGCGGACTAAATAAATTAACAATATTTGTTTAGAGGAGGTTACATAAATGCCAAAAAATATTCTCTAACAAAGAAATCTCATTTTGTTTTTCCCCTCCACCAACCTAATTTGAAATGATTGTTGCTTGAATTGTTAGCTGGATACATGACAGCAAAGATATACCTGGTAGACACAGTAAAACTCTGAGAAGTAATGTCAACTGACACAAAATGTACAAAACCATCCTGCTCTGGATAGAATTTTAGTATTATGCCACTGCCACATCACAAGAGATTACACAGTGATTGAACAGATGAGGAAAATTAGATGTTCTATTACCTCCGGGGTTACACTTTTTCAAATCTTTTTCATCTGTTGAATTTGATTGTCCTCATAAAGCAACTAAATTCTTTGTTTACATAATGGTTGCACTGCATCAGAGATTCTGTTTTCTTCAGCTGACCTATGCCTGCATTCAGCTTTGAAATGGTAAGTTGCGGCAAATACATAGTTGGAGTCCTGCCTGTAAAATGTGGGCATGTTATAGAAAAGCAGAAGCATTACAATTAAAAATTAATTACAATTCAAAAATCAATGCTTGACCTTAGCCAGACGAAGGTGTGGGCTAAAATTCAGTCTGATCCCTCACCTGGCATTGGAGCTGAGATCACTGCAACAGAAGATCCCGTAACACCTGTTCAGTGTGGCTTGGCGATGCTATTTTGAAGAGCAGCACAAGTTCAGTCTACTTGTAGATCCTGCATGCCTTTGTAGGACCTTAACTATCCACACCAAATTTAAAAATCAGTTGAGAAAAAGATACCAAAATGTCAAGTGCTTTCACCCAACTTCTAGATCACACTGAAGTAATGGCAAGTGAGAAATAGCACAGTCATCATCTTATTCCTTTCCTGCATTTGTCTTAGCACTGAATGAGCTCTTCACCATCCAGAGTCTCCCTTGAGGACAGATGTACATGTGAAGACAGCAATGAAATACCTGCTTTGGTTAAGTTTCTGCTGGTGAATACTTACAAGAGCAAACGGGACACCAAGGGCCCTTACTTGTAAGAATCCCAACACCTGCTTTTATTTAGTTGTGAATATACCACATTCCTTGCTTCTGTAGTAAGCTCTGGATACTGGAAACTTACATTTATCTCTCAATCTACCCTGCGGATTTAATGTCACAGGTGGAAGTATATGAAAAATAGCTGACGGTAAATGGTGTCCTGAAGCTCCCAGCACAACTATAGGCTGATCAAGATAGCCAAGTGCAAATGATTTGACCAAAGCTGTTTTGTCTGTTATGGAGAAAAGTTGAGATGTGTAACCCTACAAATTCTTTGAATCTTTACACAGTTAATTGTTTTATTGCCTTTTGGATAGTGACTATCATTTTAGAGGTCAAATCTTTTCCTACAGACATTTCCCTGCTAGTCCTCAAGCAGGCAGCAATGTTAATCTCCTGTCATTCAATCACTGCAGTTAACAGATTTCCCTGTCTCTGCTAGGGTAAGTGTGACTATGACCCTTTCATCACCTGCAAGGTTGTCAGGAAGCAGTTAAGGCAATGGTCTCTGTTTTCTAAACTAATCTCAATGAAAATAAACCTAAGTTGAAATTCAACTATATTTTTGTTTTGGAAGTTGACTTGTCCAAATAGATCAAACTGTTTACCTGTATCATGCCTGAGGGTTTATTCTAAATCATGCTGGATCACTTACACCTCTGAAGAAACAGGTTAGTAATCCAGGTTTACATAATATGAGGAAGAGATAAGAAAAGACCTAATAAGTTTGTTACATGACAAGAGCATTTTCTATATCATAGAATGGGTTGGTTTGGAAGGGATCTCAAAGACCCATCCAATGAGGCATTAAACAATTCCAATAATAGAGCATCCAAAAGTTCTCTGGGCAACCTCTTCCAGTGTCTCACCACCCTCATCATAAAAATTTCTTCTTTACATCCAGTATAAATCTACCTTCTTTCAGTTTAAAACCATTGCCCCTTTTTCTGTCCCTGCAGGCCCTGGTAAGAAGTCTCTATCTTGTCTTTCTAATAAGCCCCCTCTATATATTGAAAAGACACAATGAAGTTTCCCCAGAGACTTCTCTCTCTGGGCTGAACACCAACTCTCTCAGCCTTTCTTCATCACAGAAGTCTTCCAGTCCTTTCACCATTTTCATGGTCCTTCTCTGGACCCGCCCCAACAAGTCCATGTCTTTCTTGTACTGGGAGCCTCAAAGCTGGATGCAGTACTCCCGGTGAGGTCTCACCAGAGCAGAGTAGAGGGGAGATTCACTTCCCTCGACCTGCTGGTCATTGTTCTTGTTATGCAGCCCAGGATATGGTTGGCTTTCTGGGCTGCAAGCACACATTGCTGGCTCATGTCCAGCTTTTCATCCACCAGTACCCCCAAGTCCTTCTCTGCAGGGCTGCTCTTAATCCCTTCATCCCCCAGCCTGTATTGATACTGGTGATTGCCCCAACCCAGGTGCAGGATCCTGCACCTGGCCTTGTTGAACTTCATAATATTCACAGCAAGTTTGTCAAGGTCCCTCTGGATGGCATCCCTTTTCTCAAGCATATCTATGGCACCACTCAGTTTGGTGTCATCTGAGGGTGCACTCAGTCTCCCTATGTCTTTGATAAAGATACCAAATAATATTTGTCCCAGTATGGACCCTTGAGGGATCCTCCCTCTTTCTGCACTACTTGCCACTTCAAATTTGACCTCAGCTTCACTCTCTTTGGAGTCTTCTTTCAGAAATGCCTAGGGTTTTTTTGCAGGGTGGATACGGACTCCAAAAGGATCCCATTGTCTTTGCTTCAAATACTACTCATTGCATTCTTCCTTAGATGTTCTGACTCATTAATTTCCCTTGCCTAATGTGGAGGTCTCTTCCCACTTCTGCGAAGCCCCATATTTCTCCAGTACTATGGAAAGAGCAATATAGGAAGAGACATCAAATTAGTAGATGCTGTTTAAAATCATATATAAATTAAAGAAATATTGCTGTCTTTCACTTCCTCTATCTTCCAGAAAGGAAGCTCTTTCACCTGATGTCTTTTCCACTACTGCATTCCCTAGCCATAAGTTGCAATTCGTTACATAGTCTAAACCACATGTGCTTATTCTGTGTTTGTATTCCTTTGTGTGTATTAGTTTCCAACTTTATTTAATATTTTGCTTACATGAGAGGTGGCCTTGTTGCCAGCTTCCTAATTTTGCCCTGAGTCTAACAAAGCAAGTCCTAAACCCTTCTGTGATGTTGAATGCAGTCCAGTCCCCAGAGAGCATCCACATGGCAGGCAGGACAAGGCTGAGCTCATGTCAACGTACTCAGAGAGGTTATGCCAAGGATGTAGCCTGAGGCAGCAGGAAGGCTGGCTGGTGCTGCTCAGGACCCCAGCTGAATGCCCAGTTTATTTGCCTGAACTGATTTTTTTGTTGTGAGCTGCAAGAGAAATTCCTGAAGTAATTTTGAATTCACTGTGTGAAATGCAGTTCTACCTCATGACAGCAGCAAAGATGCCCTTGAGACCTTTCTTCTCTTTGCCCCTCAACTTTAAAAAGTCATAACACTGCACGTTGGGAGAGAAATGAAGTCAAAACATTTATGAATGGTGCTATAGTACTGTACTTCATGTAGAGTATGCTGCACTAAGAGATCATTTTGACTTGGCCAATTTGCAGCTTAAGAGCTCAAGTGTGCAATTCTTGCCAAAAAGTCTCGCCATTTCCAGATTACTGAGAAGGTAATGCAGCATCACTTCTATATGTTGACTATTATTTACTCGAAGTCAACCCAGCTACCAGTGAAAAGATGAAAAAAACAGATCATGAATATCAAAATCTACATGAGTTTTGCTGAAAAGTTTTAACAATTTATGATAATAAATCTTACGGCAAGCCCATGAACCTCTAAAAGGTCATGAACTAACAAATGGGGTCTCTTTTCAGGACTTAATAGGTGTGTTCCAATTTATGCATAAGATGAGGCTTGCACAATTGTCCCTGCAGTGTATGTTACCTTTCTGGATCTGTAGTTTTGACTCCTCATGCAACTAAAATATCTTAGTTTTCCAAGTAGGAAAATAAGCAGCTTAAAAAAAGAAAACAAACAGCATTAACTTACTGACATATTCCTGCAGTTTTAAAAATGAAACATTACCTTTTGTTGGACATCCTGAAAACTGCACAATACCACCTGAAAATTGACTGTGAAAATACAGCTGTTATACAGCCAGTTAGGAAATGTTAAGGTTATTTTTTTTTTAATGACTATCATGGGTAGCTCTGTTTCCCAAAGTACATATGCATTTCTCTCTGCTCAGTGCATATGGTAAGACTAAGAAGGACTGAAAAGGGTTGATAGAAAACTGCATATACAAGGCACAGACAGATCATCACTAGAGAAAGGAGGATTCCTTGTTCCTCCTCTGGCAGGAGGGAAGCTCCATGAAGGCCCTGGAAGAGGAAGCTGGCCTGGGCAGCGACCCACTAGGTGAGAGGTGGATGGTGGTGGTACAGCTTCCCAGGGACTGCCACAGCCACAGCGTGCCTGGGATGTGTCTGATGTGTGAGCTGAGTCAGCACCAGTTCTCTCGATGGTGCATTATCAGGCATCCTAATGTAGCAGAACAATGTGAAAACATCTTTCCTGTCACTCACAGTTCTAACTTACCGGGGAAATTCCACTTCCCTACTGGGTTAACTCCTGTTTATCACACCTCAAACTACAACACTGTTCCCCTGCTTCTTCACAGCCTCTCTGTAAAGGGTCTCAGCTTGGGCCCAGACAGCTATTTTACCACGTGTGCATGAACAACGAAGACAAGTCTGAAGGCAGTTCAATGTGCGAGCAATCCCGTTGCAGCAACAGGGCTGTGCGCCTGAGTAAGTGCTCACTCGTGAGCAGCACAGTTACAAAGCCAGGTCCAGATCTCATTGAGGAACACTCTTAAAGTACATTATTATTATTTGAATCTCACTGTCCACCAGGAAAAAAAGAAGTCTTTGTAGTTGGTTTAGTTTGTTCATTCTTTCTGTTTAATTTCTCCCTCACCCAGCCTAGTGCACCCCGCACACTCTATGCATGATAAATTTGGAAAGGTCACCATTTCAATTTTTTTCAAGTGTGTATGTTGTTTTCAGCATCACTTCCCCAGATCCTTGGGGAAAATAACAGGGTCAGCTTCTACTTTTAGAATTGCGATGATTTTAATACAATAAGACAAAGGGTAGGAAACAAGCTGCTAATTGGGGAATTTTACTCACATCTAATACGTCTCTTCCCTCACATTCTCCCTTCTTATTTTTGCTCAGAGGCACTTTCTGACACCAGATATAGCACATTATTGATCACAGGGTTTGGGTGGACTGTTTTCCCCAATTGTAATATGCAAAATAGTATTAGATGTGCTAGCCTGAGTTTCAGTAGTCCAGGGACCCTTAGGTGCGCTACCTGAGTGACTAAATGTGTGGAAGTAATTAGTTGGAAGAGCATGGGTTGCAGAGGAGCAAGGCCATTTTACAACAACAAACATTGTGACTTATATTCTGATCAGTGGTTTCAAAGCAATTGGTTCTGTAGATCTTTGAGTGATACATGTTTAACTTGACTTAAATTGGGCTGTCAGTAGCAATGCAGCAAATCCCTGTTTTCCCTGAGTGCTAACTTGAAATTACATGAAATGGTGAGTGCAGACTCACTCAATCTCACTGTTGTCTCATTCATAACCATACACTCATTATTCATATCTTGACTTCTGTATCAATAAAAAATGAACTTCTGATACGTAAGATGAGGTTAACTTCAAATCCTGCCACATCATTTTGTTATCCAGCTACTGATCCTGGTTCTCAGTGCAGTATGTCCTCACATACAGTTACACCAGCCAGAAAGCTCTTCTGTGTTGGGATTCTTGTGCCATTCTATGGAATACATGAAAGGAAGATGCCCCCCAGCAATCACCTCCTCAACAGCAAGCCCATGGCTAGAGGGAAGCTCCATATCTCTTGGGTGAATGTTTAATATCTACTTGCATGTAACACGTGGAAGAGCAGGTTTCTGTCAGCACTGCCACAGTGAAAGGTAGGTAGTTGAATCTGTCATTACAAATCTGCTTGGGGTGGCTGCATGGGTGAAAGTTTGAAGAGAGACAATGCAAACTTGACAGGGAGCTGTGATGGGAATAAAAGGCACTGAGAGAGGTAAGAGAAGATGAAACAGAAAATCTGCACAACTACATTAACTGTATTACTCTAAAGGACTGATGCACTGAAAGCCTGTGCATGCTGACCCTGTCCAGCTTGCTTCAACATCTCGGGGGCAGCGCCAGCCCCGCTGGCATGGTACCTGGCTGTGTGCTGCATTTTGGGGGGCCTGAGTTTGGGGAGGGCTGCCCCAGGCACACATGGCTGTGATGCCAAAGGGCAAAAGAGCCATCCGCAGCAAGAAAACAGGGAAAATGGAGGCTCCTCCTCTACTGTCCCCTCCAGCTTCCCCCCAAACATCACTCGGTCTCACGCAGTTTAGTGCTTTACAGCTTTGTCAACAAAACGTAATGTCTGCAAGGCGTAATGTCACCAACCCAGTAACAGTCTATCTTAAACGGTGCATCTCTCTCTTCCCGGAGGACAGCAGAGGAAGAAGGAGAGCAGCGTGCCCCATGCTGTCCCACCTGAGGGAGTCCCTGCAGTTGGCAAGAAATTCACCATTTTCCTCAGCGTTTTATCACCTCAGGTCGATGCAGAAGGCAATGACAAAGATAAAAAGTTTTCTCTGGGGTTCCTGGACCATGGAAGTGACTATGTGAGAGTTAATTTAAAGGTGTGCTCTGCAGGATGAGTTTTAAGGATGACTCAGAGGCTGATGGTTTCACAATATTCCACATTGATTTATGAAGCTAACAGTCAACTGCAGTCAACCAATGCCCATTTTGCAATCTTCAGGGCATGTCCCAAAGCAAAAAAGTTAGCTTATGCACAGAGTACTAAAAATTAAGCCATATGTTGTCAGTGTATTTAAAAGATGCAGGAGTAAAAAGCCTGCTGTGGCCTCTCACATCTGAAAAGAGAGGACTGTGAAAAATGCAAGCCAGGTAACTTCTGCACTGGGAGGCACCAGCCTCCTGTGACAACTCTCAGCTACCTATAAAGCCCAGAAAAGCTGAGTGCTGGGAAGAAGACAGTTTTTTCTGAAGTGTTGAATTTACAAAAAAGAAAGAGAACCACTACGGAGCAGCCGAGGTGCTGTGAACACTGGTGACACATCAGATGAGGGTGTTACTATTGTTCCTGCTCTAAAACAGTTTATGTTTCACCCTTTTGGAGGGAAGCTCATTCCCCAGTGTCAGATAAAAACAATTATTTTTAGTTCTAATACACAGTGGCACAGCAGATGAGAGCTGCAGATTAATGCTAGGCACTAGCTATTATTTTGGTTTATTACAGTGAAAAGTATTTAGCCCAAATGTGACCAAGCTCCTTTTCAGGAGTGATTTTTGTCTTGATTTCCTCAACAACTAAGAAACTAAATATGAAAAAAAACCAACCCATACAAAGACTTCCAGCTGCCAACTAACAATCCACCCTCCGAGACTGATTTGACTTTGCTCCCTTGCATTCTTTTGTTAAATGGTGGCAGATGTGGACCAGTAGGCACTGGGAAACAAAAGAAACATTCTCAGTGTTCAAAGAGAGAAATCTCCCATGCGACTGGGGACTAAGGAAAGATATTTAAGAAACTGCTTTCAGTTCCCTGACATGGTGCTCCTGAATTGTTGCACAGCCTTTTTAGTTCCTGTGGCTAAGAAACAGTCTGCCTTGCCTCAAAACTGTCCTAACAGATCTTCCCCTTGTAGACAGATCACCCCATGCTGATCTTTCCTTATAAGATATAATAAACTAGATCAAAAGTAAACCCCATATTGAGAAACAAGTTAAGCATTTAGAATTATTTTCTTTGTAGCTGAAAGAAGCAGCTACTGCAAGGAAAGGGTGATTTTAGACAGCTTGCTACATTCCTGTGATGCGCAAGCACCCTGCTTTTATGCTTGCTAACTTTTTCTCAACCGTGAGCCTTTGCTTATTGCTGCAGCACACCCACGGCAGCGTGACTGTCTCATGAGCCTTTGATCCTGCAGAATACACAATGACTGCTTGGGGCACTTTGAGAATATAAGAAAAACCTTAATTCTGTGTATACCTATGGATGCCAGGTTGTCAGCATAGATAATTGTGCATGTGATTCTGTTCTTGAGACATATGGAGGCACCCAAGGCCGTGTATTGAGTTCATGTGTTTTAGGACTCATACCTTTCCCCCAGCTTCCATGCTGTTGCTATTTAAGATGTGCTTCATTTGTGAAGACAACGCCAAAATGCGCTTGCGATCACTGTTACAGTGTGCTCCAGTGATCACAGCATGGTCAGAAGAGCTCATGGAAATCAAGGACTTCAGTCAAAGGGCCCAGAGAATAAAGAAGCAAGACAGATGCTGCTGTTGAGAAGTTTCCATAAGAATTGTAAAAGGTAAGGGGAAGGAGAAAAAGCTACTATTTTGCTTCAGCATTAGCACTTTTCAAATGGAGCTCTCTGTCTTTTTCAGTGTCAGCTCAAACTAGACTTTAAAAATGAAATTCTAGTCTTGGGGAAAGCAATAAGTACGTTTTCCTTCTGATTTCAGGGAGGTTTCATGGCTTGCTGAGATCTTTCCCTAAAACTCCAGGAGCAGATTGATTCTTTGTTTAAGAATTTTAGTTTAGATGAACCAGACCAAGAATCATTTCAGGCTGTGGCAAAATTGGAATGTATTTGGCTGTTACATTCGACTTTTCCTTTGTCTATGCTCTGTAATAATATAATGCTGCTGTTGATAAATACTAAAGGTAGGCTCCAGCATACACTGAGCAAGAAAGGATAAAAGGGGTTTATTTGCTTTATAATAGTGTAACAGACATAATGAAAAAAGGAAATTGAGAACAACCTCTAACATGTAATGTAATAAAAAAATGTGTCTTCATTAACCATATATATTTTCCAAATTTCTTACTGCAAAACACTTTCAAAACTTCCAGATCTGCCATTATCAAACTTTAGAGTCGGAGTTATCCAGAGAGCAACATTAGAAAGTTCACTTTTGGGTACTGAAAATGCCACTTACAGGAATGAGGTACCTGAACTGGATCTAGGCATTCTAGACGTCCTCATGAGACAAAACTCATTATCTATTTTGGCATGTAGCTGAACTGGAAAATTAACAGGAAGGATGCAGAAGTCCACAAAAACTGTAATTGCAATGACTGTTTGTTTTCAAGGGGATCTGTCATGAAAATAGTATTTGCAAATGGTCTCCTCCTTTATATTGTTTCCAAGGTCATGAAATCCCTTCCTCTTCCTGTCCCTTTTTTCTCCACCCTTCTCCCCCAAAGGTTTTAGTAGCATTCTTGTAAATAGATGTCAATACCTTTGGCAACTAACTCTGCAGCATACAAATTAACACCCAGTGTGCCCTCAGAACACAAGCAATTTCAGTAAGCAAACATTTATCTGTTCTTCCTGTCTAGCAATATATTGTTGATTGCAAACACTTCCACCCTGAAACTCCAGTAACATCATTTGGACAAGCCTTGAATGTCCTTCTCGCAAAGACACATCTATAGGACTGGTAGTCACAGTGGTGAAGAATGCCTAACAGACCCTGAAGAAAATACAATTTAAAAGTAATACACGTCTTACCTGCTTATTCATAAGAATGTAGATAATGGGATTGCAAACAGTGCTGCTTTTTGCTAGGATGGAAGGTATGACGCTTGCAACTGGAGTCACCACACCTGGCCTACCAAATGTTGCAAGTAATGCTATAACTCCATAGGGAATCCAACACAGAAGATAACAGATAACTGTAGTGATGACCATGAACAATACGTGGTATTCTCTTTTGCGGGCAGCATTCTTGTGTATTTTTCCAGCCTAGGGGAAAGTAAAAAGAAACAGAATTTAAGAAGCTGAGCCATTGGATTTATTGCTTTAACAACATAGAACTATTGGTCTTGGATCAGCAATGATAATCAACACTGTACTTCCAGAAGCAAAACAAACACGAACACAAAAGTGAGCGAATGCACTGGGAAAACTTTCATTGCCTCCACTAGGCACTAGAGGAAGCCCTGCAGACATCATGCTTCCCATGCAGTAGCTCAGTGAAATGGCCATTAAGTTTGATCCAAAGCCCGTGGAAGTCAGCACAAGATTGGGTGGGGTATAGATCAGGTTCCGACACACAGCCTCATTTTATAGGGATTATGAAAAGGCTCTTAGGAAACATTCAGAAAGATTATTGCAGCCTTTCAATACTTAAAGGAGACCCATAAGAAACACAGGGAAAATATTCCTAGCAGGCCTGTTGTGACAAGGGGTGATGGTTTTAAACTAAAAGAGGGGAGATTTAGACTAGATAGAAGGATGAAATTTTTTTATGATGACGGTGGTGAAACACTGGCCCAGGTTGCCCAAAGGGGTGGTAGATGCCCGATTCCTGGAAACATTCCAAGGCAGGTTGGACAAGACTCTGAGCAACCTGATCTAGTTGAAGATGTCCCTGTTCACTGCAGGGGGGTTCGACTAGATTACTTTTAAAGATCCCTTCCAACCCAAAGCACTCTACGATTAATTCCAGAATAGCAATGCTGATCTGCCCAGGCATCTTTCCAAGCAACAAAGAAAAGCAAACTCTGCAAGGAGGTTAATTTTGGAGCCAGTCTCTCTCCACTTACTCTAGATGGAGCCTCAGCACACTGGTCTCCTGAGGTTACGGTTAATTCCTCAACATTCCCCCCAGCATGTGTTTAGCAAACCCAGATGTGCCAATAGAATTTCAGGAAGTATTCAAATATTTAAACAATATCGTTTGAGTCTTGTACTTAGCCAAATGTAATTTACGTCCACGTTAAGGTCTTTTTTGCCTCCCAAATGCAGTACTTGAGAGTAAACTTCACCCAAGGGAACTAAGCCCCTGTAGAGCTACAAATATAAATAAGCAAAAAGGCAGATTCCTGGAATGCAATGCGTCCAAACAAAAATGGTTTTTAAATGAATGGGTTTAAACTGATGCAGGAGAACTCTGTAAATGAGTAGAACACAGTTAAAGGTGGAAGCCACGAATCACCCAAGTCAAATGTCATCTCCTGTTGCCTGGTGCACAACTTGCATGTGGTAATGCAGTAGAAATAGTCAGAGCATTACCTACCTCTTTGTGGTGTGGGTGCTTTTGCATAACATATGAGTTTATGTATCAGACTGTGAGTTAAAAACATACTTGGTAACTATGTAAGTACATATGGAAGGCCAGATACTATAGTGGCACTGATTGGTTTTAGTTAATTATGATTCTAGCCTTCTAGAGTGGTTAGTTCTATCTGGAGTTTTCAGCAGAAACATTCCTGTTTAACGTAAATAAAACACACACAAACTTAGTCTGACAAAAAATAAGAAGTATTTTTCCTGTCTAGTCTTTGAAGATTTTCTGCAAAGAGGCAATTACAAAATAAAATACACCCCTTCTGAAAACATCGGGACTATTCTTTTTTTTTTTTTTCCCCAAGAACAGAACTTGTTTATCTCATAATTATTTTAGCTTGAAAAAAGGGTTAATAATAGATAATGGTCCAATCCTGTATTGCTTATTTGAACTAAAGTTTTCATGACTAATGGGAATTTTCTCTGACTGAAGAATCCAGGATCCCATGTTAGCTGCAGCTATGTTATAAGTTTAACACTAACCAAGGAATGCAAAGCCCTAGGTAGCCATGGCACCCACAGCTAAAGATCTTCAATAAAGGCAGAGGCATAGGTCAGCACATTTTCCTTTTGTATTCGGATAATATCTCTGTCTTGAAGAGTTTGCAAGACTTTACCCTCTGGACAGATAAAATACAGATCATAGAAAAGAGAAGGATAGATGCGTAAAAGTGAAGTGACTATGGGTGTGATTTTGGTATGCATCCTATTTTCACATCTTTAGCTTGTTTCCTTAGGAAGGGAAGCCTGCACTGTCACAGTGTTTGTGTCAATATGCTAACAAATCTGTCTGTCTGTTGGTCCCAATATCTTCCCTGTAAATTTGATTGTGATTTTGCAACTTGTTAGGACAGGGATCTTTGACACTGAGTTCTTCACATGTCACTAGAGCAGGAGGATCCTTATTAATATTCCCATTAAGAAGAAAAACACAATGTGAAATGAACTCAAAGTAGACACCAGAGAATCTACTCTAGTGTAGGTTCTGTTTTGATTTTGTTTGTATATTTTTCCTCTCCTCTTCCTTTTCTGGTAACTAAGAAGGAGAAAGCTCTGATCAATGTTCAGCTGTTCCTGAACTAGGACATTCTTAATATGTCCTCAGCATCTATTACAGGTGACCTGCTGCAGTCTTTTATAATTGAGTTTTAAAACTCCTTTGTCATGAGACAAACCTATTGGAAAGCAAACTCAGTTAGCTGTCATGCTCACGTAGACTTTCACTTCATGTTTACACCAACATAGCCAGTTGTTTTGATTTTTATGTGCCTCATATAATTCTATAATATGGTTTAGTTATAGACCAGATCCTGGGAATGAGCAAATTAGAAATTTAGGTTTTTTTCAAAGTGCCTTTTCTTTTTCCCCCCAGAAGTACATTTCTATTCCCACTGTTGCAGAGAAGAGATTAAAAGTATGGCATTGTAGTAAGAAATGCCAGTAATGGACCAGAAGTGAGGAAGGATCATTAAGTATGTCTTTCCATAATGGTTCTAAATCCCAGGTGACCTGGACATCCAGCTTTCCAGAGGGGAAAAGGATGATGAGATGAGTTCAAAGGACAAATGACCTCTTGCAATGAACCTCAAATGTACTTGACACCTCTCCCTTTTTATTTGATGTCCAGCATTGCTGTAGCTGTTAACTCATCTGCTTCCTCAGTGTCAATAGTGTCACTTTCTCTGGGTGGTCTGTCAGGCCATAAATTGCAGGACACGAGAGGTGCCGCAGTTGTGCTTGCACAACTGGAGGCATGGGAGAAGAGTCGTATTGCTTGATGCCTCTGAGCACGCTGTTGGGCTGCTGTGTGACTGTCCCTCCCCTAGCCCTGTGCCACAGCTTGGGGAACAGCTGAATTGTTTGACCTTGTTTGCTATGCTCCGTCTGTCTCTTCAGCCCAAACACGGCTGTTTTGATAGTGGTAAAGGCAAGCAGCAGAGTCACACCCTGGTACATTCTGGGATATGTTAACAATGCAAGAAATGCCAGAGGATTTCAAGAAGTGTTAGACTACTCTGTAGGAAGTGCCCCCACAGTTTTGTTTTTGAAATCATGTACTATATTTATCTACACACTCTTGGTTTCACTGCCTTTGCAGCCTTGCAGCCTTGCAGCCTACCTTTAGCAGCTGTTATCTTTAAAATTTCTCTGTTTATAGGTGATGAAAGACCTCCAGCAAAACATAGGTCAAGTTGATATAATCTACAGAAAGAGTATAGTTTTGCAGGTGAAAAGGCAGTAGGCAATTTAACATTACAATGATTCTATTTTTTATTTTAAAACTTCTGGCTAATTTAACACAATTGCTACACACTCTATTTTCAGTAGTCAAATGGAAGTGCCTCCCAGAAACACATCAGGTGGTGATGAGAAAAAATAGATTCAAATAATGTTCTAGAATAGCCGACCTTGTAAAGCCCAATTCAATGTGAACATACAGGATATATATAATATATATTTCAATTACACAGAAGATCTAAGCCACGTCTTTAAAAAGGCATAAGAAATACTGACCCATTGGGATCAAAAGGCATTTATTTAGGATGGCTGGGAAACATATGACTTTGCTACTAAACTCGGCTGTTTTCTCGGAGACAAAGATAATCTCCTGCCAAATTTGTTAGTCAACGTAGGGAAAGAAGAGAGTGTGTCGGGAGTGGGGGGTGGGGTGGGGGCGGATGTTGAGGGTTTTTTAATGAGAAAATGGTGTGTCTCCCCTACATTCATTTTTCAGAACTCAGCCAGAGGAAACAACAGGCAAACTCCTCTAATCTTGGTCACTGATTGTAAGACTTGCACAATTAGCTCTCATCTGGATTTGCCCTGTAGCCAAGCTGCATCTCACATACATACCAAATACTCCCTTTTCCACTCAATCTGACATGAAGATGTCACTAATTAGATGACTACAGCAGTACACTGAGCAGGTACATTAGATGCGACAGGCCACAGAGCATGGAAGAAGCCATGGCCGTATTCAGTAAGGAGAACAGCAGTGGTAGAAGTATCCTCAAAAGGGGCCCAATTGACAGGTTGCTTGGTTGACCTCAAAAGCTGCATCCCTTCCCCTTTCAGCTGACAAGATGGAAAAGAAGAAACTGGAGAGCTCTGGACAGAGCATGGAAAATTTCAAGCAGCACTGGTCAGTCTGGAGGGGTCATAAACCAATGAAGAGGGAAGATTACAATAGGATATTGAGGGGGTTAGTAGAAAGGAGTGCAAACAGCTTTTGCTATAACTTGCTTGTTGGAGCTTGTTGGGTTGGAGGTTCAAGAACAGGACCACCAATATCTGCCATGGCAAGTACTCTGCCAGGAGCCTCAGAGAACAGCCTCAGACTGGGGACGGGCAAACTTGTGGGCCTGTCACAGCAACGATGTGGGGGAAAGCCACGACCTAGAGGAAGCTTGGCTGCTTCTGAAAGGAGTGGGTCTGTTCTTTTCCTTACAGAAGGCTAGCCAGCACCTTCCAATCATACGATCTGTTGTACAATGGCATGCAAAAGGATAATAATATGGCTATGGGCCATATGAAATTATTTTAGGGTAACAGGTTCTGGTTATCTAATTTAGGCATGCAGGGGACGGTCCAGACCTCACTGCTGGTCAAGTCAACCAGTCCAGTCAGCCTGTCACTGGAGGGAGCCGTCAGGTGGCAACCACAGCTGAGCCCATGGACTTTTTTCACGCTAAACACTGGAGCTTTCCAGCCCAGATAAAAGAAGACAGCAGCTCCCTGCCTTTGGTGAGGGACTTACTGCTTTTAATGTTTTTTGTAGCCACAACATGGCTCCATATGGGAAAAGAGCCCTGAGCAGTGCCCTGCCAAAGGGGACAGCCTGCCCCCACCTGTGCTCCAGAGCCAAAAGTTTGACCTACTGCAGCCCCTGCTCAGCACCCTCTGGATTTAGCTGGTCATGAGTTGCAGGACCAAGAGAGTACTGGTGGCACTTCACCTGCGGAGAAGGCGGCACAGGTGCCAGGAAAGACCTGAGGGATGGTTGTAGACAGAGGCTGTGTGGCTGAATCTTGCAAGCAATTGCAAGGCCCACAGTGCCCGACGCACATAGCCAGGTCACCCCTGTAAGACTCGTATAACTGTGCATACTCCCATCACCCAAGAAGGGGAAGCTTCAGAGGTGAAGACCTAATCTCGTTGTTTTCATTGAATCCCCTATGCTTTCTTTTTTTGCATTTACCCCAGCCTCTCCTTCGTCCTTAATGCAGCTATGTGCTTTCTTTCATAGAGCATTTTCTTCATATTTTAACAGCTCTCAGTCATTTTCAGCTGTGAACAGCTTTGAAAGGTTATGAAGAATACATGACAACCCATCCATTTAACCACTAGATGGAGAGACTATACAGTAAGAATCCAGCAACCAGAGCCACTTCAAGTAGGAGACACAGCATCTTAAAAATCAGGGGGCTCTTTATGCATTTTGTCCTTCAAGTCAGTTTCTCTTCCTTCAACTATTTATTAAGATGGAAAATAATGTCAATTATTATACTCTGTGCATCTAAATAGTGCATGCTGTAATTGTCCCTTACGTAGGCCACTCTAAATAAGCAATATGGAAACAGGGTGCAAAGTGCTTTTTTTTGTCATGGCTGATGAATTATCCCTGGATCTGTCTTTGTACATTTTACACTCAGCTAACCGTCTTTTCTTCACTGCTTCAGAACTGCACAGTAAAGAGAAGGCTATTTATGAGCAGCAGTGTTTGCTGCCAACCTCTTTAAGTGTCAGTATAAGTGCTTGTTTTGACATGATCAAATATTCAACAGTACTATCAAAACCAGAGACAAATGAAATATTTGTAATCATGTGAGGGAAGTCTGCCAATCTTTGAACATTTAGTCTACTACAGCTTCTTGAACAGAAGTTTTTTAATGCAAAAGCTGCAGTAGAGGAAAAAGATTGAAAAAGATCGTTCTTCCTTCATAAACCAGTCAAGTAAGACAGTCTTCTCTGTTATGTTTCTAACAAAAGAAAATTAGAAATGCTCTCCATTTATTGGTATGAATAACCCTCTTCCAAACCCAGGAGTGCCTCAAACTTGCAGTGACTCAAATGTCAGTTACGATGAACTCTCTCCTCTCCCATCTCTATGGATTCTGTCCTCAAGCAAAAGCATAGAAAAAAAGCCCCCCCAAAGCCCCACTTCAAAGCATGAAAAGCTCTAAAAAGCCATAGGAAACAAAAGGTCCAAGTAATCTACTTTTCAGTGTGGGCTACCCCAGAACTGATACCTAATGGATTAATACTAGGACAGATGAAATACTTTGTTTGTTGTTTAAGATAGGTAATCATGGGAAAAGAGGGCTCACTAACTTAAAAATAAATGTCTTCTTTATCAGCATTTAGGTCACTAAGTTAAAAAAAGGAGTGAACACTGAAGACGTGTATATTCTCTGTGGAAACAAGGACTAAACAGAAACATCTGCTTTGGGTCATCTTAGAATCCCATGGGTCCTGAACCTACAAAGCATTTACACTTACACATTCACTGACTGAACTGAGATTTATGCAGGCACATGAGCACTGTGCTCAGTTGGGTCTACTTAATTAGTTAATAGCAAGAAACACAGAAGGAGGAAACAACAAAATCACACAAGGGACTTTAGAGTTGATTATTTTAATGTCACTATTAAGTTTAGGAATTGAAGTGCATAGGAAGGATATTTTATCAGCCGAAGTCTGGTTTTATTGGGAATTTTTGTAATTGAAATGGGAATAGTCATCTTAATGCCTCAAGGTGAAGCTGTGCTTTAAACACAAAACATGGTTTTGTACACTGCCCGTGAAGCATAACTGCTATTACTGCTAATATTAGTGAAGTTCTACTGTGGACTTCAGGAACACTATAATCCTCTCAGCTGCAGGAATTTCACTGCACTAGCTAAAAAGGGCTTTTAGCAGCAATTTGACTTACACGATGAACACATTTCCATGCACCACGTAAGCAGCTCATGGTGTCACTTCCATCATACTCAACTCATGTTTTACCCTGACCCTCTTTCCTCATTGTGGATTTTCTAGCAACAGTGTGCATGAGAAAATTAAAGGTGTATTATGCCTAGTTATAATTTGTTTTGTATTAACATTTTGGGTTTAGAAAAAGAAGTACATTAGATACTCATCTCTTCCCCAAGTGGGGGCTCTCTTTTTTCTCTATAGCTACAGGTGTACCCAGCAAGGACAATGGCTACAAAAACACGAGCATGGGCTTCCCACGCACTAACTTGGCAAGGCACAAGCCAAGTCCAGAGCTGAGCATGCACTGCACCCAGCCGTGAATAACAAGTTCAGCCTGCTCGTGAGTCAGCCTCTGCACCAGGCTTGGCACTGGGCTAACACAGACATTGGAGATCCACAGCTGCCTTGCATATCACCAACCTGGAGTACAGGTAAGGTGTGCCTACCCCTACAGCAGCTGGGACACACAGACCCGAGCAGCTACCCCCAGGAGCTGGGGCTGCTGTTTCTGGTATGGGAAGTACAGGGCCAGGAGAAGGGGTCTGCCTCTGGCACGCTCTAAGGAGCCCACACTAACCGAGTCATGCAAATGGACTAACTCATTGAACGGTCCAAAGATATGACAGCAACAAGTAAAGCAATTCGGAAATGTTGAAACCTATAAACCTGCCAAATAAAGAAAAAAACTGCTTCTAAGGTGAAATAGAGTCACCATAACATTGAAGAGCCACTAGCCCTGGCAGCTCATTTAAGCAGATACAATGATATGCACTTCTAAAAAATGTTATTTGTATGTGTGTCCTTCAGTAATTGTGGGACTGAACAGAGCTGCTATGTCTGATATTGGCAGTGACACTTCTATGGCACTTACCTGCCTGAAACAAATGAAAGATGTGCAGAAAATAAGATATGTGGAAAATGGAAACTGAAAGGGCAGTGAAGTGTGTTTGCTTTCTGGAGGATATAATTAGATGAAAAAACCTTGGAATGCAAGAAGTATCAAATGTTATGTCCAAACTTATTTAAACTCTAATTAATTTTCTATCAAAAAGATGATCAAAAGAAACTGTCTGCTATAAAATATTAAGGTTGTTTGAGTTTTGTGTGTCTAACATGACTTACCCTATTTTACAAATTCCCTAGATAGTTTGGGAGACTGTAATAGATAGCAAGCCATTCTGCTGAAGCCATCAGGTCTAATTTCCCAAACTGACAGCAATCACAAACTGTATTACTTGCTTGTATTTGATGGCTTGTCTAAGTCCAGTTCTAGTAAGCATGTTGTAACTGGCCTTGACTCACAGCAACTGACATCCCTATCAACGGGCTCAGGAAGAACATGTCAGTCTGAATTAGCCTAAAACCAGATTATATCCTATGGATTATAAAGAAACTTCAAAGCTATAAAGGCAGGATTCACAACTCTGCTTCCAGCATGCACTACAAAGGGGATGAGTCCTCTTTGATCAAAGACGACATCTATTTTGGCCTGAAAAAACATTGAGTCAAAGCTGTCTATCTGGTTCTGGGGGTTGCGACACATGCAATGGCCCCTACATAGGGGTAAGCATTAAAGTTTAGAGCCCTGGAAGAACCGAACATTGACAGGCCCTCTCTGATAGCAAATACCAGTTGTTTTTTATGGTCCAGTCATTTCATAGATGAAAGTCAGTCCCAGGCCATAGGTAGTGTTGCAATTACCTGCATGTAGGTCTGTCTGCACCTTTTTCAGGGAAGAAGGACATTTTGGTGTATATTCTGATGGCCAAAACCAGAATCCTTTCTGACCTAATGGTGAGCATGCAGACTGCAACCGTCAGGCAACCGTCAGCAAGAACTACAAGGCTTGAGCAGATCCACTGTCACCCCTTTGGCTACAGAAACAGCACAGAAGAGTAATTTGAACTAATCTTTTGGTGGCCAAGGTTATGCAAACTGAACCTCACCCAGAAAAGAACAAGAAGGGTCAGACAGGCAGCTATTCCTATTCCCATTGCATAATACCCATAATTTTACACTAGTGCATGTCGAGAAAGTGGTAACATTGCCAAAACAAGTATTAAAAAGGAGAAAATTATGTGTTTTTCAGCGGGACAGAAGGAAAATTAGACACTTGGCAGAAGACTAACACTGGACAGGCTCTGGGGGAACAAACTAAGCTTGTTGGTGTCCAGATTTATCTATACCGTGGTTAGAGGACTTTTAGGTAAGACATATCAACAAGACTGTAGGCTGCTTTTATTGTAACTACGGGGAGTAGGGATTTCAAAAAACAGTAGGTTTTGTTGCACAGTTGAATTAAACCAGAGTTACGTGACAAAAGGGGTGTTTTGTCAACACATACAACACAGATTCTTGAAGGAGATTCAGTAGCTGCTGAAGCAAGTCAGGACTGAGAATGACCCTATACTGATGGTGCGTAATACTGGGTTCATCTACGAGGGTGACACTGAGGAATTCCACCTTGGGGAGGGAAAACCTGAAGGTCTGAAGGTTACTCTCCAATAATAGAATAAAAATGCAGCTAGTTTTGTTAAGTATAATCTGTAAGAATATTACTACATTTTTTGCTCCTTAGTCACACACCTTTGCTTCATACACACTTCCATGTCAGACGCCGTGTTGTCAGACTGTCCTTCTGCTGCCATCTGTCCACGACAACAAAATTTAACGGGATATTGGCAGGAAGGTTCAACTTCTACTGCCGTATCACCAACATCTGCCTCTGACATCGTGGGCCAACGTAATAAAAGAGGAGGCGTTACGTTCGGAGTGGCCCTCATACTTTTCCAATAACCAGCTTCTGGGTTTGGGTGGGGTTTTTTTTGTTTTAATAACTTTTGAACTGACTTTGACTGACCTAACAGCCCAGACATTAATTCCTTCTTGGTTTCCATGTACTGTCTTTCAGAGTGCTGCCATCTACAGGGGAAAAGGAGTGCCCACTGGCCTGCATCTGAAGGAAAAGTGTTTCAAGTAAAGGTGACAAAAAAATAATGCTTCGAAAGACTGGAACACTGACTACAGGAAAAGCAGGAAATAACAGCCTGTATGTTGTAATTGGCAAGGACAAGAAATGTAAGAGTCAGAGTAAATGTCAGCTGAGATAGTAAAACTTATTCAGCTGGAATCGGAACACATTAGAACCTTCTCCCCACCCTTCAGGTGTGTTTGCAGTTTGTTTTGTGACTTTCTCACTGAAGAAGGCAGTGTATGTATGAATGTGTATATATATTTGTATATATGTAAAAAATGTACACACACCATACACTGTGTATGCTATATATATACGCTATACATGATACATACACACACACACTATATATTATATAATACACATGCACACCCGCACACACACATTCATAATTGTGTGAAAAGTCATGCAAGGTTGGAGAAGAAAGCTATGCTGCAAGTACGACTCACTGACCTCTTCACTTCTTGAATTAGATTAACAACCTTTTCTACACTAAATACCAATACTTCTTCTGAATCTGGAGAATGACTTTTTTAAAAAAAGTGACAGGTTAATGTTTTCCCTAAAAATGGAGCTTGGGTATTCTTCTGCATCCATTTTTGCACGCATGTATAAAAATTTAACACTACGTTTCACCAGGCTAGCGCATATGCATGATTACTTAAGCTTCGCTTTCCTTTGGATTGATAGCTGCTCTCCTTGCAGTGAAATTAGATGCTAAAATCTCTCAGGCACCAGTAGTCTTTCAGCACCTAACCACAATTACCCCTTTCCCTGGGAAGAGGTAAATTTTTCCCATACTTTACTGAGGGATATCCTCCTACCCTCTGAAAATTTCTACTGACATATAAGATAAAACAAGGCATCATTAAAGACATGCGGGTATGCCTTTGACATGTAGCTATTTATATTTAAATAAGCCTAATATATGTGTTCAGAGTTGCCTGTCAAATTCTGTAGACTCGACACAATATAAATCCAAAGTGGTTTCAAAGCCCTCATCTCATTGGCATCTTTAAAAACGTAGCAAATATGCTGAAACTGGCCTGAAAGCATTCTCCTCCATACTCACGACAGACCTTTTCCCTCAAATTACTATACACTTGTCGTGGCACAGGTGTATTCAGTAAAACACAAACCAAACCAAACCCAGCCCCCACAAAGCCTGGAACTCTTCGGTCCCTCTCCTCTCAGCAGGAACCTTGACACCCTTCTGAATTTTAATCTCACTCTACAGCACATTGTGCTTTTTTCAACACAGAATGACAAGTAGGAGGGAGGAATTAATGAAAACTGCTCAGTTAGATGAATTAAATTTAAAAAATAACAGTGAAGCTCGGGTGTACATTTTTTTTCTTTGGGAGACTGTGTACCCAGGATTGTGTTGCACCTGAAGAATTAGGTCTCTCTAGCCCTAAGTCTGATATGCCAGAGAGGGTGAGCAAGGAGAAGTTGGTTTAGTGAGTTGTACCCAGCCTGCATGTTTATAAACATTTATCTTAGCTCACAGAAAATGAAGATAAATTCCTTTTCTGAAGCTTGTGTATTTCAGACAGTCCTCTATAAATTATGCATCGTTTTAAGACTTCCAGTTAGGAAACTTAAACCTAAAGTCGTAAAGTTTCGTATTTGTTTTAGATTACTAAAAAGGCAAGATAAGAACAACCAAACAACTGTTACATTTTTATGACTTGGACACATTGCCCTGGAAGGCAGTCTTTGACTGTGCAGCAATTTGTGCTTTTGATTAAACACAAAATAATCCAGAACTAAACAAGTCTGAAGCCCATACTAAATACTCTGTAATCCTCTCCCCAAACCCCCTACCCATTAGATGGGTGAGGAGGACAGTCCGCATGTGAATACAAAACGGTCCCACTGCCTGCCAGGCATACCCAAGCTGCACACGGACACCATGGTGAGGAGGCACTTGGTTTTTAAGACAGTTAGGGTTATGCGGTACATTACAAATATTTCTATACCTCTGGTCAGTCTGCACAAGCTGATTCTATATTGGATATATGAATAGGTATGGCAGAATTGCATGTATAGAGATGGACCCAAACCTGTTTATTATTTCTAAAGATGGTACAGGTAAATCAAATACGCAACAGTAGTTTTCAGTTCTTTATTTATTATTAATGAAGAGGCTCCTGTACAAGTAAAACAAATCTGCTTTATGAAAAAAATCTGTTCAGCAAACTACTAATCGATCCTGCTGTGTGAGTTTAGAAGATTCAGCAGCTATTCTAAATAATCAAACTATAAGGTACTTTGGCTGATTTTTAGATCTCCATAGAATAAATACAGTTATTTTTAAAAAAAACCAAACCAACAAAACAATTCCTTTTTCTAGTTAAAAGTTTAATTTCTGTCCCCACAAAATAAAAAACTCATACTGGAATTGGGATAGTCATAATATTAGACCAAAGATTTGATGCTACAAGGGAATAATAGCATAAAAAACTGTGAGGAACAGATCAGAAAAGGAAAGAATATATGATTAGACATTGAGGAAGTTACATCGATTCTCTAGTGCACATTAAGTGGTCTCCCCTAGTGATTCCTCCATAGAGGTTTTCCTAGTCTGGTTCTACAGGCTCCACCTCTCTGCTGCTGCCCTTCCTAATGGCATTTGCACCCTCGTAGGAGAACCATCACAGCTTCAGAGCATGGGAACATTTACTCTGACTATCCCTCCAACAGTGCTTCGAGGATCACCTCCGCGAAGCAGCATTCTTCTTCACATCAGGGCCTATCAGAAAGGGAAGGTAGTGGGCAGGCTAAACCTTTCAGTCTGAATAAACACACGCTGCCAGAAACCTCCTCTAAGAGGGGAGAATCCTGTTCACTGTGAGCAGCCAGCCATCGTTCCACGTGAAAACAAGATGTAGGACATTGTGGGTGGCAGTGACTTGTCCGAGCCTGCAACACTCATGAGCCTTCAGAAAGGCAAGCTTCATTATTTGCAGATATCCATAAACTTCCACAACTTTTACAGGATTTTTAAAACATGCTACCCCCAAAAGGGACATAAGGCCACCTGAAAAACAGGTGTAAATGGTGGGAAGCATTTTGAAGGTGTCAGATATAGCCTAAGTCAGCTGAAGGGCAGCAATAAGACATGGAAAGAAAGAAAAACAAGTCCTGGAGTGCTCAATCTAAAAGCAGTGACTGAAGCGTGTCCACGCCCAGTTGACATGGAGACATGTGAGATCCAGCGTTTACACGTTCTTACTATAGGCTGGTGATATACAGTACGATACAGGTAAAAACAGACTATGGCTTCTACGAAATACAGAAAAGTTGGGAAACTGGATTTTAAATGCTATTCCTGGTTAGAATTATGAACAACAGCAACAAAAATAAGATCCTTTCTTGTATCGGTCAAAACTTGCCAGTTTTCCAAATGCTTACTAGCTTAAAAGGATGGGCTTGCTGACAGACTTTCAATTTCTTCCCCACATACCCTCTCTAATGGAGTCTGTGGAAACAATGACGTCTGAAAACTTATGTTATAGATACATATGGGTGAAGGAGCATATCAACGCCATTTTTTGGTTTGTTCCAGTTATACACCAACTTATGACTTAAAGGGGAGCCATCTAGATGTCTTCCCTGCAGAATCAGAAACATCATTACAAAATAGAAAAAAGGAGTATAACAAAACATACGTATTTTTTTAAATAAAATGTCTCTGAATTATATTTTTACCAGCAGACATGGTTGTTCAACTCCAGATTAAGCCAGGTTTTGTCCTTTGTCTACCTTCTAAAGTTGGATATAAGATTTGAAAAGGAAATGCATGTTTTCTAATGCAAGAGAAACACTGAAATATGCATTACAAAGTAGAATAAACATGTCATAAAGTATTCTTTAACTGAAAATACATGCCGAATGTTAGAGAGTCAGCTCTTTCTGCAAAATATTGGATTAAACTTGTTGTTACATATTCACAAATCTGGCATTTCGAAAGTTTATTTTACTTTGTCAGATGCGCATTAAAATAAATAGCAGTTGGTGGAGGCAAAGGACGGAATTTCTCTGCTTTTCTGCCATTTCATTTTCATATTGCCATAAACTACTCTAGTACAGTAAATTTCCTGCTGCCTTGATGAATTTCCTTTACAATATTTGCAAATAAATGCTGGAAATGTTATGAATTTTAATGCATTTAAAATCATACATCCAGAGTGCTGGAAGGATTCTCAAGAGATCTGGTGGTGTCCATCACTCCCCTTCCACACCCCAGTACACACTAAATACAGGACAAGTACTCCTCGACCAGGCTGAGAGCTACTGTCTAACAGAAAGATATTCCATATCACTGAACAACGTGCTTTGTGATTTCAATACTTACATCCTTACAAACCTTTCAGTAGCATCTGATCTAAACCTTCATTTCTAGAAATTGTTTCCTTTTGTCTTTCCATTAGCGTAAGGGTGTGCAAGCACAATTAGTCACAACTGCTCTTCTTCAGTAGCAATGCTTTTACATTTGAAAATTGTTCACGTCTGTTCTCAATGTTTATGTAACTTGGTTTAATAAAACCAGCACACAGAACAGAGCACACTTGAGATCGGGTGTTCCACGCCTCTGCTCACCTGTCCCACCATAAGATCTATTCTGTTTGCAAATGTACCGTGTTCCCAAACCTGCCTATTGTTTGTGACTCACTGTTCAAATTAGATCCTTTAGACTGTATTGATTCCCAGCCTGTGTTTATCCATCCTGTATGATTTTTCCCGTCAAAGCAAAACTCTGCACTTGCCTTGACCAATCCTGATGTTCACTGACAGTTTTGGCCACAGATTCCTACTCCATCATCCAAACTGCTAACTAAAATGCTGAAAGCATTTGACAGATCTCCATGAAACAGGCACCTTACAGGGACTCCTTTAAGAGAGTATTTCCCCAGTTGCTAAGAGTATGTCATGTATCAAGAACTTGACCTGTATCACAACTACAGTTTCCCTTCTGTCCACTAGACCCAGTTACCTGTCAAAACGCAAACAAGTACAGTTCCTTCCGGCCAACTTTTGGCCAACCCATGCCAGAAGTTCTGACCCAGAACATTCCACCACAAAAGGACCAAAGGCTTTTTAGAGTAGTGAGAAAAAGAAAAAGCTTTAAAAAAGAAAAAAACCCCTCTAGCTCCTGTTTGGTGTGGCCCAACCATGAGTTAATGGGGTGTCTATAGAAAAGAGGTAGTTGGAAATGTCCAGGTAACAGATCTTTGGGAAACAAAATTTCTTGGCTGGTATTTCTGCAGTAAATGCTCAGACTGCTGGATAGCAAAGATGGTTTTTACTCACAAATCCTTATTTTCCATAACTTGCAAGATTGCTCTTTCTTGTCATGACTGGATATCATCTCCAGCTCTTTTTTTAAAAAATATGTGAACAGTCTAATCATGAAGAAGTCCTTGGAACATGATAAAAACAGGAAGCCAGATAGAAAACTGGTGGGATCACGTGATGATCAAGGTATAAAGATATACTCAGGGCTGAGAAGTCTGTAACACAGAAGGGTCATGAATTCCTTGCATCAGTGTTCACTGTCGAAAATGTTGGGGAGATCTTGTGATTTCTTCGTAGCAGATATATTAGAGGACTTAGATCAATTTGTGGTACAAATGCAAGCAGTATTAGACCAAATAAATGCGTTAGTGGATGTCGGGGAACCAGAGTGGAATGGGCTGCAGAGAGGGGACAGGTTTGCACATACTTTCTAGATGGCATCTGCCACGGTCACTGTCAGGAGCAGAATACCAGGATGATGGACCACTGGTGGAGCAGCCCTATGACTTCACCATTTACTTACCTTCTATATATATTTATTTGTTCCTAGAATGACATTTTTTACATATATGCTATTGACATCAAAGAAATAAATTAAACCTCCTCTGAAGGCAATAGCCACAATCATTTCATCTTGCGCACACACAATGAAGAGGACAGAAAAAACAGACTTCTGAAAGATTTTTTTTTTCCTCTCAAAGATATTTTTGTGAAACTAACTTGAACATGAGGTTAGGCAGCTACTAAGCCTATCAATGCCAGCTAATTTTTAAAATTGTCCATAGCACAGATCAGTCATCCGAGAAGGGGTTACCTGGAGAATAATTGCAGCTGACTTTGCAACCGGCCACCACTGGTCTCCACTGAAACAAAGATCACCACACTCACTTTAAGGCAGGTCAGTGATTTCTATAGAGACACCAACATCACTTATGGAAGAAGTGGCAATTTTATAGCACAAATAGCCCTGCTAGAGACCTACTGGCATTTCTAGGAAAGAGGCAAGCATTTTTAAAAGTGATGAGCTGTGTTAACTTCACCACACTTAGATAAATCCTTGTCACTTCTCTGCAGAAAGCACACGATACAGATAGCACTGAAGTACAAATGTAAAGTATACTGACGCTGAATTGTGGTGTTGATAGGGAAGAGAAGTACACTACATGTTAAAAATAAAATGTGTAACTTTCGAAAAATTGGTTCATTGGCAAACTCCATTTCAGTTTTTTTCTGTGAACTGTAATCATATTCAGGAGATGACTAGTTTCTGATAGCCATACTCACTCTTTGGAAAAAAACGGTTAAAAACACCTATAGCCCATCATGTTGTATTTGCTTTGATACTACTAATTCTTTTGAATCTTGACAGCTACAAGAGCTGAACTTGTGGATTAGCATTATTATGGCAAACAAACAATTTCAGTAAGAAAAAGACTAAAGTAATCTCTTAGAAGATGACTGGGCTATGATAGATGTTACGGAACATTAGTTCTAAATAATATTAGGTTTCCCTCAAATTTGTTTCTAGTTTGTGGAGGGGGAGGAGTATAGCAAGTGCATTACTATATTGTTGTTCCTCTGCCGCTGTACAAAAAGGTAGCACTTTTGTAAATGATTTCTGCAGGTAGCACAGATTCGTGGCTTATAGGGGAACAAGAAGAATAACACAGTACTGACAGCAACTGAAAACAATCAATACAGATTCCAATTCTGTATCCAAGCAGAAAAACTGCTACCACACTGCAATGGCTCACTTGAGCTATTTGCCACGCATTCTCACATACCCCAAGGGGACAGACCTAAGGGTGCAGTAGCGAACTTCTATGAATTATAACTAGATGATGGCTATTCTTTAGCATATTTTAAATATTTCTGTGTAGTGGTTAAAATCCTGTAACAGTGAAGTGGTGGTTTAATAGATAACAAACGGGTCTTCTGCCAGTGAGACCACTGACTATTTCTAAGAAGGTGTCTGTTCGTACAGCTGCAGGTTTTGTGCAGGGGCAATCTACGAGTCATCTAATATAGGGGTTAAAGATGTAGTGCCATTAGAATGATTCAGTCAGCAAACATGATCAGGTAGCTCTACCTTAACACGATGAAAACAATTGTTATCAGTAAGCTTTCTGCTGACTGACATTAACATGAACAGGAAAGAAAAGGAGGGAAAAGGATAGGAGAGGATGAAAGAGGAAGGGAAATAGAGGGGAGGAGGAGGAAAGGAAGTGAAAAGGGGAAAGGGGAAATGGAAAAGGGAGGGAAGGACTCAGTGTGACACAGTCAGCTTTTACTCGCATATGGAGGTATGCATGGAAATTGAGAACTGAAATCCTGCTTCTGAAGAATTACCTATATACACAGGGAATTCAGGGGGACTCTATACAGGTAAGGATGCTTTCCAGCTTGGAAATCTTGGAGTCTGGGATTTCAGCTTGAAGAAGTTGAGTGTCTCTTCCTAGGCTTCTCTTTCAAAAAAAAAAAAAAAAAAGGAAAAAATTTGGTGCCCACTAGTTATTCTCAGTCAGTAAGTGACTGGCCAGCTCAGTGATTAATTTCTCAACCACAGTTGTGCCTACTATCTTTTCCACTACAAAGGGCATACTGAAAAAGAAGTCTGTATCCTTTTCCCTTGTTGATCTTTTAATTTAAAAGGTCTGAAAAATTAATCCTAGATTTTACTTTAAAGATAAAGGAAATGCTAAGCCATATTTCTGCCATTTTCCTAATCGGTTTTCTAAATTCATTTTGGAATGAATTTTCTCTGTTGAGTTGAAAGCGTCAGTGCATTAAATCCTTCATAGACCAATCTTTTCTCTAAAATATCTTAATAAACAGGCTTGGTCACAAAGAACCAATTATAAAATATATAGTAAGTTTGAGTAAATAAATACTGTTTTCCCTTTTATTTAATCTGGAATCACATTGCTACTTAACAGTGTCATAATTTTCCAGCTGGCCCCAAAAAATGCCAAGACTAAAGGATTTCATATACGACTTGGTATCCAATGCCATGACATTGAAGTGAAAAAAAAAAAAAAAATCCAAACCATTTTCAAAATAAAGGTTGTCTTTTTTAATCAACTGGAGTTGATAAAACCTCTGAATCAGAAACTTTCTTAAGCTCCTTTCTTCAAGGATGGGTGCATTTCTGGACGATGGACTTGTGCTTTGTCAAACACATACTAGTTTGAATGTGGAGGAACTCACGACTAGATAATCTAAAAATCCTTTCTGGGTTGAATTCTTATAAATCTGTAAATAAGATTGTTAAAGTAAACAGGATCTCTGAGCATTATGTGAACAATAAGCAAACAAAACCAGCAACAAAAATAATGTAGAAAACCCATCTTAAAGAATCAGAGCTTCTTGAGCTTTCCCTCACAGGTTTCTTTTTAGAAACCGAACACAGCTTAAGTGAAAAGAAGTGATTATGTTTAGAATCACAAAATACAGCTAATTATAAATACTGGTTAATTGCTATGATTTAACCTGGAAGATGAATGAGACCAGTGAATCTTATCACCAAAAATCTATGTACATGGCAATGCCTTTATTCACTTGTATGGCAGATTTTGACGCATAGCCTGTCCCAGAGGATTATCAGCATACCACAGCTCGTAAAAATCTGTAGTTTTTCACAGCAGCTATTTCAGCTTAACAAGCGACCTTTTCTTCTTGCATTTCCTAGCAATTCCCCTTTATGTGTACAATTATGTCACAAGCACCTGAATGAAGGACAGAGTCAAAACGTGGATCAAATCTGAAATATAGCAAAATTGAAAGATGATAATGTTTGAATGCTGGTTTCTAAGGATGTTTCTCTCACTGTTTAACCTCTTCTTGAAAGCTACTTCTATAGCTGTAATTGCACTTACCCTTTTTTTTGCCCCTTTTCTGTTTCTCCTTTTCAAATAGATCATAGAATCACAGAATGGTTTGGGTTGGAAGGAACCTTCAAGGACCATCTAGTCCAACCTCCCCTGCAGTGAGCAGGGGAGTCAGCTAGATCAGGTTGCCCAGAGCCCTGTTCAACCTAACGTGGAATGTTTCCAGGGACGGGGCATCTACCACCTCTTTGGGCAACCTCTGCCAGTGTTTCACCACCCTCATCATAAAAAAATTTCATCCTTTTATCTAGTCTAAATCTCCGCTCTTTTAGTTTAAAACCTTTACTCCTTGTCCTTTTGCAACAGGCCTTTCTAAGAAGACTGTCCACATCTTTCCTATAATCCCCCTTTAAGTACTGGAAGGCTGCAATAAGGTCTCCTTGGAGCCTTCTCATCTCCAGGCTGAACAACACCAACTCTCCCAGCTTGTCCTCATAGGAGAGGTGATCTAGCCTGCTGATCATTCTTGTGGCCCTCCTCCACACAGGTGACCCTCTCCAACAGTTCCATGTCCTTCTCGTGCTGAGGGCTCCAGAGGAGGATGCAGTACTCTGGGTGAGGTCTCACAAGTGCAGAGTAGAGTACCAGGATCACCTCTCTTGACCTACTGGCCACGTCTCTTTTGACACAGCCCAGGATATGGTTGGCAGATAACCAGAATTCCTTTCAATATTCAAACTTATACAATGATGTAACAATATTGGGGATGTTTCTCAATCCCTTCCACAGTACTTTTTAACATCCTACTTATTCTTTTGATATTTTCCGCAACAGAGAACTGAATTTTTCATGAAATTACTAAAAGTGACTCCACGATCTCTTTGAGCAGTGATAACTGAAAGCCTTTCATTATATATGTGTATATATGTATAATATATACTAGTTACTTTTCTCTGCACAAATAACTGCACCTTAGGTGCTGATATCACTTGCAAACTCTGTTCTTCTCCAGCAGTACCACGGCCGGTGTTGCTCACCCCACACCACTGTTGAAGCTACTTGCTCCCCTTATTCCCAGGTTTCCCACTTCAGACAATCATTGTTGGCCATTGTCCCTTGCTTTGCTAATCAACTGCACTCATTTCCCAGCTGACGATCTCCATGGATGTTTACTATAATAACTGCTAGGTTTCACATCTGCTAAAGGAGCCTGTAACAGAACTACTGGGGATGTCACATGCTGAGGGTGATACTGCATCCCTGCATGCGTCGAGTGGTCAGATTCTTGTTTCATTCTCTCAATTTGCAAATTAATGCTACTCCAAATTGCAAAACATGTCCTTTATCTTCCAAGGAAGAGGTTAGCACTAGTATAATATTCTTTTACAGCCTAATTTTACTCCAGATATGCTGGTTTGGACAATTACATAGAGGAAAAGCAACACAGGTATTTTAAAATAATTTTCTAGATTTCCTTCTAATTCCAATTTCAAGGCATCCAACACATCTGGGACAGTTAGTATCAAGATACAAACTACTCAGCAATGAGTCACTAATACGCCCAGACCTCTTCAAGGCAGTATTTGTTAAATAAGGATATTGCAAATTTAGCTTGCATTTGACCAACATTTTTATTTCTGAGTTTTGTGACAGAAGAATCCTTCAGAGTGAAGTGAGTAAGTAGGGATGGATATAATCAGAGCCAGTTTGAAGCCTGTCCGGTGTGAATTTTATCACCTCAGAGAGAAAAGGATGAATTACTCTTATAAAATTCCACCATTATTCTGGAAAGACTGAAACTAATCAAGCAATACCTGTATCTCCCTAAGGAAAGGTCAAAGTAAAAAAGAATACTGAGTTAACAAGATGATTCAGCAGGCTGGAATTGTATTTCTTGTAACTTGACATTTAGACTGAATTAACATCCTGAATGTACTCAGCAAGCAAAGGAGCTCAAAGCAAATCCATTTAGTTTTACATTAAGAAAATCCAAAATGTGCCAGGCTGACATGACTAAGCACCTACTGAGCCTTGACCATCCTGGAGCACGGAAGCATGAGCAGGGCAGAAGAGCTTTTTCACCTCCTAATAGTGAAAGCAAACATGCAAAAAGAAAAGGTTCCGAGGAGTAGCATGCAATTAATAAAAGGCCAAGGCCAGTCTGCCAACCACAGTTACAAATTTGCTTCATAAAGAGCTGTAAATATTGATGCAGAAAGGACAGGTTGAAACGATGTGAAAGTCAGTTCTTTCAGCTTGACATTCAGACTGAATTAATATCCTGAACTTGCTCAGCAAGCACGCGAGAGAATAGTATCAGGAAAGGCCTTTAAAGGCTTTTAGCGCGCCCTTGCAAGCCATGCCAATAGAGAAACTAGAAAGCAACAGGCAGGTGAATTAGTTGAGTGAACGTTACTAGAGGGAGATGTTTGTAAAGGTCCAGCTCCCACCAAAGGCATCAGAGCAGAGCGGGGTGCTGCTGGAGTTTAACTAGGGATAGCTATGATCAGAAGACAGCAGCAATACTCGTTCTATTTTCTGTGCGAGGCAATGGCTGGTACGCAGTGTTTTACAGACTTCTAATCAATCTTTAAGCATGTTCAACCAGATTGCTAATAGGAATAAAAAAAAATGCATATACTTCAGTGTTTACCAGGTAAGGAAAGCTCCATTCATCATAGCAGTGTTTGCTCTATTATTTTTTTTTAATTTAGGCTCAGAATATTTATGAATTTCTTTCTTTTCTATTTCTGTGCAGGTTGGTTGTAGTCACACTTTGGTTACATTTAATCTTGAATAGGCCAGATGTAAGTAGCAAGATCTCAGCTAAATGGAAATTTATCTTTCCACATGTTTGGGGCAGTTTCAGGTGAAGTTTATATTACAAGATAAAATGGATGTTACAGGCTTCTGACACACTGCAATGTTGTGCCTCTTCTGCCTCGCACATGACTAGAAACAGAACAGTTCAACGTTACTAAGATCCCCTTAGTAAACGTGTTACACGCCTTTTATTATCTGAGAAGCTGTTTAGTTGACAGATTCTCCCACTTGAATTTAGATTACCACTTTGAAGTCCAGCAGAAGGTCTGGAATATACCCTAAAGGCAGCCCTAGCACATCCTCAGCTGTGATTAATCGACCTGTTTAGCAGATGTCAGTTGTACTACTAAAAGTCAAACAATTATCCACTCATTGTAAGCTGAGGTGATTCTAACTCTAGCCAGAGACCATTGCTCATTGTTTTAAGGCGCATATGGGGTAGACATTTTAAAAGAAGACCCATGGAAAAAAAGATGCTTAACAAACAGGAAAGTGAAGACTCAAAGCCTTAAATCTTAAAAATTAAAAGTGAATGTGCAATCTTTTTACTTTTACATCTTGTAACAACAAAGGAAGAATTAAAGCCGCAAAGGGGACAGCAGTTAATGAAAACTGTATGAAATAGAAAGGTTGGAGAGGCAACAGATTAAGTGTCGTCTTCTTAAAAATAAATTGAGAAATAGAGTAATACACTTTACGCATATTCTCCAAGGGAAACACGGGCTACTTAGGATCATATCTTTTTCCTTCCTATCATTCACCTGTCCAGAAGTATATTGATTTACTGCATAAAGATGCCTGAGATTTTTGAACTGAAGATCTCTCTAATGAAGCAGCTGAAGAGTTCAGCTGATAACTGTATTACTAGTGAAGAGAAATTCAAATGAAACGTGTGCCTGATAAGAAGAGAAGTAAAACTCTCTAAGTGGTGTGATAGATTGGTATCATTTCTCCTGGGAAGATTTGGACACGTGCTCCTTCAGTGAAGGAGGCTCCCTGTAAAACTGAAGTGTCAGGTGCAAACTGAAAAGTGCCCAAGTAGTACCCCTTTTCTTCCAGTGGGACCAGATGTTCTGGAGAGCTATATGTCCGTACTTAATTAAAAAAAAAAAGCCTCAGAAGCCTCTACTCTAAATACTTCACAAGGACTGTTCTTACTCTGCTGAAAGATGCTCTCTGTTGGGGCACAGCGTGTTTGCCCCAGACTTGTCTGGCCCGCACAAGCTGCTCTGAGTCTTTGCTGTTGTCAAGTCAGTCCCTTCCTTCCACTCCAGCCCTTCCTTCCCATCTTATCCTCCTGCCATGCATGCAAAGCGGGGAAAAAAAAAAAACCCCAAAAAACCAAAACTGATTGCCCTAGTATTTAATCCAACTGAGTTACACTAGATATTAGGTCCTGTAGGATTCTATTCTATTGAGGCTAATCATTAAAGGTACTCAGAATATTGCCAATCTATTTTCATTGACTCAGGTTAATAAAACGCTGCCTGAAATATAAGTGGTGGTTAAAATATTACTGGCCCTATTTCTGCCATCATTTTTCACTTGTGATAGTGGAGCCAGCTGCATAGCAAAATACTTGGAAATTGAAGTATGACCCCAGTTTTAATCTACTACAGAAGACAGAAGCTAATTTCCACTGACTGACTGTGAGACAGAACCAAGTAGTGTGCAAAGCAGCAACAATTTAGTAGAAAGGGGAAGACTTCTATAAAATATCCTGGCTGTTTATTTCAATCACAAAGGAAAAAACCTAAATATAGACCAAAAAAAAAACCCCAAACCCCTTTAATAATACTGATTTGGATTGACTGTATAAACATCATAATTAGAATGGGAAAATTAGTGTGACTTTTCAACGCTTCTTTGCCATATGGATGAGGCTCAGTAAGCTGAATACCAGTATTTGCACCTTTACCCTTGTTAAACCCGAAGGGCAGTGAACTGTTATGCGAATGTGAGAGCTGCACATTTATTATCATCACATGTCATACATACTGAACAAGGTGGTGAAGATGGAGGAGGTGGAAAAAGGTTTAGACGGAACCACGGAAAGCCTCCTGGCATTTTTTAGGCAGGCTGAACTGCAACGACAGAAGTGTTTCATTTGCAAAGAGGCAAATCACAGTTCAGTTAAGGTCAAAATTATTCCTAGTGTGACATTTTTGCACTAGGAAACTGAATCACAAAAATGAAAACACTCTGTGGTACATGAAAATATGAGATATTTCTGGTAGTACCCAAGTTTCCCTGGACTTCTCTCTTGTTCCTTGACAATATGCCTGACAAAGATCTAAAATGCTTGGGCTTTTAGTGCCTAGATACCTCACAGAGCTATTTTATTCAGGATTCTGGATCTCACAGGCATTTTAGTTCATCAGCTCCAAGGACTTCCAGGCCCTTTTGCTGCACATTGTTTTGGCTAAGCAACTGCTGTACAAGCACACCAGGACTCTGAGTCGTTTCAGGGTCAAGAGGAGATTATTTTATTTTTAACATCTAAATGTCCCAGCGGAGGATTATGTGAAAATAAAATACTGCTGATTTCCTGATCTGTGAAATACAGTGAGGTTAAGATTTGTGTATGTCCTCCACCTTATTCAAGACAAGAAATCTCTCCATCAAAAGCTCCATCTGGAGAAAGGCCAAAAAGTCTATTTCCCAACCCTCTCTATCTGAAATAGTATCCGCAACTGTCTGAAGTCAAGGAAGAAAGTCAGAAACTTAGATTCATGTGCAACAATGAACTTTTTTATAGACCAAACTGCCTTTAAGAAAGGAATGAAAATTCCAGTTTTCTTAAGACACACACATTAAAATCATAATTAAACCTCCATGGAAAAGAAAGACATGAAATAGGCACGTATTTTTAAAAGCATGAATAGCTATGTCTATACTACTAAATAAAACCACTCCATAAAGTGAGATAAAGTTCTTGTCCCCTATCATCCATCCTGCTTAACTGCTGGAATCCTTGGCTCCCCAGCATAGATTTGCCTTAGCACTCTCTAAGAAGATCTCAAGCCACCACGTGAAAGACAGAAAGCATCAGTGACAGCTTCCAGTAGGTGGCATGGACAAGGCTCCACCAGGTTTGGCTCCCTCCTTTCTACACAGTCCTTTGGCTTGTGCGGCAGACTTGCACTCACCAACACCTCTGCTATATAGAACAGGGCATAGCATACCAACGCTCAGCTCCACACTGTAAGAGCTGGAAGGCAGTCCTCATGCCATTTCAGACTCTTTGATTTGGGCAAATAAAGAAAATATGAACTACAATGCTGAGGTCCACAGGGGCAGTACCTAAGGTCCAGCGGATGGTCACCAGCCAGACACTGTGTAGTACGGACGTAGACAGCTTATACAATTTGCTTCAAGGACAAGGAAGGTCCCTGACCATGTAAAAACATGTCAACATTGAATATGCACAGTTATCTGCATGCATGCTCCTGGATGCAGAGTCCACACAAGCACACACACACAAAAAATACCTTCTGCTTTTAGAGTGTGTACAATTTGAAAGAGCGACCTGCCCACTTCACATAAATGTTAAGTATTAAAGTATATACTGTGAGGACAACACAGCCACCAAAATGTTGTACTTATTCGTATTTAATCTGTTACACATGGGTTTGCCTCCACTGAAAATTACTGTAGGTTTCGTAGAGGAAATATACATTTAAGTCTAACTCTTTAGCAGAGTATAATATTCATCATAAAAAAAAAATACAGGATATAGTGATAAAAATATTAGAATAAGAGTAGTAGTTGAGCAAAATGAGTATCTTTTGCAGGTAGGTTAGGCCACCTTAGCTTTAGTCAGGTTAAGCTGAAGTTATAGGATCAGAAAACATTGGAGATGTAAGACAGAGATAAACTGGGCTTACACTGGACAGAGATTAGCTTTAGTGCCAAGTAGCTAGGAAATGTAAATTTTACCTTATTTTAATTGCGGTAAAAAAGTACAATCCATCTCATACCTTTCTGTAGTTTAATACATTTCTATTATTAAGATAATAAAAGCCTGACAGCTCGATTGCATTCCTCTGGCCATAAACCTTGAATCTGTGTTTATGCAGAGGTTCTCATGCAGATGTGCAACTTATTCAACTGAGCTAGCCAAAACATCCTACCTAGCCAGTAGGATTAGAAACTAATGAAACAATGGATTAGAAACTTGGAAACAATGTTTGTTGTACATTTTCTCTATTTACCTTTCTTCTTTTACACGTCTTTGGTTTTCATTCTGTAAGCACATAAACATAAATTGCATCCATTTCATAACGCTGTAGCATGTGGATTTGTCCTGCCATGATGGCATGACTTCATTCTTCACCACATGATTAAGTTCTCCGGTACAATTCTTTCCCCTTATTACTGACAATGTATACTGTCCCAGGCATTACAGCTTGACCTCTCACGATTTTCAGCAGTGAAAGGGGGACCAAAGAACTAATTTGAGGCAATAGCTATTATGAACGTCCATGGCCAAATCCTGCAGTCGCAAGTAACACAGGACTAATGTGGAGGTGGAATAAGAGTGAAAAAAGTCAAAGCAAACATCCTTGTTAAACCTCTTTGCTCCACCAAGAAAAAAAAAGGCAGAACTACATTTTGGACTGTGACTGAAAACTTCACTATATACATTATGGTTTACGTGCAGTGAACCAAGGCCCCCTGTTTTGACTTCCCACCCAGACAGCGCTGGCTGGGGACTGGCATAAGTCCTCTCAGGCAATTGCACAGTTAATGTGATATCAAGCGCGTGATGGCCACCAGAGAAGGAAGCCCTTCAGCTTTGCACATTTGTTCTTTTTTCACTGCACAGCAGCGTCCCTTTGCAGATACATCCTCAGAAATGTTTCTCTGAGGGACAATGCCACAGTGCTACATGTAGGACAATTTCTTTTGCTTCAAGTCTTCTGCCAGGGACTCTGCCTGAGGTCACAACTTGGTCTCTTAAGTGGAATTAAACTACAAGAGAGTAAGTGTGGCTCAATTTTCAGTGCTGAACTGTAAGTTACCCTGCAGAACACCCTTCGGTACATTTAACCTTTCCAGTTTTATAACTGGTGAGCAAACCAAGAATCTTATGCTTTTACTTATCAGGAAAGACCTTTACTAAACCATGCCCTGAGCCGAGACATCGTGAGTGCTCAGTATTGATGCACACCATTTGCTCTAAACTGAAAAACTTGTGAGACCACAGCCGACTCTTTATGGATATAATGCAACCAGAGATTAAAGCATCAGATCTTACATTTCTATCAGCGTGTTCTTAAAGATTGTGACAGGCTTATTTCCTCCCTAGTTTATCTAAAGAATGAAAAATGGCAAACCCAATAAAATCCTATTTTCTGGGCAGCCATTAACTTGATTTACAATGAATTTGTACAATGCCTGATTTATGCCAATGTTGTATCACTGCTTGTCTGCAAAAGACAAACAATTAGCTAATGATTTACACTTATGCAACCACAGAGGAAAGAAGATCATAATCTTTTCTCATGCCGGTTTCCCTTCCTGCACACTCAGACCTCAAAAAACGAAGATGAATTTGGTCACGTGCTTCAATAGTCAGTCAACACTTTTTAATTAGAAATACAGAGAACAACTCTGAGTGAACATACCCATCACCCATGAGCTGGACATGTGTCTATGCAAGACTTGACAGCAGCTGAAGTCTCTAAACATTTGAAAGGTATTTTACATTCGATTGACTCACTGTGCCTTTACTGTCCTAAAAGCCGAGATGCTGCTGAAATTACATGCCTTGCAGCTACACACGAAGAAAAAAATGTTAGCTATCTCCTTTACGTCTCAGGGTTTCACAGGGTTTCACATTTTTCTCTGGTGTTACAGAAAACAGTGGATTTTGTGCCCTTGGGACAGACTCCTTCGATAAAAACTGGTATTAATGTAGTGCACAAAACTGAAATATTTTTACAGTTGAAAGCAGTGAACACCAAAAATCAATGCGGTATTTATAGTGACTTCATGATACCTACATAACAACCTTTTCACCTCCTGGCAAACCCTAATAGTTATGAAAGAGTACAAGAATAAGTCAGCTCTTGAAAAAATAAGCATGCTTGTAAATCTTCCTCTGAAATAAGTTAAAGCAACTTTTTTTTTCCAGCAGGCTTCCCATTTAAAAAAAAAAAAAAAGTAAAGTAAGCTTATAGGAATAATCAGGGCTTGCTTCATTGTAATATCCCTGAACTGAAATGTAATGATAGAACTGTCTGAAATGTGCAATGCTGACATCCAAAAATTTCTTGTGCAATTGAACACAAGTATTTTTAAAGTCCTCATGAAATGAATGCCAAAATTCAGTGTCAAAATGCTACAGATTGCTTCAATAGTTATGCTAGGCTTGTATTTTACATAATGCCCTGGCATTAAGTAACAGTGACATAATGGCATAATCCTTTAACTATCATACCATTTCTTTTAAATCATTGAAAACAGGTACTATTTTTTACAAAAGAAATTATTGATACACTGCATCCTCTTTTCAAGATGAAAGTCTTTCCTTGTTCTGCTGTAACACAACAATTTACTCCTTTCAGCGGGACTCATCTTACACGTATGAAGCGGATAAAAGATGTCTACTTTGGGAAAAACCTCCTTGGATGTGACTTTATTCACTGCAGAGGGAATGTAGACAAAAAATTTAGACTACATAGATGCTGAAAAGGTCTTAAATTCCCAGTACTGCATGCTTTCCTTCTGCAGAGTAGGAATAGTGTCATAGTATCGTATTTACAAAGCACTGCAAAATTGATGTATATTTACAACATTTTCAAACTGTCAAAGGGAAAAAGAAGGAAGGAGGAGATCCATGTATGTAAATGGCATCAGTAAAGGAGAAAAAGTAAGCAATGGAACTCATGGTCTGTGGAAGACGAGACAGGTTACAGAAATCATCAAAAAAATTTTAAACAGAAAAAGAGTTGATATGCTAAGAAATTGGTATTTATGTAAGACCATTTACAGATTGTGATCTGATTCTAAACAAATTACATATTTAACAGAGCTAATTAACTACTTGTGACATGGTGAGAGGAATGATTTTTTTTTGCCTTTTTTTTCAAGTATTCCATGACTCTTTGATTAATAATTTTCACAATAGCTGTCCCAGATACCACCTCACCTACAGGATTCTGAGAAATTTCATCATGGCAGAAGCCAAGAAAACTTGACAATAATCAAGTCTTCAAAGAACTGCTCACTGATACACACTATATGGAGCCCAAGGGATTTCAGTGTTCCTCTTTGAAACAACAACAACAACAAAAAAATTCAGCTGCTTTGCTGCTGAAATGATGTAGAAATCCAGAGAAAACACACTATTATGTAGGAATGTCAACTGCTCTCAGAATTTAAAGCCCATTCTTTTACCAAAAATCCCAAATCAAACAATAAACACACAAGTCCTGATTGTTATCACAGAATAAAAAAAAAAGCCTGTTATCGGCTTTGTGTTTCAGCTGCACATGCAGAATTTGGCAAAGGTCAAACAACTGCCCAGCAAGGAGATATTGAATATTGATTGTTGTGTGCCAGTTGAAGGCTGTAGAGAAAACTTGGAAATATTGATTTTTACGATTTTTTTTATGATACTGGTTATAAGCTGCATGATTACATCACTTTGTAACGTTTGATAATCCAGCAGACACCTTTCACTACATTTTGCTAATATTTATTTCAATTCTCTCAGTCTAACATGAGACTTATATTTCAATTAAGTTCCCATATCGTCATGATGATGTGACAAAAAACATCTATCCATTCATATGCAAGCTGAATCTCTTTTTGCTTGCCAATTTTAAGTAATTACTATATCTTTACAGAAGGTTTTAAAATGAAAGGCAAAGTCATTTATCATTCTTCCTCAATACCACCAGAAGCTAGGACAGACAGAAGACCCAAAGGGCAGAAATAAAATCTATGAACACAGAGTAAAAAAAAATAAGAAGATAGGTTGTGTAATGAGTATAGCTGACTGAGCACAGATGCAGTTAGGGTCAAACATCTTTGAAATTAAGTTAAATCCCAAATGTACTTAATCACATTCAAAAAAAGATGAGCTATAGCAATCAAAGGACCAGGTCTACATCATCTTCACCTGAATTATGTTTCATACATGTTCTTTGTTTCATTAAATAACTAGAAAGTTTTTGAGCTTTGCTTCCAAAAGAAGGCCTATGACTACAAACCGGGTTTTATTCAGGGCTTTTAGAAGAGAGAGTTAATGGTAAGTAATTGCTTTATCAGTTTTCTCAGATTAAGGCATAACTTCAGCGCCATCAAAGACAAAGTTTCAGAAAATCATGTTTCTTCATAAATAGATATATGAAGCATATGAAGGAATGATGGAACAAGTATTACTTTTCCTACATTTTGTATTATGTGAAGACAATTTCTTTTCAGTTTAAATCACTGAGCATTCTGCCCTAATGTGCTGTCTTCCTACAAACAATTATTTCCAAATGAGCTGGAGAATTGGAAACAGTTACAGGAGCGATGCTTCTGCTTTATAATCCTTTCCTGCTTACATTAGTGAACAATGATGCCATAACTGATTTTACAGCTATTATTACCTGTTCCAAATAGTACAGACAAAGTAGGGTTAAGGAGTCAGAAGTCATAAAAATCTACACATCTTCTTTACTTTTTCTGTCAGATTTTCTTTGTGAGCATGGGAGACCACAAAATCACCACTGTAATTTATAGCCAACGTTTTAAAAAATACACTAGAGTCAAAACCTTACCACACAAAATTCACAATTAGTTTCTTCACGTTTACAATCAAGTCACAATTTCATTACTTCTTAAATAAGAGGCAGAAGCACTTTTCTTCCACTAAATTTGGTAATTTGAAGTCTGGAAGAGGAGTAAGAGAGAGAGGACCAGGCAGCTCTCTGCAGCGTAACCCTGACTGTCCCCATTCCCCTACAAGGTGACAACACTCATAAAACTTCAGGGGATGAGATTTAAAAAGGTGATATGGCTCTTCTACTCTTTCACGGGCACCCCCTTGCCGTGGGGAAAGAGCTTGCGTGCCCTTGTGAAGTTGAGAGCTATGCTGGTGGTGGCATATGCCTCCGGTAGGGTCTCCCAAGCCAGACAGGTCTCAACTGAAGGGTCAGACAAAGTGTGTCCACGGGCAGGATGGGCTCACTAGCCTTCGGGCAACCATCCTAGGAGAAGGACAACTCTAACTCCAAATCCGGGCAGATGGAGCTCGTTTAGCCCTGTAAGGCCATCCATCTAAGAGAAGGATACTCTAACCAAACCTACGACCTGAGGACTGCGCTGTCACCGTCCAAGCTCGCTAGGCCCTGGCAGATGAACCTCAGGTGTAAAGGGTGGGGCCAGTCTCGCGCCCGCTGCGCCTCACCTAAAAAATCCACCGCGCAGGCTTGAAGGGTGTACTCACGTTTAAAGCCCTTCCCAAATCTTCGTCCGCGAAGCCAAGCCATGATGATGGTTCTGCTATGACAGGTGTGTCAGGTGCAGCCACCCTGACGAGAACCTGACAATGACCAGGGCTCACCAAAGACCTGATAAAGATCAGCTCAACGCCTCACAATCTAAGCCCTTAGCCTGCCTTTGTCCCCTGTTTGTCCCCAACTGATTAGAATGACCACAGTTCACACTCGACGAGGGTAAAAATGGAGCCCTGACAGAGAACTGAACTGGAGTCGGTCCTCCTTGAAGCACCACGTTTGCAGCTGGGCATACTCCTCTTGGATCGGGATGCCACCCAAGGAAACTTCAAGATCAAGTGAGCCCTCACCCCCTTTGTGGTGAGTGAATTATTTCTTCTGGATAACCTTCAGTGAATCCTCACTCCCTTCTGGGAGCGTGATCTCTTGGGTTTGGGCACCCCTGAGCAGGAAATTTTCCCTCCTATGAGTGAATGTGCGCACATTTTCATTCATCTTTCTTTAACAGTATTCCTTAAAGCCGAGGAATTTGTTGTGTAGTATTATATTCCCGCCTGACATTCGAACTTGTAATTAACTGTGGTCTGTCAGAGTGCCAAGCAACTTTGGTTGCAATAAATCCACAATTTTGGGTAGCTACTGCTGTCTGGTTTTTGTGGGTGCCTCCACAACATGGAAGTCAGAAATCACATGGCACTTTTCAAAATAAACAACAAAAGTTGCTGTAAAGAGAAATAGTCAGATAATTCCACTACCTGAACTCACATTTTGGTCACTAGTTAAACTAGCAGTTTATGAAGAATTAAGCATTAGTAGGTGCACCATGAGGTGGAGGACAAGGCATACTGATAACGTCAACTTGGGTCTCATATAGGCTAGTCTTAAATTTTGCGTTGATTTTTTTGTTTGTTTGTTTTTTGGGGTTTTTTTTTTTGGTGAAAAGGCGAAGTCAAGGTAGAACTGGGGTGATGACATGAAAGAATGCAATAAATCTCTCGTTTTCCCTCGCTGTTCTCAAGCAAAAAAACAAAAAAGCCAACACAGTAGTACTGTCAGGTCCAGTCAAAAGTTCACCTACTCCAGAACCCCATAAGACAGTGTGACCACTGGCCCTTTGCCCACTTGAACACAGAGTCTGCTGCACTGAGCAAGAATTGCATGATCAGATGTGTACTACACTATGTGTGTGAGTCTTCATGCTCTGCTTACACTCCTTTCTATTGTTTTCTATTTCCTAGCTACGTTCCATAAACAGCTGCTGAGCTTTGTTCAGGCAGAGCTTCCTGTGAAAGAAGACTGGCAATGAGATGAGCCAAGATGAGAGTCTCCACAGAATCAACCTGAAAACTTTTCTTGAAACAATCTCCCGGGACACTTCTTGTCCTTGGACAGGATTTCTGTGTGCAAATGGGAGATAATGTAGGCTGAAGAGACCTCTTTTAAAAGTTTTAATAATTTTCATTAGGCTTCTTCATTTGAGTTCTCTGGGCCCCTCAGAGGAGGATTTTAATCATTTTGTGCCTTCTGCGCTACAGAGATCATAATGCTAATCTCTGTAATTTCACATTTGGGAGCCCACTTTTCAAAGTGTAAACAACTGACACTGACTTTATAAAGAACATTTTTCCAGAGGGAACACAACAGTAGAGTCAGAGAGAAGCATCATAAGCCAAAAACTGGAAAAAATTCAAATTGCACTAGGATAAATAAACCATTCTCAGTTTCCTTCCCTTCTTTTGAAGAATGTGCATGAATAAAATACATGTGAATAATATTTTGTGAGGGCAAAAACTTTGCCCCTTTCTACTTACATGTATCAGACACATCGTCTCTAAAGTAAAACTTAAAAGAAGAAACTGAATTTCTGCACCTGCAAGTTTGATAAAACCAGGAAACAAGATCAGCATGAGTGAAAATACAGACTCGGAGGGAAGAAAAGTCTAATAAAATATTTATGTTTCTCTATGTCTTAAAATCTGATGCACTGCCAAGTTCTCTAACAGATTCTGAAACCACAGGTTTTTCTTCAGCTCTGTTTTGAGCATTATTTTGCTTAGCATCTCTAAAACTCTCTCACTATTCAGGGCTAGTATTTGCCTCCTCTGAGCAAGTCGCACAAGGACAGCAGCAAAGACCACCTGCAGAACCAAACTCAACCATCCAGATAAATCCACTCTGAAAAAAAACCACCCATAACCTAAAGAAAATAACTTGGGCAATTCCTAAGGGTCTTCAAGCTTGATGAATGACAAGAGCTTTAAGATAATAGTGCAGTCACGCTGTATTACTGTTTAATGGCATTTGCTGTTAACATTATTCACACAGGGATGCTATTGACTTGTAATTCCTCGAAAAGATGAACTTTTTTAAGCCCCTGTTTTACTGAAATCCTTGTGCCTTTTACCATTATACAGACTGCAGATGACTTCATACTATCCGTGAATGCCTTGAGTGACAGAATGCTACAGCACATGACTAAATTTAGAAAAGAAAAAGAGAAAAACAGACCTATAATTACTGTCCCTGCAAAGAGAAAATGCAGGCACTGTGCCAATTCTTGCATTAACTATCCCAAATCTATTAAGATATTTCTTCCACCTCAATTAATTTACACTGCACTATTAATAATGTCATAACTCCTGTGCTCTTGATTTCAGGGTGCAATACCATTAGTGCTACAATGCTCTAACGTAAAAGCTTCTATATATCTTGCAAAAATATGAAATGAATAATTTTAGAAAATTTACCAAGCAGCTGAAGCTGGGATAATGCACTTATTACATTTGCAATGCTCCCACATTTCTTCTAATATATGACACAGATAGTCACAGAATGACTTTAATCTACGAGGCCAGAATATTGCAAGGTAATGAATTATTTGCCCACACCAGAAAGTAAGAGAATTACAATGGATGTAGTAAGCTCTCTTAACCTTTTTTTTTTTTTTTTTAATTAACTGCATTTTATGTAAGAACTACTTTGTAGTTTTAGGTAAGAACTACTATATTTTTATTTGCATATTGCTCATCTCTTCCTCCAGTTTGAAACGTGACATACTTTAGCATTTCATAATCTATCCTCTTTATTACAACATAGTTAGACGACCTCAGACCAAAGGGAAAAGTCTGTATTTCAGCGACTGTGTCGTGATATGTTCTTTGTAAATTTATATATATATGTCACAGGAAATTTACGAAATGCAAGATTTCAGGATTATGGTACTGGAGACAGTTTCTGGTACCTCACAGAAAGCTGAGGACTGATGAGTTTTCTGACTGAGATTCTCTTTGCTGAAATATAACACATCAAGGAAATATTTTACAAACAGCAGAAAATCATTAGATGCTTTGTGTATAAATATAGGGTTCAGCTATTGAAGACTTTGTAAATGCTCAGGCAGCTGTTTTGACCCTTAGTCAAAACAGTTCTAGAGCGGAGACATGATCTAATCCTCACTGGAGTTCTTTTGCATTTAACAAGCATTAGTTCCCTAAGACCTGTCCTCCAATAGGTTATGCAAGATTGGATTTGGTTCTTTTTCAGTACCACCATTTAAAAAATTTCTCAGGACCCTCAGCACCCCAGAGGCTTCCTGATCACTCTGAAAGCACGCATTTCACATCGTGGAAAATGCTATTCCATCTCCCATTTTTTTCTCTGGACAGTCAATTAATCAATCAACCCAGTCTTCAGCCAGTCTATCCAGTCTTCATGTCTAAATACAAAATGGCTATAGATTGCACATTATCTTCTCTATGATACTTTGTTCCCCTGGCATGTTTGCCACAACATCTTGAGACCCATCAGGGCGATCGGTGAGATTACTACTACTTGAAGTATAACAGAATTAAAAAGGTGAATAAAATAACACAAGTCTACATTTAGAACAGGCAGCTAAAAAGCATGTGCTATGGAAGCTTCATCCCCACAAGTATTCGTATGTTGTGGGTGATGGCTGTGGTCAGGAAGGGCAGTGAGGGCTGAAGGAAAAATGAGACACAAGTTTAAGAAAGTTGTACCTTCTGCACATTCCAAGAGCCGGCTCCTTTCTTTAAGGTGATGGCAAAGGATACTGCTGCCCAGGGACCAGACAGAGTCTGCAACTTCACTTTAATGGTTTACAGTCAAAAGAATGTTTTTCCCCATATTACTATTGCATTAACATTAAAAGGAGTACTAATGTGTGATTCATCAAAGGGATTTTACTGGCCCGCTCAGCACTGAACCAAGAAAAGATTTCCCATCTGGCCTTCAAGTGTTCTGAAAGTTTTGACAAATCATGGAAAACACACAACCTTAATTCCTTATGACTAATCAAAAAGTAACCTACACCCACTTTAATTCTGCATGAGAGTCTCTAGTCAGGGATTTACTCCCTCTTCTAAATCCATTTAACACCTTTAGTTAATTCACCTGAATGTTTTAGAGAATACCTTTTGAGAGAACATCTACACACTCATTCCTTTCTCATGATTCATCACTAAACCATTCATTACTGTCCCAAGAGTATTCAAGCTTCACAATACTACAGCCCTGGCAAGGTCTTTTGGAACATTGATTTTGGATTATCTGCGGGACAACTTAAACCAGTCAGAGGAGCATCATTGTAGCAGCATTAGTAGTAGTAGTGGTAGTAGTAGTAGCATTTAACTTTTGAATATGGCCTAGAATTACAAGGAGAAGCTGATCCCTGGGATAACTCTACAAACTGCGGTAGAATTGCATTACTGTAGAGTTAGGTCTCCACAAACTAAGAAGAAATGTCATCATCCAAAAGCAGGAAGAAATGTTTGCATGGATGTCTTATTTATGAACAGGTAAACATATGCAATCTTCACCCAGATATGCTGGTTTTCCTAGAATGGAGTATTTCCAAACTACAAAATCAGTATCTTTATGGATGTTATCTAGTTGTTCTGACAGGAGCTTCAGGAGAATTAAAAGCTTGGTCATGACCTCCCCCCCACCTTCCTTGAGGCTTTCTGTGGTCTTTTTGATTTCATTTTGCTTTATTGTTTCGCTCTCTATCATCAGTACTTCCAAATTTGATAGAAGAGAAATGCAACATAAGCCTCAGAGCACTTTGCCCTATCAACAGCACACAGCTGCTTACCTGTTTAACGGCGTAAAGGAGGCGAACGTAGCAGTACATCATGACCATCACAGGGATGACCAAGCAGAATATGAAAAGACAGATGATATAAGATGTGGACTCAGCTGACTCTGATGACCAGCGTACCGAACAGCTTGTACCCGCACCTTCTATCCCGTAACTGCTCCAACCAATCAGAGGTGGCACAGTCCAGACCAGGGAATAAATCCATGAACCACCGACCGCCAGCAATGCCTTCCGGTAATCAGCGCTGCGCTTGTTGCACAGGGTGAGAGTGCTGTAGCGTTCATAGGACAGGACAGCCAGGGAGATCAGGGACACAATGCCTGCAATGAACCGAGCAATTTAAATGTTTACTTTCATAGCTTTGTGCGGTATCCATTTTAAACCCCAAGAAGCTAGACACTGTTCTCACTATTACGTATTAGAAGCCACAGTGAAAACTATTTCCATTATTCTCTGTGTTTACATCTCACTGGACCTGGTTTCTCTGTCCATTATGTCAAATTTTGTTTAACTCATATTTATTTTATATTGGAAGATTTTCACACTTACGAGCTATATCTCTTCTAGTCAGGTTTTCAGATTTAGCTGTTTAAGTATTACTCAGGGGAAATCCATTTTCCACGAGCTAATAAAATGTTGAAAGATTCTCTTGCTAAGAAATATTCCATTTTTAACATCCATGAGCATTTTCAAATATTGCATTGAATTTTATCCAGGCAGAAGGCTTTATATTCAAGACTGCAAGCCCAAAAACATATTTTGCCCTTCTGCAACTAGATATAGCTTCAGTTCTGACCACCTGTATATGGAAACAACAGACAACCTTTGGCATGATTGTGATGTGTCAGGTTGTAACCTTATTTACATATGCATCATGTAATCAGTCAAAAAGTGATTTAGGTTAATATTGAGCTCTAGGTGTCAGAGACCAGTTACATCCTTCAATGGAAGATTCAAAAATCTGGCTTGTAGGACATTTCCACTCTCTCTTTCAAGGTTCAGAGTCTTGTATGTTCAGAGTCAGTACGGGAGATTGGCTATTTCCTATGTTTTAGTTCTCTTTGCAGCTTTCTTACAGGTCTTGGTGACTCAGCACCGGATACCACTTCCCAGGATTTATGACAGAAGGAACTTGTTTGAAGAAATTTAACACCATCTTTTCCCATGGGTTACCGGCCCCTCCTTTTGCTTCTGTAAGATGAAAAATCTGAAGAGATCTATGTTAATCCATCTCTTTCCAGGAATATTTTTCTTGATCCTTGCCATCAGTAACAGCCAACTACACAGTAGCATTGAGATCTAGCATGTCAAAATTATCTGGTTTTGAGTGGTACCTACTTCTAGCAAATCTGTTAACAGGAAAGATTGTTTTCAGGGAAATCTACAGCCGTGATGCATTTTTTCCCCATTTAGCTGTGAGCTTCTCCTACAGCTCCTTCACAGGTGTGGGATGGAAGCTATCCTGGGGATAGCACTAGTCTATCCCATTCGTGGGCAAACACCCCACACACATCCTCCCACAGGGCACTGCAGGATACTCTCCCCAGACACAGCATTTTGCTTCTCTTTCCCCCACAATTCAGTCACTCATTTCTGAGTTGGCTTGATGGGGGCACAGCTATTCCTGCCACCCTGACAAAAATCTGTGCAGAGCTGGGTATCACAAAGGACCCAGGGGGAATGCAAGCACTGCTTCTGCAATAGGACATTTTATTCCTCAGGGGAAGAGATGGCAACAGGGTGTGAGGAGAAGGCAACTTTTGATGAAGAAAACATCTTTCTTGTTACAAGAGCCTACTAAATTATTTCCTGTTTATTCCTGGGAAGTCAGACCTAAAGAGTAGATACACTTACAGCTCTAAAAAGATGCAGCTCCATTAAAATCAACTGAATTATACAGTCTAAGAGTCTAACTTTAAACCTATTTTAAGGCTAGACTATTTTAGAGGCAGTGGAGACTTTTTATCATCCCTCATCTAATCTAATTTCCTACATAACATAGCTCACGAAAGCCCTTGGCCATAATGCCTGCATTAAACACATATCTCAATATGAGTAAAAAACCAGTGGGTTCCAATTAGAAACTCAAGAACAAAGAATGTACCACTCACTTCCAGCCCACACTTACTTAATTTTCATTTTCTTAGCATTGCCTCTTTCCATGCTTTTCCATGCTTTTACCTGCTTGAGTAAAGAGCTTCTTGCTAGCAAAAATATTTAGCTCATGTAGGTACCTGAGGCAAAAAAATCCAGATTTTATATTTAAAACTTAGACCTCAGTAAGGTGATATAGATCTATTCACGCATTTCAGATTAGATCACCACGGACTAACAGAAAACAGTCTTGGGAACAAAAAATCTCTCCCCTCTAAGCTGAGTGCTCTACAGCAAGGTTATATTACTCTTTCTTTACCACTGAGGGCTACTGAGGACACAATTGCCCTATTTTGATGAGGTGGCAGGTGAGATGTTCTTTTGTTGAGAATATCCCACAGTCCTGTGGGTGCAGTGGTGCCCAGAAAACCCAAATGGGCTATTCCATCGCCCTTAGCTCAGGGCCCTGCTTCCTGGATGGCTGCTCTAGCCGTTGAGCTCTCAGGTCACGTCTGGCTGCCAGATCCCTCTGCTCATCCCTATGGCTGTTCTACTGACCAGCAGCTTCTCATTGTCATGATTTACATTATTCGTTTACACTTCTTCACATTTTTGCCTATTGCCTAATATGGGAAAGATACTCGGCTCTTCTCACGCTGGTGTTTAGGATGGATGGCTTTATGGAGTGGATCTGAAGACAACTGGCCACGAACACAGTATCGCTTGCTTTGAGCTAAAGAAGAGTCCTGTCTTCAAGTGAAATCGAATTAATGCTCAGTTATTAAATCAGGGCCATGGCGATGTCAGTAAAAAATAAATCAAATATTAGCAATCAGTCAAAACCACAAAAATTTCCTTTAAATTATAGCAAATAATTTTTCTTCTTTACACAGAAGATTGGAGAGTCTTAATTACACACCTTGGCAGAAGCCATTTCATCCTTACTCATCTTTTGTTAGAGAGTTCCACTGACATGACATGAACTACATTTTTCTCTGGAGGACAAGGATTGTGATATATGGAATCTCAACTCACAAATGTTCAGAAAAAAACAAAAAACAAAAAACCAAAAAACAATATTTATCTTTTTCTTTTTGTCACGGCAATATCTTAAGGTCTGTGCTATACCTGAATTATTTAATATGACTGAAATTAGCACTGCTGTGCATTGACTTATCATGCTTTCAAAACAAGGGAAAAAGAGGAAAGCACTGAAGGGGTAGTTCATAAGAGATATTAAAAGTTAAAAGAATTCAATATGTGGCTCATATAGTTAAAATATACTAAACCAGGCTAATTACTTAGAAAAATTACAAATACTTTGAAAGAATGACACTCTTGCTTTGAAAGACAGAAAATGATGAAATTAAGAGTCATAAAAAGAATAGAAATTAAACTTTTTTATGACAGTGAGATACATTCAATTGAATTGGCTGCAAGTAATGAAAAAACCTATTACCCATGTGAAGAAGAAACAAAACCAACAGTGGCCATGGCAATCTCTCAGTGTACTTAGTGTGACCTTGCACGGTGAACACAAAGGTGCCAGATCTGTGGGGACCTCCTATGTCCCAACACTGCAGCTCCATCCAATCTTCACCTCCAATCTTCACAGAAGTCAAGACTGGACAAAACCCATGTAGGATGCACATCAAGAAATAACCCTATTGCAATACTGTGGTAGGTTATCAGCTCCAATATCTCTGCTGGCTAAAAACATCTTCGGCTTTTTAATTTAAAAAAGTAATTTTTTTTTTTTTTAACCTCCCTCCTTTGGTAGCTGAATCTTGGGAAGATACCACTATCATTTGATCAATTATAGCAGATACACAGGCCTAATTTGTTGGACTGAAACCACATCACTTCATAACAAAGGCAAAACCAGGTTTTGTGTCAGGATGTAGTTTGACACGGGGTAGAAGGGAAATCAAGGATCAGCTGTGTAACAATGAATGAGCTTCCAGCCAAAAAGTGATGATTGCCTTGCCCTTTACATGCCTTTAAATAGCACCCAGTATGATTTTCTCCATAATTTTTCCAGGTGTTGAAGTTATGACTAACAGCTCCATAGTTCCGTCATTCTTCCCTCACGCCCTTCTTGTAATCCGGTTTGGATAAAGTAGAATAAAGTTTCTCACTTTTCATTGTGCCTCCTATTTTTGTATATCAGAATTTTCTTCATGTCATATGCACTAACTGTTGTGGCCTTTGGCACAAATCCTGCAGTTATCTGGTATTCTATTTCACGCCCTCTTTCCATCATAAAAATCTCAGCTTTAAAAACAAAAAGCAATTAAATACTTCAGAATTATGGCCGAGGAAAAAAAAATTTAATGTAATCTCCATCATCTTAATAACCAGAAAAATAATAAAAAAATGCAAGTTATAAAAAGAAGAAAATAATTATCATTTGAAAGCTAATCACAATGATTTATGCCACCATTTCATTCTTATTTTGCAGTAACATTTATAACTGTGTAGACTGTGTATATTAATTTCAAATGAGTAATGTTTTCTAAAATTGCAACAAAATTAAGTTTAGGAACAGCAAATCTAACCAGAATTTGCTTCCAACAAACATTAGGGCCTCATGCTGGTGCCTAGCCAAATAACTCCATAGGAGTCAATCACAGTGAAAAATGTAATTTGTTCCCCCAACATTTCATGCGTATACAGGAACAAAGCTGAGGTTCTCACTGAACAGTGCTGAAAGATGACATAAAAATCCAGACTGCATTACAGGAACAAATAATTATTCAAAAATTAACTGTGGAAATAAGTGACTTTGTGACAAGCCGAGTCTGAGGCATGAGCCTTTCCTACACAGCAATTAGTTGCAATGAATAGAGTGCAAGAAATTCAATTTCAAGTCATAAACCAGGACAGGCATCTATTTATAGGCTTACCATCTAAGACATTATCTATTATTTATTTTTTTTTAAAGACCTGTACATTTCTTCCTGGCAGCACAGCACAGAGTATGGCTCTAGGTGAAGGACACAGCAAATCACTGTTTTGTTCCCATGAGTCTCAACTAAGAGCATTACATTTTCATATTAGTTTTTGCTAGTTTATGCTGCTCTCAGATGTCGTAATTGGAAATGGGACGCAGCTTGCCAATAGTCTGTGGGTTATTAAAGCCTGAGAATGCCAGCGATTCAGCCTACACTGGGTGAATGCTTTGACTGCTAACTTAGGTATATTTGCCCTCTTAAAGCTCCTGAAGGTCATTTTCCTACATCACGATTAAAGTCCTGGAGCATCACAGTTGCACGACATAATGTTTATCCTGCACTGTATTCCGGTTATCAAGGACCAGGGCTAATAAAAAGAAGCCACAGGTAACCTTAGGCAGACTGAGCTTGGAGGAATGTGATAGCACCTTCTTTGATAAGACATTAATGGAGAAAATTAAAAATCCAAGCACTCACATGATTTTATTGCACCCAGCCTCCATGCAGATTGATTTTACCCACTCGTAGTCATTTTCTTACAGCTTTCATCCCCTCCCACCCTCACAACCACAAGCACAAAGGTCTGTGCTCAAGAAGTCTGTCCAGGACCTCTTTTGTGCAAAGGGGAGAACAAGGGACTCCAGTTATCAATTTGTCAAACCTCTTGCTTATGGGTACCTCCCTGGCAACAAACTGGGTTTTGGTGAGAGCTTTCATACACTTTAGGAGTCCACTGTTGTTATGAAGTGGTCCACTGCTTATGAACTCTGCGAACATGAACCTTGGTATGTCCTGGGTGAGGCTGCTGTTCCCTGTTTGCATTTCCTCATTTGGAAAAGTACACCTGCCTGGAACACAGCCACCTGCACAGGCACTGTCTCCTTCATGGTGACTACCAGGGAAAGAAACGGCAGGTGTGATGTGCTGTACCCTTGACACTATGCTCCTCTCAGCAGGGGTAAGGGTCCTCTGCTGATGAGCTTGCCCGAGTCAACGCATGCTCGGTTTTACTGCTGGGAATAGCATTCTTCATTACCTGCACAGGCTGTTCTCAGTGTTCTTCTGTGGTTTCTTCAAGTGTTTACACCCCTTTCCCTTCGCACATCAGCCATACCAACCTCACTAACTCCACAGCAAGTCCCTACGCTTCCTGACGCTGCTGCAGCCCACAGCCAAGCCAAACCCAGCTGACAAGACCAAGCCAGGGTGAGACCTGGCTGTGAGACCGGTGCAAGGCAGGGAACCAGAGTCCACCTGGCCGAGCTGCTGCTGAGACCCAAAGCTTGACAGAGGCAGCTGAGCACCCCTGGGCATGCACCAGACCATCTGCAAGCTGTGTACAAAACGCAGAAGAGAAATCAAGGGGACAGTAAGTGCTGGGGTTCCCACGTGCTGTCTACAGACCCTGTGCTAAGCCCCAAAGGGACCTGCCAGCAGCAGAGGATAACCAACAGGAACTTCAGCCACCAGCACTTAAATGCTTTGTTGAAGGAAGAGAAAATGATGTTTCATACATTTATTAGACTCCATACATACATCTGTGTGTACGTAATACCTGTGAGGCAGCTTTAACCTATTCCTATGAAGCAGTTTTAAGGCCATCATGCACCTGGAAGTGGAAAAGGAGCATGAACCGGCATGAACTGATGGGCTGGGACTCAGCACCTCCCCTTTTGAATCCAGGCCACCATGCAATGGTAAACGGTGATCTCAAGAGAGAGAGCAAGCAAGAAAGAGCACAGTGCTGTAAGGACATTTGCAGGGATGGAAGAAGCGTGCTCTGGTCTTCACTTAGAAATGCTGTGTTGGTAAATACCTATAACATGAGCAGCAGGCAGGTGTCTCAGAAATGTTGCATATCCTAACATACCCCTCTCTCTAGTCCCTCAAGTTTCAGCTGTTAAATCCGCTGCTCCGTTAGCTGGAGAATACGATAAAATGCTCTGTGGCACTATGAGACGAAGATAAGTCATAAAAGGAAGAAAAGGTTTTTGTGACTAAATGCATCCCAAGTTGGGAGTATTGGGGAATCCTGTGATAAGGTATTCTGCTGTTTCTTCTGGCTGACGTCTTTCATTGTCCTTGCCCAAGGACTCAGAGGTAAACAGAGAACAGCAGCAGTAAGAAATAGCCTTCTTCAAATGAAGGTTCTTCCTACCTCAATTATAAGGTTACAACTTTAATTCCAAGCTGTGTTACTGAATGGTATCACATAAATACGTTATTGAGTTATACGAAACTAGTTTGATCTGTGACTCAGTGCTGTTTTCAAGGGAAGTAACTTTCCTGAATTTAAATGAGAACATTTCTGTTAGTTCTCTGTAGAAGTAAAACACTCCACACATGGAAATGAAACATAAGCAATTTAAGCAACTTAGAAGACATGACGTTTCCATCATATTTGCACTTCTATACCTCCTTAGAAGCCTTTCTGAAAACATATCCTAGTATCATCTCTCAGGGACTGAGTGAAATACAATTTTTAGGTCTAGTATTCCCAAGAGAGGTTTGGAAGCAGCAAAAGGGAAAGGAACAACAAGCTCTCTTTCTAACGGTAGCTTAATCTTCAGGCAAAATTTTATCAGTTCTGGGCCAAAGTACCTTACCTAACACCCGTCACAGCAATGGAAATTATAACAGTGCACATGAAGCAATCTCTATCATCAGCTTTTTTTCCATCTTTCGTGGAATATTCAATGTTAATACTAATAAGCAGAACTACTGGGCTCTGCTTACCTTAAAGTCATAAAAATTCTTCCACAAAAATACAATAATTTCCACCACAGCAGTTGCTGCCATCAGAGACTTCCTTGCAGGTGAGGAGGTTAGAATATTACAATGATAAAAGCAGGAACTTCCAAAAGCTGACTCAGTGGGCAGGAGAGGGGGAGCTTTTCTATAATTTGTTGACCTGATCACTGACCTCCTCACAGCATAAGCACTCTTGCAAAAATTCAGGAACTATTGAGGCACAGCATCATGAGGGAAAAAAGAACAAAACTCGCTAATTGTTTAAAAAAGCCCCAGACTTACTCTGTTTTGCTTTCTAGCTCTAAGTCTTATAATACACACTTCACTCCTACGGTTAAACTAGAGAAAAACCTATCTCACATACAGTCTCCAGTGAGGTTCTGCCCGTTACATCTCCTTTTCTTGTGCAATACTGGAAATGCCACCAAGTGGCGATGAGAATGTTGATCAGCCTGCAAAACCTGAGATAGGCAGCCCAGAATGAAACAAACTCACCTAAAACTAACAGAACACAGTTAGGTTCGTTAACAACTTCCACAGCCACTGGTGCTAGTGGGAAAGTAACGTCAAATGAGCAAATCCGAGAGATAAACAAATGAGAGATTCTGAATATGAAATTCCACAAAATCATTTTTATCAAGGTTTGGGTTTTTTGGTTTGTGGGTTTTTTTGGGTTTTTTTGCTGTTGTTTTTTGGAGCAAGAAGGACAAATGAATATTCAGAAGGGAGAAAATATATATATATATATATATAATGAACATTCTGGAGAGTGGCAGACATAACTGGCTGCTTTTCCTTCCTTGCTAGCCCCCAGAATATTATCCAATTTTTCCTTTTCCCTCCCCCAAAAAAGGAGAGACATATTTTATGGGCCAAAATACAGCTGCCAACAGATTTTTGCAGAAGACCCCAAGCATTTTCAGAATTAAAAAGGAAGCCCGCTCAAGTCAGACTCAAAGTGAGCACTGGCCCTGGCAGACAACCAACCTGTATAGCCTAACTTGCTTGAACTTTACAGCTCAGTATCTACACTTTAGCGAATAAACAAATCACAGTAAATCATTTTATGATATAGCAAAATCACAATGTGAATATAACTACTCCTGATAAGTTCAGTGCTAATATAAAAGGTAGAGTACATGGATGCCTCAGTAACTGACAGAAGCAGTTGAGAATGGGATGTACTTCCAAATCACTATAGGCTATATCTGAATATGCCTATTAAATATTTATATAATAAATTTAGAATAAACAGCCTAAGCAATCAAATATTCTTGCATTTAGTGAGTCCTGTTCTAGTCGAATGCTCCCATGTGCTAGTGATCAGATCACTACTTCCTTTTGATTTTTAAGGCATTAAAAGCATTTCTACTGGTTTGAAATAGAGAAAATACTTCCCATAATCATTTGTTACATGTTAGTAGTTACAACCAGTTTTTAAATGCTGGCAGTCTAGGCTTTCAAAATGCAGATTACTTCAAATATCAACAATTCAATTTGAATAGAAATAAATACACCAATTGCTATTTATCTAATCCCTGTAATCTTATGTTTTCTCTTGCTTAGATGACCTGTAGTCATGAGTCCCTTACAGCAGGCAATCATTCCTTTCACTGAAGAATTCTCTTCCTGCTTAACTCTACTAGGAGTCACAGTTTAACTCTGCGCTTGAAAGAAATTACTGCAAAATCACTATTGCACCAAGCCTGGTGGGACAAATCTGACAGCAAACATTACTGGTCTTTTCTCAGCAGTCATTTCTCTGTTTCCTCCTTTGTACGACATACCCTCGCTTTTGTGTTTGATGATATCTTCAGTACAGACAGGTGTATTACTTTTAATAGTAAAGAATTATCTTTTTTTTCTTTCTGCCCCCCTTGCTAAAGTTTTAAATGTGCATACATAGTGCTTTAAGGGTGATCTTAATTCTTAGCTATATCTTGTGACTTAATGTGCATCACTGAGCGGTACTATGCTTTTCTGTTATGTTATTAATATGCCTATCCATCAACCAACAAATCACAAATAACTACTCCTAGCGGCATAAATACAGCAAAGAATTCCCTTTTACATGTCAATGATACCAGCACAATACAAAAAAATACCTCAAACATTAATTTCAACCTCACTTTCTATATGTTATAGAATGTTTCATCATTCTGGAAAGCAGTCTAGCACTTGCAGATTCATACTCCTAAACTGGGCGCCTCCCTGTCAGTGCTGCCTTACAGAAATGGAATAAGAAATAATGCCAGCACTAGATGGAGCTCCTGTACAGCAACATCTCAGCAAATCTTTGGGGCTTGTGCGCATGTGGAAAGCAGTGATGGACATGTAGCTTGTAGTCTCAAGGTTTTTGTACGTGTGGGATATAGCATCAAGTAAGCTAAGAGGTGAAATTAGAGCGTATTATCATCTGTCAGCCAGGGAGCTGAACTTCCACCAGAGCACACTTAGCTAACTTCCCTCCTATAAGCCTCTACTTTTTCACTAAATGCAGCTGCTTATTTTTAATAAGAAAGGTATATTTCTAGAGATTTTAAAATGATACTATAATTTGCTTTTTTTCAGCAGTTAACCATTCCTAGAGATGGAACACACTACAAACATTTACTCTTCTGAGTCAAGTTTCTGTGGTAAGGTCTAGTGGTCGAACTGGTTTTTATAGTAACTAGCTATTAACGGGTCAATAACTAGGCATATCTAATAATATGTATGGAGTGTCAATATATGTTGATCAGCCTTTACCCTTGACCTAAGAGTTTCTTCTGCCGTTTTACAACTCAGCAACCTCACGTGCTATGGAGGTTGGATGAAAGACTGGAGAAGCGTGTTCCTATCTCTATCCAAGATGACTTTGCTGACTAAAGGATGTGCAGTGAGGATAAGTGGTATTCCCCTTTCCTTAACCCCTCAGCAGGACCTAAGAAGAGGAGATCTTTTGCTACATCCATTAAGAAACAGTTTGTAACTTATGCAGACAGAAATCCTTTGCAGTACATTTCGTCCAAACAAGTCTAATCTCCAACATTGAATAGATCAGTGGAAATTGCACTACAGAATATAGTAGTGGATGCATAAGAAGGTATGATATATTGGGACAAACCAACATGGCTAGCATGGACAAAAGCCATCTCTCATCAGTTCCTTAGAGGTCCTTGGCAGTGCCATGCAGACAGGTGTGATACATTCAATAAAGCTTGCCTGGATTTCCAAACAGCTTTGACTAGCTCATAGGCTCTTAAGGATAGTAAGCTGCCTTGCAATAACAGAGGTTTTCTTGTAGATAAATAATTGATTAGAGGCAGGAAATAAAGAGCAGGAGAAAATAATTAGTTTTCTCAGTTAAAACTGTGGATCTGCTAGGCCCAGGGTTATTCATCACATTAATAAATGATCTGGAAAAGATGGTAAAGAGTGAAGTCTGCTGATTATACTGCACTGAACAACTCAGAATCAACAAAAGCTGAGTGCGAAGTACTGCAGAACAACCGCATGAAACTGAGTCACTGAGCAGATAAAATGCAACACTGATGTAAACTGCTATATGTGGAAGAAAACAGACCTAGCTTTAAATACACAGCAATTGTTTCTGATTGACTTACTGCTCTGCAAAGAGAGTTATGATTGATAGCTTTATACAGACCAGTTACACTAAGCAACAATGCTCAGCAGCATTTAGGAAGCAAACATCAGGACTTACTAGAAAAGGAAAATAGAGAAAAGAAGTGAAAACGTGAAAAGATGGATGGGGAAAGATTAGTGTTTCTCATAATACCAGAACTGGGTTTTCGAATGAAATCATCAGGTTGCTGACTCAGAATTAACAAACAGGAGAAGGTACTTTGCATAGTACATAGTTAATAAGTGGAATCCCTTGACATATTACATTGTGCACACCAAAATTTTGCAAGGTTCCCAAGAGCAAGCAGCCTGGGAGATAAAGCCAGGAAGACCTATTGGACTCAAAAGTACTACTTCAGAGGTGAAGTCCCTACACCACAAATCACAGGCTGCTGGGACTACGTACTGGAAAAATATCATTGGATGCTGAAAGTTACCCTAACATTAAGTTCAGTATTCTAGAAGTATAGCTGGGCAACATATTTTTGAATGGTAAATACTTAGTATGTATATACACAACCCTTTGCAAGGCGTAACTATTATTTAGTTATTGAAATGATACAAAGAAAGAATTACAGCACAGTAAGAGGCCATCCCCTGCTTGTATCAGCTATTAATATTTCTTTCCCAAAGGTCTGAGTGCCCCCAACCTCAGCAAAGATCTGAACACTTATACAACTCCTACTGAGCCTCATCCTCAAATTCCATGTTAAACATCCCGTGATGCACTGACCAACAGAGAAAAACTGTTACACGGAGCAAAGCAGATGGTGGTATATCCACTGCTCTTGTCACAGAGAATATTAAGCTATAGCTTTATCTTGCCTCATAACCTGCTTTCTACCCATTAGAAAAAGCCCATTTAAATCCTGACTGGCATATTTATCCAGCAGCCTTTCATCCCACTCCTCCGATGCAGTCTTTGCCTCTCACAAGGATATTAAATAGAAATACACTTTCAGTTCTAAAAAGTACACACAACAAAGCAATCCTCAGCATTCTCACGCAGCCATTGCTGGACCTCGTCCCTTATGCACTGCCACGGGCTCTTTCTCTGAAAACTGAGCAGACTGAAAACAGAGCAAAATTCAGTAGTTTGGATAAATTAAGGCAAGCTGCTAGGATTTGTTACAAAGACTTGTAGGGAGAAGAGCTGCTTTGTGCACAATGGTCAGTGTACAGAACGTACACATAATACATACCCATATACCACATAGATACTGCCCCTTTTATTAAGAGGCAGAATTTGTAACTCCTCATCTCCAGGATATTGCTTCCTACCCTAGAACTGAGGGCTGTGAAGCATTGGAACAGGCTGTCCAGGGAGGTGGTGGCGTCCCCATCCCTGGAAGCGTTCAAAGGCCATGTAGGTGTGGTGCTGAGGGACATGGTTTAGGGACCCTGGCAGTGCAGGGTGAACGGTTGGACTTGATGATCTTAAAGGTCTCTTCCAACCAGATGATTCTGTGATTCTACAATTCTAATTAACTCTTGCTGAACTCACACCAAGGCAGACGGCCAGTGAGGCTCCCACGTGGTGCTTGCTCTGAAGGGAAAGCAGCACTCCTGACCACCACCATGCGACACCCTCGCTCCAGGATACTCTGCCTGGTGTTGCCTGCTGCGCAGCATGCTAACAGTTTGCATAATTCCATTAGGGTGATTAAACGTGTCACTGTAAAGAGGTTCCCTTGTAACTTCATAAACAGCCTGAACACAGAACAGAAATTACCCACAAACTGTAAATTTGGCAAACAATACTGCTTCAGTGTGCATATGCACATAAGAATTAAATCTAATGCAGCCCCAAACGTATTCAACCTTTGTGTGTTCTAGAATTCTCATAAGTTTAAAGGGGATTATCTATGTTTTTGTAAAAATCATACCATTTCTTAGCTCAAAGCAAATCTTCCCAGATGTTAGTGCGCTATTTCAGTATTGTCTCAGAGGTCTGTACTAGACTCAAACAACACTTAGATATCAAACAATAAAACACCACATATGTGAATTAACTGGTTTTGAATCTTAGAAATTGTTAAGAGTCCTTATCTAAGCAAAGTTTTACATTGCTGTGGATTTTTAAAGAAGATCAAACTATTCCTTATGAAAAATTTCACAATCAAGTCTGGTTTTTTCTACCCTTTTTTCTGAAAGTTATTTGGTCCTGGACAAACTTCTATTATTATAAATATCTACAAAATAATTCAACATAAAACAGTTTCCATCTATTGACTCATCCGAAGCCTGTTCACTTTGATCTCTTCTTCCCATTACTATCTACTATTTCTGCTCTGGATTGCATTAGTGAAACCAATAGAAACAATGGAATAGGGGAAAACCAAGAAACAATAGAAAATACAATTGAAAAACAACACTAGAATATTAGCACATAGTGAACAATTGCCTCTAGGACAACACTGCAAAATGTATGTAAAGATGTACAGCTTCTGCACTGTGGCTGCTATCCTTCCATAAGGAACAGTAGAAGTTTGTATCTGGCCATAGGGTGACACCGTACTTCCAACATATTGGCATCTGCCTGTGAAATGGGTTTCAGAATCCACAAACAGGAGAAGTAATGTAATTTTACTGCATTTTGGGAAGACTTTTTGGCTGAAATTGCCCACAGCAATCGAGCCTGAAGCTGACAGCTGGCACAAGAAACCTTCAGCTGAAGTACATGAAGTCTGGCATACTTGTAGCACAGTAGTTTTAAAGATGGTGCCCTGCTGACCTTGATTAGAGGCATTACCATCTGGATCACCAAGAGATGAGAGGGGAGCTGGGCACTTTCAGGGAATCTGATGCTTCACCCTTTTAGGGGTGAACACTCACTCATCTTCCTCACCTGATCTGCACTGGGCTAGCACATACAAAGAGAGGGAGGGACAACCAGATCCCAAACCCCTCAGGAGTCGAAGCACAGGGACACTTCATAGAAAAATAATGGTGGGATGTCAGGGGGAGAAAGTGGCTACCTGGAGTTGTGCTCCCTTGCATTTGCTGTCTGCAGATGTCAAATGTTGCTCCTGCCTGTATCAATTCTGGAAAAATTTACAGCAGCCAGAGCTAATTTTGACTTAGTATTAAAAAAAAAAAAACCAAAACCCAAAACAAAAACCCACAAAAAACCCACCCAAACCTACAAATTTTCCACTAATAGAAGGCATTTGGATTATACAAGTAGTGAATCATGTTAGCTGTGCAATCAGCAGAAACAATAGGTGGTCTCTGAATCAGTAGAGGCTGAGGTTTATTAACTTACTACACATTTACTAACCTCCACTTCCAGAAACAGTTTCTCAGCTAGTGTTGACACCTAGGAAAACACAAATGTAAACAGGATAGCTTCAGCTTTTGAAGAAACTTGTTTTTCCATGTCAGCATACTCCTTTAACAAACTACTGCAAATTATGTCCTCATCTTAATAGACTTTTCTAATCAGAAAAGTAGAAGACACCCTAACAGGAAAACAAAACAAAATCCCCGAGCGATTAATTTAGGGTGAAGTATTGGCCATGGTTGAGAAAAAGGGGAATAAATGACATCTGGTCAGATGGAAAGAAGACTGTACCTTATCATACAATGAAACATACAGCAGAGAACATTAAGGATGGCAGCCAAGGGAAAATACAATAACTCAACCTACATGTGGCTGCTAACGCAAGCTGAGGTCACCTGGGCATCAGCAACCTGCTCAGAGCACGCTGCAGCTCCTCTTTGAGCCATGTGCTTGAATTTCCACTGTGCTGAAAGCCGGGTTGGGGTGGGTGGTGAGGAGGAGGGAAGTGTGGGATTCTGGTGCACCCTTCAATCCCACTGCAGTATGGCATGGAGACAGGGCAGAGCTGGGGCTGCCCAGACCAGGGCAGGGAGAAGCAACCATACCTGGCAATACTGACACCACAGGATCTGACCTAACACTGTTAGCATCAACACCCACAGGCTGCAATGACTTAAAAACGTGGGCAGACTGAACTACACCTTAGGTGATACTCTGTTGTAATGAAGGCAAAAAACCTTTTCTCCCACTAAACTGTTGTTAAAGCACCTACCAGAGCGAAGTCTCTGATTTCAGGAATAATGTTCAAAGTACAACATTAGGCCTTCCTTCTGATTTCTTATGAGGTTTTCCAAAATTTTCCCCAAGCTGACACTCTCCTTCAAGCTCTTAAACTGAACACCGAAGTCCAGTGCTTGTGCTCTGCAAATTATCCATAGGAAAAGCAGACGGCATTTTCCCTACATGACGCATGTGGGATCTTAAGTTCTGAAAGAGGACTTGGGCATCTCTTCATGGAAACACAACAGATGACTTCCAAATACTCACTCTTAGACAACTACTCCAAGTGATTTCAACAATGTACAGTGTTTAATGCCCATAGGAACTAGAAATAAACTAAGAAATAAACCAAGCACCAGGAAGAGGACACTAAAGTGGGGAGGGGATTATAAGCAAAAGTACAAAAAACACACAGAAGGGCAAAAGAAGCAATAAGCACCCCATTTGTGAGCTCATGTCATGACTCCAGAGAGGTACAGAGCAAATACCTACCCCTGAGCTTGGGCTCCTCTCATAGTCGGTGGAGATAAAGCTCAGATCACCCTGAAGAGAACACCTCAAATACATCAGACAATTTGCATGCTGGCCCTACAAATTTGTTTCTATACTGATTATAAGAGAAGCCTTGGGGACTGGAAAATATCTGGTTTTAGTTGGATGATTCCCACCTGTCCCTAAGGGGTTCAGCATTTCATTTTTCCATGTAAATATGGCCCTCAGAAGTCTATATAATAATATAACACTACTGCATTGATTATTTAAATAAAAAATATAGCAGGCTAACTTCAGTCTCCTTAGAGAGGGAATGCCAAAGAGGAATTCAGATTACATATCTCCTAAATAAGTACTTTTATGTTTCCATTTACTATAATCTACCACAATGTAATGCATATCAGGTGCTTGAAATTATTTGGAAAAATTCAGGACAAACCATCAGTTGTAACACTGTATTAAAATAAGTAAAGCCCTCTAAGTAACGACAACATTTCCCTTTTTTTAGATAAAGGAACTGTAAGCACCTTTGCCCTTCCACACCTTCCTGTTAGTCGGTCCCCCTTTTTTTTCCACGACCTCTCTTTTAACCAGCAGAGTATTTCTGATCCTGAACAACCACCTAAGAAAGCTTGCATGGGTCATGTTGACTGCAGGCATAACGCTCTACACACTTCAAACAGAGAACATTTTGGGGACTGATGCAGAACTACATTTTCCTAAACACTACTGATTAGTTGTTCTTGCTATCAACTTTATTTATAGAAATATCACTTTTAATCCCATCCCAAGCCCGCTGGAAAAGGAGATATCCATGTTCAGTGGGCAGTGGTTCTGCACTGGGAGATGAGTACTTGCTCTTGTCAGGGCTCAGAAAACTTCAGGCTTGAGCCCCTGCAGGATCAAGCCAAGGGAGATTATGTCTTTACTCCTGGAAATAAATGTGTCTTCTCACAGAAGAGTCATTCATTTCATCTCGGGTCTCGAGCGCATCTCATAAGCAGAGAGTTTCCAATATGTTAGAAGCCTGTACTCTAAGTATCTCAGTTTAGTGCAGTAAATCTAAGCCACAGCATATAAAATCAAGGTAAAAGATTAAGAATAAAATTATTTTTTTAAGGTCACAAGGCAGCTGAACTTCAAAATGAAAACACGAGCGGCTCTATTTCTGATTCAGTGTGTTCTCTGGCAGTTTACAAGTGAATAAATCAATAACTGCTTTAATGTGACTGCAAAGATTATCTACCCATAGAGTTGAGTACTACGTGGTTTCTAAAAAGATTAAAGTCCTCATTTAGACAGGACCTCGGTTTAGCAATGGACAGAAAGGCACATATACAAGTCTTACTTCAGTTAGAAAAGGTTTAAGAACATAGCCCTCTCCTGTATCCAGGACAGATGGGACGCTGTGCAGGAACACATGGCCTCGAATCACACAGCTTTCACATGTCGTAGGCATCTCTGTGTTCTCTTGCATAGTGATGTTCACTTACACAATACTAATCTGAATTCACTTTTTTAAATCAAATTTTGGAATCAACTTCTCGGGCAAACTGCCAGGTATTTTAACTACCGTAAAGGCTAGGGAAGAGAAAACAACCAGCAGACACCTGAATACATGAGCTAAGAGTTCAACAGTCACAAAAATGTCCTGGCTAGTGATGAGCCTTGAAACTTTTCCAGCATTAGAATCTAGCGTTCGATTTCCTGAGCCAGAGAAAGCTTCATCTTTCTCATAGTATTAATCTGTTTAATATTTAATCTTATTTTGGCATGGCATAAAATAACAATTCTGAAAATGAACTCCAGAAGTCATCCGAGCCCAAACTCTGTCTGTCCTACGTGTTTGGGAAGTCTACACCGGTGCAAGTGTCTTGGGAACAGATGAAACATTTCTGAAAGTTTTCATCTGACCAGAGATTTGAAGTGTTTAATAAGGCACTGGTGAGATTAGATGTGATATGGTCAAAGCTGCATTACAAACTTCACCTTAGCGCATATCACTTTGTGTATATATGGTCTCTGTGGCAGTGCGCTACTGAATAATGTATTTTTTCCTAAATTAAAATCTAATGCTTAATCATTTCATGATTTATTTAACAGTTTTTACTTCAGCTTGCTTGCAAAGTTTACTCAGAGTTCAGCTGGGAAAATGTGTCCTGTCCCTGTGTCCCATTACATGTTTGCTTAAATGTATAACCACGAGCTCGTCAAACTGTGGCGAAGTGGTGGGTAATGGCAGCAAATTTAGCAAATTCCTCCATTTCCCCAACTCAGTGACATGTGCAGTTTCCACTGCAGTGACCTACTTGACAGAGCTGCAAACATGCACAATCACCAGGGCAAAACATTTATGCTGGGAGCAGCCCATACTGTTCTTCCTCTAGTTTCATCCCTGATGTTCCCTCAGATCAAGACCCAACAGCTCTTGTACTTCCATACCAGGTCTCATGATATTTAACGTCCTCCTTAAAATCCCCATTACATGCTTATTGATCAGCATCTGCACTTCCCATTAGCTTCTAAAACTTCTGCTTTCTGTGAATAGTTTGAAATCACAATCCAGACATGTGGAAAACAGCAAATAAATAAACCAAACATCTACACTTTGTCCATATTTTTGTCCATTGTGCCCATGGCAACCCCCTGGTGCTCGTTCTTGGGTCATGGTTTTTAAGTGCCTACGGGAGGCAACGGATTGCCCAGTAAAGAACTTAACAGCTCGATTCAACAGTAAGCGACATCAATGTACGTTGCACTGTCAATATTGCTGGAAGGAGAATCAGATCTGCTTTCCGGATCACACCCTGGGCAAGAGTTACATGATTTTCAAGAAGGGAAGATACTTTAGAGATAATACGAGTGATCTCTGACCATGCAATTACATTGGGTACAAATCTCTGCTTCCTACTTTCACAGGCTCAGGTTTTATCCAGGCCACAGACCTGGGAGACAATACCTTCACTCTCAATTTGGCTTTAAACAGGAAGAAGGAGGCTTTCATAGCATGAAAAAACAAAGTGGGAGAGGGAAAAAATAATCTCTAAAACACAGTCCTTCTCAGGAGTCTTTCAAGAAGACATTGCATTTTAAAATATTTTAACAGTTCGAATTTGGCTTAGGTGTGTTTTACACATCAAATACTCAACAATTCATGAAGATTAGTTGCCCACTTAACTTTTTTTGATGATTTAGGAAAACACTGCAGTTTAAAAAACCAGGTATATACCTTAATTTGGGACAAGAGAGTGCAATTCTACTGAAGCCAGTGAACTAACTGTAACATCGCCCAAAAATCCTGGCCCTATACTGATGTTTATCCTAGTAGGATAGGATCTATCCCATGGGAAAAAAAGGAACAGATAAGAATATTGAGGTGTTTATTATTCCAAAGCTTGATGTTGAAATTCAGTTATTCTTCATTACCTTTCCTACTACATATCTCTGTTGTAGACCCTGAGCATTAGGACCATTCCTCCTAGACTTGACAGGCCAAAAGTGGACATGAGGCTCTAAGGAGGGTAAGCTAATTTTTTTGCAAATAGGAAGTATATAATGTTTTGTAACAATAGCTAAGTGCTTGCAAGAAAGTGTAAATAACACAAAGAATTGTTCTCCTCCCAGCCTATACAGTTTTGTCATTTCCATGTCCTTACATGTTCCTTTAGAACCATAGCCTTATATAGTATTTTGTAGTCTTCGTAGCTTTTGCTTTTTGTTTATAAATTTATGTGAGCTTTGCCACTCAGAAGGTAGTCACAATGATCAGGTCAAAGGCTATGATCTCAACAGGACTATTTAGGTGTCAAAAAATCCTCTTGCTGACAAAAAGCTTCCTTATCTGAAGTAACTACACTGCACCAATCAGCAAGGCGTAAGAAGCCACCAGCTTATGATACAGCATATACTTGATTTTCCACCTCTTCAGTTTCTGAATTGCTTTGATAAATTTTGCACAATTTTTCCAAAGTCCACAGAAGATAAGGAAAATAATCCTACAATGAATGAGATGCTGTTTGTTTTTTCTTTCAGCAATATAACCTGCAAGTCTCAATAAAAAGCTCACAGCTGTCTCATGCCACTTTCCAATAGCCGTAAAAAAATTAACCATTCCATTCAACAGATCCTTGCCAGCCTGTAATGCTTGCAGCACACACTGAATGCAAAAAAAAAAAAAAAAAAAGGAATCATATACCTGAGCATTTTGTTTTCAAATGCTATGAAGACCTGGAAAAGCCATCAACGCACTGCACACCTACAGCAGCTCTTTTCTAGCTCACTCTGGAGTACAGATATTCAAAAAATGTGATGAATAATGGTATTTATCAGCAGATATAATCTGTCTGTAGAGACATATAGATGTTAGGCAATGTGCTACTATTATATGCTTTTATTCATGTTATTTTCCAGTGGTATTTTTTAATTATCACTCTGCAAGCCAACTTCTTCAGTATGTCCTTTAAACACGCTAGTGAAAGAAAAAAATGTTGTGAGCACTGCAAGACTTTTGAGAAAAGAATTGTGAAAGATTTTCTTTTAACGCTGTCACGAGAGGTTTCCATGGGCACACTTCAATAACTACCTGCATTTAGGCTGCCTCAGCCACCTAGCACACCCTGCTGGCAGCCCCAACACCACTCAGCGGAGCTGAGTTCACCTTTGGCATTCTGTGTTTTGTGGGTTTGTTTGCTTGCTTGTTCCTTGATGATCTAATCAATTTTAAGAATTGAAACTCTCACATGAACACAGGTATCACAAGAACACAGAAATCTGCACTCCTGACATCCATCTAATGTATACAGAAGATCTGACTCAGAAGAACTATTCCATAAGCAATTCACCCCAGGAGAAAGCCATTTGCTGGTTTAATTCCACAGTTATGGGGGTGGTAAGACACAGGTCTCCTGACAGAAGCCAGCCAGGCTCAAAAGGCACCTTCGGCATCTTTTTTTCTAATCCCTTAAACACAGACCTTTTTCCCCCTCCTTTCAAATGTTATTCTCCCATCCCATCCCTAAATGATAAAAAGAGGGCTAAATCAAAGGATGGCGAAAAAACCAGTCCTAAGCTCTTTAAGCCTGTGAAGACTAGTTACTGAAGTATTTGAATTCATAAAATCCACAAAAATGGAAATGAAGCATGGAAGGAGAAGACATGTCATTTTGCCCTGCATAGATGGAACCAAAACCAGACTGCCAAAACAAGCCAAGGTATCATTGATAAGGGGGTCTATTTTTGGGTGGCCAAAGTCAGTGCTTTTATATTATAGAACGGCGCTAACTACCGAGAGCTCACTTTGGGCAAAGCAGCGGTTTCCCAGGGGAAGCTGCCAGGCGGAGTTAACTGTCTTCAGTGGAGCACGTGTTTGAGGAAGAGAAGGGTAACAGAGACCACACATGGGAAATAGCAAGAGCTTATGATTCACGTAGAAAAAGTCTGCAGCCTGACTCTACATCCAGGGCTGTGGGAGCACTTCTCAGATTACAGTGCCTGCTCAAGACACACCGCAACTCCAGGGCAGAAGAGCCAGGGATGTGCTTGCTCCTGGCCATGTGGCACCAAAGTAAGGACGTGCAGCAAGAGGGAGTTATGCCAGCTCCTTCAGTCCGGGTGAGATAAGGACCATGTCTAGATGTGCACCCACTGGCCAGATTGTGCTTTAGTGGACCATTTTTTTGAACGCAAAAAGGGTCACTTCTTAGTGACGTAATTCTTAAAGTGACAGGCCACCCTGGAGGAATGAAGGCTGTCCCAGGGAGCTGGTAGAGTCCCCATCCCTGGAAGTGTTTAAAAGACGTGTAGATGTGGTGCTGATGGACATGGTTTAAGGACCCTGGCAGTGCAGGGTGGACGGTTGGACTTGATGATCTTAAAGGTCTCTTCCAACCAGATGATTCTGTGATTCTTCTGACTGTGCTTTTTCCTTTATCTTTTTTTTTTTTTTTTTAATAATTAAAATAATCCTCAGTTAAAACAGGTAAATCTAGCAGTGCAAAGGCTGGTTTCAGGAAAAGTTTTGTCCAGACACGAGAAGAACGCTGAACAATCTTTTACCACAGCTTTGATGCATGCTTTGACTATTTCTGATAAACCTATTCCTATTACTTCATTTCCTATTAAATCTGCAAGCATGTAATTTTAAAATGAAGATTTTACTTTGGGGGAGAACAGAAAGCATCTAATGATGAAAACTTCCATTGTCTGGGACATGAGAGAATTGATGTTACAGATCGATAGATACAAATGGTAAATGGAGTACTTTCAGGAGGTTATGCTCATGACAGTAGCAGCACTGAGGGGCCTGTAGTTCAGCACTTGCACACGTCTTCCTGAAAAAGAATGAAGTATTAGATACGTTCACACACTTAGTCAGACTCCTTCCAGTGGCGTGTCTCTTTCTAGGTGCCATTTTTAGCTTCTAAAAACAAATAATTTTGAAAACAGGATATGTTAAGAAATATTTATCAGATCTGTGCTACTCCTTCATAAAGTCTGTCTTAAAATGTTTTAAACCATGTGTTTCACTTGTCTTTGACCATAACAAGGCAGATTCTTTCCATTTACCACAGAACAGCAGGGAGCTCTCTGATCAAGTTGCTTCACGCACCAGTGTTAGACAATAAAGAGAATTATCATTGAACTCTTACCAAAGCAGGAATTGACAAAGCCATACCACCTACAACCAGGCTCCCCTCCAATCCATTTGCCATGGATGTTAGATGCAAAACTCAGGGTAGTGCCCAAGATGCACACTAACATGTCACTAATACTGATGTTCAGGAGAAGCATGTTGACTGGGTTACGGAGGGTTTTAAACTTGCAGAAGAGGATGAGGACAATCAAGTTATTCAAGAAACCAAAAACCAAGATAAATCCAAGAAAAACAGCCACTACTGTGTGCCCATTTCGTGAGAGTCCAGCCCTTGGCTCAACATGATCTGTAGGTGCACCAAAGCTCAGGTTGTATGTCCAAGTGTGGTTCATTTTGAACTTTGACAAGGATCGGTGAGGGCAGAGATACCAGGTACTCTGTGCTGAAGATTTCCAGCAGTTTCCCAGAAGCGACCCTCCATCACAGGTCAAATCATCTCAGGAGTCTTGTGATCTTCACTCACCTGAGATACCTCTTAGATAGTTATGCAGGTTTGAAATACCTTTTGCAGCACAGAAGTATTTTCTTGCACTGTGCCTTTCCAGTGGTCAGCTCTGCAGCTAAGTCCAGGGTAGCAGAATCAAGCAAACAATCACTTCAAATTCATCTTTGTTATTTAAATCCAAGATCATGTTCGATGATGTTTTTTGAGGCTTAGAATGGAAGGTATCTTAAAGAGGTGTTCAGCATGGTCTTTTCCTTCAGAGCAAACGGGCAGCCCTTCTATCAATGGGCAGCTAGCGATGTTTCCTCTGACAATGGATGTCTTTCTGAAAATACAGAAGAAATCAAATGGTAAAGACAAAACAACTCTTTCCATACAAACACCAGAAAGTAAGCACATAATTGGCCAACAGTTCCTCCCTTTCTGAACTGTAAAAAATATTTCTCAGTCTTTTGAGTTTTCTCTGCTTTTCAACAGAAAAATCAGGTTTTTGACATTCCCTTGGCTGTTCTAAATGATTTTTCCGTACCACAGTTATGATGGAGATGGTTATTTGCACCTTCCTAGCAAAGTTCCTCAGGTGAGCAAACGTATAGCAAGACATATCTTTTGCAGCAGCTTCCCAGAGGAAGAACTGTATCTTCCTCCACATTAAGTCAATCCACACCAGGCAAAGTTTCAGTCTTGGCTAAACCTTAAAATGATGAAAATTTTAGAACGAGGAGAAAGTATTTCTTCAGCCAGAAAGAATAATTTCAAGTGCAGTCCCTGAAGCTCTCATATGCTTACAAAGGTTGGCAGAACTGTGATATCAATGTCACTTCTCCCACATTTACCAGTGGACAGATGTTCTCCTTCATTGTTTATAAAGCAGCCGAACACCCAAAGCTTCACATTTCTCTCCCACCGCAGCCGTGAATTTGTATAGCCACACGCAGTGGATACACTCTGTGCGTGTGTGTTGTGAAGCAATAGCAGAGTGCTTCATGTGGATGTGTAACTGCTTAGCCAGCCTTCCGCATGATTGCAGGCAAAGTCTGAACAGACATTTCTACAAGAATGGAGATGGATATGTAGATATATACTTATAGCTTGAACTAAAAAGTATGAAAACTTTTCTTTCAGGAGTCATGTGCTCCTAGCATGATTACACACATTTTAAAATGGAGCATCTTCTATATTACTCCTTAACCACTGCCTTTTTGAAATAGTTTGTAGGAAAAGACGTGTTAACAAACTGGAAAAAACAGAGTTCAGAGTTTACTGAAGATGCAGAGGTTATTTGTTTTTTTCTTTTTATCTTTGTGTCACGGTGAATGTTTATAACAAGTATTTCTTCTTACTATTTCCTTACTTTCCCAAACTTACCGTGCTAAATAGGTCTCATTATGGAAGTGGTTTTGAACTTTATCATATACAGTCTCTTCATCTTATGACAAGTAAATTTTCAGACCTACTTTTTGGTCACCGAGAATCTGAAATGCTGATGCTTTCTGCTTTTTTTCCTCCATTTAGGAGGTAAATGGTAATTTAGATAGGTAAGGGCCTCAGGTAGCATATCTAAGAGAAAGAACATTTGAAATCCTCTTTCCACCACTTTGAAAAAAAAATACACCCTGTCCAATTCTGGTTGCAGGTTATAGAAGGAAATTAACTGGGACTAACTGTCAATATACTTAAACTGATTCATAATTGTATTTAAAGGACCAGAGTGGAAGTTTAGCAGAACAAAACAAAAATGAAATAAAAACTGATTAAAAAATATGATGCTGAGCATTTCTCGGTCACTAGCTGTATGACTGAAAAGGCAAATAGCTGCACTTTTTTGCAGCAGGAAGAAAGCATGGCAGCATTGTGCTGAAGGAGAGCTTCAGAAGGAAGAATTCACAAGAAAACAAGACATGCAGTTAAATAAACTAAGTAATCATTTGTAGATTTTTTTCCTAATAATTCTGCTTAGACGCTAGCTTCTGCCAAACTAACCTACTCTTTTTCCATTACTTTGAAGACAGTTTTGTCTAATCTGTTTTTAAGTGACTGTTTATTGAGGAATGCAACTAAGGACTGTTCTATCTGCTCACCCCTCTGCAAAGAGCATTGCAGAACCTGGCTTCAAAACCTGAAGAGACTTAAGTCTGATTTATTGCAGATTAATTTCAGTTGCAGATACTATTTTTTTCCAAGCTGAACTAGTTACACCTAGATAATCTGTAGCAAAGGTAGTATGCCATCATAAATGTTTCTATGTGAGAATTAACTGAATCAAAATAATCACAGGCCAAGCATCCGAATAATATTATTGTTAAAGCATCACAGCCTTGGTGTTAGGCAAAGCCAAAGGTTATAATCCCCTCAGCAACTATGACTAAGCTCAAAATATAAATAATAAAATGTAGATCTTTTATACAGAGTCACATACATCCTGCCTTCTTAAAGACATATTAAGAGTTCATATCCACAGTGTTTGTAAAAGGATGTTCACTCCCTGGATGGGATTCAGGTGCCTAAAATTTAGTCGTCTAACACCAGGTGTTCTGGCACAGCGCAGTACCCAGGTCATTTTTCCACTGACCACAAGCCATCTGGCTTCAGCGGAATGAGCTCTGCCCTGGTGCACCAGGTGACAGGAGTAGACCCTAGCAATTCACTAGAAGACACATTTTTAAAAGTTAGTATGCACACTGGGAAGGTCACTTGAAAGACAAAAAGAATACACAAAGATGCACTTCAAAAAGTTTGGGGTGAACTGAAGCGAGGGGTCTGCAGAAGAAAACATCTGGTGGGACTAGGTCTCTTATTAGCAGCTCCTGTATGAAGTGCTAAGTTTGTTACACCTTCGGATGAAGCACAAGCCAAATTCAGATTTCAATAAAGTTCCTATACAAATCCCTTGAAGAATGGATCTAATTCTTGCCTTGCATTTAAATGAGTAGTACACATTATTGCTGAAAAACACCCGCAGATGGGCTTGTGTGCTCAAAGGTTGACTTGATCTTGTTTCTTCAGGCAGACAGCTTGATTTAATAGAGGTTACTTTGCAACTCCGACCATCCTGTTTTACAGGCGACACTACGCACTCCGCAAGTCTCCATGGTCTAGCAGGACATCCCAAACCCTCCTAATTTCGAACACACTCTAGAGATTGTGAGGCTGAACTCTATCTAATTCTGCCAACTCTGCTTCCCAAGAAATGTTAAAAATAACCCAAATAAAACCTACAACTGATATCAAAATAAATAAATGAGCATTGAGTTTGTTGCCTTGAATTCATTTGAGTTGCTGTGGAATGAAAAATATACCCAAAGTGATACAAAACGTACGGCTAGGTGAAACAGGCCAAAGGTTCATTAACGTCACCAGTCATTAAATGCTCCATCTGCTAACTGGTTCTGACAGCAGTAATCTAACGACACCGTAAAACAGACACCCATCACTGCTTGCACTTTTCTCTGAAGCAGCCTGTTGGAAAAAAAGGTTTCAAAAGCTGTCATATCGGCTTCTGGGAACACGGGCATTAGTACTGAGAGTGTAAGGCTTCTTTTTGCACTTGCCACCACACATTAGCTTGAGCAGTGAAGCTCTTTTCTTTCTCACTTTGCCCCAAAGTAAGTAGCAACTTATTGAACATATTAGCTTTAAGGGGATAGGATTGTTTTGGTTTTTTCCTTAAATCATCTCATTCATTATTTCTAATTGGCAGTTTCTTTACCATATTCTCTTACAAAGTTGTGCAACATGCTGAAGATGATGGTTAATTCACTTTAAATATTTAACAGCTGATGAAATAGCATAAAAACTTCAAACTCATATTGCTAAAAAATTACATTACTCTCACATTTTTACATTACTCTTACATATTTGCATTATTCTCTTGTGATATGGAGGACTTATAAAAAAATCCCTTATATTTACATATCCACACAGCCTTAATCAAACTGTTGTTCAGTCCATACTAAAACCAATTCTAAAATAGTGATTTTTCCTTCATTTATGAACTTAGCTTTCTACTGGAAAGTTAAAATATTTTAAAAAAAATCATAATATTTGAAAGACAATCCCAGATGACATTTTATGAAGGAGGAATTATTTTTTTCTACCTGATGCCAAAATTATGCCAGGAATACTATATTTTTAAGTTTTTATAGACTAAACCTTGTCTTCTAGATGAAAAACTGCATTATTTTTAACAAGAAGCAACAACAACCAGAGGTATCACCTGAACTAAATTTTTCGAACACAGCTGAACGATGGGGGACTGCATGGGACTTCACAACACTGAACACAAAATTCCCGTCTGTTCCGGACTGTTTTTTGCATGCCCTAAAGCACACTGCAAGATGTCAAAAGGCCCAGAGGTAGGTCTTTAGAAGTAATCTAGAAGATCGAGAGGAGGCTGTATGGTCCAGATGTGTAGGTATCGCCCAGTTCCCAAAACCTGCCATCTGCGGGACAGCCTTTTGCATGCAGACTTACAGACTTAGGAATTTACCATCATGAAAAAGACAAACATAAAAAAGAGGACATAAGTGCAGAACACACGTGATGAAGTCCACCACCGTTTGACATATTTAAAGTCATACTATTTACTCAGGGGAAAATTTTAAGTGTTGTAAAACCGAGAAAATCCAGAACCATTGCTTTTGAAATAAAAGCTACTTTTAGATAGTATTTTAAAAGTTACAGCAACCCCTCCTCCGTGCAGAGAGGAAATTTTTGCACGGGAATGTCTATGCTAACAGTAAACGAGACGGACCCTTCCGCTAAGCTCAGCTGAGCTGAAGCGATGAGAAGCGCCCCTGAGACCCAGCCGGGAGGGCTGCAGTAGAGAGAACTGAGAGCACCTTCTCGGCGTTCCCGCTCTCCCCAAGGTTTCAAACTTTGCATCAAGCCAAAGACTCTCCAGCCAAGCTCAGTTTATGATTTCTCCTTCCCAAACTTGTTTACACTTATTTGACGGGGGGATGGAGGGGAGGGAAGTGGCTTAGAAAACTGGAAAACTCACCTGTCTCTATTATGCAGAGCAACCCAAGCTTTTTTTTCTTAAAGAAAAAAAACCCAAACAAACAAAGGCGTCCCGGGCAGCAACGCGCAGGAGCCCCGGCTCCGGCACCCGCCAGGTAACCCCCTCGAAGGCGCGTCCGGGCTCCGCCGCCCCGGGGGCGATGCCTGGCAGCACCCAGAAGCGAACTCCGTCGGGCGGAAAGCAAAACGCCCCCCCGCGGGCCCCGCCTCCCCTCCTCCGCGGGTCCCCCTCGCCCACCCCTCCGCACCCACGGAGCCGCGGCTCGCCCCGGATGCCTGCCGGCAGGGCGCTTACTTTCCGCGGGATGGATACGATGGGCTGGCTCCCTTCTCCCCTCCCAGGCGGGCTGAGAAGACATCCAGCTTCGGGATGGCAGGGGAGAATAAATGCATTTAAAAATTAAATTAAATTTTTTAAAAAAAGGAAGAACGCCGAGGCACGGCTTGCACCGCTCCCGCCGCGGGCACCCCCCACAGCCCCCGGAGCCGCCGCGCTCCGCCCGCGCCGGGGCGGTGCCGCAGCCCGGGCCGCCCCCCGCCCGGGACAGGGGGGCACCGGAGGAGGAGGCCGTAGGGAGGCACTCAGCCCCCCGCAGTTTGGGAGCACGTCCCCCCCCCCACCCTCCCTGCTGCAGGGGTGCTCCCCTCCTGCGCTGCTCCCAGCATCTGTCAGGGCGTCTCTGGTGGTGGGGCACTCTGCGCAGGAAGGTTGGGCTGAACAGTCTTAGCGCTCTTGTTGCTGTAAAAGCCCTTTTTAAAATTTTTTTTTTTTTTTTTTTTTTTTTTGGTAAGCAAGCAGGTATATATACCTGTTCAGCAGCAGATCAGAAATTCCATTTAAAAATGTGTCAAAAAAGTAACAGACATATCTTGTGTGTAATTTATCGGTCGCCTGCTTTGTCTGTATTTTCCTTGTGTATCTTTTACGTTATAAGCATTTACAGATTGAACAAGCACGTTGGTTACTGTGTGGTGAAATCTGAGTATTCAGAAGAAATAAATACGCAAATTACAGAAAGAGCATATGGCTTGAAAACGATGTAATACTGTCTCTTTCTGTTACTACTACTACCTACTGCCACTCTTTTAAACTTCTGCTGCTCTGGTCTTTCCACAGGAGAAAAAAAAATCCATGGGGAATTAATTGCTGGATAAAAACACTAAAGGAAATATATTCTGTAGTATACCTTGCTCCATTGAACATCTCTTAACTCTAGTTCTTGCTGAACTTCTAAAAAAAGTATTTTAAATTTGTAGATCACACTTAAAGCCTGTAAAGTGATCATCATAGTCATATTATCTCACCTGAGCTAGATTTAACCTTTTATCTGATCACACTTGTCAGCTTTTTCACCTTCTTTTGCTTAAAGGCAGTCAAATTGATGCACCTATCATTACAGCCCAGCACAAAAGATGCTGTGGAGTCTCTTCATAAAATCTCTTCCTCAGTGGAAGCCTAAAAGAAGACCTTCTAGGTATTATTTGTTGTACTACTACTAAGATTTTGTTCCAAAATTCAGCTTAAGTAAAGCTATTTTGTTAAATAAAATAAGAATTTTCTAAACAAATAAATCAGGAATATACCTAATATCATCATCTTCAGAAAATACACGATATCACAATTTTGCTGATTAGAACTCCACTGTAAACTAAGAACTGCTTCTCCCCAAAACCAAAACCAAAACCAAAAATAACATGCTCATGTCACAGAGAGAGAGCAGGAGTGTACCTCCTTTAGAGATGCCTAGCTAAAGATAAAAATATAAACGGTCATTTTTTTCAATGTCACTTATAAAATGTGTGCCTCTGAAATTCTCCATTATGGCATCTAGTTACAAAAAATTCCCACAGTTACCGAATGCACATGCTTCTAATAATTTTTCAGCAGCATGAATATGTGCTTCTATAGGTGTTAAATTGTGCTTCATTGCATGATGCAAAGTCAGACAAAACCACTTACTAAAGATATCTGGGTTAAAAAATGGTTTGAAATTCATTGAGCCACTATGAACTTGGAAGCTTTCAAAAAGTGGGTTGTACCAGCAAAAAAACTTGTCAACACAAACAAATCATCAGGCAGTTTACCCACCTGGTTCACTGAATCTCCTTTTGTTTCACAGATGATGATTCAGGGCAGTTTGTCTCTGACTCACTAATTGACCGCGTGTCAGTGAAGAACAGGGGGCCTGCCATGCTCTGGATGGTGTCCATTTGGGATGTAATTCTGAGGTCCTGGTGGTGCTTCAGAAATTAAACTGGGGCATTTGATTTTAATTCCTTGTTTCGTTTAAAAAAAATAAAAGTTGATAGGGAATTCCAGGGTCTTCCATAAATTTCCTGCCTAACTTCCTGCTTCCAAACAAACGTTGTGAGTTTTTGTAAAGTCTCTAATATCATAGAGAAGAAGGGACAGTAAGTAAATCAAGGGGGGAGCAATACTGAAAACACCTGCTGTTGTGTTCCCCCAGCGCAGCAGTCACTAGCTGCATCGGTACTGTCCTTCACAGCAACGCCCAAGAGCTCACCACCCCAGTTCCCTGGCTGCAGCAGCTGGAGATGCACAGCAGGGTGGAGAATTGGGTGTACGCCAGCATGTAAGCCAGGTGGAGAGACGAGGGATGAGGATTCGTGTGTGAAGCTGAGATTGTGTCCATATGCTAGTTATATCCTGCTTTCAGAAGCTGCCCTTAAATCTGAAAGAACATGAGATCTTTAAGTTACATTCTTATGTTCCTGGGGGAACTGCTTTTAGTGTCCTTGTTTATAATCTAGCTCTCCTGTTGGTCTTTTAGAAAGACCCAGATGATAGTCTAGCTTAGCACTAGGAGTAACATCCATTCTGATGTTCTCAGGAGAAAAAAAAAAAAGGTTCCTGACTCTTTCCCTGGTTTTGCTAAAAAGACTTCAAATTTCTATCAGTTATCAAAATTTTGTTAGCTTATCATATGATGTTGAGTGGTTGCTCAGCTCAGTGACATACTGTGCGAACCCTGAGATACTAAACAGTGGTGGCATATCCCATGGTTTTGCCAAGCAGTTTTTTCATTAACAGTGGAACCATTTTGTTTTGCATGACAGTGATAAAATAAGGAGAAACCAGGAAAGGGAAGGAAACCCTTTCCTTCTGCCTCTCCATAGGTGCAAACATTTACAGTGCTTAAAATCCTTTCTGCAAAGGTGTTTCCTAATGTCTAGTGGAAGCAAAACCAAAGTATCCTCAGATTTATCAAGGTATCTCATAGCCTATACCTTGAAACCAAACTAGTTGATTACTTATAAAAAATGGCAGCAGATAACAAATGCATTGGCCTCGATTCCACATTTAGACATTTTGGATGGCACAGATTTGTGTGTCTGGAAAGAGAACAGCTGATGTGAGTCCAAGATTGAAATTGCTCATAATCTCCTTATTCTGCACAAAGCGTATGATGACAAGACTCTGAATGCAGCCACTAAAATTTAGGGTTAGATACAAAAATTTAGTTATTCCTGGTTGGGAATTAAGAGATAAGTGCATATTGCATCATAATAAAACCACCATCAGAAGATTTTGAAATGCCTTCTGAACAATGTGGAGGAAGATTATTTCCTGTAAACTAAGAGTCAGTTTGTGAGTCCAACCTAATTTTCTCTACCTAGAAGCAGTCTTTAGGTTCAGTTACCCACACAGAGGTATCTAGTGTGTTCTGAGACATTCCTGAGAAGCCCATCCAACCCTTTTCTGTCAAACCAAAGGAGTGTGTTTCCAAAAGGTGATCTAATAAAAGACATCATCTGTATTTGAGACATGAAATTGTGTCCATAAGGCTTATCTAATTTTCCAAGTATACTACCTGGCCTAATAAAAAATGCTGCCTCAGTCTGGAAACCTTGTCTTACCTGCCCTTTGACTACCACAGCAAGAGCAACGTGACCATTCAGTAGGCCAGTTCTTCCAGTTGGTATCTTGTTTCTGGGGGATGATTTTGATTAGGTTTCCGCAAGACTCTGAAATGCCTGCATGAACTTCTTTCTCATTTTTGAACTTCCTCTGAGTTTCTCCATCACAATCAGCTTAATTTACCTACAGATTTTCAAGGTGCATCTAAATTGTGCGACAGAGAAGCATTTCCCAGGGTCTGGATCTAGACAGCAGATCCCAGCTGCTCCCTGACTCCACAGTGTGTGAACATTAGTTGTGGTCATGTCTCCTTTCTCTAAACAGTCCCAGTCTCCCCCACCTCAGGGTGACTGAGGGGTACTCCAGCTTCAGGGTCACCACACAGCATATCTAGGCAGACAGCAGGATTAGAATTTTTCTCTTTCCAGTAGCTTTCTTTCTGAAGGTTACAGTAAATTTAAACCATTCTTTCTGTAGCTTTGCACTTTAATAAATGCCTACTTCAGATTATTTTGAGGTTGCCAAAGGAGATCCTATGCCTTTTCTATTCACAACTCATACACAGAGTCTTTTGCCATCAGCAGGTAAGGGTAAGGTAACAGGAAAGCTTTCAGAAATCTAGGCACAAAGTTAGAAGTGCCCTGAGAAGTCGTAAGACTTCGGGTAACACAAACATCTTGGCCTCACTTCACTGTTGTAATGAGGAATACATGAGGAACATCTTTGCTGCATAAAGGGAAACCAAGACAACAGAAGGAACTTTTTGTTCAAAAAGGCAGAGTGGGAACTTCGGAGGAAGCTCAGATTGTTATTTAGGCCTTATCCAATTTCCCTTACTTTTTACACAAGATGGGAGTTACCTCATATTCTTGTTCCCTCTGGGGATCGTGTTTTCCTCTGACCTGCTGTCACTCAGAAAGAACAGGGCTGACCAGGGCCAAACCAGGGGTGGGAAAACTGCACAGCTGGTTCTAAGAGTACAGCACAAGTTTCATTCTCCAAAATGCCAGTGGTATCTCTGTCTCTCTTTAACTTGGGTAGCCAAGGGAGGGCAGTGAATGCATCGCTGACGCTGGTCCCAGGAAGACAGATGTTGAGTGCAGCTGTTGACTGAAGATAAAAGCAGAGAAAAAAATCAAAGGACTAAAGAAGACAGGTCAGGCAGTCAACAGGTTTTCATTTGGCTGGCAGAGCCTTCTCCCAGCAGAAGTCCCTTGGAGATGTTCTCCATCCGGCCTCATTGCCAGGCTGTACCCTACAAACACAGATTACAGGCATCTCTCTCTCTTTTCACACTCTGTGAGCTCCATCGCTCCCAGTGCTCCCACTGGAAATCAGATGGGCCACAGCCTCCCCCAGAAGCACCTTCTGTTTCCCTTGTTGCCTGGCCACAATAAAGGTGGCCCAGAGACAAGCAGGATTTTGGATTGTTATTTTGCAATATGCCAGAAAATAAAGGCTCAAAAATCACATGAGACTCCCTTTGACAGAAAGTACTTTTTAAGCAAAGGCTTGGTTATTTGAGCCCTCAGCTTGCATTGCCCTTCTGGAGATAGCTGTGTGCCTGCGTATGCGTGCAAGCAACAGAGAGAGAGGAATATTTGTGATGTTCACTGTTCCATATTTAGCTCCAGCAAGCACATCTGTTCACTGTGTACCCAGGAATCAATGCTATCCCTAAACAGCCTCCTCAACAGCCTCTACTACAGCTCCTTCTTCAGAGTGATCCTACCACCCAACAGTTCTCTTCATCAACCACATCTGCTTCCCAAATTCTCATGTCAGTCCCTCTTGCACCTCAAGAAGATTTACATCCACCTTATCAAAGTCCCAGGGGCTGCAGGAGGCTAAGACACAGACCCAGAGTTCTTCACCCTTGCACCATTTTCTGATCTGATTTTTCTTGGAGGAAAGATTTTCTCCTGGGCAAGAGAAAGGGAACAAAACCTGTCAGTTCCCTGATTCCTCTGCAGAGACCATCGCTTGAGACAAGGAGGGGCAAGTGGTTGTTTTCTCTAGCTTTGCCCTGTCTGGCCATCCTGCCCTGCTCTAGTGGCTGAGACAACTGGGTAACGGTCAGAGCTTGTCTGTAATTTAGTAGGTGGCTGGGTTAGTTTGCTTTCTAACATCACCTCCAGCTCAGCTGAAATCTGGTATCTCCCAAGACCTGGCAGCACGAGTGTTAATGGAAAATACTGGGTAATTTTTCAGTTCAAGCTAGTAATGCACACAAATGTCAGATCTGCCACAGGGAGAATGTAGGGCACTGAGCTGATTCATATTTCTGAACATGCTCTTGCCAAAGTGCTACATCTTATTTAGCAACCACTTAGCAGTTCCTTTGAATCAGATGATTTTTTTTCCAGCACTTATATTTCATACTGGATGTGAGACTTATGCTTCCTCCAACCAACTATCTGTTTTCAGCAGCAGGAAGGAGGCTGCTGTGGAGCCCACCAAGATCAGAAAAATAGATGTACAGAAGAAGAACAGACTACAGTGAAGGAAAGGATCAGAAGAGGATGAAACTGTATGTCTTAGGGGATAGGCATGAGTCTTAAATTTGTTTGGCAGCATGGAGATTAGCTGGGAGCTAGAAGATTATGTCTATACTACAGTGGAAAATTTAGTTGTATGTTGTGGACTCTTGCTACTGACCCTGTCATCCTAGCTGTCCTGAGCAATGGCTTTTTGTAAACGACATTGACTTGGGCATCAAAAACCTGGGCCTGGCTCATTCTGTACAATCCTTGAAATATTTGCTGCCATGGTTTCACTGCTAACAGTATCTGCACTAACGTGCCTAAAGCCAGGTCCATTATTTCTCAACACAAGTCAGGTCCATCTTACAGCAGATGGCTGCCCACTTTGATTTCTTCATGTTTTCTCACATGTGATAGGACTGTCTGGGTTTGTCTCTAAGCTACAGAGCCACAGAGACCTTCCATGCTGTCAGGTCCAAAATTATACCTTGTTCAAGTCCCAGCTCCACTAAAGAGTGAGACTCAGCCCACAGCTCTTCTGACTTCTCCTATACTCTGGTTTTAGAGGGGAACTGAGCATACTAATCAGCTGCTTGTCCTGAATTACCCCATCCACCTGATGGATAACCAGAAGACACAAAGCATGCAGTGATCAGCTGAGATGCAGGCTGATGCATGTCAACACCATGACTAAGTAGTGAAGTTGGTGCAAACAGAGAAGGAAAACTATTTCATTCTCAGCATGTTTCTCAGAAAAATATATCAGATGACGTCCCACAAAAATATCAGCTCCACAATATTTTTCACCGCTCAGGAGAAGCAACATTTGCCATACTTGTGAATTACTAGCTCATGAACTAGTGCTTGTGGCTCTGCAGCTGGTCCGTGGAGACGTGCTGAGCACTGAAACTGATGGTCTCTTTGTTTTAATTAAATTAAAAGTCAATGCTAAACATACATTTTATTCTATGAGACATTTAGAGAGCTATCGTTTCTTCGATTCCAGAATTAGGAATCTATAGTCTCCTAAAATTGCATTAAATAGCTACGAAAACTAACACTGGCTTTCACTATCCTTCTTCATGAACAGTATATCCATGCATCAGGTTCATCTTTTGACCCGATTTGCCCATACAGTTCATGTGTGCCACTCAGAGGTACCCAAGGCAATATTTGAGCTTGTTATACAAAAGAAAATTCTGAATAACTATGTTTGAGTTATGACAGGAATCCAGTGTTACAAATTCAGAAGCACGTTTTAATGGGGAATCATTTGTAAAATACATATTTGCTTTCCATTTCTCGTTTTAGGTCTAGCTGTAGAACAAGATTTTGCCGCAGGTGCAATCCATACTGCCAACAACAACAGCCATTTTATACAAGAGCAAATTTTCTTACAAAATTCAGTAGTTTTCTTTAGCAAGATGACAGCTGTTTTTTCTTGGCATTAGTGATTACAAATCCCTGAGAGAAGACTTTGATGGCTTTATGACAGTCCCGGCCACAAATGTAATTGAATGAGGAGATCGACATTCACATTTTGCGAAACCCAATTTGCCGCGTACTTGACATGTCCCGTAGTTAGCATTACAACCTTTGGAAAACAAGGACAACTCAGTCAAATGGCTGCTGGGCATATGTCGTAACTCTAAAAGCAACCAGCAAATCCATAGAATTGGCTGGCTTATAGGAAACCAGCCACGTGAATACCGATGTGGTAAACACTGGGTGTAGAGCTCTGTGCCGAACACAATGACAGAGGTGAACAATAGAGCAGGGGCTACTGAGGTGTCTACCATCATGAGGCAGAAGTTTGTTTTAGGGGGTATATGTGTGAAAATTGGAAGTGCCCAGTGTTTCCTTCCTTCTCTCCTCAGGGGATCAGCACGAGGCCAAGGCATGCTTTCCTTGCACTGGGATCTACTGGGAGATGTGTGACTGCAGGATCACTCTGACGTTTCAGGATGTGTCCTTAGACACGAGTTCCTCTCATAATCCAGAGCAATGATCCAGACTGTAAGCATTAACGGATACTCAGGCATGTGGGTTTGGGACTCAGTGGTTCCTGAGAGTCAGCTCTGTTTATATTGCTTTCTTGTGTCCCACCTGCGATGGAAATCAGTGTGTCTTAACTCCTCTCAGTCAATGGGCTAGAGAGACAGAGAGAACAGTACTCTGCAAGGGGGAGGTGTTACTGCTATGGAAACCACCACAGCTCCTGTGATTCATTTCAATGACGTGACTTTAGTGCAGCAGATCATTAAAACATTGGTGTCTTTGGGTTTTGAGAATCAAAGAGGAGACTTCTCTGGGGTTTGATTTAGAATCATTCTCCAGGAAGCAAGTTTATCTCCTCTTTGCTGTCACCCTAGAAACTGAGCTGTGCTAAGGAAGGCGAATGGGATCAGGCTCTGGGGCTCCAAGGAAGAACAGCTTCTCTTAGCCAGGAACTTGGAACTCAGTAGCTCCTTCCCCCTGGAACAGGACTTTCCTTGGATACAGCTACTCCCATAGGCTGAAAGGGCACATCTGTCTCTGACTTACAGATTCAGTGGTGGGAGAGTTAAGATTTAACCTTTGTAATTAAGGTTAAGCTGAGTTTGGTAAAAATATGGACAAGACAAATATATACCGGTAGAATAATACCTGTGTTAACAATTCATATATTTAGTCTGAACTACGTACATTTGATATGAGCACATTTTCTAGGCAAATGTTGTTTTAAGTCTGTCTCAAAAAAACACCAGCCTGCCTTAAAGGACCCCTGAATGCTCGCAGGAAGCCAATCAGCGGTAATTTTCCAATGCCTAACACATACAAGCTAACCACTAGCAAGCTAAATTCTACAAAAGCCTCAAATACAGGTGTACACATGCAGGAATAATCCTCCACCTAATAAGCAATGATCCTGGCAAAGCACAGGCGTAGCTTTTTCTGACAAGAGTGAGATATGTGCTGGGCAGAAGGTGACTGCTGCTGGGCATACAACTGGCAGTTACATTTTAACAAGAGAACAGGAAATTAATTTTTTTTTCTTTTCATTACTGTTTGAAAGGATAACAAATATTTGAATGGTAGTGTTTGATCACCAACTGGATTTATGGATTATTGTGTTTTGAAAACAGATATTTTTGCTGTCGCTTGCTGCAGATCTCTGCAAATGAGGGGTGTTATTTGCGCACATTAGGCAAAGGAAAGGCTCCGGAGCCATACTGAAGGACAAAAATGTTAAATACCAAAAATATATTTTGCACCTTTGCATTTTTGCTTGTAACCTAGGTGTTCGTGTCATTGCATGGCTTCTCCTGTGAAAGGTACTGTCGTATAATTCAAACTAAAGAAGCAGGAGGCAATTTCCTGAAAGAGGAAAAGTGTTCAACTGTAAATTATTTATTCCACAAGGGCATGTGCACATGAGTGACTTCACCTGCGGAGACAGCCCCACAGACAGCCTAGGCAGGGGGCTAGCTCTCTGCAGCGGCCCCACGGCTCAGTCTTCCCGATGGCTTCAGGAGGGGGAAAATAATCTCTTTTCAGGGAAGCTCATCTCCACGGCAAGGTCTGTGTCTGTGCTAGTCTTGCTTTACTTGTACAGCTACCAGTAAGAAGCTAGGAGGGGAAAAAAAGTATAGCAGTGGTGGTATTTAGGATTTCAAGATATGCTTTCCTCAAAATGATTCCTATGAAAAAGAGTTGTGCAACTTCCACCACGTATTTAATGTGGGCACTTCTCTTTTGTTTATTTTTTTTTTTAAGGCGAATAAAAAGCAAGCTCCGTGGAGCTTAGTTTCAGAGCTGAGAGAACCCAGTTACAGTCTGTTACCGAGGACACGGATAACGGGGTTATAGCCGGTGACTGTGGTCTGAGGAGCAGCTACGGCGGAGGAAGCAGCTGAAGAAAAAATCTTGGTCTTTTCCAGCTGTTTCTGTTGAGTACAACCGAAAGATGGCAGCATTTTACTCAGCATCGTTGTGTGAGCCTTGCAACTGTTCACCCCCTGCAAGTCAACACCTTCTCCGAGATGAATCAAAAAAACGCAACTTCTAATGGTGTAGTCAGGATTTTGTTACAATCCCCGCTAAATATAAATCATACAAAATGCCTTTATACCATAATTAAAATTAATTACTATCCTGAAGATACTTTTTTTCAATAATTTAACTTAAATCTGGTAACCACTATTTTGGGAGGTTTGGAATGCAATGGGTTGGTTTTGGTTTTTTTTTTTTTTAAGATCTATTTTCTGTGTGCCTTTGTGTTTCCCATCAACTCACAGCTGCAGTCAGACCTGAAATTCAGTGTTGTTATTTTTGGACATGTGAAAGGAGGGATGTGGGAAATTTGCCAACTCTGTAAGAGCTTTCTCCGCACTGAAACCTATCAAGATTTTTTTGTTTCATACTTATCTGTCCCAGAAAACTTTCCATTCCTGTGAAATGCCGATCAGCATTATTTCAGTCACAGATACGTAGAAAGTGAGGCAAATAGAGTTATTTGGCTTCTTAACAGGTGCCTTCTTGGCATCCTTCTTCCCGAGTATCTGCAGACATTTTTACAAAAGCCACAAGGCACCCTTGCATCTGTAGGTGCGAAACACATTTAAAAGCCCAGCCTGAAGTGACTCATGATGCTGTACTAAAAGTTGATGCACACTATTGCCTTTGCTTCTGGACCATATTACAGCAATTTGCAAGTAGCTTTAAAAAATAGGTGGCTTAGCTGACACTATTAAAAACATCAGGTTATTTATACCTTAATTTTAAAAAAATAATGAACTGGTTTTGGGTGAGGTTTTTTTAATTTTTTTTTTCTCCCAAGTTTATGAACACTAATGGATTTGCTACAGTGCTTGTAGTTAATTTTCAGATGATATCTTGCATCCTCATGCAGGTGAAATAGCTAATCAGCACCTAGAATATATCCACTTGATTAAGTGTACCTGGATTTAAGGATATTAGTGTGCAATAGTGCTAACATTACTGACACTTTGTCTTATAAACCTTTCCCAGTCACTCGTCTAACTCAGATGAAGGGACAGAAAATATTCTTCCTAAACCAGTTGTCTGTTTGTCTTTAGGCTCAAAAAGCCTCCTGGGTACTGGTTGACATTTTGAGGCCTATCAGCCTAATTAAAAGGGCTGAAATTTCAATTTGTAAGTGCAGCCTGGGTGATGTGTGCTGCATACTTAATCTCTGATCGCTGGTAGATGTCTGCACTTCCTGCCCTTGAATCTATGCACCAGTGCCCACTCTCAGCACTTGAGAGTGTGCGTCTGCACTTGCAACAACTGCACTCACATGACAACCCTTCAAGGAGCCTGGTAGCCACAGGTTATCCACCACTATCACTACACAGTCCCCATGGCACTGTGGGTAAAACACTGTCACCATCACTGTGCAGAAAGTTGTTGGGTTTTCTTTTTTCCCCCGATTTTCATCATCTTTTAACACCATAGTTTTAAACAAATGACAGGCTGTTTTGCAGCAGAGAACAAAATTACTGCATGGAGGTTTAAAGATGGTCAGCTAATCCAGCCTGAGTGTGAGAGACCAACTAAAGTTGCTGACACTTACTAGCAATGGGTTTCAAGTTTTTCAGTAAATCATTTCACAAGATGCTTCAAAGACAGCTCACACTGCCTAAAAGGTCCTTCATACTTTATTTATGGCTGAACTTCATTAAAGATGAGGATTCTGTGATTCTATTTTGTGTAAGAGATGCTCAATCCCTATAATCTGGTAAAGCTTGCTCCAATTTACATGTTCTTTACATCTTCACTATAGGAAAACTGAAGAGGTATTGTCGAGGCAGATGGGATTGATGGTGTGAGCAATCACTCTCCTGTGGGGCAAAAGAAATGAGGGGAATCTGAAAGTCCTCATCCCTTACCCTGTAACCTAACCAAGATGAGCTAATCATCTGTTCTTCACTCCTCAGTGGAGGAGCACCCTCACTTACCTTTGAGACAATGGGGAGTAACATCACTGGAGTATGAAGCTTTGGCCATGCGAGGTTAAGTAGTCAAGCCATGGGCTGCTGAGAGAGTGCTGGGGAAAATAACCAAGGTTTCCAAAAGGGTTAATAAATCAAGCTCACAAGATGTTATGCAGTTTTCTAAGACATCTATTGCTTTTAATTTAGTTATTTTTAACTGTCAAAGTAAAGCTGAGAGTAGCTGTGTCTGTTAGTTGCACTGATATCACAATCTCATGAAATAAGGTCTTGGCACACAGAGTGAGTTAATCCATTTGAAAATAATTCTCAACACAGAAAATATTGTCTGGAGGTTAGTTTATGGCCAGTGAGTATATTTGAGCATATTTCCATTTTGCCAGCCACAGGCTCCACTGGGGATGGAAATGAGGCTGTGGATTAGGATCGTTAGATCTCCAGCCACAAATGGCTGGAGAGAAAGCAAAGTCCTGGATCCACTTCTTTCTGCAAAGCTGGTTTGAAGACATGCATTTTTTTTTCCTGGAAACTGCAGAAGTGTTCTTCTCCAACATAGTTGGTTTTTTATTTTGGTTTTTGTTTTTTTTTTCTATTTGTAACTTAATTCCACCCTATCCTGAATACGGATCACACCAGAGCTGATGGAGAACACACTGGATTCAATTTGTCCCCACAGTTACTGGGAGCCTTCCTCTAGGATCCATTGGCCAGGCATATATCATGATACATATATCATGAAGAATAATCGTTGCTTTCTCTTGGTACTTTTCTTCCAATACCTCAATGGAGTCTACAAGAAAGCCAAAGAGGGACTTTTTACAAGGACATGTAGTGATAGGACAAGCTTTAAGAGAAAGAGCGTAGATTTATATTAGATGTAAGGAAGAAATTCTTCAGTGTGTTGGTGGTGAGGCACTGGAACAGGTTGCCCAGAGAAGTTATGGGTACCCCCTCCCTGGAGGTGTTCAAGGCCAGGTTGGATGAGGATTTAAGCAATCTGCTCTAGTGGAAGGTGTCCCTGCCCATGGCAGGGGTTTGGAACTAGATGATCTTTAAGGTCCCTTCCAACACAAAACTTTCTATGCAATGATTCTATGATATAATTCTCTATGGTAATAATTCTCCTTGATATAATTCTCAGGTCTGCAGTTCCTAATAAATAATGAAAGAATACTCTCCAGTTGAGTGGCTGAGAAGTAAAAGCTGGTAAAAACCTACCGTAGATTGCTCAATTCCCTCTGATTAGCAGGAGATTACATTTTCTTTTGCTGTCTCTCTGCATAGAGTTTTCCTCCCAGTACTTTCATTAGCAATACAGCTAAAATGGGCACTAAACCGAATTACGTTTCAGTCATACATTTCTATTAGGACAAATTTTCTATAAATAAGTCAGATGTACTCTTGATGTTGTGTGACTCCAGCTGCTAATTAAAAGTGGTGCAGGCCAACAGAGCAGAGTGACCTCACGTCACCTGTTCACTATTGATGTTCTCCTCCAGAAGCACTTTGCTTCTCCAAGCCTTTGTTGAAGTCAGTGCTACTAATTCCATTGAACTGGATGAGGGCATTTGAGTTATGCTTTTAAAAAAAAGGTTTCCATCCAAAGAAAGACTTATCAAGACTTTGCCCGCAACATCCAAATGCATGAAATAGGGGAGGTTTGGAGCTAGCTTGCCATGTCTTGTGATTGGTATGTGGTGGTAAACACGGATAGTTATGTCTTGGAAGCATTGAATTTATATTCCTGGTACATTGCATTCAGAGGCCTTTGCCCCACATCCACCAAAATCAAAAGGTTTCCAAACAGGGTCTTAGATGTCTGTGTTTGATGGGAAGTTTCTCAAGTCATCTGTGGCTCTGTTTCTGCATCCATCCAGAATGGTGTCAAACAGTGAGTGGCTCACACTGGCTGGTGACTCAAAATCTAGCAGTCACTTTACACAGTGCAGAGAAGAGCAGGGAAGAGACACCTGAGCTCCTTGTATTCCCTTGGAGCAGAGACAGAGCTTTGGTCAGCAGGTGGAGTTGTATAGTGTGATAGTGGTTGCTACCGTCCTTGGTGGTGGAGGACTCAACTCCAAGAGCTGTGTTAAGCTGGAGCTTCTCACACCTTCCCTGTGATTCCTTTTTGTTAAATAAGTGCAATTGCATGAGGTCATACCCGAAGCAGATGAAAAAGGGCAAATGGTTCCTCAGCCTGTACCACTACCTTTTCTTGCATGAGTGCAGCTGTTGCTTTGGGCAGAGACACAATGGCCTGCTTTCGTGTCACTTCCCACCCTGCTGGCAATGTCACCTATTTGGCAGCATCCTGCCACTGTGAAAAAGCAGCTCCTGCCAGGTGCCCTTCTCTATGCTTGATGCTCACTCCAAGGCACAGCAGAGAAACATGTGCTACTGCTTGCAAACCTCCACACCTCTGGCATAATATGGACACTCAAAATATGGATAACTCGCAAAATAAGGGGCTAAGAGAAATGGGATATCAACACTCTCTCTTTCTGAATTTCAGAAGAAAACTTTAGACATTACTTCGTTCCTTCAAATGACTGCAATAGGTGCCAGCTTGCAGGTCTGCCTTTGTGTTTCATTTCATATCAGGGGTGTGCTTTTCAAGGAAATATCTCAGTTGTCACCATTTAACTGCACTTTTATTTTCATTGCAGGGGGATCTCTCAAAACAAACCCTTGCAGATGACTCAAAGCCAAAAGGCACACCGCTAGAGAACGCCCAGCATGCCTAGTCCACAGTAGCCCCCCGCCAAATGCAAATAGTGTGACTATGAGATACTCAAATCCATCTGTTTCATTCTGCAGGACTCTTCTCACTGTGCCACACATTGTCCTTATATGCCTTCTCCCAGCTCTAACCTGGGCACCTGAAGTGTGGAGGGAAGACGAGTCCTCATCCACCCCTGGGCTCAGTCTCTCCCACCAGCCAGCTCTGCCCCTTCGTGTATGCAAAGCAGATACTGGACATGGTCTTCACACTTGGATTCTGCTGGAGCCAGACCAGCATTAGGACCATTTACAGCCTTTAAAAATATAACAAAAATGAATGTTACGAACTCATTCATCCTGAAAAATTGTGGAAAATTCCCAGATCGGGAAGCTCTGTATTGCTACACTCTGTGTAGGAAGCAGTCATCTGATGCACACAGCAGTTCAGAAGCCAAAGTTTTATCCATAAGACAAGTCATGGAATTTTCTGTGTTTGTTTTGGAACCCTGTTTGGATGTTACACTTAGAGTGTATTTTAATCTAAATAGCCAATCCCATAGCTACTTGTTGAAATAATATATGCTTAACTTTTATGCCTTTTAGTTCTAAAACATGGGAAAAAGAACATGCATCTTTGAAAATCTGATAGACTGTAAACACTTTTTCCCTCTCTTCTATGTTGTAGCCGAAAGAATTTTTTTAACCAGTGAAATACTGCCATTAATTTAATTTGTCCAAAATAAGTCTCCCTTAATCAAGTCATGATATTTTCCACTTAGAACACAAAATAACAAAGCTGGAGAGATAGAAAAAATGAATTACCAGCACCAGAACCACCTAAAAACATCATTCTGGAAGGAACTGTTAGGTTGTTGAGTCCATTTCATTTTTCCTGAGAAAACCTATTATTTTAGCTTCTCTCATAACTGCTATAACTCTATCTTCAAACTGATTGTTTTGCCCCTTTGGAAAGGCTGAACAGAAACCCACTTCATGACTAGGCATCTGTGCAGTTGATCTTATGCCAGCTTTCCTCTTTTACATAAATATTTCATTTTCCCATGATACCTACCCCAGTGATGTAGTTTAACAGGGCAATTGTATCCTTCCTCAGCCTTTGCTTTGCTAGACTTCATAAACTATGAATATTTAAAGGATATCGATCCCTTCCAGGAAGCTTATCACGGATGACTCCTAGTGCCAATTGCAGTAAGTAAATGCACAAACTGTTTAGGACAGAGATGGAACTGCTGGAACCTAAAAGCAGTATAGATGCATTCATGGATTGTTGTGCCCGACCTAACTAGTCTCTCAGCTGGCACTATTGCCATTGTCAGATTAATTTCTGCCATATTCTTATGACATAACATCTTTCAAAGGGTTTTTAAATTTTCATCATAGTTTGTAGTATTGACACGACAGCTTTGATATCTCACTCCTGTTCACCTTCCTGACACCATCTGGAGGTGAAATACGGCTGCAGATCTGAGAGGGTATTCATGGGCATTCATGAAAATTACCTCTGAAATGAGACTAGGAGAGCACCTGGAGCTTCTGAAGTTGTGTGAACTCTCATCTCTCATTGAAATGTGTGAACATACATACTCTGTTCAAAAAGGCTGAACAGAAGGCTTTCTTACCACTTAGCTCCATCAATATGAACTTAATGCTTCAAATGTGTAATAAAAATGTGTCTGCACTGTAAAACACATTAAAATTTACCAGGATCATGTAAATAAGAGCAGTGACAACAGATGCATAAATAAACATGGTATCATGGCGTTCGATTTTCATTTGGCAGGTATCTCACAAGCTGCTCCTGTGGGAAAGTTACCACACATAAGAAGTCTTTACTAACCCACGTAAATAAATCTGTCTGGTTCTGATTTGCCTTGTTACTGATGTAAGTTGGAAAATTGCCGTCTCTGAGAGCAGGCTTGGACTCTCAGCGTTATTACAAAGTCTACTGCTTTGGACTGAGGTGTGTGGTGGCTCTTGAGAGGGCAGGGTCTGTCCATGCACATACCGAAAGCAGGAGGATGATGGCTGAAATTCACAAGTCCGCTTTTGATGGTCAGCTGGTTTCACAAAAAAAAAACATCTCTCTGCACCATGTCTCGCCTCTCTCTCTCAGATGAATACATGCACATGAAATTGGGTGTACTTTTTCAATTAGCTGTCTCTGTTTAGAGTATTAGGTAGCTTCCTTCAAGACAACTTAAAGTTGTTACACCAACAGTTGTAACTCCAGTGAACATACCAGAAAGAACAGTTCTCGCATTGTGGAAAAGTGAGAGAAAGTAATAAATGTAGAAATACAGTCATGACTTCTTTGTACTACCATCATTTGTGATCAGGTTTTGCCATTTTTGGTTTTTTCCAACAATGAAGAATTGTAGAAGAGAATCTGTAGATAGGACCTTGCATGAGGTGAGAGACTGAAATGTTCAGATCTTTGTCTCCCTAGGGAAGGAGGGAAAGGAACAGGGGAAAAAACTGTCTTTCCTTAGTAGAAAGGCACATGGGACTCATGAAAGTGTAGCTTATAGGCTCTAACAGGACCATATACACTTGAGAATACAGCAAATGATAACTGAAGAGATTCCTTGAAAGTTGTTTTTATGAGGTGTATAAAAACCTGGAGTCAAGGAAGAGAGAGGAGGTTGTAGTGCATATGTATCTTGTTATCTAACAGCTGTAAGCTGCATATTTATCTGGGTTTGAGCAGGGATAAACAATGTCATGAACCTAGTTGAGGCAGATTGCAGAGTTTGGCACAAACATGCATCAGTCATAATTTGAGATCTTATGTTAGCAACACAACCCCAGTAAAGAGGGATATGTGTGAGTCTAGACCTTTGGGTAGCTTTATTATAGAGACAAATCTGTGGAGCTTCTTGGAGCTCCGTCCACAAGGTTACATTTCGCAGAACTTTGGACAAGCAGGAGGAGGTCACCAAAGCAAAACAAACCAAACCAAACAAACCAAAAAAGCAAAGTGGCACAGGCAAAAAAAAAGGAAAGAAGAAATTTTGAGGCAAAAAGGATTTGGAATAAATTCAGGAATAATTTTAAAATATTTTATCATTTTTAATCATATCTTGTCTTTTTTCCTTTTCAGTCAATTTTTTTCCATTATTTTACTTTTCTTTCCTCTCCAGTCCTCTCTTCACAGGATGAGCTCATTAGGAAAGCTCATTAGGGCGGTCAAAAGCTAGTGGATATTTAGATTTTGCCATCTGTCAGAGCAAAATCAGTGTATGAAATCTCATGAAAGGTAAGATCATTCATTGGGGTCACCTGTCACAAAGAACTTTTTGCAAAGTTTTGCTTTCTGATACTCAGAGGAGTGCATAGAAAAAAGAGAGAGCAGAATGAAAAACAACTGGTAGAGACAATTTCAGAAATGTAAAATAGAAAGTAAAAGCCTACAAAGCACTCTTAAATCCAGGCTACTCTTTGTGTCAGACATTGGAAAAGTTGTACTTTGTCGTTGACCTGGATGCTCATACCCTAAGGGATTTGTGTTCAGCTGATATAAAGCAAAACAGATGCTAACTCACATACAAACACTGGCGTGAAGAGCACATATTCTAAAGGCTATTTGTAGCCTTTGCTTCTCCTTCAAGTATGTTTTTCTTGGTTGCTTTAGAGTGTAGCTGGGACCACATGGGGCTCAGATCAAGCATCAGTGTATTGCTATTTATAATCAATTCCCTCCTGTGGCTTCCCCCCTACTTTGGCTACCTTGCTTGAAGTAGCTAAATCCCATCACTTTAACTAGGAAGTTTGGGGTCATCAACAGGATGATCTACACGAGAGTACCCAGACACAGTGGCACACCTCATTTGAGGAAAACTTTTATGGGGAGGTCTAAGAAAATGTCTTACAAGGCATACTGTCAGGAGAAAATATTGACACAGTTGTGATTAAGATTTATTAATCATGAGGGGTAGATCAAAGGGATGACTTTTAGTGGTGCTTAATCACTAACCCATTTAAAATTAATAAGGTTATTCAGTAATATATGGTATAACCAAAATAGTGACTTAGTTACAGATTTGAAAATGACAAGATTTGCACTAACTTACTACAAGATATCCTTAATATATATAGTACATATGTACATATGTATATATGTATATATGTACGTATGTATATATGTATAAATGTATATATGTATATATGTATATGCATAGACATAACCACAGAGCACACAAATACATAATTTGGATCCAGTGAGTTTGTTTGTTTGTTTATTTATTTATTCAGACTCATGTTAGCAAATACGTATATTCAAACACATAAATAAGTAGAGAGGTGGATGAAAGAGAGGCTAGCCTATAGTTAAAATTTTCTTCCTGATTTTAGAGCAAATACTCACAACGCTACAGCAATCTCAACAGATGGTAACTGAGCCTCAAGGAAACTGAATTCATGCAGTTTGTACCTGGGAGGTGTTCCAACACGGGGGAGATGCTTGGACCCAGCTTGCTGTGATCCAGGAGAGCTCAAAGGCTCTCACTTTAGGATCACTATTTATAAGGTCTGAGATGATTGACTTTTGTCAGGTATTTTCCCACTCTAGCCCATATTGGATGTCAAAACATTCTCCAGTTGTGCTGGCCCAGAATGTATTGACTTCTGAAGTTTGATATTGCCTCTCTTTCGGACTTGACATAAGTACAGATGTACGAGGGTGTCATGACCAAAGTTCAGATGTACCAGGCTATCAGGAGGTGACTAACTCCCAAGCGATAGGGAAAGCAGTGCAAGGCTGGGAAAGCAGGGCACAGCACACCAAGGAGGTGCCTTAGTGTCCTGTTTCACCCTCCTTCACAATCCATACCTGACTTAACTTAGGTTGGTTCGTAGCCTAGGAAGGGGCGTGGCGGGGGGAGAAATCACTTCAGATCTTGAGTGGGCTTTTGGCTGACAGGTGGACTGTACCACCACACAAGCTCAGCAAACTATCTCGAGAAACTCCTATACTGGTAAATAGTCTGTACACTCTGTAGTATTTGGACATAAAGTGTTTTCTGTTACTTTTAAGAGCCACCTTTACTCTAATGTGAATATCCAAGAAAGGGTATATCTCATCTTCACTTTAGACATCGCCAATAAAAGCAGTAGTAACAGATGTAGTTGTAGGTAATTATTAATTTCAGCCTGATATTTGTCTACAGTAGAAAACTTATGTTCCAGAAATGCCTATTTCTTTCCATTTATCATGGGGAGTATGCTCAGGTGAGGATGTCAACACAGCAGATGCTGAGCTAAGGTGAGTCTCATCCTATGTGTCCACCAGCTCCCCTCCAGTCTAGTATTTTCAGTCTTTATCTCTTGTCTAGATATCTGGTCATTCTTGCTGATTTTCTTCTAGAACTGACTTGTTCTCATTTGAGATATGATCTCACATATCCTTTGATTTGTTAGACTAATGTCAATTCTGCAGTAGTTTCAGCCACCAGCCGTACAGAACCCTTGCTGATGATCTGTACTAGTTTCCATCTGATGGTTGTGAATGTATTTTTGACTTATATCAGGGTGAATGTGAGCCAATTAATTAAACCAAATTAAACCCAAAGCCAGCCTCCTGGTTTCTGATTATTTGAGACAGCTCAGTAAGCAAACACGTCTGGATCAATGAACGATTTTTCACTGCAGACAAGGCTGATAATAGGTAGATTTAATCACTTGTGCTACATTAAAAATCTTCTTTGAAAAATCAAGATATACTTTTCAAAGTCACTGTTAAGTACCCCTCAGTTTTCAAAAAAGCTTTGAAATCTTCAGCTTTCTCACACATTTAAATGGCAAGATATTTTCTGTATCCTGCAACGTGTGCTACAGCACCGCAGAACTAACAGAAGCAGTTGAGAGGTGCTAGTCTCCACGAAGCTAATGTGAGAATTGTTTTTCTACTCTGTGAAGTGTCAACAATGCTTTGTTCTGCCTAGAGCTTCTGGAAGGATGGAAATATGTCTCATTGAAGGTCTACACATATTAAGAGCATGGTTCAGCCCTGAACTGGAAATTCTGAGGTTTGTGGCTGCATGATTGGAAAGATTTTGCTAATTTTTGGAAAAGATGTGAGGAAAAAAAATAACGATTTTACTGATTTTACTAGTTTTTAGTAAAAAGTGCATGGCCCCTAAGAGGAAGAAGCTTCCTTCTTTCCAGTTGGAAAATTAATTTTGTTTCTGTTGTTTTCAAATGGCAAATAGAAAATCCCCCAAAGTAAGTTTTACTTTTCTTCCAGAAAATTGTTCTGAAGGAAAACTCCTAAGCAACTCTAAATGAAACAACGCACAGCCACCATCCAAGTTAGGAACATTTATCTGACATGGTAGGGACTTCAAAGTGCTGGCATGTCTCAATTTTTATATTTTTATTCAGTAGCCATTTATTTAACATTCCAAGATTTCTTTGAGAGTGCTTGTTTAATATTTATTATTCCACTATCAGATACATCCAGAACTGGAAATTCCTCCATGTTACAGGCTTTTGCTGCTTCCCAATGCTGCTCTGAGATATCCATGTCTTTTCTATTTTAAGAAAAATAAATTGCAGCTAAGGAAACAACAGACTTACAGACATCCTATGCTGCAATCCCAAGTTTCCATGTTGTATTCTGTTTTTCAGATTGATCTGGTTGTAATAGCCAAACATCAAGAGTGTCCAAAGAAGGGCAAAGAAGCTGGTGAAGAGTCTAGAGCACAAGTCCTATGAGGAGCAGCTGAGGGAACTGGGGTTGTTCAGTCTTGAGAAAGGAGGCTCGGGGAAGACTTCATCACTCTCTACAATTACCTGAAAGGAAGTTGTAGCGAGGTGAGGATCAGTCTCTTCTCCCAAGCAATAAATGACAGGACAATACGAAATGGCCTCAAGTTGCACCAAAGGAAGTTTAGACTGGATATTAGGAAAAATTCTTCACTGAAAGGGTTGTGAAGCATTGGAACAGGCTACCCAAGGAAGTGGTGGAATCAACTGTCCCTGGAAACATTTAAAAGATGTGTAGATGTGACATTTAGTGACATGGTTTAGTGGTGGACTTGGCAGTGCTGGGTTAACAGTTGGACTTGATGATCTTAAAGGTCTTTTCCAACCTAAACTATTCTATGATTCTATCAACTTATTCTATCAGTGCTTGGTATTTCCCAGGAGCTTTAAATTGTTGCCTCTTCTCAACCTCACGTGAAATAGACTATCTGCAATTAAAAGCCCAACTCCAAAAGTATGCTGGCTACTTTCATTGCAACCGTGCAGCAAGAAGCCTTTTTGTGGAAATACCCCTGAGGTCTTTTTGCTCAAATATTTCTGTGATATGATTCACATGTATGTTTAGATGATATTTTTAAACAATAGCTGATTTTCTACTTTCTTGTCAGTGGCACTTATGCAAACTGTTGGGCAGAAGCCTGGGGCTTCCTTTTTGATTCATTTGCATCATACCTTAACCCCCTACAGCTCCCACCTCGGAAATGCTGTAATTCATCTCTCTTTGTATGAGCCATTAAGCAAAGCAGGATGTTGTTCAATAAATGCCTGCAATAAAGATGCAATGGCCCTCAGGGGCAGAAATTCCATTGAATACTGCAATAAATTCTTACTGATGTTGTGGAATAGAGGAATTATCATACTTGAATTTGCTGTTAGATTTGTCTGTGGTGTCAATGAGGAAGCTATTTTCCACATAAAGACAGATATTAGTACCCCCAAAGGCTTGCAGGTTTTTATTTGAAGTAGTAATAAAACATATTCTGAGGTGGGTATCACTTTGCTTTTTTTCTTTTCTTCATTTTTATGTGCTTAATTTCTTCACAACTTGGTCCAGGTCTTCTTGTGATTAAGGTTTTGCACCAAAATTAAGGCTGTGCATTCATGCATTGTATTTAAATAGATTTGGAGTCCACTGTGAACTGGCTGGTTTTGCCATTTTTGTCCTATTTAACAACTTACTAAATACAGTTTCAGCACTTGACTCTATGTCAGAACATGCTGCGTCTTCAACCCATGAAATAGCATGATGGCTGGCTTCTGGGTGAGCATCTTTGCCCCCTTCTCCCAAAATGACAGCTCACCCTGCCCACCAGCAGCAGCCTCTGCAGCTATACTGGTAAGCTAAGGGGTGCCGTGGTATGAACCCGGGCACTCCTTCAAGCCACTACTCGTGTGGGGCAAACGCTGCCTGGATTTGGCCCAGGCTAAGCAGCTCTTCTCTAGCCCAGTCCTGTCCTGTGCAGGGCACATGAGCTGGTCCCACCCAACAACCTGCTCTACATTAGTCACCGTCCAAGAAAAGTAAGCTCATGCTTGCCACTTCCAGCTGTCAGGAGAAATGAGAGAGAGAGGCACCAAGGACAATGAGCATCACCCAGGAGCTGAAGCATGGGCTGAGCCAGACGGGACTACACCACAGAGGCAGCCCCAGGACTAGGGAGACTCTCCTCATGCACAGCAGAGCCCATGCTCACACCAGTGGCTGTTCCATGGCCATGAGGAGTGGGACCATCTTGGCGTGGTTGAGGAGGTTGCTGGACCCCATTGCCTGTTAAAAATGGAGATGTGAGAGAGCAGGCAGCACTCTGTGACTGCTTCCCGCAGCCATCTTATTCCCTGTCCCAGGAGGTCAGAGGGTTTTTTCCACCACCCCATCCTTGAGCTGCCTACAGAGAAGCAGAGAAAAACAAGGACATGGCACTGGATGTGTGCTGTAAATGGCTGGTTGTCAAGAGGTTGCCTTACAGTCCAGGCCAGGCAAAATACCTTGGTTTCAGCTGGAGTGCAAATCTCCCCACGCAGAAGTGGCCACGTGGATACAGAGGGGAATTGCCCAGCTGGCTGGAGAGACCTTTGCCACAGCAGTGGGGCTGGCTAAATGTAGAAGCTGCCTAACTGTGCTTTGCATGGCCAATGAGTCATGTGGAGGATAGATGCTGAATCCTAAGTTGTGGCAGCTGTTGGAAATGAAGTCTTGGATGCATTTCTTCAGGTCTGGCACCCTCCATGATAAATTTAGGCAGCTGAACCTCCACACATTCACTTGCAAGTGACAGCTGACATTTCCTAATACTATTACATGGAAAATCCATGCCAGATGGACAATCTTGTCAGGAGCAGCATTTGCTCATTTTCTTTCTCTGCTACTGTGCTGAAATTCAAGAAGACTTGGGAAAAAAAGAGCTGTTTTAGAAATGTGCAAGTTGCAAAGCTGCACACTTAAATCTCTAAATTGTCCTTATGGCCCCTTCTACATGTGAACCACTATAAATCTTTAATTACATGCTCACACGCTGTTTTTCACTGAGCCTTGTCTTGAGCAGTAGCTGGATATTCAGTGTTTCTCTTCCTGTCATTCAGAGGGATCTAGTTTAGCACATTTCACCCAAAATGAGCACAAAAGATTGTGCTTGATGAATCTGTGATGTCCCCGTCATAGTAACGGAATGTGTCATAAGTGTTAATTTTGTTTCAGTGATATTTTTCCTTATTTAAAATTGGGGAAATGAGTTACAGGCAGGGAGTGGCCAAAGCTGGCAAGTATCCGTCAACCGCAAGAGTCCAATTTCAGGATGATGTTTCTTCATAACATTTCATTATGGAGCACAACCCAACTTTTCACCCCTCTGTGGTACTGCTGAGGTGTCCTAGCATTTGTGCTGTTGTTCGCAGGACAATTAATTATGCTTTGTGGGACTGGATTAATTCATTAGCTTGTACCAACTAATGTCAATAACTTGTACCTAAACAGTTAGAAGTGGCCACTTCTGTAATTCTTCATTGGCAAGTGTGAAACATGTAAAAGTCTTCCTAACACTGCTTTGCACAAGGAGGTCTGCACCATCTCCCTCCTCAGAAGTTGATCTCTTAATGGCATCTTCTGCAAAGGGCTAAGAAATAAGCCTGGGCTGCCTTTCATGGCTGTCACCCTCCAGAATTAGAACAAAGCAGAGCAAGCCTGATACACTTCATTGCCACTACCATGCCAGATCTGCTATGGACACGTGTAATCTGGGGCTATCAGAATCTTGTTTTGACAGTACAGAATGTTTTTGCAGGGTGCTTTGCCATACGTCCATGATGAGTCTTGACTGAAATTTGGAATTTCAATTTTGGAAATTCTGACGAAGCAAATTAAATATAATCCAAATATTAGCCAATATTTTAAACTTAAATGGTTAAAAATTTTCTCTTACCAAGAATGGTATGATACTCTCATGAAGGAAAACATGGTGACCATTGTGAAAGTAAATGGAATTCTTCATTTTTATGTTCCTACAGAGCATGCTGCCTGAATTACCTACACTTCCCATCCTGTGCCATCAGAGAAGAAAGACGAGAACATGACATCAAGTCCAGAGCAGAGCCTGCCCAGGATTCAGCCTTCTAAGCACAATTTCCCAGAGGCTCTGTGGCTTCTGTGCTATTCAGTAAACTCAAATTCCTTGATGTGGAGTTTGCTTATTCAAAACATAGCATTTCACCTTTCCTGACAGAATCCTGAAACCTTCCATGTGGAAACCTTAGCCTTACTATAATCTTTTCAACTTAGCATTTTCTACCAATTCATTTCAAAGGAATAACTCTCCCATTACTGCCATTAGTAGTATTTATTATTTTTCATTTGAATGTTTCTCTTATGTTTTTTATCCTCTAAAAAAATCCAGTGTGGGATCCTTTTCCAATCTCCCAAGAAACTCCAGTACTTTTTGGGTCCATATGTTTCCCATTTTTTCCACCTCTGTATTTGCATAACAAAGCCTGCTAGCCTTAGAATGAGCAAAATGACATATGTGAAGGGTTTGCTCTTCCCTTGTAGCTTCTGGTAGAAAGAGTACCGTATGCTTTCATTTAAAAGAACTCGTGCTCTTTATTTCCAGATAGTCTCATGGGTATTCCTTTTAACTCACCCGCCATTTGAGGAAGAATGTCAGACTGGTTAATGAAAACCTGAAGCCAGGGGTGACTTAGTGAATAACTGCCTGAGCCCTGGTAACTTACCACTTCAAAACACACCTCCATTTGGCAGCCTGCTGAGCGCCCTGCTGCTCCTCCATAAGCAAATAGAGCAGCGCAACAGGAAGGGGTCCATAGATCAGAATGGCTGGTGTAGAGCACACAGCATCAGCACGGTACGTGGTCGGGAGAGTTTACTTTTGACTCGTGCTCGTCTGAGTCAGGGAGCTGAATGCCCACCTGCAGCTGCAGTTCTTTATGGGCTGTCTTCTGGAGGACATCTTGTGGCTTAGCTTGGCTGAAAAGAGATCCATGTTGTACACATTGAGGTCAGTCATGACAGGAGCCAAGCCGCAGCAAGGAGGACAGTTAGGAGGTTTGCTTCGGGAGTGCACTGCTGATCTATATCATTATAGACACACCAAAGGCTGACTTCCTGGCACAACAAGGCATCAAAAAAAAACCTGACAGACAGTCATGTTAAAGTTATGGGCCTCTTCTAGTGCAAAATATGTGGATTATTACTGACTCACATTCAGCACACCTGAGGTCACAACCCTAGCAAACAGACCTGGCCATCTCACGGCAACATTGCTGAATACAACTTATGGAACAAAATAAACAACACTTTTTGCTTTTGTAACCGTTTCTACATGTGATGGCTTCTTAATTTCATGGCTGATTTTGAAAAAAACAGAATAGAAAAAGCAAGGCAAGTATTATGAATCCTCTTAGGCATCTTTCATTTTTATCATTTTTACATGTGGAATAACTTTACACAAACTTCTATGGAGGCACTGAGGAACAACAGTGCCTCTCAAAGGAGAAGCTGGATCAGTGCTTCCATTTTAGCTGGGCTGTGTCAACAGCTGTCTAGCACTGCTTAGATGTATTCCAGCAGATTCCTGTTCTCTTAGTATTTTCTTCCTAGTGCCATGTAGATTTAACATTTCAAAATCCTACAGTATACTGATGTTGCATTGTAAAGGCTGCATTATTCTGGAAATAAATGAGGGCACCTGAGAAACAGGCTACCTTGCAAAAAGCAGATCTCCTGAAGAACCACTCTATTCCTACAGATATTTTCTAGGTCATCTCCTTCAAAAAATCTTCTGGACTACTATTCCCTAAATACAAGGCAGCATTTTTCCCTCAGGAAATCATTAAATAATTATAAATCAAAGTCATGAATGTCTACCAGATTTACATTTTCATCTGTCCTCACTCCTTATTTATTATGAAATTACATTTTACCCTAAGGAATAGGATGTGCTTCCCAATCCCTCCTCAGTTTCAGCTAAGCTGTAAACACAACATGCTGTCTATCTCAATATGCCAGATAAATAAAGTTGTACCACATATTTGTATAATTCTGATGTACATCACAAGAAAATTTGTTGTCGCATGAAGTATTTTTCACGGGGTTTAAAGAGATGTCGACCTTTAAGTATGTCTTTAAAACTTTGGACTCTCAGAGTATGAAATTTGATCAGCCATTTGTGCTGAGCTTATCTTAAATTCATCCCAGTGTATTTCCAAAACACTAGTACAATCTTTAATTCATACTTGTCTTTCATCCTCTGCTATTGACACAAATTTTAGAATTCAGGTTGCAAAATGTTGCATATTGGTGACCTTGCTGTGGTTTTTATCAAATTAGTATCCTGGTTTGAACTACAAAATTTGTACTGCACACCTCTGTGCCTAATTGAGAGAGAATTTCACGGTATTTAATTTGGCCAGTACTTGGAGATCTAGGACTCTTAAAACAGAGAGCCCTCACTAGGAAATAATTATAAAAAACTCCCTTTTCATGTCCACAAGACAGCACTCTGCAGCCCTCTTCCCTGGTATTCCCACAACTGCTAACAAAGGACTTCATGGATACAATCCCACAGGAATGTTCCCTGAAATTATTACCTAGAATGGGCTATGCTTAAAATAACAAAGTAGAAGATGGCTTCGAAATTTAAAAATCCTTAAGGACCCCAGAAGGGTCAATGGGATCACAGTGTGCATTCTGTCCTGACTGTGTTCACCAACTGGGACTTCTTTTTAACATGTCAGCACTGATCACATTCTTTTCTTTACTGTCTCAGCATTATGGAATACTATCAGCAGATTTTTTTTTTCCCCCGAGTAAATTACATCTTTCTACCTTGTACGGCCACTGACTTCAATGAATAACTTGAGACAATGAGAGATACTGGCCTCTGCCTGTCATGGGCACCTTTCAATTTAAGATTTTTGTTTGGAAGAAAAATGAGCAAAACAAGAGATTCGGTCAAATTTCAGAAGTCCTTGGGCATGGCTTGGACCTAGTTGACAAAAAGTCAAGCTGCAACTAGAAAACTATTTTTCATAGTGTAGCATGTCTTGGAGAAAAAGCTATAAGAATTATGTCAATAAAGGGAAAAGGGATGACATTACAGGGAATCTGCTTTAACATTAAAAAGGAAAGAATGTTAGCCATCATTTCCTAGGGAAACAAAGCCTTTATATGAGTTGCCAAGAACTGCAACTGTCATTCTTCCATACACAGGCTATTCAAGTATAAAGGAATGATGAAAAACTCTTAGCGCATTCCTGTCTTAGAGGCAGGGCTGATAGCTCTCATGGCTGGAGGGAAGCCAGAGATAAGAGAAAAAGTAGAGAATGGGTCTTCATCATCTCCTTGCTAGTGCTTGGGCAAGGTTGAGAAAGGAGATACACTCATTAAAAGAGGAGAAGACATATCCTGGAGAAGAGGTGGGATCACTGTCCACGGAGGCAAAAGATGTAACATTTAATTATGGAATGGAGGTGGAAAAGGGAGATGAAATAGCTGAACAATGAGGTCAGAATTGGGAGGTCATATCAGTCTCAGTGATAGAACTGGAGACCTTCAGAGGTTAATGGAGAGAGGGAAAAGCTAAGACTGCAAAAGAGGGAGAAGAAGTGGAGAGTAGGAGTGATGAGGGGCTGAAAAGCGAACACCAGGAAGAAATAGGACTGACTGACACAACAATAAAGACAAGGAGAGAAAAGGAATGAGGGTGAGAGTGTCTGAAGGTGTTCATGGAAGAGTGAAATAGGAAAATGGGTCTGGGAGAAACAGAGGGAGCAGAAAGAGCCTGAGAAGTCATAGGGCACCTGGAAAGGAACTGGCTACAGAAGGAAACTACAGCTGGGAGAAGATAAGACTGGAGCTAGATAGATGAAAAGAGCAGTGTTGTCATGGGAAGAGAGGGGCAAGGAAAAGACCACAGATTAATAGAAGGAAATACCAGGTCAGAAGGATGGAAAGGAATCAGTAGAGAAACACCTGGACACCAGAGCACTACCAGGCAAAATTTAGAGCTGGGCTGTGACTAGAGCATGTCCTGTCTCCTCTCTGGTGAGTGCATGTGAGTTCACTTCACTAGAAGCCAAGATGCGATGGAGAAATCACAGCAAACCCATGTCCAACGGGAGGTTACAGCTTATCTAGGTGAGCACCTGCATCCAGGCAATTGGAAGCATTCCCAGATCCACAATTTAAATGCAGCCTCTCTAAGTTGAAATGGCCAAAGTCTGCGTTGTCAATCTGAAAGCTCAAAACTGTGTTGGTGGCACAAGTGAGCAGAAAAACTTAGGAAGAAGTAAAACTTACTGATTGTTTTCTGAGAACCCTATTGTTATGAGAAAGTCAAATATCTTCTTGTAACATTAGGACACAATGAATGTCCCCCATGCAAATTCATTTTGAGCCCCTTGTATTGCGAAGAAAATCTTAAATGTGTCTTGCTCTACTATTTTTGTTGTGGAAGCCTTGCTTTATTTGGTGTTCTGGGGACAAATCAGGATACCTTATGAAGGAGTCTGTTTTCATCAGATCTGATTCAGATTTTACTTCATGTTATTTTTCTAAGCAATTGTACACAACGAACAGCCAACAGTCAAAACACAGAGTTTATAAATGTGCTATGTGCTGAAATTTATTATGGTAAATGTTCATTTTGTAATTATGGAAAGTACGTAGCACATTCAGGTTTCACAATGCTCAGTTCAACAAAATCTAAAGAGAGGCTGACATGAATGCTACATTTTTGAAGAAATTCACAGTGAAAAACATACTTTTAATTTAGCCTACTTTTAAACACAGAATTAGCTACATCTCAGTGCATCATCTTGAAAGCACAAAGAAGTGCATTCACAGCATCCAAATTGCATTCTTATGCTACTGCTCTCTGCTGCTGTCTAGCTACCTCATTTAAAACTGAGAGTGGAAAACAGGTTTAAAGGATCAGTAGGTTCAGAATAATTTGAAAATCAGCGTGATAAGGAGCTCTAAAAGAACACGTAATTCGAGCCACTTGGATCACAGTCAACAACACTCTTGAGTGCTCCTCAGAGGAACCCCTGACAAAAACCACCCAGGCGCACCTATTTTAGTTACTTCCTGGCTTCTCAGGAAGGCAGTTTTTAAATGTTGAAAGATTTTGGTTTGACAAGACATCAGTACCTGCTGTCTCAAATTAGCCATTAAGTGGCACCTTAGATGATGACTGAGGCATAAGGAGGCTACAGCCACCATTTGTTAGGATCTAAAGTTCAGTCTTGTGTGATAAAGGCTGTGGAGACAACAAGAAATGAGCTCAGCCACAGTGGTCCCTGAAAGGAAGCGCAGTTTCAACTCTGGCACAAAGGTTCCCCAAGAAAAGGTAAAATCTGAGCCTGAAGCACTTTCCAGAAAAGCACTTAGCTCATCACTTTGTTAATAACTGTGAATTCAGTTGATAACCTGGAGGAATATTCTCAGCAACCACTCATAAGCAGCCACCGTTTCCTCTTTCTGACCAGGCTTTTCTCAACATCAGATCAATCAACCCAGGCTAAGTGAGGCAGAAATGATTATTTTTAACAGAATGGACTCATTTCTGCTCTTGACATACTTCTTTCACTTGTTCTGCTGTTACCACATGTTGCAAGTATTCTCACTAAAGATGATGATTTTTTACAGAGGTAGGCAGCTTCATGGTTTATTTATGCTATATGTACAATGAAGATTAAATAATTGCAAATACTCCTACAGAATTACATGGTACTTGGGAAAGGACTTAAGAAAGATACAACTTCCTCAGTTGAAATTTGTTTTCACCTTGGACCATTTCACCATTAGATATGCTTTAGAAAGCAGAGATTGAACTCGTTCTTGGAAAAAAAAATAATATATGAGCTTATCTAAAATAAGGGCATTGGGAGCTTTCTCATGGAAACAAAGAATCTTGTTAAAATATACTTACCACATGTCATCATGCTTTGTGTCAAACTTTGGAAGTATTTAAATTCGGAAGAATATAAGCAATAGCAGCTTTCTTGTGAGAGCAATGGGAGAAAGATTACTAAAAGGAGAGGAAGGCAGAGGGAGAAACAGATGTGACAGAAAATCCGTGGTTGAGAGTAATGGCCTATTAAACTATCCAGTATGCAGATTCAAGCTGGAGGAAAAGCCTACAGGTTAGAAGCTGAAGCTCCTTCAAGCTCCTTGTTTTGCCTCACTGAAAACAGACATCCATATGTTAGGAAGCAGCAGTAGGAGCATAAGATATCAGAAGAAGTTATTTTTGTGCCCTAGGAGAATGATTTTAGACATCTGAGGATGTTTACCAGTTTCTGTGGAGTCCAAGGATCCAAAGGGAGTATCAATGTCGTTACTATTTGAGAGCAGGCTCTGGGGAGACAAAAGATCAAGTTACATGTGAAATGGAAAAGGTCCCCATTGCGTTTATTAAGTTTTTAAGCACTGTTAAACATGGAAGTACATGAAGGGGTAATGGTTTTAAACTAAAAGAGGGAGTTTTAGACGAGATGTAAGGAAGACATTTTTTACAATGAGGGTGGTGAAACACTGGCACATGTCGCCCAGAGAGGTGGTAGATGCCCCATCCCTGGAAACATTCCAGGTCAGGTTGGATGGGGCTCTGGGCAACTTGATCTAGTTGAAGATGTCCCTGCTCACTGCAGGGGTGGTTGGACTAGACGACCTTTGAAAGTCCCTTCCGACCCAAAGCATTCTGTGATTCTATGATTCTATGATTCTTTCACTAAGAAAACCACCAAACTGGAACATCAGGCAAACAGATCATCAGATGTCACCAAAGATGATCTTGATTGACCAAATAATGTCAAAATTGCTAAATGACAGGACATCAACAGAATAGTGAATTCCAAGACCAAATAAAATTTAGTGGAGTACTCACACTTGGATTAAGACCTATGATGCTTCATCAGTAATTATCATGATCAGACATACCATTTATTCAAGCTGCTGGTGAAACAACTGTTTATTGAGAAGGCAACACTATCTTCATTCACTGTGGATTCCCTTTACACTCACCAACAGACAGAGGCTCTTCTGGGACACAGAACTTCTTATCCTAAGGCAGATATCTAAAATAGGTCTGAGTGCTTTCCTGTGCACTAATGATGAAGGAAGCCTATGATGTAGGCAACACACTCTTTTCAACAACCACTTGACACCTATGTGGCAAATGACTAAAGCTAAATAAGGCTAACCCCACTCCCTGTGCTTTTGAGAGTCAGCTGATTTTGGTGGACTTTCAGATACCTGTTGGCAGTTTCAGGAGGGAAGGAACGATTAGGTCACAGTTAAGGAAATACTATAGATATATGGAGAACAACTGTTCTGAGAGTTATGGAAGGATGGTGAAAGCAAATGAGAAGGAGCAACAACCAGCGATTCTGCAAGCAGCTCCTGCTTCTCTGAAGAAAGAAGCTGTTTGTGTCTGGGCATTTGTACATGGCCATTGTCATTCCAGTGTCCAGTCATGGAGATTCAGATTCTCTCATAAGCACACTGAATCTGACAACACTTCAAAATAGGCAAGCCTTGATTTCCAAATGCATTCTGGGAGGATTATCAGGATACATTCTGCCATAAAATAGCATACTTCAACACTAGGGCCAAAAACCTTTGCATCTTTGCTGTGAGGGTGCATGTTTCTTGATTGTGGAAATGTCCCAGTCTTTGGATCCAGCCACCAGGCAGATGCAAATCATCTGACTGAGATCAAAATGCCCAAGAAAAATTATAAATAACTTCATTCATATCCTATAAAAGAGACTGGTGACTCAGGTTGTTCTGCTAGATGATTTATGATCTACCATAGCTAGAAGACAAAAAGATTTTTTATATGTATGCAACAGATACTTAGGACAGGAACTGAGGTGCTTTTTTTATATATCCTCTCCTGTTGTTAGACAGGACATAGTCTGTGCATTTAATTTCTGCTGAATTAATACAGAGCTGTAGATTACATCAGACTTCTCTTAAAGAGCTATTTGGTCTCAAAAGAGATTTTTCTCAAAAGAGCTTTGCCTTAAAGAGCTAATTCATTTTAAATATGCAGGAACTGATGCAAAGACAAGACAGGGTTTTTCTGTGCTACAAAGAAGTAAGATTCCTGAGATGAACTGAACCAAGGAAATCATGATTATAAGGGAATTAATGAAACATACAGGATAAACCACCACATAATGATAAAGGACTAACAGACTGTCTGTCGTAGAGGTAACCTGGCAAGCAACTGAAGAAAATAATGAAAAGTTGAGAACAAATCTCACCAACTTCAGTGCTCTTTTGCTCTAAACAAAAGATCCACCGTTAACATATTTTCAAGTCCTGTCACACATTTTCCAGGCTTTATTTTGTCATAAGCAGACATAATATGATGCAATTTGACAATGTGCACGATGCCTGAAAAAACACAGCATGCCAATGGCAAGGCATCCCATCAAAGACTAGAGATCAATATGTGCAAGAAGCTGTTTGTGTGTGTGTGTGCTTGTTCAATTTAGGAATATACTACAAGGAATATACTCATTATAACATATTTCTGCCTTAAAATATGTAAAATGAATTGGAGGCAAAGAAAGAGGCTGAAGACCTTTGATACTAGGTGACTGCCTCAGGAGACATGTCCCTAAAATGTTGGCAAATGGCATGTACCACAAACCGAGAGATATGTATCTAAGAAATGCACAACCAGGAACCGAAGCTGCCACTGCAGCTACATTTGCAGTGCCAAATACTACAGGATTTATTTAGTGCTTCCATGGACGGCTTGCAATGAACAGTTTCCACTTCTTGCTTGAGCCAGCAGTTGGTAGAGCATCAGTACAGTAGGACAAGAAATCATGCTTTAAAATGTACTGATTTCCTCAGATGAGAAATGCAGGAAACTGAAGCAAATAGAGAAAATAGTACTGAAAACTGAGGCACTACCCAGGCCTTCAGCCTCCTGTAGGAAACCTGACATTTTAGTGCTGCAGTCACAGAAAGCTTGATTAGGTCCAAGCAACCGGAGATAAGGTGGTACTTGAAAGAAAACTTCCCTGCATGCTTGCATTGCCAAATCCCCATAACGCTTATCCTAAAATATCCTGGAGCTGTGCAGATCATAAGAAACATTCTCCGTCTTTGCATGGTGGCGAGTGTGTGCTAGAGCCCTGACTGTTCCCAGACCCTCTCAGAGGGAAATTTGGCCATGGACAGACTGGAATAGAAAGCAGATTCCCAAAGGGGTGCACGGTATAATTAATCTGTCATCTCTGGGCTCCACAGAGTAACCCACCTCCATTGCTCTCCTGGTTATTGCACTTACACCCAGCCACACTTTCCTTAATATTTATCACAACTAAAATGACACAATGCAGCCTCTCCTATTTTTTAAAGGAACTGAGATTTCTTTCCTCCAACAGCAGATTTTTATATGTTTCCCTGTACTGTCCCATCTGAGATCTTCAGATATGGTTGGGCTGGTTTGCTCTCCTCCTCCTCCTCTGGTTCTAGAAAGAAGAAAATAGTTGAATTAGCCAGCTGGCCAGTTCTGCTTTTCAGCTCGCAGTGACTCGTGAATTTAAAAAAAATATAATGGCAAACATAAATATTTGAATTCTTTTCCAGAGTCAACCAAACAGAAGAGGGTGGTACAGCAAGGGCTGGAAGTCCTTGCCTGCAAAGGGCAAGGCAGCTTACAGGAGAAGAGCACAGCCCAGAGAGAGATCTTGTCATAATTGAGATTATGGGAGGTGGGAAGAAAGGTACCTGTTCAGCAGAATATGCAGCAAGATCTGGAGGCAGAATGGTTGTTAGGTTGGCTGCTCCCCTGCTCTGATAGCTGCCTGCTTCTAGGAGCTAAGCTAAACGCATACACATTCTCTGAGGTACGGAAAATTTAATCTGTTGTTACTGCTCATGTGCTCTTGTGGCACATTTGGAGGCAATTCTGCTTAAAATTGTTTACATAAAGCCAGCTGCATTTGATGGATATAACATTAAAAAATTCCTCTGTAACTCTTTCAAATGAAGGTTACATTTTTTTATTGTACATGCTTGGTTGCTTATAATATTCCTTATAACTTAATGGAATTAGAAAAGTTTATGCCTTGTAATTTCAACTCTCAGACACTGAAATGAACTAAAGCTAAAAGTGAATTGTTCTGGTTTTGGCTGGGATAGAGTTAATTTTCCTCACAATAGCTTGTATGGGTCTATGTTTTGGATTTGTGCTAAAAACGGTGTGGATAATTCAGGGATTTTTTCATTATTGCTGAGCAGTGCTTACAGCATCAAGGCCTTTCCTGCTCCTCACACTGCCCCACCAGCAAGCAGGCTGGGGGTGCACAAGAAGCTGGGAGGGGATGCAGCTGGGACAGCCGACCCTGACTGACCAAAGGGATATCCCACACCATACGATGTTGTGCTCAGCAACATATAGCTGGAGGAAGAAGAAGGTGGGCGGGACATGACACTTTAGGAGTGATGGCATTTGTCTTCCCACATAACTGTTAAGTATGATGGAGCCCTGCTTTCCTGGAGATGGCTGAACAGCTCCCTGCTGATGGGAAGCAGTGAATTAATTCCTTGCTTTGCTTTGCTTGTGCACATGGTTTTTGCTTTAGCTATTAAAGTGTCTTTATCTCACGAGTTTTCTTACTTTTCTTGTTCTTTCCCCCATCTCATGCAGGGGGACTGAGAAAGCAGCTGGGTGGGACTTAGTTGCCAGCTGGGATTAAACCACGACAGTATCCGGGAGAATCTTGTCAGGGGGAATGGACTGGGAAGTCCTCTGGAACTGGGAATTACTCCTGGAAGTGAGTCCTGGAGGAAAATTCAATACCCAATAAACAATTCAGTATTAAATATACAATTTTCCCTGCCACAACAATACTCTATTTTGCCCTTTGGGGATTTTTTGTTGTTGCTTGGTTTGGTTTAGTTTGTTCTTTTCCCAGATCCTGGATTAATTAGGTAGCCAGTAATTACCTGAGCTATTTCCTGCACAGCAATAAATGGGTAATTTATTACTCTCTCAGAATGACACTGCTGTTACACATCTGTCATCTCCAATGACTGCAACTGCAAAAAACATTGCAGAGTTTATTGTTATTACACCACAGTTTATAATAGATGGTTGGTCCAGTTTCATAGACGTGAAAGCCCATCAGGTAGAGGACATCTGTATAGCAAAAGAGATTTATTTACTTAGGTGCTAATTGGTTTAATGCAAGTACCAGAAATGGAGTGACAGTGTGGCATTATCTTATGGTTCATTTTTTTCAAGGTTATTCATCAGGGAAAACAATCCTTAATGCCATACATCTTCATATGCATATCTTTCATCTGCTGAAGCCACCACTGGCTTTCAGTCTTAAAACTAAATGCGTGTTCTAACCAGTTACTCAGACGCAACAAGCAATATTTTAAGATTTTACTGCCTCTCATCTTTTAAGCTTTATAGAGCATTGATAGTTTTTCAAGACAAACAATGAGGAAGCAGTTTTCAGCAAGCTGGGAACAATGAATAAAACTGAGCACATTTGTTCCTAAGTTGAATATTCACTAGCATCAGCTGTGGGAGAGCGGTGCTTCTGTACCCTCACATACTCACATTCAAGGCTCGCACTAACCCCAGTTAGACCCATAGTGTCTACTGTGTTGCTCATTCTTATGGGGCGTGTATGCTGCCCCACATGTACAACCCCATCTCTCTGCCCCACTCTAGACTGCTCTCTCATAGGCATTTGTAGCGACCGGAAGTACTCTCACCACAAAATGCCTTTTTCCTTTGAACGTCCCAGTGTGTTGCTCCAGACACCAAATGGGGAAAGCAGAAGCAGAGTAGGGCCAACAACTGCTGACATGCGATTTTTCCAGAGAGAAGGAAGTTTTAGAAACCATTGGAGCCATTTTGTTTTCAGTCCTGCCTTCCACACAAATGTTCTCTAATTTTCTAGTTTTTATCTAAGTGATTCAAATCAACTTTAAATATCACTACCCAAATGTAAGAACAATCATCTGAAGTTAATAGCACAGTGTAATAATAAGCCTATTGAAATACATGGAGTTTGACCTGTTTCAAACTGATGTAAATGTCCTGTAACTCATTTAGAAATAACATTTCTTTAAGAAATGTATTTATTGACATGACATTAGTTAAAATGTGGGAAGTCCTGTATTCTTGCTGGCAACTAAAGTGAGAGTTTTGCAATAGCATTCAGTGAGACAACAATCTTACAATCGGTACCAAGTAGCTAATGATCCATGGCAGAGAACTTAAGTGGTTTAATTATAGCCCCTGAAATAAGTTATAATATAGTGCAATGACCCTTCTTCATTGATGGTGGTGGACGTACTGGGTTTTTTTAATCCTCATGTCTACAATATATGCCTGAAAAACTCACAGACTAAAAAATGTAATTTAAATGGATGTTTAAAATATGTTTAATATTTTTACATGGAGAAGTCTCGCCTTGCAGGGGACTAACAAAAAATAACAAGTGATTGTCAGTATACTTTCACTGGCCTCCAAATGCACAATAAGGTCTTGATTTTGTTTAGTGCATGCGGTTTCTCTTTTCAGAGTTTTTATGCATCATGTTTCCAGATGAGATTTGTGTGGGCAAAAGAGTGTACTGCACTTCCCTGTGTTTTGCTACAAGGAGATCGTTCCAGTTTGTGGACAGCTGCTAAGGATGCTCCAGCTCCTTCATGTGTGGAAACCTTTTTCCAGACAGTGGCTGTTGGCACTCAGAACTAAATCCCCTCTTCAGATATATTAAAACACTTGGGCAGAGCAGCTTGAGTTCTGCCTAGCCTCTATCCTTTTCTTTCACTAAGCCTAGGAAACAAACTCTCATGGTGGTGGCTGTGCTCTGGAAGCCAACATTTGGACTTATCCAAACAGAAGAGGGGAAAGGAAAACACAAGGACAAGTCAGTCTGTGAATGTTAAGTTTTCCCAAGCAAACCTGCAGCATACAACTTTTGCTTCCACTGGGAGCCACCATGCTGCTCACAGCAGTTTCTTATACATGGATGGGGACACTGAGCATTTGTATCCCAGATGCTGACTTGGATGATGCCATCCCTGAAAATTTCTTCACCTTAATGCTACTTTTTGTGAGTCACTCTTGCTGGCAGGCTTGTGGCCGGTTTTTCTCCCCAGTCTGGTTCTCCCCTAGCCAGTCCTATAGCCTGTGGATTGTGCTAGATGTGCCCTCGAATTGTAGTCTCCCACTTGTTACTGTCTGCTGCCTGCAGGTTGTGAAGACAGGTAGAAGCTGGGGTTCATGAGCTAGAGCCCAAAAGAAAATCCTGGACAGGCAGGTGCCCACCACAAAATGTACATAGCTTGAAGACAGGTATCGCTTGAAGGGTAGGAATCAATCTCGGTTTAGACCTAACCCAGGTCTATACAAATGGTTTCTACGGCACACTAGGGTTTTGCTTTGGTTGCTTTTGGTGGCTCCCATGGCTATTTTATGCCATAGCTGCCATCCCATGTCACATCCTAGGGCATCTTAGATGACTCTACTTTCCTACATGTTGCCAACCAAACTAAGAACTTAGTCACAAGAGTCAATGGAGAAGACGTCAGATAGGTAAACATGAAGTGTCTACTTCAGGGTGAATTGAGTTGTCCTCCAGGCTCTACTGGCTGGAATGACTATATCTCCATTGCCTGTAAGGACAGATCCAAAACAGTGCGTTTGCAGGTGCGCTGCACAGAGGTTATTACAGAGAAATAGGTTAATCTCAAACCAAATTCCACCAAAGTGGTGTCTGTAAAATTGTACTACCTACAGTCATGCTTTGAGCCGGGACAGCACAGTCCCATAGCTAAGCATGTTACGTGCTGCGGTGCACTGTGCCCCCATGGCTGTCCCAGCAGCGAAACTATGCAGAGATGTGATGCAGTCCTCTGGAATTCAAGCTAGCACAGAAGTTATGTCACCTAGCATCTGTTCTCAACTCTTATCACAGCTGTAGGCTTCATACCCTTATATTCTGAGATAAACTATTCAGTTGTGAGGTACAAGGTAATTTACTTGACTTTTCTAGCTCTGACAACACCAATTATGCAATCAGCTATGCATGCAGCTGGGATCAGGATGAGATATGTGACTCTAGGCTCTGGAAGTAAATTTTTAGCATGTGCATTCTTGTGTAGCTTCCATTTCAGTTGCTGTGCATGACACAAGTATTAGCTAGGAAATGAGATAACGCACATATGCTGCATAGTACGAGAAAGGAAAATAAATGCTGTTTCATACAATGCAGAGAATAATATGTTTTTAAATATAATCATAATGGCACTTAGTGAAATAGACCATCAGATCTTAGATTAGCTTTCGGTTGTTTCAGGATGACAAACTGCCACCATCAACACCTGGCATTATAACATTTTATAAGAATATTAGAAGTGGATTTTTGTAAACAGTGAATAATGAACTAAATTAACAGAAAGTCAGCCCATGACAAGGAGTCTCCTTTTCTGTTTAGTATTTTCATGCAATCAGGACCACAAACAAAAGTCCTCCATGAAACATATTAGAAACATGAACAACTTTGGTGATGGTCTCCTTTGAACTATCAGTACACGTGCTGTCAAGCATATTTAAGTTGCAAGTCTGTAAAGCTAAAAAAAAATTTCTATTACATGTGACAATGAAACAGTGCTGCACACTTCAACAGTGAAAGGATTTATTTTCTCTCTGCCTAATAGCACTCATAAAAACATTGTCTATAATCCCCCTGCCTTGGAGAGCTATATTTGATGGGATAAGCCCAAAATGCATTTGTCCAGTCATGTGATGTTGATAATCTAAGGCTTAATTTTTGTACAGACTTATTGATCCAGATCCTAATCAAATGCGTGAACCGTAAGAAGACAGATAGATAGATATAGGATGTATTTCAATCATGCTAGAAGGACGCTGAGTTTAGGAGTGCTGAGTGTGTTCCGACTTCCCATCCTAATTGCAAATGGATGTTAGTCTAGGAAAGGACTGGTGTCTCCGTGAGAAGAGTGTTTTGGTATCCAAATGCAATATTCCTGTATTTCACTTTTCACAAAATTGTCAAATCTTTTGGACATGGTTTTCCATCGCAACAATCACTATCAGCACTTTAAGACTGATAGTGATTACAGTATGCAGGCAGTTACTGGAACTTTACCAAGAAATAATACGAGCCCACCTAGTATATAACATTTATATTCAATGCCCCACGACTCTGAGTCATCTCAAGAGATCAAAAAGCCCTGGGGTCACCTCCTGTGTAGGTACATGTACAAAGGACAATCTCCCGGACAGCCAATCCAGCCCCTGAGGATGGGGCATCCTTCATACGCACACCGTCAGCCCTGCCACGTGTACACAGGCACAGTTTCTGCCTATTAGGCCTTGTCAGTGGCCCATGAAGGGTGAACGTACCTCTAGAGCAGTGAGAATAGCTAGCAGGATGCAACAGGACAGCAAAAATCAATTAAGATCAATACTGAATGCAGAGTCCCATGCAAGAAGCAAAAACAGGACACAGCAATCCAAATGACTGAGTTTGGTGGGAGTTGTGTCAACAACAAGTTTTCCCTGGGTGCCTAATTTCCCATCAATTTTCTTTCTCATTCTTGTTCTGTGACTTGTTTTTTTTCCTTGCAAGGACAAATACAAATAATTCGGTCTTTAGTCTTCCCTTCACATTACAGATGTGTTCACTGGGCGCTTTACTCAGGCTATAAGAGTGTTATAAAATATCCCTGACTGTGTATTACACAGTCCCCAGTTTTATAAGATACGTTTGGGGCTTTTTAAGATGATCAGATATTACACATCTGAAAAATATAAATCTTGAACAGCTTTGGCTTTTAAAATCCATTAGAAGGTCATATTTTAAATTTATTTTTTAATTTGAAGAACGGTAAGTAAACTGACACATAAACTCTCTTGGGGCCTGCAGAATGAGTTTTAATCAGTTATGAAATGTCATGCTTCTACAGAGAAATCATTTGATGTTTGAAAACACATAAAAAACCTCTAGGAACTAAAATAAGATTCTATGAGCAGAATAAGTGAGAGTAATATTGCTGTTACACACACATACACACACACAAACTAAATGTTATACAAAAATTTAATTAGAGGCAGAACTTCACCAACTTCAGCTAATCATGGCAAAACTAGATGGCTGCCTTTTTTTTTTTGTTTCGTAATGAAATATACAGTAGAGGTCTCAATAATCAAATAATAAAAAGCAGTGAAGCTTTCTTTTGAATGGGCTGCATTTTATAGTAAAGGGGGTAATGGAGTATCTAAGAAGCTCCATTGTCGTTTGGACCATTTGGTCGATTTTTTCTTGATTAGGTAAAAATTATTTAGAAGATTATTTTGGTTGCAGATACAGAATTTATCATATTTAGGAGTCTTATTAATTGTCATCAATAAGATTCTTTATCCTCTGTTCTATGCAGGCTTCTGTATGACATATAATCCTATATATATATATCTGTATCTTATAATCGTGTGCAGTCTTACCAGTATTGACATATACCACATCTAGCCTCTCTGGCAGTACGAAAAGGAACATGCTGAAGGGGTAATATTTTTATTAATATTAAAAAATATGTATTTCCTATCAATTGGGCCAGCTGTATTATACACTTAACCTGTAGTGTACCTAACCAAATAAATTTCCTCATTTCACTGTTACGTTTGTCAGCAGATACAGGTGCATAACACTTTCAATCAACGATATATCATTTTCAAATTTTTGCAAAACTAAATTTATCTTAGCTGTATCTCCGAAATCTGCTTTCCTGTGAGCAGAAGCTCTGTGCTCCTCTTCAGGAAGAACATGGCCAGATTCGAGAAGGACTTGTTATAATTGAGCTGGAGGGGAAGGAACTTAGAACTAATTTTATTAGAATTAGATTCTCTGCAGGAATGTGTTTTAGCCTGAGATGTCTGCTGCCAAAAGTCAGAGCTCAAGTACTCCTTGTACTTGATTTAATTTATAATTATAATTATAATTATATTCCAGTTATGGTTTCTGCCCCACCCCCCCTTTTTTTTTTTTTTGAACAGCATTTCCTGTTTTTCTTGGCTAATAAGATCATAGCTCAAGTTTCTAAACCACTGCATTTAATCTGTGTGAAGATGAAATGTGATAAACAATGCCAAAATAGTTTGGGTAGATCCAAAAGAGGAGTTAGCTTAATTTTATGGACAGATCATAATAAGAGTTGAATAAAAATAAGATTCTAGCCAGAAAAGTGCAAGCCAAAATGTTACTCTTGTTCTTTGTATATTCTCAATGATTTCTTACCAACTCTGCAGAGTTTTCAAGTACAAATCTGCTTTCTAACTACCAATCCTACAAACTCACCATGGGATTAGAAAGCCAAGATGTGGTATTTTTGGCCTATATACTGTCAGGACTAAAATCATTTAAATTAATTTGATCTTTTGCATTCATGCACAGATCAGCACCTCCAAAAATCCAACATGATTTTTTGGCTCTATGGTGGTGCTGTCTTGGTTATACTAAAAAGACTAAAATGCCCTTGTTGATGTTAAATTTTAGGTTGTTTGTAAAGTACTCAGAATTTCTACTTATTCTTTCTCGTGCAATTTTTTTTTTTTTTAAATTATTTTTGTTATTAACAAGTGTATTATACCATCTAGCACTGTTGATATAGGCAGAACTCCACTATAGTGAAAACAGTCAGCCCTGTTGAGGCACAAATAGCGTAATACCCATCCAAATCTTCTGTTTTCACTGCACAGGCTGCAGCTTGGAAGGATGGCAGGGAGTATCCCTGGCAGTGCCTTGGGTCTGCCCTCTTGCACTGCTCCCCAACCAATATCAGCTCCTGCATGCCCTTTGGTCAACACAAACCTCTCCAGGACTGTGTGACCCTGTGCTGTGCCGTGAACAGGAGCTGTGTGCCTTCCTCTGCCATTGCCACCTTACCCCGGCTGGAAAGGAAACCTCTTTTCTTCTTTGGAGAAAGTGTCAAATGTCAAGGACATGTGTTCTTTGAGTACTTTTCAGGCACAGATTCAACACAGCTGATCTGAGATATGATGGCTGAGGAAGGACATGGAAGGGTGGGACTTCCCCTGAAGTAATCATCATTAACAGATCACTGTTTTCCATTAAGCGCACCGAAGGGAAGCCGCATCTCTTAGTTAAAGAAAGCATGAAAAATAGTTCGATTTGGCTTTCACCATTCCACGTCATGATCTGTAACCAAGGTAAATATTCTGCGCTGTGTTTTACTTTCTCACACTATTTCAAAACTGAACAGACATACAGATGGTTGGGATTTCTAATCTCTATGTCTAGGCACTTTTTTAGCTATCAAAGAGTTACGATTTCTGTGCTTATGCCTGGAATTTCATATGACTAAGGAAACTATGTAAGTTTTATGAAATGGAGAATGTGTGATGAGGCTAGCAGGTTGTCATTTCAACAAAAGCAGTATTAAACTGTATTTACTTCCTTTAAATTTCTTCTTTTTTATTATTTCTCTTAGACTAGGTTGCAAAAAAAGACATTTGAAGATCTTTCATGAGTAGATGTAGCCTTTTGTGCAATTAGAATAGGGTTAGATTATTTTGTTTGTTTTTGATATGATGAAAATTTGCATTTTTACCTGGCAAAGACCAAACTGGCTGATATGATTGTTCAGAATTGCCTCACATAACTGATCCACCACTCTAACAACAGTCTGTCTTTTTGTGATTATGCTTCTTCTGCCACTAAAACACCTCTATCCTTTTATTGCTAAATGTCCTGTTCAGAGACATCTAACCTAAAGCAATTAACTTTAAATATTTTTCTTAAAAATCTTACCTTTCAATTCATGCCACGAACAGCTATGAGAGTCATAAGCTTTGAATGGGTTTGACATAGTTCCCAGAACTACAAAATATGCAAGAAAGATGTTCTGTATTTGGAAACCACTGTTCCAGCTTTTACACCAAACTGACATCGGCTCTCACATTGGCACCTACCCAAGCTTCCCAGATGCTGCTATATTATTCGTAATTAAGACTGCACACCTTTTCAGTGATTTTGTTATGGTGCTGTAATTCGCACTCACAGTAACATAAACATGACCGTAAATTAATTCCTAAATTCATCAATTTATTCATTAATCAACATACAATCGTAAATGGATTTTGCATCCGTATTTTCAATTACAATCTAATAGATTTTGAGAAAACTGGAGGTCTCTGGGTTTTGTTTTTCTCCTCATAATAGAGCATAACAAGGAATTCCACTCAGAAACAGTAGCCCAAAGGTTGCACGTGTGCCACACCGTTGCCTAATCATTGACCGTGTTAGCAATACTACACAGTATTCAACATAAGGGCTGAATACACATACAAGCTCTTTCCCATCTCTCAAGAATAATCGAAAGACTACCAGTGCATAAGATTAAGGGCCTAATTTATGAAACACAAACTGTGGGGAAGGGAGCCAACCGTGACCACTGCTCACACCAATATGATATTACAGTTGGTTCTGCAAATTCAGCCTAAGAAATCCAGAAAATTTCCTGACACCCAGAGCTGGCTCTGCAAACCTTTGTCTATGCTTTAATGGTAATTGTTTCTTACAGGAGCTACGTGAATGCAGTGAGTTTAAGCCTAAAAGGCTTAAGAGGATGTAAAAACAAAATAGAAGTTGTTCTGCTCCGTTAACTACAGAAACACTTACCTTTGGTGCATGTCCTAATAAAAGAGAATTACCTCAAGCTGCTCCTCTGGCTGGGCTCTGGACTTACTCTTACTTTACCTGCACATTACAGGCGAAGGGGTGGATCAATCTCCCCACATGAAGCTCCAGAAAGGAGCTAATCCTCTCCCTGCATTTGCAAACTATCCACGTCACTCATTGAACAGGATCTCATTAAAACTAGCAAGGTTTTTGACCCTTCTGCTCCCAGTAGCATACCACTGCCAGCCCCTCCTTACCTTAGACCCTCAGTACACTTATGCCTATGTTATCCATTCAGTTGCTTTCTTTTGCATGTGGCCTTCATTATATTTATAACTTAGGCTGGCCTGAAACCACTTTCTGCTCCAGAGAAGCACAAAAACTCTCCTTATCATCTTTCCCACAAAGGGGGAAGAAAAACACGACTCTACTGGAAGATCTGAAAATTCATACCACCTAGTTTTGATCAAGCTAGCTTAGACCCTGCTAGGAATGAAATCATACCTGCATAGACTTCCGTTTTGGCTAAAAAAGTCAGCAGTGCGTCAGTTCCACAGCACCATTGCCAGCACAGTGCTGACTGCATTAGAAACATCCCAAGGGCTCATTTCTGGGCAGCAGTCACACTTCCAACTGCAGCGCAGGGCGGTCCATGGGAACCAAAACTGTGAGGAGCCTTGGTGCTCAATCTACGATGTCCTGTGGAGATCTTGTATGTGCAGTTACTCTGTTAGATGCCAGCTGGCAGCCAAAAGAACAAGTTCCACTTTTACTGGTTCCTAACAAAAATACCATGGTGTGATGCCACAAGCACATTCACCATCACCCTTCTCCCCAGCCATATAATTCCTGCTCTGTGCTGTGTGACAAACTAGAGGAGGAATCATAGAATCACAGAATTATTTAGGTTGGGAAAGACCCTTAAGATCATCGAGTCCAAACATAGAAGTTGAAGGAGAATGGCTGAGTTGAAGAAAAGCTCTGCAGAAAGGTGGCTTTATTGCCCCCTCCAACAGACGAGTTTCTTGACCCAGCCCATTGACCAACAACACAAATGTTGATGCAGCACAGCCCAAGGGCCATGATGGGACTGGACTGGCCAAGGAAAAGAGGTTGTTACCTGAGGATATAAGGACAGCATTGGGGCATTGGAGAAGTTACTCCCTGTTCACAAACAAGTTTGCACAAAGGGATTTCAACAGACGAGACCAGGGCAAACACAGACAGTTGCAAAATAATCAACAGGAGCCAAGACTGCCACTTCTCCACCGCACACTCACCCCCTGGTTCCTTCCTGGGACAAAGGGTAACAAGACTTCCCTTTCTCGCTCAGTTATGACCAACCTCTAATCCACACACAGACACACACTCCCTGGCAGAGTGTCCAGGGTCCAGCTTTTGGGCACATCTGGCTCACAGGTGTAAAGGATGTACTGTTCCAGCAGAATTGAGCGTAGATTCCTAAGCGGTGACCCCCCCCCATGCTGTCCACCACATCACTACATTCACTGCCTGGCTTCCCATCCCTTCCCTGATGGTTTCCCATCACAGCTGACCCAATGGTCAATTTGAAATCAGCAACACTAACTGAACCACAGCTCCTCCAAAAATGGGGATTAGGGGCAAGAGCTGAGGAAAGGAACTGTATTTCTGGAGGAAAGCTCCATTTTTTTACTTCACAGCATCAATGATAAAATTTAGAGAAGTCATAATGGTATCTCCATACATGGCTTACAACCTAGTGTCATGCTGGGTGCGTTGTGCCACCAGCAAAGACAGAAAAGGGAAAGGAGATTTATCCAAAGTCAGTGGAGAAATCCAGAGGAGAGATCCTCTCTTCCTGAATACCAGGAGCTGCGTGAAGAGCTTACAGCTTTTGCAAGGAAAAAAAATCTTTGCTCTTTCCAAGAAAATTTTGATGAATTGCCAAGTATTTCCAATGTCTTCATTATAGTTTTCTGAACGTAATCACAATTCAATTGAATGTAACTCTAGGTATTATAAGGAAATATAGGGAAAAACATATATCCACAGAGGGAAGCACAAAATTCAATCATCTTTAATTTGGAGCTTTACAAAATCACCTTTATCAGGATTTATCACTGTGGCTGTCTTCCAGCACCAGTGTGTCTCTTACGGCTCAGTGAAAGGAAAAGAATGAGAGTTACCTTAAGGGAAGATTAGAAAATGAGTTGTGAATTGCCAACAGGAGGAAACAATTTTACATAGAAATATATAATGAATACAAACTACACAGATGGGGGCCTTTTTACAGATGTCTATATAATGGGGCTAAATATGGCTGAGTATACAATAAGTGGAGACATGGGGATTAAATCTGTAGGCAGTTAAATGTCCATGCTTCAAAACCCAGCATAGGACAATAAAGGAAAGGTGAAGGTCCTGAACCGCTATGCAGAACGTGTTCCACACGCTCCTGCCTGAAACCGTCTGTCCACCTGCCCCTTCTGCTTGGGCTGAGGTTGGGTACTTCAGATGAATGCTTAATCTGGCAGCGGGTTTGCAAAATGGCAGGAGCACTATCCAAAACACTGAAGGTTTTCTTCAGATGTGTAAAGGTGATATTCTGAATTTCAGCTCCCAGATGACAGAAAACGTGAGTCTCACATGCTTCTCCTAAGACACTTTAGGCTGCCATATTCCAAAGCAGGTCACCCTGAAGTGCTGACCTCACTTGATTTAAGGGCACTGCAATAATTTATCATCAAGGAAATCTGTAGGAGAAAAAGACCCATCATTCTTTCTCCATGACCTTCCCTAATTCCATTTTTCCTCTCATTTGCTTCAGGCTTCCCCTTCTCCTTTTCCCATCCATCTTTTCTTCTCCCAAACAGCTTCCCTCTGAGAATAACTGATTTCCTTCTGCTATAAACACAACATTTTCATAGACAGCATCACTGGATCAATCTCAAGCTTCCTGCAGAAAATGTCAGCCTCAGTAGAGGCACATAGGATTTAAATGCATTCCTGGGAAAGATCCCTTTAAGTCAAAATAAGTTACACTGAGTCTGAATGTATCCAACAATTACAAGAGCTGAAAATGTGTTAATAAGCCAGAAAAGCATAGAAGTGCTGCAGTGTATTTCAATTTAACCTTTAAAGCTAGGTATTTCAAAGATTTTGCTGGTTTCTTTACATTCAGAAATCTGACTCTAGTGTAGTATTCCTCAAGAAAGAATTCAGATAGCCACTTAGGAATGTCAACAGAAAAACAAGACTGGAAGTAGAAGCCACAATGTCATATGACCACTAATAGACTCATTCTTTAAGTAGATTTAAGATAATCTGTAACAATGCAGCATACAAAGGAAATTTCCTGGCCATAAGTGAGCTGACATCTGGCCAGAAGTTGGGGAAAAGCAAGGCATTTGCCTCCTGCAAGCATGCTTTTGCCACGAAGCTGTCCACAGACTGAAGCAAGCCCACGAGGCACTTAACATGCCCTGATATTCCAAGGGCTCAGGCAGACGTGAATCACTGTAACTGTAATTTGTTTGGACAAAACCTAGCTTTTGGGGGAAAGGAGAGAGTGAAGCATTTGCATTTCTGTCTTTCTATAGTCTACCCTCATATGAAACAAACTTTCAAAGTGTTGCCACTGCTAAACTCTAACTTCTGCCCCTCTACCCCTGTGTTCCACTGGCTCTCTAATCTGAAGTGTCTGAGTTTTAAAGTGAAAATATAATCTCTCCTTCATACAGAGGCTGGAGCATGAACTTTTTAGATGGGTTTAATCTGAAGAATTTATGACTTCTAGCTCATCATGTCACTGAAAACAGGTCTACCTGACCTACTGCTGTGGAGAGTCTTCTCATAACATTTCAGAGTCCTTCTTCCTTATCTCTCTTTCTACCTTAGTTGAGGAAACATCTTCCAGATAACTCTGTATTATTAAGAGACGTCTTTCTCTCTCTCTCTCTTTTATTCTTCTTTTGTTTGGTTGTCTGGCTTCTTCCGTGCATGTAATCTTACTCCCAGAAGTCTCAGGAAGTCAATGATGTCCTCTCAATGTAGTTTCGATGTTATGCATTTGATTTCCCTTTGACCTTTGGCAGACCTTTGCTATCTCTATTTTATTTACTGTATTCATTACATCTCTTTGTTTTTGAAATTCATAATACACTGGGAAGAAAAGAAAACCATATCACAAGAAAACTGAGATGATGGATGAAAATGGCATAAGCACACTTTTTTCCCCAGATTTTCATATCTTATTATTATCTTATCTTATTATTATCTTATCTTGCTTTTCCTATTCACTTCAACAATAATTGCATCACTTTAATTAGGTACAAAAGTTTAGAACACGCACATTTGAATATGGCTATTTAACTTCCGTGTTTCTGATCTAAAATGCACTAGACAATGGTCTTTATGGTTTATCTACAGTTAGCATACCATTATTTACATTGTATAAAGCCCTGTACCTCTGTGTTGGATAATAGTTTGCTGTGACCTGCTGACAACAGAGATTATGCTTTCTTTTGCTTGAAAAGCGCTTTAGTAAGCACTTTGCTTTGCTTTGAGTGTCACCACTAACAGCAAAATAATAATGATCTCTTGCCTTTCTCTCCAGCTACTTAGTCTAACATATTTTCTCCTCCTGATATACCATTATGTCTTGCTAAACTACAGAAATAATTTTGGTTTGCTTGTTATATGTTTGCCAATGGAAAGTCTAAATTTCTGAGTGATGAATGGCTGTTTTCCAACAGAAAATCCGCATGAAAAAAGGAAACAAGAAGGGCCTCTTCGGAATCACTTGCTTTCGAGGCTGTGAGACAGCTACAGATGGATGCTTGCTTCAGAAGACTTCCAAGTGATCAAGTTTACAGCATCCCATAATGCTTACCAAATTATACCAATGGCTGTTTCTTCTCTGATGACTTTAACCACTTTAAAATTTACACATGTGAACTGAACTACCAATCTAGAGTCAATAGGAACAGATAAATACTTCCAGGGGTTGCTCATCCCCCCACTAAGATTGGTGTCTAAACTGAAAAGGTTCGGACACCCTTTCGAGATGCTCTAACTTTCAATACTATGAAAAGCTCAAGAGTTGAAAGAATATGATATGTTTAAATGACCTATAAAGAAGTCTTGTTTTAAGGAACAGCTTCCTTCTGTTCAGGAAGAGAGAAAGATTTCCAAATAGTGGACACCCTTAGAAATGGAAAACATTGTTCTCAGGAAACCCCATTTGTTTATTCCACTTCTAAATGGAAAATCTGCAAAACCGTTCTCCATTATTGTACTGATCAGAGCAGAAAGGCTGGATAAGGACTCCCATCAGAGCAGCACTGCTGTTTATTCTCACCAGAAGAAACTGCCCTCTCAGCCTCTGTGCAGAGAAAAAGCTGCCAATGGCTGGGCAGAAGGAGTGGGAATCAAGATGGTGGTAGTCATGCAAAAACCCCCGTACAATTAAGCCATGGCCTGAGTCTTCCTTGAAGCTTCATCCTTGGTGTTTAAACTGTGAGATAAAACCTAACACTGGACTCAAACGGGGGGAGCAAAAGATTAATTGGGTTGACAAACACAATGTAGTATCCTTTTCTTCCTCTGCTAATTCTCTGTGCAAGAGACTTCATAACACTACAAGCTGAAGGGTTGGACACTGATTGTATATGGTTTTATGGCTCTATAGCAAAATGCCAAGCGTCTTAGTTTTTTCCATAGACTGGGTTTGGTACCAGTAGTGTCAAGTGTATGTTAAGTATATATAAACATATTCACTGTTTTAAAACAGTGTTGTTAACTTTGTTTATGAAGGTAAAACTTTGTGGCAGTGCCATTTTAGATACTTATAGGGATTCTTTTTTTTTTCAGCCATAGTTTGTTTTCTTCCTGTGCTACTAGTCAGTGAACTATCACTCGTCCAACTTACCTGTAGTGTCACATAACTTGTTCCCACCTGCTGTTTTTTTTCTTCATCACATGTACTGAGTGTTTTCTTTTTACCAGAGCATGTATACCTGTGAAAGCTGATATTTCAAACCTGAGGAGGAGAGTGATTTTAATAATTTTAGGTGGTTTTTTTTTTTTTCCCCCAGAATAAAACCACCTTTTCAGAAATTAAGAGAGATCCTTCTTGGTGGTTCATTTTTCTCAACAAAATGAGAACTGATGCTATTAGGTTTCTTAAAAACATGCTGTTAATACCTACAAACAAGCACAAAAGGCCAAGCTGTACCCACTGTAATGTTCTGATTTTTCCTCGTGGCTTGTGAAATACAAAGTACAGTGAAGCAGCACTAGAAGGTGTACACCATATTCTGAACACTGCGGTTTTCACAAACCCTTTTTGCTGTAAACATTAACAAGAATTATAAAAATGTACATTTGATATACAAAAAAATGCCTTGCATTTCACTAAATTACTGTACATTAGTCAAGATGCGGAAAAGCAGAGGTCTGAAGACCTCCTTTTGCAAAGTGATACATGAGCAGCAAAGACAGTATTGTGCCTAATAGAATTAACATTGTTATGCCCAAACACAATTCCCCGGGCAACTTCACCCACATTCACAATTTGCCTGGAAGTGCTATCTTCTCAGCATGTTTTGGATAGAGTTATGTTTACAGACACGTAAAGCATTCCCTCAAGTGGTGGTTAAACACTAACGATTTGTTAAGAAGATGCATTGACAAAACCTTTACCGATCGTTACCACCACCCTCTTAGCCTCTAGAAGACGTGTGACTAGTATTCGAGAGTCACTGCCTCCAGAAGAAATCTTCCAAAGCAAGGAAAGAGGAAAACCTACTCACAATTTCTGGGGCACAGAGTGCTTTAGTCTCTGCTTTCACAGCTCTACAGCAAGAATTTGGAAATATCACAGAGCCAAAGCATCCACACAAACTCACAGGGATCTGGGTGTTCTCAAGAGACTCATGGTCTCAGAGGCTCATCGACACCAGAGAGGTGAGGATGTCTGCCACATACCTAACTTCATATAAGCTTCTCTAGAGGTCTTACTAGAAGGTCAAAAAAGCACAGGAGAGTGGGGGCACATCTTCATGGTGTAATGAAGTAGATGCAGAAAGCCCAAGAGACAGCTTGTGAACCAGAATCTGAGAAACTTTATGAATTGAGGTATAATACTGTTTGATGTTAGATTATAAGCTTATGCTGCTGCAGAGTACTGAGCAGTGCCATGTTACCAGTTTGAGTTCATCTCCAGAAATGGTGACATAGCTTCTTTCAGAGCACTCAAAGAAACAAGCCACTCTGATTCCTAGTTATGCTTTTTTGCAAAAGTCCTTTTAGTTTTAAGGGTCCTGCCTTATGAACACTGGTGAAGAGATGACACCACTTGTCCTTTTTGTTCACCTTGTGTTGCTCAGCATCTCTTAGGTGGTACCACACTGAGGCTTCCTGCAAGAGGAACAGTTTTATCTCCATCTGAATCTGAGTAAGGGCACAACTTTTAGAAAACATCTATCTGAGACTTGCCACCCAGCATCCTTTGCATCCCATGCATCTCTACTTCCTACCGTTTTCTGAGGTCGTACACTTACAGTGTTTAGGAGGTTTTTATCACAATCTCAACTTTACAGACCTCCTGCTTGAGACTTCTCATCAGGTAGAAGAGGAGTCATAATGCTAATGGGTACCTCCCTTGCAAGGGTGTTTGACTACTTTGTTTTGGCTATGCACGTAATCTGGGTGAATGGAAATTTTTTCCAACGTGGGGTTACTACATCTTAGGACATAATTAGAACACATCTCACAAATTAACATCATGATTTGTAGTGCCATTTTGTGCCATGAAAAGGCCATAATTTGCCATATTAAAGAAGAAGCATTCACAGATGGAAATGTTTAATTATTTCTTCTTGAAATGACCTGGTCATTCAGCACCTCACATTATCTTTGCCTATTTGACAGAAGGAAATTAATAACATCAATAAGATCCTCGGAAGTTAGATAATGAGCTCTCTAAGTAGCAGGTTTTTAGCTACATTCATCTTAACAATTTCTAGTCTAATGTTTTAAGCTCACCAGTTGGTCTCACTTCAATGTCTCAGTGTTTGAAAAAGGTAATACATGGAACTTCAGAGTCTTAAAATGAGACATGCTGAGTGCTTCTCTACAATTGCTTTAATAGCTCTCAGGCCATTTGCATGTGAATATTTGAAGATTATGAAAACTTTCACAGAAATGAATGAACTATGACTACAATGGGAATTTTTATAGCCAATTTAAAACTCTTGGTCTAATATGGTAATGATTTACACATTTGTAATTCTTTTGAAGAAGTAGGGCTGTATGCAGATAAGGTACAGCAGGTTTTAGCCTTAACTTCATTCTTTCTGTTGCTGATATGTTGCTGCATCTCTACTTAGCACTGTCATTGTAGTAATTACTAAGCATGTCTATCTCACAGTGCTACTGACCCCTCTTCTGCTGTTTCTTTACAGGTCTGCAGACTCATCCTCTCATTTCTTGCCTCTTTTTAAAGCTGACTAAAAGACTCTGACCTTTTGACAATTCTGATTTTTCTTCTCCTGGCATTTTTTGATCTTAATCACATGAGTTCACCAAAAAAAGAAAAATGAGATGAACAAGCACTAATGGACAATCAAATAGTAGAAATTACAGTTTAGAGAATCCTCACAGTCATAGACGGGAATCTTTTTTCTCCTCTCCCTTTTCCTTTCTAAGACATTTCCATGCTGTTTATTTGAAACTAAACTTAAGTGAGAAGTTCTCATGCAGCTATGGGATGGAAATTGGCTTCAGACACATCCTGCAGCCTGCAGAAATGTGGTGACAGGAGTACAGGCCATTCTGAGCGTTACCAAAGCCACCTGTAGTTCAGACCTGCATGTGAGTCCAGATTCCCCAACTGAAGCTGGGGAATGGAGCCATGGAGCTCTCCTGGCAAGGCAGGACAATACCACCTCTGCAAGCCCTGCCCTTCTCTGCAGTATTGCCAGAGCCACAGCTTGAACCATTTCTCCCTGCAAATTTAACCCAAACTTATCACAGTTGTCAAATGTGCCATTCTCACAGATTTCATGATGGATACACAGGGAGGTGAGAGCAGGTCTTTGCGTCCTCCGGAACCTACGCATTGTTAGCCTGCAGGAAACATCCATGGTATCAACATTCAGGTATCTTTGTAAGAGAGGCAGTTATGAAGCTCTTAAATAGCTAACAGTCACAGGGAAAAGACTTTTAGTCACTCTTTCTATCTCTCCATCCAGGATTCTGGTTGTCTTGAGAAAAAACTGTCCCTGTGGTATCTGCGTGCACACTGCCTAGTGCAAAGAAGCCCTGGTCCCTCAGTAGAATCCGTAATACTTTTTCAGTTGAAATATCAACGCTATGCACAAGCGAGCTAGAGCTCTCACACTACACCCCAGTAGTGGTTTTTTTTCCAAGTGCTGTAACAGCCTTTTATTCTTTAGCTGCTCTGTCTTCATTGCCACCTTTTTTTCCTTGAAGGAAAATTCACTAAGGAGGCAATTCTAACAGGCATATCAGATATGAAAGCATAAAATAGTAATGCTTTTGTTTCAATTCCTGACTGTCAATTTGATTTTCCTAGTGGGGTTCCAAGAGTCAACTTCTTCTTTTTTCCTTTCCTAGAGGAAATTTTATACCAATTTGTAGCAGAAATTGGTGAGTCAAGTTTAACACTGGGAAAGCAACAACAGCCTGCAAACACAGTGATGTGCAGAATGGGTATATTTATCTGAACTATTACAACACTTAATAATATGACCATTAAAATCTGAGCTCCCCAAAAAAATAATGCTACAGATATGATGGGATATTTTACAGGAAATATTTATGTAATAAGATGGTCATTCCCAGCTCTCTTTTCAGTAACTCTGAGAGGCATTTCCAAGTGCCTCTTACCTAAAAGTGATGTGCTGGCCGCAGTGACATAGGGCAGCAGCGACGATGGGAACCTGCGGTCGTCGTGTGACCCCTGCTGGCAGGAAATAATTGATAATAAAATGTGAAAGAAGAAGAGATTTGTGTTTGCAATGAATGACACGCTGTGACTGAATCCGTAAAGTACATGAATTAAATATTTGCAGTGGCAATAGAAGAAATAAATAAACGGTCCTGTCATTGCAGAACAGAAGACACGAGTAAAAATTGTTAATTTAAAATGTTAATTGACAACTGCATTTTATCAAGAGACGTTGAAAGCCTCCACCAGCCCACCTCTGCACTAGACTTGTCCCGGTGCAGAGTGCCTCATATACATCCCCGAGAGCTGAACCCTCCTGTGATATTTGACGTGCTGCCAAACTGCCTCCTCCTACAGCTAAGCTTAGTGCTCAGAGCTCCCCTTCTGCCCCCCGTGACTGTGGTTAATAGGGGCATGCATCCAAGCTGCTGCACAGGAATGTCTGACGTGGCACATAAAGGTCATGTGTAAGTGCCAACCTCTGACAAGGGTACTGGAGTTTCCTTACAGTTTTGACACTACTGCTGGCCACAACAAATGCAGGCTTCAGTGACACAGAGTTGAGCGTGGTCCAGACCTGACCGCTACTCACCATCAGCAAGTACACGATGGCGTATTTCACGCTGCACATTTGCTTGAAGCTGATGAAAACTTAGGAGACACAGAACAGAGAATGCTCCAACAGACTACATGACTTTTTTTTATTAATTTCTGTTAGAGTCTACATCCGCACTTTAGAGCTATAGACACTGAATATGTGCTTTCTCTAAGCAAACAGTTGGACTCTTCAGAAGATGGCAGTGGAGAATTACTTCCATAATGAATGCAAATGTATGCATGGAAACTGCCGGTCTTCAGCTGCAAGCTAAGGGTTTTGGAAGCATTATAGCATTTGTATTTGATTGCGTGTTTAACCAGCTGTTGAATGTTATTCTGACACACTACTCGCAGGGTAAATATTTCTTTGTCTTAAATGCAGAGGCAAATATTTTGCAGATTTGAGGGCTTGCAGGCTATGATTGTTAATGACTATCTTCAATATAACTTTTGGCACTGAAGTTCTTAAATATTTTAATCAATAAAAATAAGCAAGCTGAATTTGTTTATTTTTCATCAAAATTAATAGGAAAGTTGAATTCAGCCAGTACTCACAGGCCAGGCCAGATGTGGCTTGGCCACCCATATCCAGCAGTAGACTAGTTTATGAATGAGACACTGATTTCCTTATTTTAACAAATTTTTACTAAATAAATTACTGTTCTCAGTCTAGAATATTCCAGAAGAAAAAAAAAACAGATGTAGAAATAACAGGTCTATTTGTGGGCAGAAAGAAATTAACAGTTGAGGCCATCACAACAAAGCCCTACCCCACCAGAAGGAGCATCGCGAGTTCTCACTGTGGCAGCATCACAACCCCTGAACACCACAGACACAGGTGACCATAAAAGCTCCATAAGAAGAATCAGCCAGCCATGGTTTCTTTTGTCTCTTTTCACAGTTCGCACAATATGCTTAGCTGGTTTTTTCTGGTTTTAGCGCTTTTCTTGTCACAATATTTCATGTTGCCATTCCAAATCAATTACACTCCTCTACGCTGGATTCTCTCCTTTTCTGACCTTTTCTTTTCAGAGTGAATGAAGATAAACACAAACAGGCATCTGACTCTGGCAAAGTGTGTCCCCACATACAGCTAATCAGCAAAGCAATAGCTGCAGTACATTGAATTCTCACTTGAAAGAAAAACTTTAATTTAGATTAACAAAGGTGTGCTTGGAAAACATTTTTGTTTGATTTTCAAGAGTTTAATAAAGGGAGAGTAAGTATGCACTACCACAGCTCTCTCACTGTCCTTTCTCCCTATAAAATAAAAACTAAAATGTGCGTTGAAACAACCATCAGAGGGTGCATATACACCATCAGTTTGGCCTGATACCTATTTCAGCCTTAGGTCCTCATACTCTAGCTGCCTGTACTGTGTCACAGTTAGACTCAATAATCTTAAAGGTCTTTCCCAACCCAAATGATTTTATGGTTTTCTATTCTATGGTTTAAATTGCTGTGGTACCAGTTCAGGGAAGTATTTTCATTCAGGCCAACGTTGCAAGTCTCCTTGGGGACAGCAGACTTGAGGGTATATTTAAATGTTCGCATAAATCAGGACATAAAAGACTACAAATGTTCATATGCTGTTTATACACTAATAATATTTATACACTACACTCTAGGACTGTAGACTATGGGGTTGTTAATAGAAGAATAAAACCCTGGAAACTTTGGGGTCAGCAATTTCCACTGATGTATCAGTAGCACGCAATAATTAGGCATCCAGAATTTTGTTAGAATATTGAAGAAAATTATAGATATATGTATTATGTATATATGTAGGTCTATACATACATATAGACATGCATGTATATAAAAATGCAAGGAGATAGACCTGTCTCTTACGGTTGAAGATTTAAGGGGCTCACTGATTTCTTAAATGAACAACTTGGTGACATGAGCTACTTGCTCTCAGCAGCTTGACAGCATCCACCAAGTCTCCAGATGTAGCCAAGGCTAGAGGTAGAATCTCAATATGGAGAAAGGAGGAATCTAAAGAAATCCAGAATAAGAATAAAGACAAGATCCTCATGAAGGACTTGTGATCACCATTGTGCTGAACAGATTAATAGCGAACCCCTGTCTACCTGACTCCAGCGGGCTCTAAGCCAGGTCCTGGGTCTCACATGGTATAACATCAGCAGGATACAGAGCCAGGAGCTACCACAGCTAGAGAACAAGAAATCCTGTCCAAAATCGCCTACGTTTTTCATGCTTATGCATGCACCTGAGTCCAGGCTGCAGGCAGGCACATGTGTAAGAACAGGATTCCTGGTCTATGTGTCTGATGGTCTGTCGCCATTTTAAAGAACTGAAAGGCAGTGATAGTGACCTCCTCTGAGAGGTAAACAAAAGAAACTGAAGCGTTCGAAGTGGGAAATTAATGGGGGACTTAACACACCACTTATGGCCGCATGCAAAGAAGTAGGCTCAACTAGGGGGAACGAAAATTAATTTAACTCAAAACAATGAAAACCGCAAATCATCACTTAAATGAGGGTAGAACGGAGAGAAAGGAGAGAACAGTGATCTTAAATATATGAATACATATACCTTGCCTCCACTCCACCCCTCCACTTACTATGAGCCCTCACACACGCAGTGGGGACCAGAGGTGGGGGAGGAATACAGGAATAGGGGGGCGCAGACCTTTTAACTTCTTGCATTAAGTTCCAGGTTGATTTGTGGGACAAATTTCCTCTGCTTGTGCAGCCTCTCTCACTCCGCAGGAGACAGTTCAGCACGGCCACCTTCCATACCATGTCGGGGGGAGTTGTGCATCCCTCAGGCCGATGTCTCCAGCACTGTGCCGGCCCGGCTGCAAAGCTTAGAGTCTCTAGGTTTCCAGGGAACATTCTGCGTCTCTCTCCACATTCAAGCAGGGTTTTCATTCTCAGCTCTTTGACCCTTTCCTCCCTCACCAGTGATAAATCTCAGTACAGGGGTGGAGGCTCCAGGTTCCTCCATCCCGGTGCCTCTTTTTTCCACCCCCACCAGTAATCAGCAAAGTTAAAAGTCTACTTGCCACATGGAAGATCTTTACTGTCCCAGTATATAGCTGAAGTTCTTGTTGCCGAGGTGACTGCTTCAGTGGTTCTCTCTTTTGTCCTTCCCCTTCTGAACAAAAAGTCTGCACCGAACAGAGCAACGTGTTTGGGGCTTTTACAGTGTTATTGGAAGAGGCATTGATTGACATGGCTTGTGCCAGGGACGGGCACGAAATTTGAGCCAGGGCTGTGTTTCTCAACCCAGTTACAGGAGCCTGTAGCCCCTTCCTCCATGCTACCTGAGCATGCCATAACAAAAGGCAGCAAACCTTCTTTCACACCCCAAAAAGGGCAGAAACAGCCCCCCTTGCCCTGGAGCCGAAATCCTAAACCACGACACCATCTGTGAGAAGGCATTGGTCATCCTTTCAGAAAGTGTCAGGACCTTCTCTTCTGTACTGGTAGTGCCCAGAATACCGGTCTGAAAGTCCACTTCTAACATTGTAATTCAGTGTGTCATTTGTCAAGCTGCCCTAGATGGCTGTTAGCTTCTTCTGAGCAGAGCTGAGGCTAAGGGAGATATGCAGCATAATCAGGATCAAAGTTCAGCTGTAAATCCAGCATTTGGTAGTTTTTAATCCTAGGAACTAGGATTATGGTTCTTTTATTTTCCCCTCACCCAAGTATGGAGCTTACACTGATCTCAGTGCAAGCAGCCACCAGGAAATGCTAAAACTTCCTCACAGCCCAGAGCTTATTGCTAAAAAGTGAAGGAATATAAATGAGTCATATTCAGATTTGTCTATGCAATGGTCCAGATACTTCCCAATCATGTTTCCACCTACAAATATCAGAAACTGCTATATTACAATTGAACAGAATCTTTAAACTGTAACAAGAAGCAATCAGTCAGGAGAAAACCAAGAACTCAAGCAAAAGTTACAATGAGAGATTTATGACTTTGTGGCTGTGCTAGTTCTCACGATTACTGATCTAGCCATGACTGTATTTCTACAGCTATTAAAGAAATTCAAATTTATCGTGTTTTGTAGACTTCAGTAAGAAGATCCAGCTCTCAAATAAGGTACCAGTTCTTCTGTCACATAAAAGGAGATAGATAGAAAATTTCTCTCAGACAAATTCACTGGCAATTATGTGGATTTCTTTCATATCCTGTTTCCCACAATTCAAAGAGTTTTACATAGGGCAACAGGGAAGTGACATACCAAGTTTCATCTTCAAAATCTGTCTTTAATTTATGGCTGCCGAAAGACAGTGAAAACAATATTGTTATGCTAGAGGGGAAAATTAATTTTTCCACTCCCCTCTTAATTAAAAAAAAATAAATTGAGAGTTAGTCATGTTTTTCTAAGAAAAAAGAAAAAATTGTTGGATTGAAACCAAGACATAATGCCATAAACTGGGAAGTAGCCCTCTGATAATCAAGAATTTGATCTTTCACTCTTAATGTTGGTGGAAATTACACACTCTTACTCCAAATTACATTTTGTGAGACCAGTTCAACACATGTTGGACAAGACTTGAAGATAGACTCATTCTGAAGTGTTCTGCTGAACAGAGGTAGTTTCATGGCTTTAGCCTAGGCACACAGACCCACTGGCCTATCTTGTGTAGCACATCCATAGATCCATATCCATCAATGTGCTAAACATCCATAGGTAAAGCAATGCTTAGAAGTATGGTCCAATCACAGGAAATGTCTCTTTTATAGCACATATGAAAGGTAGTAAATTATAATAATGGGTTAGGTTAAGGAATCTGTTAATATCACAGAATTGTTGAGGTTGGAAGGTACTGCTGGAGACCATCTGTCCCAACCCCTGCTCAAAGGAAGGTCAAAAAAAAGCAATTTGCTCTGAATGTTGACCAGGAAGTGTTTGAATATGTCCAAGGATGAAGACTCCAGAATGCCTCAGAACAACTTATGCCAGTGTTTGATAACCTTCACAGAAAAAAAGTTTTTATTACATTTAAATGGAATGTCCTGTATTTTAACTTTTGTCCATCACCTCTTGTCCTGTCACTGGCCATCATGAAGAAGAGTCTGGCTCTGACTACTCTGTGCCCTTCTTCAGATATTTATACACTTGAATAAGATCTCCCTGAGCCTTCTCTTCTCCAGGCTGAACAGTCCCAACTCTTTCAGCCTCTTCTCATACAAGAGATGTTCCAGTACCTTCTTCAGCTTAATGGCCCACTGTTGGACTCATCCCATTAAGTCCAATTCTTTCTTTTACTGAGGAGCCCAGAACTGGACTCCAAACTCCAGATGTGCTTCATTAGTGTTGAGTAGAGGGGAAGTATCACCTCCCTCAATCTGCTGCCAACGCCCTTCCCAATGGAGCCAGGGATGCTGGAACTATCATACAACTTCCTAATATTTATAGTATTAACATCCTACAGAAGCTGTTCAAAAAGTCAGTGTCTTCATGTGCCTTTGACTGTTCACACATGAAAACCAACTGTCTACATACAGAACAGTTACATAACAGAATCTGAATAAAAGAAGACTTTGGTTCAAGACTGTACAGCTTAAAGAAAAATCCAGTCTCCTCAATAACAAAAATCCTGTGTCTTGGAGCAACTCAGAAAACACACAAGCCCCAGTTATCTTTAGACAATAGTATCTCATTGTGGCAGTTTGAAGGAAAAAAAACTGCTCGAAGGCTTTTGTTTTAAACTGACCAATTCGCTATTCCCTTCCATGCTACGATCGCACATCTCGTTGGCTGAGAAAGTTTCTCGCTAGCATACTGTGCCTTTAAGAGCCGCGGGCTCGGGTGCTTTTGGTTCTTTTCGCGGGTTTTTGGCTTCTTTCGGGGCTTTTTTCGCGTCTTTTCTCTCTCCGGACACTCCCGGCTCTGCGCTGCGAGAGGCGCTGCAGAACCGTGCAGCTTCGCTCTGGGAAAAAGGCTTTCTCCAGACTTGCGGCTACGGCTCCCCAGCGCTGCTGGAGTGCAGCGAGGCTGTGTGCCGGGGCAGCCCCCGCCGCGCCGCCTGGGACAGACTGCTCGCGCCGCCCGGAGACCCGCGCCTGGAGGCTGCTCTTTGCCTGCTGCTGTAACGCTGTACCCTCTCTGCCTGCCAGCGCTGCCGCTTCTTGCTGCTTCGCTTCTACAAACTGCACGACGAGAAACTGGTAGGAACAGCGCTTTGCACATTGGAGCCCCGCGTTCGTAACAGCCGCGGTTTCCTTTTGTTCACTCCACGAAAGCGCACATGTGGCCGGTGCCATTTTCGGACTCCACGTGGTACCGTCTCCCTTTCTCTCTTTTCTCGCGTTTAACCCTCGCCTTTCCATCCTGTATAAACCCTCACATTTTGCATTGGTTTTTCCCTGCATATTATATATTTTGTTCTAGTCTTAATAAAGTTTGTTTCAGTTTTCCAAACGTTCAGAGGTCTCACAAAATCTTTCTTTTCCTTTTTGTATCTCTGCTTTTTAACCCTTTTTCTCTCCCGGAGGAGAGGGGTTCAGGGATAGGAAAGGGCACGTCCCGGTGATTGGCTTGCCTCAGCCAACTGGCGACACTCATAAAAATCAAACTTGATTGTCACTGGTTGGCTGAGGCTTGGCCAATCATGGGACAAATTCTCTCTGAAATCGGCTCCTCCCCTGTTCCAGGAGAAAAGGTTAAGAAGAGAGATAAGAGGAAAAGAAAAAGTTGGCAAGGCCTCTGTTAAGGTTAGGAAACTAAAGCAGTTTTAGTAACAATAGAACGATATTAGATACAGAAAACAAACAAGATATTTCCAAGTATATATAGAGGATCAGGGATCTGGTGCAGCAAGGGTTAAACCATGGGTAAAGGGAACAAAAGCACCAGAGAAAAAAACCTACCAGTCTGTTAACGGCAGTGGCACCTGGCATAGACAGGCCAGGGCTGGTGCCCACCAGAGCCAGGAACAGCAGCTGGAAAAAAGGCGAGTGGTGAGGATCACGGCAGGCGGTCGTGGTGCAGTATGCCCCAGGGCGAAGCAGTGGCCCAGCAGCAGGCAGCAGCAACATGGGGCAGCTGGTGGCGAGAAGCCAAGTCAAGAGGCATTGAGCGAAGGAAAGGGGCGCAGCTCGTCGCAGATGGCAGGCGGAAAAGGCGCAGTTTTTCCTTCTGCACGCCGTTCTTAACAAAACACTGTCCCACCAAAAGCTCCACAGCCAGTGAGATGTGCTGATGTGCAGGGGAGGAATACTCTAATTGGTTTGTTTCATATGTCCATCAAAACAAGCCAGCTCTGTTTATCTTAAACGAGGACATTGACAGTCCAAGCTATTTATAGTACCTAAGATTATAAAACATAAGAAAAAAGTCAGACATCAAGAAGCAAAACTGTGCTTGGTTTCCCCAGTGTATTTCTGAAGTTGTTTGATCTAGATAAGTCAAATAATTTTAATTAGATGAAACGAAATAATAAAACTGTAAATATGAACAGAAACAAACTGGATGCAGATGTGGTGTAACATAAACTAAGTAAAAGGGAATAATCACTTCTCTTGATATACGACAACATTTTCTGTATGCTTTCTTGGGTATTTGCAATGATAAAATACCCCAAAGAGTGGCAGAGGCTGTAAAATCTCTGTCCTTGGAGGTTTTCAAGACCTGACAATTAAGGCCTAATAAACCTGGTCTTATAAGGTATCTGACTCTGCTTTGAGCAAGTGGCTGGAGTAACAAACCTCCAAGCTTTCTTGTAACCTGATTTGATGTTTCAGATTATTAGATTTCTTCTTTTGAGACATATATAGTGTTTGGAGACCTGGAAGACTGTGCATTCCCATATTGAAAATAAGCTCACTTTGTAGCTTTGTTGTACATTTCTTACTTTATCTGTAAATCTGCTGCATCCAAAGGAGCAAGAAATATTCTCATTTGAAAGTGGAAATGCCCTCAGAAAATTCATTGATGTTATTTATATTTCTTATTTTCCTCAGAAGTGTCAACAAAAGATGAATAAGCTCTAGTATGACCACCTTAGCAGATTTTTCAGTTTTTGCAACCTGCCAAAATAGGAGATGGGAAAATGTATCAGAGCCTTATCCAATCCTCTGATCCTATCAGAGGACCTAACTGTCCTCTGTGTGCCACAGAATTAGACCCATTCCTACTGATGTTCTCTGCAGCCTCTGGTACTCAGTTAGGCTCATCTTCCCCTGCGCCTCCAAAGTAAGATATGGAATAGCTCCAGAAAGAGATGTACCTCTTTAGCTTAGAACATATAATGCTTCCTTGAATATGCTTGGTTTTGGATAATAATTTCACAAAGATGGAATGCAGAATTTCACAGTGCACTAAAGATTTTATGAAGCAAACACAACTGAAAAGCTTTTAACAACTGAGAGGACTAGGAAGATATCCTCTGTGGAGAAGAAGCTGTTACAGGATACGAAAAGCTTTTACAATGCAATCCAAAACCTAACAACATCCATTTAACTTCAAACTTCACTTCAGTCTTTCCTCCCAAGTGTTTTGCAGAGCTTTACAAACACAAAAATAAGTTTAGTACAGAGTAACCTTGGGATAAAAACTCCAGGACTTCAGTTCACAATCAAAACAACTTTACTGTTTTAATCAACTTTTTAACTAAATCTGTCAAAAGTGAAATTTGAAAAGAACTTTTCTCTGAAATTCTCTATTACAAAATAAGCTGTTTTTCTAATTTAAATAATTTTGATAAGAAAGAAAAAAGATTCAAGAAATTCTACCCAACTGAAACTGCTAAACTTCACATACTGCTTAAGATTTGCTAAGTAACGATCTGCAAAATAAACAAAATGGTGAATCACACCAATATAATTTAAGGAGTGAATTTCGACATAGCTGGACTAATTCAAAAAGAAGTATGAAACTTAATTTGGTAACTAAAAAAATTTCAAACAAATGGGGAAATTTGAAGGATTTTTTCCCCTTTGCTGTGCCTTCACACACACATAGTACTGACATTCTACCATAACCTCCAGCTTCACAAGTGTCTGTTCTGCTCTCATACTCTGTCCCTCTGGAGACAAGAACCCAAATTTTGTAGCGCTTATTTATCTCACTTCCCAACCATTCCTCCACAATCCTTACTAATTGAAGTAACCATTTGCTTCCTCATCAAACTAAGACTGTGTCCCCAACACGGTCCCTTTTCAGCAGCTTAACTATATTTATTATAAAAGCCACCTAATGCTATATCAGCTCGTTTTTTCCTATACTCAAGCCTTCACAACCAGTTGTAAAAATTGAAGTTAGTACCAGGCAGGTAAAGCCACGCTGACCTCTGTACATATTTCCACTGTTCAAGCCAATAATCGACACAAGCATTTACGATCTTCATTACAACGGAGTGGTCCCTCTCCTTTCAGTCTGAAGCAATGGAGGTGACATTGAGCACCAGAGCGCACTGGCTGCAGATTGTAGGCAAGCGGAAGAATTTCATATGTATCATGTAGCCTTTTGACAGGTTTATCTGTGGACAGACAGCTTAAAACAGAGTACATTTACTTCCTGGCATGTCATTGTCAAGCCTCTGACCAAGGGAAAGCATGCAACGTTTAAGTGAAATGACTTCTATCACATTCACTCCTTGCTGAGGAAGGAGAGATTCAGCTTCAAACACCTCCTCAGAGCTGTCATCCTTTTTTCAGAGCACGTGGATGCTCATGCTACCCTGTGAGACCCCTGGTTCATTTGGTAGCCTTGTGTGTGTCAATATCTGTGCCACAGGCAGTGTCTCTGTGTACGTGCCACAGCCAGGGCAGCCTGAGAAGGGTGTCTGTCCCAACAAGATAGCAGAAGAGGGCAAACTTATTTACAGAACAAAATCTTCCCCTTTAATCCATGTTTGCACAAGGAGTTCAGCAGGGAGGATTCTCCCTATAACCTTTAATTGAACACAGTCTTTATTTCAAATCAGCTTATGAGGAAAAGCCATCACCCTGACACCCTGCCCTAGGGACCTCGATGCTGCCTTCGTACAACCATCTGTGTATGTGCCGGGGTGCACCAGTGCGATCACGGACCTAAGGCTTTCCTGCAAGGGAAGGGAAGAAGCTGCTCAGGACCCGAGCCCTTGGATTTCCTGTGCCAGACATCAGGAAGAGAAACAGCTCCAGATACTTAACAAACAGAAGCAAACAGGTCCCACGGGGGAAATGCAAAGAAACAGTTTTTAAAAGCGGTTTTTAAAAGTGATTTGCAGAGTCTCCCTCTTCTTATTTATTTATATCTGGAATGGCAGAGGCTAAAGATTGAAAGGGGGAATGTCACCAGGGAGTGACTGGAGACCAATAAATATTCTTCATTAGAAAGCAAACAAGCAAAAACAAGGTGATTTTTGCTCTGTGAATATTCCCCGTGGGTCTCATTATCTGTCGGAATTAAGCACAGATACAAACGTTTTCCATAGCGGCTCTTGCTGCTGGGAGCGTTTACATTGATGTCACCATTTCTGAAGCGATTCAGAGCAACTTGCAGGCAGCCGTCAGGCGAACTTTCTGCTGACAATAATACCATCAGCTGTCATTCTACATTTTAACTACGTTCCCTGTGCTGCAGCAGTGCTCAGCCACGTGAGCTACCTGGTACCAAAGTGCCTGACAGGAAAGCCCAGGCATGGCTTTTATGTTTGTTTTTGATGAGTTCTCACAGTGACCTTGCTCAGCCTGGGGAAAAATGAGCCAAATGTTGCCCTTTGTTGTTACTGCTCTTTAAACTTTGTCTCTTCTAGCAGCTTTGGGAACCCTCAGGCAGACAGTCACTGGTTTTCAGGACCTTGCCATGCTCTCCTTCAGCTGAGCTCTTCTGGCACTGTGGTAAGAGGGGGGTTATTCTGTAACAGATCTTTTAATTCATATTCCATGCCTCTGAGGCACAGATACTCAAAAGCATATCAGTGGCTAACGCAGCCCCAGCAGACACCCTGGCAGTGCCAAAGGTACCCAAACATTTTTAAAAATCCAAGTGGACTACAGAGGGTGAACACACATGGGTCAGGTTGAATGCAGCTATGACTACAGGAATCTGTTCTCTGATAAATTCAGTCCCCTTGTGCTTACAAAATGAACACTTTTCATAAAATTCAAGGGCTAACAGCCCAGCTGAGAAACAGCCCAACAACTACGTTCTTTATGGCATTCAGCTCTTCAGCTTCTCACTGTCCCTGACATTACTGCTCCGTAGGGAAGCTGATCATGAATAGTTTTCATCAGCGAAAAGAGAACAGCAGGATGAGGAACAAGAATCTAGGGCACAGAGTCACTGTGGGTAAGATGAAGCCAAACAAGTTAGTTGATGATTTGCCATTTCTCAATTTGTTTCAAAAAGCAGGAGTATTAGCAATCTACAAAATTTTTCAAGGAAATAAAATGTATACGCTGAATTACATGAGTGTGCAGTAGCCCAATTAACATGCCATCTCTGCTGTATCAATCCATTATCAGCAATAGAAAAACTGTATCTCTTTGAAAAATATAATTAAGTCTATCAATGAATTTTCATCACAGTGCTCAAAGAGCCTGTTAAACAGGACAAAACCTGAATGTAGAAACATCTGCTCTTTTGATGTGGGCACCATGCTCTCACCAACCCTAAGGCGAACTGTGACCCCCTGATAGGTTGGCTTCACTTAGGATTTACTGTTACAATTCATATTGTCAAGATCAGTAATTCTTCTGTGAAAGAACATTTTAACAAACTTTGTGTAATTGGCTTTTAACTTGAAAAAGGGTACCTGAGTATAGTGGCAATCATGAGTTTAGAACAAATACCAAAGGAAACCAATAACTTTACCTATGATCTCCATCAGCTGCCATGGGATTGGTCTTGGTTTTGTCTGTTTGCAGCAATGAAGAAGTGAGCAGCTTTTCTTAACACTTTAAAGTCTAAAAGAAGTTTGCAGTCCAGTTTTTTTTTTTTTCCCCAGAATCTGAGCCACAGCTTTATAAAGTCTAGCATGGTTGTATAAATAAATAGAGCTTTAAAAGTCCTATAAACTCCATTCTAAAATAGCTTGAAGTGATTTCTTTCAGAACTAAACATAATTGGATATGCCAGATGTTCTCTCAGCATTTTATCGAGCATGATTTAAAGAGGTAAGGAAAAAACCTGTGGCTAGCAGCTCAAAGCAAAGTTAATAAGATTACTGCAAATTAAAACGTAAAGTTTAATGTGGTCACTCTTTGTTGCACCAACTATGAAATAGAAAAAGACTCCGGATTCAAGCAAGAAATCCCATGTTGTGGATGGAAGAAACCCAGACATGTGGAGTTGCCTACATATAATTTGTGTAAAAAGGAATTTAATCCATACTCAGTGCCCAGCTTTGTATACACCAAACAGGCAAGTTTTAAGATACCACTACCTCTAAGGAAGGCACCCATTGGTCACCTCATCCAATATGGCTTCATACTGCTCCTTCATTCTCACTCATGCAGATTCATGAGAAAGATTGCTCATATACCCTTTCTAATCCATTAAGTAATTCTATGTAGGTCCAAGAACATATATCTAACAATAGCAAAGATACAGGGCTTTGGGTTTTTCTTGGAGGTAGTGGTGGAGGTGGCAATGCTGAAATCCAGTGGTAGGAAAATAGAAACTCACATTGTATTGCCTCACTTCAGTGACTGGGTGTTGATACGAAAAGTCAAGCCTCAGTCATATGCAATTTATTATTTATTCACTGATAAACAAGCATGTAGTTTTAACAGTGAAAAAGCAATCTGGGTAGAAACAGAAAGCAGTAGTATAGAGGCACCTGGATGTGAAGATACTGGCAACTATAGTTCAGAAGTGTTAAAGTAAAACTGTTTTTTTATTTGCAGGGCTACAACCTACACCACGAAGCAGTGAAGCAGTGATGCGTGTGTGGCAGCAGTTGTGCCCAGCTCCCTGTATGGTGTTTCACCAGGGGGTTTTGGTGGTGGGCTTAGGGGGCCTGTGGGAGAGGGCTGTCGGGGAGGCAGCTCTGAAGTTGATTGCTGGATACATTTCTAAACTGGTAAGAGTCTGTGTCTTGCTTGTGCAAACAGACAGATGTTACACAAAAAACCTGCAATACAACCAGCTGCTACCCAGAGCACAATGACTGCGATGCCTCTTTTGCTTGAATTTTTAGATAATACTTTGCACTCTCAAGGCAAACTTGACGGGCGAATTGTCAGGTACCTCTGAAGGCCTTTTTTTCAGACAGTATGTTCTCTGTCACCCATTAAACCAGAGCACAGCAAAATGCGTAACCGTAAGGGATGTGTTCTCTTCTCCACCTAGAAATGTCCACCTCAGTACACTGGACTGGAATGGTCCTGCAGCATTTCCTACCCATCTGTCCTGTTTCTTCAGGATTTATTTATCACACAGCTCTTTGTGTCACGCAGTTACACTTACTAGGACGTTGTCAGGACAGTATATTATTGGACAAGCCACCTCCAGAGAAATAAAGTAGTAGAAATAAAGATTTCAGCAGGATCAAAATCTCATTATTTGGAAAATTTAAATCAAAGCAAGTTGGCAGAAGAGACAGCAGACATAGCAAAAGGAATGCCCCACCGTATAAGACTTGCCTCTCCCTCAATAGCTATCCATACAGCTCTTTCTTTTCAATGCATTCATCTCTATCTTTCTTCTTGCTGGAGGGGAAAAAAGGGGGGAAAGCTACTATTAAAAATGTTGTGCAGGTAGAGGTAGAAATAATGGCAGATTCCAGTGCCAGACACCTAATATCTATTTATTGACTACAAACGGAATGAGTCTATTAGAATTCCAGCATGACCTATATAAGACCTGAGGTTACCGAACACTAGAGATGTTTCCAGAGGACATGATTTTGGATGGGAAGATAGGAGGAATCACCTAGAGGCACCTAGCTCTCCCCAAAGGTCTGTATACCGTACGTAAGCAATAAGTTAGACTTCGTGCCTAGTTTAAATTATGTGTCAAAAATCTAACCCTAACTCTTGTTAATATCTTCAAGATCCTTTCAAACTTTCTGTAGCTAGGAAACAATAGACAAAGATCTCTTTAATTCTCTTGTAGACTGCATATTGGAAGGGAAAGCATCCTTCACCTTCCTGGAGAGGATGAAGAAATAGTCTGACTGGAATCTCATGAGGTTCAACAGGACCAAATGCAAGGTCTGGCATCTGGGATGGAACAACCCCATGCACCATTGCAGACTGGGGGCTGACTGTCTGGGGAGCAGCTCTGCACAACAGGATGCAGAGGTCCTTGTGGACAACAAGCCAAACATAAGCCAGCACTATGCCCTTGTAGTGAAGAAGGCCAGCCACGGCCCTGGCTGTATCAGCACATGGCCAGCCAGACCAGGGAAGTGCTGCTTCCTATATTCAGCATTTGTGAGATTGCACTGCATTACTGTGTCCAGTTTGGGGTTGCCCAGAACAAGAAGGACATGGATGTCCTGGAGCAAGTCCAGTGGAGACCACCAAGCTGGTCAGGGGCTGCAGCACTGGCCATATGAGAAGAGGCTGAGACTGCTGGCTCTGTTCAGCCTACAGAAAAGATGGCTCAGGGGAGACTATATTGCTGTCTGCAACTACCTTACCAGAAGACAGAGAAGATGGAGGCAAACTCTTCTCAGAGGTGCACAGTGACAGAATGAGAGACAACAGGCACAAGTTGGAATATGGAAAATTCTGAATAGACATTAGGGGAAAAAACTTCAATGAAGGTAGTCAAATACTGGAACAGGTGCCCAGAGAGGCTATGGGATCTCCATCCTTGGAGGTGTTCAAGACTCAACTGAATACAGCCCAGAGCAACCTCATTTGAGTGGACCTCTGAGAAGAGGGTTGGACTAGATGACCTTCAGAGGTCTCTTCTAAACTAAAATATTTGATGACTCTGTGTTTCTATGAAAGCTTCTGTACAAAGGAATACAAGAAGGGGATCTGGAAAATTTACAGCTACTCTGCAAAGTAAATGCTGGAAACACAACTCTGCCAAGCCTGAAAAGTGTTGGAGAGGGAATACAAACATGCAAGTGTTCTACATAGGAGAGAAGCACAAGACTTTTAGTAACACATCAGAGAGAATCTGAATACAGATAAATGAAGAAAAGAGTTTGCTTTTCACCTAAGAAGGTTTTCCTCATCTTCTGTTCCAGTACTGGACATACTAACTTTTTTGCATCTTGTTAAAATGAGATAAAATAAATTGCTATCATAGAAAACTATGAATAGGTATACTTCAATTGTTAACATATAAAACGGAATGAAAACAGAATTCTAAGTGATTGAAAAGAGGAATAGAAACCTAAGACATAAGAAATAAAAGAAAAAATGTTTCTAGTCATAACTAAAATCAGTTCTTACCAAAAATTGGTCAAAGAAGTGCCCCTTTTGAGAGATATGTCTTCTTTAAAAATAAATAAATAAATTTACAATGGCCCTCGAATTAACATTACATTGTTTTGTACAACAGCACAACTGAGTTCTGCAACTTTCAGATAGTAGTGTATTTTTGGCAAAGAAAAACCTGTAAAAAATGAGTTTAATAACATATACCTGTCACTTCTCTAAAACATGACTTTTTGGTAAATAAAAAGGTAGACAAACTAATATTTATGAAGTGGCAGCAGCACACACTTGACAGTCCTTTTTCACATTGTCGATGACAAAATCTATTCAGTTGTCCTGTATTAAAAACATTATATTGAAATACTACATTCCATTTCCTTCCAGATGAATGATGAAATGATTCTGTTTAACATTTTTTTGGTACTCTATCAAGAAGTAGGTCATAATTCTCCTGCACACCTCTGAACAAGGATAAATAGATACACGTAGGTAACATTTAGAAGTACAATATCTAATAAAGAAAGTAGAACAGATGCGCCTCCTGCAGTACCTGCTCTTCACCACTATGTGATGGGAAGAGTGGCCTGCAATTGCTGCACAAGCGAGATGCCCAACTAACACAGTATTTCAGCATGCAAATCCCTTAGGAACTCCTGAAAATCCCCACCTCATTTTTTAGAAGTTCTACATCTTTTGTGGAAAACAGAACTAGAGCCGGGGTTTGAGATAGCTACCATAAAAGAGGCCCAGCTCCCAGTGGCCCTTCATAGTTGCACAGCATATTGGCCAGAGATACTAGGAATGGAGAAGAAACAATAAAAGTAATTTCAAATTAAAATTATTCAAATGAAAACAATAGATAGCTGAAGCACTGAACGAGTTTACAAAAGCAATAGTAAAAAAAAAATCTGTTCTTTTTTGCTTAATCTATTGTTATTCTTTCCCATATTTATGTTCAGTGGTCACTGAGATTAGTCCACTCTGGTTTACATAATATTTTCATATTCTGCAGTCATTATAGACACTGTTTTCATAACTGAAGCCAGTTTAGAAGAACAGGTTCTCCCACTACCTTCTTGTCTAAGAATTACCTTTCATCATGCCTAATGGTATCTGAGATGTCAAGTTTTCTGTTACATATGAGAAGCTTGCTCTTTCCTTTTTGGAGGTGGGGTCACAGTTCGAGAAAAAAGGCTTCATATCCAGTGAAGAAAGAAACGGGTCCAGCAATCTGCAACAGCAGATGAAGAGTGCTTCCACATTTGAAAGAAGGTTGCTGTGCAGTATGGATCTTCAGTAACTCCCCTTTTTGTGACAGAGAATGACACAATGGTTAATGTCTTTCTTTCACAGGATGGCACCCTGCAAACCTTTGCTACTCATTCCTTGTGACGCTCAAGAACAAATGTGAGGATAACACCGATGGCAAGACCAGCCATTTGTAATGACGGTGCAGGAGGCCTCAGAAGCTGAGGTCACTTGCTGAAGAAGGCAGTGGAGCACTAAAACACAGTGAAGCAGCTGAAGTAACAGAATATAGGATGATACAAGAAGCTATTAGTAGGATATCACCTAACTTCTTTGTCTAAAAGATAGGTGTCCGGTCTGAGCTGGCAGCCTAAGCATTTTCTCTAGCCAAGGAGAGCAACTGTCACCTCCACAGGGCAACTCCTACTTATTTTAGATACATTTCTTGAGATGATTAAGAATTGCTGTGATGACTAAGCAAGATTGTTTGCCCAAGTCCAGCTGAGATGGATCTCTCCCTTTTTCATGCACTGAAACAGAAGAGGCAGCTTTGAGGTTACACTCTGAAGTAGGTGTGGGCAGGGCAGCCTTGCCAGACAGATTCTTCATGGAGTTTGGATCTTCCTGCCAAGCACTTGTCTACTGAGATAATAATTTCGTGTGAGCCCTGCTGTCCAAGGAAAGAAAATGACAAACAGCTCCACCAGATGTGTAGTCCCTTCTGTGAGAATCATTCTGATAAGAAAATAGCGTGTTAAAATGAAAGCTCCCACTTGAAAATGAGTGCTTTATGGTGTTGGTGGTGTTATAACCAACTGCAGGAAGAGTGTTAGATGAAGGTGCAAAGGGAATTTTGATCATTGTCAGCAGGTCAGAGGGACCTCATGAAGAGAAGAGAAAGGCTACCTTCTGTAGGAGAAGGGTAGACAGGAAATCCTGCACAGAACTTGTGTGCTAGAACTTGTGAACACTGAATTCAGTGAGAATGACTTGATGTGCTGCTTTTTGCTGGGGGAGAAAAGTCCAAACGAGATAACTGGTGAGGGGCAGCATCCTCCTGGCAGCCTTCTACCTGGCCCCAGCTGGGGTGAAATCCAGCAAGTTCTGGTGCAGTCACTTCCAGTTCATCTGAATTTCACTCTTCTTCTGAATAAGATCTTTTCCTCTTGGGTGGTAAATCCTGAATTTCCATTTGGAGGACTTGGTCAGCATCAGGGCCAGCAGCTCCACAGAGGAAGGTGAGTTGTGAGCCAAGCAGGACAGCAAGTTGGAAAGAGCAGCAGCCTGACCAGCAAGGAGCCAGGAAGCTGAGCCAGCAACTCAAGGTTGAGATCAAAGCAGGAGACACTGACCAGTGTCAGACACTGTCCAGTGATCATCCAGCAAGTCCACAGTGATGAGGCAAGTCCAAGGTGAAACCAGGAAGCAACAACAGCAGGTCTAGGTCAGAAGCAAACTGGCCCAAGACCTGGTGCAGACACAGCAGCTACATAGCTGTGACAGAAGCACATGTGCCAGTAGTAAAGCCTCCTCTTGAAAGCAGCTCCCAAGAGAAAGGAGGGCATGTCCTTGCTTCTGACTTTCTTCACAACAGGTGAGGAGGCCCCACAGTATAACATTTCAGAGGAGAAATGCCTTGGTCTTTCACACACAAGCACACGCAAATACTCATACTCACGCATTCTTTGCAAACACCCAAAGCAGGTTTTTCTGCACTCCCTTAGTGTGTGAAACTCACAACAGAGATCACAATGACAAATAATATTTCTTATACATATTTTTCTCACTATCTGGAACAATCTTTGGACAATGACCCAGCAGTAAGCATAAAGGGGGCAGTTTTTTCAATATATGGCCAATGATGTTCTTGGTTGGAAGTGTTCTGTTAGAGGGATTAACATTACAAGCTTTCCAGCTGGTTCTGCAGAACGAAGCTTGGACATCTTTAAGCAACTCTTGCTTATGTAAATGCCTCTTTCTTTTATTATTTGTTTGAGTAGTGGCATTAAAGCTTTTCCCGTTTCTTCCTCTCTGCCTGAAGATTGTGGCATAGGTAGCAAAATGGAGTAATCAATGCCAATAGATGGCCCTGGCATATCAGTGATAAGCATTATGAAAAGGTGTTACTGCTAAGGACGGTGCTAAGTACGCTTTTACTGCACGAGGAGAGATAAGCATAAGTTGTGAGGTGGCACAGGGCACCATGTGGTGTCACGTAGTATTTTGAGGAAACCCCAGAGGGCTTGGGCCATGATAGGGGATAAGAGAGGATTAAAGAATGTGTCTTTCTTCAATGAACTATACTTTGCAAACTATTCTATACTTTGCATACTGATTGAATAAACAGGTTGTGTAAAAGGATGAATACACAAACAGGAAGTGAAGTTTGAATAATTCTTTTACGGGAGTTTCAGGCTTTCACAGGACATCAGTCATTCCAGGCAGATTCTGGGGACGCAGCCTGATAGAAAGGTAGCCATCTGTCCCCCAAATGGCACATAACAATTTGTTTCCCTGAGGTGTCAGAAATCAACTTAGGGGACTAGATCATCTTGCTTCAACTTGTGCTGTGGTGACTCTTGCTTCAACTCAGCTTGTAATTTCTGGAGAACACAGCAGCCTCAGGATGATTTCTCTCCTCAGGAAAAGAAAGCCAGGAACATGGTCCAGAGGCAGCCTTAGTCATTCAGTTCCTGAAGCAGCACAGGAAAAGGTATTTTTCAGTGATGTGGTTCTAATCAGTTCTTCAAAGGCACAAGTTCTAGTTACCCCGTTCAGGATGAAAACTGTGTCTAATGAGACCATCTGTCAATGAAAACACAAGAAGCAGGTAAATCTGTGCACAATAGAACTAGAGTAGCCCAGTTTCCAGTGCTTAGTTCTCCTCATCTCTTCCCTGCTTCCCGACCCCTACTAGAGGAAATCTTGGTGTCTAATGGAGAGTAAAACCACCCCTTAACGGGAGCACCAAACAGACAACAGGACACCACAAGCTTTATTTCCTTATACAATCACACTAAAAATGGGTCCTTTCCTAGCCTAATCTGTTGATTACGTGCTAGTACCAAGGGGAAGAGCGGGGAGGAAAAAATACTGCAGAAACATTAATCTTTGTGTATGTACAACAGTGGAAGACTAGCGTTGAACTTGTACCCAAAGGGACCTTCACATGGGGGTTTACCTGCCTAAAGACCTTCCGTTTATCTCATTGTACGTTTCATTTTGATTTTGATCTTGCTGAGACTGGATAATTAGGTTCTAAACCCAGTGCCCACAGGGAGCCTAAAATGAACAGAGCTCTGCACACACGCAGCCTTGGTTACAAAATTCTAACTCTCTAACGCAATAAGACATCTCAGGGGCATGTCACAGCAATCTCTTATGGGTTTATGTATGCTCACAATACAAAATCTAAAAACTTAAAAGATGGAGTTACAGTATTTATTTTTCCCTGTGAAAAACTTTACGTATGGTGAAACCATAAACTGAAACAGAATTTGCAATTCAACATTTCTCAGCATCAGTCAGGAAGGAAAAGAAATGTGCTGAAATAATTTGTTTGAATTTGTTTTCCATTTGATTTATTTCACATAATTTAGTAATGTCAAAAATCTTGTGTTTCACTGGAGGTGTAGTTTTAGTGTGATCTTTGTACTGTATTTTGTATTGCAAGCTTTGCACAGTGCCTACTGCTAGGCAAGGGTCCAAAGGCAGAAGTGAAGACATCATTTTCTACAAGACCAGAGACAGAATGTTTGTGGTTACGCTTTATAAGATCTATTTTTTCACCTCACTTAACATTCACCTCTCTTAACATCTCCAGCCTTAGTGTTCTGGTGTTTTGCTCTACATTGTTGTATTTCGTCATTTGAGACTTTTGCACTCCTTACTTCTTGGAAATTCACTTCTCATGCTGTTATCCTAACAGAAACTGTTTTGTGAACCATAGTAGGAAATCTGTATTGTTTCATTCACAAGCATAAATCCAAAAAGCATCTTTCAGGGAAGACCAGGGATTACCATGGTACAGTCCATTTCCTATCCAGTCCCTTTTGCCAACTGAGAGAATGAAGATCAGAGTGGCTGGAAAGGAGGCAGAAATTTTGTGTCAGATTTGGACCAGAATTTGCATTATATGTGTAAAAGTGCAGCGTGGATGAAAAGCAGCGCATGCTCCTAAGCCAGAATGCGCCAGTGAAGATGGGGAACGGAAACTCTGCACCAACTTTCCCAAGATACTGTCCAGCTTTCAGCATCAGCCACCCAAATCTGCCTGATACATATAGTAATTCACTTCTGCACCAAAGCGATTTAAATCAATCGTTTGAAATAATGGTGCACAAGAAGTGCCAGAGTAAATATCGGCTAAAGATTTTGGTTTTCTGCTAATGATAATTTCTAATTTATTTACTTTTTCAAATGAATCAGCTAATGTCTGTAGGGTGGAACATAAATATTGCTTATTTATGGTTTATTTGATTCTGTATTATTCTAATGTATTTGCACAGCATCCTGAAAGCTATGAAAACTATTTTATAACTTCAGCAATGTATCTTCAAAATCTATTTTGGACTGAGCTCTTGAGCGCATTTTCAAAATCCTTTGCTGATTCAATCAGTTGCAATCACCAAGAGTACACATGAATGATTGATTTTGACATCTGGAATGGTAAGATTATTATAATACAGAATAAAGCACCTGGGCCATTTCTGCTTTGAATGGCTGTTAGGGTAATAACGGAAAGTAATGAACTGTCTTGCACAAATGGCTAATGAGATCAGTTAAGCTTTCACAGTCAAAACAGAATGCTTTTTGAGGAGCAAGATTTATAAATAGCTTGTCTTACAATGCATATCATCATCATCCTACGTGAAGACCTGCATAATAGTGATTCTCACTTTCAGGCCACAGTACCAGCACTGTATTTTGCATAATTAAGGTAGCATAGGGTGTTATTTAATGTTGCTCAGCTGGTATATATACTAGTTACAGAAAGGCTTGCTATAGTAAGAGTTCCAATGCTTGGTATTTTTGTAAATAACAAAAAAGAAAGTGGTCCAAATCTTTGAGCAGTAATAGTTCTGTGGAGTCGGTGGAGCTGTAGCCCATTGGTATCAGCTCAGCATGTAGCCCTTCACATTAGTACTCCTGATAAATACCAATAAAGTAACAATTAAGTTTTTCTGAAAAGTATGTCAGTCTTTTTAGCAAATTAATTGAGCATTTTCAGACTTGTTTCTTTGCTGTTGTTGTGGTTTAAACCCATCTGGCAACCAAGCACCATGCAGCCACTGTCTTGGCCCCTCCCCTCCCCCACTGTGGGGGGGAAGGAAAAAAAAAAGGTAAAAGTAAAGCCATACGGGTTAAGATAAGGAGAGTTTGCTTGAACAACATAAAGAGAGAGAGGAAACAATGATAAAGCAAGTGATACACTATGCACTGCTCACCATTACCATGCGAAGCCTCAGGGCAACCCACACCCTGTTTGGAAAAAGCTGTCCCTCTCCCTCTTAGGTCCTCCTTATATGTACTGGGCATGACATCGGTATGGTATCAACGATCCCATTGGCTGGTTCAGTCCGGCTATCCTGGCTGTGGAAACTAACCCTACCCTAGCCAAATCCGGGACATTGGCTTACTGGGAAACCGGATGCACTTCTTACTGGGTTTGTAAGGCTCTGTCTTATGGTTAGGGAAAATTAGTCCTAGCCTTTATAATGGTTGTGCCTGTTCCTTTACAGTTCCCCGAATTTCCAGACTAAATCTGGAAATACAAAAGCACCTAATTCCACTTGTTTCCCTTGTTGTCTTTGTCCTTAGGTGCTAGATCAGCATCTTGCTGGGCTTATATCTACAGTCAACTGCAACTTAATTAATTCTTCACATCACTGCATGGTCCTTCCATATGTGACAGGAAGAGCTGCTTTTCATGATGAGACTTATCAATAGCAAAATACCAATAGCAGTAACAACGTTCTGTAAAATCCAATCAAAAGGGTATATTAAAAACAACTGCATTCTCCTAGAAGAAACTCCCAACATTTCAGCCAAAAGACATTGGGATGTTGTGGGCCTGAAGAAGTTGGTGGTGTTTGAATCAGGTTGTGGTTTTCTTGCCAGTTCAGCTAGTTTTGCCTGTTGCAAGTTACATTCTTCAGAATGGCTAAAACATTGGATATTTTTGGTTACTCCATTTTGCTAGCTACGCCACAATCTTCAGGCAGAGAGGAAGAAATATTAAAAGCTTTAATGCCACTACTCAAGCAAATAATAAAACAAAGAGGCATTTACATAAGCAAGAGTTGCTTAAAGATGTCAAAGCTTGGTGCTGCAGAGCCAGCTGGAAGGCTCGTAATGTTAATCCCTCTAATGTAACACTTCCAACAAGACTGCTTAATGCATCAGATCTCCCTTAAAAGACAGCATCTTAATTGCCATTTTTGTGTTCAGAGATTGAATGGAAACAGTATTGATGCAAACGATAATGGTACAACACTAGCCATGACTCCTTTTTGAGTTCTCTCTCTGATCCAGTCTGTGTACCCTGGATCCACACAAAAGAGGGAGCTTTGTATTGGGAGCTTCAGGCATAATTGTTTTGAAATCTAAAACCTGGATAAAACCTTGAAGTACAGGTATTGCTAGGACCATCCGTGCTTACGGATGAGACTGTAAAGACCACACTCCAGGTGCAAATACTTATTTCACAGTGAGGCAGCATGGAGAGGTTTATTTCGTGCTGGTTTGCATGCCACTGTTAGAACAGTGTTGTCCATCTGAGAGGAGCCTGTATTTCTTGCTTTTTTAATGGCCCCTCCGAGGGACTGCAGAGACACAGCGGTACTTTGTTTAAAAACACAGACTACTTGCACGACTGCACCCCGACTGCAAGCGGACCTCTGAGCTGTGGGCACCGAGCAGGACATCTATGGTGCTAAAGATACTCTCTCATACTACTCTCCAGACAGTATGAAGACTGACTCCTAGGTGCAATATGCCTGCTGAGAAGAGGACAGACAGGCTTTTCTGTCCGTCCACCCCATAAAGAGACAGGCCTGCTATGGCTAGGCAATGGAGTGCTGCAGACTCCCCTGCTGTCAGCTGGCATGCCACATACAGCTGGTCAGTGGGTGCTTAATCTCCACCCTCACATGGCACCACTCACCAGCCATGCTCCCTGCCTCCTGACCAGATGCAGCGGTGTTTCCTGTTAGAGGAAAAATCTGTGAGGCCTTCAGGTGGATGTTTTTAGACCACAAGAGAACTACATGACTAGTATCTTTGAGTGAAAGTGAAAGATGTTTTCTTAAGATGGTGACTCTAAAGTAGTTTTCCTCATTCCTCTTCTCCTCAAGCACTCTGCCTTCCTCAGAAGAACAGTTTTGAATGAAACTTACTGTAGTTTGCTTTGAAATTCAGCTGGGCAGCCTTCCAGCTATTGCTGCAAGAGCAATCTCAAACTTGCAAAGCAACTTTAACAATATCCGTCGTGGTGGGTTGACCCTGGCTGGACAACAGGTGCCCATCAAAGCTGCTCTATCACTCCTTTACTCAGTTGAACAGGGGAGAGAAAGTATAATGAAAGGCTCATGGATCAAGATAAGGACAGGGAGACATCACTCAGCAAATAGTATCATGGCCAATGCCAGGATCACTTGCCCACTTCCAGCTGCATAGCAGCTCTTGCAAAACCCAATGAACCCCCACTCAAAAACATGGGAGTTACCCAGTCCCTCTTTGGGGTATTGTTCCCAGGCAGTAATTCCCTGTCTGCAAGTATCAAATCCGTACAGAAGACACAGAAAGGCCAGTGGGACAGCATCAATATGGGAAAAGTCATATACTACCTATAAAGAAGCAATAAATGACGCTCTCATCTTTATGGTAACTTTGACTCAGTCCCTCGACTCTTGCAATGAAAGGAAACATCCTTTCAGCACATTCCCACATGGACCTGCTTTCTCTCTCACTTGCCTGGCCTTTTGACTTGGCTGCCATTAGCTTTGGTAGAGAAAGGCACTCAAATCGAGCCACCTCTAACTTCTATCCTAAGTTCAGCCGGGGCAGAGCTGTCCCTCCCGGCCAGAAGAAGGGGGCAGCAAGTCCCCTCCTGGTCCCGCCGATGGGCAGCACTGGCCCAGCCCCACAGCGGCAGATCCACCAGCAGAGACAGCTGGTGGGGGCAATGACGGGTCTAGTGACATATATGATGTTATAAGGAACACACAGCTTGCTTACTCACCCCTCCGGTCAGACCCAAGCATGAGAGAGGGAAGCAATTACACTGAAGTGACTGCTCCGTTAATTCGTTGTTGTCCTAGCTCTGTTAAATGAAATGTCCATGCTGGTATTTGCTAATGAATGCACATTATCTTTGCTAATATTTGCTAATGGATGTACATTCAAAAAATATCCTACAACCACTCTTACTTTATATTTACCAGATAAAGCATTCATTTGTTCACGATATAGATTACAGGGTGGGGAGGTGTATATACAGATATGCGTGTGGTTTTGACATGCATATAAGTAAATTCAATATGTAAATGAACCACATCATCCAATTTAGTCATTGAATTGAATTTGTCTCATTTAAAAAAAAAGAAAAAGAGAGAGAATTGATAAGATTAGAGCACAGGAAACAATTAAAAATGGTACCAATTCAGAATAAGAGCTAAGCTTTCTGCATATCTTGAAAACACAGAAGCCAAAGTGAGCATTTGATTGCTTTCAATTAGAACTGGCTTGAGCCCACCAGTCACTTGCACTCCAAGGAGATTAGCAGTCATAGGCATTAAAAAAGTTCTCATTTTGTTAAAAAAAAAAAAAAAAACACCACCTAGATTGCAACTTAGTTTCAGATTCGGATTTAGATTTAGATTAGTCCAAGGAGCAAAGGTGTATATATAGAAAAAGTCAAAGGTAATATCAGAAAAATAAAATGCAAAACACAGCAACATTCCATGTTTCATAAAATAATACCAAAATGCTGTGCTAGCCAGCTAATTACCATTTCTTTTTTTTTTTCCCTGAAGTGTTTTCCTGTCCATTTGTTCTTTTTAAGCTACTACTTCAAATCAAATCAATTATATGATTGCCTTTGCAACACATAGAGTAATGCAGTTGGCATTAAAGGGAAAATTATGTTCAGAACAAAAGTTTTAATTAGATGTAAATATAGCATTATAATGCCACTAGTTATTTCAAAAGGCTTTTGAATCTTCAAAGGTTAATTGTCAACATAAAAATGAGGTGATTAAAAGGAACAAAGATGTCATGTTGACTTGGTTCAGCAATAACCAACTAAATAAACCCTAAATTATTGCACTCACTCTAAATCAGCCTGGTTATTGAAACTAGGTTGAAATTATCTGCTTCTGTCCCAGAGATTATGGTATTGTTGTTCTATATAATTGGAATACTAAATATCTGAACAAGCTGTCAATATTTGAAGGTACGGCACTGATTCAGCAAACCACTTGCTAGGTTGGGAAATCCCAAGGGTTTTGAGTTCCTCCTGAGGCATTTTGCTTACATGAGGACAAGTTAATCTGCTGCAGAGCTGAGCCCCAAATCTCCTGACAGTGTTTAATTTGGATGTGGATGTTGTATCCCTGGACTTGACTATTTTTTCACAGAAATCCTGGAATTATGCCTGGTGCTGCTGAGATGACAGAAATTGCTGTTTCCAAATATTCACATTAGCAGCTTCACAGAGAGGCAGGGTCTGGCAGAGATAAATGGGTCTCAGGCTCTTGAACTGGCACCATACTAGGTGCAGAGTTTAAACTAGGCACACAAAATGAGGGGATTTGGCTGTGGGTACACAGCCACCACCCCAGTAATATCAAGATTGTCCCTAGACACCTCAAGAATATGTTTGACTTAAAGTATTGCCCCTCCCGACTTTCTGAGGGTGAGCATTTCTCCCATCATTGGGATTGGTGGGAATTTCTTAAGCATATTAAGGCTGTCCTTCAGGTTCCCTTTGTGCAAGCAAAGGTGATGATCTTGTTCCTTGTCCTACAAGGGGAACTTGGAAAAAAGACGAGCCATTTCACTTGTGGATTGCTAAAGTTAGCTGAGAAGATTCCCTGGTGGGCGTAATGTGATTCTTCTAACTCATTATGAGCCAGCGGGTGTCAGATCAGCATACTTGGTGGAGGCGGGCAATGCTCTGGGGAGTGCCTTTCTGGTGCTCGGGGACACAGCAGGCACTCAATAAAGCAACTGACTGGCTACTGCTGCCAGCCCAACATGTGCCCTCAGGGCTGTGGGCTTCCATTCCCCCACAAGAAAAGCCCCAAAGACCAAACAGAGGAAAGGACACAAGATCTCCTTCCTAAATTCTGTATGGCTTTGTACCCGGCATTTTTAGTTTGCTCCTGCACCAAAACCAGTGAGGGCTTTGGGGTTTTTCAGGTTTTTAGTTTGTTTGCTTGTTCTTTCTGCACTGAAACATAGCAGCAGGGAAGAGTTTTCTTCCAGCTTCAGCACATTTCTAAATCCCTAGAGCAGGAAGGCCTCAGCATGTCTGAAAACACTCTTCCTCTCTTTCCAGCTATTGCTGCAAGAGCAATCTAAAACATGCAGAGCAACTTTAACAAGTTGCTGGATGTGGCAGGATGACCCTGGGTGGATGCCAGGTGCTCCCCCCAAGTCTCTCTATCACTCCCCGCCTCAACTGGAACAGGGGAGAGAAAATACAACGAAAGGCTTGTGAGTCAAGGTAAGGACAGGGAGATCACTCACCAACTACCTTCACTGGCAAAACAGACCCAACTTTGGGAAATTAATTTATTTTATTACCAATCAAATCAGAGTAGGGTAATGAGAAATAACACTAGATCTTAAAAACTGCCTTCCCCCCATGCCTCCCTTCTTCCCAGGCTTAACTTTACTTCCAATTTTCTCTACCTTCTCCCTCCCAGTGGCACAGGGGACAAAGAATGGGGGTTTCAGTCAGTTCATCACAGGTTGTCTCTGTCGCTCCATCCTATTCTGGGGGAGGGCTCCTTGCACTCTTTCCCTGCTCCAGCATGGGGTCCCTCCCACAGGAGACAGTCCTCCACAAACTTCTCAAACATGAGTCCTTCCCATGGGCTGCAGCTCTTCATGAACTGCTCCATCGTGGATCCCTTCCACAGGGTGCAATCCTTCAGAACAGACTGTTTCAGTGTGAGTCCCCTGAGGGGTCACAAGTACTGCCAGCAAACCTGCTCCAGCTGGGCTCCTCTCTCCATGGGTCCGCAGGTCCTGCCAGGAGCCTACTTCAGAATGGGCTTCCGATGGGGCCACGGCCACATTCGTGTACAATGACCTGCTCCAATGTAGGGTCCTCCATGGGCTGCAGGTGGATATCTGCTCCACTGTTAACCTCCAAGGGCCGCAGGGGGACAATGTGCCTCACCACGGTGTTCACCACGGACTGCAGGGGAATCTCTGCTCCAGCACCTGGAGCACCTCCTCCTCCTCCTCCTCCTCCTTCTTCACTGACCTTTGTGTCTGCAGAGCTTTTTCTCTCACATATTCTCACTCCTCTCTGCAGCTGCAGTTGCCGTTCCGAAGGATTTTCCCCCTTCTTAAACGTGTTATCACAGAGGTGCTATCACCATTGCTGAGCCTGCTAGGGCACCCGGCCACCAGGCTTGGCATTGGCCAGAATCAGGTCCATCTTGAAACTGGCTGGCATTGGCTCTATGGAACAGAGGGGAAGCTTTGAGCAGCTTCTCACGGAAGCCACCACTGTAACCCACCCCCCTATTAAAACCTGGCCGCGCAAACCCAATACACAGGTACAACCTGCCTGTCATTGGGCTGTACCAGTACCTCAGTGTGCTATAGCTGGTACCCCTGTATAACCACTATACACAAAAACGCAACTCCTGCATATTTACAAAATACAAAAGCTCCAGAGCATCTGAGGGGAAAATTAAAAAGTAGCCACACGACACATAATTAAAAAATCTGGCATCGACAGCTAAATGTAGGCCACCTTCTACTGTACAAGGAACATCTCTTCCCTAAAGGGATTTTGTTTGTCTGCTTCTAAAGATGGGGGGAGGGGGGAAGGGTAGAAGGGTTTCTGTAGAGATACTCTGAAGAATGGAAAGTAGAAAAGTCACTGGCTCACTTTGTGAGGAAGCACGAGCTTAGAGGGCTGGAGCTGCAGCTGATAACCACCGGCAGAGCCCACGGCTGTCAAGGCAACTAGGGAATCCACAGGGAGGCAAAGGCATCTGAAATGGTCCTGCGTGATGAGAAGCAGATTCCTGAGAGTGGGTAAGAGCAGGCTGAGCAGCTATAATACCTCTCCCAGCTATCACTCCACATCCTGCATTTTGCATTTGTCTTCTGGCAATTTGTCCAGCCCTCTCTTGAATCCGTGTAAAGATTTAACCCCTAGTTACACTGTCCGATAATCTGAAAAGAGAGTGTGAGAAGGAGATTGAAGAAAAACCAGTACAAAAGGTCAAAGAACAAACTTCTTACACAAACTATAGCCATGTATGAACGACATATAAACAATATCCAGCCAAGTGCAGAGATGAAGGCTTGCTGCAGTTTTACTTCAAGCGTATTAACATTCAATAACATTTCCTGAATTACGCCTTTGTTATGCTTTTGCTATTCTGCAACATGTAATGTGCTAAGCTCTGTAAGTAATCTGCTGAGAGTCCCTTGTAATAATGTTCCCAAAGAATTTTTGAACATCAGCTATTGCAAAATGTGTTAGAAATGTAAGTCAAGGGAAGAGAGTAATTTATAAGCAAGCGGCTTCCTCATTTTATGCCGCTCCACTTAACATGGAAATGGGCATTTCAAAGACACAAAAGTGATAAGCAAAACCTTCCAGGAAGGATAAAAAGAAAAAATAGAAAGTGATAAATTATGTTTAGACAGCACATGTAAACTGGAAACTGGAGAACTTGTTCATGACACTGGTTTGTTTCCAAGAAAAAAATGTGTCCTATTAGGGCAGAGGAAGCATGTATGTATTAATAAAAAAAGGAAAACAAAGAGTCATGTAAGAGATGAAAATAAGGAGATTAAAATACTTCATAGAAAGTGAAGAATCAGAAGCAATGTCTACTTTAGCAAGTACTTTGGTGTAAGAGAAGTGGCTCAACATGGAAGCAATCAATGCTTGTTTTATATAAGCTATACAAGACGGTACAGGGCTTTTACTTCAGAGCAGGTTTTATCTGTCCCCCTGGCTGTGGTCTGAAGTTGTCCAAAGGATCATCATTAATTCAGACCCTTAGGTCTGTTAGGGGTTGGGGTGCACTTGATGCACAGCAGGAGCGTAACTTCTGCTTTAATACTCATCAAAAGAATATTGGTTGTGCACACATCCAACACTCTACAAGCCAAATCAATCAACGCACAGCAGGAGACAGCTTGAGGAATTCACTGCACAGCTTCAATACTGTATCAAAGCAAAGCATAGCGTAGGCACAGCTACAGATTCCCATAACATGCTCCAGCGAAAGTCAAGTAATGTCTTTTATGACCTGCTTGATTTTAGGTCAGGACAATTAATACGGAACCATTGAAAACTGGAGGTTTAAACATTACTTTTTGGTGTGAACATTAGTCTTTTTCCATTTTTGGTAGGAATGTAAAATACTCATGAAAATGAGGAGTTTTACGGGGGAGGAGGGGATTGTGGAGATGCATCCCACTACTACTTGCAATTTAAAATCACAATAAACCCAATGCAACTTTATGATTTCACCTCATTTTTGGACAGACATTGAATCGTATGTAAGTAATATTGGATAAATCTCATCTTGCCAGAAAAATTGTTTAAAAGCAGAACAAACAGAACCTTTGAGGAACTGCATAATTCTTCAGTCATTGTTCTTCTGGCTGAAAAGATTTAGAGGTTATTTGCTGTGCACGTCATCAGTTTTGTGTGGCACATAAAAATTTAAATAAATCACTTTTCAGCCATATGAGAACTTTTTCTAGGCTGAACTTTCTGTCTCCACATCGTATTCTTAGCTTAGAAATGAAATCTAAAATGTGATCCATTCTTCTTGTTACTGATTCCACAAAGCAGAACTTCTCCTGGGACACCCCTGGAGAGTTGTTGCGCGTTATTGAGATAATGAATGAATAAAATAGACAAATCTCAAATTCTAAGTCCAGCTTGCAGATTTTCAGTTTCCTTGCTGGGGGCAGCATTTCAAAGTCCAAATTTGTGAGCTCCTCATTCTTTTTGTATGAGTGTGGGACCAGAGTGTATTATTAGACTTGTGGAGTCATGTTGCCCTTTGTATTCAATATATAGCTTTGGGGCTTTTTTAGGTTATGTGAAAAAAATCCATTAATTTTGGTCTTAACCAGACTACAGTACAGGACTTAAACAGATTCATATCTGGTTTCATAATTTTTCTGCTTCAATTTGAATAATCAATGACACATAACTACAGTTTAAAATATGTATTCAAACTTTCTTCATCATTATCTGCAAAGCCCCAGAATAAAATTGCTTTGCAAGCAGTGGATTGAACACTGCCTGGAAAACTGGGCAAAACAGGAAAGATGCATCAGCAAGTGGAATTCATTGCTTTCTGTTTCCTCTCTGATTCAGCATGGCCAAATGTGCTGAGCAACAGATGACAAATGAAACAAGGTCAAGGTGGAAAGTGGAAAATAATGACTAAGCAGCAAGTCTTTACTACAATATTAATTTTGTCTTATCACTTACCATGTGAAAAATTAGGTGTTATGAGTTTTCAACCCTATTCCTGGTCAACATGTTCTCCAACTATCTATCTATGAATGTAAGATATCCTTTCAGTTTAACTAGCAGACCACACGAAGAGTCAGCATCGCTTACCATCACACTCTTGTATTAAAAGCATAGAAGCAGGGAAGAAAATATCCCAGGAATCATTAAAAATTCAGTGCTCTCATCATCATAGATACTTCCTGTTGGCTAAAAGGACTGTGTGAAAATCTTGAACAGAACCAGATTTTACAGTTTTCAATACAAAGTTTTCAGTCAAAATCATGAACAGCAGCAAATCTTGCTTCTTTTTTGGAAAAAAAAAAAAAAAAGCCCTGAAAACTAAAAAGGAATTTATTTTTTGAGAGATGAAATATTTCAGTAATCAAAAGGACCTTATTTAAGAAGCCCTAATGTAAAACCTCACACATATTCAAATTCATTGTCTCCAGTGTGCTTGTTTTCCTGGGGTCAGAATCCCAAGCATGATTCCATTTCCCAGTATGGATTTCACATGGGTACTCCCAATGTAACCTCAAATGATTCATCAATATGGGAGACCACAAAACACAGTTGGGGCTTTATTTGAATCAAGAAACCTCACCTATACAGAAAAGCATGCCATGAGAAACCCATACAATAGTTCCTGTGGGTACTTCTGAGGTAATAGTAGACCTTTTTTTCAGTATTTTTTTTAATTTCAATTTTTCATCTAATTCCTCCATAGGCAAAAAGATTTAAAACATTGGCATAAAATAATAGGCAACAAAGTTGAAGGTTCTCAAGAAGTCGTTCAGTTCACAGTATCAAGTAGACATACACCAATTCCAGAAAAGTTAATCCACCGTGTTTTTTAGTTTTCAGTGATGTAGTTTCGTAACGGAGTTTAAAAGGAGGAACAACAAATCCTGAAGTATACAGCAAATAAACAATGAAAGTTCTGCAGTACAAGAACTATTTTTCTTGACAAATATTCCCTTTCTGGCTATTGTGAGGGCAGTATCTTAAATTCTTGTAAATTCCAGTGCCTGCTACAAGACGTGTATTTGTTGACATGTATACTACATTTCCTGCCAATTATGGCCTGAAAGAGGACATGTGCTGTGCGAAGTGACTTATGGTGGAGAAGAGCCGGTGGACAACCTGTAAAAGGATGTGGCTATTCAACAGTTGAATGTTATCTTCATCATTTTTGACTGACCTTGTCCACTCATGCTGAAGTCTGAAAGTTTTGAGAAATACAGAGGTGCACCTGTGAAGCAGTCATATGCTTCTCTGTGCTAGTAAAATTTTTTTTATAACAATCTTTGTTCACTTTTTGAAGAAATAGTAAATGCCTCCGGTAGAGAAATTTTAATATCAAACTCTTAAAACATTTCTGTACAGGACCCCATTCTGAAAAAGACAAGACTTGACTCAAGTGCCACCCAGCTGCAAGTCTTTCTCCAGACTTTAATGCCTGGACAAAGTCATTAAGTAAGAAATAATTGACAAGCTACAATATATGCAACAGCTGCCTATGTTTTGGAGGTCTTAGATGTCTCAGGTGAGGGCAGAGAAGAATCATGGTGGATTAAATAATTTTTTCCCATTGGTCCTCTCAGCAACTGAATAATTCTTATCAATTGTGTATTTCTAATTTGCCCATAAACCAGAGTATGAAGGGAGGACCCAGCAACAACTTTCGATTCTTTCTCTGCAGAACTCAAGTAAATTTGAAAGAGAAGAGATCCTCCTTTCTGAAATTCTTGCCAAAAACTCGTAGGGTTTGTTATTTTTGCTGCTTCTTTCCAAAAGCATAAGACCACAAGATGTTGTGAGCTTAGCTATGCTGTCCTAGTATGTCTCATTCTCTGCTGATAGAATCACTGATGTTCTTGAAGCTTCTGAACCAATCCTTCCTCCCCAGAAAGCAATCTTGGATGGAAAACAGCTGCTTCAAGGAAACAATGGTTATCCTGATGTAATATGGTCTAGAAATAAAAAAGTGTTTTGAAGAACCAAATGTACTGGACATAGTTTTCCCATTCCATTGGAGGAATGGGACTAGTGCATCACTTCAGGAGGTTGCATAAGGGCTCAAAGAGTCCCCGTTAGCTGCCCAGCAAATAAGTCCCAGGAATGCAGGGTAGGGGAAGTGGGTAGGTGAATCCTGAAGGCGGCTTCCAACCCACTTTGCCACTCTACTATGACGGCAACCCAGCATTCTCCATAGCAGAGTAGACCTGAAGGTTTTGGTAATCTTTAGCAGACTGTTCTTCCCTGTTTGATTGTCACCAGAACTGTTGGTGCCACCATTAACATTACTTCAGAGATTGCTTCTATTCCAAAATTTTCATCTGCTTCTCTACCAAAACTCTGGAATGCTTCAGAAACTTTCAGCAGAGGTGTCGTTATCCATCCAGCAGCATCACAGTCGCAACAGGAATCAGCATGCTCAATTAGTCTTAATGCACTGTATTTGTGTTCCTAATTTAATAGCCTTGCAACATTTCCTGCAACAGCTGTTAGTTGCAGCAAGGTCATCAACTCTTTCATTAGTGCTGAATGGCAGAGAAAACTGGCAACATGCAGAGTCTACTCAGAACACCCAGATTTCCTGGGTTTCACTAATGCTTATAAGCACAGATAGGACTGCTTTCCTACAGAGTCACTCTGCTCTTTGGTGGGATTGGAACTGGGTTAGTAAATGACAATTCTTCAAACTACGCTAATTCCAAACATAGGAAATTCAGTGACGGAAGGACTGTAGACAAACAAAGAGGAAAAAAAAGGGGGGAGTTTAATAATAAGTACTTTATTTTCTCAGCAGCAGGAAAAAAAAGTCAGGAAAGATGTGTAAATCTCGAAAGTGTCTAAGGCACTGGTAGGAATTACTTCTGAAGCTTTCAACAAGTTTTGTTAGAATTCAGTTGCCCATAATGAATCCTTGAAAGAAGTGGAAACTAAACTAGCTAACTCAATTAAAACTTCTAAAGCAGCAACATAGGCAGGAGAAACCAGAATTAAACACGTATCTTCTCTGGACCAATTGGACATTGGTCATGTAAACTGAGTTTTGCCATATTTAGCTGGTAGTTTATTAATTCTAATTCTTCAATATTGTAGACATAGAAACATATATACATAGAACTAAAATCATGGAACTGTGGACGTTCGCAATTCTGATGCACCCGTAGGTTTTAAACAAGATATTTTTATTAATGTAGACTGTTTTCTGAAATGCTATATAGAAGAATAAGAATAGAAAGCAGATGAATCAGCACAACTGATATTGCTCTTTTGTGGCTATCCCTAGAAGATGCTACAGTATTCTGAAACTAAGGCCACAATTTAACTGGTGAAGCCTGCATAATGCAGCCCCTATGTCATAATAATCACCCCAGGTGTCTGCCAATGACCAGACTTTACAACACATTAAAATTAAGTATTTTTTCACCAGCTCAGTTCCCAGTCTGGTTTGCTGCAGCTCCATGAAAGGCAGGATTGCTGCTTTCAGCGCATGTATGGTGCCTTAGAATATACGACATAAACAAACCAGCTCAGCTTTCCAAAGCAAGGTAGGCCATTTACAGCCATGGTCTGCCTCCCTTACTTGAGTTGAGTATCTGGTGATTAGTCAGGGAGAACCACCAGAAGTACTCGCTAGCGTGCACAGAGAAGTAAGCTATGTCCGCCTTCGCTCTTTTTGCTTCAGACCCCTACATAAAATTGGAATAAGAGCAGTTCCCAATTCTGTGGGACTTACTGTAGGATGCCAGTGTCTGTGGGGCATTCAGTGTCTGAGACAGCTTGTAAAATCATTGCCACCAGTGCAAAATGAGTGCAGCCAAGCCTGACGGCTTGATAAAGGGAAGCATGCGGGACAAGCCTGAATAGACATTTGGATATTGTTTTAAGAGGAACTCTGCTACACCACAATCAACTCGAAAGAGATGCCTACTAATAATGATTCCTGTGCTTTTTGACCTAGGTAGGGATCTTTACAAATAGCGACTGCCTGAAAAAAGGAGATTTTGTGCTTGTTTAAAAGCATCTTTAACCAGGAGAGGTCAGATTCCAAAACATATATCCTATGGTATGAGGATGGTGATCAACAGAACTGAATTATCCATCTAGTAAAATGCAAAAGCACATATCACATCATCACCACCAGACATCAAATTCTCTCAGGGTCAAAGTACTACTGATTTTTCTTCCTGTAACTGTGAAAAAACTCCCCAGTCCCAGGAGAATACAAAACAGATAACAGGAGCGATTACCTATGCACCATTCCAGAATACTTTCAGACACTCGCGCTCTGGATACAGTGACTCCCTATGATCTGTGTGCCATGTTTACTCATTCCTGCTTCTTTACCTTGCTTGCATATGTATTGACCAGAAACGATGGTTCTGGAAAAAGCTACTGATTTCTGCTCTCGTGAATTATCTTCCTGTACTTCAAATAGAGGTAGCTGATGATGATCCTATGAACATAAATTGGCATAATTTCTGGAGGGGAGCATTAAATTATAATGAAGTTGATGTTCTGAAAGGCTTCCTCTGGGACAAAAAGGAGGGGGGGGGGATATTTTAGTTTTAAATATTTGGGTTGTAAAAAAGAAACATTTTCAGGGCTTTTTTTTCCCCCTAGAGTCTCAATGGAGAGCTAGAGAAATGGTAGGGCTATGATATGACGCATACCAATGAACTCAGACTGATCAAGTAAAGCAAATGAGATCATTATTCAGACTGTTTGAAACACCTCAGTAGTGAAAACAGTTGTGGTTTTATTAGAGTTAGTTTACAATCATTTAATTAAACTGTCTGCAAGAAATACTACCTGTGTGAATCACTCAACACTTCTGCTCTTTTAAGTAAATTCTGAATAAATATTTCAGCACAGGTGTAAGAGACAAGATTTCTGATCCTAGTATTTCTAACATTAGAAAGTGAAACAGGAAAAAAGTCAGGGAAGTGCTGCTCATTTTCCAAACATGAGGCCTTTTATGGTTCTCCACTTTGTTTTCTTGTTTTTATTTTTGAGGAGAACAGATAAATATTATTTTTCTTTTGTGGATCACCTGTAGTGAAATAGTAGGCACATGCTCACTTGCTGATCCAAACCCAGCTGAATCTGGACTGACACCAGAGTACTACATTATTTTCTCTCTGTACAGCCACACAGGATGGTACCTGCCATGCCAAGACTCAGTGCCACATGCCAATATTGTTGACTAACCTTTCCAAAGCAATTGATACATCAATCCTTTCCAGCCATTTGCTAAAAATGTTTTACTGCGTCCAGGTCAAGTTAAAGCCATGGGGTTTTAAAAATTACCTGCTTTCCTTAATCTTAAACACGCTTCATTTCTGTGACACTGAATAAGCATGAGAAAAGGAAATACCAGGAGTTTTCATGAGGGATCACGCTTATCGGATGTTCTTTGCCACCTGTTTATACTCCACAAAGAACCTATACAAGTAATGGCCTGTGTTTGCAAATACATTCAATGAATACGCAGGGAAACTAAATGTTGATACTGCTAGCCTCCCCATTCCAACACCAGTATTAATGGGCTTGTACTTCTTCACTGTATTTTTCCTATGTTCTGCATTTTTCATTTACTTCTGTTCCATCTTCATGACACTGACAAAGAATACAGATTGCCAGGAGTTGACATCAATCTTCTGGTAAACTGTAGTACAGTACCAGTAAAACACATCAAGAGGGAAAATATAATGACACTTTCATGTTTAACAGCCAAAAAAACAACAAAAAAAAGAGGCAAAGAAGCAGGGAAGTCAGCTCACTGCACTACAAAACTCTGGCCGGTTGCAGACTGAATTCCTTAATGACATTCTTATTAAGTTCTTGCTGCCAAATGTTTGCTTTTGCTGTCAGAACTGTCTGCATTAATAACGAGTAACTGCTTGGAAACTACTTACACAAAGCATTGCTTTCATGTCACTTCCACAGACAGCATATCTGGGCAGACAAGAGACCACCTTGTGAAAGAGTTCATTGGAAAGTCCTTCTTAAAGCACTTCGGCTGGGACAGCGTTTCTATGGACACAGTCACATTGGTCTGGACTACAGCATCTTGAGCATGGTGTCTAGACATTAAGTCTCTAGACTCTTCATCTGAGTGGTCTGATATCGTTCTTTCACAATGTTTGCAACTGAGTTAACTCTGCTGTGAAGACAGGCTATTAGCAGTAGTTTTAAGAGTAGTGAGCTGAGGTAGTCATGGGAGACCCTCCAGATAAATGTAAACACACTGAGTAAGCTGATGTCCTAGTGTCATACAGTCCCAGAGGTAGATGCCTCTTGGTAGATAGGGAAGGGCTGCAACACATCAGTGAGCTAGTCTTGTAAAGTCTTGCAAAAATTACACTGCTTCCAGAAGATGGAGGATGTCTCTTTCCTTACACACACTGCAGTTGCTATCTTTCTGCTTTTGCCTCAAATGTATTGATGCTTTTATTTCCCCCCGGTCGACACCAGCTCTGTATGTAGAACATATAAGAACACATAATTTAGAGCAAATGTCTGACAGTAGAATTTCCACTGTGGAACTGATTTGCTTGCAGTAATTTGTTACTGTCATGATGCGATCTGTGTGAGTACTGGATATTGCTGGGAAGTTACTATCAATAAAACTCTGTCTTTGTGAATAATTTTGTGTGTAAATGTAATCCAATAACTGTTGATGGATCAACTGTTGATGGATTTAGCTCTAGGCAGCTAAATTGTTTTTGAAAACAGCAATCTAGGCTTTTAAGAGTGAGCGGTACATAGATGTGCTAAAGTCCTTCTCAGCTTTTACAAGGCATTACCAAGATCAACTTTTAAAAAAAGGAAAAACACATAGTGGTAATCAGAATTTAAAGGGGAGAAAAACTATAGTAGAAGCCTACAAACCTCTAAAAGGAGAAAATGTCAGTCTCAACACACGGTAGGCAAGGTCATACAGAAGTGGTGCAAAAGGTAGAAAAGTGCCTTGCTGGCTGAAGTAAAGCCGCAACTACTTACTGATCCTCAGATATGTTACCCACCCTTGGCCTCCCACAACATTGACTCCAGTACGACTGTATCACCTCTATGTCAGGTAGTTGTATTCATGCAGTGTGAAGACAAGCATGACTGAGAACTGCTTAGAGAGAGAGAGAGACAGTCAAAAAGAAGAGATCCTGTATGTACCTCCAAATACCTTTGTATAGCGTATATGGGACAAACTTTCACATCTGCCTGGTTGATTTTACTGGAAAGGATCACATGTAAGTAACATTACTTTGGTAACTCAAATACAAGCAAAACTACATCAAAATTACAAATTGGAGCCTAACGTACATTTAGCGTTTTACCATTTTTAAATACGATGGTGAGAGGGTGTATGATTTTTTTGCCAAGTTAGTTAGTTATAGGCACCACGTATTTCATACAGCCCAGAAACATCCCTCAGCTTTTCATAATAAGCCAAATAATAACATCACTGTACCAGTGTGAGTAAGTCTCAGTGGGTGCATGACTGGGGGAGATAGAAACTTTATGTCTGGCACAATTACAAAAGGAAAAATTGTCAGGTATAGACAAGGTCTTAGCATGACTATTCTTTATCCTGCAAGAGGGCCCTCTTCACCTTTCAAACAGTTTTTCTTTCTTCAAGCAGTTATGGCACAGTATGATACCCTGGCTACTGTTAACAAACCTTGCTTGTTGCCATGAATCTCCCTGTCAGGGAGCAGCAAGGTCCAGCTGTGCCATAAAGAAAAGGCAACGGGGAGCCAAGTATGATGAAGCATCTGGCAAAGGGGCTGTGCCCTCAAGGGCTGAGTCCCACAACACCTAAGTGAGGTGACTACAGAAGGTCTGATGATAGCACTCAGCTTAGGCTGAGAGTCCAGATCACCAAACAAAACCATAGAGACAAAGCAGGACTGATCACGTCGTGGAGTCAAGCCAACAAGTCAGGATCAGGGTCTGGATCAACAGTGTCCATGGCCAGGTATGGGTATGACTGTGACAGAATCACAAGGCAACTTAGGTGGGGACAAGGGCAAGAGCCTTAGCTTAAAAGCAACTCTGAAGGGAAGGAGTGGGGGCTCCTAGACAAGGCATCTTCCAGCTCTTTCTTCACAAGAACTCTTCTCAATGAGCTGACAGCGAACACAGCCAGATAAGCTCTTGGCTCTAAGCCCAGGCTGGCAAACTCCCAGGATGGGAGGGGGGATGTTCTCATACTCTCTGGACTTTCAACATCAGCAGTCAACATGGGTTCTCCTTCGAAAAGCTGATGAACTCTTGGAAGAAATGAGACTAGACCTGTACTTACAAGTAGAATTATGTAATATACACTTTATGAGCAATGACAAATCTGAGTGTTTCCTTTACTCTAGGGTTAAAAAAGGCATGCAGCTGTAAGGAGTCTTGTAAACCACACAGGATACTCCATCTAAGGAAAATAAGAAAACAAACTGCCATCTGGTTGTGTTTGAAAATGGATAGGGATTGTTGCCGTTTAGGTGACATCCATCCTAGTTCTCAGTGACAGATGGAAAAAGAATATCCATTCACACAATCAAACCCTGACAAGCTTTTATTCTTGGTGTTGAAAGCAAACAGACTCCTTGTCAATGAAAAACACTGAACATCAGATATAGTTAGTTAGCAAGCTAGCTGAGTATGCTTTGCGGAAATACAGAATAACAGCTGATCCAGCAAACTAATTTAGAAGGAAAAAAATTAGTGAAAGACTAAAATAAGGGCTTTGTTATGAAGTTCTTCATAAAATCTCCATGAATCTATAAAGTAGTCATTCCTCCAAGCTTACAGAGACTACCTTTTTATTTAAATCACATAACACTGATTTTGCTCTCTGTTATGCAACCACTCCAAACTGCAACCCCAGGGTATTTTAGGTTGCTCCATTGTTTTCCTCTTTTTCATGAAACAAGGGGAAAGATAGCTTTGATCTTGTCTCATGATGATAACTGGTGAAAGAGGGCTAGTCCGAATGAAGGGTGTTCAAAAAAGAACTAGTTCTTGTGGGAACCTGGTAGGCATTTTGAGCTAGAGCTGATGAAGGTCATAACCACCTAAAATTGAACCCCACAGAGTCTAATACTTGGATGTCTGATCCCAAAGCTGAAGTTATACCCCTGTGCCTTGAGTTCTTTGCATTATATATGAGGAGAATCAGCTAGCTCAGGGTAAAATCCATCTGAACAATGAACTGTAAAGAGTCTCCTGTGGTCCTGGCATTGGATAAGTTGTGTTCCCAGTAGATTCAGGACTTTCAAGGAGTTCCCCAATATAATATTGTTTTGCTATAATCCTGTAGGGTGGGTGAAGATTCACTCACATTTTTCAACTTAGATGCCATTTGATCCTGTAACACAAACAGTTACAGCTAAAGTAGGGTTACAAAGAATATAACGCAGTTTCAAGACAGGCTTACATATGAATTGCAGATAAAGTCTTCAGGAAATAGGATACAACTACCATTCAGCAAATGCATTTTTTTCAGTGGAAAGTACAGAAGACCAGGGGTTTCCAGAATTTGTCTTTGGTAGTGGCATCTGGAATTAGTGTTCTAATATTTATTTTAAACAACAGGAAAAGTTGTTCATAGAAGTGATGCAGTTTCCCCTAGAACAGCCAGACAAGATTCTGCTTCAGCATTCACGGATCCTTAGTTATCAACCCTTAATCCAGAGCTTGGTTTGGGACCTACACTGCATCCAAAGAAGCTTAGCAAAGCTGGTGAAGTGTCTAGAGAACAAGTCCTATGAGGAGCAGCTGAGGGAATTGGAATTGTTTAGTCTGGAGAAAAGGAGGCTCAGGGGAGACTATTGCTCTCTACAATGACCTGACATGAGGTTGTAGCAAGGTGGGGATCGATATCTTCTCCCAAGCAACAAGAGACGAGACAAGAGGAAAGAGCCTCAAGTTACACCAGGGCAGGTTTAGATTGGATATTAGAAAAAAATTCTTCTCTGAAAGGGTCAAGCACTGGAACAGGCTGCCCAGGGAAGCGGTCAAGTCACCAATCTTGGAGGTATTTAAGTGTAGATGTGGTGCTTAGGTTTAGGGGTGGACTTGGTAGTGCTAGGTTAACGGTTGGACTTGATGATTTAAGGGTCTTTTCCAGCCCAAATGATTCTGTGATTCTATGATCTGATCATGAAACATGTGGCTTAACACTGTTTTTACAACAGATCACTCTTAGTGACTCACTCTTTTTAAATTCACTTTTCTTACTATCCTTGCTTTTAACTTGTACCTCAAGAAATTCACCTGATTTCTTGTATCAGGCTCTTCACTGACTTGGCAGTGACCCACATTCATAAAAGGCATGTATGCACAGCTTCCATTACATTCACAGGGAGTAGAAAGACTGTTAAAAAGTGTATTCTGGAAGAGGGGCAACATATTAAATATTGAAGTGTCTGACTGAATAGCAGCCCCTTACCTCCTGTCTTCCCTCTCCCTGAGTTAGTATGCTCCTGCAGGATTAGAGACAGTGCTAACATAAATAAAAAATGATTCCTCTATCCAGACCAAGTAGTAAGTAGGTAGACTATAAATAGACCTTTCTTAATTTTATCAGACTGAAGTAGAATTACATGACCTATATGATCACTTCTGCTGATGGAAGAGATTTTAAATAACATTTTTCCAGTTCTTATTTGAAAAACTGGATGGCCAGATGATAATTACACTATTGCCATTTCTAAGTTATTGCCAGAGGAGGTTCAGCTACTGCAATCTAGCAAAGAGCAATATCTCATCAGGCTCAAGAGGCAATTGAACTACTGAAGTCTGAAAAAAAAATGCAGGCATGAACACTTTCTCAGTGACTTGCATTAATTGTTCTAAAGGCTTTACTTACCTTCTTGAAATTGTCTCATCGATACACTGAAAAGATCTTCTTTTGCGTGATGCTAATGGAAGTACAATATGCATCAAAAGGATGAAAAAATTCCCTTAACTGCCTTACTTCTAGTGATTGATTTCAAATAATAAACCTGAGCAGGGTCAAGGCAAAGTATTTCAATGAGTAAATCGAAGATCTGAGCTGTAGAGAGTGCTTGTTCTGGCTCTACTTCAGGGATGTGTACATTCTGCACTGGTTACTTCACTATATTCAGAGCTCTACCTTTCCATGCTGTCTGGGTTATAAAAAGGAAAGATGTTTGAGGAAGGAAGTGTCTATGTGTTTGGAGGGAAATTAACTCTTGAAAAGCTGAAGAGTCAAACAATGAAAATCTCAAGCAGAAGTAATACCCAGAACAGGCTCAGTGCTGAAAGTAGTATTTTGCAGACAAAGTCATTGAATATACAAATTAGAAAGTATAGAAAGCTATTACACCAAAACATCTCCTAGCATCCTCTCCCTCTCCTTTCAGCCTGCGTTTTTCCTAATTGATTAATGAATATAAATAGCCTTCTGAGTTTCCAAGCCAAGTGTACCAACAGATGGGAAGGAAGCGTTTGCAAGAGCAGTAAGCCATCTCATGCAAGCATACAGAAAGCTTGACCAGAGCCCTACCTCTAGCGGGACATTGCAGCCATGTCTGCAGTGTGTGTTTCCATACAAGCCCCAGTTGGAAAAACCCATTCAAGACCACAGAGCATGCTTTTGCAGATCCTTTCTCTCAGTGGTCTAGTTACATCTACACACAGCATGGAACATGCTGGGGTATGATGCCTACAGTACAAACCCAATCAATATACCACACCTTTCCAGGGCCCTCGTCCCCTCACTTGTTTGCACACGTGTACTGGTTTTGGCTGAGATAGATAGAGTTCATTTTCTTCATAGTAGCTCATATGGTGCTATGGTTCGGACTTGTGACCAAAACAGTGTTGACAACACATCCATGTTTTAGCTATTGCTGAGCAGTGCTTACAGCATCAAGGCCTTTTCTGTTTCTCACGCTGCCCCACCAGCAAGCAGGCTGGGGTGCACAAGAAGCTGGGAGGGGACATAGCCAGGACAGCTGACCCCAATTGACCAAAGGGATATCCCACAACATATGATGTTGTTGTGTTCACCAATAAAAGGAGGGAGAAGAAGAAGGAAGGGGGGAACGTTTGGAGTGATGGCATTTGTCTTCCCACATAACCGTTAAGCATGATGGAGCCCTGCTTTTGTGGAGATGTCTGAACAGCTCCCTGCTGATGGGAAGCAGTGTATGAATTCCTTATTTCACTTTGGTTATGTGCGGCTTTTGCTTTACCTGTTAAAGTGTCTGTATCTCAACCTGTGAGTTTTCCCACTTTTACCTTTCTGATTCTTCCTCCCTTCCCACCAGGGAGAGGAGGGAGTAAGCAAGTGGCTGAGTGTGCCTGAGCTGTCTGACAGGGTTAACCCACAACACCACACCAGCTCTGTATCTCTCTCTTACATAGTTTACCTTTTTACTTACTTTGCCCAACATCTTAGCTTAGCTGTATGTGGGGAAGCTGAAAATTTAAGCCAGGTGCCCACATCTCTGGACTACTGCCATTCCGTGCTGCTTGATTATGATGCCCCCAGGACCTGCAGTTGGCAGCCCCCAGCTGGAGCTGTGAGCATTTCAACCCATCGAAATCATCAAGACTGGCAGTGGGATGCACTGAAAGCTGGTAAACACAAAGATTTGTGTGCTGTTTTATCAGCTGTTGTACTTTAATGGTGCTTTTATGTGTAGTCTGAGACCAAAACAGTGAAGAACAGCAGGAATTTGGTATTAGGGTGTCCTTCAGCTCCCAGTGAAGGACAATGGTCCTATAGATATCATCTTAACTAATTGCAGGATACAATATAGATAGCAAGTACTGCCAAAAACAGAGGTTTCTTTGTCCCTGGTAATAAACTGTAACTATTTCCCAAAGTGCATGATCATGTTGAAGGGTATCAGAGGTCCTTAATAGCTGGGGTTTTAATACAGTTTTTGTCCAGGCATAGCTATTTCTGTTCAACAACCATGCAGAGTACCTTAGCCCATAAACATATAAGCATAGCCTTTACTAAAGCTAGAACACCACGAAGGGTGCCACCTGTAACAGAATTACAGATTTTATAGTCTCACAGGATTAATTTAGGTGCTATAAACCATAAGTCTGCATGGCTGTAAACATTGAAATAAATAATAAGGGTAGTCAGGAACGTCTTGTTGGAAATTCTGTAGAAGAGCACACTAATCTTTAGACAAAACTTGCTGATGTAGTCTTTCAGTATGATCCTACTCTTCTAAAAAAACAAAAACGGAAAACAATGCATTTTCTTTTGAAATGTCCATTGACATGTGACAAAACCATACAGAAGATGAATGCCTGACAGATGGAGTACAAAACTGGTTATACTTGCACTTGCTCTCCAGTTGGCAGGATTTAGCAAATAAAGGCTTCAGGAGATGCATGAATTATTGGAATCTCTACAGCGAAGTTCATTTCGGATGAGAGTGGATGGGCTGAGCCAAGGCACACTACCCAAGTGCCATTCACATGAATGAGAGCCTTCCTTCTTATCTCCTCATACAAACAATTTCTTTTTGTAAATGTCATGGAGTTGTCGCCAGTCGGCTGAGGCAAGCCGAGCACAGGGACGAGTCCTTTCCTATCCCTGAACCCCTCTCCTCCGGGAGAGAAAAGGGTTCAAATGCAGAGATACGAAAAGGAAAAGAAAAATTTTTGTGAGACCTCTGAACGTTTGGAAAACTGAAACAAACTTTATTAAAACTAGAACAAAATATATAACATGCAGGGAAAAACCAATGCAAAATCTGAGAGTCTGTGCAGGATGGAAAGGTGAGGGTTAAACGCGAGAAAAGAGAGAAAGGGGGACGGTACCACGTGCAGTCCGGAAAATGGCACCGGCCACGTGTGCGCTTTCGTGGAGTGAACAAAGGGAAACCGCGGCTGTTACGAACGCGGGGCTGCAATGTGCAAAGCGCTGTCCCTACCAGTTCTTGTTGTTTGTAGAAGCAAAGCAGGAAAAGTGGCAGCGCTGGCAGGCAAAGAGAATATCAAAACCGCAGGCAAAAAGCAGCCTCCAGGCGAGCAGTCTGTCCCAGGCGGCGTGGCGGGGGCTGCCCCGGCGCAAAGTCTTGCTTCACTCCGGCAGCCTGTAAGGTCCCCGGAGCCGAGCCGCAGTGTCTGGAGAAGCCTCTTTCCTGGAGCGAAGCTGAGGTCCTGCAGTGCCTCCCGCAGCGCGGAGCCGGGAGTGTCCGGAGAGTGGAAAGACGCGAAAAGCCGAGAAGCCGCGAAAGCAGCGAAAGCCAGAAAGCCGGGAAAAGCCGCAAAAGCCGCGAATGCCGAGGAAAGCCGCGAAAGCAGCCCAGGAAGTCCGGGGAAGCCGCCCGAGCCTGCGGCTCTTAAAGGGACAGTACCCTCGCGAGAAACTTTCTCATCCAATGAGATGGGCGATCGTAACATGGAAGGGGATAATTCAATTGGTCAGTTTAAAACAAAAGCCTTCGAGCAGTTTTTTCCTTCAAACTGCCACAGAGTACTGGGTGTGGGGAGAAAAAGGGATTGGAAATCTACTTTAGATTGTTATCACCTGGCACTGTTCTCCAACTTCTTGAGAGAAACATGGATAATTAAAGATTCTGCTTCGAGATATTTGGGCATAGCTTCTTAGTTTCAACAGGCTACTTTCTTTTCCTTTCCCCTTTCCATACTATTTTCCATCTTCTCCTGCAGATTTCTCTGTTCCTGGGGCACCATTAATTTCTTCCAAGAAGCCAGCACTGCGGCCTTTGCTGTTTTTTGCTAGTAACTCCAGGAACAGAAAAGCTAATTAAGCCTGGTTTCCAAAGAATTTGTGTCTTATGGTTGGATTGTTTCATATCTAATAAATTGTTAGCTCAGACTGAAATTTGCATAGTCACAGTGTTCGTACATCTTTCTCTTGCATGGACTTTTTGCTGCTTAATAGGACTTAAGCATGACCTATGTATTTTCCATCCGCCTACCACCAATAAATGTATAGAGAAACTAATACCTCTGAGACCTATGCTATTTCCTCTGGTGATTAAAAAATTACTGAGGGACCAGAGAGACAGGAGAGCAGGGAATGAGATATAAAGAGACACAGGAATGTGTACATATAAAGGTACATATGCAGGCTAAAAAAATCACAGCCATCACCAGCACAGACATTAGGGCGAAATGTCTAGCAACAACGCATCTTCCTGATATTGCTTGATTCTTTCCAGTGTACTAGTTTAAGCTATCCTGGCAAGATACTAGTTTTTCCAATATAATCTCTGTGGGTATATTTGCACTATCTGGAAGTGAATCCAGTACAACTAGTTTGGAAAATACTTCTATACGTACAGTAGCCATGTATTTGTTGAAATTAACTTGAATCAACATAATGGTTTTCCTTTTAATATAGGCACTAGAGTTTGAGATCCTGTTCCTACCTAGTCAGCCTATCACATGTGTATAGAAAAAAGGTTTCCAAACCTTTTTGATCTACAGCCTATCCCAGACTTCAGATGTAAGTCACCTGATCATAGGATTACTTTTTTTCAGAAACTTTTTGCAGAATGCTTCAAAGCAGTCCACGTGTTGAAACTTCAGGATCTAGGAATACTTTTCAGATGTAGTTCAGGTGCACGTTCCAGCTTTGTCTTCATTGCATTCCTCCCTCAATTCACCATTCACCTTGCAGTATCTTTTCTATAGGTAAAAAGAAAAGATTGCATGAGCCAGTAAGGTCATACGGCATTGTTCAGGCCTGGCCTAATCAACTTAGCTTAACTGTCTAGTGTGAAGCCCATGATAAAAGTAAACTTGCCCATTTATAAAACTTTCTGTGGAAGCACTGGCATAACATGAAAAGATAAATTTCTAATAATTATTTTTGATCTAATAATGCAAATACTGCATGCATGAGGCCTTCCTTGTGTTTTGTAGGTTGCTTTTAATAAGCACTGCAGCAATATATCTTCAGTGTCAGTGAGAGGCACAAGGTAAAAGTGTGCACATAAGAACTGTCATATTTTTTCCTATGAGCAAGTTTCATATTCAAGAGTTCACATTGCTTTCACATATACATGATTTGGTTATCTATGGGGTATTGCTTCCATCAGCAGTGAATTTATACTCTGGATAACAAGAAAATTCCAGGGTTCTTTTGTTATGTTTGGTTGGTTGGTCGTTGGGCTGCGACATAATTTCCAAATTCATTTAACCAGTATTCACTAGAGGAATTTACTGTTTACATAAGACCATCATTTAACTTTGGAAGGCAGCAATGAAAGTTAATTTGGTTAAATCTCACTAGCTGCTGGAAAATTTATCTGGAAATTCCTAATCCTCCTTACTTCAAAACAGAAATTTGATACTGTAATTTAGCTTGATCATAGGCTATAACTCTAAAGCCTGTAATTGCAAAAGAAATTAAGGTTACACAGAAGGATGTTCATCAGTGTCTTTACTCACATGAATATTTCTATTGAAATAACTGAAGAGAATAATAATAACTGAGGCAACAAAAGGCTGGCACTCACCTGGTTTTGTAGCTACTCAGCTGTATTCAGGAAAAGAATAGAAGCCCACAGCTAGGTAAAATATGTGGATCAGTGCTTTTGTTTGCTTTGTAAACACTGAATCACAGAATGGTTGAAGTTGGAAGGCACCTCTGAAGGTTATCTGGTCCAACCCTCCTGTTCAAGCAGGGTGATCAACAGTCTGTTGCCCAGGACCATGTCCAGACTGCTTTCGAATATCCACAGGGCTCGAGATTCTACAACCTCCCCAGGCAACCTGTGCCAGTGCTCAGTCACCCTCATAGTGAGAAAGTGTTTCCTGATGTTCAGAGGAAACCTCCTGTGTTTCATTTCCTGCCCATTGCCTCTGATGCTGTCACTGGGCACCACTGAAAAAAGCCTGGCTCCATCCTCTTTATATCCTTCCTTCAGGTACTTACAAACATAGAATCACAGAATCATTTAGGTCGGAAAAGAGATTATCTAGTCCAACTGTAAACCTAACACTGCAAAGTCATGGATGAGACATGGATGAGATCTCTCCCAAGACTTCTCTCCTCCAGGCAGAACAGTCCCAGCTCTTTCAGCTTTTACTCATAGAAGAGAAACTCCAGTCCCTTAATCATCTTAGTAGCAGTTTATTGTACTCTCTCAAGTATGTCCATGCATTTTTGGTACGGGGGAGCCCAGAACTAGGCACTGAACTCCAGGTGTGGCCTTACCAGTGCTAAGTAGAGGGAAAGAATCACTTCCCTCCACCTGCTTGCAGCATTCCTCCTACTGCAGCTGAAGATACCATTAGCCTTCTTCACCATATGGGCACATGGATGGCTTTTGTTCAGCTTGGTGTCCAGGACCTCAATATCCTTTCCAGCTGTTTGGTCCCCAGCATGTACTGGTGCCTGCAGTTGTTCCTCCCCAGGTGAAGGGCCTTTCACTTCTTGTTGAACATCATGAGGTTCCTGTCAGCCCATTTCTCCAGCCTGCAGAGGTCCCTCTGGACAGCAGCACAACCCTCTGGCATATCAACCACTCCTCCCAGTTTGGTGTCATCTGCAAACTTGCTGAGGGTACGCTTTGACCCATCATTCAGATAAGTTTGCTACATGAGGCTCTTCTGTTTGCAGCTGTCCTAGATCCTTCTTCATAAGGCCATGGGCCATCGTAGCTATGGACCACATAAATTCAATAATGTTTCTGTGTTACGTTTCCAGAAATGTGTGAGCGTACCTGTTCCCTCTGTCATCTAACTTCTCTGACACTACAGCTAGGGAAATCTGTGGAAATGCAATAATATCAAGTATCAGCAGGAATTTGCACACTCCAAATATGTTTCAACTGGGCTGGGATACAGGCACTGCTCAGCAATGTCTTACTACAAATCCAGCTGCACAAGTTCTCTAACACCTTTAATGACCTTGTTTGCTTTCTGCTTTATTGACAGCATTAGAGTCATTGAACATCACTAAGTCTTTTCTGCTTCAGAGGACAAAACACCAATAGATCTATCTAGACTGCAGAGCAGATGTGCTCTCCAGCACCTTGCAGTGCTGCTCCTCCAGTTACTTAGCATCAGCCCCTTATTCACAATTATGCTGATAATCCTCACAACTGTGTTAATGCAGAAACTGAGGTGGCTTGTAAACCATCTGCCTGAGGCTTGCAGGTGGAAAGGAGAAGCAGACTTTTTATATAGCATACCGCCAAAAATGGCTAAAGTCGCATCCAGCTAGCATTACTGCAAGTAAAGATGCAGAAGAATTAAAACTCTTCCTAGTGCTGCAGTGGCCAGCATAGACTTCCAGCATAAAGCCCCATGTAGGTTTTATTACAAGGAACAGTCCTCAGCCACCACATCCCTTGCATATTACACATATATACATCCCTGGCCACCCCAAGATAGGTTTATTCTTCTTCACTTTCTGGGCAAGTAATATACTGGGAAACAGGGGCGTATAGTTGTGACTGCTCTGTACCGTCACACAATGAAGTCATGGGCTTCTTTGGTACTAATTCCAACATGATCTGGAGTGAATCCAGCCCCAAATAGATCCATTCAAAGTCACTTCTTCCCAAGTGCTGTAGGGTAGAACAATGCCAGTTAAAAGCTTCAAAGTGCTTTGGAAAATTATGGAATGTAAACAGCGGTGAACGAGTAATTTACTTGCTGATCTAGCTTAATAAAATAGCTTCTGTTATGGATGATAAAAAAAAATTGAGGAACAGTGGTTTTAACTGCTCAGAAGTTTTTATAACCAGTAATTTAGCCACTACCTCTGCTATTTAATTCTGACCCAATTACCAGAGAATCTTGCATGTGGCCTTCTACACTTGCAAAATAGATACAGCACCTTAAAATCTTTTTCCAGCTTTGAAAATGTACAAGGCTGTCTTCAGTTACCTCAGGGGGAAAATACATCATGAAGAACAAGTTCTTTATGTAGGTAATGCTACCAGTCAATTTAGGAATGTTATTTTGATTTTTTTTTTTTTAATCTAGTCAGTATATCAATTTCAAGCCTGGAGCCTGTAGCAACTTTTCTGAGCAGCATTGTGTGTTGGGTTTCTACGTGCTTGATGGAAAAAGGAGCCTCAGCTTTTATAGAATGAAATCTTGGGACTACTCCGACATGATACCTAACAAAACTGGTTAACAAAATGGATGGACAGCACTGTAGTTTGGAATACAATTATTTCCTTATATGTTATAATTTATTCATTGCTGATAGCTGTCTAAATCATTAAATGATTCACACAATTTCTCCAAATCTGTATTTAACTAGTCATTTTCATATTGTGCTTTGACAACTGCTTGTTTGTTTGTTCACATTCACTGGATGATCTGTCTCTTAATTTGTATGTTTTCAAGGTCTGGGATTGTCCTAATTCTGCATTCATGTAATACTTAGGACAGTTGTGATCCAGTTGTATTTGAAACTGTTTATTGACATCACCATCCAAATAACAATAACTGTCTGAAGCACTTGGCAGCTTTCTTTTTCTTTCGAGATGTTAATATTAAAAGGATTGACTCTGTTCCCAGAACTGCACACTCTCTTTTCATTAGTCTTATAAAAAACACAGAAACCCTCAAACTATTAACTTCCCTGAAAAGAAACGCTGCTGGTTTTAACTCTTTTTTTTCTTTTTTTTTTTTTTTTCAGTCTGAGTTCCCCTCCCCCTTATGATCTGCTGTTAAATGTAGAATTTACAAAAAAAGTTTTGGAAAAAACCACCCTATTTTCACATTTTCACTATCTGTGCATACAGGAACAGCATTAGTTTTTCAAGATTATCTAGGGGTTTGTATGACTGGATTGTGGTGCCTATGCAGTACAAGAGTGTTACTCCACAAAATCATGTGTAGATTTGTTAGAGGAGGATCAAGGTATCAGAACAATTCCTCCCAGGTAAGTATCACTAGCTGTAGGGTGCAGCTGAACGGTGAGCAAAGGCATGCGTAGCTGCACAACTCTTGTGGTATTTTCTTGGCCACAATCAGCCTTAACTAACTTAGAGACCAAAGTTACAAGAGATGATAGTAGTGTGACGGTAATGGCTTGGTTTTATTTTTGCATTTTTTCAGTGCTTTTTAACTCATTTCTTTATCTCTTCTCCCATGTAACAAGTGACAAGACTAGAGGAAACAGCCTCAAGTTGCACCAGGGGAGATTTAGGTTGGATATTAGGAAGAATTTCTTTACAGAAAGGGTTGTGAAGCATTGGGACAGGCTGCCCAGGGAAGTGGTGGACTCCCCATCCCTGGAAGTGTTTAAAAGACATGTAGATGTAGTGCTGAGGGACATGGCTTGGGGACCCTGGCAGTGCAGGGTGAACGGTTGGACTCGATGATCTTAAAGGTCTCTTCCAACCAGATGATTCTGTTATTATGTGATCTCATACACAGCAGTTCTCTCTGCTCAGGTCTCAGTGCCCAGGGTCCACTTCTGTCTCCCAGATCATACAGCAGAATGTCATTTCTTCCAGAAACATGACTGGGACAGAAAGGTAAGATCTTCTCTGTATTCCCACATGGCAGAAGAGTCTCCCTCATGTGGCATTGTGTGGAAATTGTGCAAATTGTGGTGCTTTTTTTCCCTCCCCCGATTCTGTTACAACAGCTGGGTAATTGAATGGTTCTGATCTTGAAGGATCAAGAAAGGAAAAGCACGTTGCAGGGGTGCTGTGAATTCTGAATTCATACTGGTGATTCAGGAGGATACACCTGCACATTCACACTTTTAATCACTAAAAAACTTAATTTAAAAAATTCCATCATTTAAAAACCCTCATCATTTTACAGGCTGTGATTTAGTGGGGAAAAAAAAATCAAAATGCTCTCATAAAGCACTCTGAGAACTAAAGTTGAAAACTGAAGTACAGGAGACAGGGTATATTGCCTGCAAACCAGCTCTTGAAAGACTTCCATTAGCTGAGGTCTGCTATCAGCCTGATGAAGATGGATGCCTGCTTTCTGATCTATAGGGCACACCTAGGAGTCAGCACTCAAAACTCTATCATCCCTCAGTCTTCCTCTTGGTGCATTTAGCAGCTGCTACAGACTAGAACCTCTGCTAGTGATGCCAGTCCTTGGCACAGGGTTGTGAATGTGACCATCTGTATCCTGAAGTAAGTGTCCCTGATGTTGGCCATGGTGTGCCTGGACAATTTTATAGCACCTGTAAGGTACATGCCTATAGTTATAGCTGAGATATGAGGGACTTATGCTCAGCCCCCTGCAGTTAAGTTAGATGTGTTCTGGCTCGCTTGGAGAGTGACATGGACACCGGTGGCCCTGGTTTTATGCATGGCATACAGATGGCCCTGTAGTGGGCACAGTCAGACTGTCTCCCATGGGGTTCCAATCTTCTCCTCCATAGAGTTCCATGAAGCTCCTTTGCTCTCCTTTTCCCATCTTCATGGGTTGCAGCCTGTCTCAACATGTTTCTGCTGCAAAATTGGCCTGAACACTGAGCGTGGTGCCAAGCAAGGTGGCTTACGCAGGCAGCTGGATCCAGTCATGGATTGTGCAGCCCAGCTTAGGGCAGGGCAGGACAACTGTTAAAAGCATCTTGCCTACCCCTAAAGGCTTGTGGAATCAGTATCGTGCACGCGGATACCATTATGGAGAACCCCGACTGAAAACGATGGGAGTTCGAGGTGCAGGGAGGGAATACCGCTCCTGTAATATTCTCCAGCTTTCATGCAGCGCTGTTCAGCCACAGCTTTTTGATAGCCAAATTTACTCATGGTAGAAAACCCTGTTACAATTAGAGTGATTACTATGCAGACAAATTTGGTGTGCTAGATTGTGTTTTAAATGGTGATATTTTTACTCCCTTTTCTCCACCGAGCTACAAACAGTGGAATAAACAGGCAAGTGCAGTACATCAAATACAAATCAAAGGAAACAGAAGTCCAGAGGAAAGGAGTGGCCTTATAATCAAAGCACAGGGTTAGGAGGTAGGAAATTTCAATTCTCAAGGCTTCCTGAATAAAGTCACTTCAACTCCCTGGGCTGCAGGGGGACATTCTTTATCACTCTCAACAGCATCTTACTGCGCTTATATTCTTCAAGGCTCACACATATGGCTGACTTTACTCCCCGTAATAAGGAGGGGTTAACTCTTGTTCCCTGCGTGGGTCTCTGTTTGACTGAGGTCATACTTTCATTGGTGTAAACAAGCTGTATTTCTGTACTGAAATTAAATTATCGAGTCTAGTAATTTAATTCAAGAACACTTGTTCTTGCATTCTTCTCCTGTGGGAGACGAGCGTGAGAAGGAACATCCTTTAGAAACCGTGTGAAGGCTGTACTAGTCAGGAGGAAGGTTGGGTTGTGGGGGGAGATTTCTCTTCAGATTGAGTATATTTTACTGACAGAACATGTTTTGACACGTGAGGAAGATGCCTACCGTCCCAGGCGAATACGAATCTGCATTTTGCAACGGGCCGCAAGAACTTCGGATGGAAGCTGCAGTAGAAATGTAAACCATTTTAAAGTAACTGCAATCTTATTATCCTAAACGGTGGTAAATTCCTATTACTTTGGGGGGAAAAACAAATCCCCAAATTTGTCATTTACTATAGCAAAGAGATGTGTGCAGGTTTGGAAAGCCCATTCGGGATGCGGCCAATGGTGTTTTCAAAGTACAGGGCACAGCGTGACACACGTCTTGCCTGCGTGTGTGCCCAAGTCTGTCCACCCGCCTCGGCAGGTCACCGCCCACGGGCCGCCACAGCGGACAGGTGACCGAGACCGCTGAAGTACCGTGAAAGACCCGGCCATGGGCACGGAGCGGCCGCGGGCACCCTCCAGGCAGCCTCAAGCCACACGCCCCGCGCTTGTTACGAAAGAAGGATGCAGAAGCCCTACAGCCCTCCGCCTGGCCCCGGCGCCGCTAAAAACTGATACAACCCGGCGCTTACGGCCCGCGCATGCGCCGCCACCGCGGTGGAAGGGGAGGGAGCGCGGGCGGGCGTCGCTGCGCCTGCGCAGGCCGTTCCCGGGCAGGGGGAGCCAAGCCGAACCGTGCCGAGCGGTGGGTGGCCGCGCGCGCGCGAGCCCGGTGGCGTGGCCGGCCGTGCAAGCGACCGGCGCTGCGTGCCGCTGCCGCTGGGCATGGTGAGCAAGGGGCCGCTGCTGCGCCTGTTGTCCGCCATCAACCGGAGGAGGATGAAGCTGCTCGTGGCTCTCGCCTTCGTCGCCTGTGTCGCCTGTGAGTGAGCGGGGGCGGGTCTGGCATTCGTTGCCCGCTGGCCAGGCGCCCCCGGCCCCCCGTGCCCTCCGCCGCCCGGGCGGAGGAGACGGCTCCTCCCGCGTCCCCTTGCACTGCCCAGTTGCGAGGCGCCGCAGCGCGGCTGCTGCGGCCCCGGTAGGGAAGAGGGCTCCCCGTAGCCCACCCCTTCCCGTCTCTTGGACGGCCGGGCTGAGGGCCTCCCCGCCTTGCTGAAACTTTCCCAAGTCCGCGGGCAGCCGGCTAGGCCGTGGCGGAGGGTGCCCGCGGGGCCGCCGGGAGGGCCGTGCCGGCGGTCTCCATCAGGCACCCTTCCCCTGCCCCGTCCCGAGGGCTTGCACGGGGAGGATCCCCCCATGACACCTCGGCAGCCGTGAGGGACGACGTTCGCCCTGCGGGCGGCTTCCTGCGGCGGCTGGCGGCCGCGCCTCCCCTCGGTGCCCCGCGGTAAGGGGCTCTCGGTGGCTCGCCGGCGGCGTGCGGCAGGCAGCCGGCCTTCAGGCCGAAACCCAGGCGTCAGGTGGGGCGGGCGTGCTGCCGAGGCGGCTGGGTGGTGGGACGGGCTGCCTGGGCAGGGTGGCTGAGCGGGAGCGGTGTGAGCGAGACGTGGCTCTAGGCTTAAGTACTTCCGCAGCCGCTGCTCACACCGCTCTTTGTCCGCGTTGGTCTTAACCTGGTAGCTGCGTGAGGTGAGCCCGCAAGGAAATTTTCCAGGGCAGGCCTTGTGTCTGCATTTTATAAAATCCCCCCATGTCCTTTGGCGGCTAAATAAACGTTTGTTTGTTTGTTTGTTTATTTGTTTATTAGCTCAGCACATAGCTGGAGTCTTGAGCCTGAAGAGAGGCACAAAGCTATTTGGGAAAATCTTAGAATAACCACTGACAGGGGTGTTTATGACTTCAGTTATTAGGCGTGGGTCAGATAGAGTCTCGGATTTATAACGTTGTCTTGTCAGCTCTTTTCCCTTTCTTGTCCAGATTTTTCTGTTGCATTTTTCATACTCAGTTTATTTTATGTTAGTTTGTTTTGGTTTTAGACTTAGGTAGACTTTATGTAGATGGAACACCATGAGAAAGGATCTTTGAAGCCCTGTCAGCTTAGCTAGGGAGAAGTGATTTACTTGATGCTTCAAAACACATATAGGTGCTCTGGCTTTGGGGTTGGGTGTGTGCATCAGATTTAAGATCCTCTCTGCATTTGGGAGGGTGGAGAGGTACAGCTCAAGGAATTCGGCAAAAAGGGTGGTGTTTCCTACCCCAGAAACACAACATAAGAATTCCCTATACTAACATATGTTACTGTGTTTGCAGGACCTCATTATTAAGATACTGCTGTTACAGTTGAAGTTGTGTGCCAACTCTGACTGTTAGGACAGTTTGTTTGTCCAAGTGACTTCAGGTCATACTGAAGCTGGGACAGCTTAATATCTGTTCTTATTTTGAAAGGGCTTGGTGTTTTGTCAAAAATACTACTTCATTTTGAAAACAAAGTTAATAGACTGCTATGAAAATACTAGAATTGAGTGGCAGTTTGACATGGTCATTGGGACCTGGCTATTGGTTAGATTCTATGGACAGTAGTTGATGTTTGCTTTCTAGCTTTGTGAGTAAAAGCCTTAAGGAAGGGAAAAACTGCCATATGGTGTTTGCTGTCTGGGCTGTAGGTCATAGAAGTCTTCTTACCCCTTGTTTCTGGTCATTCTTTGGCATTAAAAAAAAATGGAGGAGAGGGACTGCAAATCAGTATGAGAAAAAGTAGCTTGTAAAGGAAATAGGTTGGTGCCTAATGAGAGTATGTTTTTTGCAAATCTAACATGTCAGATTGCTGCGCTTTTCAATCTTTTGACTAGTGGTCAAAAGTAGTGGAATTGTTAGTTATGGTTCTGCTGTCTTCAGTGTAGCATGATATCCTAGCAGATGCCACTGATCTAATAGATTCTAGAGAGACTATTTTTTTATTTTCTTTTCTGTGGAAGTGATTATGATCCCATTCCCCTATCCTAAAAGTGTACTCCTTGTAATATTACTGAATCATCACTGGGCTCTGGTTGCAGTCACATAATGCCAGACTAAAATAGCATGGAAACTGAGCTGCTAGTGTAGGTGTATGTGCTGGCACTTATTACATTCCTTCTTTCTCAAGTACTATCCAAATGACTAAGTGTTTTCAGGCTGTGCACCTCCTTTCCATGAATTTCCGTTCAGTGTTAATACAGGGGGAAGCAGATTTGGAGCACATTATGTTACAGGGAATTAAATTCTTGGCAAGTATGTTATTTTTTTTATGATCTAGAAGATAGGACTGTTTTGATAGTGCCATTTTGTCAGTTTGCGTGTAAAACCCTGAGAGAATGGTTAGGGAATATCTTTTCTAGAAGTGTCTTACTTCATAAAACGCTTCTGCCTTTGAATGCAAATTTGTCACAAACATGCCTGAAAAACTCCTCTGTGAGAGTTTGCAACCTAGAGGAAGAGCATATTAAAAGCAGTTGAAAGGCTCTCCATTATTTCACTCTCAGAGCCATTGAGTGACTCTCTTGGTAGTTTCTCAGTGCAAGGTGTTGGATGGCTAGGCTGGCATAGGTATCCCTGCTTCATATCTTCCATTTCCCACCAGCATCCACCATCTACAAGGACTTAAATTTCTGTGCTGTGCACCAGGTGAAGGAACTGTTCTGAACTAAGATCACCTTTTCGGGTTATAACTATACAGCAGTGTGGGTGTTCAGACAGCTTGTTTTGGCCCAGCTGAGGAGGTGGTGCAGTGGTGAAATGGATTGCTGGCAGTGCTGTTGGCAGCATCACCATCACACACTTTGCAGGTCTACAATTAGTGTCTTACCTAAGGAATCTTGTTGACGTGGGTTAAAGTATCATTGTGACATGAGATGCACAGTCAGGCTCATGTTAAAGATACCTAGAACTCTTTTATGGACTTCACTGGCCTTCCTAGTGGTAAGAAGGATCTTTACTTTACATCTGGGTTTGAATTAAAATAATGTTTGCTATCTCATTTCCGTAAATCTGATTTCTATTAATTTTAAAAATCATTTTTCACTTGGAAGAGTGTGCTATGCGTAGTTTGTGTTTATAAAAGTAGAACACAAAACAAGCATTTCTGTGCAGCCGTTGTTTAAAAGCTATTATAACTCAAACAAATGTTCCCTGGCAGAACTGAAGTGAACAGAGTTTAACTTTTACCTGTAACAGTTACATTTATCTGTAGGCCCTAGGTGAAAGGGGCAATTTTGTTCACCAAGACCCAAGTGATGAATTTAGAGGTAGTGCAGCTAGCGAGCTGTCCGAATCACTCTGTGATATGATAGACTGTTACTCAATTTTTATTTCTTTAAAAAATATTTTTCAGAATTAGTTCATTTAACTCACTTGCAGCGCTCTCGTTTTCTGTGAACATTGCATGGCTATACTCTGCTACATATAACAGCAAGCCTTGCCCAAAGGTTGAATTTTCATTGCCCTTTTAAAGGGATAAAGTCTTCTGCTACAGCTTTTCTCTAATTTTAACCCCCAGCAAGATACTGCAGGAATGCTAGTGCTAACCAAAGGAGAGGAAGGCAATGTGGAGGTGGACTGAAACAAATCCTTTCAGTCCCGGGCTGCACTTGTATCATCTTGAAGCCATTGTGAAACTACAGCTTAAGAATATGAGGTGATTATAAACACAGTGAAGTGTATTTAATTGATTTTTGTTGTCTGTAACAGAAAATGCAGATAGATCATAATCCAGTGACCAATTATATATCTAGATATTGTAAAAAAAAATTAGTGAAATCCAATGTCATCACAATATAAGTAATCTTTGTGCGGACTGAGAGTTTTTGGATTGTTTTCTTCTTTTTTTAAAACGCCCACCTGTTTTCGGGGTGGTATGTCAATACATAGACACCTTAAATTCATTCTCTTTTGAAGTTTTAAATGTTTATTCAGCTTTACATAGGTGCTTTAGTGAGGCTATTTTTGTAGAATCAGGACCTTATTTAAGTTGTTGCAAATAACACTGTAAAATCTTGTAGCTAGAATTTAAAGACCAGAGTTCACTAATCTGCAGGGTTTTCTCTAATCTTGGTGCTCCTTTAAATAATCTACTGATGTCTTGGTACAGCAAGGAGTTACATGTTCTTAATAAAGAGCTCTATTTCTGTTAAACAGTCCTCTTTGCTCATTTGTAGATCAAATAGTTCTCAGGAAGTATGTCAGTAGCCTTGTTCCTTTTCCAAGGGGAAAAAGAATGAATAGTAGGGTGCTGTCGTGATATCCAAGATTAAGACTCATTACCCTTATAAGATTAATTACATCACAGCAACTGAAACAACTTAAAAACAAAATGTCAAAATAATGTGAGGGAAATACATCCTGCAGTGTGGTGGCTTGACTTCTCCCAGCATTGTTAGTTTCCATGGTTGTTATCCTTTGTTTTACAAGGTTAGCCATTTGTTTTTGGCAGATTTCCATTGGCTAGGAAGAATGTGATGTGCTCTTCTCAGAATATCAAGGTGTGAGTAGGCTTTTCATTTTGAATCTTACCAGCCCCTTGCATGTTGTTTGTCTTGTATGTGTTCAAAACAAAGGCTAAATGCTACTTAAGGTTGTGTTCTGAAAAGCTTTTACTTTCACTTTTCATAACAGAAAAGCAGTGGTGAATTTGGTCCTGAATGTTACTCAGCACTGCTGTGTATAATACCAGAAATCTTCCTTCTGCGACTAGACAGCAGGATTGACTGGCCATGGAAGAGTTAGACATGGTCTGATGTGACATCAGGCTCGCCTGCTTTTTATGTCAGCAGGCCATGGATTCTCCACCAAAAAAAAAAACCCAAACAAAAAACATTAATTTGCTGGCTTCGTGTGCTGTAGAGCTGCCTTTCATCTGTGGGTTTATGCAAACAAGTTTACTGTCTTCAACAGCTTCCAGTTCCCTGCTCATCAGGCTTCCACTAGCCATAGCCATGTTAGCTTAGGAAATTTGTTCACACTTCAGTTGAGTTTGTCAGGAATAGATGGATTCCACCTCTGCTCTGCTGGAATCCTGGATAAATTCACCCTTACAGTTCCCACCTTATCTTCGTTTAATATTTGTCTTCAGGATTTGTCTTCAATATTTTATCTCCACTTAGTATTTGTCTTTTCTGTGGCATGTGCAAGAGGTGGTGCTGTCACCATTCTACTCAAGCACACTCTTAGAGCTTTCATTTTCTTTCCCCTCTGTGTTTTTGCAACAGGGAAATGTTTCCCTATCGTTTGTATTGCTTGTTTCTTTTCTGTAAGATTCCTTGACCAAAGCAGAGTTTAGTTGGACCTGGTGGTTTTCATGTTCTTGGACCTTAGGGAGAGAGAGGTGGGGGTTAGTGCACCAACTTACCCAAAGGGGTTTGTAACAGATAACTGAGAAAAGTGAGTTTGTTTCAGTTACAGTACTGACCATTGGAGCATGCTGCGAGTCTGCTGAAAACAGTCTTAGCAGTCAACAAACTTAAAATAAAACACTGAAAAGAATTGATTTGAGTCATGACCCCTCATTGATTGCCACTGTCATTTGAGTCATGTTACCTTGAGTGACTGCTCAGTTTCTGGGGTTTGACGTGGATGCTGTTGTATCATTGTTACCTTGGGAGTGTGGAATATTCTCTGCTGCTTTGAGTTTCTTGAAAAATATCCCACAGTGCTGCTAGCCATACCTGGGAGACAAAGGGAAGGTCAAGAGCTAAGTTAAAGGAGACAGTGCCCCTGTTTTTTGGTGTGGGTTTTTTTGTTTGTTTGGTTGGATTTTTAAAGGCATTTGAAAAATCAGGGCTGACATCTAGATTTGGGAGAGCATGATTTGTGTAAAACTGCATAAGGTATATTACCGTTGTTGAGATAATAGTTCTACTGCTTTCTTTTTTTCTCTTTCCTTCACTTGAAATAGGGAGATGGGTGTCCCAGTTTGAGCCAAGACTTCCTTGTTTTGGAAATGTGCCCAATAGAGTATCGGGATTATTTCATACAAGTTCCATAAACCCGGCATCACATTGGCTAAAAGTGCAGGTCAAAAGATTTCTTCTGACAGATACTCCTTAAAACCTGCAGCCAGGAGGAGTCTCCTCCTCTTTGGACACCGGACAGCTTCGGAGAAAGAGCCACAGCGAGAGGGCTGGCTACCGTCTAGGCTGAAAGCCTGCGGCCTGCCCCCCCACCCGGGGCCTAACTCAGAACTGGTTCTGTTTATCGGCACCCAGCTCTGCTGTGAATTGTTGTGTGACTCAGTCAGCATCTCTCTCGTATCGGGTAAGAGAAGAGATATTCTTCACTCGGCGAGAATCTACCGCTGGATTCGGACACGGGGGAAGCTCACCCCCCTTCGCGTTCCGGCCGCAAGGGCTTCTTTCTTCACATCTGCCGCCGCTTCGGTCAGGAGTGTCCTTGAATGTTTTTTTTTACAGACACTGAAAAAGTTCTCCCTGCGAACTCGTTAAAATACTTCTTTAAGCTGTTAAAAACTTTTAATCACTTGGCCCGCCGCCATTTTGGATAGGCGCCATCTTCTGAGCTACCATCCTGGCGTGACGTCATCTCCTGGCCTGTGGCCAATCGGCCATAATTGTAGTTTTTTCCCTTTTCCTCCCTTTGCAGTGTTTTAACTCTTCCTGTATTGTTTTCTTGTTTTGCATTTAATATATAGTTGTGTGATATGATAGCATTTTAGAATTTTTATTAAAAGTTTGTTTCAGTTTCCCATCCATATATTCCGAGATTTGAGTTTTGTTTTCCCTTTTCCCTATATCAATAAGGGATTTAAGGAGTGTTAGGGACCTTGAGTTTTGCTCGGAGGCTCAACCCCTAACAATGGGTGACCCAAACAGCAGCCCATATAGGTTTGTTTGCTTAGAAGGTTTCTGTTGGTTTCTTTAACCTGCCATGCTGCTTTAAAGCACAGGGAGAAGATGCTTTTCTCAACAAATTTTGTGCATTTGAGTCATGTAGATTGGATTATCAGGTATCATTTCATAGGTTTTTTTCATCATCTGCTGCTGTTTAAGGAAAGACGCTTAATGGTTTTCATTGAACACCTGTTTGGAACTTTGTAGTTGTAATGAGCTAACACATTCTGGGTTTTGTTGTAAATATTGAATGGTTTTTCTGTTTGTAGTAACTAACAACTTGCTTGTGGAAAAATATAAAGAATAGACAAAAAATAGATGAGTAGCGATAAAGAATAATATGCGAAAGATGTGAAATAAGAAGGTGTAGAAACATTGAACAGAAGAACTGAACTTTTTTCTAGAGAACTGGAAAAAAAAACGTAACAGAAGAGTTGAAAATAGTTTGCCATTTGGGAAACAAAGAACAGAATTCAGTCATAAAGTGATGCTGCTAACTGAAACATTAGAATAAGTATTCATGGTTAGCTTCCCGTCCAGCATGAAGCTCCATTAACTCTTGCGAAGAAAGAAAGTACAAAAAAGTCCTGGTGACTATGTCGCCTTTGTTTTCCTGGGTGGTAACTAGCTGAGGGATTGACATAAAGTGGTTGCTTTTTCCAGGTTGGAGAGAGCATCTTGCCCTTCAGAAGACTCTCTATCCTGGTGTCTAGGGTACTTCGTATGTGAGAAAAGCTACAGTTCCTATCTGCTGTCTTTGGTTTGGGGCAGGAACTTTACTATTGAACAAGACGTCATTTCAGGAAATAAAATGGGGAGAACTACTTGCCATACAGAAATCTGTATAGATGTACCAGAGGAGTAGATTTTTAACTTTTTTTAGATATTCAAATAATAGTACATTCCCCAAAGATATTATCATAAACCTCACTCAGGAAGGTGACATTCCATTAGATGAAGTTACAGTTAATAATTCTACATTATTATCTCCACTAATGTTGCAACTGCCTTGCATCAGTATAATAATTTTCTAAAGCAAATTAACAAAGTACTGGAATTACAGATAGGATGCAATTGAGGGTTTTTTGGTTGGTTCTTTTTTTTATTATTCAATTGCTATGGAATCTAGATTTTGAAATGCATTGGCCCAATTAAAGAATGGTTTTTGTTGGAAGGGGCCCTTAAAGATCATCTAGTCCAGCTCCCCTGCCATGGAAGGTGTTCCTGCACATTAGACCAGGTTGCTCAAAGCCCCATCAAACCTGGCCTTGAACACTTCCAGGGATGAGGCATCCACAACTTCTCTAAGGCAACCTGTTCCAGTGCCTCGCCACCCTCACAGTAAAGAATTGTTTTCTTATATCTAATTTAAACCTACTCACCTTTGTCCCTTGTCCTATCACTACAGGCCCTGGTAAAAGGTTTCTCTTTGTTGTTCTTTTAAGATCCTTTTAAAGTACTGAAAGGCTGCAATAAGATCATCCTGGAACCTTCGTTCTTCCAGGCTAAACAATCTTAATTCCCTCAGCCTTTCTCCATAGGAGAGGTGTGCCACCCCTCTGATAATTTTTGTGGCCCTCCTCTGGACACCCTCCAACAAGTCCACGTCTTTCTTGTACTGAGGACTCCACAGCTGAACACGGTACTCCAAGTGGGTTCTCACCAGAGTGGAGGAGAGGAGCAGGGCAGAATCACCTCCCTTGACCTGCTGGCCACGCTTCTTTTGATGCAGCCCAGGATATGGTCGGCCTTCTGGGCTGCAAGTACAAGTTGCCAGCACGTGTCCAAATTTTTACCTACCAGTACCCACTAGTCCTCCTCTGATGAGCTGCTCTCAATCCCTTCATCCCCCAGCCTATATTGACGCCGATGATTGCCCTGACTCAGGTGCAGGACCTTGCACTTGGCCTCGTTGAACTTCAGTAGCTTCATCTTTGCCCATTCCTTAAGCCTGTCAAGGTCCCTGTGAATGGTGTCCCTTTCCTCAGTAGCACTACTCAGCTCCATATCATCTGCAAAGTTGCTGAGGGTGTGCTCAACCTCACTGTCTGTGTCATTAATAAAGATACTGAAGAGTACTGGTCACAATACAGACCCCTGAGGGACACCACTTGTTACTTATCTCCATTCGGACATCGACAGCAACTCTTTCTATGCATCCCCTCAGCCAATTCCTTATCCATTGAGTAGTCCATCCATCAAACACATATCTTTCAGTTTAGCAACAGGGATGTTGTATGGGAAATAATAGTTTCTGAAAGGAAATTGTCGTTTTCTTAACATTATTACCTATCTAACTGAGATCTGCAAAATAATTAAATCCAGACTTTAATGCATCTGTAATAACAAGCATTTTATGAGCTCCCTTTGCCTACTTTTCCTTTTTGTCAAGTTTTTCACTGGAGACACAAAGCTTATTTCTACTAGGAGACTGGAGCTGCTGAGTGACTATGGAGAGTCAGATTTAAGGCAAAAAAAACCCTCTTTTGAATGACATTACATCTCTCTGAAATAGAAGGTTTGGTGGAAGCAATTCGCTCTGGACTTTCAGAGCTTATGGTTTTGCTCTAGAAATTCAGATTATGACAATATATCAGTTCATACTGTTTCTGTTGATAGTGAGATTCCTTTGAAATTAACATCATCTTGTAGTCTCATTATTCTGAGGAGCAGAGGTTATAAGGAGGGAAATACAGGGGTAAATTCCTATTTTTCCAGCTAAATCTACTTAGACAAAAGTTTGTGTAAAAGTTTCTTTAACTGAGTGTCTTGAAAATGCAAACAACAAAGCCATGAGGAAAGAAAATGGTCTTAAAAGAGATTCCATCTGGTTTTGGTACAGTTGGATTTCTATAGTCATCATGGCCTCACTTTTTAAAACATCTGTTTTAAAATGAATGTGTTGCTGAAACTAATATTGTTACTAATAATTTCAGATTGACTGTTTATTGCTGCCGATGTCTTTAGATAGTCTATGACTTGATTTTAGTGTCATTTAGAGTGACCCAGAGAAGAGAGATTATCCTGGGGTAAAGGCACAGGCTTCTTTTGAGAGTCTGTTTTTTCCCACCTTCAGATCATGATAGTGTTATTTCTCTGGTTCCCCAGCCTATTGTGGATGAGTTAACTAAGGTATGTGAGGTTCTCAGAATAGTAATCTCTCTTTTATGGTAAGTATAAAATACAGTAAGTACAATTGCAGATGACAGACTCAAAGGACATTGAGGTGAAAGCATACATCCTATTCCTATATTTCTGAGGATCTAGAAGAATAACTCCTGCCTGCTATGAAGTGCAGCGGATCAGAGCTAAAAGTCTGACTAAGATAGGGAAGTGTGCATTTAATAGTGGATGCTCAACAGCAAACTGCTCGGGATTTCTGTTGTACTCTTTCCAGTGTGAGTGAACAGATTTTGTGTTTGTTTTTTACTTCAGGCGGTCAGGGTTGGCTTGTGTCCAAAGGACAGCTCTTGGAATATTCCTTTGCTAAAAGCAGGCCAGTCATGGTACTGCTCTGCATCCAGAGTAATTTAAGAAAGGGTCTTCTCTAGAAAAACTAAACCAATCTTTAAATTTCCAGGACTATACATGTATTCAGTAGAAAGAAAGCAATTCTTTTTACTTGTTTGTGACTGATTGTTTAAGGTAGTTTTGAGAAGTTTTGGAAATCTGTAATTTTACCATAAGGCAGTTCTTGCCAAATAGTTATAGCTTTATCCCTCAGAGGCTGGAGGGGACAAAAACCCCAAAAAACAAATGAAACAAAAAATAGGGTTGGGGTTTTCTGAAGACCATCAGTGATTAATGTTTAGTTGGCAAAATGTAAATACCTCTTAAATAACAATACTGTGATTAAGGCTTTGAGAAAGAAATCTCCTCTATTCTAGAAGTACAACTCTCACTTCATCCAAGGCATGTCATTCTTCTTCTCTGGAAGCTGTCACTTTGAAGTGTAATGTTTGTGGGAGTGATTAATGCCTCTGATGTATTTTTAATCTTCATAGTACTTGCAGTTAATCCTTGCAAAAATGCTACAATAAAAATGATGGTTGTCATTGTTCTTTGGAAGGGCTGCAGAGAGGAAATAACATCCCAGAACAGATGGTGTCAAAATAGGACTACACCTTTCTCTTACAGGCCATTACACTAGACTTTCATGTGTCTCGGAGCAATCCATATACTTTCATTTCTTCCCTGATAGTAACTTATTATTACCTTAGTCATTGGGTGATGTTTACAAATAGCCTTTGAGAGAATAAGCAAAACCTGTTTCTTCTCTCTTGTAAGTGAGCATCTTGTTTGGTTACAACTCATGCTTCTTGTCTTGTCTAGTCCAATTAATCATGAATTCTTCCCTTGCATGGAGTTTCAGTAGATGGCAGGAAGACTCTCTGTCCATGAATGCCCTCTAGTTGGATAAATACAAAGTTCTTCATAGAATACATATGGTGCATGGCTGCAGGGGCTGAGGGTGTTAACTCTAAGATTTGAGAATTGGCATAGGACTATTATCCTGGTTTAGTACTTCTTGGTTTAAAAGATTTGGCTTTAGAGTTGGAATTTTTTTTAATAGTATTTTTTTAAGACTGGCTTCTACAGTGAGGTTCTCAAGTTATGTTAGTGTTTGCTCATATCAGGTCCATTAGGAGTCTGATGCTTTTGGAAACTGGGTTTATGTGCAGTGCCTGACTCATGACCTTGCTGGTATGGAAGCTTTTTTAACCGTCCATAGGTCTGTAGCTTTTGGTGCCTGAACTTGGTGGGCCTGTCAAGGGGTTTTATGGTGCCTGTAAGGGTTTTTGTCTTGGATTTAGGCTTGTAATTCTGCTTGTGGATTTGGACTCACTTGCCTTACTATGTTTCCATCATTCTTGCCTGAATGTCAGAATGGCCTTGGCATAACCTTTAGGGCAAGGAAGTGACAAGTCAAGGAAATCCTCTGTAAGCCATAGACATACTGCTGGTTCTGCAGCTGTGTCAGCCTGTTATATAAACAATTGTGCTGTGGGTTTACAAAAAATAAAAGCCTAACAAAACCTTAATTCCACTGCATAACAAAACCTTACCTCAGATCCCTTCAACCTTGATGTGAGCTGTATGTGAACATGCGGTAGCCGAAGAGATTCTCCTTAGAAATTGTGCATTCAGAATCCTTTGCAAGGGCAGTATGTTCAAGCAAGTTTCTGCAGCATCTCTTTGCATGTGAAAGAGACTCATGGTTCTTCAGATCCCTCCATTTGGTATTCCCTATGTGGATCATTTTGCAGTTTCATTCTTTTTTTTGCAATGGTACAGAAATACATTTCCTAGAAGTTTAATGGAAGGTCACTTACTCCTACAGAACTGTCGTATCAAGCATAGTGTTTCTGTAAGTACACAAATGCCTTTCTGAGCTTCCCTTCCATGCTGTGGATGCTGAGCACACACAATTAACATGTTTTCTTTAGGAAGCCAGTTTCTTACATGCAATGTAGCTGCACTGTCTTTGCAACAAAGCTGGCAGAGTGGTGTTTGTGGTGCAGCTGGCAACTGATTTTTTTCGTCAATCTCTGCTTCAGCTAAGCCCAGACATTTCCTGCCACTGTGTAAACAATATTTACCTTATTTGAACAGGTTTCTGTAGCCCAGAAAAATAATTCATTGTAAGTATAGCTGAGTAATGTATAACTTGAATTCTGTACCTGTAGTTGCCAGATAATCATCATTCACTGCCAAAAAAAAAAAGTTTTTCCATTAATGTTGCCATAAGTAATTCTAAAATCCTAGCCAGAGGGTAAATAACTTGAATTTAACTTAGTGCTCAACACTGTATCCCTTTTTTCCACAGACAATTTATCTAATTAATGTAAAATCCACGGTGTTTTTTAAATTCAGTTGGATTTTATTGATCATCTGTTCTAATACAATGCTTCCTTATCTTTTCCCCAGAAGGTAGCAGAGGTCTTATGATACCACCACAGATTTCACAGTGCCCTCCTACAGTTTGCATGGTAGTCTGTCGTGGATTCGAGTTACTCTTTGAATTACCTTGCACTCACTTTTTAAAACCGGTTCAGTAGACTTGCCGTCCCCTAAAGGGTGGAACAGGGACTGTGTTACTGCATCCTCGCTCCTGTCCTCCCCACTCCTCTTCCCTGGGTATGTTTCCTTTCTTCTCTTGCCTGGAAGGTGCCTGTGATTTTTGTTTTCTTCTTTCTGTAACACCTCATTGTCTGCTTGAGCTCAGTAAGTAATAATCATGAAAAAGCATATGCAAAGTCTGAATCTAGCCAAAATTATTTATTATCTGCTACTGAAGACCTGAAGCACAGCTGACAAAAACTGAGGGCACTTCAAAAGCTTTCTCTATGTATGTTAATACTGCATGTAGGCTACGCCTACTTCTTAAGACCCAGTGTAATTTGGATCCTCTAGGTTGAGCCTTGACTCATAAAGAACAATTGCAGAATGATTTTCTGGAGATATTCAGGGTATAGTTCCTGTGTTGCTTATTGTTGCAGAGTCCCTTACGTAACTGTTCCAATTAAACGTGTTTGTTTTGACAGTCTGAAGCTGTCACCTTTGTAGTGCATTCTGGTTTATGGCCTTTCATTTTTTCACTTTAAGCTACATTCTGTGTCCTAGTTGAAAGTTAAAAGGAAAAGCAGTGTTCTGATAGTCTGATCACTTAAACACTGAGCAGTTTCAGATTTTTTTCTAGTATGAAATAAATTGGGCAGATGAATCTTTTTGTGAACACAGAGAAACAGCTGATTATATATTTGTGGTGCTATTTTATACTGACATTTGTCTTCCTTAAAACATTTTTCCATACAAACAGTGTAATAAATGAGCTTTGTTGCTTGGTTGAGGCACTTGGTTATATTGCTTAGGTACTTCTTGTGTCTCTATCACAATACATACAGATTGAGAGAGAACACGCGTACAAGCACTTGCTACCTTTAATGCAGCACTCTTGTGGCACCTCTTTGGACTGGTTCAGCTGTCGCCTGTAGTGGCCAGTCTTTTTCTTGTACATTTTGTTTATGTAATATAGTGTGATGATAATGATCAGATAAGTGTATCTGCTGACTTACTGGTCCTAGAAGACCAAGTGTGTATACTGGAATAGTCAGGTCCTTTTTAGTTGTATTTTCCTGCATTTTATAGTCTGAGGTTATTTCATCAGAATTCTTCCTGTAGTCTTGAACTGTGTTCTAGTCACTTAGTTTGTGTGTGTATCATGTATGTAACTTAATTAGATAATTTGTGATTAACATACTTAGTATTGTTTTAAATTCCTTCTGATGATAATAGGAAAAAATAACCTCACGTACTGTTATATGACAGTATAATGTTGTCTCTTTTCTTATTTTCCAGCTGTATGGGGAAACTTTGTCAATATGAGGTAACGTATATAATTTTTGTATTGAATATCCTTACCTGAAATAAAATTAACCTACTTTTCACATCAGCATGTATCACTGTATAGGAAGTAGGAAGAAAACAGAACAGCAGCTCACGCTGTTGTTTGGATGGTTGCTAAGCAGCTGATAGGATTTTTTAAATACAAGGTGTTTAGTCTCAAAAGGGTTGTACATCTGCTGCACATCTCACCCAGGACTTACGCTTCAGCATCTGCCTTTTTTAGCCTAAATTCTTGTTCTGATTTTGAAGATATTTTTAGGCAAGTTCATTGGCATAGCTGGACACATAGGCTTGAATTCTGCCTTTCCTCAGCACAGATCTGACCATATCTCAGTGGCAATACAGGCTTAAACAGGGAAGAGCAGCAGATTCTCCACTGCTTGCCATAATTATGTTTCTGTACCTAGAATTAGAAATGCGGGTTTGACTGTTTTTCCTCCTCCACAATTAATTGGGAGAGAATCTGATGGTGTCACTGCTGAAAAGCAAAAAAATCCTGTGCTGTCTCCCAGAATTTTTGCCCTTAGAAATAGGACAGCATAGCATATGCATGTGAAACATCCAGATTTTCACAGCCTTTCTGCTTCCATGTGAGTGCTTGTTCTCTGGGAAAATTCACCAGGAGGATGCAACTGAAAAAGAACATGAGAATGTGGGGACAGTCTGTTCCCTACAGCAAAGTCATTGTGCATAGAGGACAAAGTATTTCACCGTGTTGTTTTGCTAGTAAAGGGTTTTGGTACTCTGTTGCCATGCTTAGCAGCACAGAGTAAAGCAAGTTTGAGGCAAAGTAAGAAAAAGAATGAGTTCTCTGTGGGCTCTGATTCACCCAGGAGAGCTTACCGTGGGATCTGTTCCTGTCCCCAGCTGACCACTTTATTTTGCTTGGAGTTTCCCACCCTTGCTACAAAGTGTTCAGCTGTTAGACAAACAGCTGCTGAAGCTTGCAGATGGAGGTATAATTTGGATTTACCATGTTATTGTGACCAGCAAACTATGGCAGCTTAGCAGCTGTTACATGAGCAGCTGAGCATTTCCAAAGGAAAAAAACTCCGAGGGGTTTGAGGAAGGCAGGTGGGCGTGGACTGCAGCATGCTCATTCCCTGATAAGCTGTCCTTACAAATTCTACCATTAGCTGCATCTGATTTCTTATTTGAGGTGTCCATTATAGCACTGTTGAGGGGGAAAACGTTATTTCTGAAGGTCTGATGTGGGTCCTCAGCCAGTAAGATAGTCTTTGTTAGGAAGAAGAGCCTAAACTGCAGAGTGCCAGTCCTTAAGTTCCGAGATTTGTGAATAAATAACAGTAGTAACCGTTTTTAGGGAACCTTTTTATACTCTGAGAGATGTTCCAAAATTTCCTTGCTCGTGTAACAGAAAAGAAAGGCTATGTATTTCACAGATTATTCACATAGCTTTTTGAGGATTTCTGTTATTTGGGAAAACATTTGAAAAATTCACAAGAATTATTAGATACTGCTTCTGTGTAGTAAATTCATACTATGTTAGCTGGAGGGTTTTATTTGCCACTGTTACAATACATTACAATTTGTTCTGAAGAGATCGTTCAGGGTCTGTGTTTCTTAGTGTAGGAATTTACTGCAGTATTTACTGATATGACAAAATGAATGTGGTCCATAAGGTTTTTGCCTCAGTAATAGGCTGAACTGACTTTTTCGTAAGAGAATTTTACAGAGGGATATGAAGGGAATCATTTCTCTAACTTCTAACAGTGTGGTATATGTATATCTGCTTAACAAAAGATCTTCTGTTTCCCTAGGTGTAATGACTTCAGGCCCCAAGTAAAGGAGCTCTGTGGGGGGGGTTTTTTGTGGGTTTGTTTTTTTTTTTTGAAAGAACTCCATTTTATGTTGGATACCCATGAGTCCTCTAGTATGCAAAAACTTACTACTGTAAGATAAAAAAATTCCCTTTCAGAAGGATTAATTGAAAAAAGAATTATGCGAACTAAAGGAAAATTGCATAGACTAGATGCAAGAGGTAAAATTTAAAACCACATATTCTGCATTTGTAGAAGGGTACTCAAAGAATCAATGCAACCAGTTGATACTTCACACAATTAGATGCTAAGTAAGGGCACACAGGTTTGTGTAAGACATCAACTTCTTAGTACTCTGTTTTCACAAGTTACTTTGACATCCTTAATCTTTGGCTTCATTTCAAACAAGTAACATTTGTGTGAGAAGTCAGTATTGCCCATCACATGGCTACTTAAGACAAGTTTTAATAGAGGGGTTTTTTTACCTTTGTGTTTGGAAAAGTTCAAAGTGAAAGCTAGATGCATTTGGCCTTTTCTCTTTTTTTATTGGTATTACAGTTACAGTTGTAGCATTGGAAGAATGTTTTGTTAGCATTCTTGTAGCATACAGTAAACAGAGACCCTCAAAGAGATGTCTTAAACATTTGCATAGTAAAGCTACACTCAAAAATATTTCTGCTGACCCTACCTTAGTGCAGTGATTAGACACTTTTCTACAATGAAGTTAATTTTCTCTGTAAAGTGGGTGTCATCTTTATTGTTATTACTCTTTCCTTGGTTTGGGCTTGGTTCAGTTTCTGGCAAACTTGGTGACAAGACTACCTGATTTTATTGGGAATTGGACCATCCACTTTCACTTGATCTGAGTATGTCTTTGAAATACTGACTTGGGATGCTTTGCAGATAATGTTTTAACAGGAAAAGCATGATACAGGTGCAGTGGAGCAGCTGTTGCTTAGATATGGATTATATTTTTCTTTTCTTGCCAACAGGTCTCTGCAAGAAAATGGGGATCAGAAGGTGGACAGCAAAATAGAGGAGGTTAGTTTGTAAATAGTGATAGTCTGTTTTGTTTTGAGAACTCCATTTAATTTCATATTGAAAGGGTGTATTTAGTTCTATCTCATTACTCTCCATTCCACTAAAACCATTCAAAGCATTACATTTGTGTCTGTACCTGAGTTTTTGAACTGTTTTTCAGTATAGTGGAGTTTCTGAACATAGATCTGTGACTTGTGGTTTTTATTTTCCTCTAAACCTTTCTTGAAAGTAATAGCTCTACGTCTCATTTGCTGTAAAGACTGTTAGAGTTCTCCTGAGAACTGTTTTTTGTTACTGAATGAAGGATATACACATTCTTTCCTCTGTCACCCTTACAAAATGTTAAGTACATGTAAGTTTCATTAGAAATTTGAAACCTCCCCAAAATGGTTTGCTTTGTTCTTAAGGTTCATTAGTGGTTGGTGGTGTTTGTGGTTGAGGATGATGTGCAGTACCAATGCTTTAAGCAAAAATCCTGGCACTTTCCGGAGTAGACATGGGTATTGAACACACCAGCAGTTCTGAACTTCTGTACCAATACCTCTGAATTTCCGTTTCAACCTCAGTTTGTTATGAAATATTAGGAATGTGTGCAACAGATCTTTCTCCAGATGTTTCTAGAATTCCAGTCTAATAACAATAAAGCCAAGAGTTTAATAGACACAAAAGTTGTTGAGGTCAATATCTCCTACCCCCTGTGTGGGTGACCTTACTAGTGTATTCTGGTCTGTCTAGTGTCTTGTATTCCAAGAGTTTTATATAATAATTGTTCTTCTGGACACAGCGAGAAGCCCACTGAAATTGCTTAAAAATAACGGAAAGGTTGTTGTATTCCTCTCTTTTTTCCTCTTTTTTTTTAAAAAATTCTGGTAAATATTGCAACAAGCATTCTGAAAATCCAAGTTGTTTAAGAATGGTCAAATGCCTGAAATTCAGAGAGTAGATCAGGTTTGAGGGGTTGAGTGTTTCTGGATCTTGTTTTTAAAGCCTTTGTTGTACAGTATCTTGAACCATCAGAATAAGTATAACTGTTTCAAGAACAATTTGCTGTTCCACAGAGCTAGATACTTAATATAAATGACCATACAGTATTTCCTCGTAACATGAATATGCAGCTTATATCAGTTCATGAAGTTCCTGAATTGTCTAGCTCTAACCAGCAGTATTTTTACAAAGTAAATTAATGGTGGTTGGTGATGCATTGCTATATAGTACCAATTTAAGTGATAATTCTCTGATGGCTTTCAACTTATGTATGGCCCTAGATGTAAATTTTCTGACAAGGTTTTAGTAAACTTAAAAACAAGAGTTCAGGAACTTGTTGAAATTTGACAGAACCGTTAGAAATTTGGGTCCTGTGATAAAAAACCTGGAACTGTTGCCAACTTAAGTGATTCTCTCTTTCAAAGCAGTGAAAATGCAAACAGAAGTCTTGGTAGGTGAACTATATTTTCTAACAACTTTCCTTTCACATCTTTTTAAAAGCCTAGATATAACTTCAAATAATGATGTAAAATGTATCTTAGATTTTTAAACATGACGTTTCTTTAAATTCACATACTATGTTCTGGAAGAATTATAGCCTTTGCACTGGAGATAGTGCCTGTTTCTGTGTCTGTGTACTTTTATGTGTATCTGCTCTCCATTTAAATAGTTGAGATTTTACTGACTTCTCTGTCTGAGCTTGTCAAACACAATCTATATTGTACAACAGCATAAGTCACTTGTGACTTCACTTTGCTAAATGGGAATCATGGTAAAAAGGGTTTGAGGATTTTTTTGACATAAAGGATGTCTTTAAGATGCAAGTTTCCTGGAGTGTCTTCAGTGAAGCTCTTCATAGGATACTGTTTGCCATCATCTTTGCTCTAAAGTAACTTCCTAGATGCATGTTTTGTGATGTGAACGTTGTTCTATTTTTCAAAGATTAAATGTTATTTCTTTATTTTAGGCTGTTGCACCTCTAAGGGAGAAAATCAAAGACCTAGAAAAAAGGTACGTGTTTTGCTAAATTTGGAAAGCAGTTGAAAAGCACAGTTTCCATTCTTTAGCAGTCAATTCTGTAGTTGTAGGCTTGAGATTAATGTTTTTGAGATAAATATACCCTCAGTACCTTTGAATTTTTATGATACCTTGAATGCTAGAAGACATTAATGCTTATTCGGGTTGATAAATCCCACTAAAGTAAACTGGGAGTGCTGGATTTTTTGTGAAGTTCAAATCCTGTGGAGGAATTTGCTGGTTTGTTTCCAGTTGATGAATGGATTGCTGTGGTTTAGTAAGTCCAGCCCAGGTGTGTGCTAAACATAATGGTTTGAACTTCAAGAGACTGAAAATGTGTTTTGCCTCACATTTCCCACACTTGGGATCAGTTACCATGGTTCAGCTAAAGGTTTGCTTGTGAATCTTCATGTGTGTTTGCTTTGGATGAGCCAAATTGACTCGCTCCTTTGAGGATTTGTGAGGGAATGTATTATCTTGGATTAAACTGGATGATGCAATTGAGGAAAAGCAAACAAGCTTTTTGATGAGCTGCAGATAGTAAATATGTGCTGTGGTTCCACAAGCACCTTAAATTGATGCAGTTGGTAAAAAAAAAAAAAAATCCAAGTTTCCATCTGAGTGTCCTCATGAGCAGATGCTTTTCATCACAAAATAAGGTCTGGAATAGAGGTAGGAATTGTCAGCTCTGACAAGGACAGTGCAGCTTTTGAGAGTAATACTGTTTCACAGGTGACACTGTTGATGTCCCAAGCAAACAGGTAGCCAAGAATGCTGTGTTACTAAGGACCAAGTCTGGACTTACTCAAGTAGTACCAGTAAGCCTGGGTGGTTACATATGGCATACTGATGGTTGTGTGCTCTTCCTCTGGTGAGGGGGGCAAAATCACGTTGCTCGTGGCTGGAGGTATGCTCGACATCCAGAGTGTTTGGTGTTTCGAGTTTTGTCTTGCCATTGAGCATTGAGTTGCTCCTCCTCCTCCCACATCTCCTGTGCTCTTAAAAAAAAAAAAAAAAGAGAGAGAGCAAGAGAGAAAAGAAAAAAAGTTGTCAGTTCTGTTTTTTACAATTCTTACAGTTGATTTGAAAATTCAGTGACTTGCCACATGCAATTTATTTCAGTGAGAATACTTATCTGACTGCTCATCTCTTAATATAAGCATGAACTTCATGGATTGAACTAGGCGATGTATTTGTACCAGGAAACAAACTGCAAACTGTGTCACCTGTAGTAGATGCATGTGATACTACCAAACCAGTTGTAATGGTCAAATTATAGAGTAAAGATTTTATGTTCAGATGAAATTTTTTATGTCCTGCCTCTGTTCAGTCGACTTACTTAATCTTTATTGATAGCTGAGTATATATTCAACTTTGGTTGATGGCAATTCAGGTGTTTCCTTCTGCCATTCACAGAGGACCTTTGTGGGAAGGTATCCTTATTGGCTCTTTTTTAATAATTGTTGTATTTTTCCAAATGAGCAATGAGTTGTTGGGTGGAACCATTAAATTAAAACTTCTCACAGAAGCCATCTAAATGCTCTGTTCTTTTTGAGTAGTGTTTGCAGTGAATTTGAGTCTTTTTTCAAATGTCTAGCAATGAGAAGAAAATCCAAATTTTTTTTTTTTTTACCTTCTGGAGCCTATCTAGGAATTACAGTTTGACAAAATGTGGGCTTGTGGGCTCTTGTTGTTGGGTTTTTCAAATAGTGCAGCCATTTACCTCTGCTGGTTCAACTACATATAGGTTGTTGCAATTAATTTTTGAATTCTGTGTAAAGTGACAGTAAATAACTACTCACTGTCAGATGCCTGAAGGCTGATTCTGCTTGCAAAGCTTACTCTCTAGTGTCAATGGTTTTTTTACCTTATAAGCCGATAGAAGCTGAAAGCAAGCCACCATTATGCTTTTGGGAAGCAGGAAAGACAAGAGTTCCTTAACATTAGTCTCATGTCAGGAGATTGTTTAACTGAAGGTAAAGTTGGAAAGTTTTTATTAATAATTTGCACAGCAAAAGCATTGTTGTGTAGTCATCAAAACAATCATTAGGTCAGGATAAATTCAACATTATTGCCAAAACATTAATATGAAGTTGAATCAGTTCCAGACACCTGCCCTCTGCCTCTAAGCTAGCAGTGGTATAATGGAAGTAGCAAAAATGGTTGGGAGGACCCTTGGGCAGCAGTATGGCTCCATGCTGGGTTAATGTGACTTCAAAAGAGTGGTCTTAAAAACGGAGGAAAGTGACTTTTACCTTGCATCAAGTTATTTGGTACTTAACTTTTTTTTTAAATGCCACAAACCTCTTGTTATTGGTAGACTTGCCTTTCACTCACAGGAAGACTGTGTTTTACATGTCTACATTATACTTACACACTGCCGTTTCTCATTGCTTTGGCTTAAACAGGGTTACCGTTAGTGCCCCATGTAGTGGCTTAAGGCAAGTGTGGGTAGCTTCTTATTTCAGTCTTCCTGTGTGGGTAACATGGGAAGATTCTGCTGCTCTATTTCTGCTATCTAGGAAGCTGAGAACAGCTTTCACTCTGGAATGAAAAGTTGACACAAGTACAGAACCATCTGTGCTTTGACTCTGAAGAATTCCTGTTGAGCCAGTACTACAGGTTAGAAGCAGAGGAGGTGCTTCAAGATCAGAGGTGCGGGGTCAGTTCAGTCAGAGTCTGTTTGTGAACAGGTGAAAATGTAACCTGTGTGAACTTCTGGCATGTATGCCTTCTGCGTGCTACGTCCAATTGCATCTCCAGCATGTGGACTTACTGGAGGAGAACAGTAAGTGTAGTTTGATTTCTGTCCTGTGTCACATGGATATTTAGTTAAGAAAAACCCGAGCTATTAAAATACTGCCAAGATTATAATGTGAATTACTGAAATAAAGCAAAATTCATGCCTTCCTTCAGAGGAGTTTGTTGCTGTATGCAGAATGCATGCATGTGGAGGGAGAAGGAAGTGATACAGTTCCATGTCCATGAAATCGTCTAAGGTTCTGAGCGTCAAGAGCTTGAGAGAGCATCTAAGACTTGCATGTCGCATAGTTGTATTTTAGGAAGTTTTAGTTTTCATCAAGTTCCTGTAAAGAAGGTGGCACAAAAATCTTAAAGTGAAAGTAGCTTGAAGACTATCAAAACAATGGCACTGTAGCTATTTCTGAGAAGAAAATTAAGATTAGCTTTCACACTGAATAAGCTCTATGGTAAAAAATGTTGAAGTATCTTAAAAGTTTCTTCAACATTCTGATTGTAAACTTTGATTACTGTGAAAATTCAAGAAGAATTAAAACTTGGTGTTGTAAACTTCACATGGAAACTTGAAGAAGTGTTTGAAGTCAATAGGGTAAGTCAACACAACTTGCTTTCTTTTCCAGAACTTCTAAGATGGTTGTTAGCTTTTCAAAACTTAAAAAGAAAAAAGCCACAAGGAAAAGTCCAATTGCTGCTTTTGTTTTATTGTCTTATTCTCTCATGGCACCAGTTCTGCTCTCAAAAGATAGAAGTCAAGTGATTCATTCTAGAAAATCAGTTAAGCAGAAATTTTAAAAGCATTTTTTGCAGATCAATTTTGATATTTCTCACAGTACTTTTACAGAGCATAGGCATTTTCTCATGTTGGCCCAGATCCTCCTTTAGATAAAAGGACTAAACATACTCTAATCAGAACTTTAAGAATGGGAGGTTGTCAGAGTACTTTTTTGTATTTTGAAGACAGGTAGATGAAAGAAGCAAGGATGAAACTAACATAGGTTCTCTTCTTTGTTTTAAAATGTTCTGTAGTTTCACCCAGAAATACCCACCAGTGAAATTTTTATCAGAAAAGGATCGTAAAAGAATCCTGGTAAGTTGTTCTCTTTGTTTTAAAATGTTCTGTAGTTTCACCCAGAAATACCCACCAGTGAAATTTTTATCAGAAAAGGATCGTAAAAGAATCCTGGTAAGTTGGTATTTACTCAGGGGTCGTTTTTGGGAAATACAAAAAACCTCTGTGGAACTTAATCAATCTTGTAGGATTAAAGACGTAAGCAATAATAAATTAAATTACCTTGGATGTCATATGTGCTGCAGAGGGTTTAGAGTAGTGCTTAACTTACTCTGATGTTCTCAAACTCAGCGTGTGAATAATAGACTTGGGCTGTGGTTTGGAGGTTTGACTTGCCAATTAAGCTACTGTTCTCTGCTCTCAGGAGAGCATTGGCAAAGGGTCAGCTCTCAGATAGTTTAACCTTGCAGAGTCTGGAAAACTTTTTAACCACATCTTGACAGAAAGCTAGTGACCAAAATTGGACAACATATAGTCATAAGGCTAGAAAAGTAGCAGCTCTGCAGCACTGTTAAGAAAGACCAACTAATTAGACTGAGGGAATGTTCATCTCTCTATTATCTTCTCTGTTGTCTCTGGTATTTTGAAACATTGTAGATATTTTAAGGTGGAAGAGGAGGGCAGGTTAAGTCAGGACAAGTAATCATCCAAGGCATTCTTAAACTCAGTGAATTGTGCTGCAACATCAGCTTTACAAGTTTTGTCTACAAACAGTTTTGAAGTTAGCTGTGTCCTAAATACTTCCTTGTTTCTGTCTGTCCCGGAGGGGAAAAAAAAAATGCTACCATGTTTTGAAGGAGCAGAGGAAGTATAGCTACTTGAAATGTGTAAGTATGTAGTATGAACCCTGCCTCTTTAGTAGAGAGCAAAGTCTGGGACAAATCCTTGCTAAAGTGCCTAACTTACCTGGTCTTCTCTTTCGCTTTGACACCAAAATTTTTTTGGGGGGGAAAAAAACCCAAAAAACAAACCCCAAAACCAACAACCACTGAGAAGATGCAAATAAATTTTTTTACTGTACTATTAGACAATTGCCATTGCAAAACTTCATAGCGAATCAGTGTTGCCAAATTAGTTTAGTTCTGCAGTGTTACTGTCACTTTTGACACTCTGAAGGAGATAGACCTGTCGGCTCCCTGTTCCCTTGTTGAATGTGGAAGATAGGCTGAGAAAAATATTAGCAGAGAGGGGCTCACTTCTGAAAATTCCTAAATCGTGTGCTCATGCGTGCGAGGTTTATAAAGTTACCTTCAGTGTCATGTTTCCTGTATAAATGAGAAGGTGCTTTCAAGAAAAGTATCAGTGCAAGCTGTTCATAGGTTATGGAGCTCTTAATGTTAGTTTTAGACTTTGCAACTGAAAGATACTGGATATTTTGTTGAAAACTATTGCTTCAACAGATATGGCAAGTAACTGGAACAGGAGTGTTTTCTTCTGACCTGGAGAAGATTTTTGGTGTCTGCGTATTTTGTAGAGTTTAAATTACAAAACAGAAAGCTGGCCAAAAGGACAAGCAAGTTGTTCAGTCATTTCTTCTCTGTCAGGGTTGGGGACTGGTTCAGTGTGAACTTGGATGGATGTTCACAAGCCTGCTGCCCACATGGGCCATTTTGTTCTGTCACAATATTGCTGTCATACTCCTGCAGGAAATAGTAAACCATGCTCCTCTGAGTGGCTGAAGTCAGCATATCAAGGACTCATGTAGACCTGGCATGCCACTTGGAAGCTTCTCAAGAATTGGCCAGCCAAGTGAACTTTGGTAGATAATCTGCTTCATGTTTTGTTGATTCTATGTCTTCTCCTTGAATCCATTCTAAATTCTGATTTTTTTTTTTTTTCACTCTGAATGTAGTCCCCAGCTGCAGTCTGCAGATACCCACATCATTGACCTGACCAGACAACAGCTCTAGCAATTATTTTTTGTTATACTGCATATATTTGGAAATCATTGCTAGTACGGGTGGTATTTCAGCTGAGACTAGGTACTCTGGCACTTCAATTCAAAACAGCTCAGGTCTTCATCTTATTGTGCATGATTTATCTATTTGCTCAGTTCTTTCAAGTTACCAGCCCACAGGCTTTTGTATGCAAGAGAAGGAATTCTGTTACTATTGTGGACGATAGCATTGACATATGTTCAATCTGTTATGTTGTTTTTTTTCTGAACTCGATATGGTAGACTGATAAAAGCATAAAATAAAAAATTAATGTAATTTTCATATGGGACATTAGATGTTTTGAATCTGACTGCAGACTGCAGAGAGGAATCTGTGTGACAAGTACACAAACTTTTAAGTGCCTGTAGTGAAGAAAATGATCAGCAGTATTTGTGCCTTTCAGTAGATGCTGTTACCAAGCATATTGGCACTATTAAGTAATTAAATATTTTTATTAATGATGTCTTATTAAAGAATGCCTATTTAAGCCCCAGCTGTTAGTGCTTCATTTCTGATATGGAAATGATTCACACAGAGTTTATGATTTTGTAGATTAACATGTCATTGTGATTTGCTGGAAGTCAAATTTAGAAATGAAGTATATTGACCTTGCTTTTATGAGTGCTCTCAGGAAGGTTATACAGAGAGCTTCAGTGACAAATCTCATCTTTTCTTTTTTAATGTAGCCTCAAGTAATGATTAAAAAAAATAAGTTACACAGTTGTTTACTTTTCCAGGGGAAATCCAGCTCCTTTTCCAAGTAGTTCTTTATCTAATACCTATAGAAGTGATCTCTTAATAAAGCTAATGTAGATTTATTATAAAAACTACTTACAAATTTAAAATAATTGGAAACTTTTTTCCGGAAAAGATTGGTTTGTGCTTTTTTTGCTTGTATATAGCAAAGAAGAGTGCTGTAAGCAGTGCTTGGTTTGGTTATGTTTTTTTCCAAAAGGGAGTTGGGGAAGAAGACACTTTCTTTTACTGCACCAAAGACATATTGCAAGCATCAAGTTTGTCTTCTCTGGAGTCCTGGAAATAGAAGTAGCGGCAGGGGACTTCCTTGGGCCTCAGTTGAAGAAATAGGTTCAGATCATCTGCAGAAAACTTCTGTCCTGGTCACCACAAAAAGGCAAAACCCTTGGAACATTTAGCGTGGCTACAGATCACTTCCAAGTCAGAGTAAGATTATGGCAGTAGGTTTTCTGTGCATATTATTTTTCCCTTGGTAAGTGGTGACACCTGGCAGAGGGCTATTCTCCCTCAGTAACTACTCTACCTCTTTCCTTGTTCACAGCATTCTGCCAGAAGCATGTTCTTCCCTCCCGTCTGTTCCAGGCTAGCGGGAGCCTTGAAATTATTTCTTTCTTTCCCCGAAAACCTCTTTTTCCTTCAGGTTTGTCAAGGAACTGAATCACATATTAAATCTGCTGCAAGAAAGCCCTGACAAATGCATAGGAATACTAAATAGGCCAACTAAAGAATTCTTTTATTAACTGGTACTTAACAATGTCTTCGCCACACTGGTGGCCCTGAATTTTTAATGAGAAAAACAAGTGTGAGAATATAAGAAGTGGGTATTTGAGTTTTTACAGATGAGAACAGACAGAGTTATCTTTTTTCCCCTTTTCAGTTTTTGATAGCTTTGCCTTTATATCTTTCCTAGTTTAAAAAAAAAATTGCTAATTTGGCTTTTTTCAATAGTGGATGGTGGGGTAGTGGACAGGATAAGTGCATAGGCTTTGACTAGCCCAAAGTGAAGGAACTTCAGGCCTCTACATCCTTCTCCAGGCAGCACTTTGTCATTGTAGCACACCATCCATTCGTTAGATTCCTACTTGAAAATTACACCATATCCTTTTGTTGTGTGCTTAGTTGTCATTGGAATCACTTTCAAAATGTGAAATTGATCATGCACTTATATAATATAGCCCCTTCATTCTTTGAGAGTGATGGTGTCTGTCATGTCTTTGTGTGTTCTTGAAAACAGCTTATGAAGTGCAGAGAAAATAATTGCTTCCATAGATAGGTCTGTCTGGATGTCTCACACAACTTGCAGTTCTACTACTTATTGTAGTGGCTGCTTCAATACTGAGTTAGTGACTTCTTTGTTTGTTGTTGAAGACTGAGGTGCAGAAGGGAAAAAATAACAAACTTCCTTGCTTTTTCTACATCTGCAAGGGAACAAGAGTATAAGGTTTTAAATATTTTATTTTTGTTTATTTCTTTGCAGTAAAGCATCATGAAGTTCCAAGACAGGCAAATACTGGATGTCAGAGCTACTGGAATAGCGTAGAATATTTTCAGTTGGAAGGGACATACAACGATCATCTAGTCCAACTGCCTGGCCACTTCAGGCCAGAATGATGTGGGCTATGGATGCATTAAACCACAAAAGCAGAAATTTTGGTTTTAGCAGATACTTCAAATGAGAATTCTTCAAAGTCTTGCTCTTGTCTAAAAGTACCCTCCTTCCTTCTCTGAAGGGCAAAAGAATTTGTAGTACTTACAATACCCAACAGGTCTTTCATTTAAACCAGATAAAAACTGGATTTGACATGTCTGATATTATAACTATTACACAAAAATAAGCTGACCTTCTGTTATCTTTTTTTTTTTTTTTTTCTGAGAAACAGGAATTGCAGAGAATTCTCCTCTTACCTTTCTGGGTCTTTTTAGGCCTTGCTGTCAAGTAAAAGGGCACAATCTAACTGGAAGGAAAAAAGGAAAATTATCTAATCTGTAAGAGATTTTGTTGATGTGAATGGCTGGCTGAACTTCTAGCCTTGACAGTGATGAAATGTGTCAAGCATGTCTCTTGAAATTTTAAATGCTATAAATATTGAAGGAAAAAAATTAAACATGGAAATGGAGTTGTTTCCCCTGGAGTAAGCAAAGATCTGAAAGCTACTGTTCTTCTGTCTCATGTTTGTAGACTTTGTCTGGTGTTTCTGTAAAAAGAAAAAGAAATTTATACCAACTGTCCTAACGCAGATAACTGGAGGAGCAGGGTTTGTGGGTTCTCATCTTACTGACAAACTAATGATGGATGGCCATGAGGTTACAGTTGTGGACAACTTCTTTACGGGCAGGAAAAGAAATGTGGAGCACTGGATTGGTCATGAGAACTTCGAACTGATAAATCATGATGTCGTTGAGCCCCTGTACATTGAAGGTGAGTAGTCTCTGCTTTGATGTCTGCATTTTGTTGTGCTTTACCCTCGGAAGTATGTCTGTCTGTAATGAAATTAAATTTATGCACTGACTTCTGAATTGATCTAATACCTCTATGGTTTGTTTAATATCAGCCTATTTTCTGTGACGAGCGTGGAGTGAGAAGTCCAGAGCGCTTTTGTCTTTGAAATCCATTCTTCCTTTCTGAGTGGAGGGAGGAAGGAAATCTTAAGAACTTTGTAATGTGACTGATTTTGTGAGAAGGCAAGATGGCAATGGGTCAGTCTGTCCCATCCATTGTCCCACATCCCTGTGGGCCTGCACAGGCTTACGTGCACAGAGCCTGTGGTCTAGATATGTCATGAACTGAGAAGGTTAATTCAGGGCTGCAGTTACACTAGACGACATGCATCATGCAACTGTCTGTGGTCAATTGAGAGGAGACTTTCAGAGGGCAAGTCAGCTCAGTTTCCTTAGTTGTCTTTAGTGTCTTCTCTGAAAAACGTTGCTCCTACTTTAGGTACAAGCATTCAACAGCCTTTCGGACAGGAAAATGGCAGCACTGAATTTCACCAGTTTTCAAAAAACCAAAACAAAAAACCTAAACAAAGAAAGAAACTAAAAACCATTCTGCTTCAAAGAAGTGGAAGTAACTCAATGTCTAAACTATCATAAACCTCAAACTATTACGCCACATTGTAAGACTGAATTAACATAGCCATACATAGACTTCTTTTGGAGTATATAAGGAATAGTGAATCAATTAAAACATTACTCAAATTAAACTGTGGTTCTGGCAGGTTAGCTCCGTGCCTTTAAAACTTTGTAGCAATATAGGTACTTCATTTTCGTAAACAAAAAAATGAACCTGAGGGTGTATTTTTTTTATTTTTGCTGAATTCTAATGGATGGAATTTCACAGGGAAAATCTCTAGCAGTTGCATCTGTAGTATTATTGCTTGTGATGACTTCCTGACAACACTACTGAAACAGTCCTGCAAACACATGCTGCTCCTCTACTCTGACAATGCACTGATTCAGATACTACCTTCAAACTTCTGCTTCAGCTGGCAGGATAATGGGACTAGGATCTTACTAACTGGCTCCAGGTGCTAGTAGCTTATAACTCATCCAGTTCAGTTTGTCAGGTTCCCTAATCTTTCCCCTGTGTTACCTTCTTTCTGACCGATTTCACTTGAGACCTTGTCAGAGAATTATCAGTGTTGCTAATACTTACTAGGCACTAATGAATGGGAATTCTGACATCCTTCAGTTACCTCTCCCATGTTCTGTGTAATTAAGACACCAATACCCCATTTTATACTAACAACAAATTATAACATGTTACTCAGTGGGTAGTTTATTGAATGTCTTCTCAGCTTCCAACAGTGTAAATTAAAGTTGGAATGGCTAAATGTTAAAATAAAAGTAGCTTCAATATACTGGTATAGGAACATGATAAAGTTTCATTTCATTGCAGAGTTTATAGTGCAGCATAGGAAAAGGGGGGCAGGGGAATGAGGCAGTGAGAAATTATTATTGTAGCAGATTAACAAATTGGCATGTGGATCAATACTGCTTTTTGTAGTCCCAGTTTCTCCTTTTTCCTTGTAAACAGAAGTTGGAATGACTGTAAAGTCATGATAAAAGAAGATTTATATCTAAAGATTTCCTGTTTATTTGCTGTCCTGTTTAAACAAGGTCATATAAGGTTATTTGAGAGTTAAATTCCAGAGAGACTAATCAGTGCTTTGTTTCTGAAAGAGACCTCATTTCTGATCTAGAAAGAACAGTGTTTTCACTTTTGATATGGAAAGTGAGTTCAGTCTCAAGATGTATAACTTTCACTAAACCTCTTGATGCTTTTTTTTTCCTTAGCTTCACAGGGATGCCTGCACACAGTCTGCTTTATCTGAGTCATTATCTTTGATCCATGACATGAAGTGGCACTCAGCATTCTTGGATCTTGATCTAGATTGGCCAGAGACAGAAATAAATCTTCGAAACATATTTTATTTCTTAGCCCTGCGATAACTAGAGTTAACTGCAGTGCTGAATGACTTTCTTCTCCTCCACCAGAATTTCCTTTGCTTTAGCATTTGGAGAAGATGACAGTAGGAAACATAGAAGAACATAGTTTTCACCTAGGCTTTTTCAAGCAGAAAAACAAAGCCCCTGAATTCTTTAATGGAATGAAATCAATTTAGGAATCTTGACAGACAAAAAATAGTTTTTTTTAAAAAAAAAAGGTGTGCCAAGGGATATCTAGGTTAGATATCAGGAAAAACTTCTTTACAGAGAGGGTTGTAAAGCTTTGGAACAGGCTGCGCAGGGAGATGGTGGAGTCCCCATCCCCAGAAGTGTTTAAAAGCCATGTGGATGTGGTGCTGAGGGACATGGTTTAGGGACCCTGGCAGTGCAGGGTGGACGGTTGGACTCAACGATCTTAAAGGTCTCTTCCAACCAGATGATTTTATGATTCTATGAAAAGAATGTTTTCAAAACTTTGCATATAAGTTATATTAACTGTTTTTTTCTATTGTAGTTGACTTCTGTGGTTTTTTAAGTACTCGGGATTTTAAAAGATATTTTCATTTCAGCTTAATCCTTATAGCAAGGTTTAATCTACTAATAAATGGCGGGGTGGGGGAGGTTGATAGAGGAAAGCAATTATCTTTTCTGAAGAGCGTTATATAAACAAAATAATATTTTTACTCTTTTCTGGATTTCTATTAAGAAAGTGTAGAAATTCACCTTTGTTTATTTTCCGTCTCATACTCTACATTCTTTAATATTACAAGTTCCCTCAGATGGTTATTTGTGAGTACTGTTGCTTATGTTCATGCAAACTGTAAAGACACAGATATTAGTTGGAGAACAAATGAGATTGGGTGTTACTGTGATCTACCCTGCTTCAGGGTAATAGAATTGTGTTAAAAACTACCAAATGAAATTTTAGATTAAATAAACGTAGGTCAGAAGTGCTTAGTTTACATAGTGACTAGAGGATTAGTGCTGTCTTGTTTATACTCACCTTTGCAATAGAGTTGACTGTGTGTTTGTAGCAAAAAGTAAGTTTTCATTTTAAAATAATTTTAAGTCACTAAAGTCTGTATTTCTACTGTGAAATATTGTTATACTTGAATATGTGTGGAAAAAAACCAACCACAAAACCAACCCCAAAAACCCAGAAAGCCAATCCCTCCCCCCAAAAACGCCCTAAACCATGCACCCTACCAAACCCCCAAAAAATCACACACACACAAATATAAGCCAGTTTCAGGTGATGTTGTTAGATGGCAGTCATACCAGAAACCAGATTCCTAAAAAGCAAGTAATACCTTTCAGTCTTACATCTAGAGGTCTGGTTATCAACTGCCATTAGGTACGCACACCTTCTTGTCTGTAATAGCTAGAGCAGTTGAATAAAACTGGAAAAAACCCTCAGACAGGTATACTTCTCCCACTGGCAATTTCTTCCTACTTCCTCAGCAAGTTTTGGAAGCCTTAAAACAATAATTTATAAGGTGATATATACACATTCCATTTGGCCCCAGCTGCCTCTTGGATCTGAAAGATGTTCTCTGCAGCTGAACTGTTTCACAGTTCACATAAAAACATTTAGGCCTTTGTTTTCTTTTTGGTTGTTTGTGAGGGGTTTTGTTTGGTTGGTTTTTACTATTCCTTTCACAAATTTGAAACAAAAACAGGCCTGAAAATGCCACAGATCTTAAATAAACAATGGAAATGGTTGACTCAGTTGAGCTGATTTCATTTCCCTAATCACAAATGCACAATATGTTTTGAATGCTTTATATTATATCAAAAAATGATGTAGCTTAAAGATCCTCTTAAGAAATTCACAGTAATCCTCAAGGGTTATGCTTTTAGTTGTAAGGCTTCACTTGGAGATTTTAGTTTTTTTCTCTCCAACCTAAGTAGATCACACTGCACACTTTGGTTTTGAACCAAACATTTCACTGCTTAAATAGGAGCTATTAGTAAAATATTAGTACAATACTTCTAAAACTGCAGTCTGTGGCAGCTGAAGGCAAAATAGGTTATTTCTTTTTGGACAGAGTAGTGAAGAGTAGTTCCATTCTGATGCTCAAAGACGGTCTTTTTAAAACAAATGCAAGTGCATTGCCTACCTAATATAATACGAAGTGACAGAGGAGGAGAGCATTCTTAAGTGGGAGGTAAGGATGAACTATTTAAGCCCTTGTGTCCTGAGATTAATTGGAATAACTGATGTGAAGATCAGATAAATAAAAGCTGTTCGGGTTTTGGTTTGTTGCCGTTTTTTGGGGTTTTTTTATTCTTAATACCAGCAGTCTTTGTTCTGGCAAAACATTTCTTAATTGTCGGCTCTATTTTCAGTGACTGTTGTGAAATCAAAGGTAGTTTGGCCTCTTCTGCCTTTCATTGAAAAGCTTTCAAAATGTTAGAGTAAAACCACATTTTCCCAGTTGAAAGAAGTGCTGTAAGCACACTGCATACATGGTGACAAGGAGATTGGCTTTCAGAGTTTTCTGAAGGTATGAAGTTGATAGTAACAGTCACATAGGTATATAAAATAACATTATTTGTAGAACTTTAATAGATCATTGACTTGACTGGGACTAAATATGCTTTTATTCTTTGGACTTTGCTGACTTGCTGGTCTGAGTTGACTTTAGGGCTAAAACCAACAATCTCACAAAACTGACCAAAAGAATGGGCCATGCCCTTCTTATGAATAGCAGCCTTCCAGAAGTCAAGATTATAACATTTTACTGATTACTGTTCTACAGTATCCCAGAATTGTTCAGTCTCCAAGTCAATGCACAATTAACTTAAGGCACATAGAAATACAGCTTATATTTTTTCGAGTTCCTTCAATACATTGCTGCTTTTTTTTTTTTTCTTCAGTACTTCCATCCCAGATTTTTCTCCCCCTAGTCTTCATTCCCTCTGCCAGATACTTAATACAGTAATGTTTTTAAATTGTATGATTAGGGAGAGTCATGGCAAGGCAGAACATAACATATGCCACTTCATTTTGTCTAGAGCCAAGTGCAGCAATGCCCAGGTCTCTGGCGAAGCTCTCCAAAACTGCTCCAGTATGAGCGCTATGATAAACTTTTATAAAGTTATTCCAGTTTGCCTTAAGTTACAGGCAACATTTTTAACATCAGGAAAATTAATTCATAATTGTAATCCTTTTTCGTTCAGTGCAGAAGTGTCTGACTTCACTGTGTTAGCTTCTCTGGCCTGACCTACAGTAATGGAATCGGCGTAGCTGTTCTTTACAAGAAAAGTCCGTATGTTTATGCTGTAGAAGCTGATCAGAGCTTTTCTGCTTAGTACTTCTGACTAGCAAGTACAGTGATGGATGCCGGTACTTAGTGGACTTAGTGATCCATTTAGTCCTTTCTGCTACCATGACACACGTTGAAGGCAGAAATTTATGATGAAGGTCATTCCTTCATAGGAATAAATGTCACTTCCTGTCATAGGAAAAGTGGTAAATTCTACCCTTACTATTCAGTTAGGAAGCATACACACTTGCAGTGTTACAGGTGGAAAATAAAGATACATGATATGAAAGAAGGTAGTTTTATTGCAATATTTTGTGAAAGTGGGTGGTCGTATTGACCATGCTTGTTTAGCATTGAAGAAAACACAAGACCGAACATTTGTATCTGGTTTTAGCTATTACAGATTCTATGTATACTAAATTATGGGATTTTTTTTGAGCTTTTCACATAAAAAAGGGCACAACTGACAAATTTTATTTGCTGTTGATCTTGCAATGTGGTGTTAGAACTTTATTTATCTTGATCATAGATTTCTATATTTGTCACTGTGTACCTGGTGGCTTGAATGTTTACACCAACTTCTTTGTGCTATTTTGAAATGGATTTAGTTCTTTGCTCTAGCCCCTGATGTGAGTTACATACAAAACTTGTAGAATTTTATTGTTATCATTTGTTCTTCTTTTATGGTCCTTACCTGTCTATGTAAAGCAAAGTAAAACTTTTTTTTTTTAACCTCATAAAAAAGGGAAGGGGCGTAGAGGTCAATTACAGTAGATGCTGTCCCAGACACTCGAAACAGTCTTCTGAAAAGCTGTAGGCAGTATAGCTTTTCCACAGTTCTGGTTTGAGAGGAGTTTAAGTTGCCTTCTGTCTTAACAGTTAACTTTGTGCTAGAGCGCACAAGGTTGTCAGCCAGGCTAGGTAAATGGCTTTGTGTGACAGGCCTTCTGACATGCTGAGACAAAAGTATGTGGTTTTTTTTTTTTTTAAGACCTGACAGTTAAAAGAGGGAAGGTGGAAGGAGAAATAATTGCCCTTGTCTCAACATCCTCAGCTTGAAGTGTCAAATGTGACCATTTTGGGGGAGAAACTTGTCTTTCCACCCTTCTGAAATGTCCCAACATTCTCTAAATGTTTTGGAAAACCAGTGATGTTGTTAATAGGTCTAAGGCTCAATATTCAAAAGATTTCTTCCTGGGCGAGAGGGAAAGGAGCTGCCTGCCTGCCTGTCCCTTTGATCTAGAAGATGGCCATCTGACACTTGACAAATGCGTCATTTTCCATCTATCTTCTAATTCTACTCTTGCTGAGACCATTCATCACAGGGGACTATTTTTGCCTTTTGTGTGGGGGGGGGAAAAGTACACTGAGGCAAACTAGACTCAGGCAAGACTGTATCTCTGGCAAGGAAAAACTTCTTTTCCCCAGCTCTTTCTCTTTGTTTCGTATTATCAATTGCCATCTAGGAAGCACAAGGAGGAATAAGGAATAGGAGGAGAAGAGTGCTGTCTCTTTTTTTTTTTTTTTTTTTTTTTTTTTTTTGGAGCACTGCCATTAGACTTAGCTTCTTGTTTAAAAAGAAATAAATAATTTTGAGTATTATGAGGAACCTTTGGAGTTTTGTATTTTGTTTGCATTTGTTTCTAGCTAATAATTATATGATCATCACAGACCTAGCTGTATCCTGATGCAGCAAAAGGAAAGGTGGGGTTTGGCCCTGTTCATCTGAATTGCATGTGCCATTAAAGGAACCACTTCTATAGGAGCTGCTTTGTGTCAGAAATTCAGCATGTATTTAAAAAACAAGAAAAATAAAGTGGATGGAGAGGAAGGCAGGGAAGTGTTCACTTCTGCTTTGACGGACCAGAACTGGGCAATAAATTACTGGCAGACTACAATGCTTTTGAATGACATTTTCACTCTGCAGAAATACCCCCACAGCTTGTTAAAAACTAGATCTAGAAAGAGTTGTGGAGGAATAGGTAAAAAGAAACAGCATAAAACTCAGAGTTCAACTCTGAGTTGGCTGCAGGTGACTTTAGCTGTTGCTTTGTTCATTTTTCGAGCCACTGTGCTTGATTCACCTGCTGCCTGCAAGTAGCAGTCAGTGGCTTTTCTGAACTTTTCTTTCTTCAGCTGCCAGTCTACCCTTTTTCTTTGGTTTCATGACAATACCATGCTGTGGGAAGGGGGATGCTTACATTCAGAGGCATAACTTGGAGCAGTCATGTATTTTATTCATATTCAAGGCTCATCTGTAGGAGGTATGTCAAAGTTCAACAGACCGATTAAACTTCACTGCACGCTACATCTTTGTGTTATTGCCTCAACACAAATCCTGCAAAATAATTTGATTAATTTTCTTCAGTGCTTAAGCCTACAATGTCAACAGTGATCAAAATAAGGAGAAATTATTCCACATCGCACTTTGTCACACAGAACAATTTACTGTCTTCATATTGCACACAGAATCCTAAAAGTTTCGGTTGCATTAGCATTGTGGGCTTTGAATTGAGTCTGAGCTGGGAGCGCTCTTCCACCAGCACTCACTGAGTCAGGCTGTCTCTGGAATCTATTTGTGTTGTTCCTATAGTTTGCCTTCTGTGAAAAACTTCCTTCTGATTCTGCACCAGAGTTGATAAGGAATGGAAATAGCAAATACTGTTGATTCAAGAACAAATAGCAGAGAATCTGCTACATGAAATTGTATTTCTTTGCACATTTTTATGTGAAAATAAATCCTCACCAGTGTTACACATCTGCCAAAACTGTATCTCTAGCTTTCTGGGCTGTTTTGACATTTTATAGGCAGCTGGTCATCTCTGCTGTAGAGATTAACAGCTGTAGACCAGGCAACATATAAGTAGTAGACATATTTTGTGGCGTCTGCTTGAGCATAATAACTGTCAAACATGCAGATTGCCTTAGAAGCTGATCCTGTGTTTATGCTATAGTTAATTGTTCCCTGTGATGAGGTTTGACATCAAGTAATTTCTTCTTTTTTTGGTCCCTACTGACATTGTAAGTGTAAGCAGCAAGTAAAATTTAATCATTAATTATTTTTTAGCATTTCTTGTGTTGGGGCAATAATGCAAAGATGCAGCATGGGGTAAGCTTTGACCTGCCTCCTCCAGATGAGCCAGTATCAGCTCACAGGAGCTTTGAGCTTGCCCAGTGGACTTAAAAACAACAGTAAATGTAGAAAAACATGACTATATGTGCAAGCACTCTTCACTAAGGATTCATGCAGAAAGTAGGTTAAATATTTTACCTTGCTAATTTTGCCAGTATTTTTAAAGCTTTCTTATCAGAACATATGCTTATCTTTAAAAGGATGTAGGTTTTAATATGAAAGAGATGCTTGTGTTTTGAAGGCTTTTAACTACTTTTAATTTTTTAATTGCTTAAAAAGATTGTTGAAAAGTAATAGGTACATTCCACGTGAATAAATCAAGCCAATTATATGCTGTCACTCTAACCACTCTGCATATTTTTATATAGAGAGAGGTCAGGAAGCAAAGGCTTGTGTGCTTGCTTTGTCAAATGAAATTTGAGAATCAGGGAAAGAGGGGATGTCTTCAACATGAAACACATTCCTCTAACATCTCAGTGTTCTCAGCTAGTTAAGAGCAAGTGATTCATAAACTTCATATTTAATATTTTTTCCTACTAGCTATAACTCATATACAGCTTGTGCTGTTTAAGCAAGTGTAGTTATATTTCAATGGAGAAAAAGAAAAATTTGAGCAAGTTTGGATTTTTTTTTTTTAATTGAAAGTCAAGGATGCTTCTACCCTGATTTGGCAGGAAAATTAATTTAAAACTGAGGGGGAGAAAAAAGGTCCTTATGTCACAGGTATTGAGAAAGTTAAACCCAACAGAGGGCTAACAGTAATCAATACATTGTCAAAATACAGCATTATTTTGTATTGCTGTCATCTGCTACTGCTTGTTAATTATAAAACACCTGAGAGAATAGTTAAAAGAACAATGTTTGTTTGAGTGAACCATTTGACCAATACTGTTCTGTTCTAGGGCAAGATAGCATTATGCTGTGCAATATTGTCTTCTGTCAGAAGAGCAGCTGGCCTTGACTTACAGGTTCTTCCAGGTTTCAGTACAGTCTTGTTTAAAAAACAAACTTTCCTTTTGTAACACAAAGAATGAATTACTTTACTTTTCTCCATCCTGCCATTCTAACTCTTACATTACCTTTTGACAACTTTTCTTAGATGACCTTGGTGTAGGGAATTTGTTCTTTCTTAAGTGTCACTATCTCTTTTTTGAGATTTTTTTTGTCATTCTCTTGTCTGTGGTGGGTTTTTAAGTAGTTGTGGCTAACTGTGATTCATGTTACATGGAAGATAGATGTTTTTATATTTACAATAGTTGTGTTATGAAAGGCTTGCAGGTTGAGGTTGGTTGAATATCAGATGCTGCTTGTGATAATGAATCCAGTTTTCACTGGTGGTTTAAATTGTATAACAAAATCTTTTTTTCCTGTAGTATCTCCAGCCTTTGCATTCTTATCTAATGCGATGAATTTTGCAACCCTGCTATGCTGAAGCTGGTCTTAGATTAGGATTTGACTAAGATTTTAATGATTATCAATGTTACTCAACTAATATCTTGGGACTTTTATAGGTTTATATTTGATTGATTCTGGTGTACTGCATAGCTTATTGAGGAGTTTTTTCGGTTCTTGGTATTTGTGGGGATGAGCTAAGCTCTGAAGTTCAGAAGCACAGAGGTTGCAACTTTCCTGATGTCCTGTTAAAAAACAAAGTTTAATGATGTAGTCCTGTGTGCTTGTGTTCCTCATATCAAATTCAGTGCAGGGCGTATGGTTGGACTCATGATCTCAAAAGTCTCTTCCAACCGAAACATTTCTGTGAAAATACCATTTATTATACCTGTATGTGTCTTTTGAACTATCTTGATAGCTTCTTCTGGAAGTAGACCATTTTATGAAAATGGGTAAATAGCTGAAAATAAATGAATAAGCCTGACTGCTGGATGAGTAGACAGCAAACCACAAATCATTTAGCTTAAGATAGAAGAGAAAAAGACACCTTGATTCATGATACATTTGGCCTTTGAACTTATCTGTTACAGCTTTAGTTCCTTCTTCTGTCTTCGTACTCTTATGCTGAGAATAATTCTTAAGAATTCTCATTTTTGATCTCATCTATGCTCATGAAAGAGATGCAACTGTTTTAGTTTTGTTGTACTAGTTTCTATATTGCTGTTGTGTTGAGTATGTATCTTCTGTGGGTTATTTGAATCTTTAGTTTTTTTTAACACTGCAGTCACTGAAATGCAGCAAATAAAATTAGTTTAAGACTGGGACTTGTACTACCTTTGCAATCTCTTGCCAGTACCCAAGCTACCCTATTGTAAATTAGGTTAGGCATCAGTATACCTTCGTTGATTGTAAGGTACTGTCTCTTGTGATGATTAATTGTATTTCATAATGGAGGGGTGGGGGAGAGCTGGAATCTCTGTGCTGGGGATTTTGTTTTTCTTTTTTTAAAGCTCAAATGCTGTACTATCCAAAGTATAGCATAGAACAAAGGCAGTAGATAGGGGGGAAAGGACAAAAGCTGTATGCCCGTATCTTTGCATATATATTGAAAATATAAATATGATACTAATCCCATGAATATTTCATTGACAAGTGGTTTACAAATAAAAATACAGTATTTTTCCCAAAAGGTGGTTCTTGGTATTAAAAAATGTTTCTACTGTCTTGCTTGTGGTTCCGTTTGAGAAAAATACTGTGAAGCTGGTAGTCATTTAAATTCAAGGGTAATGTGGCATATCCTTTTGCAGCTTCTGAATACCTCTGAAGTACTCATAACTAAAACTTTTGCAAGTGGAAAGTGTCAACACCTACATAGACTTCTGTATCTGTGTCAACAGCGTTGATATATATTATGCTTTAGTTTTTGTTTCACTAAAGAATCTTTTTTTGGGTTACAGCAAGTTTGCATACATAGCATCTGTAGGTAGCAATATAGGAAGTGCTGAGTTCCAGTGCTAGGAAATGCAGAAAGAAGTACTTGTTTCTTGACTGTAATGCTTTCTCATTTAATAATGGTTTCTTCCCCTCTCCCTGGCCTCTGTCCCCCTTCTGGTTTTCTGTAGTGGACCAGATCTATCATCTAGCATCTCCTGCTTCTCCTCCAAATTACATGTATAATCCTATAAAAACATTAAAGACCAACACTATTGGGACATTAAACATGCTGGGTAAGTGAAAATCTTTTTTTCTTACTTAACTTGCATAGACAAAATAAAACCTGGAGAGGGGAGGATGGAGCAGATAAGTTGTACATCTTAAAAAGTTGTTTCTTTAGAAAAATTAGGGCTGGGGTTTTTTGCCCTCTTTGAAGATTTTCATACTTTAAATATATCTGCAGATGAACTTGTAACAACATGCAAGCTCACGTGTCAAAGCACAGGAACTTTATGCCTGTAACTTGGTTACGGAATGTGCAGTAATAATAGAATTCATAGGAACAATTAAGAACATGGACTTTTTATAGCAAAGTTGTGTCCATGACTGCACTTGGTGATTGTGGAACATTCCCATGTTTGCCATGAGTTCCTTTCCACCACAACAATTGAATTAGTTGGAACCGCATTGGCTCTGCAAACCCTGAACATCCAGAGTACTGCCCCCTCTTGTGCATTCCTTGGCCAGCAAATTCTGCAAGACGCTTAATGTCTAGCTTCATGCTAGCTAATTACAAGACAACATTTTTAGCTTTGTTGGTTTTGATGCTGGGAATGGGCCTATGAAAAGGCGGCCTCAAGCCTTCACTACTTTTTCCTCCCATCTTTGATCCATTGACATATATTAAGTTCTTGGATCTTGATTCACTGTAACTTTTAGGCCCAGAAGCAAACACATCACATGTGGGTACTGCTCTGCTGTTTGTCAAGTTCTCTAAGCTTGGGAGTGGAAGCTGTGAATGTGATGTAGCTAGATTATCTGGTGAAAAAAGTTGAATTCTCTTTAAAAACATGTAAAACTGAATCACGCTAAAGCAGTTAACATGACTGAAAAGTTCTTGCACTTGCTTTAATTATGTTGTTCTTCCCATTTCCCAAAATTTAGGGTTAGCTAAACGTGTTGGAGCACGGCTGCTGCTGGCCTCTACATCAGAGGTATATGGAGGTAAGAAGGATGAAATAGTTATTGAGATGTGACTGTGTAAAAGGGTATTTACAAACTTTTTTGATAGAATGACAGATTTTTCGTCACTGTCTTAGCTTCATTTCTTTATCAGATGTACATCTCACAGTTTAAATTCTGGGCATTAGTACTTGCTTCAAATTGCTAGTCAGAGTGGTGGAAGGAGGCTCGGACTGTTGTCTGTAACTTTCCTATGTCTTAGTTTATGTCTCTCTTTCCAAAGGGCTTGTGAGGGAATTCTGAGTGTTGAACTCTTAATTAAAATCCAGATGCTGTATTGAAAACCTGTGAAGAAGAATAATTTCAGTGGTAAATGTGCATCTCTCTTCCCTGTCACTTATGAATTGTCTTGTTAGAATTTAGCAGTCGTGCTGGTGTTTTCAGAGACAAGGACATTAACCTCCAAGCTAAGAAAATAGTGATTGTGCATGCAGGCTCTTGTGGTGTCTCTTAAAATGTAATACTCAGCAATAGTACCGTATCTCCCCATCTTTCTTTTACTGTTAAAGAACTGAAGTAGCAAGAGAATGATTGATAGGACTGCTACCTGGATGCAGTGAGAATCTTACTAGTAATTCCCTGGGGTGTGTGACAGACCATGTGCCTACTAGAGAAACTTCTGCTGTTGTGAGCTCTTGCCTAATTGATAATAGCAGTATTGCTAGGTTAGTGGAGACATGCAGGCAAAGCCACCTGCTCATCATTAGTAGTTGTGAGAGTTCTAGAGTTTGAGTTAAAGAACAAGCAAGCAAACAAAAAGTACTTACCTGTGTAACAAGATACAAAGCTTTGTGAGGAAGGACAAAGAAGATACCTCTTGAAGTACACTTTTGGTGGAATAACTTCAGTTAAGACGATTCAAAGCAAATACCCGAGCAAGAGATCACCAAGATGACCAGCCAAACAAATAAGCGGCTTGATCATGTGCAGCATTCCTACTGCCTCCCTTGACTTTGATTATCCATGGTCAGTCTCCACAGAGAAAAATGGTAGCCCCAAGGACTCTCCTGTAATTGAGCAAACTCCCTTCTGGAACCGGGGACCAACAGGCAAAAAAGACCCCAAGTTTTGGAGCCTCAAAGGGAAAACTTGAAACTCCCTCTATCAGGCTTTGTTGTGTCAGTAAATCCAATGTAGGAAGGGAGACTCTACTCACATTATTCTCTGACTAAACAGGCAAAGTAATTTTGCTGAAAAATAAAAGACAGAAAATATCTGTTAGCTGTTCCCACAGGAGTTCTCAAAGGTGTGTATGGAGAGTATAGAGAGTTTCCAAGTGCTTAATGGGGCTGCCTCTGCCAAAAAGGAGACAGAAACTGAAGCAGCCTTCTAGATCACAGCACCTTCTGAAGCCCTTTTAAGAATGCTACAGGTTTTTATAATCATATAAAACCTCTTGGCATTTACAATTCCACAGTGGCTCTCACAGGGCAGGAATTAATCTGTAATCATGTCTGTGAGCAGCATAACAACTGGAAGGGTTAATCATAACTGGCTGTCAAAGTTGTTTCACAAATTACCCTGTAGCACTTGTAAGTTTTGCAGTAATGTATGTAGACTTCAAACCCAGTAAGACAGTGGTTGTATTGTTTTAAGCATGTGGAGCATGCACACACACAGATTCCTAGGAGATTTTTGGTTGGTTGGGCTTTTTTGTAGTCAAGAACTTCTGTACTGGATTGAACTGAAGGATTGTCTAACCTGATTGTCTGTGCCCTGTGATAGCTAGTAAAAATGCTTGGGATAACACAGAAGCAGCATAGCAAGTGCATTGTGGTACATTGCTCTACTCTTCTTTAAGAAACTTAGTACCTCTCTATTCTGTCCATTTTCCTTTCCTTGTTTCTTATTTTATAAAACTTGAAGATGCTCTTTATTTCAAAATGCAGTAAAGTGCTGCCTAAACCTATAATACTTCCTCTAAATTACATTAGATAAGACTCATATTTGTGCCCTTGAGGTAATCTTTCTTTGCAGAGAAGAGTTGATTTTAACCCTCCGTTCACACACTTTTTTAGGGGAAAAAACAGATGATGGCAGTTGTTTGCATGTACTCAGTTATCTTACTAGTCTCACATCTTCCTGAAGCATCATCTTGATGGTTCCAGTAAATACACTTTAAAGGAATGGTGTTGAATCCGAATATTTTTTTAAATTTATAGTTCAGATAGGAGCTGTTAAATTGTATAACACCAATGACCTACTGAAAGTTTCATTATATATAGTCACCATTTTGATTTAAGGTGTTTGGTGGTTTTTTTTTTTCCCCCCATAGATCCTGAAGTTCACCCTCAGAATGAGGATTACTGGGGCCATGTGAATCCAATAGGTCCAAGAGCCTGCTATGATGAAGGAAAGCGTGTTGCAGAGACCATGTGCTATGCATATATGAAGCAGGTATTAAACTTGTATCAGATTCAATGGATTTTCTGTAATTATTGAGGCCAGAGGTATGGCAAAATTGGAATATGTGTATTTGAGTAGGAGCACTCATACTGTAGCTGCAAAATCTGTTTTCTTTAATGAAAAAGTTTTATTGCACCCATGTGTTGCATTTTTTCAGATGAGCAGTGTTCTTCAAGAAAATGTGCTGTAGTCTTCTTCATAGACATAATACGTCTTTCAGTATCGTAAATAGTTTTTAGACAGATTAAACTGAGGTGACCTTACTAATTTGGGAGCCAGATAAGAGTTGTTTCAAGTGGTCCTGTGCTGTGAAGTGCTTTGGTGGATAGGGCCAGTACTGATAAAAGTGCAGTGATTAATAAGCTTAATTGAAATCAGAATATACAGGTGAAAATTAGGAAGTTCTTTAGTGAGTACCTATATAGGAACAATGTATTTTAAATCACTTTAGAAATGTCTTAAAATCATGTAGGTATAAATACAGACCTTAATGGAAGATACGAATACCTAGCTATAATGCACTTACAAATACATGAGGACAAAAATGCAATTTAAAATGTTTGTGAAACATGCCAGTTTCCCTGAGTTTCATAATCAACAAGTAGAAACTCATCATTAACTAACCCAACCTTGACTTTTTACCCATATATGAATCTTATTTAACTGCTCTTCAGCTAGTCTCTGGGAGACTATTCAATTAGAAAATGTGGCATGCTGAAGAAAATCACATCACTATTTCTTGGTGTTTGCAGCCTTAATATACAAAGGTATAAATCAAATGTAGTATATTCTGTAGAATTTTAAACCTTTAAATGATGAAGTACTAAGTGTTTTTAAAAACCTTGAATGGTAAGACTTCAGGGATGGTATTGTAGTACAGAGGTTGCAGTAATTTTGTCTTCTCGCTTCTGCCAGACAGAGAGGGCAGAGGTTCGTGCCTCCTTTATTCTCTTTTATTTTAAATCGTTTTAAGTGCCATGGTGGTACTGCTGCTTGTTCAGGATGATGTCTTCTGTACTTGACTGTAGCAAAATATCCCTTGTGCATCTGGAAATCTGTTTGCAGTTGAATATTGCAGTTTTTATGAGAAATTCTTGTGTGGTAGGGTATTGCATTTTTTTGCAAGTTTGTGGTACACACTGCAGTATTCTTTTAGAAGGACATTCATTTAGTAGGTCATTCTTTAAAATCATGGACTGCATCTTCAAGCGACAGGATGAGTCATGATACTATCCCATAAATTTTATGCAGGATTTACAAAGGATAGTAAAGGTTTGTAAGGTGGAACTGCAATGCACACATACATTAAGTGGAAACTCATGATGCAAATGAGCTCTGTGTCCTAGGGGTGGCTCTATGAGATAATTCTTGTACTTTATTATGGGTTAGTGAAGTCTGCTTAAGCTTGTCCCACATTCAGATATATTCTGAAACACTGTTGAGTTGGGGTTTTTTTCTGAGTCTAGGTGATATGCTGTTATTAGTGGAGGAAGTACTATATTTTTCTAGAGGAAAGGTCTGACTTCTATGCAAATAAGTATTGTGTTTTCAAGAGGGTTTTCAGGTAGGAGTGACCTAGCCCAAAACAATGGGATTTACAGGATTTCAGGCTAAAATATTTCCAGAATCTTCTCAGATTCAATAAAAGGAAGAAAGAGAAAGTTATTTCTGCATATTTTGGTCATTTTTTCCGAAGGTTTCTGTGATCATGCACACTGTTAGGTACCTTAAATACCTAATTTTTATTTTACGTATTCTGGAAACACAATTAACTTCTACATTATGCTTCTAGACAGGCTGTTTGAATCAGAACAACTCTTGAATCTAGTCAAAGAATATTTTATTCACAGTTGTCAGAGTTCCTCAGTAGCCTATCCTTCTTGGTGCACTCTCTTCTGCTGGCAGTGTTGTTTTGTTCAATTATTTTGACCCTATGAATTAAACATTTCTTGACTTTATCTCCTCTTTGCAACTGCTGTCTTTCAGCAAGCCCAGCGGTGCTTCCTTATCAAAGAGTCCAAGGGCAGTAGTAGTGTTCAGTAATGTATAAGCATCTGCTTGAAAGGAGAGGTGGGGAGTGAAATATTTGCTGGAGAAATGCAGGGCTCACAGATTGAAAGCACATGCACAAATTCATCTCATCCCACATGAGGTACCTGAGTGTGTGGTTTGAGAGGATATTTGCTATGGGCCTCTGGGAGCAGCTCTTCATAAATTCGTCTGAGAGCATGGGTCAGCCATGCTCCTCAGTGTAAGTGGAAATACCTGCTTCTGGAACTTTTCTCAAGCCACAGGAAGCTTTAGTTCCTTGCCCTTTCACCTGGGAACTAAGTTGGATTCTCGGATTCAGACTTCTCCAGAATTTTCTTCTCTCCATGTTTTTTTTTTCAGTGCATGCTAGCACTCCCTCCTGGAAAGCCTTTTTTCAGTTCACTTAATAGCCTTAACAAAATGCAAGGCATAGTTTTGAAACCTTCTTGTAATAACAGCTTGTCAATATGTTTTCTTTCTCCTTTCTGTACTTTTATCTTTGTTACTATTCTGCCTATCCTTCCCTGTCCTTCTGAAGTGCTTTTTTGCATTAACTTCCTGTACAGGTGTGTGACTTGCTATAGATGTGATACACATGCACAGCTGGCAATTTTTGTCCTCTACAGAACTCCTGTTTTGCTAGATAAGATAATACCACCATTTTCTAAAATGAGCAACATTTTCCAATTGCAAGTAAGATCTTCCTGGACAAATATAAGCAGAGAAAACATACAGGTGCGGGGATGCTAAAGAGATGGGAGGAGAGTTTCAGCATATAGTACTGCAGTGTGAATGTTGTGCTTTGTTCAGGAGTTGCCATTCAGTATGCATTTAACTTTTCAAAAAGTAGCGGTTGGAACTGTGGAGCTACCTGGAAATCCAGGTATTTGTGTACGCTTCAACTCTGGCTTAGTTTAAGTACTAGTTGGAACCTGACACTACCTTCATGGCAGGGATCTGGTATGTTTGCATAGACACGTTGTAAATATAAATGCACAGAATTTAAATGCTCAGGATGTTAAGGGTGCTTTGTGAACTAGACTTAATTTCTCCTCTTACACCATTGATCTGTAAGGAAATTCTCCAGAGCTGAAGCAACACTTAAGGTCACAATGGAATGTTGAAGGGAAATTTTTCAATTCCTTACACTTTCTTCTCCCCTTTTTTTCATGCCAACTGCATCTGACTCTGCAAGCTTCAGTGGTAGCAAATAGGCTTAGTTGTACATGATGTGGTGTGATAGTTTTCGAAGTGCCTTAAAATAGCTTAGATATTCCAATTAAGAATTCCACTGGATACGTTTGTAAGCATATAGGAGTGAATTATCATGATCAAATATTAAATATAACCTTCTTTAAGTGGACAAGTGTTATTCTCTGCATTATAGGATATTCTCTAAACAGGATTATGAAGACTCAGGTGCCAAAATATCTTAATAAGTAACAGAAGAAAGACATGCTACAGGTGAATTTTATTATATTAATGTGAAAGAATAACACATGCAAACTGATGCTGGAATTTGTTAAACATAGAAGTGAATTGCAGTTGCAACACAAGAGTGATTTTCTGTTTTATACTGAGTTGTACTTTCCCCCTAATCTTTAATTCACAAATTGAGTTGGTTTCAATAATCATAAAAAGCCTTGATGTAAAAGGTAGGGGTAATGAAAACTGTTGATTGAATTGCAAATGAAAAGGCACTGAATAGTGAATAACCAGGTAGCTACGTAATTAGATAGACAACAAATAACTATATTGAATTAAAGCAGTTTGCTTTAATGTTTTTTGTGAGTTTATCCTGTATTCTCTAATGATTACTTGTTGTTTTCTTTCCTTGATGCTCAATTTAGATTATTTTTAAGCATGCAGCATTCTTTTTTTGGTGCAGTACATATGTATAAAATACCCTGGACCAAGCCTCAGTGTAGAGTATTGTAGCTTAAACATGTCACAGATGGATCTTGATGAGCACTGTGCTAGTAATTCTACTGTGTTTACAACTCAGGATTTTGGGAATAATTTTGAGAGTTAGTTAGTGATCTCTGAAAGATATGGGAAAGAATATGAATCAATAAGAAATTAACAAATAAAGCAAGGAATACAGGTAACAATCTTAGTAATTTTAGCTGAAACATTGATAAGGACTTGTATCACGTCACAGTGATAGCCTTGCAACCGTCTGGGCTTTCCCCGAAAGACTTTTCGAATCCAGTTGTCTGCTGGAGAGCAGACAGTTGCAGCTTTCGCTTTCCCTTTCCCAATTTTATATGCAAGGAGGTCTAATTCATGCTTGCTGTTCAGGTAGATCCATAGACTTTTCAAAGAAGGAAGCACTGTTAATTAGTAAAAGAAGCTTGCCTGCTATCCTTATGAATTACAGCCGCAGCTTATGTTCAAGCTGTTTCAGTTAAAAGAAACCCTCTGGACATTTGAGTTGCATTCTTTATCGATCTAGTTTCTGAGACAGTCAACTCAATGAGATATCTTTTCTTATAAGGCTTATAAAATCAAAATATGTCTTTTTAAATCAAGATGTTATCACAGATCCTTGTTACTTTCTGGGACAGGCATCTCTAGAACTAAGTGGCAAAGACTCATGCTGAAGACTGCGGACAAGTGTGTTTGCAGGGGAGACTGGAATGCCGCTTTTTGACTCACAGCTATAGAATAGTCTGAGTATTTATTCAGAGGACATAACAATCTTTCTTGCATCTTTTCTGTCTTCCCTCTCCATCTGTACGTGCTCTGTGCATGTGTTTATACTGGTAAATAACAGAGTGAGCTGAAGTGTTTTGATAGCCCGCAATGCTGCATTTTGTTAGGTTGCTCCCAGGCTCTTTTTTTATTGCTCAAGGAACTTCCTCTCTGATTAATGTCCTATAGAAAGGCATAGTCTTAAACCATGAGGATGGAAGCCAGTTAATCACATTTGATCTCAGCATCAGGGATTAGTCTCAAACTCTCTTTAGTTTAGCAGTACAAATGTGAGCCAAAGAAGTTTTTCTCCTTTCTCTACCATATAACAAAATACTGTATGTGACTTACTGCCATAAATCTGGGGAAGTTAATTGGCTTTGCTAGTGGGAATATGGTGGAGGAAGTCAGTCATAATGAACATGTTGTTGTTGATATATGTAGTAACAGGACATAGGTAAGAGCGTACCATAAGTATTTGTAGGCAGTTAATACAAAAAGATGTACTCAACATGCAAAAAGGATCAAAAATGGCATGAAAAAGTATCATGAAATGGCAGAAGGAAAGTTAGGAAAATTTTTAAGTTACTGGCTCAGAATCTCTTTGCATGTGGAAGAGTTTCTTTTGAGAACATAGATCCCAGTTTTACAGACACAAATAAAAATTCAGCTGCATAGCAAATAGATTTTTCAAAGCAGTAGTCTGCAGAGAAAAGCTTTGCTAGATGATGCTATAAATAAAAAGCTACTCATTTAAAAGACAACATTACATTGGGGGGAGGGGAATAAATAGAAGGGAGAAGAAATACTGGATTCAGTGTGGCTGTGAGTAAGTGCCTACAGAGAATGTGGTGGTTTTCTTTTCTAGATTCCATGCTAGTTTCCAGCCAACACTGGAAAATAATGCTGCTGTAGCTTGTGCAGTACAAGAGAGGCTTTTTGGTCAGCACCATTTAATGAGTTATTCTTATCTTGAGTACTAGCTTCCAGTGCCTCATTTTCTGTACTTGTTATTAATGGCAATATCTGAAAAGCCCACATGAAATACAATCCCGCCCTGAAGGAGTCAGTGTCCTTTTTAAGATAGTGCTGAGCAACATGAGAGAATGAGCAACTCTTTCAGAGTATATATTTCCAGATATTCCAGAGTATATATTCCCAGTAAAGGCATTGGGATTGGCTCTGTAGTAAGCTTCTGGAAGTGTAAGTTTGACATGTTACACTGCCATGCTTTTTTAGCTAACAGGAAATAAGGAATATGTTCCCAGGTGATGCATTTTGCATGGGAAGGAACTTCTGCTTTCCAGGATCTCAGCAGGGCCAAGTGGATGTTGTGAGTTTATTTTTTTGGCTCTGTTATGGATGCAAGCTTGTTATGTGATGAAGACCCACCATTGTTGCTTTTCCTATGTCACAGTAGTTACCTGCCTTGTTACTATTAGCTTACTGTTTGGTTTTACATATAAACATCATTGGGTCATGGCAACTGAAACCTGACCTGCAGTTAAACAGAACTGGATGCTTTTTGACCTTCTCCATACTAGGAAGTGTTGGACTTTCCCTATACTACTTGGTGTTTCCCATTTCTCAGCACAAAGTAATAGCTAAAGTGTTAAATGTGCCTTTTGCCTCTCTCACTCTATCATCTGTAAAAAGCTAATGCTGTTGCTTTCACAATGTTTGGTCTAAGCCTTAGTAAAAGGCATTTGAAAATAGATGATGTTCTGTGTATCCTCTGAAGGAATAACTGAATGTTTGCAACTCCAGAACATTGTGCTTGTGACTTCAGTTGCTCCACTTGGATCAGCAGCACAAAGTTTGTTTCACACAAAAAGTGTTTCCTGTGACTGATACAAGGATGGCTTTTTCCGGGAGGGGGAAGTACCAGGGAGTATGAGGAGGATGCATAGGCCTCGACTGAACTTGACACCTTCTTCCCTGCCTTGTGGCTATCGCTGTCACGTGGTAGCATCTGTTTACAGCATACTACACTGCTCTGAACTCATCCGGAGCCAAGTGCGTGCTTCAGCTCACAAAGATCAAACATCCTTCTTGTAGGCTTTATGATGAACTGTGTCTCGGCAAATGAGTATTTCAACAAACAGAATGTGTAAAATATAGGGCAATAAACAGAAAATTCCTAGCAAGAGATTACTTCAGTCTGCAGTCTCCCATTGCTAAAATGTTTTCTCCAGACAGTTTCCCATTTCATGTATTTGTTGCATTTTGCTTTGAAGATTTGCAAAATATCCTTTTGCAGAAATATCATTTGCAGAAATGACTACTGGGAATGATAGAAATGTGTCTTGGGAAAAACTAAGCTATTGAAGAGACTTGGGTTGTAATGCATGCGCTTATGCAGTCCAATAAGTAGCAGGTAGCTAAGAAACATTGTGGCTGTGGTTACAAAGCCACTTACTTTATAGCATTTGTAAAGATGCTTATCTGAAGTGTTCAACTTTTCTAATCTTTGGAAATGTTATCTTGGCACTATATGTGGTGATCGTGAGACTTCACTTACGTGCAAAAAAATGTAGATAAGTCCCAGGTGAAATAAGCTGTTGTTGGAAGGGTACTATGGAAAAATCTTAAATGTTCTTGTTGGAAGAAAATGCGTGTACTGAAATCATCAGCTGTTCTAGCACTGATTTAGAATTTACATTGCAAATGCTGAGAACTAGTGTAAATTTCCTTGCTGTATGCACTACAGTTTCCAGTAACATTGAGGAGAGGTTAGAAGTATTTCATGGTGAGAAAACAATGCTTATTACATCTGTAAGAGGGATTCTTAAGAAAGCTCTGGGACAGGGGAGAATTAATTTGCACTTTTAGGAAGACACTCTTACTAAGGTAGTAACAATTTTTTTTTTTTTTCTTTTCCTACAGGAAGGAGTTGAAGTAAGGGTTGCCAGAATATTCAATACCTTTGGTCCTCGAATGCATATGAATGATGGTAGAGTTGTCAGTAATTTTATCCTACAAGCTCTCCAGGGAGAACCACTAACAGTAAGTAATGACCTCTCATTGATGGGAAGAACCATTGCCTTTATGTCCTAACCTCGTGTGCCATGGACAAGGATGGATTTTAGAAACCACCTCCCCAAAATCTAGTCTTTCAGGATATCAACCACAAATGTATAGAATTATAGTTCCAGAGTTGTGCATTATAAAGATGAGAAATGTAAAGAGAGAGTAAAGCTGCCAGTTGCAATCTGAAAAAGTACTTTAGCCATCCTGAACTTGAGTCTCTGTCTGTCACAACCCTTTATGGGGACACAGCATGACAAGGCTTACAGAATCATATTTTGGTACTTATTGTTTGGTACTTATTTTGGTATTTATTCCTGTTGAGGAACTTTCTCTGAACCATTTTTGGAAGTTAGGCATCTAAATGTCTTTTTGTGAGCTTGGACATCAGCCTAAATTTTCCATGTATTGTTATAGTAAAGGCCTTCAGGCTACATTATGTATTAGTAAATAAAGCCAGCCAGGACTGTGTTTTGTTACCGCTGACAAACTGATGTGGTATGACCCACATCTAAACAGCTAAATTTTCCTGGTGAAACAAGTTGCCACATCCAAACTGTTCACTGTGAATGGTCTTTGGCTCTTGACGATGCTCAAGCAATGTCACAGCATTGTCTGGGAGAGAAAGAGCTGCCACAGGCCAATAATCTGTCAAAGATGCTGCTGGTAATTTAGCAATACAGACAATGCCTGACCTATGCCCTGATCCTGTTTAGTTTACTGTTGTAAAATAGTGAGGATATGTAAAATAAATGAGAAGACATCCTGAAGCAGGGAGTAGTTTGGAATCTGAGATCACTTGTGCAGTGGAAACATTTACAGTTTATATGACACACAACAGAAATTTCATATAAATATTTGTTAATATTGCCTTGATTAGAAGAGTGCCAGGAAATCACTAAATGGCTTCTGCTAAATAACTAAAAACATTGCTATCTTGAGGTTGAGAGAGCATTCCTTCTATTGAAGGTTGTAAAATTCAGAGTTCAGCCAGGAATTCCTCTAGTAATGAGCAGACAATCCAGGGAGAAAAAAGGATGAAAGTTCTGTGGCAACTCCCACTACTGTGATTTTTGTAGAACAAAATCTGAGACTGAACAGAGCATGGAAGAGTATAGACCAGGGAATAAGCCATGCCCAGGCAAGATGAAGCTTAGTGTCCTGTCATAGATCTCCCCTGACACGAATATTTTTCAAATCATGTGCCAAAATGTGGCTACCCTCTTCAAAGCTTGGGTACTAGGTAGTCACTACCCTCCTGACAGGGTGAAATCTAGAACTCTGTAAAAAACAAAATTAAAAAAGCTCAAATTGTGTATATTCTGCAAAGCAATGGACATCACCTGACTTAGGTACACTGATAGTTTTTGAAAGATTGGTCTTCTCTGGAGGCCAGCAATTCCTTGCTTGCTCTTTATCAGTGATTGTTAACTTAGGCAATGTCATCAGTGATGCATCTTGGCTACTCTGTTGTTTCTAAATATTGCTAAATTTCTGGTTTAGGCTTGTGGTTATTCCAGAGTAACAAGCCTGTAGTAATTCCAATGCTGTGATCACTGCATCTCCTAAAGATTTGATTTTCCCCCAGAGTTCTACTTTTATTTTTCTGCAAAGCACTGTCAGTGCTCAGAGTATGGTAGCAATTGTGTGATGCTGACTGTGACTTAATGGCCAGTATTTACTAGAACTCATGACATTTAATGTGTCATATATGTCAACATTAAGACTGCAGATGTCAGGGCTTAGACTTGGGTAGCTGACAAAAATAGGGAGCCCAGCTTGTCTAGTCTCAACTGACAGGAGTTTCTTCAGCACTGAATAGGCTGATTGCCTATTACCCCTAACCTTGCCCAGTGTCTACTGAAATGTGACCTCTTTCGGGTCTGAACTGGCCTCAGAGAGCAGCAGGCTTACCAAGTGACAGATGATGGCCTGTGCACCAATTGTATTGTCTTTCCTGTCCCCTAGGAAAACAAACATGCTTTCTATTCTGTCCTTTCAAAAAGCTTTTCTGTTGTAGCAGGTTGATGGTAAGTTGTGTGCATAGCCAGTTAAACTTGAGTGTTTTCACTGCTTAAATATGCCTACTGATAACTTTAAGAACTTAAGTATTCGTATTCTAGGGACTTAAGTGCTGCACACAATTCGACTGTGGAAGAAAATGTTATTTGGTACCATTAAGTGCACTTTAAGTATGCTTTGATGTCTGTTTGAACTTAAACAACTTGCTTGCTCCAAAGTGCCAGCACATAACCTGAGAAAACTTTTTCTTTTTTCCTCTCTAAGTTTTTGATAAAAATCTGTACAGGTGACTTTGGAAATTATTCTATTTTCCCAGAAAATAATATTTAGAGCCACGTGATTTTTTTTTTTTCTCCTCATGATTGCTTTAAACACAGTGCTGTTTTTCTTGACAATTTTTTTAAAGACCACTAACATTTGGTGATGTCTTTGAAGTTGGTTGTTGTTAATAAGTGAATAAAAAATTGCTTGTCATAACCACGTCATAGTAGTCTGAGGTTTGCTTTAAATATTTGCCTGTCTTTTCTGGCTGAGTGCATGCTGTAGCCTTTTCCAGTGTTCCAGGCGAGGACAAAGCATCACTCTGTCCTACATCCCTGAGAATGTTTTCTATATGCAGAGTTCTGGTTAACAAAATGCCTAAGGATATGTTTGCTGGAGACACGTCAAGAGGAAGAAGACCTTCAAAGAAATGATACTTTGCCAAAGGCTATGCAAGCACTTTTTTTTTTCCCCCCCTCCATTCCTGTAACATTGAGTTTGTGTCTCAGGTATTTCTCCTTGGGATGTTTTTCTAGAATGGTGAGGAAAAGATAATTGGACTAGAGAGAACTTTATATTTATGTAACTTTTCTAATTTGTATCTGTTTTTTAGGTCTATGGACCTGGAACTCAGACGAGAGCTTTCCAGTATGTCAGGTAAGCCTTGTTTGTACTGTGACATTTACTTCACTTGATGGCTCTTTGAGCTTGGCCAACTTTTTATACATGTGCATTTTAGTCAAATTACGTTCATTCTTAGGCCAGCTTTACTTTCAGAAGGGAGACACTGAAGTTTCTAAAAGTACGAAGAAACAATATTAGTTGGTTTAAAACTTTGAATTGAGAAGTTAATGTGTTCTTTCCCATCAAGGGACAGCGTAGGTGAGTTTTTAATGCTGAGCGATTTGTGGCTCCCTGCTTTTTAATGCAATACTGCCACCATGTGTCTTTGGGAGTGCTGTGGTCACTGTGCATGCACTGTACATGTACATGCACATGTCCCCTTCTGAGAGAAAAAACCAGATTCAGGGAGTATTGCTGTACCTAAAATTTTCAGTGTAAGCAATGCCAGAATGTATTTTCACTAAGAAAAGTAAATCTGTTTCTCAGAATCTTCTATCGTGCTAGCTACACTTCTGTGCCAGGCTTCTGGGTTGTTTTAAGCATTCTCCACTTGGGAAACGTTCTTTCCCTCTGCTGAAAGTAGTAACACCAGTGATAGACACTATGGGAACCCCATGTGTTTGAAGTAGTCCCTCCTTTGCTGATTATAAGTCATAATGAATTGGATCTGGATTTGTATGTCCAGAGCAAGCTGCTAAGTTTGTTGCTATTAATCCAAAATAACTTTGGGTTATTTTGCTTGTGGAAGGTAACACCAAAGTACTGGTTTTTAACAGACTTGGTTTAAGAATTTACAAAAGCAAGAAGACAATTCAAACAACAAACTGCAAAGCAGGTGGTGCTGTCATCTTCCTCTGTATTACAGCTTACTCTGTTGTGCTTGAAACATTCCTCTAAATATGCTTGGGTACTGGAGGAAAGAGGAAATACTGTTTTTTAATAACTTGATATTTATTTATATTCTTTCATATGCTCAGATGAACTATAGTCAGTGTATCCCAAAGGTAATCACCCTTTCAAGCTGACCTCCAGTTCAGTGTATCTTGCAATAGGGCCTGTGGAACAAACAGCCAAGAAAACATGCTCACACTGAAGTGTACACTGTAAATCTGATTTCAGCATTTGTCAGTGCCCAATCTGCTTTACTAAAGCTCTGAGGAGGCAGCTCTCTTTCTAGACAAGAGTGTTACAGGGAAGTGGAAATTGGCTCAATCTGTTCTTCTCTTTTTATAGTGATCTTGTGAATGGGTTGGTGGCGCTGATGAACAGCAATGTCAGCAGTCCTGTCAACTTGGTGAGTGCAAGAGCTCCACTCTACTGTGTTTACTGTGCGGTGGGCAACATCTCCTCTGTTTTCCTCCTTGTCACTGTTGCTGATTTGTAGAAGACATAAATGGAGCCAAAAAGCTCTTTCCATTATGAATAATGTATTCTCATGTGTGTTTTCTTAATAAATGAAAAAAATTAATCCGATTAAGCCCCTAGATGTTGAGATCTTGTAGTTCCAAGAACAGCATAAATTTTCTAGGGTTTTAAATTTGTTTTAGCAAAAAGATTTGTGTAATTAGAATATGAAAAAACCCCCGAACAAAATATAAGTGGGGGACACAAACACAAAATGCGCCAAGGAAATGATTGACGTCTGGTTTTAGTAAAAAAAACCACTGAAGGAACACTTAGCTCTACATAATTAGAAAACATTTCATAGTAGCCTTGAGTAGAGGAAATCAGATAGTATTTGATGTATAATTTTCTAATTGAGTAAGGCTGCTTAGAACTTAACTTTTCTGATAAAATTTTTGTTCTGTCCTGTTTGTTGTAACCTTACTCTCAGTGGTGGATATAAGAATAGAAGAAGGATGCATATGCCAGGTCATTTCCATATATGCCAACTTTTGCCAAATCAGATATTCAACTTGCAGGACAGTTTTTCACTAGATTTTCCTTTTTTACTGTGGCCATGAATTCATTTCTATGTCTCTATCCAAATGCTGATATTTTTAAACCCCCTCACATGTTTTGTCTCCAGAAAACTCAGTGTTTAAAACTGCATATGTACCTAAATGTTCAGCTTTAGGTCAAAGAAGATGTAGTAAAGAACAGTTCCACAAGGAAAGCTAGGGATGGAGGGAATTGAATCTGATGAATGTGAAAAAAGCAGGAAACTTTCAACATTTTGTTCTGAAATGTTGATCAGGAGTTCATGTTCAAGTCAGTTTAAAAGAGAGATAAGAAAATTAATATTGTATATGAAAGCAAGTAGCCTTTATACATATTGGTATGTAAGATGTAGTAAATGCAGAAGCATTTGTTTGCAGATAAATAGATTGGATTTTGTAGTTGTGGATAGACTGAGATTTACAATACTTGTTCATTATATCATCTGTCCTCAGCAAAGTCCTTGAATCCATATTTCAAACTGATAATGTGGTCATGTGGGTTGTTGAGTGGCATATGCCTTTTCTGTGAGGTTCATTTGCCCATTCATTACAGACTAATTTCTTGGACACACACCCCTACATACATTAAATTACCAAGGCAAATGTAATGGAGGGCAACTTTTCTAATGAGTATGGAGCTTGTCAAAGTTACTTTATTTTTTTTTTTAATCAAAGTAGGAGTAAGGCATAATGTTTAGCTGCTTCAGAGTTTTACACGACCCTTTTAGAATCATCTTATTTCAGAAAGCTAGCATGTCGTAAGGTGTTTAATAGTTATTGTAATGAATATCCCTTCTAATTCTAGGGAAACCCAGAAGAGCACACTATCCTAGAATTTGCCCAGTTAATTAAAAACTTGTTGGTGAGTATAAGTAATTCTTAGTAAAGCTTATGAAGTACTTATTGTTATTAAATGATTATTACTTGATTAGTGTGTGTAATATATAGATAATGAAATTGATCTTTGTATTTCTTAATAACTTTATCAAAGGCATTTAATTGGGTCCTGATCATATAATGAAATATTAAGATAGTCCAGATCCTCTCAATTGTATATAAAATATTGCATGAATAGTAGGATGAACATAGTCTTTCTGTGTATCTGTGCAATCTATACCCATTGTTTTGTATAAGGTTTATGCATTTTTTAGCTTTGTTTTGACGCAAGGACAATACATAAATGAAATATTAAACACATGAATGAAAATTTCTTGCATAACCGCTGAAATACAGATACTTCAGCAAGGTTGTTCTTCACAAGCTTATGCAAGCTGTTCTCCTTCAACTACTAGTAAAAATCTCATGCTGTGGTGACAGTCTTTCTCTGCTTTTCACTATCTACCAGTGACTCTTGCAAGGTCATGTCAGCACCTACCTTGTATGTGGCTGGGAAAAAAACACTATGGCTTCCTCTTCTTTTTGGTCTAATACATGTAACAAACCAGAGATCTCAAGAATGGAAGCAAAGGGCTGCACTTAATCTTCTACTGCGGCTTCCTAATGAGATGAAACATGCTGATGCCATTAGCCATGGAATTTAGTGCATAGATACCAGAAGTGCTTCTGAGGCATCTGAAAAAGGCAAGTTCAGAGATACAGTACAGAAGCTGATTATGATGTTTCTAATAGAGGACTGCCCTCTCTGGTAAACTTCTATGAATCCACAGATCAGCAAAGGAAGTTGAAAGTCACAGCACCAAACTGATCAGGCACACAGAATAATTGTTATCTCCATTTGTCTGTTTGTTCACAACTTGATCTGTTTCAGCCTGCACTGAGAGGCGATTTAGTTCTACATCCATAAAATCCCACAGTAACATGGCCTGTAAAGTATTTGCTAGATTTGGTTAGAGAAACTGTCCTGTTCCTATGTATTGTCATGAGAAAAGGCAAGTACTATGTTGGCTATTTAAATCGGACTGGAGAGTATGGGCAGAGAGGAAGTGAAGTCCTTTTACAATGCAAAAGTGCTAACAGAATCAGAGTGATTGAGGTTGGAAGGGACCTCTGGAGATCATGTGGTCCAACCCTTCTGCTAAGGGAGGGGCATGCACAGCCAGCAGTGGCACAGGACCGTGTTCAGACAGCTTTCGAGTATCTCCAAGGATGGAGGCTGCACAGTCTCATCGGGCAACCTGTGCCAGTGCTGGGTCACCCTCGAAGTAAAACAGTGTTTCCTGACATGCAGAGGGAACCTTCTGTGTTTCAGTTGTGCCCATGGCCTCTGGTGCCCAGTGCTGAAAAGAGCCTGGCTCCCTCTTCTTACTCCACCCATCAGGTATTTATACACATGGTAGATTGCTCTGAGCCTTCTCTTCTCCAGGCTGAACAATCCCAGCTGTCTCAGCCTATTCTTATAGAGGAGATGCTTCAGTCCCTTCATCATCTTAGTAGCTGTTCACTGTGCTCTCTCAGTATGTCTCTTCTATGTCCAGCATGTCTCTTGTACTTAGCCTAGAACTGGACCCAGCACTACAGATTTATCTCACCAGTGTTGTGCAGGGAGGAGGAAGATCTTGACCTGGCAGCGTTCATCCTACTGCAGCCCAGGATACCATATGCCTTCTCTGTGGAAAGGGCGCATGGCTGGCTTATGATCAACTTGGTGTCCACCAGGACCCTGAGGTCCTTTCCTGCCAAGTTGCTTTCCAGCTGGTTGGCCCTCAGCATGTACGGGTGCCTTGGGGTTGTTCCTCCCCAGGTGCAGGTCTTTGCACTTCTCCCTGTTGAACTTTATGAGGTTCCTGTCAGCCCTTTTCCTTCTTAAGTTCCTTCTGGATGGCAACGCAACCCTCTGGTGTATCAACAACTCAGTATTGACCCACTATTGACCCCTGGGGTACGCCACTAGTTACTGGCCTCCAACTAGACTTCATGCCATGGTGCCCTTGTGGCCAAGAAGGCAAATGGTATCCTGGGGTGCCTTAAGAAGAGTGTGGCCAGCAGGTCGAGGGAGGTTATCTTCCTCCTTTGCTTTGCCCTGGTGAGGCCACATCTGGACTACTGTGTCCAGTTCTGGGCTCCCCAGTTCAAGAGAGACAGGGAACGACTGTAAAGAGTCCAGTGGAGGGCTACAAAGATGATGAGGGGATCGGAGCATCTCTTACGAGGAAAGGCTGAGAGGCCTGGGTCTGTTTAGGCCTAGAAGAGAGAAGACTCAGAGGGAATCTTATCAATACTTATATCTAAAGGTCAGGTGTCAAGATGATGGGACCAGACTCTTTTCAGTGGTGTCCACCAAGAGGACAAAGAGCAGTGGGCTCAAACAGGAACACAGGACGTTCCATCTAAACATGAGGAAAAACTTAACTTTAAGGTTTACAGAGCACTGGAACAGGCTGCCCAGAGAGGTTGTAGAGTTTCCTTCTCTGGAGATATTCAAAACCTGCCTGGTCACAATTGTGCACAGCCTGATCTAGGCGAACCTGCTTTAGCAGCGGGGTGGAGTAGATGATCTCTAGAGGTACCGTTCTCTACCCTGGGCCCAGCCACGCAGCCAGTTTTCAATCCACCTCACTGTCTGCTCATGCAGCCCTCAATAGGGATGTTATGGGAGACGGTGTCAAAAGCCTCTCTGAAGTCAAGGTAGACAATATCCATTGCTCTGCCCTTGCTACTGAAGCAGTCATTTCATTGTAGAAGTTTGCTAGACTGGTCAAGCGTAACTTCCTTTTTGTGAATCCATGCTGAAAGCTTTGTGAAATGCTTTATCAATCTCTGTTGCTGTGGGACACCCAGTTCACCCAGCCATTGCATGCAGTGCAGCTGTGTCTGAGGAAAGCATTTTGGTGGTGGAATTATGAAGCAGAAGTCTGCAGAAAGACTTTGCTCCAATAAGTAGGAAAGATTACATGCAAATCGTAGTGAATTGCAGATGTTAATACACAGTCTCTTGTTTAATAGGCAGTGGGGAGTGAATCCAGTTTCTCTCAGAAGCCCAGGATGATCCTCAGAAGAGAAAACCTGACATCAGAAAAGCCAAGTTATTGCTTGGCTGGGAGCCTGTGGTACGTCCAGCTGTATTACTGTTGTTGTGTGCAAAAGAGGGGGGCAGAGTGGATGGGGGGGGACCACATGATAACGATATGTTGCAGTTATCAGAATATCTGCTTAACGCAATCTCCAGGACAGTGTTTAAAAGGCTCTCTCACACATGTTGTCCTAGCTCACTGTTGAAGAACTGCTGGGTAAGACTGTATGGCCTGTACCATGCAGACGAGCATTTGTAATAGACTTCAGTAGAAAGAAACATTTTTAGGATAGGCATTTTAACTTTTTCACATCAGAGCATATGACTCTGGAGAAAAGTGCTTAGTATTTCTGTGTTCCTGTCTATAAAATGCATTTAAATACAGGCATAGAATTACCATTGTTTGTGTAAGATTTAAGAATATCAAATGCGATACTGGATGATAATTGTATTCGTTTTTCTGTATATCAGTGGAGCACTGAAGAAATAAAAACTAAAAAAAATATATATTATACCTTTCTGTGGTATATACCATTTGGTGGGATTCTTGCATAAGAGGATCTTCAATCATTAACAACAGAAGGGACCGAAATGTCTGTGTGCTTATCTCTCTCAATGTATTATGAATTTAAAGTAGAATTATGTAAGTGTGTTTTGACACTAAACAGACCGATCATAACCAGCTGATGAGACTGAAATTTGTTCAGTTTTTTTGAACTTACATCAGAAAATATATCTGGTGTTTAAAAGCTGTCATGCATTAGCAGTGCAGAGATGTAACCAGTATGTGGTGCTGTTAATACTTATATTGGCCAAGAATGAGACTTTCTGGCAGTCTTTTGATAGCTGTGTTAAAAAAAGATACTGTTGTGAAAAGGGCAGGTGTGAACTTAAGAGTGATACGATTTTCTCCTCACTTTGGGGAACAGGTCCCCTTGGAAGAAGGTTTGAATAAAGCAATTCATTACTTCCGTAAAGAACTTGAGTATCAGGCAAACAATCAGTATATTCCCAAACCAAAACCTGCAAGGATGAAAAAAGGAAGAACAAGACATAACTGAAGACTATTAGTTGGACAGGAAATTCCCTGCTTGACATTTGATGGATGTAATTTTTCTTTCTTCTTGTTTTTTTGAGAGAGACTTTGAAACAGGTATCATGAAGAACAAACTGGAATTTCATTCTGAAGCTTGCTTTAAAGAAGTGGATGTGCCTAAAAGTAACAACAAATATTCCCCTTCCCCTGCAAATCTTGCCTTGCACTTTTTAAATCTGTCTTTTTATGTAAATAGAGTAGAAGCATCTTTTAGTATCTTCAAGTTTTATATCTTGCTGTGAGATCATTTTGTTGTGACTGTCCTTGACAGTTTTATTTACTGGTTTCTTTGTGAAGCTGAAGATAAACACAAACGGGATGGAAAATGCCAATTTATTTATAAATGGGTACTATAAATATGAGATGTTCTACTATGCATAAGAAAAAAGTAGTGGTATTGTCAGGTGAGAGACACCGACATCTAAGTATAGAGAAGTTTAAAAGAATTCTGTATGAGAGCTTTATGTATTCTTTAAAGAAGAGATTTTTTCAAAGGTTTAGTTTTAGTTGTACACTTGAATTTGAGATATTTTCATTGATTACCATGGATAAGGATATTTTGAATCACTACTGTGTTGTGCGTACTCTGGGAATAAAGTTAATGTATTATTGGTTACAGTGGTTGAATATGCTATTTTAATAAAATATTGAAACTTCTATTTACTAGTTTCACTGTGGGCACTTCTCTGGCATTACACATCTGTGCATTTGTCGTATATTAGCCAGAAAGTAACAGTCTGTAAATAATTGCCTCAAAGTTATAACATCAGGTTTCATTACCTCCATTACGATACAAGCAAAGGAAGGGCTGCACAATGTCTGTTGAAATAGACTGGACAAAACCCCCTTTTATTCCATTTTGGGTAGTTGATAGTGATGCAGGAGTATAAGATTTTCTTTAAACTGTAGTCTAACTTCAGCCTCCCTAACGGAGGAAATGTTTCTATTTTAAGCAGTTATTGAATTGCCAGTAAATGCTTTCAACTTTGATAACTATGCCTGTCATCTTAACCAAAAACGCCAAACAGAGAATTCCAATTTCCCTTATTTTTGATAGCTCCCCTTTATTTTTAATACCGAAGAATGGATACCTAGGAGGTGAGATTGGCAGAGTTTTTAAAAGGTATTTGCACTTCGGGCCACTCAAATTGAAAATCCTAATCTCATCAAGCAAAGTGACTTGAATTTATCTCATTAAACCTTGATGTTTTATTAGCTTTCAAGTGTCTTTAAGTTGCTAATCAATGTGGGAGCTACCTGTAGTGATGACTTGATGCCCAGACCCAGGGAGGACTCCGGGAGTAGTGTGGTATTTCAGTCCCCTTGTCTGAGCTCGTAATCTGCCAGAGCCTCTTGGTGCTTGCAAGGCTTGGAAGTCCCATCCAGTCTGTCCGGTAAGTTCCCTAGGACTCCAGCAATGAATGGGCTACTGAGTTTGTTGGTGAGCCCTGCCTGAACTGGGTCTGCAGTGATCATTTTAAGACAAAACAGTTTCTTCCCTACTCACATGTGCAGGTGTTCTTCCAGTGGAAATCTGCCGTGCAGCTAAGATGAGGAGCCAGAGAGCATTTTCCTGTCTTGACTCAGAGGTAGAACTTAGGTGTTAAACATTGCCTCCATCTTTTCACAGCTGAGCAGCTTGAGGTCTGGTTTTTGTTTGAAGCCTTTTCCTAGGTACTTGATCTGGGTGTTTATTCCACATTAAATTGCCTGAAAAGTACACTGTGGTGTGCACGCTCCAAATGTGCCTGTAATTTGTCATCACTGATAGACTCACAATGCACAGCTTCTCCCTATACTCAAAACCACAGCTGGATGTATGTGAACATAGTGCCCACTGCTTTAATAGTTCTGTGGTGAGAACTGTTATTCAGCACAGTGGTTTTAACCCTTAAACTCTGTATTTGAGGAAAGGTGTTCCTCTTATTTTGCTCCTCGTGCACGTTGTGCCATAGGATGCCAAAGCATCTGTGAAGCAGTGGCACAAAAGGGTGCATCCCTGATCCAGCATTTAGAGCAGCCATTAAGAATAAATAGGAGCTGTGGGTACCAGCTGTTACTTCCAGGGCTGTTTTTCATTTAATCCAGTGACTTCAGTGCAAAATACATAAACTGTTCTGGAACAACTATGCTTCTGGAGACTAGAACAAAATGTGCGTTTTCAAAAAAAAAAAAAAATCCCTCAGGAAGTTTGAACGTTTGGATACTACAGATAGGAATTTAAAAGCTTTTTAGGTTGCTTCACAGCCTGACTTTCCTATAAAAGGAGCAAATTGGAGAGAGGGCAAATGGCTGGTACGAGTACAACCCATCTGTGAGTATGTGGCTTGCCTCCCACTGGGCCCGAGTGACATACTGTATTGATCTGTTACTTTCCTTCTACTGTTTCTAGCTTTTGCTTCAGAGATTCCTGCTTCAGTTTCCTGTATTCTTTCTAAATAGCCTCTTCCAGAAACAGCAGCTGAGGCAGCTGTTGCCCTTTGTGGTTGAAGCCAGTGACTGGCCTTCTAGATGATCTGAAAGGCATCGATTGTGGGTGTTAAAACAGAGTCTGCTGGTGCTTAAGACTGAAGATCTGGGGTAATTTCAAGATTTGACTGGTCTGAACTGAGTCTTTGAGAAGGCAGATCAGGGTTTGTATGTTGGTGCTCTCTGCTCCCATCTGGGGTTACACATCTCAGTAGGAGAAAGAGGCATCGAGAGGGAACCACAGGTGAGAAACAGCTGCTGCCCTTCCAGAAGAGCTGCTTTGGATGGAGGGTGGTGAGATGCAGCACTGAAGGCTTGGAAACATAGGACTTGGGAGTACATGAAGCCGAGACGTGTTCTCATTTCCATGCCTGAACACACTGTATTGTAATTCTTTTTTCAGGGAATTTGAGAACTGGGATTTTCTGCTGTCACCTGGTCAGGTGAGCAAGGTAAAGGTAGCATGACCAGACTTGAGGTACCTGTTTAATCACGGTGATTTGCGTGAACAGGCACCTCAGCTGGTGTCAGATGCAAGTCATTCTCTCTCAGTAGGGAGTATGCAATGTAGCAAAGGTCTGTGATCAAGTAGCCAGCTTGGTGCTGGCCAAGTGAGATCAGCCTTCTAGTAGGAAAGTTGTGCAAGGCCTTGCTGTGGATTCCTTGAACCTCACAAGAAGGACCACTCTTGCTGCTGGAAGTTATCTCAGTATGAGGTCCATAGTTGGATTTTATTATTTTTAAAATGTGAGGTACTTTTGCTTTATTTCTCTGTGTAGGCTGCTCAGAAGTATTGACAACCACACTGCTGGTCTACAGATAGGCTGCAGTGGGGCTTGCAGACCTAATTTATTTTAAGTAGTTCCATGAACATATAGTCTAGAGAAGTCTCACGTCTATCTTTAGGTTAGATTTTTTGCCACGCGGGGAAATATGATCTGAGAGTCTTCCTGTGTCTAGGGTGCAGGATCTCTTAACCTGTATATAGACTCTGGCAGGTTTAGTAGCCAGTGAGCTCACCGACCTCTGGGTGTTTACAAATGTCTCTGTCGTCTGTTTTCTTCCATAAGTCTTTAGAAGTGTAATTTATTTGAAAAAAACTTTCACTTCTGTCAGATAGGGTTGGAATTGAGTTTCAAAGTTGAGACAGAGACAAAGGAGTGGGGAAGACACAAACACAATTGCATAAGTTTGTTAGGCTTAGATAACAGGCTGCAGAGGGCTAAACAGAGCTTTGATCAGTGTGATGGATTGAGCTAGTCCACAGGCTTTTATTAGTATTGAGTTTAATGCTACTTGAGGCCAAGAAGTCCTTGAAGGTTGTTAGAGGCTGATCAGAGAAGGCCTGTCCACAGGAAGAAGATGCTTTGTTAATAGCAAGGGAAATGTGTACTCAGCATTGCTAGCCCTAACATCCATACATCCCCTCCCTGAGATCAGTGGGAGGGTAGCCACCACAAATCCGTAGTTGCTCTGTTGTGAACACTTCCCTACGCTTGGATCACAAATGGCAGAAGAAGGGAATGCCTTATTTGCAGCTCTGACTCCAGAAGCTACCAGGAACAGCAGTAATAGCTCTGGAGAAAAGCAGGGCTCCTTTTGCATGGTAAGGAGTGCTTGAATGTGAGTCCATTTCAATGGGGAAGTTTCACTGAAATAACAATTTCATATTTCTTGCAAAAAACAGGCTCTGGCTCTCTGTTCCTTTTCCCAGTCCCTTTCCTTCTCTCACTTGCCTATTCCATTAAATAGCAAATGCAGCAACAACTTTTTGTCCACCTTGTTTTGTTTCCATTACAACCTGGAACAAACAACAATGGGTTTTGTTTTCCCTGGTTTCTGACGTGCTCTTCAGCAAGGAGGGGGATCCTCCAAATGCCTTGGTCCATGCCATGGCTAAATCAGCTGGAAGGTCAGCCACGGGGAACTATGGAGTAGCCTTAAGTACCGCAATCAGGGCTCTGTCCACCCCACTGCAAAGAAAGCTGCAGTTTTGAGCAAGGAAGCCTACATCTTCCACCTGGGAAACAGTCCTGGGGAAAAAGTGCCCAATCCCCCATCCCCAATGTGTGTGTGTTACAAGTAGGAACTTAAAGGGAATGAAGGCCCAAAAATAAAGAAGAAAATGAATACATACTTCAGACTGCTGATGGAAGACACTGGATTTGAAGAGAGACATCTCTGTCTAGACTTGGGCGACTATACGAGAGTGGCTGTGGGGGCTCAGCAGTGGAGCTTCCAGGCTTTGACATGGAAGGGTTGCCTTAGAGGTATTATCAGCAAAGGAGTCAGGACTGCACTACCAGTCTGACTGACGGACTTGCTTGGATGACACCCGCAAACTGGGGGATGTGGCAGCATCAGGTCTTGAAATATGAAGGAGTGGTCCATGGCCAAACTGTTCCTGCTCTGTAGGAAGCCACAATGGACAATGGCTGTTATTCTGTCTTGGTGGAGAGGTTGTGTGATGACAAAGCCGGGATGGCTGGGGATGATGACATGTTCTGCATAGCAGAATAGCAAGGCTGGGAGGCAGTGCATGGTTTTGCCTGTATTTTGGGACAGAAATAGTCAAATGAAATTAACTTTGTTAATGTAGTTAACTTTGAAGCACTCTGCATATTTGACAGGTTGGTTTTTTAGCAGTTTTCCTTCTTTTACCCAAACCTGTGATGGCTCATACCTACTTACATTCTTTGTAGCTTATTTCACGTACTTTTGCGTTACCGCAACTGCTGCACTTCAAATAAGGTGAACCCCTCTGCGAGGAAGGTGCCCTAGGAGAGGGCACTGAACTATTGCTTTGTGGTGGGTTGACCCCAGATGGTAGCTAGGCACCCACACAGCCACTCACTCTCCACCCCAGAGCAAGAGTGAACAAACTTGAGGGTTGAGATAAGAGCAGTTTAATAACTGAAGGAAAGAAGGTGAAAGAAAAAGGGATGCAAAGGCCGGTGACCCAGCAGACTGATGTCCAGCCACTCTGAGCAGTGGCTACCCTGGAGGACAAAACCCCCACTCCATTGTTCCTCTTCCCAGCTTTTATTGCTGAGCAAGACGTTATATGGTATTGATCAGTTAAGGTCAGCTGTCTCACCTGTGTCCCCTCCCAACCTCTCACCCACCCCTAGCCTACCTGCCGGGGGACACTATGGGACACAGGGAAGGCCTTGATGCTGTGCAGGCACTACTCAGCAGTAACCAAAATGTTGTGCTACCAACACAAATCTAAAACATGGCACCGTACCTGTTATTGTGAAGAAAGTTAACTCTATCCCAGCCAGACCCAGTGCATGGTAGGAAACTTCAGCACGCAGCACAAAGCATTGAAAAACATCGTAGTCTTTGTTGTGAGCCTGCAAGGCACAGAAGGCTGCTGGACTGAGTCAGCCTGCAGGAATGGACACAGTTCACCATGGCCTGGGGGGAGGGATGGTATTTACAGCATAGTTGGTTTTTTTTTTTTATTCCTCCTTATTCAGCAGGTCTGAATTCTCAGTTGTTGTAAATTCTGGGAAATGATGGAAATTATCAGCATGGTTCGAACGTTGCCAAATTCAGTGCACTTTTTTGATAGGACACAGAATGGAAGTATTCTTCTAGGAATAGGTGTTCTCCAACTGTGCAAAAGAGTGTGTGCTTGACTCAGCATATGATTATTCTGTATTTGGAATAAAGGGTCTTCTACCAAGGAAACACACCAGTTTAAACCAATTGACCTGGCAAGAATTCTGCTAAGAGCAAGCGCTCCAAAACTTAGGGGAAAGCTGAGGTTTTGGAGCGTGTTCAGCTAGTGCGTTATCTGTGCAGGCAGAGAAGTGACTAACAAGTTCAGTTTGGTTCCCGCCACAAAAAGCTCTTTCCCCAGAAGCGTTCCTGCAGGGAGCAGGATAGTGCTGGTCTGCCTCTCCTGGACACCAGTCCATCACACAACAGGGGCTTTGGGTGAAGAGAGACGTAAGTGAAGTGTAAAGGACGGTGTTACCATGAGCCATGCTTTGGAAATTTCTTGTAAGCCTTAGATGACAAGACTGCTAAAGCATCCATGCCGTCTTCTCCGACCGCTATAGTTTGCGGTGCCCATTTCATCTCTATTTATCCTGATTCTTCAGCTGTGGGTCATGGAGCAGACAGCCTTCCGCAACCTGCCCCTTCCAGTGAAGCTCCAGCAGTTTTGTCCCCCACCAAGCTCCTCCTGAAGCCCCTGACAGCTGAAATCTTTGTAGGCTTAGGTCTGTGTGAGGACTTTCTCTACAGTAGTAAAGAAAAGCAGCAGCATGGCTGATGTTGCTGTGATAGAAAAGTTGGTCCTATTTCAGGGTTCTTACACAACCCCACCAACCAACCCCCTTTTAATCCACTACACTTCATTAACAAATGCCCGGTCTCTGATATATTCTGATGGTCAGCCTAATGTGTATAAATTCCAATTTGAATTGGGGATAGAGGGAACTTCAAGGTAGGGAAGTATGTCTGGGGACTGTGTTGGATGCTATCTGATACTAACTTCATTTTAAATAGCTCAGTTTGTTATTTTTCCCTGTTTCAAGCTAGATTGAAAGCTCGCAGCCAAGTGGAAAAGACACAAAGGGGTATTCATCAAAGATAACCTTTGGGTTATCGTTCCTGGGAGGGGTTGGGGCCACGCGGGTTAGATGCTCTGCCTCTCAGCAATTACTCTGAAGCCATGCTGCATTGAGTCCTTTCCCTGGAGAATCCTTTCCTTTCACAGACTTTGCAGGTAAGTGAGCTCCTCTGCACTGAATTTAGCTTTTGTGAACGTCTGTGTCCTTGCCCTAGCAGGAACTGTAGAAGTGCCGTGTCACACACGTTTGGAGGACTTTGTGCCGTAGGTATGGAAACAGCAACAAGCAGGCAATAAGGCAGCATTTCAGTTGAATGGTTTTTTTTTTTCTTTTCCCCAAGAATAATTGGATTTACTTGTTGATGAAAATCTGAATGAGCAGGCACGTCTGACATGTATTGGCTTATATTATGTATTCAATATGCCAAATGATGATATAATGTAGTTTTGCAATTGATTGTAGGAAAGCAAATGAAAAAGCCCTTTAAAAAGAAATCTGTAGGAATACAGTTGGAATGAAACTTGCTGTTTCAAACTCTACTAAATAATGGCAACCTGTTTGTTTTATCAAAAAGCTTTATTTCTATAACACTTTATATGTAGTGTACTACTAAGTAAAGGTAATTTTAAAAAGTCACGTTGCTTTCTTCAAAGTCTGGCAGTTCCTTTACTCTTGCTGTTTTACACGACTAGAAGGAAAGCAGGGTCGTTCTGTACTGAGAAGAGGACTCGTCCTCACCCATCGCAGCCCTATAGGCACCAGCTATAGTAGGATACATGGCATTAGTAATCATCGTAGTTGACACCTGCTCCGTGCCTGAAGGTGTGTGGATTTCGTGGGCCAATTGGCGAATCTTCATCATAGTGGTGTTGGTAGTATCCACCATAGTATTCATTACGAGCACGCCCTAAGCTGTCCAGTAGGAGATGTCATCTTCAATTTCTGCCAAAAAAAGAAACGCTTTCCAAGCCTGAAACTTTACAATGAAGCGAGTGAAACAGAAGCGATGGAAGAGGTCCTTTTTGTCTTGTTCAGAAACTGAGATCCTTTATGTATTTGTCAAAATGACATATTTAGATCCAAGGGATTTTGTGACTTGTACCTATGGAATTATCAGGGTCCTGAGCACAGAAATCGTCCTGCCCAGCCCCACCTGGGACCCAGCCCCACACCCTCTGCCCACTGTAAAGTGCTTAAACTGAGGATGCCGCAACTGAAACGTGCACTGAGCACCTTTAATATTTCTGCCTTTTCAGTTGTGGGCTATAAAAACATCTCAACATTATGTACTTCAAAATCTAAAGGTTTGCTTCTCTGCTGTCCTGATGTCCCTGAGTCAAAGTGGGTGCAACAGGCTTTTGCTTATGCCCATCTTTCATTCTCATTTTGCGTGGGTAAAAATGAACGTACAGCACAGCCTTCTAGCTATGAAGTGCAGGAAGCAGTTCAAGTCCGCTCACAACAGCAGAGGAAAAACTGTCTGCAAGGATATCAAATACTTGCCAAGTCAAAGCCTTTCCATCTGAATGGCTCCTTGGAAATACTTTTGGCTGAGAGTTGAAAAAAAAGTTTTGCAAAATACACAAAGGGTAAGTATGGCCCAAGTCCTTCGCTGGAACAAACAGTTATTTCATTGTTAAAACTATGTCTTAATACTCAAGAAAACTTACTAAGTGGATTCATTGTATCCCACAACAGCCCTCATTTCAGTTTTCGAAATGAACACAGGAACTTGAAGGAGAATTCCTGTTATCTGCATGGTTTGTCCTTGTCACCTCCTAGTATTTGCCCCCAGCCTTCAGTTTCTGAAGCATAAAACCACTATTTCTGTGTTTCCTGTTGCTGTTGGGAGGAGGGAGGGGGATAGAGTCATGCTGTTAAAAAGTCATTTTTATCTGCATAATGCCCAGGAGCAACAAAGAATGTATCCTTCATTATTCAGTCCAAGCAAAGGATTATTTTTCTAATTGTTCCAGCTTTGAAAATGAGTGCATTCATCTTCTAAGCAATCCACATAGCATGAAGGTCCAAAACGTACTCCAGCTTGCCTGTGCCAATGCAATCTCATTAAATGTATTCATGCAGCTGACACAAGCCAAGAATTCAACATCTGTAACTATTTTTACCACTTATTAACGCAGAATTATTCTACACGTGGGACTGCAACTAAATGAACATTTTTCACCCTATTTCATCATGTATTTAGTAGAGATTTGTGCAGAGCTGGGAACTCTGGATTCCACTCCTGCATTTTTACAAATTAACTGTTTTTTAAAAATTTTATCCTTCTCATCTGAAGGGAGGTTAGCTGCGTGCTATCAAATGGGTTTCCTTTCCCATTTGGAGTCGAGGCACAGGTGCCGGTGCTCGCAACGGTCAGGAGCGGCTCGCACCGTGGAGGCACTCGCATCCATTAGGTATAGTAACGTTAGTGCAATTTCGCTGAGGACTGCCAATCATGACCAGCTTGGAGTGGATTTCTCAGCGTGTTTAAAAGCAAATTGATTAGGTCGAGGCTGCCAAATAAATTTCCTGAAATAACGATTGATTGCTTTGGGTCTGGTCGCCTGTTTTTCAAAGCAAACTTTGTTTATACATCCATTTGCAATTTATTAAGCTTAAGTTCGGTAGCAGACAAGAGATCCACGCAAGATTTTAATGTCATTTTTCTCTATTAAAAAGATAATGCAGAAATCTCTAACAAATAACGGAGCTAGTATTTTTGTGCAGCATTTGCTACTTTAAAAAAAGAAATCGCCACTATCTGTGAACAGAAGCAGGGCAGCTTCTCCCTGGGTGCCCCCGTGGCTGTGCATCCGCGCTCTCAGCTGCTCACTCTGAAGCCCTACCCGCTGTGAAAGCCTTATACTCACCGCCTCATCGAATCCCAGGTACAGGAACTGCTGGTACCACTGCTGCACGTCGGGCTGGCTTCTGTCCCACAGCTGGCGCCTCTGGCGTCTCAGGCTGCTGAGGAACTCCTTGGCTGCCGTTTCTTTCACTGACACCTCGGGCTTCGTGGCAACAGGGGCTGAAATTAATTCCCCCCCAAAAGTCATGCCAGGAAATTTTCAGTCAGCCTGAAGTGTACTGCTTGCAGCAAGTGAGAAAAATTTTCTCGCATCATGCCATCACCTTTGTGCTTGGCAGTGCGATGCGTATGGCAGCAGTAACGGTAATAAACCCAGGAATCATTGATGTAATAGGATTTCTTAGCTACCCTCATCCTCTTGGATTTTTGAAAAGCTGTTCTGAGCTCAAGGACAGAAGCTAAGTGAGGAATTTAAAGAAATAAACCCAAACCTGAAGCGCGTACACACAATGTGTTTGTGCTTTGAGGAAAGAACAGAAAACTGGCCTCTGCATGCTGCTGCTGCAGAACGGGAATGGAGAAAAGGTGAAATTTAAAAGGCTGAAGAAGCTGGAGAAACACTGATAACTTACGAGGGTGATGAGAGGCACACATAAAAAGACAGATTTTTTCATCTGTTGTGTAAAAAAGTAGCTTTTCAGTAATGAGTGCTCCTAAATGCCCTACACGCCTTGAAAATAAAAGCCCATCACGTCTTCATAGCACACGGCTTGGTGGATGCATGGGAATGCCCTCAGCCTGCCAGATCCAGACGTGCCAGCTGGCTTGCCCCATGCGTAAGAGGCAGGCAGTTTGCTGTGCCTGCTGGAGGAATTTATGTACCTCTGAACGTACAGATGTGAGGACTGGCTAGCCCCCCGCCATGCATGGAAGAGATAAAATGCGGCATGATGTTTGGTCTTCCCATGAAACAAGAAGCACATGTAGGCGCAGGAGGAACATCTTGGCTTCAGAGCATCCATTGCAATGAGGAGAGACCAGGAACATGGGTGTGGATGGGGGTTTTCAGAGGACGCGGGGGAAGAGGCTGGGGCAGACAGCGCCATCAGGTGGAGATGTGCAAACCATTGAAATAGCTGGGCAGACTCATGGGGGAAGGCAAAGGACTGCAGCAGGAAGGAGATCCAAGAGATACAAGTGATAGATGAGTTGTCTCAGGAAGAGTGGGGAACAGCAGGCTGCCCTGCGGTGGTGAGCTGGAAACTGATAATGTGCACTCGAGCTGGATGTTATCACCAGGTGGTGAGACAGATGAACAAACGTCATGTGAATGACCCTCGCACAAGGGATGGGGCCAGCAAGGGAACCCGTGCTGTGTGCTTGGCCTACGCGCTGTAGCGCACGACAGGAAAAGGGGACTGAGGCTGAAATTAAGGGGCTGCATATTCCCTCTGTCATCAAGGCTTTGCAGTTCTTCCTGGTCTAGGCCATGCTGTCTGCACGCTTCAAAACCCTCTCCTTGGGTGGACCCTCTCACCAGAGGACCTGAACCAACGAGTGGGCTGCTGCTGGGGCACAGGGAGGGCGGCTGTTGCAAGTGGTCACTCCTATCTGCATGCAAGCACCGCAGAATGGTGAGGTAGGGAACCCACAGGCAAGAAAACTGCCATGGATGGGGCACACGTTTTAGGGCTGGCAAGAGGTTGTGGGTGATGCCAGGAAAAACCCAGTGAGAAGTCAGGCAGCTTGCAGAAAGTGAGAGTCCCCTCTGTGGAGGCTGTAAATTCTTTGCCTCAGCCATAGAGCAGGCTGAGGGGAGGCAACCAAAACTTCTGGGGTTTCAGCTTCCCCCCTCCTCACCCCCCCCCCCGCCCCCTTTTCTCCTGCCATGCTGCTCGTCCTTGGCCAGACCCATATCCATTCCCTCCCCTCAACCAGTGACCCATTTGGTTCATCTGCCTGCTGGGCACTTGGCCATCATCTCTCCTGTAGAACGAGCAGTCTTCCAAGAAGAAAGCACACGTGGGGCCCAGAGGACAAAGGGAACAAGTCAAGGCATCATAAGCAAGCCTGGTTTGCACATTTTCTTCTCTGCACCTGAGCCAGCACTATTTCCATGCATTATAATTCCTTGGAAAAGCTTGTAACTTCCCAGAATAAATCAGATAAACACCGTCTGCCACGCATATACTGGAAAATGTTGGTGCTATACACTGCCTGAGGCTGGGACCCCCGGTTTTCAGAGGGGGCTGTGATAAGCAGAGCCTCCAGGCTGCCCAGCACCAAGTCCCACACAGACATGGGGGCACAGGCTCCGTATGCATGGGAAGTTTTGGTATGGTACATAGCGAGAGGGGCTGTGCACGGGTGTGAGCCTTTGAAACGGGCGTTTGTCACTGCTACTCTGCCTGCCCTCTGAGCTGGAGATGGACAACACGCCGGCAGCTTTGACCGATAGCAACTCTCAGGAAAAATAAGGGAAAGCACTGTGCTGTCTCATTACTTACCTTCACGTTTCTGAAGCATCAGTTTAAGCTTATTTCCCCTTGAAACACCTAGACAAGTAAAACACATAAATGTACCAAGAAGGAAATAATAACAACAAAAAAGATCCTATCTTGAAAAATACCAAAAGTATTTTTGTCGTCGCTCCAGACCACCAGGCAAACCTCCGCAGCAAGTTTCTCCCACTGCCTCACTTTGCTCCTGTTTTCACGCTCGAGCGCAACACACACTGTAGGGAAGTTTCTGACACCCCAGTGTCTTCTCCCCAGCTCTTCTTGGCCAGGGAACCCCAGCACTGGCCTTCGTGGCCAATTAAATTGTTACAGTTTTCAGCAGAAGACCACAGCCGGTGCCAGTACTGTGACACAGCGTCCAGGGTGGCACAATAACCCTGGAAAAACTCCGGTCACTGTGCGAGGGGCGTGCTAGACACACAGGCTGCTGTCAAAACTTTGCCTCGCAGGCCTGTCCGCAAGGGCACATCAAAAGCTGTCGCCCTGCTGATCCTTTTCCCAGAGGGGATCCCATGCTTTAGCCCACGGCTGTCCCTGCAACAGGAGACCCCTGCAGTGCTCGGGCTGCTCGAATGCTGTATTTGCTCGAAAACAAAGCTCTTTAAAAAAGGTGCTCAGCTTGCACGAGTTCTGGAGTGACCGAAACCGTTCACCCACGGCCCTGATGCCAGGGGAAGGCTTTCCTCCCGCTCCCCGGGACGTGCCGGGTAGTTTTTCCCCACCCCGCACCCGCCCCCACCCCAGCCCGGGCGCGGGCGGTCACTCGACCGGGGGCCGCGCAGAGCAGCGGGAGGAGGAGGAGGAGGAAGAGGAGGGCGGCCCCGGCATAGCCCCGCGGGGCGCGGTGTGGCGGCATGGGCGGCAGGGGGGGGGCGGCGGGCGGCGCGGGCGACCCAACCTGGGCGGGAGAGACGGAGAGGGATGGAGAATGGAGACGGAGCTGGAGCGGAGCGGAGGGGAGGGCAGCTCCCGCCCGCCCCCACGCCGCGCCCCGGCCCGCCCGGCTTGGCCCGGCTCGGACGCCACGGTGACGGTGGCGGAGAGAGGCGCCGGGGGCGGGGGGCGAGGGCGGGCTCGGCATCGGCAGCCGTGGGCTCATTCAGCGGTGCTGTGCCCTTTGCGTTTCGGTAGGAGAGGGCGTCCAGCCCTGCGCGTCTCTCCGGCACAGCTCCCGGTCCCCAGCAGCGTGGTTTTCTGTGTCTGTTACTGCATAACCCAGTGCAAACAGACAGAGACCTCTCAGCAACTCATACAGGCTTTTCTTACAGGGGAATTAAGAAAACACAATATCTGTGGCAGTCTTTTAACGCTTCTTTACATAAAAGCAGTTTGTCAGCTGCCTGTACAGCAGATGGAAACTGAGAGCTTGTCTTAGTGGGGAAACGAATCAGAATCGATCAAAGGGTTGACAAGGTTCAGGGTAGTGTTTCTCTCTCCCTTCCTCCCCCTCCCCTGCTCCCCAAGTCCATAGAAAACAACAATGCATTTTAACTGAGCACTGTAAAAGTAACTCGGATTTCTTTTTCTACGTATAGACAGTTTAGCTTATAGTAAGAACTGAGGTGACCAAACTCAGAAACCAGGAGTCCTTGCTCAGCAGGATCGTAACTGTAATGGTGCCTAAACTTACGCTGCCTTGTCCTAACTCAGACTTGAGCTTCCTTCAGTGAACTCAGCTTCTCTCAGCTCCTTCCCCTGCAAATGCCAGAAAGACGCCAGATAAAGCCTAGTGAAATTCATGCCTGTCCTCGGGCAAAACCTCTCTCTTCCCTCACAGCAGAGACCCACGACACTCAGGAGACTGTTACGGGCATCTCACCTCTGGCTGAAGTTGTGCCAGGGTACAGCAAGGAGCACAGGAGGGATTTAGGGAGAGGCGAGGGTGAGCGAGGGAGAGCCAGGGTCTTTCTGTAACTACTTGTGAGAAATCTGGCAAGAGCCGGGGGCCTCGACTCCCTGATCCAAGTTGTTTCCAGATTGCAGATGAATATATATACACACACACAGTGTATATATATAGTAATTGTGTATAAATATGTCTATTGGATACATATGCGTATATACACATAATACCACGTGTATGGCGAGGGAGCCATGCAGCATGTGTGGCAACTCCCTGGGGTGAGATGTGGAGCCTGGCAGTGCAATTTCAGGCACAGCTAATTGCGGGGGTGGAACAAGACCCTATGGCTGGCTTTACCACTCTCTGTAAAAGAGAGTAGAACAGAAGCAGCACCAGCACAAGCTGGGCCCTCAGCAGTTCCCCAGCTTTGGTCTGAACCAGTGCTTCAGGTGACCACCTCTGATTGCACCACGTTTCTCTCCCCTTGTGAAAAAAAAATATTTGGAGCTGCACCCAAAACCTTTCCCCTGCCCCTCTCCATCCTCCAGCAACCTCAACTTGACGCTCAGGCCTCTCTGCTCATCCCACTTGAAGTGACAGTGGCACCAGTATGAAAAAAGTGATGTGGTCACTCCAGCCCAAGTGCTCCTTGCTCTCTGCAGGATCCATGACTTTGCAGGCGGGTAAGGGCACAGACCCCTGTGATGGAAGCACTCCTATGGGAGAGCAGTGTTCCAGTTCCACTCCCATGCAACTGCGACCCAAAATTACTCTGGCCTTCTGTCACTGCTTTTAGGTGTTTTTTCCCTATAGCCCCACGTTTCAAGTGTCAACAGGCTTAACACCTTGTGTTGGAGCAAATGCCCCTTCTTCGGAACCAGTGCACTCTTTCATCAGCTTAACATTGGGCAGCCTTTTACTAAAACCACCGGAGGTTTTGGATAGGTAGTTGCAGAATATAGCTAGAAGGGATAGGAATGAAGAGCACATATGCAAGGCTACATGAAACAGCCATAATGTAGATAATTTATAAAACCAGGGCAATAATTCATGAATATTTATGGTCTACTGCTATGCTGGTAATGGCAAAGGGTGTTTTGTTCAGCCGGTCGGTTTGTAACAAGCCTTGCATGGGAACTGGGGCTCTGCAGAACTTCAGGATCTTGGTGCCTCTGGGCCAAGGGATTACAAAGCACAAAACCTCCTCTGGATACCAAATTTATCACAATGACTCAAGAAACTGCTGAGATAAAATTGGAATCTATGGTGAAACCCAGAAAATGGATTGACTCAAGTGCAAGGTTATTGTAGAAAATCATTGCTCTAGTGGTGGGAGAAGTGATTGACAGACAAATATAATGCTCAGGGTTAAACTGAGTGCAGTATCTTCCCAGAAAAGGTCACTTTCTCAATTCTGGGGACAGAAGTTTTTGTCATAAAGTACGAAAGTTATATAAAAATATAATACCATTTCTTGTCAAAGGCAGTAGTGAAAGGTGACTGGCATTTTCCCAGTAGCAATCTTTGTTTCAGGCTGTTTTAAGGACACAGCAGTGTTGCCCTGGTGTTGTAGTAAGACACTTTTTTTTCTGCTGAGCTTGCGACTGTATCATTATTAGAAGCATTTACCTTTAAGTGAGTATCCATGTTTATTGACACACCTGCGGTACTCCTTTCTGCTATTTGCTATGTAAAACCGCAGCCGCTCTGTGTGTGGCTTGGATAACACAGTGTTTTCCTGAGATCTCTCCATCAGCAGTCACGTTACTCTCTTTAAAACATCCCCTTCTTCAGCATGGAGGAGTTTAAGGCTTGTCTTAGGACTTGGTTTGCCTCTGCTGGCACACCAGTGCTGGGAGCTCTCTGCCCACGTGGCTGCTCAGCATCCACAAGGACTCTAGGTAAGCAAGTCTGCGCTGATGATGTCATTTGGTTAAATGTCTTTCATCACCACTGGTGACAATGGTAAATTCTTGGTGTCGAAACTGTGTTGAAAGTTGTTAATTAGTGTCATCAGCTGTTTGCCAGACAGCTCCCAGTTGAGGAGCAGTCAGCAGGGCCCCTTTCACACACCATGTAAAACTCCGTCAAGCCCCTTAGGGTAATGGGGACTAATCAGCGGGATGCCTCTTAGCAGGATAGCAGGATGGATCTGGTGGGTTTCGCTGCTTGCCCTGCATAGGGCTGGGCTATGGTCTTGCAAGCCTGCATGTTGAGGCAGTAATCTGGGAGCGATCCAAAAGAAAGAGCTTGACCTTGAGAAACAAAGGGTAGGTGCCAGGTAAGGAGCTCACTGGAGCTGGAGAAATCCCGATTGCTGAACTTACGGTCAACCAGTGTTGTCTTTGGAGCCTGTGGGACTTTATGTGTGGTTTTTGGGGTAAGCCAAGAAGATTCTAGCTGATGTGTTAAATTGTTCTGCAACTCGCTGCCGTGTTCCACAACTGCTCAGGCTACCTTGTTTCATCTATGTGATCTCCAAGTATACATTTAGTGTTTTTAAGCCCAGTGGCTTCTAAAATCACCTAAAGTAGTGTGGGCATGTGTGACTGTTTAACTGATCTGAACTATACATGGCGGGTGTGGGGGTGTGGGGGGTGTGGGGGCTGTGGAAATCTCTGCCTCGAAACATCACTGAATATTTAAGCATTTGTATTTTTTTATTATCACTGTATATTTTGCCTGGAGAAAGATTCCTGAATAGCAGAGAGACAGCTCTGCTTTTGAATCTCATCACAGTAGCTGTTGAGAGAACTGTGCTGTATTCATTAAAAAGCAAGAGATAGTATCAGTAATGGCCACTCAAGGATATTCAGAAATTCAAAGCACAAAAAACTGTGTTAAAAAGATTGATCTCCATTTCTTTCCTTCTTCCTTTATTAAGCTTCATGTTTCCAAGCATTTCAACACAATAATGTTTTTAAATATAGTGTAGCTTAAATGTTTATATAATCACAGGACTCCCAAAGCTGGACTTTCAAGGAAAAAAACCCACCAACAAGACTTATGGTAAAATACTGAGACCTGGCATCATCTTACTAACTTAGTAGGCGCATAGATAAGTTGGAAATTGGCCAGGGATTGCAGGAGGTGGCACTTCATCTTTTGCAAAAAAACATCACCAAGATTTTAATGACCCACTAAAACAACCCATTTGATTATGAACACGGCAGCATTGAACAGCGTTTCCAACACCCAGAACAGGATTATTTTCTGTCAATGAGGTTTTTCAAAATCTCCCAGCCACATTGGCCTGGTTGCTAGCCTTGGCAGAGAGGCACTTGGCTCTCCAGATTGTTTTCTGCAGCCTGTTTCAAGAAAACCGCAGGAGTTGTGTTTTCCTTCCAAACAGAAGGAAGAATATTTAAATCATCAGATTGTTCTTTCCAAAACGTTGTGAGTTTCATACTATTTCTTCCACTGCTCCAGAGTCCTCCTGATAATGACAGGAGGGAAGGTTTTTTTGTTGCTGGCTATGAGTCTTGCTGGCCTCGAGTTGGCCAAACACAAGGTTTGGGACACGTTTCACCCATTGAGTTTCAACTGGTTGCACCATTACTTTGTTCCATGTTATTAAACCTTGCGGAAGAGTGGCTGGAAAGCTGCCCAGCAGAAAAGGACCTGGTGGTGCTGGTTGACAGCCAATTGAATATGAGCCAGCAGTGTGCCCAGGTGGCCAAGAAGGCCAATGGCATCCTGGCTTGTATCAGCAATAGTGTGGCCAGCAGGAGCAGGGAAGTGATTGTTTCCCTGTACTTGGCACTGGTGAGGCCACACCTTGAGTACTGTGTCCAGTTTTGGGTGTCTCACTTCAAGAGGGACGCTGAGGTGCTGGAGCGGGTTCAGAGAAAGGCAACAAAGCTGGTGAAGGGTCTGGAGAGCAAGTCTTATGAGGAACGGCTGAGGGATCTGGGGTTGTTTAGCCTGGAGAAAAGAAGGCTGAGGGGAGACCTTCTGGCTCTCTACAACTACCTGAAAGGAAGTTGTAGAGAGGTGCGGGTTGGTCTGTTCTCCCATATAACAAGTGACAGGACAAGAGGAAATGGCCTTAAGTTGCGCCAGGGGAGATCTAGGTTAGATATCAGGAAAAAATTCTTTACGGAAAGGGTTCTGAAGCATTGGAACAGGCTGCCCAGGGAGGTGGTGGAGTCCCCATCCCTGGAAGTGTTTAAAAGACGTGTAGATGTGGCACTGAGGGACATGGTTTAGGGACCCTGACAGTTCAGGGTGAAAGGTTGGACTCGATGATCTTAAAGGTCTCTTCCAACCAGATGATTCTATGATTCTGTGATTAGTGTTTATGTTTTCCATAGAAAATAGCTTAAAATACAGTCCTTTCCCCTGCCCCGTTCTTGGCTACTACTGATATTTTTTGCAGTTCTAGCTGACCCTGACAGATAACTAATGATGTCTGTTGGTCTGTCCACCCCCCTCCCTTCACTAACAGTACTTTGCTGCCCTCATTACAGAATTAATTGCTTATTGCTCTTGTGATAAGCACAGTGAGAAGTGGGCTAGTTCGATAATGTTATCTGATCACGGCTGCCTCTCTTCTACAGAGGGATAAAAAAAATTCCCTCTCTGAGAAATCCTTTTTCTCTTCCACTGCCTCCAGCATAATTTTAGGATCAACCTGGAAGTGTATAACAAGTCTGCGAGTCAGATCTAACAGGAAGGGAGATGGAGAGAGACTGTAGTATATTACAACCTGCCTTTTTACCACAGCCTCATTCCATTCGAATAAGTTTTTCCTTCAGTGATGTCTCTCAGGACTCTTCTTTTTATGCTTCAAAACATTTTTTTCTGAACTCTTTAATTCTAAACTATTTTTGACTTTTTTTCATCCCCTTATTTTATTATTCACAACCAGGATGCACGCACACTCTTTAAAAACAAAACCAAAAAAACCCCAAACCCCTCACTCAACAAACAGGCTGCAACTACTCAAAGATTAGTCTTGAAAATCTTAAATTTAGCATCCCTTTTCCTATGTATTATTGCTGTCTTAACGGTTTGTACACACTTCTGTTCTTTCCCCAAAACTCTGGGCTTACTGATGGGAGTGGGTCTTACTCATATAATAAAAAAAAAATCTATCTGACCTTGTGCTACATCATGTCATCAGTGGCCATGCAATTTGCATGGTGATCAAGCCCTTCTCTAAAAAGTGTCCCACTGTCTCAGCTGCCACAGTTTCCCTGTCTTCCCAGGGCACCAACCAAATCCTTGTCAGAAGAGCATTACTTCCTCCCTCATGCTTCACCAGAAAGCTGGTCTGGGGACACAGCACCACCACGTCGGCAACTGCAAGATCGGGGGAAGCTACAAGAAGAGGAGTTTCTTGCAAACCTGGCCACCTGCAAACAATTGGACGCCTTCATCATGGCTGGAGGAATGTGCCTCCCCTCACCACCTGCAGTCCTAAAGCCCTTCAAGAACAGTGCACATGAGTTTCTTCCTCTGTACAGAGCATGGCCAGAGGAGCCAGCCTTTCCAACACACAGTTCAGTACCTTACGATGAATCCAGCGCAAACTGGAGGATGGTTGGAGACCAGGTCGTGATTTCTGAGGCAGCTGCCTTACCCGTAATGTGGCTTGCTACCGCCAAGTCAGGGAAGTCTCTCTTCCTCCTGCTACCTCATCCTCCTCTCTCTTACCAGCACTGACTCTAGTGTATTTTGGGCCAATTCAGTTTGCTAAAAAGCAGACCCACTTTATTTTTGCTGGGATAGTTACCTTCAGAACTAGTGAGCAGTGATGGCTGAGGTAGGCGGTCTGCAAAAGCTGGGGCCAAGTAATAAGGTGGTAGGAGAGTATGGCCGGAAGTGGGAATGGGGTGAAGCTGGTGAAACAGAACTTCTCCTTTTTGCTGGAGGAGGGTATTGTGTCTACCACACCTTGAGCAATAGCTGGGGGTGAGGCTCACTCAATGCTCAGTAAAGTGCTGTCCCCAGAGCAGGTCACTGCAGAGAGAGGGGCAACCTGAATCCACACTGATTCCATCCTGCCTGAGCACCATGGTTGATCGCTTCCTCCTCCTGTCTTGTGTTTGAGGCTTTAGCAGTGCCTAAAACTGGTCCCTGCAGGCCGAATCAGTGTCTTTACGAACCTTTAGTGATGACTTGGGTGCCTGTTAAATTTGGGCATGCCCCAGAGTGGATTTCTGCCTGTGCAGGGAAGTTTACTAGCAGAAGTTTGCTTGCTGAGAGCAAAGGGCTTGAGAGAGTGACAGGTTGGCTCTAACTAAGGTTTCCTTTCCTGTGCCTCAGTCCTCTCAGCTTCGGCACCCTGCAGAGATGCATGACAGCCTGTGTGGCAGGGCAAGCCCTACACATCTCCACTGCAACCTCACCAGGGTGGAGGTAAGTCTCAGAGACCTGCAGGGACACAGTTCACACCTACTGAGCATGTGCTTTAACATTTTTTTTTGAATATTTGAAATGGAACAAAGTGGGTGTGTTTTCAAGTGGAAGGAAAAGGAGAGCATCCCAGACAGCTGCTGCCACCCCTTGCTTAGTTGAAAGCTCCTGTTTCAAAGCATGGAAGGTGGAACATCACCTGAAGCCTGCCAGCCGTTTTTAGCATAAACAAAACAGCCTGCTTTCCCCTGCCTGCCTTCAAGGCAGGGAGGAATCACATGGGCTGAAATTTTCAGCAGCACCGCCAGCTTGCCTGAGGCAGGCCCCTGGCACACAAAATGTCAGCCCAAATGGTCAAAATAATACAGCAAAGTCATCTGCAGCAGAGGGCAGGGGATTGCTCTGTCCTCGGATTGAACGCAAGCCTTTGGGAGCCTTAATAACAGGTGACATGTCCCAGCTTAGAGCACGATTCTGTGGTTATCAGAGCAGAAACCTCACTTGTCTTCCTGACGTTATCACACGTGACCTCACACCTCTCTTGATCTGCTCTGTGGCTGCTCTTGCTGGCTCTGCCTTATATCTGTGCTTTCCAGTTTCACCAGTGCCCTGCCTGTGTTGGTCTGGTGTTGGATTATCTTTCTGACGTAAGGTTCGGTTTGTTTCCAGGAGAACGCACATTCTTGCTCATGCTGCTGCTGAGCAAGGGATCATGCCATCCTCAATCTTCCTGGGTGAAACCTCACTGCACCCAGCTGTGCTGAGATGCCAGCAACTGCAAAGGGCATGTGTGCCAACCTGGCAGTAGAACGGCTGCAGAGCATGGAAATTTGAGGGGAGATTTTTTGCCTGTTGTGATCATTAAGGCATCCATCCTGAAGGTATTCATGCACATATGTATTTTTAATCGTAGGAGACCTATGGAATCCCATTTTTATCTCATAAATATTAAATCCCAGTCTGCTGCTGTAATGCCTGGATCTTGCAAAATGCCATCATACAGAAATGTGGCTCCCCTGGAAAGGGAGGTGTTTCATCCCCAGCTCTTTGCTCTCCTGGGGGTTGTGTTTGGTGCTTGGCAGAGGGGAACACCGCCGGACTGATCCCAAAGCTCAGCACAGGGCCTGACCCAGCTCAGAGCTGCGCCCATTAGCTCTGTCTGTGCTGACAGGGCTGCAAAATTTCTTAACTCAAGTTGGCTCTCCTTCACCCAAGCACAAGAACCCGCCTGCATTTGTTGATGTAGACAGGCCTTTAAACTTCTACCAGCTTCTCTAGGCATCAGCAGAATTGCTCTTACGCCTTGGAGCTCTTGCCGTGGGGGATGGCTGTAGTGGCTCAGAGGAGCTAATACGCTGCCATCCATCTCCATCATGTTGTTTCCTCTCCATCAAAAATGGCCTGGTGGGCAAGACAGAACCATTTTGGGCCAGATCACTCAGTTTTGGGCCAGACCAGGTATACACTTTAACCAGAAAGCGTATCTGCTTCAGAAACAGGAAGTCTGAGTCTGTAATTCTTCAAGGAGGGGTTACCAATTTAATTGCTTACTTCTACCAAAGCCAACACAAGACTTTCACCTCCTCCTTTCTCAAGACCTGTCATTAAAAACCTTTGTGACCAATTCCTTTTTTTCTAAAGGACATTGCAGTGATTTTTGCTGTAAAGAATGTCTTCCTGGTTTAACATGTCTTCACACCCTGCACTGTGGATCTGTAGTACTCTTCCTAAGCGAAGGACAGCGGCTGCCTTTCTATTAGGTAATGTTACCACCTAATGGCCACAATGGAAAGATGCTTTCACCTGGTAAATACTAGCAACAATGAAGTCACTGTAAGCCTAATACTTATTAGCTGGGAATTATTTGGAGCTGGGGAGGACCTAAGCAGGCTAATAGCACAGTGATGCTCTGGTGATACAGATCTCTTTCTCTTCCATGTGTGTCCACGTTAGAGTTTAGCTATACAGGTGTAAGCATGCAGACAAACATTTGAGGACTTCTTGTATCCCTCAGAAATGGCACAAGGACAGTAATGATAATAGATCAGGAGAGGCCGCACAGTGGTATTAGATCGTTTATTTTCACTCAAGTAATAACTTGGGTTAGGAACATCTACTTCAAGATGATAAACTTTTATTTTTTTGATGATGATTAATGCAGATGCAGAGACAGCATGCAATACGCAATATAACTTTGCTGTTGGTAATCACTTGTTAATCAGAGATGGTAAGATCATAGAATCATAGGTCATTTAGGTTGGAAAAGAACTTTAAGATCATCAGGTCCAACTGCAAACCTAACACTGCCAAGCCCACCACTAAACCATGTCCCTAAGTGCCACATCTATACATCTTATAAATATCTCCAGGGATGATGACTGACCACCTCCCTGGGCAGCAGGGAGAAGACAGGAGCAGATAGGAGGCTTGCTGCCTTATTTTGAAATGAAGAGAAAGCTGAGGGAGCACAGAGAACTCATACTGGGAAGCACATTTTTTTTCAGAGACCTAGCCTGGACGAGAAGAATCCTGATCCTGTTGATTCAAATGCAACACTTGTCTTTTGGTTTAGTAAAAAGTCAACACTTTACCCCTGATCATTTCATACAAAATTTTTGTCACGGTGTTTGGGTTGTCAATTTCATGAGAAATAGTGTTAAACTAAAAAAAAAAAAAAAAAATCCAAACCCACCAAAAAACCCCAATATAACCAAATCACTGAATCATTATAAAGCCACTAAATTTGTCTATGGAAAAGCTTTTCCATAGTACTAATCTTTCATGACTTATTAATTTATTTTGTACTTAAAACAAGCCATTCTGAAACGTTTAGAGAGAAAGAAGAAAGAGAAATACACAGCAGAAGGATGAGAGAAATACACAGCAGAAGGATGAGAGAAATACATAGTAGAGAGAGGCCTTTCAACTGAAAAAGGGAGCATATGTCATATGGTATATATTTTAGTGAAGAAGCCAAACCCCTCAAATCTCCACTACTGTCACCATTCCTATACGGTTCCCATCAAACACACAGTCTCAAAGTGTGAAGCACATCAATCAGTCTCCCCTAGCCATGGAGTCATCCCGCTGCCCAAGGCACAGATTGATTTCCCCGTGAGCGCACAGAGAACCCCAGGCTAGGCTAAAAAAAGAAACGACGTAAAACAAAGGCTGGCAGAATACTTTCATTTTGGTTTCATTATGGACAAGTTTCACTTGTTCTTATTTCATCAGCGGTTTCTCTCCCATATACGTTCCTGGTTTCCACTTGAACATCACATATTTTCATTTAAAAATAAGCTCTCACACACAGAGAACTAAACTCTTAGATGTAAATAGACAATACAAACCAGGAATATTATTCAAAGATCTAAGCACATTCTCTGCATAGCAACATATTGGAAAATATATCATCCTTTTCCCTTCCCGGACTATGTGAGCAGCTTCAGGTATAAATTATCCAAAGTGATCTGAGGCTGAGTTTGTGACAAGAACAATTCCAGTTATGAAACGTGTATATTTTGTTTATTAATACTTGAATTGTGTGCATGGGTGATGCATGTGCAGGTAGCAGAGCAGCCCTGCTTCTGGAGTGCTTATAACCTAATTGGATGTGTAATGGGCTCAGAGTCTAACTTGTAAGAGAAAATATTGGATGGGTGTTAGCAAGCACCTGGAAAGTAGAAGATATTTTTCATGGACAGCACTGGAACAACTTCAGAAGGAATGTCTTGAACTATGTGGATCTCTCTTAATCAAGGGGAAGGGTTTTTTTCTTGCTAAAAGACAGCCTCTGTCACAAGTACTCTTCTTGACCCTGAAACATGAGTTTATACAAAGATGTCAGAGGATCTGAATTATGCAGGTGGTCAGCCCAAAGCTCTGTCTTCTAGCCTTAAAATCAATGCATCTCTCTCAGACGTAAAAGGAAGGAAAAGACAGGGGGTAGCACAGAGTTTGTACATTTACAAATCACCTATGAAATTGATTGCTCCAAGTTTATACAGAAAAAGTCAGCCAAAGCCAACTTTCCTTCAATCTAACTGTTACCATTTTCCCATCAATTGCATGACAGTGGCTTCAAGCAATACCTGAGAAAGGATGACGGCTGATGACAGTGCTATGAGGAACAGAGGGGCTGCAGGTAAGCAGCAGAGCAGGCATGACAGATCAGAAAGACCAAGGGCCAAGAGCAGGACTCAATTCTACAAGACCTTGACAAATTACATTTACTTCCAGAAATTAAAAGACTTGTGCTTGTGCCTCCTGCTGAGGATAAAAGCTTCGTGGTGAGTGGTAAGAATATTCTCTGCAAGAACAGCCTTCACAAAGCAGAGTAACAAAAATGTACATTCTCCCATTGCTACACTGAGACCCAGACATCAGGCTGGCTGACTGCCACAGGGATGGACTCACATAGGGGCTTACTCTTCCTGTAACTGAAAATCCAGGTTTGATCCACGCTCTGTTGACTGTTCAGTTCCAAAGGCTCCAGAGTCTTTTCTCAGTAACCGCACTTGGCAATCAATACTTTCAGAGGCATCCCATCTGTGTCTGTCATTGGAGAGCTTCTCCTCTCCATATATCCCCTTTAGCATTCACAGGCAATGAAAACATATTTTAAAAGACATTGAGTATGAGACCTCTAAATAACATCTGAATGGATTTACTACAGAGTGTCAGTGTGTTGCAACACCCAAATGAACATTCATGAGAAAATATCAGACCCCACACAGTTTCTTTCAGATAACACTTCTGCACATCATTAAGTCTTGTCTATAGTAAGGCAAGCCGAACACAGCATGCAAATGTTTCTGTATTTCAGCCAGTCCTAAATAAACAGGGGTTTTCTCCTATTGTTTTTTAATGACAGATGTTTCCCTTTGAATCTTCATGCACTAGCACAGGTCATTTTACTGTCACCTTAAAATTCTGCATGTGTACATGAATACAAGTGAATAAGCAGCAATAGTAAACCACACAGACAAGTGAATAGACACCTGCATGGCATTTTTTTTTAAAAAAAAAAACCCAAAACTGTCTGTCCATCGCAGTTCCCTGCACTTTTTAAGGGACAATGGTCTTCCATCCTACCCTTATAATAAGAACTTCCCTAAACCAGATAGATTCATAAAAATGCCCAGAGGCAGACTCATTGAGGAGAGCTTTCCTCTGTACTGGGCATTTGTTTGAGGCCAAGAATATATCTTGGCCTAAAACAAGACCTTGGCATGTCTTGGCAAGAGTTCAGGTCAAAGAGTTTAGGAGAAGTCCATGCCTGATTTAACTGCATGCCTCCAAAGAGCAAAACAGGCTGCCTTGCCGCAGGTCCCCCAGCCCAACCTGCCAGCACAGCATTTTCCTGCACTTGGTCTGTGTTAGTCAGGATTTGGTGAATTGTCACTTCTGACCATTTTAATCAGTCCCACTGGACGGATGCTGCTGCTCTGCTGGGACTTGTGCCCTGTGGGCACTGTGGCTACAACTGCACTGCTTTCTGAAAACCTGGCTTAAGTCCTCAGTTTATCTGGACTATGAGCCAGGAAAAACTAGTCTTGGGAGACGGGGGCAGCCTAGTCTTTACAAATATATTAACTGGTGATCAGATTTGAGGATTAAAAGTATGCTGCGGCCACTGCCTTCAGCTTGCTTTCAGGAATCACAGCGAAGCTGAGCTACTCAATTGTCAAGCATGCTTTTGTTAAAACTACTTTCCCTTTATTCCCCAAACATAGCATTCCTAATCGCACCCAGAAATTACTTCTTCAGTCCTCTTGTGTAGCAGCATGAAAGGCAGGTTTTGAAATGGAAGCTGACAAATCTACAAAAGTACGTAAACCACAACGCATCTGTTCTACAAACTGTGGCTTTCATTGAAGTAGTGATTTTTAGTTGTTTCTTCATTGCTCAGCTGCAAGAAAGAAAATATTAAGAAACAAACAATAGCATTACCAAAGACTCTGCTAATATTCCTCTATGTCCACTCGTTTCCAATATTTTCAGCCATTTCCTCTGCTACGGAGTGTGCATTCACACTCCTGTGTGCACAAACACCTGCGTGCACAGACAGACAAAGAGCAACCTTCCAGCAAGGAAAATACCCTGCATGAGGCTACGGACCGCTGAAGGCTAAAACACCTCTTTACGACACCCTGCAGTTGTTGTCAGGGCAGGAGTAAGACGTCTCAATAATTTTTTCTATAGAACACTGACATGTTTTTGACATTGCTCCCCTTCCTCCAGCAAACAAATATTTATTTTATCGGTTTACCTTTAAAATACGCTTCCTGTCTCCTTCTCAAATGCTTGGCCAGAAGAAATGACCTTTCCTGCCACAGAACAAGTTTCTCTTTATTTCAGCCTGTCTTGCCTCCTGCAAGCAGGGCAAGAAGCTACCAAGGCTGCGAGCACGGGAGCCACAGGACTGCCGGGGATGCTAGGCGTGAAAGGCGCGTTTATTCTGCCTCTCCCGAATCCCAGCCCCTCGGCTGTAGGCATCTGCTGAGCACTCCTTGGACCAAGTGTGGAGAATCACATTTCTGCTTAATCAGGCCAGCTGCCTGGAGAAAGATGATTGCAAGCAGATGTACCCATGTTCTCATGTGAAAGGAATTCGGGCTTTTGTGTCGGCTCTAAGATGAGTGACTGGCTCTGGGAAGTATTTTAGTGTTCTTTAATTTCTTGCAGATGCTGGGAGCCAGTATGCACCGGTACAGCAGAGCTAAACCCCAGCATCCACGAGGTGTGTGGAGGGGTGGCACACCTAGGGTCAGCAGGAGGGCCGGAGGGAGAAGGCATGTCCAGCAGGCTCACCTTACTGCAGGAAACCAGGTTCCTTTTTGTAAAGACTCGTGCTCCTGGAAATGTCAGCTGTGCTCAAAACCTCACAAGGCTGCAGCGGCAAAACTATGGTTTACTCCAAGTGCGATGTTTTTATGTTTTGTGGTGGATAATTCAGGAGGACTAAACAGGATGGACATCAGTAATATCAAAATAGCTTCTCTGAATCTGTAACTAGTCAGGGACAGTCAAGAAGAGTGGAATCTGCATATTAAAAAGCTCTAGTTTTCAAGGGGACATCCCAGTAATGTTGCAAATGGCCCAAGGAAATGGGTTTAAAGTAACTTTTAAAGCAGTTACAGATGTATTTTGGAGGCAAATTATGTATGTATTAGTGCCAGAACAGCTAAGACAAGATATATAACCAGACATTCAGTGGAAATGGATGTGCCCCTTGGATCATACCTCAAGATGTCTGCCCATATGAGGGGGAATATTCATGGCCATGGCACCATACAGTGGTGAAGCATCTGGACATACAGTGGTGAAGCATCTGTATGCAGCACAGGCTGTATGTTGTATGTGTATGTTGCACAGGCAACTGGCCACAGATCCACATTCACGCAGGAGTACTGAGAAACGAGGCTGTATTTACTGTCACCACTTGGAAATAACATGATCGTGCAAACACCAAAAATACCACTACTGTGGCTTGCCCTTTACTGTGCAAAACCCAGTCCACCTAGTGTAGGCATTTAAACCTAAAGGAACAGGACCTGGAAGCCTCCAAAAGCTTATTTCTTTTCTTTGCTGATTTCACAGGAAACTCGAAGAGATGCCCACTTAGAAAACTAAAATTTAGGTTCAGGTCTGGTCCCTGAGGCTCTGATGCAGTGAGCACTTTTTAACAGCAGAGAATGGTTAAGCAAACCCTACCCTGCCTTTCCCCTCACTGTTGTGTCTGCTTACGCAGCTCTTCAAACAGCCATGCAGTGATCTGGATCAGGGAAGAGGCTTTGGCTGCAAGAACCGCAAGGGAAAAAAGAGAAACACTCTCCCCATCACTTCACCTGACCTCTTGATCAAGCCTGTCACTGACTGAATGAGCCACAGCACAGAGGACAGAAGGGCACCAGGCAGGGATGAGGACCAAGTTAGATAAGACTAAGCCACCCTGAAAACTCACTACCATGAACACCCTCTCTTCTCCCTTCATCTATCCACAAGCTGTTCTCACTGCTTACTCCACCTTGGCTCCGACAACGCATCTCTTCACCCAGCCCATTCAGCTCACTAAGCCAACAGAGGAAAAATCTAGCAGAAAACTAACCCAGGAGCAATGGAGGTAGGCTGCTTTCCTAGCTGGCTTCGTGAGCTGAGTGTGGTGACATGGCCAACAAGCATATGACATGGGAGCAGGGAGGATGGGGGAGTGGGCAGCTGAACTTGAGCAACAAATCTTTCCTTTGAACAGCAGCAAGGGGTGAGATTGTTCCAGCCACCTGGCAGATCATTATCCCAAGCAAAAGAGGTGACTTTGGAAGGTTTGCCACCCAGCGTGGTGGTGTAGCTATGGCAGCAGCTGATGGTGAAATCAAGCAGACTGAATTCATCCTTGATTGATGGGAGGGTGACAGCAGCCAGATGCTTCATGTAAGGCCTGTACAAACACCTAGGGAGGCACAATGCCTCTTGCTCTTAGGTATTCCTTAGAAGGTCTCATGACTCTTCTGCCTGGAGATACCTGCTCAAGAAGCCACTTGACGTCAGCCCCTCCAGTATTTCATCCTGCAAGGGCTTTGGAATCCTTGGCCCTCTGTCCTGTCCAAAGGTCTTATCCCTTTTGAATCAATTCAAAATTTTGAATCAACCTTTTGAATTTCCCTGCAGTAAGTGAAGTGCTGCCAAATAGAGCAGTTTCAGGAGAGAAATCCAGTCCCTGGGAGGCTTTTGGGCTGAGAGGAAGAGAGACAAATCTGCCACTGCTAGCAGTCTTACAGCGATGGGAACAAAATGGGACTCCAGCGGCTTTGTTGTATTTTATCATCTTGCTAACCCTGACTTTTGCAGCAAGAAGATAATGCACATCCCTGCACGTCCCCAAGCACTAATCTTCATGCAGGTTTCTGTCTGCACGCTCCTTGTTGGGTATTTAGAGACTAAAGCATGTGCCAAGGGGTTGCCCTCATGGTACCTTATGGCGGCATGCAAGGGACACCCGCCTGTGTGGCCCCACAGCTGGGGCTTCAGTAGACTCTCCTCTGCTTGTAATGGCCTGACTGTTATTGTCCAGGTGCCGCAGAGCAGGGGATGCTGAGAGCAGCCCACCCTTTGCCGTAGGCCCTCACAGATAACAGGTTATGCTGATGTGGCTGAAGACCACTAACGGGGGAGCTTCACTCCTCCCTCCTCCCAGCTGCCACGTCCCACAGCACTGTCCACCAGGCAGAAGAGCCTGATGATGTCTTGGCGTGCCACAGTCAGGGGGTGGTGGGATGGCTTACGGGGCGCAGCTACATCAGAAAGACACTGCAGCGAAGCTTGTGAGCAAGGACAATCCCAGAATATGGGCTGATCCAGGCTCTTGCTGTGGGCTGTTTCCCAGCATGAGCATTTGGCATGTGGATGACACAAGTCACCTGTCAGACAGAAACCTAACTCCCTGCCTGTCCAGATAAAACACTGATAGGTGGCAGCTCCAGGAGAAACCTTCCCTAGTAAGGAAACTGAAATTTCAGCTAAGTGAAAGCTCTGCATAAAAGGATTTCTGAAAAATCAGAAATCACACAGTTGCCTTCCTTACAGTCTGTGACTACAAGTCTGCATTTTTTGTAATCAGAACTTTCCTGCATAGGTCCAGTGTCCGGGAGAACAGCTCTTAATCAATACCCCAATTCATAGGTACAAATTTTTGAATGCTACAACCAGTTGCTCAGAGGGTTTTTTTTTTTAGTAACTAACAAAAAAAGGATTATAAAAACAGTCATGAGACAAATCAAGTAAGACTGGGTGAGAATTTTGCCTCAGTAGATAGCCTTGTGTTATTAAGCCGATAACTGGAGCAGAAAACAACTTCTAGACAGATGCAAAAGGAAGAAAAAAAAAAAGGAGGTTGACGAGTCATTAGTCTGAATTACTGGAAAATGGGCAGCAAACTGACAGGTAGCTTCCAGCAAATTTCTATGTAAAGCTTTAGTAGAACATTCCTAACTAAAGCTTTGCAAGGAATTTCATTCCTGATCACTAAGAAAGGCTTAGACATTAGCCCAAGAAAGCTTCAATATTTAGAAATCTGATGATGCCACTGTGATGGGGCAATGTCAGCAGAAGGTGGCTGCTTTTTAGCACCGTGGGAGACAGACAAGAAGGGAAGGAACACAAGTCCTGTTCATGAAGATATTTTATTTCAGATTTCTTGACCCATATTATTTAAATAGCATGTCAGGCCAAATCAGAAAAAGAGACAAGTTTTTTTCCACATCTGTGATTTTGCTTTGTGTTGCCTATAATGGGGGTAAACAAATCCTGCAGTTACTAAGCTATGCAGTATCTGAATAGCAACAGCTATTTTGGGGAAATTCTTCCTGTTCTCCTACAGACTCTTCCTCTTTTGGCTGCTCCCCCTGCCTCCTCACATTCCAGCTGTGGCTCTGTTTATATGCCTGTACCAGTAACTCAGACTGAAACACATTTGTACCTCTCTCCCTTACACTAATGGACCACTCTATGAATGGCCCCTTCTGTGAGGACACGCGTGAGCTCTCAGAGCTGAGCAGCTTTTTTGTTGAAGGCATTGGCACACAGGTACCCTGCTGCCAGCTTTATTCCACAAAAAACTACAGCAGCACTTTTTATAGCGGGGGGGAAAGCCACAGCACCTCCTGTCTCAGTTAAATGAGTGAATTCGATCAAAATCCTCCTCCCCTTCAGACTTCAATACTTGTCTAAAGCAGATGGCCCCATAAATAATACATCCTAGGAAACCTGATCAGCCACCTCTGGGATACGCTTGAGCTCCTGTCTCTCATCATATCATCACTAGATTAGCTCTGGGAATTCTTTTAATTTAATCCTTTTAACAGGTCATGTGCGCAAGAAGCTGTGACTGGGAAATTAGATGCATTCAGTTGGGCTACCATTGTTGGGAGTCTGTAGCTGGCAGGTCCCTGCTTGCTGCTTTTGGGAGCTTTCACAACCTCACTCAGCTGCTGACCCTTCACTGCCTGAGCCCAAGGCAAGGGAGCCCAGGGCTGATGTGGCTGAACACGGGGAGGCCAAGAAAGAGGGGCCAAGGGACTGACTATGTGAACAGCACCGTCACATGCAGCCAGAGCAGTCAGGAGGGAAAACCATCCTTCGAGCAGGGAGGCACTTGCTGCCTTCTCTGGGAGTGGAAAATACCATATTTATTTTAGGATGTAAAACAGAAAGCTGTAAAATCAATTTTCTTTGTCTTCAGTAGCTCTTGCTTTTCATATTACTGGATTTTAGCAGTAGCTCAGAGAGGTCCCACAGGATTCATTCTCAACCTCTCTCCAGGAATCTGGTAAGAAATACCAAGTACCAGCAATGAGGTGGGTCCTTCTTACAGTTACCCCTGGGGTGATGCCAGCCTCAGGGCTTCCCATCCTCCTCCCCTCCCTCCCCTGCTACAGCCTGAGCAACATGCACATTGGCAAAATTGGTATGGGGGCAGTCCTGGCTTGGCCAGTCAGGTCCTTTGCAAGCTGAATTTCATCTCTCCAACCTCTTCTATGCTGGGAAGCATGTCTACAGCACTGGTCTGTGAACAGCTTCACCAAAATGGCCCCAACTGAAAAGCCACAACCCTGCCTCAAAGCAAAGCACGCAAAGAAAAACCTCCATTTGCTATTGTTAAGCTGGAGCTTCACAGGGTCTCAGAGGACAGAGCTGCCACCCAGTTAGAGCCACACATTTCAGGCAGCAGTGAACTGTGATGCAGAGGATGGGAGAAATGGGTCTCTTCTGAATGATTTCCCTGCCAAAAAAATTGCATTGCAGACCTATACCCTGACAGTACACTCCAGGCACGCAGCTTATGCTTTTACCATGGGAATCACAAAACAGCTCTCTCCTCTCGACCTCCCCTTGCCACTCATTCCCTCTCTCCTGGTTCCTTCCAGGCACCACGGAATGGATGCAGCTGAACCCCTGGCCGGGTCTGCGCTACCTCCTATGCGCACATCTGCAGGGATGGATGCGTGGGATGAAGCCGAGGAAGTACATCCATAGGTACTGGGGAGAGAAGTGAGCTCAGGGAGTGCTTTTCATGCCTCCATGTCTGTGGGGCCACAGCCTGGCCCCTGCAGTCATGCAGGCTGCAGTGGGCGAGCTCGAAGACCTGTGTCCAAAGGGTTTGGAAACCACTCTGCTGCTTGAAAAAATGGGGCTGGAAAAGAAAAGCTGGGCTTGAGTCCTTATGTGGCAATGCCTGAAGGGTGCAAATACTTGAAAGTAGCACTGCTAAACCAGAACGGTTTTTAAATCAAAACAAATCGTATCTTGCATTTCTGTAATGCTTTTCATCCTATGTTCTCTTCACAAGCATAAACACATGAAGTTCACCATCACATCTGGTGAAGTATTGTGCTGTGTGGGAGCTTTCACATCCCAGTTTGGTAGATGAGCAGACGTGTGGGGTCTGACGTGACCCTGTGCCCCACGTCAGACAGGGTATCTCCAGCAGCAGTTGGAACATGATGAAGATCTTCTGAACACCAGCCTAATGCTCGAGTTGGAAGATATCTTTCTGTGGTAGCCCTGCAGATTTATTTGTCAAGAGACTGGGTCACAGGTCCAGAAAATAAAATTTTGAGTGGGGGTAGGCTGCAGGGGACAAAACAATCTCAACTTTTTCAGTTATCTTTTTTGAGCCATTTGGTGTCTACCCAATGCATTGGCAATGCTGAGATGTCACCCCATTTAGGTTTCTGTCTCCTGCATGCCCATTTGGTATCCTACTGGAAACCGATTATCAAGAGACACATTTAGTGTGTGGCGAATCAGAATTTGTTATTATCATCACCCCATTAATTTCCACACACATCTGCTGGAGTACTTGTTTCTGCCTGTGTCTCACATCTATCTTCATCTAATCCACTTTTTACTGCCTTTGTCTTAGTGCCAGCAACTATCACGAGGTGCTGTAAACACTTGTTAGTTAACCATTTGCGATCGCCAGCTCTTCAAACTCCACATTATGCTAGTCATTGGAGTTAGCGAATTTTAAGTTCTGCGATATCACGATTATTTAACTACATTATGAAATAAATCATGAGCAAGCACCTCGAGCCGGTCCCAGTCCCACAGGGGAAGGAGGGGAGAGGAAGCTTGGAATTTTCAAAGAGGTCCAGGAACTGTGGAGCCCAGTTCCTCCTGGATGTCAATGGGGTTGGGCTGTGCTCAGCCCATGTCAGCTTCTTCTAGAAAGCTCAGCTTAAATCCTTTGATAAGCAAATAAGCCAAGAGGTTTTGCACATCTTAAGCCTTCTTCAGGTCCAACACTAGCCTAAACGTGCCCAAGCAGCCCCCACCCCACTGGCTGCTGCCGCCCCTCTGATGCAGCAGGAAGGTGGAGTGCTGCTGGCTGGTGTGAAACCTCAGTCTCAGCAACCTTTTGTCTCCTGTCTTTTAGCCACTGCCCATATAGGACACGTCCCCAGTGAAGGGGAAAAGTTGCTGAAAGCAACCTGCTCTCAGACACTCTGCTTCCTATCTGCACCTCCTGCCTACGGGACACCTCGGGTTAAAACATTTTCTGCTGAATCAAAAAGAATTTCTTCTATACTACTTGACAGCCTCTTTTCCTCTGTCAAATGTAATTAGTTTCCCCTAATTAAAGGGCTGCAGCCAGGCTCAGCAGGAAGCCAGAGGAGCTCAGTACTCAACCAACAGTCTTTCATTTCTGCTCAGCATTCAGGCAGCTGAAGGCAGGAAGCCCACGCTTACCTGCTCCATGGCGCTGCATCGTGTTGGCCATCTCCTGTTTGGAGACACCAGAAAAGCCTGGTCTTCAGCAGCTGAGGAGGCTGTGCTGCTTCCAGGCAGGAGTGGGCAGCAGGAGGCAGCACATGCCGGGGCCTGCGGGACACTATGCTAGCAGGTGGTCTGTGCTTGGTATGGTGGACGCCAGCAGATGCTACCCAAAGATATCTTCTGGTCTAATTCTGTATCTGGAAATGGGTTAAATAAAATCATAGAATCATAGAATTGTAGAGTGGTTTGGGTTGGAAGGGACCTTAAATGCCATCTAGTTCAAGCACCTCTGCCACAGGCAGGGACACCTTCCACTAGATCAAAAGCCCCATCCAGGGATGAGGCATCCACAACTTCTCTGGGCAACATACTCCGGTGTCTCACCACCCTCACAGTAAAGAATTTCTTCCTAATATCTAATTTACATCTCCTCTCTTTCAGTTTAAAACTCTTACCCCTTGTCCTATCACTACTCTCCCTGATAAAGACTCCTTCCCCATTTTTCCTGTAGACCCCCTCTAAGTACTGGAAGGCCACTATAAGGACTCCCTGGAACTTTCTCTTCTCCAGGCAAAACAACCTCAACTCACTCAGCCTGTCTTCATAGCAGAGGTGTTCCATCCTCCCGATCATTTTCATGGCCCTCCTCCAGACCCACTCCAAAAGGTCCATGTCTTTCCTGTGCTGAGGACTCCAGAGCTGAACACAGGACTCCAGGTGGGGTCTCACCAGAGCAGCATAGAGGGGCAGAATCACCTTCCTCGACCTGCTGGCCACGCTGCTTTTGACACAGCCCAGGATGTGATTGGCTTTCTGGGCTGCAAGTGCACTTTGCTGGCTTATATTCAGTTTTTCATCCACCAGTACCCCCGAGTCCTTCTCTGCAGGAATGCTCTCAGTCCACTCATCACCCAGCTTGTATTTGTGCCTTGGTGTGCTTTGTTTTGTCCTGTTCAGATTTAATGAACCCAGCTAGAGTTAAATTTCTTCGTTCTACCTTCATCTGAAATACGTATCTAGTAGTCATACATTGACAGGACAAAAATATCCCCCCAGAGCCCCTCAGGCAATTACACGAAGCCTGGATGCAGGGAGGTTCGTTGGACTGATGTCCTTAGCAGCACACACTAGCCCAACCCAGCCACAGAGCGCTCCCCAGCCTCTCTGTGAAGTGAGGAGACAACAAACAGCGGGATCATCATAATTTCATCTGTACAGCCAGCAGCTGCAGTGCAAATAATATGCATATGTCTGTGCCAGATCTCCTCTGCCCCAATTTCCCCCTCTGCTCCTGATCCCCTGTAGCTTGCTGCCTTTTGCCTACTCACCCCTCGGTGATTTTTTACAGATTATGTGTAGCTGATTTTAAGAGAGCAGCATTTTGTGAAGGGTACGCACTATAAACTGGCAGAGGTGTCTAGTGTAGTCGTGAATGGAGCCCACCTCCTCCCCTGTTCAGGCTTCCTGACATCCCTTTAATTTTAGAAGTAGGAAATTACATCTTGTGTCAAGGTTGAATTCATCTACCTTCAATTTCGACCCGCTGGATCTTTTTATCCCTTTGTCTGCAGCTTTATACCACCCCGCCATTCACTTATCACATAGATTTTTCTGTGTGTAAGAACGTGAGTCACCACTCAGCTTCTTCCTTTGTAAGCCAGCCTGTCTACCTGAAGTCACACCTGGAAAGGCTTGGTCTCCAGGCTGAGGGTCACCCTGACTGTCCCCCTGTGGACTCTTCTCAGCATGTCCTCATCCTCCATGGAGCGTGGACCCCATAACTGAGCATCTCATTCCAGAAGCGGTCTCATGCATGCTACATAGAGGCATGGCAACGTGCCTGCTTCTGTTTGATGCCCCTCTTCTTGTGCAGCACTGCCCTGGGAAGTCATGTTGAGGAGGTTATTCATAACCACTCTCACAGTCTTCCCGAGACAGACTCTCCTGTCATACAGGTACTCCTTATATTTCCCAAGCTGCAATTTGCCTCTATTTTAGAAATATTTAAACATGCTTTGGATGGTGATTATTAACCAGACATTATCCTTTCTCGGTAACTGTCATTATCACTGTAGCTTCGTCCACTAACTTTCCCATAGCACATTTTATTTCACAGCGCACGTTGAATGTAACAGCGACTTAAATGTTAGATGAAATTTTGCTGGTTAAAATTCTCAAATTTTTTTTTTTAACAGGTCTTCCTGACTACAGTTAAAGATAGGTCTCTTCTTCAAATCTGTTTCTGGTGGTGGCTTGGATTATAGTGCTGGTTGTCATAATGATGCTCCAGGCTCTTGTAGTGTTGATCTCCATGCCAAAGGTAAATCCCAGCAGCTTATTTAGAAGCAATTTAACTTCTAAAGTTAAAGTTTAATTACAAAAGTACCTGAACATTTACAGGGTTAATTAGACAGGATCAGCAAAATCTCATTCAGATGTAGTGGTTTCCTTATTTCTATTTAGATATGGATCTATTTCAGCTTCAATAGAGCCTGCTGTGAACTTTCATATCCAAGTCAGCAAAAATGCCTGCAGCCTTTATTCTCTTCTCACTTGCTTTTTTTTTTTTTTTTTCCCCCAATTTTTGTCAGTGTTGATTACATAGTGGTACTCTGTTTCACTCCAAATGCATAGTTCTATCTGAAACTCACTGAAGCTGATGAAAGTCCTTCCACTGGTCTCAGAAGTCCCTGCCTGAGGCTCATAATCTATGCATTATCTCAGCTGTAAGCATCTGAGATACGTAAATAATACAATCTCTTTCTATCATGTCTTCTTTTTGTTCCTTTTTTCCCCAAACATGCCATACAAGCTGTTAATGGAGCAAATGACATGGAAACATAATCTGTATTCCTGCAGGCTTTGTGGCTGTGCTTGCTGCTTATTCCTTATCACCCAAAGCGATAAAACCATGTTGGTGATACCATAATTGAGTTTAGTGAAAGTGATTTATCAGGTTGCTAGCAGAGAATTAAAACTTCAGGAGTGGGGGGGTGGGATGGGCAACAAGCAGCAGGAAAATTTCAGAAACAAGAATCTTGGTTTTTTATGCAAATCATTGTGTTAATGAAAACCAAGGGGGAAAAAAACATAGTCACAACAATACTGCTTACGGAGCAGGCGATTGCTTATCTAAGGAAAAACGATTTCAAAGTTCTTCCTGAAATGTCATCTGGGTTTCGTTATCTCTCTGATAACGTCTAGTGTGTAGGATCTGTTCTTCACTCCTTGCTGTTAGCTCATATAGGAATAAGTCTATAATTCTTCATTATGTGGAGAAAATGTGCAAGAGTCCCTTACTTGAACCTGTGTTCAACAAGTATACCTTTAGTGCTTCTTTAATGGGAAAGTAATTTTACACAAGAGCCAAATCAAAGTCCTAATGGGTTCAAAAGATGGGCCTCACTGATTTCAACTGTTTGAACGGAGCTTTTGATTAGTTTATTTTCCTATTCTTACTTTTATGAATTATTTTCTAATATTTGCATTGTAGGAGCACTCAAAAGCCCCAAACTTGGGGTCCCATCATGCTGAGCTCCAGATAGGCATCCATGAAGACCTCAGGTTTTGTAAGTGAATGTGCGCGTAATGGCTGCTGGAACTTGTGAGATGGCAGAGCCCTGCGGCCTCAGGCCTGGTGACTTCTACTCTGCAGGGGCTGAGGAGAAAAGTCATGTCTGGGCATGAGCTTCTGTGAGGACCATGACCATCAGCACCTCCTGAGGGTGACACCAACCTGCAGAGGAAGTACTTGGTCAGATGTCCAACACCTGCGGCCACACCCTTATCAAAATTGCACCTCAGCAGATAGTCAGTGAGCCAACAAATTTAAAATCAAGCCAGTCCTTCATGTTGCTGAACATCGTGTTGCTGAACGGGTTAGGAGGAAGTGCTGGGATCTGACACCGATGATTTAGCAATGCTCCAGATTGAGAGCTCCTACAGTTTCTGGGCACTGGTGTCTACATATGCTGCTTACCTTCTGAGCTCAGCAGCTTCCTCACCAAGCCCAAAATAAATCCTCTTGTGACATAGGTTCAATCTTATTTGTCTGGGGAGTCATGGTTTTGGAGAAATTCTCCCTTTTGTTGAATTCGTTGTTTCGTTTTCCTCTCTAAAGGTAGAGGAACTATGAAACGGCCCTATCAAGAATTTCTAATTTTGATAAATTATTTGCCTCCCTGTAGAGTGATCAATTACAGGAGGTGCTGGGAAATGCACTTGCACATTTTAGAATGTCTCAAATTCATTCCACTTGAGTTAGGAGTTAGTGAGCAAGATGAAGAAAATGCCTTTGGAGTAACTCTTTGCAGCTCTGGTCTTTTTAAATAGGCAGCTAACAATTTACCATTCCCTCCTTTTCAGTTGTTTGTTTTATTTTTCATATGAAAAACAATGTAATCAGCTTTCCTATTAAATAAAAAGATAAGAATAGAGTTTCTGTTTTTAAATTACATCCACCAGCATCTCCTTATCTGCACATAACAATTGTCATTTTCTAAATCTTCTATTTCCCATTATCCTGTGTGCATTTAGTTGCTGATCCTTCTATCAAGATTCCTCTAAAGCAGGCCTTTAAAATTGCTGTGGCAACATTTTGCCTCATATTTTCTTCCCTTGTTTGGTAGACAGGGGTGGCTTCTTTGCTTATATTCTAGAAGCCAAGCACAGCTCATTACCATGGGACCAGCGTGGATTTTTCCATCTCTCCTAGACCATCCATGAAGATACCTTGACAAGCCTGCACCACGGTCCCTTGTGCTCCCCATTTCAGAAAAGCCACCAAGATGCTCAGAGGGGCGGGGGGTACAGTGCAGGAGGTACAAATGGTCCGTCACCGTTAATGCTGCATTCAGACCCTTCGGCCCTATGAATCCATAATGAAGCCTTGAAGAGCCATTTGGCTACCTCTGCCTCAGCCCCTGTGTGTACCCTGTTTGTTTGCTCTCCAGTTCCTGTGCCAGGGTAATGCCTCCTGGCCAGAATGGTAATACAGCCACACCGATTTGTTAAACACTGGTGGGGTGAGGATGCTACTCCCATAACCTCCTCACGTCCACTGTCTGAGAGACTGCACGATCCCACCTGATGAAAGAGATGTGACAAACAGATGAGCAGGAGCAAGGAGGTGGAGATAAGAAGAACTGTGCAGAGGCCTCCAAAACCCCAGAAGAAAAACAGGCATAAAGGAGTCATCTCACAAGCTCAGCCAAATTCTGCAGCAAACCGGTACACCAAATAAGGAGGGGCCTGGGTCTGCAGGATTTTGGTGGCTGCCAAAAGTCTTTCCTGTTGATTCTTGAACTATTGTTTCATGAGTAAAACATCCAGAGGCCTCAGGCAAGTACAGGACTGTGATATGCAAAGAGACTCCATTGCCTCATGGAGACTGAGAAAGCCTTTCTCTAAAAAAGCAAATTCAGAAGAAGAGTTCAGGATTTGAAGTCAAAAGGCTTCAAATCAATGAAGGCTGAGGACTTCAGGCAGTAGACTGCTCCCCTTGGCTCCTTCCTCTGAGTAACTTGCAACCTTCAGAACTCATTACAAGAGTCCTACTCTCAACCCAGGCCTGAATGTGAGTAAAGCATTGTCAGGGCAATAGCCCAGATTCTCCTACGAGCTCAGCTTGAACAACTGGTATCAGTAATGCAACTGGAAGAAGCTTGCTGAGTCATTAAATGCAGTCTTTGGCGGCCACAGGCAACCATATAACGGAAGGATCCGCACCCCTTCTTTGCTTTGCCACAAAGCACTTCATTAATCCATGACAAAACCAAGAACTTTGGTGCAGAAATAAAGCACACAACAACCATCACAAAGGACCTCAGAAAGGTAGCAAAAAGGGTCCTAATGTCCTAGGACCATGTCAGAGTAAGAAGTCTGTCAGGGGAAAAAGGCCAGATGATCTTCCAGGGTGGACTGTACCCTGTGTTACCTGGGGAGGCAAAATCTCCGTTTGCTCTTGATTTGATTCTTATTTCTAACCTGGTGATCATCTCAGTGATGAGTCTGAGAACCAGAGGGAAGACCCTGCCACTCATAAGGTTGCTTCGTCCTACACAGAGCAGCTTTGCCTCTTGTTCATCTTCCTCCCTCCTGCTGTATCCAGTCTCTGACCTCCAGAAGGAGAAACACCAAGCATGGCATCTTGTCCAAAGCTTCTCTGTTCCCCACAGCTAAACTGAGGGTCAAGGGAAGACACGATGTGCCCTGGGTCCTACAACGGACCATCAGGAGCATGGAATTAACTAATCTTTATCCCAACTTGGCAGGAGTCACGCTCAATGGAGCATTTTGCCAGGGAATGTGTGGCTGAGGATCTAGTTACATTTTTTATGATTAACCCTGATTTGGAAGTTTAAATCTTGAGCCATTGATGATAATCTCACAATAAAACATGAAAGCTCTGTGAATTTATACTTGCTAGCAAGAGACATGGTAGGTAGCAGGCCTATTGTCTGCCAAGTTGATTTATTCGGGGAAACGCAGTTCAAAACAGAGTTTAAGAAAATAAAAAATAAAAATCAGGGCACCTTTAAAAGTTCCTCAGCTCCTGCTGTTGTTTTCCTGCATGATGTCATGTTCTTCTATTTTTAAGATGATAAACACTTCCTCAGCAACAATTTTGATGTCACAAACAGAAAACAATGACTCCAGGAGAGAGAGAGATAAAGCAGGAGCAGATTACCTCTTTAAAATCAATAATAATAATAATAATAGTAATAATAATAATAATAATAATAATAATAATCCTCTTTTCTTGCAAATACCTTTGGTGACAAAAAGCTAGAATAAGAGAAATAAAGAAATGAAGAAGTGATATACAAGTCCCAGAACTGTCACTGAAGACTATGGTTTGTTTTAAAACCTCTGAACAAGACATAAGTGGGTCTTTTACCCTGTAGCTATTGCTGCCACCAAAAAAGCCAAAACAAAATAAAAATACTCTTTTTTCTACTGCGAATTCTGACCAGAACTTGGTCTTAAGCACCACAACAGTGCAGTTCCCACAGACGACAAGGTCAAAGTTTGACCCTTCACTTTATTTTTAAACACACTTTTTTTGCATTTGGATATGTAAGTAGCAGTAGTTTAGGGGAAAAAAAGGTCCAGATGCGTGATAAAATGTCAGCAAGGAATCAGTTGATTCTGCATCCAGTTGCTTCATTTAATGTCCTTCCTGCAGTGGTAGACCACCATAGTTTACTTTCAGAGGGATGAGCATACCCCAGTAGATGCATTATTTCATCAGGGTGAAATAAATGTCTCAGAAAATGGAAGGATTGAAATAAAAGGAAAAAGAAAAACACCAGATCATGAATTAGGGCAAATTTATGATCAGCCTCTAGTCAAGAGAATAGAAGGTTGCTACATGCATTTCTGAAGGTGGGCAAGCAAAGACTTTCATTGAAGTGCCTTGAAAGAACAGGAGACTTTGGTTAGAAAAGCTTCTTAAACATCAAAAGATAAAGGACACCACTCAAGCTTAGCGAGTTAGTCTTTGAAATGCGGTACCAACTTCCAAGATCAGCAAAACATGTATAGATTTAAGTATAACAGCACAATGTTCTCTCGTACTTCTGAAAAGTTACTTTCACAAATGAGGCTGAATGCCTCTATTAATGAAATCATTTTTTCTGCAGTCCGAGTGTCCAAAAATAAACCTGGAAGGAAGAAAATCCTCATGCTGAGAGAAATCGAGAGGACTGCCTAAGAAGCCTATTCAAAATCTTTCCCAAAGTTGGATTATTATCATTTTTTTACTGGTCCCACTAAGGAAACCTGAATAAGGGAGAGACAGAAGGAAGATATTTACCTATTAAAAATAAATGATTCAAGCATGAATTTTTTGAGACTTGCACCATATGGCTGGAAAATTTTTCAGGCTAAAAAAATATCCTCCTGAGACTGAATTTCCTTTTGATAGGAACTTGAGCAAGGGTGTGCTCACTGGGGGCCTTTAGACACTCCTTGTTAAAGCAGATGCCTGGCTGCTTACCTGTGGCAACGACACATGGCTCTTCCTTTCATCAGCGATTTGGTTTACTTTTGAGCGGTCGGGCTTATAGCTCTTCTGGAACTTTAAAAAAAGTGACTTGTCGGTTCGCTTCCTATACATTGCTTTTTCAAGCAAAGAGTAGACAGCATGCAAACCACATGCTAAATAATATTTAAATGCGTGTCCCTTTTAGCTACCCTTGTTGTTTGGAGGCAGCTCTGTGCCGGGGTGACATCCTGGAGGTGACTGGGAGGAAAGATGGAAAGAAAGGCTGCAGGCACCGCACTCCCAGCACTGCTTGGGCATGGAAGCAGGGCCAGGCAGGTGAGGCCATGTGGGCACCTGTACAGCCCAAATCTAAAACATGACCAGCCTCAAGCCTGAGTTTCCTGCCTGGGAGAGCCATTGTCTCACTTTGAACTCCAGTCCAAGACCGAACCAAGTGCACTGGGCAGAATGGGAAGGGGTGAGGGGGACTCGGGCCAGGCTTATAGTGAATGTGAGACTGAAATTCCTGCAGCAAAACACGAGCAGGTCAGGCAGGCTGCATCCCAGGATTCAGGAGCAGGCAGGGAGAGCCTCGATCTTCTCTCTCACCTGTCCGTTGGGGATCAGGCACTAAACTGACTGCAGAGAATCCCTTTTACTCCATCCTTTGGCTTGCGTCTTGGACATGAAGGGCTGCAGCAGGATGCACTGAGGGAGCTGGGAGGACCAAAAACTCAGACCTGTATGGGATTTTGGCTCAGACATCCCACTGATGTTTTATCAGATTGGCGATGAGGTGGGGAGTGGAGAAGGCAGGCTCCTGGGATACAAGGAATGAGACCTGCTGAGGAGAGATGAAGTGAGACCTGATGAGGAGTTCTGCCACTCGCTCCTTGCAAAGAACAGGTTAACAGTATACGATAGACAAGGTCATGTATGCTTTTTAATTATGTGTCATTTATTGCTCAAATCCTGAAGTGTCAGGGTCCTGCTTAGGCAGAGGGACTGCAGAATAAGAGAGGAGAAAACATCTTTGGGAGAAGGCTTTAGAACTTAGCTGGGATCAGTGCCAGGGAAGAGGATACTGCCCCTGTAGTCAGTGATACAGAGCCGGGGGCACAGGAGCATCCCAACAGCTGTAACGCAGCTGATGCAGATCTGGCAGTTGATGGAAAGACCAGCTACTGTGCGGTAGGTGCTTCGACCTCTGGAGGGGCTGTACACAGCTGTACACATTCCACGCAGTTCTCTTTGGATTTCTGGCTGTCATGCCTAGAGATGTTCATGAAGCTGAGAGCAAGCTGATGATTTTTCAAAGACAGTGAAGCCTGGGGTGAAGGCGGGCAGCATGAAGCCCTCTGGACACGCGATGTGTCTATGCCCCAGTTCTTTATAAAGCAAAGATAGATGAGAGGTCTTAGCCCAGGTCAAACTAGATTAGTGTGCTCTCTCAGGGATGGCAATTAATCAGTAATTGGTGCACACACAAACACCAAAAAAAGGCCAAAGGAGGAGGGGGATGGGAGAGTATCTCTGGAGACTCAGGTCTAACCCTGATGGATGCAGGACTTGGAGCCGTGTCAGACCTCCTGTCACTGCCCTGAACCCTAGGCAAGCTGTGATCTGTCTCGCCGGCCAAACTCACTAGTCTTTATTTCACAGGAGCAGCTCCTCTCTGCTCCCCTGCTCACTGCAGGAGCCCAGAGGATTTTGGCCTGTCCTTATATATTTTGGCTGCTTTCCCTGTCCCCAGTCCCCTGCTGCTTTTTAAGGCAGTTTCTATAAGGAGGGTCAGTCCCCCAGTACAGCCAGTGCATTCCCAGGCACCCAGGAGAACTGATGCCACTGCTTGCCTGGTGAGTTGCTGTGTCCTGGGGGTATGGGCACAACCCCCTGGTGCAAGGACACGCAGTGAGTTGTGGCACCTGGATTTTTTTATGTGGTTTAGTATTTTTCCGTACCTTATACGAAGATGCACATACAGCACGATGGCCCTCACAAGGGTGGATGTGTCCCGTCATGCAATGCTTAGCTCTCTCCTGCTGCCCCCAAAGCCTGATCTTGCTGCTATTTCCAGCAACGGGACAACAATGTCCTTTGTCTGTGTTTGCTTTGGGCAGCTGGGCCTCTGAAATATGAATGCATATATTTTTCCCTCTTCTCGCCTTCTCAATAGGCTCAGCTGAAGAGCTCGTGTAACAGGTTGCACCTCTGGAAGTCAGGTGTTTGTGCACTTTGCTTTGCTTTGCTAAGAAAACTTCTTTCCTGCCCCTATACCAAGGCACCTCTGCTTAGACATCACAGAGCTGCAGGCAGAACTGGACTCCCTGAGACAATGATTGCAGGTTATGAAGTGAGATCTGCATCCCATCATTGTTTCACTTCTCACGTGGTGATTGGGTAGCTGTCACTGTCTCTCTTGCTCTCCCTGTGTTAGATGACAGAGGCATCTGCATCCCCAGCGCCATCAGGCCCTGCCAGTGCCTGCATTTGCCACGGAGAGTCCACACTTCCCATTTTCTTCTGCTCCTCACAGCAAAAACATAAATGTTGCTTTTGCTGCTCCTTCCCTTCACTTGGCTCTGCCTTTCTGACTATGAGTATTTGTCACACAGGACTCCCCATTGCTCCCAATGGCAAACTATGTTAGTACAAACCCAGCTGCAAGCAAACCCCAGCGCTGCAGAACCTGTAACGGGACCTTTTGCGCTTACAGAGATTATTACAAGCTATTAGTCAAGTACCTGAACGTATTGGGCTGTGCAGAAAGATGATACTTTTCTATTTGCTTTTTCTTTTCTGCAAGCTTTCTGTCACAGCAGTCAGATGCCAAATTCCTGCCCATGCACTTAATTTTCGGTATGGATGTCTAGTAAGAGAGAAGTAAGATTGGAAACCCTTCTTCACTGCCGCATCTGGTAAACATTATCAGCTAGGGGTCTGCGAGCTTTGATTCAGGTCAGCTGGCATCAAAGGAGGCTCAGGAGTGTTTGCTTCCAATTCCAAGGGTGACCAAACTAATCTGTTCCAAAGCTCAGGCTTCCACCTGCCCTTCATCAGGGGTCACTTCGTGCGGGGGGAACAGGAGAGAGGAGAAATGGTGCTCTGAGCGAAAGTCTCTGCTTTGTTCTTCTGTGTAAAGGCTGGCGTCAGCAGACCTCTGAAATAGGGAGGTAACCTCTCTGCCACTTGTTCAAATATTTTGAATAATAAAGGCGTTAGTTTAATAAGTCTCCCGTAGGAGGAAGAGTTGCCCTAGTTCAGCGTTTTCCCCTTTGAGCCTGGAGTAGCTGTGACGGATGGTTAGTGATCTGAGAGCGGGGGTGAAGGAGAGATGGGGATCAAGATCTGGCGTTCGTAAGAGGTTTCTTTTGGTTTTGCTTTAGGACATGACAGTCACTACTGCCACGTCTTCCCTGTCTGCCGCCTCGTTAAATCCAGAGTGGCAATGTGCAAAGCTGGAAAAACATTCACTTTCCCAGCTCAGCCTCCGCCTTGCCCTAGCCATTTACCTCCCTGATTAGGCAAATTCTGCATCTGTAAACACTGATCACTTTCAGCACCTTTGCATATTATTTCCTTCTGGTCATTTCTCCTCATATTCGATTTATTTTGTGCAAAAGAAGTTATTCTCTCTGATTTCTGAGCATCGGCTGTGTTCTTTCCTGGGCAGAGCTGAACAGGCTGTAACCCTTCATTCCTGGTTCTGATGGAGAGGAAGAAGGGTCTTGCAGGGACAGCAGGCTGTGACTCCGGTGATCCACATTTGCTTCCTCAGTGTCCTTCTGCCTCACCTGTGGAGAGCAGGGCCAGAGAAACTCCTGTTCTTTCAGAGGTGCAAGAGGAAAAACTGATCAAAAACATGGTCAGATCCTAATGTGATCCATGCAGCTGTCAACAGTAAATAATAATTTTAAATATTATTGTTATTGCTACTACTACTATTACTGTTATAATTATTGCAATTGTCTTATATTTGCTCTTTTTTCCTCTAACCAAGTGACTACTGAAGCAAAGAGGAGCAGCTTCAACAGGAAGGTGTGAGAGATGTGCCCAGGCAGCCCGAGGGAGAGAGAAGGAAGATAACCACATTCTGCATTAATGCTGGCTCATTCTGAGGGGAGGGTGCCCTCTTCTTCCTTCTGCTGTACTTTTTAAGAAAGGCTTAGTAAATGCATTTCATCCAACACAACCCCCTCAGGCGTCGGCAAAGGGAAGCTGGGGAACAGGGTGTGCAACAAGCTGCTGCTTCGACACTGAACACAAACCCCACTCAGAGAAACCATGGCAAGCAATGGCCGCTCACTCCTGGAAGAATAACACCCACCTCCATTCAGCCAGCCATTTCCCAAGCTCATGAGATTCCCTTGGGCTTTCTGAATGTCGCCTCAAACACTGTGACCAGAGTGGACCATCATTGAAAAGTATGTTTTCAGCTCGTTGTGTGAGTGGTGGTCATACAAGTCCTTCATGCCTCCTGCTGAAAGTGTGCTTCAAAAGCTTCCTAACAAATTTAATGCAGCAGGACAACAGGACCTCTGAACACACACCTGATTTCTGTACTGAGAATGGGTATGCTGCTTGTTGTGGATACATACCCCAATATACTCAGCCTCTTCTCTATTCTAGAAAAAATGTTTCTCAGCTTAATTTGGTCCTGTGAGCAGGTTGTTTTCTTTTGTAAGCTTTTGCAAATGCTGTTAAGCAAAATACGTCACAACACCTATTGGCAAACTGTTATCACTGCTGCTTCCTCATCTATTTCTGTCTGCTCCGCAAGACCGCTGACTTAGGTTTGACGACATCATGGCAAGAACAGCTGAAGCACCCACCCCAGCCTGCCCCTTCACACCACCTCAACACCCACTAAAAAAAAAAAATGCTCTTTTATTATTTTTTTTTTCTCTTTTCAAGCTCTGATCTGGTAGCACAGCCTCATCCCCAGGGACAGGGGAACTCTGTCCTGTAGCACCGCTGCAGAATCTACTGCTTCATCAGATCACAGTCTACTTGTTAATTCATTTAAATCACATGAAAAAGTGTTCTGGCAGTGGTAAAAGGATTGGGAATACATAATATATCCTGCTCTAAAATGTTATTTCTACTAAAATGCAGCATATTTCAGGATATAACAGTCTGATGAATAATCCTTCCATCACTGACCGAGCGAGCGCATGAAATTGGAAGGTATGTGCCAGGGTTGAAGATTTACAGCTTTCCAATACCCTGCCAACTGCTTTACCTGTGCACCCACTCTGCCATTCATTCCTCCTCGGCACCTTCCCCATCGCTGTCTCCTACAGCTGGAGAGCCCTTCAGCAACTGCAGCCTTGTCAAACACTCCCTTAGACCCTGCTCCTTTTGCGCTGCCTGCTGAACTGCGCATTAGCCCCGCAGTGGGCAGGGAACCGCTTTGGTGTGCTGTGCCAAGGGCAGCTCTTCCACCCTTAGCTTACCCTGCCTTACCCCTCTTCTGCTACCTGCAGATCCATGTGGCCCTCTGGCTCGTGGCTTCAAAGAGCTGGAAAGATGAACTTGCAGCAAAACAAAGCTTGTATTTTCTTTTTTTTAAATTATGACACGTGGATTGGTTTTGGCTTTTTTTAGCAATTTAATCCACTTCTGGGTAGAGAGTTGTGATTTACTGCCAGTGTCATCACAATGGTACAAATTTTTGTGTAGATCGTGGCTGTATCAGCTTGGAGTTTTACACATCCATGTAGCCTTCTTTGCTAGATGTGTGTGAACAAGGTCCCGTCAGTGTAACTGCATCCACACCAGAGGGCTGTCCTGATTTAATTGTTACGGATGGAGTTAAAGCACTACTAAGCCCTTGTGCATCATGTGAAAGTACAGCAGGGCTCTCCCCTGCTGAACGAGGATGCTCAATGTAGTATTTTACTTTCCACTCTGCAATAACCCATGAGCGAGGCTTGGGCAGTTACCATTCATCAGCACTTGCCCTGGTATTCGCCTCCGGAAATCCTTAACCCAGCAATATTATTTCACATCAGGGACTCTTTCCATTTTTCCCTCCAACTTTCAGAGCCATCCTCCCTTCCTGGCCTCATGCCCTCCAGCTTTCTGAAAAAGCAGTTGCACATGCTGCAGGTTTACCTTGATCTCCATTGCACAAATCTAAATTAGATCCTAAAGCTTTCAGCTGTGGTTCAGATAAGCTGGGCTGATCTCAAGAAGCAGGTTTCCTTGTTTTGCTAAGGCTCTGAGAAGCTACAGGAGATAACCCTCACTCGAGGCCATCTGAAATACTAATCACCAGAGGGCACACCACAAGGCAACGTTCACTATTTCATGTTCATTCCTTTTGCCGATGGAAAATATTTCTTTCACTGCTTGCTTTCACCTTCTGGCTACCCAATACCACCTCCCCATGTCTCTTTATTCAGGATGATAGCTATCCCTTCACAGCCCCAGGGATTGAGCCTGGGAATGTATGACATTTCTTGCAGAAGTGAGTAAGATTTTGCTCTTTGCTTGCAAAGCTCTCTGGTTACGGGGGACAGAGTGGAGGAAAGCAGCAGTCTCACAAGCTGGTAGGGATGCCAACTCATAAGCAGACCCACTAGGGCTGACAGCTCCTGCCTACCAGCATGCTCCACCTCAAAAAGACCCAGATTCCTCCACAGCCCAGTTACCTATGGGCACAGGGGTGATTTTGGTGTATGTTTAAGAATGACCCACTACTGTTGTGTGTTATGAGCCCTCTGATGTGGACATGGTGGCTGCAGTTCCGGGGCAGATAGGTGCTGGGGTTTCTGTATATGCCCTGGAGGTGGACGCTGTGACCTGAGCGTATTGGAGCACTTTGTACCAGGAGCTACAGAAAAAAATCTCTCCTAATATGGGAAGCCTTTAATTTTAATTTTTATTATTATTATTATTACTAAGTTACTTTCCAGCATGGGCACACAGAGGTGGCGAGAGAGAAAGGGAAATTGCTTGCAGGATTCAGATGGCAGGGATCCATGTCTGGCTCCAGCTGATGGGTGGGAGACGCTATGTGAAAATAAACATGCGGTCTTCCTCTCAGCTCCGTTGGCAGTTAACAGCAAGAGCCGGATGCAAAAGAACAGGGAGCTGGTTTGACCCTTCTATTCTGCCCAGCTGGATACCAGGGGAGGGTCTTTGAGAGGGGTGCAAATGGTTCTTGGTCTGTACCAGAACAGGCAGGAAGGTCCTTGGTGTCTGGAGTCCATGTTATCACCACGTCGTCACACACACGGCTGTACCAGTCTATGCAGGTTAGTGGACAAACGCACCTGTTTCACAAGGATGTCATCTGGTCTCCCATTCTCCCCATAATTAATCACAGACACAACAGTACTGCCTGGCAGAGGATTTTTTTTTTTTTTAATTAGAGAGGAAGAACCCTGAGTAGCACCCACAAACACAGCGCGAACACATGGCTCTGTTAATAATCTTTAATTGTACTGTGCCTAGCTGTGGCACTAAAAGAGAATCAAAAGTAACACACATCTTAAAGAGTAAAAGTGAGTCACTATAGCTAGAAGGAAGGATACAGACTGTCCACATTTCAGAATTGGAATAACCCAGCTATCCCTTGAATAGTACCGTTTAGGAATAGGGTTACAGTAACTTTAACGGTTGGGAACTGGACAAAGCCAGTTGGCATTAGACTGCCAAAGAAATACGTAGGCTGAAAAAAAAAATTATCCCCTTTTCCTCTGGGACAAAAACACAGGCCTTTGGCTGTAGATGAGCTGAAGTAAGATTCAGGGGTAGGGTTAAGTTGGGACGGGAACAGGAATAGAGTTGGGAGACGAGCTGCAGTTGGCGTGGGGCTGCCAAGAGGTTTAGAAAGTGAGAAGGCGGCAGCAAAAAAGTTTTTCCCCAACATTTTCATATAAATGATGGCTGGGGGTCTTGGCCCAGGATTCATTCCACACTTAACTTACAGGTTACCTAAAAGATTGTTCCTCTGACTTCTTCATTGGGAACACGGCTGGTTGTCCCCAGCTATAGTTAACCACAGGTTAGGCTTTTGCTTTAGGAGGGAGAGAAGCCCTGAGTTGATGTTGTGTTTCCCACACGCTGCCAAAAGAAGTAGCAGTCTCCTAAGAGATCATTCCTTTGACAACTGTTTGACTTGGGCTTTGGGTCCTTGGCAAAGCATTCATCCCACGCACAGTGTTACAGTTGAGTTTAGTGTTGGGAAAGGGACAAAGCCTAAAGCTCAAGTCAGCATGGCACTGGTAAGGGGCTTCTGAAGGAAAGCGCGGGCCACAGAAAGATTTCTCCTCTGATCACTTTTTCATCTTGACCGTTGCTCGGAGTGTCTGGCTAACGATCAGCTGTGCTCAGGTTTCAGGGCTAGGGAAGGAAGAGGGGCAGAACCTAGAGCTTCAGCTGGCACTGGAATGAACAGCAAAACACTCAACGCCCTGCTAAATTTTGAATCTCAGCCACGGCTGAATGTTCTTACCCATGCAGCAGCCCACACCTTGGCTTAGGGTTACAGTGAGGACACTTACAGGTCCTACAGCTCCAGCTGTCATGGGGTTGTTAATGCACTGCCAAAGGAAAGGAGAGGCTGCAAAGAGCTTTCTTCCCCTCTTTATCTTGGCTGTGGCTTGGTCTCTGGCAAATGCTCAGCTCACAAACAGGCTTAGGGTTAGGTTCAGGAGAATGTAAAAGCCTAGAGCATCATGAGATGTGGAGCTATCAAGGAACTCGCTCAGAAGGAAGGACTGGCTTTGTTAGGATTTTGCCTCTGAAAACTTCATCACTGGTGTGGATTGTGCTACTTAGTGATAGTCCAGCCAAGGCCAGTGTTTAGGGTTAGGAGAGGGAAAATTCTCGAATTTCAGTCAGTTTCTGGCTGAAAAGGGAGGCTGCAAAAATATTTGTCCCCTGATAGCATCTTGATTTCTGCTATAGACTGTGGAAAAGGGTTTAGCCTATGCCTAGGGTTAGGGTGTAGGTTGGGAGAGGAACAAAGCTTAGAGCTTCAATCAGCTTGGGCCTGCCAAAGGAAAGCACAGGCTGCAAAAAGACTTCCCTGGGAAATTCTTTATCTGGGCCCATGGTTTAGTGTCCTTGATTAAGCCTCAGTCAAGTCCATCTGTCAAGGGATGTCAGTAGATATTTTTCTCTAAGTCAGTGGGAGTTGGATCGTGTCCATTTGTTGTTATTTTCCTCCACAGGAAAATACATTTTCCTCCTTATTTAGATATTATGTAGAAATCCTTTGAAACAAAACTCCCACCTAATCTCACGATGTATCCAATAGCTTGGCTGTACCCAATGATTGCTCACAGCGCTCCAAGGAGGAAAATATCATTGATGTGAGGCAGACACCACAAATAACTCCATGGGACTGACACTTCTTGGCTGTGCAAACCAGAGGATATGGTCTTCAGACAAATGCATCTTTTTTTTTTAAGGTGGATACAAGTCTACCAGAACTTGCTCATGAGCATACTCTGATCATAACTTCATACTTGTAAGCCTGTTGACATTTCCATTTAAGTAGCACCAAGTCCATCCTTCCTGAGTCATGGCCAATCCAAGACTGTATTACCGCAACAATTGATCTCTACGTTGGGCGGTCATACATGCAAGACGTTCAGGCAAACAGGTCACAGCATGCATACCTGGTCAGGCCAAGAAAATTTCTAGCCTTCAATTTTTCTCTTTTGCTCAACAGAATCAGAGGGAGGATTCACTATTCCCCAAATCTGAACAATACCTACAAAGTGTGTTCTTCAACCAGGGAGTGGAAGGAAGTGAAGTAACGGTATACTCCCACAATCTGGCTCCGCTAAGAATACGATGGGGAGGTGCACTTTGAGGTTCTGCAATTTCAGTGCAGCAAGAAACCAAGAAAAGTGCTTGAAGCTAAATAAATTCTTCCTGGCAGAAAAATTTGTATTAAGGAGAAATGGGGGGAAAACAGGAAGCGTGAGATTATGAGGAAAGAAATCACTGGGGAAAGGGAAGGGCTCAATGTTAATGGGAAAGGGTGGTGATTAAAATGGGTGTGAGATAGAGGAGACCCTTCAGAGCTACTTCTCACCTACATCTGCAGCAGTAAAGGGGCCAAGGAGCAAGACTCTCAAGCTAATGGTCAATGGGTCAGGAGCATGAGTGGCGTAGTAGGATCAGAAGATGCTTATGTACTCGCGCTCATGCCTCTTATCTGAGGCAGGATGGAGCAGAAATAGACTCGACATCTCACATAGGCTTGCAGGGGTTGATGCCACCAGCTAATAGCCATGCCTAGGTAACAGGAAAAAATGTGATTCACGGGAAACCATGGGAAAACGTTCACCCTCCTCTAGCGGTTCATTGATGGCAGTCTCCAGGACATCACCACCTGCGCCCGCCACCGACAACTTGCAAAATGCGGATCACTGATGGCACAAGTGTTGCGGGCGGCCTTGTGCAACGAGCCAACCTGTGCTCAGACAACTGCATTCACAGAGCAACGAGACCCAGGAACAGGCTGGTGTGCTGCCCAGCTGTCACATCAAGCACCCAGCAAAACTGGTCTCATGGATAAAGCCACAGTGTCGCAGGTAACTTCCAGCAGCTATACATATCTTTGGAGATCAGAGAGGAGCGATGTAGGGACTTGTACCTTAATTCGGTATTTCCTGGCTTTTCACCCTGAGCTTCGTTCTCCGGAAAGATGTTTATACTTGGCACTAACAAAGGCTGGGACTGACAGGGGCATGCGGGGGCAGAGGTTGTCTTGTAGTTTGTTTTTCATTGAAAATACAGTTTAGTACACAGCAAGATGTGCTAGTAGGTCCCGTCGTGTGCCTGCACCTGCATGCAGTTAAACGGCTCATTGGATCTAGGCCACGAGGAAAACACTTGCTTGGATGGACGAAAAGGACAAAAAATACGAGATCAAAGCAACTCACTTGGCAATAGTATCAAGAACCTGTTTTGGTGCCACAAGGAACCCAGCTCTTCCCAAAAGTGCACGAGGCTCAAGGCACAAACTGTTTCACGTCATGCTGCAATCTCAGCCGCATTACCGGTCTGCAAGTGCCAGATCAAGCATCAGTTTTTAGAAGCACGGGTGCAAAGCTAACGTGAACCTAAAGTTGTTTATGCCCTTGTTCAAAAACATGACATTCAAATCCTATTCAGAATTAGCCCTGCAAAAAATCAAGTAAACTTAATAGCTCATATCAAAGTTGGCCTCACTTCAGGAAAATTTCTGTTGCCTTTGTAAACACAGCTGAGCCTCCATTTTTCTCCTTCCTATTGGCGACATACTTCACTTGCTAAATAAAGATATCTAAACAATCTCTCTTTGTACAATAATTTTTGTGCTTTCCCCATCAGTCTATTTCAGCTAGCTGCCCCTACTCTGTGCAGCACAGTGCAAAGCAGCATTCAGAGCATGCATTAAAAATGTTTGGGGTTTTGGTCAAGATACTAACTGGAAAAAACAAAAATTTCTGTGTGCAAATGCAGGGTGAGAGAAAGCCCCTCTTTCCCCATGTCCCTCTACAAGATAATGTCCTGCTACTGTTTCCATTACAAAAATCTCATTTTTTCTGCACAGAACTAACGGTACAAATTTACTCCATCATAAAATCTAGTATTCAGAATCTACCAAGAATCTTTTCCATGCATAAAATATTTAATTTCTCTATTTTGTATCCTAAAATCACTACTGCTCAAAACCCATTAGTTATTTCTGCAACATAAACACGAATTTTATAATGAAATTGCTTTTATTTTTGCCTTCCCTTGGAACTCCCTATAACTAATTTCCATTCATCCCCACCCCCAGAGGGGAGTCATCCTGGGCAGAAACATCTGCTCATGAAGAAATGGAAACCGATAGCTTTTTCTGTCAGTCATTTTAGACTTCATGCCAATGGGCAGAAATGACTGTTCAGCAGACTACCACTGACTTCAACCGGCTTTTGAGTTGAGGGCAATCGCAGGAGCGGTTACTCAAAAATACCCCACCCAGGCAGTTATTTGAAGGAACTTGTCAGCTTCGCCTGCAACCCAACAGCCAACAAGGGTGCATAACGGAGCAGCAAACCTTTCCCTGTGCGCCCAGCTGCAAACAGCAGCACTACTGCACCCAGTCTGAATTTCTGCCAGGTATTAATCCTAAAAAGCAGGAGCAGCATTAGCTTTGAATGCAGATGGGCTAGGCTGGACTCTTCATGCACTCCAGCCTTAGTCTGGTGATTTCCCATGTGTCAATCCAACCCCAGTTTCTGTCTAACGATCATCCTTAGATGAGGAGAAATGCCCGTGAAACAAATTGTTTCATTGCTGGTGTAGCCTGGTCCCTATTAAAATAAAATGGGGAATGGTGATGAGAGGGGCACGCACATTACTAGGTCAAGAGGGAAGACAACTGTGTGCTTACCAATGGTGTCAACTGAACAGCAGCATGGGCTCTGTAACTGATATGTGACATTTTAAGCACATGCGAGTCCTCACATGCTGCAGGGAAAAAGCAACTCCCCTGAGGCGTGAGAAGAAAGATTTACTTGTCTCCCTATGCCTCAGCTTACAAGTGCGCTCCATTAATTTGGGTTTAAATTACTCTGAAGACAGTGCACAGTTACCGTCTAATCTACTCAAATAAATAATTTGGTTAAAAAAAAAAAAAAAAAAAAAGCTGTTGTCAGTTCCATCCCAGAGTAAGCACTTCTCGCTTCACCAGCTGCACAGGCAGACCTTTGTTCGATAACCCCTACATGCAGTTCCAGCGGCCAGCACAGAGGGACAGATTGTGCCTGTCAGAGAGAGAATAGTTGTGGAGAGCATCCCACCAGCATGCTGGCCTGGTGGCTAACCACAGTCAGGATGGGGTGCAGTCAGACTGTGCGGGTCTGTTCAAGCTGCCAGGTTTCCTTAGAGGAGATGGTTTTCCCTACCCCCCTTCCCTCGTCTAGACCAAATTTTGGCCCCTTGCGAATGAGTGTGGTTGCCAGTAGTTATGCAGCTGTTGCAGGGCTTGTAATTCAGCTCCATGCCTTGATCGTTATGAGAGAGGTGAGAGAGACGATCCATGTACAGAGGAACACTGATTTTTAAATGGCATTTTGTTTTGGAGTAATACTCAATTAGAAGAGATTGAAACATCTCCCAATAGGCTTCTGGGAGAGAAACCTCTGCTGGGTTTGGGTAGCAAAATGTGCAGGCAAGGGCCGTTCGCCCTGGCACTGTGTGTTGTACCCATGGGAGGGGAGCCCACACCAGCTCCCGCCTGAGACCAGCATGAGATGGGGACCCAGCCCTGCTGCAGGGCTGGGCACAGACTCTCAGGGAAGCTGCTCGTTCCACAGGCTGAGGCTGGGATGAGCCCCTTCTCGGGGTCCTGCACAGAAGAGACGGCTGTGGTCTGCCTCTGCGCGTAGGAGTCTCTACCCTTGTGCTAGACACATGCCACTGTCCCTGTGTTTCAATAGAGATGGTGAGCATCAGGACAGAGGAAGATGAAAGGCCTGCCTGATTTTTGCATCATGCTCAGCTTCCCCCATGAGAAGATAGAAAGAGCCTAGAAATAAACACCAATTATCGGCTCCATCTGCACTCATATTGCTGGAAATAATTTTGAATTACAAATGTACTAAAGGCACCTTGTGCTTGTTCAGAAACAGTACCACCCATGGAGTGATTCCAGAGGAAAAGGTTTGCCTCCAAGCTGAACTCACTGCTTAAATAGTCTCTCTGTCAGGATCCAAGCCTTCCCCCCCAGTCTCTTTTTTTTTTTAATAAAACATACAAATAACAATAAAATTTATGAAACTATATAAGGCTTAAGATTAGACAAAAGGAATTTTTCTCAGCAAATATGTTACAGAAGCCCAGCAGATCCAGAAAGTAGGAAACCTGCTATGAACAGAGGTAAAGAGGTGGGATTTTATAACCAGTGAGGACAGGGATGGAAGGGGAGCAATACCACCCACTCAGTTCACTTCAGCCAGCTGCATAACTTCAGCATCATAAAAGTTCATGCTTGTACTGAAAACACAATTGCTAACTTTCTCTGCTGGTATGAAGGTTTCTTTGGATCAGATGAGAGGTGCTCAAGCAAAATTAAACTGGCAGTTTAATTCTGCTACTGCACAGAGCCTGCTTTATGAACAGACAGCATCCACATCTGGAACTGTCAATTCAAAACCTTTAATTTACTTCAGAATTTAAAGCATAAGGTTTTAGAAAGAAGGAAAAAATAAGGGGTGTAAGAATGCCACATGGCAATGTCTCACATTACAAACACGTATCTGCAAAATTATAATAAGAATGCCTCAACAACGATGCTGATTTTCCACAGAAGTAGAATGGATCCATAATGAAACAGAACAATCTCCTTTTTTTTTGGTCTTATTCTGGCAGTTCTAGTTGCATTAGACATGCAAACTACATTTATTTGCTTTTTCAAATGAACACATGGGAGACAATGAAGAAATCTTGTCTGTGGCAGGTGCTAGGTGCCTACTTAACACGTTTTACTAAACTTCCCAAGTCAGCCTTTCAGTTGAGCCAGGAGAGAAAACACGGTATCAACCCAGGTTCATGAACTTCGGCTGATGCCACCTTATCGTATGCTCCGCGACACCAGAACCTGGGTGCTTGCTGTTCATCTCTCCTCTCAGCCAGAGCAGTGACGATACCGAGCGCCAACAACTGCCTGCACAGGTGGAAAGCCCTGGAATGAGCAGGTGCTTGCCAGCAGAAGCAGTTCCTCCAGTTCTTGCCATGCCTCTGGTACAGAAACTTGGGGCATGTGGAGTGAGACGTGCTTTCGCAGCACCGTGAAAAGGGGCTGCTTAGCTGTGGCATTGGTTAAAGGTTTAAGGACTTCAGAGCCGGCTGAGAGACAGAGAGACTGAGGGTGACTTTGCAGCCTGGGGAGGAGCTGGAGTCAGGGAAGAGAGGGAGGAGGATCCCAGACTTCCCAAAGCATCTCAGACCCCAGACTGAAGAAAAAAAAGACAACCACTGAAGGAAAATTGACACAAGCATATCAGCAATTTCGGCCTTAAACTACATGGTTCAAGTGCTCACCAAGTAATAAAAAAGAGCTGTTTTTAGAAACCATCCCAAGTGGCTGGTTAATAACTCAACAAAACTCCCTGCACTCATGAGGTCACGCCCCTGCTGCGTGTGGAGCAGCTCCATACACAGCTACAAAAAAGCCCTGTGCTTTCGGCAAATACGCCCTCAAAGGGGATGCTCTCCCTTGCCTCGCTCTCTAAAAGCTTTTCCAAAGCTCTCCAGAGTCAGCACATACTGGCCTGTTAGCAGACACCAAACCGATTACGCTTGTTTATACTTCCAAAATGTGCCCTCAGAATGACTTAATTCCTGTTATTAGCACTTGACACGATGGATTGGTTTTCTTGACAACTGCAGTTCCGCTCAGCACTCAGGCAATCCCCTGAAGAGCAATCCTGAGATGTTTCTGCAGTTTGGCCACACCTGGGCAAGCTGGGTCTCACCTCTGGAAGGATCGATACCGGCGACTGAGAGATGTATGCCACTCTCAGCTGAGCAAGTACCACGTAGCATCCCTGACACTAGCCAGCTTCTGAAATTGTTGGCATCTATCTGCTCACCCATCACTCACATTAGCTTTCTCACTGCTGACTGCTGGGATGATCCAGTTCTAAAAGGCTCCTCTGCTGTGTTGTACATCGTAAATTATACATACAGTGCTCTGCGATAGGAGAAAAGCAATCAAAGTGATTCATTTCTGGGTGAACAGAAAATGTCCTCTTTGTCTCAAACAGTAATTACCGTGGGCCACATTCCAATGCTACCCTTAGTCATGACAGGAGTTACTAGAACAGAGATTATTTGTGGTGTACGGTATTTCTCAGCAGGTATCAGGATATTGGGTTTTAGCCCTAAGGCATCTATGCTAAATACCACATTCTTTAATTATTTCAATTTATCTTCAATCAAACGATGTGTAACTGCAGTGCCTCCCTTTTGCTCTGCTGATAGCTGCTCTCATGGATACATAGAAAAGCAATTAATTACTGCAAATTTTAGAACAGAAATAGCTATGCAGATATCTGTGAAGATGCTAAAAATGTCAGGAAAAAGCAAGATAAATGTCAATGTTATTAAAAATGAATGTCTACTTAGTGCAACATTTACCTAAATGTTTGCCAGGAAAACAGTAAATACAGAGTCTAAATCCTGATGTAGCACAATTACACACAGAGGCTCAAAGGGTAAACTCCACCACTGCACTGAAAGGCAGCCCGAGATGAAAATCTCATTCCAAGCCTTGATATCATCAGTGCTAGCCCTCTGCACAAAAGTGGATTTTATCCAATATACAGTGACTTTGTAAACAACCCATTTCCTTTTAATAATACTGTTTAGTTTTCTCACGTTTCCTTCCACATCCACAACCGTGCCTTATCAAACCCCACACCCTGGCAGAGTGTCGGGAGTTGTACTCGCTTTCCCATCCGTCAGGGCTTCTCAGTCGCTGCTTTGCAGGACTGGAGCCTTGGGCCCCCACAAGACCTGCTGCCTTGAGCTCTAAATATAAGCCCCTGTACTGGGCAAATAATAAATAAGCATTTCTTGTATTCTCCCAGTTTATCAAATAATGCAGATGGCTCTTCCAGCGAGCTGATTTATTCATCACCTCAGCAGTCACCAGTTTGCATGCGCATCTGCAAACACTATCAGTAATGACTTTATGTTTTCTAGCAAGCTACTGATACAAGTGTTAAATAGCAAAAGGCCAACAAACGATCCCCAAGGAACCCCACTATACACACACCAGCTCAGAGACGATTCCCTCCCTCCCTCCTTCTCTGTTTGGAAACCTGTCAGTGTCAAAACCATTTTCTGTTGGACATTATTCATTTCGCCTCTGGATCAAGATGTGGAGGAGGCCCACTCAGAAGACTACTGCATCTTTTATGAGGCAAACTTGTAATCTTGGTAAAATAAAATGCATCAAGCTGATTTGACAAGATCCCTTTTCCTTCGGTTCAGGTAGACAGACGTTTACAAAGCGCTCCTCCCTTAATTCGTTATTAAAGGAATCCTATTTCAGTTGTTTCGTTATTTCGCTTTGGATCAATGTCAAGCTGACAGACCTATACTTACCACCAGCACCCAATTTTCACAGCATGTTAACAATATGCTTTTTTCCACTCACTGACTAAAAAGTAACATATAGAGGTCAACAGAGCTCCTCTTGCTTGCTCTTTAAAAATTCTCAGATGCGAATTTCTTGGATTTAATGATTTGAAAATGTTCATAGTCAGCAGCTGTCCTGTGTAACCTTCTTTAGCTGCTGCCTCAATGGAAAATACTTCAATTTCATCCTCTGTGATAAAGCTACATCTTCTATTTGCTAGCTCATGCAAAACTCTGTGCATTAGCACTGGCTTGAACACCCATCTCAATAGACACCATCAAAACTGAGCCAGCTGAACATTTCAGAGCTTCCACCTGAAAATATCCTGGAAGCCGGTTCCAGCTCTGCACAAACTCATCCTCTCAGCTCTGTGAGAATAACTTCTTTCTAGAACATCTTTAAGTATTTCAGGCTGAGCTATAACAATTCATTTGACACTTGTGCAGTGGACTAGGAGGGAGTATAGAAGGCTTCGTGCCAAAGAGAGTTAAACCTCTTCTAAACCAGAATAAAATAAAACCTTTGTTCTACTTAATTTAGGTTATGAGCAAGACCTTGGATGACTTCCTAATTTGACCAGACCAATTTATTCCCCACAAAAAGCCATGCTGGAAGCGATCACCCTAACATCAGGGTAACGCTCAACTTCATACACATCACAAGAACAGTGACAGAAACCAGCAAATGTCCTCACATGCACTGGCAGCTCCTAAACCTACAGGGGTTGGACTGCCTGACGGGGAGAAAGCTGGGACCTTGACACCGTTCAGACTAATAAGCACATGCTTGACTAAGATCTGAACAACAGTTGTAACTGCTATCTGCATTATTTGCCTCTGCTGTGTAAAAACTGGCAGAAGCACATATCTCAAATATTCAAGGAGGAAATTCAAGATGTTAATATGTGCCTCCCCCTCACAGGCTGGTGGTCAGGGTACACAACCCAATTAACACTTTTTTTCACGCACCCCCAACCCGCTGGATCACTTCTGACAATGTAATGCTGCGGCTTGATCTTCTGTGAAGTTTTGAGCAAGCTGTAAAAGCTTATCTTCCTCACGAAGGGCAGAAGGAGATATTTGCAGACCATAAAGATTGCATTTGCATAGCCTAGATATTATCAGCTAATATAGAAACATAATACCTCTTCTTAGTACGCCGGCAATATCCAACCCATCCTAATTTCCTGTTGTTTCTTACAGGAGATGGCATGTCAGAACAGCTGTGCCAGCATATACACCCTTCAACAAGCTGGAGATGTTGCATGGAGAGCTCCATGGAGTGCTCCTGCACTCAGCATCACAGGAGGTTTTGTGGAATGGCCCCCATTAGATGCCTGTTACCAATCCCTCCCTTTTCATTGCATTAGCTTGCTCCAGCTGCTCAATGTGCAAGATCAGCAACGGTCTATGGCCAGACAGACTTGAGTGAATAACACAGTTCTGCTTAAGGAGAAGTTTGCATCATCAGAGGTACAGCTCTCCGTCCTTCTCAGAGAAAAACCACCCCCTCCCCAATAACATTCATATCCCCAATAATATCCATTGTGTAATGTACTGGAACCACTTCCAATGACAGCAACCATGCTGTCAGTACAAAAGATGGAACCGCACCGTTCAAAGAATTCATTCAAAGAATGAATGCCCACTTTTGTGCAAAAACGTAATCCTAGAAAGTTACAAAAACATTCAGAAAAATCAGCTCTTTTATTTGGCCATAATAGTGCCCTCGTGTTCAATCCAGTTCACCATATAAGACAGCCCCATATCATTAAAGAAGATCTCACCAAAAAGCAGCTCCTAGAAAGTTTTCCTGCATAGGAGGCTTTAACACACAGCCCTGATGCAGCCTGACGAGGAGCAGCGTTTGCTCAGCACATTCTGGTGGTTTCGGAGACAAAGCCAGCATTCCCAAGGCTCAAGATAATCAAGCAGATGAAGTCATGCACTCCGCATGCTCGAGAAATGGATTTGGGGGAGGGGGGTGGACGATGGGGGATCCCATTTAGCGTTACTACATGGAAACGGAGAGGGAAAAAAGTGTTTCTCTTTTAATGATTTTCTGCATGAATGATACGCTGGCATTACCAACAAACCAGCGTTTGAAGGGATGAACCACGTAACCCCAGGAGAAGTCAGACTCACAGGCAGCCCATCTAAACGCAGCACTACAACGAAGCCTCTAGGTCTACGTGGTCTCCCCAAGGACAAAGATCTTTGATGGCTACAGAGGGAGCCTAAAGCCAGTGGCTTCTGATTTTAGGGTTCTGCGTTAAGCATCACCTTGTTATCATTCCCAAATCTTTCAAGGAAGCTACTGCCCATACCAGTCAACAACACGCAGAAATAAATGGTGAATCACAAGCTTACAACAAAGCCTTCCATTTTGGAGCTTGCTTAGGGAGCAGGCTACGGCAGAGCAGCAGCCCAGAGAGCTCTCGGTAGCAATACTTCAAAGGCAGCCCAAGGATGGGAAGCAGTCCAGGATTAGATACTGATAACCACAAACATTTTTGAAAGCAACTGGGGTTTTTAACGGCCCTTGAGTTTTGCAGTTCAACTCCATCCGCTTATGGGAAATAGATTTTCATCCCTTTCTAGAAAATCCTATACTAGTTGCTTAAAAACTGAAATCATTATATTGACCTACTCCTGAACTCCTGTGCCTTCTTTTTATATTCATCTCTGCCTGCAAGCCCTCCAGGCCGCACACTGCAGCATATTTCTGGGGCTTACATTGCAATTATTATAATGGAAAGCTTTCTTTTCAGATGGGGAGAGAGTTTGGTGAAAATCCTTTCCATTCGCATGTGTTTTCAATCACTTTATCCTCCTCCTTAGACACACACATCTCCTTCCAATTCAAAACCAAAGCTCATTACTTTCTTAGAAGCTTCTTTCCTTCCAAATCCCTTATTTTTAAGTCTTGCTTCATGCTTTCTTCCACCTGGTTATGGATTATGGGCATGGTCTCTGCTGCCGGATGGAAGTGTACTCTATTCCTGTTATCCACTGCATGTTAGATACAACCGTCTCTGGATAAACTGGAAAACTCCCAAGGGAGTGTTTTTGGAAGTAAAGCCCATGCCAGGTGTGATGCCAGAATTTCTCTCGGTAAGAGACAGGCAGCTGTGGTTGGGCTCAATTCAATCTTATTACCACTGAAATGGCAGCATGAAACTTTAACAGCAAAAATAGCTTATGCTGAGGCATTCCGGCTGTGGATAAAACATAGCTAGCATCTCTGTTGTCAAACATCCTGCCGCCACTCACCACATTGATTTCACCTCATGCTGAGCCTAGTGGCAAAATCCCAGCGCTAATGAAGTTAATGAGAGTTTCACCATTGGATCCAAGAGGGTTGGGATTTCACACAGACTCTTCAGTCATAAAATTCCTTCCGCTCACCTCTAAGCTTAAAGACTGTGCCCCGTTACACCCAGCATGGAGGATCTGGGGCTGATCCAATATCCTCTTAAGTTAATGGAAAGGCTCCTACTAACTTTAATGAGGACTGAGATAGATGGTTAGTGGATGAGAGCATTTTATTTGAGAGGAAGATGTTGTTCTACAGCCACTCGCATATTCTTTTTAACCCTGCATGCACTTTTTTTGTGCTTCTCTTACTCCGCATGTTGGTCTTAGTTGCTGCTGAAAACAATTTTGTAAAACTGTGGGAAAGGAGCCTCCCATCATAATCATTCATGTTTTCACTCTTTCCTCCTCCTACCACTTAACGTGAACAGAAAGTATTGAGGAAGTCTGAATATCAACAGTAGCATTCAGGAGAAAAAAACAATAACATACATAAAAATACATCAGGAAAAAAAAAAAAAAATCTGTGGAACCGTGGCTGCGAGTATGGGATAGCCCCAGTTACACCTGCAGCTTACAGCAACCGCTCTGCATTAAGGTAATGTCTTTTGTTGGGAGGGGACATTAGTAACCAAACAGCTGTGACACTACAGTTGTGCTTAAGAGAAAAGTATTACTTTTGTACCGATGCCAATCAATATATCTGAGTTAATGCTCTTTCCTTTCCATGTGAGTATCGGTGGAGGCTCATACCTCCTCCTGATGTTTTGTCACACACCTATCCTCCTTGCTGCATCAAAAACTCACACTTGCCTGCCTCGGCTTTCTCTTGTTCTACCCCATGCTCAGTTTTTCTTCAAAATCCATTCTACAGGGCATGTTCCTAAAAAGGGCTTACTTACAGCTCTTATTACTAACCCATTTGTTTTAAATCCCAGTGCTACAACTGGGATGCAGTTTCCTTTCTCCTGGATAAAGCAAGACAGGAGAAAAGAGGTTGTGCTGCTAATCCAGGTAAACTAGGTCTCACCCAAGACTCTGAGTTTCTAGGAGGACTCTGGATGTCAGAAGAGCTGGATGACTCCAAAGCCCACACGAACACCGTGCAAACCATCACTGTGTTTTTCCCCAACCATTGGCATGAAATAGGGCTTTTCTTAATGATTCTCGCCTTTATTTTCACAGCTCTCTAAAGCCTTGTCCTCAGTATTACAGCATGCCTGAAACCTAAGCAGACTGTCACAGGGCCACGTGCAGGGCTGAAATGACAGCCACAGATACCTGAAGCATCAGACACAGGGTTTTAATTCCGTGCCACTGGAGGGAAACACGTTTCAGTCCTGGCCTTCCCACCCTCAAGCCCCCACATCAGCATTTTAGAAGTTTTTGGTTCCCAAGTGTATTCTTGAAGCAATGTATTCAAATGGAAATGAATAATCACCAGCTTAACAAAAGTCATTAATCCCCCGTAAGGCTGCTTCTGCATGAATCTATCAATTCTCATTTCCAAGTTTTCAGAATTAAAGCAAGTGTTTGATATAATACGCGCTACCTATTCTCTTTAATTAAAAAACCTCCCACTGCTGAAGTGGGTGAAACATTTCATCAGTCAACAGCATGCACAGCCCTCACGGAGAAAGTTTGCGGACTTGCCTGACACAATAAAACACTGAACATCAGCTGAAGTTTCTTGGCTCACATTAAATCCCATTTGTGGCAGAAATAGCAAGGGAATTAATTCCCTAGCATCTTTACAACATGTACCTTAAGCGAGAACTGCACAGTTCGGATTTATATTGAGTATCTCCTGCACCCGTCTTCACAGACTAAAATGTGGCTCAGATCAACAACAAAAATAAAGGATTAATAGCATCACTAATCACTTGAATGACAGCAAATCAGCAGCCTATAGGAAACAGTTTTGCAGCACCAACGCAATTTCAAGCGAATGAAGGTCCATTCACTAGTGCTATTTGCCACTTGGTAACTCCGACGAGGAATTTGAGCAGCAGAGGGATACGCCATCTAAGTGATGCTGAAAAAGGAAGAGACTAGCTGTGCTCCTACTTGTCAAGTGCTGCAAAGCACTTGGAAGAACTGGGAGGTCTAAGAAACTGGTGGCAAAAAATATACAGCACCATTTATTTTTCTAATTCTTTTTAAAATAACCTCTTTTTTTGGGGGGCGGGGGCTACAAAGAGTGTATACAGTGTACAGAAGTACTCTTGTGATATTCTGTGATTTGTTATCGTTGCCATAAATAGAAAATGGAAACATACCACTGCATCAAGAAGGTGGACTTTCACACCCCCGAGACAAGCAGAAATCTGTAGAGGCTTTTTAATGGTATCTCATAAGCAAGCCCCCTGGTTGGGCTTTTGGTTCTATGCATGATAAAGCAATCTCACATGCTAAGCACACAGCTACAGGAGAAGGGCACAACAGTGAAAGCATCAGGGCAGTATAGATATTGGCGGTCATTTGACACAGGCGCCCCACATGCACATGGGATTGTGACCCCACTTGCACAGAGAAGCTTGGGACTAGAGAGGTGAGGAGGAGAGCTGAGCACGGAGCAAGCGGACTCACCCAAAAGAGCTTGGGCACTTCAGTAATTCATGTTTTGGGGCCCACAACTGAAAACTGGTGATTGCTTTGAGACTTTTAAGTCACTTTGAATAAGCTTCCTTTAAGTGTGTGCAATGCAACCCATTCCCAAAAGTCCCAGAGGCCTAACACCATCCCCTTGATGGAATCAGATTACAAGGGAAACTTGGGTCATCCACGCAACATCATCTAATAACAAAGTCATCTCTGGCAGTCCCAGTGGACCACAGTGTAGGAGGCTGTGAATCACTGAAGACGTGGGAAAATGACAGCAAGAGAAAGAAAAGACGATCAGCTTGCAACAGATAAACAGGTGTAACCTCACTAAATCCTTCTGCAAGCAGTTGTCAGAACCTGATCCTTGCCTGGAAACTCCTCTTTTAAGTAGCCAAGCTCTGATCCTAAACATCTTGTAATGAATTCCAGAGCAATTACTGCAGTATTAAGCTTGTGAATTCAGCCAGCTCCAGCCTGTAGAGAAGAAAGGAACATCATTAAGCATCAAGGACTGAGAAGCTGAAACAAAGAGCACCCAACTGCCAAACTAGCTAAGGTTTGTGTTATATCACTATACCATTGCAAAGATAAACATCAAAACCCATGAGACCAACGAATTGAAAACAACCATTCATCATCTATCCTTTCAGCTCGTTCACATATTGATAAAGTTGCAATTACAATGATGCAACAACAAGTGACTATCTCAAAAACAAGTCCTAAGACTGGAAAATGTGCCAGGGGACTGTCTGCTCTGTAATTCCAGAGGACTGAGGGAAAGTATGTTTCTACACCCAGAGTGTATTTTTTTTATGCTGCCTTATTATAGGTGAACAAAACATGCAAAATCCCTGTGGGATGGCAACGTAAGGTCCAAGAGCACAGGCACAGTAATATCGTTCCTTGGGGAGTTGGAACATTATTTGAAAAGTGAAATAAAACAAATTAAACAAGAAAGAAATAGCATCCTTTTCTTCTCCAGCGTGAGGTTTCTAAGTCCAGAAGAAGTATAATAGTCTTTAAATTCTTAATAGTAAGGAGGCTTTGTCCATTAAAAATAAATCTATCACGTAAACCACTTTCCTCTAGCTAGGATAAAATAATATTAGGAAAGGGAGCTCTGGAGTTGGAGGGCTGAATTTTAATAACCAGAAAATCTGGGAAAAGCCATAGTGATTCTATAGCAGAGAACCTAGGAAGTCAGGTTCAGTTACAGAACAGTGCAATAGCTGATACCAAAGTAAGCATGAAATCCTCTTTTATATGGTATTTTCTCTGCAGATTTAGCACCATCTCCACTTACTATCCTTTTTGCAAGATTGGTAAAGTAAATATACTTTGCCTATGATAGTTTAGAAAACATAGATGTATAGTTTAGTCAGCTGCTCTGGAACTGAAGTTAACATTTCTCGTCACCCCTATCCTCCAAAATTAGGTCTCTTAAAATCATAAAGTTAAGTGCCTTAATACTTTCTGATATTAAACAAAAGTCAGTAAGAAATGAATTGTATTAGAGTTTGATCCAAACCCAAATCTAATAACTTTGATCTCTCCATTAAATTTCAGCCTGCCTTGGAAAACATGCAAAGTAAATGTTGATGCTCTTTGTGGTTATTGCATAATGTTGTGAGGCTCTTTGCAAATGATTTTCTCTTTCTGCATCTCAGTTCATGGCCACTGCCCATTAAAAACTGAAACTTTATCAATCGGGGTGCCAGATAAAGGATATGAATCTACATGCAGTATCTAGTTACGGAAAGCAGCCATATACACAAAGGACCAGCTAGAATCTACCAAAAAATGCAAAAATTTAAGCACTACCTTGTTCTAACACCTAAAAAAGTTAAAAATGTATATACACAGAGGTACATGTGCACTTAACCAGAATAGGCAGCATCACTGAAGGTCAGTGATTTCGTGTCTGTGCTTGCATAATCTTGATGAAGCATGTTAACAAGTCTGCATGTTCAAGACATGCAGCGAGTGTAAATCGTAACCATTTACCAGAAGACAGTACCAAGACCGGCCAGTTTCCTCAGTTCTGGGGCAAGAAATTAAGGGGGCAGAAAACACTGACAAACTTCCTGATGAGCTGGAAAGGCCACGGCTTACAGGAAGGGTGAATGATATTCAGAGAAAGATGCATCTTCATTAACTCTTCCTATTTTTCTAGTACCTGGCTATCTGTCACCTTACATGAGCAGGAAAATCCCTAGCTGTCTAGATCACAGTTTATCCTAGCTTAATTTCAAAAGGCTATTATTCCTAATTTCTGCTGACACAGATCCAAGTTTTGGGGAAAATATCTCTGCTTTCTTTCTCAGGCCAGTAAATGATGGATGTGGTTTTCATCACCGGGAAGCACAGCACTCCAAAGCCCAGGGATGGATTAATTCAGAGCACTGTGCTAATAGCTTATAACTCACGTTTACCCATCCCACCTGAGAGGAAATGGGTCCCATCCAGAAGTCAGAAGGCCCCACAAAAACTCATGGGGATGCAGCAAAGAGCCTGGGTGAGTCAATACCAGTGACAAGAAAGGTGTATTTTAGTCCACACTGGTTTTGCAACAATTATGTTGTCCCACTTTAGAAACAGAAGCACTGCAGTGAATTTCAGTGCTTTTCAGGCCTTGCATTCCCCTAACACGCGTGTACTCGTAAGCCTACTAGTACAATGGTATAGTTAGAGAAGGGCCAGCACGGTCATTAAGACCTCTGCATGGAAAAGAGCCAATTTAGAACTGACACGCGCCATATTTTGCCTCTCCTCATCAAGTTTTACTCATCATCAGCTCCTGACCCAACTCATATGCATGTGGATGTGGAATGACATAGGCTCAACATAGAGCCTCATACTGCTCTTCCACTGGTGATGGAGCAATCCTGTATTTTCTACATGCTGATGGCAGGCAACACGCTCATCTGGTCATAGTGATGGACAACCAGGTTCCCTGGTTCTAATGGGTACACAAGGTACAGCTCATTTTTCATATCCAATGGGAAAGGCTGGTGTGAGGAGAAGCAGGTTCAAGGGCTTTCTTTCCAAATATCAGATCTTAAGTTGGAATAAATTTGAACATGCATCTGGGCTGCAAAACAGATCGCTGAAGCCAAAGGGATATGCATCCCCAAGGAATCAGCGTGGTGGGGAAGGTGGAAGAGCAGAGGACTTTCAATGCAATCATGGGCACAACTAATATTGTTCAAACATTGGCTCTCCCTTCAGAGAGCACTGAGCTCACCGAGGATTAGTCACCCATGGGCAGTCTAGGGCAAGTCTGCAATCACATGTTCAAATGCAATCAAACCTCTCCCCAGCGATCACCCTGCTACAGAAAGGTGTGCACTGATTCTGAAAGGGTGAGTGAGTGAGTTCTGGAATAAATCAGATCTGAAGAAATCTTTTAAATGGAGGGAAAGTAAACACGTGCACACACACAAAGGGGATTGCTTAGACATCTTCATTTCCTGCTGCAGAAGCAGAAGCTGATTATTCAAGCCCACTGCTGTCTATACCCGGTCCCTACATCGAGAGAAAAAAAGCAAAAACTGATTCCGAACAAAAGTCAAGTTCCTCTGGCCTGGGCCTGCTAAGCCTGGACCCTTAGCAAACGCCTTGTGCAATCATTCTGAACTTCCCTCCTGCTCACTGGTGCCAACATATGCATCATTGCAATCGCCTGGGTGAGTGAGCTCCTAATAGTGTTATCTGTCACCAGTCCTTTTATGATGCTCCATTCCCATGGCTCCTTGGCGTATGCTCTTTGTCAGCCCTCCATCATCATTGCACAGCAGACAGCAATTAATTTGGGTGCTCTCTTCAGTTTGAGCTGTTCCTTTTGTACGTGGGCTGGGGGGTATTTTATTTCTTTTTTTAATTAAATGGGTTTGTTTAAAATATCAGGTTTTTGAATGAAGATTTATAGCAGACCCTAAAATTATAACAGCCCAAATAAACAGTATAAACTGTCATTTACAGCTGCAGCACAGTGTTATAGATACATGCTAGCATAACATCACTATGTCAGCCTAACTATGCACCATTGCACTTCAAGCAAATCAGATCTCACAAAACTCCCTATCGCTTCATTGCAACTCTCTTGGAGGAATCTTTGGTATTTTCTCTCTTCAGTACTGGAAAATACCATTCAGTAGGTCAGAGAGAAGAAACTTCAGCAAGCCAGAAAGGAGGGGTGGGCAACAACCCCAAATACCAGCACAACATCTGAATTTTACTGCCCCTGTTTTGATGAACATGCTGTGTGACATTTGGGGCAAATAGGCAGAAATACTGACCACATCATTTTTCCCCCTCCCCATTTCAGAGTTGCAGCTGCTTAGCCTGTTTGAGCACCACGCCTCCAACAGTCAGAACACATGCACTGAAGCCCTGAAGTCGAGCTGCTGATTTAGGCTGGGATTATATCGTCCAGCAAACCACCTCTGTGAATGGTAAGAACAGGTTTGCTCAAGCAATAAAATCACTTGATGGCCTGTTCCTTGCTGTGTCCACAGCACAAATACAGCTCCACCCAGGGAAATGGGCCTGCTTCCCTGCAACCTGGGTGTGTAGGGGAGAAGTCTGGAGTATGGCAAATTTTCCTATTCATTAGGTAGGTTTTAAATATTAAAGGTTGAAAATGGAGGGAGAGCAGGGGTAACTGAAGAAAGGAAGAAGGACCTGAAAAACCTGAGAAGCTTTAGGGCACAAGAGAAAACAGAGGAGAAACAATGGAGAAAAGGAGGAGTAGGAGACCAAGTGCAAATGGGGCAGGAAGGCAGTGAAGAACAATGCACAGGACACGCAGGATTCCTGGGAACTCAACCAGCCTGAATGGAAGTGATGCCAGGCCACATGCAACTGCACCAGAAAGCACACAAGAAGAATTCATGTGAGTCATCATGAAAGTAGAATCATTGCAGTTAACAGAAAAATAACAAAAATTCAAGCCAATTGATGGCTGCATGGTGTCCAATCCTCAAAGGTTCAGAACTGTACTATATACAGCTTGGTTTTGGGTATGTTTCCGCAAGTGGTTGGGTTTGCTCTTCGAAAATTCTACAAGTATTGCAGAACTAATGTTCTGCTAATGCTGAGGAAAGCAGACTCTTCTGTCCATTGGTAACTAAAGTAGTTCCTGGCATTGCATGATATAACGAGGTTCTCCATTCTCACAGCTTTAAAATGATTTGCAAGCATTTACAGTGTGATTTGATTTAAACCAGAACTGTAACCTGCTCTTTTTTGGTTTCTTTTCTAAAGAACAGCCAGACTTTATTCCATTAGCATGAAGTGCTTCCAAGAACTAGCATAAAGTAGGAAGCACCTTCGATTCTTATTTTCCCCCACCACAGGATCATGCAATTCTTCAAGAAGGGTATTATTACCCATTAAGCCAACAGTGGATGGAAATGATGTTCTTCCAGATGGTCCACAAAGTTTCAGAGCAGCGGCCAAGGAGACTTCCTGGGAAGCAACAGGACAGATGTGTGTGCATTTTTGAGGAAAAGGTGGAGGGGAAAAAAAAGACCCACAAAGGTAAGGAGGAAAAAGAAAAAAAGACAAATCTTAAGTTAATTTAAGGAGACAAGTCTCAAAGACCACCATTAAAAAACATGAGATATTGACATCAGGGGGCCCATGATTGGTAATCTAACACTCGCCACGTGGCAAAGGACTGAGCCAAGATTGGTAACTTTTGAAACATGCTCAGACTTCTCATTTTTGCAGAGGAGGTAACACCAACAAGCACCAGAAGGCTGACAATGTAGGTATGCTACGTACATCAGAAATGCCAGCTAAAAAGAAATTACATAATTTCTCTTAAACCAGCCTGTATTTCATAGCAGAATGATTTCAGAGACAAGCTAGAGAAGTGATATCTAATCAAAGTTACCTGTTAGCACAAGAAACAACTCTGTGCCTTATTAACACAGAACATCAAACACTGATAATGTCAGCACCCACTGCTGAATTAGTATGGGGAAAGGACAAAAATAACTGGATTAAAAGAGTTCTCCTATGGCACCAATCTATTACTGGTGAACACTCACCCAGCAGCTTGCTCTTCTCTTCCCCTTGAACTCTCTGCTAAGCCCAAGACAGCTGCACAAGAGCCTTCACTTCGTTATGGAAATCTCTTCTAACATAGTCACAGTTACCCTGTCTTCAGTGGAGACAGCTTATGCCAGCACAAAGTCGGGCCGACGTCAGTGCAAAACCAAGTAATGTGGAGAAGCATCTCACTTTTCTCTGGGATATAAAACTGGAAGGATTTTCAATAGGGAAGCTGCCACAATCATCAGTACCTTTCATTTTTCTTAGGTCCTCAAGATCCACTTTCCATCCCGCAGCACTAATTCCCGGAATTTTCTTCTGAAGACTGTACACCAAAAAAAGTGTTAACTTTCACTTTTATAAAACAGCTATGCATATTCAAATGAAAATAAACACCCTAATGCTCCAAAGAGAAACCATCAGATACCTACTTCATGATCTCAGGAGCCTGTTCTCTCTGCCTGTCTGCTGGTGTCCTTACCCACAATTCTTTATGGCTGTATTATCAACATCATCTATGGACTTAGTATTCCAAACATACCAGCTGCCTACAACTGAAGGGCTTCTTGGCATTACAAATTATAATTGCACTGAATGCACCACTGGTCCTGTGACATAAAAAGGAAGAACAAAAAAAAAAAACCTCATCAGGCTTATTTTAACTTGACAGAGTTGAACCCAGGTGAAAAGCTAAGTCAGTAACCCACGGAACCCACTAATTAATTACTATATAGATGTATGTATCCAATCTAATGGAGATCAAAATTAAAAAAAAAAAAGTAACCCATTATTCACCACCACAGTTTTAATTAGAGCTGGGAGAATAATTCCAGTTTACATATTCTCTGGCCTGGCTCACACTCAAATAGAAGCTTCTCGGGAAGAAGCTCAGAAGCAAAGTTTGGCTTGAAAACTGGAGCAGGGCACCTCTTTTGAAGTCTTCACTCAAAAATCAAAACAAAAAAACCCACCAACAACAAAAAAAGTCCCCAAAATCACAGTTCTCCCCTTTTGAAGATTACTACTATTTTCTAGAGTAGGACATTGAGATTAACAATTTCATCCAGTTATTCCTTCATTAAGCTGGATCAAGTCAGCATTAATTTGTTAACCTTTATAATACTTCACGCACTAGTGCCATATGATGTCAAGCTAAATTCCAAACTGAATTCACTTAAGAAAACAGAAGAGAACATTTCTTACCTATTACTTATTCCTCACAACTGTGGACTCCCACTGCTGAAGATAATCTGTCAAGTTAAATAGTCTTTTTTCTTTTTTTTTTTTAACCTCCCACTTCTATAACATTTAATATTATCACATATGAAAGAAAATGCAAGGCAAAAGTTGTCTAATCTGTCAACAGTCATGCAGCACTTCTGTTAGTCAGCTTCCATATGAGCGTAGGTAGACACTTCAAATAACAACAGGGGAGACAATCCATTTTATAACAAGAAAATAAATACCAAGAATATGCCAGAACAACTTGCATTTTGAAATACAAAAGTAGCATATGGTTCCAGAGCCATGCAAAGGAACCAGAAATTACTCTAGTTTTAAGTATATCATATATAGGTTATATTTCATGTGAAGGTCAAAAAATGTTCTGCGTGTTGGATTTTCTGACAAACTATAACTATGAATACCCACCTAAAACAGAGAAAAAGACAATAAGCTATTCCTTTTGCAAAAGACACGAAGCACAAGAACATACATATATTAGGTGGTGTTATCACATAATAAAGTTGGTGCACATTTGGGTTGCAATTGCAGTATACTTTCTAGATTAGTATTGGACAACTGATTTAATTGTTACTTAAAAGCCTATTCCACCTAGGAGCAACAAGGGAACAAACAGCAACATTTACCTGCATCCTCCTTCTACCCTGAAACTTTTTGTTAACATGGCCCAGTTGATCTAAAACACTACTCAGCACTGTGCACCCTGAATTCTTGCTGGTTTACCCTTCACCACTTCTTAAATAAGGCACTGAATTTTGAATGTACTGAAGAGAAAGGAATAGAAAGATTCACGGTCCCTAGTGCATTTTAAAAGCTGAGAGTTACTTTAGCAATACACCTTTCACAGCTTATCAGTATAAATATGTTAACAAGTTTCCATTTAAAAATGAGTCACCCCATCCCACTGGAGTAAGAAAACAGAACTCATCAGATTCAGATTCTGGAGATTGCACAGGTTTCATTTACCTCTAAATTACTGAATTAAACTAGCTGAAGACCAAGCAGGAACGAAAGCCCTTAGGGTTATTTAGTAGCTTTAGCCAAGTAAATTGCCAGACCTATCCAAAAGAAGTTTTTGATTTATAGTTTAGACAAAATCTGACTCATTTTTGTAAGTAAAATTGTTTAGTGGTATTTCAAAATTACTTCAGCTTTGTGTAGTAACAGAAGTTACCATTCTAAGTGTGGAAGATCTCTATTTCCCATTAGAGAAACCATTAAACCAGGCAGCAAACTTTACAGTATAGAAAAGCTACAGTAAAGGCTTGGAAGAACAGCTGTAAACTTAAAGGATTCCATATAAATTTATGAGCAAAAAATATCTGAATAGAGAACACTAAACAGAATGATTCAAGAGTGGGACTCAACAGTCTACTTGTACAGTCCATATTCACATTAATTACCCAGCTGCACATCTTTATAGCCTCTTCGCTCCTCTCCCCAAAAGCAGACTAAACAAAACCTTTGCTTTTATAACAGAGTAGATCCAGGTGAGTTTACTCAGCATGCTCTCGGTTCACTTACATTAATCCTTTAATAAATTGTCCCCACTAATACGTGACTACCCTCAATACTAAATCAGGTCACCTGTGGCTACCTGGCACCCAACTGTGCGATATTTTGCTGACAGATAGTCCAAGCCAGCTGAACACTGTGCAGCTGTATTAAGTGCTTCTGCTGTACTTCTCTGCAAGACTCTCAGGCTTAGACTCAGCACCATGCCATGGGTTCAACGCTTCTTCCAACTTGGATCTGGCTAGCAGCAGACTGGCTTGGGACCTGTGCAGAAGCTTGCGTGTATTTATATATGAACCAGCGTAAACTCTGAAGCTCTCCAGTGTTTTTTTGGCCAAATCCTACCATCACTAACAGTAGAGTGGCAGTGTAGGCACTTGTGCGAAGAGCAGCAGCTCCCAGTTGACAAAGGGCTACACATCACTCCAGAGTGGCTGGCGTAACACTGGTCTCCCTACGCCTTGGAAAATGTCTCACGCACACATACTTTCATAAGACTGAACAGCATAAAAGCTAGGACCAAAGACTACACTGCAGATATTTATGAAGAACAGCTACCACAGCATCCTTGAAACAAAACATCCTCAGAGGCGGAGTGCTACAGAACACATGGGCTATGACATGCAAGTTCAGAAGTCACGAGATTTTGACCATCTTTTTGTGCCTACTCAAGGTAGAATGATTTCGTGAATGCACAAACAGTAGAAACAAGTGGGAGAGGGAGCTCCCTTAGCTAAAAGTGAAAATGTGGATCTCAAATTCCTGCCACACAAAGTACAGCAGGTACTATGCATTCAGACAACTCATTCACATTCTTATGTAAATACCAGCAAGGCAAGAAAACTTTAACAAACTGGTCAGGAATAATACTTAAAAGTACAACTTATGCACCTAAACGAACCAGGTATGATGGAAAAAGCCAGACTGAATACCATAAAGAAAAATCACCACTTCTACTCCATCAGAAATTATTTGAGCCTTTAATGAAAACTGCAGGTGAAGCAACTCAGGCCACCACAATTCTCATCTTAAAAAAACCCACATAACCCCAACCCCAAGCTTTGACAAAGAGGCTTTAAGTAGTCAAAAAATAAAGTGAGGTTTTTTCAAACGATAGAAAGGTATGTATAAAATAGGAAAATAAAAATAAAATCTGTATCTATTGCCCCTTAAGCAGTTATTACTAAAGATTGTTAATGCTTAGGCTCAACACAGCAAATGAGGTCAAAAAGGCATCAAAACTTGCAGAAACTATCTCAGTAAAGATGGGAACAACTGAAGAACTATTTATGATCCTGTTGGATGGAGAGCATGCTGACTAAATATAGTGTGGGGAAAAGCATTATGAGGCTTTAAAAATAAAAAAACAACCCCCCAGAAAACCTCAAGCTTGTCATTCATGTTATTGTGTCATAACTGTTCCTAAAACAAAATACTTTGGACAACTCATATCTCTATACACAGAAGCTGTTTACAGAGCATGAGGTAACAAAACCAAAACAATTTATAAATCCATTAAAATATAAAGCATATGGTAAAAACTTCACTTATACATCTATTCTATTTAGTTCTAAGATACGAGGACTAGAAACAGGTTTGGAACTAACACAGCTTGTAAAAAGGGACTATAACAAAGTGAAAAAAAAGGATCACAAGAGGGATATGAACGTTGCTGGAAGAGGAAACATGGGGAACATTTCGGAAAAATGAACAAGGGGCATGAAAGAGTAATTGCAGTAATCAGTTTACTGAAAAGGAAAACCATCCCCATATGTAATTTTTCCAAATACTACAAAGAGTCAATGAGACTGAAAAGCAATTCACTCAAACCTGAAAATGCTCATACATCATAGAGTTGACTTTCTTAGCGTCACTGCCATACTTGGTACACACTTAGATTCACCTAAAGAAAACTAGGTATTAAAAGGCAAAACCCTACATTCTCTGCAGAATTCACTTATGAAGTTTAAGAAGCAGCCCACTGTGGGGTCCTTTTGTAGGTCGACTGTAAACAACTGGTACTTCTCACCAACTTCCTAAGGAAAGCTTCTATATTCTTAGAAGACAGACGCAGGCAGGTGCTCTTCAGGATAATGCATGACCATTCTGGCTTGCTCTGAATCCCTGCTTTCCTTCATTAAGCTGACCCAAGCAGAAGTGTCACTGCCCAATTCTAGTTAATGCATGTACAGAAAAAGACAGTTGTTAATTCAAATACAGTTGTCAATTCAAGTAACCTTACAGAAATAAGATTTCAACAGTGGTGGGAAAATCACATGTGTGTAGAACTTCCAAAAAAATTGTACTTGCCTCTTGGGTCTGAGCAAGACTGCAATTCATTCACAGACATAACAGTGCAGCTGCAGTCTCCTGGTAGTGGTATGATTTACACCAAAGCAAGTCAGAGAACACTGGTGTCTGCTTAACCGACACTGGAGTTATGCACAGAGGTAGTTGTACTACCACTGGCTGAAATAGGTAGGGAACATGTCTTAATAGCAAAACAGGTACCAGGAAACAGCTCCATCTTGCAGTTTTCATTAAAGCTATGACTTGCTTACGGTCTTACTTATCACAGAAACAAGTAACACGGAGCTCATTAGACACTGCCTCGTATCAAAACTGTCCTCTGCAGTCGCAGAAGTTTGCTTTTTAGGCCACACAGATTCCAAGACAAACAAATTCATTATTCACTCTATCTCATTTTGCTAAAGCAACACCAGGACTACCAGCCAAGGATAAATCCAATACTCCATCATGACATAATACCTTTTTTATTACAATATCCAAAAAACTGAGTATGCAAGATTTTGAGATCTCATGATCTTTCTTCAATCTCAGGAATGTGCCATCTAAAGACTGTATATTTAAACCATAAAGGAGTTTAAATGTAAAGAAAAGAGAAAAATGCATTTTCTTCATAAACATTCTGTGTGTCTCTTCCTACCAACCACACCATCCTCTGTAAAACCCAAAGATTTCTTTCTGTAAAGCAAATATATATATAGTGTTGGTAGCCCGCCCCACCCCATCCCAAGATCAGTTTTTATTAATCTTCTGTATTAGTGTCAACAATCAGCTACAGATACATATTACTTTGAGAATTAAATACATAATCGTTTAATTCAAACAAGCAGAAGGGCAAGAGGAAAAAGCATTATGTGGATGGCACATTTGGTTGTAGATTACCAAAACATTCAGCCTTTACAATTCAATGATTCTTTCTCTAGTAATCAACTTTCAAATAAAATTTCTCTTTGTTGCAATTACAGACCAAAATACACTAGATAGTTTTCTTTTACTACAATCTTACCATAGTAGTTTAAGAAGTACTATTACAAAATGCTTTTAATTAGTGTACTCTTTACAAAGAGTCAGAGAGGCAATGTAATAGCAGAGTACAGTGTAAAGAGTGCTTCTAGGAACTAGGAGGTTTTGTAATACACTACTCGGTAAGCGATATAGCTACAGAACTCACAGCCACAACTGTTATTTCTACTTTCTCTCACTTAAGTAGCTGCAGCTTCAGTGCATTCGAACTGTGCCCGATGTCTCTGAACGGAGAGTTCTGCCTGCGTGAGCAATGTGAACAGATCAACACTGGTTTGAATTGAAAACGCCCCTCCTTGATCTGAGCTAACTATGTAAACGTACACAGGAGAGGGGAGTTTTGAACTCAGCCGGGAAGGTGAGTGCTCGCCACGGCCACCCAAGGGAAACTCTCAACCTGAAGAGAGGTGGTCAGAGATTAACAGAACTGGAACACAAAAAGAGGCCAAAAAAAAAAAAAAAAAAAAAGGACAAACAGCAACCGACAGAGCAAACACTTTAGAAAGAGCCTATTCCTTAAGCCTGCTTCAGATATTGCTCTGCTCTATAAAAGTGAATTGAGGACCTAAGGCTTGTAAGTTATAAGAGGCCCAGGTGGCCAAGTCCATCTTCAACGTCACTGAAGTGCTTTCACAAGATATAGCTTTTCCCCGTGTTCACTGGTGAAGATGGGAGCCTTTTTGTAGTGTTCCACCAACTCATCCATAGTATTAAACCGACGTTGCCCAATACAATAGACATTGTCCACGAGCTGCACCTTGAAATGTTTGTTCTTCCCCGATGCCTTTAGAGATACCGAGAAGTCACTGGGCTGTTGAGAAGAATTCAAAAAGAAAAAAATAAGAATTACAAAAAAGTGAACAAAATGAAAGCGTAATTTTGTGGTTTCAGGAACAAACTGTGTCATATAGTTGATGGTAATTTATGCTAGTCTTTGTTCCATAGCTTGGTGCTTTAGCTACTTAGAGAAACCCAATACTCTATTATTCAATAAATAATTGCCATCATTAACGTGCACAGTTAAGTCAGTTAAGTGAAAGCTCCCCAGATGCACAGTCTGAAGTTGCCTATTACATGACTAAATTGCAAATATTATCTTAGCTACTCAATCTAGAAGCACGAGAATGTCTAGGAGAAGGGAAAAACTTCCATCATGTATAATTTCCTTGCCAGAGAGTCCTGCAGAAAGCAATATTGCTTGGGTGACATGAAGAAAATTCCCCATATGTCTTTTTTTAGAGTCATGACCACTAGAGGGCCATTCTGCTTTGCATTGCAAAAGATGAAAACACATTCACCTTTTATCTTCATTGTCACATGTATGGGGAATAATTTCTCCTACTGAGTACACCTTTTTTGTGAAAAAAAGATAAAGCTATAAAATAAAAACACAGTACAAATCTCACCATCCAACCATTGCCCACAAAAGACAAAATTTAAGCACTAATTAAATTATTCAGGACAGAAAAATTTCACATGATAAATCTCTTTATCTTGCCAATCTGTTGCTTTAATGAAGAGAGCACTGTCATCCAAACAGCCGGGATGAGACCGTTCCATCTTCTGCACCACATGCTGCTGTAGGAGGGTAGAAAGGACACACTGTCCCACTCTTCCAGCTGAACTCCATCTCTAGCCAATGACTGCTGCTGGCTGGCCATAGAGATGGGAGTACAGGTTTTGCCTCGCAAAAGATGGCTGGAGGTGGGTGTTCGCTTCATGGATATAAGAAATGCCTGACATGACTCTAGAGGTACTGCTGCAGGGTCTCTGCCCACTGAAGGCATGGCTTCAGGCAGAAACCACTAAAGGCATGTGACAGATTTCAGATGCAGCCATCCTGCAGTTCCTCGGTCCTCCCCCTCCTCATGCTGCTGCTTTGGTTGGGCCAGTGCTGTGAACTTGAACTTGTCCAGGATAAAGAAACCACAGAAGGGACTATCTGGTTCACCACATTGCCTTATCAACAACCCCAAGTTGTGCAGCTGTGGCACAACAGAAGACAGAGCAGGAGGGAGCGGGAGCCCTCAGACGTTACTGTTGTCACCAGACTTCAGTTCACAAAACCACAGCCTCCAGAGTCCTCTACACTGCATTGGGGAGGTCAAATGCACGCTGGGTATGTACCCCAGTAAGCTGAAGGAGACAGCTTTTCCTCAGGCACACTGTCTTTCACCCTGCAATGATGCGGGTCTCTGCCCCACACCCCCGCCATGATTCGCCTATCCCAAAATCTTGTCCTTGCATCTCCTGCTCAGCTGTTTTAGTACTGATGCCTTCTCTGCCTTCCCTTCCCACTCCATCCGCACTGCCTAGAGCAAACAAAGCCCCTGCTGTGCCTGTTTATCTGGCTCTGGTCCAACTCCCCGGGCTTGCACCTTTGCTTTGGGCAGCAGCTCTTCCCCCCTTGTGCTGCTCAAGCCAGCAGCGAGCTTCCCACACCTCTGGACTAACCCTCTTCTACCTCGAGCTGCTACATTCCAGATCCACAAGCATCACTTTTTAAAAATTATTTTACGTAACTCCCATAGGAGAATTACTTCCTCCACCTATAGTCCAGCGTTACTGGGCCTTAGCCAGGTCAGTGCCTCAGGCATCAAGCAGCTCCGAAGCCACTGGCTCAAAATACACAGAACAACCCCTGTGACTGCCAAGATGGAAGGACTGGGGAGGGTGGGGGAAAGGGATGGAAAGAAATGTGCACAAGAGCACCTCTGGGGTTTCCAATGCTCTGCCTAAGATACATTTTGTGCCCTGTCATCCATCCCTAGCTCCAAGTTTGAGAACTGCTATTTTAAGCCAGATAGCTCTGATATTAAACCCCTGTCTCAGGAGCATCGCAAACAAGGCTGCACAGAGCTCACACTAAGACTGACCTATTTTCAACACTTACCTTCCTGGATTAAACCTCACCCCAGTGAGTACCAACACTGCGCTGTGGTTAAGACCCCATATACAGTTGCAGACAAACCCTCTGGAAGCCACAACCACAGAGACATAGGATTTGTTTCAGTGGACATCTCCATAGCCCTAAGCAGCAGCCATTAAATGGAAACAAAGCATAGCCCTGCACAAACGAACCTCTGCAGAAGCTCTGGGACCCTGGGCTCATGAAGAAGAATTTTAAGGCATGGGCTCTGGGCAGTGTCCTCTGTTTAGACCAAGGCAGGTCCATAGGGTCTTTTCAAGGACAGCATTGAGGGAAGCAGTTACGGGCTCGTTGCTTAGGATTCAAAAAAAAACAAGATCAAATCTTGCTGACTAAGTTCTGCTGCTTCCATGGGTGATGCCTACGCCAAACAAACACCCATCATCAAAAAGCCCTAATTTAAAATAGCAGAACTTACAAACGGAAAGTTTGTAATCTGAACCAAACACATTTTTTTGTTTTAGGAACAGGAAAAGATGTTATAACAAAGGTTTAAAAATAAGTTTAAAAAAAGTTTGCGCTCAAAATTGTAATGTTTTCTGACAAAGCACAGTTGTTTTCAGCATGGCAAAATTATGAGTTTTCAAAGCTCCTTGGATCTGCTAAGAATCATTATCTTTAGACCAGAAAGGATGTACACAAAGAGGTTGATAGAACAGGTCTCAGACCTCTGATCTACTGTCCTCCATCCCTTGCACTGGGCAGATTTTTTCTGAGGTGATCTACACAATACATTAAATACTTTTCCTGCCATTTTAATCGTAACTTTAATGAATGAACATTCTCCTGAACTATTGTCCATTTTTCCAAGCCTCAGAACTACTAATTAGATTGAGACATTATTATTGCTTATTTTCTACAGAATATGTTACAAAGTTTATTCTTTTTGTGATCTCATTTAATTAAAAAAAAAGCAGAAAGGCTGATCTTAACTCTTTTGAGAGCTATCATCCGGTGCAAAGAGATGGAAGAGCTCGAACAGCTGTTGCAAAAATCCTGAAACCCTTTATTGGCCTCAGCATAGAAATTTCCACAGGATTTAAGAGCAAACAGCAAAAGCAACTGAACTTGCATTCATTTTTTGGTTCTTTCCCACTCTAATAAACATGTTAAATGGCTAAAAAGACTAAAAAAAAAATCTCTAGATAAACTACTGCTCTTAACATTACCATTTCAAAGTATGCTGGTTCGATACAGCTTGAATTGGCTCCCTGCTGTCCTCCTTGGATTTGCCTCAAGTCTGTTTATTTTATTTACTGTTTAAGCTATTTTGTTTCGACTGCTGGCCAATTTTTCTCCCTTCTCCCTGATAATTTAATTGCTACATTTGGATGTTTGCACACTAACTTTTCCAAGAATAAAAAGCCTCATGTACACTAAATAAAGGCACATCAGAAGTAAGCTTTAAGGCGTTCATGATTCTGCAATAGAATTACAGAGCATAGCTTCGTGTGAATATTTCTGTACCATCATAATCGGAAAGATCTAAATCTGAAGTTAAATCAGTTCCTAAAACAGAAGATTAGCTGTTATGCATCTGCAGGTCTCAGTCCAGGTGTAGTACTTCTTTGAACTGTTTCATATTCCTTTAACTCCTGCTTACGACTAAGATGACCATAGGCTAGCGGGTGCCCACATCATGCAGAAGACAACAGGTGGGAAGATGTTCCCTTAATTTTACTTCTTTGGTCAGGAACTTCACTGTCTTTTCAAAAAAGATGGAAAACTTCATCAATGAAGGTAAGTTATAAACTGATATAGGAGAAAACAAGTGAAACTGTGAAAGAAGGTTCCCTCTTTACAATATCCACTGGAGAATGAAACAAGACAATTTTATCATAAATAGCAATGCCCCTCTGAAAGCCTTTTACTGATCCTGTAACCTTTTTTTTTTCTTTCAATCCAGTTCCACTTGGCAATGCCCTTCCTCCATGCAAGATATTCTCATGCACTCATTCTTCAGACTATTCTAGACCCTCTGAGCTCCCATCTGTAAGCCTACCCTGGAGCTACCCAACTCCTTCTACTTCCATATCCAGGTTTTCTCTCACTCCTCCTCCTACTCAGTCACCCAGCAAAAAAACCCAAGTCATAACTCAAAGGTCTAAGGTCAGGCTAGACAGAACCATCTAGAAGGGTTAAAAATTTTACCCCTTCCACCTCATTTAGATACATATGCTTCCTCTATGTATGTTCGCCATGTTCCAAAATCAACATTATACAGGTCAGAAACATGAATTGGCTCCATCAACCTTCTAAAACAGTTGTTACTTCCTAATGAATAATTGCACTTGAAGTAATAAAAAAAATTGCACAGCTCATTCATGCTAATAAACAGAACTGTTCTGAGGAAAAAAAAAAAGTCTTCTCTGCTTCTCAGGAAGACATTATAGGGCTATGAACTGTCTCATCACCAGTTTTGCACCCACTTGCAGTGGAGCGCCAAGAGGACTGCAAGCCCTGACAGAAGCTCCCTTTGAAGTCTAAGGGTGTCTGCAGCAGTGGATCTGCTGAGATACTAGAGGTGTGGTTGCCCTTCCTTATTACCAGCCACAACCTATTACTGCTTGCTTATTGCTTCCTGTTAGCTACAGCACTAGCAAGCACACTTGTTTTCTGGGGTGAATCTGAGCAGAAAAGCTCTGCCTTCCAAATTTGCTTCTCTTCCCAGTGGAATCTTAGATCTTCAAAGCATGACGATCACTTACCCAACCCAGGCTAACAGTGTCAGCCAAGACTCGTCTTGTGTTAGGTACTACCTAAAGAGAACAAAAATCTGACCGCTAAAGAGCCTGCAATTCAAAGATGGTGAGAAGTACCTGTAACAAAGACTGCATAGATTAAATCTACATTACTTGTTCAAGAGTGCTACTTAGAAACTGAAGTTTGTTGTCTCGTTTATCGAAGGAGCAGCCTGCAACAGAAAAACAAATCAAGCAGTATGTCCAACTAGGTATGTTCTACTTCGGTCTCCCCCTTCACACCTCCAAAACTAAGATGATATTACCTAGGTATAACCGTCGGCAAACATGTTATCAGTAGGTAAATGTGCCTGTTACATAAACTATGGGCTTAAATGGTTCAAACAAGTTTATGGTTCTAATAATAGCATTTTGTAATTAATGAAGATAATCAGGCTCCTAGCTACCTGACAGAGTTCACCTCAGGATATTCTCCACTATGGCAGCATCCCTTAGATCTAAGTGCAACTGTGGAGAATATTTTTGGCTATAGGAGTCTAGCTGTGAGACAAACATCCGGTAAGTTAAATCTAGAGAAACATTGTAAAGTCTTGCAACTACTAAAATTTGAAATGAAAAAACATGACTGTCTCATCAAGTGAATATAGAATAATATAAACCTTCATCTATCCAGGGAGAGCTTTTCAAGGCTCAGTTACAAGTGCAAAACTCAAAGATATCTGAGGAGAACTTTTATACAGATGACTTTTCATAACTATAGTGATGGAAGGCGATAGAAAAACCTAAAACAGGTCGAAAATAAGGCACAGTATTAGCAGGATGACTCACAGTCATATCTATGGGCCTTTTTAGAGAGGAATAACCCCTGCATGCACAGCTTTAATGAGTGGGTTCATGACGCAATGTAATGGGAAGTGTGTGTGGGTCTGGTGAAAAGATGAGCAAACCGGAGAGCTGACAGCTTTGCTCTGTTCAGCCTGGTCTCTCTAATCAAGGTCTTTTGCTCCGATCACGCAAACACTCCTGGTGACTTTTAGCCACAGCATGAACAGCCTCTGTAGCCATGCAGGTGAAACATGAAAATTGTCAGGAATTTAAGAGTTATTTCGAAAAATCTTTCTTTGTTTCATACATAATAAGCTTGAAATAGATCGTCTATGATTTTTCCCAATTCTATCAAGTATGCTCATTTGCTTATTGTATCACTCCTGACACTTCAAAAAAACCAAAAACAAACTAGCAATCCCCAATGCTTTCATAATTCACATTCATAAACAAATTATATGACAGTGTGATATATAAAGATTGGGGCAGACAAAAGTTTGAGATACAGTAAAATATTTCTTTAAACCTAATAAAAACTAACTCTTAAGTAGTACTGAAAACAAAGGAGGCATTTATATGGATAACAACAGTTTTTCCCATTGCTCAAAAAACCCACAAGTACAGGATCTGCAAGATCAGAGCAAGATTAGAAAGAGGAAAAAAAAAAGATAAGTTACTCAATTCAGCACTTTTTTTTTTCTGCTTGTGTGCAAAAAAAAAAACTTGCTGTAACATGAATTGAGTAAATTTTCTGGGATTCCAGTGCGTGTTAGATGCTGGAAACCACTTGAAGACCACATTCTGAATGAATCTTTTTGTGCTCCACAAGCAACAATTTCCCCAGCAACAATGCAGGCAGTAAACGTGAAACTGCTTTGAATACAAGTGTGTTTAGTGTTATGATGTCATATTAAAGTAAAAGGTTACCATGTCCTTTAAAGGAAATGCGTTTACTCCAGAGGAAGACTCTTAAGAGCAAAGAAATGAGCTGTAGCATGGTGGTCGCTGTGACATGGTGTGTGCTGCGAAATGGCTGAGTATCTTTGTACTTTAAGTAATGTACTTATTTTCAAACTGTCCTGGCGCTTTCCCAAAAGACAGAAGAAAATTGATAGCTGCTGTCTCAGGATAACTGAAAATGCAGCATCCAGATCTGAAAGTGAGCTTCTACCTGCTGGACGGACATACCAAGGGCACACCACATCCAGCACACCCACCTGCCCCTGTCAGACAGGATGCTGCCTTGAAGAGACAGCTGAACTACCATAATTTAATGATTACCATAATACTCTAGTGGCTTTCTACATTGTAGAAGACTATGGGTATGGCCCACCTCAGTCTTCTGTTGACTAAACAAACTTGATTCCTCTCAGCCCCTCTAAGTCAGTAATGTTTTTCAGATTTCTGTTTTTCTTCCTGTCCTCCTCCTGTTTATTTGCATTTGCCTTCATTTAGTGATTACAGTTAACTAAGAGCAGAAATAGGAACTCAATGACACAGAGCTTCAAATAAAGGGTAGTTTGAGAGCTATTATGTCTTCTGCAGAGCAAATTCATGAAGGAAAGATGCCTGAAATTTAATCAGACAATACCGCATCTGAAAAAAAAAAATATTCGGCACTATGACAGAATTTATTTTGTCAATACCATTACATATGATGTAAAAAATTCAGGGAACACCTAATAACTTCAATAATTATAATAAACTACTAATGTTTCCCAAAAAATAGAATGCAAAGTTTTATTCTGATTTAGAAAATCCTACAGGATTAACAATTTCCTTGTCTTTCAGCTGTTGTTCTGCTGTCACTAACTAGAAGCCTCTGTTCACCTCCCTCACCAAGAGCCAGCCTGCCAGCCAATCCCAAATTTTAGTGTTGCATAGGAGGAACACAGGAAAAACCAAATTGAAGCCTGAAATATTTAGTTGCTTGTCCACTAAAGAGTAGCCTTTAGTACATACTACCTAATGAATCTACCTCAATATTACCTCGTACTTTTACTTCATTCCGGGACCTCTTCTGAGTAGCTGAAATTCTAACTTAGGAAGAACAGAATCAGCAAATGAAATGTGGAATGTACTTCCAAAAAAGTATAGCGAGCTAAAAGGATCTTCCAGATTTGAGCTCAATCTTAATTCTCCCCCTTACTTAAAGCAAATCCTTTGTTTTCCAACATGCAGACATGTCATCACCTACTACTGACTAGTTACTGAAATCATTTACACAAGTATTAGTACATGGGAACAGCTGTCCTCCGATTTATAAACAATTCTGATAAAGAATATCACAAGTTCTAACCAGAAGTGATATATGCAATCAATATGGCCTTCTGAGGACGTTAAAATCTTTTAAAAACCGTATTATGACTCAAACTATACGCAGCTGACACTGCTTCAGTTTTTATTTGCACTCTACACTGTAAACCAGGATAGCCCACAATAAGGGCACAGTGAAACCTGACGCAAATATGGCATGGAGATAGATGTCCGTAGCTGTATAAGGTATACTTAAGTAGTACTGTATGCTCAAATTAGAAGACTGAGCTAATATAACTATATTAATTTATTGATTTTGAATTTTTATACGTGATGCAAAAAATACTTAGATGGAGACATCTACTAAACAACAATTTGTCTTCATGGAATGGCCCTACTGTTCAAACAATAAATGCAGAAAAGCCCGAATCACTAATTCAGAGATGTTTTTTTTCTGTAGCTTTTGAAAGATGTATTAGGAAATTACTAAAATCTGTCACCTTTTCAAAACCACAGTCAAGGGATAATTAAATTTTGAGTGCTTTAACTATGAATTCTCTGGCCTCAGCATACATGAAAGGCCTTTCAGCGTAATTTTAAATTTGAACTTTCAGAATTACAATGATCGCTAATCAGCATTATTCACATCCCTCTGATGTCATCAAGGCTCCAATTACAAAGCGTATGAGCTGCTGACTTGACCCTCTCTGTTGCGTATCATAATCCTAACAATTAGATACAATAACAACTTTACCTTGTTACAACCTGAGTAATCTTAGTAGAGCAGAAATATATTAGAATGGGTTTTTAACCAATAGTTTAAAGAACCTATATTATTAATTCAATTAAAAGCAGAACAAAACTGATCAATGCAAAGATCCCATTTGAAATTAGCTTTAAAATCAAATTAATGACTAAATATGCAATTCACAGGAATTGTTTTATCTTGTAGCTTAAATTTGAGAAGGATTGCATATGAGGAATGCATGAAAAGTAAAATTGAGGGCTGAAATATTTACTTTCTTGTCCATTAATTAAAAAACCCTGGATAATACAGACCACAGCTGCTAAATTTCAGTGTAAATGTCACTGCCTTTCAGTAACAGACCGACTCCCACAACCAGTAAGCATGTCAGTTGCTAACACCGAAGGATTGCTTGCTTCTTTAAGAGTGAGAAAGCCTTTTACTGCAGATAAGGAAGCTCCTAATGGCCATGCTTACTAACCCAAGCATCGGGTATTACAAAGCCCACCAGGCTGAGTATCACTTACCGAAGATTCACTATCTCTAACAAGGAAGTCTCCTTCCACTCCCCTTTCGTTCAGGGCACATTCTGCTTGGTGTCGGGTAACATTCCCGTAATACCACTCTCTTCCAGCAAACCGTCCGGTAGAAGATGGTCCCGTGTAGCTTATCTGAGGTGGATGGGAAGTGTTAATGTTAGGACCATCACTAATGATTACTACATAGTTTTTAGGAACAAGACCAATCTGCCCTCTGGAATTTTTACATTTCCACCATTCCGGGTCATTTTCTGGCTTTTCAATGACTTCCATCGTTTCCCCTTTTTCAAAATTAAGCTCTTCTTCTGTGACGGAGCTGAATGGATACAGTGTCTGAACAACGTGGAGTACTTTGGTGCCCTGGCCGTTACTCATGGAAGCACCTTTCCTTAAGCTGAGAAAACTGGGTGAATCTGCAGTTGCCTCCTCAACCTCCTCTACCACATAGTTCGAAGGAAACCAGCCGATCTGTCCATTGTAGCTACCTCTCCACCAGCCGTCGCTGCACTTCTCCATGACAATCACTCGGGATCCTTTAACGAGGGACAGCTCATCCTCTCTCTCTGCAACATAGGCAAATTTCACGTAGGCTGGAATGTTAAGATCATAAATCCGGTCAGCGCTGCTGCCGTTGGATGGGTATTCTGCGTCTGTGCTAGGAGTGGGTGAGGCGTCTCTCGCACTCGTCTTTCTCTTGGTTTTTCCCAAACCTGTGAAAGAGAGAAACGTAAAGCTGTCACTCAGAATGCTTGTCCCCAGACTGCAAATGCTGGATTTGGTGACATGCTCCTCCATCACTTCAACAACACTGCTAAATGGAAGAACTCTTCTGTAACACTACTTAGTCAAGAAACAGTAACTCCTTTAAGAGATTATTCTTAAGTCCAGCTGATGCACCGTTTAGATAAGGAGCAATTTGCATTATAATGGCTCTTTTAGCTTCCCAGAAGTACCAGAGTTTTAACACAGTTAAAAACAGTGGTTTCTTCAGGAACAGCTAATCACTGGAAAGGTTGCACAGCTTGCTGTTATGTTTTTTAAAAGTCCAGCCAAATGATCATGCTTTTTAATTTGGCTCAAGCAAAACATGACAGAAAATCTACACAAATAAACTAGCATAGCAAGAAAAGCTTAAGTTTCCCTGCAGATGACTTTTTGCTCTCTTCATTCTTCAGGCAGTCCCCAGGCAGCTACAGCTGCAACTCCTTCCAACTGCAAGTCCCCTTTTGAAATCCACACCTCTTTCATCTGCATTTCATCATGTACCATAAAAGCGTAAACCTGATGGTGAGGAAGAGCATTTGCATACGATCCCCTATAATCTGAAAATTCTGATGTACTTTCGTGGCTTTAATTATAGGATGAAATACAAGGTAAAGAAAAAACAACAGTAACATTAAATACATAACTTTTTTTTTCTCTTAATTAGAGGAACCATGCTAATGTCTGTTTAATATGGGAGAAAAACTGTAGAACACACTTGGTGTACTTTTCAAACCTTTACAGCAAGGACTGCTTAAGCTTATATATAAACAGAAAGATAAAGTGAACAAGTAGCCCTCTCTTGTCAAATTCACTTATAGAAGTTCTGAAGAGAATACAAAAGATGACGTCTCAGTATAGCACAAACCAAGCAACAACCACAATGTCATGCAGGAGGACAAAGCAAAAATCGACACAGAAATTGTACTTTTCTCCACTTTCCTAGAGCCTTGCTGGCAGGTGAGAGATTGAATTGAGACACAAATGAGTACACACTGATTATGGCAGATTAAATAGAAAAAAAAAAATAGGACATTGCTTTTGTTTCTTAAAAAAAAATCTGATAGAAGGAGATGCATGCTATTTCATTTTTAACAATTCGGGACTACTTAACCTGGCCACTGCACTGCTGAAAATGTCTTCATTTTTTAAATATATACATGTATATATGTACATGCATAGATAATGAATATCTTCAGCAAAGCTGTTTGTTCAGTGCAAAACTACCAGGTTTATTTCACAGGGCTAGCTGTACAGCACAGACAGGGAGCACACACATGGCCATGCAGGGATCGCTAAACTAGAAGGGTTAAATACACCGATTAATACAGTCTTAGGGTCTCAGAAGACAGCAGAAAATTCCAATAACCCTGGAGTGTTTCCTGACCTCTCCCAGCAGCTCCTTGCTTCCTGCTGGAGCCTGCTTACATCCTAATGTCATTTTAACTACATCATTTCAGCCAAAAGCCAGTGGCTGCACTTTCAGTGAAAATGAGGGAGAGCAGCTTATTGTACTAGGGGAGACAATCGCAGGAAAAGAGTGTCCAAGCAAGCACTAATCTTGGCTCTGATCACTACCAAGACTGGAAATTTTCATCAGTTTAGAGATCACTTTCAACCAAAAGGCAAGGATGTATCAGAACTAAGGAGCATTAAATTAGGGTGATATAAACAAACACAACTTAAGGGTCATTCTGTTAGGAAAGGGGGGAAATTGCTTGTCATAACAGAAAACAAGCAACTGCATTTCAATAGATTCACTCTACATCAAGCTATACTCTGAGACTGAGCCTTTCACATTAAAAGCTTAGGTTTTGATGTGCTTTGTAATGGAGATATGCAGCACTCTCTCTTGGAATTACAGCGGAACAACTAATAAAAAAAAACCCACAACAGCTGAGAAATAGCTGCCCAGAAGAAAATCAGAGCACAGAGATAACTGTGGGATTTGGGGATGTCATGTGATAAGAGAATACCGTAAACTGAATTATTTAGAGAAAAAATTGTTAACAGGCAAAAGAAACAAATTTCTCAAAAAATATTCTGAAGTTTGATAAAGGTGTCTAAACATTTAGCAAAAGGTTATCATCCAAGCACTTTCTTTCACTTGGAGTTTCACAAGTTGCGCCTTTTACCATAAACCCTCCAATGCTGCATCTGACTTTTAAATGTTCCTTTCCATCCTTCCCATTCAACACAAACCATAACAACACAGGAAAAAAAAAGCAGAAGCTTTATTTTTTTTCCTTTATCAATAAAGGCAGTCAGAGCTCTGCAGTTTAAGCATAACATTTAATGTAACTAAACTTTTTTAAGGCTGATAGCACAGTAATGACTAGCCTTTTGCAATAGCAGTGATGTGCACCAAAGATTGGGTTTCCAGCTGGTTTGACCAAGGCAACTATGCAGAACTCATCTGCAGCCAAGCACAGCGAAGAGCATGCACAACATTATCTAACACTCATTTTTTCTGCGAGGTTAAAACATTCATAACTGTGTCTATGACAGAAGAGGAAACAAGTTGTTCCATGAGCAGAATGAAGGAAATCTGTTCCTGTTTTTCTCCTTACACCTCCTGCCACACTCCTCCTCCTCTGCCTCCCCCATTTCCTGCAGGATCCACAATAAGCCCCCTTACCATATGACTGCCTTCAATCCCCAGGTCCTTCTCATACCTCCAGCTCCCCACTGCAATCTCCAAACTGCCCTCAAAGTATACTCCACTTCACCTGGTGTTGCCCTCTCTACCTTTGTTGGGCTGGTCAGCCAAGCACAGTGCCTGGCACCTCGCTGCCTTTCAGCCCTACCTGGAATGAGCAAAGAGCTAGGATTGCTCTGGCTTCTCCTCCAGTGAGGGACACCAGCACTGGCCCTGCCAGGCACCAAGTTGGAGAAAACTAGTTAGTTTATCTCTTCCAGTCTGTCAAGTTTGCTTAAAATTGGCTGAGTTATCAAAGGTGGACAGATGGATGGACAGTGACAGCTGACTGTAACAGCATGACTAGTGTAAGCTTCATTTCCTTAGGAAACAAGTCTAAAAATATAATTTAGTAGGATGACTGGTCATAGCTAAGCAAGAATAAAGTTAGGACAATTATAAACTTAATATGCATCTATGACAAAAATCACAAATCCAATAAAAAAATCTCGTACAATCTACATGAGTCATCTCCTGGAATAGTAAACACTGCCACTACTCATTCATAACAGAAATGTTCACTTACTACTATTTGTAAGGCTATCCCTACTCTTATGTCCGAATGTAATGAAACCCATGTAAGGAACTGAATAGAAAACAAAACATTCAAGCACTTTGGGAGTCACATTTGGAAGAGTCAAATGTGACTGCAGTCATTTGGCTTTTTTATTGTCTTTGTTCTAATGTAACCTTATCTACTAGTGAAATACAACTGCATTTTCCCATTCTGACTCATTGGTCACAGTTCACCTGAAGCCATAATCCTTTTAATGCAACTACTTGTGGCGAGGAGAAACATACAGCAATATATTAGCTTTCAAGTGCGGGGAGAAGTGGGAGCAAAAGTATTGCAAAGCAGCAGAAACCCTGTTTTATGTTAAGGCATCTCATAGGAAATAACAGTGTTCACAATCTACAGCTGATCCACACTAAACTGGTTCATCTTCATTCTTAAAAAACAAGTTGCCAAGCGATGTGAGTGGATATACTGCTGAGAGAAAAAAAACCTGGTTAGCATCACTTCCAGAGAAGGGATCCACTGCAGATCCTCCTTCTCTCTGCAGTGAAAGAAATCATCTGGCCCTGAGGTTAGTCCTAGGGAGACTCAGAAACGTGACTCCTGCATTACTTTGTGCCCTCTTCCCTTCCTCGCTCAACAGTGGCTCTAAAGAATAGCTTGTTTTGTGAGCAGCAGGCTGAAGGAAGACCATGCTTCCTATGAATTAGCTTCCTGCCTCTTAAGTCCCCATTGTGCAAACCCCGCTTTGCACTCTTTCGTTACCAGCTTGTCCCTGTGATGCCCTTCCCATTGTACCCGCAGGTCCTCCAGCTCACACCTCCAACACCCTCTCCCTGCAGCACTTCCAACCTTCCCACCTGGTGCTCCTTAAGCTCTCCAAGGAAATGTCTTGAGCTTCCCCCAACCCCAAACCTCAAAATTCCTTCTGGTCACTCCCCTTTGGCCCAACACTGTGACAGCGTCCATTCCCCTACCCTTACCTATGTCTTCTGCCATGCTGGCCATGCTCCTGACCCAAACCTTGGCTGCCTGTCAGACAGCACAGATGCCCCAACTGCCCAGTCTTCTCCTGCTAAAACTGAAAGAAAGATTTTTCTCTCTCCCTTCTGCCTTTAATGAAGGCACTGAAATAAGGCTGCGTAGCTACAATCTTTATTAAAATTGGTACTTAGGATAAACAAGTTTAATTATCCTAATACGTACTTTATCACATACGTAACACTTGTATAGAAAGGGATCTTTTTGGCCACTAGTCAAAATCCATATTCTATTTGCTAATTATGGTTTATATTACATACTACCTTTACTAGAAAAATCCTGTTTACAAAACAGGTATCTTTTCCTAATTTTAGGAAGACTTCTTTGATGAGTTCTTCCTTGCTCCTGCAGGTCGGTATCCTTGCCTGAAACTGATGAGCGACCATATTTTGTATTTTAACTGCTTTTGCTCATTCCCAGAGGTGAAAGAACAGTCACTGATGTGGCTGTGTAATGCATCTCTGCAGGCTTATCTGTACTCACATTTATTTTATTAAGCTCTGTTTAAGAATAACATGCACAACACTGAAGACATTTGCAGTCAAATTGTCTAGCATCCTCCTCCCAAGACCGCTCCCTAAATTTATTACATCTCTTACATAGCTTAACTCTAAATATGCTAAATATAGTTGCACTTATTTTCCAAAGGAGTTTTAAATTTGATACTTCAGATTACTGACTTTTTCATTCTCCCATCTTCTGTATATAAAAAGTCAGTCAATACCCAAAGCTAGTTTCTGAAAAATAGTTGGAAAGTGAAACTAGTGTCATCTGAAGTCTCCCAACATACCTTTTCTAAAAGCTTTTCTGATTTTATTACATGAATCATGAGCAAAAGTATTTTCTGTAGCTTACCTGTACATCAAATCAAATTCACAGGACAAAGGAAAAAAAAGTGGTCTTTCAGAAAAAAAGGTGCAATACAAGCAAACTGCATTGCTTTGAGAAATCTTTCTGAGAAACACTAAACGATTTCCAAACCAGAATTCCTCAATCCAGAACTCAATGAAAGAGACCATGCCACTAAATATGCCAGATACAACTGCTTAAGAAGCCTACAACAACTTCTTATTAAAAAATCAAGGGCAATTGAAAGCAATTAAGGAAGAACACCACCTCCACTCCCAAGTAAGTGACCTTTAAACTACAAAACCCACTGCAAAACCAACAACAGAAGTGTCTCAATATGACTGAATTCTTGGAAACCACTTCCTCTTTAATGGACTAGATTTATACTAAATGGTGTGCTTCAAATATCCTGTTATCACATTTGAAGTAGCTAGTTTTAAGTCTAAATACATATCTGGAAATATAATAACAAATGCTGCCGAGTAATGCTGTTACCTGCCCTCTCCCCATGGCAATCAGAAAATCAGCTTTTAATATATTTTCTTTTATTGCTATATTTACATATTTTAATAGAATTTTTCATAAGAAATCAGAATTAATTTTTCTATCAAGTATTCAACCTTTTATGTTTGAAATTAGTTTTCCATCTGTAGTTACATATTTTATTACGAAGCTGTAAATCATCAAAAAATTAAACATGACAAGGGTCATCAAACAGATATTGAATTAATAGTACATCAACTTCTGCCAGCTACTTTCTTTCATAGTCTATTTACAAATATAACCACCTTTTTCTCAAAAACCTAAACTATGCTGTATCACCTTGTCAAGAAACAGGAACTGATACTAGAGCTGAATTAAAAGCAGACTTATCTACAGTCAAAACAAAGGTGGGTAAAAAATGGTATATTTTATTTGTACCTCTCTAAACTAAATTTTGTAGATGATGTTATTTTTTAAATCCTCCAGAAACAGAAAAGTGACGCTCTGCCCACTTGGAAAGGCAGGCAGGGCTAATGAGGAACCCTGCCTTCCCACCAGACCCCAAGTTGCCCAACCCAACACGACTAACCCAAAGAACTGCAATCTGCAGTTCTGTCTAAAGCTGACTAAGTGGCATGATTTAGCAAGACGAACGCAACACCAGGCAGATTTTGATGGGTCAGCATGAGCACTGTGGTGCCCCTTGGCCGGTGCTGGGGTTGTGCTTCGTGGGGCTGAGTGCCTCCCCGTCCTTGCATGTGGAAACACCCTTGCCCAACTTCCCAGTTTGCACTCGATGGCAACACCTTTCAGCACAATGCTCAGCTTCAGTGCTTGAGTTTGCAGCTATTCAGTGTCAAACTGACTAATATATACAACCGAAGGTATTGAAAAGGGGAGGAAAAAAGAGAGAAAATTTGGGGGGGGGGCAGTTCCTTCAGCTTCTGCATTATATCTTACCCATATTGCCACAGCTCTCACGCAGGCTGTCAAAGCAGGGGTTTTAAACATAACATGAATGAGCATTTGAAACTTTACTTTGGGGAAAAGATGACTTAAAAAAAAGAATCATTGGCATTCTCCAAATAGTAATAGTCATCTCCGTAAGAGTTAGAAAAAGAAATACTTTAAAAATAAATTCTGTAAAGTTTAGTGATGTCTTATATAAATTTAAGAAATCAGTTTCAGCTGAGATGGAAATTGGTTTCAGTTCCCCTAAATATAAACCCAAATTTTACAAAACAGCTCTCCTAGTTCTAAAAATCTTCAAAGCAACCAGAAATACTCATTCAATTTACTGATCAAGTGTTTGTGTTAGATGCAGCAGAAACAAGCAACTCATTTTCATTTAGAGGTAGAATTTATTCAATATATTAGCCAATTTTTACTTAAGATACTTAAAATCATTATTTTTTTGTGTGCATTTTAATAGAATTGCAATTTCATCTGGCTTCACACATATGCAGTTAAAAAAACATTCCTTTTTCATTTACCAAGTTATTCATCTCCTAATATTAAGGCTCTGAATTATATTGCATATTAATGCATATGGTTAATAAGTATGCAAAGTGTACAATGTCTTTTTTAAAACAAAAAGATTGTATTAAGAAAGAAGTAATTGACTTTTCAGGAAAATTAAGAAAAAAACATAAATTAATGTAAATTCAGTAATTAATTCACCCAATACACAGATAAATATATAACTTCTTTGCAGCTGGTCAGATGTCCAGATCAGACATTTATTTAGCTGTATGTTATTTATTGTAATTTTAAATTTACTTGTCTTTGCTTCTTTATTGAAAAGGAATTCATCAGACTGAAGTTTCTTCTATGACATAGAGAAAAATCCCAAACATTTCTGCACATTTTCAGTCTGCAACCTCCCACCCCTTCTTCTTCCCCTCCAGTTTCCAAGTGAACATTCAAAAGGCCAAGATCCATACGGGATAGTCAATATTTTAGAATCAACATCCCCATCAACAGCACTCTTTAAAGGACACTGCTATAAATTCCAGAAATCTTCAACTGCATTTGTGATACAGAAATGAAGTCTTACAGTTCTATTAATGACTTTTTGAATCTTCTTTAAGAAGCTCTATATCAAAAAAAAAAGCCACACTAGAACAAATCAGAAAACAGAAGCTCGACTTTAAATGTCAAAGTGAAATTTTGACATTTTGACAACCAGGCTGCTTTATCACTATGTTTTGCAAATATAGGAAAAAGTAGTGCCAAAGTTTCCCATAAATCAAACATTATTTGGTATGGAGGCTTCCATAACGACATCAACTCAACGACTGTATTAAAAACAACTACTGCATTAATTCTTGTAATTTAGACTGTGTTAAACATGCCTATCTGTTATCAGGGAAGTACATTCAAATTCCAGTACCAGATAACAAGTTTCCTGTACCCTGAGCATTTCAGAGCAAGAGGTTAAAACAAAAGCTGTACTACAAGGATGCAGTACAGCAATCTGGACAGAGTTTTCCAAGGGCATCAAACACATCACCCAGAGGCTTCCATCAACCACCTCATGTATGTTCTTACCCCAATGGAAAAGTAAAGTAGATGAAGTCTTACTAGGCAAATTTAAAATGGCCTTGGGATTTTAAATCCTCTGTGGAATAGGAAAATGGTTGTCTCAGCCTTAAATAGAAGGTCTATAAAATGAATAGAGCTTCTTAAGATCTAAGATTCCAGTTTCTGTCTCCAAATTTAAATTGAAGACAGCTTGCTTTAAATAAACAACCTCTGCTTTTAAACACAGATCATTTAAATATATTTCCACCTACTTTGCAATTTTATTAATGATGCTCTCTTGATTTTGTAGGATGCCCTGATTAAAAAAAAAAACCAAACAAACAGGACTACCCTAAACCTAAGACAGCCCCATCATTCTACAACAGATTTATAAGGTATGAGAAGGCGGCACAGCAGCTCTGTAGGACTTTTCAGAGCTTTCTGTTCCCTTGATGTACAGAAGGAAAGCTATGCCATTTTGCCTCTCCTTCATAAACACTTAACACAATATTGGCAAAAAACCCCCTAACGTGCATGAGGTGCTCCAACATACTGTCTACCCCAATACATACTCCTGTCCCTCAAAGATGATCTATATTTAGCTATCTTGTATTTAAGTGAAGCAAAAGAGGTCCTGAAGCACAAGACAGCTCGGGATACAAATCCAACTTGCTAATGTAAGTCCACTCATTTTTTTTTTTATTTTTCAGCCAGTACAAAGAAGACTACCCTGAATATAAGATGATGATCCTCCAACTTAAAGACTCTTCCAGATAACTGAGACGGAATCATTCTATTTTGGGCACAGACAATTACAGTACTAACTTGGTCTTTTCACTTCTTGTTTGCTCAAATTTGCTCTCAATTCTGTACATGAAAATGAAAAGCTTAACAGGTGTTACAAATACGTACTGAAGTTCCGACCATCAAGCCCAAACCTGAACAGATTATTTAAAAAGCAGCAAATATACAGCTCCTCAACTCAAAGAAATGCATTGGAGACAATAATGCAAATACTGGCTAAAGGGCAATCTCTCGGCATGAAAAAGCTCAAGATGGTCCCTCCTGAATATAACATGGTCAGCTACTCTTTGAGGTTATACTGTTTTATTACAGTTTGCCCATACCAACACCAAGCATGACGTAAAGCCTTAATCCTGGAGAACAACTTCCTGAATAAACAATTAAAAACTATTTACACAGGTTTGTAAATTGGTAGAGGCCATGTACAAGAACAATGGCATTTTCACTACATCAAAATACATTTTCCCTTTCTTTTATCTTTCACTTTCCATTTCTTTTCATTTACAAGGTCCCATAGACTGCTGAACAGGAGTAATGGCAACGATTGTGAACAGTTTAGATGGTCTACATCCAAAGTCCTAAATCTATTTTCTGGTGCAAAATACAGCTACATATAGTCAGAAACAGCACCCTGAACATCCACCGGGCCAACCTGACCACCCATTCACAGTAAAAGTGGTGCCAGTCCAAATCTGTTTGCTGAGACCACAAAACCGACTTGTCAGTAAACAATCATGTTTACCATTGAAGTGACTCTCAAAGAAAGCTACCTCTGCCACTGGAACCTTCCTCCTTAAAAACAGGGGCAGGCATTTTCTCTCGCATAGCAGGTTTATGCTGGGTGTCTGCATACATTCCTACCTTATGGACACAGTTCACAAAACAAAGCATTCCTGAGACTCAGAAAAAGGAAGAAAATATTTTCTCGCACATTCTAAGACAAAGCTCAATTTTTTTGTGTGTGAATACTAATTTAGAAAGTTTGTTTGCATGGTATGAAAACATGTCACAGAACTGTCACCTATTGTTCAGGTCTTCAAAAAACCTGAGAAACAGAAAGCAATGGAATCTGAGTGAGACCACACAGAGAAAAAGTTCATACTCCAAAAGACCCTGGAAGATTAAACATTAAGACAGCCCAGGGCCTAAAAAATGAGAGATCCAGTAATATTGAAAGAATTATTTACGGAAGCGTATTGGAGGAAATACCCACATCTAAATGAGAATAATTCCCCAGTGATGCTAAGATAGTAGGAGGAGCAGCTGCTGTCACTTCAGCTTGCCTTTAGAGTCACTGGAATTCTTTGGAAAATGGTGTCCCTGAGAGTACATACACAGGCAATTGATTTTTCATGGCCATCTTTGGTCTTTAGAAGGGTGCCCCAGCACCCTTGGTGCACCTTTGGTACACACCAAACAAGGTATACATAAGACCTCAAAATCAGCTACTGCTGACTGTTACTTCTCTGCTACCATCTTCATGCGCTAGGACATGAAAGTAAAGGAGAGGACAGCATGCAGTGACAGATCACATTTTCTGAAGAACTGTAGTCACTACATCCCCCCAGTAAGCACATGCCCACACTGTGGCCCCAGTTCTGCTGCTTCAGCAGACTTCTATCCTCCCAGGAACCTGAGGGAAAGGAGGACAGAAGGGAACACAACCCAAGAAATCCACTACAAGACACTACTTGAAAAAAAAAAACAAACTACGATCACTGCCGCAGAAGAAGAGACATAATTAGCAGATTGCTTAAAGGATTTTATTCTATGGAAAAAATGAAACATCAAAAGAGTTGAGGGTTCAGGCACAAACTTGTAATGCTAAGAGAGAAAAAGGCTCTGCCTCCACAGATGGAACAAGGTGTAGGAAGAGCTACCGGTAATGGGGTGACTGTCTTTAGCAGGGAACGATGAAAATACCTTGAGACCTAATTTTTGGGCTTGCTCTAAGAACAAACATGATTACATATTGAATTATAACTGGCTCAGAGAGAGGCGAAACCAAGGGTCTACAAAGGTGACAGCTGAGGGAAGTAATACCACCACAGAACCAGGACACCCAGCCACACTAAGTTAAGACAATCCTTTTATCTTTTCAAAATGTAATTATGACTAAAATAAAGGCTCGTTCTGCAATCTGTAAATGTCAAATTGTGCCTCCAAGCGCACACACACACTGCATGGGGAGGGGGGAGAGAGGTGCTGAACTTCTAATACAATACAAAGAAAAATGTATTCACGCAACGTAGACTAAAACCAGCAAGATTTCTTTACACCTTCAGTATTGCAACATTTTACTGTGGTCATCGTATTAGAAAAATCTGCTGAAAGGTAGGACGCATCACGGTTTCCATGTTATGTTTGTTTCAAACTCCTGAAGCAGCAAATCTTTTAAATTATCCACCCCAATAAATAATTAAGGTAAGACAAACTTTAAGCAGAATATAATACATGCAATTGTAAACTGATAAAAGAGCAAACTGTCACCAGCTAGCACTGAAGTTGGGCGGCGCTGCAACAAGCTGCAGGTTCTACTTTCACTGCTGCTTTTGGCTTTTCACCTCAGGTCAGATAAAGGACCTGAAGCATACATCCAGCAGACAATGTCTTTTATCAAACAGTGAAAGAAGCATTACTCTGTACCTTAAGTTCTTCAGAATATTTACCAATTTTCTTCGCTTTCCAGTTTTTTTGCTGCAGGTAACAAAAAAGCATGGAGTTTGTGTTTTATTTTGTTTTGTATGTTTTTTTGTTGCATTAGTCTGCTCTGCAATTTCAGATTTTTTTCTATCTTGAGTACATGGTCCTTTAGAAATTATAACATGGTATTTTTTAGGAAGTCTGATTTTAGTTCCACAAAACAGACTTCAATTCCTTTAATGCTACTTTCACTGGACATAGTTGATAAGCATAAAATTATTTAAACTTTTACAGGCATTCAATAGGTCCATAACCATAAATTTGTGAGTTTCTTTTGCATTCTGGGTAGCTATTTTAACATGCATAATAGTAACACTAATTCAAAATTAATATATTCTTCTGCCATTATGTATATATCAAATTGATAGTGAGATGGCAGACCCTACTGTGTCAGCAATATCTTCTTGTATCATTTTCCATATACCAAGCTACTGCTATTGAGTATGTCTCTAGATCTTCAAAGATAATTAATGAGCTGAAAATAGCTGCTTAAGATAGGTTTCGATGATGATCATAAGGCAGACATGTTTCTAGAAACTAGCAAAGCATTTGAATTCCTTATTATACGCATCATCTGCTACCACTCCAGTGTTATCGGCACTGCCAGCTCCTAACGCCACATGCTATAGACAGGAATGGAAGAAGTCTCCTCCCTGTGTTTAGAAATCATTGTGAGCATCTCTCACTTCTCCTTTCTCAGCATCTAATGACAATAATCCATGCAACCAGATCAATCTATTATCACTGTGAAGATGGAAGAAATGCAATTCTTCCAGCCCTTTTTTAAGTCACTAAAGGTACCACACCTAAACAGAGTTCCCATCAGCTTCTCTCACTACCACAAAACTATGTTCCTCAATTTCATCACTGGTGAAGAGTCACCACTGTTGCCACCCTGACCCACAAACCAACACACTTACTTTGAGCAATGCAACTAAGCAGCAGGATGAAGGACAGCAAAGAAAGTGCTGAATGAATTCAATCACAGAATAAGTTATTTTAACAGTCAGACTCTAAGAAAATGAGCAAGAATTTGTGCTGTATAATAAAAACTTCAACTAATTCCTCTCTGCAAAGATGAACTTAAACTCCTGTATATCGACTGCTTAGAAGTGCCGATACAGACAACTCACCCTCATCCAGTCCTCCGAGAGACATGACAGACGTGCCACTGCTGTCGTGCCCACATTTTCTGACAAGCTTATGAAGCTTCAAAGCAACATAAAGTGACACAGGAAAAATACTTTAATTTGTGTTGAATTCCTACAGGGGGATTTTACTGCTAATTTCAGCTAAAGGTGTTTGGCTAAAAATGACTTCATATAATCCCTTCTTAGAAATTTTTATATATGATAAATAATTTGACAAGTGGCTACATTCTGTAGAAAGCTCTGAAGGTTGATTGTTATTTTTTTTTTTTTTTTAATTTTATTAAATCCCTACTCTTGGGTGGAAAGACTAGAATTTCTTACAGGTCTGTGACAAGGAAGTCCAATAACATTGGCCATTCAAAGTTCTAAAGAGATTAAAGTAACTTCTCTTTGTCTTATAAGGCAGCTCTGTTTTTATTAACATGAGGTCTACAAGGCTTAACAGGCTGTGCTATACAACAGGGTAATTATTATACAATTATACCATATTTGTTCTTATTTCCACCATTCTTTCATCTTGTAGTAAATTTTACACCCGCATGGTGTCCAGTAAATACTAGAATTGAAAACAACTGATTAAGAACTAATGGAAATATTTTCAAACTAGTAGTTGGTCATATTACTGATTTAATGTGTTTTCTGTGATTCTGCAGCTAACATGGCTAAAGCAGTTAGCTGATAAACAAACACAAATTCATCAAGCAAAGAGGACGCAAGACTCAATTTATAGTTATGACTGTGCCAGAAATACTGTGTCTGCTTCTCATGTTTACACTTTTAAAAACTAGCGCTGAAGAACTGGAAAAAGTTCAGCTAAAACCCACAACAATTAGAGTCACATAAGTAATTTTCACCAGGGAAAGACTTAAGTAGTAATCATATTTCAGTACTCAAGATTTACAAGCCATTTGACAAATGTCAAATTACCACCTTGTACAATTAAATCTACTAGACACACCACTTCAGAACTACTGAAATTGGGCCACTAAGATATTTAAAAGAAAAAAAAAAGGTTTAAATCTGAGTTTTAAGTATGTATATTTAAAAAGGAAGTACACTAAACCTCTTAAGCAACAGTGTTTTCCAATGTTAAAGAAAACACTGCATTAAAAGTGACCTATTCTGCATTTCTGCTTGTTACTAAGCAGTGACTGTCTGAAGAAAAAGAGCTAACTTCCCTGGCAATTTCAAGAAAGGCACAGTGAAGGTGGTCTTAAGTAGCTCTCAAATGTGAAACTGTGAAGTTATAAATGTGAAAAAAATCCTTATCATATAAATAAATATAGCCAGGGGAAAGAGGGGGAGGTGTAAAACCGTTGATTCCTGGAAGTGACAATATGTCATAGCGCTCAGGAACTGCAGCAATGATCTACAGATTGACCCAGGTAGACACCGTGTAGGCTGACAACCACAGGAAATACTCCTGGACGCTCACAACACCTCTGAAAGAACATACTAGGAACAGTGATACAAGTAAGGACTGGTGTCTGTACTTTACACCTCTCTTGGTGATTCTTACTTTGCATGTGACTATCTGGCACACTGAGAGAATTAAAACTAAAAAGTTACAGAAATGTTTTGTTGACTTACAGAAGTCATCTGAAGAGTCTCTCATGCACCTTAAACATCTCTGTGAAATGTTATTGAGATTACTGTTATTCGCTATCACTGCCAACACTCATCTCTAGTGTTTCTATTGTTCCTACGCATTTTGCAAGCACATCTCCTGCGTTCTTGGCATCCAAGCTCTCTTTCAATACCTTTTAATAAAGCCTCTTCCTTTTGTTGGGCATCTGTTCAAAAACCCACACCAAGAACCAAGTGGAAATGTCTTTGAGCATTCTTATGTGGTTATTCACCAAAGGGAACAAGACTGGACACCTTCGAGAAATCCCTCCCTATTATGCAGTGCTGGTTGTGAAGCAAGCCATGAAGTAACATCCAGAAAATTGTGGCTTCCCATGAAAATGGCACCCTGCTGCTGGATCACACACATCAGTCACCCGTGGCCCGCTGCTGCCTGGGGAGTTGTGCTGTTGCCAGGAAAATGATTTGCAAAGGGATAGAAAAAAATGCAGAAGTTTTACTTTGCTTACACAAACAACTGACTTTTTAACTATTTTTGCTTTCTTCAGATAAGGTTTCTGTTTAGCATGACAGAGATGGGCCAGCAAGCATAGGTCATCTTTGCTGCAGGAGGGGAAACCTGTGGAGCCACGCTCAGAGGCAGCTCTGGGGGTGGTGCTGGCAAACATCCCATTCCATCCAAACGGGTACGGGAATTCCTTCCCACCCCCAGTGCATGAGAAGAATTAGAACATAGAAAATTACAGTCTGGAAGATGCATGCCGGAGGTCTCTTGCTTAGTAAGACTCAATCAAAATGTATAAAAAATAGCCTCTCCACAAAAGAAATACTGTACAAGGAAACTATTTTAAACTTCGTTAGAATGAATGAAGATGAAATTTTAATTACAGGCCTGGAAGCTGGCTTTTGCCTTAAGAATAGTAATAATTACCAGATTTCATTCAATATGAGCAAACAGAAGACAGTAATTTGAAATGGCTAAATTGCCATTAACTTTTTACTTGCACTATCACTCAGTTAAGACAAAAAAGGGAATGAGAAGATGAATCATTAAAAATACTTAATAGGTGGCCTATGCACTAGATTTCCGTAATTAAATCTGGGCCATGTGTAGCTATGTATCCATTAGAGTTCACTCAAGAAAGATATTTAAGAACACAGAAGTAACGTATATTGAACAAAAATGATAAAACCAGACAGCCATCAATAGAAAAATTACAAGTCTCAAAATGTCGCTAAAAAGTTTTGGAAAAATTCCCTGACAACAGGACTAAAAGAAGATACAGTATAAAGGTGTAAGCCCTTAGCAGGGGAAAGATGAAGCAAATAGTGCAGAAAGGGCTATTGTTTTGCAAAAAGATGCAGGATGATTCAAAAGTATCTCTTCAGAAATTACTGGGGGTCATCTGAGATTTGAGGTGAGATGTTCTTCAGTCCACAATTAACTTGTTCATTAACAAGTTAATAAACATATGCTAAACAAGTGTTAATCTGCATTTAAATATGCATCCAACACATTTAAAGGAGCGGGCTCTGAATATGCTTTATTTGCTGATGTTCTTTTCCAAAAATGCTGAAATACAATGGGAATTTCAGAAGCCATAAGACATTGCTGAAAGCAGACCGATTTTTTAAATCATCAGGCTGTGGGTTCTAGGTACCCACACGTCCATTAACTTTCCACCAACCCCAAGCCAAACAACAGTGAAGCTGATGAAATTCTATTAATAAATATTAAAGGACTGAGATTCAATTAATGACAGTCAACAGAGTTCCAGGAAAATTAGTTTTCAGCATCAAACAGGCATGACTTCATTCTCTGATGAGATTAAAAGTTTTCCCGATTAAGTTAACTTCGTAAAGGTAGCAAACTTCCGTGGTGTCTTCTGGCTTTTTATGTACAAGACACTGCTGTATTTACTGGTGCCATAAACTCTCATTAGAATACAGGCTACACGGATTAAGAATTACTTAGATGATGCATCTTCAGCAGCCAACTCTTGGGACTATTAATTAAATAGTAATAGTTCTTGTGGGGTCTGCCATAATTTGAACTATGGCTGGCACTTCTCACACTGAATATCTAGACGTAAGTATAAATCAACCACCGGTAATTACTTTGGGTAAGCATAAGAGTGGCAGATAGCTACAGGTAATCACACAGACAAGACGCTACATCACTTGTGCAATAACGATGCTTTCAGCTGAAATATGTTTGAACACAAAGAAATGTCATTGATTAAGGAAGAGGTAGGGAAAAGTGCATCTCCATGGGAGCAACCATTTGCTGGAGTACTGCCAAGAATGAAAGGTGGGTCCAGGTATGTCAGAGGGTCCCTTCTCTTTAAAGCCCACTAGCCTTGTCACTGGAAGGAGCTAAGAGCCTGCTCTTTCTCTCCTGAGATTTCGTAAGACTTACGATTAATTGTGGACTGACTATTAAATGACCTTTTCTCCTTTAGTTCAGTACCTGGTATTTTTGTAATAGCTTCAAGATCAAAGCTGGAAACAGATTTGGTTTAAGGACTAATACTCATGACCGCCATTCCCATCTGTGCTGGGTTAGCAGGTATTTTAATGTGTATTTTCTTGTGATCTTAGGAGAAGCATGTTTGGTGAGACATTAGACACATTTCTGTAAAAAGAACTTAAGAACTTGTTTCACTGGGCACAGCAAAACTTCCAAAAGCTGTTTCACTAGATCAAGCATCAGCCTTGCAATTTGCAAGCCTCTGTTTAGAAAAAGAGAAGTGCATTCTTGATGGCCACTGCTCAGAACAAAGGATTCTCTAAGGATGGACACATACTCTCCTTGTTCTGTATGGGAAATTATGGTACAGCAAGACAAGCAAGATTTAAAGACTATAGTTTAGTTGAGGAATCTGATTCAGAAGAGGTAAAAATAAAATTGTACGGATACATGGGGTAAAGCACAGACCTAAGTTTCATTATGCTAAACAGTTCACAGCCCTTAAACTATAAAAAAAGAATACACTTGAAGTACCAACTTTTTGGGGGTGTTGTTAAGAATATCCTAAGCCAATTTGTGGGTTAGGTATGGCTTAGGCAGTTTTACTGTGACAGGATGTATAAGCATAAAAGAGCCTGAGAGGTGCTTTGCACTTGCCGTGCGCAGCAAGCGCATGGGGTCACTGCAAGAGAAAAAGCTAGGCTCCACCACGTGGTATTTTCCGCCTCAGCTGAACAAACAACACACAGAGAAAACTATTAAAAAAAGGTACATGGGAATCAGTAGATTGTAATAACAGTCCTTCAGAACTTAAAAAACCTGTGTATGTGCATGCGTGCAATGGGCTGAGGTTTGGAAGATTGTGATGCTAGCGAAGGCTCAGCCAAGAAACCACCAAGCTTTGTTCCCACACCATTTCATCGGTCACCACTCTAGTGAAGTGAAGGACCCTTGCGGCAGGCGGCTTTAAGATCAAGGAGGTAAACATGTATATATGCTAGGACATGTCTCTGTTCCTTCACTTAAACACATTTCTGTTGGATATAAATAAAAATCTGTTTATTTACATGAAGTAAATACTTTCCACATTTTACATAAACGCTTGATATATTATCAGAACAGAAACATAATGCTTTCATAAAGAAGCTTTTAGGAAAAGAAATATTTAAACAACATAAATCCATATAAAAGAAGCTTAAAGTCACAACTGGGATTTTGATTTTAACTAGTTAATTAATGTTGGAGCTTATTCCTTACACAAATCTCTGAAAAGGCATAATCACATTTGCTGGCACTGTAATGAGCGTATTCAAAGACTATCTGTAGAAAGGCCTATGGTTTTCAATATTACCATGGTAAATCTTGTGATCACCTTGTTTGTCTGCCACTCATCCTGTAGTGTTTAATGTCCATGTACTCTATAGTAGCTCAGCAATGGAGGACGTGGCAATGAAGAAGTGACAAAGAAACCTAACCTGTTAGACACTACACTAGCAGAGGACGCCTGCAATAGACTTACACAAGCTATTGCCATGTTATTTTAAAGTGAACCTTTTTCCCTTCTAACAAATCCAATCCTAAATTCTAATTTTTCTGTTGAAGAGTCAGTATTTTCTACAGCGAATTGCAACAGAGTAAGTTTTACCTATATAAGACTTCACAAAACACAGGCAAAAAAATAAGCTCAAAACACCTCCAGGAGCATATCTGTTCCTATTTTATTCATCACATCCTAAAATACCACTAGTAGGGTTTTTTTGGCCTCTATATGTAAAATGATCACTTATTGCTATGTTTAACCTTTTCTAACCATATGCAAAGCCTTTATTTCTTAGTAATTTAATCAGTCACTAAAAATCATGGCAAAAATAAAGAAAAAATTTAATTTCACCTGACTTTCAAATATATTTCTTCAAAATGCACTGAAAACTATTCAAAGGTGTATTATTTTACATGTATGACACTGTTGCAAAGAATTTATGTGCAAGTACAAAACAGAGTACATATTAAGGACTAGAAAACAGAAGGAACATCTCAGACCACAGAAACTTAACTCCTTAGCCACAATGTATAATCCCATTTATAAAGTGATTTAGTCTTGTTATGGTAGCTATGCTGAACAATCCAGTTTACATCCTTCGATTTCTGAGTGAGAGGACTTGGTATGAGAGGAGAGGATTCAGCAGTTGATACCTCAGTGAAAACACAGTTCTTCAGTCACTGAAAATACACCTCTGAAACTGGCACAAAAGTAACATCTTATTCTCCTGAATTCAATGCAAGAACTGTTATATATTTTCCCGCATGATTCTCCCCCCACTCCCTACTCTCCTTCCCTCCCCCCACCTCAATCATCCACCACATCACCTCAAAGTAAGGCTTAAAAAAACCCAAATCAGCATGTTAAAAAATATTTCTATGCACATCATATTCCTAATCTGAAACCCATCAAGTCTGCTAAACTTATTCCAAAATATGGAAGGACTTACCTAATGTGTCTTTTAGATTTTTAACCAGAGAACCTTTCTTCAAGCTGTTTTTCCGCTCCACATAATTTGATGGCACGTATCCCGTTTTGTTGGCTGCGTTTCTTACCCTCCACCATGTCTTGGAATCATCTAATAGCCAAAGACGCTCATTTTTCTTGATGTCAAGTTCTTGGTCCTGCTGTGCAGTATAATCCCACTTTGCAATAACAATAACTTCTTCTGTCATCTTTCATGGAGTCCTTCTACAACAAAATATTAAAACATGCTCATCAGTTAATTATATCATATAATTCTCACTCAGTTTTTTCTTTGAGTTCTTCTGAAATAAGCAAGAAAAGGGTAGGGAAAAATGAGAGAGTTCTACAAGGAAAAACCTCATAGATCGGAATTCCTCTTAAAAACAAGGGAAGTCATATTGACCTTTCTTGATTTTTCTACCACTAAAATATGACACAATTCTAGTCACAATGTATTATGTTTGCTTCCTCTGCATGTATACAAAATATTATTCAGATATACATTAAAAGAAGGCTTATTTATAAAACCCATTCAGTTTTTCATATACCATCATAAAAGTATCCTATACCTGGCATTCAAAGTTCTGACCTGAGAGAAAAAAAAAAATACAGCAGCATTCCAAAAATATATTTTCCTTCTGCCCTAGTTCGTCATCCTCCTACTAACATATTATTTATAAGTTTTCTGTGTTTAAATGAAGTTATCCACCCTTCTTTCAGTAGGAAGTTAAAAATACTTCAAGCAGCAATGTAATTCGGCAAAGAAATCTGCCATAAAGAAGAGGGTCCTGTCTTTAGTAAGCCTTCGTTCACAACGTCTTGTGCAGGCAGCACACGACTGCATTTTAGGAGAAGCCTCCGCTCCCACACAGATTCCCGCTCACCGCAGTCCTGTGCCAGGCACGAGTTTGCAGGGTGGGAAGAGGACCCACTGTGCTTCCCCTCGATGTCATTCCATTTCTGCCCTATCTGAAACTTATCCAGAGTTCTGTTCAGACCGAACAAGTTGTCTTTTTACACTTACCTGTAACAAGAGTGATCTTTTCGAAAGCTATTTGTCAGCTGCATAAAGACAGCTGCATGCCTCCACGTTTTCCTACGCATCTCAGTAATTATCAGGAACAAAGTGAGGGAGCACAATAGTTTGCAAGGAAGAGAAAAGTCCCATGCTGGTACCAGTGACATTCAAACATATAATAGTGCTCATCAAATCATGTTCATTTTATCCTCTAAATTCAGAGAAGATAGCTAAAATTTTCTAATCACTGCCAGGGGGTTTTAGGGGAGAGAGTGGGAGGCAAGACTGTATTTGAAAAAAAAACAATGTAGCAGATTTTTTTGTTTGTTTTCAAGTAAAAACTGTAAATTTGTTTTCAATTACAGATTAGTCAAAACAGGTCCCAGAGTACTTCAAACTATTAATGTCCAAGGATCTTTTGAACATTATCTGACTTTGCCTAGCTCTTAGCAGTCCACAACCCTATGAACTCTGACACCTAATAGTTTGTGGCAGAAAAGTAATAAAGAAGAAACCCAAACCTCATTCAGAAATACTGTTCAGCATATAAATTATATCACCTACGTTCAGAAAGGGTTCCTTCTGTAGCCTGTAAACACACGCACACGCACTTTCTCCATTTAGCTACAGTACAAGCTGTGAAAACTACGTGCTAGACAACCCAGCAGTTTCCTCTTTCAGAGAAAAAGAAGTGTTCTCCTTATTTAAAGTTAATCTAAAACCATAACACACAACACTGGACTTTACTATAATTTAATAGACTCCTCTTATCATAATTTTTGCTTCCAGGAGGGCATCATACAGGGTTGAGCTATGGTTGATAAACTATTTGACAGCAAAGTTCTGGAAAGCACCAGCAACATCACCCCTTGTGGCCATGGTAGGATGATGTTTCTGAAAACATGAAGCTGAAATCAATGGGCTTAAGTTCTTATTTTCCAATTAGAGAACACAAAGGAACATACAACAACTAAAGCATCATTTAAATGTGTTTGCATAGCTGAGAGGCCCAAGATGAATTCAAGAAGAAATTAGGATGTTTTGAACAATTGAGAAGAAACAAACCCTTGCAGTTCAAACAGGCTGTGACTTACGCAGGTGGCATTGAAGATTTTACAAGAAATGAGTCACTATACCCTTCAACATTTTTTTTTTCCCCTAAATAATAATCCTGTCTGACAATGACACAGGAGAGCCTGAGCTTTGGACTACAGTCTCCAATAAACTGTCCTGGTTTCTGACTCACATAAAATGGACAGAGAGCCTACAGGTCAATAAGTTGTTGTAGCCACAGGGGAACTGCAATCAAGCATGTTCTGGAGGCCAGCATTGTCAATATAATCTCTCTCTCCAATTTAGATCAGTTTATTTTATCTCAGCAATTGTAGAATGGTCAATCCTTACTATTACTGGCGATATGGAGAAAGTGAAGAAATAGGACACCTTCAATGCAGTTGGCTAATGTTGCCACTACACAGGTTCCACTTCTAAAAAAAAAAAGGTTATTTTCACAACACAGGCAAGTTAAAATTATCTATGAATAATACAGTATATTCATAATTTAAAAAACCTATTAGGCATAATATTTGACTAGTGACTGTCGGAAAACTATTAAACTCTTCCTATACCTCTGAAGCAAAAATAAATAATTGAATTGGCTCTGGTTGTGAGAGTCACCAAGTGTTTCCCCAAGATGTTGGGCAAGGACAAGGAGAACAGGAAGAGACCACAGGTCAGGGCTGACAACATCAACTATACACTTCTCCAAAATTCACTCAGGACAGAGAGCCCCAAGCTACCCAATATCTACAACTGCAGTCATAGTGAAAGTATAAAACTGCCACTGCCGGAGAAACAACGTCATTTCACAAGCAGAGCCCTTGCATGAGGCAATTCTGGCAGAGAAGCCAAATTTCTCAAGCAGCATGCTCATCCAGAACCCATTTAGTAAAGTTTTCTGGGTTTTGCTGAATATTTCACGGCACAAGCATTCCTACCCAAGTGGGGACAGGGTTTATAAAGAGTCAAAACACACCAAGTAATTGCAGCTAAACATTTGTCCATTTAAAGCTGTATGCATGTTTGTGGAGGAGTTTGGTTGTGCTGGTTTTACAATTTCTTTTATTGGAGGTGGGGTGTGAGGACAGTGGTGGTGTTTTATGGGTTTTAAGATTTTTTTAAAATGTGGGGAACTAGTATTACAGTTCTTAAAATTACTTTCTTATGGTTACGTCATTAGACTGGCTCCATCAAGGGCAATAAAGTTCTTCCTGTGACATTGCAGAGCTAAGATTTCCTTGTACATTAATAAAGACACATTTGTTCCCTAGAAGGGGGGCTGTAGAATTAATAGTTTTGAAATGCTTCTGCAACACAGCTGTGTGCCAAACAAAAGATTAGAAGCAAACAACACAAGTAGATTTGGAGAAAAACATAAGAAAAAAACAATAATACAGCCTTCCAAAGCATCCGAGTGTCCCATAAAAACATGACATGCACTTGAAACAGGACATTTCTTTAGTATACTGCTTATAGACTGCACAACAAAAAACACCACAGTCCCCACAGATTCTAGTATTAACATGAGACTCCTTCACATCAAGAAAATCAAAATCCACTGCTGCTAAGAGTACAGCCTTCTGGAATGCTCCTCCTCAAAAAGCTCAAAAGTCCTAGTGCTGAAATACGGTCTTCTCTTCATACCTGGTAGGATAACACCCTCCACTTTAAAAAGCACCAGTGAAAAGCTTTGAAATACCTATGGCAAGGAACTGTAAATTTATGAAATGTGTCACAGTCTTTCCTCAGTACAAGACCGTTTCCCTTTAAGAAGTATATGCATGGCCTTGTTTTTTAGCTTGTCATATCAATTGATCATTTGCTTTACTGTTATGGCAATCCACTTTCCAACCACAGTTTTTAAAACAAAACCAAAACAAACCCCAAAACGAAGACAGCACACTAAATGAGCAAACAGTCACACCTCCACAACCCAGACCTTCAAAAGGTAATTCTTACAGCAGTTATATGATCAACCCACACTTACAACCCCTTTTCACTCAGCATTTCCTTCATTGCTAGCAGTGGTAGTAAACTAATTTATTTTACCAACATTGTATTTGCTGAAATGTTACAACTAATTAGTTTAGATTGAGCTCAGGTCTTTTCAGCCACTTCGTTTCTTCCCTCTAGTTCAGATTTCGTTAGGAGTCCTGTCTTCAGGGGCAGCTGCCCTACTGCCGAAGAACACCTGAAAATCTTCCTACACAAAAACACCACTGAGAGACAGGGGAAAACTGAGAAACCTGCCAGGCTAGGAAGGTAGTAAACAAAAAACCAGCCAAGGTAAAGCCAGTTATAGGAAGACTGTACTGAAAGCCTACTCAGACAGGTGAGGACGCGCTAGATAACCCTAAGGCAGAACAAAGGCTGACAGCAGTGGAGTACCTAGTACTGTAGCTCCCGTACAGACTTCTTCAGACAAAGTCCAGAAAACAAAAGGTTATGTTCCACAAACTATCAATGATTAAAAAATGTAGTGATGTCAGGAAAAAAAGGCAAATAACTACCTATGCCATTTTGAACGCACGCTTAAAACTGAAGCATGCAAGCAATATTTGAGATTATGGAAACTTAAACGTAGAGGAACTTCAGAGAATTTGCTCTCACAAACTGGTAAATCTGCTACTGATTTTTCATGTGAAAGGTTTGTTCAGTTGATGTTATTTTAAATATCAAGCTATATAATTGTTACACAGATATCACTAGCTTTCACCCGGCCTGGATTTTTTTCTGCTCCGTATAGGACTAATGTCCCCCATACAGGGTTTCTCCCACAATGATAAATAAGAAAGGATCCATTCCAGCATGCCACCTGAACAGGAATCTCCTGTAGACTGACACAAGTTAACACTCCCATTAGTTTACTGCTCTGGCCCAATGGGCAGAAAATCTCTTCTTGCCTTCAAGAGGGAGGCTCAGGGTTACATCAGGGATACCATTAGTTAGGATAGTACGAACAGGGGTATGGTTGAGCTTTAAAGACGAAGTAAAAAACGAAGAAGTTGCTCTCCTCGTTCACAATTTGTTTTGCAAAAAGGAGCACGGCTGAAAAACGCCTGACAGTAATGCTTGAAATTTAATCCCTCACCAAGGGATCAAGCAAAAATTCTATTAATAGGAAGTGACAATTGATATAACAAACTGTTCTGAAATTGGATGTCCTCCTAAGGCACTCTGAAAGAAAGGCACTAAATTGATACAGAGGCTTTTACATGACACTGATGTACATAAACCACATAATTGCTATACAATATTTCATAAGACATAATTACCATACAATATTTAGTTAATTGTCTCAGGAGAATGAAAAGCTAACTAATGACATATCATGGTTTTCTCTAAGATCTGAAGGCTCAACAACCTCTCCTTCTCCCGCCTCCAAACTCTGAAAATCAAACTCAGTGTTGAACCCTGCAGCACATCTTGCTGAAGGGCCAGCTATCTGGTGTCCGTGTGGTTGATCTTTCGTAAGCTATAGCAAACAAGCAATATTTGGTCCTCTAAGGTAACATAGTTGTGGAAAATAAAAAAAAAAAACAGTCTCTTCCATCAAGATCTCTGTCATAGTAAGCAGACGTTCTTACTGTATTCTGTAATTAGTAAAATAACTTGTATTAGATCACTTCATCTGAAGTACACTAAGTCTGAAGCTTTCTTATTTACGAAGATCCAGTCTCTGGTTAGCCTGCCTACTGTTTCAGGAGGTTTGAAGCGTTGTTTTCACTTACAGTTGCTTGCTTTGTTCCATGGGTGGGTGGGTGTTTAGGGTTTTTTTATTATTATTATTTTTTAAATCAGCCTGGATAAGTAGTTTTGACATATAGAAAGATTTCCAAAAAGTGCATCTCTACATTTGAGATTGTTTCACTCAGTTCTCGGGGATCAGCAAAGCACCAAACTCAAAGACAGTACTAAGGCAGCATTATAAAGAACAGAAATGTGAATTCAAATGAGAACTTGTGAAAAAGAATATACCTTTTGGACATACTTTTAGCTATTCCCAGTAAATCACAGCATTTTTGACAATTAAGGTATGCATGTTTGAAAAAAACCAGGAAAGTACCATCTCCTTCATGCAAAGACCAAAGTTAACCTAAATCAAGCAAAAAAATATTCCTAATGACTACAAGAAAATCTCAAAACACAGAGGTTTAAAAAGAGAAAACAATCTGAGCCAAATTATGGCAAATAGCAGCCTTTTGTTAAAAGCAGTAAAACCCCTTCCATGCTTTGTTACATGGGATATTTGGTGCTGCTTAGATAAATGGAGATGGATCACATGAAGGCCACCTTGTCTAAGTGCTTCTGCAGTTTAACACTTTAATAACGCATGTAATGTGTGTCAATCCACCTCAGGGGACACATTTCTTTGGAAAAGAGGTCACTGCACCAAAAATTATTGTACAAATAGTCCCCCCTCCTTTAAAGAAAGTTAACGAAATAGCTGTAAGTGACTAAACCAGCTATGCAGTTCTGAGGTGTGAAACTGATAGAAAAAACCGAGCAGAAAAAACCTCACATACCTGGGCTGTCTAAAATTGCTGGTTTAACACAAGCATGACAATTAATTTGGGGTATTTCACTATTAGGTCTCATTAGGATGCATTGACTACAGAACTAAAAGTGATAGCTGAGTAAGTCCAAGTGATTATTATCTAATTTACTTTGATGTGCAAAGTGAAGACAGAGGCACAATCAATAGAAACCCATGTTGGTAAAAGCATATCTGAAAGTAAGGAGGAGTGGGAGCTGTAAAGAATAAATGTGAACAAAAATGTAAATAAATAGATTCACTGAGAAGCAGGAATGTTTTATTACATTTCCCAATCTACTCCCACAATTTAGGATTTATGAAAGAAGTATTTTATGGTTAAAAGATTATCCTGTGTAAAAAGTGAGGTAAAAAGATCCAGAGGTTTTCTGCACCCCCTCTCCTTGGTTCTTTCTTTGAAAAGGAAAACCAGCAACAAGCTCAAGTCAGGAAATACAAACAGAAGGTATCAAAAGAAGTGCGGTTCAGCTCATTAGGAACTATAAAAAATTATTAAACAGCATCTGGAATAAACTAAATATTAGCAGTAAAGTAAGTACAGAATTAGAACATTAAGTTTCCTGCACATGATGTAGGAAAAAGATGCTTAATACTTATTTCTACACTATGGGATTACCTTACAGTGACAACCATTTTCTCTCTGTCATTAACTAGGGTATAAATATAATAAGAAAAATTAAACACTTAATCCTCAAATGCACCCAAGACAGCAGAGCCCATCCACAAAGCTTTTAGAGTTTTAGCATCAATTCTGAGGAAAATTTGGAGCGATGGAGAAGTCCTGAAGAGTTACAGTTGTGCCATTAATTTGAAAGCATAAACTGGACAACCCTAGATAACACCACCAAGTAGTCACATGCACTCTAATCCTACAGAAAAATAAAGGGAAGATACAAAAGACCCTCCCAAAAACCCCACACAGCATACCAGCAGATTATGGATGTGCAGTTAGTACATACTACAAGGCTTTTAAGGAAGACAGGCAGGAACAAACTGTTTTTTCTGTACATTTTTCACTTCATTTGAGCTCCTGATTTAGGTCTTCCCGTCTACCTAGACCTGCACCCATGCTGGACAGACTAACAACTAGCCGAGGGACAGATCAAACCGCAGGGGCGACTTCAAAGGCAGGCTCAGCAGACACCACGAGCCTTTCTGGCAGGTCTCAAGATACTTGTTCCCAGGTGCAAAAGTACTCAGTTTCCTTTTGAGTCACTTAGGGGGAAAAAAAAAAAGAATAATTACAGATAAAACTGTGAGGGCGATACAGCCCAGTGGAACAGTTAATCACCTCAGAGGTGCCATGGCCCGCTTCTCCAGGCACTGCAACTGCAACTGTGGGGTTTTCAGATGTCACTTCTTGCTGAAATATAAGCGGGCTGTGTATCTTCAAAAAAATGAAGTATCAGTCTTAATTACCCAGTAATTTAGAACTACACTAAATAACTTCATCTTGATGTGACCCAACAGCCTTGCCCCCACACACCTCCAACCCTCTTCCCCTCTGCATCGCCTGCCATTGTTTCAGACCACAATAATGCAAGGTTTGGGGTTTTGTTTCTTCAGCCGGATGCCTCTGACAGCTTCTAAGCAATGTTTGCTTCTCTCAGCCCCACAACTTATCTGATAGCCCAATCTCTAATACAACTGCAGCTTAAATCTTGCGTTGCAGAACAACTGCAAACAGGAAACCTCAAGACTAGTTTGGTGGTAACGAATTTCTGCATAGCTCCAATACAGCACAAAAGTTAACCTTTGTTTTTTTGTTTCGTAAGTGGCTTAGAAGTCTTTTTAAAAGACACACAAAGAAATAAAGGAGAATACAGGTTTAAAACACCCAAAAACACATCCTTCCTGCTGAGGAGTCAGTACAGCACTTCAACAAGAAAGAAATCTCACTTTATATATGTTTATATAACAACATATAAAACAATGTTTGCAAAAAAAATTCCCACCCAATGTTTCCATGAAGCCTATACACAAATCAGGCTCCCCGGATAAAATAAGCAGGGACCGCTTCAAATGATCTTTTAAAATGTAAACTCACTCTTTAAGGAAAAGGAATGGTTTTAACCACAATGTCTGCATCTCCTCAGCGAGACCCACCTATGCTTTGCATGCAGCCCAGAATCTTAGCAATGACCCTCTCTGATGACTGTAGGTGATGCCTACGCCCTTTCTAGCTCTCCAAGCTGACTCAGGCAGGAGGGTATAGCACCAGTGTCTACCAGGCAAGAGCAGCAGGGATGCCCTCGAAGGTAAAGCCCGCCCAGCACAATGAACCCAGTGAGGGCAATCCCCCGGCCCACATCTTTCCTCCTTTCTTGTAAGTCAAGGTCACCTCACAGTCACGGCTGCCCACTATTCAGACTAATACAGCTTCATAATTTGAGACACATGGTCTCGGAGAAAGCTGAAGTTGCAAGAAGAGGACACAATGCTGTCACAACAATAAGGCTCTGGAAAATATTATTAGATAAGAATAAAATTGCTAACATTTATAGGAGAAAGTAGCGGATGGTTTAGCCTGCTACCTCTCTAGTGGCAAAAAGAGAAAGCTGTCCAGGCTGTCACAAGGCAGGCTGCTGCAGCACTAAAAGATCACAAATCTGAGTTCTGGCCTTCTATTAATTCATGAAATGCCACCCTAATTTTATACAGTATTCACTTCGTTTCATGTTGTGACCTTCATACAAGCTAAACCTCCCCAAATCCGTATTTTTTAATTTCATTAGTAATACGGCTATTCAACAAAATTTCCTGGACTGGGGCAGTTCAAGATACAAACGCTTAATCAATGTGACAGTCTTTAAAACACACAATTCTATGTGCTATCTTTCCCATTTATGTGATGAGCACTATGCTGTTTCAAGAAGCTAAGTTTTAAAAAAATTCTTTTGATGTCTTACTTGAAAAGGATATTTCTATATCCTTTTTGGAGCAGCATGCCTATTATAAAGTAAGCAGTGATCATTTTTAGCTTCTGACAGATGATTTAAATTTACAATTCTATTTCAAAGGACAAAAAGCTGGTGTTCTACAGGAACAAGCTGGTATTATAGCAACATATGCTAAAGGTCTGCAATACCAGTTAGGAGCCTTATAACTTACCTATGCTCAAAAGATAGGTAATGGTAAGTTACAGAGAAAACACTCTAACAGGTCTTTAGCTAAGCTGAAACTGAGTATGGTCACCAACACACATTGCAAAGGGCTTATAATCAAAACCTGGCTCCAGTCTTTCCATAAACATGGGATGACTGCTAAGAAATCAGCTAAGGATAACCTTAAGGGAGTCGAAAAACCAAATATATTTCAGCTTGAGGGGTGGGGAAGTGTACATTTATAAGAAATTTGTATTTTTATTTCATTTGGAAAGCAGGACGAAGACTAACAGACAGTACTAGCAACCTTCTAGAGACAAGGTAAAAAACACTGAGAGAGGACTTTTGTAGTTAGATTATTTTATTAGCACTTCATCCAACCCAGGCGGTATTTTTGGAAGAAGGCATTTCCTCATATCTTGAAGACTGTAAAAAAATTATATGTTTTCATGCCCTTTTATTATATACTTATCAGAAAGCACAAGGGGTATGAAAAATTAAGTTATCATCACTGTTGAAAGAAGGGGAAAAAAATTAACATAACACCTGAATATAAAGCAACTCCAATCACAGATCACCAGCTAACAGCCCTTCATACCAACTCCTTCCTCCAGCCTTTAGCCCCCATATGCTCATGCCATCTGCCCTCAACCTCCCTCTCCTGCATCTATTACTGCAAGCTCCACAAGCAGGCAGGTTTCAGGCAGGTGCCAGCAGTGGCTGTAGGTTCTCATTCTGCCTCTGTCAGCAGCCTATGCAGATGCAACAATCAGCAGTGACTTTTTCCACTATTAAGGCAAAAAGCTGCTTCTTGCTTTATTTTGAAGGCAATGCCATCAAGAGCGATTGTTTTCCCCATCCTAGACAGCAGTGGTAAAACCCAGACTGTGCAAAGAGGACACCTTCAGACCCTTCAGCTGCGAACAGCATGAGACAAAACAGGGAGGGGGCAGCCTTTTTGGCCTATGTTTCTTGGCTGCAGAGTAAAGACAAGAGAACCCAAAATGCTACATCACCTATAGATTAATACAGCAAAAGGGTCAGAAAAGAGCATCATTTCACTTCTTCCCTAATTCTTTTAAAAGCAGTTTCAGAAAAGCCACGCACCTAATAAACAGCTCAACTGCACTAAAGGAAACTATTGGTAAAAGTGACCTCATCTTGCCTCTGAAATAGCAGCTGTGATTAATAGCCACATCTATCTCAGTGTTGTTTATAGGTGTTTCTACTAAGTCCTCTAGAGACACAGATAAGCTTAATGTTTGTTGGTGTTGCTCTGGACTGTTATCTCTCCATTCCTCCTAGCAGACGACATTTAAGCTTACCTATACATTTTGAAATACATGAAAACAAACAAAAAAACCCAGGATAGAAGAGGGGGGAAAGTCCAGGAAGAATACAACATACATTAGGTGTCTCCACAAGACAAAATTACAAATCATTTCGCACCTACCAACCTCTCCACAGACCCTTACAAAAAGCAGATAGGAGGGAGCCAAGCACACAAGATCATAGGAAAAAAACACGGCACTCTACTGAGAGGATATTTAGGTAATACAATCTGTATGATAGACTGGTGAAACTTGCTCTGCAGAAGAACAAATTAAGTGTACCGCTGTTCATGCACTTTCATCCTCACTATCAATACAACTTCCTTCTCACCTTGAAATTAGAACAGTCAGCCATTCACAACACGGTGAATGCCAGAAATTTTATAAAGGAGACGTCTTTGAATTTCTTTCAAGATTCAAATAAAAAAACCCAAAACCACCAGGTTTGAATGATTTGCTTCTATTGCTGCTTATTTTCCCCCAGCTCAAACATTCAAGGGTCAGCAAGAATTTTACTTCCCTGCAAGTGTTAGTACATTTATGTATTGTATAAACAAAGAACAGTCCTCAGACATAAGAAGTTTAACCTTGATCTTGCACAGAAGGACAAAGCTCAGAATCACTGTGGATTGCTACGTTTTACTGCTAATCCCCTGAAACACTGCTACCTACTTTTCAAGGGATTTCACTTTAAACTTTCTATAAAATGCTGAAAATAAAATTGAACTGCTGACCTTCTGTTCCCAATAGAAAAATCATATATTCACTTTTTAACTAGAAAGAGGAAGAGATGTTTGTTCAGTTCAAAAATGCACTTATTTCTAACCAAAGCTGTTTAATAAAAAGAGTACATTGTCGATTTCTAGACAATGTTCACTTTATAATCTTAAGCAATTCATCAACTGCTTGACAATAAAAAAAATTTAAATCTGCCTCATGACAGAAGGAAAATGTAAAAAATACATATATTAAAACAATTTTTAACTTTCCAGCTGACAGAACATTACATAATTTAAGAGCTCTCTTCAGACTCTGTTTCCACGAGCTTTCCAGTTTACTCTTATTTCAAATACTTAGTAAATTCTTACAGTTCAGGATTTTATCATCAGGTCACCTGGACCAGAATTTTAATCCAATATAAAAAGGTGCATGTTGCAGCGAAAACAAAAATTAAGATACATCCCAATTTAACTCTCAAGGCCAAGTTCCACAGATTTTTACCTGAATTTGGGGTTACAAAACACCTATTTCTCAGGCAAAAAGCTACTTTCTAGAAGCAGGGTCTTTAAATAGTACAGGTAAAAATAATCACCGGATGCAAGATATTATTCTTGATTCTGTGCTTATGTATGTAACCAAAGAGGCAGCTTGAAAGATACAGAGTTAGATTTCATTACAAAACAGCTAATGCCATTACATTTATTCGTGTATAAACCTGTACATCTTCCTGAAGAAGACTGGACCACAAGATAGTTACTTGGAAAGCGATCCATTTAATTTCCTGACAGGACACGTACCAAGAGAAAGCACAATTTAAATGAAGAGACGCTCTTGGATCTTGCACGAGATATGAGTGAATGCTGCAGCTTCACGAGTCTCTTGTCGGTCAGATTGACTGCTGTGCTAATGCTACACAGCCAGGAAAGTATCAGCCCAGGGAAGAAAGGGCCATCCCAGTGACGACCTAAAGTTATCTGTTCTCCTTCCATCTAACAACTCTTTAGAGTCAAGTCAGGAATCGTCATTCCTAGCTGACTTTTTACATAGAAACAGTTACCAAAAAACAAGAGTAAGCAATTGGAAGAGTCTACATTTCTATAAGCAAAATATACATTCAATACAGACCAACACTGCCTGGAGACGCCAGAAGCTCATCCTCCTTTATTCCTACTTGCAGCTCCAGTTTTTGAACAAAACCGCATCTTTCCAAACTCCTTTAAATCTCCTCCCACCAGAAATTTTTCCACAGATCACTTTTCAGAATAAAATCTCCCTGCAATATCAGTTCAAAGTCAGACATTTGGCTTTGGCTGCTACATCATATTCCCTTTCATCCAGAAATGTTATGTACTCTTACACTGATGAGACATCCTATCATCAAATGCTCATGGAGACATTTTCTCCCTTACTCCCACCAAGTAACAATAAAATGTACTAACAAATGTGAAAGGGAAATAACAGTAGCCAAATAATTTCCAAAGATGGAGAGAGACTGTGAGGATTAATATCTGTACTAGAATCAAGATTAAATAAAGGAAAAACAGGTTCAGAAACACCGGTCTGAAATTTTGCAGTTTAGACACAGAGTTCTCATTCCTTCTAGATTAATACAGATTAAAAAGTAGATATTGCTACCGCTGACTATGCCATCATTGTGTCATACACAATTTTAGCTGAGCCACATGAAATATTAGGTACTTGACAGCTTCTTGTAGTACCTTAGTATTACTTGTAGTCAAAATTAAAGAGCAACACGCCACAACTGTAAGTAAGATTACAACAGAAGCAGACAATTTCTTCATTATCTAAATCGGATGTTACTAAAAGAAGCCAATTGTACTACAAAATCTGCATCAGACTTCCATGAAAAAGACTTTTTAAAGAAAATTCATACACAAATATTGGGATCTGTGGAGCACTGTATGAAAAGAACAGTAAGTTACAATCCCTTGACTCATCAAAAGTAAGAGCAAGTATACAAAAATTCAAAAATTGCCTCAAGGTGGGGAACAGAATAGGGAGAAGAGGGAAGACGCATGCATCCTCTCCCCTCCCTGGACCTCAGGGAGAACTTTCAGAAGAGAGATCCCTTTTCCTTTCCTGCATCACAGAACCTCTGAATGCATTAAGTGATCAGTACCAAGCATTTCTATTTTATTTGTTCTTGTTCTTAAGCTTCTTGTTGAAAATTAAGCTCTGAGGAACAGGTCTTGAACTGAAGTGTTATCTGATGCCTTGTTCTTGCTCCCCTAGTGGAGTTCCTGCTTCTCCTGAAAATACACTTAGGTTTAAAAACTCAACCCTGAAACCAAGTTTTAGTTCCATAAAGGTAAGCAGCACTAAGCAGCACTGTGTCATTGCATCAAATGCTGCCCTCAGGTTTTGTCTCTCTTATTTTCAAAGCCTCTGCAGAATTAGTCAGGGTACTCACCTGGGATATGGAGGTGCCAGCCACCCACTTACAGGCCAGAATTCTTGGTTTGACCAGTGGCCTGGCTTTGTGCTGTTGCTTCCCTCCACTTTTCTTAAACCACAGCCAGGGAGCAGGTCATAACAACCTAGTGATCTCTGCGCCACCACCTTTTTTTTGTGAAGAATACACAGCAGCAGCCGCTCCTCACACAACTGCACAGAAGCCCAGCACACATAAGGGACACTCCTATTTTGGTCACAAGAGGATGTGTTACCAGTTACACAAGAGAAGGTCTACAGCTCACAGGTTGAGGCTCCCTGTAGTTCTGGTGTCCAAAGAGTGCCTGAAGCGCAAGTCAGCAGTTGAGAATGCAAGTTTCCATTAACCCTCTGACAGTAAATCGAATTTCTAAGGAGCATAACTGTCAAAACCTTGCACATGAGCTAGTTTTAAAACCACTTTTACAAACATACATACACACACACATAGAGGTTTGTAGTGCTAGTCAAAACATTCAAGCAAACCCAAGGATGTCACACCCTTTTCTTTTGAGATAAATGCGTTAGCTTACCAAGCACCCTGATCTTCATCACCATAAACCAGCACTCTCTCTAGCAATAATGGAACAGACCTTTCTAGATCCTATACAAATCCAGGGCTGGCAGAAAATGCCATTCAGTAATCTTCAGGGAGAACTAAGAAAGGAAAACTAATACTCTGACTCTTTAATCTTGAAAAACAAATTCATACATTAAATATAAAGAGAGGTCTAACCCTCATTCAACAGCATTTTTGGGGCTGGTATGTGATAACTTGAGAACTACTGGTGTGAAACAACCCAGCTTATCAGGGAATGTGCTAAACAGTGGACAAAGAGCTACCAATTTTCGTGCAAGATAGAGAATTCAACATCAGCCTCTTGGGAAAATCTGGATCCCCCAACTATCAGCTGCTTCAGGGAAAGGATCTGACATCACTTGTCATAGCCTGCTTGCATGAGAGGCAGATACTTAACTCGCATATAGGAACACGTCTGTTAAAATGTCTCTATTTCACATTAAAAAAAAGTATCAGGCTACAGGTAAATTTTAAAGGTTAGTAGGAAGACGTGGAACAAGCAGTCACAAGGAAAAGATATGCTACAAAGAAATGCAAGGACTCAAACTAGTGAGGAAAAAAACCCAGTGAGAGTAGCAATGACAGTAGCAGGGGGCCTGCTGGAAGGATTATGCATACAGCTGCTGAATTAAAAAGCAGGATTAGGATCATTTAAAAGAAAGGAGTGGGGGGAAAAAAGAGTGTGATGGAGCAGGTAGAAAATAAGCTGCACAGAGGCTCTATTATGGGCAACAACTCAGCAGCTGACACAGACAACAGCCTCCAAAACAAGGGGGGATAATATGAGAGCTACAGGGGATCCCTGAAACAAAACGGTGTGAAGAGAGAGCACAAAGGAAAGTGCGGGTTAAAGCCAGGAGACTGCAAGGAGACTGTGATGTCTTAAAATAAGACTCTCAAACTTAAAATCAGGGAAAGAAAAATAGACTGTAAAAGGTTTGTATCTGTATGCATGGTATTCTATGCTTTGTGTTACTACTGGCTTAAAAAATAAACAACAGGACAAGCCCATTTTCTCAGCCCTCTCCGCTGAGTACAATTCGTGTTTTGTTACTACAGTGCAAATAGTAACTGTAATCCAAGATTAATTAACCGGGTTATTAGAAACAGAATTCCACAGCAAATATACCACACTAACCTTTAAATATTTTCTGTTCTGTGAAATTCACCAATTTCAGCAGCTATCCAGAGCACCGCTGGGGAACACACACAACACATTTGCCAGATAGAAAACAAGATGAACTGCATACACAGTCTCTTTCTATTCATTAAAAGGCATTATTTCAGCAAGTCGAACTGTTTTTTTAATATCATAATACACTTGATGTACTACATACCATTTGAATATGATGTTGTATGGAACATGTTAAGAGCACTACTGAAAAAATACACACGTTTACAGTTTTATCTGTATTTTTACTATGCACCAATTCTAATGGGAACAATGAATCATTTAAGTTCCCTCAAAGCCTCCACCCCAGAACTGCCTTCCAGCCATTACCAAATGGAGGAACAAGCCTTCAACTGATTTTGTAAGTGACCTGTGCCAACACTGTCTGCATGCCCACTTCTGCAAAGCACCAGCTCAAGCAGTCAGCCCTAAAGAGCTAAGAAACAAGCATGGCACCCCTCAAAAAAGTAAGGGGAGGGGATCTCCAGAAGGTGTGTGCAAGCAGATGACAACAGCTTCTTTATGGGGCAGTTAAATCTTGGAGTAACTCACCGACCTCAGTTGCCTAAGCTGCTAATCTGCTTCCTCCTTCAGGGGGGTTTGGGATCACTGACCCACCCCTGTGCCAATACAGCCCTATCGCACTGGCACAAGGACTGCTTCCCGTCCCCACACCCCAAAAGCCTCAAGCTGACTTTCCCTGAAGTATGGCTCTATGTACAACACTTACCCTAAGTCATGAACACTTTCAGTGTCCCAGAACACTCTCCTTGTGTTGTAGCTTAACTGCATAAGCTATCTTGAAGAGCTTCTCAAGATCATATTCCAAATCACATCGGTTGTCCCTCAAAAGCACAGTGTATACTTAAATCTTCTGAAACTGGTATAGTGCAGGGATATGTTTATTTAGAAACCATAGTAATAGGGGCTCAGTAACCAGTTCTGCCAGTAGCATTCCTCCGAACACTGGTCACGACACTACTAAGATCAGTCACTGAGTGCTTTGTGCTCAGTTCACAAATATACCCAGGCACAAGCTTAACCTTAGCTTACTCATATATATTTACATAGTCCTAGCATGTTGCTCGTTAATATAGCTATATTCTTTTCAACAGGCAAAGCTTATTTTGGCTCAGAAAAATTGACACGCTGGATGAGAACGCAGCCAAAGTCCATACTAGCTACCAAACCACAAAAATACTTCCACCAGGAAATACATGGTCATCATTTTATTTTTACTAAACTGAATTTTCATGTATGGGTGAAAGCTGTACGGTGTTCTCTTATGAGAAGCACATATGGACTGCTGTTAAAGTATACTGCAAAGGGTACTTGTGAGCTGTAGTAGGTACCATTGATATTTACAAACCTGAGTTACACCTGAATCTATCAAAGCTGGAAAAAAAATATAGACAAGTGATTCTTAATAATCTGCTTTGGTATTATTAGTAAATAAAATCATGCCTGTTTTTTCATGCAAAGAACGACAATTACTACAAAGAGAAACAGAAAAAATGTAGTAAAAATCTAAAAAAGAAAGTACTAAAATTACATAATTCAGGGAAGATCAGTTTATTTGGGGGATATACCTGTGGTTATGGGGTGGGGGGGCATAGGAGTGGGGTAAAAGTGTTTTTCCCTACTGTCCACAATTACAAGTTAGAAGGTATTATGCCAATAGCATAACATAATGGTCGGCATGCTATAAAATCATTTTTTATACTAAATGTCTATGAAAATATTTAGGTAATGCTAAAGTTGCATTAAAATCAACACTTCAGGCACCTGGGATAATTGACATACTTACAGAAAACTTTTCTTTTTTAAGGGAAAGGAATCCAGTCATCTGCTCAGTACATACTTTTCATTCTCTTGATTACTGTCAGAATAAAAATTTCCCAGAACTAATTCATACAAAATGCTAAGAATAGGTATTGTGTTCCTTGTGCCTCAACTCCTCAAAAATCAACAACTACAAACGTGCTGTTTCACAGAAAAATACCAAGAAATATTCTGATACACCAAAGCCAGCTCCATCAAGTTGAAAAGCACCATCAATGTCTGTGGTGCTTTCTCCTCTTTAAATGAGGAGGAGGATCAGTCTTTCAGAAGCTGTGAGCAGGTCCTCAGTCTCACAACGTGAGGAGCGCATTTGTCTCATGGTTGTTCTGAGCACATTTACAGACGAGGCTTTCCACCAAATGCTGTGGTACGTTTGGTAGCCATTGACATCTGATCACAGTTTGGTAAATCTGCTGAGTACTAAGACACTGATAACTTTGCTTGTACTTGTTTGCTTCTGATCTCATCCACCTCCCTGTTGTGTACAGTGGTATCTCTGAAGAGCCACAGTACATTCCATAAAAGTGTGTCAAGTCTCAAAAAATTTTACTATTAAAGAACATTTCCCAGAAGATTTTATCTAAAATACAAAATAGAACTTCTCAAGACACATATTAATATTGTAATCACTTTTCAAAATATTTTGTTGTGAAAATACAAGAGGCCATTTATTTTTTGATTCCAAGACTTTAAGTGAACAAGGCACAAGTTCAAAAGGGCAGAATACCACTACGTACAGTATCATGTTCTAAAATAGGTTAAAAGCTTTTTGGAATAGTTTCAGATTTGTAACACCTGAATGATTGTAATAAATTGCCAGACATCTGCACAACTTCATACTAATTTAATCGCAGAAATGACAGGGTTTTTTTTTTAAAAAGGGTGCTTTCCAGAGAGAGAGAGAACACAAACAACTAAAACAACAAAAGCCAGCCTGCCCAGCTAGATAAAAGATGAGCTGTTAGATCTTGACAAGCACATACTAATTACACTGTAGTTCTGACCCAACAAAATCCTGTAAGGATGCATTATTGTCCGCAGCTCGGTGAAGTTTAAGAACATTTTCAGTGTAATTTGTGAATATTTACTCTGCTGCCAACTGTATTTCTTTTTCAAAGGACAAAAGGTTTACTATGTTCTGGTTTAACAAAGCATTTCAAATGTAGGCTTTACTGACCCCACACCTATGCATTCATTTCCTTTCAGGAAAGGCAGTAGAATTCTCTGTTTTGGAGAATCACATTGTTACCAAGTTGAATATAATCCATCAGAAATATGCACGTAAAGGATGGAAAAAGACTAAAACATTAATCCAGAAGTTAGATTTAATTTTGTTACTGAAATTAAGTGTTGTCTAATCTGATACAGCAAGTATTCTGGGTACCCATGCTAGAGAAAAGAGGGGAGGGAAAAAAAAAAAAAAAAAGAGAGAGGGGAGAAGAAAAAGGGAAAAACAAGGAAAAAGAGACACCCCTACAGCCCTTGCCAACTGATATGTCCAAATAGTTTTCCCTCTCCTTCTTTCAGTGAGACATTATCCATTTATTGCCTTTTTGGGAAGTATACAAAACCATTATCTGCCACAAACACGTTCACTTTGGGCATGTTTGGTTCCCCTCCCTCTTTCTTGTTTTAAAGGGTAGAAGAAAAATTACTTAAGCCAAATATCACAGAAATAAATTCAATAAATAACGACAACTCTTAATGTATAACCCAGAGTCTAAACACCTTGAACGAAGCAGTGGATTTTTTTTTTTTATTATTTTCACTGAATATTTAATTGAAAACTATTACAAAAAAGGACAAGAAAGAAACTCCAAGATAATATTCTGAGTTAATACATTACACATTTGAAATGAGTACAAAATTTGGGCCACAGTCAGTAAAAAGCAAACTTAATTTTGAGCAGAAATTTTAGTAGAAAATCAGAATAATTTCACTGCGATTAAACCTACAGTGTGATGAATCATTGACCTTAGGACTGTGTTTGTTTTGTTTTCACATTAACAGCCCTTTAAAATATATTTTAATTTTCCTACCTACAAGACACACAGAGAGTGTAAAGAAAACTTGAAGTTTCTACTCCAGAAAATTACTACAAAAGATTTCTCACTATTAGTCTTTAAACACAAATACAAAATGTTCAAGGCTATACTCTGACCTGTTGGAAAGGCCAGGGTTATAAATTTGTCCATTACATTTGAAGACACGTATCAGATAATTTGAAAATGCAGTGCAAAAGCCAACTCTAACATCTCTGAGTTTCCATCCTAGTACTTCGGAATTTCTTTTTGTTTGAATGAAACGGAATCATTTGTAAAAACATATGTAGATGTTATACTTAAGACTGGATTGCGTTTTTAATTCTAAATGGTTCACTAGCACTTTACTAGCAAATTAAGTATAATTTCAACATCTGATAACACTTCATTGATCAGCAATTTAACAGAACTCACAACAAATATCAAGGAGGACTTCATATATTGGTTTCCATTTGGAGGCTCCAAAATGTCAATAATTAGCCTTCATAACTTCCTTCTGAAGAAGGTAACATTATTTTTGTTTTATAAACAGAGTATTTGAGTTAAGAAATAATAAATCCACTTGGTAAAGTAATGAACGTAACCAAGATTCATAATTTTCTGCTCTACACTTCAGCCACTACAATGCTGAAAGTTCATTCTGTATTCTTGCCTTTTTGCTTTTATTTTTTGGTACAGTTGTAATGGGGTTTCATTTTATTAAAAGCTTCTGTTAATAAATCTCTACTGAGCCACAGAGATCAGCTACAGTTACTAGAAAGAGACAACAAGGTACATGAAATAAAAGAAAGAAGATAGCCAGACTCTACCACAAAATGAATCCTATGGAAAACACCAGCTTCCTACGGTTACCTCAGGTCTTCTGAGCTAACCCAAGATGATAATCTACATACACTGAAAGCAATTCTGTTCTCTCACAGAAAACCCACAAACCTTCCCTCCTCTCAATACGTGTAAGCTATTACTTAGTTTTTAGAATTCGATCAAATCATATTAAGCGTGCTCCACTACAGGCCATGGACGGATGCTACTCCTCCATACCTCACACACCACCACGTCCTGCCTACAGTGTCTTTAAGGCAAAACATCCCAAGTCAAAGCAGTACTTAACAGTAGACAGAAGCCAAACAACAGTGGTAGCAATATCTGCTACTTAATAATATCAGCCTATCCTTTTTTGTCTTTTTTTGAAAGTAAGAGCTAAAACTGATTTGTCTCAGATTATTGAAGGAAAAAGGCTTGCAATTTAATAATCCATCCTGCAGTTTAAAAAATAAATCACAAGTACTACACTACATAAAAGCAAAAACCAAGCAATACATCCAGCTCGCTCGTTATCTTCAGTTACAAAAATAACCACTGAACTTGAACGACTCACCTTTGGCACACTGTTAAAAGGGTCCAGGCAGTGAAAGGCAGGGCTCTCCAAAGTTATGTACACCACTATCTGAAATAACAAACACAGGTTTTAGGTTCAGCACTAAACTTACAAGACCTTTAGCTAGGCAATTTAGTTTTCATACTATTGAAATCTCCAAAGAGATGCTGAAGAGCAGGCAGAATGGCTCTAACTTGATCCACCTGTCAGGCATAACTAGAATCCATGTTCATATTTAACTTTTCTTGACAAATAAAAGGTTAATTTAACCACTGTCTAGGAATGAAAGTAACTACAAACCCAGCCATCACAATACAGAGAAAAATCAGTCAAGAAATGAAATTCAAAATTCAGCCTAGTTTCAGAAATATTATGTTTTAAAAAGCAGCAGTATTTACTGCTTCCTGCACTTTTACTTTAGTCACTTGAACTTGACCACATATCCTAAGAAAATGGAAATGCTGTTACATATGGAAAACTGAGGTACATCAGGAAAAGCACAGCCAGCAGTTTTGTGGGACATGACCATTTCCACCCAGGAGGCACTCACACACAGCTGGATATAGTAATCCAGCTGGATTACTACAGAATACAGTTTGGGGCCCTCTGGCATGAAAAGTACTGACCCAATGAGACAAGCTCTGAAGGAGGCAGTGAAGTTGGTCAGAGAGCTGGAGAACTCTGCTAATGGAAATTCTGGCTGGATGTGAAGAAGAAAGATTTCACCACAAGGGTGGCTAAGCATGGAGACATGCCCCCTCAGCAATGCATCTGCTTCCTGGGAGAGTCTCATTCTCTTGCACATGGCCCCAGCTGCAGCCTTAGCCCTGCCAGGAGGCGGACAGCACAAGCCTCCAGAGGTTCCTCCTGGCCTCCATTGTTAAGTATTTCTAGCCACAAAAGTAACTGTTCAGAAGGACTTTGAATTATTTCAACACTTGTTTCTGTTTTTTAATGATGCTTCTAGCTCCATAGGATGTCTGAAGAATTCAGGTAGTGTAAAGCCATTAAGATCCAATTCAAAGAGAAGGAAAAAATTCTGAGCATCTTCCTGCACTGCAGCCCCTAGCTCATAGGGACAATATATTACAACTCCTACTCAACCTGAGGCTACTCACACACAAATGTTTCTGTTCACAGTCTTCTCTGAACAGATTCCAACCACTTGCCACTCTACAAAAAGCACCTTATGAAGAAATTAAATTTAAAAGAGCAATTCATCCAATGATCCCATGCATGATAATGAAGGGGGGAAAAAAATATTGACTAAAGTATTATAAATACCTTACACAGAAGTTTAGACTTCCAATCATAAATAAGTGGAGTAACAGAACTATTAACCACAGTCTGACAAACATTTAAGCATAAACATAGTTAGGGGGTAAAGAATGAGAGTCCCTGTCCGTCAGCTGCCCGACTGCTCAACCCCTGCTCCCCAGCAGCTGCAAGGGGAGCCAGAGCATTGCGAGCCCTCCCAAAAAACACAAAAGGGAAAAAAACGGATGAGGGCAAATCATGAGGAAGTGTTATTCAAACAGAAGAGCCTCCTCATCCAATTGAGTGCCTGAATGAAGATATGCCTGTGACAGCAGAGAGCAGATAGGACTGGAGGGTGATCTACCCCCTTTCTCCTTCGCCAGCGTGTTGGCTGGAACATCTCCTGCTCCACCACCCCACTTGGGTTTTGAGCTTTCTGCAGACAACCACACTTTGCGGTATCAATTTTACTACTCAGTTACAGACCTTAACTGTGTTCTTACTGAAAACTGCTCTATATTTTAAATTATAGGACAGATATCAAGTAAATGGGAAAGATACTTTAATAAATGAAGCAATACTAAAGCCCTGAGGCAGGGGAGATCTATTTTCCTACTGGATGAATGTTTTGTAGTACATGTTTTCCTCCTGTCAATAATGCAAGAACATTTTTAATATTTAGGGGAAAAAGTGAGAATGTGTCACTTCATTTTTTTTTATTGTTACAAGATCTTCTGAACAGTACTATCTTTCCCCTTCCTACCTCACAAATCATCTACTGCCCAGTACCATCCACTACTGAAGTACTATACCAAGCTTCTGATTTTATTTTAGATTATTTTTTTCGTTTTGCTCCTTAAAGAAAAACACCTCTCTCGGTTACTGCTTCCACCTTCAAAAATGTGCATTTGCGTATAAAATTTCTGTTTGAAAGTGAGCTGAACAACAGTACTGTTAATCATCAATAGCTGAAAAACTAATCTAGTATTCATTAGTCAACTGGAGAGGAAGTACAGTTGGGGAAAATAAGAGTACAAATTCCATCTGAACACATAAAAAAGAATGAGTCATGTGTTTATCTCAATATAACAATGCTAAGTTCCTTCTGTACAGCAAGAATGGTTCTATTTTCGCAGCTCAATTAACATACCTGAAAAGTAGCTCAGAACGTTAATGGTGATAGTGCAAAGAGTCAAAGGAAGAAGATTCACAGTATCCCCTCATTCCTACCAACACTCTGAAACAAAACTTTGTTAATCTGACACACGAACTCAAGATGCAGACTGGTCTCTGCCCTCTCTGGGCTCAATTCCGCTACACTGTGACCTACCTTCTGTTTTTTCTCCTGGTAAAAACCTTCACTTTTCTATGGAAGAGCCAAAGGAAGTTTTCTGCTACAAGTCACACTAAGCGTCACTCGGCCAGAGGAGCAACTTCCATCACACAGTCACCGGGCCCAAAGCTTTGTCTGCAACATGGAGACTAGCAGAGTGACTCAAACCCAGGATGGAAACCCGAACCACAAATAATTCACTTATACTTTAAATATGTTCTTTGAATCAATCCTTCAGTGAATCCATCAATCATACAAGTTCAGGTTCTTTCTTCTCAAAGGGTAGTAAGTGAGACAGCTGTTACGGTTTGGGACTGTCTGCACCCAGGCAGAGGGTTTGCACCACAGGTGTGGTTTGCTGGTTGTGCTGCTGCGTCCTACCAGCCAGGACTTTCGACAGCTGTATTTGACAGCAAAGCCAGGCTGGAGAATGAATAGTTAAACTTTGAGAGTACAAAATCATCTCCATCGACCTTCAAAAGCCTTGGAGAACACAAGGCTAATGCTTACTGTCCACCCAAAAAACAAAATGGTGCAACATTAGAGAACCTGTAAAATGAAGTCAACAACTTTTTTTGAAAGGCAGCAAAGCAAATGGAGGCACAGAGCTGGGCAGTCGTGTTCCATGGTATCACCAGTGCCCAGCACTCCTGTACCATCTACTGTGACATCCGTTTGTCACATCTCGATCCTAATACCAACACTACTGCAGTAATGTCAACCACACTGCATGCAAAATGCCACAGTAACGTACATCTCATGACCGCCTTCATACCCTACGCTTACCGTGAGGCCCGGAGCAGAGGAACAGAAGACAACAACAAGGAACAGGAATGGCAAAGTATAGGAACCGGGTTAACGTGATTACGAACGTGCAAGGCAGAAAGACAAATTTGTCTACATTTGAATAGCAACTTCAGTCACTCTCATTTCTTTTCTAGACCAAGGTCTTCCAAACACAAGGACCATACAAGTCCCACAGTAAAAAGCAATTTTGAATAGTCAGAAATAAAAGTTTGATTCTGATGCTTGCAAACAAGCATCAGAAGACAAATATCAGTAACATTTAATATAATAAGCACTTTATATTTAACTGTGTAATCTTTAAAGACTACAACCTTAAGAATAAATTAGTGCTCTTGTAATGATTACAAGTAACATCGAACATTATTAACCACCTTTTCTTTCACTAATAACTATAATGTGCCCTATTTTCTTTATCCCCATGGCTAAAATCCAGATTCAGCCTTACAATGACTATTTCAATGACAATTCTCTCAGGCACACTGCCCAATATATGACCACCTCCTATTTAAATTCTGACATGAAGTAGCTAAAATAATCTCTTTGATACTTAATATGCTAATACACAAGAATGACCTGATCATAAACCTGTATTGCACAGAGTGGGAATTTTAACTCCAATGGTAAGGCATTCAAGTGACTCCGATAACTATGATAAAATTCAATGATTGATATATTAGTGGTGACCTTCTGGAGAAAAAATGAAAAGCATCACATTAATACAAATTCTCCTGTGGAGAAGATCAAGCTGGCAATCTGCCAGTTCATTACACCATCTAGCTCCACTCCAACATTAAATATTGTCTGCCTTTGTAATTGACTGAAATACACTGCAGCAATTGCAGGTAACCACTTTGGGCTATTAAAGTATTCCATTAAGACTTCTCCATTAGGCAAATATTTCAAATGAAGACAAATCAAAATAGGCTATGTTCAAAATATTTTAACTGTGCAGACAATTGGGCAAGCACAATCCAGTTCCATGGAGCAGCAGACAGATCAGCCTAAGCACTCAAAAGCTCAATGCCTAAATTTGCTTAAAAAGAAACCCACCCAGTTTATTTAAGACTCTAGTATATGCTTAGTATTTTAACGTCCTAGTCATCTATATCCTAACAAAACTCACTTAATATTATCTTCTTCTAAAGCTAAGGGTATGGTAACGTTAAAATATGCAACTATTCTTTAACTCAGATAAGTTAAGGCATTCATTGAACACAACATTTTAAAGCAAAATATGAAACACAGGGAGAAAACAGAAAGCAAGGCTACGTTCACATGTATTTAAGGTCTCAAAAAGGCAGCAAATTGCAATATTGTGTTACAATGCATATAACATTCTGAAAACAAACAAAAAATTAAAATCATTTCATGCTATATACCCTACACAACTAAGCTTTTCTTAAGACTGCAGTTCCTTAATGGCAAGGAGGCAAGTGATATGGGGCACAAGAACAGGTTCACTACTAGATACTTAAAAACGCTGGGAAAGATTTAAGCCTGCATACTAGCTGTGAAAATTAGTCTAGCCCTAGAAGCAAAGACAAACTTCCGTGTTTAAATGGGCTTTTTTTAAGTGATTCAGGTCTGGAGCCATCACCAGAGGCTGTACAGCTTAGCCTAAGGAATTTGGGTCTTTTCTGAACAGTCCACAGGCAGGAGGCTGTGTATCATCATCTGTGCTCCTAACCCGCATGCAAGAGCTGTAGTATATCTCCCCGCCATGCTGTCTATATCAAAGAGGAAGTGATTAGACAGGTATCATTGGTCAAACAATTTTTTTTTTTTTTTTAATTAAAATAAACATATACTTGTGGGGGCGGGATTAGGGAGTGAAATGCAGCTAGAAACAGCGTGCAATGGCTCAAACTTTAAACACATTTAATCAAAGAGGCTACACTGACTTCTTATTTAAATCCTGCAGTCATATGCACATTCTCTGCAGACTCTGGTGGATACATTTTCAAAAAAACACTAACATTTCTTACACCTACTTGCACAACCACCAACTCCCAATCTACTCATGAAACACAAGCAGCTGTCTAAATGATATCAACATTTAAAATAAATACTGTATTTCAAACACTAACTTCCATTACCAGCTTCCTCTGTAGTTGCAATCCACAGACATGCAAGACAGGAATCTTTTTAAATTGGAAAGAAACAAGGAGGGTTACATCTTTTAGTGACTGCATCTGCTAAGAAGCATACATTATGTACTTTGTACAGATTCATAACATTTTAAGAGGAATCACATGTTTCTTACATTTTTCATAGCTAAAGTTTCCCCCAAAAGTCTGAGCTATTAAAAAACCTAAAATACTGATACTAAAATACTAAACTCACTGTAATATGCAAAATTTTTAACTCCTGGCTTAAGCAGGATTTTTCATCTTGATACTTACTGATATTGACCTAATTCAAATTTGATTATGCTGAGCTGCAAAATGCCAGGGCAGTCCCTGCATAGGAAAAAGAAAAAAACCCACTAAGCAGAGTAGAGAAATCGTGAATGGGAGGCCAGGAAGCATTCTCTCTTGCAAGGCTACAAACTCTTTAAGAGGACATGTAATATTGCAGCATCAAAAAACAAACAAAAAAAACCCATGGCCAACACATGCCTGTCTTTCAAACCGATAATCGAGCATCACAATAAATGCAGGCTGTGTCCAGTCACTCCTTGCAAGCTGAAGGAGGCTCACAACAAAGGTACCAGGCCACCAAAACAGCTCCAGATTTTGTAAGTATTCCTATTCAAGAGCCATCTGTGGAAGGCCAAGTATTCAAACTCCATTTTATCTCAATTCCTCTATTTTTTCTTTTCTATTTGCAATAATGAATAGGAACTCACCACCTTTCTAATTTTCCTTTTTAAAGGATTTACGAGCTGGCTATGTAAGCACACGTATAAAAGTCCCTAAAGCCCACAGAGAAGCAGGAACACAAGTCTTGATTTATGCTTAGGACAGCTCTAAGCACCTCAAGAACCCTTACAAATGTACGCTGAAAGACCTGAATTACCAATTATAACTGCAGATAGAAACGGAACCACACTACCAAGGCTGTGACACTTTGTCTCACAGTGTCTTCAAGGAAAGGAACAGAGCAGACTTCAACTTCAGGTAGTGCTTAACTAAGCTTCTCAGGCCATGGTTTAAAGCCAAGATAATTATTTTGTTTTCCTTAATAGGATACTTTATTATTCAAGTTACAGATTTTAGTTTTAGAAACATCTTTGCACTTACAGTCAGATAACTTTCTTCAGCACTTCAGAAATCAGCATTTTGTACATACAACATAATAATTTGTTCCAATGGAACGTCAGCCTTTTTCTGATCAATACTTAAGTTTTTTGTTTGTAAAAACTGCACAGTGACAGTCTTTTCCATTATGTAAAATCAGGTCAGAATCTTTAATGACCTGACTGGTTAACAACTCGTCAGCCCAAGTAGCTGCTTCACAAATCTATTTTTCCTATTGCATCTTTGCCATTAAAATATTTTGCAAAAAACCACATATGACCCACCGAATCATACCAGCTCTTTCAAACCCCTCTACTAGAGTCATAGCTTTTAATTAAATACTTATGGATTTCAGGGGTGTGAAAGATGACTACAAACAGCTATCAATATACTCTTTACAGTAATCTAGTAATCTGCACATCAATTACTCAAAATGCACACCTCCACTGGAAAAAGGCATTCACAGGTGCCTCTTGGAGAAGTGAAAACCACAGATTCCGATGAATTAGTTACCACAGAAGGATGTAACACTAACTAACGATGAGAGAAACACTAGGCAGAGGTGCCCGCTTACCACTCTTGGCTAGGGAGATCGATGTTTAAAATAAGCAAATAAATCTCACATCTACACAGTTAGAGAAGATTTGCTTTGGGGTGAGATGTAACAAAATGGTTTGTAGCAGGGACTACAGAAAGACTACACATCACTAATGCAGTGGAGTCAAGTAAGGCAGACTTAGCCCACTGGCAATTCAAAGTTAAACGCTGACTGCAATCCTTATTAGAGCTCCTGTTCCGGTAAATTATTCATTCTTTCTTAGTCCAAAGAAAATCTTTCCTATGTGTACATTCAATGCAGAACTGTCTGAATTTGAAATAAGCGTATCATTACTGTCTTCGTGGTAAAACATATGGATAAGGTGATGTTAAGAGGTATAGGTCAAGGTCAGTGGCTGTCTCTTAAACCACCAGGCAGATACAGGGATTTGGAGGAAATGCACTGAGCAGATCCTGACTGACATCCTCAAGGAAAACACTGTCAGAAAAACTTCTTGAGAACTCTCAAACAGCAAAGTGGCAACTTGATACATTAATAGAACAAGGCCTGGTCTGGGCACTCCCCATCTGCTGTAAAAGCTGTCATCACCAATATTTGGGTTTTACCCTTCCTCCAGGTGCACAGCCACTGGGAACAAAAGGATGCTGTAGGCATTACTGTCCAAGTAGAGTATTGTATTGTGAAGAGTATGCAAGCTCTGCCCTATTCTGTTCAGACAAACTGCGTCTCAAGCATTGTCAGCATAAATGACAGCCATTTTACTTTGAAGGGATGGCAGAAAGAAGTCCAGGCATCTTGGCTTTCAGGTGAAGAAATCTATAGTGACTTCAACTGAGAGAGCAAGTTGAAGAAATCTCTCTCAACCACCACCAGCAGAAAGAGTAGAAAGTCTCACTGCTTACTCAAACTTGGTATTTTCATTTACAATGTTGAAAAGCACAGGGCTGAAGAACTCACCTAAACAGACATTAAACTGGAACCCATGACTTAAAAGTGAGGGAGGGGAAAAAAAACGAAGACCACAACAGAAAATCCCTTAATGAAACTGGAATATGGTTGAATAGTACCTGGTGCTAGAATAGAGTAATGCACTGATGAAAATTACCTTCCTTGGGAGGAACAAGGCATTTTTGTTCCAATGTATTTGTGTATCAAAGTCTGGAAAAAACTGGCAATCCAAACTGAAAGTTTTTCTGAGTCTCCTCTGATGAACCAACTGAAGAAAAAGAACAAACTTCACGCAGTTCAAGTATGAAACTGTCATAACTAGGGGTCCACAACTAAGAGCCAAATATAAGTAGAAGACAAACTGACTCTGGTCCCTACACAACTTGGTAGGTGGTACTTGGTCAGTGACACATGGCACTGTGACCATCCTATTTGGACACGACAGAATGGCAGTCCCCGAAGTTAGCACCTTCAATGTGCAGGTCAAAACAATACTGCTAGGTTCTTCAGATCCATGAAAAAGAACCGACGCCTGAGTTGCTACGGTCGCCACTTCCAAGAACACAAGAGTCCCTCCAAAACACCTTTTTTTTTTTTCTTCCAGGATAGTCATCAAAAACTGCTGAAGCAGTTTTTGCCTGACCTACCCCAGAAACTTTGCTTTAGTTTGACAAGGAAGGAAATGTTAATACAGCTTTGGTTCCACCACAGCATACAGCAGCCCTAGCCACAGGCGCTGCTATTATTTCTGTTAGAAAGATAACTAGATATTCCAAAATCTCATAATACCCAAATAAAATTTGGCAACAGCCTACCTTCTGAGGTTTTCAGCACTGATTTTCTCCCTTTCATGTCTTGAACACATTTGATGGTGTCTTATTCCACTCATTTTAATCACGCCAATTCAGTGGCAGACTACAAATGAAAATGCAATAGAAACATTGCAGGCCCTGTAACAATAGTCAAAACAAAGATTTCCTATGGCAGCTGTCAAATTAATGACATCTCCAAAGCTATCTAAATACAGTATCTGGGCAGAAATCCAATTATGTCAATTCTGTCTGAATACCCCAAAAGAGAGTCGTACTGGGGTTAGAAGTGGAAATAATTTTAAGTGCAGATTAGCTACATAAGCAGCTCCACACTTGAAACCAGAACAAGGGAACAAAAACCTAAAGGCATGACATTTATCTGGACACAAGGGAGAGGGGAAAAAGAACTGTTAGACATCTGGCAAAAGGTCAAAGCCAATTACCTTGTCCAAATTTGCCCCCCAAGATAATAGCTTCCAGGTTCACTTCTTTGAAAAGAGATGTATTGACTCCAGTAATTAAAAAGATTTCTACTTACCTTACATCCTCCACTACCACTTTGTTTTTTTTCAAAACTAATTTTTCCCAAACAAGTATTAACAGCATTAGTAAAACATACCAACTTCCTAGAAGCACAAACTAAATTTAGCTAAAATCTATATAAAAGAAAAAAATATTCTCCCTCACTTAAATATTAGGCAGCAGTGACAAAGGGTCTTCGAGGCTTTTAATTCAAGAATATGATTTCTGGCTGCTTTTGCTGCTTTCCTTAAACCATTGTAACTGCTGATTTCTATTCTGCCTTGGAAGTGTTTGTGTTACTGCTGAATTACACGGCAAATTCAGTTTGCTGAACCTTACCACGAGATTCTGTTTAATTGTGGTTTTAAACTGGAAAACAATCAAGGTGGGGGAAAAAAGAGCCTTTTAATTCAACAAAGCAAAAATACAAGGATTTTTGCTTTCTTTCTTTGCAGGCATATTAAAACAACTGCTTTTGAAACTACAGATAAATATGTTTACCTGTTTTTAAAATTAAACTATTCAAGCAACTGCTTTGAAACTAAAGAAAACACTGCATGTACCAAATAACTGAAGCAATATATCTTGGTTAGTAACTATATTCTACGCAGAAACCTTTATCTCTTTTAGGAATAAATAAATAAACCTTTAAATAAATATAAGTGAATGATGATGAAAAATAGACTCTGATTTAGAAAAAATGTCTAACCCTCATCTATCCATATACTGGAGAGAACACTTTCAAAGGTAAGGATATAACTCACTGTACATATATTGCGAATGCCTCTACTATCAACACGCTGTCAAATTCAGGGGAAAGTAAAGCATTCATTATGAATGGCCTTATATTTAGGACTGCACATTCCAAGCTGTGCTGCTTGCACCAAGACTCACATAGTTAGAGGTGGGGTGTCTTTCTGTTGCTGTTGGGTTGTTGGGTTTTTTCCCTGAGCACAGTCATTAGGGATATTCAGAAAAGTCTGAAAATAAGAAGCTTTTTTGGTCAAAATCTGCTAAGTTCTACAGTGTACAGCTAACTCAAGAAGAAATTCAAAGAAATGGAGTAACACACAGATGCAGAGTTGCACTCTAGAACTCGAGATAGCCTTAATTCAAAGCAGTGCCAATGAAGACCAGCTACCATCTTCACCTGCTCAGGGCATTTAATCTCAAAATCATTTTTAGAGGCATGCACAGAGATCCCTTTGCAAGCCCACAATTTTGGATATTACCAGTTTGAACCAAGTTCAGATCAGTAAACCCCCACATTTTCTGCTGTTAAAGCATAACTTAGCAGACACAGTAATTTTTACTAAACTTGTTAACAATATACTTTACTGTGAGTATTTTCTTACAATGAAAGAACAGGGAGTTTATTTAAAACAGCTTCCAGTTGAACCATGCAGTCAATGAGGCTGTGGAAACATATTGGCAAAGCCCAGAACAAGATTCTTCAGCTTAGAATTTTTTTTGAAGTTTAAGAATGCATACAAGGAACCCGTTTGTTGCCAGTTCTTTATTACAACAGATTTCATTTTTGCATTTGCTCTCGAGAACACACCGAGCACAGTACCATGAATCCTCCTTCGTGTCACACAGGCACTGCAAATCCAATTACGACTCTATTAGGTCTCATTTAAATCCCATACGGTATGACAATAAACTGAACAAAATGAGCATCAGCACGTTTTTCGACCATCTTTACAGAATGACATAGATGGCAATCACAGCTTAATAAAATCTAATTTACAAGGAAAGTAGCTCTGAATTTTCTCTTTCTCTGCCAGGCATTTCAGGGAGACTTGGGAAATGCTGCTTCTTCCCACCCTCCCTCGAAGATGCCAGTTGGCCATCACTATTTCATTCTTCTTGAACGCCTGAGCCTTCTGCTTGTGGAACAGAAGTTTGTCCTGCTGCTCAATGCTTAAAACACATGCTAACCCTAGTGAATTCAACATTTACTCCAAAGATGTCACAGTGTTGGGTTTTTTTGTTCAAATTTCCTGGGGAAGGAACCCTTTGACGCAGGTTAAACATCAAGTTGGGGAATGGGCAGGGGAGAGCAAAAGCAAACCCCACCAACCTGAAGGGTACTAAAAAGATTATGGCATTTTTTCAGTAAGCCCTTATCCTATCTGGATATATTAAAAAAACCCCTTATCATTGCTAAATACTGCAAAGTAAATTTGCACAACGTTCAGAAGCTCTGAATACTTCACTGCTTCAGTGGCATTAATGTATGGATATTTTATAACCATGTGCCTCTCTACCTTCATTTCCCAAACCTATCTCGCCACCCAGGGACTAACGTTTATAGAGGTCCAGGTCTGCCCTTTTCGGAATGCAAAAAAAGCTGAAGAAAACGAACAAAAAAATCCCTCATTTGTAGTAAGCAGTCCCCACAATCAAAGCTCTCTCTGAAGGATGTATCAGAGTCTTGTTAAATAGCTGTTTCTTAATAGCTGACCTGACTAAATCATCTTCCTCGTGCAACCTAGAAATCAAAATGTCATGCTGACATTTTAAACACATGATCTGTTGTTAAAAAGCAAAAGCCAGGAAAACATACGCTGTCCATTTTCAAGCATGGTCTCCAGACAGCTGTTAGGACAGAAAGGTTCAAAGTTTCAAAACCAGACTTCTAAATATTTCAGTTATTTCATTAAACAATTTTAGTTTTAATTTTATTGTATTTTGTCTTTTACGTGCCTACCACCATTAGTCAGTAAAACCACAAGAAACAGGTAAATTCCAGGTTGATGGAGAGAGGATGCTGGGGCAGGGGGGGAAGTTAATTAAGTCATTGTGCTCCAATTCCACAATTAGAATGGGAAGACTTGGGCCAGAGCTTTCTCTGTGCTGAGAAGACTACAAAGACAGTAACATTATTGATTTTCTTTTTCCCTTTTGCTAGAATAGGAATCAAATTAGTGAGGCAGAGGCATTTTTCCATGTATATTACTCAACTACATAGTCTTGTCTAATGTATTTCCATGGCGTTTTTGTGCATGCTCTTTAAAATGCCTCCCCCACTGCTTTGCCTATCTTTTGCTCCAATTTAAGTCCTTCCTATTTATCTTCATCTTATATCTAAAACTATGGGCAGGCCACATTAGGGAACAACAAAAGCCAAAGACCACAGACCCTAATTAACTCGGCTTGCAACTTTGAGCAATATAACAGGTCTTAAGGAACACAAGCTTCACTTACAAAAACATGAAGATGCCAGCTTCACGATCCAAATGTCTTTGCCTGAAAATGAAGCTAAGAGTATCATCTCTTAAGTTTTTAAAGGTAATAAAGAACAAAAAACACTAAATTGTTCTTGTATACTTAAATTTAATTTTGAAAATTCTGGTTTATTTTCAAGGAAGCAAAACGATTTCCCCTGCTTTCTATTTAATTATATTTATAGTTATATAGTTTTATATATATACACACAATAATGTGTTATATAATTTCATTATATAACTTAATTATATTTGCTTTCATTGTATTTTACCATTCTTTTCGGTAGGCTATAGTGGCAAATATGGATCATATAAAAGAACTTATCCTCTAGGGAAGTTATACCTCTTGAGCTGCGAAAGAGCACAAACATCCCACGTGCTTCAGAACACAAAAGCCTATTGCCATGAAACCCAAGAGCAATGGTCTCAGAAACCCACTGTCAATTGCTAAGGCATACACGTGATTTTTCTTCGAAAAATCACTTATAGCAACCCTCCATTTAAATCAGCAGTATCACAGCTGCCATGGGTGCTTTCTTCTTGACAAATATAGAGTAACAGTTCCCAGTTAAAAAACCAAGAATTTTCAAAACTGGAGCCTAAATACAGACTACAAACTGATCAAGTGCTTAAATTACAGCTACTGTATTTTTAGGAGCACTAGGTACCTTAAGAAAGCAGTGCAACAAGCTTCAAGTTCTTAGCACATTTGACATATGGTAGCAAAAAAAAAAAAAATCTGTTTTAAAAAAAATCAGTCCAGAAACAGACATCCTGTGCGAACATGATTCAAAATTCTGGTGATGGTCCAACAGTCAGAAATAAACAAACCACAGTGAAGCAACACCAAGGACAAAAGCTTGATGCCACATCAAGTACTGGTTCTGCTCCCTTATGGGGTACACCATTAATACATTCCTTTGCCAAAAACAATCTCACCCTACATTTTACTATCTTGTAGGAACTTTACATATGCAAACTTCCTTGTTCAATTAGAATTACCTTACCCCTCCTGCTGATGACAGGCATTAATGATCTCAAGAAGGGACAATCAATATTTAGCATTTCAAAATATAGATGAAACAAAGCAACTCAGGCTACTTATTTTTGTTACAGACAGATTACTATCTCACTTTGTGAGACAAAAAGGAAATGAAGGACTGTAAAAAAAGCGACCCTCCAAAGTGCACACCCACCAAAATTCCCTAGTATGGGTTTCTATGACTATTACTGATGAGTAATTAAGTTTTGAAAATACTGCTGCACTTATACACTGGAAAGCTAAATCTAACACACTTTGCATAACTTGTTTCAGAAGCTAGTTTGAGCTTTGCCACCTAAAAAAGCTGGCTGGCTTCACCACAGAAACATGACTCCTCTTTTCTGTAGAGTACATCCTGATGGGAGCTTCAAATCAGCACACTGGATCTGAGAACCAAACTTAAAGCTGTGACAGAGTGAAAAGATCTCCTGTTTGAATCAAGCTTCAGATGCTTGAAGGAAAGATCACCTCAGAGGAGGGTGGCATTGTTTCTTCTTCCAGCCTTTTAATATAGCCACAAAGAACTTCCGTTTCCTGTCAAGGCTCTCCCCAGAGCTGAGAGGCAGGAGGACTGCCTGGACCTGCTACTTGAAGAAGAGTTACACTGGCAAGCAGAAGAGTAGGTAATCCAACATAAACACCAGCTTTAAAAAGTTCTTGGCATGTGTTACTCAGTCAAGTTTATGATGTCAAATTAAAGAGTGAGCCATCAGACTAATACATACACTTCCGCAAACTCTGAAGGCAACTTGTGTACCCATACAAAAGCTTTACTGAAAAATGGAATGACACTGCGAGGTCCTCAAAAAAATCAGCCACAGGACTCCTCTAATCCTCACCAGGGCAGGATTTTCCCCACAACTTGAAAGACTGATTCAGGCTAAATACCATCAAATGTTATGAAACAGTTCTCCACTAAGAAAATCAAACCAAGCCAAAACAAAATAACCCACACATTTATGGTTTCAAAGAAAACTTGCAGAACTAAAAATATGTGTAAATTGATGGCCAGAGGACAGCATGAGCTCTGCTTCAGGTTTACAGAGCTTCTCCAAACAGTACCAACATATAAACAAGAGTACAAATCTACCAGGGATATATCCTAGTTCCTAGACCATGCTAGCACATCTTCATTACTCCCATTACCAGCAATATATAGATAATAACTTGGACAGGCATGCAATCACAATTTTATTGCAAAGAGATCTGTCAAATTGCTCCTCACTGTCTTCGAAAGGAGAGCTCCGATAGCAGACGTAGCCTTTCAGTAAGTGGCTGGTAAGGACTCCATGCCTTATACATGCTACGAAGTGGGAGGCTGGTGTGATAACTCACATGAGAAGGTTGAGTGTGCTAAAAAAGGGTAAGAAACAGGACAAGAGCAGCCAAATGTAGGAGGAACAACACTGAAAGAAATGCTGAAAAAGATTTTACACAATTAGCAATTCCCTGAACAGACAGGGAGGGAAAAATACACACAGAAGAGATATATATAGAGTTTAGTTTTCTTACTTAAGCTGATGACAAATTACCATTAATGATTTTTTTAAAGTATTCAGGACAATTTGACAGCAAACAAGGGTTGCCTAGTAGCAGCCTTGGTGCAAACATCCTTTTCGATACACTGAAATTTCAGAGAGAATAAATCTAGAGAAATTTATAACCAATAAAGGAAACGCAGATCATCTACACTATTAGACCAAAAGATGTCAGGTTTTAGTTATCATTTTGTATTTGACAGCTTCAACTCTAATCCTGAAAGATAAAATAAAATACTAATGAATTCTATTCAGTCTTTCAAAAGGAGAAAAACTGCAGAGATTTTTGTTGTTAATTCTGATCCAAGTCAAAGACACGGGGTGAAAATGTTCAGCATACAGGGATTCTTCAAATCCCTGATCACACGTTCGCTTTGTGATTTTTCAAAGTTCCTCTCCAAAGTTTCTTTAAAGACGTGAATACACACTTAACTAAGAAATCCACAATATACTAATAGTCTTGTTAAACCACTTCAAAACAGTTCTGTATGGATGGAAATTCGAGAATTGCATTACCATTCTGACACAGAACCCTATGCTTAAACACTGTTTTGTGCGTAAAACAGGTAAAACTAAGAACTCTGAAATGTCTTTTATTTTATTCCTACCAAAAAAAACACAAGTTGCATTTCAGAAGTGCCAAATTCTAGATTACAAATAAACATTACATTGAGTGCATGCTTAATGCTACATATGTTGTTACAGAATTTCAAGAGCAACAAACAATGTCTCATTATTGCTGGGGTTTTTTATTTATACTCCAGAAATCTTTAAGTGGAGAACAGGCATGAACTGAGATTCTACACAAAAAAAAAGTTGCTTAAATGATCAAAAAAAAAAATCCTTTGTCTCAGAAAGAGGAAGACCATGTGAAGACGGATTTGATTTCACACACACACAAACCCATTCAGAGAGAAAGAAAGGATATAGTTTTTCCTGCCTAGAAATCTCCCTGAATTTTCAGACACTTAGCCATTGCACCCCACAAAAGAACACACTCTCAGCATCAAGAGTCCCCCGCCCTATGTCCATTCCTACACACTCCAACCACAACCTCTACCTGAGGAGAGATATCGCATGGCCTGGACCAGGAAAGTGCACATCCAGATCCCAAGTGCAGCTCCTGGCCCTCCTGCCACTGCTGATAAGAACGATAGCTTTATGCTTCTTGACTCTCACCAGAAGACTCATCCTTGTCAAACCTATTTATTAATTAACATAAGCCTAATGAGTCAGTATTTTCCAGGAGGAAGGAAAACATTTTTCCACCAGAAAGCTGTGTGACTAGAACATCAGAATTGTTGGGAATTATAAACACATGTAAAACTGCTGCTTTACACCACTGAATACCATCCCTTTGCCACCACATTTTTATCGCAACTGGAGCGCACAACGCACGCTTTCATTCAAGGTCAGAAACAGCAATTAACTGCCACACAGCAAGTTGAACTGAACCGTGGAGAGGATCTAACATGGAGGAAACTCACAATTTCATCAAAAGCCTTGGGGTTTCATACAAACCAAAGAGCATAAGGGCTGTGCGTTGGAAGCAGTTAAGAACAATTGCTGTATCAAGGAACAACACTTTTAAAGGAAAAACTTGGGGAAAGGATTTAGTAGAGTAACATGATCTCCCCTGTGAGCTCTCTCTTACTGCTACAGGAAGACAGAATTAATTTTAACAAATTCTACCAGCTAGGCAACTACTGTGGCAATATATTAATCATTCAAATCATCTATCTCACAAGTAAGTTTTTAACCTTCTCTTCCTATATAAAGGAAATTTTAAAATTGTCTTTTATTCTGAAGAAAATCCACAGAATTTGTGTAAGTTTACATGAACACAACTAATCTTACTAAGGAACTATCTTATTAGTTTGCCCTTTGCAAGGAGGAGATGTTTTTTCCTAACCAAAACCTGACACAAATTCCCCAAACATCTTTTCTGCATTTAAACAGTTTTCATAAGAATCTCCAGGATTAAAAATAACCCTGGTACAAATATCTCCAGTAATGCTTCCTCAGCTTTTACTAACAAAAAAGCTTAAGAAATCTACTCATGAAGTACAATCAATATGGAACCTTTTAAGGAGCCACAGCATATATAAAAATAACAGTTCAACAATACATAAGAATTACGTTCAGGCATTAAAGCCTGAAAGAGAGGTTTAGGCACAAAAAGGGTTGGAAATGAAGGACTGAAAATGGTAACAGAGTCACCAGTAGCAAAAGGATGCTCAATATTTCTTAGCATCTCCCAGAATAAACACAGGAGCACATAAACTGACAGTCCTGCTGAAATTAGTGAGTATTTTGAAACATAAATTACATGTACACCTTGCTGCATTAGGACAGAGGCTCAGAAACAAGCGTGCAATCCCTCCAGCAGAATTTACTTCAAAGCCTTCCCCCGCCTCTGCCTAGAGAGCTCAGCAATAGATAAAATTGAGAATGTGGTTTTCATTCATTTCTTCCAGGCACTCTAAAATTCACACATGCACCTCGGAGTGGCTTGAAATCTGGCATGCCATATGGCACTGCATTTGTCATTTTCAGAAATATGTTGAATATGGGTTCCAGAGATATAAAGCCCCAATAAAAAAAAAAAAACAAACCAGAACTCCTGAACCCAACAGATTCTGCTCAAACGCCACCAACTTTATACTACGCGCAACTGGAAAGCCTGGGCTTTGATCAGGCTTCAAAGAACCTCTTCCTTTGCCCCAGAAAATAGATCTGATGCCTTAGCTTGTGGAGGCTCATTTCCCTACTGTTTTGAAACTCTGTAAAGTTATTTACAATTGCCTTAAGTGAGACTGAAGTAGAAATAATACATCAACATCAATACTAGAATTATACAAACACATTGCACTTGGAGCACAAAATAAATGATTTATAAGCTGCAAAACAGTGGAGAATTAGGATCAAGAGTTTTATGGCTATTTCTGCGTGAACCAACTGAAGAAGAAATAATTACTTCTTCCCATTCCTGCTTAAAAAGTTTAATGGTGCACATTATGAGTAACATTAAAAAAAATAACAGAACAATTAGCAAACAGATTTAATTTTTTTAAAAACTGAAAAAGAAGTAAGATTCTCCTGCTGGCTGAACTAATCAGTCTCCAAACTCAGCAAATTAGAGTGAGATAAAAAAAAAGTAGAGCTGAGCTTAACACCTTGCTGTTGCCAAAATGAGCAAGTACTGTGCTGTAGGTAGAAAGCAACTAATTCATCCTTTTACCACAGTTTCTACTTTCCAAGGATGTTTACTTCCCACTATCTGCAATCTGTGATGAAATGATCCTTTTCCTTTTTCTAAGAAAGAAAAAGCAGATAAGCAAGCAGCAACCAAATGACATTACATGACCAGAACAACTTTCCTCCTTGCTTTTTTTTCCCCTTTCAAGGCTGGAATCACGAATCATGGTATTTTCCAACACAGTTACAGAGAAACACAGAATCATTCACTTTTTTGCTGGCATGCTCAGTTTTACCTTCCTCTCTTTTCTCCTCATGTTGCCTTTCAAAAGTAAGTTATCTTGGCACATACCTTTTAACCTCAAGGATGAAAATTAACAGGAAGTAATAACTGTTGACAAGAACTGCTTTGGGGGTGGCACTTCGGTTTGAAACACAGAACTCAAGAAAAATCTTACTCCAGAGGGGTGATCCTAGAGTCTCTGAAGAACTTCCCGTGTGCATATTCCACAGCAAAATCTGTTTTCAAGAGAGTGTATGTATACAATTTATCCAGAATGGGGAGGTGACTGGAAAGACTGCAAGAAAGTACAGGTGACTCTGTAACCAGAGCCTAATCCAGACCTACTGCAAGTTTTCTATGTATAAGGAAGAAAATGAAGAGCATTTGCACCCTAATGGGGAAAGAATACTTGTAGACAGTTAAAAAATTTTATGGCAGCAGCAACTGGGATATTTAACATAGCATGGACATTGTTCCACTATACTAATCATCATGATCATCCAAGACCAGGATCCATTCAGCTGCTCCAGCTGATGAGTGCTTCAGCCATTCAGAGACAAGAGTATGGCACATCTGCCACTCACATCTCCTAACGATGACAGTGTATCTCTGTATCTGCTTGCTGCTGCTAGAGGCAGTGGGCTTTCAGGAAGCTAGGGCTTTTTCCCCAGGCATAACAAGCATAGAGCTGCCAGCCGCTGACGTTGCCATCTAGGGAAGCTATTCCTAGAAAAGCAAGAAAAATGTGTGGGCTGAGCTGGAAAGACAATGCAGAAACTAAAGCAAGCAGAAGAGTTCTCTGTAATAAAGGAGGTGAAGAAAGCCCCCACATCTGCTAAGATTTAGGTTGACGAGCAGATCTGCCTCCCAACAATAACTAGGCTTTTTAGGTATACTGAGCTGCGGGTGAGCGGTTTTCACATGCTACAGCAAAATTTTACTGTGCTCACCAGTCAAGTAAAGTATGCTAAACTTCCTGAACATTTTAATATTAATTGCAAAGCAGAATTAAAAAAAAAAAATAAACAAAACCCAAAAAGCTAGAAAATCTGCACTTTATAGAACTTTCTGTATGTTTTGCAGGTTGCATGGAAACCACCTGCTGATGCTTCCAGAACAATTCAAGAAGAACCCAAGTCTGTGTTTTACAGGTCCAGACCTACTGCAATGGAAAATCCCACATGGGAAGCCTAAACAAGAGAATGACTAGAGCATGATGTAATAAATATATGTTCTGTGGTGAACTTGCCACCGGCTGCCGCAAGAGAAGAGCTCCAAAGAGGAGATATAAGGACTCCCTGAAACAACACCTCAGCCTAGGCCATATTGACCACCATCAGTGGTCCACCCTGGCCTCCAATCGGGACATTTGGAGACACACCATACATAACGCTGCTGTCTCCTTTGAGAGCACGCGTAGAATCAGTCTCGAGGAGAAAAGACAGCGCAGAAAGAACCGTGCCTCGACTATACCACCCAAGGAGACCCTCCGGTGTGCTCTTTGCAACTGGTCTTGCCTATCCTCCATTGGCCTTTTCAGCCATCAGTGCGCTTGCAATAAGCGTGGGCAAAGCCCTTCCCAAATCTTCATCCGTGAAGCCAAGCCATGATGATGATATATTTTCCTGGATAATACAGAAGAAATTTCTTCTTCAATTTTTCTTACAATAAAATCAGTTTAAAATCCAACTTTTAACACATTCTCAATTGTAGGTCTAGAAAACATAGAAGTTGTCAGCTATTGAAGTTGTACACACTCTACCATCCTCACATTGCTCTTACTACACTGGCAACAAACTACCCTAGACAGACAAAAGTGTCTAGAATAGCAGTTCTCACGTTGTCACAACTAAAATGCTAGAGACAGAACAGATTCTCAACTGTGCATGCACATCTTTTTAACACTGTTTTCTTCTTCACGTATGTGCTTTTCTTGCCAAAGTCCCCAATCTAAGCCTTGGAAAAGTTATCTAAACATATCTGTAAGTGGCTTGAGTATCATAACTCTGTTGATTAAATATTTGGAGGAGTTCACCTGGTGCCTTTGAAGTGGAGCAGAGGACCAAACTAGAGATCTGCAGGTGGTAGCACATGCCTTGGGGATCTATCAATAAAATGGTAACAATCCTTTAGCTGAAGCAAAGCCAAAATATTCAAGATGGGAAATGAAGCTATAAAGAGCAAAAACATAGAATTTTACTTCCTATACCCACGGTTAGCAAACTATTACAACATCAAGGTACGTGCCAGTAAAGCTATTTTCCTTTCTTACTTACAGATTTAGCCTTTAAGGTGTTCTATGAACTTTTTCAAGCTCTTGCTGCATATTTTAACTTTATACTTAAAGATCCTCCTGCATTCCGAGACAACTCTTACTATTTTGCTTTGATGCTTTTTTATCCCTGGCTGTTTTCCAGATGAAGCTCTAAATTGAAGCTCAGCAGAAAAATGATCAGAGCACTACATTTCAATAACAGAAGCATTGAAAATGTGGCCTTCAGTGTATTAAACTCGTTGCTGGAAGCTACATATGAAAATATATTACCCACCTCAGAAAACTCTCCATTGTTATAATTTGGTCATTTCACACATCAGTGATCAATCTCGGTAGAGCACATTCTGTAAGTCCACACATAATGATAAAAAATTAGACGGACCAGAGAAAAATTAAAGCCCTTCCTTCATGAACAAGTTTATTCACCTAGTGATTTTATTTAAAAAAAAAAAATTTAAAAAAAAATCACTTTTCTACTGCTTCTTGGTATGAAGCTAAACAAGCTGAAGATATATAAATTGTTGATTACAAGGTCAATGACTCATCACCCTGCATTATGTCCACTTTGCAGCAAAAGCTGGTAGACACAAAAAAAACCAACTTTAAAAAACAATCTTAGAAGTATGCTCAAGTGAAACTTTCTTCTTTTGAAAAGCTACACACACATTCAATACTACTAGCTGTAAATCATGCATTCCTTGTCTAACTCTCCTTAAATACATGATTTCTATTCTCCAACTCACTCTCCTTTAGAAAGAAATTCAAAAAAGAAATTTAAAACTTTCAGATTGGTGTTGCACATAAGTCTCAGAATCAGCGATTGTCACAAATTATATTACACACACATTTACAAGATGAAAACTCCAGGTTACATTTTAGCACAGAACAGAGACTTTTCATAACAACAATGCTCTGGAGAAATATTAGTGAGGAGAGAACATCCAGTTATTGGAAAACAGAAAAAGTTAGAGATTGCTTCTGCTGTCCTCCAATTCCCTGCCACACTGAGGTCCAGCACTGGACCACACCACACACGTTTCTCTACAGCAACTCTTCCCCTCCCATGATAGAGTGGACAAGCAGGAGGATGCTGCTGCATAGGGAAGTAAAGTACAGTGTTATTTTCATACAATTAATTGTAGTACAAAGCTAGTTCTCATTGGTAAATCCTACCCCAGTTTGGACCACAGTGGTATTCATAAATTCAGTTCACATTTAACAAGTCATTCCCAAATACCAGGTTGTAGGCATATACATATGTAAGTAGAAAATGAAAACACAATATTCAGCAGAATAACCTGTTAAGGCACCGTGTACTCACTCCCAGCCTGAGCAGATAACAGAAATGAGGACGCCTGCTCGCTTTAACTGGTGTGTGACTACACGCTTAGAGTAGTGAGCCAAAAAAAAAAAAACAGAAAAAAAAAATCTTCATCCAAATTCTATTCACAGCCATTAGTTTAACGGAAAGACTCTTTCGACATGAAGAATACATGAGTAATTGCCTCCACGGCAACCTTAGCAGCAGACTGTTAGACAAGGGGCTTCATAACACAGCAGCTGGATGCCGTTCGGCTACCTGACAGCCTCTAAGTCACTTGAAAAAAGTGAATTAATCAGAAAATATGTATTTCTAAGGCAATGACCAGTGCCCTCCGGTACTGCAAAGGGAAGAGAAGGGAGATGGGGGCAAGCAGATGGATTCAGATACTTTGAAAGAGGGATTAGAGTGAGGAGATGAGTGATTCAAGACAACATATGATGATTGCTCTCACACAGCAGCTGCAGAAACATACAGACTTCTCCACAGGATGGTTACACACATTGATTTTAGCCTTCCATAAATTTACAATATTTTAAAACAACTATACTGAAAATGACTCAAAAACAATTAAAACATTTACTCATGACTTTTTCCAATGTGAAAATGCTTCTTTTTGTGTAGTGAAAGACATTTATTGACTGAAACATGTGGGAGCCCATCCCAATACCCTAATGCAATGCCAGAACATATTCATGGCAGAAGGAAGTTTAAAACAATTATACAGAAATGTCATATGTGAGGCTTCAAAAGTGTAGAAAATCTGTCCTCATTTCAGAAACCTCATCAACTGTATTTTTGAACATCACTTAACCGCAATGTCTCAGTCAAAACCTGTTCACTTTATTCCCAAATTATTGTAATCATGCCAGACTGAATACAGGGGGTTTTAATTCTATTTAATTTTTTTTCTATTTGCTGAAATATTTCTGCCATATGACTGGATTTCAGACAAACAAAAAAACCCATATCCACTCACAATCAAGGTTATTCTCAATTCTAACTATGTACAAAACACTTAAAAATGGAAAAGGAGGAGGGAAATTAATAACAAAGCCACAAAGCAGAGGTGATGGCTGTCTGTTTAGGTAACACAACAATCAAGGTATACACCAACTAAATTAATCTTTTTCTAGAATGAAGAGCAAATATTTACAGACTTTGTAAAGTAAAGTGTTATTTCCCCAAGAAAACCTGAAGGTGCATCTACAAAACCACCAAAACTACGAATTACACTGATACGAGGTGCCTGTATTCTTACTGGGTTTTGATTGTTGTTGGGTTTTTTGGCACCGGGTTTGTTGGGGTTCCCATACATCTAGTAGGCACCACAGTTTTAGGACAGTATCAGCAATTTAAACAACCCATTGAAATCCATCTGCTTAACATGAGGCGTGGTGTCTTGCAAGCTGGCTATATGCCTTATATTCAAAAAGCCAGTCCTGGAAAAATGGGGCAGAAGCAAGAGCTGAGGGCTGCTGCCAGTCAGGCGAGCAGCAGGCAGGGCCAACCATCGGGCTGGCAGAGGGAGGCCACAGCTCTTCACTGCCAGCACTGCCCAGGCAGACACAGCACAGGCTCCCCTGCAGGCAGGAGTGCTCTACTTGAGGGCTGGGGTTAGAAAGGCAACACCTGATTTTTTTTTTTTTCTCCCCACCTGGCTGGGATGAGAGGTGACCAGTGGATACAACTGAAGCTGTTTGACACTGCATTTCATTTTCTTGGGTTTTGAGCTTCTCGCAGTTTATGAGCTCTGTCCCACATTTTTATCAACACCTCAGGAGGCTGCGGAGCACAGGAGACCTTGGGGACAGGCAGCCCTTCCCTCATTGCTGATCCTTACCAGCTCCTTTGCCAAATACTTTTGGATCATGCACTGAAAAGCAATTCCTAAACTGGCAAATGCACCTGGCATTAACAATGCCAAGCTGTTCTCTACACAATCAACAAGAAAAGGCTTTACAATCACAAGTAAACTGATGATTATCTTGCTGATCTAGGGTCTGTATATAGACAACTCCTAGGTTTTTCTGTAACTGACTTGATAATACAGCAAGAGGTGCTCTACCTCAGCATCAGAAAAATTATCTTCTTTCCTGTGTAACTCCACCTTTACTTACCTGCATTCATGATTTGCTGACATCAGGCTCAGGATCGCTGTCCTTGAAGAATGAAATATTCAAAATTTTACTATCTGCTTAGCATGCACAGTATAATCTAGTGAATACCAAGCTGTTTCTAACGCTGTGTACACTTAGGAATGGTATGTATGCCACGGCTGCAGAAGAGTAAGGCAATGCCCATTAATTCAGACTGCAGTTATGTATGGTATCTTCTTTTAACCATGAGTATGTCACTTATATTATCTCAAAGGAATCCAAATGACCAACTACTTAACTGCTAAACTTATCCATCCAGAAAGAAGAAAAAAAAAATAAAAGAACAGATGGATCACAAGGACAAGCTGAAAAAATTTTTACCATAGAATATTGAAACTAACTCTAGTTACTCCGTTAAACAATGTATTAGTTAAAACATGGAGGGGGGAGGGGGAAGAGCTTAAAAAATTATTTTTTCCAATGAGCTGCATTAATATACCCATCTTCAAACCTCAATTCCTGCAAAATAGAAATTATAATGCTCAGTGCATTTAAGGGCTTTTCTTGCATTGCATCCCTAATCTTTCCTTTTTTCTACTTCATACAGTCTGATTTTCGGTTTCAAGTTCTAGGTTTCCATATTTTAAAATTAAAACACCAAACTAAATTATTCCTTGTTTTCCCCATGAGGAACTAACTTCCTTCTCCCATCAACATAAGCAGGGTTTATAACAAGCACTGCCTGATCCACTGCTGTTCTTTAACATCTCAGTATTACCACTCATTAAACAACACTGAACTACTGGCAGTCCCACTGACTTTATGGGACTGCTGACAGAGTAATGTAATACACAACGTATAGGTGCAAAGTCTGTCTGTACAAATAAGCTGGCTATGCGACACTGCAGGCAGAAGTTCAATTTAACATACATGCTGTGACAAGTTAAAGAATGTATAACTTAAAGAGTTGACCTGCAATGCAATTGTGGTTCTTGTCTTAAAAAAGATGTTCTTAAGGCTCAGCTTTGTGTTTTGTAAATAGGAGACGTTCATTCCAGCAGGACCACTAGAAGTACTAAGCACGTGCTTGCATTTTCACAAGGCCACAGAGGGAAAAGTTGGGATATAAAACAAAGAACAAACTTTTTGGCACAGCCAAGATGTTACACCATTCCTGCTGTTCCAGACAGATGAAAGGAATATCTGAACAAAAGAAATGTCCAGGACCAACCATCAGCAAAATGGGAAAAAGATCCTAAAGGAACACAACCATCAGTATTACAAGACAGGACTAAGGCAGAAGACACACATTGCCACAATACCAACATTACACAGACTTTAATAGTTTTCTGTCATAGGAGGTCTATAACATTTCAGTTCATTACAATTCCCCATGCATCCCTTAAGAGCCTCAGAGCCCATAAAAAGATGGGTCATATTTTGATACTTGTGCTAAACACAAGCTTTATGATTACCTGTGTTTAAACCAAATACAATCCACACAGTCCTTACCGAGTATCTGATTGAATTTCTAATATTCATGAACTAGAATTTTAATACTGAATGCTCAAAATGATTTAAGTCTTTTGACGTAATGGAACATAAGTCATTCAGTGTCAAGTGGAAGGCAGATCCTTTATTATAGCATTAATTATTTGGGATATTAGCATTAATTTCTTTCTCTACTTGAATTAAATGGAATTCAAAACAGTGTGAATTTATGAATAGTCCACAATATAATTATTTCTATATTAACCCTGCAGCACTAGCTGGAAGACTGCCTACAGACCTGAAAATGTAAAGTAAGGAGATTGATCATCAATTTTTCTTTTATTCTTTTTTCTGAAAGACAGGAAAGGTGAAGCTTAATATGTTTATACTCTAAATGGCTTAGACTCTTTTTTGATGTAAAATTATACGTCTTTATACCTATAAACACCATCTACATATTTTTGTATTCAACATGCAATGATTAAAGGAAAATACATTTAAGCAAGATACACCATAGCCAATTTCTTTTATGACTGGAGCAAAAACATTCTTAATTAAAACCACAAAGCTGCAAAAATAGCAGGGACTTTTACAAAATTTCAATGCTCACTGGGAAAAACACTTAACTTACATTTCCAAAGTTGCTACATCCACAGGATTTCCAGGAGCTCTGGTAGGAAGGACTATTAAAGATACAAACGTGGTACCTTTTTTCCAGCAGCAAAACGGTACCAATTTTTAATTCACATATATTACCTGTATAGCCAGACAGTACTGCTAACAAAAATAATTCACAATTCAAAATAAATACATGAATACACCAGTCATGTTAAACTGCTGCTTGCAGATCATCTGAGTCAGTTAACAGAGCACTAGATACTGAAGGACATAGCCCAGCATAACACTCCCATATAAAATATGCAAAAATCAGTATTTACACGTTTTCAATCCAACTTTACAAGACTTCTGCAGGCTGGTTAAACCAGAAACAGCTGTCTGACTGAAATTGCAACTTCACAAATAAACAACAGCCAGGGCTAAAAATAAGCCAAACAAACCATCTGTGCCATTGCCCCTGCTCGCAGGCCATCTACACAGGTGTCAGCTCCCATCCCTGCACTTCACAGCAGAACTAGCATGAGGTGTTGGTATCATCACTGACTGATAGCACCAACACAAAGCAAAGAATCAGTGAATAAAGTGCCCACTTCTGACCTAAAAAATACTCAACACTTGTTCTTCGGGTTTTGCTGAAGTTCTTACTCTAAAAACACCAAAAGCATCTTCGAAGTGACTGGATGAAGTTCAACTACCCTCCTTTCTCTTCTAATCTAGCAAAAAAACTTTCAATCTAAAATTACCAATTAAATTTTCAACAAGCACTAAATCTATTTAAAACAAAACAAAAAAACCCCCGAAGGACACTTGTTTTTCCACCTGAATTCGAAACCAAGAAAAAGCCTACAGTAAGTTTTGCTAAGCCAGGTGACAGCATACATTTGCAGCAGCCCAAGTCTGTTGTGGCGAAATTCAGAATCCTTGACATGTCAACATTCAAGATCCATCAAATTTGATAACACTCTGTGTGTGTCTGGAGGGACACCATCCACTTGGGGAAACGAACGTGTGATCTGTTGTCACGACAGCTATCAAAATTCAGCCCAAGAACACACCATACAGCCATGGATCTCTCCTTCTGCAACAAAAGGTTGAAAAATACTTTCTTTGTCGTCATCCAAAACATCATTAGGATGTCAACTAAAAAGTCAACTCCCTTGGGACAGCGGTAGCCCAGGATGGCACTGGGAGCCAAGTCTGCCAGGCCGTGGGATGAATACAGTGCTACTGTAAGAACAGGAAGGAAAAACCGTGCAGCCATGCTATGCTGAGGGTGTTCCTATTGCATTAAAACCGTGAGGTCAGTCCGATCGATACTTGGGACTCCTCACCTCCGGTATCAGTGCCAGGGTTTGCTAAACAGGAGGCTTAATTTATTGCTGTTCCTTGAAATGTTTTATCAGTCCAGAATGCCCTAGAGAAATTCAGAGTAATACACCAATTTAACTCTCCGTATTTAGAGGAAGTTTGAACAGGATTTAGTGTTCCTCTTCTCTCCTGCACCTTTGAAGGGACTGCTCATGAACTGCTTCATTTTACTATAGAGTTAATTAAAAACTTAATTGGTTTACAAAAAAGAATTATTTCAGCCAACTTAAATTTAAAAAGGACAAGTTAGAAAATCCTAATATATGTAATTTATTGTTTGTATGCTTAATGAACACTACCATTCCTTTCTACATCTTCCCACCCTGCAAGTAGCTATTCTCATTTTGAAGGAAAGGTTCTAAAACAGTGTTTAACGACTTTTTAAAAATAATATAAATCATGACAATATAGTTAAATCAGAAGTGGTCTAATTCTTGTTAAACAGCTTGATTTTATTTTCTTAAAAATAAAAAGCATACTTTTTTTTAACACTGCAATGCTAGCAGGATGAGGCCCAGCATGAGCAGAAAGCACCTGCTTTTGCTAACCCTCCTCCAGTCCTCCTGCAGGATCTGATGGCTCCTCTGTATTTGCATGGAGCTGATCCTGTGCAACCTGTAGGGAAAGACAGCTGAGAGACAGCACTCAGCTAAAAGCAGGTTCTCACACCATAAGGAGATACGACCCAGTTCACCTGTGTCAGGAAGAGCGTCCACAGCCTCTAGCCTCCCAATAAACTTAAGAATCCACTTTCACACCCCTGCCACTTCTCCTTTATTAAGGCACTCACAAATACTCTGATCATTTCTAGAACTCAGAAACTTTAAATGGCTCAGAAAGCTAAAATCTGCCTTTCTACCAAAGAAGTAATAATATGAAAGCCTGCTCATTTATTTTTGGTTACTGATCCATTTAGGCCAACCAGTCCAGCCCTGGCACAGCAAATGCTAGCCACATCGCTTCCAAGGACCATGCATTAGATACCTGCTGAAGCGACAGAGGAAGAAAACGACTAGCTATCGAAACAGCACAACCTGCTGAAACACGATGGTAATGAGTTATCATCTAACTTTTTTTTTATTATTATTATTAAAACTCCTCTTGGAAACAAAGCTTTTATTATTTTTTTTTAATTAAAATGAAATAAAAGGAGGTTGGCCTGAGAAGCTTATTACTTGATTTTGTAAACATACTAAATATACCAGTTTTCTCTAATAAAGTTTCAGCTCTACTCTCTCTACGGTATACCTCACTACCTGTTTTCGCACCTATTTTGACAGTTGTGTGTATTCTGCAGAGAGTAACTTAGATGAGTTGAGGAAAACTGGATCAAGTTTCTTCAGCCTATATTAAAAACAATGTATTGCATTTTATTTTGTATCTGTATTCGGTCACGATTGCAAGACAGAAGCAACATTTTTGAGAATTCAGGTATCTACCAAGAGTCCCAGCATGTTCACCCCCACTGTCTGCTTCACAGAATAATCAGTATCAATTATATGTCACCATGGTAATACCTGTTAATGAGATCAGGACCAAAACCAACAACTAAGCTACAGAGACAAAAAAGCTTCTAAGCCACAAAGTTTGTTTCTACAACTTTGACCAAATACTGGCTGTATCAGCATGCCTTAGCTTCCAGTCTAACAGATGTTTTTCTTAGCACGAGTATTTCTAAAACTTTACCTACAGCAGGTTACTGTGCATAGCTACAGTAACTTAAACAGCAATGGGTTGCTATTATCTAATCAGGATTTATTCCTCTGCACCTGAATTCTCAAAATTTCTAATACTCTATTAAAGCTTAAAAACACACACTGCCAGGCCACTTCACTGCACACAAAGTTATTTACGCTGGGTTCAAAATACGAACTCACTTCATTAACGGTAAGAAACAAATTCATTTGTTGTGTCACATATATTTAATGGAATATAAAAATATATATTTCATATTTCAATGTACTTCCAATTTACTCATTTCGTTAGCATTTATGAAACAATTAAGAATCCTTATGATGGGGAAAAAAAGATTACTCCAAGGGGAAAAAAAAAAACTTAACACTTGAATTACTTTACCCACCACTGAATAGAGCAATGGTTTAATTGGGTAGAACACCAACCACTGTGTTATTATGAAGAAACTAATGGGCCTAATTGAATCTGCAAGAAAATTTTAAAGGAAACTACCTAAAACAGAAATAAGCTTAGGATTCCCAGGCTGATATTCATAAATTTGCAAAGAAAAACAAAACAAACAGAAAAGTCATTTTTCAAAAGGTGTAAGTCACCAGGATCTCATTTAGTACCTTTTTCAGGAGACTGGACAATGGTGCACAGGCTAAATGAATAGTACGAGCCTCACTTCTGCACTTTAGGAGAAACAAACAACGCTATTTCCCACATTACAAACACTCCTGGTTCTCTCTGAAGGTATTCCACTCCAGGAACTAATAAGGATTCCTGACTTCCGCTCTGTGGAAACTAATGTTCTGTGACATTTCTGTATACCTAGCAAATACAAGGATAAAGTGCATTGCCTTTAACTTTATTACTCCAGTAGAAGTAGAAAGTAGCTCTCCTGCAGAGTGCCTCAACTCTCCGCCTCTTCAACATGCCAGATGACCTACTTCAGGGGAGCAGGATGTCCAGAGACAGCGCCCAGCACCTTACCCCAGGTCTGACTAAACTAAGTGAAACACAGTAGCATCCAGTTTTCAGCTATCTAAAAACTCCTTCAAACATGTCTAATAATTCCCAACTAGCAATCCTTCTTCCTCAAAACACAGAGCAAGGAGTGGGGGGGAATACCCATGGCTTAGAAACCATCCGTCTCTCGATGCAAACAGGAAATATTTTCTAGAACATGCGCTTCAGATTCAAAGATGCCTTGGTTTTCATTTCAAACCTGCAGCAAGTAAATTGATATGGCACCTGTCTCCACGGGTCTGGAAGCAGCTTTTATGCTTAAGGAGCATGAAAAAACACAAGATACTTCCAGGTAGTTTTGCTGCTACTCAAGACCACAACCAGCAAACAAAGCTATCTGGGCATCAATTTTGAGTAGCTACTGTTAAAGTTTCTACTGCAGAAAGCCATGGGTCCTGAAAAGGAGTAACACACCAGCCACAACTCACGGTACAAAAAAAAAAAAGTCTGGAAAACAAGCAGATGCCGCTGTCCTTGTCCTTTCTCTTTAGCTGACAGAAGACACAAGGTGACACTTAAGAGACCAAATACCTTTCCTTACACTCTCAAACAGCTAGCCAGGAAACTATAAAAGAAAAGAGAGGAAAGGGAGATAGTAAGTTGCCTTTCCACCGTATTAATATGCCAAAGGCTGAATTTTTGAATTTATCATCTGTTCAATAGCAAGGATAAAACGTAAAGGACCACCCAGACAATCAAGGACTAACTCTGCTGTTTGTTTTGCAAAAATATAGAGCAGAGATTTTGCGTATCATTATATCACAACAGCAATCGGAAATGTCATCTGGTAGAAATAAAAGACCAATACAACAGCTCATGTTGCAATGACAGAACAATGGCAATGACAGCTAACATCGTTAATGAGTCTGTATCTGTTTCATGGCCTATATAAAAATATTTGCTAATTACAGTCTCGATTTTCGTGGTACAGGTGCCTTCTATCTCTACATTTATTCACTGTTCCCAAAAGTAACATCTTCTGTCAAAGTCTCAAAAAGCAAGTCAGTTACAGAAGACAAAGCAATCTGCTTAACTGCTTAAACTGACTGGGGTCAAACAGAGGATTTCAATTTCCAGAGTTGTGAAATCAGTATTACTAAGACGCAACAACATTATTTTACTTCAGAAGTTATAATCCTAAAAATGAAAACACAGCACCATTAACACCATCTACATGGCACTGACTGTTTCAGATCCCTAAAAAGCAGTGGCAAAACAAGTACTTTCAAACAGAAATTCTTCATAAGCTCCTGCCCAGTGAGCCCTTTCAAATTCCTCCATATTAAGTTACCAGTCCAAACTCCCAATGATACAAACCATGCGTGGTTAGGCCATGAAAATTTGTTTTTTCAAAGGCCACTACCACATTTCACGAAAGAGAAGTCTCATTCTCCTACGTTGAGCTGCTGCAACAGTAGCAGTATGTTCCTCAGAAACAAATATTGCTTCACAGCGAGAGGAAGAAATGCAGTTCAGCTAAAGAACATTTTCAATTATTGCTGAGGTTCAGTCAGCATTCAAGTTTTGAAGTAACAAAAGAGCAAGTCAGTTCCGAGTTAATGCTACATGGAATTCAGGCAATAACCCTGGGCCACATGCACTGTAAAACAAAAACAACCGTGGGAGATGTTAACATAGGAATTAGAGTCGAGAGGCACTCGCAATTAGCCAGTTGCAGGTCAGACCTGAATTACAAACCTGAATCCCTGATCTGACAACTTTGTCTGAAGTGGGCCATGGTGCCCAGTCCACCAGCAAGCGGTATCTGTTAGTGTGGGTGCATTTTTAACTAAAAACGGAATGAAAAGACTGACAAACTTAAGTAACTTTCCTTCCAAATCACCCAGCGATGCACTTTACTGAACAGTCAGTTCACGAGGTATAATTATACTTTTTTTTAATTCTACATCCTTTACCGGCATCGCCATCGACGGGGGGCACACTGCACCAAGCTCTTCAAGAAAACCACCGGCTTCAGCTCTCAGTAAGGCTAAAGTCGTGAACGAAAGAAAAGAAGAAAGAGAAGGGGGCCCAGCAGGCCGTACCCTCGGCCAAAGCCCGATCGCTCCCGTCCGGGAAACTTTCCGGTTGTGCGGCGCCCCGGCCGAGAGGCGCTGCCCGCCTTCCCCCGCCGCCGGGCCCGCCGGCTGTCCCCGCCGGATACGCCGCCTCCTTTCGCTCCGCCGGGCCGGACGCGGCGACCCGCGGAAGGATGAGGGGGGTTGGGGAGGGTGTCCTGGCCTGCCGCTGCCCCCGGCAGAACGGGTGGCACAAAGCGGCGGCTGTCACACAGGCGCACACACACACACTCACAAGCAACAATTCGGGAGGATGAGAAGGAGCCGTCCCCGACACCCCCCCTCCCCGCAGCTGGACGTGGCACACAAACACCTCCCCCCCGTTCTGCCCCCCACCCCGTGCTGGTACCAGCCCCCCCTCACCCTCCCCGCCACGGGGCGGCGACGGTGCCTCCGCCGTCCAGGTGACACCCACCCCTCCCCCCGCTCCTGGTGGCCCTTCCCCCCCCCCGCCGCCTCCCGCAGCCGCCACAAGTTTACGGCGGGCCCCAGCCTCCGCCCCGGCCCCATCCCCGTCCGGCCCGCGGCCGCGCTTACCTCCGGCCGGCCGGCCAGCGGGGAGCGGGACGGGCGGCGGCGGCGGCTGGGAGGCTCCCAGCCCAGGCGGGCTCCGCTTCTTTGTCTCCTCGGCGGCGGCGCCCGCTCGCTCCCCCCTCCGCTTCCCTCTGTCCTTCCCCAGGCGGATGAGGGCCGCGTCCTCCGAGGGGGCCGGCTGGCTCCCCCCCTTCCTCCTCCTCCGCTCCGCGCCGGATGCGTCCAAGGCCCCGGCCCTCGGCGGCAGCGGCGGCAGCTCGCTCCTTCCTACCCTCAGCCTGCTGCGCCCGGCGGCGGCGGCGGCGGCCCCTCCCCCGCCAACCGCCCGCCCCCCCCTCCCGGCACAGCCCCCGCCCCCGCCCTGCCCTTCCTGCCGCTGCCGCTGCCGGGATCGCGCGGGAGGAGCTCCCCGGACTCCCCCTCGCTTGCCGGCAGGGCCGCCGCTGTCCCAGCCCCAGCGCAGGAAGGGCAGAGCCGGGCCGGGCGGTTCCCTCCCCTCTGCGCCGCCGGGGCAGTGGGCCGGGACCGGGGGGCGGAGCAAGGGGGGGTTCTGCCCGGCGGGAGCTCCCTGACACCCCCCCACACCCGTCCCCTTCAAGCCCCAGGAGACCCTGCACTCCCAGTAAAGCTCCCCCGCTGGGAGCGGAAGCGCCCGCGGGAAAGTACTGACGAGCGCTTAAAGAAACGGGAATGTGAGGGCGCGCACTTGCGGGCCGGGCTGGGCCGGGGGAAGAGCCCCGGAGCGGGGAGGAGGCGCGCCGCAATTCGCACCGGCAGTGCGGCGGGCCGGGCCAGGGACACAGAGCCGCCACCGCCGGGGAACTTCCAGCCTTGGCATCGGGGCGCCTCCGCCGCCCATTGGCCACGGGCCGTGACGTCACGCCGGCGAGCGCGGGTCAGCCGCGGCCCCAGTCCCAGGGAGGGGAGCGGGGACAGGGCAAGAGGAGCGTGACCCGGGCCCTGGCCTCTCTGCGTCCCCTCGCTGCACTTCCGCACCGAGGCGAGGTTTCAAGCCTCAGTGCCCCGCCTGTTAACCGGGTCTTGCGGTAATTTCTGTTGGGGGCTCGGTATGTACCTGCCCAGGTGGTGTTCCCTCAGGAGAGGGCGGTGGGCACGGAAACCGCCCCAAACCGCCCTTTTCTTCTAAAGTAGAGCCCGAGCGCCGTCCGCGGGTGCGGGACCGCTCCCTGCGCCCCTCCACTCGTGGGAAAGGTGGGCTTCCCCACGAGTGGTTAAAGACGGCGGGCAGAAGGCCCCCGCGGAGGCCGAGGTCTCTGGTGGGAAGGGCCAACCCGCCGGCCTGGCCACCGGCCGCGGGTACTCACGGTGCCGCCGGCCCTTGTGCCTTCCCCGGGACGCAGTCCCTTGGTGGGGGTGTGGCCCTCGGCTGTGGGGAAATGGAAAGATCGTCCCTCTGAAGTAACCGGGAGAGTAAAAGCCAGTGCTGCGGGGGGAAGCCACTCTGAAACGTTATAAAAGCATTAACCGTTCCCAACATGGCAGCTTTCAAAGAGGACCGTGCCTGTTCAGTCTCTCCTCAGGACTTTTCCTGACTTGGGAGGCAAGGCTACGCAACACCACTTTCTTCCAAATCCGAAATAAAGTCATCGCCCACGGTATCTTGGTTTCTCTGACCGAGCTAAAACTAGCAGGAGGAATTTCGGACAAAGATTTTCAGCTCTTCAAATACCATGATTAAAAAATGTGCACTCGGAGATTTTTCCATGCTCCTACTTAAAATCGTTTAGAAATCCTCGAATAGCACCCTCTTCCCCTTGTTAACTTCTACTAGTTCTCGCAGCATTTAACTGATGGTTTGGGAAGCCCCACGCGCCTTTCACATCCCTGTGAGATAAACCTGAAAGGAAACTGCAGCCTCTTCTTTCTTCCAAGAAAGACTTTGCATAGCCCTCAGGGAGGAACAGAAAGCCCCTTTCCTCTCCAGGTTTTTTGTGCATGCATTTGACTTTGATTCAGAGAGGTGTTAATTCTCCTTTTGAAACAATAATCTGACCATGCTTTTTTAGAGCTGGAAAATATTTGAGGTCCCTGTTGCCTCCCCTTCACCGCACAGTCAGGCCTCACTAACAGCCTGCGGAGGTTTAGGCTGGGTTTAAATGGGTTTGGTCATTCAAGGACTTTCAGATACAACTCTGTTTTTCCTGGAACAAAATGCACCACGGGAGCGATAGAAGAGAGGTGAAATAACCCTGCTCTGCTTTGCATTTACAACACATGGTTAGGTTTCAGTCTCAGTTTTGTCCCTTCTCATCACACTCGCTAATGTCACCCTACAGCAACTTTCCACTTTGTTGAGTTTCCTGCAGCGCTGTTGAGTTGGGGATGTCCAGAGGCAGGTGACCTCGAAAATGTTCAGTGCTGTAAGATGCCAAGTGAGCAGTAGATCTCAAAGCTTTCCAGGTATCTGAAAAAAAAATAACGAAGCATACCTGGCTTTAGCAGATTAATGCTAATGGGATTTATGAAAGAAGAACATTTCAGGGAGGGATTTGGACGAATACATTGTCTTCAGGCAACAGACTAATTTAAGGACTCTGAAGCATACTGTGTTAAATATATTTAATTGCATTAAGAAATGACCCATTTAAGCTGGTTTTTTCCAAACTGTGGCTTACGACAAACAGAAGACGCTGTAGCAAGGTTTGCAAGGGTATGTTGAAGGGTGTTTTAACTGCCTGTCTGCTGAACAGATCCTGCTGAAGAGACCAAGATGTTGCCCTGAGTAGTATTTCAAAACGTTGAGCCTACTGAAATATTAATGTACGCTTTTCAGAATGTCATAATTAGCTGTTATCTCTGGAATAACTGTTATTAAGAAGAGCTGGCTGCTTGTGATTTGAGTGAGAATTACGTTCTAAATATGAGAAGATGATAAATTTGAGGGAATCTGCACAGAAGTGAAAGCAGTACATGATGTGTCGGGCACACTGTTTTGTATAAAGAAAGTAAATATACAAAGCATGTACTTTTGCATATGCATAAGAGCGGTACACTCCTTAGAAAATATATACACAAGAGAGAAACACATGAATTTTTCTCCCAGCCTAAGGCTGTAACTCCACAGTAAAAAGAAAAAAATGTTTAAGGAATGGAAAACTGCCCCTTCGTCTTTGGCAAAGAAACTGCCTGCTTCGTGCTGCTGCTTCGAACAGGCTTGCCATGCAAACAACAAACCCAGAGGCTGTGCAACGGACTTACTTCGCAGTTGTGTAATGGCAGTCAATTCATCTTGGCATTGGTATGTTGCACAAGAGGCTAAAAAATCACATTGTGTCTTTTGGTTTGTATTTCTTTATTTTTCTTCACCTTGCTTTTTTTCATGACTACCTGTTTCCTGTCCTATGCGCTGCTGCTTGTGCTTTACCTCCTGCCCAGCGGAGCGGTGGCTTCCTCAGAGCAGGTGTGTGAACGTGATCTCCGTGACGGATCCCAGCCATGCAGATCCAAACCATGCTAACGTATTTACACCCTGTTGTGGTGAGGAAACAACTGCCACCTCTCAGATGGGGCTCCTTCCACCTTCTGCGCAAATACCTGATGCCTTTTGCAGTTGCATCAGGTTTTCTCACTGGCTGCTCTGTCTAAAGTACAAGCTAATATTCACTCCTGTAGGCCACTGGGAGATGTTTTAGCAGGCATGTGAGAAGGAGGGACTGCAAAGTTGTTTGAAAATCTGGAAAAACACGTTGTCCAGTTCAGAGGTGGATAGCAAAGGTGTGTGGTCACTCAGTCCATTGGGGAGAAAATATATCTAAATCTAAATTAACCCCTTTTAGAAATTGCTACTCCTGCTTTTCAAAACTGTATTTTAAAGGCACTGATATTGTGATAAAGACCGCTTATACACATGGGGTTGTAAAGAAACAGTGGGTACTCTGGAAAAAAAGAGGTGATTTTTAATTCTGTCTGATCTGAAAAAAATGTTCATTTTAATAACACCTTTCAGAAAACTTCCCAGCTTACTATTCACTTAATTTTAAAAAGCTGAAAGCTTTTCTTTCTCTCAAAAAAACCTCCTTCTAAATGGGTTTACATCACTACATATCATCTAGTTTCTGCTTAAAGCATGTGCTCAATCCCCATGTAAATGAAGGGGAATTACGTGACCACTACCAGGGGAGAATAGATCCCAAATAGTCAATTAGTTACTGCTGAGTCACTTAAGTATATTTGCACAATGATTCTAATTCAGCCTGACGGTAGCACAGCTGCTTCTCTCACTTGCTGCATGGACGCTGCATCTTCAATGACATTTATGAAAAATGTTGAGAGGGAAGAACGTGTCCTTAGAGCTCAAAACACATCCAAATTCTTCTCTTCAATGGACCAAAGCTACCCAAAGGTGCTGTAAAACTGCAAGCTAAATCCATCAGTGGATCACATTTTATTGTGACAAATTCTATCGTTATCTTTTGTAGACAGTTGCTAAGATTCAAAGTATTTATGTAAGGAAAACAAACTGGTGTTTTGGGCTTTGGAAATGTCAAGGCCCTTGGTTCTTCTGTTTATTTAAAAGTGAAAGTGTGCTGAGGGACATCTTTTGAACTCTATTCAAAGGTTAAAACGGATCTGTTTTACAGTTTTGAAATTCAAAATATTGCTGCTAAACAGCTTGACTCTGCTGTGTAATCTCCATTTTGCATTTAAACACCAACCTCTGTCCCAAGCTGGCCATTCTGCACACTGCAGAGTCCCGGGCATTGTATCTTCCAGCTACGAGATGCAGCCATCTTAAGGGAGGATCCTGTGAACCTAAGATCTTGGGCAAATGGAGCAGAGGGACAGTGGCACTGATTTGGGCCCAGAGGTTGGAGAAGCAGCTGCAGATTATGCGTGAAGACAATGCAACAGTCCTTTAACATGACACTGACTTGGGTTTAAGTTCCTACTCATCTCTGTGCTATGTGTCTACAGCCTTAGTTATCAACTCCATTCACCCTTAAGAGCTCTAGCTGGTGTCAAGAGTGTCACAAGCTAACAGTGCTGCAATTGACTGCAGAGAAGGGAACAAATGTTCCTTATTAGCCTTCCCATTTCTTTTATAATAACTGATGACTAATCATAGGCCATGCCTTTGAAAACTGTATTGTCAATTATTTTATTATTGTCATTTTTATGCAAAATATTTGGTATCTCTCAGAGCAACGATTCCAAGAAGCATAAGGCTCTGCAAGAAGCTCAATGTTGAAACAATGTTTTCATCCTTCATGGCTGCTGGGGACAGTCTGGAAGCCTGATCCCTGTCAACTTAGAGACCTGTAGTTAAAAGAAAAATCAATGTGCTTTCAAATCAGGGTTTTACATTAGTTTCATGATCGGTGGAATTTTTGAATGTTTGAGGTTGGTGATTCTGAATTAGGTCAGATACTGTAAGTCGTTTTCTGCTACTATATGCTGGCATGAATTTTACCTTCATGCAACATTTCCTTTTTGAATAGGTAGTGCAGACTGTTACCGATCAGAACACAAGGTTTTAGTCTACAGCCTACACAGATGTGCAATCCACACAGATCAAACATAGGTCTACGACCTACGCGGGTCATAGCCAAATCTGTTTTGCCTGATTCAGGAAATAGGAAAGTGTAGTCTGTTTTTGACCTTTCAGTCTGGAATTAAAAGACAAAAAAGACTATACTCCCTGCGCCTACATGATCTATAATAACAGGGGATAAAAGGCAGCTGACATACCATAATAAACCAAGACTCCACCCACCTCTGATGAAAAACTTACCTTCAAGGTGTTTCGTATGGTCAGTTTTTAAAATTCCTTCTTGGTCTTACAGAGTTTATAAACTCTACACTTAACTAGTGAAGTCATCCTTGTTTCCTAATGAGAAATGTGTCAAAAAAGAAATATGTAAATAGGTGTGGCTTTAAAATCATCATTTAGATATACAAGATGATGGACCACTGTTTCCAGTAGAACTGGTGTGTAATTATTGTAAAATACGGTGTGCTCTGGTATTTTGCTGTCACTCAGCAAGTAACCTCTGTCACCACTGTGGAATTAATTGAATAGTACATCAGTACAATCAATTGCTGCTCTAACTAATTAAAATTAGAATTAGCTGAGAGAAAAATAGTATAAAGAACATGATTGAAAGAGAAATTGTCCTGTGACTCCATCAGTTATAATTGAAATTGCTGAATGATTATAAGTCATAGAAAAACTGAATACAAGACAGCAATGTAAAAATAACTGGTCAAATACAAATATTATGTAAAAGAATCTGGAAACACTGAATTGTTAAATCAGAAATAGAGAAAATTTTAACTATACAGAAATATAAATACAGGTTACTAAGTGAAATCAAGATGAAGTAAAATTTGTTTGAAATATTGATTGTATTTTAAACAGAACTCATGTTCTGTACATGTAATTATTTTAAGGAACAAACGTATTTTTTACTTGTGACAAAACAGCTGGAAAAAAATAATCAAGTTGCAAAGTACAGGTACGAGTTTCTTGAGTTTGGGTGGGGTTTTTTAGCTTTAAAGCAATCCCTTTTTAAGCAACTACTGCAAAGACAGTAACCTGGAAATAGCAAATGGCTGATCATATCTAGCCTCAGATCTGTTCCACCACCATTCTTTTAGTTGATCTCTACTACACAGAGGTATTGTCTAGAGACAAGAGAAATAATTCAAAAATCAGTGTTCCCAGCCTTTGTTTTCCGTCTGTCACTGTCACCCAAGTGCTATATAGCTTTAGCTTAGTGGGTAAAGCTTTGGCAGTTTAGCATTCCTGTCTTTTATACGATTATAGTAATAGTTCGGTGGGATGATGGAGGGCTAATTTGTAGATGTAAAGCACAAAGGGCATCATATACAGGAGGTATATTTTAGTGTTATGACTCGCAGCAGTGAAGTCAGTTCTGATTTAGCTGAAAAATTCAGCACTCAGCTGAACCGTTATCAGGTGCTATTTTCTTCTTCAATGAATTTTGTGTGGATCCATTTTATTTATAGTTTTGACACTCAGTAGCCAAATACCTTTGTTGTACTAATGTAAGTTGAGACACATTTATCTGTAGTCTGTGAACATATATAGACATATGAAACAGAGGACTCTGAACAAGCATCTGAGTTGGTGCCATCTGCCAAAAGTAGGAGCAATTTCTGCTCTTGGCAGGAAATAGGCTATTGCAGACCTGAGTCTGAATAGTTTCCCAAATTCTCTATTTAAAATATCACAGCTGTTTCAAAACCAAACCTCTCTTGAGTGGAGATTGCTGGCCATAGCTGTGAACACACGCTCTACCAACAGGCAGGGGGCACATGGAGCGGGCGGCCACGTGCTGCTCAGCTGCCATATGAAAATGCAGTGAGTTATTTGATCTAATAATAACAACCATCTCTTTTCTAGGTGTGAAATTACCTACAAATTGATGTTTAAATGTATGTGAAATGAGTTGATTCTTACAAACTTTTAGATGGTGTTTTCCCCCTTGTCTGCTGAAGGGTTTTCTGCAGAGCTCACCAGTGCAGTGAGCTCATCCTGCTGCTCTCCTGGGACTTTAAATTTTTGGTGGATGAGGTCCCTAGCTGACAGGGCAAATTTTGTAAGCAACCTTAATTGCAGCTCATTTATTTTGTGTTGAAGCTGGTAAGTCCTGACAGTCCTTTCGCAGCTCAATCAGGAAAAAGTCCTTTTCCTCTGCTCTCACTCCACAAAATATGTTCATTTCCCAAAGGAGTTTCCCAGCAGTCCGCAGGGAACTCTGTAGAGGGTTGAGGCTCGAGGTCCATTACCTCTGCAGCCCCCCTCAAAGCCCCTACCAGCACAGCTGTAGCTGACTCGCCTCCCCTTGCCAGCTGCTGGCTTTGGAGTTCCTGCAAAAGCATCAGGGCAGGAGAAAAGCTGTGCGCCGTGGGAGGACGGGTGGGAAAAACTATAATGGGGAGTGGTTGCATTCTCCCCATTCCTGTTCCAAACCTCCTAGACACTGGGCCCTCTCTGCCAAAATACCCCTGGGAGGGGAATTCCTGGGAAGTATGCAAGCTAGAGGGAATGAATTGTGCTTTTAAGTTGAGATATTATTGTTCATGTAGGTCTACAGATGTTGCAAACTGGTCTTTTTGCTGGTCCCCATGCTGTTCTTTGCCTGGTGCAGTGTATCACATCACAGTGTGGTGTGTTTTAATGGTATCCTCCTCTAATGGGTGCCCAACACTGTGCTGCCTTGTGCTTTGGTGTCTGTAACTTTGTAATTGTTTACAGAAAAGCTCATGGCTCTCTCTGGTTCCGTCTGCTCTTGCAATTTCACTGTGAGTCATCCAATATGATATGTGCTTTGTTTTACTTACAGACCGAACTGCCCGAATCACGTCTTTAGTTAGGTCATCTACTCTCAGCTTTCTTTAGGCAAAAAAGCAAGCAAATAAAAAGTTTCTTGCTTTCAAAGCTGTGGAGGCACACTTGAAAATGTGCCATCCTAAGCTCTTCTTTACTAGGAGGTAAATAAAAATAAGCCTGCCATTGCACTTTTAATAGTGCTTATTTGGGGTTACGAGTTATGCATACCAGTGGCTGACAGTTCTGGGTGTTTGGTATCTCCGAAACTTCCACGTATCTCCATGTGGGCGCCCAGAAATCGCATAACCCACCTTTGGGAAAGTAGCAGTGTTATAACACTTCACAGGGGGGTGAGGAGGCTCGATGAATGCTTGTGAGGTGCTTTGAGATCCTCAGAGGGAAAGCATTGAAAGAACAGTAGTCCTGTGTTTTTTAAGTGCTTCTAAATAAGCTTAGGTCTACTTTCAATTGCATTCAAAATTTGTTTCTCAACTGGACTTGCACTACACTGCTTTACCTGTGAATCTTTTTGATGGGGATGGCATGATCGCTACAGCAGTGCAGCATATCTACCTTTGTATTTCAGTCCTAGACCTGACTTGATCTTTCAAGGGTGCTTGGTAAGAAACAGTGGAGCCCAAAAGCACTGCAGAGGAAGTCTACTGAGACGGATACAACTGCCTGGTCCGCTTCTAGCCCAGAGCTTCACTTACTGCCTCTAACCTGTGGGACAGAAATAAAGTCAATCTCACACTCTTCTAAAGCTGAGCCTACTGAGAGCACAGATTACTATGAAAATCCTTAAACACACTTGCAGGGAGAACTCTTTTACTTTTATAGTTTGCTGAAGCCAGGAAGTCACTGAGTGTAGCCCTTTCCAAGTGGGGATGCTGCATCAGTGTTAGTTTCAAGAATAACATATTCAGGTACACTGGCCAGGCTAATGGAACAGAAAGTTGTTTTTCCCACAATTTGGCTAAAAGTGGCATAATTATGTCCATTACTTTATCAGAGTTGTTATTTCAGCAGTTGTAAACAAGAAAGCCTTGCCAATTTTCCACTCAATGGAAAAATTCTGTATTCTTTGATAGCAATACACCAGAGACGGCACATATTGGAAATGTTGTCATGGAGTGCCAGCTCAAAAAGAGAGGAAAATGGCTAAAGAATTAACTCTCAAAAGACTTTTTTCTTCCTTTTCCTTTTTCTTTTCCTTCTCCTTTTCCTTTCCCTTTTCCTTTCCCTTTTTTCCTCTTTCTCTCTCTTTCTCTTTTTCATTCTCTTTCTCTTTTTCATTCTCTTTCTCTTTTTCGTTCTCTGGTTTTTTTCTCTTTAATATAGAAATATACAGAGGAAAGGTTTTCTATCTCAAATGGGCCTGTACGTCTTTTTTTGCCATAAGTTAAGATTTAGACCTGTAGCAAATCCACTTGACTTTTCAGCTGTAATTTCCCAGGCACTTCCTGCTTATGTCTTTTATCAGTGCTGATTAAATATTGGAAAAAGAGACTTGTGGGCTTGCAGATATAATAAAATTAAAGGTAATATTCTGCATAAGCAGAATAAAGCTGTTTGGGGAATATATCTGCCAATTAATTTCTCAGTTGGATGAACGCTCTACTGTTTTTAGGTATCTCTGGATCAAATTACAGTCTGCTTTTGTGCCCTCGCCTGGCAGTTCCTTGCCTCCGAAGGGCAAGATGGGCAGAAGGGTCTCGGTAAGCTATAAATCTGCTTGGTCTCTGTTGCCCATATACATCAGCTGAGCTAATGTAAAGAAGGAAGCAACCTGTCCCATTCAGAGCTACATTTTGGTCCCAGTTCTTCTCCTGCAGCTGTGCAGAAGTTTGTATGTTTGACCTGTGTTACCTGAGTCCTTTTTAATTCAGATTCATTATTTGCTGACCAACAGTAATTGACGATCTGAAAGAAACGTAAATATTTCTCTAGACATTTGTGGTTTCCCTAAGGCTAATTCCTAGATTAAATCATAAATGTTTATACTTTGGGAGAAAAAGTTTATTCAAAGCTAGGAGACTATGTATCTAGAATGAACATATCCCTAGCAGCCACTGTTTAGGCTATATACGACTATTTGGACAGATGCCTATGTTCAAAATGATTAATCTGTTTCCAATGAAGTTATACCAATTTTCTTCGTTCCTCAGCTCTTTGCTAGTATTTTCACCAGCAGAGATGTTCATTACTTGCAAGCAGAACTCAAGCCTGGACCTGGGCATGGTGATCCCTGGAGAGCACATACGGAGCCTGTGGATGCAGCCACTGAAATGCTGAGCTCGGGATGAAGAGGAAAGGCTTCATGTCCCTCTTCTCCTTTCCCAGTCTTGTGTCCTGCTTACACCATCTGTAGCCCTGACTGGATCCTCCACTTTGACTCACTAGTGTGGCATAAAGCGATGCAGGTTTTGCTGTTTGTTTTCTTGTGAGTTGTTGAACTGAGGTGGTTCAAGTACAAAGCCAACACATGAGTGCCAGTGTCACTGTGAGATACCGAGTCAGACTGTGTGGTGGCAAGGGCATAAGAGATGGGTGGAACCTCCAGCTTTGAGGTCATGAAGCGGTTTATTTGACTCCCCAAGACTTGTGAAACAAGCCCTTGGGGCAAAGGAATCAGAAAAATAACACCCTCAGCCAGCACCTTTTGCAGGGAGTGCCTGCAGCCCAGCACCAAGAGACATGGTGCACAAGGTTCTCTTTGAGATCCCACCCCTGCTCCTCTGGCCAGGACAAAGGGATCCTGAACTTACTTTGTTGACTGGGAGGTGGAGATCTCTGGATTTACTGACTCCATTCCTTTCCATGTGAGTGCTTGACATATTAAGCAGGGATGCTACACACCTTTCCTCCGGCCCCATAAATATTGCTTTTACCTTCAACAACAAAGGTGGATGATATTAGTAGTCAAAGCTACTCCATAACCACAGCTGCCTCTTGTGGCGGATCCATCCTGCGGTTGTGCGCCAAGCCCACTATGGCAGGAATTTGAGGCAAACGAGCTCTGATTTTTGGGTTGAGATCAAGCCCAGATGTGACAAGAGCATCAGGGACAGTCCCAAGCACGTGCAGGCGCAGAGTTGGCGGTGTTTAGAGACTTGTGAAATCAAACAGGGAGGTAATGATTTGCGATGTCAAGCACAGGCATCTTAATAATACACAAGTCTTTTGTTAGTCACTTAAACTTTTCATTGGGTCAAGCCCTAAGCAGCTCATTAAGTTGCAGTCATACAAACAGGAAGCTGAAGTGATGTCACGTAGAGGCATTGCCCCCTCATTGTCCCTGCTGAACAACTTCAGGAGTGCTGTCAGCCATCCTTAGCCACCTAAAAATCATTCCTGAAAAATATATCATGGCTACTCAAAAGTATATGCTCATGATTTATGAGTACTTGGAGAATCAGCCTTCCATTTCTCCCTAATTTTCTTAAACATTTGGTTTACTGTTTGAGCAAGTGTCTAATTTCTTCAGATTAAATTGACGAATTTAGACAAGAAAAAAATCCAGTACAAGTGGCTTATTTTACATATTTTTTATGTATTAGGAACAAATCCTTTGCGTACTTTAAGTGGATTTGATGAAGAAACAAAAGTCTCCAAGCATCAGCCTTAGGCAATAGCATTTTGTTATTAAAAATAACAAATAACGAACAGCTGCAGTGGGGGAGGTAGAGTCTATGTTGGGAAATTATTGGAAGATTGCAGGCAGAGAAGAGGGAGGCTGGGTGTAGGGTTAGCAAATGAAATCCCCTAACTCCTCTCCCACAAATAAATCGGTGGAACGTGGATGACCCTGATTCTGGTAGGGAGAGGCAGCACACAGTAACCCTACCCCCTCTGCCCATTTCCCTTCGCTCCCAGTAACACCCCTGGCCCTAGAGAGCAAAAGTCCCTGCTCATCCTGTGCTGTGGCTGCTGCTGGCCCCAGCAGTGCCAGACACAGGATCTTCCTAAGTTTATGTGTTTGCTATTATTCCTTGCATGCTCTTCCCAGCCTTCATTTTTCAAGGAAGTGGATGCATTCCAATCCAAATGCTTTTATGTATTTTAATAATGCTTCCATTCATTTACTGCTTGCTAAATGAACGGCATGACTTGTATGTCCAATACAGAGAAGTGTTTAAGAAGGGTGCTCACACTAGGACAGACTTAAAAGAAATAGTGTGTATGCAAGAAGCCATCTACTTGGGCACATTTTTAGGTATTTTGCCTCTTGTTAGAAATGATGCAGTGATGAGATTTAGACTAATCAAATATGATTACTGTGTTCTTCATTTTCATTAAGTCTAAGGCAGTAAAACATATCTTCTATAAAACAGACCCACTAACTACAGATACATCTCATACCATCCAAGCAGGTAAAGAGAGAAGGCATCGCTACACTGAGTGTAGATACTGGAAGCCTGCATCTCTTCTTCATAGATGGTCAAATTTGGCTTCAGGTTTAAGTGCTCACTAGTTCAGATATTAGGACGATGAACCATGTCTAGAATGTTAAACCTGTCAATTAGCATAAGTATTTGTGTATTGAAAACTCAAGTCAGAACATCTGCTGGACTAGATTGGCGCTGTACCTCTGCAGCACCATAGAGGTGATGATAGAAGCATGGATCATGTTGTCTGGATAATTTTAAATTACAACCCCACTCAAAGCAACAGTCTTTTCTTTATGATTTCTTGTAAAATATTATCTATATCCATAGGAGCATGGGAGCTATAATAACACAATTACTAGTACAGCATGAATTAATTTCTGAACAACTGTCTCCTCGTATGAAAGTCATCTTGGAGAGGAAAAAATAGCTCATTAGGCAAAATCCACTGCATTTGCACAAGGCCAGGACACTTGGGCTGCCTGTGCACCTGGAGAGTTGTAACTCAAATCGTCTCCGCACGTGACTGGAGCAAGCTCAGGGCCGCTTTGCCAGGCTCTTAAGTACAGTCTTTCCCAGTGAATAAGCAAGCAATAGGCTGCTGGACTCGTTGCAGCTGGACTGCAAACAGGTTTCTTCTGGCACCGAGCCCTGCTGCCTAGCCTGCTCCCAGCTCTCTATGAGTGAGCAGGCGTCCTGGCACCAGGGCTGCAGGAGACAGGGTGCTGGGATGCACGTCCTGGAGGTGGAGGCCAAGCTGCTGGGCGGGCTGTGAGGGCTCAGGGGTCTTGACTGCCCCTCTGAAAAAAACATTTTAACAAAGTGAGTGGATGCTGGTGAAACATAGTTATCCCCCTTCAGCAGAACAGCAGCACAGCCAGGCAACATGGCTGAAACAGTGTGGGGTCCTGGGGGAACTGCTTAGCTGAAGGGATGGTGAGGGGCTTGTGCAGGTCCTCTGCACCATGGGTCAGACCAGGGTGATGTGACTGAAAGGACAACTCTGGCTGACCTTGCCAACAGTCTGTCCTCTGGGTCGGTCTGAGCAGTGCAATTAATATGAATCATAGCGTGGTCAACCCTGCCTTGCCTCCAGCTAAATTACACAGCACTTGAGAAGAAGATAGTGGTAAAGTCCCTGTGAAATCTGCCTTTCCCCAACACACTGAGCCATCTGCGTTGGGATCCCTAGCCTTGCTTCCATCTCCAAATTTCCTTCTACAACAGAGTAGAGCAGTTGGGGAAAGCGCTTCTGTGTGTGTGGTGAGGAGGAACGGGCGATGAGGGCTGCTGCGCATCCTCCTGACACAGGACTGCTCCCACGCATAGCCCGATGCTCACGGTACAACGGAGTTTGAAAACACACAGGTAAAAAGACCAAAATAAACCATCCTCTCTAGTACCCGTATAACTCTTCAGTTTAGACTAGACTACTCAGCCAAACCACAATATTTTGAGAAAGAAAGTAAATTTAAGTACTCATGTCCTTACAGCCAGTAAAACAAAAACAAAATAAATTCAGCAGACAGCCAGTTATAATGGACAAACAGTCCTTTGGGAAAGACTTTCCCAAGCCAACTGTTAAATTCAATACATTTTTCCCTGCTAGCTCTGGGCTCCTAAAGAAAGGGTCGAGCTTGGGGAATGACAGGGGAACTGAGGAAATGAGATAAAAAAGCTACTGAAATTGAATTTCCTCACAGAGTATTTTTTCCATAAGCTGCATAAACTTTGCTTACCTACATAAATCCTCTGGGGCACATGAGTTTTTACGTTTCCTGGGTGACTCTGATGGTAACCTTTGCCTATGTTGTGACTGCCCAAGAATCTCAGAAAATAGCGGGTACATTTACATCCTATATACCGTCTTGAGCTAGGCAACAGCTGGGAATCATGAAATCCTTCTGAACGTTTGAAAATACCAGAGTCTTAAAGAACAGAAAAATAAAACCAAAACAAAGGAAAAAAACTCCAAATTCTAACCTTACCCTCAACCAGCTTTGGCTGAAAATGATGTGAAATATATAGAGAAAAATATCTTTGAACTTTTTGGTGACTTGACCATAAGCACCTCTGCCTCTCTCCTTGTCACTGCTTAATTGATTCTGCCTGGGCAGGCCACATATAAGCAGAAAATAAAATAATAATGTAAAGAGAAAAGTGTTTCAGACACTTAGGCCATAAATTATCAACCTAAATATCAGCTATAGTTGCACTATGTAGTACTTTCAATGTATACAGTTCTGTTCATTGCTGGAGCATCCCGTGAGGCAGGTGTACTTTATATACAGCTACATTTAGGACAAAGAAATTACAGCACACAGCAGTTAGGAGACTTGCCTTTGATCAAAAAGCAATTCATTGTCAGAGACAAAATTCAACACAAAGCTCCTGATTCCACTGCTCCCACCCACTACCTCAATAAGAAAATAAATATTCTTACATTCATAAACTAAGAATTAAAATCCTTTTGCTTCAAGTGCTTATAACATCTCAAAAATATTCAAAAAAGTAAACCCAGCTCTCAGTTTCTTACCTAACCTATGATCTAAATGAACAAAGAAAATCCATCCCTTAACCACTAGCCATACATATACAGCAGCATAGGGACTAATAGCATCAGCTCTTGGCAGGTGGAGGTGGGTAAAGTCTTACCTTACCAGCAGAGCTGGCCTTTGGAGAGTTTGTTTTTAATCTCACTTTTCTCTCTGTGAATTGAGCAGCTCAAATCAGATGGATGGCCTTGAAAGGAATTAATTCATTTTTCTCCATGATACTCTCATAAAAATCTGCTTTCCATCCTTGAAAGAAAAAAACATCTAAATAGAAGCAGAAAACAAATAGTAGAGCCTGAGCTGTGGTTTATTCAGTCCAGCATCAGAGAATAAGTTCTTCACTCGGAACCGAAGATGGAGAATTTAGAAACAAATTTACTCTCTTCATTCAAAGACAAGACCATGACTCAGTGCTTGTTTACATACAGTCTGTCTTACTCTACTTTGTGTAGAGGAAGTGCTTTCACCGACACATTGCTCCACCTGACCTACTCTTGTTCAGATTTCGTGTAGAAATGTCCTTGACACTATGAATAACAGGAAATAAATGTAGTTTTGTAGTATTCAAATTGTTTCATCAAGTGTCAATTAAAAGGAAAAAAAAAAGATACCTTAACATTAACATACTGGGAAGAAAGAGGATAACATCTATCACCCATATAGATGTATATATTTTTTAACACTTCAGAGTGGCCTTCAGTGCTGCATCCCTGGAGATAATTACCTTTAAAAGAATTTTGCTATCCTCTCACTTTTATTGTTAAAAAAACCGTCTTCCATTGTAAATTAAGACCACCATAAACTGAATCACAGACCTCAGCTTATGATTATTGCTACCACTGATAATGAAATAGTTCTTTGCCATACTGGAACAGTTCCCACAGCCTTTTAAGTTACCTGCATGAATAATCTGTGATGTCCCCTATTTTAAATCTTTACTAACATTGCCTCTGAGTTTTGAGAGCCTTGAGAATATGACAGGGCAGTTTCAATTTACTGCAGCCTAAAGATCCTTACAAGAGCAGGAATGAGAAGAGTACATGTCTAAATGGCAGGGAAGAGATGGCTCCAGGCTGGCTAGCTGTTGCTTTTGCAAACCCTGCAGCAGCTGATGGTGCATGCAGGGGCCAAAACCCCTTGCACGCTGTTTTTTCTCCCTCTCCTCCCCTCATACATCATCTCTGCTGGCTGACTGAAGACAATATTCTCAATAAAATGTTGTCATTGAAGATACAGGCAATACAGCGGAAAAAAAGGTCAAAGTATACCTGAAAAGTCAAACCAAATCAAACCATTTCATTTATAGTATGAAGAGATTTATATTGCTGGTGCTGGCTGCATGTATACTTGTACAATCCTCCTGTCCGAGAAAATGCCATCACCCTCATAGCTTGGAATAGCACAAGTGAATTTTGCAATTAGAACAGATATGTGCAACAGAATCACTCAGATGTGAAAACAGTTTTAGTTGGGGGAAAATACTTTTTGATATTATTTTAAAATAGGTAATTTTCTTCATTGCAAACACTGAAGACTGTACCAGAAAAGGTGCTTGTGCTGTCTATCTAAATTCTTCCATCTCACATAATAAGGGACAAAACCAACAGGAAAATAGCTGTGGGGAAATCTATGAATAAAGGTAATATTTAAATAATCCAGTTCTCTGGAATGCTCTCTGAAGTCTTTTTCCCATCTTTGTGAAAAAGTTAACATCCACTTGTGGCAGCCTATAGATGAGGACTTTATTAAGAGACATTTAAATCAAAATGTGATTCCAACAATTTCCAACTTCCTCTACTTTGGAGAGCACTCTTTTGGCATGGACTGAGGTTATAGGAGTTGTAATAAATATGCAACTTTAAAACACCTTATATGAATTTTAGACTATTTACTACCTCACAGCAAAACATGGGCTTTGGAAGAACAGAACTTAAATCAAGGATTAAAACACAGTTCTTCTTCAGGATCTGGGGAAAACAAAAAATTCTGCATTGACTACTCTAAGATGCGGATGTGATGGAAAGGATTGGAGCACAAACATGTTTTTAAATAGAGATATCCCCAGAGAGACATGATTCTTTGGACCGCAGTATTCTGGTGTCAATGCTTGGGGACGGGGGTCAGCAAACTTCCAACACTCTTCTTACAGATGGCATCTGTAAAACGGATAAAGAGTAATGCACCCTCATTTGGGGCAGGGGGCTGGGCAAGAGACATCCGTATGGTAAAAGCTCCTTTCACAGGTCGAGTGACAAATGTCACGTGCAAGACCTGCAGCACTATCAGGACAGAGCGGATTACGGCTCCATTCCTCCCCCCACAGCTCCATCCCTGGACACAAATGTCAAAAAATGAAGACTGCCTCATCAAATGCAGCCTAACGCAAGAACTGCATTTTGAAAAAACGTATTTCCGAGAGAACCCTGTTAGAATTTTGTTTCCCCAAAGTATAAAGGCAACAATGTTACAAAAATAAAGGAAGAAAGATGAATTGGAATAAAACATTCGGGTAGAACACTGAGTTGTTGCCATGACTAAAGGGAACTAATTTATTTACTTATACATTCTTTGTCCTCTCATGTTCTCCCAAGTGACAGCCAGTGACTCATCGTTTGTTTACTGATGAAGAAAACACACTTTCTGAAGTTTGTACATGGAAGGATCTTCTCCAGATAGTCCACATTCCTCCCACACCCAAAAGCAGGCTGAGCCTCCTCCATGATGCCCATCCCGTACGGCCCCACAGCCCCACGAGCAGCAACTCTTAGGATCTCGAGGTCGGCAGGGCAGGAAGAGGTGGAGGAGAGGCACCAGTACAGGTGCTGCCTGTAGGGACCACTTAGGGCAGAGAAGGCGGCTTGGGCTTGCTTTGCTTTCCCCTCAGAGTTTCCCAACCTTGGTGGTTTGGGGAATTTCTGGGCAGAGAAGTGTCACACTGGCTATGCTGCTGGAAGAGCAGTAAGACAGATAGTTTGGAGCCAGCTCTGGTGTGTTATGTCTACTTTATTTCTAGACTTGACATATACCAGCTCAGGCAGCACTACCAGGGAATGCACATGGGCAGGTGTTTGCCTTACCTTTTCCTTTCTTTCCCTTTGCTTGCCTCCCCATCCTGATAAAGATGAGCAGAAACTGAAATGGAAAGCTATTTCTGAGATGCAGCAGGCAGACAAAAAAGATCTTCACTGAAGAAAAGAAGAGATATTAGTTATTTTTTACCAAGCAAGCCAGCTGCAACAATATTCTGGTAATCTGCCAGTATTTTAGGAATGAGGACTACTCACTTGTAGGTGCATCCTGTAAAAGGCTGCTACTTTACCGTTGTTGGTTTGCTTTTTTCCTCTTCCATTGCCTGTCCTTCAAAGAGACTTACTGGACCTCTCAGAGCCATTGTTAGCTGGTGGTGTACACCATCCGTGGAAGAACATGGCCTCAAATGTCGGGGCTTTCCCCAAACCGCACTGCCTTTTCCCAAACCACAGGCTTCTCTACCATTTGAGGTGACAGACAGCCACCATCATCTGATGCAGTGGGTTTGCGTCATTCTAGGCCTCTAGTTATTAAAAAGTAACAAAGCTGCTAACAGATAAACATATGAGATCATCAACACTCCCGTTAATTAGAAGGGAGTGTTTCAATACAAGCAATAATTACCTTGAATGGATACGGGATACAAGCCTCATAGTAGGACTGAGTACAGCAGGGAAGCCTTTAATGCCAGGACGTAACATTAGTCACGCGGGAAATCCTGAGAGCACTTTCAAACAATGAGACTAAGCTAGTTGTCTGCATCTAGAAAACAAACGGTGTCCTTTGGTCTAAGTCAGTGCCTGTACCCAAGCCCACGAATTCTGCTCATGACTTAGCCGTAAGCTTGCCTTTGACAGTCCACTTCACAGCCCTGTAGCTGAGTTACAACAAATACAAAAAGAAAGCCTTGGATTCAGCAAAAAAAAGGTTTGGCAGGGTGGCCTCAGGAAGGACAGGCAGCGACTCATCACTCCTCTTGCTGGAGCCGTGCCCTCAACAAGCAGAAGGCGAAGCCATCAAAGCGGGCAAAGCCCGGCTTTGCCGGGGTGTGGATGGTTGCACGAAGGAGATGTTGCTGCCTGCTCCCAGGCAGCTGATGTTTTTTTAGTTTGAGATATAGAGTCAAGGCTCTGGACTGCCCCTCTGCAGGGACCCCCACACCACTGGGCTCCAGGCATCTCACGGGGACCTGGGGGCTGAACTGAAGTGATGCTGCAGAGGGACAGCAAACCCCGCTGAAGCTCCTGAACCTGGTAGTGGACTTTCCCCACTGTGGCTGACTGCGGCAGAGTTGGGCGTCCCCATATCCCAGTCACTCCATTGATGTAGCTCTTCGAGTGCTTGTGTCTCTGCTAACATTTGCTGTACTGCAGCAATGAAATAGATTATTAGAAGTATTTTTAGATTACCCAGACTCCAGTGGTAAACTTATTGCTGCTTTTGTGTCACAGAACTGAACTGCAAAAGCACAGAGCTCTGCCTAGCACAGCCCTGCAGGAAGGACATCAAGAATGCCTACAAGCATGACAGTAATTTGAAAGACTTTATGCATATTCATCTTTGAATCTTTGCTTACATGAAAATTTGGATGGACATATAATTTATCTATCTCTAACCTAGAATACTCCAGGGTGATTGTTCAGCGCGTAAAATATTTAGATGCACACACCCACGCATGGCCCAATTTTTTAAACTAGGTTTGTATAGCTGTACGCCTAATTTGTTTGTGCATCTTCTGTGATTGAATGTTCAGCTAGCAAGTGGACATGCAAGTGCTTAGATCTATAGATACCAAACTCGGAAGTTTCCTCATTTTTAGGTGTAAGCAAGAAAAATGTTAAATGCAGTCTCCTGTCAGACCCCAAGCAGATAGCAGTCCGTGCTGCTTTTTAAAAGGAAAGTGGGCTCAGGAAGAAAAAATTCCAGTTACCCCGCCACTAAATATATTAAGCCTAAAATAAGTAGTTCTATAAATATATGTACTGAAGCTGTAAGTGGGAACTATTCATAGTGGATGGTCACATTCTTAACCCTAGTCTGTGTCACTTGTCAGATAACTACTGGAATTCCCAAGTTGCATTTACAAGTACTACATTGTATTCCAAAAACACTTGAAAATAAAGTTATGCTTAGTGTAAAGAGGTACTCCTGAATTTTATTTACTCTCTAATGCAAAAAAAAAAAAAAAAAAATTAGCAGGTTCCTCAAGCACTAGTTAAGTTAAACTTCATAAGGGTTTTACCAGGTACCTTACATAACTCCTAGGGACTAGCTCAGAGACGTTTTAAACTTGCATTGTAGGGCCAGATGATAATAATATCATAAACAAGGTGCATACATATCTTATATAAAATCATATGGTATTTATGCATCAGTCAGTGCTGTGACTCATGTTAAATTATAGCACGAACACCACATCACTGTAATACAGCTGTTACCTATGAGAGATCCCATGCCTTACAATGCACTGTTGTTCTCCTCAGTGCTTAAGAAGCACAGCTTTCCAAATTCCTCTCTGTAATTTCACAGACATCATCCGTATGGAATTTCTGCTCTAATGTTCACCTTAATCTCTGCAAGTTGAATCTCTTCCAGTTGCACAAGGTATAACCCTTGGTGGAATCCCCTCCCTCCCCTTGGCATTTTATTTGCCCTTCGCAGTGGTGGGAGTGGTAGTGATGCAGTGCTGCATTTCTTCAAGGCACAGAACTGTCAGCAGGGAGTGTTCTTCACTCCCCCTATGAAAAATCACTCTCCATTTTCCCAGCTCACCACCTGATCCAACTGTGTTGGTGTGGGCAAGCTTCCCACAACCCTCACCCAGAAGGAGCTGGGATTCGTTTCACCCCAAGAAGACAGCCAATGGAGGAAGCCACAGGCCAGGGCTGCTGTGCCATGGTTATAAGTGATGATGCATTTACAGACCAACACAGGTTTGTTTTTAAACAAAGCTACCTCTGCCTAAGAAGCCCTGTGCGTGCCGCCGAGGATGAAGGCAAGTTATCGACTCATTTGCTGAGCCTCGTCCCTGTCACTGTGGCTCAGGGTGGCGAGTCTCACCCTGGGTGTTGCATCCTTGTCAGAGACCCGTGCTGCACCCCGTGGGCCACAGGTGCCTCGCCCCACGAGATCCCAAGTCTCAGGGCGAGCTGGACCTGGGACAGACACCAAGGGAGATGCAGCGCTGCGGGGAGGGGGGGGACCGAGGCCTCTGCTCACTGCACGGTGCAGTCGCCAACCCCCCAAGGGGGAAACTGGAGTGTTACAGTTCTTCTTTCATTTGGCCATATGTAAGTAGTCCTTCTAGCATTTCTTCAGGAGAGATTGCTTCCAAACCCTGGAGAAAAGAGAAAAGAGCTGCTTTTGTTTTGCATGCACCAACAGAAGCTGGCTTTGTTGCCCTAAACGCTGAGAAAAGTCACTCTCTGCAGGAGCAAGAAGCACTTGAGACAGGGAATCCCTCCTATTCCAGAGGTCTACTTTGAAGTGAGAGGGATCGCACCTCTGTGCCTGTCTCTCTTCATCAGCTGTGGAGGGAGTAGCTTGCGCAGGCATAAACCTCTCTAAAAGACACATCTGACATTAGGCCAGGATAATTAAGATAACTGGGAGGAGACCTCCCAATCCTCTGCTTCTCAAGCAGCCCAGAGGCTTTTGCTCTAAGTGCCGTATGTGCTCATACCTTAGATTAGCTGACATCATCTTCAGGCATGCTGTTTAGATGCTGATAATGATACTGAACTACTCGTCCACTGGGGGAATACAGTAGGAACTTTAACGTCTAGCTTGTGTGTGGAGATGGGCATTCGAAGCCTTAATTTGGAGCTACCTCCTGCTCCCAGCTTCTGATTTGGCTGGTTAACCACAGGTGCTCAGTGCATTTTGAAATGCCCAAGGCCTGTCCTGTCCTGTCCTGCCTGGCCTCTGGCTGTATGCTCCAGAGGGACACGGGTTTCCTGTGATACATCTGTCAGTCCCCAGTGCATGTCTGCTGTCCCCTGGGGCCATCAGGCCATGCCTATACGTGAACAACTGAACAAAGCCCTAAATTGCCACCAATTATAATGGGACATGTGATACCTCTGTCATGTGTAGACACTTCCCTGTTTATGAACATCTAAAATCAGCAAGCTGAGTCTTCCCCTATATCCTTTCCCCCATCTTAATGTTTTTTTTTCTGTTTCTCTGTGACATAAGAAATAATACGTAATTCAATAAGAATCCCTTCAATATTATGGATGAATTTAGTCAGGGCAGTTAATTTAACAAATATTTTCTCACATGCTTTTTTATCAACAGCTAAAGTGTTGTCAATACTTCCTAATTGCCAGCACTCTGTCTTCATTTTCCTTTCTATAAAACGAAGTTTGCATATAGTTCTGCAACATTCCCATTTTGTAACAATTTACTTCCCTCTTTAAAAAGGGGTCCACGTCCTCTTTAGTGCAGCATTCCTCTTATCTGATGCCCCTTTGGCTACCCTTCACTTGTTCTGTTTTCTTACTGGTTTTGTCTTTTCCTGGGGACTAGAGAGGAGCCTGACAAGCAGGCTTTCTAATGGCACACTGCCTGCTTCTTCCTCCACTTCATCATCTCTTCTGGAGTGGCGGGGAGGGAACTGTAGACAGACATGCTGCAACCATGGTTTCTTTCAGAGTTCTCCGGCTTCCTTAGAAACTCACATTGGTTGGTTTGTTCACTGACATATGCCATTGCATCATAGTGACTGGGTTTCTTAACACTTTTCAAATTTTCTTCCACACCTCTCATCTCCTGTACTGAAACATCGAATCAAAACTTCTGGTTATCAGTGGCATTCTCCTGTGCAACACATTTTTGGGGTTTGCTTACTTGAACTTGAATCATCATGAGTACCAGCATCAAACTTTCCTATTACTCTCGCATGCCTAATTCCCCGCCTTGCTGAACAGAAGTAACTCCAGGCTAATATCTTCTTTGATAGAATTCCAGCTGCACCAAATTCCCAAAAAATCAGAAACTGCAGATCAATCTTCCTGTCTACAACTGTGTGATAAGCTTAAAAAAAAAAAAAAAAAAAAAAGAAGGAACATGGGAGCTGAAGAAAACATGGAAGGAAGTGAGGTTTTGTCTGTGTTTCAGCCCTTTCAGCTTGTGGGCCATCCTTTTACACTTCTCACTGCATGAGGGAGAGAAAGAGAGATAGAGAGAAAGGAGAGGGAGAAGGAGAGAGACCGAGAAAGAACAGGAGAGAGAGAGAAAGAGAGAGAGGGCAGGAGGGACCATGCAGGAAAAGGAAGGAAGGGAGGGAGGGAGGGAGGGAGGGAGGGAGGAAGGAAGGAAGGAAGGAAGGAAGGAAGGAAGGAAGGAAGGAAGGAAGGAAGGAAGGAAGGAAGGAAGGAAGGAAGGAAGGAAGAAATTTTTTTGTGGCAGGGTAACTTCAAAAGTGAGCTTTTAAGACAGCTATTAGGAAGTTCCCAGGAAAGTTAAAATAGCTGGCAACACTGAGACACTCTATTATCTGAACCACGATGCAGCTGTATCTGCAGCTTAGAAATGTGTTGATATTTGCAGTAGCTATAGTTGTCATACCATGATGTCAGGGTGCGGTAGGGTGGTCCTTGGTCCCTGTATTCCCAATTTACGGGGCTGTCGATCCTGGGATTACTCAGATTCCCTCTCTGCCAGGCTCTCACTCTCTGCACCCATTCTTTGTTTTCCATAATAAAAACAATCTCAATCCCATAACACGCTGTCCCCTTCTTTATCTAATTGCAGCCCCCTACCTCAGTGCCCTCTGTCCTGCTTCTGTCTCCTGCGGCTGAGCCTGGACCTGCGCAGCTGGCAGCCTCTCTACACACCTACAATGACAGCTGTAGGGGCTCTATCCTGTGCTGGCACCCTCCAACACCATCTGGGGGCTACAGGGAGAGGTTGAGGTGCTGCAGTGGGGAGGGTGCCCTCCAGCCAGGCCCCTGCTGCTGGGAGCTGTGCAAAGCATGCACCTCCAGCACGGCTGGGGACCGTGCTTCAGGCTGTTTGGTATGAGTGCCTCACATGCTGGAGGAGAAGAAATGTAGGAGGTGGGGAGCTATCAAAATTAATAGTGGGTTTGTTCTGGAAGTGCTGGACAGAAGTAGTATGAAGACAAAAAGACAGGAAACCAAGATCTTCCCACAGTAAGTCAATATTGCTAATATAAATAAGATCTTCACAAAAGGCAAGGGCACACATTTCCTACACTAGCTGTTGTCATACCAAGAGGTCCCTACTCTTCACATTTGAGAAATGACCTTTTCATCTTTCATTACTGCCACAGAGATCAATAATCTCATGTATGAGGAGAGATACTGGTATCTGTAGGATGTCCAGAGGATAAAAAAATAAGGTTATGGTACTCACTCTGCTGTCTGCCTAAACACCTCTTAGAGTGTCCCAAAACAGCCTGCTTAGATTTCTTCTACAGCGCAGAGATGGAAGGCAAGAACTCATCATCATTTATTCTACATAATTAATCAGCTATAATAAGAGCTTGATGAAGCAACATTTGCAGTAATGCAGACTTTAAAAATAGATCGTATAATTCCCTCTATGTTTTCAGTTTCAGTCTGCATTCATGCAGGATGTTATGCAAATCCATAATCATATCCGTTCGTCCCACACACATGTGCTCATAGGGAGGCTGGCTGATACATACAGAAATAAAACACATGTACCCATGCAAAAACGTGCTTGTGTTGAGGTGTCGGCATTAATTTTAAATATGCTGACAAATACTTACATTATTTTCAGCATTCTTTTCAACTGTGTGTTTCTGTACGTGCTTACATACCATGCCACCATAACATGGCATGTAAGCACAGTGGTATCCCTATGTTAAGCTACAGAGACATGGGATGAACTTTGCTGGTGAGAGATATAGAGTACATGTTCAGATGCATCTCCACTACATACAAACATTCAAAAGATTTTTGTCCTCCCTAAGTATATCTCACAAAACAATTGCTGCCAAGACGTTTTTAATTTCTGTTTATTTTCCAATATGTTTGAACAGGAAGGGGAAAAAATAAGAGAAGAAAAGAAGGAACAAATCACAAAAATAAAACAAAAGAGAAACTAAAAGGAGGAAATAAAAGAAGTTAAATGTGCTTCCATTCAGTCTCTCCAAAATAAAGATTCTAATGTGTACAATTATTTTTACCAAAGGAGTCTATGCTAATTGTAGGAATACTGTCCTACATCTGAAACATGTGTCTAATATATATATACACATACAGATATGTATATATCTGTATTTTTATACTTGCTTGTATCTATACACCTATGTATGTGGATACGTGTGGCATGTAAATACCACCACAACCCCAAAACTTTTGCAAGGGAGGGAGACCAGCGAAGCAGGCTCCTGACTGTCTGACAGAGCCGGGGAGCCAGCTTATGTAATTTCTGTCTCCAGTTCACTCAAAATACAAAGGACAAATTTCTGCTCTACGTGCTGCTTCTGCAAGCAGTGCCTTACAGGCAAATTTACAGCACCAACAACATCAACAACAGCAGAGTGGGGATTAAGTCACTGAAATCGCTGACACAACTCCTCAGCGAGAAAAAGCCCTGTGGTAGCCCTCCAAAAAAAAACACCAAACCACCCCAGCCAATTTCTTTCCTCATCATGTCCTAATATACACCGCTGTCATGTCTTGGAAGAATTTCAGGGATTTTTACTTCAAGAAATAGCAAAAAGGAGGATAAATTGCTTTATCTTTGGCAGAAGTGGAACAGGTCTTCTGTCATAGCACCAAAGCTTCTCCAGGGAGAGGATTTCCTTACGTGGATTCAGGCAATTATTTCACATTGAATGAGGAGGACAAACGTTTCTGCTTCTGTGACTGAACCTCCCTGGGGGTCCTCTGCTGCCATCAGTCAGGATCTGCAGCTCCTGGGAGACGAGTCCATGGACTGATGTAGTTTCAGCAGCCGATGTCTCGCCAGGGTGCTGCCTCCCCCAGGTTCACTCCGGGGACATCTCTCTTCCCACGGGTGGAAAGGCAATAAGCCACTCTTCGTCCACATCCCAGCCCCAGGCTGGCAGAAATGGGAGCACCAGCAGCTGTGTTTTGGACCGTAACCCAGCCTGGCCGCCTTCGCCCTCCCATGGGGTCCAGTTGCTAGACTCCTGCATCAGCCACCCCCAAAATCTGGGCAGGGGATGCAATGGCATCCTGCAGGGCTTCTGCCTTGGATTACTGTGCTACCGAGCTTTCCTTCTCAATTAAAAAATTACTTAACAAATATATATTTAATTACATTTTTAAACTAATAAATAAATAAATTACATATATATATATATATATGATACATATATATAAATTCTACCCTCAGGAAAGCTGAGAAGCCTAAACCCAAAGGTTTTCCAAAAAGCACAGTCCTCGGCAGAGACACAGTAAAACTTTCCGTGCTGGTCAGAGGTCGCCCAGCCCTGGGGATGGGGACGGAGCCTCCCCGGCAGCACCGCAGGTGCAGGGTGTGGGAGAGAGCCACGCTCTCCCTTGTGACGCAGCCAGCTGGCAGCCGCTGCTCCCTTCCAGGTACTGCCGAGGGAGCCCCGCTGCTGGAGCACAGCCACGCCGTGCTGGGCAAGAGGGAGAAACACATCAAAAGACACCGCCCTGGATGAAAGGCGATTTGTTGCAATTGCGTTACAATACATTAAAGAGGTGATTGCAGTGAAGTGTTCTGCATTTCTGCTTAGTTTATTGGCATCAGTTTCTATAAACACAATGGGACAACCAACGGTGATTCCCTCCACAGAGTGGCCACTGCAATTCTCAGCTCCATGCAGATTCCTTGTAAACTCAGTGTTGTAATTAGTGGCCAAGCACATCCCTTGGTATCAGTGATGACATCACTAAATGAAAAACAACTGAACTTTGGTCGTCAATCTAGTTTTAAAATTTAGGACGTTGAAAATTTGTTTTTCCAGATCATCTGCTTGTATTTATGGGCATCGGAATTTCAAATTTACTGGAGCACACTCTCTGTGAATACTATTTTCTGCAACTTTTATTATTCTGGAAAAAGAATTGGTGCAGCACATAAGAAAAATAAAACTGGACATGTAAACCGCATGACCTGAACCCATCCATCTGTAATCAAAATAAATCACTTGAGTGATTCGGTTCTGCTTAACTGAACCTCAAACTGATTGTGAGGGCGACAAACACAATTTATCAATCTTTAACATCTCTAAATAGGCTTGATCTTTATCTGAGTTTCCACATTAATTTATAGCTTTGAAAAAGTGGGAACATTCTAATTTTTGCTATGTTCCCATGCAGTGCCTGGATCTCAACAGGGATTTTCACCTGAAGTACAGTACCTGTCTGATGGCCACCTTACTTTTAAGTGTAATAATTGGTCTCATGGTGAATTGAGAGCATTTGGGGCATAGCTCAGGAAGGGGGAGAGAGTTACTCTACTTCCATGCAGTCAAAGCAAAACAGATTTGTCAAGCTCTGCAAAGTGACAGGGTTGATAATATTACAAGTAATTTGTGCGTGAAAGAGTCTTGCTCAGCACCTGGCTTTTTCTGAGCGTATTCTGTACACACCTACACAAGCTAATCCCACGAAGAAACCAAGATTTTGGAGTGTAGTAGTGAAGAGACAGATAAACTTTTAGTGAGTTTTGTATGTAAAAACAGGTGATGGATCGTTGCCTCTTTCCCAAGACATGAGGCTTTGATGAGGAGGGGTTGTGAGCAGCACTGCTAGCAGCAACCATTAGAAGAAAAATTGGAGAAGCTGTTTCTAAAGCTGAAGGTGGTGGAAACAGTCTCCCATGGAACAGGGTGCTTCAGCAGCAGTGACGTGTCTGTGACAGCCACGCCAGGCTTGTCCTTGTATCCAGGACACAGAAATGTCCTGGGACATCTGTAACAGCCGGGGTCTCTGGTGAAAACAGCATGCAGTGAATGCTTAAAACTCATATCAGGAGTGAGAATGGCAGAGACATTGGCTGGATGAGACACCCCTGGGTGACACAGCTGTAGGTAAGCAGGTGTTTCCCTTGCACTATGTGCATGGGTGTTTTTGGTCGTTCATCACTAAGAAGAGTTGTTACGACTCAGTGAGCTGTCGGCGCCTGACTCCATCTCAGCACACCCCCCACAACCACACGCACTGCTGCTCATTCAAGGCACGGCACTCGGGGAGCAGCAAGAGCTACCGGGGCTTGAGCTGAACAGCACAAGTCACGAAATGCGTGACAATGATAAAACAACAGAACGAGAAAAGACTGAGGCTTCGGAAACAATTAAGTCACTTAAAAGTTGTGTGACACTCTCGGAAGAGGAAAAAAGGAAAAAAAAGGTCTTTCAGTCCTCAGCAGGGGAGCAGAGAGAGGTTTGTGCTGCTCCTTCTCGTGGTGCTGCTCCACTGACATGTTGCAGATGTGAGCTCACCCTTGTTTAAGGACAACTTTCTGGTGCTTCAAGTTGCTAATCTTGCTGAATAGTCAGACCCTGACTGAGCTGCGTTCCGAAGGGAGCTGTCAAGCAGTGCTTGCCCACTTAACTGATTAAGACCTGTTCCTAGTTTTTCACTGGCATTTGATGGATCTAGCAGTCGTCTTCCCTCTACAAGATAGATCAATTGACAAGAAAACTATTTAATGACAAAGCTTCTAAACTCTTGTCTAAGTTCTTTCTGCATTTTAATAGTGGCGACAAGTTATTCAATCAAGCATGGCACTTAGTGCCGCCACTTCTAGTTGAAACATATCAGCCTCTCTGAAGAAAATGCTTCGGGTCATATTGTGGACAGAACATCCAGAGGCACATTTAATGTGACAGGCTTTAGCATCCAGTATCTATGAGTTTGGATTGGAAGCAAGCTTTCAGAGGTACTCTAAAATGCCAGCTGATCTTGCAAGCACATAGCCATATTTGTTGGTTTAACCCCCAAGGCCTCTTCTGTGAATCCTGAAGTAATGTGAAGGTACAGATGGGCAGTTGGTGCCTGGTAATCGCCCCATATTTGTTCTCCAGTTTCTGGTTACAGTCTCTCAGCTTTGTTTCACATCTACAAAAGCATTTCTCTGGTCTTAGTTTTCTTAAACAGTGCTTTCTCACAAGATTTCCATGTTTTCCCTACCTTTACTAATTGGGAGCACAGTAGATTGCATTCTTGCTGAATAGACTAATTTATTTCTAAGTCACTGCTCTTACACGTTTATGAATTTGGCAAGGAGGAGATATTACATTAGTCTGGAAAATTTTCAACCATAGTTTGTTAAATTAATAACCCCTTTCAAAATGAAATTTGACTGATGTTACACTTTTTCTTCCATTTGGGAGCATACCAAACTTTCCAGCGCTCAAAGAAGCAGTGTAAACTGCATGTTTTACTAAGATTGAGTAGTACTTTGTTTCAAGAAGAGGCCCCTTGCAGTGAGAGAGGAGGTGGCATAAACCCGGTCTACTTTTAGGTGTTCAGAAACAGAGCGAGAAGATAATAAATTATTTTCCCTGGATTAGATGCTGCTTCTTTCATTCAAGCCATATTCTCATTTCAAAACCGAACTTCTCAAGCCAAGGAGGCTGCCGCCCACCTAGTGGGAGAAGCCAGTCTTCTGTGCACCAAGATATGTGTCCCAGCAGAGTTTGATAAGAATCGCACTTTAGCACCCTGCCCTTGTTGTGGGGAAATGATGGAGTAAAAGCAACACAGGAACCAAATCATATCTTGCCCTTGGGATTTTCGCTGCTTGTCATCATACCTGCTATCTGAGGTAGGACCTGCTTTCTAGACTTTCATATTTATGGGTAGTCTGAACTAAAGACCTCAAAAGACAGCCTGGTCCAAAGCTGCAAGCTGTTAGAAATCACAATCTATTGCACTGGTCTGAAACACGACATTCGACTTTATCAGTCTGGAGCATCTCTCTTACAAGGAAAGGCTGAGAGACCCGGGTCTGTTTAGTCTGGGGAAAAGAGGACTGAGTGGGGATCTTATCAGAGCTTGTAAATATCTAAAGGGCGGGTGTCAAGAGGATGGGGTCAGACCCTTCAGCAACAGAACAAGGGACAGTGGGCACAAACTAGACACAGGAAGTTCCATCTGAACATGAGGAAAAACTTCTTTACTTTAAGGTTTACAGAGCACTGGAACAGGCTGCCCGGAGAGGTTGTGGAGTCTTCTTCTGTGGAGATACTCAAAACCTGCCTGGAGCTGATCCTGTGCAACCTGCTCCAGGTGAACCTGCTTTAGCAGGGGGGTTGGACTAGATGCTCCCCAGAGGTCCCTTGCAACCCCAACATTCTGTTATTCTGTAACCTTTCCCTCTCTTTCCTCTTGGGCACTGGGGTTTGTTAATAGATGCTGTCTTGCCTTTTAAGCGTTAACGAAGTTTCTTTGCCTGAAAGACAGGGTAAGTCTAGTTAGCGTATGATACTGCACTCCTCATACCTATCTAATAGAAAATGACCATAATTTCCCTGCAAATTTATCTGACCAAGGAAACCAAATCATCCCTTTCACGTTCCCCTAGCTATGTTACTCGTGTGATACAGGTCAGATAACTGGTCCAGAAAGGGCTGCTCTATCACCACTGATGGGAGGCTCCTGCTCCAGCTGAGCCTGCTGCTGTGCTTCAGCCATTGTCACGATTAGAAGTACTGTGAATATCACTTAATCAACCTTCTCACACCAAAGTTTTGTCAGCCACACATTCCCCACAGTGCACCAGCTGTCTCAGTATTTACTCTGTTTTACAACAAAAAAGTGAAGTCTGCCAAAAAATTGCCCAACAACTTCCCGTTTTTGCACTTATAACAAACACCTGCAGCTGTATCCCCTTCAAGGCATGAAAATTCATCTGAAAATGAATTTTAGTTTTGGGGAGGCTTTAGGGAAAAAATATAAAACCAATTATTTTGCCATTTTTGAGGTAAAGGAGGGTGAAATATTAAATAAACTGAGAAAACCACTTCCCTAGCCTTGACCATGTGGTTTGCTCAGCCTTCTTTGGAGAGGAAAGGAGAAACATAAGGGTTTGAACACATCTAAGAATACGTAGCCCCACTGGGTGCAGGCAGGTGTGCTCCTCTTCCACCTGCATATGAGAATATGCAAAGCAAACGCACTCGTTCGCACCTGTTTGTGTAGACACATACTGACTTTTGAAGCTTGAAATTTGGTATCAAAATAATCCCTTCTGTATGGAGCGGTTCTGTGCCAAGTTGCGTACAGCTCATTTGTAAAAGAGTAATTCTGAAAGTTCAGCAGCATGCACCAGCCCTGTAGAACAGGCTGCAGAGTTATGGCCTCTGGTTCACTCCGAGTGCACACAGAAAATGCATGAGTGTGGCTCACCAGTCTCGTTATTCATCCTATGTCCACAGTCTAGCAAGTCAACTCTTATATTTCAGGGGAAGTCAAAATTATAGTAATGCTGACAGTGATGCATTAATTAATCACTGTGTACTGGAGCTCCCCATGAGCTTCTGAAGCTGAGATTTTGTTAGAATTACCGTTTGTGTGCAGAGCTGTGGATGCTCAGCCAATGCACTGAGGGGATGCAAACAAACTTGTTCAAGTCGTGGTCATTATCTCTTCCTCCCCTTGTTGACTGTCATTTTGCACAAAGACTTCTTTTGATGGCTTGAAGCCCCAGTGATTTCAGCTTTCTCTTAACAGTGTTATGGACAAAGTGGGGTGCAAGTCATCATGTTTAGTAAACCAAGAGATCTTTGTAATAACTCACCTACACTATGATCAGACAAAGGAATTTCTGCACTTCTAAGAAAACACATTATTCTTTCAGGCTGAGTTTGTTCAACCGCACTGTCCCAAGTCTTTTATTGGCAATACTGAATGTCTTCCCTGTGAGGTACCTGTGCCATCCATAAGTACTTATGCAGGCTGGCCAAGATGTTGCTGAACACCCTCAACAATTAGCTGGCAGAGGATGAAATCTAAAAGCTGTCGGAGCCAAGCATTGCCGTCTCCCTCCTAGTCCTCATTTCCACTGGTGTTCAATCTTGGATCAACAGATGTCCTTGCTTTGACATCCTTCAGCATCACCACTGCAAATATCAGTAACAAACCAGCACACAACACTCCTCACAGAGGTTTGCTAATGTGGTATTCAGAAGTATACCACCTTTTCCTACCTCCCTCCTCAACCGGATTTTAGGTTGTTAATACATGTAAGCGTATTTTTTCTGCTCTTGTGTATTAACCCTATTTAGAATGCCTTTTCCCCCCACTTGGGAACACCTTGCTCTTCTAGTTGATCTGATCCTCCACAACCCTTAGCATTTAGAATAGATGACTAATATGGATCCTAAAGGCTTTCTCTGCAGTCACCTGCAGGTTGCTGAAACATTTGGTGCCTCTAATTATCCCAAAAGTGAATGTTGCAACATGACCGCACCACCTGCACAGCTTGTGATCCAGAGCTGTGTTGGCTGACTGTATGGTACTCGCCAGGCTTTGCTCCACAGCAGCATCTATTATACATGCATACATATGCATTTCTGCAAGACAGGGATTGCTCTATCCAATGCACGCTGTGCCATACTGGAGCTCTCCAGGCTACAAGCTGGTGTGTCTCAGTGGTGCAATGCAGCTTTGATCCCAGGATCACTGTAATTATGTTACCCTATTGCTCCCTCCGAACTACTCAGATAAACCAAGAAGTCATCTGAAAGATGGCTTTGGGTTGCATGACGTCTTGCTCCCATATTGCCGCCATGAATCTGGTGATAGTGCTGGCTTGGTCCCAGCCAGCCCCAGACCCGTCAACACTCACTCAGCTGTCCGCAGGTTCAAGCTCCCCAGATGCAGCTGCTGTGCCTCTTTCATTTGCACCACAACACGGGCACTGCTTGGTTTGTCAACCAGAACTGGATGCCTCTGTTCTGCTACCAGCTGCTTGTCTGTGCCCTGGCTGCAGCTCAGAGAGCAGAGTGAGACCGCAGAGATGAGCAGAGCAGGAAGTATTTCTCCCATGCTGAATGGTGCATTTCCCCACCACCCAAAGTACTGTCTGCTTTTCCTGGTTGCCTGTCCTAGTGAAGGATATTTAAATTGAATTTTGGAAATCAGGAAGGCTGCAAAAGGCATGACTCTCCATGGTGAGGACTTGCATGCTACATAACCAGAGACTACCCAGTTCCTACTCACATCTGCAATGACAATATTTGTTTACTAGCTCAGGCAGAGAAACTGAGCCAAGTAAGTTGTCACTGTCTCATCCCTGTTTTGAAAAGCTCACTGTGCTGTTTATCATCAGGACAGCTCCTGAAAATAAACCTGTCGAATACAGGCGGACTATGTGAAGGTGAGCCCAGATAAAGAGGGAATGGTTTGGCTTTAAAATCCCAGAATAAGAAACATAGGGGATGGGATAGGAATACAGGGAGCTATAGGTGTTCAGATGAAATGTTTTCTGCCTTAAAAAGAGAGGAAGAGAAAGAGAGAGAGAGAGTGAGAGGATGCACAGAGTGGGAAGGATTGCCTTGTGGACTAGAGTCTCGGGAGCTCTGGCCTCATTTCCCGGCTCTGCTCAAGATTCTCATATAACCTTGGCCAAAGTCCTTCATCTCTCTGTGCCATCATTCCTCCACTAGTACATGGATCTCCGCTCCCTAGCACTACTCCCTTTCTCTTTTTCTTTCTCCTCTATCTGCCTTACCCACCAAGACTGTAAACTCTGTGAGGTACAGACCGCCTCTAATTTCTGATTTCTCTCTCTTTGGATTTGATTATCTCTGATTTGATCTGTTTCTGTTGGTACCATATCCAGCAACCTCAATCAGAGTCTATGTCATAACACAAACAAAATACACATTCTATATATATATATAAAAAATCAATTCTGAAATGTTTTGCTTCCGATGAGCCAGTACTAAATTTTAAGAAAGATTGGCTTATTATAACAGCATAATGGGTTTGCTGTAATGCAAATACTAACTGTCAGGTTCCTATGACGTTACTATATGGATTTTTACATCATGTTTTTAAAGTTGTAAGCTCAGTCTGATGCATTTAAATATTTGATCCAAGTCCTATGCTCAGGGACTGTACACTTGATTTTGCTAACAGTCAGCAGAGCCGTCTGCAGGTGAAATTCTGGTGTAAGCAGTAATCCCTGACATATGGCTGTTATCTCCATGAACTGGGTGCCAATTACCTCGCTGGTGATAGCCTTCTTCCAGGCAAGATGCAAATTTCTGTAAAGTCACAACGTATCAGTCAGAAGAGTTATACATTCTCTGCATTAATGATGCAATTTTGGATAGCTGGTATTCACCTTAGGAATGAATACAAGTTAATTCAGAACCTAATGTGCATTGGTAAACAAGAAAGACAAAACATATAAAAACTTATTCTCTTCATTTTCATCCAGAGTGTTTGTTTTCTTTATCAACAAGCTCACTAGCAATAAAACTTAATGGTTTTTCATTAGGGAAAGAGAAGACGTGAATCAGAGTGTATGGGTACCTACCGTTGTCGCTGAGGTTTTTATACACTATTGTTCTGATATATCAGCAACATTTTCCAGGCAGTAGCAGCTTTATTTAAGGTGAATTCTATAATCATCTTTGCAAGTCAGTAGAGCTGTCGCATTGCCAAGAGATTCATGGAGGGCTCCCACGGTAGCCTGTACCACCCTGAGCCAGACCCTCTGGTGCCTGTGATACCTTTGGGCTTCCCCTAGGTGCCAGGACCCCTCCGCACCTACCACTGCTCACGCCCTCCCTGCCAGATGAATAGGGCGGACCAGCCCCCCAGCCTCACATGTCAAGCCATTTCCCAGCTGACATGCTGCGGGTACTTTCGGCCTTGCTTCCATCAGGATTAGAAACAGTCTCTCGAGATTTTGATATCCAAAGGATTTACCCAGAGTCTTATGTCTCTTATTCTTTATTTAGCCCTATCTAGGTCTTTTCTTATTTTCCTCAGGTCCGCAGGCAGGTGAAGAGCTGCGTATAAAGCCTTGCATTTACATTCACTCTCCATTTTCAGCTGGGGGAATGGTTTCTCACTGGAAGAACAACCAGACCCGTGGCGCAGACAGAGAGGGTGGGCTCGAAACACTGGGCAGAGATCTGGGGAGCACGACCTGAGGGAAACTCCAGAGACTCTGCTATTCAGCTTTTCTCCTCCTGATAAGAGGAAAGGCCCAGCTCTATGGTTTACAATGTTTTATTACTTCAGTCAGGTGGGAACGGAATCTAGGGGCTGCTGTGGCTTTGCAATTTTGGAGAGATAACAATACTATTCACAGGCCTCCCGAGCCGATGGCAAGGGCATCTTCACCAAAGCTGCTTTACAGTACTTGTTAGAACACAAACCTTGCATGAACAACTGAGAATGAAGTGAGATAAACCCGTCCCTTTTATGTGCTTTATTTATTTATCTCTAGATCCAAGATAAGCGCTTGGCCAGAACAAGATCTCGCATGGCCCAAATTCAGCGTCTCAAAACAGGAATGGGTGAGAATCTGCCAATCACCAGTGCTGGAGTCTCCTTGCCAGGTTCATAATTAAATATAGATGCATGATAGATGAAAGCATGCTACAGTGCTGAGGCAGTTTGCTACCACAACACTGAGATATGAGAAGCAGCTAGTGCAAAGCCAACTGTAAGGAGTCAGTGAAGCTCATTTGCAAGGGAAATGCAAATACAGAGCTGATTGCATTCCCTTAAATGGGAAAGTGTGTTAAATCTGATAAGCGTGCTCTGAGTGTCTCCTAAGCGTGGGCTTGTCTCAGCGCTTAGTTTCTGTTCTTCAGCGGGTGAGGGAATGAATGCTGTTCTGAAACCCTGCACAGGTGAGAGACAGCAATTATTTCTCTCTACTTCTTCCACTATCTGCATAAATTAACATCTACATAGCCTTTATATTTTCAAAGCACTCCACATATATTAACTAATTCATGCTCGCTGTACCCCTCTGTATTAGAGAAAGAATTATCCTCATTTTGTTAATGTTGAAATTCAAATAGGAAGATTAAGTGTCTAGGAGTGAATCTGGCTAAGCAGTTTAGTCAGTGTAGTTGAAGGGACTGAAAATTAATCATATGTTTAAGAGCTTTGGTGGACTGGGACCCGGGTCTTGCACAATGTCAAGAACCATGTAGGATCAGGCGCACCCAAAGCCACAGAGGCATCAGGTGTGAGAACCTGACATGAAATTGCTCTCCAGGAGCTCAGATCTCAGTCCAGCTCATGAAGCCATCATCGCTTTCTAAAAAAACCTAAAAACGAGCTCTCTTCGAAAATATATGGTCGTATAAGGTAGATATCAGAAAACACACCTGGAACCAAAAGATGTTGCTCACCTGTAAATGATGCATGTTTTCTTTGCCGCCACATTTCCAATACTGTAATACACAAGTCTGGCACTTTCCAAACCCATGCTTGTCTCCATTGTTACCTGCAGCGCCTGTGGCAGAAAACATGAACTGCTACCTGCCTGTTACGTACAGCTCTCGTCAAAAATCACCACTTCTCCCCACACTTAGAAAAACAGAGTCTGTTCTCCCAGAATTTTGAAATCCGTTTTCCTGGCTTCACAGCTGCAACATTACTAGCCAACAGATCTGACAGTCCTCTCAGGAAGAAATTAATTGTAAAAATGATTTAGAGGAGCCATGCAGGCAATGGGGTTTGATTAGCTTCATTTGCATATGCAGAAGAAATTTTTAGAGGCAAAGAGGGGAGAGCTGTACCTGAATCTTTAGGAAGTGCCAGTTTTACCAAGGTCAGGACTAAGCCCAGATCAGACACCAAACAAAATTTACATACAGTGTTCCCCAGGCTGCTGAATATGCCTTTCCCTTACAGCTTTGCTGCGCTTTACTGATATTACACAAGATTGCAAGGTACTCCTGTAAGCAGCCCTCAAATGCTCATATTAAATATTATTTTGATAAGGAGGGGCCTTCTTGGGGATATTTATTCAGCAGCACCTGCATATGTTGAGTGGGGCATTGGGGCATTTTCCTTTTCTAAAGAAACTGCTCTTTTGTTGACTTGGAAAATAAATGGTGAACTCCAGAACAGGCTGGTCTATTGTAGAGTTCCCAAAATTAGGCTAAACGGCTGGTGACTCATTGTTGGAATATTAATCAAGCAAGATAAATGTATGTGCAAAGCGAGGGACATGGCTTGTTTGATTGAGTTATTGATTGATTTTGAATTAATTTATGAAAGGGACAGGTGTTGATGGGGGTGAGACCACAGTCATAGAAAACAGTAAGGGCTTAGCTCAGCCAGCCCCTCCTGGTGCTGATAAGCTAAAAGGAAAAAAATGCCTACAAAGACAGAGGGATAAAGGAGAACAGAAGGGCAGGGCAGCTTGTGCAAGCCTGGTGCTTGCAGGAGGCAGCCTTTGTGAGAGCAGACAATAAAATGGCATATGTGAGAGGGGTGCAAGGGTCAGCGATAGGGAAACCTAGGATCGAGTAAACCTTGTGTAAGGGGAAGACCTTTTTTTCCCTATGACTACCTCACGCCAGCTGTGCTGCCGTGACTGCTGGCAAAAGAAGCAGCTATTACAAATTAAACAACCAAATCTCAAAGAATCGAATACAGTGGATCAGACTTCACCTGCCTCTCCCTCTTGTGTGCTGCAAAACTGTCAAGCTCAACAGTTATGAGTAAAATGGAGCGAAGGCAGGGCAAGCAGTGAAGTGTGGCGAGAGGAAGCCGCTGCCAGTCACAAGGGAAGGCAGCAAGCAGCTGAGGGAAGGGCTGGTCCCTGTGGAGACACATCAGTGCTGCTCTTGTCAGGCTCAGTAAGACCACCCCCTGCTGTGATGAGTGCTGTAGGAAACACCAAGGTGGAGTGAGAGCCCTGAGAGAGTAACTTTTAGCAGCTCCTAATGAAGTTTGGAAGAAAATTAACAGAAAGAATAAATATCCTTCTTTCAAAAAAGACTGCTTAACTTGAGTAATTTGGGGGACTGCAGAAATTCTCTGCACAATACAGATGCACTAGATAGGCATGGCATGTAGGCTGTCTTTGTTATTTAGCACACGTCTCCACAGCACAGCTATTGATGTGTTTGTCCCCTCTGAACTATGTAGCACTTATTTTTCACATGAGTAAACTAGCTTTAATACTGGCTTAGAATGTAGATAAATACACTGAGAGTATAGATTTCTCTCTGTCCCTGTAATACTGCATGCATCTCTGGCCTGGATCTCTGGCTTTTCACACTGGTAGCCCATCTCAAATATTGATTTGCAGCATAGATAGATAGTACACACATTGTGGATTTATTTCAGTCTTTGTTGGATCTCTGTTGATTTGGAAAGTAGATAATCTGCAAGAATTAATTTATCCCATAACATTGCTTTCTGTGCATACAGAGTGAGAAAATAACATAACAAATGTCTTCTAGCACGCTAAGTAAGTTCCCTTTCACTGACTGTTACTCCTCCTCCTTAGCATCTGATGTCTGTGGCTGTCTTGGTGAAATGGCTGTGTGCTGTCATAGCAGGGCACTTTCACAGTGAGACATCCCATCTGTCTTCCTTTCCCACAGCATTGCAAGTGTCCCTTTGCTTTAATACTCGTTGCTGAGCCTGCCTTTCATCTGCCTGCTGCATGCTCTTAAGTGGGGATGTTGTAAAAATGTCAGGCTGCTGGCGTTTGGGTTTGCTTTTTTTTTTTCTGATGGCTTGGAAGTGGCATTTGTTTTTTACTCAGTGGTGGGACATAGTTTGTGACAGATGGTGTCCATAAAGCTCGTGAGAGCATGGCACCTCTGAGCAAACCAGTGTGTCCACATCGCACCACACAGCCCTGGGTGGTGGCACAAGTTCAGGTCCTCAGCACAGGACTGCCAGCTCTGCATGGCACTGCACCTCAGCGAGGATGCTTTCCCTCCGAGCAATGTGAAGTATCATGGTCATGGTACCCCACCAAAGCACAGCTGTGTGCTGAAGGCCTGAGCTCGTTGGATCAATGCAGGTTCAGTGAACAATTCAGCAGATCTGCTTACCTAGCATAGGCAGTTCTTGACCGCCAGAAGCCCAAAATACGCATGCAATAACCTCAATGTTTTGTGAGATCCCCCTTTTTAGCATAAAGGTTGAATTCTCCAGCTGCATTTTTATAGTCCTTTTGGATTTGGTGTTTGCCAGTGTAAAAGGACACCAAGATGTGTAGCACACAGGTAGCCCTGGGTGGGACCCCTCTGCCCACCTCAGCGGGCCACCCAGTATAGCTGCTGGACGGGAACAGGCACACGTAAATTCTCTACCCACCCTGAGGGGATTATCTAAAACAAGTGAGAGGACTTGTGTCATTGATGTGTCACGTTATAGCATAGGGTGACCACATCATTTACATATGTCTGCAGTGCAGATGTCTGGTGAATCCTACATTTGGTGACTAATGGTCAGGCTCCTGCCACTGCAAAACAAATAAAGCATATGCAAAGACTAGTCGCTTTGTCTGCCATGTCATTTCTTCAGTACAATCACGTGCAGTACCAGCCACCACAACAACTAAATTGAACTGTTAATAAAGCCTTAACACTCATCCTGTGTTAAGACATGGTCTGTGTTCACTTGTTTTTGGCCTACAGAGCATTTTCCACGTGCTCATTTCGTTATCAGCCATGATGTTTGTAATCCACCTGCTTACTTTAATAGGATTTAGTTGTCAGATAGGATTCCCTTTAATTTCTAATCAGTATTAGCTTCCTTAGCATCTTGCTGTTCTTTGTTAGCCTCATCAAAATTGCTTAAGGGTTGGTGTAGGTTTGGACTCTTGGTGAAGACCCTGACATTTTCGGGTCTTCTTGTAGGTTGGCTGGCTACATGTGGGTACCATTGCAGTCAGTGGCATTCTGGGCCTCTCTAGAAGTCTGTTACTAAACACAAGCCTCTAATGCTGTTGGAAACATGTGGATGGACAGAAAATGTGGGGCTGGGAGATATCACACGGGGCTTTTGGAGCAGCATCTCGAGATGCTGGGGGACCCCAGGACTTCTCAGATGGCAAGAGACCCTGAAATGTATGCCAGGACATCGATTCCCTTGCAGCCAGTTGGTCATGCCCTGGGCAGCAGAAAATACCATCTTCACCAGCAACAGGCTTCTAGTAAGGACCAACTCTTCCTCCTGGCATCCAGGCCTTCAGCTTCTGTCCTTTTGCTATTTTGTTACTGCATGTAGGAGATGCTATCCAACGCCTGTACTTCTTGGTGAGAGTGAAAGCATAATCACATCACAACTTTCTGTTAAAAACAAAGAAACAAACAAACAAGCAACTTATGCAAATAGTTGTCATTGAGGATTTGTTTGGCTTCATATATATGGGGGTTGGGGGGTGGGGCTGCTGGGGGAGGTTTATGAGTGCGTATAAGGCTGTCTTTTCATCCTAAATCACCACACCTTACAAGGCTGGTCATGACTTTAGTTTGTTGTCAAACCTTCATTTCCTGTCTATAGTTGCTTTTATACTGAAGTTTAATAGGTGCTTTTATGAAATTTCTGAGCACAATGGAGATAAAAATAGGCAAAGCGCAGGACTGTTCATCAGGAGTTCTTTGTAGAAGAGCCTGAAGCTGCTACCTCTCTCTGGATCCCCATTGTTTCCTAACCTCACCCCTTCAGGGGGGATGTATCCTTCGCCAACTGAGGAGAGGGAAAGCATGCTGCTAGAGGAAGTACCTTACTGTGATTTCTCTGCGTGAAAAATATGCTTCATTCACTGTGCTCCTTAGCTTTCATGGAGTAAGGATAGGATTATAAAATCCACTTGTCTTCAACAATGTTTTGCTAGAGGGATGACATGCGGGAAACCTATCTGCTCTCTATATATGAATGCCAAAAATATCTAGGTCATAATAAGCTCCTGTTTATATCTCTATCCATTCCTTGAGAGTTAAAACTTATCTTACTTTACTTCACCTCCAAAGTTTTCGTCTGGGGTAGCTTTTGATAAGTTTAAGCAAAATTCCCTTTAATAAAACTGGGGTTGAACTAATTTTGCTTAATTAGCACCTTTTTTTTTAACATCAGGGAATAAGCGCAGAATGCAAAGAGACTGCTTTAATAAATGGGAAATTATGAGCATTTTATGCTGTGTAATAGGACTTTGTGCAACTACAACTAGCAGGCTTAACAGCTCAAACTCTCCTGGCTTTGAACATTGAAAATGCTGTTAAATTATTAAGCTTAAGTCTCCACTGGCAAGGACGTTCAGTGTCTGAAACCTCACCAAATCTCAAGGCAGTTGAAAGCAGATAGTGTAATGAACAGAACAAAGAGAAATTAAGCTTTTTTTAAAAAATAGATTCTTTAGTTCATCTCTCAAACTGAAAAATTTAAAACCAGTAACTATGGAACTTGAGCCAAAACGGAGACTTTTAAAAATGTCTCTTGCAGAAGCAAATGGTAACAATTATCACTTCAGGCTGAAGGAAAACATATCAAATCTATTTCAAGCCTTTTAATCCCTCATGAAATGAAGTGCAAAGCACAGACAGCATTCAAAATGCAGGGAAGGAAGTAAAGAATGTAGTGCTTGTTTTATACAAAGGCTCAGTGGTTAAATATAAATTGAGCCAGAGGCAGACAAGGAGAGAAAGATGGATGGAGCAGAGGTCAGGGCATTCATCTGGGACTAGTAATAGCAGGGCACCAGTTCCTACCCCAATAACCTTTTAGGTATGAAGAGGAGCGGCACTGACAGGAGCATCTTTATATTGCACAACCTGGTGTTCAGGCACTCTGGGGAGGTAAGAAATGTAGGTTCTGATCCACTCTGCTTATGGCAGGGATAAGAACTGGATTTCACATATTCTAAGGGTTGCTTTAGTCTCTGGGCTTTGGACAAAACATGGGAACATGAGCAGCAATACTTTTTTCTCTGTCATGTTTTCATGCATGCAAACCACCTATTTTTCAGTATAACCTGTTCTGATGGGTCAAAAGCCTAGATAGTAACATGTACTAAAATATTAACTTTATGTATGGACTTTCCAAAATGGAAAATAACTATCGGTGTTGTAGGTAGAATTAGTGAAACATTCAGACTGTGATAATGAAGGAACCTTGATGGTATATACACCAACTTTTGAGAGTCAGATAAAAAGAAAAAAAAACCCAAACAACAGGTGTAGGTGGATGAAGATTACGCCAGTTGAATTTGGACCTACTTTTAAAATATCAGATTTCTGCAAAATCGAGTAGAAAAATATGGTTTACCTAGTTTCCTGTGTGAATATTAGATGGACCTACATCATATTGCATCATGCCTCTGACCCCACCAAGAGATTCCCTGCTTCCTGGTGCCCTGCTCCTGCCATGGGACCTCAGCGTGGTGGCCATGAGCTGCTGCTCCTCCTCTTGGGTCATTGCACTTGAGACCGGGAGTAACTTGGAGTAGCAGCTTAAAACGCTGCCACCCTCCTGCCAAGAAGCAGCCTGTGAATCTCAGTCATGTTGCATTTTCTGCACTCACAGCTAGTCAAGGTCAAGATGTCCTAAATGTTTACAGGAGATCACTGATGAATGGAGAGCTGTTCAGACATGCTGAATTGCAGATAGCTTCTTTAACTGACTTAATTAGAACATGCTCAGTATAAATGCTGCGTGAAGATGAGTTTTGCTTCTGCTAGCAGCTAAGTGGGCTTTATCTAGAGGCTAAATAGGTTGGAAAAAAATTGAGATATGGACAAACTTCAAATAAATCATAAAAGGCAGGCGAGTAAATGAGGAACGGAGTGCAAGATTGAAACACACACGGTGTTTCGACAGTATACGTATATTCCGAGCACTCCTATGGTAGTGTCAATTTTCCAGGTCAAGCGGAAAGAATTATGAGAGAGTTTGACCCAGTTATTGCTGAGACCCTCTGAGGCAATTCAGTATTGGATTACTGCTAGTAAAGGGCATGCAGAACAAAATACAATCTTTCTGCTAATTGCAGTGAGCCTGCAAAAGAGATTTTTTTACCATAATAAAGAAAGCCAAGTGTTATTTGGGACTTTTGGATTCTACTCAAGATCTGTCACCAGCAGCAGATGCCAGCAATAAATACAGACATGTTTCCAGAAACATAATAAATATGGAAGTATTCTCTGTTTTTCCCATCAGATCTATTTTAGAATAGGATATATACTGTAAACAAAAGGAAATAGAGAATTTGAGTATTGTTCAAAGAGACACCTGGAATTTATTGATTGGTTTTAAATGTCTTGTTGTTGTTTCTTTTCCTGCCACTCACTCAGATAATACAAATCCCTGACAACACCCACTCACCCATCCTTAAATAAGCAGAGTGCTGCGAGGGGATGGGGGGTCTTTGTTCTGAATGGCGCTGCAACGGCTTCCTTTCATTTATTCCTGGAATACAGAAAGATAGATCATTTGATAGAGCAGCAGGGTGCAATTTCACTGCATCCCTAAATTTTTATGGAGACCACTTCTATCTTTTATGTATTGTCACTGTGGGAGAAGCTGCTGTATTTCAGTTATTCCTTCCAGAAAGAAAGAGACTGTACCCTCTAGCAAACTATTACATGGGAAGATTCTGATTTGAATGCAAACTTCCTCTTTTATGACAAATTATTCCTGTCTACTCTACCAAGGACACAGAAATGCTGGAGAGATGCTTGATAGCATTCATCTCACCTAACCTGAGGCATCTGCCAGGTACATGTCTCCACCAGGGACGAGGGTTCCCTTCCTAGACTAATGGATAGAAACGTGCATTTCTAGTTCATGAGTCATCTGGTCTGGTTTGGATGATTACCTTAGGACAAGATGAATCACAAGGAAAAAGGGCTCATTTCTCTCTGCTGATAAGAAAAAAGTGGCTAAGAGAATAACTCTAATGGAGACATCTCCTATGTAGATGCCTACATATAGGTGAGGTGAATTGCACCCTCTGACTCAGAAAGATCAGGAATTAGTGTTTTGCACTAATTCCATTCAATATCAAGGACAACCCACTTTGCTGAGACCATTTAGACAGTTTGAGAGTGGTTGGGTTCCTGTCAAAAATTTTCTGGTAGACTCTGCTTTCTCTGTGTGTGTTACTCCAAACAGAAGTCAAAACAAACAAACTTCCGGGAAAAAAAAAAAAAAAGGTTATTTCTTTAGTGCTGAGATGAATCTATTGTTTTGTGATTTTTGAGGAAATTGAGATTAAATGCTGTAATGAAAACCTACAAGAAGATTGCGCCAATAAAAACCACCAAAAAAATATTAATTTATGTAGCCTGATTCTCGAAAGTCTAGCTATACCTCTCAAATCATTAGCGCAGAAGCAAGCATTACAATTTTTCCTTGCTCTGTCTTAAAGACTGTCATTTTGATGTAATTTTTCTACTGGGTTCTACAAATTGCTGCTACTTACTTTAAATATCAAGGTAACTAGAAGGCCTTGTAGCTTTTGTGAAAAATGCAGGATTAAAATATTGCTGGGAGGTCCTGTCTCAGCTGTAAGATGCCTGGGAATTTTGAATGAAACATGGTAATTCCTCCCGCATCACCTTTTATATCCGCTAAGCCTCTGGTAGATATCCACTTGACCAGCTGGGGGCAGGTACCAGCAGTGTTACTCAAGTATTAGCTGCATATTAATCATCTGTTAACAACAAGGACAAACCAGAACCACCTGACCAACCAGCACTTACTGAAATCTAAAAGATGTGACCCAAACAGCATGATTCGTAAAGCTCTTTTCTACTCTTTGAACATACGCGTAGAGAGCAACGTCGCTCCTCAGTTCCTACAGGTCACTGGGAGAGCACACGCAAATCTGGTGGCCCTGGAAAACACATGCTCCAGGGAAAGGGTCCTAATTCAGTTTACTGTAATGTAACATGATTTACTGAGGTAGTCACCATTTGGGTCACAACATTTAGATTTGTGGCTCTCAGTAAACTCTGCAATAGGTGCAAAACTACTGGGAGTAGAAAATGCTTGGATCTGTGAGAGCATTTTAATACTGTGCGGAAGTCAGTACTAGGGAAAACATGTTATTTCTATATGTACAGCTTTTATGTACTTTCAAAGACATCAAAGACTTAACTCTGATTCTGAAAATATATTGGGATTAAAATAACATTGGATTAAATTAATACTATTGGTATTAATAATCATAATAATACAAAAAAGGAGACAAATCTCTGTTCTCTATTTATCCAGCTGTCTTTAAAAAGATGAATGCACCCTTATTAAATCAAATGTATTCTGTTTTCTCATCAATTTTGCTTCTGTTTTTTGCCCACTTGTTTTCTTTAAGAAAAAAATTTGGCATTCCTATTTAAAATCGCGTAGCTAACTGGCACAAATGCTTATGAATTGGCTGTGATAAAATCACTGATATTGTAGGACACTCAGACATTAGATGAGAAAACTATTTTCATTCTTTGTATTAAGAAGTCACTATACAAAGTATTTTTAGTGAGGCATTGTCCAGTTTTAAACAGATCCTTAGACGAACCTTCATTAAAGGATATTGTAGCAATTAAAGACCTTACAATGTTAAGAGGGACTTTGTAGAACTGTAAAGCTAATATTGGAAAAATCAGTGAAATTGACATTTCAGACCCATACGTAGCCCTAACAAACGGTTATTCTTAGCACCATGGAGCCTGTCCCTCAAAAACCCTTCCTGATGAACCATCCTTGCTAACGAAAGACAAGTGCCTACCACGCAATGCCATTTCCTGTGATTTAAATGAATAGTTACAGGCTGCTTTGTATCAGACAGATATGGGATGCTAGCTGAACATGCGGTTATCTCCATTTTTATGTGACACTTGTTGACAGCACAGCACTTCTCCTGTCCTGGCTGTTGCGTATGTTCCATGTACATTCAGAGCCCCCCTTCCAACATACATGCATTCAACTCACCTGTGTTTAATCCTTTCAAGGATGCTCCTCCCCCTCCCTTATCTACTTCCTGAAATATCTTAAATATATACTCGGAGCCTGTGAACTCTGATACTACGCCTCAGTCACTCACTTATACAAGTTAAATGAAGTATGAATAGAAGGTAAGTGGGAGGTAATAGGATGGAATTAATGTCGTTTTGGCGGATCTTGATTTCCAGGCATCAAACCTGTGTTTCAGTCTCTAATGCCCTGAAAACAAAAGATCTGGTGTGGACATAAATGTTATGTTACTGCTTAAGACAAATACAGCAGGAAGACATATCACTATCAAATCCTTTATCAATTCACTTAATAGATTAAACAGTTGAACTGTTTCTCAACTCTGAAAAAGCCATATAACATATCACATCTGATCCTGATTTATTGGTACTCATCCTTCCCAATATGTGTGGAGTCCTTTTGGCAGGGGCTGACGTTCTCTCATCTGTTCTATCCTGATGCACATCTGCTCAGAAGTGTCACATGTAGGTCAGGCACAGCCAGAGCCACAGACAAATAGCATGAAGGCAGATGGTTCCAACTGCATTCTGGGCAAGATTTGGCTGAGCAAGGTAATCACTTGCGCTGCTCTCAAACATACTCCCATTTCTCTGAAGTTTTTTCCACCATTTTTAAAAAAATGGTGGTAAACTCTGGAGAAGGAAGATTCCTCTACTGTGTGCTGTAACTTATCATTGCCAACAAGCTTTGTTATTTTCCAGAGCTTTAGCAGCATCCTATAGTTTAGCTATACGTTATTCATGTATTGCTCTTCAGAGAGTTCATGAAGGAGGATATTTTTTTATAAAGAACAATTGGATGGAACTCTTGCACCCTGATCTCTAGTGTAAATGTTAAACTCATCATTCACACCTAATCCAAAATTAATAATGTGGTCTAGCAATACGACTTCCGGAGTTCGTCTCTCTGCAGCTTCTCATGTTGTGTTTATTATCTTGATAGATTTTCTTCACAGCAACCTAATAGTTTATCCCAAAATGTTGGATCATGCTTCTATTTTAAATGCAGAACAAGAGTTGTGGCTAAATATACTAATTTTAAATTACTCCATAACCTGAATATGAAGGTTGTTTTATTTCAATTAGGATGCTGCGTGAGGTCTTGGTATTTTGGGATTTATTTCCAGTGTCTACGTGATACGTTTAACAATACTAATGATGAACTGATAATTATGTCTTGGGCTATTGTATGATGTCTTAAATGTGATGGGTGTTTACTCTGTAAATCTTGAACACAATTCTGTATCTAATAGCGAGTATTTAGCTTCATGAAAGACTGCTACAATTAAATGATCAGTCATATGTGAAGATAAATCCTAGTTTCATGGTCATTGTCCTTTTCTCCAGAGTTATCCGTACTGAGTGAATAAACTGGTAGAAAATAATTTCCCCTCATCCCTTATAAAAATAGCTGAAACTTTCTGATATGTAATGCGCTATTGAAATAATATTTCAGATTAATATTTATAGGCATTTCTGTTTGTACACATATATTGATTGGTTCATCTGCACGGTGCAGACATGCACATTTCTTGTTGGCTAATGATAATACTAATTATAACAGCAATACTAATACTGCTCTTCTTTGAAAGACATGTTGATATCTCTGGGTGAAAGTGCCATGGAAGAAGCAGGTAATATATAGTTACAACGTATGTATTACATTGTAGAGGTTGCTATGTTGTTATATGATGTTATTACAACAATAACATTACTTTATTTCAATAATTTTTCCAAATTTGGGCTTCTTAGATATAATAGTACTCTGAATATTTTTTGCACTTTTATTTATTTAAATACACAGAACCCAAAGTGTGTCGAGAAATCAGGTTTATATGAGAAGATGCTGTTATTTATACATTTGTTTATTTTTCCATTCAGAGCATGAGTGCAAATAATTGGACTCAAGCCTTTTATTTTCAGATTTCAAAGCTGTGTGATGACAGGAGGCACAGTTCAGCCAAAATTCCTATTGATTTCATTGCCATTTTGGCTATGTAACGTGTGCAGGATCTGTGCCCCACACTAGTTCCAGTTACTTTGATGTAATGAATATCATCCGCAACTTTTGCACCGCAACTAGGTGCTACTTAATTGCCATGATTAGGACTACATCTGACTGCATTACTCAAGAGAAGCCATCCTCTTAACATCAGCACAGAGCTACCCACCCCTGTGCAAAAGTCTCTTTTTCAGTGAAGTGCCTCAAATTGATAAACGCTAGTTGAAGAGATGCCCATCTGCTCTGTGAGTGCTCCTGGTAGCAATCCTTATTTGTAAATACTGCAAATGGTATTTCTAATGTGTTGCAATCACATTGTGAAATCAGTTATTTTGGAAAATGGCTGGTTTATAATATGACGGCAACAAATACATAATGGGACTCTCTCAGAGGAGACAAACTGACAGGACACGTACTGAGAAAACCGAAAGGTCTAAAATGAAGAACTAAAATGATTGAAGAAGTGTTCTTTCTTTCTTTTGGCAGCTTATTCAGAATGATGAGGCTCCTGCTATCTAAAGCCAAATGGCTTCTGCTTAATGATGGCAGAGACACAGGGAAAAACTGTTGTCCTCACTGAAGTCTATGAGATTTTGGCCTTTGATTTCAATGGGCGTGAAATCAGTCAGTGGTTTCCAAGGGCCGTAGAGGATTACAAGCTACAGAGGAGTGGAAACTATGCTTGGGATGACCGGACATTGCATGTGCCCTTATAGAAAAGAGCATGAAGAACTTCAGCGATGCGCAGGAACCTTTGCAATGTTTAAGAACAAGAAGGTGACAATACATAACTGAGCAAAAAAACACAGAAAATAACCAATTTCCACATAGATAACAGGAATTCTTTTTTTCATTGTGCTTTTGTGCAAATGCCTGTATGTTCTGCGCGCAGCAGCTGCATGAAGGCAATTGCATGCCAGGCGCATGTGTATGACTCCAAGATCCTGACAAACCAACTGTCCGTACTAGGGACCTGGCTGGAAGGTCCTATCAGGCCCGTTTCGGTGTTAGGTACCAGGGTCTCATCCTGACACAGCACCAAGCTGTGGTCAAAGGCACTCCTGTGTCCCTGCTTTTGGGTGCAGCCATTTTTTCACTTTTTGATCAATTAGTGGGGACACTGTAGGTGCAGAGTGCTGCTATCTAAGTTGCCAGTTAGCTAATAATCCCAGAGACAGGTTGCAATCCTGCCTGTTCGCTTGGGTCTCAAAAGGATTCTCCAGGAAGAGCAAATCCCATTTACGATTTTATCAAATGATATTAAGAGAGAAGTTGGCTTTCTGTGTCTGGTCTGGGATCAGAGGATGTGCTGACTGGGGACAGCAGGACTCTGCATCAGGCTTGCTGTGGACTAGTGTGAGAAGTTGGGGTAAAGTGACAGTTCACTAAATTGTCAGTGCTTCCCCTTCCAGAAATGAGCAAGAAGATTAACAGCTGTGTTTGTGAAGTGCTTTGAAATCTATAGATTAAATTTATGTGCCTAAAGTCATGTGCAGTGCTAAATACTATTATTGTCTTCTGAAATTAGAAACACCTTCTGAACCATTTCAAACCCTTCTCCCACGTAGTCAAATAAAGGAAATTAATCTTGGCCACAATTAACTTTCTATCCTCATTTCTCAACCTGCTCCATCTGCTACTTCATCTGACCTGTTCCTACACTTTGCCGATCAAATGCAGTTGCGAGCTTATCCATCATCTTGCAGCATAATGAAGTGTAAACATTTTCTGCATTAATCGATCATGTGAGCCATAATTTGGAGTTCAAAAGATTGCATCCAAGACCACTTTAAGCTTTAATCAGAACCGCACTGAATGACAGGCTACTTGCCGTTAGCAAATATGTTTGCTCTTTGCTGCTGGACATTCTCAATGAGTCCAGAAATTCTATAATTTGAATAAACATTTGGAAATGACCAGAATTTAATAATTAAAAACAAAAAAGCAAACAATAAACCCAAATCATTTCTCCAACTTGACCTTGTTTAATAGCCGTCCTTAAAGTCTAGATTTCTATCTATCTGAGGTGAGTACAAGGGAAAGCATGATAGCAAAATGATCTCAATGACCTGAAAGCAGATGCTGGAAGCAAAGATGCAAGACTAAAGATGATTATACCAAGAGTATGCCTGTATCCTTCAATTTTGCCTCATATCGTCTATTGTTACACAAAGACTATTTCAAAACACCCTGCAAAAAAAGCAATCATCCACCATTTCATGCATACGGCTGAAGTAATCAAGCAGCAATACAGCACTGGTACGCTAAAGCCAAACCCTGACATCATTGGTTTTCAATACCGTTGTCAGATAATATTAATAGTAACTGAATCCAGCATCTGGTCCTCAGGAAGGAAAACCAATCTTTCTCCACTAGTCCTCACATCCACAGTACGTAATATTAAATTCAGAATGGCCAAGCTGTAAAATGTGTTACAAACGGCAAGGGGCAGGGAGGACATTGAGGAATACAGGGAAAACAAGAGGAGGACAAAAGAAAACACAGGTACAGCAGTTGGCAATGGAGAAAATATTCAACAGCCTCAGCCATCACAAAACAAGGTTAATTAGGACTAGATATTTGTAACTATTTTAATAAGGGAATAGAAATGCAGGATGAACTTTCAAAAGAAGAGTCTAAACAACATGTAGACAAGTAGAATTATTTAAATTGGTAACATCTGATGAAACACACGCTGGAGAACTTGCATAGCGTGCTGAAGCAATTTCTGTTTCTCTAACAATTATCTTCAAGAACTTATGAGATGTCATAGAGAAATGCAAAATGGCAAATATGGCACATGTTTTTTAAAGGTGGGAAAGAGTTCAAGGAGCTTGAGCTCAGTCAATGTAACTTTGGTGCTTAAAATAAATTACTAAGCAAACCAAACATTGCCAAACACCTAAAGGATAATACAATGATTGAAAACCATCAATCATGGAGTTATCAAGAAGAATCATGTCAAACCAATCCGATTTCAATCTTTGACTAAATAATTGGCCTAGAGGATAATAACAAACATTATTTGCTTTGAATTTCATATGGTTTTTCATACTGCTCTATATGACATTCCCCTAAGCAAAATGAAGATAGGTAAGAACAAGATTCAGTCTCAGATTCTTATCTCTTGCTTATCACATAGATGTCTATACATAACCTAGCCATCTAATCTTCCTTTGTAGGAAGGAGATCTAGGGCTTAATGCAGTTGCCCACATACAGGCTTCCAGTACCATCTGAGATGCCTCCTGTATGACCTTCATCTACAGCTTCAAAGGCGAATGGACATCGCATAGGTCCTGCGTCATATCTGCCAGCCCTGTTTGGCTTCCCTGAGGGCATCGCTGTACAGTCCGGAAGACAATTCACCTTACCACTCATTGCCCACCTAAGGATGAGCAGAATAGCTCCCCAGCCTCCACCCACGGTAACAGCAGCTTAAATACCTAGCTCGTAGGCGCACACATACACTGAGGGAAAAACATCCTTCGGGATTTATTTTTTTGTCAGACAGGGATGTATTTTGAATAATTATCAGAGGGGATTTGCCTTAGGTTTGGTCATGTTAAGCATCTTGTAGGGTGGAACAGAAAACATTTCTGCCATTCATAGATGACAGCAAACTAGGAAGGAATGCAAGTACTTTGGAAGGCAAGGATAACATTTTAAATGATTTTGCAAGCTGGAGAAGTAATCCAAGGTCTGCAGGGCGTTCAGTAAAAAGAAATGCAAAAAGCTTCCTTCAGTCATAAAATGTGAATATAGAAAATACACAATGAAGAACTAGCGGTAGGTCACCAGTAGAGTGGAAAATAATTTGATAATTACTGTGATTCACAAGCTAAAAATGTGTGTGTGATGGTACTGCAGAAAAGACAACTCCCATTCTTGGATTTACTGGCAGGAATGTCATGTGCAAGTTACCAGAAGTATTTCACATGCTCTGATCATAATGATAAGGTTTCCACTAGCGTGTTACTCTATCCAGGGCTGATAACCACACTTTGAAGAAAGATATGACAAGCTGTAGAGAAAGTAGAGGAGAATAATAAATATGATATGAGAGTTGCAAAATGTTATTTCTGCGGGAACACATACCCGTTCCCCAGCTCGTCAGAGATTATAATGAGAATGAGGGAGATCAAACATCCTCTGTGTGCTAAGGGCAGGACACAAGGTAATTGGTCTGATTTGCATCAGTGAGACGTATTTAAATCCCGGATCCTCTTCTATCGGAAATTTTTAGGAACAGATTTGACAGAAGGGGAACGTTAATATTGCTTCAGAGTGACAGAATGTGGACCCGTGACTTTTCTGTGGGGAGCTGCTAGAAATGGCAAAAGTGTCTCAGAAACCACTGCTCACCCCAGCAGCCTCCTACTTTGGGAAAGGCGGAAAGAAACCCTCATTGATGGAGGTGGCTAAGAAGCACTCGAAGAAGGTGGCCAAGGGACAGGGGAGGAGGAGCCCTGGTCTGGTGGCCTTTCTCTGCAAGAGGCAGGCATTTCCTAGGGCCCACTGCAACCCCACCGCAGCACCAACTTGAGACTCGAGGGCTTGTGATTCTGTGACTGTTGATCGAACACAATATGTAAATGGTCTGTTCATTTTATCTTTTTCTTTTGCTGTGAAGGTGGAGTGATGGGAGTTTTATTATAGCACAACCTTTCTCTAGTAAGGTAGTTAATGAGCTGTCAGGATTTCTGTAATAAACTTCTCTTTTAGAGTAGTAAGTAATAACTCACTGCAAGATGAAGCTTACTTTTAGTCATTGCTCAGAAATGTTTACCAATTTTGAGAAATAAACCTCATCTTTTTCAAGAGCCTTATCTCTCAGTAAAAACAGACTGTGGGACTTTCTCAGAGCAACGGGGTGGTTTTTTTTGAAATATGCATGTAATTACTCCTTTTTACTTATAGTGAAAGTATGTGTGCTACAGAGCTGTAAAACTGTGGAGGTAATTGGAAATTCTGGCTCGTCAGTACCATTCCTCCTGCCTTGTGCCATTTCTCTTTCCTCATGTGTGCTCCTAATGGGAAGAAGAGTAATCCTGGCCACCAGTAACTGGGAGTGCACAGAGCTCTGGCCTGGACGTGATGGTGCTTTCCAGCAGAGCACGGTTGCTTGGCTTGACATTTTCTCAATTAAAAAATGACATTTTTTATTTGCCACCCTCAGTCCTTTTCTTTCCAAAATACAGTGTCCCATAGCTGTGCTCCAAGGGGCAGGGAGAGCAGATGAAGTTATTCATCATAAATAATTTGTCTGAAAGCACATTTTCCTTTTGCAAACAATGTTCACAGAGTTTACAGTCAGTGACTTTAATAACTGTTTAAAGTTTTACAGTGTGGATATACTTGAGCTGATTTTCATCCTAAGCTGTCTGCTGCCTTTCCAATTTTCATGTCTTATGGCTGGTCAGAAAAATCACGTGCTCATGTTTCTTGTCTGTGAGCTGATCCAGGCTTTATGGCCAGGAAAATTCCCTCTCAGTTGCTGATTATACTCAGATCCTTTTTCAGTATTCCTGAAATGTGTCTACAAGTAGTAAAAGCACATTTTGAGGAAAGCTGCAAGTGCCTTTTTGAATATTCACACAGGTTTCAACAGGGCTTTTAGATTCTTCATGCCTTTTGCAAAACACAACAAGTTTCCTGCATTAGTTCTCATGAATAATCAAATACAAAAGGGCAACAAATGACAACAAATCTGTGTTACATCCAGTAGCGCACGAGCAGCGCCTTTTCCCGCTGCCCATCTCCCGGCTTCCGTGTGGGCAGACGGATGTTGGCATTGCTAGCCTTGTCACCTTCCCTCTCGGTTGTTGGGGATCCTTTCGGTTAGCACCTGCATTTTACTTACGGTGAATGGAGCAATACTTCTGCTGACTCTTCCACTTCTCTCCCTCCAGGAGAGTGACTGAGAGGCTGAGATGTTTTGCTTGTGACCTCTGGTGGTAAAAGGGAGGCTCTACAAACCCACTATTTGCACCAAAAATGACCATGAAAAATGCAGGCAGACTTGTCTCCTATCAAAAGTCAGGCTGCAGCTTAGCTGGGGATGGGGTTTCATCGAGCACAGAATTTCCCTTCAGTACATCCTTACATGATACTGAGTTGATTGAATGAATGCAGTCACGCAGTGTCATTGACAGAGCGACACTTCGGTATGTGAGGAGCTGTACTTCCCCAGTTCTCAAGTGCTTGCTCTCCGAGAGTGTCCTTGCTCCACGATGTCTTCTTTCCCTACATCTCCTGCTCTAAAATAAGATACTAAAAATGATATACTTTTAAAACTTCGAATACTTTGTTTATAAAATTCAGTTTATTTCTTATTTCCCAAGCACATTGCACCAGATCCTGTTTACACCCATACAAATCTGTAGGCAGAATTTGGCCAGATTTTCATTAACTGCAGAACAGCAGTGAAGTGTGTACATATAAACTGTGCATTAACTAAGTGTATGTAAATATTATCTCTGTATTACAGAGGAGGAAGTTGTGGAAAATGGAAATCAAGTAACATATACAAATTTGCATAAGAAAGGCAGTGCTGTGCACAGGACAAGATATCTGCAATCTACGCGTGTCTTCAGACAGCTGTCAGCTCAAAGCAACCACCGAACCATTTTCCTCCTTTGTACCAGCCCTCCCTGCTGACCCCATCTCCTGCCCAGGCTCTGGAGGTGGATCTTTGTGTCTCTGTTGTCCAGTGGATTAAGTCTCAAGCTTTTCTTGGGGGCACACAAAAGGACGGTTTACCCCTGCTCAAGCTGTCCTCTCCCCGTGGGGCAGTTGTCCCAGACCTCGCAGCAATAAGGTTGCTCCCTGATGGAGAAGGGGACGAAGCAAGGCTCCATCTCCCTTCCAATCCTCCAGCTGCATGGAAAATCTTGGGGCAGGTATTTTGCTAGAATCAAACAACCCTCTTCTGAACTGCATAGCAAAAATGAGGTGTCATTTCCGAGACCCTCAGCAGTGCAGCAAAATCCTTCCCCTGTGAAGTTCTATGTGAGAGGAATAGAATCAATGACACTGAAGGAATGGGATAAACCGCAGGAATGTGCATTTCCCCTGCAGAGTCCTGTAAGGAAATTGGGTCACCGCGGTGAATCTGACAGCAGGGCTTCACCCTGCCAAAGCGTGTCAGCCTACTTTTAGCCTTGTGCACATGTAGATGCCACTAGTCTGTCCTTAGTTTTAAGCCCACTGACTTGACTGGCACCTTTTCTTTGCTTAAATCTTGCTGTTTCTTTGAGTTAGGTCAGCAAAGATGGTTTTTTGAAGCTCTCAGTTTGTATTAATAAGTCTAGATGGTTTTGAAGTAGTCTTTTCAAAACTTACTTTACAAATCTTTATCTTGTGTTATCTGTGCCTTGAGAAAGGCAACATCGCTTTTAGTGGAATGTGGTATCAAAAGGGATGTTTGTGCAGTGGCAGCCATAGGAAAAGGCACACTTTTTACTCTGAGAATTCAGGGAATATACAATTTGTTACAAGGCTAAGCAGTTAAAATGCATTTGAAAAAAAGTTTCTTTATAGATAGCAGACAAAATCCTCTCAACAGATGCATATAAAGTCTCTACTACATTTCAGACATTTGGTTGAAGACAATCCAATTCTGAAGTCACTTTGGCGACTTGTACCATATGTGCCCCACTTCAGCACCTTTACACTAGATGCCATCAGCTCAGAGAAAGGGATTTGCAGCCCAGATTCATGCCAGACCAGTACATTGCACTTCATAACACTTCCCACCTGGAACTGCCTATCTCTGGCCTTCCAGTGACCATGAATAGAGGTGATGACGGGGATGGGATGTTTACCAGGTGCTTCCGTTACACACATGAAGGCAAGGAGGGCAGATCCAGACTAAAGAGTCTACAGTGGCTGCAGAGGAGGAGGGGTTCTGGAGAGCTAAAAAATGAGCTCCGTTAAATGTAGGGTGGTGGGGAGGGCTAATGGAGAATTTGAGAACTTGTCCAAGTGCACACAGGTGGTCTGGGTGACAGCCAGGGATGAGTGCATGGCTCCGAGCCATTGTCCTGGCTGTCTCAGAGAGGTGCGAAATGGGCAGCTGCAGTCTGACAGCTCTTCCCAGGACTGGCTATGAGAAAGGAGGATGAAAAAAGACATCGGAATAGCAGAGATGCCTAGCCAAGGGCCCATCTTTCCACTGGCTAGCACTTAGAAAGCCAGAGTATTCATGGTAGAGGAAGTTTACCACGTTTGTGTCAGACCTCTGAGATTTTCTACAGTGTCGTTTCCCTGACAGAGTGTTGTCCCAGGGAATTCACAGGCTTTGCATGTTTAAAGTGTCAACCATGGCTCTGCAATGAGACAGAAGGCAGGTCCTCCTTCCTCCTGGGCACAAGACACGGCATCCCACAAAATGCAGGAGCAGGGTTTGTTACCTCGGCTCCACAGGCACGTTGTACAGTAGACGAGTGTGTGCAACACCAACGGTAACCCTATACAATGTCCCCTGTGGGACCATGGCCCATACGGTGGGTGTTGTCACAGACTCGGTGACTCAAACCATCCACGAACCAAAGTCACTCCATGACAAGGCGTTTCCAAAGGCTGAAACATCCAAGGTCTGAAGAGGGGAGGCCTGGGAGATCAGAGTCCAGACTCTGGTCCAAGAAAACTCACCCATTCCCGCCCCATCCCAGCGCTAACAGTGTGAAGGCTCTTCCACACAGTGCCGCACAGCCTGACTGTCGCTGCTGTGCTGCTGCTCCTTTGGCAGCTGCCCTCACATGGGCAGCGAGGAGGAGCAGGCAGGGTGGCAGGGCCACTGCAATGGCATCTGCTGTGCTCTTCCATCGATGCCGTGATGACGCTGTGCCACCGGGAGGATTTGGTCTCATTTTTTGGTTTATGGCTAACTGGAAGTAGTGGAAAGAATCAAGAAGCCCTGTGGTTGCTCGGACACCTCCAAACCGATTTCCAGCTGGACAGAAGGGCCAGAGAAAGAATTTACATTTTGTAACATGAACTATGTATTTTGTCCTGAAACAACAGCATTCAGCTTCCTTCTTGAACTTCGAGCATCCAAGATCTTTTGAAGAGGAGAGTTTGAAAAACTCCACCCACAGATGATCAATATAGTGAAATGAATGTGCAGGAAATCCTTTGGTATTTCTGAGTTCAGATTTGACACCTATAAAGAGTCTCAGAGGTGACAAAAGGAGAGGAGGTGGGGAAAAAAGCCTGGTTTCCATCTTTACATGCAATATGGAAGGCACATGAAAATGCTCAAACCCAAAGACCGTCAGCAGGTGTTAAGTATTTACCAGGCAGCGAGAGGAATGGAGTCAGTTCTAGCAAGGAGCAGCTGATGTCCCTGTGCCAGGCTGAAGGCCATGAGGAGAGACAGATTCAGGCAGCAAACTAAATTAAAAGACAAACTAACTGGCCCACGTATGTGCACGGGCCACGCCACAGCCCTCGCTGTGCCTCCCCCAGATCTAACACCTTCTCAGCAAGGCAGGCACAAGAAAGGGCACAAGAGAGAAGAGGGCAAAAAGACAAGGACAAAGAAAAGCAGGGGTAGAGCAGCATGCCCCTCCCAGCAGAAACCTTCTTTCCTCTTCTCTGTATGCTTTTCCTATCTTAATACACAAAGCTTGCGGCCAGTCGATTAGATCGCTCGCTCCCCCTTGCCATTTGTATGTCACTTCTCTGCTTATCTCAGATCTTCCCCAGGGCAGGGAGTATATCTTCATGTACACAGTCTAGCCGCATTGCAATGCAGAGGTTAAGAAAAATAAGAAAGTGCTCACAGAGAGAAAACAGCCCAGAAGACTGTGGGGTTTTCGGTGACAGTGGGAAAAAATAAATATTAGAGTCTGAACATGCTACATTTAACTGCATAAACATATTGAAAGTCTGCTGCCCTCTGTGCTTTCATTATTCCCGTGCACCTATTTCCCTAACCTCACTCCCCCGCGTGGCTAAAGATGGTGCACTTTTACTGGAAGTAAGCCCTGTCCCTGTCGGTGTTGAGAAAGATCATCATAATGCTTGCTGTAGGGGAAAGAGAGAGGAAAATCAGTGCCTGATGTGCTAGCAGACAGTAAAACTCAAGGGTCGTCGGAAGCCACAAATCTGCCAGAGGTGATTAATTCAGTGGAGAAGTAGGTGGAAGACTAAAAATTTTTTGTTTCCTTTGTACTGTCCACTTCTTTTTACTTCTTGCAAGGAACAACACGGGATTAGGAGAGATGTCTGAAATGACATTTCCCAGGGCATGGGAGACACTGGGATACCGGGCTGTTGCAGGGCAATGTGTCACTGATCAGGACCTGTTTGAGCACAGGTGACACGTGCCTGCCTGACACGTCACTCCTCTGTCCCACTCAGTGACATGGCAAGTTAGGTGATGTTAAATGCTGTCTTTTGGCCAATCAGATAGGAGCCATCTCCTATAGGAGCCAGGCTATGGTGCTACCTCTTCATCGTCAAATCCATGGCTTTACCTCTGTCATTGGAACGGCACAGAGATCAGTTGTGTGCGACCTGACTGTGTGAACAAAGGTGCATAATTATTGCAAATAAAAGTGAAGCTGCAATAAGCAAATCTGAAGGATCCCCCAGTCCATGGGACTTTTCAATAGCAGCATTTGTTAAGAAGGATTGGACCAAATAACTTCCTAGTTGCTGGCCCCCTCCTGGGAATGGATTACCTTCATCACACCGGATGCACCACCTGGCAGCCCTCACGTCTTCCCACCCTGTCTTCCCTCCGTTACACAGCTTAAAAAATACAGAAATTTCCCTTTCACTACGAAGACCTTATGTAACCCCGTCCTTCATCTTTTGTTCTTCCTTTCCCATATCTTTATCCTGATGAAGCCCCTGGCATCCTTTCATTCTCCGTTTCCAACTCTCATTCTGCTGCCCTCCCTTTCGCAGCTCTCCATGCATGAAATAACCTCCAGAGAAAGCTTTTTGCATTCTCATCATCTCCCATCAGAAAGCTCACGTCTGTCACGGACCTGACAAGTAGTGCAGTAATACAGTAGTAATAATGCACTAGATCTTTAAGATGTCCCTGATGAAGATATATATATATACATATATATATATGAATGCACGAGAGCTGTCAAGAGGATGTAACCAAAGGGAAACAGGACATTATTCTTCATTCTCTTCTCTCTTCATCCCTTTCCCTCTAGTTTCTGCATTGCCTCTTCATTTTGTCCGTGAACTCTTTTAACCAGGGATTCTATTTCTGCCATTGGAGAGTACTTAAAATGAAAATAATAAGAGACAAAAAAACAAATGAGGAGGAGTTTCAAGATTTGCGCTTTCCTCGGGATACTGTAGAAGCTACTGAGTAACTGATGAGAAATTGGGATATGGAACGAAAGTGAGGCTTGGCTACAGCTGTAGTGTCTCTGGTAGCAGGGAGAGAGCGGGGAAATAGAGCAGCTGTATCTAAAGCCCCCTGTCTTGAAGCTTTGGGTCCTCCCCAGGAAAGCTCTTCACTGCAACCACTTCCAATTCTTGTCTGTCACAGTGGGCTGCTAGTGAAACCCTCACAAAAGAGTTTCTTTATTATCCAGTAAGATAAAATGCTATATGTACAATTTTCAGATATGATTTTGTTTAACATCTTTAAGACTTGAAGAGCAAACTAAATTTTTGTGTGTTTTTCATATAACTTTCAGTGCGTTTACAAATGCACAATTCTCCTGGAGCACTGATCTCATAGAAGACAACTTTCTGCAAGCAAGGATCTGACGTAGTGCAAACCCAACAGTGAACCAGATGTCACACAACAAATCTCTTGAAGGGCTGGGAACAAAAATCTCACAATTTTTAGGCCGATAAGCTTTATTTATACTTAATGCAAGCTGGAAAAGGGACCAGCCACAACATAAAAGCCAAGGGACAGGGCATGATTCATATCCAGCCAGCTGAACTCCATGGCCTCTCCTTCTCCCTTTCGAAAATCCCAAGTGTGACTACGACCAGACTCCCATCACATCTTATCCTCCGAGTTGCATCCAGGCACTGCGTAAGGGACTGACCGACCAAACCTCTTCAGGGAAAACGCTACTGATAAGCTGCATGGACATATGGAGGAATAGTGCTCAAACTCATGGCCTGGCTCTGTTTAATTTATGAGTGCAAACATGCCCATATTGCATCCATTCCCTAGCAAATGCTTTTTCTTGACCATACTTTTTCTTGACAAGCTCACACAGCCGTTAGCTGTGCATCAAAAGTGAGAGGCTCGTGACCCACTCCACCCAGCAGAGCCTGCAGAAAATGCTATATTGAGAAGCAGGTCTGTGCGACATGACGTCCTGCAGGACACTACTCACACCTTCTCCAGACCATCTAAGAAGGTGTTCCCATGCACACGAGGCTAAGCTCCCCAAAAGACCCAACAGCAGCATCCTTTGAACACAAACTCGGTTCGAGACACAGCATTTGTCAACCCACGACTTGTATGCATACAGGCACAAACAGAAGCAGAGGCACATTCTCAAAGTGTTGTTCATAACAGAAGTGGCTGAAGACACGATGCCCATTCTTCTGCCCCTTCTTTCCCACATGCATTCCTAAGCCAGGGTGCTGGTCTGCCAACCTGCCTTGTGCAAAAAAGCTGTTAGATGTGAGGCACACAGGACTGTCTTATGCTTTTGTTTTCGAGTGAATGTAAGCATGGGAACATGAGTATTTTATAATGAGCAATCAGGTTGCAAATAATTTCAACACCTGGAACTATAGATGGTCAGAACGAGCTTCAGGAATCTGGCTGTGCATTGGGATAGGAAAATGAATAGTTGGGAAGTGATGTCTGATGTAGTATATCAAAATCTTGATAGAAAATCTCTCTGTACCTTTGACTGTGAACTGTCACGTGTGGGCTGGCTTCTGGTGCCTCTTTTCTCCTGACTCTACAAACTGACAAATTCACTGATCTTCAAAGAAGAAGAAACTGCTATGACTGACAAGTTTGACCTCTTCCACTCTGCTGGCCACAGAGTTTCACCATATAAAACATGCCCAGGAGGTAATTCCGTGTAACTATTTGTAGGTATCCATGCGGAGAAGATCTGCTGGGTCACTTCTTGCACAAAGTTTCAGCCGGGATGGGAAGAATCTGGCAATTTCTGCCTCTGTAATTTTGAGGTTAAATACATTTCCTGAGTGCTAACAAGAAGTACACATGCATTTAGCTTTGAATTCACAAAGACTGTGTGTAAACCTTTCTCCTCGGAAGGAAGGAGGTATACCTGTGATATCTGGTGCCTGCCACTTCCATAGCAGAGATTACCTGGAGCTCGCCACATTTCCTTCCGTGGGAAATACTGGTGGGGAGGTAGGGTTAGTAGATTCCCAGGCACAAAGAAGGACACATGGGTTTGAGACCTTCTACAAGACTTCCTAATCAAGACAAATCTAAAGTAACTTGCACTTATGCAATATGTTGCTGTGTAATCAAGGAGTCTGGGTTACTCTGTATGAGTAGGTAGCTTAAATAAAGCTTCCCCCTGCTTTCTAGGAAAGGAAGCTCAGGAGTCTGAGCTTAAAGAGTTCTTCAGAGAGCCCCATGTTCCTGTGACTGAGGAACAGAAAGTAGGACCAGGTCATACGCGGAACCTGCTCTACCATTTGGATGCAGCTATTCCTGTAATTTCTAGTTCATTCATTTATTACTTACCATGATTGATTTCTGTGGTTGTTTGTTCAGTCATGCAACAGTAACTGAATATAAGGTGGCTATTTGACTGTTCTATATGCTATCTAATATGTAAGAGATGTCTTTATCTTTATGAAAGCTTAAAAGGCATGGAACATCATTTATCAAAGCAGGGAGGAAAATCATGTTAGATTGGATGTGGAATGTGCCTGGGAAAAAAGGCAGAGTTCTCCATTTATGAAAACTGCAGTCCTAGAATTGATATTATTCATTTCATCTCAATAATTAAGCAGTAATGACCATGGCATAGGCTATTCCAGGCAATTAATGATCAGCTCTAGGGGTTGATGGCCTGTGAGGAAGCTAAGGGACATTAACCTCTCCTGGCTATTAGTCATTCAGATATTGCCATGTGCTGACTCTATTGCAGGCTCCTCCCATTTTTAGAACATAGATGTTAAAAGTTACACTAAAAGCATGCACAGTGTAATGACTGTAACCAAGCCCGACATTTCTGCAAAAATAGTGAGCAGCACAGTCAGTGCTGTGATAGCTCAAAGAGCTCTTGAGGATGGCTTGACCTCTCTTTAAGTCCTGATGGCAGAAGGGTGAGGAGACACCTGCATGGGCTTCCAGGTCTCACGGATTCAAGGAGGTCCGCTCTCTAGGGACTGCATTATGCACATCTGCTGGCATGAAGTGTCCTGAGAAGAATCTAGAAGAGGATCGCAGAATGTTTCCCTTTACCCATGCATGAGTTTCAACCCTTTAGGAAAGAAAGAAAGAAAGAAAGAAATAGGAGGAGAATGGAAGGTAACTTGGGAGGCTTGTATATATGTGTATATATACATATACATATATGTAAAAATACAAAAGAGTGTATCCAACACTAAAAAAAGTAAAGAGTTTGAATATTTTTTGATAAAGAGAACTTGTAAGGGGTATTTATTTAGGCCTTTCTTTTACTGATCAGTGGTTAACAGAAAACAACTGCTCTGCCTTTCTCCCAGTCTGCCCAGACTCTTCATTTTGCAGCCTGCTAAACTGCCCCTCGGCTGGTCACACAGCACAGAAATCAAGGCCGGAACAAACATGAAACAGAGCTTCAAGATGCATTTGATTAGTTTTGTCCTCATCACCATTTCAAACTGCAACTCCAGATGTTAAACAGAAACTAACTATGCAGTTTTACAGCATAAACAAGTGTAAAAAGCCACAGACCCCCAAATCTGCAACGATCAGTCTGGAGTGGATAAAGGGTAGCATGAAGAAGGAGCCAGAATAATAACTGGTTTTATTTCAATGTCAGAAAATTTACTTTTTTCTCATTTTTGTTCTTGTTTATCCTGGGGTAAGGAGGGAAATTAGTTGGGTTTTTTTACAACAAAGTTATATTAGATGTGGTCTACGAAGTCACATTTGTTGCTGGTGTTACTTTGCTTCTGACAAGAGCAGTCTAATTCATGTGAGATGGCTCTATTGCTTATCTCACTGGGACACTTACAAACACACTCTGGAGAGAATCAGGAGTGCAAAAATTGTAGGAAAATGCACCTAAACAGCATCTATCACTTCTATGGGAGATGGAATTCTTATGTGCTGCAGTGTTTATTCATATTGTTATATATTACCGTATCCTCAGGCCCGAAGTATAATTGCTTTTTCATTGTAAAGAAGACAAAAACTGATGCCATCAGATGTGGTGTATTGTTGAAGCAGGAGCAACAAATTGTAACTACACCTTTTGCTGTTGCCCATGTCACAACGCACCATCCAGATTTCTCACCGAATTGGCCTATTCAGCTGTAAATCCATGGTCTACTGGCAGGTTCCTCTGTAGTACTGCTCTGGCTTTTTTTTTTTTTTTAAATTCTTTTTTTTTAAAAGCATTGTCAAAAAAAAGAATTAAAAGTAGAAAAGAGGAAAAAAAAACAGAGGAAAAAAAGTCTGTTCCTAGAAAGCCTATCCAGAAAAAGCCCTACTTTAGGGCTCTCCACCCCTGAACTAAATTGTTTGCAAGCAGAAAATGAGCAGCAGGTTATAAACTGACCGCTTGTCCTGCTAGTGCCATGGCGGGACAAGACTGAGCTTTGTGCTGGAAACAGCCCATGTTGCTTTTTTTATTTGCTGAGAGTCTGATCTTTTGAGCTTGGTGTCCAGAGAAGCTCTCCAGGTAAGTGTCGTGTCTAATACATGAGATATGGGAAGATGAGGGACTAAAGGAACTGGCTGTGAAGTTTCAGAAGAAGACAGCTGAAAGGAGGAGGACATGGAAACTCTGTCTGACCTTACCATCCCTGTGAAGTCAGCTGCCCTGTGTCCCTCTCCGGTTTAATTGAGACTGGCAAGCCCAAATCTCTCTCAGTCCCTACTGCTGTGATGAGTGCAATGAAAAAAACTCAAGCTTTTTTGTTTATTCATTAACCAAAAAAAATAAAGTTTACTTTTAATGGATAATACTTTTGCAGCTGATTGAGTTTCCTGGCAACTAGATTTATCCTTCTTAGAGTTTTTGAACTGCTCGTGTTTTCATAGTCACTAGTTTGATAGCCGAAGTGTTCAGGGAAACTTCTCCTGACCAAGCTACCAGCCTGTTGCCTTTGCGTCTGCAAAATAATTCCTGAGAATAAATCACTTTAGCCTTCATCCTTTCTTTTCTTGTTCTTCTTTTTTATGGTAAGGTGAAAACTCTCAAAGCATTCCTATATTTTCCTCTCTTATTATTACAAGGAATAAATTAATTTCGGATTTATTCAGGAAAAGATGCAGTAGGTGCCTTGTACACGAGGGGGCAGATCTGCTTCTCCTTTCGTCATCATCAGTCCCCTCTTCTAGTTTTTTAAATAATTTCTGCCTTCAGCCAGACATCTGGGACTTGATGTCACAGAAAAAGCCTGGCTGTAAGGCAGGGTTTTAGTCTGAATAGACAATAGCATCTCGGGACGGTCTAAAGGCCTTTTATGCTGCTAAAGCAATACCCATGGGAGTATAAACACACAGAAATGCTCCTTTATATTATTGTCACTGTGGTTACTGAACTTAAACTTTTGGTTTGCAAACCTAAAAATCCCAGACTTTCAAACCTAAGAAAAGGTAGGTTTCATGCCTGGCTTTTTCATCCTCTCCCCCACTCTCTTTCCTCCCTGTCTCTGTACGATGTTGGAAGCACAGGCACCAGGTACCAGGTTCCACCCTCTCTGCTGGCTGAGCATGAAGAATTCATTTCAAAACCTTTGGATGAGGAGGAATATCCCCGACCTGAAGGCAGGCTGCAGGCTCTGCAGCTCCAGCGTGTTATGTAACACGGAAAAGGAGTGACTGGCTGTCCCCTCAGCCCCACTTGCCCGGGGCATGCTCGCTCAGTGCCGACAAGCCTGGCTGTGGCTTAAACCTGAGTTTAACCACCCCGAAAGGAAAGGGCACTGTGCCTGAACGGGGAGCCTTTGCTAGCCCCTTCCTAGACTTGCTTCCCAGGCTTACCAAATGTGGAGCAGCCACCCCAGGAGACCCAGGGTGTGGGTCTCATTCACAGAGAACATTTCCACCCCGCAGAGAAAGAGAGGCAACCCCATGTTTCCTGAGTTATTTCATAGCCAGGACTGTGCTTCCCGGGAGAGCTGGCCACTGCCTCTTACTTCCCCCGGGAAGGACGGCGCTCCTTTCCTTTGGCTGGTAAAACACTGTCGGCTGTTCTGGTCACAGCGCTGCCAGAGGAGCCAGGGAAATTTCTGTAAAACGCTCCCGAGGGATGTAAGTGACCCAGTGGAGGTGGATGAAGTACAATCCCCCTCCCATAAAGTCTTGAAACAAAAAAATGCCAAGGTTTTAGTCAATGATATGAAGTCACATACTACTCTGTCTCCCCCAAATGGTTCAAAACAAAAAATGGACGTTATGAATTTTGAAGAGCACCAAAAGGCTTCGTTTTTAAAGGAGAAAAGACACTCTGTATCAGACATTTTTCCTGCAGCACCTACAGTCTTTTGAGGAGGGCAGAAATGGTGTTTGCCTTCCAAATGCCCTTGGAGAAAGGCCAAGGCGAGTGAATGGATGAGCAAACCCAGGATTTTTAAGAGAAGAGCAAAGGTCAGGAAAGCTCATCTTTGAAAAGGGAAACCTGAAAAAAAAGAGAACTGGCCACAGTTTATCTGGATGCTTTCCCCTTGTACTTTATGGTGTATCCTGACTCTGTCACATCCCTTGTATTTTATGTACAGGGGCAGAATATTGCTGTCAGCAGTGTCACTTGGTAACCGTCCAGCTAAAGGCCACCTGTTGGAGAACATCTCAGAGATGAATACCCGCTTTGAAAAAAACAGGGATATTTTTAAAGCCACTCATGTCAGATGTAATTTAGTGGACATTGCTGGAAGAACCTCTGGAACTTTCCAAAATGCTGCGTCGCTGGTGATCAAATGTATTTGCTTTTCCATTTTAGCAATCAATGAATCTGCACTGGTGGAAAGGCTGCTGAACTATTTCTCATGTCAATCACAATTAGAGGAGTGATAATCATGTTAAGGAGTTGTTAATCATACGTTAAATTAAATGAATGACACATGCTCTCGTATGGTGTGCTCACAAAATGGCAAGCCCATCTTAGACACTCTCCCTTGCTCTCTACAGTATCCCTATTTGGCCTACAAGTATATAATAATTAAAGCTTTTAATTGGATTATTGCAGTGCATAAAGTAAAGTAGCATTCCTATCATCTACTAGTCACTTTTTTTCTTTTACAGAGATCTCTGCACAGCCAGAGTATTAATAGATCTACCTTAACAGTATATTCCACAGTGCTGCTAAAAAAATTGTTCTATGGACTTGCACCCGTTCAATGGGGAGGAAAAAAAGAGGGTTGTGTGAATGTGTCCCCTGAACAAGCCAGCAATGGAAGACAGCTCATCAGTTGTGTCCAGTTGGGGTTTGCATTGCCTTAGCTAGGTCAGTACGGCAAAAATGCATTGACAGGTACAGAACTGGCGTATCCAAACGCTTTCTCAACCCTGGCTAAAAAGTACCTCTTCTGCAATTGAGAGACCTTTGGCTAAAGTATATGCTTGTTAATAATGAAAGTGGAAGCCTATGTGTGTGAGAGAGTGTGTTTGTGCGTATATATATATATAAAAGTCAATGTAGGGAATATAAAAACAATTAATACAAATTGTGTAGCAAACAAGAAAATATAAGTACACTGGCTGGCTGCTGGAATTACACCTGGAGCTTTTTACCTGTCCTTATCGCTTCTCCTCAGCATTTGCTGTTGTGCACCACTGGTACTGTGCTTAGCTGCCTCTTTGCTGAGGAGCAGTATAGCCTGTCTTCTACCAGGGTTACAGACTATTAGGGGAATTTTAATTCTACCAGGAGCAAAATACTTGCTGCGATTGCAGCTGATTGTTAGAGGAAGATAGCAAACTATTTAAGATGATAATTCATGGAGAATTTCTATTAGTGACAGCAAAAGAGCAAGATGGACCATTCTGATACAAATTTTGTAGATGTCTTGGAAGACCATGAAAATCCCAGAATTGTGGGAACACGCTGATTCTGTGCCAGCTTCTGACTAGCCCTGGCTATTGAACCTGATACCGGACACTAGCAAGTAGAAAATAGTAAAAGGCCTTGAAAATGAGAGAAGGAGCAAAGTCGGAGAACTTAATTAATGTTGATCCACATGGCCTTATGGAAAATCAATCTGTGTATAAAGAAAATCTGATTTCCTCTTTTGATGAGATTACAAGTTTGTGTGATAAAGGAGCTTTGACAGCAGATGATGTGTTCTTAGATTCTCCTTAAAGAAATCCTGCATGACACACAGCCTAGTGCTATCAATACAACACATTAAACGCCCTAGACTCTCTGTATGACAGACACTAAAAATTATTTGTCCACGGGTACTCATAAATGGTCATTTCTAGTCATGTTCCACAGGGATCTGTATTAGAGTCTGCTCATCACCTCAAATCGAAAAGCATATGAAGAAAAGACACAGTGGTGAGGAAAGGATGGTGATCCAGAATGACCTTGATCTCTCAGGGAAGCTGAGCTTTAACGTCTCCCTCCAGCCTAGGACATCCACGAGCACTTCTGGGTGTACACTGCGACAGGTGTGGTGTTACAGTCAAAACATGCTTTGATGCCACCACCAAGTGGGGATCACGCCTCAAAGGACCACAGCTGGAAAAGAGCCATATGCTCGGAAATATCAGCTCCCTAGAGCAGCTTGAGACGTGATGGCGTACAAGGACCAGCACAGTCGCCCAGGGTAGCCAGGGTATATAATCAGAGGAGCAGTGAGTAAATTTAGCTCCATTGTCAGCATAGATACGAGCGTGTAATTCTGGTGTCCCCACGTTCAAAGGGACTTGAGAGACTAGAGACTGCAGCGAAGAGCCGCCAAAATGAATTGAAGGCTGGAAAAACTGCCATGTACTTAGCGACAGGAAGAATCTGTTAATTCTTCAAAAACCGACTGAAGGGAGATTGAGTTTCTGTGTGTAATTTCCTGTGTGAGGGGGAAAAAAAAGATTCTTAGTATCTGGATGTTAAATCCAAATGCGTTCAAACCAGAAACAGTGACAGACGTTTTCAGCTGTGAGGCTGTTTGTTGCTGGAACAAGTTACAAAAGAAAACGCTGCATTTGCCATCATTAGGGGAATTACTTTTTTTTTCCTTTTTTTTTTTTTTTTTTCCAGAAAGGTACAGCACTATGGCCTTTGTTGTGAAGCAGATGAGAGAATTGGTCAGATTTAAAGTCTGTGTGCTATTAAGAAGTTACCTCTACACATTAGGATGGAATAGAGCATACGGTCCTACAAAGACAGTGCAGGTTACAGCCATGTAGCCAAGTCCATTAAATGTCACTGGAGTGTTTACTGCTGAGTATCTGGGACTGATACTTAATTTAAAAAATGGACTGGATTTCTTGCCGTATGGTGGCTGTGTTATAGCAGCTAGAATAAGGTTGCTTATATGACTAAATTAGACCTGGGCACGGATGCGGGAGGCAGGTGCTGGCTGGAAGAGCATGTGCTGGGAATGTTTAGATATCCCGGATAACACTTTCCAGTGCAGAACAGAACACATCCCCATACAGCCTCGCACTCTTACCTGTTTACTTTAGTGCTGCTGGAAGCTAAACACACTCCTGCTTTGCTCCAGTTGCCACGTAACAGCCCTGTCTGTTGTCACAACCCGACCCTTGCACTGGACCAAGACATCTTGGCTGTTTGGTTACACTCATGGGATTTTTCTCTGTCCTTTATCAAATGTTAAGTTTGAAGTGACTCAGTAGGCTCTTTCTGGAAAAAGTAGACTTGCTTAAATAGAATAATTTCTCTCAGTGCTTTTACATCTAAGTTGCAAATGTCTTTCAACCCAAAGTGACTATTTTGTGTTTGCATAGTAGATTTCACGCACAGTAGGGAGCATTTTAGACCCACTGTGTTTAACTGCTAATGGGATTTGCAGCTATGTTTGTGAATTCCAGCTACCTCACTTACTTCACTGAGCTTCAAGTTTATACACTGTGAAGAAGCAGAATGAAATATTAACACCATACAGCTAAACAGAGAAAGTTTGCACAGTATCCTGCACTACATTTTCTTCCATTTTCAGTTGGAAAAAGCACAAAGGCACGAGGCTAAAATCAATCGATAGCAATGTATAGGCTTTAAAAAAAATTGTCTTTACTTCCAAAATACCCTGACTCACATATAATTTATGTCAAGCATGCAGCTGATTTAGGGAAGACCTTAAAATGACCCATTAATCCAAATACAATTGGAAACTGGAATAGCTGGAACTGATCTGTTGTCACAACAGCAGTACACAGAAGTCGTAGGAACAGACTGAGAAGATAATGCTGCTGAATTGTAGATGTTTTCCCACAGGATCTTCAGCTAGCTACAAACACTTTCATAGTGTTCAAAGAAATACAAAGCAAAGAGAAAAATTATATTTCAAGTATTTTCCTTGCCTACTTTATGTGAACCAAATGTTTAATTGTCATTTAAATTATCATTTCACCTTATATTCCCCCATTTTTTTCATTCCCCACAGTGTATTTATATTCCTAGCCTTTCTCTTAATTCCCACACATCAGTACATTGCCTACATGATAGGATTTACAGCATAGGATTCAGTTTAAACCAAAAAAAACCCTGAACCCTAATTGGACAAGTTCTAAAACAGAAAACAGGGATAAAGCTCTTAATAACTTGAAGTTTGTAGGTCTTGGCCTAAGTTAATAAAGGAATATTTTTATACCAGAAATGTTTTTACAGCAGATTTGGTTTTTTAATCCCCTAAATACTGGTTTGTACCAGCCACCAGCTCCACGATCATCTGCAGCCTGGGGATTGCTGGAGCTGCTTGGTCTGCAGGTGCCAGGCTTGGTACAAAACCGGAGGAGGAAAGCTGGGAAACATCCTCAATGTGTCCATGACGTATATGCTGCCATCTTTTTGTCTGTATCCGTTCCTGGAGGACATGCACAGCCTGCATACCGTATTTTGTGGGTACACACGTGCTCTGCAGTGCCCAAGAGGAGCACGTCCCTGTGCACCCCCACACACATACACACACACACACACCCCGCCCCCACCGCCTCCAGCTCACTGATGGGGGGAGAGTTGGACAAAGACAGTCCAACTGACAGCCCTGAAGTGATGGCAAGCCACAAATTATCCAGATGTGCCACCTTGGAAAAGTGAGTCTGTCCTGTGGCATGGGAATCCTGTGCCCACACAACTGCCAGAGATCCTGTTGCTGATTCTCTTTCAGAAGAAGTTTGTCCTTAGCCCCAGATCTCCATCTTCATCTCACCCCTCCAGTAGAGGAATATGCCTTTGGAGGCCTGAACACCCCGTTACCCTTCATGGGATCCCTGCTTTTCTGTGTAGGTGGTTCCAATGGCTCACCCATGCTGAAGGTGTCTTCCTTATCTGAACATGTATGACCTTCCTAATGGAGGCAGGGGGTTCTCTACTGCCTGAGAAAGCCCAATGAAAAGTGTAAGGAAGCACACAAGCCATCAGTATGATAAGCATATGAAGTTTGCAGTCATCACCATGATTTTTAATTGCCTTGCGCAATGTGAGCAGCTCTGCTTCCCACCACGTGATTTGCTTGGATACAAAAGGCTAGTCTTGTTTGGGCTGGTCACATGGATACTTCTGTATTTGTTTGCTATGGGGTTTTTTTGTTATTCATAATTTATTGAGAAGCAATCCCATTCAAAGTCAAAACAAAGACAGTATGTTCTGTCAGTCGAATTATAGACCATTCCCCAGGGCAATAACCCAAGACTACAAAAATTCATACAATGCCTTCAAAAAAGAAGGAAAAACAGCAGCCTCATTATTTGGCAAGAAAGAGCTATGATTTTGTTGAGACTTGCTTAAAAGAAACATCACCAGATTTTGTCCTCTCACCAAGGAATCTGTGCATAAGCATAAATTATTCTAGCATTCAGGATTTAGGATATACCACAGTAAAAATGTCCATCATCGTACCCTCCATTTGCCCTATGTTCCTCCAAACAGCCCTCCTGTGCTGGGCTGCCTAATGAGCCACAAAAGGTTGGCCTGCTGATTGCATGAAGTGACTTTCTATCCCGTGAAAAGGTGGTTCACGTCGGAGTTATGAACTGCAGAAGTGCAGGCTAGGAAAATTGTTCAGAATCTCGGTTGAGATGAGAGACATCTGGATGTTACAGCTCTTGAAAGACTCAGCAACATGCTTCAGAAAAGAGGCCACAGGATAGTGATTACACTAATAAAAATAAAGATTTTTTCCTGGAGACGTACTTGCTGACTTGAAAGTGGCCTCTGCAGGCACAGGGGGGTGATGCTCACTGTACACCGTCCAGCAGGCACTTCAGTATGGCCTTCTGGTTGTTGAAATGAGCTATAGGAGGTAGGGGAGATGTGCCTATGGAAATATTATAAATGCCTAATCCCAAGCAGGCTTCCTCAAACACAATCTTTTTTTGCTTCTCAAAATCTGTAGCCAGAAGTACACAGAGTTGCAGATCGGTGCGATATTTCCTTCAAAATTGTTGTTCTTGCTGCTACTCCTACAGAGTACATCTGAACTTAGCTAACTGTAGCCTCTGACTGTTTTTTAGTTTGTCGCTTAGACATTCCATACCTTTCTTTCTGAAGATCAATGAGAGAGTGATTTTTGGATGCTGGGAGTATTCCACAGGAGAGGATGCCTGTTCTTGTACTCATCTCTACCTATCTCTTTGCAGCCACTTTTGAAGGCAGATTACTGAGATGATTGGACTTTTGGTCATATGTCACTATAGTTTCCTCCCCCCGAAAGATGTTTTCTAAATAACAGCAAACATGGGCAGACCCTGATTATGAGTAGTTTTGTATCACTCTTCTCCAGCTGTAGTTTTGGCAATTTACACCTGTGGTACAGGAGCCTTATTCCCTGAGTACTTTTCCCAGGTGGATAACCTGCGGTAATGTTATGGGTGGATCAAACTCTTCATTTCACAATGGCTAATGAACGGCCATGGTATGGCAGAAATTTTTATGATCTGCACTTAGCTTAACCTGCAGTCAGATATCATTTCTTAAGTGAAATTGCTGACAAAAATTCCATCATACGGAACATTTGAAAACTTTAAATGCATTGTTCACTGGTGACTTTACTTCTGAGCTGTATGTTGACCTTTGTCTGTATTCCCTCTAATTCATTAGTGTAGATGTAGAAATGAGCATGAGAAATAGCTAAGCTCTTTCTATCCTTCATCGGAAAAAAAAAAAAAATCACTTTTTATCCCTCATCAAAAGTCTTAAGATATTGTTATATAATTAACTGAGGTGGTGCAAATGACTGTTATACAAATTTTGTGGAAGAAGCAAGAAGGAAAAGAGAAATCAGTAGAACTGTAAGAAATAGAAAGGCTCAGTTACCATGCTTTGTAACCTGAAAGAGACCCAATAGAAACAGGAGAAAACAAGTTGTATTATCCAGTAGTTCAGTAAAATCTTCTTCACATAGAAGGTTTTTTTCCCAATGTACTAATTTAAATAACTTCTGTAGATGAAGGAAAAACCTACATGTCCTCCCTTATGAATTTAAAAAGAAAAGGCCAAGAGCAGTTCCCTCATGCACTCCTGTGATACAGAGCAGCTCTGCACAATGATAAAAGTTTTACCATAAATTGCAGTCCGTGTGACCTTTTCATTTCTTTATTTTTAATAGCTATCAAAACCAGAGGAGGCCTTTACACTGTTATCTGAAAGGGCAATCAGTAAGGGTCAGCCCCTTCTTTTTCTGAAGTCAAACAGGCTGGGAACTAGCATGTTCTGTACTGGTAGAAGAGAACCGAATTTCAGGTTAGTTGTGTCTTTCACCCTGGCCACAGTCCGATCAGGGAAGAGATTTGGGATCTGTTGATGGCTGGTGAGTGCCCACACTGCCCACACTGCTGCCTAACACATCAGCGTCTGCTCTGGGAACTACTGACTCTTCAGTACGCAAAGATACAACCATATCAAATTAATTATCTCTCTCTTTCTTCTCTCTCTTTCTCTCAACACTTGACTGAGAGATGGGATTCCTGTCTGGACTTGACTTAACATTTGCCAGTGAGGTCCATTAATCCCAGAGTTATGGAAAACTCCCATCTCATTTTCTCTTCTGCCTGAAGATTCCCCTCCTTTTCCTCCTTAAGTCTCTCCCAAACACTGTCAGAGGGATAACAGCCTCTCCTGTGGGGTGGCTGGGACTGACTGGGTCGCCCCGTGGGGATACACTCACAGTCAATTTAGGAGTTCAGCCATGGCACAGGTATGAACTTGGCAGAGGTATGATCTGAGCTATCCATCCTCCCTTTTCTACTCTGGACATCAACATGCTTGTTTTCTCCTGCAGCTTCTGAGTGACAAAACTAGCAAGGCTGTGGAGATGAAACAGAAAATTGCTGAGCAGTTGAGGGCTGAGAATATCCAAAGATGAGATGGAGAAGCAGGCAAGAAAAACTAGAGCTGAGCAGCCAGCAGAGAACTGGAAATAAAAGCCCATAGCTCTCCTTGAGTTCATACAAATTTTCTACTTTTACATCCATGAAAGTGACTCACGACTCACTCAAAACTGAATGACGAGAGAAAACCTGGCAGACAACTTTCCTGTGCTGTTCCTGCTCTTGCTCAGCACTATTTCTCCTCTCCCACATGGTGCTTTCTTTAAAACACTAGAACTGATGATGGGGAAAGTTTTTAAATGCCAACATAAAGGCAAAAATAGAAACTAACCTTCCAAATTTTTTTCCTATTGAATTTGATAGAGAGGAGCCTCACGGTTAAGGTTTTCAGGCTGCTGGACCCTGCAAAACTCTGGAAGACTTTTAAGGGAGAGCAATTTGTTAGGTACATTGCCGCAGATGTCCTTCTGTCCAGTCATGTACAGTCTGTTTGTGTATCACAGAGCAACCATTGAAGCCCCTTTATAATTTCCATATACATTATCAGAAGAGTAATGCTCTCAAATATGATTTTTTTTTCCCTACAAGAGTCATGAAAATAAGCAGCTAGCTAGAGAAACAAAACCCTAGAAGCAGGCAGGGTTGAGGTGGTCTCCTTATAAGACATCAGAGAATCCACACAGAATGCCCTAAACAAAAGAGAGGTTTTGGTTTGAGCTTGTGCATTATTTGATAGTGCTGAATCTAACACAAAGTCATGAACAACTCCTTTTTGTATTTGTATAGAGCACTAGGACCTTGCTCTTGTTTTTAATTGCTAAAAGGTCTCTGCTTCTAGTTATATCTGGTGTACATTTTGCACATATGCTGGTGTTTTTTCAGATTTACTAACTTAGAGATAAGAAACCTCAACACAGACCTATTTTAATTTGTATGAATTTAAAATTCTTATCATGGTCTGTCTTAAAGGTACTAAAGGTCAAAGAAATGTAAGGATTTGCTATTTGTCATCTAAAACCCTGTTACCTCAGCTTCGCAGAAGACATATTTCTAATTTGTATGAGTTTCTGGTCTTTGTCAGGGCTCCTAGGCACTATGGAAATACAGATAAATAATAACTACATCCAGTGCCAAATGGCACAGGTGCAAAAATAGTTTGTACCAGCTGAATAGAAAATGGATGTGTCCCCCTTGCTTTGCAAGGAAAATTTGTTTTTCTGAAAAAAGAACAGAAACATCTAGGTTATAATTTTTTATTAAAAAAAGTAAAACACCACTAAAACCAAATGTGTTTTAGAAATGCCTCTGCAGTGACTGTTGAGAGCTGTATTAGCTCTCTCACATCCTCATCCTTTCCACACACACAGCAGGCTCACTGGGCAAGTGGTGCCTGTAGCAAACCTTGTAACTCTGCTGCTGAGGAATCGTGTTCCCTGGGAAGCAGTGGTGCAGGGCAGGAATCAAGCTGAGGGAGAAAAACCACTGAACCACAGCTTTCATAAGGTCCTAGGGTTAAGGTTTCAATTAATTTGAATTGTCTTCTCAATAAATTAAACATTCATTTTAGAAAAAAAAATTTAATTCGAAAAAAAATTACATTGGTTTTCAACAAAAATAATTTTGAAGGCCAATTTCAGACTAACCTAATCAATAAGTAGAATATATCAGTCCTGTAGATGTTGTTTGTGATTCCCAATATGTGGCCAAAGGAAGCAAGAGGCTACACAGCCAGAAAATCTAACACTGAGAAATTCACTGCTACAAGACTGCATGCTTCTCCTAGTTCTTAGTTGTGGTAGAGGATTATCATAGTGTTTTCATCAGAACCCTGATGTCTTTAAGAGAAGAAGGACATCATGTGTTTGATGGAGTAGCCCATTTATCATTTCATTCGATACTTAAATAATATTTGATCTTTTCCTTCAAGCTCCAGATCTTGAAGATACGAGACTAAGAATCTCAGATTTAATTTTTTAAAACGACACCTTCAGACCTTGTTATAGATAAAGAAAGCCTACAAAGGTAACATCTAATCCTTCCCTTCCCATGCATATCCAACATTTCCTTACACCACAAGCTCAAGCGTCAGGAGGCCATTAATACAAGCCAGAGGCATCAGTTTTAGCCTCTAGTTTGTTGGAATCTGCCTCATTGTTTGTCTTTTTCACAATGCTTGGCATTGGCAATGATTAATGCTGTCAACATTGTCCTTGCCAGGGAACATGCTTCCTCTTTGGATCATCCTCCTGCTCCAGGGCTGCCTTTCACCCCTCATCTATGGAGAGAGCAGCTACGGGAGAAGGGTGGAAATCTCATGTCACTTTCAGGAGCAAAGGAGCATTTCCAAGTGAGAGGGAAGGAAAAGCAGCAGTTTAAAACTATTTTGGGGGTCAAGAACAGTGGGAAAAGAGTCAAGGAGCTCCAAACAGCTTTCCCCTTTCTTTTCCACTCCTGCTGAAATGTAGCTTGGAAGGTGCTGATAGCATCCTCAGGCATAGCACTATACCTCCACAGATTGCCCGGAGAAATGCTGCATGGCAGAAAGTTGTAATCAGAGTAATTTGGTTGACCTAAAGCCTGCTCTAGGTTGATCCACAAAATGAGGGCTACCAGGATGAGCCCAGCTGGCTTATCTCAGCAATCCGTACCCAGGCTGTGGGTTAAGACACCTCACTTACTCTGATGCAGTGACCTGGGTCAAAGTTAGCTTCACACGGGACAGATCTCCACTTGCTATATCTCAATTTTTGCTCTCCCCTGTGAGGTGGGGTGACTGGGAGAGGCGTTTTTGACTGGCCATTTGCAGCTGGATGTTTGCCAGCTCCTTTACACCTCCTGAACACCACAGAAGTGCCAGATCAGAATTGAGAACCTGGCGTATTATTTTTTTTTTATTGTCCCAAGGATAGAAGAGTACCCTCTTCACTTGTCAGCAACTACTGGGTTGCAAGTTGGCCAGTTTACCAAACATGAAAACAATTTGCCAGCAGCAGTGACTTACACCCTAAAAGGAGAGAACATGCTTTCAGCTGGCAGCCTCCTCACCACCCCAAACAAAGGAGAGAGATAGGGTATCAGTAGCTGCTTTTAAGTTGTCCCAAGTGCTAACTTGTTTCTGATTTTCAGGCAGTCTGTCTTTTAAGTCTTTCTTGGCTATTTCTAACAACTGCTCAGTGAACTAATCCTTCTTAAGAGCTGCTATCAGTCACCCACACTGCCCAGACTGGAAAACAGACGTGAAGTTTTTGGTAGCTCAATCTTCATCGCACTGCATCCATGGGATCCTGCCATTGATGACAAAGGAGGATTAAAGCCAAATTATTCTGCTGCCCATTGTCGGGCTTCAGCAGTCTTAAATGTGCTGAAAAGGCCTAGATTTGTTTCATTTTGGGTGATTGTAGTGCCAGCTGCACCCTACGTGAATACAGAGACAAAAATTCCTATTTATCCCTAATGGTACCTTAGTATATTATAATGGCATATTCTTCCTTCCCTTGTACGCAGCGGCTGTGGAACTTGGGAAGAAATGCCAGCAGTAGACGAAAGGGGTTTGGAAGGTATGAGGAGGAGAGAGAAGGCTTAGGATGGACAGGAGGGAATTGCACCCCTTTCTTCCCACTGCTCACTACCAACTGCCCAGCTTCACATCTCTGTAACCCTTCCCTTGGATCCCCCACCTCTTTGCAACACTCTTCCACTTAAGGTATGCTTAAGATAGGAAGGGAACCTGTAAGGCACTGAAATGGTGTCCTCAGCTGTGATTCACGCTGGGAATGGTCCTTGTTGCTCTCATTTGACCCTATAGTGCTTTTTGGCAAAGAAGCAGGGGCGGGGCTTGGCCGCCCGAGGTTCTTGGGGTTATAACAGGAACACTTTTTAATCTTATTAAGGCTATGAGCTGAGTGTGGTTATTTAGTGTATTTGTGGGAAGGTTCACCAGCCCTGACACAAGGACCTGCAAGTTAGAGAGTTGTTTCATCTGTCCACACAGTGGTGGCTCATGTGCTGTATGGTGCTGTGGGGTACCACAGGCAGCCACAACAGTATGGGTCACCTCCAGCTGCTGTCTTCTCTCTTCTGCCCCATAGAGATGTCTCAGAGACCCCAGGGTATATCCAGTGACACTAGAGAGCTCCCTGTGAGCAACTGCCTGGAATCCTCCTGGGCTGAGACTAATATAATCTCTTTTTATAGGAATGAATAGGCTGCTCCAGAAGACAACTAAGCATCTAAGGGACATCAGATTAATTGCCCTCTGGAAGTTCATGTTTCCCTTCTTTGGTCACGCCCACAGGCTTTAGACATACAACTTTCTTGTATCTTGCATGAAGTGAGACAAATCCCCCTTACACTGCATTAAAACGTGGTGCGGGCAAAGTAGATTGCAGTCATTTTTTAGAACAATTTTTTTAGGATCCAGTCACAGATCAAGAACTATTTGCAAACCTCCATTTATCCTCTTTTTCCATTTGCACATTACCTTTCTATTTTTGTGCTTACCTCCCAAGTTCCCTTTTTAACGACCGCCAAAAGGACAGCTACTGATATCATGCACTGTGCCACGGCTGCTTCCTAGCGCACCACGTTTAGCCCCCGGTGTGATTTCCAGGAGGTGAAGAGAGCGCAAGCGTTGGTGTGTGTGTGAGTGGGCGAGCATACGCTTTATAACAACACCAAGATGCTGAAAAGCAGTAGCTGCAATGTTGATCACATCAAGGCAGCGTTACCAGGAGACACCTCTCAGCATGGCAGACACACGCCGTTTGAGTCTCTTCGCCCTCAAGGAAGGTAGTGGGTGTAATGTTTTGCATCTCTCTTTCACTCAGACATGAAGGACGAGTAGCCTAACAAGGTCACATTTGTTAGAGGCATGCATATTTCCATCTGTTCATACGGATGGCAAACGAAGTGCCTGGCATGAAGCAAGACACTCTAAAAAGGAATTGTTTAAGAGGGAGTGTCTAGGCAAAGCTAGCAGGATGAGTGGTGGTTAAATACCATACGTTGAGACCAGCACAGATACATTAAATCAAAGCCTCATTTAACGAGCAAACCAGCAAAAGTTAGGTTTTTTCAAAATCCTTCCGGCTATATTGATTTCCAGGGCACTATTAGCAAAGTGGCGGAGGAGATGCATGAGCCTTAGCAGTGATGTATCCCCAAAGCTGAAAGTTCACTCCTTTACTTCTAAAGCAGAACTGGCACTGTGAAATAGTTTGTGGCTACTGCTGAGCCTTTGCTAGACTTGAGCGAGCTCTATTTCATCTGGTGAGTCTTAGACAGGAGATCCACAAAGACATAATGTAGTTTTGGTTGCAGTTTGAATTTGTTTTACGGTGGACAAAGATAGAAAAGACCTCTCTGTCTTTGAGGGAAGAAGGCACAGTCTGAGAAAACTCAGCTCTGAACATTATTTTTGCTAAATCCCCTTGAAATGAAAAATATAGCTCTACTTGTTTCATATCCTGGACTCAAGGGTCTTCAGAGCACAGAGGTTTCAAAACCACAATAATATAAGTGAAGATGTCCATTAGATTACTTGTTAAAAATATTTTCTTTGCTTAAATATTATTTTGCCCCAAAATATTAAACAACTGACAGTTTGTACATGCTTAGATAAGGCATGGGGATTTCAAAGGAATAAAGAAGAGTGGTGTCTAAAGAATAAAATTATTCTTTAATATTTTTCATTTCAGACTTCCAGGAACATTTAGTAATTAGTACGGAAAACCCATGAGAATAGAGAATAAGGAAGGCAGAGACAAAATTTTCCTTTGAGGCATCGCTAGGATGTGTTTGGTGATGATATGCAGTTAAAGGTAGATCTTATTGCAGCCTCTTTCTGTTTTACTCAGGTTTAACGCAATGGCATTATCCTCTGTTGGCTCCTGAGAAATGTAGATCTTACTTGAATGCACACCATCATTTTGAACCAGCAGCTATTTCCTTTTCATGGAATGCTTTCTGCAAATTTTGCAGATTTGGAATTTTCAAAAATACACACTAAACTCAACTAACGCTTGCCTAGACTGCTGTCTGAATGGCAGACAACAGTCAACAGATGTTCCTACTTCTGGGGCCAAGATCCCTCTCCTCCCTGCCTGTCTTTGATGTTGATGTCTCAGTGAAGAGGAACAGCATGGCCTGAAAAGAGATGCTTGACTTTTAGACATTAGAGTGATGGTCAGCGGTACCAGAAAGGAGCCCACTAACACAGCAGCAGAAAGCCAAAGACAGCCAGGCCCTCTGCCATGGGCTGACTAGGGGTACATCTCCATGGCTGGACACAAGCAGATGGATCATGTGGTCATGGCTCACCTGCAAAAATGACTCAGCCATTTTTGCTGGGACAAACCCTCTCACTCCTGGGATGGATGGGCAGAGGCATCAGCACATTAGCAGAGGTCTGAGAGAGACTCAGGCTGGTAAGCGAGTCCATGTCCTAGCTCAGTCTGCCACCACGGACACCTCTGCACTTGGGGACTGGAGACAATGGGTGAGGATCAGAGTAACAGGCAGCTGGGCTGGAAGGTGCTCATGGGAGCACATGCATGTGTCCAGCCTGTTCCCAATGGTTTCCCATGGCCTAGGGAGAGCTGGGAGCTGTCACAGGCACCGCAGGAGGAGTGAGGAGCAGCAGCTGTTGGGGAAACCTCATATCAGCCAATATATGCATTTGGCTTCAGAGCCAAGAAGATTGGCCATCACCAACTCCAAGAATGCACTGTATCATCCTACCAAGGGTTTTCCAGGAAATCCTCTTCAGACTCCCAGATGATTCCCAGACATCTTTAGTTGCCATTGTTGGTGTAGAATGACAATAGGCAGGTTGCTAAAAATTGAACATGACATAACATTTCAGCCATGCCAGAAGCAAGATGACATTCTCTAAAATTAAGAGCAAATACTGTTTGACAGATATAGCCAGAGAAATTACAAGCTATTTAACTTGCTTTCTGCAGATGCTAGGGTATGGATATACCATAAGGGCAAACTCTTAATGCCTGGGAATGGCTCCTAAAGCCAATGTTTATCTTTTACTTAGCTTAATTAATAGCTAATGACAGACCCATGATGGTGGATAACCACTGTGCAATTTAATCAATGTCAAAGCCTTACACAGCTCCTCCTGGTTTGTTTGGGTCCCTTGAAGAGGACTATCAGCAGCAATTCATCACCTCTGAAGAGGGGCTGATAGGCAGCAGAGAGCTTTCTCAGAAACTCAGCTCCTGGGGAGGGTCAGCAAAGTTTGGCTCTGCATGAGCAGCCCTGAGGTCAGCAGCAGAAATCAGGAAGGCATTTCAGGGGCCAATGTCCCCTGCTGTCATGCTGAAGGAGCCACTGTAAGATACAGGAGAATAGCATGGCAGAGCCTGTCTCCAGGATGAACTCAGTGAAAAGAGACTACTTTACTCCCCTGTTCATGCACTTCAGGGATTGCAGGAGCTTCTGGAGGAGGTTCACCATTTTGGACTCACCTTTTGTTTCATGTTTAGCAATGAGAGATCTTGACTTCTTGACACTTTGGAGGGCTTCAAAAGACTCCACCATGAGAATAAGTAATAGCTAGCTGTTCAGAGATGATGATGGTAACCAGAAGAATAGGCTGGGCCCAAAGTGGTAGGCTTCCCTGGACTGAACTGGTCAGGACATGAAAGGCAATAATGACGCCCTGATGCCAGAAGTCCTGAATGGCAGACCCTGGTCTGCACAAGGCCGTTCCACAGTTTAATGGTAGCCTTCTACATTTGCCGATGTATGAAAGCATGAGATATTGAAGGTGTAAATAAGGAGCATTATCATCCTTTAACTGGCTAACAGGGAAATTTTAAAGCAAGGATTCATGGGCATTAATAAGTCTTCATAATTATTCTTCAGCATAGAAATAATATTTTGGAAGCTTTTCCACGGTACATGTGATTGCTGAAATAATCTATGCTATCTGGAATCCTCTTAAATGAATAGCCGCATTAGTTTTTAAACAAATATTTTTAATTACTGGAGCACTCAAGAGCTGGCCAGGTCAACGGCTCAGTTGTGCTGGGTGCTGTGCAAAAAAAAAAAGGCAAAAAGGGGTGCTCAGAATCTCACCGTGCAGTTAAATGCCAGCCTGCTCCACGTTTTAAGCTGGGGATAACCATCCCTCTGTAGGAATCCTGTGGTTTGCATTCATTTAAAAGATGTCTTCTCTTATGTGCCTCAGTTAAAATTATGAGGAAAAGACTTTAGAAGAAAGACTCTATAATCTTTTCTGGGGTGTGTCATTTCCTCTTATTCCATATGCACCTCCTGATTCTCTTCTGAAGAACAAATCAGAGCTTCATATGAAAACTTGTCCACCCCCTGACTTACCTGTTGACTGAACAAGCATTCTCACAAACTGTGCTCAGAATAGTACTGCTCTCCATGCACAGATTATTCCCAATACTTTGCTCCCCTTAAGCATGAGACTGAACTTTTCTTGTCACTTGACTTTCTCAGGCAGATTACAGGCCCTCTTATCAAGAGAAAAAAGGTGAAATAAGGATCATGTTACGACCCAAACATAGCAGAAGGCTTCAGTTGAGCCCTCCTGTTCATTTTAGTCATTTGACCAGCTTCCTACACCAGATAATGCTGATCTGAGGTGTAAGTTGTGGGCTCTGTGTGGTGTTAGAGATATGCTGGACAAGAAACTCTTCTTGGGGAAAAACCCACAGATATGAGCCGTGCTCCAAATTCTCTGGCCACCTCCCTTAACCTGCTCTACTGTTTTTTCTTCTCATCTCTTGAAAGTGGATGATTGCAAACACAGAGACTTAGCCTGAAACCTTCTGACCATGGCAGCTTCCCATGATGCAGGCAGCTTTCAGTGCTATCATGGATTTTCTTTCTGTGGCCACTCTAGCTAGAAGATCATCTGCCAGCCTCCCCACCTCCACCAGTAGTTTCCAATGCCATGTTCCCACTTTACTTGTGCTGCTATGTTTGCTTGTGAGGAGCACGCGCTGAAGCGAGCAGGGGCTCTGGTTGGGTTATGTTATTATTTTTTAAGAGTATTTTTATGTGGCTTAGTTCTCTCAGTACTAACTCAGGTGGAGCTGTATCAGACCAGCTGAGCCAGCTGTGTTCTGTGTTTCGGTAGCGGGGGGTGAGCATCTGGAGGCTCGGGCAGGAGGAGAGACAGTGGGTTTTGGTGACAGTGGCATGGCCATGGGGAGAGTTATCTGTGGAAACACGCACCACACTGAAAAGATCGGCTAGATTTGCCACCTGTGAATGTTGCTTTGTGAAGGGAAATGAACCTGTGAGCGAGCAGAGGAATGGATTTAGGAGACTGGGAAAAGGCAAATTAATTACTTCAGGAAAACTGCCCCAAAGCTTTCCTTTTTGGTAAATTGAGATATACCAAATAAGGGTGTCTAGGATTACATAAAAAACATATGAAAGCCTTCGAGGTAGTGAGGTCTAGCAATATGTCTTCATGCAAGGGGAAGGTATGATGCTTGCATGAGTCTGCATACACGTACTTGCTTAATCCAGCCAGCTTCTTACACAGAGGCAAAGGAGAGCGTTATGTAGAGTACAGCTTCATCTAGAGCACATCCCTGGAGAAATTAAGCATTGGCAGTCCATCTAACCTTCAGGCTACCTTGTGCCTACACTGCTTATCTCCATGTGAGACAGACTGAGCCACAATCACACCTTCACTGCATTTTTTATTGACAATTTAACCCATCCTTTTTTCTTAATTTGATAGTCATGGAAAGTGATTGATCCCTCAGGCACATGGTCAATGGAAGTGCTCAAGGATGCATTTCTGGATGCAGAAGGCAGGGTAACTGAGGCAGCTAGAGAGTATGACAGATTACTGTAGGCAGAGTAGGTTACAGGTGCCACCTTAAGAAGTGGTACCTGTTGGCCCAAAATAAGACAGATGTAGCCTTACAGGTTAGACCAGGGTAGAAGGTAGCCTCCTACAAGCTCTTTCATTTGCCTGTGGGGGTGAAGTTGCTCTGATATAATTTACATATGCCATATGTGACCTGCTATATATCTCAGGTCTCCTCACACTCTCGCTCCCTGTCATGTGCCTGTAGCTATAACTTCAGTTTTAAAGTGTTGAAGAGCTGTGACAGTCATTTCTGTGACACATACGTGTATCTGAAAGCCTGGCCCCCAAAGCTGTTTATTTATAGGCTACTAGACATACTCAGCTCCTATTTCTGAAACAGGCACTTCTCCATCACATTTGTGACCATTGCGACCCATGGTCAGCTCATGCAGCTTTAGTTTTCTGCTCTCTTGTTCCACCCCTTAATAGAAGACCTAAGGTGGTGGAACTAAACCGAGCTTCTCCAGCAGGGGAGAACTGCGAGCAGAGGGTTAGCTCTCTTACGGGTGAAAGATTGGTAAGGGCAGAGACTCAGCTATCAACAGCAGGTGGCTAACCCTAACACCTAGACTTAAGCCCTGAGAAAGGAGGGGCCCTTGCAGACAGGAGGAGAGCTGTACAGTGCACAGCAAATAAGTAGATCAAGGAGAGGTATGTAAGGCAGTCCCTGAGCAAAGGAATTTTGGGGGGTTTTTTTGGCCCCAGCTGTAACACTTTTTTCCAGCCTGCATACTGCCATGCCTTAACGGGGTTACAGATGTGAGGGATGCGGGCAGCTCCCTCGGCAAGAGCCAGGCTTGCCACCTCACCGTATGTTTATAAAATGATCTCACAGCTCAGGGGAACTAGTACTCGCAGGGCTAATGGCTGGTGAAAAATGCAGATATTTTTTCCAGATAAGAAATATTCTACAATATTAACTGACCATTCAGATAACATAAAAACACATTTTAAGATCACCTAAGCATATAGGTGAGAGTGGTTTAATTTCTTTCAAAACAAAACCTACATAAGGGTGCCAAGATTCCCCAGTAAAGGACTAAAACACTCCCCAAAGGCCTGAGGACTGTTAAATCACCTTTAAGCATGATCCACACCCATGGGTGAAGGGGAGACACAGAGGTGCTGCTGTGACCAAAGAGGCAGGATCATGCCCTCCTGAGCTGGGATGAAGAGCTCCTGCCAGAAGCATCACCTTGCTGTGGAGAGCCACCAAACTCTGCTCTGAAAGGAAAAGGGCTGTGGCCAAATCTGAACATCACAGTGGTTCCCCCAAACTGCATCTTTCAGATCACCCCAAACTTGTACTTGAAAGTCCTTGTCAGGCTGAGTATCAATAGCTCAAGTAGAGCAAATGTCCAAGCTGTGCAGGGAGATGGCTTCCAAATTACAAAACTGATTTCCCTTGAACCAATCCTTAAACTCTGAACACTTGCTTAAGAACCCTGGGTCAGGAAAAGATTTAAATGTGCACAAAGTTCCATCATGTCTAAGACATGAGCCACAAGCATGTATGGTTCTTGGAGTTGAGCACAGATTTCAGTCTCTTCCTTGAGCTAATGGGTCATGGGCTTGAAAGCGAGGGTTGGGAGCTGATCCCAGAAGGGCAGTGGGGTGGGCATGGATCCGGGTACCAAGAATATAGTGGGCCCTTTGTCCTGAAAACTGAAGACATTTCCTCCCACCTCCCTCACCCCTCCAGGATGACCCCTGGCACATTTTGCCCACTGCGACAGGGGAAAGATGTGGGTTTAATCTCAGAAAGAGTGGAGGAGAAGGAAGACCTATGACAGCAATGGACTCTGGGGGAAAATATCTGTCCCTGGAGCAGTCTGTCCATCTGATAGCTACACTGCTGTTTACCAAACCCCCAGTGCATAACACAAAACTGAGCTCCAGCTCAAAGGAGGTGAATTGAAGAAGATGGCACCCAGAGCAACCTCACCAGGACTTCCACAGACAATGAGCCTGACTTCCATTCAGACCTGGCTTCAAGAGCTGCCATCTCCAAAGGCAGGGTCTCCTCCTGCCCCAGAGATCGGGGTAGGCCACCCTTGCAGGAGAAGAAACTGTGGGGCAGCCACAGGGCACCTGGCTGGAGCTGGGTGAACCTTATGTGGAGAAAGAGGCCACCACTGTCTGCAGGGACAGCAGTGACGTGGATGTAGAAGGAGGGCATCCTTGCAGGGAGCTGTGCCTGCCAGTCTGATAAGCCTGTGGCAGCATTTTTCTGTCAAATCCCGATTAATTCAGCCTTGAAGGCTCATCCCAGGCAAGCATGTGATATAGGAGGACTCCTTGAGGCACCTCAGGTAACCTACGTGCTTTATAACCTCTGTTTTTAGTGTCTTGTTTTAAAAGTCTATTAACTTAGCATATAAATCACATCTTTTAATATAGGAAAGTGAGACAGGTTTGAATTAGAAAATGCCTGGAAATTCTGGTTTTGTTTACTATTCTTCCTCTATACTTCAAATTAAGAGTGAGCTATTAATGGCAATACAAAAATTCCTGAATAATGCAGATTAAGCTGGATGCTTTCAACCATTTAAACATAAAGGACCAGATTCTTCTTTGTACAAAGGCCCTAAAGTGATAGAAAATAATATTTAAATCTTCTTTCAGACCTAAACATTTTCATTAAGACTAATTTTTATAGTATATGTCTAATCCAATATAAAATTGAAAAAGATGGTTTAGTACCTTTAGTGCAAAGTATTTACAAGATAATAGATAAAGTGAATACATCATTTTGCCAGCTATTAAAAAATACAGCATTCAGCTGTAAGAGCTGCTTTCCATTTCAGTGAACTTTCTGCTACAGAGAGGAAAGAAATGATTCCCCCACATGGCTGAACATCAGTGTTCTTTGAGCATGAAAGCGGGCTTGTAAACGGTCGGTGTTTATGATTGCTTGTCTCCAGCAGGAATGTTTTCTGACATGCAAATAACTTGCCATCCACTAGCAGGCTTTAAGCAGCTCCTCTTTAAAATCTTCTGCAAGCCTGTGTCAGCCCAGCCCAGAGTGTGCAAGAATTAGCTTCATTTTTGGAGGTGGTGGTGTAGTTTACTTGGTGCTGTGCTGCTACAGCTGTGTGAAAAGCACTAACTGGCAAAAGGAAAAAATTGAAAAAGGTATCTGTGGACCACCGGTGGGCTCTCCTGCCCTTCTCTCACTCTGAATTCAGCTCTGAAGACAACCTGTGCTAACTCGGAAGAACACCAGGGGCTGATTTCCAAATGAAGACTGACTTGGAGCAAAGCTTTTTCTGAACTATTCTTTACAGCCAATAGCTGGGAGTTTTTTGTCTTGTTTTGTTTTAGCAGTGCTCACTGATTAAACAAGTTGGGATGTTTAAACCAGTGAGGATGTCCTCATACTTTTGGGTAAGCTGCATGGTGCTCTGGGCTCCGCAGCCTGTACGTGCCTTGGTGCCTGAGGTGTCTCACTCGGACGTAGATATTAAAGCTGTAGCATCTACGTGCCCTCAGCTGGTACCCTCCCTTCTGTATATGTGTACACCCAACTTTACACCCCAGGAAATAAAACAACTGCATTGTGCAACCAAAGTGACACCATGAAAGATCCACTTAGGTGTCTGTCAGCTCAGCAATAACCTCGAGCTGAAGCTAGAGAGTCCCTCTGTATTTCAAATACTTAGGGACAACACTGCTTTTACACTCACTCAGCAGAGAGGTGTGGGCAAAGGGGTCCCCTCAAGCTGTCACACTGCCGAGCAGGGCAATGATTTCTACGTGTGGCATCTCTGCTGCAGGACCCAGCTTATAAAGTCACCCTCTCTCCCTGTTCCCACAGCTCTGCTGCTACTGTCATATCAGATCTAGAAACATATCTAGATGCAAAAAAACCCCAAAAAACAGACAAAATTTTGAAAAAAAGCTGCTTTATTTCAGCCTAGTGGGAGAGGTAGTTTGTGGGTAAGAACATGCAGCCAAGACCAGAGCAAGGCAATAGCTGTCTAAGCCATCTCATAATAGTAAGCTAAAGGTGTCTGGCAGATGATGCATTAAAACTAGCCAGACTGTAATCTGGAGTGAAGGGAAAGGCCAAAAGAAAGGGCAGGAAGGAGAAGACTTGTATCTACCTGGAGTTTCACCCTGGATGGAGCAGAATGGCTGAGACCCTCTTTCTTGGGCAGCTACATGTGTCCGTGGAGGCTCTGTGGTAAAACGTGAGTTACCCAGGGAGCATGGAGAGGAACTCCCAAGTGCCCTGCACTCTAGCCACACCTGCATGACAAGTAGTACTTCTGCCATGTCACTATTCATCTATGCAAAAATAACCGAGTGGATGTTTTGGAGGACAGCTAATGTTACGGTACTTTTTTGAAAGGCAATCTACCCATGACAGCATTGCATAGTTGAGCACCAGTCTCCCATAAATAATTAGCAATGCAAATCTTTGCCTTGCCTTTTACCTTTGCCACAGTGACTGGAATGCACTCCACCACCATCTGTGATTATAATTCATGCATCACTAAAACCACAAGGTATGCTTTTTACACGCCTGATGTCCACGCCTCCACCCACCAGCACTGCCCATAAATCTCCTTTTTTTCCAAAGCTGCTAGGACCCACTGGCAAAACCTGAAGACTTGCCAAATATTTGCTTGAAATATTAATATATTGTTAAAAACAGGAGCTCTTCACAAAAGACATCTCTGACATTTCCAAGGAGTGTCTGGTGAACTAAGGGATCTGGAAAGTGTCTGTTGTAAGCATGATGGAAGAAGTGGTTCAGAATAATTTTTTGCAGCAGGAAGCAGCTTCAGCAAGGACCTTCCTTCACTAAAAAGGGAGATGCTGATAGAAGATAACCTAAACCAGGTGCTATATTTACTACCATTGTTAGCAGTTTTGATAATAATAACAACAATAATAATAACAATAATTAATCAGTGCAGGAAGGGCTGCCCACAGTAAGCTCACTGCCCCACAGCCTTACCTGCTTGTTTACTGTGCTGTGCAGTGTGGGATCCCTAAAAGTGACTGCAGCTTCAAGAAAAGAAAAGAAAAACAGCTCTGCATATTTTTAAGATCCACTGCAGTGGATCCTAAACAAACCCAGGGACACCACTTAGGGTAGAGGCTTTCCGTGCCCTGGCACTATGGAGAAACAGACCATCCCTAAGGGATCAACACCATTTCCACAGGTATCTCGCTTGTCTGTGTACACCTGCAGGCTGACAAAATGTTTTTATTCTGAAGATTGTTTAGGCATCCAAAATTATTTGACACTATGAAATATTTAACGCAGGGTGGTCTTGCTGCCACCTTGTTGGAAAATCGTAGTGCCCCAGTGAGTAGGTTGCAAAATCCTTGCTTAGGAAGTTTTTTTTCATCTCTGCCACAATGATGCAGGTGTAGTTAACCTGTCCCCAAAGAAATCACAATTACATTGTCTGAAACAGCGAGCACGAACACTGTACCAAGAAAAAGAGCAGTGATTCTTCTGCCATGCAATGCAGAGATCACAACAGCCCAGACTCTGGTAGCAGGGAAGGGAAGATGTAAGGTGACTGAGGACTAGCCCTAGATCAGACTCTCATTTTCTCGTGTGCCGTGCTGTGTGTGTATGGGCAGCTTTCATAGTAACTGGTACCAAGAAGAGGAATTTTGACAAAGAGCTTTCATGGGGGGTAAAAAATATCTTTTCTTGCTTGTCTCCACCACTGCCACCACTGGTCACTCTCTCTGAGCACCTTTGGCACAGCTGGACATATGTGCTTCACCCCTATGGCCTTTACCACACCATGGGGGTTGGGAGAAGATCCTTAGAAGAGTTTTATTCCAAATCAGCCTGGTAACTACAGAAATGTGCATAGCAGGGTGTTCACATTGTCTAAACTAACCTGCCCAGGACACGAGTGCCTTGGCCTGAGACACCTCTGGTCAGCACTATCCAGGGTCTCCACTGAACACAGCAGGACTCATGAGTTTGTATTGATGGATTGAGCTAAAGACTTGAGTCAGGCACGAGTGAAAAGGCTGAAATGCTTCAGGAAGGCTGCTGGATATCGCACAGGTGCTATGGGTGTTCAAGAACAAGCCAACCTGTTGTCAGGACATCTGTCAGAAATGGTACGTCTGCAACTGATCTTGCCCAGGGGCAGAGGATTTAGCTCTGCTTTTCTGTGGCTCCATGGTATTCAGTGAGTGCCATGGTCAGGAGGAGGAGAGCTGCAGGAAGCCACAGAGACCCCAGAATTCTCAGGAAGTTGTAACAGCTTAGGAAAAAAAAAAAAAAGTTAATGAAAAAACAGCTTTGGGGAAATGCAAAGTTTATCAGAAATTTAAATTTTTAAAATTGCCTGAGGCGTCACTTTTGGAAAAATCAAGCTACTATAACAAGTAGTGACTTGATGTGGGGTTTTTCTCACGGCTACGTGATGTTAATTTTCACTAGAAAATGGTGTCAAGTGAGGAGGGGAGTGTGTTTTCTACAAGATTCGGTGCCTTTGTGACATAGCCTGGCAAGAGGCTTTGTCAAACCGCGTCCTGAGCTGTGCCTGTCGCACACTGTACCAAACAGGGCTTATGTAGGCACTGGTAAGTCTTTAGCCTTCATCACAGCTACTTTCAAAGTAAGCTCTGGGAAGCAGAGTTGGTCTAACTCATAGTAGTTGAAATTAATCAGAGGGTTTAAAACAGTTATCATCATCCGAGCCTCTACCACTCAGATGTGGGACTATTTTTATGACCTCATCTGGCCTCTTTATAGCCTTGGTGCAAAGACCCACATCCGTAGTAACTCAGGTCTGTAGTTTATCTGCCTGTGCCATCAGCCAGGGTCTCATCTCTTAGGCTGCCAATAAAAATTTGGGAGATGGCCCAGGACACCTGGGCCATCAAATGGACGGTTTGGTGTCTATTCACAGAAATCATGTAGAGCTCTTCAGCCGAACCCAAAGCAGACAGTGTGCTATATAAAGACCTACAGTGTCACCAGGTAAAGTGCCATATGCTTACAGAGTCACTGCCACAAGACTTCATGCGAAATTAGGCAGTCAAGGACCAGGAGAAGGACAACTCCTGTGATGGGCAAATCCATTGCTGCTGGCAACTTCATTGCTAGAAGGGAGACAGGCCCATCCTCCTTCCTGAGAAAATGATCAACTACTGTATCACTGGAGAGATCTGTTCCTGTGTGGAGAAACAGGGAACAGGAGAGGACTACTTACGCAGCAGTAGCATGTTCTAGGACGTGTGTGTTTTCACCCGGAGTGTAAGGCGGAATGCTCACATTTCTTAGCACCCTGATTCGGGGTTTGATTCAGAGACAGAATTCAGAGACAGAGAAAGTTTCCATTGACTTCAGTGGAGTTGGATCATTCCTGAAAGCTACCCAACAGCCTGGAAGAGGGAAAAGATAGACTGACTTTTTCCCCTGGAAAGATCCAGGAAAATAGTTCAGGCAGTGAGAAGTAGGAGATTATGGTGGTTTGGGTTTTGTTGGTTTTCTTGTTGTTTGGTTTGGACTTTCTTTCCCACAGCAGCTCATAATCTAATGCCTGGATGATTGTTAATGCTACATTCTTCTTCTTTTTGTGATTTCTAAGAACAACCCATGGGACCTTTGGCCACGGGGCCCAGCAGGCAGCTGAAATGGAGCAGGAGGAGCTCCTGCAGAAAAACATGGACCAGGACCCAGATGGCAGCCAGGGCTCATGAAGGGCCAGAGAAAGCAGGGTGCACTGTGGCAGGACAAGGTTGCAGAGCCATGCTTGGATGTTCTCTCCCAAAGCCATGCTGGGGAGGTGCTACTGTGAGGGGCAGAAGGTGATCCAGAACCGGTGCAGCAGCACCAGATAACAGGGTGGCCCCTGAGCCCATAGATTGGACAGCAAAGTTAACAAACCCATCACAGTCCTTGAGACTATCTCGGGGGCTTGTCAGCAAGCTCCGGGAAAGATAGGGGTTTGATTTGGGCTAATGTGATCCATGCTCTTGTTTAGGCTGGGCCTGGTCCAAAGTCAGTCCTAATGCTCTGGTTTGTGTTCTGGCTGAAATCAGTTTTGCTTTTCCCTTTCTGAGAGAGCCCAGAGAGCAGGCTCCCAGTCTGAAAGCCCTATCAGCCAGGCTGCTGATGTGAAACAAAAGCCTCACATTTGTTTCCTTTCACATCTTTTGGTTTAGGAGCATGGAGATACATTTAACAGGAACACACACCCTAAAAAATAACTTCTCCAGAACAACTAGAAAATCAAGATTTTTACTTTGCAATGATTACATTAAGCAGCTCTGCTTTACAGTCTGGCCTTGGAACTGACATTGCACAGCTGATCCACCTTACCAACACAAACAGTTTTCACACCTTGCTACTTAGAAGATAAAATGCATTTTAATGGCTTTTCTGCTAATTAGCTGCCATAACTTCCCAACCTCTTTTTAATGTGTTTCAATAAAACCACCAAGCATTATGGTCTTTTATTCAAGGTATGTAGATAAGGGATAAGCAAGCGTAACTGTGCTGCTTTCTCCCTACTAACAGCCACCTCCAGCAGCGTCCCTCCAAACATCAGACCTGCCCAGGCAGGAGTTGCCAGGAGTTGCCAGGACCTCTCTGTAGGGCTGAAGAGGACAGGAGGATGGAGGATGGAGAAAAAAGCTATCACTACGGCCCTGTCACAGGTTTCTCTGCTGCTAAAGCAACGTGCAAAGCCCAGAGGCATAGCCTCCCACCCGGGATACAGGGGATTGATAAACCCAGAGGCTGTTTCAGAGACAGAGAGCGTCGTGCAGCTGCTGTGATGCTCCCTTACGACTCTCCTCTTTCTTGCGGGAGAGCTACTCAGTGTGAGCGATGTGCCAATAAACATAATGTCAGTAAAGAAAAAAGCCATCTGAGTATAAATAATGGGGGTCAAAGCCTCTTTAGCTGTGGTCAGTCTCTAAGCATCTCTGTCATCTAAATGTTGCCAACAGTAAGTCCCGCTCTTGCACTCTCCTTCTTACAAATGGGTTTTCTCAAGCAGTATCAAGCACTGGCTGGGCTAATATCCATAGTGGATATGAAGGGAATACACATAATCACAGAGGGGAGTAATAAATGATCTGGAATGTGCCCTTGGATGCCCATTTTAGAATAAACATTTGCAGTCTCTGTTCTTCAGCAGTCCACAAGAGGAGCAGCCTAATGCCATAATCTCAGGATTTGTCAGATTGGATTGCACTGAACATCGACCTTCTAGTCTTACACTGTGAGCTGTCTCATTATTCCTAGCTAACAAAATTATTTGTGCTCATATTTTCCACACAGTCTCAATACAACACTCAGACATTTCAAAACAATAGTTTAATTAAATTATGGCAACGGGGGCTTTTTTCAGTTCCAGGAGTATCTGAGGCAGAGATGCTGAGGATAATTGCGGCACATGCTTTTAGGGAAGGGAATAGACTGTTCCGTGTGAAGATGAAGCTTTCAGAGGAGTGAATTTCAGTAGCATCCAAATCCTCTAGAAATCATGCTCCTTTCATGCATTTCAAGTTGGATGTTCCCAGACAGAATCCATCAAGATCACTTCTGGAAACTTTGTCGTATACACGCAAGGAGGGCTGGAGATCCAGCTATCCCTCTGTGCTACAAAGTAATTTTTTTTTACATGTTTTAGATATCCTCCATTCAGCCAGGCGTGCCAAGATAGCATGGCTTCCTAGGGGAAGCTCCACTTGGCCTTTACATATACTAGCCACTCAAAGACACACATGAAGTTTCTATGTGTTAAGTTATGTGACTAAAGGGTGACATCAGCAAGCAGTAAGACCAGAAATGACAAATGGAGGCAGCCTAGTGACCTTAGAGCATTGAATTCAGTAGGCTTCCAGGGGACTGGAGAACGTGTGGGTCTCAATAAGGGATGCTTATGGGGAGGACCAGAGATGGAAAAATGAAAGCATCAAGATGAATTGGGGGAATAACAAAAATAAGGAAACAGGGGAAAACGAGGTAAGAGGGCCCAGCTGAATGCAGACTTGCTTGACTGAGTCCTGTTCTTCATCACCACCATCTATCCGGTATTCTCACTAAATCCTTTTTCTAACTGGCTTCCTGTGAGGGTGCACTCTCTGTTCTGAGTCATTTTGTGTGAGTGCTACCAAGCTTCAGACCACACTAATAGGATTATGGAGTACCAGCACCCAGAGGAGGACCACAAACCTCTGGGGCTCATAGATCCAAGTGCCAGCAGCTGGAGGAAACCAGGAGCTAGGTGCCAAGTAGAGGACAGAGTGTTTATGACCAGCTCCTGAAGTGACTCTGGGATATACATTGTGTGTGTTTATCCCAGTAGTGGACTTCAATCCTGATCCCACAGAGAGGGGTAACAGGATGGGGCTGTTGGCACAGTTGTGTGAGTTCTGGCTGTGCCGATAAAGGCACTGATTCCTCTTTGTGCTGATCCACGTGATCAGTGGCTGCATATTGTTTGTGTATGTGTGTGTGTTTGTGTGTGTGTGTGTGTGCCTTTCAGGAATACATGCTCATTTTTACTTCAGGGATCTATGAGCGTGGAGCTGCAGCGGCCTCACATCCCAAATCTCACCAGATTCAGCCATGCCTAGAATCATAAACTTGCTGGACACTCCATGTCGAGGCACTTTTCTAACTTTCCAGAGACAGACTCTGTCCCAAGTAGACTTCCTTTCCAAGCTTCATTATCAAATTTCAAAATGTCCCATGCAACTCAGGGAGAAACATCTGGCTACCTCTAGCTTTGTATCTTTTCTAGGAGAATGGTCCAACACTCCCCCTTTACTGAATCATCACTTCTTTGGGAATGGAATGATGGTGGTTTGCCAGTTATCCTTAAATCACTCCTACCACCAGACAGGCTTGAAGATAAAGTAAGGAATGAATTTTTTCAGGAATCCAAAGATCAGCAGTATGATCTCCTTATTTAGATGCAGCTGTGCTGAAATAAAAGAAAACTTACAGCTGCAGACAGATTATTCTAACTTGGTTCTCTGTTTTATCCAGTTAAAATGCTCTCAGCATGCTTACATACCTTTCATCTGGAAACTTGTCTTTAAGCAAGACCTGGTGCATGTATTTCATTGAAGGGATGTTGATTCAGGAATATGTATGTCCTTGCACATCTCTTTTCTCCCCTGAGATGTTTCAGGTCCCCCTCGCACCTTTTCCATTCATGCCATCACCTGACCTGAGAAGTGTTGGTGCCTGCTGGATCGGTGGGATCTTCTGAACAGGCAGGGAGAAAATATCATCATCCTGGTGCTTAAGTTAATGCATGCTGACTGTGAAGAAAAGCTTCTCCCGGAATGCAGAGCAGGATTCAAACCTTCTTGCATTAATTCTTCATACACTCAAAACACCAGCTCATATATATGCATAAGACATAAACATATGAACAGTGATAATGCATGTAGTTAATTAGATCTTGGCTGCATCGAGAGAAAAATTAATGGTAACTAAATTATTTCAGGCTGACAATGACGTGAACATGCTTGGCATGAACAACACCCCTCCAATAGACCGTGAGGGCATTTTCTTCCTTTGAAGGTGTGGATGTACTGGATGAGAGATTTTTGGAAAACATTAAAACTGAAAGTCATTTATCATACTCCACATTCTATTAGCACAGTTTTATTTTCTATCTGTTCCCCTAAATCCAAGGATCCGTGTTAGCCAGCTCTTTACATGAAGCAGTCCCTGTGTTAAACCTCATATGTGACACTAGTGCCCATCCCCACTTGCAAAGTTTCAAAACTGGCCACTGATGGCAAAAGTTTTTTCTTTTGTAAGGTGTGCAGACATACCTGCCACTGTCACATTAACATCAGGAGGAATGATCTTGGGTTGTTTGGCATTAACCTGATCTCGCCTCTGTGAAGAATGATTTTGACCCACAGGCCATTTTGCTTTGGACAAGCACTGCTGGCTGGCCAGTCTTGCGCAGAAGGGTTGTGCTTGATAAGATTCTGGCATCCAAATCTACTCAGCTACCAAGAAAAAGCCAAGAAATTTGAGCTACTAGTGTGATAACATGTTTGAAAAGGAGCAGAACTGATCTGTTACTCATAGTCACATTGACAGCTGATGCAAACCGTTTTCCATCATAGCAGTGTTTGAAGCATTTGAAAAGCTTCTCTATTCAGTGCTGTAATGCAACTCTGTCAGAAAGAGAATTTTGGGAGCTGTGTTTCTGGGATCTCCCGGGCCTCCTCTACCACACCTTCCTTCCTCCTCCTCCTCCTCCTCCTCCCCTGAGCCACGGTGCCCTGCAGCATGTGTAATGGAGGTGGTATAACCCTCTTTTATGGACAGGGAAGTGACTTTACAGCACATTTGGTGGCAGATGGCTCAGACTCCAGAGTAGCTCCTCCTGGGCTGGTAGTTCTGCTGTGAAGCTGCAGCAGGGCTTGGGTTTCTTCTACCAGGGCTGAGGCAGTGAGAGGCCTCATGGAAAGGGCCCATCACAGAGCTCAGCTTTGGGTCCTTCATCATTTCGGGTCAGGCCTGGATGCCGTAAACCAGGGGAATGTAAAGGGCAACTGAGCTGGTTAAGTGCCCAAGTGAGCTCCTACCAATGCTCTTCCATGGCTCTGCACAAGCCATCCTGAAAATGTCCTGCAGCTTTGCAGAGGAGCAGGCGCCCTCTGTGCTGTTTTGGTACCCAGCTGTAGAGTAAATAGAGATTCACGGCTCTTCTGCAGCACTCAGGCTTTTCTTTTTTTTTTTTATATAACCTTCCCCAGCCTAGTAGATTCCCCACTACTCGATTTTAGTAATGGAATTATTTTATTTCTATAAAATTCAGTATATGTTTTTCTAAAAATTTGATCTACAGAAGGTGAAATCTCTCTGGAGACCTTCCTGTACACAAGGATAGATCAGGACCAAAGCAGGATCAGAGCCAGAGAGTCCACAAGTCCATAACCTGGTGTCATTTTAAGATTTGTTGTGATCATGCACAGAGTTGTCGAATGCCCTAAAAGCATTTCAGCATGCAAGGCAGAGATAACAAATTCCCTTTTTTCCTGCTTGTTCACCTTCCTTTGTTCTGGACTCTGCAATGCCAGGAGGTCTTTCTTTTTATATTCCTTTAGATTTGGCATCTATTGAACCTCTTCAGACCTAAGCTCAGTTGCAAACCATGGACGATGCCTGCGGCTCATGCAAGGGCTCAGAAAAACACCACCTTCTCGATTCACTCTTGCAAAGGAGCACATTCGTTCTAAAAGACAGAAAGAGGCACTGCTGTCTGCCGAGCAGGAGCCAAGTTTAGTGCAATCACAGACCAAAGAGAGGTGTGAACCTCTCGTCTCCATCTTGGCAGGATATTTAATGTTTGTGCCCAAAAGTTAAATGGCAGATTTTTTTACAGAAGTGTTTTCCAAGACACGCTTGGATTATGTTTGACACCTGCCCTTATCGCTGATGCTGGGCATACCTTGCGTGTCTGGGTGATATATCGATTTGAACTGCTTCCCACAAGGCTCCTGCTTGTAAGGCAGGGGCGTGCTCCGGGATGGTGGAGGAGCCGTAAAACAACAGCTGCAACAGATGGCTTCAGTTCTCATCTTGATTTGGCATGCCCTGCCAAAATGGTGCCAGACGTGCATGCTTGTGCAGGGCTTGCTGGATGAGGAATAACGCGAGAAATTTGTCAACTGCAAACGAAGAGGAATAATGTGCCGTAGTGAGATAAACAGGGACATGTGGGAAATGAGGTGACGGGGGAAAACTGCAGGTATTTTGATGAAATACCTGTTAATCCTTGAGGGCAAAGAAGTGGTGGCAAGGATGCTAAGGAGGCAGAGATTGAGCGGATTGGCTTTCATGTTTTACGACTTGAGTGGAGAGGTTGGCAGTCCACACTGTTGACACCACACTTGCCCGGGACAGAAAGGAAGGAGTGGAGATATGTGGCGTGCCAGCCATAAACAGCCAAGAGGAGAAGAGATGGAGGAACATGGAAAGAAGTGCAAAGAATATCATGGTAATGTTAAGGTGGTCTAGTATTACATTGGATGATGGTTTTATGAGGCATACAGGTGGTAATTAGAAAAAGATCAGCAAATTCATAGTCAGGATATGTACAAAACCAGAATGCATCTTTTTGCATGATAAAGACTCTCACTATTCTTCAGTTGTATTGTGTGTAAATGTATCATTTTAAAGCATGAAGAAGGCACTGTGGGGTGGTTTTTCCCAACAATCTGAAAATCAGAGTTCTTGGTGCATTTTGATCAGTGTGTAACTAGCAAGTTTGCTAGTCTCAGCTGATGAGACACACAAAGCAAAGACGTGTCACTTCCTTGTTCAACATTCTTTGGTTTCAGTTTCTGTGCTCTGATGATTTAATGGCTAAACAAGTTTGTCAAGACTTACAAGTTAATGCATGGCCGGCCATAGACCTGATTATTTGTCTTTGAATAATTTTTGAAAAATCTGAGCTGCTCTGATGTTGATAGAAGTAGTTTTGTTGTTTAACTGAGGAGCTGTCCTCTGGGTAAATGTCATGTTCTCTGGCGGACTTGGACATAAAATTCGGGTGCCAGTTTTAATACAGGTATCTTTTTTCAGCCACCAGCAAAATCACTCTGAGCTCTCACAAAAGGCATCACTGAAACAGATAAATTATTAATACAATCAGCTGAAAACTTTTTTATGTTTTGGATCAGAATGGAGGCAAATCAGTGACTCAATGAAGAGAGAAATCAAGCATTTGAGGCTCATCATAGTCACATATAGGATCTGGGTAAGGGGAAATGGTAGATGTCAGGTTTGACATTAATTTTGTTTAATATAGGCTCAACAGTGAAATTTTTCTCATTGTGCTAAATAATCTAAAAGGTACATGGTAGCCCTGGGCTGCACTTCTATCAATCAGCAATGCAACAAAGAGCTAGCAAAGATTGAGTTACCAGTTACGCAGTTGATTATGTCTCCAGGGAAAGGATACACACCGTAATGCCAACAGCTGCTCTTTATAAACATAACTTTTTAATATTTCTGGGCTTGTTTCAAGTTGCACACAATGACCTTCAGCAGACTAACCTGAGCCACCAGGCTTACATCAAGGCAGTGCTAAAAAGAGGGTCCACTGCCCTATTCCACAGTGTGCAGGGACCATACAAGGCTTATACATTTTGTGCAAGATTTTAGATTTATCACCACTGCCAGCAGCATTATTCTAGTTTCTATTTCTGCACTGTTTTGGGAAGTGACTTTGAAGGTAGTATAATGTCATACTAGTTTTACAACTGAAGTCCTACTTAGTATGTCCTAAGAACAGCCTAATGATTGTGAGGTACTGCGTGCAGAAAGGACAATTTTGGGGTGCCAAAGCACCTCTACCTGAGACCATGTGTGCTCTCCCTCCCCCAGCATGAACCTTGAAGCAGAAGATGTAGGAAAAAGGCTATCATAACCTCTCATGGGGCTTTTTGCTGGGAAATGTGCTTCTGCCAGAAGGATCCTTCTAATGGCTGGGGGGGGCTCTGCAAAATTCTTAGTCTCCTAAGGGTTGGGGGTTTTTTATGATCTCAGTGTATTTTTCAGATCTTGTTCTCAGCAATGATCTCTCTCATAATTTCCCCTGTAAGTGGGAAACCTGAGCCCCAGGGAGCTTAATCTGAATTTTTTTTTTTTTTTTTCCTCCCCCAGAGTGCTTGGCACTTGCAGCTCCTCTGTTCTTCAGTGGGACTTGCCAGGTTTGATAATGTGGATGTGAGTGTCATGCCCAAGGTCACACAATTAATTAATGCCAGAGCTGGTATTATTATTATTTATTACGAGGGGGCTGGTGATTACACCTATGCTTAAGGAAATCTACAGCTTCTATTACAAAAGTCTGCTTTAGTCTCTTACACATGCCAAAATAAAACTGCTTAGGATGAAATTTCTTATTCCTACAAGCATCCTTGTACTTGGGGGCAGGCAAAGTAGGGCTCTTGATTAATTTTCCTAGTGGCAATTCCTGACTTTTGCTGCTGGGGACGCAGCACTGTAACTACTCCTAGAAAACAGTTATCTCATGAGAAAATATCTCTCTTCTAAAATGAGTCCTGAAAGTTTCTTTTACACATGTACTCGTACTCATTGGTGGAATCAGTTACAGCAGGGTAAAGACATTGATTCAAAAGGACAGGTAAATGTGCAAATGGGGCTCCGAAATTCAGTGTTACTGGGATTGATTCTCTCATCTGCTTTGAACTTGGATCCCTTCGTCACTGCAATGCACAAATAGTTATATCACAGCTTGTTGTTAAATGAAGCCTACTTAGCTTTATCAGGACTTAGTTCGGTGGATTATGAGGGTACATTTAGTTTTGGACTGAAGAAGGCTTACCATGATCCAAAACCAGCAGCTACCGTGGAGTCAATGAGTATTTCAGCCAAAATGGGAAAGGGCAGAGGTGGGGCCACAAAACAGCTGCTAAGATCTGTGGCCTTTCGTGGGCTGTAACATTTGCTGGGCAGATAAATGGAGGAGTGAAGAAGAAATAATTCCTGGTTTTACAACCTTGTTTGCACTCTGAAAATATATCCACTTTAGCTCACTCTGGCTAAAGAGGCACCATCCAGTCCTCTCTTCACTCAGGGCATTTGTCAGTGCTCTGTTACTAGATTTGCAAAGTGAACCCTGAGACCCTGAGATACGGGACCATTAAGTAGGGGCATAAAGGCAGCAGTACAGTCTGAGAACTGGATTCGTACCCCTCAGTGTGATTGGGTCAGGGGATGGAGAGGGGGAGAAAGGGGAAAGTTCCCTAGGATTTCCATGCAAAGTTTGGGTTTAGAGGTTTTGGAGAGTTGAGTGTCTGAATTTTCAAGTTAAGGCTCATCTGCATTATTTACCCAAATATGGCGGTGTTTGTGCTGGGGGAAGAATTCTGCCTGCGTTCTGAACCTCTGCCAGCCCCCAGGCCTGGGGGTTACCAGCTGCAGAGACTGGGCATGCGACGGACCAAACACCCTGGGCGTTTGGGTTCAGAATCCTCTGGAGAAATTCACAGAAAGAAAAGGAAAAGAAACCTATTCATCAAGGTCATTAAATATAGTTTGCTTGTCTCAGAGAGACCCCAAACCAAAACCTGTGGGAATTCAGGAAGTTGTTCTGGGGAACATATGTTCCTCAAGCATGAGCTACTGGCCATTGCTGGAGGCAACAATATGGACTAGCCTAAGCTACACCTGGCCCAACACAGGTATTTTTGTGGCACATTACACACAGCAAGGACATCTCATGCTGAGTGAGGTGCATTTCACCTAACTGCAGTCACCAGAAGTTACTCTCTGGTGTGAGTGACCTCCTCTCCCGCTGTAGTCAGCAGCGGGAGATAGGCACCTCCACCCACAAAAGCAAGCATGCAGATAGCCGGCTTACACTAGAGACTAGCTTTTGATGGCAAAAAGTAGGTGAGGAGAACTACTGATGACACTGCCCATAGAAAACACAGAGGTCACAGGGCTCTGAGCATTTCAGCCTGCTCGTAAGCCAGCATGTAGCTTTGCAGCGATGACATCTTGAAGCCTTGGCTCAAAACACAGGGCAGGAGGGGAAGCCGGGTAGGGACAAGGCCCTTGGAAATCACATGCGTTTTGCTGCGTCATGCAAAGGCACCTCCACATCATCTGTGCTCCAGAGCCTGGGCACAGTAGTGGCGGTGAGGACAGCTGCTCACTGGTAGGGAGCTAGGGCTGGGGTCCTCCAGGTGGACCTGCATCCACAGATGCCTGGAGGTCACTGGCACTCCTGAGGCTGACGCTGCTGGAGCCCAAATTCTGCCTGCTGCAAGCATTTTCACAGGCGTGGGAAGGCCGGAAGATGTGCAATGCTCCTGACGCTCTGTGTGCCTCCTGCTAAAAGGCTGTGCACCTGCCAGTTTGCATGGGGGTCAGCATTTGTGCATGCTCTTCCTCCAGGCATGGAGCGACTGCGTTTGGGGGTTTTATGTGCAAATGTCTTATTTGGAAGGGGAGTGCTGGTGTGACCTGTGGCTGTGAAGGGCGAGAAGAAGCAGGCAGACTGATGGCTTGCTAGCACAGCTGAATCCCCAGCTCATAGCAGCAAAGGCTAATCCCATCTTCCTCACCTCTAGGGTCTGACTGTAAAGTGTTTGCAAAATATTGACTACCAGCAAAATCTCCACAGGTTGCCTTTTTCCCTCTGGCTCTGCTGCTAAGTCTCTGGCAGTCAATATTATATGTACAGAACCTATCTCTAAATCCCCCAAATTAGATTAAAGGCTCAACAATGTCATAATGTGGTTTTAATCTCTGTGCTACCTACTACGAACATGAAGGTCAAGACAGCAAGGTCAGGTTCCCATGAATATCTGTCAGTAGAGCTCTTCCTTCAGAAAAGGCAGTTCCGGTGCAAGATGATGAGATTTTATTTGTTAAAGATATCCTGAAGATTTACGTCTTTCTTGGATGCCCATATTCTGGCATCTTCTGTGACTTGCAGAGAACAGCGGGGTGAATCCTGATTGTGAGGGATCAGTGGTAAAGCTTCTAAACTCAGTGTGACCAATGGGTAACAGGACCTTGGTATGGTTTCCACAGCGGGCTGTGCTTTAAACGTTGCAGCATTTCCTGTGCTTTTCAAAAGCACAATTGGACTCAGTGATCTTAAAGGGCTTTTACAACATAAATGATTCTCTGATTCTAAAGCAGCTCTTCTAGCACACACGCCTCCCATCACCTTGGAGTAGAGAATTGGCTGAAATTCTTGCTTTCCTTCCTGCCAGGTCCTTAGCCATGGGGCAGCAGAGCTGGCTCTGCTGCTGCAGACCCATGGATGTGGCAAAGAGGCCCGCCATGCCACTGCTGCTTTGGGTCAGGGTGCTTCAGCCCCCACCCCTCTTTTTAAAGTGATATATTTCAATGCCACTATAAAGCTGAGAAGCTTGGAGATGTCTCTGCTCATGACAACATCCACAGGAATACCTCTCCTCCATCATTAGCCTTCTGTATCTCAGAAGCGCTGGTGCCCTGAGTATGGGGGCATTTCCCTGCCTATTCAGGGGAGTGCCTCAGCTGTTACCTGCTGGAGAGCAGGATCAGGCTCAGCAGTCTGACTTGCCACTGATGCTTTAACCTTCTGACAGTATCCTTTTTTTCAAGGGGCCCTCCTTTCCCTGGTGAACCTCATCAAAGTGTAAAGTAAGACCCAAAATGAAACTGGGATGGTTTAATTAGAGGGACAGTGGAGGGGCAACCAGCTTTAGAGGACATTTACATTTTTTCAGAGAGAAAAGTAGTAATGTTTGTGTTGACAGATCCACCTTCTCAAGTAGTTAGATGAAGTGTGCTGGGAGGCCACATTTACCCCAAGCTGGTCCCCAGTTGCTCGATGTTTACACCAGATCCAAATATGCTCTGTAATTGGGCTAACACCTGGGGATTAAACATGCCTTTAGTGCCCAGAACATCCTGGACTGGGACTGGGGACAACCATCTTTTATCCAAGTTGTTTCTACAGCATCACCCCGACCTTTGAATCATGCAAACAAAAAAAATTGGCTAACATGAAAAGGTTGAGGCTTTCCAGAGCTGTCCAAGCATTAATCCTAACTACCGCATTTTTGCTGCTTATACAGCTTTTCATAACTGTTTATTGTTCTGGGAAATGAGAAAGGGCTGTTTACATGGTAGCTAAAGGAACATGTGTCAAAAGGCCGTTAGCTGTAAGATGAACAATATGGTTTTCATCAGGAATCTGCAGGATATTTCTCTTATCTCCCTAACATAAGTCTCCAGGCCATGGTCCTCTTCCACTGTGCTTGGAAGCTGGGCATTTCTGCTCAGGCAAAAGATTTGTGAAAGTCATTTGTTTCAAGAGACTTGACTCAGGCTGTCAAATCATGTTGCTTGGCAGGGACCAAGGACATGCTGTTATGAGATTTTTTATGTTAGGATGAACCCTTCAGATGCCAGTTTCTCATTGGTTTGGAATTAAACTGTAAAACCTGGCTGGGCTCCATGTCAAACCATAAATCAGTTTGTTATGTCAGAAAGCCTGGTAAGAGGTTTGTGTTAGCTATCCAAAGAAACTGCTCAGAGACAAGGTGGGAGGGGATGCCATAACCTAATGACTATTTCTCAACCAGCGCTCTGAAAAGAGAGAAGAGGGAGAAAAGGGAATGAGGGGTTCTTCGAGACCGTGGAAGTAATAAATAAATCAAGCAGAGAAATCGAATCCCTCAGCATATACTCCTGCTTCAGCCAGGAGGAGGAACATCAGGCAACCTCAGTTCAACAGCACAGTATTTCTTCAGAGAATTATGTTGTTGTGTAAAGGAGAGTCATTTGCCTGCATGTGGAGACTGCCTGATGCTATTTCTTCACCTCCCTCTCTTAAAGAGAGGTTTTTCTTTTCCTCCTTTAAAAAAAAAATAACCAGCTTAAAATAGTTCAACTTCATATCAAGGACTGTGTCTCTGCTGCAGCTTTCTCTGCAGAAGCACATTGCAATACAGAGGTGGACCCAATATTGTCAAGGAGGTAGGCAGGTTGTAACCCCACCTCTGCACTGAGCCTTGTTTGGACAGATTTTCCTCTGGAGCCAGTGAGATGCTGCCTACGGGATCTGCTGGAAGAGTTTTTTCTACCTCTAATCTCTTGCTCCTTTCACGTAGGAGTATCCCCTTCATCCAGCATCACACCTGCATTGCAGTGGGAAGGGACCCCCAAGCTACGGCCCCACTGTCCACGTGGATTTACTTCATGACCTCAGGCTAATGTCTGAAGTCTCTGTCTTTTTTTGCAGTGAAATAGTAGCACTGGCCCTACCTCCTCACACACTAGGCAGTACAAGAGTAAAACGAGGCGCAAACTCCTCTGCCAACAAGGCTGCACATCTGGGCTGGACAGACAGACAAAGGGGAGTTGGAGTTTGTTACATCTGCAGAGCAGTCGGCATTTCCTAAGTTGCTTCTGTCAATCCCAGAGCCCTGGCAGATAATCTGGCTGAGAAATTAGAGTTGCTCGTAGCACACCCAAAATAGCAAGCTCTGAAATGTCACCAGTTCCCTGGGGTCCCTCTCAGGACCTCCCGACAGCAGGTGAGTGTATTAAGATGAGGCACTCCCAAAGGGAGCAGAGCAAAGGGCCAGGGCTGCTCAGGAGCACGGCAGCTCTTTCCATCGGGGGCCTCATCCTCTCTAGCTGTGATGCCTTAAAAGGCTGGTAGGCACAGAGGTGCTGCGGTCCTTATCGCCTGCCGAAGGCTGGTACTTTGGTGATATTATATTTATAGCTCACCCGAAGCACCAATTCCTAACTGTCTAATTACTAAACACATAGTGTGGGCAACCCAATAAAGCAGCGAGCCTGTCCCTGACCGCTCTCGATCGCAGGCTCACGAGCAGAGGCAGCACTGAGCTGAAGCGAGGTAAGACAGCGCCTTGTTTCGGTTTTCCCAGTCCTTTGGGCCCTTTTCTCCTTCTCACCTTCCCTTTGCGAAGGCGGCTGGCAATTTCTCAGGGCTCTGTGTAGGTATCACGAGGGGAGCTCTTGTTTCTGTGGGTTTTATGATGTCTGGTTCTTTTTTGCTGCCAGGGCATACAGACAGCAGCAGTAGTTCCAGTCTGCTGTTGGGAACCAGGTGGTAACTAACAGCTGCTCTTTAGTTGCTGCACTAATAATACGCTGTCATGTTTTCATGTTCTCAAGGAATACAACCATGTCTAACTATAGATGCTTTCCTGGTTTGAATAGCAAATGGAATGACTGCAGGCAGAAAGCTTTTGATTAGGGTTTTTTTTCTCACTCTATCAGCATTTTCTTCTTTATGATGAATATTTGGAAAATGAATAGATGGGGGGGGGGGGGGGTGGGGGGGGGGTGGGAAGAGGACAGAAGGAACATTTTACATTTTTCCCCTCTTTCAGACCATTTCCTAATGGCTATGAAAGAAAGAAAGGCAAATTACAGGCGATGCTTGCTTATTTCCTGTTTAAACAATCGCTTGTTATGGATTACAGCAGCTGTGTGAAAAGGGAAGAGAAAGTGAAGCACTGAAACATTACTGGGTGTAAAAGCAGGAATTTGTCAGAACTAGCCTGTAAATTAGCATTAGCAATAACTGCCAAATGCCAATTATCAGGCTATTGTTACATTAAATTACTTCTAACCTCATTTCATGAGAGCATTAATTTTCAAATGAAGCTAATAAAAGAAGATCTTTCTGGAAAAATAAGATTGTTTGTGCCTGTGTCTACATTTGTTTGGATACATTTATACACGTGTTTTTAATACAAACATTCTTATAATGAAAGGCTTTTTAATCCAAGGATCACAAAGTATGACACATAGGTAAGAAATATTAATTTACTTTTAGCCTGAGAACTAAAGCTATCATGTTTTGCACTAGAGTTTGAATACTATTCCGTTATTTAGGAAGTTAAATGAAAGAAGACTTTTTTTCAAAATGCTGAGCAACAATTGCTCCACAGGCTTTGACAGGATCGCAGGTCCCTGGCACCCCTGGGGAGCAGGACTCTTTAGATGGGCTCCAAAGCCAAGGCTGGTAGGAAAGGTCAGCCCACCCCAAGGCGTTTGGGATTGGGCTCAGTCCATAAGTGAGGCTTTCAAAGGCAAAAAGGTAGGTCCTTATTTGGTCCAAAGCTGCTGGAGATCCATTGACTTTAGCTGAGAGATGGGTGTTTACATAAGGTGCTGACTGGGCCAGTGGACATGGAGAAGACGAGTCTGGTCCAGGGCTGTCTCTCAGGCTCTGTCGTGGTACTGTGTGCAATGGACCTGGCAATGCTCCTCTGGAAGATGCGGCCCTGGGGACATTGCATATTCCTGGCCTCTGAAACAAAGAGGCCACATCCAAAACATGTCCTAGGGACAGTATTTGGTCCCAAGCCATGCCCAGGTTGGGGAACCCTAGCCAGCATCTGGACAACTGAAAACTGACCAATGTGGTTGACTGAGTCTCAGTGTCAGGGAGCATCTTGTGGTCCTGTTTGGACCACAAGACAAGGCTTCTGAGGGTACCCCCATGTGTCCAACCTCACCTGCAATGGGGACCCACTGCCATGGTTGATGTTCTCAGCTAACATGTCTTGTCTGGCTGACCTCTCCAGGCTTATGCTGGTAGGACAATCACTGTAGATAGCACTGAGACAGCATGCTTAGGAACCACCTTGCTCCACCTTTCATGTGAAGAACAGCACATAACTTAAGTGGAAGTTAAAAAGGAATGTAAAATACCAAATCGTCTGCATACATGTCTATCTTATCTCGAGGCTTACTGTCCCCACACAGATGCTTGGAGGGCTTAACCTCTTCAGACACTGCAGCCAGCACCTCCACATGTTCTCTCTATTCTCCGGCAGTAACAGTTTTGCCACTAAACTGTGATCTGCTCAGTTCAGATCTGCACAGAGTTCCAATCTTCTGCTCCCCAGCACTGGTTAGACGAGTTTTGTAAGCTGGCTGGAGCTCAAAGGTAGCGCATCCCACCAGAGAGTGCAGCATTGACTCTTAGCCGGGCCATCAACAGGAGCTGGTAGCTGCCTTAGCTGGACCTGCTGCTCCACTTGGTCTGTTTTCTCCAAGATCTTGCAATTAAGTTAAACTGATGTGCTTCCGCAGTAAATTGTGCAATAAAGAAATCATGTACAAAACTATTATTTTTTTATTAGAGTAGTCTCACTTCTCTCATACTAGAAATTTTCTCATGTTCTCAAATTCTTTGTCTATCATCCAAGCTTCAGGCTGAAACAATAAAAAATAACAAAATCATTCTGGTTGGGCACTTAGTTTTAAAGTATCGCCAGTGGTGTATTGACAGTATTCCCTCCTAGAAAAAAGAAGCAGAAGAAGCATTTCGAACATGGGCAGCAAAACATTAGCGTTTGGGTTTTTTTTTAAAATAGGTTGGCCAAAGATCTTTAGCTTGAAAAAATGCAGGAACATGCATAATAATGGAGTGATTTTACACTGGATTTGAATTTAAAAGTTAAATAAAACAAAAAGACCCAAAGCCTGTTCCTAAAGTGAACCCATTCTAAAGGCAGTTTTCCCAACAATAAGACTTTGTTCTTACCTAGCATTTGAAAATATGATTAATGGATGAATAACTTTGCTTTTTCCCTTCCAAACAGCAAGCCATCAGAACAAGGCAGACCTTTGATTGCAGCTGGCAAGAGGCTGAGAGGGGGCAAACTCATTCAAACACTTCTTTAATACAGAAAATGTAAAAGGCCATTTACAGGGAAGAAAACCAGGGAAGGAAGGAAATGTGGATACTGACTTGGGACTGAAACCCTGGCCCCACTGAAATCAATAGGCGTTTTCTCAGAAACTTGCACAGATTTTATCAAAGCTCAGAACTGCTCCTTTTCCTTCTAATTTTAATAGTGCCAAACTTAGAAACAAAGAATCATTTAGGTTGGAAAAGACCTTTAAGATCACCAGGTCCAACCGTTAATCTAGCACGGTCAAGTCCACCACTAAACCACGTCACTAAGAAACTTGTGTAGATTTGCACCACCAAAGCGCGTTTTCGTGTTTTTCCCTACCAGTTTTCCTTTTTTGTAGCTGTGTATTGTCTAACCAGATCACAGCACTCTGACAGTTGTTTTTCAGTGAGATCATTATTACTGGCTGCAATATTTTATCTCTGGCTTTATATCACAGCGAGTACAGTTTCATGCTCATAAATCTCAGGTTGTTTCAAGAATGTTCATCATCTAACACTGATTAGCTTTGAGAAGCATAGGTCATATTACAGAGTCCTAGTTTTTCTGAAAGCAATGGGAGCAATTCTGCCTGGCTTTGCTCAGCTCGCTCTGACACAAACGAGGAAGGAGCACTACCATACACATTTTAAAGGCATCCATCAGCTCCATAAAATTTAAGATGTTTCTGCTGCAGGTTGATTTACTGGCTACCATTAACACATGCCACCAAGAAGTAGTGGAACTGAAACAGCTAGATGATAAAATATTTTCCCTCAATTTCACTTTGTATTTTCAGTAACATTTTGAAACCAGTTGTACAGATTCTCTTTTATAATTTTTTTTCCTGCTGTCTCTGTGAAACTTAAATATTGCAGCAAATGAGATGAAGCCTCTCCTTTAAAAAAGGAAAGTAAGTGCACTATCAAACCACATTGCCTTGGGAGTAGAATGGGCACAGATGTGGGGACAGAAATTGGTTCACACACTTCATAAAAAAAGCCAGTGAGCTTTTAGATCAGCATTTTCCTTGTCAAGCTTAACAGATTTTCACCCAAGTTTCACTAGAAATTTGCATGCTTTCTGTTGGAGGAAAGCAGGTAACATTGACTAGTGCTTGCTTTTGGTAGTCTGCAGCTAGGGGAGCAAAGCTGGCATGCCTAGACATTACCATACAAAAACAGGAATACCTGCAATCCACAGATGCCACTGCACAGAAGCCCATTATTCTGTTACTTATCCCATTTTTAAAATGCTGAGGATCCTAATTCCCCATGCATGAAGTCCATTGACTGCAACAGGCTCCACAGCCTCCGGTGCTGGGTGCAGAAAGCAGCAGGACACTCAAGGGGTTAGGACACTGCGTACAAGAAAGATATGCTAACAACTTTTATCATGGCACTCCTGGAGAAAGTTATCAGAATACTCTGTTGTGGTTTTCAGCTTCTGGGTGTGAGCCCCAGGTCAGGGATTCTCATAAGCATGGGCTAAACACATTGTGTGTCATGTATTCATACAGCCTGCATTTCATATAATCGAGTATTTCTGCTCTCAACGTCTTTTTAGGGGAGAAAAGTAGCACTCTTTCCTAATTCAGAAGGGAAAAGTAAGGGCCAGATCCGAGGGCAGTCTCAAGAGCTGAAGTGCAGTGAGGATTAGCAGGCTGCAAGACCCAGCTCAGGGCTGCAGTGACCCAGGACTCCAAGAAATAAGTCTTGGAGGGAGACTTTTCCCTCTCTTGCTTTCATCTGCCTTAAAAACCCTCTAGCCAACATGTGGGACGTGTCCAGCTCTGCTTGATTAAGCAGGGGGGAATGCAGCGGCTGAATTCAGGTGTGTGAATTCTGCCTCGATGTACCTACCCCACTTTAGCTAGCCAAGGTGAGGTGTCTGAACAAGACAGCTGGATTTCCTCTAGGTTCAATGTGGAAAGAAAAGCACGTCTATAGGGCAATAGTCATCATCATCATGGCTTGGCTTCGCGGACGAAGATTTGGGAAGGGCTTTGCCCACGCTTATTGCAAGCGCGTTGATGGCTGAAAAGGCCAATGCGGGATAGGCAAGACCGGTTGCAAAGAGCACACCGGAGGGTCTCCTTGGGTGGTATAGTCGAGGCACGGTTCTTTCTGCGCTGTCTTTTCTCCTCGAGCTTGATTCTACGCGTGCTCTCAAAGGAGACAGCAGCGTTATGTATGGTGTGTCTCCAAATCTCCCGATTGGTGGCCAGGGTGGACCACTGATGGTGGTCAATATGGCCTAGGCTGAGGTGTTGTTTCAGGGAGTCCTTATATCTCCTCTTTGGAGCTCTTCTCTTGCGGCAGCCGGTGGCAAGTTCACCATAGAACACGATCTTAGGGAGGCGGTGATCCGCCATCCTGGAGACGTGCCCTGCCCAACGCAGCTGCGTTTTCAGCAACATGGCCTCAATACTGGTGACGTCTGCCTGTTCAAGGACAGCAACGTTAGTCACGTAGTCAGTCCAGTGGATGTTTAGGATTGTGCGGAGGCAGCGCTGATGGAAGCGTTCGAGGAGTCGCAGATGGTGGCGGTAGATGACCCATGAGTCAGCTTAAAGAAGACAGTAGTTCTCTACCAACCAGCACCACAAGATGATTACCATCATCCCCACATCACCATTGGCGAGTCAGAGCTTCAGCCAGTCCAGCAGTTCAGCTATCTGGGTAGCATCATCTCCTCAGATGCCACGATCGACAAAGAGATCGACAACAGAATAGCAAAGGCAAACAGAGCTTTCGGAAAACTCCATAAAAGAGTCTGGTGCAATAAACACCTGAAGAAAAGTACAAAGATCAGTGTCTACAGAGCCGTGGTACTGTCTACTCTTCTGTACGGGTCTGAATCATAGGGCAATAGTAGGTGTCTAACAAATCACCCCTAGCAAGCACCTCTCTTTCTCCATCTACTAGAGTGGGATCATGGATGGCTTCTTTGGGCCAGCTAACATTTGGTCAGTTAAAATGAGGTGAGATTGATGCAGCTATAGGTTATTTGCAAAGATTACACAAAGCGTTTTGTTGTAAGGGACAGATATTGTTATCACAAGTCCCTGACTGCTACCTGCAAACTCCCCACTCTTTTCTACTTTCATGAACCAGAGTTGTGCTTACTTCCTATTTTTCTCCTTGGTGAATTTACTCCTCATATTGTTTGTTTGGGGTTTTTTTGGTTTGTTTTTTTTTTGGGAGGGTGGGGTGTTTTGTTTTGTTTGGGGTTATTTTTTGTATATTGATGTGTTCTGGGGCAATCTCTGGAGATTCATGAGGTGACCCAAGGCTATCCTGGTGCTGTAGGAACTCTTGAAAATCTGCTTCCAGGTGCAAACTGGGACCCAGAGCAGAAAAGGTTTACACCAGATGAATGGGAACTGCTGCTGGTGGAAACAAGAACCCATGTAGGAAGTGGAAATATTCTGTTAGGAATTTTTCCTCACTTGGTGGGGCTGTAACAGAGACCAACAGTCTGCAGAAATAACTTTGCTTCTCAAAAGGCTGTGAAAGAATTTATTCAGGAGTGAAGGGTTATGAAAGACTGTAGAAACACAGAAGGAGGGACTGAATGGTGATGGTTTTCTAGACCATTCATTCTCATCTGCTGGAAGAAAACGACACCAACCTATTGGAATATTTGAAATAGCAATAGTCTTTTCAGCCAACATTACCTGAAAAATTTTCAATCCCATGCAACTTTTTGTGCAAAGTTGAAGGTGTCTGAAAAATTGAAGACTGCAAAGGAAATGTTAACAGTCTTTTGTAGAAATCTTGAATGGAAAGAAGAGGTTTTTCATGAGATGACTGGTACTTTCCTGGTCTGATCCTATGAGTTAGGCTTGTATTCCTCATCGTTTTTACTGAACTGCTTCTGAAAAACATCAGTGTGACTGTGGTAACAATCAGCCAGCTAGGACACTGGCGTCTCTCATTTCAGACTGACCATTTAAAGTAGGAAAGAGAACAGAACTTTCGCTATTAATGGAAGGCACTTAATTAAGTTTGTTACTTAGGCAAACATTGGGAATATATGTAATCATTATAAACAACCTATTTGTAAAAGACAGTTGGAACTTCTTATCAGGACTCATTCAAGGTCATTCATTTGTAAACTGTTTCACCCTCCATCTCATCAAATTCAGTAAGAGCTTTACTCTGAGGCCTCAAAGATTGTCTACAGAAGCATTTCTGAGCTTCATGGTAATAATATTCACATTTCTTTGTAGACCACAACCTTAAATAAAGCCATTGTGTTATTTCTACTGTCATCTTACTTAAGTCTTGCAGTTCAATGACTTGCAGATTCATGACCTAAGTAGGATCTAGATTTATTAGTGCAATTAGTGTCTTAGGATACAATTATTAGTAGCTGTGAAATACCGGTAGCTAAGCAGAGGGTATAATTACATGGACTTGATTACATGAACATAATATATGATGTGCACAGTAAAAAAAACATATTGTTCTTCTTAAAGATCCGTAGGCAGACAGAGCTGTGGAAGACAGTGGTTGTAGATGTTGGCACCCCAGCAGACACTTGAAAAACAACTAGCAAAACAGTTTCAAGGATCTTACACCCACGCTCCACCAGGTCTGAAGACCAAGGGACCACAGAACTACAAGCAGGAAAGGATTCAAGAAAGAGGGAGCAGAGCAGGCCAAAAAGGCTTTCTCTCTTGACCCTGTGGAACAAATAGTGCATGAGATAGAAGAACAGACTACATCAACTAAATCATAGAAATCTCAGGAACAGGTTTTCTAAGGACCTCCCTGTGGAACATAGGTAGATCTGATTTACTGACATGTTTGTCTAATTTTGTCTCAGTTAGAAACTTTTTGGTTTATAACAAAATTTTGGCTCTGAGGCCAACTAGCATTGGCACAGTTGATGACAATACAGTTATACTGTCTTACCAGGCAAAATGAGATGGACGCATCTACCCTCCTGTTAGGAGCAGTCCTTTGAGCAGGCCAGCACTTGGGCCATGCTAGAGGCTCCTTGGGAAAGTGATGGGGGCTTTGGACTTAACCATACCAGGAGCTGCATTTACAGTCGAACAGTGTGGACCATCCTCCACTGTGTTTGGGCCAACAAGAGCTACTAGTTTAGATGAAGGCAGGGAAGGCAGAGGGGCCAGAGGGATGGGCGATGAGGTCACCCTGAGAAGGTCTTGCTGACTTTGGCACAAGGAGGTTGCAAGGCATTGAAGTATGCAAGGGCAGTTTGTTCATCCATCCTTTTCTTCTCAGCTGCCCTCACTTTGCTTCCAGTGATAAAATGCACACACAGGCATGGCATGGCCAAGACACCAGCTCCCACCACCATGAGCAGGAGCACCCAGCTTGTATGCTGGCGATCATATGGGTCCATGCATGGGCTTCCTTTTGTCCTAGCCATTCCTCCCCCCTGTTTTCATTGCTTTCTACTGGAGACCATCACTCCTCTCTGTTGCCTCCTTTTCAAAATGGCATTTGTTGAATGAGAGGGGCTGAGTTAGCAGAGACCTAGCACATGAAGGCACAGCTCATCCAGCTCATCGTGCCTGGAACAGGTTAGGGTTCAGTTATGCAGGCAGTTGTGCTGGCTGCTGGAAGAGGATTTGTGAGGAGACTCTCTCGGGCTGGATTCCTGCCCTGGATTCCTTCCCTTACAAATGCAAATGTCAGGTGGATATGCATCTTTCTAAAGGAAATAGCAGGCATCTCTGGGTCTGAGGCATGCTCATATAGAAAGCTCACTGGAGAAGCAGTGTGAGCAGGGCTATAGAAGAGCTGTGGCCACCCCAGCAGAGCAGCCTGCCTTCTTCCCAGATTCCTCTGCTCTCTCCTGTGAGTTAAGTTTCTGCTGCCTGCCAGTGCTGTGTCGGCTGCCAGGCAAACCAGACCCTTCTCCGCATATTTTTCCTGGACATCCAAGTGTTAGGTACTCTTTCTTGCAAATGAGGGGTCTGGATTCCTGGAGATCCTACTGGATATAAGGAAGAGCCAGCATCACTGTGGACCGGGTGCTCTTTGGGGCTGCCAGCCAGGTGGGCAGTGCTCAGTCACGTAAGGCATTTGCATGGCATGAACCCAGCAAGGACCCACTAGACTTTATGGTTAGCCATTAGGGATAACCGAAAGGACCAGCACTGCTTCATAATGTGATTTCTGACTCCTCTGTAATGATTCAGAAAGATGACTTATCTTCCAGCATGGTCTCATTATCTTCAAGACAAGCCATTGTAACAAGCCTTTTTTGCGTTTTACGCCCAGCATTTGAATTTCATTCACATTAAGACAGCAAATCCACTAGAAAGCCATGTGAATATAAACTTGGCAGGGACAAACGCAATCCATATGTCTATCAGGCTGACAATGGATGGTATATTTTTTCAGCTCTGTGTGAAGTGTTGGACATGAAATTCATATCAGCAACTAAAAGATCGCTTTAATCCCATTATTTAAAGGGCCTGAGCACTTATAGGGTTCAAAGTAAGCCCAGGCCTAAGAGGATCAACTGAAGGACTCTACTTCGAAGTGCACAATCTAAGCTCATATTTTCAAACATAATATATGTCTGAGCCTATGTCTCAGACCCTCTCAGTTTATACTGTTTGTAGTATATACAAACAGTTGTTGAGCAGAAAAATAACTGTTGCCATACAGAAGGATCTTTCTGCAAAACAGGATGTCCCCAATCATATTCAGATTGTAGAAGGCAACTATTTCTACCTACAATCAAATTATTAGAGCCTGAAGTAATCTGGGAAGTGATTTGCAACTATATGCTTCTTTTGAATTCAAGGCAAGTTGACTGGTTTGTGGAACGATAGGGCCAATACATAACTAGGGTACAAAAAGAGTCCTCAGGGAAGAGATGGCTGTAACAGAAAATGCTAATTTTTTTTTTTTTTTTCCTCCTGTGTTCACTGTAAGGAACTTGGAGAGCTTCCTGCAGCAGAACACTTCCTTATGGGGATCGTCAGAGGATCTATTTCAAGCTGAAGTGTCTGTGGAGAAGGTATGGAACAAATAAACAAAATGAACAGGAAGAAAATATTAGAACCAGATGGTTTTCACCTAAGAAATCTAAAGGGACTCAAGGATGAATTAGCTGAAATAATAATAGTTCATGGCCTCTTATTTAAAACAGGCTTAGAACTGAGCACCTGAAAGTAGCTAATAGGGTGCCAGGCTTTCAAAGTGGTTCCAAGAGAAACTTGGGGACTTAGAGCCTGGCAAATTTGATATATTTAGTAGAAATTACTATGCAGGGTAGAGAAGATGGATAACTGTGATTCACTGGGAGATATTCAATACAGCTTTTTAAAGGTAAATCATTCTCTACAAACCCATCAGGTTCCTGCAAGATGAAAAGAAGCATGTAAATATGGGAGATCTTTGTTTGGCATCATCTGATTATTTGTTCTTCTCCATGTATTGAACAAGGGTCCTCACCAAACACCCTTAAAAACACGTAAGCAGCCACAGGATAAGAGGGAAGATTTTTGCATGGATTGCATAAAATCAGTTGAAAGATGAACAGGCAGCTCTTGCAGTAAAGGGAGATTAATGGGAGATTAATAGCAGAATTTCTAGTAAGACTGAGAAACAGAAGGACCTTAGGCAACAGGATGAGTGGGCACTGGAACAGCATCTTAAATTGAATGTAGACAAGCATAAAGCAGCACTCAAGGGGGGAAAAGTAACTTTAGCTGTAAAGTAATGGTTTTGAGCTGACCACCTGGGTGTGAATTTTGGGGATTACATAGGTTTACAAAAATAACCTGTTCAGTGCTCAAAAGCAGCCAAAAGGCATATTGAATGTTAAAGTTCTGGCTACGTCATCTGAAAAAATAAATTGTCATATTGGAAGAAGTTTGGGGAAGGATGATAAAACAAAGGGAGTAACGGAGTGTCTACATAGGCTGGGACTCTCCAGCCTAGGAGATCTCAGAGTGGAGATATAATAAAGATTGACAAAGACATGAGCAGCCTGTAAAGTATGAATAGAGATCAGTTGCTCATTACGTCTCCGAGTGCAAAGGAGGCATCAGATGAAGCTTGTTGTTAATATGTTCAAAACAAACACAAGGAGATGGTTCTTCAGCAACACAGAGCAGAGCTACCTGTTACAGGAAACTGAATTTCCTTTCATGAGATCGGAAGGGAACTGTGCAAGGTCATGGAAGCGATATTCATTATGGATACTGCCTCCAGGCTGAGAAGTCCCACACTGAGTAAAAAATTGTGGGAGACTGGAAGAGTATTATGAGGAAGTATCATGATAGGCTATTTTCATTTTCTTTCCAAGTCACTTCTTTGACCCCAAGAACAGGATAAGGAGTTGGAGGAACCCTTCTGCTCAATGATTCTCATATTGCTACAGCATGATCTGAATATCTACAAATTACAGATTCTGCCTGATTATCATCTACAAACACTCATGTTAGACTGAAAACTCTAGTCTGAATGTCTCTTTCTTTCTGACATCTGTATTGGACTGACAAAACTTGTGCTCATTTGACTTTGGAAATCGCGGAGTACTAATGTTAATCCTTAAGGGTAGATTAGACAAAGATCTCCCAGGAATGAGTTGGATATGTTCTTGAGGTGTCTGCCAACTGCTTAGTTTTACAAAGCTCTCTTTGCTCAGAAGCCCTTTGGGCCTCTGGCTGGCTGATAAGGGGAAATGGCAGTTACAAACACTGCTGCTCACTGTTTCTAGAGGGACATAAAAGATGTCAAGGATGCAGGCAGAGAAAGCATTAAGGGGAGCAGAAGGAAATTATTCACGTAGAAGAAGGGTTTTGGAGAAGAAGCCATGAACGGTGAGGCAGTGGGAGGGGGAATATGCTGGAAAGCAGACTTTGCCTAAAAACACTGGGGCACACTGGGAACACTGCAGGGAATACTAGGTACGTGAGCTATTTTGTACAGAATTGCATGTCTCTTGTGCTATCAATCAAAACCACAGATTGATTTTTTTGGAACAATCATAGTGTGCTTGTTTCATGTGTCTGAAACAGGGAAGCTAAAATGAATAAATCCTAGATTAAGGAGTAGTTGCCAATTCAGAAGACCAGCAATTACTGCAAATGCTGCAGTAATTTGATGTCCCAGATTCCACCCACAGGGGTAGGAAACCCAAAAGCTTCTTGCCATCTGTCATACTCAGGGCTCCACATAGCAATCAAGCTGAATCCAGAGGAAAGGAAAGAAGAAACAGCTCCTCCACATAAGTCTCTGCACTATCATTGTTCAGAGTAACAGTTCCTAAAGACCACTCATCTCTCAGAGGTTGTCTCTGGATTTCAAAGCACTTCCAAAGACATGCCACCAGGTTCCCTATCCATTTATAGATGAACGAACTGTGGAGCTGAGTGGTTTAGGGAACACTTAGAGTACAAAGAGGTGTGAGGATGGCACAGATGAGAATGTTTCACTACGGTTTCCTTAAAAGTAGAGGCACCATCTGTTCTCTAGTGAGAGGAAAGAAAGAGAAAGAATGGTTAGGAAAGTAGGGAAGGAGAATGTTTTCAACAACAAGAATTGTTGCTTTCCACTTACTTCATTACAACTCTTCATGATTTCTTCTTCACTTAGTCAGCAGCCTGGTGAAGGCTTTCCAGACTGACTGACCCACATGGCTCAGACACCTGCTGCCTGGGGAAATGTTTGACCAGCTTCCTTTATCCTGTGATGGCTTTTATGGCTTCTTTTAATCCATGAGGACCTGGGATATCTCTTCTGACAATAATGACCTGTCAGTCCAGTAATGCGGGACCTCAGCTTTCCAAGCTGTTGTAAACTCAATCATCTCTGAGAGGGAATTTCCTTATCACATACCAGTTCCTTAAAACCCCAGCTTGCTCTCTGAAGATTACTCTGGTGTGCTCTGTCTCTTCCTTCCTCAAGCACCACTACTCATCTCACCTGTGATCCCTTCAGTTCATGACCCACCACTCATGAGTGTCAAGAGCTGTTTGTCACCACAGTTGAGACAGAGGAAAGCAGCAGCAACAGGAACATGGCTGTCCTTCTACCTGGGGCATCCATTGCAAACCATCTCTACATCTCGACTGTCCATGGACAAAGGGGCATAGGTGCACTTACATAGACAGTGCCAGACCACATGTTGACTGGTGTCTCACTGCCACGTTCCCTTTGAGATATCTTTTTCAGGAGAAAGATTTCTCTGAATGAAACTGAGGCTAACTGGATTGAAAAGGAGGCCCTGACTAACTTTAAAAACTGCACAAAATCTTTGTCCAAACTGACCATAATGGTCTAAACTGCTTTCAGCTCCATCCCAGATCATGCTATCACAGAAACAACCATGAATTTGTGTCAGTATCATCTATGTTATCACATAGCAATATATTATCCTTCTGAAGAAAACTTTTCCCATACAAAAGCAGAAGTTTTTCAGTGCTTCTGAAGAAAACCCCCTCTCAAAAATAAAAGAAGTCTTTTATCAACCCAAAGGTGACAGACTTTCATTTCATGTAAAGATCTTTATGTCTTGGCTGCGGCGGTTTTACTCGGTTGTCCAAAGGTATCCATCATTTCTTCATCAAAGTCTGTGAAACTCTGATACGTCTTACTTCTTGAGTATTTCTTCTTGAGGATCTAGTCACCTAGGGGAAGAAAGAAAGTTCAGAAAGTTGCAAAAAGCTTTGTGACTGGGAGACAGAATGGGGAGAGAAAATAGACACACACACAAAAAAATCTGTTTACCCTTTGCGTATTCCTCATATGCTTGGGAAAAACTATATATCTAAGAACAACTTATGAAAATGAAATTTCAGAAAAAATTATTGTCTAGCTGTTATTTTAGGTTTAATGAACTAAAATGCAACATCTGCATGAGTTTATACTACTTTCTAAGCAGTAGTGCCAACAATAGCCGTTCTAAACGCACCGTCTCATATTCCATGGAAGTTTGTATTATACAGGTTCCAGCATCAGAAAGGGGTTTGCTGAATTCTGATAAAGTAGCTTAACAGTTTCCACAATAAAATAGTGGTGGAAGAAATCAGTCAGTAGCTGAGCCATTTTCAAACCTTAAAGTGTAGCTTTCCACCTCCCTTGCCCTCTCAGAGACATTAAATTTCTCTGTGACACAAAGTGAGGGAAATAGAAATATTCCACTTCCAGCCATCTCTTTCCACTATTTTTCTTTGCTCATTCTTTTCAGCCAGAAAAGGAGATAAGTGCTGAACTGGTAGTTATTCTGGCATCAGCCCAGTAGCCAAAGTCAGATTTCTGAAGGATTAGTAAAAATCATTGACAAGACCTGCTATGAAAATGATACTTTTTCCATCTTGTTTCCCATATGTGCGGTATGGTCTTCTCCACCTTAGAATTAAACCTGCTAAAGCACACAGGCCACAGAAGAACAAACAATATATGCTACATAGAAATATGTGAGCTATAGGGTATGTTTCTAAATCACAGGGTGGTACTGAATGGTACTCGTATGTTCAACCTTAAATGTAGGCACCCTATTAGAAATGTTGCCCCCTGTTTCCATCTCCTCTGAAGCCTTGCAGAAGGCTGATCTACGCTGGGCTAATCACAGAACCAATTAAGTAAAAAACAAATAAAATAATAACAAACATAAAGTAATAAGAAACAAATAAAAAGCAGGTCACTTAAACATTAAATTTGCCAGTGAAAAAAGCCCCTGCTCTTTCCTCCTCCTCTTCCTTTCTGTAATTATCATTAAGGAAAATTGGTTTTCTTCCCCTCAGTGAATTTTATGCTGTTGGAAAAGGGGGGGGGGGGGGGGGGGGGGGCGGGGAGGGGGAGGAGCGGTGTTTGCCAATTACTGATGAATAATTACTCATCAGATAAAAAGATGAACTGAGCAGAGGTGGACTGACTAAAGGAGCATAGGAGGTCAGAGGTTCCCCCTGACATGCCTAGTGGTGTTTGACGGAGTGCATACGTGACATCCTGGGATGAGGAAAGGAGCTGCTTGGCAACTCTTCCTCTTCCCTTTCGCAGCTTCGTGAAGTCTCGATGTGGCTGCTGAATGTCAAGTCCCATAGTGAGCCCACGATCATCAGATTTTAAATTGGTAGAGGCTCTTCTGCCTTCAAGGAGTCAAAGTTGTTAGATTAAATCACACAAAAATGATCTTCTCTTCCTAAAGTCAACCCATGACCTGCAACAGTTAAACTAAACCATTTCAGCTGGAGCCAGTATAGATTTTAAGTTGCAATTGTGGAAAACACTTGTATTGTATTCCAGCAGGTCACATAAAAAAAATCTCTGGCAGAGTTGCTGCAGTGACTGTCAATGGACAAATAAAGAAATGAAAATACCACGCAAACTGAAAAAAAATCAAGTAACACAATCAGAAGATTTATTTTGTTTTAGGAAAGTTTGGGAATAAACTGACTCAAATAGCCCAAATCTAATCATCTTCAGGGCTCATTTTATTTCTTTATATGCACTTCTAAATCAGAGCTGAGGGAAGAACTGTAACCAAGATGGAAATCAATGATTACTGTTGTCACTGTGCAATAGATTAATCTAAAAGAAAGAAACATTATTATTATTATTATTATGCATTAACTCATTCTTTGTAAATTGACTAACAACTCACAACCCAGTTTGGCTATCCTGTGCTCTGTGTTTACAGACAGCAAAACTAAAGAACAGAAAGACGCAATGTCTTGTCCGAGGGCAGTCAGCAAGCCAGAAGTGGGACTGTAAACCTAACCAGCGGCTTTCCCAAGACATCAGTGCAGCTCCGTGGTAGCTCAAGGGCTCACTGAAAATTGCTCACTGTCTGGTTTAACTCATCTTCCAGTGCCAGGGCAAATGCAAGCGAAAAGCCAGTGCCATGTGGCTGGGGAGTGCAGCATCTTTGATTTACATAAGTTTAAATTGCCCTATAATCAAACTCCTTAATCCCATATGTCCATGGTTGGCCCCTCAGGGCACAATGCCTGTGTTATGAAAATGCAACTGCAAGGGCTGCAGCAACAGCAAGAGACCCATGGGCAGTGCTGGTCATCAAAATAACGTCTGTAAAGGAGGTTTTGCTCCTTACAGAAGGCCTAAGAATGGCCCTTTCCCACCACTTCATTCGGTCTGCGCTTTTGTAGATTTTGAGTAGAGCTGAGACTGGCATTTCATCCCCATTCCAAATCTGAGTACCATTCAGGTGAACAAGAGGACAGTAAGTACAGGTCAGGGTTCTGGCCTAAGTTTCTTTTGCAGGAGAAACCCTCAGCCAACCCATCCGTACACCTGCACAACCACCCAGGGTCCAACACTATCTAGGTTTAGCCCATATCTGGGACCAAACTATAGCAGTTGCTCTACCACCAGGTGACCCCTCCCCAGCTAAGATGGGGGATTGGGAAAAGGAAAGGAGACCCATGGGCTGAAATGAAAACGGATATAATGAAACAGCCAAATTAATACCAAATGCCAGCATAAAGCACATGAAGTGATACTGAGCCCAGTAAATGTAAGGCAGTGAAAATAAAAGGGAAAGCCATCCTCAAGAGATGGAAGAGGAGCAGGGGCAGGAGGAGCATGAGCCAAGAGCAGAAGCCCAAGCCAGACCACTCCCCATCCTCAGCAAACTTCCCCCTTTATGCTGAGTGTGATGTTTATGGTATGGGAGACACCCATGAGCCAGCTCAGCTCACCTGCCCTGGCTGACCCAAACCTGCCAACGGCCTGCAGACCATGGCCGGTCTATGACTCTGTCCCAGCAAACCCAGCACAAACGCAAAAGGACACTGGACTACCTTGCACCTCGCATCAGCTGGATGCCAAACAGCAGCAACGCTGACTCGAGCTAATGGGCTTTACATTTTTATCCACTGGCTTCTCTTAAGGTTGAAAGCATTCAAATTAAAGCACCTTCCTTCAGCAAGCACCAGTCATTACTGAAGTATTACCCGGAATTGCCTCCCCACCCTACCCCTCAAAGAGCAGAACAGCAGACATCTCCCATGTGCTTCTGATCCAAATCCCTCCCACTGGGTGGTTTCCCAGGACCCTCACTGTTTTGATTAACAGAATGTGTTTCTGCTAGAAGGGCTGATAAATGAAATTGGATTTTGTAGCAGAAAATTTAGATCCTGGTTACAGGAGGATTAATGGTTCCCTCTCTCTTTAACATGTGCCCACTGGCAGAGCTTTCCGCTGGGTCCTGAGCATGTGCTGAGACAATCTGTTCCTTTGGCTTTCTCTTACACAGGGGGGTTTTGTTTGTTTCGTTAATTTCCCCTGGTTTTCTTCTTTTTCCTCCTCACTATGGGGGAACTTGGAAAGAAAGAAAGGTGGAGAGAAACAAGAATGGGCTCTGAATGCTTGTAAAGGAACACCTGCACACTTGCTGCTCGGAAAAATGTGCACCTCTCCACGAAGGAGAAGAGAGACAGCTTGCTTCAGTCTTCTCTGGGCAAGGCACGAAGTCACAGCAGGCAAAACAGCCAAAGCAAATAAAGCCTCATACCAATTTTAATCAAATGTTTTATTCTCTCAGCCAGGTGAAGAGCCTTACAAATGTTTGTGTTCGAGCTGCTGTAAAACCTTTCCTTATGTCAAGTGCAGTCCCTGGGATTTAGCAAAGCTCTGTTATTAATAAGCATCAGGGGCTTAGAGAAACAAAGGCTGGAGGAGGGCGGGGAGGGGGAGCCTTATTTTAGGAAGGGGGCCAAGAAAGACAAGATGTTTAGGAGGGGGAAGTATCGACACCCTTGGAATAGAGAAAGTGTCGAATGCCAGCTGCAGAGCGCCTAAAAGAATGAGTGTCTCCATTGCTTTTGTCTCCTTATATGGTAAAATGATAGAGAGGGGTTTCACTAGGCTGGGAAAGGCAGCAGCCTCTTTCCACACCACACTGACTGCAGAGCTGAAATCGGAAGAGCTGCTCTTCGCAGGCAGTAGAAAGCCCCAGCTAGCTGTACAGCTGTCCTCTGCAAGCAGGCCGGTGTGCTCTTGACACAATTGTTAATGGATGTGACCCCCTGTCCCTGGTCCAGGAGGTGACATTAACTGCCTGCTACTGCTCTGTAAGTAAATATCCCTTTTTTCTCCCTCCCTCCCCACTACCCACAGAATATATCTTTGAAGTCGTCGCTTTAAACAAAGGGTGCAGAGAGGAGGAGAGGGTTGTTTAATGCCCCAGTGGGTTGTTGGGTAAGGATGTGAGGAGAGAGATTGCCGGTCCCCCTTTCTCCTGAGTGAGGGGTGTCAAGAGGAGGAAAAGATAAATTTCTTATTAGAGCAATTAATGCTGCATATTTGTCCATAAAATGACACATCAGTGAGCTGAGGAGGCGCTGGGTCATTCCATGAGTAACTATTTTTAATGACTGTATTGTGTTGTGTATGTGAACCACTGGGGAGGTGATAAGAAGTAGAAGATGAGGTCTTAGGGATTCCTTACACCTCTGAGCACACTCCTGCGGCTGAGCTCAACAAAGGACAATTTGTGCTCAGCAAGAGCAAATGCACATGAAACAAAGGTAGCCTGTCCTCTTTGCAGGCAAACGCTGTGGACAGATTGTGTACGGGGAGACATCAGAATCATATTTCTTCTTTTTTATGTGGAGAGAATAAATTAGAACACAAATCCAAATTAATAGCTCTGAATTCCCTCTTTTCATGCTTCTCTGTGCGTGCATGTGTGTGTAGCCACAATAACCCAGGTCCCGTCTAACATGGATTTCTCTGTGTGCATAATAAAGGAAATACTAACTTCCACTGTCTGAATTAATGGCTGTTCTAAACTTTTTACTTCCCTAGAGGGGTACGGCTTGTATTTAGTTCACCAGATACCTGCATATTTCAGCTTTGCTGTGTAGAGGGACACATACAGAAAAGCACAAGAAAGCAAACCTTATATACAATCTCTATACCAGCAGCAGTCAGTCAGTCTGTCTGTTTTTGTTACTCCTCTGCCTCCTATTTTGAGGGGTACTAACCAAGATTGCTGACTGACACCGAGATTGCCATGGTCGGTAGCTATAACATTTATCGCTGGCTCTACGTATTTGTGCACTGTCTTAAATAGGAATTGTCCTAGAAGGGACCAACAGAAGGCTGTGTGTTATTAGATACTCACATACATCCAAAGGTGAAGGAATGCTATAACTAGGGTTGCCATTCAGTTTCTGCTATGAACCCTATTTTCATCAGTTCATAAATTTATGGCACTCCCTGCTTTCTGGCTAAAATCTTCTGTGTCTTTTATCAGCCACATGGTAAACTTTGAAAATGATTGCTTCAGGCATTTGGATTTGGAAGGCAGAAAAAGAGACTATTTTTTTTATTTATAAAAATTTCTGTCTCTTTTCTGCCCCTGTACATACAATTAGGAAAGGATGGGCTCCAAAGGCTGCTCTGTCAAGAGAGCCTGTGTATATTCTTGACTACATCCGGAAAAAACAAAATAAAATACAAAAGGATATGAGGCACTATATTTATTGAAAACTCAGTTCCTAACACAGCTATAGAGACACTACTGACCAGAGCACCAGTAAAAGTATCTTTCGACGTAGCCATTACATAGATAATGATCTTTGGCTTCCAAGCCAGCACATGGTTGAGGTGAGCAGGGCAGCTGAAAGAACACAAACTGCTATTGCTGAGAAATCATATTTGTGAAAGTTACCTGGGGTTCCCACCTGACATCTCTATACGAGTAGCAGGCTTGAGGCTAGGGGGATGGACCAGTTCTTGAGGCCTTTTGAGAAAGCTTAGAAGGTCCCAAGATGGCAGAAGTGCTGGGTTAGAATATACTTACGGTTCTTATACTTTTGGTTCTTATCATTCTGCCAAATGTGCTCCCATGGCAATCAGCAGCAGTACACATGCAGTCACCAAGTAGTCAACTCCAGGTGGTTGGGTTTTGTAGCAAAATATCACTTATTTCTGTGACATCACTGTTATCACATAGCAGCGGCAATACTGTGTCAGATATTGTCTGTATATGCAAAGCTCCTGCTAGAAAGAGCATGTAACGGTGATCCTCAGATAAAGTACTTGGGTACAGATAAGACCTCATTTTCCACCTAAGTTTATACAGTTTCTTAAGGAAGTCTAGAGAAGCCCTTTCCCTGAAATCACATCTTTCCTGTCCACACAGACAGCAGCATGCCCAGCTGGCACACTTTGCATTAGAAGAAAATCAGACAACTCTTTCACACACACACTACACAGTCCTCCAGGATCCCATCATGCTTGAAACATTATGCTAAACCAAAAAAGTGGGTGACAAAGTACAGCTCCTGCACTTGCTAAGGCCTGCAGTCAGTTTCTGCTGCATTGCACTGCCAGTTCAAGCTTTCATCCCAAAAGAAAGAGATGAGGAGGGTTCTATTCAGGAGTGACTTCTGGCTCAGCTCCCCAGGGCATTGAGCCCTGAGCCTGACAGCCAAGTCTTATCTGCTGTTGTCCTCACCTCTTTGCCTCACCTCACAGGGGTCAGGACATTCAGAATTAAGGGAGGGTTAGATAAATGTTAACACTATCAGCCAGAAGAAATGGCTGCTTCTCCATGAAACTCAGGCTGAAAACTGAGGTAGTGCCTGTCGCTGCTGGCCAGCATGCTGCCACTCTTACAAGGTCCCCACAGACTAGTGACACACAGGTCTGAGGCTCATTCATGTTTCTCTGATGGATAAATCAGTCTTGAGCATCTTCAGAGAAATTCTGGATGGTGTACTGTTGTAGGCAGCCACCTTCCCTCACTTGGGTACTGCTTCAGAGGTTGGGGATCTCATAATTTGCATTTTTAGGCTGATTAATTCTAATTGTGCAATTTTAATGTTTCATTTACATATGCACAGTTATTTGTGATGCAGATTCACCCCAAGTGAGGGTGTGAAATGGCAGGGTAATGACAGGTTTCATGGAAACAAACCTTGGATACACTGACAGCCACTGAAGCATCAGCATTTCAACAATACTAATTAGCTATATATAGAGAGAGAGTTTGATCAAATACCACTAGAGGCTTCTTTTAAGGCTGAACATAAAATACTCATGCCAGGTGAAAAAGTTACAGACCTCATTTTGTTCCTTTTCACATACCCTTCTATATGAAAGTGGCTAATATTAACTAGGATGCTAAATGGCTACTGTACATAAAGTAATACGCTATAAGAGGAATGTAGGTGAATGTAACACTGACACAAGAACATTCATCTCTCCCTTTCACAGCAACTTTTCAACTTTGAAGTAGTAAAATATCAACAGCAGCAGAGCAAGGCCTAAGGTTGCACTTTTGGTGGTGGAATGTAGTTCTAGTCCCTTGGCAAGCACAGGCACAAGGGCTCCAAACCCATCACTCTTTACTTCATCTTGCACAATAAAAGTAGCGAGTTGCATAAAACCATAAAACACCTGTAAGCATTTACCTAGCTCTATTTTGTTATTGCTCTGAAGAACTCTTGAGATTTAGACCAAAAGCGTCTTCAGAGACCAGGATCCCACCTGTGATGAATTCGTCTGCCTCCATACTATGCCATGCATCTCTCCATGGTGGACCCAACATCTTCCTTTCTTGGTTAGAAAGGATCTCTGCCACAAAAATATTGTCTATGAACATGTCCCCAGGCTCTCTGTGTCTTTCTGCTCCTGCTTGTTCCTGCTTCTGTCTCTGCTTGCTCCTGCATCTCTCATGCACCGCAGGTACTTTGACTTGACGTTACTAGCTGATCTCTTGAGGTGTCCAGTCTCTAGCCTCAAATTCCAGCAAACAAACCAGATCAAACTGGTTTCACCAGGTGTAATCAACCTATTTTGCTAAGATGTGCCCAGCCGAACAGGTACCTCTAAGGTTTACTTAGCCTCCTTTGCCACATTTTGGAAAGCCAACAGCACAGCAGCTGAGCAGAGAAGTATGGACGCCTTGCAGCCCCGAGGCGTTCGCTGCTACAGCACTTTCATATGGTAGCGGAAAGGCGTACATTAACTGATCCTCCAAATCACTGTGCATGCCAATTATCTTGGACAGAAAGGGGCTTTGTGGTCTTGCCTCTGTAAACAGAACCAGACAGAGAGACCCAGAGCTGTTCTGCTAGAGGCCAGGTCAAATAACGAGGCATTCTTCCTCCACAGAGTGCTCCCAGTTTTGCTTCTATTCTTTCTAGAAAGAAGGAAACATAGAGTATTGGGGACATTGTTCTGGTTTTGTGCCCTGCATTGTGTTATGCAATATTTCAAAAATACAGAATTCAGAAAAGTCACTGCATGGTAGCACGTGGCATTTTCTGGATATTTTTAATCCAGGGTCTAATTTCTCTGGGATTAGCAGTGTCCCTGTCAATAAGAGAAAGCAATTCTTTTCTGGAAAAACAAACCTCCTTTGGAGTTTATTGTCTGCAGCCATTTAGCTTGTACATTATTTCTGTAGGGTAGGGTCAGAGATAACAATCAGTTTTATTAATCATATACTGTTTTTCTCCTCTATCATACTCTGTTATCTGCTTAAATGCTTTTATTAGAATAATGAATTACTATGCTTAAGTAATATCAAGTATTTGATCTTTCTCTTTGAGTAAGCCTTTGTTTATTCTGCAAAAGAAAGGAGAGAGCAGTTTCAAAAGGCTTTGAAACAGAAAACAAGAGCAAGCCTTTCCGCATGAACTGTGCTCTTCCTTGCTATGGTAGATTTAAGAGTCATGCTCCGTGTTATTTCAATAGGCTCCTTTTGTGATTGAAATGTATGCAGGAAAGTTGGTAAGACCGTACATCCTCCAGTCATTCCAATACCAAACTCAAATAGTCATAGTGTAAATTCTGTGGGCTACACTTCCAAGGTGTCAGCGCTCAGTTCTTCTGTGGCCTCTGTAGTTACTACCATTGGTGCCTGCTCTACTGCTGCTGAAGTGGCTCTAAACTGGAGCAGATCCTTGTTGATGGCCAAACACAACAAACCACACAGAAACAACAACCGGAGAGTTCCCTCTCCATCACTATAACTGGCATTACTTTAGCCAGGCACATGAGGAACCTTACCACATGAGAGACATTTTCTGTTGTGGGTTTTTTTTTTTTTTTTAATTACTAATACTAAGTTAAGGAAAACAATCTTAAATAGTAGACTATCCACTTTCCTGTTCATGATGGGCTGACTGTGCAATCCAGACAGGAACCAGGTATGGTTTGATTATCTGCACATCCATCTGCTCCAAAAATTGCTCTAAAGTACTTAAAAGGAGACATTGGAATGTTATACCATAGGCAAAATAAGTCAGCCATGTACAAGGAAGCTGAGTTGCCGAAAGAACGGTGATTCTGAAGAATGTTTTAAGGTAACTTTAAGAAGTCCATTATAAACTTTTTTTTAAATAGCTTTCAATATTTAGCATGTATATAGAAAGGCCTGAGTGGGATATTTAGGAAGAGGTTTCTTTATTTGGATTTGATTTTTTTTTTTTTTTTTAAATTACTAAAATTACCCTCAAATATCAAACCAAGTTTTCCTGGCTTTTGCCAGGGAGCTTCTAGGAGATCTATGAATATCTACTCTGAGCTTAAAACCTTCTGAAGCAGCAATGAACATGCCTGTAATTAGATATTTCTAATATCCTAACCTACACATGGACACTGGTAAAGCAACCTGGGCTTGCTAGCAAGGCAGTTCTGAGAAAGCAATGACATAGTATAAGGTCTTGATTTCTTGAAGACAGGGTGCCAGATTCTTTTGATGGTATTTCTACAGGATTGTTCTTCCATAGCAGCAGCAAAAGAAAAAGGCTTCCGCTTTCTTCTCAACTTAAAAAATTAAAGAGTGCGGCAACATCTAAGTATCCTTGTCTTATCTACAGGTTTAGCATAAACCCCACATCATGTGATACAGGGATACCCAGCACCACATTCCCTACAGTAATCACGAAACCCCTTTTTAAGGACCTACACAAAGATGATGGTATGAACAACAGTCATAGTAATAAGCTTCAGTGTCTCAATAACCTTGTAAAAGTATTTTCCTTTTCTTCTCTTTAATCAAGAATTTTTTTTCTTTTTTTTTTCCTCTCTTTAATCAAGAACTTATCTCTTCACACAGAGATAACCCAGTAGCCACTGGCAGGGACAGAGGGAAGAGTGGCTGGCTGGGGTTCCTGCAGGATGAGCTGTGCATCGCTCGCCTCTAAGCACCTGGTTAGCTTTTGCATCGTCCATCTTTAGTGTAAGGAAGCAAATGTCCTTCTGTGGCCCATGAAGGGAGACTTGGCTCTTCTGCATCAGCTGGTTTGGCTCACCATAGTCAGAAGCCCACTGCTGGAGATCAGGGATCCAAGCAATACCTGTCCTAGACCTCCCTCTGCTCTGTCATGGTATCTGTGGGTACTCATCCCATGAAGAAAAGCATAAGCTATACTCACACAGACAAAGAAAGAGGGCTACTGCCTCTTAATGCATTTTAGTAAATCTAAACACACAGGGTTTATGCTTTGGATATTTGTGATGTGCATCTGCTCCAGCTAACTTCTGAAGTTCAGGTGGACTCTGACTGTATGTTACTTCTTTCTTCGTCTTGCTGGTGCTATTGGCAAATGGTAATTTCTTCTTTTCCTAAAGTAAATTAAAAAGAAATAAAATTAGCTTTCTCCCTCTCTCCGTGCATGGCATTATGGCCTGGTTTTGAAAAATGACTAGCCCTTAGAAGAGTGGCTTGCAATTGCTGCAACAAGATGATAGATAATGAATGTGGCAATAGCTGCTAAGTTACAGGAAAATAGTAACCTCTTGCCAGAAAAGACTAGCATTGTTTGAACTGCTAGTTCATAGTTGCAAAGGATATCATAAATCTTTGCATTTTAGCCTTTGGAACATTAACATAAATTGTTCCCAAATGCTCTAGACCTGCATGGCTTATGTCACTAGAGTTGCCAGACACAAATCTTCCTCTCTCAGGGAAGGGAAAATAAACACATAGAAAATTCTCCATGTGCACAGTTCTTCTGGAACAAAGTCAGGTTGGAGAAATGTGTATACATCTTGGAGGAAGATGGGTGTCTCCAAAGACCTTTTATTTCCTGCCTAGGCAGCTAACAGAACATCCTGCTCCAGGAGCTCCAGCCCTATTGACCTAACTGAGGTGGATAGCAAGTTCCATTTTAGCATCTAGAGGGGCTTAATTCTGTGTCTCCAGACGCTGCTACAACAAAAAGATCAGAGCTTCACTTCACTGAATAAACTAAACAACTCCTACATTTTTTAGACAGTTTCCCTTGGCTTCCTTCCCTCTCTTGTGCATGTGTATCTGTGTCTCTCAGTGTTCAACAACCCCTAAAAGGGGCTGAAATAAGAGATGCACAGAACATCTCTTATTAGGCGTGTACACGGAGTTGAAAGAACAGGCAAGGACTGAGGCAGCTAGTCCCCTTTCCTAGTAGTCAGTTGATAGTGTCATGGATGATTCCTTAATGACATTATGAGCCTTAATTTTTATGAGGTAATAGGATAACTAACAATTACTGCTAGTAAAATGAGACTGTTCAAGCAAATGGGAAGAAGAGGAAAGAAGCAGAGTTTTTAAGTCAGCCTACTAACTTTTTGGTAATTTTCATGCCAATTCTTTCTTCCTGGAAGACACAATGTGGGTAGTGCTGACATTTGGCATAAGCTGTAAGTTCTCTTCTGGGTATGCAACAGAAAGTTCTTTTCCTTTTGAAGATGTACTTGTTATGTCTAATGTTGTAGGAGGGAGACAGTATGGCAGAAAAATCAATGTCTCCTCCGTGATAATGTTGAGAGCAATCTGAAAAAGCATAAGTATAAAATGACTAGTTATAAAATCTAAAGACCTTATTGTACCAAAAAGTGGTATAATAAAGATGAACTTCTGGCCCACAAAGGTCTACAGTCAGCAAGACTAAGAGACAGATCAATAGCAAGGAGGTTGAATTGCAATTTGTGTCCATCCACGACTGTGAAAGTCCTTTTTTTTTTTTTTTTGCTAAACACAGTTTTTATATATGACAGGAACAGACTGGTGATGTAGAGGACTATGTGCACCGTGACAGGGAAAAACATTGTCCAGTGTGATTTCACTTTTCTTCTTTGTAAGACAACAGCAGAATGATTTGTTTGACATTCGTGCTAATTCTTCAGTAGATAGGTCCTGAGATTACATTTAATTTCTTCTCTCCACAGAAGAAAAAAAAAAAAGTTCCATATCTCAAGATATCACATAGTAGACCATGAGATCAAATCCAAGCCCCAGATCTAAACAGCCTGGAATTTGGGATGCTTCACCTTGAATTCCAGCTTTCTGAATCAAACCACATGAACCTGGATTCCCAACTTGAAGAGGCACTGTATCTGGAATTAGTGCCAGATCTAATAAAAGATTCATGCAACTAAACCCAAAATGCAGATCTTGGAAACTTTTTTTTTTTTTTTTGTCTTTTGATTTCCCAGATCTTTGGACTCCATCCAGAGCTGCCCCTGCAGTGTCTTCATAGAGCAGAATTCACCCCTAAATCTGTTTGGGACACAGAAGTCAGGTCTCCCTCTCCTTGCTCAGGGCAAGGGGGAAAATCCACTGTGACAATCTTAGAGCACATTTAAGAAAACCAGATCCCTTTCAGGATAGGGAGGCAAGTGCCCAGACATTTTCTAAAATACTGGCAGGGACTATTAAATATTTGTTAAACACGTTATTTAATACATAAGCATATTATTAAATAAATCTATTTATTAATAGATTAAAAAATAATGTTTTTAATAATAAATTAAAAAATAATGCTTGCCTCTGCTCTGGTGAAAAGCATCCAGATAATAATACAGCACTCAAGAAGAGACCTCCTGTGACCAAGAGACAGGAACATCCACCTCTAAAGGAATAGTACTTCTTCCAGTCACAAACCATTTCTGTATTTTACATTTAGCAGCTTTGAATGAAGGACAGAAATTACATAAACCTGTAAAGGAATCACACCCTATGCTTTTTTGCTTTTACACATCTTGACTGCAAAGAAACTTTTCACTCTTCGGTATCACACATCTGCTTCTAATTCAGGGCTAGAAAGAAATAATTCTGAAGAAAGGTGAAAAATGCAAGTTCATAAACAGTTCCTGCTCACACTTTAATTTAGTAATAATGCACATTAACTGTGCAATCAAATCCTATCATTTGGAAAAAATATCTAATAAGGTCTGGGAAAAAGTACAGATTTCTGTCCTAAATACAGGCTATCTGGACTCCTCTCAGCCTCAGTCATACACACATACACACACCAGCTTATACTGGTCTGACTCCATTCATTTTGCTGAAATTACTCCTTGAAGGAAATTAAGTCCTCTCTATTTCTTTCATGGGAAAGTACAAACGTGTTATGTAGGCTATGGGAGTATAAACAGGCTCAAAATGGAGTGGAGATAAACTTGCCATCACCTTTTAAATTTTGTGTTAAAGACTTCACCTCTGCTTCAAGAGGAGACTATCCTGCTGGAAGCAGTTACTAAGGAAAGGTCACTCTGCACTGTTCTCCCCGCTATGCTTTCATTGCTAGCCACTGCTCTTGGAGCGCGGCTACAAGGGAACTTCAGGTAGTCATTGCACCCCTCTCTCCAACATGTCTCCTTACTTTCCATCTTTTTGTTATCAGCCCCCATGATCCTCTCTACTCTTAAAGACCAAGAGCACTTAACACACTCCTAGCTCCCTTGTGGGATAAGAAAGTTTTTTAGTTCCTACAGCACCTGGAACTGGACTGCTACTCCATCTGGGCTGTCCATAGCACAAGTGACCAGCTGTCAGGATTTTTCTTCCAAGCACATTTTGGGGTTTGATAGTTTGTCTTCCTCTCTTTAGACTTCCCAGCAGCTGAGCCATCACTTACCTCCTTCACACACATATAAAAGCATTTGGCTCTTAGTCTGTGGTAGTCACCACACAATTCAGCAGCTGACCAAGCATTAAAATAAAAAAAAAAAAAAAAAAAAGGATTCTACCCATCAAAACACACTTCGCCCATTCCGACTGCCCTAAAACCTTAATCAAACCCCAGCTATGGGCGGTAATAGATAATAATAAAAACTGAAATCCTGGAGGAGAACTCACGATTTCAAAATGCCCTAAGGGTTACTCCCACCACCAGAAGGAGATGTTGAATTCCAAAATCAAGCAACATGTGCCAAGGACACTAAGCAAGTAACAACTTTTTGTTTAAAACTGAGAGCTGAAGTTGGCAAAAGGACTGCAGCAGCTGTAGATGTCACTTGTGTGTGAAAGACACAGGTAGCCACTTAAGCCATTAGTACCCAAAACATTTAAGGCTTTATAGATCAAGTGTGACTTAAAGAGGAGATCAGGCCTGGCAGGCAGTGAAGATTGCACAGTCCAGGTGGAATGTCCTTTTCCCCTGGGAAATTCCCCTTCCTAAGCAGGCAGCTATGCCCTTCTCCAGCTGTAACCTCCAAACAGACTTCAGGTGCAACGCACACTGCAAGCCTCAGGTTAAGAAAGAAGCTGATGACTCCAATAAAACCCAAAATAAATTGTCCTAGGCAATAACGAACATTCATGCAAGTAACATCGCCGTTTGTGTCTATGTCCAGAAAATGCTGGAGAAATAACAAGACCTGAGGAGCAAGCAGCAGTTGTTCCTAACTCAGACAAGCTGATACAATGATTGCAGTTTCTTCTACTTGCTTCTCCCCGTCCGTAGTCATCGTTTGACGTTTGCCTGAACCAAGGCAGCTAGCTCATGTTTGTGTCCCAGTACACCACAGCTGTTGGATAACTCATTCAGCTGCATCAGAGAGGAATCAGATACACAATCACAAGTGCCACATCTCCTGCTGTTCACAGTGCCCATAGTCCCATGCGCAAGCAGAGAGGGAGGGTTAGTGTCTCACTGCAGGGCAATGATCGCCAGACACTGCCTTATCGAGAATGTAGAGAAGGAGCAGAAGCGTCTAACAGTGGTGCCCAATAGCCTGTGCATGACTAAAGTCTACCAGCAATGCAAACCTTTGTCTTGCCTTATGGGGGAGATGTGGCTCCTTCTGAAGATTAGCTGGCTCATTCTTTTAATGTAATTGGTTCCCTCCATCCCCTGCAGAGACAGTTTCTTGCCTTGGTCAAATACCATTCACAAATCCCATGTGAATTCTTCAAATTCAGGATTTACTCCTCTCCTCTCCAACGCTGGCTCTGGTCAGAGATGGGTCAGTGGATGGCTAAAGGAGATGGGCTACTATCATCACCCAATACTGCAAAACTTATAGTCCAGTTTCTTCCTAGTCTGTCCATTTATCTGACTGAAAGTTGAATTATAACTGAGGTACAATGTGATAAACTGGAAATTATACACCTTTCTTGGGGGACCGGGTCAAGTGCAGCTCGGTTTGACATGTGCCTGTTTCTGTCTTCGTGACAGGATAGCTGGACTCCAGACACCAACATGACCGAACGCTTTGACTGCCACCACTGCAAAGAGTCCCTGTTTGGTAAGAAGTACATCCTAAGGGAGGATAGCCCCTACTGCGTGAAATGCTACGAAAACCTTTATTCGAACACCTGCGAGGAATGCAAAAAGCCTATTGGTGCTGACTGTAAGGTATGCCAGATTCATGTCTTGTTACAGAGACTTGACAGAGTAACCTGCATACACAGCTGTGAGACATGGTGCTATTACCTGGAAGGATCCAGCTTAAGGTTTCTTTTGGTGGGAGAAGGTGCTTTCTGGACTCTTCTATCTGCTTTTCAGCCTTCACTTGGCAAACGCTTTTTTACTAGGCATGCTAACAGAAATGGAAGAACACCCCTCTCTTCCTATAAGCCATAGGGTGATCTGATGATCTGGTGTTAGAAAGTGTCTCCAATTCATTAGGAGAGTCCAAATGTGCTTGAGGACAGCTAGGATCTGGAAAGGTGGCAGAAGCTGATTTTTGCCTACCTCAGGGAGGTAAGCCACTGCTGGCTTTGCAGTGACCACAACTCAGTTGTCATCAAGAGACAAGACACACTCAAGAAAAACCACCAACTCATGGACCACAAAAATCCGGCCAATGCTGACCCAAGTAGTAAGTCAGTTAGATCACATATAATTAGACTTTTAAGTACAGAATTTTGGTAGGGGAGTCTAACTAAAGGTTGCAAAGTAAAGAGCAAAGACCTTGCTTGCTTGAGCTGTGCACTGCTGCACCGCATGGGCACACCTAACTGATACAAATAAGGTGTGACCACCTGCATTTCTTTTAAATTAACAAAACCAACTGGAGCTCATGCCAGTTTTACTCTGACTCAACAAAGACAGATGATATTTGAGCCATCCAGTGAAGTGTCTGTTGGACTGCTACAGACTTCAATACACATCCTCCTTGCACAAAATTGACTTGGTCAAGGTGGGCCAAGAGTTTCACTGACAGAGTGATTTCGCACTCAAACAGCAATTTGCATTGCATGGCCATGGGATTCTTGACTGGTATGAAGAGATCTGACATTTGATTTCCTGCTTTGCTGATCCATACCTCTAGAAACACCCATGGGGGAAGGCATCTTGTTCTCTCCCTGCCCTACTCTGATTTAATTGGCAATTTGTTTGTGATTTTGTTGTTTTGAATTAAATGGATTTTGTTTTGAAATTAAATTGATTACTGATACTACCACTCTAACACTAGTTCAGAGATATAAAAATATATACTTACACAGACTGGGAAAAATAACTGTCTCATATCTTCCAAATTTATCTATTGCACCCTAGTGGCTAATCAACAGGAAAGCCCCTTTCAGAAGCCTTAAAAAGCTAAGAACGCTTCACCATCGTGACAGGCAACTGGCAATAATCTGTAAGAGGGTATGAAACTGCCACCTTTCCTACAGCTCATAAATATTAGGATTAGAGAAGAGATATAGCTGGCCTGACCTGAAAAAGCAAAATATTTATGCCCCATTCCAGAATGTGCTTTTGTTTTAAGGTCTCTTTCTAATCCCCAGAGAAGGTATTTCCATGTGTTGATATTCAAGAATTTAAAAACTTGGACCAACTTCAACAAATCTCAGATGAAGTATTCAGGAATTAATCAGGCTGAACTTTTCAACCCAGGTTTATGGATTTAGGGAGTGTCGGTGTTATTCGATATACGGCTCTTCTGTACTTTTAAGCAAGGCACACTCTAATAACAGATAGAAAATAAAGCCCCTAACAGTCTAAGAATATTTTATATACGTAAAGAACCAGAATTGTATGTGGAAAACACAACTGTAGGGTAGTAAACAGATTTCTTAAAGAGCTATGAAGTGTACCAGAAACAAATATATCCTTTTTTGGTTCTGTGACTGTTATTTGTGCCTGTCCATCCTTTATGCTGCAGCTTTTGAACCTGTTGATCAATTTCAACCAAATCCTGACAGATGGATAAAAGTTGCAAACTTAAATTTCTACAAGTTATCTGAAAATAACATGTGGTTAGGCAGAAAAAAAGATCCTACTAATGTTCTCATTCAGAGGAGAACTAGTTTTTCAATGACAGTAATAGACGCTCTAAGTTAAATACATCTGAGAGAGCCCTTAGAAGCGCCTCAGCCACAAGATAAGTTTCAGTCTTGTGCATTGTGTGACTGAGCATAACTCAGCCATGAAACACAAAGCCACAAAAACCCCAAGATTCTGCTCCTCATTGAACTGCATATATACATATGTATATAAACACATAAGAAATATACACATATATACGTACACAGACATATATGTATGCATTATTATATATATTTCTTTACACATTGCATTTGCATTTTCCCCTGAGCAAAGAAGATAAAAGGTACTGTGTTTGGGAATAAAAACAGTATATTTACTGCATGTAGAAAGTGCACTCCATATTTATTTGAATGTTCTGACATAGCCTTCATACAGCTGTAAAATTGGGAATGAAAACCTGATGGAGTGACAGTGTTGTCAGAAAGGGTCACGTCAAGGTCTTTGCATCTGGCAAGGGTACCTATCCTCACATCTGCATTACAACCTGCAAAGTTCCATGTAGCTCTCACCTCCAACCCTCCTTTGCAAGGCCCTTCCTGGCCACCACTGTTCCTCCACACTGAGAAGAGCTGAACTTAGAACCCAGCTCCAGCTGAGATACTCTTAATTTCCCTCCTACCAGTCCTCCCAATTAAAAGCAACCCTCCTACAGCTGAAAGGCTTATACCAAAGAAAAACAGGTGTGGACAAGAGGACAGCCAGCTCTGTCTCTGACACTACTGTAGTGTATCAGCACTGGTGTGTACATCAATTCACCTGAGTCGAACTTAAGCCTGCTCAGACACTTGTAACACTCCAACTTTGACAGCAATGAGTTTTCACCAGATTTTCACCCTGCGTTTTAGCTATGGCACAGAGAGCCCGCAAGACAACCATCCTGAAGAGAAGCTTTCTTTGAATTCAGATCAGGGAAGAATCTGCATCACTATCTTTCTGTGGTAATTTATGGGTAACCGTCAATGGAACTGAGTAATAACTAATCTGTTCTTTATTTTACATGCTTTTTTTTCCACCAAAAAAAACCCTGAATGACAACATGTGTCTGAATGACACCTTTGGACTTTGGCCATTTTGTTAACTGTACACAATTTAGCTGATGTTTATGAAACTTTCACAGACAGATTAGAAGCTTCATATACTGAGTGGTAGGAGTTACTGGCAGGCAGTAGAAAAAGACAATGCCATTTCTCTCACAGCTATTACGCATTATCGATATGCCAACAGGTTCTACTAGAAATTTACTCTAAAAAGAATTGGCATTTTGTCACCTACACCCCTGGTGAATACTCACCACACCTACGGTTACATGCTTCTTTCTGGAAACTCATCCGTTCTCATTTGCTTAACTGTGAAGTGTGACTTTTGGTTGACTTTGACTTTTTTAATAGTTTCCTTGCAGGCCCTACAGCACAGAAACCATCACAAATACAGGAAACACCTACGGTAATCCAGTGTTTAATGCAGTCCACAAGTTGGCCTTGGCAGGCCAGAGGGAGTGAAAACACTCTGCAAAATGTGAGAGTGAAATTATAAGAGGATTGTGAGAGATAAAGCTACTGTGTCAGCACACAGGTCAAAAATTAATCAAAAGGGTTGGTCTTACACATAAACAAAACAAAAAAAAAATAAAGCTTCTATTAATGAGGATGAGGAAAGGGAGAAAACGTTTGTGTTTCTAATTCTTAATGTTTAAACCCTGTCCTGAGTTGCAACACTCTTTCAGTTTATTACTGAATATCAGACTAGTTGTTGAGAAGTGGAATGGTAAAAGAGGCAGATACCTTCATCTCTTCTCGTGTCCCTAAGGGCCTGGGTTCAGCACACTATCGCTTGTTTATACCTTCTCTAAACATGCATTTGATAGGTACGAGCCAGTCTAACATACTGAAGTGTTTTGCTACAGGGTGTGTGTGGCTAAAATCTATAGGGCATTTTGTTGGCATACCCCATTTCCTCTTGCTCGACCTTCTGAAAAGAGCATTGCAGCAAGCAAAAAAGTCCGATTCATTCACGAACAAACATATACGGTTACTCTTCTGGTAATAAACTCTCTAATCTCCTTCTTCCTGTTGGGTCCCTGTTGAAAGCCCATTCTGGAGAAAAGTTAATAAATAATGGCTTAAGTTTCCTTAGACTAATAAAGCCAGAGTAGAAAATAATACAGCTGCAGGATATGAGGGGGGTCTATACTTAACCCAGTACCTGGTAACTTCAGTCTTGGGGCTCCTCTCGTTTAGGAAAAAAAACTTCTCTAGTTTAAAAAAAAGTCAGCTGCAGTCCCATCCTGGTGCCAGGTAAACCATGCTGGATCAAAACTACTCAGAACTATGAAAGAGATCTTACCAATGTTGAAAAGTTATCTTGACAAAGTTTTATTTGTGGATGACATCATGAAAATAAAACTCCTTGAATAGCACATAATGGCTTTTCGAAGCCACGTTTCAAACTATTTTGCATGGGATGACTCTCAGAAATTTTGGACACAAATAGAGTCTGCATTAAGTTTTGATTGTACCATATTCTAACAGTCATCTGAGTGTGTAAAAAGGACCTCCACTTGGCCCACACTCTGACATCTGTTTGAGAAACATCCATCATTCATTTGGTTGTCCCAGGGAATGCTGAGCTGAAATTTTCACCTGAGGTTGATTGTCAGATCAGACTGAGAAAAGCACCCATTCAAATTTGAGTAGTTCCAGGGATTACTGATTTTTTATCTTCAAATGAAACCAGGTAAGGGAAGGATTATTTTCCATGTTCAGAAGAAATGTAACTGAACAAAGCGTTAAACATTTCTCTCTGCAAATTCTGCTGCAGGATTTATCGTGGCTCTGAAGAGACATCTAGAACTGGTCTGGTGCTCTCTGCACCTCAGCTGCAAAACACTTGTACAGGACAGGTCATGTCCACGAGCATCTGTGCTCATGCATCTCTGTGTATATAAACACCATTCCACTTCTCAAATGTCAGTTGATGGTAATTCTTCAGTCTCTTGTCTGGGCTTTATCTAACAAGTCTCTTATCTGTGCTTCTGTGTGCTTTATCTAACAAGAGCACATGGCCGTCAGTTTTCATAGACAGACGCACAAATTGTTGGCATAAAGAGTCATCTTCTATATTTCTTTTAGGCAATATAGGAGGCTGCATTAAAAGCTGCAGTTAAAATATGTAGCACCAGGGACTCGTTTCCCTCAAGCTGCATAAAGTGGCTGAGAAGTCATGCTCAGCAATATTTTAAGGATACACTCCAGTTCTGAGTCCACCATAATAATTTTTTTTACTAGTTCTTCCTGGAAACCCATGCAATAATTAGTTGAATATCACTTGTACCTTCTGCTGGAACAGAAGGATTACAATCAGTTAGCGTAACCTAGAGCTCAGATGACTGGAGTAAACCTAGTGCTCTTTGAGCTTAACTGAGGACCAGCCTGTCAGACAAGCTCAAAGTCAATTTTGCACATCCAACTTCTCCAGGCTACAATCTGCCCCAGCTCAGTACAGCCACAGCTTATGTACAAGCCAAAGGCTCCAATTAGATACACAACACACTGAATAGATCAAAACCAATTTCTGGTGACTTTATTACACTGATCTAAGAACAATCATAATGCAGAAACAGTTTCAGCAGTACCTGGACTTCCTTGCTTTCAATGGGACAGACTCAGAGAGAGAAAGCAATGTCCCTTTCATCAGTCTACTATTCTGCTGCAGGCTTGTCAAAACCAAACCTCTGCATTCAATGACAATATCTCTTATAATTATCCAAGGTAGAAAAAGATTATTCAAGTCAGTCTGTAACTTGGGTACTTTGGGTTGTAGTTGTGCTCCATTGCTTTGCCATGATGAAATATCTGCTACTTCCACCTACCCAGCTAGTGCCTATACAAGCTGCTGTCATAACAGGGATGAAACCTTTCATCATTGACTTGTCTTCGTTACTCCTCTGCTAAAAGGCACGTACCTTCTCCAGAGTATAATTTTATTGATAAAACAAGGCAAAACAAAAGCAAATAACAACATAAGAATTTTGGAGATAAAAATAGCTTGCAAAATATTGCAAAAAGAGGAGAAAAACATCAAGTGGGAAAGAGACAGGAGAAAGAAAAACAGATGTTTTGTCATTCTATTTTCTAACAGACAAATAACACCTTTTGGGAAACTCTGTTGGCTGTATGTTGTATTTTTCTGTTGAAAATATGATTCCCCTCTGAGATCATAAACTTCATTTAGAGAGGAAAAAAATTAAATCACTTCCAAATAAGGTTTTTTCATTTTCCCATTAGTAAAATTAAAATTTTATAGTCAGAAATTTGGGTTGTTTCAAAAGAAACAAGAAGACAAGATAAATAAACAAACAACTGTCTGAAAGCTGTGAAGAAGGAAGCTCAGATTTTCTACAGCAGAGTGCAACCTCCAAGTTGAAAGACACATTGAGTACCAATTGTTACTCAGAGTGACTTAGGAAATCTAGGTGAACAGCACAGATGTCCAAACAAAAAGTCTTTATTGCCTGGTCAAATTCTGACTGAAGTTACAATAGTTTAACGAGCTACTGCACATCAGCTGAGCTAGCCAAAACTATTTCAGTGATTCCTGTTAGCTATTTACGACAGCAAGGCTCCTGCAGACACAATGTGTGGTTATTTTAGGTTAACCTAATTCCATAGTATCTTTTGTTTACTCTGGGCTAAGATTGCACATATGGAGTTACCTGTGGCTGTAGCTACTGACACAGAGCAGCTTAGGCCAGATCATGTTTTAATACTTTGTGATGCTTCCATTTACACAATTAAAAATCTGATGATATTCTACAACTCATTCCTTTCCTTCAGTTAACCACATTAATTCTGTGCTTGTAATTAATACATGGTGGGTCTTCAGCTAGAATCTGAGAAGTTATATTTGCTCAATTTTTATACTCCTCGTTCTTGGTAATACTAGACCCTCACAATCCCACCTCAAACCAAAGCTTTTATTTTGGGGTAGACACCTTTTCTTGTAATGATCTAAGCTCAGTTTTGTTTGAAGTCCAAAGATACTGTTCGAGTGTTACACGTCTAGGCCACCCTTTCAGCCACAATTTTTACAATGACCTTTTTTTAAAAAAAATAAGAAAAGTACCACCACAGAGAGACAGAGAGTATTTTAAATAATTAGGTGCCCATGCTCATCCCTTAGCCAGTGATCTGGATCACTGGCTGCAAGTACAACATGGTCTCTCATCTTTCAGTCTGATCCACATTTGAAACATAGGTTAAACAAAACACAAGAGTCAGCAAAAATAATTGCAGTGGGGAAAAAAGGAACAGGGACCAGATCAATTCCACTCTTGGTGTAAAACTGTTGAACTGAATAAATATCAGAAAGTAATTGGGAAAAGGATTTCTGTCCAGGAATGAACTGCTATGAAATGACCTAGAAATCAACAATAGCTAAGACAAACAGGCAGTCTATTATAGCTATAAGGTTAACAAGTTTTAACCGGGCTCCAAAATGGAGCTTTATTCTCAAAGGATATACCTAAATGAAGGAAACTAGTTGTTCCTCTGACACATACCAAAAATGAAGGTTACCTTGAACTGAAAAAGGGTCAATCGTTGTCATAAGTTGTTCTTGGTTATCACAGCAAAATAAGTTCACCTTCATCAGAACAATCTGTTTTCTTGAGCTGTGTGGATTAGCCTCAGCTCCTCCTGGCTGTCATTCAGATTTGGACGTGTTTCCACTCTCTGAGCTTCCAGTTGTGAAAACTACTCGTTCTGCTTACCCTGTGGTTTTGGGTTTCTACAGGATCTGTCTTACAAGGACCGCCACTGGCATGAAACTTGCTTCCACTGCTTCCAGTGCAAGAATTCATTGGTGGACAAACCTTTTGCTGCAAAAGAGGAACATCTGCTTTGTACTGATTGCTACTCCAACGAATACTCTTCCAAATGTAACGAGTGCAAGAAGACTATCATGCCAGGTTAGGAAGCTCACTTTTTGGACTAAGAAAAGATTAGGCTAAATATCAAGTTCAAGTTCAGCAACATTTGTGACAAATGTTTTTCCTTGACTATCTTTGCTAAGTCATGGTGAATTTTGTAAAATACAGTTGATGGTGCATTCTAGGTCATTTCCATGACTAGAACACGTGATTTTCATAATGGATCATGATAATTGTTATTTCACATGAAGCCAATTACTCTTGAAAATTAGTATTTATTTCATTTAGGATTTTTATTAATGAGATTTATAATTTTCTATAGCAGTATTCATTAAAAGGCTTTTGAGGCTGGACTACTAAAATTGATCTTTCTGTCCAGTCCCAACTTTGTACTCTATCTTGATTGGCTTCCACTACTTGAACATCAGAAGCAGCTTGCGAAGTTAACAGCTTACGTAATTTATGATTTACCTTTTTATGTAATTACTCTAAATTTAGCTTCTGCAATAAAAATGGAAAATTGGTTGAAGTGCCTCTAAGGTCTTTCTTGAGCACAAAGATATGAAGAAAGAGGAAAGTTATTTTCTTCTTCAACATGAAACATGACGTTATAGTAATAGATTGCTAAAACCTCATCTGCTTATGTCAATACTATAACATTCTGTGATGATTTGAGGACTTAAAGTGGAAGGAATACTGGTCCAGGAAAAAAAAAATATTAAAAGGCAATTTGAAGGAACCACACATATGTTCCATAACGATTACTAGTTACTTTCTCCTTGGCTGGTTCTGACATTGGTCATCTCAGAGAAAAGCTTAAAACCACAACGCTGTCCACCTAAGGTGTAAAACTGAGGGCTTGATGGTGAAGTAGGATGTATAAATAGAAACAACAACAATATTTAAAAGCAAATGCCGCTATCCATTCATGATTGAGTTTAGGCATCTCCTTCTATTATTCCATGTGCACCCGTTTTTACCGATATAGCACTAAGAACTGACATGTTTGGGAACAGACAGTGCTAGTTTTAAAGCTGGAACTACATAAACGTAAATATTTTTAAGATTGTTCATCAAATTCATGGCCATGGTCAGTGACCTTATTCACCGAATGGATCTCTTTTTGCCTATTATGCCAGCTACAGATCGATAAGTAGTAATGGAGGCTGGAGCATCCCTTCTCTTACAATCTGAAACAGAAGAAATACATTTTTATGAAAATTTACAACCACCCACTGGTCTTTAGCTGCTTACTCAAGATAGCCATGATGTCAGCACATTCAGAGAGCAGTACAGGCAGCATGTATTTTCTACTTACACAGCACAAACCATATTAGTAGAGCCACTGCGCCAGAGCGCTATGATCACCAACTGAAGCATAATGCATTTTGAAAGAACCAGCAAGTGGTTGGGTAGCCTTTATGGAGACTGTTAATGCTACACTTGCCCTTTGCTTTGCTCCACTAAGTGTACCATTTACATTTAATAAAGCATTACTATGACATGCCCATTAAATACTGAAGTAATTACAAGTTTGATCTTTCAGTCCTTCTGCAAACTAAACTCCCGCTGACTTCAGTCCAGCAGCTAACAAACAGGGCTCCCCCTGCCTTGAGTTTCAGTGACAACGTAATCCCAAACAGAGAATAGCTAAAAAAGTGAAAATAAAATTCTAGACTCTTAAAAAAATAATCTACCTCTCCTTTTTACAGAACATCATCCCTTCAAGGACTGATTTATTTGCTCCTTGGTATGATACAGAAAGTTCCCAGCACAGAGAGGGCATAATTCTTAATAGATGCCCATTAATAAAATGGATCAGAAGTATTTAAGCATGTAAGCATCAGGCAGAAAGCTAATTAACAGTTCACTTACTACACTCCTGCAAGTCAATTCTTTAAAAAAAAAAAAAAAATCCTGAAGTATGCCTCTGGGCAGAATTTAATGAGACCAGAAAAGAAAAAGAAGAAAAATACACAACTAGTAAACAAAGAGGAACTAATGCTTGGGAAGGGAAAAATGGTAAAACTTCACCCTGCAGTAATGGAGGCAGGGAGAGCTGGCATCAATGGATTTAATGTGGTTCTTCATCATTAGCCAACAGGATCAGCTTGTCAATCTTCCACGCACTTGACATCATGTTTGTTGCTCCAGGCTTCAAGAGTAATGCAGAACTGCAGGAGTATCATTTGTTTTCCCTTCTGGCCAGTATCAAATATCCTGACTCAAACTGGTACATCTGAAATTATATTGTGCACAAAGAAATTTGCCCATATAATAGGGCATCACCAATTTCCTGGAAGGGCTCAGAGTTCATCTGTCATACAGTGGACTGAATCTGCACAGTACAGTATCTTTATCCTAAAACTTCATTCTAGACAAGTACATTCAGCTCCTGACTACCACACCACTCTTCTGCTTTTCAGTAAAGGGTTGTTTAAAGACTTTTCTTCCTTTCACGTTGCAACTATGGATACATAAACTGAAGACAGAGAGAAAGCTTCTTTCTTACTCAAAGGTTTCAAGAGACAGAAAAACATTTAGAATAGCTGCTGCAGAGCTGGAAACCATTGCAAATTTATAGTGGACCTCAATGAGGACAGGAACAAGGCCCCAGAGCGACATGAAATAATCCTTTTTTCTCAGAAAGTGACTATACTTTTTTGGGAAAGGGAGGCAAGAAGCTTGCCAGGGATTAACCAGGTGACTTGCAGTTTTCTGAAAAAGAAACAAAAGGGACTTGGAATGAATGAAAGAAACCAAACTTTAATGAGGAATGGCTCAGCGCTAACAGCAGCTTTTATCGATGTCTCCCCAATTCCCCAGAATTTTCCTGTGCACTATTATTAACTACAAAACGGTGTTCTAAGCCTTCATTATTAGCAGTAAACATTTCTCTTCATTATAGGAGGAGAAGAACCACTCACTCTGCAAAAACTTAAAATGGTACCCAATACTACGCAAAGCTGGCAGGAACGTGAACGAGCCTCTAGCTCACAGCTGCACTGCTTATTGACAGCTGCCAGACAGCAGCCAGGAAACAAGAGCCACAAATTGCATCTGTCTCAGCCAGAAGAAGTTCAGTTGATGCTCTGGTCTCATTACAGGTACTCGGAAGATGGAATACAAGGGCAACAGCTGGCATGAGACCTGCTTCACCTGCTACCGCTGCCAACAGCCTATTGGTACAAAGAGTTTCATCCCTAAGGACAACCAAAACTTTTGCGTACCCTGCTACGAAAAGCAGTTTGCCATGCAGTGCGTCCAATGCAAGAAGGTAGTGCTCTGACTTCACTTACCTAAAACCTAAGGGATTGAATTCTATCCCATTTTATGTCCAAGTAGGTAGAATATCTTTCAGAATTTATTTTCACTGTGTTAAAAGATGCAGAATCAACTGATTTTAAGAGATTATGCAATTTCAGTTCCCATCCTGCAGCAGGCACAGCATTTAGTACAGTAAGAACTCTCTCACTTGGGGTTAAAGATCCCTTTGTATTGAAAGCATACAGAGAACATGTTTAAAAATATTAAACACACAAACAAAATAAAACCTCTGCAGTGGAATAACCTCATTCCAATATAACTCATCATGTATCATAAATGTAAATATTTATATACATAAACATTTCAGCTGGAAGAAAGATGAGCTAGCACTGATCATTTTTTAATATTCTAATGAAGTTCAAGACAGAGAGATAAGCTTTACACAGAGCAAATGCTGTTCCTGAAATAAACACTAGTAAACTCAGTACACTCAGGACTACAACTTTCTAGGACAAGGACCTTTTACTTGTGAATTTCCTAAACTCTATACACAGACACTGATAAGAATTTTATAATTCTTTCCTAAAAAGAGTCATCTCATCACTTACAGAACTATCAAATCCCAGTTTCCTATGGATGTATGCATAGGCAAAGACAATCAAAACTATGGCTATATCCACAGTAAATACCCTTTCCCACTACTGCTGTTTCTTCTGTGTCTCCCCTTGTCCTCTGTGTACTTCCAGCCACCACCTGTGCCCACACTACCCAGACTTCTTCCATATGTGCTACCTGCTCATTTGTCCTTCCAGTCAAGCAAAGCTGCAGTCTGGTCAGACATACTAGCTGGCCAGAAAAGACTGCATCTTTGCTGTTGCACAGACAGAACAAAACAGGTAAAGGCTAATTTTTCCTTCAGCCTTTAACCTAAAGTGTACCTAATTATCTTTACTACCTCCTATCCATCCATCCATCCATCCATTTTCTGAAGCTTTTGGGAGTTTTGTATCTTAAAAATTCTGTCTTGTGTCCAATTTTAACCACATTTGAGAACAGGCTCAAAAATACTTTGGAAAGAGGTAAAGACACGGATGAATACACACATTAGCCAGCAGGATCACTCACAAGCCTGACTCCCAGGGAATCTCCCTTTAGGGAAGAAAGGAAGAAAAATTAAACTGTTCAATTTTACAGCCTTGTTAGGAATACTCAAAGGATCAAAAAAAGTTCAGCTTGTCTAACGTCAGGTGAGGTGTTTTTGTAGGCAACAACTTGTTGTAAAAGAAAAACCCCAGACAAAGTTTGGAGGAGCAGAAAGCAAGGACTTCAGCTAGAATTTGAAACAAAGCAGTCTTTGCCATGAAACACGAGGTAGTTCCTTCACTATGAAGAATAAGACAGGTGAAGGAACAGAGACAAACCCCAGCACATACGTATGAAAAGCGACATACAAAGACTGCTTTAAAAACAAAGAGGACAATCGGGATTATACAATATATGGAAAACAAAGTACTTTTAGTATGGGGTTTCTTTGTATAAATTAAGAAATTATTAAAAAATCACTTGCATGATTTTCTCAAGGTCAAGTCCAGCCAAAATGACGATTTTGCTGCTGTTAAACGTTCTTTCCCTCCTCCCACCCACAAAAACCTCATCACCCTTCCTCTCTAGCCAGTCAAGATACAAACCTGCCACCCTCAAGAAAACGCTTTCTGTCTTACCTTCCACAAACCAGGCTATCACTACAGGAGGCGTCACTTACCGGGAGCAGCCATGGCATAAGGAGTGCTTCGTTTGTACTGGATGCAAGAAGCAGCTGTCTGGACAACGCTTTACCTCCAGGGATGAGTTTGCGTATTGCCTGAGCTGCTTCTGCAACCTCTATGCCAAGAAGTGTGCTGGATGCACAAACCCCATCAGTGGTAAGTCTCTCATGGCCAGTGCCTTTAAGTTTGGGGGTTTTTTTTCAATTAACTGCTTCTAACATTAAAAATGGTTCAATAATTCAGTATGAGTAACTTGAGAGATTCAAGACACAATACAATTCAAGATGTGTGAAATTAAATACTTATGATGCTTTTCCAGTGCCTAACAAAAAGAACTGGAAGAGGTCTGTAAATTGAGGCTTCCACCTTTTCACCCCATTTTCATGGGACACGGTAGACACACAGTAACAGAGCCATGTGTGTAGCGAGATATGCATGTTCTGTACATCATCCCACTTGCGCTCATTAGCAGGATCACTGACCTCAGCAACAACAGTCCCTTCACCAGCAGGAAGTCTCTAACTGGCTTCTATCTCCTTCTGTAACACAGCACATTTCTTCCCTGACTTTTCAGGACAGCAATTGAGAAATCACAAGGCTTTTAGCTACTGCTTTCCAGCACAAAAGTAGTTAAAGAAGAAACTGCTTAGGGCTTTACTACTAAATCCTCAGCATGAAAATATAACCTCCTCTATGAAGTAATCAACATTTAGAAGCATGATCCATACAGTCTAAGACTGCAAATCTGACTTATGGCTGGACCATTTTCTCTCGTTATTGCTCTGCCCTTGTGCCAGCCTGTCACTAACATACATACACTTGATTGCATAGCTCCTGGAAAAGTCAGTGCCTAAAACCCCAGGTACCATTTTCTGTTCACATGAAAGAGGCATTTCTCTTTCGAATATTGCAGTCCTTTCTGTCATATGCTGGTTTTTTTACCGAATGTTGCTACTAAAGGCAAAACAAAAAACTCTCTTATCAGGTAAGAGACATGCCCAACTAAGTCTTTCTACTGTCTTCCAGCTATCCATTCCAGTGTATCATATTCAAATTGCTTGTCATTTCTGAGGTTAAGCAAGAGGTAATTACTATTAAGAGACATTTGTCCCTTTTCCCTCTTTTTCCCCCTGTACAACTTCAGTACCCCTTATGATAACCTTCATAGCCTCAAACTCTTGAATACTTTCTGCAGTTTGCTAACCTACTTCTTTTCTTGAGGCACTCTTCCTTCAAAGCTATGAATCAAGTCATGACACAACCTGTCAGACTTTCTTAATGATCTAAATGCATTTTTACTAAACAAAATGAACTTTCATAAGACATTCTGTAAAAAACTATCAGACTTCCAGTTCCTTTCCTTTTCTTCTGCTGTATATTGTAGCACCATCCCTTGAAAATTCACTTCTGCCATTGCTGCCAGCGATAACAGTCTAGTTCACTAACTCAGCTGAAAGCAACAGAACTATTCGAGGGTAAAAATGTTACTAGCTACAGGATAAGGGTGGCAAAATTAGCAGAGTCTGAAATAGCACGACCTGATGGCTGATGGGCTATTCTTTTCTTGTAACAGAATGTTTTTGGTTTTCAAACAGGACTTGGAGGAACCAAGTACATCTCCTTTGAAGAACGGCAGTGGCATAACGATTGCTTTAACTGCAAGAAGTGCTCTCTCTCATTAGTGGGACGCGGCTTCCTCACAGAAAGGGATGACATCCTTTGCCCTGAATGTGGGAAGGATATTTAAAGCTCACAATAAGACGTGAGGAGAGGGGAGGAAAGCCGTGCTTGCAATATATAGTCTGAAATACATAATGTTCAGAACTAGCTTTGCCACTGTGTTTTGCTGTATTATTAACATTATTTAACTTTTTTCTTCAGACTCTCCGAATCTGGAGGGAAAACTTCAAAATCTCTAGTAGCAGTGTTGGTATTTAAGATTTCTACAGCTAACCAAAACTAATGTAAAACCCAAGATGTAGAACTATTTGGGTGTTATTGACATAACATACTCTGGTTTTTTTCCTTCCACAAAATATTGCAGTTACAGGCAACTGATATAGTTCAAGGATTACAATGGCCACACACAATACATTTGTAGATGGATATTCAGGGTGAAACCCTCAGCCCACTGAAATTGATGGCAATCACGACTCAATTTCAGAAAGGCTGCGGTCTCGCCTCAGCGTTCTCGAGCTCTGTGACTAGTGTGCTGTCAAGCGTGTAGAAAGACTGTGAACGTAGAGGGTGTTTCAATGTACAAGGATTTGTGCCATGCCATAGAGACATAATGATAAAACAGCTGAAGTGGGAGTGCTTCAACAGGTACATATTTTATTGCATGACTAGCTGATCATTGTGTGAAGTACAAGTTCTGATTGACAGTGTTGGTATTACAGTTAGTTGACATTACACTGCACATTGTATTTTTCAAAATAAAATCATATAAAACAAAATTGTGATTGTGGTTTAATTGCATTTACAGATTAGAGATTTACAAATAAAATGCTTTCACCGTATGAAGAAACACAATGTACGAGCCATACAAACACAACCGCTTCTGCACCCAGCCATTATGAAACTGTGGAGTTTAGACAGTCTTCAGACAAGCTCTGCTGATACAGTTTTCTACTAACAGAAATCAGTGGGAAAATTATTAGCAAAACTGAACAACTGTGTGAGAATACTGAATCCACTGCACCTGCAAAAACGTCTTCAGAGGCTCTAATCTCTAAATGAAAATATTGTTCCTCTCAGCAGGCGAGGAGGTCAGACAAAAGACACTTATCTTTGCAAAAGTCAGAAGTTTAGCTTCTATACTATGGCATGCTTTAATTTTGTTCTGTATTGCAATACGTAACACCCTTTCCTCTAGCATAATTTCTGCTACATGTTTGCTGCAAAGACAACTGCCAGCCACAGCATGCTGGCAGGACAATAAAACCAAGAGGAAATAATCCAAAGGAAAATAACTCTCTTCCGAAAGCAAACTGCAGGAAATATGGCCATTTTACGCAATGTACAATCCTGGTACACCTTTCAGATGGAATTCTTTTGTACCCAGCAAAAGGAGTCTTCAGATACGGAAAGAAGAATTAGAACTATTCTTCCTCTTTGTGTAACTGGGTAGGGAAAGCTTGCTCCTAATTTCTGCCACCACTCTTGGATTTGCATATTTTTGTACCAAGTGTGAAGTACTCATAGGTCATTTCTCTCTCATTAATTCAACAAGCTAAATAGATGCATCAGATCAGATTTGGTTTGCTGTACACCTTTTGAAGAACTTGTCTGGCGGTCATTTTTGAAGTGCATACTGTGCCAATCTACTCTCACTGAATGACTAAATTCTACACTTTGGTAACTTCATTCTATGATGAAGGCAGTAGTAAAGAATAGCCATAAAAATCCCTCTTATATCCACTGCCTCCCAAAGGAGGGCAGGCACCTCACGTACTCTATCCTCTGGGGTATGGCAATCCCCTAGCACACTGCCACTCTGCTCTAGTACTTTGCTGAGAGAAGGGTTACTGGTAGTTAAGGAGGTAGTGGAAGGCAGTGAGAGTGGCACAGCTTGCAGCTTGCCCCCCCAAGCGTTAAAACAGATGGCAAAATGGTCCCAGCTTTGGGGATAGGCAGGTGAAACACAGCAAGTCTGGTAAGCATACTGGCCTGAAAACAAGACTGTTACCATGCAATAGCAGCATCATGCCATTATTCCAGTACAGTTCTGCATATCACTCCTTAACACACACCAACACACATGTGCTCCTAGCAACTAGAACTACAATAAAATAAAGCCTAGACTCCAAACCACTATCAAGAAGCCACCCACAAAACAGAAATCCTACCAGACTGTTACACTAGTGCAAGGACGAGCACTTCACATGATACTAACTGCTGCTAAAACTCAAAACCAGCTACTGAGCCTTTTACCTTGTAAGCTTTTTCTTAAGTTCTAATCACTTCAAGTCCATTGACATTTAATTGTACAAAAGTGAACACACTTAATTACATCACAAAAACAAGTCAGCACTACTTTGTTTTCATATAATTGTATTTATTTAAATAGGATAAGGCTACTTAAAAGACAACTCTTTACATACAAAATGTACATTACTTTAAAGTTTCCTGTACTCAAGTACAAAAACCACACAAGTGTTTAGTAAAAGGGAAACATCACACAATGTTTCAAAACACACATTCTTACCATTTAACAGCATTCAAGAATGTGCCTTTTATGTCACAACAGTGAATAGAGAACTTCTGTCAGTAATGAATTAAGCTACAGTTTTTGGTTTCAATATTAACCAATATTAAAAATGTAAACAAGCTTTCAGATCACTACTGACAGCTTCTTTTAGTGGGTTAACTAAGTGAATGTAGAAGTTGATTCTTTTTTTGTTTTACTATGTCTGGGATTGTTACTATTATTTTCCATCCATATCTAAAATGGATCTAAATTAGCTTCACCCTGAGCCACTGACATTTAGTAAAAATGTTTCCACCAACTTAACTGGATTTCTGCCTTATAAGGCACTACCAATAACCCAAACGAAACACCAAGTTTCACAGAAAACAAACATCTATGTTAAATTACCAAAGGAAAGGAAAACAGGTTGGCTGGGGTTTTTTTTAGATTGCAACTACATATGCTAATGCCTTCAAGGTTACTTGTCTTCCTATCCCTGTCCCTCTTCAACTGTTAGTGAGTTGACAAAGCACTGGCCACAGGTTTTCCCCATGTTTTATAAGCAAGTAACAAGGAGAACAAGCAAATTTGCTACATTGGCACATTTTTACACTTATGCATGTATAAAATGTGCCTGCATATTTAAGAGATCATGGCACTAATCCATTCGCTACTTCCTTTCAAAGATTCATATCAGACGGTCTAGTAACATACTTCCATCTGTGCATTTCTTATATCACACGTCAATAAGAGAAACTTCAATTTGAAGTAATGCTGTTAAAATAGTTCATCTCTTATTACCAACCTAACTTGCACTGTAAATTCTACATTCATGTTCTGTGCAACAAAAAGGAAAAAAGTTTGTCTTATCAGCAGAATAGTCAGTTTTCTCATCTAAATGAATTAATTTTTTAAAGTCAAGAAGGCTTTCAGAGGATCACTCTGAAACACAATACCTATTTTAACTGTTTAACCAGAAGAGGAACAAACTGAATCTTACTGGAACCAAAAAAAAAAAGATATTATTTATATGTGAGAATCAGTGACATGCAGGAGATGAACTATAATAATCTTGAGAACTAAAAAGTGGGGAGTTTAGTATATTGTAATATTACCACCTTTAAAAGAAGTAATGAACTACCTGCTGTGCAAGAGTAGACACTCTTAAGGTGACTGGTGATAATGACTCCAGCTTTACAACAGGGAACTTTTAAACTTGCTAAAATTTCACAGCAATCTGAATCCCTGTAATGTTTAAAAAGAATTGTACTTATACTGTTTAAATATGACTTATCTATTTGAAAATATGGAAGTAACATTTACGTTTCAAGCACCATTAGCTACTTCATGGCCATGTAACATGCTGGATTTTCTTCTTTGCTTCCGTAGGCTTTAGGTCATTCTGGAATACAAGAAAATATAGAAGTATTCTTATATATACTGCAGAAGTAGAAGTTAGTAATTAAACCTGCCATATTCAAATCTAGTACCCACTACTGCTGTACTCAGCTATCTGCTACTACAACAGCTTTCTATTGCCATCTTGTGGAGAAAATAAAGTATCACAGAACTTCTCTAGAGAATATTAAAAGCCAGTGAATTTCAGTACCTGCAAATCATACATATTTCTTTTTTCTAAATCCTACAATTAGTCATGGCAAAAAACTTTTCAATTATGCAGCTTAGAAACAGGTACGTATGGAAGCTTCAAAACATACTTCTAAAGTTATTTCAGACTGCCTTGTTGAAATGGGACTGTCTAAGAAAAAAATCCAACGTATAACTAGGAAACCAATCTACTTTTGTCAAATAGTGAAAACGTTAGAAAAAGAGAAGAAAAAGTCGGTCTTCCTTTGTAATGACCTGTATAAAAAAATGAAATAATTACCAAAGCCTCAGATTAATTCATCTTTCAAGCCCCACTCCAAGAAATCAGAAAGAAATTGATCAAGCCCAAAGTAAAATAATAGGAGACTGAAGCAGTGAAATAATTACCTTTCCCCTTTCTAAAATAAGAAAAAAAATCTGAGAAATTAGAGCTTTAGTAGTTCACACAAGCAGAGTAAAGACAGGTATATGAGTTTTCAAGAATATTCTGCAACGCACTGGTTTGGGGAACGCAGTCTAGAGATCTCTCCTCTCCTTAAGAGTTTTGGTGTTAGTTTATTTACAGCAATCCTGCAGATTGTAACCACTGAAAAATGTAAGAGAATTAGACCCAAAGATCAGAGTGATAGTTCCATGCTATTTAGCATGAGAACTTCAGTTTTCTTGAAAGTCAGACACTTGCTTGAAAAGGCAATTGTCATTACTGTCATTATACTAAAAACAGATCAGGCTTTGCACTCCACAGCCACCTGCCAAGTATATTGATTCTTTCCGGCTGCATCACTTACTATTCATACCATGTTCTTTAATTTCAGACAGTAAAGTAACATCCATGAAACACACTTGCCTAACTTCAGACGTGTCCAACCAACATTAACCAAGGCATGACTGAACTTACGGTATTAACTTGAACAACATAAAATGCGGCTAAGGTAGAAAGTCACGTCAGAGGTCATAGCTTGAGTGTCAGTTATACACTGTCACTTAAAAGTGTTCATCATTGTGTCTACAAAACATTTAAACTAAATATAAAGAAGCTATGAGGTATATACTAAAGAAGTTTCAAAAGCTCTATAGGTTCAGATCTGACCTATTCTTGGAAGACTTCTAAATACTAAAATAAGTAAGTAATACTGGTAATAGGAAGTAACACCCCTGCAGCATAAATTTGATTCAGGGTCTCAGCCATGATTCTTGTAAAAGCTGCTAAAGCTGTTTTTCAGAACACAAACACAAGCACCTAAACATGTGGCTAACAGAAGTCCTTTAATAGACCTACTAATCCACACAGCAAGGATATTACCTGCAATTCTTTCACAAAAGGATTTTTAAAAAAGAGATTAAGAGAAAGCATTTCATGAGACAATATTGAGGAAACAAAAGTTAGGTCTGGTGTCCTAGGAAAAATTTAACCAATGTAATCGCACACTGCATATCTAAAGCTCCCCCTGCAGTTCAACTGAGAACAGATACTTCAATTTATTCCTTTGAAGTCCAGATATTCCAGATACTCCCATCTTTCAGTGGAAATGTGAAAATTCTTTCATTTGTATCATGAAGGAACATAACACAAATATAGGACTTATCCCTACCTCACTGCATGTTTTATAGAGGAGATAGCCCATTGCTCCTCGTTCACTGAAAAGCCTGTAAAAACGAATTACACCTTTGTCAAAAGTAACCACTGATCTATCTTTCTCCCCAGCTGCCAGCTACATTCAGCACCATTACCTACACTTTCAAAGATATGCCCTGCTGAATTCGTATCTTGTCTCAGCCCTTCTCGCAGCACTTCAGCTCAGCAGCCTCATTCTGCACCCACCTGTAGTGCACTTCTCTACAGAAAATTTGTTGGCAGCTGAATCTAACTTGCAGAAAGAAGTTAACTATTTACCTTTATGGTCACTATTTACCTTTATAGTCATCAGTCTTCTACTTTAGAATAGCACCCTTCTGCTTGAGATATTAGCATGTCTTTCTCATCATCTTATAGAAGCCCAGGTACCTGATTAAGATGACCATGGCTCAAAATAAGTGCTTGACCTTTGGCCTTTCACTTCAACTAGTACAGTTTGTTGTTATGGCTTCTCATTCAGACCCACAAACTAGGCAGCTCTCCAGATCTTCACATCCAGTTCCTTTCTCTAGCTTGCCAATACCTATGCGAGAATTAAAACAGATGGCGTTCTTCCTCTAAGGATATATTCTACAGCTCTCAGCATCTCAGTTCAGTTCCTGTAACATCTCTTCCTTCACTTTGACAAATCAAAGCTTGTCCTACTCAACCACTCAAGTGTGATTGTTACAAATGGTATCATTCCATTTTCTCTTCCCTACTACAGAAAACAGACCACTTGTTCTCCCTTTAAGGCTATTCATGTTGGTTCTCTAATACCTGTTCTCTCTCTCAGAGCTACCAGTAGGATTATTTTGTTTCTGGTTTATTTGACTGATACCAGCATCACCTTAAGTACTACCTACTTACTCATTTTAAAATTACACACGTTTTCTACAAAGTTGCCTCTCTCACACAGAAGTTTCTCACGGACAAGTACTTCAAAGTACTTCAACTCTTCCCTTCTAATCTTTCCCAAACCAGCTAACTCTTTTCCCCACTTCTAAATAAAGACTGTACGATTACTCCAAAGTAAAGTAATCCTGAAAACTCTTTCAAGGGTCTATCTTTGGCTCCTGCAAGTTTCAATTAAAAGTAAGCTGCAAAACAAGATACTGAATGTACATACCGGCAAATCAGAGTCTTCTTTTGGAACAGCTCTCTTTAACTTCACAACAGTAGTTCCTGGTACTGGAGACAAAGGGTACACCTTCAGACTAGTCAGCACATTGCTGTTAGTCTTTGACATACTGTTCTGCTTAGCCTCGTTATTGCTCGTTTCCAGCTTAACGTCCTCTGATAAAGCGGAGGCTGAAATGTACGTTGAGGCATTTGAAGGAACTGATAATCTTCTAACAGTGTTGGTGGTGCTTCCTGCTGGAGGAGGTTTTAGGCGATCAGCAGCTCCGTTCTCTGTCTTCTTCACCTTTATGCTTGTACTTGTTGAATTACCATCAAATACAATTAACGGTCGTTTTCTTAAACCTTCCACTGTTGTAACACTGGAAATACAAGTTGTAAAATTCTCAGAAACACAAGCTAGATGATCCAAAAATAGCATATCCAAGACACGAGTAGTGAAAAAGAATTTCAACATGCCTTAAGTTAAAATATATTCCAAAATACTAATCGTAACTCTAAGCTGCTCCAAACCTAGGCAATAGAAATTGCTTCCAAAATATAAGCGTCTAACATTCTGATACTTCTAAATCTCCCTGTTTCCACTCCACTTCAAAATCATCATGTTAAGACAGTCTAAAAGACTGTTAGAGAAGGAACAAAAACATTAAACAAAAAAGCATACCTGTTTTTGAAATCAACTGTCTTTGAACAGGACCCCGAAGCTGATGTAATGACTTGATTTTTTAATAGTTTGTGTCTTTAAGCCTATGTATAGTCAGAGCTGGCCAATTTAATAAGAACTGATTCATGGAAAATGAACACTATCAAGTTAATATCAAAACAGTAGTATCAGAAAACATCCTGACTGCCAAAAAGTAAAGGACAAAGTTATCGTAGCTCACTCTACATGATCGTAGAGTTTTAAAAAAGCATTGCTCAAGAATGACACAGTAGAGAGCACAGATTTAACAAATAAAAATACAAACCACCATTAAGTTACATAATATTCTTGTTTAGAAACTTCAGGTTTCAGTATACGTTTACTGTTTAATCATCTCATATTAAACAGAGGAATAGAAGTTAAACTATATTGCTTTCAACAATTACATATATTAATTTGTAATTAATGGATTTGACAATACTGATGTCAGGTATCACCATAGAGTTCAAAATAAGCCACAAGCAGAGACTTGATTCATTTGACTTGGAACAACATTAGATTACTAACTGCTGATAAACCTCACATATTAAGAAATTACACATTCCTTGCACAATTTCTGTCAAGACTAGGGTGTTCTTTAAAAAAAAAAAATTAAAGGTGTCACAATTTAGGAGCTCGAAGAGAAAGTTCAGCTATTACTCAGATTTACATCTACATTATTATCTGCTCACAGCAACATATGTCACATAATCCTCTTCCTTTTCTATTCATTGGGTTCCTGGAACCAATAGAGACAAAGAGACCTTCAATTCATTTGGGACTTGTTTGTTAAGAGATCAGACACAACTCTGGCTTATATCTACAGTAGATGTGGTTTCTATGAGAGCTTCTACAAAATGAGATAAGCTTTCAAGACCAGGAGTGAACTTTGGCCAGGCATGTTGTTTCAATTTAATACTCATGAAACAAACAGTAGTATTTAACACATCCATTAAACTATAATTTCACTTGAAAAGCCTAAAAAGCTGACACACACTTCAAAAATAAAACATGATACTTTTTGCTTACTTGGGCTTTGACCAAGAATTTATTCAACTCTCCTGACAAGGAACACATTCCCCAGTAATCTTTCTGGAAAGCTAATTTACAAACTATGTGAAAGAAAAGATATTATACCTTTTTTCAGTCACCTTTCTGCTTTTTCTATAGAGATTTTTAACTACAATTCTAGGAGGATTGCTATCTATTCTAAACTTTAGGATTGTAGCACTTGCACAAACGACCACATGCTACAACACAAATAACATTCCCAGAGAAACACTCTGGGAAAGTTCCAAAAGAAATTTGGATGCTGTACCATCAAGAACTGTCACATCTAATTTTTAGATACATGGCTCACAGAAGAACACAGAACCTTGGGTGTGACATTCACTTTCTTTACATAAAAAGTACAGGCAGCTTAAAAACTTCAGAGTAGGACTAACGTTACCCAGCCCTCTTCTGAAAGAGGACACTGGTACTAGCTAACAGCTGAAAAAAAAACCATTTTGGGATCATGTCTGCTCCTGCAGGACACTCTGTGAAACCTAGATTTCAATGTTCATCTCCTACACGCTAGAGAAATGTTCTAGCCACACTTTGGGCCAGGCTCAATGGAAGGCATGCTCTAATCCTGCAGTTTACTTTGAAGCACATGGTAAAGAACACAGATTTACTAGAGGAAGCAAAAGCTTCTCTATACAGGCAAACTGGATTTCCACTGTTTTACATGATTACCTGTGTAGTCAGGATGGCCTCTGAGCAACTCCTGATTATGAGGACAATTTAATGAAAAATGCTCCTATTCTAGTCTAGCTTAGCCTAGTATTTAAGGTAGCACCCTAAAACCAGAGAGAAGTGTAGGTTTTAGCTCCCACCCCCTGATTATCCCAAATATTGGTCTGTTATAAAAGTAGGCCGGTGATCACCTCTCCTGTGAATGTCTGAAATTAGTCAGAAGTACCATATTTTACAATATTGAACTCAACATTGTCAGTGCATTAGCCGTTCTCAAGGGGATGGCAAAGTGGCCTGTCAGGTGACTAAGGAGAAATGATGAGCTCTACCAAGGCCACATCTGAGGATGCACAGCCACAGTGTTCCTGGAGACTGAGAGTTTGCAGGTGAGAGTCTTCAGACTTGATGGCACTTCAGAAACTACATACACATTTTGAGATTCATACCATCCTCCTTCTTCCAGAAGGCAAGATGATCTTGTAGATCTACAAAATGAACTGTCCCTGAACACAAATATCTTCTGAAATGTTTGAAGTTGGATAGACTGCATTTGTTTTTATTTGGTATGATTATCTGTGAGCTCATATATTCAGTAATAAGATGTATAAATGATCATCTGTGACCTCAGATATTTGATTGTATTATTGAAGTATAACATGTCACTGCATCTCACTTAATATTCAGCAAGTCTTTAAGGACATGCCATTAATCATCAGCAGGAAAACTAAACACGCTATTCGACACTGACTTTTAAATTTCAACGTGTTTTTATGTCCTATCTGTAATTACTAGGGGCAGGCAAGCACACACTGAGCTGTGCTGACTCTCCAAGCCTCATATTAATTCCAGTGCACGCTGTAAAGCTGTGCTTTTCACAGAGGAACTCATCAGAAAGCTCCTGTCATTCATACAATCAATCAGTTTATCTGACTCCTAAACCGAACTAACAGCACATTTAGTTCCCATCTCAGACTTGCACATAACTTACTGCCTCAGGATACCAAGGAATTTTGTTATGCTTTTAAAATCAAGAATGCTAAGTTCTACTTCCTCCTGCACACAATGGCATCATGTCAATTCTGCTTAAATGGTTTGCACAGCTATGAGGAAAAGTGTAATTATTTTAACATCCAAAAATTTGACTGAACTTCCTCAATTCCCTCCATCAATATACTAAAACTGAAGTTTTCTCTGTGTAACTTTTACTTACTGAAAGTCTATTTCTCCAGGGTTAGTAACACTAGCAGTAAAAGATTAACTCTTCTAGACAATATTTTGCCAGCACATTTGTTAAGTATGAAAGATGTTAACACAAACAAAACCAGTAACTGCTGGAAAATCTTAAAACTGCCTAAGAACAGAGCAAAAGACTAAGCGTAGTACACTAAATGTTAAGTGCTAAGAGCAACTGGTAAAGAAAAGCAGACTGGTAGTTTATATAGATCTCCTTTTACTATTTTCCCAGCAAATATTACATAGGCTAAACCATTAATGAATTTTAGTGTACCAAGATAAGGCCCTTAAACTTATTCTCCATATAAACTCTGGATGAAGTCATTCTCCCATCTAAAAATTAACATTGCCTTCTCTCAAAAACATCCAGCCTGCTACCTTTACTTCTTTGATAAAAAATTCTTTTGCATCTATTTTAGCACACCAACGGTTTTTTAATCAAACATTAACCTCAGGCTTTCATCCTCAAGTTGCAAACAAACTGAGGTACTATAACCTTTCAGGCACATGAAAAAAAAAACCCACACCTGACAAAACAAGTCAACTCAGTGTCCTAGCCATTGCCAAAAATCTAAAACATTAACAAAAAAAAGAAGGAATAAATCACTTGACAGAATTTGTTTAGCTTTTCCCAGCTAGAAACCTCAGCAAAGCTAAAACAGACTCATGAAATCAACAAGCCGTAATACTGCAAAACCATAATGAGAATTTCTGTCCACCTTTCCTTTGGATTTACTGCTGAAGCTAAATCAACACCACCTGTGCAGATCACACGTCAAAAGTTAAAAGTCTTGGGTGGGGGAAGGTCAGGGAGATGCAGTAAAATAAACTTTTGAGGAAGATTTTGCTTTCTGATCAACCACAAACAGAAAGATTTTATCAAAAAAGCAGAATGCTTCTTTCAGAAAGCACACAAAACTGCTGCAGCATACAACTCTGACTCTAGAGTGGACCAACCCAGTTGAGGAAGCAAGCATAATTAAACATGCTTCTGGTACTTTTTCTTAACACTCCATATAGGATTATTATTTAACAATTATATGGTGAAACAAAATATAAGTAATTTTTCTTCATTAAAAGGCACCTTGAAATGTACCAATAACGCAGTAAGAACACAGGCTGGGGGATGAAGAATCAATACCAACTCTCAGTATCAATAAAGACTAGAGGATGAAGGGATTGAGGGCAGCCCTGCAGTACTTGGGTGTACTGGTGGATGAAAAGCTGGAAATGAGACAGCAATGTGTACTTGCAGCCCAGAAAGCCAACTGTATCCTGAGCTACATCAGAAGTAGCATGGCCAGCAGGTCAAGGAAGTGATTCTACCCCTCCACCCCTCCACTCGGCTCTAGTGAGACCCCACCTGGAGTAATGCATCCAGCTCTGAAGTCCTCAGTACAGGAAAGTCATGGACCTGTTGGAGAAGGTCCAGAGGAGGGCCACAAAAAGGATCAGAGGGATGGAACACCTCTGCTATGGAGAAAGGTTGAGGGAGCTGGGGTTGTTTAGCCTGAAGAAGACAAGGCTCCCGGGAAACCTTACTGGGGGCTTATAAGAAAGATGGAAACAGACTCTTCAGCAGGACCTGTTGCGACAAAACAAGGGATAATGTTTTTAAACTAAAAGAGGGGAGATTTAGACTAAACACAAGGGTGGTAAAACACTGGCGCAGGTTGCCCAGAGAAGTGGAAACATTCCAGGTCAGATTGGACGAGGCTCTGAGCAACCTGATCTAGTTGATGACCCTGTTCATTACAGGTGGTAGGACTAGATGACCTGTAAAGGTCCCTTCCAACCCAAACCAATTCTATGATTCTATGAATAGCACTATAAATAGATACCATTAATAACATTTGGATGACAAAAAAAAAATTATCTTCCCTTTGTCCTATTATTGCAGTAGTAGAATTTATCAGTTCTGACACAGGAGACTTGACACGGCTTTCTCTGTGAACTGTAACAGTGTCTAAAGGCTGTACAAGTTTCATTAATCAGGTAAACAAAGACAAAACTAAATGCATTGTCCTAAATTCTCCAAGTCTAGCCCAATAAAAGCTAAATTACCTTTTATTCTCACTTTTCAACTCATTTTGCTGTCTTTTCTTTTCCATCATTTTCCCCCATCTACTTTTTGGTAAGTCACGCTGAGGCAGGGGAATGGCATGCTGAATATAGAGATCAGTGAGACCATCTTTGTCCATCTTTACATCATTTTCGACTAGTATATTTTTCTGTGGGGAACAGAAAAAATGTTGTTATTATTATGACAAATTTAAAGCACAAGCATCTTAGTGGCATAATTTCTTTTTTTTCCAAAGCCACTTTAAGGTAGTGTATTGGGCATAACTGCCAGGGTTTCAGAACTGAGGGTACTACAGGGCTGAACAGTGTGGAGAGGCCATGAAAAGCCCCATAACAATGACAGCATGGTCTTCTGCCTTCCTACTGTCAACTTCCCTTGTTTTCTGCGTGGATTACCCTCAGTCTCTCCCTTCAGTGAGGCAATGGGAAACGCAGGATGTTTGGGTCAGCACATAGTGGTTTCTTTTTCCACTACCTGCAAGCACATCTCTTCACATTATCTCCTCATGTGCTCTTCCTGTGCAACCTTCTGTGTCTCCTGCACCTGACGGCTGCTGCTCAAAGTACACTTGAGCATAGGTGCCATGAGCTACCCTGCTTGAAATTTTGGTGTGTGATGGGCTGTTTTCATTAGTAGCAGAGAGAGTTGCATCCAACTGTGACCAGTACTGGGCACTTAATCACCTTGGCCACAGAGGTCAACCCTGCAGCCTCTACCTATCCAAACACCTGCAATTTTTCTCAATAAAAATAGTAGCAAAATAAAAATGAAAAAGGTTACAATAGACATACTGTTGATGACTGATTTTTTCATGCATTCTTAAACACACTTCCCTGAATCCAGCTACAATACCAGAGCTCTTCACACTTCAAAAAAACCAGGTGACTAGAACATAATGCAGTTCAAACTTACAGATGTAGAGCTGTGGTTCCTTCCCCAGTTCCCAAAGAATAAGTTGTGAAGGCAGACTTCTAGTAACTGTTTCTAGTAACTGTCAGTTATACCACAACACCGGTTTTCTTTCTAACTATGTATAGGGTTGTGAAAACCTAATTTCCTGATATGCCCTAGCAAATTGATTAAAAGAGAAAAAAACAACCCCACTGACTTCCTACAAGCTAGAGGTCACTGAAAACAGGTTGAGTCTCTCCCATTATTGGTTTTGGCAAACACCTCATGACTTCTGATATACCCCTACAACCTGCACATAACCTACATAAACTACATGGACAAGAGCATATAAAAACTCAGCAAGCTCATACAAAAACCTAAAACTTTCATTTCTCTTGTTTCACTTGTCTAAAATCTTCAGGCAAGCCAGCAAAAAGTATTCCAAATCACATCAACTGAAGCTTCATACAGTCCAACACTGTTTATAACTCACTTTCAAACTCAAAATTTTTCACTTAGGCATACTTAAGCATTAGCTTGCCTGATTATGTAGGATGCATTTCCTTAATTCACAGGGCATGAACACGGCAACTGTAACAGAATAAAGATCATCTTTCCACAGCTAATTTTACTGTATGCAAACACTGTCACACAGCCACGCTGATTTGGGTAAACTATTTTTTAGCAGCTGCAGTGTTCAAACACAGCGCCTTTGCAAACACGGCGACATCTCTCACACTACGGGCCTCCTCTAAGCAAGTACCTAGCCTACAGAGCAATGAGGTGGGTTTTGTTTGGTTTTTTCCCTAAAGCTTCTTGCGCACACGTTAAGGACGGTACAAAGACTGGAAACCGCGGGAGGACTGGGAGAAAACTTCCCGTGCAGGTGATGGGGGGTAGGAGTTTCCCTGCGGAGTAGGGAGTAGAAACAAACGGGGCAGGTCGAACGCGGAGGGAGAACACGTCAATCAGGGCCACGGGCCGAGGAGGCCTCCCTTCCTGTCAGGCGGAGCAGGCGCCGCAACCCTCCTCCCACCCCCCCTAGCCCGCCTCAGGCCCGGCTGGCTTCTCGGCGGCACCCAGGCACACCTGCTCCAGGGTGAGCAGCAGAAACTCCTCCGAGAGCAGCTCCGGGTGCAGCAGCAGCTCCGAGTCCGGACGCCCCGGTCCCCGCTCCTCCTTGTTGACGCTCACCCTACCCCTTCCCTGCGCCGCCATCTTCTTCCCCCGGCAACCCCTTCCCCGCTTCCCACAATGCCGCACGGAGCGCGAGGGGCGGGGACTCACACGGGAAGTGACGTAGGCGCGTGGCGTCAGGACGTTTACCTGTTGGGAAATGAGCGTCACGCAGCTGCTGGCTGGCTGGTGATGGGAGGGTCCTCATATTGCCGACTGGGTCAGCCAGGCCGTAGCAGAGCGGAGGAGCCGTGGGCAGTCAGGCATGGGAGAGCTGGGAACGGGCTTGCAGAGCAGCCGTGATGGGCCAAAGGCCGCTTTCGCGTCCTGTTGTGGAGCAGGAGGCGGCCTGTGGTGTACGCAGGCCGGCTCGGGAACAGCGACAGTTGGCGATGTGCTCTCCCTGTTGCGTTTGGCTCCTCCGAGCAGCTCAGCCCGCGCGCTGGGCAAGCGGGTAAGGTGAAGTCATCCCCCAGCTGATGCTGCAGACCAGGGAAACGAATGTATTGTAGTATAATTCTGTCAGCGTACGAAACTACAAAACGTTTATGCTGTTACACGCAGGAGCTTTGCTGCTGAAGTAAACAGGATCTACATCTTGCCCATAAAAGCGAGAACTGCCAATTAACACTTCTTGATCTGCAATAACAAAAGTTGCTTTGTAATTCCAAGGTAAAATAGATATCTGCTCATGTGAGTTAGTAATCTGCTTACATGTTTAAAAGCAAAACAAGGAGTTAAAAATGATTGTGTTAGTTTAACCATGTTGTTGTTACAACATAACATTGCAACGTAATTTGGAGTCCTTGATGCATGTTACAGAATTAAGAGGCACTGGCACCAAGTAATGTAGCACGAGTGCCAAGGGTTAGAGCTGGGCCAGCTCCAGATGAATGACAGATGCTCTCTATTATCCCCTCCCCCCCCCTTTCCCAAAGAGGGGAAGGAGAAAAGGAGCAAGAGAGAGAGACGTATGGATTGGAAAAGAAAATTAAAACTGCTCTAATGAGAATAATAATAAAATGAACTATGTACAAATATATACAATACCAATACCGAACGCAACCCCCCTGATGGCAATTACATCACAGTCACCACTGATCCTGTGGGCAGACACTGGGAAAGGCTCAGGCTGGGCTCAGCCGCAGACAAGAACAGGATGCAGGAGCTGGTTTCCAGAACTGGGTTCAGGAATGCATAGATTGGGATCAAAGGCAGAATGGACAGAGTCCTCCTCAGATGTCGGCCATTGAAGAAAAGAGCGAGAGGGGGCCAGACCTTCAGCTTTATACCAAATATGACGTGTATGTGATGGAACGCCTTGTTGGTCAGTGTAGGGTCACCTATCCTGTCCTCTCCTCCCCACAGGTGCAGCCTCTAACTTACTGCACCCCCACCGTGGCACACAGGATTTAGCAGTGACCTTGGTCTGCACAGGAGCAAGTATAATCCAGAGCCTTTCTGCACAACAACTCCTGGCAGTAACTGTAAACATCAAGCGTTATCACTTGTAGAAGCAGACGCTGTCTGCAGAAATGTGCCGTTAACTTCAGAAGGTGCAGTTAGTTAGAAGAGACTGAGTTGAAAAGTAAAATCTCTGAACAGAATTAGTTCTGTTCTAACTCAAACCAGGACACACAAGTCATATAACAAATGCATATGGAGCAAGTCACGTATATATGGTTATGTATGTAACATTGCTATATATATGCAGTGCTTCTAAGAATATGAGCTCAATTTTTGAATATTTAAAAATCACATAAGTGTATATAACATTTTTTAACATAGTATTATATGGTGATCTCAGAACTACCTTCTGGCAGTACATGCAGTTTCTTTCCTGGTGCTGTCCCTCCTCTCCCTCCTTCCAAACCATCCCAAACTACTATTTCTTGATTTTTCTTGGAAAAGGTGCTTTTTCCATCTATATCTCTCCTTTGTGATCGGGGTTGGACCTGCTTTGTAACTACTATTGGTAGCATAACTACAGCATTTGGAAATAATAAATGGATCTGTCTGAATCTGTCCAGATCACGAGTGAAGCATGTTATTTGCACTGTTGGGATTGCTTGCAGTTGATCATAGAATCATTTTGGATGGAAAAGACCTTTAAGATCATCAAGTCCAACTGTTAACCGAGCACTGCCAAGTCATCACTGAGCCATGTCCCTCAGCACCACATGTACATATCCTTTGAACATGTCCAGGGATGGAGACTCCACCACTTCCCTGGGCAGCCTGTTCCAATGCCTGACAACCATTTTGTAAATAAATTTTCCCTAATATGCAACCTAAACCTCCCCTGGCACAGCTTGAGGCCATTTCCTTTCATCCTATCACTTGTTCCTTGAGACAGACCCCCACCTCACTAAAACCTCCTTTCAGGTGGTTGTAGAGAGTGATGAGGTCTCCCCTGAACCTCCTTTTCTCAAGACTGAACAACCCCAGTTCCCTCAGCTGCTCCTCATAGGACTTGTGCTCTAGGCCCTCCACCAGCTTCGTTGCCCTTCTCTGGTTCTTCTTCTGGCTAGATGTCCATTTCGGATGTGATCCCTCACTCTGCGTGTCTCCCTGAGGTCCTTCTGGGCCGAGTGGAGCCCAGCGGCCCAGGGAAGGGGGCTCCCAGTACAGCAGCAGCACAAGGCCGCGGTGGCCCTTCCTTGCCTCCCACCTCCAGGGAAATCGCGCCGAGGGGCCGTGCGGGGAGGCCGAGGCCCAAGCCGCAGCCGTCCCCGAAACCATCAGCCGCCGCCAAAAGCCCCGCGCCGCCAGCACCCTCTCCGCCCTACCCCATCCACGCCCCCGACGGGCGGGCCTCAATGAGGCTCCACCCCCAGCCTTTGGCGCCGGGACGACGGGCGCCCCTCTGTGAATAAACGTGATTTCACGTGACCAGAAGGGCCCCGGCCCCCCTCGGTGAGGCGGCCCCGTTCCCTTCCCCACCCCTCCCCTCCGGGAAGCGCTGATGGTGGCGCGGGGCGGGGCTTGTGCGACACCGGAAGCGGCGCGTCCCCCGCCCCTTCCAACCCCCATTGCCGGCCGGCGGACCCCGACGCGCCGCGAGGCCTGGGTGCTGACAGCGCGGCCTGAGGTGGCGTCCGGCCCGGCCAGCGGCACCGCGCCGCAAGGCCTGGAAGCGGCGGGCCCGATTCCTGGTGTGGCCGCGGCGCCTGGCGCTGGCAGGTGCTGGGGGAGCCTGAGCGGGAGAAAAGGTTCCGTCGCTTTGCCGGGGTATAGGTGGGCGCACCGGGGGCCGGGGTGGTGCCAGGGCCGCCGGCTCGGTCGCCATTGAGCCCGGCCGGGCGCTACGGGCGTGTGAGGGGACAGGGGTGAAGCGAACCGTGCCGCTTCTGCCGCCGCGCTGGGCAGGGTAGCGGCGCGCCCGGGTTGAAGCGCATCCCCGTCCTCCGGGGGGCTGGTGCGGCCGCCCCTGGCGCTGGAGTGGGCCAGCACCTCGGGTCTGTGTAACCCCAGCTAAGGGTTAACTGAGAGTTTGCACGCGGTCCATTGCACGGGGTGTAGGAGTACGTGTACGTGCGGGAGCGGTGCGGGGGTAAGGCAGGGTGCTGGCGTGCAGGGCAGCAGCAAACAGAATGTAAATACAGAGCAAGGTATTTTACTTAACCACAGTGGGGGAGATCTGCCTTCCACTTTATACCGAAAATGAGGGTATTATGAGGGTTATTAGTGCGCTGAAGGAAATAAAATTTAGTAGACGGATAATTCATTTGCCTATTGATTATTTTTTTGACAGCGAACATCCCCATTATCTTGCTTTCCGGAGTTGGGAAAACAAGTAGCATACTGACTGACTTCCATTTGTTAACTCCCGGGTGACCTCTTGCACTGTAAAGGAACAGCATGTTCTGCAGAACTTTTTTCTTGACAGTGCATGAAGGCCTCTAAGCTTTTATAAATGAGAACAAAATAAATGTGAAAAAAAAAGTCACATACAGAGTATGTGTGTTGATACTGGTTGTTGTTAAAAGTCTTTTTCACAACTTTTTTTTTTTTTTTTTGCATGAATGTTTTAATTTCTTTACTATCAGACTTTTGTTGTATATGTCGTTTCTTTCTTTTATACTTTTCATCTGCTTTCATTTAGCAAGTTTTTTTTTGAGATTTTTAAAACATCTTAGTCAAGAGCAAAATTCTCTGGTTCTTCCAATGGCATACATTAACATTTTTACCTTGGGCTACAGGAACTTTTAAGTTGTTGACAGCTTCAGGTAGGAACCTTTCCAGATGTGAGTTTATCATTTCAGGCTACAGACAGGCTCTTAAAAATGGTTGGGGTTTTTTTTGTCAGTCAACTTCTGGGCAGCCCACTTGAACTTAATATGCTGTGTTTCTTTTGATAATGTTGGCAGATAACGTGGCTGGTTTGCCAGAGACTTGCATTATCATTTTACCTTAGGCTGTTTCTCTAGTACCTCCTGGGTTTCAGTTTTTTCTTTTAAGGTCGGAACACTAACATCCCAGGAGAGAATGCAATGTGAAAATGTAATGGAAACCCAATCTAAAATCTTTTTAACTCCTGAAAAAAAAATATAAAGCTCTTGGCATAAAAGATCACTACTATCTCTTTGTAACGTTATTTGCTTCTGGCTATATTCTTAGTTTGATTTAATTTTGCTTACCTTACCTTTTCTCACTCAGTTTTGAAATTTTTTCCATGATTTTCAATGTTCTCTTGCAAAAGCAAAGGGAAACTAAATTGGTTTTGACTCAGGATTGCTCACGAGCATCTTGTTGATGTTGATCTCTCTGTTGGTCGACAGAAATTTCACTTGATGTTTTATATCTCCATTGTACATGTAGACTAGAATTAATTGTACATTTTATAGCTTAAATCATTCAAGATGTGTCTTCCTCTGTGTCGGGGAAGTGGTTGTTCCAGATCAGTCATGACAAATTAAAAGGTGATTAAACAAGGCCAGCAATTTTTCATCTGCTCTTCTTTGAAACGTTAAGCGCAGCTATTTGCTGGTTTCTTATAAAAATAACACAAGTCTGGAGTACACTAAAATTACACAGACTTTTACACAGATACTGAATGATTGCTTCATAAATTGCATCTGTCCTAGTAGGCCTGAATTGAGTGCAAAGCAACATGTAGCTCTAAATGCCTTGTGGCTTCTTTAGAAATCTGAGAGCTGAAGCTTGTATCTGTTCATGTACAGGTGATAGAAACCTTTACATAACAGGTTTATAAATCACTAAGTACTGTCAGTAACCACTTGTAGTGCCTGAGAGAGCCATTCGTATGCTGCTTACTCTTGGAGAAAGCTTCACTTCAAAATGGCTGAGTGCTGTTGTAAATCTCCTTCAGAAGAGAGAAGATTCATCATCTTCAGAAGATGGAGAAGTGGAAGCATCCAATGCCATTCATTTCTGTGGTTATTATTTTACTCAGTCTGGCTTGTGTAATCAAGTTGGAAATAGAGTACAGACTATGAAAAAAAGCAACAAGGAAGTTTTTGTATTGGTGAATGTTAAATTGCTACCTCATTTGATTATTTGCGTGGAGGTAAATAGTGTTGGTTTTTTTTCTCTTTTATCAGATCACCCAGAAGACACAATGAGTGTTAAAGCATTCAAGCTCGTTTCTGCTGTTGAGCGGGAGATGTTAATGGGAGACAAAAGTTACATCAACATCGAATGCATTGAGTGTTGCGGAAAGAACCTCTATATTGGAACAAATGACTGCTTTATCTATCACTTTTTGTTGGACGAAAAGGTATCAACAGCTGGAAAAATAACTTTTGCTGCCACCAAGCAACTGCATAAATACCTGGGCTTGAAGAAGCCTGTGAGCGAGTTGAAAGCAGCCTCTGCCCTCACCAGGCTTCTTGTGCTTTGCGACAGCACAATAACACTAGTTAACATGATGAACTTGGAACCTGTCCCCACTGGCGCTAGAATCAAAGGAGCTGTGACATTCACAATAAATGAAAACCCTGTGAGTGGGGATCCTTTCTGTGTTGAAGTCTGCATTATCTCGGTCAAGCGACGGACCATTCAAATGTTCATGGTGTTTGAAGACAGAGTCCAGATAGTGAAGGAAGTGTTTACTCCAGAGCAGCCCTGTGCTGTGGCAGTCGATGGTTATTACTTATGTCTTGCACTTACTACACAGTATATAATTTTGAATTACAGTACCGGCGTCTCCCAGGATCTGTTTCCTTATTGCAGTGATGAGAAACGGCCAATTGTGAAAAGGATAGGCAGACAAGAGTTTCTGTTGGCTGGCCCCGGAGGCCTAGGTGAGACTAAGGATTGTAATTTTTTTGCGCTTTTAACTTCTCTCTCTTAATTTCCCTGAATCTGGAAAGCAAAGCTTAACTAATTAAGCGTTATGCACAATAATGAGAATTTTCTTCACAGGGCTATACTGGAATGTTGAGATAAAAAGGTAGATGGTAAATTTTTGGTACTAAATATTACTGTAACTCTTGGGTTTTTTAATGCACAAAAATCTGATTATTTGTATTTTAGTCGGGTCTGTAGAAAGCCTCATTTCTGTATAGACAGCTACAGTTGTAATATCTTGCAGCCCCAAAGGAAAAAAAAATTGGTACTAAATGAAATGTCAGAGGGTGATAGCCTCTCTGTAGTGACTAGCCGGACAGGGTTTGAGGAGCCCCATGGTGCTATAAAATTGTTAAATTAGCGTAGACAAGGTAATTTTTTTCCCTCAGTTGCTGTTCAGAGGAGTTCCTATGAAGTCTATTTTATAGACTGTAACAGATTTGCAAATAGGTATGTTGCATTACAGTGCAGTAAGAAACGTTAGTGCAAGTAAACTGTATCCTCACTCCTATGGAAGTAAGCTCTATCCTAACTGTAGATGCTGTCAGATACTACCCAGTTTTTATGTTCCTGTTTGTTTAATTTTTCAATAGTATTTTTCAGCTTTATATTACAGAAAACAATAGTTAAAGCTTTGCAGAACCAAAGTTAGATCATGTGAAATAATGCTCTTGTCTAATAGCCAGATGATTGAAAGGACAACTGCTGCTATAATCTGTCTAAATCAACAATATGGTGTGGGGTCAGTAATCTTGAGCTTTTGGTTTTTTTCTGAAAAGCTGCAATATCGCGGAGCTGACAGACCACAAGCAAATGCTTTCATGCTGTTTGCCATATAACTCTGTTTTAGGAGATGCAGTTTATGTAGCTTCCCTGACACAATAGGGATAGTGTGACGCAAAGATCACAACTATTCAGAGATCTGTGTGGATTTTGGCTTTTTAATATGAATTCCAAAGAAAAGCAAGAGTGCAATCAGTTGTTTGTAGTGAAGTTTTGTCTTGTGACCAGAATGTAAGACGTACATCAACTCACCAGGTTTTTTTTGAAGAAGCATAGACTCATTAGAATATCAGTTCATACAAATCAAAGATGTTTCAAGATGAACTTGGGGGATTTTTTTAAGATGTAGGGCTTTTCTGAGTCATCTTGGTTGCCCCCTTAAAACCTACTTAAATGTCAACATGTATTTGTGGGCGTTAACCATTTTAGTAGTGCTATGAAAGTTAAAATTTGTGAATTGGCTGTCTAAAAGTGCTCCCGTTTGACATGTTTCTAAGGAGATCCCATTCTTACTTTAATCTAAGGATTTAATTTAATTTAATTTAATCTTACTTTGATCTAAGGAGATCCCATTCTTACTTTAATCTTTATTTATCTTTCTAGGAATGTCAAACCAGGTTGTGTTCGAATGGTTAATACCTTTTTTTATTTAAGAAGAATAGATACACTTTCACAAGTATAATTGTACATAGTCAGCAGAATTTTATTTAATCTGACTTTTGCTTTTATGTGGTGTCCTGAGAGAGCTGTACAATAAGACCTTTATTCATAAAATTCAACATCCATGTCTGAGTAGATTGTCTTGGGGTTAGAATATCAAGTATGCGATTTCTTAAGCAAATGCACTTCTGCAGCTCTAAACATGCTACGAACTTCCCTTTTCCTCATAATACGGGCGAAGTGTATCTTGTACTAACTCAGAAACCTTATGAAGGCTACTTGCTATGTATTGTATAGTTTTTCCTTGCTTAATTCAACTTGTGGGGTGGTTTTGTTGGGTTTTTTAAAAATCATCTGTTCTCTATTCCCTTCCCACTGTTATTTTGACTAGTATTAACCATCTTGCTGTTCTTCCTTGGTAAAATTCTTAGTGTCTTTAACACTTGTCTCTGTTTTGAAGTTGTGAAGATGGTTGAGCACCTTTATAATATATGAGCATTGAGTACCTTTACATTTGAGGTAGGCTTCTGCTGTAAATTTGAATGGACTTGAGAAGGCTTGATGTAAATCTTCAGCTCTAATTTTGGTTTGCCTTTGTACGTCTCATTGGTTAAGACGTGTTAGTTTGGTAAAGCATTTGTGCTAAGTTCAGATTCTTCTACTGAGGTGGATGTATTCTACGTTAATATATTTGGCTTTATAGTGTTTGAAGTGACATTTATATAGATTAATTTGCTTTTGAGTTAAGACTGGAATTTAGAATGGCAGAAAGCAACTGCTTAAAATGGTAATCATAACATAAAATATCCTTGAGTTTCTTGGCTATATATTCTTTTACCTTACCTGGACTGTTTGCATTTAAAACTGATTGTTAGAATTGTTGACAGTTGATCCATAGACTTAGCCATTTGGTACTTCATTTGCTCTGTTTGCTGTTAGTATATAGCTCATTCTTTCAAAGGGAGGAGGAACTTCATTTTTGATGCATCTTCCTTCTGTCCAGTAACTAGTCCATTCAGACTTGAAAATCAGTTCTTTCTAATATTTATGAACCTATGCTTACCAAAATTCTTTTTTTTTTATTTCATGAAGCTCTTGTTGCATGTTTCCAATCAGATTTCCTGCCATACAGAGGCTTTAAGTTTAGTTAAGACCCTCATATGGGTCACCAACTGATAACCCAGCCTGTGGGAACAAGGGATTTGGCTTTTATGACTTTGGATCCCTATTTAAGGAAGAGATGGGCACCACCTGAGGAAAAAGCATATTTGCCAACAGGCTGGCCAACCTGGTGAGGAGAGTTTAAACTAGGAATGGTGGTGGTAGGCTGAGTTGGCAAACAGAGTGCAGGATGATGTGGATGAGAGATTTTCTGATCAAAAAAGGCTCAAGAGGGAAGACTAACATGGGTGATGTTGTAGTGAGTGTCTTCTACAGACCACCTTATCAGATAGAAGGTGGATAACAAGAAGAAACCTATATTTGCAGGCCCTGGTTCTTGGGGGGCACTTGAACCACTCCAGTACCTGCTAGAGGGGCAGCACAGCGAGGCACAAGCAGTCCAGGAGATTTCTGGAGTGTTTTGATGGTGACTGGTGAGCTAATGAGGGGATGTGCTCCATTGGACTGCCCTAGGAATGTGAAGGTCAGGGGAGCAGCCTTGCTATGGTGTCCATGAGATGGTGAAGGTCAGGGTCCTGAGAGAAGGGAACAATACCAAAAGACCACAAGCCTGAACTTCAGGACAGGAGACTTCAGTTTGTTCAGAGACCTGTGTAAAAATCCCATGGGATGTCATCCTGAAGAGGACAACCACCTCCTCCAAGTTCAAGAATGATCCTTCCCAATGAGCAGGAAAGCAAGCAAAGGTGTCAGGAGACATGCATTAATGAACAAGCAGCTTTTGACTAAACTCAAATATAAAAAGGAAGCAAACACGGTGAAAGCAGTGACAGGTGACCTGGGAGGAGTATAGAGACACTGTCCAAGCATGTGGGATGGGGTCAGCAGGCTGCCCAGGGAAGTGGTGGAGTCCTTGTTCCTTGAGGTATTTAAAAGGTGCGTAGATGTGGTGCTGAGGGACATGGTTTAGTGATTACCTGGCCATGCAGGGTGAATGATTGGACTCAATGATCTTAAAGGTCTCTTCTAATCAAAACAATTCTGATTCTCTGAGTCTGGGTTAGGGAGGCCAAAGTCCATCTGGCACTGGATCTGGTGACCACCATGAAGGGCAACGAAAAGAGCTTCTACGATCATATCAGCAGCAAAGGAAGGCCAAGGAAAATGAATGCCCACTGCCAAATGGGGAGGAAGACCTGGTGCTAAAGGACATAGAAAAGGCTGAGGTGCTTAATGCCGTCTTTACTTTGGTCATTACTGGTATAATCTACCTTCAAGAATCCTCAGCCCCTAGGACCAGTGGGAAAATACAGAGCAACAAAAACCTGCCCTCGATAGAGAAGGTTACGGAACATCTAAATACACTGAACAGATAAATCCATGGGACCTGATGGAATGTACCCATGAATGCTTGAGTATGGTGGTTGATGTCATTGTGAGTTCACTCTTGATTATCTGTGAAAAGTTGTGATGATTGGGAATTGTTCCTCAGGAGTGAAAGAAAAAAATGTCTTCATTCCTGTCTTAGATGAGCAAGAGAGAGGATGCAGGCAAGCTAGCCTTACCTCAGTTCTCAGAAAGACAATGGAGCAAATCCTCCTGGAAACTGTTTCCAAATATACAAAGGACAGGGATGTGATTTGGAGTAATCATGTTGATTTACAAAAGGGAAATTGCACCACCAACCTGCTAAACTTGTATGATTAGATGCCTGTGTTGGTGGGTGAGGGGAAAGCAGTAATGTAGTGAAGTTCAGCAAGGCTTTTGATGCTATCTACTATCACATTCTTGTAGATAAACAGGTGAAGAATGCACTAGAGAAACAGTGAGGTGGACTAAAAGCCTGGCTCAAAGTTTTGTGGTCAGCAGCACAAAGTTCAGCTGGAGTCTAGTCAGTAGTCATGTCATGTACCCACCTGAGGGGGCTGATGATGAGATCAATGCTAAATCTTAATTAACGATATTTCTGGTGGTTCGTAGTGCACCTTCAGCAAGTTTGCAGTTGATACAAAAGTAGGAGATGTGGCTGATACAGCAGGGGGTTGTGTTGCCATTCAGAGGAACTTTGACAGGCTGGAGAATTGGACTGACAGGAACCTCATGAAATTCAGCAAGGGGAAATGTCAAGTCCTGCACTTGGGAAGGAACAACCCCATGCATCAGTACAGGCTGGGGGCCAACCAGCTGGAAAACAGCATTGCAGAGAGGGATGTGGGACAAAGTGACCATGAGCCAGTAATTTGCCCTTGTAGCCAAATGGTCTACTTGGCCACATTAGGAAAAGTGGCCAGTAGGTTAAGAGAGGCAATTCTTCCCCTCAGTCCTAGTGAGACCATGTATGGAGTGCTGTAGCCAGTTCTGGGCTCCCTGGAATGACATGGGCATACTGAATTAAATCCACTGAAGGACCAAAAAGATGATTAAGTGATTGGAGCATCTCATGTGGAGAGGCTGAAAAAGCTGGGACTGTTTAGTCTGAAGAAGAGAAGGCTTGCAGATATCTTACCAACATGCATGAGGTGGGGAGTAGGTAAAGAAGACAGAGCCAGACTCTGCGCAGTGGTATTGTATCTGGTGAAAGGATGAGAGGCTGTCAATACAAACTGAAATACAGGAAATTCTACATAAACATAGGACAACAAATTCCTCATTGGTGGTGGTGGTGAAACCAGGAAACAGGTCTTGGAGAGGATGTGGAGTCTGTTCTTGGGACAGACTCAAAACCTGACTGGGCGAGGTTTTGAATAAGCTGTTCTAGTTGACCTTGCTTTGAGCAGGGAGGTTGGACTAGACAGTCTTCTGAGGTCCCTTCCTGCTTCAACTATTCCTTTACTTTAATGAGTAAAAAATTAGAAATTTTAAACACCTAGCTTTAGTTTATTCCTTTTGCTTTTCCAGAATAAACTCTTCCCAGCCATGCATGGTTTGAACAGTTGTATAGTGATTGAGTAGAATACAAATGAAGTTGGAGAACTGAGGCTTACAACAAGCACACAGGAACTAAGCAGAATGATTCATAGAAGGTTATGCAGTGCCTTTTCTCATAGGTGATGACACTGCGTAAAGAAGGGTAGTCAACAGTAACCAGCATGTTCCTCTCTTGTTTTCACCCACTCATAGCATTCCTCATGCTGTTAACTTTTATAACTGGAAATTTTCATGTTCCTTTTTAAACAAATAATAATAATAAAGAAGTTATATTTCAATTTTCACTAAGAAGCTTTTTGGTTTAAAACAAACAAAACCTACAGTCTATTGCACAGAGTTCTGAGTAACCTGATCTAAGTTGGTCCTGCTTTGACTGTGTGGGGGCTGAATTGAAAGTCCTTCAGAAACCCCTTCTGACTTAAGTTATTCTATGATTCTATAAATTTCTAGATCTCTTGATGCTGAAAACAGTGTAGCTGTGTTTTGGGTAACTCTTGTAACCTTTGGATAGCCTATGCATTTTTTATACAGAATTGATTACTGGCTTCATCTCAGTTTCATCAAATGCATTCTTGTTCTATAAAAAGGCCATGGTTTCTGATTGTTGTTGTCATGTTTATTGTTATCCTTAGGTGAGAGCTGGATGAAGACAGAAAATGCATCATTCTACCACAGAAGCCCAAGCTATTGAGGGCAGAGGGGTGTAGAGAGATGTTGACTTGGAAAAGTACAGTGCATTGCTCCACATACCCTTTCACTTCCATAAAGGATTTTTTAAAATTACCTTAAAGAGCTCGGTCCTTTAAAAAAAAAAAAGTTTTAGAATCAGATTTTTATGATTTTTTTTTGAGAATGTCAAAGAAATAGAAAATTCTAAGACGCTTTCAATATAATTAGCCCTGAGTTTACTACTTGTTAGTATATATTTAACTCAAGTTTTCTCCCACTTTTTGAAATGGGATTATAGCACAGAGTAACAACTGGGAGGCATTAAAAATGGATGGTGCAATCTGTCTAGCATAAAATTCCACTTCTTAGCTGTAAGAATATCAAACTCTGTAGAGTAAGTTAGGAATCATTTGTTACGGGGAAAAGTATTTTCTGCAAGGTGCTCTGGTTGAAAAGCTGACTATTATAGCAAAAAAAAAAAGGCAAACAGCATTACTTGCTAATAGTCATGTGAAATTTTAATTCTGTGTTACACCTTTAGTCAAGGGAAAGTGCTGATCATGGCAAAGGTGCTATAAAGGATCTGGAAGCTTAGTCTCTACACCGTAGTTCTGTAAAAATCTACAACCTTCTGTTTTCCATTTTTCTTGTTGGTTTTTTTTTTTTTTTTTTTTTTTTTTTAATTCTATGATGGTCCTCGTACTCAGCTACCATTGCCTCTTTATCCTCTGTTTGGAAGAAGTTTTGTAAATTGAATAACATAATCTTTTAATCTCCGCTGTCCCTTAGAGCTCAGACTTACTCTACCCGCTGTCAAGTGGCTCATAGATTTCATAGGCGTGACTTCTAAAGGCATGACAGTACTGGTTTTAAAGGGTATGCATTCGTGTTTAGAACAGAAATTTACATTGTGCTTCAGTATGGCTCACCTGGCAAAGGGTTACTGAACTAGGTCTGAAAACTTTGACTGGGTTTTTTCTTCAGTTAATGTCTCAGGAAGAATTGGGAGGTACCAAGTAGCATAAATAGAACCAGTGGTGTATGCTCCAAAAGCAAGTTAAACTTCTGTTAAGCTGGGAGAATGAAAGAGGATAGAATAGACAGGAGGAAAGATAGTGGCAAAGGAAACCATTAATTAACTGAAGATTCAATCTGGTTATTTTGAAGACAGCATAGGAGGTATCATTCAGATATTAAAAAAGTCTTTACGCAGTGCTTGCCTTTTGGGAAAATATGCTTTATATGCAGCCTCTGCATTTTCTTGAAATGATTGAAGACACAGATGCCTCAAAGGAAGTGACTCGTTCCAAGGAACTGGATCCTTGTTCTGTGAAAATTATGCTGTAGCAAAAGTGAAGAAGTATAAGGAAATGATTGTTGGCTAAAATGCTCTTCAGACATTTGACCCTACAAGGAACAAATGTGCCTGTGTTGCCAGATAGGTCAGACAGTGCAGATCTGTGGCTGCTGCTAAGGCAGTATTGTTTGAATGCTGGGTCTCACTAAATATTAGCATTTTGAAATTAATTCAAACTACATGGCATTAAAAAAAAATCTGAAACTTACTAAGCTTGCATAATTCTTGCTAGTTTCTTTCAGTATTCCTTTCTTTTCGGTTTTTGGTGTTTATTTCCATGTTGAAGGAGAAGGAAAAAAAGAATTTGAACTAGCCAACAGGTCTGTAAAGTCCAGGGAGGTGCAATGCGCTGTCATCATGCTGCCTGATACCGCATCTGTTCTTCTGAGACTTTTGTTTCTGTACCTTGGTACCCATGCTTCATATTGGGATAACAACAGTCTCCAACTACCACGAGTCTCAGGATTTGTTTTTCCCTTTTTGTAGGCATGTTTGCAACTGTAGACGGCATTTCACAGCGTGCCCCTGTGCACTGGTCAGAGAACGTGATTGGAGCAGCTTTGTGCTTTCCTTACGTGGTTGCTCTCGATGATGAGTTCATTACAGTGCACAGCATGCTGGACCAGCAGCAAAAGCAAACCCTGCCTTTTAAAGAAGGTCATATTCTACAGGACTTTGAAGGTATTAAAAAGTACACTTTTTTTCATCAGTAATTGTGCCCACAGTGGTGGTTATTCCACAATCACTTCAGTTTGTTTTCTAAACAAAATATCTAGCAAGCACATTAACTGTTGAAACTGTTACTGCAAATGCTTTCCTGATTAGATTCCTGCAGACTGTGATAGGAGAACTTCAGTCATCCAAAATTCCATGCTTCTAACAAAATGTATGCTCATTAAATGTGCTCTAATTATCAAGTTAATTGTCAGGTAGGTCTGTGGGGTTATAGCTTTTTCCTGTAACTTGATTATTTCCTCAAAGGAACAATGTTAATTTAATGCTACAAGTCAATAACTGTGAGCTACAGGTATTTGTCCATTGGCTAGCCTGACAAAGTTCTAACATCTTAAAAATTGTTCTTCTGTATTCCTTTCTAAAATATCTGTGAAGAGGTTTAAAATGGGCTATTTCATGAAGAATTGTTAAACAAAAAGTACAAAAGCTTCTTTTGATCTGTTCTTCAATTAAGAACTCTTAAGTGTGGAATACTCTTGGAATGCAATTGTGTTTCTGTTTTTTTCCAGGAGAGCTACAAATTCTAGCGCTATGAACTAATTGTATGTTACTTGCTACCTTTGATATACAGCTTACTATTTTCTAGTGTAAGGCTGTGGATATATGTAGCCATTAAAAGTCCCTGTTCTGTGGAATCTGGGCAATAGTTTCAGTGGTGGTCTTTGCAGTGTAGTTCATCTTGAGAGATTTTAGCCAGCTTAATTTCATAGACTCGTGGAATGGTTTGGGTTGAAAGGGACTTAAAGATCGTCTAGTTCCAACACCCTGCCATGGGGAGGGGCATCTTCCCCTGGACCAGGTTGCTCAAAGCCCCATCTAACCTGGCCTTGGACATTTCCAGGGGTGGGGCATCCACAACTCTGGGAAACCTGTTCCAGTGTCTCACTACCCTTTTAGTAAAAAATTTCTTCCTAATATCTAATCTAAATCTACCCTTTCAGTTTGAAACCATTACCCCTCATCCTGTAACTACAATCCCTGATAAAGTCCCTCCCCATCTTTCCTGTACGCCCCATTTAACTACTGAAAGGCCCCAGTAAGGTCTCCCTGGAGCCTTCCCTTCTCCAGGCTGAACAACCCCAACTCTCTCAGTCTTTCTTCATGGCAGAGGTGCTCCAGCCCCCTGATCACCTCCATGGCTCTCCTCTGGACCCCCTCCAACAGGTTCATGTCCTTCTCGTGCGGAGGACTCCAGAGCTGGACACAGTACTCCAGGTGGGGTCTCAGGAGAGCAGAGTAGAGGGACAGAATCACCTCAGAGTGGAACAAAATCTGCTGTAAATAAATACATTTATTATCATTTCTGTATTTCTGAGGTGCAATTTACAGGTAAGCTATACTATCTAGAAAATATGGTAACAAAAAGATGAGTTTTGGAACTTTACCTCTGTTAGGTTCTTGTATCTTAAATAGTAAATCTTAAAGCTTATTTCGGAAATGTGTTTTTACTGTAGAGAATGTAAACTGAATATATCTGTTTACTCTGTCCAGGAAAGGTGATTGTTGCTACTAATAAGGGTGTGTATATCTTGGTGCCACTACCTTTGGAAAAACAGATTCAGGACCTTCTAGCCAGCCACAGAGTGGAAGAAGCCCTTGTTCTAGCAAAAGGAGCTCGAAGGAATATTCCAAAAGAGAAATTTCAGGTCTGTCCTTGCTTTAGTTTTCATGAAAATATAAATTTCCTAGGGGGGTCATGTATGCCAATGGTCAGGTTACTAGAGAGGGAGGAGGAAGAATTTTCTTTAAAGAGAAACCTAGTACCTTTTATCGTTTCAACTTGAGGAAACAGATATGTTGCCGAATAAATAAATAAAGGCTGTGATGTTGGTCGGGCTAAATACTGTTGTTAGTGATAGAAAATCAGTTGCAATGCTTCTTTAGTACTAGGTTCAGTCGTTATTTGCTATTGCTGTTTAAAAAATATACTTTATTTCAAATAAGAATTTTTAGGTTTTATGGTTTTTATCAGAGATTCTCGCTGTATCCTAAACTCCACAGTAGTACAGCTCCGAAGTTAAGTGATGTGATATCTAAAGGAAATGCATCATACTTCCAAACTCATACAAACAGTAGTTGTACCGATGTGTAGCTGAATATTTAAGGGTTTTGTGTGGCAAAGTATCTTAGTGTAACTCTTGGGTTTGAGTGTTGATTAGAGGTTTGTACTCATTTTCTTCTACCTGTGGTTTATATTACAATACATATTCTTCTGTATTTGTTCCTATTTGTCATTTAGAGACTGAAACTTGGAAGAAGTAGCATGAAATACCTACCTACTAAGTAGGTGAATGAATATTTGGTTTCTTTTGTAAAAGCAAAATTTTATCTGTAACCTGCAGAAAATCTGGTTTTGGGGTTTTTTTTTAAATATACTTCGTTGCCATTAAAATAGTATCTGTTGCATTACTCTCACTTCAGTTAGGAAGATGTAAAGTTTGGAACATGACTGTGGATATTACAGAATTGCAGTGGTCCAAAATGATTCAGTCTCTCAGGATTTTTTTTTTTATCATTTCGAGAAGTTTCTAATTCATTGTCATCTAAATTTTGCTTGAAAAGCATTTATTAAATGAAATTTGTATCAGCTTTCTTTTTGATCCTTAATTCCTTCATTGAATGAACAGCTGGGAGGCTGCTAAAAGTAAAAAGCTTGGCCAGAAAAGTGTTTCAATCCTTTTGCTAAGGTACAACTGTCTGGAAGTACATAGAGCTGAAAAGTATTTAGTCAAATACAGAGTTCAGTTTCTAGCACACTTTGATTAGCATCCTCACTTCCAACTTTTCCTTTGCAATCTGTTGAAAGAAGCAAACTAAAATCCTGCTGTGAGGATAGGATGCATGATCTAATCGATGTCTTCTATGTATGATGACCTCTAATTCTCACATTATTTCCTTCCAGTTTATGTTGATTTTGTTAGGAGATGCTTTTCTGTGTTTTGCCAAGGATGAACTGCAATTTATTATCTAAAATACTGATGTGGAATCTCATTCCCCGCAAGTTTTCTTGCATTTGGGATTTTTCTGTCTTTAGAATAAGTTTCTTTCCGTTCACACATCTTACATGTACAATGTCTGTCTTCTTGAAATTACTCTTTCCAAGAATATTCTAAGTTCTAACTTAATGTGCTTTTAAGGGTGTTCAGTTACTTTGATTCAATGCTTCAGCTGAAAAACAGAAAATACATTACTTGCAAGAAAAATAGCCTGTTCTATTTCTGGGCTGTACTTGCAAACTGGTATTAACCATCTGAAATTGATGGAGTCTCCCACTGACTCGTATTAAAATGACTCAATTTGACTTAGTTGTTGAGATGTTAGTCCAATCTTTGAGAGCTTATCTGTAGCTGGAAATGTAACATGTTGAGCTTTCTTTTTAGTGTGCCTCTGCTGCTTCATGTTGTCATTACAGGTTTGTTACAAGCACATCAGACTTTACTGTAGTAACATAAATCTCATGGAGTTCGACCAAATTAGGTGCCTTACTTATGTCTTTTGCAACATTTCTTTGACATACTTTAACTGATCATATAGTTGCTCCTTTCTAACTCCTAAGAGATATCTTCAGATAGTGGATATTTGATAGATAAATAGTAGGTATATTCTAATAGATATCTTTGGGTATCTATTTTGCAAGCTTTACTGATTCCTGAGTAGCTGACACTTTCAAGGCCTTATTTTGCCATTTTATACAAGCAGTTGGAAGAAGTGCATAGGTTTGGCATTAAGGTGCTTGTTCCAGCCACTATAGTTTATTCATGCAGAAGAGCGACAGTAATTGTCTGGCACATTGTAGTATAGTCTCCCCTTTTCCACATGCTGCTTTAATATCTGCAGTTTGCAATGGCTGTTGCCATCTTGAACTCAGTAATGACATTATAGGACAGTTCTTGATGATACGGGGTTTTTTTTCCCCTACAGTTCAATACTGCATTGTCATTGCATGCATACACAGATGCATGCTCTCTCTTTTTATATCAGCAGTATTATATCAGCAGAAAAATATATATGTGCTGGTAATGCAGAATGATAATGGGCTTGAAACAGTGAAGTACTGTACTCAGAATTGTTTGTACAGCCAATATTTAGTTATTGGGTAGAAGCAGATCGTGCATTAGTAGCTTTAATCTGTATTTAACCCATGGTCCCTGCAGACTGCAAATTTATCTCTGCCATATTAGATGAAAATTCCTTTGTCTTTGAGCTAGGTAAAAAAAAAAAAACGCTAAGCAAAAGCGTTGCGAGGAGATGGCATTGCTGGATATTATTTTTGGTAGAAGAATACAAAGGCCTTTCTACCATGCTACCATGAAATGACTGAATACTACTTATTAATTTTTCAGGACAGCTGAAGTTTGCAGGAATCATGGTTGATGGTAGTGAAGACCTTGGTTAGATTGACACACATCTCGCATAGGTATCTCTGGTTTGTCTTTTTTTTCATCGTTTCTTTTTAGTTTCAAAAAACATGTTAACTGCACCCAAACCTGACCAAAAGCCCAAGGGACTTTATTAAAAAAAAAAAATCTTTTTATTTATCTAGTTGGCATTTCTGACTGTTTTAGGATTTTTCTAGCAGTTGAGAGAATTAAGGCTTCACTATAGCTATCGCAGCTTCAGCAGTCATCTTTCTGTCCTCTAGCACATTTTTGGATAAGAATTAATGCAAATCTTCATGGTGTTGTAGCTAGTTTTTTTTTAATGTGAATTCAGTCAACAATATAGAATTTGCCTAAAGCACTTCAGGGCCTAATATGGCTCTTCAAAAATTATAGAGGAATAAACATATGGAATTTTGAGTGGGTGTACCTAGTACCTTTTTAAAAGTAACCTATTACAATATTCTGGCAAACAGGTCTGGAAGAACTCAAGATGTTTTTTCTATCATAGACAAAAGTTAACTGTATATGGTTGGCTTATAGGTCTAGTCCATTTTTAAAATCCTGTGAGAAAGAATATTGAGTTTTCCAGAGACAGTCTGGTCTGTTGCTTCTGTAATCTTGACCATGGGACATCTTAATGTCTGGTGTTTTATATTGTCAGCTAAAAAACCAACTCAGATATTCCCTATCCCATCACTGCATCTTTAAAAAGTTGGGAAAGCATCTGTCTGTAGGCATTGTACAGCTTTTTTTTGTTGTGTGTCTTTAAGTGAAGATATGTCAACATTTAAATGAAAGTGAATACCACTTAATCAGTTTAAATTTAAAACCAATTCCTTGGGCCTGTACTTACTTTCAACAAACTATTTTCAACTTCTAGTTGAAAAGATTGCTGTACAGGCTAAGGTCTACAATTAAAGTAGTATTTTCAGTGTCTTAGATCAATTCAAACTTATTTAGTTAATTAAGATACTGGAGTTATGTAAATATTAGTGGTCTCTCCATTGTTCCATTGCAAAGATTCAAAACAGACTTAAAAAGAAAAAACAAAAACAAAACAAACAAACAAAACCCAAAAAACACAACAAAAAAACCACCCCAAACCTACCTGGGAAGTCACATGCCAGATCTTGAAGTTTTTCTGGTGCTACAAGATGCAGATAGTGGCAGACTGAAATCCTTTACCAGCATCCTGTGTGACCAGATGGATGGGTATTCAGTTCACAGATTACCATTTATTGATGTAATAACATAAGCATAAATCTAAAGTATTTTAGATACTTTGCAAATTAATCACCTGAGGTAGTTTTATTACTGCAATTAAATTCCCTTTTAGCTTTAGTTAACTGTGTTTTGCATTAGTACCATTGGATGTAAAGCATAGTAATATACATTAATATAAAGATGTCATGAAGTATTGTTCACTAATTTTTTTATATTGTCACATTTGTCTGAAAAGATGTGCCAGATAGCATTTCCCTCTGTTTACCCTTCTCTCCGCTACACTGGGAAGGCAAGAAAAGTCCCACAGCCTTACAGATCAATAGGTTTTAATGTCTTGCTAATGATCAAATTAAGTATTTCCTTAAGATAATCCATTAGTAAAGCATGTACAGACTCAATGGACTTAAGCCAAGCTTTTCTCTTGGTAAATCCACAATCTTAATCAGGTGAAAAATCACCCAATAGAATATGGTCTACCCTACTTGAGGCCCAACACTCTTTAGCAATTCCTGTCTGGAATGTGTTGCTGGGTATATTAATTGAAAATGGAAGTCTGTTTTTAATAACAGCATGTGTGTACAGTGTTGAACTTTAGAAATCTGTATATTCATGAGAAAGTTGAAAGGAAAAAAGGAGAGCATGTGGATGTAGGTGGGTGTATTTGCAAGACAGCAGTGTCACAAACAGTGGATGCTTTGCAGCACACAGTTTAGGTTCCTTGCTTTTAGTAATCATCTTTTGCCATTGGCAATATTCTGGGCATGAGTGTTTAATCTCATAGTAACTAACTGACTATTCTGATTAAATAAATACCTAGCATTTAAAGTAGTTTTGGGTTCTTTTTCTAGTGAACTTCTTGTAAACTTTTTTTCTGTCTAGGCATGACCTTAACATTAAAACTTTGTAACACATAGCTTTTTGTATGGTTTACTTGTGCTCCTCTTTTTAACCATATTTTTCTGTACATTGCATAATGTACTGCATATTGGATAAGTTGAATTGCTTTGGAAGTATTTGTAGTAAAAAATTAAATTAAAAATGGTCATCAGCTGGGGATGAGACTATGAGAATCAGCAGCAAGGTTGCTGCAGAAGCGAGGTGAGATGGGGAGCAAGTTGGCAGTATGTGGTTATGTGGGACCACCCTTGAATTTAAATCTTTTTTTTGTGCCTGCTGAATCATGAGGAACTTCCAAGATGACCATTGGTATTTACATTTGCAAATACCCTGAGCAAACAGGAGGCAAGTCAGACTGATGACAGATAAGTCGTTATTTGAATAAGAAAACTTAACCTTGTGTTGACTTTGCTTTTAGTAAGTACTCATGAACAGTGTTGTGTTCACACACTTTTCTGCAAGAACTTGAGTCTTGGCAGCAGATTCAGTATATTCAGGTATATCCAATTTAAAATGTAGAGGATCAAGGCTTTATTTTGCATGTAACTTGACAGGTCTGGTTGGATATGATGTGTTCAGTGGTTTAGACGGGTAGTTAACTGCAGTAGTGACTAGCACTACCTAAATAACTCCTTACAAGTATAATGAAACTTTTTCCCCCTTCTCTTTCATAGGTAATGTACAAAACGAATCCTGCAGCAAGCAGGTTTTATACAGTTTTGCACAGCTTCAGTTCCTTGAAGCAAAAGAACTCTTCAGGTAACTGTGTGACAAGACACTTATTATTTTCTTTTAAATAAGGAGTTAGTGTTCTTGGTTTTAAAAACTTAGTCGAGTGTTTTTTGATGCAGATGTGAGCTCACTGTGATGAAAATGGTTTTGTTGGGGAGTGAAAACAGTATCAGTGAACAACTTCATAATTGAAGAGATAATGCAACTGATTTTTTTCTTTGTATGGTAACTTACAATAGCGTTAAGGCTGTAAATCCTGTATGAGTGTAATCAGATAAGTGTACGTGTGGAGATTTTTTTTTTTTTACTTTGTTCATGAAAGTCAAGAATTTATTACTGAGCCTGTGCTGTGATACACAGCACCAACATTGCCTTTTTTTTTCTTTGGAGGGAGGCTGTCTTTTGAGGTTGGTTGTTTGTTTTTAAGAAAAAAGCTTTTTGTTAAAAAGTACAATTTAAACTATTATGACACAATTGCCCTAATGTTTTTTTGGGGATGCTGATACTGCATTTGTTTTAACACTTGTTCTACTAGGCCTTTTCCAGAACAGTTATTTGTTCTTGAAGTTTGTACTAACCTTCCTGATTTAGGTGTTTTCAGCAGTCACTTGTTTACAAATTGACCTTGGTACTCCACTTTCATTCAAAAAAATGGTTCTTGTTATCTTTATTTTACCTGATAATTTCTTTTCTGTTAGCTGTGCCTCATTCTGTGATGAGGTGCTGCCCAGAGTTAGTGTAATCCATGCCAACCACATACTTGTTATCTGCTGAAATTCACTTTAAATCAGTTTGGAGTCTATGGAATAGGATTAAGAGTTAGACAATTTGCTTTGTATTCTAAGTGTGTGCAGTGTAGGAAAAAAGTTGTTCTGGGTTTATGGAAATGTATCAGGAAAGTAACGCTATGGGGAATGCTACTACTGCCATTTTGCCTCCTGCTCACCAGCATAATGGGATGCTCTAGGCTTGAATGGGAGGTGTACATAGAGCGAGATAAGGGAATAACAGGAAAGGCCTGAACAGCAGTTAGTGGCAATTTGTTTGGGGCCGGAGCCGCTTTCTGTACCACCCTGCAATTTGTGGCATTAGTGAGCAACTTGCAATCTTCCTCCTGCCTGTTGATCTTCCAAACATTAGGCTGAATCGCTGCTGTGTTTTGTATCTGAAGTACAAGTTCAGCTGTACATAGCTAGGAATCCTTCACAACATTTCCACAAAGCCCTTCTGTGTGGCTTTCCAATGGACTTCTTAAATTTTTTTTTCAGTGTGGCCAGCTTTGGTGAAATAGCTTGTTGAGATTGTACTGGCTATGAAGTGTCTTCATTGTCTAGATGTGGTTAGGTGTCCAGACTTGTATAGCTCTGCTGCTGTCTTGACTATGGCCGACACTTCAACTTTTTTCTGTCACTTTATTTCATCCTGCCTGGCAATAAGTCCTTGTGGGGTTTCATCTGGGGACCCCGCCTTGCTGGCAATGGCTCAAGGGTCTTTTAAAAGCGGTGAAAAAGGGGAAATGTATCCTGCAGGGAGCTGCAGCATCCCATGGAAGGAACTGAGATCAGTTATGCAGCTTCCATTCAACTAGGCAGTCCATCTGACAATGAGCTTTAATGAACAGGATTGTGGGAGCTCCCTTACAGAGAGAAACATGCGTCACTAGAAAACATGCTGTCCAGGCATGAATTTTGGAGCTGAGTCAGCATCCCAGGGTGTTCCCTTCCTCTAAAAGCTGCATCTCCAAAGCAGAACAACTGTTCATGAATTACCAAGTCTGCTGGGGTAGAAAGGCAAAGATAAGTCTTCTGTGCTTTTTTTCTGGGCCAGCCATACATAAGCTATTCAGAGTACTTTGGTGACTCTGAAAAACTTATGGAATCCATGTTCTCTGATTTTCAGTCCTGGTGAACACACCCAGTTTGAGTAATACCTGGTTATGCCCCAATATACACTCAAACAATCTTCATTTTAGGCTTTCTGATGCTCAGAGAAAAATGGGAAAGTTAACGGCAATGTATGCAAACACTTCCTCCATCCCCCATGTATTGCTCTACAGATGTTTTGAGTTAGTGTTATCAGAAATAACTTCAGTCTTAAATGCCGAAGGGAAACTTGGTACCTATCTGAGAAAAAGATGGATTTAGCAGTGAAACAGAGTAACAGCAGTACCTCCAAGAATTTGGTGTGACATGGGCCTACTTCTGGATAAATACCAAGTGAGATGGTTTCACTCCTCAAAAAATACCTGTCATTACAGGCTAGCAGGGGAAATCACTGTATTGACTAAAGGTCTCATTTCTTACATTAATAATGCTTCTTAGATAACCTTGTCAAGATACAGTTGTATTAGAGGCTTGACTTCATAGTTCTTAAATACTGAAACTTTTAAGAGGAATGCTTCCCTGCTAAGTTCCTTGTGGTTATACCAATGCTTCTAATACTGAAGAAGGCTGACAAAAAAGGAAGGAAGTGGTAGCTTTATTGACACTCAAATAGTTCAGCAAATGAAGAGGACTTCTTCACCTGATCCTTAAGCTTAAACTGAGTGACCTGTCACAGTGGGAGTTCTTTGGTCTGACAAATTCTGTTATAAGCAATACAGAATTGTGGTTGTGTTATAGTTGTGATTTATATATATTTTTTGCTATTTCATATGCTATCGTTGGAGGCTCACACACAGATCAAAAAGCATCATTTAGCAGGCCATTTGCTGAATTCTAGATATCTCGTTGAGATGTTTGTAGCTGTCACAGTGAAACCATTCTCTGCAGTGTGTTTGGTTGTGTCCTTCCACTGGTATATATGTTGTTCAATCTTGACGTGCCACATACTGTACTTTTCAAAACTTTGTTGCTCTTTTTAACAAATCAAATGTTAACTCTTTTCACAGTGTTGTCTCACCTGGGAAAGGCTATAGTGAGACTTGTAGCTAAAGTTTCTCCTTCACTGGGAGGTTAAAAGATTGCAGGTACTTAAACCTGGAGATATAAGGACGACTCACGTGAGATTTGCATCTTAAATGTGATTCAAAAATAAAAGCTTCTATTACAGCCCGTGGGATCTAGGCAACAGCTAAATCATCTATGCTGCTTTAACATCTCTGATATCTGTAGATTTAAGGATCTGAATTTATAAGTTTTCTGAAAACTTGTAGATTCTGCTTGTGGCATCATTATATAGATGAAGCACCAAAAAGACCTAATGCAGAGCAACATTACTCAAAGCAAGTTGCCTCTTAACTTTGACAGCTTGACTTAAGAGCCTGTTTTCTACTTTGTGAGAAGTTGCAAGCTGTATTTTTGCTAAACCTGAGATGCTAGAAGCTGAAGACTCAGTTGTGGTTTTCAAGAGATGTGAGGTCCTTTGTAGCTGCCTCCTAAACTGTTTACTCCAAATGTGGCGGAAAGGGCCACAAGTCATCCACGGATCCCAGGAGCCATAAGCTTGAATGAATGTTAACCATTCATGCAGGTGGGGTCATTGTGTAGTATTTGGTATTTTTCTGAGGTTTGTGTTGGATGATACTGTACTTCTAAGGAGCTGCTTGGTTGCTGATTACCATTGCTATGGGGGAGAGAAGAACTGTACAACAGGAGCTTGAGTCACATCTACCGAGAGAACCACTGGTGATTCACAGCCCAGAGTTTGGGCTAGCCTGAGTTGGAAAACTGATTCTGATTCTCCTTTTGGGAAACATTAAGGCCAGAATCCATGAAGTTCAGAGGTGAACTAGCTGACTACTTCCTTACCTTAGAAAAAGTTCGATGGTAAGATGAAGGATGCAGAAGCTACTGTAGAAACTGGAAAATTTTTTAAAATAACTTACTAAAAGTGACATGTTAAATATAGTATTTTTAACTTATTCATCCATCTCCATGGTCATAGTCTCCATCTCAAGCATAGGTCATCTCCAAATACTTGACAGCATAGCCAGGAAGGGAAGCAATGTTTATACTTTTAATTTCTACAGAGATTTATCGAGACTCTGTGCTTCTGCACTAATTTTGAGTAGCCTGTTGATGTTAATTCGAGTTATGGGTTAGCTTTTGTTCTAAAAACAGATCAGTGAAGAACCCTGGAGGGAAATAAAATATCTTATTTCTGTAAATAGGTCAACTAGGTTTAAAATAGGTTAATTTTCTAGTGTAATACATCTTATGTAATATATTTGATCTGGTGGTCCTCAGATCTTAAACTTTGAGTAGCTGGACTAGCCAAAGCTGGCAGTTAGATTACTGTAGCAGGTTCATAATGAAAGCCCAAATGCTCTTTTGAACCGTGAAGTCACACCACTGACAGAACTTGCTACTTCTTAGTAATCTGCCTCTTAAAAAAAAGTCCTCTTCTACCTGTGAGTTACATCAAAATGTAGATCCGAGGAATTGCAAAACCAAATATCAAGTCTGAAAAGATGGAAAACACTTTACTCTTGGTAGAGGATGACCTTTCTAGTGTAGAAGTGTTTTTTAAGTAGTAGGAGCTCTGTGTACAAACCAGAAAAACTTGCTATTCGAACCTCTTTTCATGGGAAGACTTCCACATTCAGATTTTTCTCTGTTGTTGTCCTCTATTGTTTGTGTTGCTGTCCCATGCTTTGCAGTCACTTGCTTCTGGAACAGGATGCTTGCTGCTTTTAAATTTGCTGTTGTTGCTGTCTCCCAGAATGTCATTCTTCTGGTATAGGTTTTTGTAGCCAAAGGACCATATTTACTTTTTTTAAAAGTTCTAAATAGGTATTGCTATGGTGGTGCTTCCTACTAGTTCATATTTCTTGAATGGTTTTGGAACTGTTTCTCTGTCAAGAAGCAAATAACTCAGGGCATGTCCCACTGCTTTAGTTACTTTGCAACAGTAGGAAAAGAATGAGACTGCTCATGAGCATCTTTCACACTTCATTGCCTGCAGAAATCTGCTGTTTCATCTACTTCCATGGTTATAGCTTGTGGTTTTTTGGAATTCTTTCCAATCGAGGTTGTGAAGGGAAATGAGGTTGCTGATGACTGGACAGATAAGAACTATTTTTAAAAAGTTTTATTTGCAACAGAATAATAACTAACCAGGGTTTCTTTTAGAGAACTGTCAGTTCTTTTTGATTTTTTTTCAGCAACACTATCTCCTGCATTTCAGGAATGCTCATCTTTTAGAGATTAATTTCGAATAATGACTTCTTCCTGTCTTTCTAAAGCAAGGCCTGGGAAGAGGAGTCATTCTAGCAATGAAAATAGGGGAGGAGTTTGCCACGTGTGAAAAGACTTCTCATTTTATTCTTCTGTCACCACATGCATTCCTCAAGTGCCTGAGGAATTTCTTCAATCTAGGCTGAAGAGAAAGGTTTCGTGTAGCCTATCTATGCTACAGCTTGCTCCTGGGTAAAGTATAAAAGCCTTCATATGAAAGTGGAAAAGCCACTCCACTCCGTAGTATTTGACACAAATGTACACCCAAGACCTATTCCTGTACAATGGAATACTACTTACTGGTTAGATGCATAATCAGTATCCACCGTTCATTTTCAAAACCTTAAGTTAACTGAAAGAGGAATCTGGTGCTTTTGAGGCTGGGGAAACTGTTTTCATCATCCAAACGTGTGTTCTGAAAGCTTTAGTTTTCTACAGGAATGTCGCCGGCCGGCTGAGGCAAGCCGAGCACGGGGACGAGTCCTTTCCTATCCCTGAACCCCTCTCCTCCGGGAGAGAAAAGGGTTCAAAAGCAGAGATACGAAAAGGAAAAGAAAGATTTTGTGAGACCTCTGAACGTTTGGAAAACTGAACAACTTTATTAAAACTAGAACAATATATATAATATGCAGGAAAAAACCAATGCAAAATGTAAGGGTTTATACAGGATGGAAAGGCGAGGGTTAAACGCGAGAAAAGAGAGAAAGGGAGACGGTACCACGTGCAGTCTGGAAATGGCACCGGCCACGTGGGCGCTTTCGTGGAGTGAACAAAAGGAAACCGCGGCCGTTATGAACGCGGGGCTCAAATGTGCAAAGCGCTGTCAGGCAAAGAGAGGGTAAAGCCTTACGGCAGCAGGCAAAAAGCAGCCTCCAGGCGAGCAGTCTGTCCCAGGCGGCGTGGCGGGGGCTGCCCCGGCGCAAAGTCTCTTTCCCGGAGCGAAGCCGAGGTCCTGCAGTGCCTCCTGCAGCGCGGAGCCGGGAGTGTCCGGAGAGCAGAAAGACGCGAAAAAAGCTGAGAAAGCCCCGAAAGCCGGGAAAGCCGCGAATGCCCCGAAAAGCCGTCCGGAAAGCAGCCCAGGAAGTCCCGAATGCCCTCGTGCCCACAGCTTCTTAAAGGGGCAGTACCCTCGCGAGAAACTTTCTCATCCAATGAGATGGGCGAATCGTAACATGGAAGGGAATAATTCAATTGGTCAGTTTAAAACAAAAGCCTTCGAGCAGTTTTTTCTTCAAACTGCCACAAGGAAGTTGCTGTTTTCTACAGAATTATACATGCACAGTGTTTTGTGGCTTGTCTGAAAGGGTTCACTCTTGCTGGGTTTGTTTTGGTTTTTTTTTTGCCTCCGTCAGAAGACTAAGTTCCACAATGTATGGATGAAGTCTAGGATGGTCCTAGGAACTGCGCTAAGGCTATTCAGCTGATTTTTGTATATGCCACAGAACAGCTGTGGGATGTCAAAAGCAAAAGACTGGCCAGTCTCCAAATTCTCAGATCTTTCAATGTCTAGAGAAGGAAAAAGAGTAAGTTTGCATAGAAATAGCAAAAAAAAAAAAATCTCCAGTTCTGAATACATTTTCTCCAGCATAGAAGGCAATAACTTTCAGAAATTGACAACCTGTTAGTGTCCTGACTCTAAGCATATGTGAGCACACATTCCCAGTATATTATTTTTTTGTGCCTATGTATACTTTTTCTTTCTTTTTGCTTCATCTAGTTTGACACTGTAATTGCAGAAGCGGCCAGCTTGATGTCCGGGAGCTGATCTCTCTCTACCCCTTCCTGTTGCCTACTTCCTCTTCATTTATACGGTCTCATCCCCCTCTTCATGAGTACGCGGACCTAAACCAGCTGACCCAAGGGGACCAGGAGAAGATGTCAAATGCAAACGATTCCTCATGAGTTACTTGAATGAAGTCCGCAGCACTGAGGTTGCAAATGGCTACAAGGAAGATATTGACACAGCTCTACTCAAGCTATATGCAGAGGCGAATCATGAAAGCCTGCTGGATCTGCTAGTTTCAGAGAACTTCTGTCTTTTAACAGATAGTGCTGCCTGGCTGGAAAAACACAAAAAGTGAGTAGGCTATTTTTATTACTGCACTTTTGAGACCAGAGGAAAAATTGTCTTAAATGCTGTTGCCTTCTGGAGCGACATGTTCAAATCCTCATGGTTTCTGTGCTTTCAGGACCAAAAGACAGCTTGGTGTGACTTGTCATCATTTAAAAATGTTGGTGAAAAGGTATTAATTGAGATAAAGGAAATGCAGTCTGGCTTATGCTGGTAAATACAGAGATCTCCCAGACAGCTTTTGTGTCCAACAGAAAAATAAGGGATTGGTACAGTTTTGATTTAAAAAAAAAAAAAAAGGGGGTGATTTGTTTGCCCTTGTGACAGTGTGAGTTGAATGGACACAGTGGGGATACATGGACAACAAACAGATGCCTTAAAGCGTGCACTACCTTAGGAAGAAGCTATTAACCAGCTAGTGGCTTTAAAATTGTGGTTGCTTATTCAGGGAAAGAGACCTTACTTTTGAATTGCATTCTTTCTGTGCTCCCACTGATTCATCCACAGGAGGTTGCTGAAGCTGAGTGGAAATGGCAGCAGGTGGAGAATTGGCTATTAGTCATTATGCAAGAAACTCTAGATAGTAAATGTGTAAAATCCAAACTCCAGTCAAAGGTAGTGTCTCTGTCTTGGATTTAATTTGTTTAATCTTTAACCTGTGTGGTGCAGTAGTAGCAACTACAGCAGTGAGGAGTCTTTAGTTGTGGTTAGATTAATGGTAGTTGCATTTATTTCAGGTGTTTTGTTAAATCCTCTTGGTAAGTATAGTTTGCATGTCAAAGTTTAGCAAATGTGAGTGATAGAATATTGTTCCATGAGAACAGCTGTTACAGAACTTTAGGTTTATTTTTATTACAGTACACAAAAAAACTCTCTGCCATGGCACTGTACAAAGCTTTCTTGCCTGACTTGATTTTATGCTGCAAAGAAAAAAATGTTTCTGATAGTAAAATAAAGTTTTGAGTAAAAGCATCATAAAAGAATTTATTTAATGACACCTGATTAACTATTGGAGGATTATTTATTATTTGGAGCTGTATGTTAAGTCTGTATATAAAATTCGAAGAACGGCGTGGGAATCATCTCTGATTTGACACGTCCTGTGTTTAACTTGGAGCTAATAACTAGAAACTGCTATAGAGACAGGAGAGACACACGCGTTTGTAGGTCAGAACTTCTCTCCTTTGCTTTTGAAAAAGAGCCTACAGTCACTTGTCGAAGTATAGACATGGCTGTGGACATGTCACCTAAAAATCCTACTGTGAGCAATTATTTGTGACTCTGTGCTAATCAAACCATAACAAAATTCGTAGGAAAGATCTAGTGTTTTTAATACTATCTTCTCTTTTCTATACAGGTATTTTGCCCTTGGTCTCCTGTATCACTACAATGGTCAGGATGCTGCAGCACTTCAGGTTAGAATAAAGCTTTTAGTGTCATCTGTAAACTGGTATTTTGGAATGGTTTACCTCTGAGATAAAAATCTGAGGTGCTAGTTTATCTGTTTGAAAAGTAGTGATAAGAGAAACTTATGCAAAAACTTCCTTTAATAAATTAACATGCTAGATGTGGAAAACCTGAAGAGCTTACTGAAAATGACAGCTATTTAGATGCTTGTATGCTGTTTTCTTAAGCAAAACTGTTCATACCAGAAGATATGTTTGTACTCATAAAATGGACAGAAGCGAAAAATAATCAAGAGATCATTTAAAAAGATGTTTGAGGGACTTTAGGGACATATCCTCTGCTGATTAGTCTGTATACACACAGCAAAGCAGTATTGTAATCTTAGGGCAGACACTCACAGCAACTAGGAGTTTATTTCCTTATCTGATAATAGACAGTGAACACAGTGGGCAAGATCTGTGGGTTTCAGCTGGGTTAGTAATACCTTTGGGCACCCACCCTTCAGATGTTAAGGCCAGCAGTGGTCTGTGAGCTGGAGACTGAATAATTTCGTTACTCCTGTCTGCATTATTTCACCTAGAAAAATTAGTATGTTCTTGATCAAGAAATAACATATATGACTTGGACCATATCCAATACCTTAAGTAGTTTGCCTTACTCTGTGGCTTTTTGAGTATGTTAATCACAGTAACGCTGTCCAATGTGTTCAAGTCAGTTATATAAATAGTAATTTCTTGAGCAGAAAACTAGTAAGGACAACAAAACCAGTATGTACCTTTGTCATGTGCAAGATATTTTTCTTTGTTTCAAGTAATGAAGTTTATTGCTAAACTGGTCTGCTAGGCATGGCACCTTTTATAATGGAAATTAAGAATAATTTCACATGGTACTTAAAGTTCTTCAGTCCAAATGAAAGAAGAGCAAAAAATCAGGTTGTCTTCTTAACTGTTTATATAATTTCCTTTTAATCTTGCAAATGCAGAACACATGAAAATTATGCCATGCATTGGAGAAAAGGACTTTTTGATAAAAGCTTTCTTTGTGATTAGTGTACCTCCTCCCGAAGTATTCAGCCAGTCGCCCTCAGAATGTAAGAACCCACATGATACAGAGTCTGCATATGGCAGGTGCAAGAAAAGCCTGTGATGGAGAGGAGCATGAATTTAGTGACCGGCGAGGTCCCTTGCAATTGGTGTTCCTAGGAGTTCTTTATAATACCACAAGTACCAATGAATAATACCATGTGTTGTAGTAGCTCACATAAATTTTGAGTTGGAAGAGCTAGTATGTGTTTTAAGTGCTTTTATTTGTGTGTTTTTGTTGCAGCTATGGGTGAAAATAGTTGATGGAGACATTCAAGATTCTACACGTTCAGATCTCTATGAATATATAGTAGACTTCCTTACATTCTGCTCAGACCAAGATCTAGTGTGGAAATACTCTGAATGGGTTTTACAAAAGAATGAAGAGGTTTGTGGTTGGTGTACTTTTCACAGAACATCATTAAAGTATTTCACTGCAGTGGTGGTTGGGTGTTCATTAACATCGTTCCATCTTGGTAGCTAATTGGACCATTTTTGCAGAATGTTTTAATGCCAGTTAAATAGTGAGCAATAGAAGAAAACTTCCAGGGGTTCTTTTTTGTGGCTGGAGGTGGAGGTTGTGCCCAAGCACAAGGTTTATAGGCTGGACATTGTGCAGACTACAAAAGGGAGGTAATGGAGATAGGAGTGAGTGAGAACATGGTAAGCACAGAGTAGTGTAATCTTGGTGGCATTGAACAGAGTTTTGTGTTAATTGTCTTCCTGCATAATATACTAAATAATCCGATAGTGAGATTAAGTAAGCATTTAGAATAAAAAGGTAATAAAATGGTTGCCACTGAGTTCCTAAATGCAATTAATTCTTTCTAGGTTGGGATACAGATTTTCACTAAAAGGCCTTTGGACGAACAGGAGAAAAACAACATTAATCCAGATGATATCATCAGTTGCCTTAACAAATATCCTAAAGCACGTGTTAAATATCTAGAACATCTAGTACTGGAAAGAAAAATACAGGTGAGTCCTACAAGAATACTAAAAATAGTTACAGGATTCCGTATGCAGACTATGATGAACAGGTCTGAAAAAAGCCAAAGTCTAGAAGAAATAAGCATAATTTGAAGGTTTTCAGATGCACTCAGAGTAGGGAAGGAGTGGGTTTATGATTAAAGTAGAAGATGCTGCATTATTTTTAACTTACCAACTCTTATGATAGCAAGACAGTTGCTTACCTCCCTTCAGAGTGGGGATTTTTTACATCTGATTATTGTACGCTTTTCTGTTTCATGATGAGGCTCAAACCTCTATCTGGTAAGATCATAGAAAAACAGTTGAGCAACTGCTAATCCTATTGCACTGTACTAAAGTTGCAATATACTAAAGGTGCTAATTCAGTGTTTTACAAGTAGATATGTTTTATTCTGTCCTTCTGGAGAGATTTGAGCAATTAATGATAGAATTAAACCATGCACCTTTCACTGCAGAGTTCCAAACCACTCTAGATGTTGAATGTCCAAAAAATGTGTTTACAGGTCATAACTGACAGTGTATTCTACGTTTGGGTTTTTAAGCACAATACAGAAGCAGCCAAACATTATGGTACTTGGGTATGAGAAATTCTAAGCACAGGAAAAGTTACTTTAATCCACAAATAAAGCAAAGAAAGGAACATTGAAAGAACTCAGCAGAACTGATGACCAATTCACTAATTTACAGTCTTCAAATACATGTACTAGGTCAACGGTTTTCCTCTGTCACTGTTGCAGCTACCTGAAGGTGCATGACACCATGACAGATGAATGTTCTAGTTTCTGATGTCGTGAATATTTTCAAACTAAACTTTGAGTTAAACATAGTGCCTTGCAGAATATTTGTAACAAAAATAATTTATAATTAAATCTACTCTACCTGCTAGTAAAGGCTGGGTTATAAAATGATTTTCTCTTTAGAGAGTATTAGATTATCATGAATGTTTTAGTGAGAAGGTTTCAAACAGCCAAATCATCAACTCGTTTTGAAGGAATTTTGGATAGTGGATAACACAAAAAGCACTGCGCCTTCAGAGTGCTTGTGTACTTCTGGTGGCTTTCTCAAATTTTGTTGCAGAAATAGAAAAGACCAAAGAACATACCTGAATATGAGGAAGGATGAATTAGATCAAAATTACTCATTTTACAAGGGAAACAAAAGGAGAAGACAGAGTGAAGATCATACTTGTACTAAAGGAGAGAGATCTGCTTTCACTGCATTGACTTTCCTTAGGTGAACTTTTGAAAGGAGATAATTTTTGCACAAGAAAAGCTATTTATAGAGCTTGTTTATTTAAGATGAAGAGGGGTTTAGGAGTAAGATGTTTCTCATCGACATTTCAGAATTATCTGTATTAATGAAACAGAGACTCCCGTACTATAGGTATAGTGTATTTTGTGAAGCTGGTCTGAATTTGTTGTCTATCTGCATGAACAAAAGACTTCTGGTTTATTCAAATTAAATAAATACATAGAAAGGTGTTTTAATTTAATTACGTAAATATTCATCACTGTTGTTGGTGGGGGGAATGGTTTGTCTTTGTAAGCTGAGCTAACGTTGTTTTCATCTGTAGAAAGAAAAGTACCATACTCATCTAGCTGTCTTGTACTTGGAGGCAGTACTTCAGCTAAAATCTGTGACCACAGATAATTGTACAGAAACAACTGAGCTGCTGGTGAAACTACGCAGTCTCCTTCAGAAATCTGATCTTTATAGAATTCACTTTATTTTGGGTAAGATGCATGTTGTCTATTTTAAAGGGTGTATGTCAGTTCCAGCAGGCAATGCAATAAAGTCCTTATAAGGATAGAAAACTGAAAGATGTAGGTTTCTAGGTGTGTTTGGTTGATAGGCTTACCCTCTGTGTTCCTAACAGACACAGTTAATTGAGAAAGCGTATCTGTTAGTGTTGTCTTTGATGTCCCATAGCTCGTGAGGTACAATGGTATGTTTGCCACCGCACAATCCTAAACATCCACTGGACTGACTACGTGACTAACGTTGCTGTCCTGGAACAGGCAGATGTCACCAGTATTGAGGCCATGTTGCTGAAAACGCAGCTGCGTTGGGCAGGGCACGTCTCCAGGATGGCGGATCACCGCCTCCCTAAGATCGTGTTCTATGGTGAACTTGCCACCGGCTGCCGCAAGAGAAGAGCTCCAAAGAGGAGATATAAGGACTCCCTGAAACAACACCTCAGCCTAGGCCATATTGACCACCATCAGTGGTCCACCCTGGCCTCCAATCGGGACATTTGGAGACACACCATACATAACGCTGCTGTCTCCTTTGAGAGCACGCGTAGAATCAGTCTCGAGGAGAAAAGACAGCGCAGAAAGAACCGTGCCTCGACTATACCACCCAAGGAGACCCTCCGGTGTGCTCTTTGCAACCGGTCTTGCCTATCCCGCATTGGCCTTTTCAGCCATCAACGCGCTTGCAACAAGCATGGGCAAAGCCCTTCCCAAATCTTTGTCCGCGAAGCCAAGCCATGATGATGATGAAAGACAGAATACCATAACTAGCTAGAAAGAATAGCTTCATACAATTATCTTCTTAATTTATAGTCAGTTTCTTTTTAATAATGAGCATGTAACTTGTGACAGTCTTTTGCAAGTGGAAGACTTACAGGTTTATTTGTAAGCAATCTGTTTCTCAGTGAATTTAACTGAAGCTTTGAGGAAACTGATTACCAAGGATGTGTTTGTCCATAACCCACTCTCACCCTGAAAGCTGGGGTTCAAGCTAAACAAAAATATGACCATCTTTTTGGAGAGTGAGAAGTGCCACATACGTCTTACCATTGGTGTAAGGCAAGCAACAGTTGAGCTAAAATTTTCCTTGGCCAGTGCTTATAATGGCTAATTTTTAATGTTTCATCCACTGGAACAAAGGGAAGTGACTTGTTATGGTACTGAAAGATATGAAATGTTTTTCTGAACTTCAGTGTAAAATCCCAGTGGATGTAGACATAAAAATAGCTGAGTAGCAATGAAAATAATTTGCCAATGCTTAATGTCCCCTTGCCTTTCTGGTCAGCAAAATGTTATATGACAGATAACGTACAAGTATAACACAGCCTTTAAAACTTTCTCTTTTTTATCTTTTACATCTTAACCAGATTTTTAAGGACAAGACTTACAAGATTAATTATTTATTATTATCTTGAAATCATGTACACCACTGAATTTCTTACATGACAATTCTTACCTTACATGAAGGTGAGATCACTACATGCTAGTGTGTTCCTTCTTGAGAACCAAAATATTTTGGGGAGAAAAGCATTGTATTTCCATGCCTTTTACAGAGGCCTATGCCAAATCTTTGTCACCTTTACAGTATGTAGAAGATTTTCTACATTATCTTGAAATGCCAGATGAACTCGCCATTCCCCCTGTCTGTCACTGACACTTTAAACTGTCAGACTGGATTAAAGGTTTGCAGGGCCCTTTTTCTAAAGGGAAGTACTATTTAATCTTTATTGTCTTTTACGGACTTTGAACTATTCTGTAATTTTTTTATAATATTTGGAGAAGCAGAGGTTAAAAATGTTGCAGCTTCACCTTTACAGTTTATCGTACATGGTAGCAGTGTGTGCCAAAATGTGCAGGAATGATGTGCTAGAAATTAAAAGGTGTCAGTGATGCTGGTTTTGTCACCTGTTATATAGTATTTTCTTTTTCCCTGTATTTTGTGGTGCTCTTTTGTTAGAGATGTGTTTCCATACCTCTAGACATTCTTAGACATCTGTCCTCTTTATAGCTGCCAATACCCGTGCAAAAACAGCAGGAGTTGAGTTCTGTGGGCTTGTTTGCATTGACTCCGGGAGAGGGAGTAGTCGTCTTATCCACTGAGCAAATATTGCCTTGTTTCTCATTTAACAGACAAAATCCAGGGCACAGACCTTCACATGGAGAGTGCAATTTTATATGGAAAACTAGAACAACATGAGAAGGCTTTGCATATCCTTGTCCACGAGTTAAAGGACTTCCATGCTGCTGAAGTATACTGCATATGGAACTCTGAGAATAGAGACATGCAGTACAGACGGAGGCTTTTCCATATGCTGCTGTCAGTGTATCTAAATCCAGACACTTCAGACTGCGCACTAGTCATGGCTGCTGTGGATCTCTTGAATAACCACACGGCTGAATTTGATGCAGCTCTAGTTTTGCAGGTGGTGCCTGACAGCTGGTCAGTGCAGCTCCTCTCACCGTTCCTGACTGGAGCAATGAGACAAAGCATTCATACAAGAAGAATGACACAGGCTGCACTTGGGTTAGCACAAGCTGAAAACTTAATCTACAAATATGAGAAGGTAGGTTTTTTGTTTTCTTTTCTTTTTTAATAGAGGCACTTCGAAGCTTTACAATTAAGTCCTTTGATGTATAATAATCAGAAGAAGTTTGAAGAATTAGGACAAAGTTTTCTGCATGTCCTTGGCAATTTAACTTGCTGCATTTATTAGTTTTTTGCCATGACTAGATTCCAACTTAATTTTGTACTTTCTCTGTAAAACAGAAGGGAAGGTGGGGGCCTTGAAATAGGAACAACTTTGGTGAACTTCAGGGCTGAATGAAAGTGAATCTGGGATTTGCATATTAACAAAGTTCTTGCAGAAACTTTAAGAAATGTGAGTTAGCATTTTTTTCACTAGGATTGAGACCTGTCAGAATTTGCAAAGAAGTTTACCCAGCACTTAGTATTAATTGAAGCTTGTTAGTAGCTTTTGTTAGTGGTAAATTCACTTGTGAAGTTTTTCTATTCCTAGCTAAAGCTGTGTTGTTTAAAGCTCCCAGCAATTCCTAAATCTGTTTAGTTCTAAGAACTAAGTATGTCCAGCAGAGCCTGTCTGGAATAAAAATGCATCAATGCTCAGTTGCTGTGAAGTTGTCCTGTGACTATGTTTAGGAGACTGCCATCAGGTTTTCAGTTGCATTAAATGTGTGAGTGCTTTTCTTTATTAAACAAACAAAGAACAACAACAAAAAAAAAAGTACTTAAGAGGAAGCATGAAAATGAATGAGTGTGAATGTGGAAATTGAATTCAAGTTAAATAGTTCAAGCTATCTTTTCCTGTGACCTCTATCATTGACCAGGTTTGTCCATTTGGTACAGCTGAAATGATATGCCTCATAGTTTCCCTTCCTTTCTTGCTAGATTCATGTTTGGATTTTTTTTTTTCCTTCTCTTCAGGTTAAACAAAAAGGAACCCCAATTCTTCTTTCGGACAAAAAGGTCTGTCAGGTGTGCCAAAATCCTTTCTGTGAGCCTGTATTTGTAAGATACCCAAATGGGGGTGTGGTCCACACACACTGTGCTACAAACAGACATCTGAATTCAAACATAACTCATCACTCTTCCAGCTCCAGCAATCAGACTTGAAATCTGTTCTGGTCCCACTGGTTCCTGTGACTTACACCCCATTGAAAGTGGGCCGGAAAAAAGAAAAAAGTGCAGCTACTTTACGTGTAAATCAAGATGAACAGCTAGTCTTTGGGTTAATGGGAAGACTCCCAGTAAATATGAAATATCACCACTTATCTTTTTGATTTTCTAATGAATGTAGATAGAAAAGAAAATTCACTACCGGAAATGGAGGGGTGCAAATATGGCCTCTTCTGCATATAGTAATAAACAGTTAAAGAAAATGAGCCTTTTCTTCTCAGTAAGAGTGAGTGTTATGGAGGCAAGGTGAACAGTTATTTTGAGAAATGTCACTTTGCACTGAATATGGTGTCAGTAAGTAGAGGTGGAGATGACGTCTATAGGAGTTGGAATTCTTGGAACATTACATGACAAGACTGGCATCCTGCAGCTTACTATCAAGACAAAAATGCGTGTTGGTTATAATGTTCTCTGTAGCATGTCCTCTTTTGGGCTGGATTCTTTTCCCCAGGATCACATTATGAACTTGATTCTTGCTCTACAAATTGTTGGCTTTTGATGCACTTTTTAATACTTCTCCCCACCCCCTCCTCTGCTATATAGAATTTAAATGTAAGCACTGGTCCGTTAGGTTTCTACTCGTACAGTTACTGTAATAAACAGAGTGGAAACTGTTAGCCTCAGTCACACAACTCTGCTTGGAAGAAAAAAAAAAAAACATGAAGTCAGATTGTCTGGGCAGACTGTAGTCACTTTTATATGTGGGAAGAGACCTTAACTTTATTATTGATTTATTTATTAATATGCAAATATACTGTACATACAGTTGAATAAATTGATCTTATATCATTCTAGAGTTTCTTCGGAGGTTAAAGATGTAGCTGATATGTAAGTGTACAGGTTATGTGCTAAATGTTTGCTATAACATAACTTAGGCAGACCGGAACTCCACAAGAACAGTTTTAGTACTTGTGAACGACTTTGTGCAATCAAAATCACAGAAAGAAGGTATAATTGGGAAGAAATCTACACAAGTGCACTACAGGGGTACTGGAGTTGTTATATTCTACAAAACGTTCTGTAAACTATGGTTTTTCAAATAACAACAAAAACACTTTACTTAACTGCCCTGATAAGTATTCACATTACTATTTAACCATTTTAAAGTAATCAGTTGAAAAGAAGCAGCTTCCCGCAAAAGAGGTTCAAAAATGTTGACTTTAAAAGTTGAGTATTTCAAAGTCAAAGCATTTCTTTTAATTCTGTAAAGCTCTAATAAATACCAGCCTTACTGGCCACCATGCACTTGAGTTAGTACAGCTGCTCACTCTTGCAGCGTTCCAAATCACAGTGGAGACTTTCAGCAAAATGGGGTATCTTCATGGTGTCTTCGAGATACAGTCTTGGCAGAGGTCTTCTGTTACGGAAAGGTTGGCTTATGAAACAGCCTTGTAAGCACAGTACTGCCTTCAGGAAGAGGCAGCCAGACTAAATCTGGGGGAAGAAAAAATACCCATTTCTTTGTCCTTGAAGGAAAAGGCCTTTGGATCTTTCTCTTTCCTGCATTTGAAATTAGAAAAGTATAGCTGATGTGTTGGGGTTTAAAAAATAAATAAAACCCAAATAAGAAATTTTGTAGCAGTTTCTACTAAGACTTGTAAGCCATGTTTAGTGAAAGGTACTTTTAAAAAAGACAAATGAGAGCATTTCTGACTTAATTCTACCGTGAGTGACTCTCCTGTGTTGCACTGGTATGAGCAAATCTTGTATTCATGGTTTTTCAAACATTCTGTATACAACTGACAATGATGGCATAGACAAATTTGTAGTTTCCTCAAAATACTTGCTGATAGAAAGCGATTTTTACAAAGATCTGATAAGCGTCTTGTGTACAGTAGCATGCAGTTCATAAGAAATACTTTTTTATTGGAAGCATCCTCGGTATGCTCTTGTTCCTATCCAGTAAGGAGGTACTAAAACAAAGACCTCTCCATGATTAAGACTAATTCTAGCCACTAGGTAAGGACGAACTTAGTCTTGTTAACTAGTGTTTCAATGGAATAGAGATCGTATCACACCAGCCCACAAGTTATTGCATCAAAAGATATGTCTGTAGAAGATTAAACAATTATTAATATTTGGTATTTTTTCAGACTTGTACTTAGTCTAAAATGCAGCAGCAACAGTAACTGTGCATACAGAACAAACGCGGAAATCAGAGTAATGCAGGGTAGCGTATTTGCAATCATAGTTGACCAAAAGGGTGATTAATATTTAAGTTGGGATATCTAGTTCTTCTAGCCTCTTATGAAATGGGGACTGGAAAAATATTGACATTTGATTCGTACATTGTCACTTGTATCTTTGTTAAATTTTATACAAGAACTCATTTGGATGAACTAATGTGAGGCAAAAAAACCCAAACAATGTGAGGCTGAGGTAGAGAAAGAGTTCAGCAGGGAGGTGGCAGGTGCAGGATGCTCTTCCAGTGTGCATGCAGCATTGGAGCTATTGGGGTAATACTTGACCAGAGGAAATGACAGCCTACACCCGAGTGGTATGTGATGTTCTGTGCTTTATCAGCAGGAAACTTAGGAAAGGAGGTTTACGTTCAGATTCCCTTAGGCAGGACAGCTGCAGCACTCCCTGGGTAAGAGAACTTCACATGGGAGAACCTGAGTTCGTTCCTCTTTTTGGCACTGGCAATTTGGTCATTCTTGTTTTATGTACCTGAAGTCCTGGGACAGCACTGCTACTGTGGTAAGTTCTTCTGGTGTGGCTGCAGCAGCAAGGAGGGTATGGATGGTAACCCGGTTATTAGCTGCTGACTAGATAACATGAAGAAGGAGAGGCAGGAAAGGGGAATATTTCTTTGACCATCCTTCTAGTTTGGAAATTAAATGGGTTCTGGGAGTTTAAGCTTGATGCACTCTTTTCCTCTCCAGTTAGGGAATGTGGTATCTTAGACCTGTCCTTGGAGAGAGGAGATTCTGTCGGAATATTCCTTCTTAATTTAGCTCTTGCTAAATTATTTCTGTTTGTAATACATCTCTCACTACTTTTTTCAATGAGTCTCCTCCTACTTTGTATGTGTGAAAAACAAAACGATAGTACAGGGGTTTTTTTCTCTAAATGTGACAGTGTCTCTGTGGTTCAGGACGTAATGAATGAGATTAGTCTCACTCACAGATTCTTGTGCAGGAATTGAGGCACATTTGCTTAACATGTAGCTTCTAATAACAGAAATATTGCAGCTCTTTTTTTAGCCATCCTCTGTTACAGTCACTGATGCATACAAAAACCACTCATTAAACCTTTTTCTACTATTTCAGATCTCCACACTTCCTCACATAAAAATTACCTATGATGTATATGTGTCATCATACGCAGTTTTTCCACTCTAAGTCAAAAAGAGAGGAAAAATGCTAACGAGAAGAAATTGCCCAGGATTTGGCACTCTGCTTGAAATAAGGTTAATGGCTGTACATTTATGAGAAAGAACGGAGTTAGGTCTTCATTTCTGTGATATAAAGGGACAAGTTATCACACATAATATTACAAGAATACAGATCTCAAAGTCTGGAGAAAACAAGCTGCTGGGTTTTGTTGCACAGAGCGCAGCACAGGTCCCTATGGATGGACTTCTTCAGGCAGCCCATACTCTGGTGGCCCAGGTGTGCATGGGTTACAGTGAGAGCTTCTCTCATTGCTCCCCCTCCTCTCAATCTCCAAAAACTTTCCAACCTTTGTCACCTGATTAATGTCACTCTTCTAGCACATAATTGACATGGATGAGAATTCTGGGTAGGCTCCTGAGCACATCTGTCCGTGCTTAATTAAATGTCACTTTATTAGGGTTTCATGTGGTTGATGTAATAATGTCAACTGTGGAAAGGTGGTGGTCAGGGTGGAGTAAGCATTACGTTTTCTGAGACCTTTATTACATGTTTGAACACACAAGCATTATCCTGACTTTGCTGAATCTTTATAACAATGTCTGTTCTTTGCAGCATTCCTAGCCTGAATGACATTTAAAAATGTTTTATTTTACACAGTTGTATCGAGAAGGAACTTTTTATTTTACTACCCTTCCCAATTTGCTGCAGTCTCTATTCAGCATAGCTCTGAGAGGTTTATTAACATCCCACTGTTTATAATAGGCAGCAACTTATGTTGTCATTGTGAGCTCTCCTCCTACTGCTTATATTTACTAATTTTTTTTCTTGCTTTATAACACTTTGGGGCTTATGCCTTGTGAACACTGATAATTAAATGTGCTGCTACTTTTAAAGGGAAAAGGAAAAAAGTTAATGACATCCTGTAATGTCCGATTGATTACAACACTGAAGTCCCCCTGCAGTAAATTTGTTCAGATGGAAGTCTGTACTGCTAATGCTTTCTGATTTCATGGTTATGGTGGTGAACATGAACAGCAGTATGTGGAATGTACAAAGGTATAAATATGTTGATTTTTAATAAAAAAATCTTTTAATTATGTTTCTGTCATTCATTCCTAGATATATTAACTGTGGGGTAAATGGCTAAGTGAAGGAGGAAGATTCTTCAGCGGTAAATAAGAGGGTTCGGCGGGGTGACTGACAGAGGTGGTGAGTTCAGCTGAGAAGGCTGAATTAAGCGAGTGCAGGGAGTTACTGGAGGTAAACAAGTGTTTTTAAAAACTAGTGAATTTTACTTTTGGAAAGAAGTTTTACTTTGTTTTTACCTCTTCCTTGACTGAATCTGGGTTTTTACAGATTCAGGTGAATCTGTAATGTGCCATAACAGATTTGGAAGCTCTTGGATCTCCCTCTGTGTGGCCAAAGCAATGCCTTCTGTGGTTAAAGCCAACAGTCATATGGTGGGTCTGGTCAGTGACATCCTGGAGCAATATGAACAGAAGTACCAGCCTGTTTTGGGGGGAAGACCTCAAAATGGAGCCAGTGATGGTCTAGAAGCATAGGCTGGTGGTTGAGAGCAGTAAAAGCAGGTGCTGTTTGCAGAGGCACCTCTGGGACTAGGTAGAAGGAGCTTAAGCTGCAGCTTCTCTACTTCAGTAAAAACAAAAATTCAAGAAAAACAACGATGTAAGTGCTACCCAGATGGGATGGCATTTATTTTTATTACTAGACATCCCTTATTCAACCTTAGGAGGGCAAAAGCAAGGTTCCTGCCAGAGCCTAGGCCATGTCCCCAGGAGAAGGGGATTATTTTATCCCTGCAGTGTGGAAATGAGGCTAGCACTTACCTAATCTACAGCAGGGAGCTGGTGTTCCTCGTCTTCCCCCTCACTGCTCAGGATTAATGGCCCTGGCTCAGAGCAAACTTCAGGTCCGAAGGACCAGGTGTCCCCCACTTCCCGCAGACGCAGCCAGGGCCACCACAGTGGCACTATAGGACCCACTGATGAGGAAACCCGAGGAAAGGGAGGCTGGTATGGACGCTGCGGTAAGCCAAGGAAGCTGGTGTTACCACCAAAGGGAGGCAGCGATGGAGGAATGCGAAGGAAAAGTACAGAAAAGGGAGGAATCTGTGTTTAGGACATGCTGGTGTAACCTAATTCGGCTGGTCTCCATCCCTACTCTGCAGGTGCTTGGGTCTTTTCTCCCTGCATCTTCCCTGCCCATGATACAGGGGAAATCCTGCACATGAACAAAATGCAGAGGATGCTGCCTACAAAGTGTAGACAAATGGTGGCCTTTAGGAAATGAGAAAACTAGATGAAATCTCTCTCAGCCCTGAAAAAACATCACTGGAAGGAATTTAAGAGAGTGTGGCAGTAACCAGGAGGGGGAGAAGTGGTCACTGCTAGGTTTGTGTGTTGGCATGGGCCTGTGCATCGTGAAGGGCTGGTATGTCTTTTGCCTGCTACATCCCCCTCTCTTTCACTTGCCATTTGTGGATATGCTGGTTGTCCTGGCAAACTGGGCAGAATCTGTGACTTCAATGTTTTACTGCTCTTGTGCAGTCACTTGGTTCTTTGTATACACTCTTTAATCAGCAGGGCTTGACGCTTGTTTCAAGCTTGTGCAAACAATATTTTCACCTTTTTGTTGCTGCATTTTTTTAGTTTATATAACAAAACAATACCATAAAGACTGCTGAGCAGGAGCCACATGCCATTCAGTCAACTTGCTTTTAATTGCAAGTGCGGCTTTGACAGTACTGCACTGTTGTGGTTTGATGTGGTGACTCAAAACTAAGTAACAAATGGGAACGTGTACATTCTATAGGTTGATTTGTGTACTAAAAACTCCTGGGGTAGTCAGAAAGAAAGATGCAGAAGCAGAATCTGTGCAGTTTGGCTGGTTCTCCCCTGATTTTCAGCTGTTCTTCTGAAATGTCTGTTTGGACGGTTGAGTAGCTCTCATCAGAAGCATGGCTTGTATTATTTTTCCTCATTCGGGCACTTTGGTGAGAATCCTGGATGTTTTAATGCCCAAGCTCAGCTCAAACCTTGTGAAGTATCTTGGTGCTCAGGCAGTGGAGGACAGGGTAAGCCCTCAGCCGGGCAATGTAGGTGCTGGCAGTGCTGCAGGCGTTTACTGAATTCTGAAGGTAGGCTGTATACACCACGTAGCTGGGAAGCTGTAGTGAAGGGCTCTTGTTTTGATGTTCAGGTCTGTGCTCACTTGGCGAGGTTTCTACAGCCCTGCCAGGCCAAGTTTGTTCCTTTGGCTGAAGCAAAGGCTGCGGGACACTGGTGGGTGCTTAGGACACTCTTACAGAGGGTGTTTGAGGTGTAAAGGTTGAAGTGCAGCATGATGCAGGAAGGAATGAAAAAAGTATCACTTTGTTAAGTCAGCCAGAGGGAAATACACCCTGGAGAGCCCTTGTTTGTATTTCCTCAGCTGTCCATCCAGTCTGTGAAGGAAAGATAATGCAGAAAACATTTAAAAAAAAAGGCAGTTGTGGCTTTGTCACGGTGGGATTTCAGCTGGTTTTGCCTCTAGACAGTGGTTAGAAAATGGTCCACGCTAATCATCCAGATGGCAACTTCTTCTGAGACAAATAGTCAATGGAGCATAGCTGAGTTTTGGCAGAAATGAGTCCCAAAGGTCCAGTTCCCTGTAACAACCATAGCTGCAGGTCAGTATAGGGTCAAAGAGGCCAGGGTTGCCAACGGTAAGCTGATGGCTGAACATACATCAGGTTTTCAGGAGGTTATGAGGCTCATAATAGCAGTGCCTAAAAATCTAACAGCAGTCGTGAGCGACATGACCATTGCCTGTAATTGCCAATAACCCCTTGAAGATACTGCCTTGTCAACGTGGTACTTGCATCGAGTGGGACCTGACCAACCCAATGTGTGTTAAAATCCTTGAAATATTTAGGCTGGCTGGGCTCTCCAGAGACAGTGGTCAACCTGTGTCAGCTTAGTTATTTTGTTTTAGACCAGCACTGACAAGCTTGAAACCAGATTGGGAAGAGTCCAAACGTCTTCTGGTCAGATTTTTGCCAGAGGAATTTGCTGGTTAAGCATCCGCAAGACTCTGTGATGGGTAAATGTCTAACAGCTGTCTTGGAGAAATTGTTTGGGGTATTTTTCAGATATTACAGAAGGCCTGAATAAAGAGGGAGTTTCTAGAAAGCAACAAGCTACTTATTACAGCTTCAAGAGTGTCTGCTTGGGGCTTCTTCAACCTGGAGAAGCATATTCAAGTAAAATACGAGTTCTTTGTATCTGTTTGAAAGTCACGGACTGCATGCAGAGATGATTCAATCCCTTTAGTCCGTGTAACAGGCAAGGTTACTCTGCAGTGTCATGCCAGAAAACTGCCGGAGTCTGACAGAAGTATGGGCTTTTCTACTTGAACCACAAGCAGTTGAAGATGGGGAGGGAGGGGCACAGCATGGATTTATAGCTGTTCTCTTAAAAAATGCTATGCAGTGTGGATTTATATTTGCAAAACGGAAAGTTGTTTGATCTATCTTGAGGTTTTAACTTGTCATATCTCAGTTCAAAGCATCTCTGTGGCCTTTCGTGATACGCTGATTTGTCAAGCAGAGGGTTTAGTGTTCCTCCGTCAAAACCTTCCCAAAAGCTCTTGCTCCACGTTGCAGCTGCTGAGGACATGCCCCCCTAGATACTCCAGTCAATGTGTGAGGAGAATTTCATTCTGTAATGCTGAATGGCCATAGAAATGTGATGGCCAAAACTAAAAACTGCAAACTAGAAAAAAAATCTCAGTACCAGAGGAAGGAGGAGGTGTCTTGTTAAGCTGCTATTAATTATTGATTAGGTTTATAGGTTAGGTTTTGACTTCATGTTAGACTTCAGAACAGACTTTGGTGGCTTCCTAAATTGCAAAGCCCCCTTCACCCAGCCCCTTCTTGCTTCTTTGGAAATAAGCCCTGCTGTTCCTCCTCTTAGGGGCTGCCGGTCTTTGCTGTGCCCACAGGCTCCCATCAGTCCCTGGCTGGCTGAACCCTTGCTTGTCCGCACCTTGTTCTCCGGGTGTCTCCTCTGGGCAAAGAGCTGCATGGCTCTCAGGGGAGTGCAGGGTGTGCCCTGCCTGGGGCACTCCCTCAGCCAGAGTTTGACCACTTGCCCTTCCAGACTTGTATCAAAACGTTGTGCAGTGTGATACTAAGGTTTAGTAAAATGTTAGAAAATAAAAATAAACAGAGGTTACCGACTTTAATAAAGTCAGTAACAGTAACGTCACAGTGACACGTTAAATAAAGAGCAAAGCTGTGCTCTAACACATGAATTCATGGTCTCCTGGCAGCAATATCTTTCTTTTTGTGTTGAAACATTTTCATACACCCCCTATTTTAATGAAGTATCTATGATGAAATGTCATCTTTAATGGTTTTTTCTTGGGAAACAGTGACTATTAAGTCAAATTCCTCTTTTAATACCGAAAGGAATCTGAAAGCATTTGTAAGCAGCCTGCCAAACCCTGGCCAGCTGTATCTGCAGAAGTCTGAAGAAGCCAAGGGGACAGCCCTGCTGCATGTGGGTTTATACAGTAAATAGCAAGTGCTATTTTCATGCAAAATAGAAGTCTCAGACAAGATATCCTGAATCAAAAATTGTGATCCTGAAGACAGGAATCCTGAAGACAGCCTTGTCTTCTCAACTGCAGGAGATGGAGTGGAACCTGCTGTAAGTTTTGCTTCGTTTTACTCTCTAGCAGCAATACTTGGGCTGAGAGGAATGGGGTGAGGACGGACAGTGCTTAATATTGAACTGTTTTTACAGAAATAATATTTGTGAGATAGATACCTTCAATTTCATTGTCATTATTCTTCATCTCCAAAACCTCAAACCAATGACCCCTCTTCACCAGAGCATGATGGGTATTTGGCAAATGCACAGAGAGCTGGGCTGTTTCTTGTTTCTTACGTCCAAGCCCTTCTGGATCTAGCCTGAGACCCTGGCAGTGGGGTGAAAAAGTAGCCAATAGCACTTGGTAAGCAAGGTGACAACTACATCTGAACTTTCTCATTTCTTTCATGCCACCAACATAATATCGTCACTGCCCTCTGGATGTGACCATCCAACCAATTCCTTATGCACTAAACAGTCCACCCATCAAATCCATATCTCTCCAATTTAGAGAGGATGAAAATGTCAGAGTTCTCATCCCAGTGTCCTGAGCTTACGGCCTGAGATTAAAACCAAACCTGTATCTGAATAATTTCAGTGTTTTAAGTAGTTATATTTATTATGTAAGGTTCAGCGCAATTCAGACTGGCTCTTACAGGAAAAGGCAGGAGAACAGCTACAACAGAGCAAAAGACCTGGAAGTGTCTGTGCCTGGTCAGTGTGCACAAGCAATTAGAAAGGCAGGGAGAGGGAGAAACACTCCCAAGGAAAGGTAAGGAAGGAATTAGCACAAGGTGCCTTAGCAGATAAATTATAGAACTGGCATTAAAAATCCAGAGATAAGGCTGGAGGGGGCTGGCAGAACAAAAGCCAAGGCAAAAGAAAACGAAAGGCAGAGGAAAACTAAGATTATACAAGTATCCCCCAGTGCCCACTCAGCTCTTAAGACTGCCTTTCTGGCGGGAGGCACCCACACATGTCCCTGGGGCTTTGAGAATGGTGCCCCTAAAAGTCAAAAGAAATCTCTGTCCTGCTGCTCTCCCCCTTGCCTCCCCTCCTCCCCTTGCCTCATCCCACCTGCAAGTCTTACACTGCGCTCTCAAATGCCGAGGGTCTCTTCTCACTCCCTCCTCTCTGTGCTGGTTGCTGGCAAGGGCCAGGGACTATACCTAACTCCATACATTTCTTCAGAGAACTGTAGCGGCACTCCCTCAGTGATATGTCAGTTTACCAGGTGGATTCATTAGAAAGGTGACTTATTTACAACTTCAAAAATATACAAGAAGGACAATAACGAGCCTACTTAATGATCATGACACAGACTTAATGCAATTTAATTACTGCACCTGTACCAAAAAGCAGAAGGAAAAATATAATTAAACTCCAGAATTAGAAAGAGGGTGAAAAACAGTTTAATAATAGCTACCTTACCAATAAACATAAAGGTTATAAGTGGAATCCCTAGAATTTCAAAGTCAAAATAAATTTGTAAAAGTGAAAAGGTCAGAAGCAGAAAAAATAATAATCAGGCAGTAAAAGGTAAATAATCCATTAATCATGCACATCTGCTGAAGAGTCTGAGCGAGCAGGATGCTCGTCTGGCTGCAGAGCAGTGAAAGCGATACCCGGCAGCAGCAAGCACAGCCAGCCCTGCTCCGTCGGCACCAGGTAGCACCTCTGCCTACAGCAGCCTGGTCCGTTGCCTGCTACTAGAAAAGCCCACTGGAAATAGAGTAATTAGAAATCGGCTCGGGACACAATTCCTAGAGGAAATGCTGTGCTTAAAGTGGAGAAGCATATGGTAACAGACAAAACTCAGCAGGTTACAGCTAAATAGATGTCCATGGAAAATCAAGCATGACGGCAATGGTGAGAACTGTGGGCAAAGGACCATTAGCCAGCCTTGGAACCACTGATGCGGCACCTTCACTTTGTCGCTGACCTTCTTCAGTTTCCTTCTTGCAAAAAAAATTGGCAGGGCCCTGACATGCATGAGAAAGAAGGATGTTGTCTTTACATTGAGGCAATGTAAGGCAGTTTGCTGCCTTTAGTTTGTTTTTTAGATCTCTACAGATAATTAATGACCAAAATGGTTTTAGTTCTTCAGAACGTGGCTGAGGCTTGACCTGCTGTGGATGTGCAGTTTTAGCCAGCCAATGCATCATCCTGACTCTCTGAGAGATGGAGGTTCACCACTTGCAAGCCCCCTTGGCTTTGTGAGCTGGTGCCAGGCAGCTAGTGTTTGTGTTTTGTTTAGAGAATGGGGTGGAGACCCTGACAGCTGCTATGAGCTTCTGCACAGGTAAGGACAGGGCCTCTGTAATCGCAGCATTAAAACCTTATGAACACAACACACGCAAGAGCAAAATAAAATTGGGGCAGCGGTCCTTAGAGGACAGTTTTAACACCTTGAAAATGCAGAGTACCCACCACGTACAATGGCTAACAAATCTCTGCAGTGATTGAAGCTGAGAAAGAACACAGGAGAGGAACTGGAGCTATAGCACTTTGCTGCCAGGATTTGAGGCCACACAATTTTAGCCCTGAAGAAGACAAAATTTGTCCCAGGCTTCCACTGATTCACATAGAAGGAATGTTTCCCAGTATTTTCTTCAGACCACTTTTCCCCTGGTAATAACTCACATTAGGACACTTTGCCCCCTGTTCTTTGATGGTTACTTATAAGCTGAAAGGTCTCCTGATGAACACATTTTGGAAGGGGTGATATACGTGTCTCTAGCCTGGATTAAACAAGCTGTGCCTGTCCTGAAAGTTCACACCTTTCACACACTTAGTTAGAAAACTCTGCTTCACAACTATTCAGCCAAAATAGCCCGTTTAGTTTACTTTTAAAAGTTAATTGCACTCACACATTATTCCTTTCAATGTTCTTTTTAAAGTTTTAAGTTTATTATATCAACATCCAGGTATGGAAACAGCCAAAATTAAGAGATTTAGCAAACTTCAGATACACCCAGGAATGGCAGAAAACAACTCTACAAGAAGACATATGTAGGGAACTTTCAAACCAGAAGGCTTCTGGGAAGAGCATTACCTGGATTCAGGTCACACAGAGGTAAACTTATGGAAATACGTTATGGTAAGTAACTATACATAGCTCCTCAGTGCCACAGAATTCTCCCTTTTCAGTGAGTGCAAGGTCAAGGAGTGGACCACACTGCATGGCTTAGAGAGTCTGCTTTCACACAAGGGAAGTGTTAGTGGCTTCTGAGGTCTCCTTCAACCTTTTGGGCTTTTCACAGTTTAAAAGACATGAAAAGGTTAAAAAAATTACTAATCTTCTGAGGAAACCTGCTTCAGAGGATGAGACACAGCACACAAATTTTTTTCTGCAGGATACATGGAGTTGAGCATTGCAAGAACCTGCAGAGTCATGCAAGTGTTGGCTTTTGACACAAAATTAGCAACTCCTTCCCTGTCAACACGTACAGAAAAGTGTCAATGGGCAAACCATTTCAGATCTGTGGAGCAAACAGACTCCAACGGTGTTTGAGCCTTCAGCGCAGCATCACCTGGCCCCACAAGGCACAGAATGCCGTGGTCAGGGTAACAGAAGCTCTCCCGCACCTCATCTCCTGCATCCGGGAGCAGCTGCTGCCCTCGTGCGGGTGTCAGTGCATCGCTGAGCGGTAACTTCCAGGGTTATCTGTCTACTGAGGCAGTCTATTGAAATGTGACGTGTCTGTGGAAATGAGCCATTTTATTTTATGTTGCTCTGAAGCAGAGGAGCTATGTACTCTGCTGTGGGTGTACCTTTTGGTCACCCCTTCCTTGGGGTCTCTCCTGAAGCAGTCCTGCGGGTGTGAAGGAATGTTTGTTCCCTGGTCAGTTAAATAGCACACAGTGCCTTGGCTCAAGGTACGCACTCGCTGTGATGCCCAGTTCGGTTTGTGGTCAAGTGCTTCACCTGGCAGCCTAACCACTGCGAAATACCCTGTTCTGAGGAGGTTTACTAAATCGTGTGGTTTGCTTTTTGGTGTCAGAGGTGACAAGGTACCACCAGAAGTGGGGATCTACTGATGTAATAAGGCAGGAAAAAATGTTAGCCGCCAGAAAAGGATGGTATTGAACAAGGAGGGAAATCAGGTCAATCCCGTAAGATCTTGTTCGCTAGGTCTTAGAGAATAATGCCTTTGGATGAATTAGAACACATATACAAAAATACTTCCTCATGCCTATTTTTGGTCTAAACTCATAATAAGAGGGCTGATCCCTTTATAGGATCTCAGTGCTGAGATGCCCAGAGAATCCTGATTTAGCAAAGCAGTTGCACAGAAAAGCAGTATGATATTACAGCGCTTTGATAATGGTCATGGAGATTTTGCTCTAAAAGATAGGTAAAGATCTGGACTTGGGAAGGGAAGGTCTTTGGCATAAGAACAAAAATGTTTTTTTCCTGCAGAGAGTAGACCCTTCAAGTACTTTGAGAAGTGCGAGATAAAACATCTTTTACCTCAAAATTATCTGGACTTCTGAAACATGAAAAATGTGAAGCCAAATTTCAAGCTAATTATTGTGCTTGAAAGACGTGTAGGAAGCCATTGAGAACCATTTGAGGGAACATTTCTGGTTTAGACTACAAAGTAAACAAAGAGATAAATCATCCTTGTTTTGGGGGGAAGGAATTTAGTAATTCTCCCTTAAGTCTAACACTCCAGAGACGCGTTCCTGCACAGAAGCATCACTCCACCACAAGAACCCTAATGGGCTACTCAAACGCCCACAAAAGCATCATTAAAAGAACTTTAAACTTTTTGATGCTAGGACTAAGAAGTCTTCAAGTGTGTCAAAGTAATTGATGGTGGTTAATTTAGATCCCCCATACCAGTACACAGACATAGTTGTTCTCAGTCTAGCTCCTGGATATTCTCCCTACCAAGACTTAGGGCAAAGCAGGTTGTTTCATGCTTCTATCTTGCATATTAAACAATAATATGTAACCAGGAGGTACACGGATTTATCAGCATTTCAGGTTCAGATGCAAGCAAGTCTTACTTAAATAGCCATCTTAATTTAGGTGGCTTTAGAAAAATGATTTAGAAGAAAAGCTTGCCCAGTTTCAAGAGTTGACACAGAAACTGTCATAATGAACTAGGTAAAAAAATAATCCCACTATCTTGAAGGAAAAGCCTCTCTGATATTGCTTTTTTCTTGGTATTACCATTTCTCTACTAAGCTAGATTTCTTTTCCTGAGAGGTGAAGCTATAGGGGGTTATCAACAACCAAAAGCAAAAAAGATTTTGAATTGAAGGTTCAGGATAAGAAGTATACAAATCTTTTCAAAAGACGACTGAAGTGCACAGACTTAACAAGCAGTTATGCTAAAAATGCCAGTGCTAGAAGGTAACAGGTGAACATTTAGCATCACCCTCTGCCATAGGGTGGCAAAATCACTACAGTGCCTATGGAAAAAAAGTGCTGATGAATTTTCATAGCCATGTTTTTCCTGCAAGGTTCAGAAGCCAACTTCACAAACTGCTCCCATGCTGGAAAGCAGCAGAGCAGGGAAGTGTGGATTTGATGTGTGTGTGTGTGTGTTTTCCCCTTCTCAACAAACTGAACAGAGAAAGATGTGGTGAACTAGTATACTAGAAATCTGCTTTTCAGTGGAAAAATTCATTCAAAGAACTGATACTTCAGCATAACCAAAGTTACCATTGAGGCTTCTTTGTCTTAGAAATATTTTTTTTTCCATTTTTACGACCACATGTCACAAACAGTTTATATCATTAATGTCAGTGTAGCAGAAATTTGTTTCCATGGCGCTTTACTAGTACTCAGCCACTGCAATTTTATATAGAACAGTAATTCCTAAGCCTTCTCTTCTACCTGTGTGAATGCACAGCAAGTCTCTTCCGGTAGCTCTGATATAACCTCTTCTAGCTCTATTAAATTTTCCCTCTTTTCTATCACTTCCCCCCAAGTCCTTTGCCTCTGATGCAAATAATTCCCAGAGGAAGATGGCCTATGCTCAAAACTGGCTTTTCATCCCTGAATAAGTGTCCATGTAAAGTAGATGTTCAGCTGAGTAAAATCCAGCTTGCTAAATAGGAGTAAAATTATGTCATGGAACCAGACCACCATAGCCTGACTTTCCTTTTATCCCCCTCTTGTCAGACATGATCACAACAATAATAAATTAACTTTAGGAAAAAAACCCTGACAGGGCAAAGATACTCGGGCAATATTCAAATGAACCACTTAACCTTTCGGTACCAGAAGCTTCCTGCAATAATGAAACATTAGTTATTAACTCAATGTGCTTTGTCAAGAGCACACATTCAACGTAGCACTCACGTATACTTCCAACAAAGAGCCATCTGCGCTGACAACAATCTCCAGGACGGGAAGCATGCTGTGAATGACGTTCCAGCCTAGTAAAGCTCTGGTGTATGGGGAAAGATACAGCACAGCCAGTACACCGTGGGAAAAGGTGATCCAGAAAGGAGAATAATCCTGTTTATGAGGTTATTCTTCCTCCTCAGTGCTCTCCATCCTGCGCAAACACATAGCAGAAGCGGAATAAAAGAACAAAACTAGCGAGTGGGCAGGCTAGGAAAACTCTGCCCAAAGCAGGGTATCGCCCGTGCTGCCTGCGTGGTTTCATGAATGGGTTACAGTATCTCACTCCTTAAATCCAGTTGCAGTTCACTAGGTCACTGGATGGCACAAGCACCATAACAGAAGCAATGTTTGCGTAAGCCCCTGAAGCATTGACTCAGGGGCACTGGGGAGAAGAAGGTGCAGAGAATGATGTATTTAAAATATTTGCCTAATGAAGCGTGTGGATACGAAGTCTGCATGAATGGGACCTGCATGTAAAGTGTGCCGAGTTCCTTCCTCGGTAAAGCCAAAAAAGGAAAACTAGATTTATTGTCTGTCAAAAATTCATTTTTGTCTTGTGGTGTTCAGTCCAGAAAATTGCCGTGTACTCCCCTTCCCCACTGGCCTTCCCCGTTCACCTTGACTGAAGAGCAGTTGCTGGTTCGTAGCTAATGTCAGTGGGGCTCTGTCTATTTTACAACATTTGATATGAGGAGTAAAACACCCTGACAGACCTCCGCTGGTCACCTGACAAGCACAGACGTTAGCCCAGAGCACTCTAGTAGATCCTCAAACAAAAGTTCTTCAAAATAACTAAGTCTGAATTTAATTTACTGTATGATAAACAAAAATTTTAAGATGAGCCTCTGAGCTGTAAAACACTTCATTTCTTCATGTTAACCATGCATATTAATATAACCATGTTAAAATAAGAAGCATTTGGCCAGCATCACATGTATTTCAGTTGCCTGAAATTGTTCTTCTCGTCCCACAAGAACCGAGAAAGTGCTTTAGACAGTGCCTGACCAAGACACAGTAACGTGTCGTCTTGTTTAGCTTTATTGATATTGCTCTGGGCAAGGTCAGCAATTTCATATTGTTCTGTCAAGAAACGAAAATGTATGAGCAATAAGATCTGAAAGATTCCAGGCCTTCTGGGAATCCTCCCTATAAGGGTCACTGCAGTAGAAGGTCTCAACAGAACAGCAAAGAAAATATGTGGCAAGAGGAACAAACTGCTACAACATAAAATTATATTTTCAATTATTTACCAGTCCTTTAGACTCGGATAAATGCTATTACAATTTCAACTGAGCCCTATAGAGGGCTTCACATCAGCATTTGAAAATTCAGGGGATTCTTTAGCTTTACGATAATGAAGTACATCATATTTGGACAACAACACAATTAAGTCTCTGGAAGCAAGCTACATTTTGCAAGCTAAGTTTTTCAAACAAAATCCCTCTACTGTGGGCTATGATTTCTGTATATTTGGGGGTTTTGTGTGAGCTAGCAGCTCCCTTCTTTCCACGGACCGAGACGATTTCTACTAAATCTTGGAAAGTCTACAGCAACTTTGCAGTTGTGAATCATAGGAGTCTTCATCTGGTGTCTTCTGCTTCCTCTGGAAGATGCCAGACAGAAACACACATGTGTTTAAAACAATTTAAAAACAGCACAAGAAACTTTGCTACCTCTTGTCCTGGATGTCTCACTAGAAAATCTTTTTTCAACTACTTCTCTACAACACTGGCTGTTTAACACCACCCTTGCCAGCCACGGTGAAGAGCCGAGAATACATTAAATGCCAAAACATAAAGCTGAACAGTCCTTGTCACAGTACATTATGATACGATGATAGTCGCTCTTCTGAATTGTTCCATTAGAAAAGGAATCCTTAGGGGAGAAAACCTGGTTAGCAGTCAAAATATTAGGAAGAATTCTTAGTAAATGCCACCTTTAAAAGTCTGACAGAACAGCTATGGAAATTGCAGATATATGGAACAAAAAACCAAACAAACAGTTTTATTTTGACATCTATCTTTGACTGGGTTTAACTGAAAGATTCAATCTACACTAGTAATGTACAGGCCAAGAGAAAAAAGGGGAGAAAAGATACCGTTTTTAAAAATTATTCATGGTTTTGGCCAATAAAAAATAGTTGTTCTAAAGGTAACCAGGAAAATTAATTGGACAGTGAGCATACCTGAGAAATATGAACAGGCACTAGCCTGAAGAATAAGGAACTGTGGAAACATCAATCCTACTCCAGCTGTAGCAGTACAGTTGCTTGGTGCTGAGACAGGACTTCTGACCTCAAACTAATTTTAATCCTGAAGGTTGCACTGGAGTGCAACCTGTAGGCGAGGAATGAGCAGAGCTGATTTTAAGAACTCAGCACTGCCTCATGCCTGCAAATTATTTGTGTTATGGTGACCGGCTTTACAGATACACGAGTCTCTGCACTCTATGACTATAGCACATGGCATCAAGTTCAGAATCCCAAATATTGAGCTACAGTAGCAAAGACAACTCAGATCCCAACAGATATCTCTGCTACCTCCAGCTATCCTCTCATTCCTGCAAGAAAGAAAAACTGGGCTGTCAGAGCCAGTACAGGATGGTTCTTGTGTGTAGACATGCTGGCGAGACTGATGCAAGGGAATCTACAGACGACATCCCCCTGCATCGTTACCAACGATTTAATCCCTTGGCAAGCTCCCAGGGGGCACTGCCAGTCTAAAGGTTAAGGTCTGGTCAGGGAGCTTCAGGGGTGTGGAGCACTGAGACCTGGGAACTAAACACAGCGCTATCGTGGCAGAGCGCAGTTACCAACACTGCTGTGGGACGTTGCTGGTTAGCTAACGTGGCTGGTGTCCTACCATTGACCCTCTTCAGAAGTATGTTATTTCAAGTGAGCGGAGTGAATCAGGTTCCTGGTTCATTACTTAGGTTCTGGGTATCTTCCTCACTTAACAAATCAAAGCCCTCACCAGCACCCCCCCAAATCTGTCAGTTTGATGCAAGAGCAAGAAATAGACTGTAACTCCAGGGTGCTTCCCTTCACACTCTGCCTTACTCGACAGCAGACTCTGGAGAGTCCCCTGGTCTACTCTCAACCATCCCTCTGGGTCTTCCTTAGAGCCTCCAAAGTCAAGTTTTTAAGGCCCACTGGCAGCTGCATAGTTACTTTTGTCATGGACTTGCAGGGCATAATTTCTGTTATTAATTGATATTCATGTATAATACTTGCAGAAGGGCCTCCCTTTATCTCCTCTTACTTAACCTACAGCTCTGCGACAGTTTTCCCATCCCACTGTACTCGGCATGCCATTTGTGCTACATACTGACAACCAGTTTGGGCACTGAGCTGACTTTCCACGGGGACTCTCTGCCCAGCACCTCCTGGCTCTGTTCTGAGATCCCTGTTAGAAACTGCAGGCTGGCATTAAGTTATGGCAGTTGTTACCAACTGATGCTTTAAATGTTGATGCTACAATTGCATCACCATTGCAGTGAGGGAATGGCACGCTGCAAAGAAACCAGGAGAACTGGGCTAGGCGAGCAAGGCCAGCCTTTCACTTCAGAAGTAAAGAATACAGGCTATGTGGTCATTATCAGTGAATTTTAGCTTCTGTGGCTCTGCTTTCATCAGCGTGGTCTCAGTCAAGGACTGATGGGACTGCTGATGGAGTGGGGCACTGCTCCCACTGAGCATGAGTGGGACAGTGGCCCTAAGCAAGGACAAGTCATACGCTGTATCTCAAACAGGGGTCATGGTTGGATACCTGAACTCACCAAATAGTAAATACCTCAAGAACCTGGTCCAAGATAATAGATTTGAGGTGTTTTTCAAGAGGCTGTAGAAACCTCTCTGCATGTCTGGGAGCCTCAGTAGCTTTAGAAATTGGGACTGGCATTGCTGGTTGCCTTTAGGGGTACAGGCAGTGTCATGGTCAATACATTGCAGCAGCTCAGGTGCACCGAATGGCAGGATCCAAAATTCACTGTGACAAACTCAGACAGGCCCAGAGGAGGATTCTGAGCAAGGTTTTCCACAACTTTCATATGAGCTTGTTGCTCATTTCTGAGGTTCTGGGTATCTTCCCAGCTGTTCAGAGATGGTAACTGGCACCAGCTGCCCTGTGAGGGACCAGCCCACCTCCCTCCCTGCACCAGCACCTTTGGGACACCTGCCCAGGGGCAGACCCTGGGGAGAACCAGTGGCCTGCTCCGTGGCTGTGGGGTTTGGTGGGTGACTTCCACCACGGTCCACTGGAGGAAATCAAGCTTGTTTGTACACATATGTACATATACCCGCACAGGACATTTGGAAAGGATCTCACACCTCTCTTGGGACATTGCTGCCAGTCTTCAAACCAATGAAGTTGTTCAGCTCTTTAAAAAGGTGGGTTTCAAGTTTTGCTAAGTATGCACTCTGTGTTTTATCAATACGCATTCAACTCATACATATGTTTTTGTGTTTGCATTTATATGCATATATATGGACCTATATATAACTATATAATTGTCACTCTTAATGACTGATTTCTGTAGAGCAGTGAAACAAGCATCGTGTGGTTGTCTTATGTCATTATAACAAAATTCTTCCAGATTTTGGAGGGGTAGAGAGGGGACAGGAGTGGAGAGGGAAGGAAGAGAGAAACTGCGTGTGAACATTTTTGTTTGGGGGGATTGAAGGCATTTAAGAGACCTTTACAAAAATCACTTTTAAGAGACCTCTTGTTCATCTTGCGAATAGTACAACAGCTTGCAGGAAATGATAATTATCTCCTACTACCACTTGCTGGTACCCTATAAAATATTCTTTTAAAGTATCTAATGCGTTGAGGTGTGTCAAGTAGCTTTTTCACCACATGATGTGTGATAAACAGGATATCTCTCGTAATCAGAAATCTAAAGCATGCGGAATGTAAAGATTAAAAGAGCAGTGTTTTTCTTTAAATGAATGTAATCAATGCGCTTATTAGTTTGCCGCGGCAGAAGGAGAGAGTGGGTGGGTGTTTCAGAGTTGGCACATGTCGATTTGGCAACAGTGAATAGCCTGAGTGTTTATAGAGAGAGCTCTGTGGAATCCCTAGATTCTGCAGATTTCCTTACCAATTTTGTCTCAGATAATTAAGGATTTTAAATAATAAAAGAAAAAGTTAAAGAGGAAGTACAAGCTCCAGCTGGATCAAATAAGAAATAAAAAAATTAAAAAAAAAAAAAAAGAAGGGTTTTTAAATTCTCAATATTGCCTTAAAACTAAAAATCAGCACTAACACACAATTTGGCTCTTAAAAGTAACTATGGAAAACTGGCACCTGCTTCCTCAACAGATCTACTCCCTGGATGTATCCAGAGATATATCTTCTTAAACTAGTGATTAAAAAAAGTTTCTACAGCTGTTGGACATGAAAGACACAACCCATAAATGGGACAGGATTGAGCTGGAGGCTTTCTGGCAGAAATGCATCACTGCACTGACCTAAGTACCCAGCCACAGGTCTGGATAAAGCTGTTGTCAGCCATGGGGGCACACCAGCAAAAACCCCAGTGTCTTAAAATCTCACCCTCTCCTTCAAGCAAGGCTAAAATGTTACAGCAACCCTCGTCGTCTAAAATGAAAAACGGAAGGAAGACTACAAGGATGTTGAGAGGATCTGCAGGGAGAAAATTACAAAGGCCAAAGCCCAACTAGAACTTAATCTGGCCACTGCCATGAAAGTTAATAAAAACTGTTTCTATAAATACGTAAGCCACGAAAGGAGGGCTAAGGAGAATCTCCATCCTCTATTGGATGTGGAGGGGACATATACTGACAAAAGGTGAGGAAAAGGCTGAGGTACTGAACGCCGTCTTTGCCTCAGTCTTTAATAGTAAGACGAGTTGTTCTCTGAGTGCCCAGACCCTTGAGCTGGAACACAGAGATGAGGAGCAGAATGAAGATCCCATAATCCAAGGGGAAGCAGTCAGTGACCTATTGCAGCACTTAGATGCACACAAGTCTATGGGGCCAGATGGGATCATCCAGCCAAGGGTACTGAGGGAGCTGGCAGAAGTGCTCACCAAGTCACTTTCCATCATTTACCAACAGTCCTGGCTAACTGGAGAGGTCCCAGTCGGCTGGGGGTTCTCAAATGTGACACCCATCTACAAGAAGGGCCGGAAGGAGAATCCAGGGAACTACAGGCCTGTCAGTCTGACCCCAGTGCCAGGGAAGGTTATGGAGCAGATCATCTTGAGTGCCATCACATGGCATATGCAGGACAACCAGGTGATCAGGCCCAGTCAGCAAGGGTTTAGGAAAGGCAGGTCCTGCTTGACTAACCTGATCTCTTTCTACGACAAGGTGACCTGATTAGGGGATGAGGGAAGGGCTGCAGACATTGTCTACCTAGACTTCAGTAAAGCTTTTGACACTGTTTCCCACAGCATCCTGCTGCAGAAACTGGCTGGATGGCTGGGCCCAGAGAGTGGTGGTGAATGGAGTTCAATCCAGTTGGCAGCCAGCCACTGGTGGGGTTCCCCAGGGCTCAGAACTGGGGCCTGTTCTCTTTAACATCTTTATCAATGATCTGGATGAGGGGATTGAGTGCAGCCTCAGTAAGTTTACAGATGACACCAAGTTGGGCACATGTGTTGATCTGCCTGAAGGTCGTGAGGCTCCTCAGAGGGATCTGGACAGGCCGGATTGATGGGCCGAAGCCAATGGTATGAAGTTCAACAACAGCAAGTGCCGGGTCCTGCACTTGGGCCACAAGAACCCCCTGCAACACTACAGCCTTGGGGAAGAGCACCTGGAAAGCTGCACAGCAGAAAAGGACCTGGGGGAGTTGATGAACAGCCGATTGAATATGAGCCAGCAGTGTGCCCAGGTGGCCAAGAAGGCCAATGGCATCCTGGTTGGTATCAGCACTAGTGTGGCCAGCAGGACCAGGGCAGTGATTGTCCCCCCGTACTTGGCACTGGTGAGGCTGCACCTTGAGTACTGTGTCCAGTTTTGGGCCCCTCACTACAAGAAGGACTAGCGGTCCTTTAGGTGCTGGAGTGTGTCCAGAGAAGGGCAATGAAGCTGGTGAAGGGTCTAGAGCATAAGTCCTATGAGAAGTGCCTGAGGGAGCTGGCGGTGTTTAGCCTGGAGAAAAGGAGGCTCAGGGGAGACCTTATTACCCTCCACAACTACCTGAAAGGAGGTTGTAGCAAAGGGGGGATCACTCCCTTCTTCCAAGTAACAAGTGATAGGACAAGATGAAACGGCGTCAAGTTGTGCCAGGGGAGGTTTAAGTTAGATATTATGAAAAGTGTCTTTACAGAAAGGGGTGTCAGGCATTGGAACAGGATGCCAAGGGAAGCGGTAGCGTCACCATTCCTGGAGGTATTTAAAAGATGTGTAGATGTGGTGCTTACAGACGTGGCTTAGTGGTGACCTGGCAGTGCAGGGTTAACAGTTGGACTTGATGATCTTAAAGGTCTCTTCCAACCAAAACAATTCTGTGATTCTCCGTATGTAGGTTTGCACAAATGCAGTCCAGTCGCTCTTTGGTCATGCCTGAGAATAACTGTGGCAGAACTCCCGTTGTGACAAAGCCTCCTTCTCCCACCTGATGATTAGGATAACTCAGGCTTAGGGATAGCATGGGAGGAAACATCTTGGTGCCACAACCTGGCCACGGCATTACCACCTCTTTCATGCACACACGGCTCCTGGAGTGCCAGTGTGGCTGCTGCTGCTGCCATCAAGGAGGAGGTGAAGACACAGAGAAAGAGTATCACTTGTTTCTGAGGAAGGACTGCTGCCACCCCAAAGCAGCAGTCATTCATCGTACCTCTTCAGCATTGCTAATGGCAGCAGAAACAAAAGGTCTAACCTGCTCTCCCATCCCATGTTTTCTTCTTTCTGTGGCCCAGCCCAGCCCCTCACCCCAGAAACATAATTCTGCTTCATCTAAAATTCCAAAAAGCCATAGGCCAGTATGACCATCACCTAGAAGTTGTGTAGCCATCTCAGGTTCGAAAAGTCCCAAAAGCCCATTGAACTAGCCCTTGGAAGGCTGGTGGCCATCTTGGAGCAGATAAGGAGGAAGCCCTGTTCTTCTCTGAGAGCAGCATCTCTGGTGCTACCAAACATGAGGACTTGGCTCAGGACACAGGAGGGGTCAGCAGCACGAGCTGTGGGCTGCCTGCGAGCAGCCGTGAGGATGGACAGACAAGGTCAGGGTACCAGATATTAGCATTCTCTTATTTGCATTCTCTACTGAAGGCTTGGGCACTGTCAGCAGGACCAGGAGCTAAACAGGTATCCAGTGCCATTCCCACTGTTTCAGTGTTACCAAATTCCTGGAGCTTGTCGTCAGGCATTAAGCAATGTCTCTGTCATCATGTAGGAGCTCTGGAAAGTAGCAGGAGCTGAACTATTTCCAGTGTCCTAGCCCAGCACCATAAGAGCTTCTTAATCGCAATACTGTCGTGAATTGTTCTGGACTTTATAGCTATATGACTTCCCTATGTCATAACTATAGTATAGATAACAAATCAGCTCAAGAATTTTCTTTTTTAAATCAGAAAGAATAAACCATCTCCCCTAGTTCTAATACCTATAATATATGTGTATAATACCTGGATGCATATGTGTGTGTGTACATATATATATGCATATAGTACACTGATCAAACACTACTTTATTATTAAGTGGTTTCCTACTTTTCCCAGGACAAAGAGAGACAGGTACTCTCTGACAATATATTATTTTGCCAGTTACATGAAATTAAAAGCTAAGTAAAACCAGCAGCAATTCAGAATGGGGAAAAATTACTGTAGAGATGTTATATCTGGTTTTGTCCAGTCAGCACCTAGAGGAAATAGATAAAATAGTATTCAGGGGAAAAAAAAAACCCACAACATTAATATATACCTACTAGGTGCACTTTGCCTTTTTTTTTTCTTTTTAAAATTTAATATTGAGAAAGTTACACGGAGCCAGTAAACTACAGAACACCACCATGCACTACGTACAATCATAATTCTCGTATCACAGCTGTGCCAGACCCCCATGAAAGAGATTCCTTCTTTCCTGTGAAGCCAGCTCCTCCTCAGACACTGGGTCTCTCCTCCTTTCCCCCCAAAAGACAGACTATGTGCTTCTATACTCTCTCTGAGAGCCACTTCCATCCACTTGTATCAGCTCCAATGTCCAACGCCAGTTTAAAGTAATCTTGGTTTTAAGGCCATTGCACTGAGACCTCTCCCGGCTTAGAGGTGTCCTGTCACCGGGGGAAACACTGGTAGGGATCCAGTGAGAGACCTCCAAAAGGCACGGCAAAGCTTGCAGCTCTCTCAAGGCATTCAGCGCTTGATGCTGCACTGAAAGGGGTAGTCACAGCTCCAGAGGCTTTGCCAGCTTTAGGAAGCTCACTAGACCTCTCTGGTCACAAACCGCAGAGATTGGAGGAGACTCTTGACTCGGGACGTTTCTAACTGGCAGGAGGGAGAGAAAGAAAGGACAAACCTCCACCCCATTCACTCTCTGGTGGACTGGCAAATCCGAAGCAGCTTATGCAACCCATACAGTGCACTGTGCTGCATGTACTGATGGGATTTCACAGGGGATAAAGGTCAGATCTTAAATCCTTAAAATCGTAAGGGCCTGATGTAAAAGGCCATGAGGTCCTTAAGATTTCCACTGACTTTGGATCAGGTCCTAAGTGTATCACACAGCGGGACAGTATCCTTAGGCAAGATCAGAACAAATGCTAGCTGGAAGAGTCAGGCTGAGGAAAGAGGCGTTTGCGTGTTCTGAGCTGTGAGGGGCGGCTGAAGCCCCATCCCGCATCCTTTCTCAGTACGTGTAATGTCTGGATAGAACATTTTAAATGGTATCATTCAAAGCACTTTCCCAACTATTCAGCCGTGGCCGTGACCATTTTCTCATGCGATGTTGATCACCCCTACCATTTCCATGACCATCTATTATAAATAATGGCTGAGCGTGGAACTGTGTAGGTGAAGCACATTAATGCTGGTACCACTCTGCGATGGGGGCACACTAAGCCGCTTCTGTGAAGGTCCCTCCCCGCTCCTATTTTGATTTTTCTGCTGCTATACTTGATGACTAGCAATAAAACTGGGTAAACAGAGATCCGAGGGAAATGAAACTACATCTGCGGAACATTCAGAGCCAAAATACACAAGGTGGATAATTTGCATGCTGCATGTAAAAAGTAGTTATGCAGCTTTCTTCCTACTCTTTACATCCCCATAAAACATAATAATGGATTTCTAATTATACATCCAAATAATAGGCAAGCTGCAAGATGCTGGGAGAAAATTGGAAAGGGGGAAAAGAAACTAACCAAAGGTACAGATGTAACGAGGGTAGTGACATTTCTATAAAGATGCTTTAATGGTTCTTAAGTAGTCATTTTGAAACAGAAATATTTTAAGTGTCCTAATAGGAGTTTTCATTTTCAGACAATTTGCCACGCAGTTAAGTGATGTCAGACTGCAAGCTGCAATCTTCCACAATGACCAAAGAGGAGCTGTTTTCATGCCCATTACAATAAGTAATTGATTCCTAAATTGCCTTTCTACAAAAGGAACCAATCAGATTTATGCCAAATTCAGGCAGTGGATGAAGTCTTGACTTTTGATGTTAAACATCTGAAAAACTATGCTAGCATAAAGTGTTATATTTATAAATGATGAGATCCTTAAGGTAAAAAACACCTCATAGGGGATTACCATACAGCCCGTGTGCCCTCTTTATTGGCAAACGGCAGAATTCGAATTGGCCACGTTGCTGTAGGGAAGGGGCACGTACGTCGTCTGCCCGTGCAAAGTGCAAGAGCTGTGGCCAGCTGCCTGCCTTCTACTCACCTGCTGGCGCCTCTGTCGGTGAGGGAGATTTGGGAGCCCATCCCTCATTAATGAAGGGTGACATCCCAAGTGGCTGAAGTGCTAGACACCGTCACTGCATCAGTTGGTGTCACAGCTTCCACACCGAGCAGCAATTATCTGCCTGAGCTGGCTCCTCTCCTAGGACCTTCCCAGCAGGGCTGGCTTAGTGCTCTAGCAAGTTCAGCTGCCCTTGACTCTTTGCTGCTCCTCTGAGCTGTTCTCTCTCCCGCCTCGTTTTTGTTTTGAACCTTGGGATACTCTTATGGGGCAGATGTTTTGCACGTTCCTCACCCGAGGCCTCTTAGGAGCCTTCCGGAGGCTGATGCGTATGCTTTGCACTCTCAGCCCATCAATATCAACTCCATCAGCATACCTGATGCAATCAGCTATCCCCGATGAGTTAAGGCAGAGATTACCCAGTAATCTTGCTATTATAGAAACAAAGGAAATGTTTTTCTAATGAAATCTTCTAAATATCGTTTTCCTTTCTCATTTCGCCTTAGTCAAATAAAATCATTAAATGTTCTTTGCAGCTTGAGTACAAATGAGTCCCTCCATCTCGGGAGCATGCACTTAGAGGAGAAAATAATCTGTCTGTTTGCTTAACCTCTGAAATTAAATGGAGTTCAGAGGTACTGAGGGGGTGGGATTTAGAATAGGTCTCAAAGCAACTTTTTCACAGGCAAAGAAACTCTATGAGGGAAGCTGACTGTTAAGCCTGTATGTCTCATCACTTCTCCTAGCAGAAGGAACAGTTACCAGAGAGCTGCCTCAGGTGAAAGATACAGGAGGGACCCCTGTGGCCTTGGCTCAAAAACATCCAAGAGATGTCAGCACTCATGTCAAAGTCTCACTAAAGAACAAGTTTTTAACTCCTAGGAATTCAACTGCAGTTGAGTGAAGAGAAAACCAAACTCCTCTCTACCTTGCAGGTGATAAAATCCACAGGTGAACTTTTAGTAAATAATAGATCCTATACGTCTATTACATCTATATGAGCACTCCTGCAGTGAACACAGACAGCAAACCCGCCAGCAGCAAAGCTGGCACTGCAACACACAACCACAGCAGTTGCTGGTGGGGTCTTCTTAGCTATCCCCAAAGATCCTTAATGAGATGGGGATGTCCAACTCGGGCTGAGCATGAAAGGTGGCATGCAGTAGAAAGTTGGAAGATCCTGACAGTGCAGCTGATCTGTGATTTTGTATGTGAGCCAAGTGGAGAAGGTAATTGTGTAACCATTCTCCTTTTTGCAATGAAGTTCAACGAAGCAGATGTTCTGTCTCACGGGGTACTTTCAGTATGGGTGTCATAGCCTTCTCAGCCATTGGTGTTCTCACATTAGAGCCCTCAGAGATTTTGCTGGCTAACCTCTCACTTGCAGAGATAGGTACGTGGTGCTCAGCTCAAGTGTGAAAAGCAGTCTGTAAGATAAAGTCACAAGGTCCTTCACGAAGCAAAGACTCCTCATTCCTGTTATACAGCATATAACAATATTCTCATCATTTTATTGTTGACAATGAATAATCTATACCATCCCTCCTTTGCACAACATTCTCCTCTAAAACCTCTGTTACATTATATGAACACAAGTTTAAACTTAAAAAAATCCAGTTGTTTCCTCCACCAACTAAAAAGCACTACAGCTGCCACTGCCTATATGTAATCCAGGATTCAAGGTATAAGGTATAGAAGGTCTAAATTTTAGAGGTGCTACCAACCCAAATCCTGCAGGACTGCTCTGGGACTGTACCAAGACATGCTGGAGTTCTGCACCACTTTGCAATAATCTTTATCTTGGCATGATTGTATCTTATGAGAAATGGCAGTTACCAAGGGAAAGTGTAATGAGGAAAGCAGGAAGGTATCTGGGACCAGTCCTGGAACAGAGGGAAATGTCTCAGAGGCAAATCATCACTTCTGAAAGGAAGTGTTGGTGTATCACCATGTACCTCCTGCTAATAAATGGCCAGTCTGAAATCACTTCCGTGATGTACAAGTCTGCTCAGGACCTGTGGCAAGCACATACCACGCTGCTTATGTTATTTATTATGTCAGGATTGTCAGCATCTGAATGTGACATTTATTGAAATAATGAATAGTCAGCACACACCCTCAATGCCTTATTCAGCGTGTTGAAATACAGACCCCCTCTGTGGAGCACCCAAGGCTTCTTTCCTTCAAAATGAGCAAGTTCCCAGCCAAGCAGAGGAGGCTCCGTGACTGTTGACATGGCTGGTAACTACAAAAGAAATGGCAGGTGGGATTGGAACTGCCCACCAGGAAGAGTTCAATATTCAGGTATTTAATACTGAAAACTAACAAGTGACTGTGATTGCTGACAGTGGTTGAGAGTGGATGCTAAGCACTATGAGGTCTAAAACCTTTACGCCCATTTGTTCACGTGTTTTTTTTTCTTCTCCCACCTTGCTTTATGGGGGCAGGTACCCAGGCACTGTACACGTTTTGCAGGACATCTAGTATGCTACTACAGCTGATATCCTCTGGGTGCTAGCAGAGCACAAAAAGGACATTTGCTTCCCATTCCACCCCAGGAATTCTTATCTACATAAAATATCACAGAATACTGTGAACATTTCTATATACACAAGTATTTGGACAAAACTGTGCACATAAAATGCAGTTTCAATAACAAATCCACCTCCTCTTAGCCAAAACCAATTGCTGGCATTTTATCTAAATATTTATTATGTATGTGTATGGTTTATATGTTTAGGTTGGACATAAGGCAGAAATTCTTTACAATGAGGGTGGTGAGGCACTGGACCAGGTTGTCCAGAGAAGCTGTAGATGCCCCATTCCTGGAAGCGTTCAAGGCCAGGTTGGATGGGGCTTTGAGCAACCTGGTCTAGTGGAAGGTGTCCCTGCCCATGGTAGGGGGGTTGGAACTAAATGATCTTTAAGGACCCTTCCAACCCAAACCATTCTCTGATCCTGTGAGTTCAACTTCATGATGACTGGCACAATGTTACTGTACCACTTCCAAGCTGACATTTCTTAGCATAACACTGTAGCTAGTGTTCATTTGAAGGTATTACTTATATATTGAAATTAGATTGTTGAAAACAAGCATTAATTTGACATTTCTTATTTCTCACTAAAATTTGTTTCTTGAGGAGAAAAAAATCCTGAAAACACAATTTGAATCTACACTTTTGAAACCAAATACATTTATTTTCATATTAATCTGCTGTTATAAAATCACTACTTATATGAAGGATCCATCATCTTTTTTTTTTTCAAGTAGCTACACTCCTGAAAACAGCTCCTTTCATTAGATTGCCAACTGCTCCACCTTGTGGTAACACAGCAGCATTAATACAAAACAGTAAAGCTTAAAAGCTTTACCTTCTGACCGATTGGTTTCTACACTACAGAAATACGGTAATTACCAGAAATCTACGGCATAGATATACTCCATTTGTCTTAAAGGCAATTTTGGTATCTGAACTCAAAGCAAAACATCAATGTGGTGGAGAGAAAAAAAAAAAAAGCATCTGGATGAATCACAACATACATTGACCAGAAAGCACAGGCAGCTTCTTTCTTTTTGCCCACATTCTGGAAGTATTTTAATGTTTAAAGTATAAGCATTTGTCACATTCAGGAGACTTTTCTGAAATCTTGTTGGCAAGATAAGTTGGTCCACAATGCAAGTGGTTCAAAATTAAGATCTGACAAGCCTAGCTTGGACACAGGTATTAGGTAGGTAGGTGTTCAGGGCAGCTTCTTTCAATAACCTTGGGAATGCGAGGAACAGGAAGTTAAAACATTATTCAAATTGATAAACTGATTCTACTACTGTGCTGCCGTCACAAACCCAAATTAGCAACCCCAGCGAAATTTCCTTATTTGGTTCTCCCATAATATACTTCAGTTGTGATGAATCTGTAAAAATGAGTGAAAAAAATGGTAGTCTCATCTTCTGATAAGCTTTAACACTACAGAAATAGCCCTTCTTAATAGAATTATTTCATCTCCTAACGCCTAAATGTTGACATGTATTACAGATGATTGAGAGGAACTTCATACAAGTGAAAAATGAAAAAAAAAAAAAGCACAATTTTTTTTTTCCTTCCTTTTCAAAATGCTTCTCTTTTGGCTCAGGCTCAGCATTATTTGGAAGCCTGAGCAAGTAGCTATTGAAGCAAGCGACCTGGCTGCACAGTGTTAACTAGTATTTCTAGGGAATTCCCTAAAAAGTTGTGATAAATTCTAAAATTTTACCCTATTTAAAATTTTTGGTGTGTCTCAACTCCAAAGGCCATGCCCATACTTTTTTGGAAGGTAAGAAATCTTTAAAACATTATAAAAGACTTTGCATGTTGTAAGTACTGATGCGCTCTTGCACTCTTACAGCTTTATTGCCTAGTAATGAGGTAGGGAAATTAATATGGTCAAACTGACCGATTCCAATTTGTCTTAAGATAAAAATTCCACTATTAAATCTCCTCCTATATCTTCTTCAGCTAGCACCTTAATTTCAGTCCATGTGCTGGTGCACATTTTGTTATGTAAGCATGTCAAAGGAATCCTGAGGTACCTAGCCCAGCATGGATATTTACCAAATGCTTTTATTACAAGTTAGAGCTTTTACTGAAACATAATATAGAGTTGTTTTGCTACACACACAAAAGAGTTAAGTTAGTAGAAGTGCTAATTAAAGCATTTTGTATTTGCCTTAGTGTAAAACATGTCTCATGTAGTCCCCATTTGTGTTTGAAGGAGTTAGGCGAATTGCTCAGCTGCTGAATTTAACAAGTTACAGAATCACAGAATCGTTTCGGTTCGAAGAGATCACCAAGTCCAATCATTAACCCAGCACTGCCAAGTCACCACTAAATCATGTCCCCAAATATCCCATCTATACGTCTTTTAAATACCTCCAGGAATGGTGACTCCACCACTTCCCTGGGCAGCCTGTTCCAACCTTGACAACCCTTTCAGCGAAGAAATTTTTCCTAACAGCCAATTTAAAAACCTCCCCTGGTGCAACTTGAGGCCATTTCCTTTCCTCCTGTCACTTGTTACTTGGGAGAAGAGACCAACACCCATCTCACTACAATCTGCTTTCAGATAGTTGGACAGTCACTTATTTTGATTGAGATGAACTACCTTAGCAATGAGAAATCTTGCCTAAGTTTACTGAGTATTCTCGTGAAACAGGAGTTAAAAAGAAGCACAGAGCAGCTTTGGGGAGCAAGGAATCAGAAACACATCGGTCAAGGATGCATACCCAGCGTATGACGTTCTTTGTTTTACTCAGTTCAAGAGGTCTGTTTACTTGTTCTTGAATGGTGATCAGGAAAATAATGACTCATACAGATCACTCACAGTTGTTTATCACCCACAGTGACCTGCAAGCACCTTTTGTAACCTCTGAGGTGCAATATTTTCAGAATAAACTACAGCAAATAAGAAGCAGGGCAGGTACTCCACCACTGAGAAAATCTGGCTCAGGAGGAAAAATTCCAAGTATTGAAATCTTCTGAATTAGAAGAAAGTTGGAAGGTGCCCTGTTGTTAAAACTTCTGAGTTGATTTTTTTTTTTTCTGCTTTCTCCTGGCAAGATGAACTTTACACTCTTTTGCTGTAGCCCAGTTCCTATGGGAAAGATGAAGGATATGCTCTTCCTTGGAAGCTCTTCTGTATTTGACCTCTGTCCCAGGAAGTGGGCAATAAACTGAAACCTTTCGCTTTTGGGTGAGTGCTGTAACCACTGATCTATTTTGGAAGGCTACAATTATAGACAGGAGGTGGGCAGCACTGTCATCACCTCCTGCTTCTGATTTTAAAAAAGAAAAGTTATGACTGAATTTGGCAAAGAGTCCAATGCTATCTTTGTGCATTAGCCATATTTGGAACACGCCTCCTTGATCGGGCCTCTTGAGATTTAAGGGGTAGAGAAGAGTATTCTAAAAGACTAACTTCAGCCTAATCCCTCCAGCTCCTTCTGCATTTGGGGAAAGAAGAGAAAAACTGACTCCTCCACAGGGTGATTCAGAACATCTAAATTTAGGCACTTGCTCTGAATCACTCTCTACTTAACCTAGGGAAGCATCCTGGAGACAACTGATTCCACAGGCAAAGGTGATCCTCTGTGACTATTCCTTTCTCAACATCCCCTCAACTGTCAGTACCATTCTCACTAGTTTCTCACCACCATACTTAGGTGGGAAGTTGTCACTTTTCCCGTAATACCTGTAAGGCAAAAAGGGAGGCATGTCAAAGTTATCCAAATACCTGTTTAGGAGCTGCCCAATTCCAGAATTTAGACAGTCAAGTCACTCAACAAATAGACTGATTTTCAAAAGCTATAATCCACCAATAGTTTCATAAATTGTTATTGACTTCAGTGAAGCCAAGATGCAAAGCTGGCACTGAAGCTACTACTTTAGATTTGGCATTCTGGCAAATCACACCATGATTTTCCACAATTTTAAATAAATTTAAAGAAAGTTGTTATTTTTTAAACAGAGAACACGTAGTTATAATGAAAAAGTCTTTATTACTAAATATATTTATACAATGGTTTTAAATCAAAATTCAGTATGTTTTGAAATCCTGGTAGCTTTCTGCCTTTCTTTAAATACTCAGACTTATCGCTTTTTCCAGGTGAATTTCCTCCTGGCTCCCTCTTGACCAGGCTTTTTTCGTTCCTTCACACGTGGGTCATATGTTAGTAGTCCAGCTACAAAACACAGAAAAGCACCCATTTGTTTACTGTTATTAATATTACAGATATATTACATGTGAGGGATTCAAGGCAGCCAATAACTTTGCATATGAATTGTAACATCTAGGAGGACAAGTTCAGTATAAAACACATTGAAAGGAATTTCATCAGATCATCTAACTTTCTAACTTTTCTTTAGTAACTGAACTTTCTTCACATTTTACTTTACAAACCACTAAAAAAAAAAATCCTACATTGTTTTACATTGCTTAAGCCTTTAGGGCAGTGGTCCCCAAACTTTTTTTGATTACACACTCCTATCAGTAAAATATTTTTGAGCACACGCCCCCAGTATATGTGTATTTATTCATTTATAAATTATATACACTACTGCAATTCTGAGATTTTCTTCCTGCACCCCAATGGATCATCTTGTGCAACACCGGTGTGCACACACCTCACTTTGGAGACCACTGCTTTAAAGTGCACTTAGTGTTTCCAAAGTATATTTGGCAACATCCAAAACATGTTCAGAATTATGCTAATCTCATTACAGGTACCCAACTCATTACAATGTCAGTTTACAGGGGTGCTCCTAGCAAGTCATACTTGTCAAATACTGCAGTTATCCAAATAAGTTCTATCTTATCCCAGGTAACTTGTCCTCTCCAAATAAAGCAAGGGAGGAAAGAAGCTCCTTCAGTCTGGCTAGTTGCATGTAATACGTTTATGCTCGTGACTACCCCTTCAAAGCTAACCCTCTAGTCTTTGAGAGTAAAACTTTTTTAAACATGAACAGTGTGTGACTAACCAAGTACAACAAAAACACAATCTTAGTACCTTACAGGTTACTAATGCCTGATCCAGATTTATTTGATAGTGAGTATACATTCACATTTTGTGATTCCATGTTGAGGCAACATAAGCTGGTTAATAGACCTAAGAGAGGTCATGAAAAGATGGAAAAATACTCAAGGCATCGTCCAAAAAAGATGCTAGGAAACAAGTGAAAACCATGTATAAATTAATACAGATCCCTTTCATACAATATACAAGATTTCACTGGGGTTATTTACTCAAATTTGCACTATCTGATCCTTAATGATCCTTGTAGTAATTCTGTTAACCACCAGAAACACATTAAAAAACATCGAAATAATTTCAATTCCTACCTTGCCTCATGAACTCCACCTCCCTTTCTGTCACAAAACTCCTTAAGGCTTTTGCAGAGGCTAAACGTATTGCACCAGCCTGTGCAGATCTTCCTCCACCAGAGACTGTGCAAACCATATCATGTTTTCCAATTCTGTCAAGAAACTGGAAAGGGAACAACAACTGTTCTCTAAAAATAAAAAATAATAATCATAATAAAAATTAAATATATACATGTATATAAAGTTACATGCTATGTAGATTTCTTATCATAGTATATACAAAAACATAGTTAACTTTCAGGCAGAGATCCAGAAAGGCATTCATATCTTTAATTACCTTCTGATATCACCCAAATAAACGAGCAATTAGCAGCCAGGAACATATTCCAACTGCCAGTGGTAAGTATTTCAAGTTCAGTTTTACAATTACTTTTGTTTCACTAATTATCTATAGATGCCAAGATCCATCAGCTCTGGATATTCAAACTCAGCAATCTCTGTCTCTCTATTCTTGAGCTAAGAAACCACAATATCAAATTAAAAAAAATTAAAATCACATAAGGGATAGAAAGCTTCTTATGCCAGCCTTATGAGAAGATTCTCTGTATCAGACTGTGCACATCCTCCAAAACCTCAAGCTTTACATGAAACATCTCACTTTGCTTCCACTACACTACCGTATGCGTAATTACATATGCACAGAATTTGCAAATCTCTCAGGAAACTCTGAAAGACACTGATTATTTTTTATTTATTTTCAAAATAAACTGTAATCCCTTTCTATGGGGACCAAAATTTGAACTATCCAAATAGTCTGTGTGCTTGATTTTTGCATGCCTTCAGAAAGGGAGAGACAAGAAACACAGAGCAAGGCTTACCTACCAGTTCTTATACTACTGACTGCTGAAAACTAGGAGGAAGACAAATTTTCAAAAAACAGTTATAGAAAAGCAAGAACATAGCAGCCACTCTGTAGAACACAGCACCAAAATATAATTGCATGGCATGACTTTTGGTGGAATAATTCAAGTACAGTAAGAATTTCAGAGTGCTCTCACCTGTCCTGCAACACTGGGAAATAATGTAACATGTCTACTCCATTCACTGTAATTTTTCCAGTCCCATTGTCATAAACTACTGCAGTAGCTTTTGCGGTTTTTCTTGTACCTTAAAGGAATTAAAACCAATCTGTTACGAGGCTTCAACATTCTACAAAACTTCAAGTTTTGTAGAAGTTAAGCAAATCAAGAAGTTAAGCCAATCTCAACGCTTTCCTACAGTACTAGCTGTTTCTTTTTGGAGAAGAAGAAAAAAACTGAGAAGGAAATAAATACAGATAACGAACAACTAGCTTTCAATATATTTTAATCAATCTCTATTAAGGGGTGGGGCAGAAGAATGTTTTGGGAGAAGGTAGAGGTAACACTCTACTTTCCTAACTTCAGTAGATCAGGACATTTTCCTGACCTGGTGATGTCATATGAAAATAAACAGTTTGTTAAACAAAAAAATAAACAGTTTGTTAAAACTGTTAACTGTTTGTTAAAACTGTTTGTTAACAGTTTGTTAAAACCAGCAATGGAAGTCCTTTTGTACCCTCAAACATGGAGCACAACAGGGTCCTCTCTACAGAGGTGCTACTCTATTGAAATACAAATAAAAACTAACAGCTGATAGATTCCATGCCAAAAACTTCCACTTTGTTACCAGGCCATGTCAGAACACAATTAACTATTATACATGCAATATACACATAAGCATACACAATGAAGTAGTGACACATTCAGCAGTGTTGTACGTACTATAAAGAAAGTAGTGTGAGGAGGAGAAAATTCTGCCTCATTTACCAACCAACTTGAAATTATTACCTTCACCAGTGCTGAAGGCCACTCCTCGCTCATCATACTTCAAAGGCTCAATAGCTACCTTTTGTAACTGCACAGGAATCTCTTTGGAAAACTTTTGTATATACTTCTCCTCGATGTCACCACATGGTGAAGTCATCAATTTTTGTAAGAGTTGAATAAATCTTGAATACTGTAGACAACAAGACTTCATTAAAGGATGCAAGTGTAATTGCATTTGCTAAAACTTTCTATTTTTATGTAATTGATCTTTCCTACTTCACATTTATTGATGATTTCTGACACGGTGACACTTTTGCACCTACATGCTGTGATTTAAGACCAGCATGCAGTTGCATCATTTTCTGTGTGACTAAAGATACCTGGTTCTTTCTGCAGGCAACAATGAAACTTTAATTGAAAGCATAACCAACCCCTTTGTAATACAGGATTATTGTACTGAAATGAAGTTCATCTCACTTTTAAAAAGAAAACATTGAGGGACTCCTCATTCTTTTATTATTGTTTTATTAAAATGTCAAAAGGAAACGATTTTCAGCTCATTTTCAGTAAGTCAGCATGTTCATTGACTTGGAAATATTTTTATTTCACTAAACTGAACCTCTTAAATGATTATATTTCATAATATATACAGGAAATACCTATCTATCTATCTTCGGCTGTTCAAGCTGAGTTACTTTTATGTTTATGATTTCCTTTAAAACTGAACAATCAAGCTACTTAAAAATTCAAGAGATACTTGACTTAAAGGGCAACCTCTTGAAATAAATTATCCTTTGCTACTGTGTGGTTCTTCCTCCCCCTAACACCCCCCTGCAAAGTTCTTCAACATGTGATTAAAGAGTAAACATCACTGTGTTAACCCATTTGTGCTAAAAGCTGGGATGTCCTGTTATGAAGCGTTACTGGGAGGAGCACTAGACAGCCGGTCACTGGATATAAAGGTATGCTATCATCTAAAACGGATTTTTCATGTAGATATCATAACGTATTTTTGAAGTTTTCTTTACTTACAAGCTATTAACAGAAGTATTTGTATTTCTCTCTCTGTTACCAGAGTCTTCTGCACAATATTAATAGTTTTCCTGTAACCTAGCAATAGCCCCTGGAACTCTAACATCACTTAGAAAGCTACTTCTGTCTAATGATATGATGCAGACACATGGTAAAGCCTTTGAAGAACAGAAATATAAAAATACAGAAGTTTTTAAATTATAGAGTCTACAGATGAAGAAAGCTTCCAACAGTTTTCACTTGCAGAGTGCAAAGGAGAAAAAAATATCAATAGCTCTAATTTTGTTTAATAATGCAAACACCACAGAAAACTTTGTTGCAATGGCAAAATATAAGAATTTGAGCGGGTAAGACTGGTAGTTAATACCGAGACATTTCAAATACATTTAAACAATGTTTATCCCTATAGGCTGAGGCTTTGTGGTTTTACATGCCAGAGGCCAGTATCTAAGAGGTTTTGGGGGTTGTTGGGATGGGGGTTTTGCTTGGTTTTGTTTTTTTAGTTTATTGCAATTTACTTTTACAGATGTGGAGTATACAAAAACAAGCAGTGAAGAATAACAAATTGTTTGCTTGCACAACTAGACCATTTCCTGCCACTCAGAGATAAAACACACATTCCAAATGCAGGAGCTACTGAAAACACTGAAGTCATAACTGCTTCTGCTGCAAGCAAGATAAAGTATCCTGCATATAACAGGATGGAGAATTTAAAACAGCAATTTCTAACTTACGCTTACAGACCCCAATCTGCTCAAAGACCTTTTCACATCGCCCATGGACAAGGAAGCCATCACATGTTACTGTTGTGGATGACAAGTGGGCAAAGGGCATGTTTGCTGCTGCTATGCTATTTTTGCAATGATGCTGTCCACAGGACAGAAGAGATTGAAGAACATTGTGTCAAGGTGAGAAAATACTTGGGATGCTCAAACAAATAGCGTTATATTCTCTGGTGCTATTATACTCAAGGTCAAACTTCCAAAAGAAAACTGATGCTGGCCGCATAGACTGATCCTGCTGGTACAAAATCTAATGCTATTTACGGGACTGTAGGAAAAAGCTCAGACAGAAAAAGTGTATGACTATCAGAATAAATAGTCTTATTCCCAGAGATACATGTAAAGAAGGACTCCAAATCTAGAGAGTTTGCAGGTACTGGGGAAACTGCAAAACCCTCCTCTCTCCCACGATATTCATATCAAGGAGAATATTACAAGTGTATCTGTATCAGACCACAGATCCATGTAGCTTTGTATCTTATTTCTCATATTTGATTCTGTAGTCAATCACTAAGAAAAAGGGCTTCGTATTTCTGATCAGCCCTCTCTGTGATTTTCTGTCATTATCATGTTCTTCTTAATGTTAAACAATCAGAAATGCTGTGCAGGTTTACCATTACACAAATCCATCATCCTTCCCATCTTGAACATTTACACCTTCTTTACAATAAGGAACAGAGTTTCTAGCCCTGTCCGTTTTTCATCTGTAATGAGCATAAACAACTATTTGTTTCTATTATAAAGTGTCACCATACTCCATTCCTGACTACATACTTAGATGACAAGGAACAAGTGCTCTAAGCCTCACAATGTTACCAGGAGAAAAACTGAACTACGTTAGTAAGAATGGAAAACACTAATAGTTCTGTACTGTGCTAGATTAAAAAACAAAAAGAAAAAAGCAACGCAGGTCACTTTTCAATACAACGTGAATATGACAGTGCTGTGAGCATATACAGACTTTGAGAAGGAAGAAAATTCTTTTGAAGAGCACCTGCTTCTACATAGTACCTTTTCAGTATCAAAAAATGCACCCAGAGTCTGTATTTTTAAGACACAAGACTCCTTAAGATTAGAAAGATTAATTACTTACGTCATCTTCTGACAGTTTTTCTAACAACATTTCTTCCAATTCAATCTTAGTCAGCCACCTGCTGCCAGCCAGGTTTCTGTTTAAAATATCACATATATTCTCCCTTTAATTAACCATGCAATTAGAGTTACATCACAAAGGACCACACATACAGTCAGTCTTCATTCAGTAATACATTTTCCACTACAAATGAATACAGATCATATACCTATAGTAAACATAAGAAGGCCTATGTTGATTTTAAAAGATCCATCTTTTGAAAGGGATGGTAACTTCACATATTGAATTAACCACATGAAAATTGTGAGTATCAGTTATGCATTATTCATATTATTGAAGTCCGAGATTGAGCTAGAGTAATACTGTAACAGTAAACTATCTTCCCCACAACTTAGGACTTAGTTTTAAAAGCCTGCTGCTAAGAAAAATTTGGTTTACAAACAGCAAAGAACAATATCAAAGGCAGAATGTTAAAATCAAATTCTCAAGTAACAGAATTTTGCCTCTGGTCTTTACTTTTCTGATCAATACAAAACCACTCCACCAGCAGTCATCACAGTCACAGTGCTAACACAGCAATGACACAGTGTATTCTAGCTACTGTGTCATCTTGACCTGCTCAGCACAGAAACTGCACTGATGACAGCAAAAGCAGAAATTTAAGAAAACAGCCTCATGCAGAGATCACAGAGAAAAAGAAATGCCTGAAATAAATCTTTGTGAAATATCTATGACACGAAGTGACCAACTAAACAGAATGCTAGCACAAACATACATGCCAATGATTATCAGGTAAATTTAAGGCAAAGTTGTAACTAGTTTCGTACCCCTTCAGGTTTTCTAGAAACAATCTTAATGTTTTCAGCAGCATTAAGAAAGCTGTGATTCAGAAAAGCACTTTTTCTGAAAGTGATTTTAAGTAGTACTTCTTCTTAAGTATTTATTTTAATGCTTTTCTGAGCCAGGCCACAAGAAATGTATATTTAAAAATCGATGCTGGTTTTATCAGTAACTTTAAAACACTCGCAATCCTGACAGACTCAAGGATACTTACATTTATGTACTGCTACTTCCACTGAAGTCAATGAAATTTTTTACATGTGAAAAGCTACAATCTTCAAGTAGTTCAAGATTAGGCCCTAACTCTACAGATAATATTACAGAATGTGCCCACAATAGATTATTTTCTGGGGAGAAAAAAAAAAAAAGTCCTTCCCACCTACCTTCTACCTATCTTTGGAGATAAATTACCCAAGCTAATCTCAGAGGAAGTACTATACCCAGTGTGGAAAATAAGTCCCAGAAACTCTTTAAATTCTCTGAGCTTTTACAAACCTAACAGGCAAAAAACCTTTCAACTCTGCCTAGCTTTAGGTCATTTTTCACATCAGTAAATCCACTGGCTGAGCTCTGTAAGGAATCAGGTTATTTTTCAGCAGCATAGAGCAAGAAGCTAAATTCATTTGTTCTCTTGTCTGCTCACAAGCTGACATGAATCTATGATAAAATATTCTGTGGGTCACAGGACACTATTTATATCATGAAGAAACATGAACTTCTGTTATTTAAGAAATTGAAATAATCTCAGCAAATTAATCCTTTCTCTTCCTAACATAAGTAACAAATGGCTGAAATTAAGAAATGACAAACCAACATGATGTGTAACTGGATCAGCACATAAATCCACTGGCTAGAAAATACACAGAAAGAACAAAGATAAAAGCAACTTTTACAGTGAAAAAGTAATTATACAGAAAAGCAGTAAATGCCAAAATCGAAACTGCCTAGCTGTATCCATTTCTTTTAAAGACTTGCTTAATATTCTAATATATCATAAAATCCTTGCAAAAGATCTCAAAATAGAAAATCAAGAATAGAGCCTACTAAGAGAAGCAGAGAGTTCTTAAAGCGTATGTGCATTTCCAAGACAATCCTGACTATGTACTAAGAAACTACCAACTGTAGCATCTCCCAAAGCTGCTTCTGGTTACCATGTACCTTTTCTGTCCAGTGGCTAAATAGCTGAAGAGCTTGCTGTGCATACCAGAGAAGTTAAAGAGGTTAAAGAGGAGAAAATAAATTCAGTAACTAATAATGGTGGGATTTAAACAAATGCAACCAAATAAACTTTTCTAAAATTACTATAGTTCTTGATGATTAAGCTGTTCAAAGCCATTAGAAGAAAAATAGCAAAATTAGTATTTTCATACTCTGAGTGAAATATTGGCAAGTAAAAACATTCAAGAACTGTAATTAATTAAAGACTATTAAAGAGCTCAGCCATAGGCCTTTGGATTTTTCCAACAGATTAGCAACTTCTCTGGTATTTTAAAAGGCCTTATTTTCTTACAAAGAGTTTACCTCCTTTTTCAAAAACCTTTAATGAAGAGGTAATAGAAAACCTCATATACAGAAACACAGAATCCTGGATATTCTCTACTTGTTTTCAAATCACACTTCAGAATTTTTATATAGGAGTGAATATTGAAAAGAGAGATTGAAGAGCAAGAGAAATAGGGGGGTTTCCCTATTATAGCAGTGAGAAGTGAGCACTCCACATGTACATGCTACAGGTAAGACTTCTCAACCTGAAATTACTATACAAATATTAGACAAGTCATAAGGAAAAAATCTGAAAATGTTTGTGGAATCAAAGGCAAATACAGAGAGGAACTACAAGAAGTGCCAAAACAACATATTTGAAGGATTTTAAGAAAACTAGTATCAATACTCATTCTAACTGGAAGCTTACTTTTTTTCCTTCTGAGGAAGAAGGTCTTGTGCTGTCAGTTGATCTTGGTATTTCTGAACATTCAGCAATTTTTCATATGTTTCCTAAAATGTATATGGAAAAAAGTATTTAAATGCATTTTTCATTTAGTATGCAAATTTTGTTATTTAAAACATGTTTATGTGGTTTTACTCTCCAAACACTTAAAATGCAGAATTCAGAACACAAGCAGAGCTCTGGCAATCAAAAAAAAAGGATGTAGCAAGTTAAATCTAAACCAACACACATTTAGACAGTGTATATACTACTTTCATATGCAGTTCAAAGTAATTAATTTTGAATTCTATTTTTCTTCAGTGTTTGTTGCCTTCTCACATAGGCTCATAAAAAAAAAAATCCTCAGCTGTATACAGAAAGGCAACTGTATTCATGTAATGGATGTAATTCCAAAACATACTAGACAATAATTTCATCAGTGCATCTACAGTTAGTTTGACTTCCTCAAAATACTGACAAGGTTTAAGACTGTAAATAATTTCAGTTAGTTAGATTTTTGTAAATTTAGAGTGCCAGCTTTATGGATGGTCTGTATGAGTCACAACACCCTCTTACCCAGGACACACATGAAGTTGTACGCTCACCGTAATCAGAAATTCTGCTCTTTCAGAATGTTACAGAGTAAATATATCTGAATTTTCAGTATTTTTAAAACATTTTTCTTGAATTTTTTAGCTATGCTACTATTTTCAAACAATGCTGATTCAGTGATTTATCACTTTAGAACAACAAAAGGAAAAAATATTCCAAAAAGTCACACTGAAAATACTGCAGAACAAACATGCTTTTAATAAAGTATTTTCAGGTTTTTTTTTTTTCAGTTCAGAAACTTTCAGAGGCTACTTGGTTCTAAAAAAGAACCACAACAGTGATGCAAAACACAAGGCAAGTAGGGGTATTTGGAGAAATAATTATAAATCATACTGAAACAAAACAGGATTGTTCTACCAGGACAAAGTACTTATATGCCAAATAATTTACTTCTGTTAGCAAGTGAAAATAGAAAGCTTATAATCACTTTCATATACCATATTCATATAATGAGTCTTAGCAAATGTTTGAAACTACAGTGTAAGAATTAGCAGGGACAAGGAACATTGATTGTCTGGGGGGTTTTTTCCTTTGTATTACAAAAAAAAAAAAACAGTAAAAAGAAATGTGAGACAGCTCTGTATTGTCAGAAAGTAACAATGACATACTAGTTCTGAACATAATTCTGGGATTTGCAACAGGATGCAACTGAATTTCTGCAACAGTTTACATTTAAAAAAACCCCACAAACAAAAAAACCTTGCTTAGTTATAAACACCTACTGTTCAAGCTGATTTATCCACTAATATAAAAATACACAAGTGTATGAACTAAGAACAGGTTGTTATCTGAGCTGCACTCAAAGCATTTAAACAGGGACAATTCACTGAAGTCTTTGATGCAGGTCACTGGTGACGTTTTTTATGGCACAGAGAAATACAAGTGGTTTTGGAATAACTCCATGGTATAAAATCCTAAGTACAAAATTATCCACTTTTGAGACAGCATAAGAACTCATATTATAGAAGTATGCCTTTCAGAAATCCTTTATTTTTTATAGCAATAACTGTTTCAGATAGGAATTAGGAAAAATTTTCAACTTAAAAGAAGTCTATCTTCAAACACAGGAAACATCATATAAAAGAGCACAACAGATCATATTTTCAAGTGTTTCCAAACCTCACAAATACGTCCGTAGATCTCTAAGATAACAAGATACGGTAGCACTACTTTGAGCAAGATGAATGTCACATCACTAACAATCTTAACGGCTCCACTCAGAGCTGACTATTAGGCTGCAAAAATTATTGACTATACATTAAAAGCACAGACATGGCTTGGGTTAGAGGGCAGGAGGTATCCCTAACACCAAGCCATTTTCAGGCATCTGTAGTTAGACATGAAAAGGAATCAATACCAAAGCTTCTGCTCTGGACTGTAGAGGGAGGGAAGAGAAGGGGAATGAGGGCTGTGGCTGCCCCTGAGGTATCTGGTGAGAGCTCAGCTGGAACAGACTTCAGAGGTTCCTGTGAGCTCAATGAGTTTCTGCACTTGGAAGAAATCAAACCAGGCAGGAAGAAGGTATTTTGGTGTAAGATGGTCAGATGACATTCTGGGTTACCAGGTCCTATAAATGTGTACAGAGGTTTTTCACTTTACTGCTAGCCTCTCAACTTACCTCTTACTTCCACAAGGCAAGAGAGTCACCTTCCTACCTGGGAAAAGCAGTCTCCAGTCTGCCTCCCCAGAAATACCTATCACCTTCACTACACTCTGGCATATCCATTTTTGTATTGGAATGGTCAGCAAAAAATACAGGAACCAGGAGTGCAACTAAACACAACTATATCACAGTTCTTTAAAAAAAGGGCAGGGGAAGGAATCACTGTTGTTACCTTAGGACAGGCTGGCTATAGAACTGCTTCTGAACAGCAACTGAAGTATTTTCAGGTAACTTGACACAAGTTAAAGGACAACTTAAGGATTTGGTCATCATATTCAGAAACTACCGATAGACACAGGCAAATAAAATGAGATATGGGTTGCTACCTACTAGTTTTGAGTCTCAGAAATTCATTGCCTCAATGACAAAGAAAGCTTTACAATAGCGGGAACAGTAAGATTTTCCTGAAAATCCTCCCCCGGCATTCCCAAAGAACACCCACACTCTACAGCCTGTTTAAGGTCTAAGAATGTGCACTTCTAAGAATTAAAATGACCTCTTCAAACTGCTCTGGTTAAATTACAGTAATCATGTCCATTCATACAAATAATCCTTTATACAGGAGGTGAAGTCAACCAACATTAAAATGTAGTATTTTAAAATACTTCCAACTGTAAGAGAAACGCTAAATATAATTTCCTGCATATTTCTGTCAATGCAAGTGGACTTGCATCTCTTATGAAATAAAATTTCTGTTTAAAGTATTAAAAAAAATTAATGCATGCATTTAATCTCTGTATAGAGATGAAGTCAACAGACTAAAAGAACCACTCACGTGTGAAGTAAAGTATATGGATGAGCCTTTGCAAAATCAGGAATCACATGTAATGCCCAATAATTTATCTGACAAATCTTCACTCCCCAACGGCTGAGGAAAGCTTCTGAAGACACACTTGCTTTTTCAAAGCTGGCAGGTGAAGATTTTACTAATCACTTCAGGATTCAATAGTCCAATTCATGAATGTACACATCTGTGTGTCTTGTAAACTCAGCTATTACACACTCAAAATAGCTGATTTTACAAGATTTGCTACGTTCTGAAACACTTCCATTTCTAATAAGGAGATCAAATTTCAGATCTCTACAAGAATGTTCTCTTTTAAAATAAAAAATTAATATTCTTATTTCACCCTGCATAAAAAATTTAGGGAAGGAATCAGCAAATGGAACCCTAGAAGGAGATATTTTTACAAGGGGAAAAAATTATTTTAACATTTCAGTTAAAATATGCTACAAAGACCATATTTTACATCGCTGTTTGCATTTTTCTTTGCTTCTTATGTGGTTTTGAGTTCAGCATATCCCTTGGGATTTTTTAGGGGTGGGGTGGTTTTTTTTTTTAGGAGTTAAAATGCACTGTTCTCAGAGCATTCACCTCTGCTCTACAACCTCTGATACTTCTAAAAAAGTCCAAGAAGCACAATTACACAAAGTTACTAGTTTGCTAGACAGAATGGTATGAAGAGACCATTTTGTCTTGTTCTGCACAAAAATATGGTATTACTCTGAAAAAATTTCAAGTTAAATGATGATCACATATACTATCAAACATTTGTGAAATGCTGTTTCATACAACAAACATTCTTTCGTGCATCAGAGGAAAAATAAATTGTCCTTTTCCCTACAGCTAAACTTTATTCAACAGGCAGAACAAAAATAACAATGGAGTATAAAGCAAATATCCTTCATTAAAGTTCATTTAATATTCAAGTCATAAAAACATATACATTGGCAATTATAATACATGTGAATATACACAGTTTATTTTTAATAAGTGAATTAATATTATTTATTAGCATTAAACAAATAATGCTGTGACCAGTTATATTACTAGCAATTAATAAAATTCAAGTTCCACATAAGTCTACGGAATAATTAATGGAATACAAGTTTAAGCTAAATATTACATTTATCTGATTTATTAGACTTAATGTCGCACTTTAAAAAACATCCTCAAATGGGATTGATTACTTACACAAGACTGCGTTAACATACTACCCTTTTTTTTCCCCTCTCACCAAATTAATTAGCTTTGAGACTTAAAAAATGCATTTTCTTAAATACACATTAGTGTAATAAGAGTTTAAAACAACGTTGGGAATTTCATGCAGACTTTGGCTTTCACTTGACTGACTAAAAAACCCCTTGTTAAACCTTACTTAACGGATTTAGGTTTATAGAAGCCTATTTAACAAAAATATTCAGAAACTGTAGAACACTCAAGTATCCTATACTAATAAAAAACGCATTTGTCAAACCGATTTGTTTGAAGGCGGTTGCCACACTGTTAGAAACAAGATGCACACTATTCTTTCAGAGATTTCGAAGGCAAGCTCGCATACTCTAACTGCTCAGAAGAGCTAAAAATAAACTTGTAAAATTTGTAATTTCTTCATTATGATGGAAAGCAACAAAACATCTTGCCCTTGGGTTGCTCTGTTTCAGCCAAAACAAATGCAAATGGCTTGTCAGATGACAGCTGTTTGATAAGGCTCCTCTACAAGACCTGCATGCTTTACTTTTCTCCGTGAAACTTGGGATGAAAGGCAGAAGGCAGGAAGAGAATTAATGTAGCATACAGTCTAAAGGCAATGCTACAACCGTGATTAAGTAGAAAAGTTAAAAGGCACAGATTTTCCACAGCCTCGCTGCGTGCAACCCATCCGTGTAACAAGTTGACAGGCCTAGCGCGTCAGCTCCATCATCCTCCCCGACAGCTAAAACGCAGCATTGCATCCCTTTTCAGAGAAAATTTGCGTCTGCACCATGAAGCGTTGTACATTATTTCTTAGCACTGCAGGGGGCTCAAGTCCATATGGAACCTTCACAAATATTACCACAGATCAAACCAGCGGCATTTCGAGGCAGATTTGACATACCTATTTAAATGAACAGCAGGGGTCCTCGGGCTGCCTCAGGCTGTGCAGGAGAAAACCTCTGTGGAAAGCCTATGCTGCAGCTCCATTACTCAGCAAAGACACACTCTACATTTATCATTCATTTCATTTCTGCCAGGGCAAGAAGCTCATTTGCCCAAGGTCAACAACAACAAAAAAAAGAGGTGTGTAGGGGGGTGCTTTTTATTCTCCCAAAGAAATAAATGTACCTGACAAGCGGGGATTTTGTCCTTTGGGTACGCAGAACACAAATAAATATCAGATAATTCTAATAAAAACACTACACTCAGTAAAGCTGAGCACTGAATTTGACAACACAATTTTTTTGACAACAGACTAACTATAGAACTAACTTAAGACTTTCTAATGAGGAAAAAATCTGACATGACTGTCCAATTAAATATTACTGCAGACATTATTAATGCTTTTGTCTTCTACAAGTATACACATAAGAAACACGCACATCTTTCTATAAAGTCTCCTAAAGAAGCAGATAATGCTTGCGTCACTGATGGTCATAGATACGAAACGTCTGTTCATAATCGACGTTAAGACTCAGGGCCTAGTGACGTTCTATCAGATACAGCTTTTTTCATAAAGGTAAGCAGATGCACATCCTTTGCTCCTGGAACCATACTAATCAGAAAATGCCTTAAGTTTGCATGAATGGAACAGTCTTAGAAAAATCAATTAAGCAGTTTAAATGCAAATTTTCTTCACACTAAATGTTGGCACAAATAATATTTCCTACAGCTTTGCCCTTCAAGGGAACAAAAAAGACCCTATTTTTTATTCTACGATGAATTTTCCTAGAACTACCCATTTTTGCCATATATTCATTCTCTACTACTAGCCTTATGCTACTAGCTAGATAGAGCCTAGAAGAAAGCGTTCAGATTATTCAAACCTAGTCCATAGCCAAAATCGTAAAATAAACCAAAAATTACAGCAAGAACTATTATGTAGTCTGTTCTCTTAAATGCAACATAAAAATGACCCCAATAATGGATATTGACAAAAATATACATTACAGTGGTGATATTATGGGCTACTGTGAAAACATGACTAAATTCAGGAGCTCCTGACGCACATTTCTACAACAACAAGTACTTGACTGGGAGCTAACATTATTTATTACAGATTATAACTTACTTACATGCATTAACGAATAATATGACTGCTTGCCAGTATAAAAGAGAAAATGAAACGGTCGACCATCTTCTCCCCACTGGATTTCTAATGAAAAGCAAGATTAGACAAGAAGGCAATATACAATCACTAAAAAAATCCCTTGTATTTAATTGCAGTTATAAACCTCTTTCATAATACTGATTACCCTTTTAAATATGAGAGAACAAAGACATTTTGCGGGTGTTCAACCTGTCTGGCAATCTAATGATTTAGACACCCTTGTTAAAACCAATCTCCATCTGCAATTACAACCAAATATTTAATATAATATTTTTAAATACAGTTTAACTTGAGGGAATCTCTCATGTACATCTTAAATAAACTTTCAAAGACTGTATAGTTGGTATTACAGATAGAAGTATCCATTTTAGAATAGGAAGAAGCACAAATTAAGAGAGAACTGAAGTCTATGCAACAATAGTGAAAGATGAAAGATTAACACTTCTGGAAAACAGTGCTTTAAACTCAGAGCAAATTTTTTATTAGTATGTCTGAACTAAATTAAGTAGTCATACAATTGTCTTTTACATGTAACAAAACTGTATTTAGAACTTGGGTGATTTTAGGACTTGTTCATGTTGATATGCTTGGAATATTTAAATACAAAGAGCTACGCTATAGTTTACATAATTAGCTCAGCAAGAAAACATACGTTCCATATAATTCAGCACATCCAGTTTATTCACTTAAAAAAAATGTTACTTAAGGACAAATGCATTTCAATTAAAAAAAAAACAAACTTAAATATAACATGACCAAAGATCTTTTCCAAATAAAGAAAAGTGGCAAAAATAAAAACCTGAGAGTTTTCTACAAATTGAACTGTAGAGAAACTCGCAGCCATTTTATCCAGAAGTTCAAATGAAGCTACCTATAAGCTATAGACAAAGATGAGACTCCAGGAACCTGTCTGATAAGCATGATATGTATTGCATTGCAACATTAAGACATAATACTGCAGGGCAAAAGTAAAGATGCAAAACTTACTAAAACAGAAAGAATACAGGGGGCTTTTACCCACAGATACTTTTAGTGAAACATGAATTTCCATGTATGCAGCTGTGAAAGCATTTTCTTTTAAATTACTGTTCGGGGAATATTCTGAAGTATAAATTTACTTTTTTGTACTTCAAAGTTAAAGATATAACGCATAGACAAGCAAAGATGCCTTAAACGAGGTAGTTATTGAAAGTGTTATTCTTCGAGGTAAATACAAGAGAGACACATTTATACCTATTAGTTCTTACACCCCTCAGGACACAGATAGCATTTCAGAATTCCTTAGTCCTAAAAGCATATAGAATAGTCGCTTAATCCTGCCATAAAACAGCCCTTGGATTTTAAAACTGCACAACTATTAACTCTGTCCTATACTTTAGCTTTCTACTTCTTTCTTCACTTCACTTCTTTCTTCACTTACTGTGAAGCTAAAAAATAATGCATGATACCATTTGAAAGCTGAAATTTCAAAATTTCACATAATTTAGACAGATTTCAGAAGACACAAAAAGCCCCAAAAACGCCAAGGAAAAGGAAGACTGAAGGGAATGAAAATGGTAGGATTTCACTGATAATCAGAAGTGTCCATCTGGGACTTGATAACTCAGTAAATTTAGAATTTCACACTCATGCTACCAGTTCATATTAAACTTGAGTCAGAAGTGGACAATGGGTTTTGAGATTTCTTTTAAATATTCTGTGTAAAATTAATTTGGCAATTTCAGTGAAGTTCTTACCGACTGACCAACATACTGGCATATCACAGACAACTGGGACTACCTATGGTGTCTCAGGAGCAAGACCAAAGACAGTACAGACATAAGTGCAGAGTTAGGACGTCCAGGTCAAAACTGAGACGTGATTGGGAGAGTTCCCACTCTCCCCATTCTCTCAAGAGGCAATTTCAAAGCCGTAATTTCTAAGCTTTTATAGCAATGAAGTTACCAGGAAACTTCTAGTTTAAAATAGTATTAATGAATATTTTATAGCTGTGATAGACACCTCTGACAAAAAGCTAGTGCCTTCAGGAAAAGGTTTTCCTGTGACTTCAGATTCTGCACATCATTTATTTTTAAACAATGAAAAACATTTATCTATAGTCAGCTAACAAGATCTCTGAAAAGACCATTGGTATTCCAGAATCCAGCAGTATATTTTATCCTAAAAATCAGAATATCAGATCATGCGTTTACTGCTCATGTTATTAGGAACATGGGGAAAAAAGCAAAACTGTGAAATTAAGGAATTCTACATATGCAAAAAATTTAATACTTAGAAATAATTATTTTAAAAAATCTATGAAAACTTACTCCTCTGTTCTGGAAAAATTTCAGTAGGATGCTGTAAATAAACAAACAAACAAGTGTCAGCAAAAGGAAAAATTTACTTTAAATGTCACACTACAGTTATTCAGAAATGCTACAAAAAAATCTTACCTTCATCATGGGCCTGGCTTGTTTGTCAAATAAGCCAGAAGGAAAGAGATAGGCAATAGCTCTCTGAAAAGAAAAGAGAGATATCATATATGTAATTTTTTCCACAAAACCATCATCAAAACATTTCTGAGGTACTTTCTTACATAGAAAAATTGTGTAACTTTTGTATAGTATACTGGCAACCAAATTGGTTAGAAAAGAGTGTTGCATATGTGCTGTGCTGAAAAGAAAAGCAGATCATTTCCTCAGGAATCCCCAGGAAAAGTAAAACCTCATCCTGAAGGCTGTACTCTACCAGAATGAGAGAACTTTCTTCTGCAAAGTTTAGTTTTTATAGCATGCATTTATCATAACTTATCAGAACTACTCAAGTGCAAAGACCACCTTTATACACTGTGATTTTCCTCTAGAATTTCAACTGCTGTGACTTCTAGAGGAAACCACATTTAGTTCATCTTTCTGAAAATATCAGTGCTTGTTAGCCTACTGACAGACCAAGCATGGAAATTTTGTTTAAAGCAACTGGACAAAGCAAAGTTTTACAAACTTAGAATCCCAGTTTCTGTAGATGTAGTTTCCTCAAGTCTAAAAGCAATTGTTGTGACAGTAGAAGATATTTTATATAGCCTAAATAAGCATTTCATTGATCACTGTGTTTGGCAACAATTGTGAATCACTACAATCTTTGCTGAACTTGAACTAATTGCTCAAAGAAAGACTCCCAAACGTTTTCTTCTCCTTTGATACCTAAGGGTTTGCTAAAACCATTTAGAAAAACATACGACATTCATTACGCACTCATTGTTTACCACTGTTTTCACCAAGTTCAAGGTACATCATTTGCTTTTACTTAACCAGTATCTACCACTAATCATGTGATATATATATTTAGTATTATTTGCCTCCAACAAATCAAAGGAGGCAAATCATTCTGGCAAAATGTAAGGCAAAGCACTCCATTTGTTTTTAAAAACAGAACAGATGAGGCAAGCCATCAAAAACCCCAAGATGTACGGGTCTGGCAAGTATAGACAACTTCAGACAGTGGGTAGTAGAGCAGTCACTGTACATGCTTGTACAGTGACATGGACTAACCAAGTAAGCCCCTCTGGCAGTGGCCTCACTTGTATTTTCATCAGACAGTATGGAAAAGTAAAATTACAATACAATCAGAGTTTAAAATATCTTAAGAAGAATGACTCTTCGTTGGTTAGGCTACCTTAGGGCTATTACTTCTGATAATTTTTTCCATGGACATGGAGTGGTTTGTCAGTGCTTCAACCAATTTAATATGCATGGAGCGTAAAAGAACCTAACCTATTACTTTCATTAATCCCCTACTGGCATTCTGAACGGAAATTTTGAGAATTCTGAAGCAAACAAAAGGCTTAACTTGATTTTATGAAATGGTAATTTTGTTTCTCTTAGCGACTACTGCATTCCCATTTGTTAGTCAACGGGCATTTTATGCATACACACCATAGGTGAACACCTATTTACGAACAAATGGGGATTAATTATGATTACAATAGAAATCTGCTGTGAGCCAAATGATATTATATAAAGTGTTTGTTTAACATATTAGAAGACTTTATTACAGGATACTGAGACCAACTGTGTGTGTACTTAAGACGTATACAAATATATACAAATATTTCCAGGATCTCAGTCAAAAGAGTTCTTGTAACTATGACACCTTAATAAATGCCAAATACAACAATTTAACATTTATAATGAAGAATGGCTGCCATCTGAGACCTACTTCTAGAAAGTTTATTTTGTATTGAGTGTATACTCATGTCTTTCATGCTAAAGCATAAACAAACCCTGCGTTAAGAAAATCTAACATCTACTTTAAGCTTTCAGCTCTTCACACAACTAGCCAAAGAATAATAGTTCACTCTGTAAGTTTGCTTTTTTGTTGTTCCAAAATGGAAAGAAATAAAGTCTTCCTGCCTTCTCCCTTTTTATGAAAATGTAATCAAGGATGGCATATTTGTCTATACATCCTGTCAGGAACTATTCTGGGATGCAACAGGCTCCAGTTCAACTTTATTCAGAAGTTTCTTCTTAATTTTAAATAGCTGTGTCCTCAGACTGTACTTTTAGCAACTACACAGCAAGTCAGTCTGCCTCTCAGAAACTTCATTTATAGAAGCCGATTTCGTCTAGCAAATGTTACGGTTTTATAGAAAAGGAGTATTTCAGAAAAACTGAAACTCTCAATACCCATGTGTACTGGCAAAAAAATAAGATGGTGGATCAACTTTAGGAAAAACATCAGAATTAGTCTCTCCAAACTGCAGCCAGAGCACTAAATAACCATGAATTATTTTCCTGAAATCTTTTGACAATGTCTTCAGATTGGGAACACAGGGCTTCCTCTCAGGCATCTCTGGTTCTCAACTCAAAATTCTGAGAAGTATTAACTGCACATTTTCTTGAACATCCAAAGAGCAGGTGAACATCGCTCTTAAAACTTTTTAATCAAGGTTTAAATGCTAGCAGTAAAGTTCCCAAGAAACCTTTCAGGTTTAACTGCAGTTTTCCATTCCAGATGTGGTTTTCAACTTAAGGGTCATGGCCTGTATCCTTCTTCTAGTGCCTAGTTTGACTTGAAGTCTAGATGAGAAAGGAAATATTGTGCCAAATGGGACCAAGAACTACTTTCTTCAGGCCATCATTTCAGCTATACAAGATTCATTCGCCCCACTCTAGCCTCCACAAGGTCCTGGGCTGCTATTTCAGAATTCTGTTTGTTAAATCATGCTGTTGCCATTGTCTTTGCAAATAAAACATAGCCTTCTAAGAAAGAAACATCCATATTTATTTTCAGCCAAAACATGATTAAAAATCCTGGTACCTAGTAAGACAATGGTGTTTCCAATAATAGTTACATTAACTACTGGAGAAAGGAGGAATGGGTATGGTCTGCTATGAGCTACTAAAAATTTTAGCAATTTCCTTTCAGGCTTCAAAAGTGTTTGTTTTTAAACCCTACTGTTGATCCACACAGGGACAACAAAAAATACTCAGTAGTAACACCTTTAAAACGAGCAGATCATAATGAATACGTTAGTCATGAGATGGTTTACATCAGAGATTTCTTAAACTGTGTTGGTAAACCCAACATTCTTGTAATAAACTAAAGGAATCTCATTGTATCATCACTTCTTGAGGGACCAAATGGTTCAATGTACTGCTCACAGGACCACAATGTCTTTCACTTGAAGCTACAAGTTGGAATTCAAGCCAGCTGGAACAACAAGAGCAGGCTTCCATCCCTATGAAAAAAAAGTAGTAATATCTGGCAGTCCTTCAAACTTGCAAATCAATTCATTAAATAATCTGTCCAGCCCTGCACGTGGCATGTTGTGTCAGTTCAGTATACCTGTCACACCCTCATTTTCCCTCTTCATTGTGCATGTTGCACATGCTGACTTCTGATCCTCCTTCTTTTCCTATCTACCTACAAGTCAAGAAGTTTTGCTCACTTTCTCAACTGTCAGACTAACTCTGAATCAAACAAGTTCAGCTGTGTCAGTAAGGATTACTTGTTCTTATTTATTTTTTTGAAATCTTGAGAAATTAAGAATTCAACACTTTAATTCAAATAGAATTGTCTGAGTCATACTGGGATAGCAGAAGGAGACTGAGACAGTTCGGTCCTTAAATAACCCACCATAAGTAGGAGAGGTTTGGCATGGCAAATTGACCTTGCCCAAGTGTCTTCTCACACTTTTGTTGAATCTACAGCTCAAACACAAAACATTCCACTAATTTGCATTGCTTAAATCATGTGCGATCTAAGTAACATCCGGTGAGGAAAGGTATTTTGTAGAAAACAAGGAAAGAAGGAGGGAAAATAAACCTCCATGGTGGGGTTCCCTTGCAGCAGCAGTACCCTTTTTGGCAGAGGGCTCAAGAAGCCAGCTCATTCCTTTTGAAATGAACACAAAACCTTAAACATCGAAACACTGAGGTGAGAAGCGACACTCCATTCTTTAGAAGTTTTTAGCATCCAAAATCCACAGTATTTGGGGTGGAACCAGGAACAAATGAAACAAATAGTACATGAAATGTTAACTCTGAAATAGTTTTTATTTAACAAGACAAAGAAGGTTAACAAAAAAAAAAGTGACACACCTAAGTTTACCTTATAAAACGAAATCCCCTCAAACAACTAACTACTAAAACTTATTGAAAATACCCCAGTCATTTTTCACTGCTTACCTAAAGCTGAATTCTAGCTTGGACAGAAAGAAATTTCAAGTTCACAGTGACATATAATTTTAATCTTATCACTTGAAAAAAAAAAAAACCCACTACAATTATATTAAAAAAAGCAACCTTCTTTTAGTATTACATTATTTTTATACTAACTAATCATTTTCAAAACAAAAATTAGTCTTATCCAGTGCTTGCAAAGCAAAAATTAAAAGCCAAAAACCTGGTCAAAGTCATTATTTCTATTTTCATTTCAACATTTCAAAACCCTGAACAATATTACAGTTAAAAAAAATACATCAGTCATTAGTTCAGATGGACTTGGATGCAGAAGTAAGAAAATACTGATGCAGAGTTTGGCTCTGGTGGGGAAAAAAAAGTTGAAAAAAGAATTCCAGCTTCAACTATTTAAAAAACAATGTAAGATCCAACATTTCTTATAAGAACAATACTCGACACCACGCTCTCCTTGCAGACAACAGAAAGTTCAGAAACATTTTTGTTCTGAATAACATTTCTGACATTTCACATATGCCAGTATTCATTCATTTCTCAGACTTTGCATTGCTAAAATTTGAATGTTATTTATACATCAGATGTGCTGGGCCACTTTTAAAGGCAAATGAATACAACCTATTTTTCATTAAGGAAGTCTTAATTCATTGAAAGAAACTACATCCTATAAGGAATGAAGTTTTTCCACATTTAACATTTTCATAGTTAACCTTACTAGTACTTTTGCAACAATATATATGCTAATGAAGATAAACGTATATTTTAGATTCAAATTATTCCATCTGCTTGACAACAATCTATTAGGTCATAAGGCAGACAGCAAGAGAAAATCAACATAGCTCTCTAGCTTTTGATTTTTACTAACTCTTATGGGAAAAGAGTATTGCTTTATGACGAGCTCATATCTGGGAGCACATTTACTGACTGCATAAAAATGAATAATAAAAATGCTGGCATATAAATAGGTCATGAAGATTAAGATGCTTTTCTTGTATTAATCTTACTTAGATTTCTGGGCTTTAAAGTAGAATATCACAGAACTGACAGTGGAAAATGAAGGTGGGCTGTTTACTACAACCATAAGTTAAAGTTAAATCTCAAAATAAAAGGATTACAGACTCAACCAGGGAAAAGCACTAGGTCAGGACTGCAATCTCTATTAATTAGGTATCCCAGCTGGGCAGTGGGTATGCAGCTGTTAACTTGATCAATGACTTACCTAAATGTCATCTCCACTGATTCGCTTATAAATTACCAGCAAGTGAGACTAATGTACAGGTGCTAATTTATTTAAACTGTTCTCTGCAGTTCTACATAGCTTTATAAACTGCATCTGGCACCTAATGTTAGCTGTCAGTTGTACTTAGACATGCCTGTCCTAACGACTCTGTTCATTAGAAATGAGCACAAATTATGAAATATTGTGAAAAATGATACATCAAATGGAATGGGCAAAGCAAATCAATTAGAAAAACTTCATAGCACATATTCACACATAGGAGAATAAAACATCCTAGCTTCAGAGTGAGGTCTATAATACCAATTAAAAAGCAATTCATAGACTTCTGCAGAGTTATATATCAATTTGCTGGATTTTTTTTTTCCTCCTCCAGAAATACAGTTGTAATGCACAGCTTAACTTTTCATTCCTAAATAAAAGCATCAGTAAGAGGCAATTCTGCTTCCACAACATCCAGAAGGATTAGCAAGTCAGTCAACTTATTTTCCTGTTTAAAACCTCACAAGGTTTAGCTTTTAATAAACTATACCTAAAACTCCACTGAAGGAGAGAGTCCTATGATGTCTACTTTTGAAATACACTGCACAGACTGATTAACAGTAGAAGACATGGAAGTATATAAGCACTCATCAGAAAGAATTATTTCTGTTCGAAATGTAAAGCCTCGTAATTCTCCTGCCAGTGCTTAAGCAGCTTTTATATTTTTATAACAAATTTAATTATGCATAGCAGATATTATTACATACTCTAAGTATTTTCCAACACCTGATGGAATATGAAGAAATCAAACATGTACCACATATACTTGATACCGCCAAACACTTCTTAAAACAGAGTCTGCAAAGCAGTCCCATGTCACCTGCAATGCATCTGTAAAAGCTGATTTCCAGAATGAATCTGCTTTTAGTAATGATGGAGCTCAGTTAATTTTGTGCAAATGATCACAGTGCTCTGGATTCATAAAGAAGAAACCAATACTTAGATATGGTCGTTTTCCATTTCTTGCAGTCTTGCTGTCTGTAAGCCTTCCCGCCAGACCCTATTGGGAAGGATGCCAGACTGCAGATTAATGCATTCTCCTAGCATTAACCTTTCAGGCAAACACTGAACTATCAGCACCATCATTTACTGTACTAACATGGGAGGTATTCTGGTGGCAGGTCTGCACATGAACACTTTACAAGAAAGTAACTCAAAAAAATAAAGGTCATTAAAGGTAAGAAAAACATCTGGAAAATACAGGAAGAGGAAACTCTATAGTCTTCACAGAAATAAGAAAGCCAATGTAAAGGAACGGGCTGCTATTACTGCTGACCCAGATGCCTCGATGAATCATTTACTGGTGATGGGACCTTATCCACTCTACACTGAGACTGGAAGGGTCTCTGCATTGGCACTTTTATAGAAGAGCAAAGTGGTCTCTACAATTCCAAATGAAAGTACTTGCAGTATCAGTGCATAGCTTTGTAGTCAAAGCTAGATTTCCTATGGATTTGTGACTTGAAGTCAAGCTTACCTTATGGATTTTCTGGTATCTGATAAAACTCAAGTCTCATTTCAGCCTTTTTCTCAGCAGGCTATTAACTGTGTGTGCTTTTCTCTACTTTGCTGTCTATTTTCAGAGAAGTTTTCAGAACTTAGTTTTGGAGCCTGTCAAATGTGTTCGAAATCAGCCTGTGTCACCACCTACAGATGTAGTTCTGTCTTGGCATAAGCACGCTGTCAAGACCTCATGTGGACACAGCTATGCTGACAGAACTTTGCCACTGAGAGGAGCAACAAACTATCTCCTTGCTCTGAAAAAACTAAACCATGCACACCTCTCTTGTCACATACCACATTACTACGTCTATCCTCCTGGCTCTGCTGATACACTGTGCTGCCATGGCTATAGTAATAGCGCTCTGCTGCACAGTGAAGGCTTCAGCCATGAGACTTCACACAGCTTCACCTAAGAAGGAATGTCACCAAATGACACTTCTTCTCTCTACTTCTGATGCGTGATAAAATAAGACATAAATGACAGAAGTGAAGACCAGGTGGGACATTAAAATAAATCCACGCAACAAAACATTGTTCTCAGTTAAAGGGAGCATATCTATACACGAGCCCAAACAACACCGAGGAAGAGAAGGCCACCAATCTGCCAGTTGTCAGAGGGAATAGCATGTTTGAAGCTACTGATATGAGCTTAAATTCATGTTTATATTAAAATCCCTAAGTTAAACCCAAGTGTTGGTTGTAAAACGTTCTATAAAATTTCATTCGCATTACCAGTAAACACAGTATCATACAAGAAAACCTGACCTAAATACACACAGCAGGTCAAATTGTAGGTAAATGTTTCCAAGTGCTACATAAACCTTTACAGTGCCTCTTATAATCTCAGATCAAGGGGATTATCCATTAGTACTTTTAAAAAGAATCTACATGCTTTAGGAAGATGTGGTATACAGCTCTATAATGTGATGTCTGACCTCACATGGTGGCAGCGGTAGAATCTCTATTCACAGTCACAGTTGCAATGTTTGCAATGTATGGTAGCATTCTTTCTTAATCTGACAGTTTGATTAAAATTCACAGAGAGCTGAGGGGCTCATGCTGAAGTAAAGTGCTTTCAATATTTGAAACTCTACAGTAAATTACTTCTCCAACAGAGCAACTGTACTTACATCAATATCCTCTTGGGTAAAAGTTTCTGGATCTTCTCCCATCATGTTGGCTAAATGTCTCTTTCCTAGGTTGAACTCTTCAATCTGTTTTTTAATAAATTCTTCCGTGTACTTTTCAGGTCCTGAGGCTCCTACATTTTTCCTCTGCACTGCTGTAGTGGAACAGATTAGCCTTAACGTCTAAAAAAAACGAGAAAAAAGAAAATTGAGAGGTTTATTTTACATTTTTGGCACAATGAGCTCTAAATAAAATGAATAGTACAAGAAGCCATTCATAGCTATAACAAGATTCAATACATTATTGTAATAAATTAGAAAAGACAGTATTACTCATGAAACTATTTTCATCCAATTGTTTTGTGCCTATTCCTTTATGGGCATTTTCGAAGAGTTGAACATTTTCACACATTACAATTAATTAAAAAGATTTTTCTGATGGAAAGAAACACAGTACGTCAGGAATATCCAGCAAAACCAAAACACAGCACTGATCAACAGATGCAGTCTTAAAAGAAAATAAAAATCTATCAGCAAATAGACAGGTTTTGCCTTCACCTAAAGGCATCCCGTAACAAAGCATGAAAAGAATCTGGCTTAGCTCCCTAGTGGCTTTTAGAAGCATGTGGCTGCACAAGTACTGCTAAAGGCTCTGGAAAGCCTATGGAGTGCTCCTTTCCTGTTCACAGTGCCAGAACAGTTCTTAACCTATTTCACCATCTCAGGCAGAACAATTAGAAAACTACTCAGGTAGTTCTCACCAGCAAATACTACTGAGCATAGTTTCAGCTCAGAAGTCTTAACTCGGGGGACAGTTATCTCTTGATCTTTGGGGGATACAGCTTTGTTTTTTCTTTTATCAAGACAATCAGTAGTTAAGATGACTAATTTCAATCAAGCTCTCCATCAGAGGAACAGGAGCTTCACAGACAGGGCTGTAATGTCCCAGTTGTGGCCTCCTGCCAATATTATGCACTATTTTGTCTTTCCAACATTAGTATTAAAGTCCTCTGCAGCTTAATTATTCCACAAACTGAATGAGAACTGATAATTTGTGTGGTCTTCTGTGGGCGGGAAGAGGGAGGGAATCACAAGAAAAAAAAGGGGTGTGAGACAGAAAAGCAAAGATAGAATCACTTCTGAATCAGAAAACTGCCCGATTCTGTCCACCAGACAGTACCCTGAAACACTTCTCTCCAGCCCCTTCAATGCACCACGGCTTGGCTATATGAGCAGACAGTGCAGTTTCACAAGGAAGAATAAGCCCATTTCACAGTCCACCCCTGCTAGCATTCTTTCCTCCACTCGCCCTCAGCTCTGGCAATCGGACTCTTCTTCAGCTCTCTAAATGTGGCAGAGCACTAACTTCTGCTTCATCCCAGTAAATGGGCAGTTCTCAGCTGAGCTGGTATGCCCAAGAGATTCAGAGAAGGCTGTGAGAAGAGTCAAAGCTGTCACAGGAAAGAGGGTGAACCACACAACTAGGAGCAAGGAAGTAGAGGGACAGTCGTCTCTTTACCTTAACTTCTTTGAGCAAATTATTAAATTGCCTCTGCCGCTCCTGCAGCCTCAGTCTACCTTTAGCCAAACATGAAAACCCAAACAGGCCCAACAAAGTGAACTAGTTAGGGTTCTTATTATAAGGAACAGAATAAAGCTAGTATTTGAAACAATTAAATATTTTCTGAGTCACGAGAATTGTGTTCTCCAAATCACAATTTAGACACGCTGTGACCATTTTGATGGACTTTACCATTCTAAGTTAAACTAATATGAATAGCATAAAACATTTGCTGCCTTTCTGTAACTAATACAAATACAACAGTAACCTTCAAATCCAGTTACACCCACAATGATACAAACACACACATCTCACTCAAACAAGATTACATGGATACATGTTCAACACAAACCAAACTTCCACCTTCTGTTAGTAACATGAGTTAGCTTACACAAACCTCCTGTGACTAGAAGCTTTGGCTGTTCTATATTACATGGTCAAGTCCTACATGAACAGGAAATGAAACACAGCTTTTCTTGTAGTTTCACAGAGCCCAGTTGGTATTCTGGACATCTGGCAGCCCAGGATGAACTGGTCCAACACACCCAATTTGCTGCACCAATTTGTAAAGCTATTCATGATCAATTTACCTGTTCATGACTGTCTCAGTATACCAAATCTAACAACCCCACTTAAAATATCAATTTGGAATAAAGACTACAATGCCTTGCCTTAAACCTATGCATAGCACATGCCTGTGCTGCAGGATAGGTCCTATGAATTCAGTGAGGTTTGATAGAGAAGGTAAAGTAATCTTTGAATAACCAGGTCACACAAGATGGGAAGAACTGACCCTCTATGCTTTTGGAACCTGACATAAAGACAGGTCCCTCAAGGTTATGTACCTCAGAAAAATAACCAATGTCTCTGCCAGGAAAGATTTAAAAACAGCTTCAAAGCAGAATTTGGTCCTGAGGGGCCTGTTGTTGCTTTGTTTTCTCCACAGCTTACATGCATCATATGCAACACTAGTCCTGGCTTGCCTCTTTTTTTCTTCTTTATATTCATGTTTTCTGTGAGGTTACATTGACGTAATAAAAGAAAAATAATCAGAATTTTAAATGTACACATCTTCCACAGGCAAGGCTCTGGTGATTTCCTTAGCAAGAAGCAAGGAAAGCAGAGGTATCTCTGCATATTCCCTATTCTCTCCTAGTCACTCCTCAGGAAAGAATTCAATTCATCTTCTGTTTTACTTGTCTTAATAGTAACTAATTATTTGTAATGTCTGTTAATGAACATATGATTCCTTATTACTTGGCCCAAAATTGCTTTCTCTCTGCTATGCTTTAAACAGAATACTTTTAAAAAGACTGCTTTCATCTTATTCCTGTCAATTTCTATTGCAATTTTCTCATTTTTGCCCTCCTTCCCTCAAGCTATTCGTATTCTTCCCTAGTTTCAATTCGTCACTAATCAAAAGTCCCTGGACACACAAACTGTTCATAATTAGAAAACAGCCTCTTATGCAAATTAATATCTATTGTATTGGGTACCTCTTCTGGGATAAGAGTACTATTTCGTGGGTGGTACAGGCAAGAACAGCAAAGTACAGCTAAATGCTTCTGGCGCTTCAGTCAAGAAAGCATGCTCCTCTACTTTCTAGAGGAAACCACAGAAGTTTGCTTCAGTTCTATACACATTTCATAAAGCACTACTGCAGGCAGCAGCCTCAACATTTTTAAAATAACAATGGTTATTAATAGTACTCCTGGAATAATACTCTTCCACCAGGACAGGGAGAAGGAAAAGCCTTTACTTCTGGACACAACTCCTTGGTATTAACTGTCCCCTCCCAACTTCTTCCTGAGCAACCTAGCATTAAAACAGTTTGGCAAATTCTGATTTTCCAAGGGAGACCGGAAATTTATAGAAAATCAGCTTATGTAAAATTTGCCTGACAACTTCAACTTCTCTGGCCTATTTTTTCCAAGAAGAAAAATGACTAGAACCTGTCTGTCTACTCGTCCTGTTCATTTAGCTTCACTGGAGTTATATGGATATAAAATCAACAGATACCACTAACAGTGGAATAAAGCTTCCTGTACTTTTGAAATGGGAGGAAAGGGAAATCAGAGACAGGAATCCAAGAGAAAATATTGTCCATTTTACAAGATGACATAGTTACAGAGAAGACGATGAAACCAAACAATGCATCACACATGCAGTTGCACTACTTTCTTGTTGCTTCCATGCTTCAAACTGGCAGACTTCAACCATCTCCTTCTCCAAAATCACGCAGCAGAGAAACATAGCTGTACTAAAAAGTTACCTTTGGGATAGAACTTCACTAGAAGATACGGAGCTGGAGCTGTATAACCACACAGGACTGAAATTGCCCTGTGTCCACTGCTCCAATTACTGGCACAGCTACTGCTGCTGAACCCGGCAGACATACAAGATACCAACAGCTGTCCTCTGGTCACTTGTCGCACAGAAAAATAACATATATTATATAGCAATCATACAGAATATAAATGCTTATTCCAAGTTTCTAAAGAATTACGCTTTTCCAATTTGGCTTACTAGTGTGCTGTTCTAAAAAAATACGTTTTAATTGATTTATATTAAACAATGTTTACATAATCTCAGATTTCAGTCAGCCTATGAACTAATTAGGTGAACAAGTATCAGGTTTATGCTTTAAGAAGCACCTTGTAAAACACATCAGTAAGTATCACAAGGTGTCAGCAAATATGCATAAGTGATTTTATATTACTTTTTACACCTGATTTCACAAAGTATTTCATCAGAAGAAACTTTTTCTCAAAATGAAGTCTCTTGACAGGTGACTGTAAAACTGCATCTCCTCCACCCAGAAAAATCTACTTTCTGTGCATATTTGACCAAATCTACATATTAAGTTTTGATTATACTGTATACTATGGAAATAAAAGATCTAAATGTATGGATACATGTCAAGTGTCAGGTATGCATAACAGGGAACAGAATTTAGATCTGGTTGTTTTGAGGCATGAGTTATCAAATACTAACAGACTCTTCAACTCTTAGTTACAGCTGCAGAAAAAGCTACTCTATTCCAAGCATTCAGTTCTGAAAGACTGTCACTAAAGTGCTATCACCTCTTTCTGCTATCAGTACATATACCATCCACAGTGATTTAGAGAAAGCACCCAACATAATTGAATTAAATAGCACGTATGGTATGCTGAAATCTTCTGTGGAGCTATTCAATCATATCAGAAGTGATTTGACAGTAAGCTATATCTTTTTTTTCTTCTTTCTAAATTGTGCTAAATCTCTGCAGTCTGCTTATTAGAATAGGAAACCAAACCTGTTGTTCAGTCAGGGCTAAGAGAACTAGAATTACAAAGTTTCTCTCCCATTTCCCCTCTCAATATGTGACACTTTCAGATACAAAAAAACCCCAAAATTAAACTGTTTTCACCACTAAGATAAAGAAGCAAGGATTCTGCTTTCTAAGATTCAAAGATTTTAGATTCTAAGATAAACTCCAGCAAGGGATTTTTAGGATAGGCATCATAAAAAAGCTCCCTAACAGTAAGGGCAGGTAAGTGCTTGATGTAAGAAATGGTTACAGCAGGTCAGAACAGGGGTGTATCAACTTATTACCCTGGCCTCAACAGCAATAAGAATCAGAGGCACTAGGAGAAGACAAACCAGTAGTGGTAACTTTTCCAGGACACTTCCCCAGTTTCCAGCAATCTGCAGTTCAAAGACATGCTCGTAACTTGTTTTTAACAGTCCTCAATGGAATCTTCTTCCGAGTTACTTAAGCTGCTTTTTGTTTTCACTTAAATGTTTAGTATCCTGGATGTTCTCATCAAACAGTTCCACAGTTTAACTACACCTAATGGAAAGAAGAGTGTCTTCAGCTTCCTGCGCCCTGCCTCCCCTTACTTCCCTTCATATTCTTTGGTTCACAGACAGTTAAATGACTTGTATATAGCCATAGGCTTAAGTACTTCTTATGATGCCATCTGTGGGGGCAAGAGTAGACAAATGATCTCTCAAGGCCCCTTCCAGTCCTGACTTCTATAGTGAATCTTCCTTTAAGATAATCTTCTCATTTACAATACAAATAATTTTCAGCTCCAATTCAAGCAAGTGCCTGACCAGGAAAACTAAGTTACTGACCTAATCATACCTTTGGTATAGCACAACCAAAACAACATGAACTATTCCAACTGAGAACAAAGTCAAGTGTTAGAATATTTTCAGCCTTATTCTCTTTCTCACTCCTTGCACAATTTAAGAGTATGTGTTTATGACTGCTGCTTAAAAAACTAGTCACACAGGCATCAGGTCTTTATCCCTAACAGGTAAAGTTAATCTAGAAGTAACCAATATAAACAGTTCAAATTGCTCGTTTCAGTATTGTCTTTCATTTCCTCATTGTTTCTATCTTCTGTTACCCAATGGCTTGGTTTAGTTCAGCCACTGAACAGTTCTTCAGCCCTTATTACCCTAAATTACTTTGTAAAGTGAAAGTGTTACCATCATGCCTTTTTATCCTCTTGCTGGTCACTGATTAAATATATATATAGGTGTATCAGATACCACTGTACAAACACTGTGGCTGTCCTCTATGCTGACAGCAGCTAAGCTTTTTAATTAAATGGCAATCAGCTGAACACCAGTATCTCTCAAAACAAATGGCTAAATGTGTTTAATCAGAAGTTACCACACTTGTGCATTTTTGTCTCCAGTGCAGGAATTGAGAGACTTCATTATCTACTTATGTGCTGATCAAACACAATTCAAGGTGATCAATTTAAAAAAACTACCAACTTAAAGTAGAATCCTAGAATCCTTTGGGTTGGAAAGGTCCTTTAAAGGTCATCTAGTCCAAACCCCCTGCAATGAACAGGGTCATCTTCAACTAGATCAGGTTGCTCAGAGCCCCATCCATCATGACCTGGAATGTTTCCAGGGATGGGGCATCTACCACCTCTCTGGACAACCTGTTCCAGTGTTTCACCACCCTCATCGTAAAAAATTTCTTCCTTATGCCTAGTCTGAATCTCCCTTCTTTCAGCTAAAACCATCACCCCTTGTCCTATTGCTACAGGTCTTGCTAAAAAGACTGTTCTCATCTTTCTTATAGGCTCCCTTTAAGTACCGAAAGGCTGCAATAAGGTCTCCCCGGAGCCTTCTCTTCTTCAGGCTGAACAACTCCAACTCTCTCAGCCTGTCCTCGTAACAGAGGTGCTCCATCCCTCTAGTCATTTTTATGGCCCTCCTCTGGACTTGCTCCAACAGATCCATGTCCTGTGTCCCTGTGCTGAGGACTCCTGAGCTGGACACAGTACTCCAGGTGGGGTCTCGCCAGGGCAGTCTCTGTAAACTCTATTGATATATATAATAAATTCTGGCTTAACGACACTTCCTTACATTAAGAAAAGCAAACTCCGCTCACGGAAGGGCTGATTTACCGCGCCGCTGGCCCTTGCACTCCCCGCCCCAGCACTGCCTCCTCTCGGCGCCAGCCCCGCGCACGCACAGTCGGCACCCGGTAGGCCGCAGCCCAGCCGGCCGAGCCGCCCAGAGGCAAGGGCGGCACCACACCCTGGCCCAGCCGGGGCCTCCGGAACGACCGCGATGTCACGCCCGCTGAGACACCCTCGTTCCGCAGCCGCGCAGGGGCGCGAATCCGCCTCGCTGCCGCCCGCTTCCCCACCCCAACCCACCCCCCCGCCGCCGCCGCCGCCTTCGTGCTCGCTTACTGCCACTGCACAGAGCCTTCCCCCGCCCGCAAGCTGATCCCGGGGAACCGAAGCACACGGGGTGGAAGGGAAAGGGCCAGGCCCAGCTCGGCTCTCACCTGGGCGCCCGCGCTCCAACGGCCGCTTAGCCGCAGCACGCGCCCAACGGCCGCCGCCATGCCCGCCCCGGCCGTCGGGGGAGGACAGAGCAGGGCACGGTGCGGCACGGCGCCGGTCAGACCAGCACAGCGCGGCCTCCACCACAGGCCCCGGCACCGCCCCTCTAGCCCAGCCCGCCAATCGGCGGGGCAGGCGCCGCGCCTGCGCACTGCACCTCGCAGCGCTGTGGGCTGCCCGGCCGGCCCGACCCCTCAGCCGGCGTCGTGGCTGGCCCGTGGAGTCGCGGAGGTGGCGCGGCCGTGCTCGGGGGGGGTGAAGAGGCAACGAGCGGGTTGTCAGAGTGCGTGTGAAAGGTGATGAAAAGGTTATTACTATTGAGGCTGACCTTTAAAATGGTGGTTTATAGCTTGCAGTGTGGTGACAAGGGCGGTCAGGTCAGCAGTAGGGCCCGGGCCTGTGCCTGTCGCCACGGGTGGGCTCCACTCCGGTGAACCCCATCTCTGCAGGAAGAGGCTAAAATCAAGGCTTCTGCTTAAGCAGTTAGCGTTGGAAATTGCAGGACGTCTGGTGCAGCACCGTTCATTTGGAGAGTTGTAGCAAAAAGCATATTCCACCCTAGGACTGGGGGAGTTTCCATGGAAAATAGGCCGTTTTTTAGAGGTGCAGCAGTTGTCTCTTGCTGGGAGCGGGGGTGAGGGTTGGTATTGGTAATATCACCTCCCAAGGTGACGCTGAACCTTGAGAGTTTAAGAGTTTTCATCTTTTCCCCAAGTTACAAAGTGTAAGTGAGAGGAATTGGATTTTGTCAGTAGTGTTTTCTACCACAGGAAAAGTGAAATTAAATAAAAGTATAATTTTTAAAAGTTCTGCTTTAGATTTACTGGGACCTTCTCTTCAGGAGCAGTTACTATTTGAGAGGAAATTCTGGAAGCAAATTTCTGCTGTTCCAGAAATTGTTTTGGTTTTTCTATTCACTTTTTCTCAGGTGGTGCTTGCTTCCCTCCATTCAGACCTAAGTATGATTTCCTCACTGGGATTTTAAAAAGGGTGTAAGAAAACTGACTGTGAGCAAGAGAAGTCAGCCATGCAGGGAGGTCAAGGAGAAGCCATCTGGGAAGGTGCATTTATTCTTGCGGTTACCAACTGTGAAATGAAAACATCAGTAGTTTTATTGACATGGATACATGCAAGTGAATGCAATGAACACTGCACCAAAGGAGAGTGGTGGAGTGTCTCTCTGCTGTGCGCACCTGGCCAAGCCCTGGGAACTGCAGCTGCGCTTTCATTCACAGGGTGCATTTGGTTACCAGCTGTTTCTCCAAAAGAGAAAAAGGGGGTTGGGGTAGGGTCACAGTCCCACTGACCCACCTCCTGGAGCAGCCAGCAGAGCTGAAGGGGTGGAGAAAGCTGGAGGTGGCACGGCCTCTTCAAGGCCCATGGCGAATCTCATCTGCCATCTGTCGCCCTGTGGCTTGGCTTTGTTCAGCGGCAGAGGAGCTCCTTGGTACTCACTGTGCTAAGCAATTGTTACCCCTGTCAGCTCTGCAGAAAAAAAGCACCACTGGAGTGAACAGTTCTTATTCCCCACATATAATTAACTGTGAATTAAACGCAAGGAGCAAGGTCACCTATAAAATATCATCCACTTGTACTTGGAAACTAGTTGATGTAAATCTAAATCCTTTGACTCCCTAAATCTATCTACTCCTATGGCCACTATGAAAAATGCTTCTGCAGTATGGAGTATGTTTTCAATGACACAAGAGTTCATACAGTCCATGGTTACAGAGTTGTTCCCACTAATTACTGAGTTGAGACCTTGGTATAGGTAGAGTACAGCATTTAATGACAAGGGCCATGTTGTGTCTCTCTTGGATCTTCAGAGCAGTCGGCCCTTAGAAATTAATGGCTGTCCCTTCAAGGTGGAAGGTTTTTGCACAAATTTCAAGTATGTTTCCCAACCATCCTGCTACTGCCAAGGAGTTTACCTGGGCTTGCTTGTTCCTGGAAGACACTTCTACAGAGGTGCCTGGGTGACCAGTTTCTAGACTCATCATATAGCTAAATGCAAGTAAGTGCATGTAATCATATTACTTGGGATGCTTTGAAGAAAATGTACTTCCATGGGGGGAGCATGGCTAATATGTCTCAGAAAGATTCCTCGCAGTGGAAGGATTGCCACTTCTGCTTGAATGGTAGGAGTCTGGGTTTGCCAGTTCAAGACCAGGTTTTAGCACAAGCCAAGGTAAGATAAAAATGAGCAGAAGTTATTTACATGCTCAACACCCCACATCCCCGTCCCTCTGTCAAAAGTTTATTAAGACAGAGACAGAGAGAAATGCAAGAAAACCGTGTTTAATCTACTTATCCCAAGATTAACTCCAAAGGGCTTCTCTTTCTATCTCTGCATTTAGTTGACACACTGTAGATGCTTACCTAATCCATGCAAACTACCCTCATGCTTCGCTAAGCCCTCTGTGGATCTTTAGTCTCTTGTGTGGCAGGAATGTCCTTTCTGAGCCCAGCTGGGGCTTGTTCAAATTGTGAACCTGATTACCCATATACTTGTGTTACTTGCTAATCATACTCTATGCAATCGCAGAACGGAGGATTGTTGCCTGCAGTGCATTACCTGCTTTTGTTTTGAGACTTAGGTAGTGAAAGTAAGCATGTAATTTGGGATGATAAAAGCTTTGGACTGCTGTCTTTGGGGGGTGGACTGAAATTAAGAAAATGGTGCTGCTGTGCGGGGCTTGAGGTTTCTGAAATGAAAAATCACTGAATGGAAAATAAGAAAATCAGGCTGAGTCTGCCACATGCATGGATCAGAGGCCAACCTGAGGGGCATGGCTGTAATATATGCAAGTTCTGGAGCACAGACCTAAGGCTGAGCTCCAAATTTGCTGATTGCTTACATGACCAGCCTACAGGCAGACAGTCCCGCAGTGAGATTTGGGGTGTCCTTTTCTAATCAGAGATGGGATTTGTAAATGGCATGAGTTCAGGTTACTGGTAGGGATGGTATGAAAACCAGTTGCTTGAGTAACAGGTATCCCAGTGGCAGTGATGGAGATATGGATCTCCAGCTCACTGTCTCATAGATGCCAATGAAATGATGGCAAGGATGGCAGTACTGGGTCAGACCAAAGGTCTGTTGTGCCTGATGGCTTCACTCTACCAGTAGCGAAATGATAGATGCTTACAGAAGAGTAAAAAGAGAGGGCACATATACAGAGATACTTCCCTGATAAACTCTCCTGACCTGCAACGAACTGAAGGCAGTGTTTTAGGCTTAGACATACAAGAAACTTATTTCGGGAAAGAGGGCAGGGCTTCATGGAGGATGTAGCAGGATCTGCAGCCATGCAATAGAAGAAGCTAACCTGCAGCAGAGAGGGTGGGACTCCATGAATCAGAAGACAAAGCAAACAGTTGTAGAAGAGTTACAACTCCTCAGGATGTCATAATATAAATCCACTTCTGAAGCGAAGCCAGAGGTTTTTTAGAGTTTTCCTTATTAAACATAAGTAAAAGAGTAGATTTGGGTTTGAATTCTGAGCTGAAGTTATTCTTCTCATAAACTATTTTCTGTTGTCTTTCCCCTATGTCTGTCTTTCTTAGGCTGTAAGTATTTCGGCTGAAGTCCTGGGGCACCTGTGCCAAAAGGGACAGCAATCACCAATGATCGTCCAGGGACAGTGGTTGGTTGGCAGAGTCTGAAGATGCTAGATAGAGCATCTGCGTGCCAAGAATATTCCTCAGAGCCTAACCAGGCACACTTTCTGGATTCTCTTTAGACCCAGGGAAGTTTAGGAACACCCTGGTCCAGTGCTCAACAAAAAGCTTGAGGTTTTGGCTAGGGAGAGCATTGCAGAAGAGTGGTTTGACAAAAAGCTTTGGGTTTCAGAAACTGATCAGCATGTGTTTGAGAAAATGAAACTGTGTGTTAAAAATGCAGAGAATTCAGCAGTATTTTAACTCTGTTTCCGTTAAGTAATTTCTAGACATTTTATTGCATGTGTGCGCTTTTTGACATAGAAATTGTTTTGCATTGATCTTTTTCATCACTATTGAAAGGCTTGAGGCTGATATATCCAGAAGTCGTGCTTTCTTAAATGCAAACACATAAATTTTATTTTAAAAAGCTAGTAATAAGAACAACTATTTCATTGCACTTACTTTTCTTCAAAAATGGAGCAAGCACACTGCATTTCGTATACTGCATACACTAGCTACCTAAGAATTGTCAATTATGTGATGCTATAAAAGGCACAGCACTCAGGGGGCTGTCAATCAAGTCTGTTGAGAGAGAGATTTCAAGAATCATTATTCCAACAGTATTTATCAAATATAAAAATAAAATTTACGTGACAACACCAAATACAGAGATATCATATTTCATTTTATAGTAAAAATGGTTTGAATCAAGCACAGAATTAGTAAAGGTGAATAAATAATAGCCAGAGATCTTTGCTTGTAAAGTAGTGCCCCCTGTTTTGTTCCTTCCTACAGCTTTCCTTCTCCATGAAAGAAGGTGTTATCCAGATCTTCACTGCACTTTGGGGCACAGCCCCGCATCTGTTTCATCTTTTCTTCACAGTCCAAGGGGTTGGGGTTTTTTTCCATAGCTTATGTGTACCTTTGAGCACTTCAAGGCATTTTGGGGAGCATTCTTTTCTGCAGTATTATGTTCCAGCTCTGCCATAATTTATGTGCTTTAGTAGCCCCCATTGAATTTACAAACAGTTCTCACAATGAAAGAGAACTTGTATGGATGTAATTTGGAGGCATCTGAAGATAGTTTTATTCCACATGGGTGCCAGAGTCAGCCCAAAGAGATCCAAATGCAGTGTCTGGGCCTATTTTTAGTTGGCAAGTGCTTTTAAGCCTATGTAATGTGTCTTTGTCATTTGTCTACCATACGCTTTGCCTCCATATGTTTATCACTGTTGCTGTTGCTGATTCAGTATTTCAATAATAGAATCATTTGGAGCTGTTCTTTAGACTAGGGTTTGCATCAGACTTTTTTGTCTCTATATAATTAGGCTAATGTCATTACTGATCCTACCAGCAACTTTGAGTCAGAGATGACAATATATCCAGAAGCTGCGCCTATACTGCTAATTAAAAGAGGACTAAGGACTGGCCTAGAGACAAAGTAACCTTGATCCAGTCACATCAGCACTGATTAGGGCCACCTTCCTGGTACAGCATAGCCGCTTGGAACAGCCCAAAATAGAACCAGAAATACAAATAATCTTCCCCATCCATAGACACAGAGCAGTAGAAGTTTTATCTCTTCATCACACAGTGTGAACTTTATTGCTATTCCCATTACTGAACCTGTTCAAGATTTATAAACTTCTCATTATTGATTTTTGTAAGTACTGGAGACATACATATATTCAGAATAAATAGAAGAAAACAGTAGTTTTTCAAGTTGTATATGCTTCCCAAGATTCATTTATAGATAGGGAGTAGACACTGTACATCCTATCTGCCTCACCAGCTAACCAGAAAATACATCTCAGATGGTGCCCTCCTGGGACAGTGCGAGGGATTTGCCAAGTTACAGTTTATGGATGCTGCTGGAGGTTGTGGACTTCATCTGTATCTTTGTCAGACTGCAAGCTCCATTTTGGTTTTAAGGCTGGGATGCACCTTCCCGTGGCCTCACATCTTTCCTGCTGGAGCGCAACAGTCAATGATCAAGCGCTATCCCATGGAGGGCTGTGGTCCCAGACACTAATTTACTCCTACTGAGGAGACCAGGTTGTTGAGGGTGTGGTCACCTTGGTCAGAAACTTGTCTGACAGGAGACTGCACTCACCTGCTGAAAGCTGGATGGGAGCTGAAAAGTTACAGAATAAAAGGATGTCTTTGGAGCTTGGGAAATGTCAGATCTGGCACCTAACACTTTTCTATGTCTCTTGGAGATGCTCTAAAGACGATAAAGTGGTTACTTAGAATTAGATTTCTTCTCTCCTCAAAATACCAGCCAATTCAAAGCTGAAAATGAAGATGTAACATTATTTTAACAGACTTTGGACCAGTTTCTGAAGTAATGAAGCATAAGAAAGTATGACTTAGAAGATTTCAGGTTTTAAAACAGCCATAGCAGCAGAAGCTTCTGAGTCATCAGGGCTTCCACAGAAGGTCTAAAGAAATACATATGATGCGTCTTTCACAGAAATAACAAGGGAAAAGAATGACGAATTGGATCTGGATTAAGGGGGTAAAAAAGCACCAAGTACAGCTGTTACTTTCTGACCATTATGTTCAAATAAAAAAGAAAATAATCTGCAGTTTTCTGCTGTAGAACTCCTTACAGAAACAAGGAATTCATGTGCCTTTATTGAATCTATGTCAAGACTATAGTGTCTGGCAAAACCAAGCATCTAATGTAACAGAGATGTCTTCCTCAGATGTTCTGAGAAAAGAACTGATTTTTCTTCTTGGCTTCTTTCTTATTGCGGCAACTACCTACGGTCTACCCTGTGGGTGCCAGTACCTGAAGACCCAGTCAGCGTGACACCTGGAGAAGATCCCTTCCTGTCATTCTGCTGCACCAGTAGAAGAGCTTAGCCCACAATAATCCTGGGCAGGTACGATTGGAGGGGGAGGTAAGCATGGGAAGTTTCTTTAGCATTAGAACATCAGTGCAAGAGCTAACCTGAATGCAGAAGTAGTATTTTGCTCTCTGAGAGAGAGCATGGTGCATGGAAAATAGTTTTGCCTCCAGGCATTTTATGCTAGCCTGGAGAACCTGTCAGCCATTGACCGCTTTGGGCCAAGTTCCAAGTGCAGGAAATAATCCTGAGGAGAAGAGTAGGAAATGCTATTGAACGCTTTCTCTCCTCAACCTGCAAGTAGAAAGGCAGTGTCTGTTTTGACATCTCTTGCTTGCTCTGCTGTCTTCAACCATCAAAGAAAGCACTTAAGAGGGCAAATGATGCAGTCTGGAGCTAACTCATGAAATAGCACACATAATTAAGATTATTATAAGTATCAGGAGAAACTGCCTGAATCATCACCTCCTTACATGTGAGAATCTAATACTGCATGTCAGCCTAAATCTGAACATCTGCAGCAAGCAACTGTATTTCTCATATTATGGTAGTTCTGTTGCAAAATGGAAGGCGAACCAGAGAAGAGAGAGTTTGCAGATGTTGGGGGAAAAAGAGAAGGAGTCTCCAGCTTCTGTAAGTGTAGTCACAAACTGACTGATTTACTTACTTATTGATGACACAAGTCATGTGTCATTTATAACATGCTGCCACAGTCCAGCTGAACGTGGTTGGCTGGCAGCAAATTATCCTGAACCTTGCAGAGGTAAGTAGGCTTCAGTTTATTTTAAAGGATGCCAGACATTTTGTCTCTTTGGCCAAGCCTTCCTGGTCATTTATAAAGTTACATGGAAAGGTCAATCTGTACTTAGATACCCAATATGATTCAAACAGATCACATTATATTATTTCAGTTTACTTAAATAAAAGCAAAGCAAAATGAAAAAGCTTGTTAAATGTCTCTTGGGAAAGGACTTCACTGTCCCCTGGGATGTGATTGCTGGTTTTCCACTCTTCTGGATACATTAAAAAAAAGGGAATTCGACAGGAGTTTCAGTAAGAGTTTCTGTTGGAATCTAGAGGTTCTGAGCAAATATAGAAAGACAACTACTTTTTTTTTTTTAATGCAAGAAACCTTCAGAAAAATATCTTTTTTTAGAGTGGAGGTGTTGGGGGAAAGTGATGATATGCAAAATAAAAAACTGTGTTTTCAAACACGAAAAGCAAAAGGGGAGAGGAGTCAACTACAAGTAACTCTTTCGTGGAATAAATAGGATAATTTTTTCTCTTTGCCTCTCTTCAGTATTTCTGCGTGACTCTCCTATCAGCACTCTTTCCTCTACATTCCAATAAATGTAGCACTAAACCAGAACTTGAAGGCAAGTCTAACTTACTTGTGCACAATAGATTGCATTATTTGGTATTTTGCTCTTTCATATACTTCAGGGACTGGCCCATACAGGCTTGAACTTACTGCTCTGAATTGCCTGAGTCTATGGATGGTACGACACTGATCTTGTGGCTGCTGGATCAGATCCTGCCTAGATAGCTTTTATATGCTCATTTTCCTTGGCTTTTCATTCTGCTGAAATAGGAGAACAAAAGATGACCATGTGTTTAGCATGTTTAGCATTTAGTTCTGAGACCAGCAACCGTTAAGAGCAGGACTTCAGTCCTGTTACAGGCAAATGTCATTGCATGTGTGAGGATGAAACAGTAGAATGATTAAGTGAGGTTACTTTGGCTTTTAAAAGTGCTTTCCTGACAAACTCTTCGGGGGGAAATTGTTGCTTTTGCAGGTTTTTTTTAATGCACTTGTCCCAAAAGGTCCAATTCTGAAAATGCTCTTGACATCTGAGTAAGCAAAGGATTGAGAGATACAGCTGGCAGAAATATTTCTTATGTGCCTGGATCTATCCTTTTCCCAACACTTTTCTTGATAGGGCTATAGTTCTTGTCTTGATATGGACATTTTTCCTCCTATCTTGTCAAGGCTACTCCTTCATCTTGACCTGATAATGATATCTCTTACTCAAGCTGATAGAGTATTTCAACAAGTACAGATGTGTTCTTGTAAACAAGAAACCGATCTGGTGAGGGGTTTATCTCAGTGCTATTTCATCCAATGGACAATACACTTAAGAAGATGAAATTAAGTGAGGAATTAGCTGGTAAAGTACACTCAGGATAGTGCTCAGGTCACTTTTTAAACACCTTATTGGAGCCTGCCAACAGCTGTCCTTGCAATGAGGACCAGGCTTGGGAAAACAAAATTTGTTTTGCCTTTTTCTGTTTTAAATTTTCTGCAAATGGTATGTAGTTTAAGTGTTACTTTAAATTGTTCAGTTAGGTTTATTGAAAAAGGTTATTACACTCCGCCAGCATGTGATAGTCAAGCACCTTCTAGTTATTTTGAGAATGTTCGCAAACACACATTGGTCTTCAGATTTTTTCTGAGATTAATGCAAATATTTGATGTACAAAATAGGAATTGTTTTAAATTCTTAAGAGAAAGCACATTTCCATCTTCTCATGTTCACACTGGAAATTAAATAATATTTTGCTTCTTCACTCCAGTAGTAAAAGAAATCTGGCAAAATGAATCAACGTATCTGAGACAGTCTCCTCTTTCCAAATATTAGAGGACCTTCATGAATTCTTAAACCTTCTTTGCAATATTTGGTAAATCTCTCAGTTAAGGTTTAGTTCTAGATGATGGTAATGTCTGTGTTTTAGCTGTTAGAATACATAGAACAGCTTCTCACTATCACTGAGAAATGGCACTGCTGTTACTGGTAGTGAATATGGTATGCAGAGAAATGTAAAATTTAGAAATCTTCAGAAGTTAAGTTTAAAATCAGTGAGGCAAATTAATGGAAATGTAGAGTGGAAGATTATAACAAAAGTGAACATAAATAGCACTGCATTTTTTGAACCTGAAGCATCAGAATTGGAAATAGAAACCAAAGAACAGTTATTTCCTCTGGGAAAAACAGACAGCATTGATGAAGGCAGAGAATAATTGACTAAACATATTTGCAAAAATGGGGAGATTATGTTCTCTTCAAATTCATTTTAGAACTGAACCAAGGTCAGGATTCTGCTTCCATATTTCTTTAAAGAGCTTCTCACCTGGTGAACAAAGCTGTTGTCATTAATGGCACACTATTCAATGCCATTCACCATTTCAAAACCATGTCCTAAGCATTTCCAGGAACAATTCATGGAATTTTTTCAGGCCAGGGACTGTCAGCTTGTGGTAGAAGATGACAGCTCTGCTACACTGAGGGACCATCCTCAGGAGCCCTGGAGATCAGCCTTTCCCCCTCATGACTGATGCCTGCCTGGCCAGCAGAGAGTCATCAGGTGCCTTGTCATGGTGGCAAGAACAGTGACGCTTAAATGTTAAGTCCTAGCTACCTTTTGTGGATGCTGGCCTGTAAACAGTTGATTTACACTTTGAAGTTATGTGTATGCAGCTTGCAGCCTCTTTGAAGCCTACTGAAGATGCCTGAACAAGCTGACCCAAAAGAGGAGCTGTAAAAGGGAGTGGGCAGGGATGTGTCTTCTTTCTACTTAAAAATATGCACATTGCACCAGCATATATAGTGTTTGTTTATGCTAACACTAGTAAGATCATATCCATAAATCAAAGACAAGAATAAAACGAGTAATTAATATTCTCTCTTTTGTACCTATTCTGTGCTTGCTTTATAATTTGTAGCAGATGGAAGCCAAATGTTTCCAAAGAATCAAAACCAATTTTATGAGAAGATGGTTCATCTTCTCTAAATAACTTCTCCTTAGACTGACAGTTATACTTATGATTTTGATCTGTAAAAACATTGCTGTCGGAATATGATAATATTTTGAGTAGCTCCAAGTGAATCCACATTCTTGAACCTTCCTCCGTATTCCATGTCTGAAGATTCTTCCTTTTAATACCATTATCGCATCGTTTTACTTGTCTTTGGAAAAATCTAGAAACGTTTGTGCTACAGCAATATTCTCACTCTTTGCTAACAAGCTGTTACGGTCCTATTTGTGGCAGATTTTCTTGATTTAGATCAAAACTTGGTTTTTAAATTTATTTTATTGCAATGGCATATATAGTACATTTTAAGTAATTCTAACACAAACCAATAAAGATATCTGTCTTTTTTCTTAGTTAAAATTTAAAGAATTTCTAAGTCAATATTTAAAGAAATGGAGGTAAAGATATGGAAATAAAAGAAATGGAATTGAGTAAAGTAAACAGAGAACGACATTGACAAAATAGGCTTTCTGGTAAGTGACAATTCCAAATATGCATTTAGGAGTAAAAACAAATAGATCATGATGGTGGGACAGAAACCTATAGCAGAAAGGAAGCTATAGAGTGTGTCCAAAACACCTAAATAAAGAAGATTTAGAATAAAAGCTCTTATTCATTAATGCACAATTTCTTAAATACGTCCTTAGGTTGCTTAACCAGCGCTTCAAAGGACTAATATCAAAAGTACAAAATAAAGATGAATTATATTTAATTTTAAAATGCAATCCAATATTTCAAGTGCCAAGATTATCTTAAAATTTCCAACAAATATCTATTCTGATCTTTCCTCAAATAAGTATCTAGAAAATTTCCTGAAGAAAACCCAGGAGAATGAGTATATTCAGGAAGTGGATTTCCTGAATAACTCATTTGCCAAGTAGGCTACCAATTAGAAGCTGTAGAGCAACCATTATTTCTTGGAAAGCATCTAATACATTAGTACTTCTGGTATGTCAGTGCCATTGTAACAGCGATAGCTCCTACCTCTTAAAAATAAAGTCAGACAAGCTGAATGAATGTGTCTATAGAGAGAAGACTTCTGTTTGAGAAGTTTTTTATACGTCAGCCCTGGGAAAAAAGTTCACAAACTAACCTGTTACGATGATTTCAGGAATTTCATTGGGAGTTTTTCTGAAAATGGAGTATACAGTTTTTGAATGGTTACCATAATGGAGCGATGGTTTATAGCAAGTGTTTTTGAAGCAAACAAATGCTTCCTCTTACTTTGGTAACAGAGAAGAAAGACTAGTGTTTACATAATTCCCTGTCAGAAGTACAAAAAGTGTGCAAAGCTAGGAAGTAGGTAATGCTACTGTTAAGTTGTGCAGGAAGGCACATCATGTGTACTTTGCACTTCACGTTTCGTGATGCCAAAAGTTAAATGCATAATATAAAATCTGCAGAAGCTGAACTATATGATAATTACGGTAATTGGGGATATTTCTCTCCAGGGAGTGAGCTCTAATTGTTAAAGAATGACTTGACATTAAAATAAAAATCTCCCTATGCATTGATTAATTAAATAAAATGAATTTAGGGAGTTTATTGCATAGTAGTAAGGCACATGATTTTTACTTTCTATGGGCCACAGTATATATTTATTAACAACCATATCTATGTTTACTGGAAGTTAAGAGTGCAGCAGGACATATCCTCTCACCTGAAAATTACAACTATGGAGATGAACACCTAAGCGGGAAGAAATATAATCCTTTTCATTTTCATATTGCCTATGACAGCAGCAATCCCACACTCTCTGGTGCTTCCATTTCCATTTCTGGTAGCCACCAAAAGCAATATTTACCTCACTTCCATCAACAAATGTAATTCAGGCTAACAGCAGCACACATGAACAAGGTATTGGTCTCCAGAGGCATGTCAGAGAGTGCCCCCGAGTTCTGAGGGTGAGTGAAGTGGTCTGGCTTGTCATCCATCCTCTCAGTGTCTCCAGACCTTTGGGAAACAACATTTCTCTGTGTCTTCAGTTGGCAGACGCTTAGACTACGTTTGGTGGTAGGGGAGGCATCCTGGACTCTGTTCTCGCACTGAGGTCGACTGTCACAAAGCAGCTTGCAACTATATTAATAAAGCCCTTCAGCAAATGACAGCCCACATGCAAACCACCTCCTGGAAGTGGTGCCAGGGCTGTAGTAATTCTTGAGGTATGCCTGACGAAGTCCTATTTGGCACAGACCAAGGCTGTGCCTGGAACTATTCTAACAGTGTAATTTTACAGTGTAGCTGATGGACAGGAACTTTCCCTGACACACTTTATTAGTATGTAGTCCTACAGACTGGCTCATTAACAGAGTCTGAAGAACCACTTGCATCACTGAAGCCAGCAGCAGCTTCTGGAACAGCATAGCGGGTCTTGGGTGATCCCTACTCTCAGGACGGCATGCAGCGTAACAAGGCACCGTGGCACAAGCTGACATGGCTTCAGCCCCAAGACTCAGAAGAGGTTTAAGTTGCCTGCCTCTCTGCTAGAGGAGGAGTACCGGCAGAACCAAACAGACCAAGTAAAGTCCTATGGTCTGTGTGGCAAAGAGCGGTGCTTCCTTCTCTAATTCCCTCAGGCGCTCTTCTTTCCTTTCTCCTCCATCCGAGTCCAGACCTTCCTTGCCTTCTGCCTGCTTCTCTCCTGCCCTCTGCTGAAGTAGACATAGGCCAAGAAGTGTGATAGTCTATGCCCTGGCTTCAGGCATATTTAGCAGAAAACCCCTACTGACTTTAAGATTCCTTCTTATGATGACACTGAGGTCTCTGTGCACAGGTATTGTCTCTGCCTGGAGATGTTCTCCTCATGCTGAAGACTGGGTGGCCTGGGCATAGAAGAGAATGACTGTCTCCCTTGAGGTGCAGAAGTGGTTAATGGTGGGGGAGGTGACCTTTGCCCTGACCTGTGGGGAGCTAGGTGGCAGCACACGCTTCCAGAGTTCATCCTATTCAGATGAGATCTGAGTTATTTTCTCAGAATACAGCTACTAGACCTTTTGGCTCTTGGGCTCAATCCTTTCCTTGGTATATTTAAATAGAATACTACGTTTAGAATTAGATTAATTAAGCTGTTTCTCCTGAGGAAATGATGGTGTTTTCATCAGTGCTGAGCCACCTCAGGTAGCAGGTCAGAGTGGTTTCCTCATAACCTTTGAACTGAGGACATTGCTAGAGTTTTTATGTTCTGGATGTATTAGATGATGTTTAGAGTTAAAAAGGAGCTTTTTTAGAGCCTTGTTGACAGACAAGGAGCTTCTCTTAAATCTGTAAGGACAGACTCAAATGAAAAAAGCCTGGATAAACTAATCGGTACAGGGAACGCTTTCCAAACTCAGGGAAACTCCTCTGAAACTCACTCCCTGCCAGACTTCTCCTTTGAAAAGAAGAGACTTCTTGCACAAGTCCCTCTGCTTATTTCAGTTGATGAAGGGTGACACGAGGCAAGCAGTTTAAAGGCTGAGGCAGTTGGTCTGGTGTTCATAGACTGACACTGAAAAAGAAGACCCAAGTGTTTTTATTCTGAAATCATATCCTGAACTGACTCATCAAAGTTATTTTCATTATATTAGGTTAGAGGAATATGGTGATGGCATAGTGAGAATGCCTGTTTCTCCTAGACAGCTTACCCGTGATATTTGTTTGTTGCCTTTTGTGTACATTATATTAATGGCATATATTTTTACTATGTAGGTGATGCAGTGTTAGAAGCCACTTTCCACACAGTTTATTCTGAGATTGTATGCAATAACATTGCTTATATTGATATGAATATTACTTGAGCTTACAGTGGCAGAGAGATAGCTATCTCCACAGGATAGTAAAACAGCTGATTACTTCCTGAAGCACCTCCTTAAATCAGGAATCCTCCCAATAAAATGCCTTTTTAAAATCTTTATAATATTAGAGCATATGACAGTTGATCACCTTGAAAAACTGTAGGTACAGTGGTAAAAGGAGGAAAATGTCCTTCTTTCCACTGGTATTTCATCCTTGTTTGAGTTTAAAGTGCAGCTTTGGTTTAGTATTTTTAAATGCCTTTATTTAATAATGAATTCAAACAGAATTTTTTTCAAAATTACGAAGAAAACAAGGATGCTGAAAGTCTCCTCTCAGTCTAGACTGCAGTTTTTTGTGTACAGAGGCAAAATGTTTGATGTCATCCTGAATAATGTTGAACAATGTTTTATCTATGAGTTATCCAAATACAAGCAAAGGGCAACTCCATATTTCAGTGACCTTACTCGTCCCTTTGTTGGATGGCCAGCTCCACTTAGCTGCAGATGGTCATATAATATAAAACCTTAAGACATCACAAAAAGAGGTGCTGTAAGCTCTGGGATATTTTTTTTGCAGTCTGTGCTCGTATTTGCTACTGCACTAGAAAAGTTCCAAAAGTTTACATCAGTTAATTTTATTTCGTCTATGCGATCTAGAAGAAAATCTCTGAGGCTGACACTTTGAATCCCGTTCCAACTTGTTGAGATTAACTTCTCTCAATTAGCAACCTAAGCAAAAACAAAGCAAGGGTAAAACTGCTTCCTGTGCACCACTGATGGATGTCTCTTCAGTGAAGAGTTAACATGAATTATCCGTGCTTGAATTGCTCTGTTTGTATTAGCTCTGTTTGCATGAAAGCAACCACGCTGTGAAATAACACTTGAGTTTGTTTTGTCCACGCTATGCTTGTATGTAATACTAAGAGTTGTGGATGGGCATCCTATGGATTTCTTTACTGGAGCAAACTGCAAAACAAAACAAAACAAAGCACCCCCAGTTAATTGCTTATAAGAAAAGGCTGACCTCTTTAGATGAGCAGAAGGCACTGAAGGACTGTATATCCTTGAAGTTTTCCCATGGAGCAAACATATGTCTCTGCTACAGGGAGATCAATTGTTAGACTGCATCCATTAGTGGGCCAGCCAGTTAGTGCTACAGGCTTCACCACACTGAAGTTAGGATCCTATGTGTGAGTTAAATGTGGGCAACATTTAAGCTAAAGTGAGCTTTGCAAAGATGCTCCTGCATTTGGGATTTGCACTCCTGCACAATAAGATGCAGACCTTTTAGTATAGCAAGGCTCCTTGTATCACTCAGATCTGCTTAGTGACAATAATATGTTGGATTCAGGATAAGTTTGCCTGGGTGCACTGTGTCTGCACTTGCTTTTGAGGTCGGGTGTCTGCTCAGAATGGTAGTCCGCATATTTCCCTGAGCCTTGTTCCATGGTACACCCCATTCTACCTGCCCTCTGTCATATGTATAAAACTTAGTAATTACATTAAAGATGTAGCTTCGCTCTCCCAAATTTTTAAAAAAAAGGAAAGGAGGTTAGCAGTTTGCAGGACAGGTTAGTCAGCATGGCAGCTCATTGTTGAAGGAAATCGAAAATACTAGCCAGCCTGTCCAAATAGGAATCTATGTTTGGGAATCTAAATACATATTTGCTCACTTAAATGAATGGCCTGAGTTTTGGAGGTGCTGAGTTGATGCAAACTTTGAATGTTTTTCATCCTCAAAAATGTGGCCAATTGCTTTCATGTCTTTATGTGGAATGTAGTCACCCAAGTTTGACAGTTTTGGCTCTAAGGTTTAGCTTGACTGAAAACAAACTGGCTTCAAAACTGTAGGGGAGGTTAGCAGCAGCTGCTCAAACCTATGTATCCAAGAAAGTAAATCTTAAAATGTCAAATGGATTTCTTCTCATGAAGTCAAGCAGCAATGAACAGGAACAGAGACATACCTGGAAGGATAAAACCAGACCTCAAGTCTTCTGCTTCTTGCTCGGGTGATGTTTCTGAGCACCCTGCCCTGGGTCAGGGGCTCAGGTGGACTGATGTACAGGCTTGTCATGTTCATAACAACACCTGTGATTTAGGTACTGCTCTCTTTGGTTCTCAGTGGAGGAGCTGTGAGCTGGCACAAGGATAACCCCTATATCATCCCTCTTCAAAATAAATTAATATTCCAGTAGGAAATAAGAGCTCCCCAGGCTGTGGCAGACTGGTAGAGACCTGCTGTAAGGCATTTGCAATGCTTTGTGCATCTGTGGATGAAGTGAAGTTCAAGGTAGAAAGATAAAGGTAGCAAGCTTTCCCATTGAATTTGGTACTGCTGAAACTCAAAAGCTGAAAGAAGAATAGCATACTTTTTGGATTTAAGTATTTGAAATTCTAGCATAAAATTATCTTTCAGTAATGGAAAAAATAGAAATTAATATTGAAATGATTCTGCATTCAAGAAGTGCAAATCTGTCTTCAAGTTCATTTAGCAAAGTGACATTTAAATTACTATGAAGAATTGTGTGTGCTATATGTTATTTGTAATTTCATAAAATGTTGGGATGAGATTGTCCTGGGATCAGCATGTGATTAAACTGATTATATACCTTATACACATGGTATGTTTCTTATTCAGTCACAATCAAAATACAATCTACTTTTATTAATATAATAATTTAGATGTCATAAATGAAGTCTCAGTTAAATATTTTTTATTTTCTATTCACAGCCTTTTATTCTTTATTAACAAGCTCATTCCTACCACCTAAAAAAAAGATTCTACTTTTCCCATCACCACGATGGCTGACATCTGCTAGGATGACCCCTTGCCCCTAGCAGCAAAGCACTGCTGTGCAGAAATGGACGACAGACAGATGCTCTTCTCCCGATTCTAAAGAACTTTAAAAATATGGATGGGTGCAGAAGAGGGCACCAAATACTAACTGTCAAAGCAGACACTGTTTTTCTCTCCTTAACACCCATGATGAGTATTTTTCTATTCCTCACTCCCAACCCCCGTGTACGCATATGTGTCTTAACACTCAAAATAAGTCTTATTATTTTGAGTCCAGGAGCACTTGCATCCAATTCCTTCAGGCCTGTTGATCTTCCTTTTCTGCTGTGAAAATAAGAGTGTAAGTAGCAGACAACGAAAGAATATGCTACCATAACCCACGCTGGCACTCTGTGTCTCTCCTGGCTGGCATCTTTAAGGTCAGACAGCAGAAGTTAGAAGCCCACGTTTTGGTTCCTGCTACACTTGCTGACTCCACCCTGAGTGTAATAAAAAGAGGACTTTTAATGTAATGTGAAGACTGTATGGTTAAAATTACCTCAGGAGATTCCAAAACTAGAATTTCTGGTGTGATATGTTAGTGGGACTCTATTGCACAACCAGCACCTCTGCATGTTTTATTGCTTTTATAGTTACAGCTTATTAGCTGTCACACATGCATTCCGACCCGGTTCTTTAAAGTCAGTTGAAGTCAAAATAGTCAAAGTTTCATCACAGCATTCTAGGAATAATTGAAGAATTGCACACTGATGATAAGGTGCAGGAACAGGGCAGAAGACAGAAATGACGACTTTACCCGGTCTTGGGATCCCTGTTGTCCCTGGACCACAGAATCAGACTCCTCCACCATTGTTCTCTTTTCCTGGCCCTGTATATGTTGGTTGCACTTTTTTCCTCGTTGTGGCTGAATAAGTATAGCCTGGTCCATAGGTAGCTCCCAGGAAAAAAAGAAGTCCCAAAATACAATCCCTTTGGACTTGGGCAAGTGTAGTTTTCTTCCGGCTTAGTAGAGCACTGAAATAATGTGGGAACTAACTGCCTAGCTTGTGATGTATGAGAGCGAAGCTCCTGAGCATGTGCAAAAGAATGCTTTGTTTTGGTGCCTAGGAAACTTCATGGCTGAAAGCAAAGTCAATGGTAGGTGTTGGACATATGAAAGACAGTTATACTGAGCTGGTTCAGAAACTCGAGAAACAAGCAGGTGTTGGTGTGAAAGAACTAAAAAAGTTATGAATCAGCGAATTTAAAAAAATGTTCTTATGGGAATACAGGTCACTTGACTGACAGTGGAATATGCTGGACAAACAATATATGAAATGATTTAGTTTTGTCTATTTGCCTATCTGTCTAATAATATCTGTGCCCAAAGAGACATGGAAAAATGTGTTCACACTTTTCCATATATGGACTAGAAATGTGTACAATACCCTTTCATCAGATCTGCATGTTGTTAGGCTATGCATACTCATAGCTCAAGCTTTGGAAAAGCTTGGGAAACAGCATGGGTGCTTATAGCTCAAAGTCAGAGTCTCTAAAAATCTAGGAAAGGTACATGATATAGACTGCTCTGTAAACTAACGGTGATGGTCAGAGACCACCAACACTAAAAACTTCAATGAGAAGTAGCAGTCTTTGTGTGTTAATTCCATGTACTTCTCTGTTACATCACCGAGGGATTTCTTAGGGTTTGTTCCAGGTCTAAGAAGGGAAAGGAGTCTTGGACAATGGTTGTGCAAGCATCACAGGCAAATCATGGAAAGCTGAGTGCCACTGAAATATATTTTGACTTCTAAGTAAAAAATAATTCTTTTAGACTGCAGCTTGAGTGTATCTTTTTGCTTCTCTCTTCTGGTTCTCATCTTAGTTACCGTATTGCAACTGATGTAAACTGCTTGTTCCATTTTCATAAATCTTCACTGCCTATTCTGACTTGACTCCTATTTTGACTCGACTCCTATTTTGACTCTTGTGTCTAATTGTCCCATGAAACCACAGCTACTGCCCACTTACCACCCCTTCCAAATAAGAACTTCCACCCCTTCACTCAAGCTCTCTCTTGGGAGGAACTCCCACCAGATGTCTCTAAACTTAGCTCTTTCCTTGCTTTGAAAGCATCATGGTGCCTGCAACACATGTAACAGCACTCAAGCACCTGGCTCCTGACCACAATGCTGAACAGCTTCAGCTCTCTTTCTTTGTGTTTCCCTATCAATGTCCAAGTTCCCACTGATGTCTCTAGTTTCATGCTTAGACCGTATCCTTTTGTAGGCAAGAGCATCTTTTGTGATTTGCTGGTGCAGCGCCTCATCTTGCAGTATAGTGTGGGCTCCAGCTGAGAGTATAAGACAACACACCGAGGCAAGCTGGTCTTAGGCAACCACTGTGCTCCCCTGTGTGGGAAGGCTATCTGCCAATTCCTGTACTGCATGCATCTCCAGGCTGCTGGCAGAGGAGAAGAGAGCAGGTTCAGGTGGCCCTTCTGACCCAAACTGCTGTCCGAAGAATTCTCTGGAGCAGATGGAAGTGAAGGCTGAGTAGGGTCAGGTCCTACTTTCTCACTATTGTAATGGCCCTTTGGTTTGCGAGGAAAGTTAAAACTGCCCTCCACAGCTTTTATTTGGAAGCTGCTGCCTGGCGGTGTGCCCCATCTGCTTCATCCAGGCAGTGAATCAAGCCTGTTGTACTTAAACCATTGACCCCTACTCTGAGAAATACCAGAGAAGAATAGACGTTAACTAAATCTTTCAGTAGCACCCTCTCCCCTTTTTTTCTCCCCCCCTCCCATTGTTTTCAAGCCAAGTCACTTTTTGTTTGCTGGAGGAAGATTAAACAAAGGAACCCACCAGCAGTGCAGGGAGTTTTTGATGCACGTGTTGGCTGTATCTCTCAGGCAGCCTTCCAGCAGGTATGCCCGTACAGCTGCAGAGCCATTCACTGCTGAGCCGTAAAACTGCTGGCAGGTCTCACCATCTGTGAGGAAGACTGTGTGAGAACTTCCCTCCTTACTGGATGGCTTTCAAGACAAATGTTACCGCTGACCCCATTAAGATAGTCAACGTTCAAGAAACAGCATAAGGCATTGCAAGGCTGTTCTCTTTTCTGTCCTGGCTGAGTGAGTCATGCAGTTTTGTAGATGTTCCCTCATCAAAAATACTTGAATGCTTGTGACGTTTTTAACATTGCGAAACACTGAGTAATTGTGAGAATCTTCCCTTCAAGTGAATGAGACACTGTGGCAAGGTTTAGGGCGGGAAATTGTGGAATTTTTAAGCTATGCTACTGCCATTATAGGCAAGAAAATGGGAGGGGAAAGAAAAGATAAGCAAAGCCAACCCAAGAGCTAGCACTCAGAGTCTTGTTTGGTAGCCTGGCACAGTCTCTGGAAAGAAATAAGTGTCCTCTTTACCTTGTCCATCACCTGCAGATTTTGGTCTTGCTGTTCACAAAATCAAAATCCTTTCTTCCTCAAAGCCCTTGCCAACAACTTTCCCATCCAACAGTGTATGAATTGATTTCCAGCTGATTCTGAAAGATCGAATTAAAAGTAATTTGAAATGGTATCTGACTGTTGCCATGAAAGCATCTGTAGCTAAGCCCAGGGCCTCCCTACAAATTATTGTTTCAGGTATCTCATAAGCATATAGAGCAAAAAGATTTATTTCTTCTCCTTCTGTTCAGTATTTAGGTTACATAGCTATCCAAACACTGTTACCCAAACAAACATCTTTGCTTTCATGGGAAAAAGTACGTTTAAGTGTGAAAAGACCAGTCATTTTATACAAAGGGGTGAGTTGTCATCTCTATTCTTTTCCTTAACCAGTGTAAGTTTCATCTGCATCCATAATAGATGTGGGCAAGGGGGAATAACCTAGGCTCCTAGTTCAAAGACCACAGAAATCAGCGAGACATCTTCCCTTGCCTTCAGTGGATCTTGGATCATATCCCAAAAGCTGACCTCTGACTTGACAAATATAGTTGCTAGCCTTTTGTTCAGTTTAAGGATCCTTAATGAACAATGTCTAAGGCGTGTGTGAGCAGTCCTAGGATAGCGTGAGCAGGAAATACACTGAGCAGCAATGTGATTTAGAGAGGTAAAAGTTATCTGGCATTTTCTAAAGATTAGCTCACACCATCCAAACTTTTTAATCCAGATGCAGCTAGCTGTTACGGTTGTGTTAGCCATCTGGTACTATAGTCTTTGGCTTAAAACAGAAGCAATACATATCACCACTGTTTTTTGTTTCCAGGAAAAAGGAACGCTGTTTTTATGATCATCCATTCATTTGGTATCAAGCACATTTCACACATGAGTTAACTGGAGACCTGCAGTTGATATATTCTGTGGTAAGAAGAAGGGCTTTGTATGGCTGATGATAGAAGCAGAAATGCAGAGGGAAAGGTTGCAGTTTCAGTGTAACTGAATATAATATTATTGGGGCTTTTTAGCTTTCCTTTCATAAAAAGATTCTTTATTCAGTGACACACTGTCCAGTATAACAAAAGGGTTTGTAGTACTTTCTGGTTTTGCAGTTCAAAGCAGATAACATCTTTGGCCATATTTTACTAAGCATAAAAACATTTGTAATTGCTTTCCGCTAACCTGCCCAGCAAAATACCAGTAACTTATCTTTGTATAGTTACTTACTTGAAAACAACTTTTTATTTTGCTCAAGTAACAGATGTGTGCAAAAAAGTTATCAGCAATAAAGAGCAGAAAGGAAACCATGAAGGCAAAGGACAGGATGTTTGCTTAAAAATGGTATTCATGGTACACGGCAGCACCAAATGACATCACCCAAGGGAACCTCCTGACTTCTCATTGCAGGGGGGCTGGACTAGATGACCTTCACAGGTCCCTTCCAACCCAAACTATTCTATAATTCTGTGCTTCTCTCCAGGGAGACACAAAGGCTTTTGGACAAGAAAAAGAGAGCTGTTGCCATAACATGCAGTAAGGGACACCAAGGTCTCCTGTATCTTCTGTGCCCTGGAGAGAGGAGTTGAGTTGGAGCAGGTCTGTAACCTCAGGTTTCTCTGTGTCTCCTGAAGAAAATCTAGTACCCAAGAGGATGGAAGAAGATAACAAATCCTGGGTTTGTAGTTTGTGGCTTTGTTTGATGGATGCGCAGAGTTAGCAAGTGATACAGCCTGACAAGGATGCTCAGCTATTCCCTGCCTGGCAGCAGCTGCATCAACTTTTTGGAGGATAGAATCCAGCTCCCCCACAGGTCACCATTAAAAATTCTTCCACTCTCTATTTCAATGAAACAAACATGTATATCTGTCAGGCTGGTGTGTAGCTCCCTTCTCCACTCCCAGTTATGTCCAAGCTGACCTGCAGTGCTCTGTTGAGAGGCTCACTGCTACAGCTCAGCTCCCAGAAAGCTGATTAGAGTGGAGTTTTCCCATGTGCTATGCCTTCTGTATCAGCATAAGAAATTTCACACCCTCAAGGGCCCCTGTCAGCACTTAAACCACCTGGCAATTTTACTCCAGGGCTATTGGTGTCCCAGAGACTCCTAGGAGGGCCACGTGGCCTTTTCCTGAGCTGTCAGTCAGCTAAGGATGATCCTTCATGCCACAGTGTTCAAACAACCATCTTCACCTTATGCGTGTCATCCAGCTATAGCATATCTTCGGTACCTGTCATCTCAGTATCTAAATCCCAAAGGAACAACTTAAGCAACTGAGGGGAAGCTGGAACTGAGGGCAGATTTCAGAGGAAGCTACTCATCTAACCCACCAATGTGTCTGAAACACTTCCACTGAGGTGTGTATATATATATATATATAAGTACTTGAATAGCTTAAAGGATCTGGGCTTAAGTGCTGATGTGACTGTTGAAAATGGCCTCTACGTCACTTACGCTTTATTGAAAAAAATTAAGTGTTAAATACAAAGAAGTTTCAGAAATGCTGCAAATATATATGTAGCTGCTCAGCTTCTCTGAGCAACAGCAAGTTATACGGCTACTATAGCTGCTTACGTGTCTGCAAGAGTGAACAGATCAAGAAGCCAAATAATCCAGATTTTTAATATTCTAAGTGATAGGAGCTAACGTTATGGCAATGGGAATTTACTCTTGGGATTAGAAGAGTCCACCACATTGCAGGTAGATTAGCGGGTGGCTGGATTCACCCTGTCCATTAAGATCTAATAGGACATTCTATTTCTTAACCGGTCAGACTTCCTAAATCTGGTCTTCAGAATGGTCTTGAGGAGTGTTCTGCACGGGCAGACTTTGGTATGGTTGAAATGCAGGGCTATGCCTGTGCTTCTCGAAAATGGCAAGCTGCAGCATGGAGAAGGGTAGGCTCTGCCTTTTCTCATTTGCTTACTGCCCACTCGCCGGCCAGCTGACTGCCGCGCAGGCAGGCTCTCCAGCACGCCCGGCCATCCGGGGAATATGGCTTCCCATGCGATCTGAAGTGCCACGCGGCAGCCATGCCTGCAAGCCTGCAGTCGGCGCAGCAGGCAAGGCTGATCTTGAGGACAGACTTTGGCAGGCAGGAGAGACATCCCCTTAAGGGAAACTCCATGTGTTTCATTGAGAAGGGAGCTGGCAGGCACGCCTTTTACACCGTCCCACTATTGCCATTTACAGTTTGTGAGCAGCGAGGGTCAGACTGCCTGCCTGTAGTGTACCTGGAGTTGTGAAACAACAGATCTTCTTTATTTTTCTGTCTGTGTCTATGTTTGTGCTGCGTGAATCCACTGTTGTGCCTGAAGAAGAACTCTTGCTAGCGGTATCAGGATTGAAAGGAGTCCCCAGCCTGTCCTCTGGCTGAGGGAGCTGGAAACCACCACTTGCAACTGCCTCTGTTTTGCACTCAAGTGAAGCAGGAGCTAAATCATGTGCCTTGTCCTCAAAGCTCCTGGCAGTTTTGCTGGCTCTGGAAACAGCATCACTGATAATTTAAAAAGGAAGAATGGGGGGAAGAAAAGAATGAACAAAGGAAATGAGAAATGTCCAAAGCAAATAAGGAAAGTGATGGCATAAGGAGAGGCAGCGGGTGAGCTCCCCTGCCCTGTTCTGCTCAGGGCCTCGTCCATCCTCCAACGCAATGTGTTGGTGTGGCGACATGATGGGGAGACAGCCATCTTTCAGGACAAATGTACGTACTCCATCCTTCCCATCACAGCTGCATCTGGCCCTCCGGTGGGTTATCCTCTCTCTCCAAATGTTCAAGTCATTATCAGTTTGACAAATCCAATATATATAGAAAGATCTTCAGGCAAAATCTGTATTTCCAGAAAACGAGATTCCTATACCATCTGCAGCTAATTGTTTCATACCATATTCGTCTCAGTCCTGCTGAGCCCACTCTGTGCCTGCTGAGCCCATCACTTACCCTGGTTTTACACTGGAGAAACTCCACTGTCTTCAACGGATTAACATGGTTAACACTTTTGTGTGCAAGAGCAGAATCTAGGGGTGAAGGAACATCCACCACCACTGCAGATCACCCTTGTCATCACCTTAACACTGACGGGGATGCACTTTGGTGGCAAGCGGCAAGTCTGGTTTTCAGGAGAAAGGGAAGGGAGGCAGACAGCCAAAACTCAGGTGATGAGGAGAGGTGTCGCTGCCTCTGAAATCAAATCCAAACCACGGGGCAGGGAGATGCCCACTGCAAAGTGTTGTGGCAATGGACCCATCACCCCTCTCACATAGGGTGATTGGCAGCACTTCCCCTAATTCAAAATTAGAGAAAACAACAGAGTTCAGCAGTAATCTTGATTCTAGAGCCTTGTTGAAACTCTAGACACACATATCTGACAGATACAGCAGAGATTAATGAGCCATGACCAGAAGTTTGATTTTTCTGTCAAGTGCTCCCATCCGTTTTAAATAAACGGGGAAACAACATAAACTCCAGCGCCTGCACTCCACTGTTTAAACTGAGCAGGTTGTTTCTGGTACCATGTGTGTCTGAGCTGAGTTATGGCTCCAAACCACTGAAAAATGCTGAGATTTTGTTTGGTATTTTTTTTCCCCCGTTGGCCCTTTTGTGGCTACTCTTGGGATGAGCTTCGCTCCTTGCATATTGTTTCTTTTCTCCTCCGCATGGACTGTCTGGTGTTTTACCACTGGAAACTGTCAAATGTAATATCATGTTTACAGCCAAATGAGTTCAATTTAGTGTCGTTGGTGTATTATCTGGATCACATAAGTGCCTAAAAGGCCCGCTGCTTTGTTTTAAACAGTGGTCTGCTTTATTTTTTTATGGGGTTTTGGAACATGTCTTCCTCATCCCTTCCAAGTACAACGGGCTGAGCCAGCTAGAGTGGAGCCCAAGGAACGTGTCAAGTCTCTTCATGCTTCTGGTTACTTACATTACGATCAGGCATTGCTCTCATAAAATAATAATCAGTACATAGACATCTGAATTTGTCAGGAATTTGTGGTAAAGCAGTCCCTAAGGATTTTATGCCACAGAAATGTGTTTGAGAATTCTTCTGTTTTTATTTCTCACAAAGCATGATAGAAGCCACAAACAAAACAAAAGACTGTCAGAGGATGGTTTATACCCTGAGGTATTTATGGGAGGGGAAAAAAGAGAACGCGAGATCGCTGCCATAAATCTAACTGGCCACAGAATGTCACTCTTGCTCCATGCAAATAAAGCTGAAAAGAAATTTACCTGGTAATATAAAACCTGAGTCTTAAGGAAGGCAGCGAGGGGAAGCTCTCGCCTGTAGAGAGATGAAGTATGACTATGCAGGCATGTACGAGTGGCTACGCACACCCTCTTCCACAGGGAACCAAATGATGTGCCTGAACAAAATATCTTTGCAAACCACCCGAGCTCTGATCCAGGTCTGCATCCAAACTCAAATCCTGCAGATGACTCTTCTCTCGAAGGGTCTCACCAATGGGTCTGGGTTGGGAGGCTTTGAGTGAGAAAACCCCTGGTTCCTAATAACCTTCCCTACACTAAGACAGGCATGCACAGCAAATCCCAGCCTGTGTTAAGGGGACTTCAGTCTCCCTGCTGAAAACACCTGATTTTCAGTAGGATTCTGGCTGAGAGTGAGATCCTTTCTGAGATGCAGGATCAGGGCCATGGAGAAACAGGCTAGGCGATATTATTTCAAACAAAAGCTGCTCTTGAATAGAAAGCACTCTCGGTTTCAAAACATGAAATAAAAGCTGCCCTGAAATTGAAATTGTCCTTGACTTGATGCCGCCTACAACTGAAATTGCCACTAAATTTAACAGACCGATGCTTAGCATTTAATTGCCCCTGAAAAGAAGTCACCGTCAGGAAGGCACAGTATCAAAAAACAAATCTTTTAGTTTTTTGTCAGAGCTTCATTTCAAGTAGCAGGTAGCTGTTTCTCCAGGCTGTCACCTTGACCAGGCTAGGACACAGAGGTCATCCCTGTGCAAAGGAGGGACCCCACCATGGTGCCGCCTCTATGCAGAGGGAGAAGGCACCAGCTGCAGAGCACCTCCGCATTTCTCCTTTGGGAAAAAAAGCTTTCCCTGGGGTCTAAAATGGGTCTGGGGAAGCAGAGCAGGGCTTATCTGCTGGCCCCCAGGGGTGAAGAGGTCTGGGCCCGAAGGGCTGACATCTGCTCCCCCTTCCAGCTTGGTGAAGCTTCTCTGGAGAAGATACCAGAATTTGCATGATCTGCATGTGGTCTGCTGAAAACACAGATCAGCAGAGGTGAAAGAAAATGTTTTTCTGCTCTTATCATATTTTGCATAATTGCGAGAACTTTCCTGTCTCAGACTGGCCCCAAAAGGCGAGTCTTAAAAAAAAATTAATATAAACAATAAAATACAAAAATTTAGATCAGATCAAAAGGAGCTTGTTCTGAAATGTTGGTCTTTGGTAAGCTTTGAAGTGTTTTGACTAAGTTTTTTTTTTCAATTTTTTCGTGTAAATTTACTTAGATTTCAAAACAGAAGCTTAATTTCGGTCTAAAAATTACATCTTTTCTTTTGAAAGTATAGAAAAAGGATCTTTTTTAAAAACATTTCCAAATTGTATTTGAATAGGGCATATTCATAAAAAGGTTCCCTTCCTCCCTAAGGCTTTCATTTTGACAAATCCACATTTTCCAGTGAAAAACATTTCCCAGAACACTTCCCAATTTTCTCTAATATTTACATCTGTTCTTCTCTGAGAACGTGTCACAGCTGTAGATCAACAGGAATTGCTCAGAACACGGTTGATTTATGGTCAAAGTAATATTTCTAAATCAACTTTCATTTAAGAGCAGTGAATAGTACATGTCCATATACCAGCAATGTATCAGGAGGATTTTGTACTGCTTTTATATTTTTTGCATTTCTTTAGCATAATTATACATGATTCATGTGCAATTGTAATTTTTACAATTATTTTACATAATTACATGTTATTAGAGCTGAAATTTGGGCAGAGTTAAAGACTGCGAGCCAGATCCTCAATGTTTCAGGCACCCACCCTGATGGCATCATCTGTCTCCAGAGCTGGGCAAATTGGACCAAAAGGGACTACTGTCCTCCAAAATTAGGACAACCCCATCATGATACCCGGCTGCAAAGTGACAAGGAAAAGGAAAACCGTTTGTCTCTGCCAGTTTTATCCTTAGCTGCAGCTTGGGTCTTGTATTGCATGATCCCAGTTAGACATGGAGCTCCCGGGGAGTCTAAAGGAAATTCGTGGGAAGCTGCACACCGCTCTTCTGTGTCTGTCCCCGCTCTGTCTTCCTCTCTGGCCCCCAAACCACAGGCACTCAGATGCAAGGCAAACCTACTGAGGGGCTTCCGCTTAGTCCCGGAATATTGATTCCTCTGGCAAAAAACCCAACTTTTCCATGCGCCTGGTAAATAAGAGGAAGAAGTGTCCCGCGCGCAGCAACTGCGGGGCATTTTTTTCCCTTCACCAGGCAGCTCAGACATTTGCTTCGTAAGAGTGGTTGCTTAGTGGGACACACTACCCTCTGTGAAGGTGAACTTTAATAACAAGTTTGGCTCCTGGGCTTTGCCAGCGCCTGTTTTTTGGCTGGCTTTCTGCTCCTCAGAGCCTGGGAAGGCCTCTGTCAGCTGAGGCACAAGGGGTGGGTGCATGCCTCACTTCCCCGGCTGGATTATCCCTCATCCCCTCTGCATTTTAAGAGATTTGGTGGGCCCATTAACAGCTTCTACCTGTTTTAAGACCTGTGACAGGAGGCTGAATGGCTTGCTTCATGCAGCCCCTTTCGCCCGCCGCTCCTGCTAGTGGTGTTGACATGATTTATGTAAATCATAAAATGTGGCGGGGTGACCTCACGAGTGTCCAGCTCTCCTCACGCACGTCTCCAGGCAGAAGGGCTAGTATTTATAAACAGTGGTATATTCACATCTCAGTAACCTGCTCTATTTACACTGCTCGGGCAGAGCCGCTACCGCACAAATGAAATATTATTCCCTGTCATGTGCGTTTCGTTTTTCTGTCGGCTGTGTGTTTTCTTTCATACGTTGCCCTTGCTGTCGGTGAGCTTGTCGGCAGCTCTCCCCGGCATGGGGCTGCGGAGAAGGGAAGGGGGAGACTTATGTTCACTGCCGTTTCCAGCTCAGCGTGGTGACAAATGAGCACGGAACCCCCGGCTGGCAGACTAGTGAAGCTTGCGTTGGGACTGCAAGCTGCACCCCAATTTCCACAGGCTGGAGGGGTTACAACCAGTCAGGCTGCCATGACACAGCCCTTTGTTATAGTCAAAGCCCCTGCCTTTGCTTATGGTGCCCCAACCCATCGCATCCTCCGCTTGCTGTGCCAATGGTGGTAGGACGCTAGCTCCTGGGAGACCCTGGTCTTGGCCATGCTTTGATGAGAGCAGTCAGGAGTTACTTGAACCATAATCAAGCTTCTGAGGCATCTGGGCATGGCTGAACCAGCTGGAATTTTCTGGCAAAATCATCTTTTCACAGTCATTTTTAAGGAGATTTTTTCATTACAGCCTCCAAAGAGCTCGTTTCTGGCTCCAGAATTAAGAGAAAAATGTCTTCTCTCCCAAAATAATCACAGTAATGAACTCAACAATAAAAACTGCTCATCACCCTTCTGGTTTTGGGGGTTTGGGGTTGGTTTTTTTTCGTATTTTCTTTTTACCACTAATTAAAGGGAAGGAGAGTTTAATGTTTTTTATAATATCTTGTTTAAAGTTGTGTCTGGTTCATTATCTCCCCAGCTTCTGGTGTTTTGAAAAAAAAAAAAGGTTTTTTTTTCTCATTGAGATGTTTATGGTAAATATTAACTTATGAACAAGTCAAGAAAATCAATAGCTGGAACTATGTCAATCTTGAAAGACTGTGCTCATTTCAAAATGAACTCCACGGCCTGAAGCTCCAGAGGTGAAAGAGCTCTCTATTGCCTTTACTGATGGAAAGGGAAAAGTATCTCATAAAAAACCTCCATTTCTGTAAACTGCATACGCATAACTCCTCCAGCAGCACTTGAACGACATCTAAATCATGGGGCCCCAGAGTGTTCACGGGCTTCTGGATTCAGATACACTTTCTGGCCACATCCTGGCCATGTGCAGGGATGGGACCTATGTCTAAAATGGATCCTCCTTCTCCTGTCTTGTACCATGATTTTCACAGGAAGAAAATGCTTGTGTCTGGACAGTCAGCACTGTGAAATGTGGTGGAGGCAGGGATCGTCTCTCCAGTGTTTGTTGGAAACCAGAGCAGGGGTAGAGCGAAGGAAGGATCAGGGTTTGGGCAGTCACTTATTTGCTGGGTACCCCAGGAAAGTTTAGCTGCCAACCTGGGGTCGCGAGCTGTGGAATGGGGGAGCAGCTCCACTGGGGCCAGCAGGCACATCTGGAAACAGACATTTGGCTTGCGGCTGCAGCCCATGTGTCAGGTTTGGTGTGTGTCTGGAAAAGTGTGCTGCAAGGACCATCACCCCAGGGACTGGGGCGGGGAGAGCGGGAAGAGCCAGATGACTGAAAAAACTTGCTAAGGGAAAGTACTTTTCTCTTTATGTGCTTTTATATCCTTTTACCTGGCCTCCCAGGTTCACAGCTGCATTTGTTTTCCCCTCATAAAGGTTTCCATTTTTTTGTTGTTATTCCCAGAATGCGATGGAGGAATTTCTGTTTGTTAAAGGCATTCGGCAAGGCAGTGGTAAGCCTCCCTGGTTTGCCGGTTGGGATCACAAGGCAATTTGGTTGTTTGTCAAAAAGCACGTGTTGAAATCTGGGCCTTTTTGCATTTCCCCATCTTTCAGTAAGCTTTTAGGAAGGGTCTGATTCTGCTCACCCTCCTTCACCCTTTTTTTCCTAGCAGCAGTGTGATTGCCTGTGCACAGCCTACGTAAGTATCGGTAACAGAATCTGGCTTCAGGAAATTTTCAATATTCTTTAAGTATATAATAAATTATTTCAGAAATCTAAATGACACTGAACTGAAAAATTGCCCCATTGAACCAAAGGGAAACTTGGCTGGGGAACCCCCCACATTTAGTATTTGATATTTTTAAAATATCAATATTCTCTCCAGCTTCTAGTTGAGGAACTGAAACCACATTGTAATTCTTACAAGATGGATTTCCTGCTCTCACTCAAGGGGTTTTCCCCATAAAGCTTGGTAGGAAGTGTGTTGAGCCTCATTAACTCTCATCTTGTTGCTGAAACAGTGATGGCAACTGTTGAAGCTGTGTATTAGGCACAGCTACCTTGGCTGTGTGGACAGCAGTGAGGAGTTGCTGCGAGGCGAGGTGAACCAAGGTGTGGTCAAAAGCAAAAGCAAATCAAATACAACTGCGGAAAGAAGTTTGTCTCCAACCACACATACTCTATGCCATCGTTCTTACGTGTCAGTACTTAACGTCAGATTTCCTTTCTAAAATCAGGCAGGATTGAGTTGGGAACTAAGGAGGCCATTTCAGAGTCCTATACTTGGAGATAGCTCCACCTTTATTCCTGTTGACTGTCCACAAAATCTCCATAGTGTCTCTATGGAATTAAAAAAAAAATTTTTTTTTGCTTTTGCTCTCTCTGTGATCTGTTTTACCCTGTTGCTGTTCTGTCAGCTTCTGTAGAGCTGCTTCTCATTTACAGAGGGGTGCAGGAGAGGAGAGCTGGAGACTTTGCATCTGATTTTTTTTACACACCGTCTGTAGTCTTCCTTTATCCCCACCCCAGTCTAGCTCTCAGTGAAACAATTAGAAAGTCGCCTTGAGGATCTGGCTCTGAAAACACGTCAGCACCTCCTAAAGAGAAGACAACAGGAGCCAGCAGTGCTCAGGATACTGTGTCTCGCACAACTAGACTGCAATCTTGCGCACATTCTGTCTATTTTATTCCCTGGCTCAGGGTTGGGATAGCCCACGTACATGACTCCAGATGCTAGCAATATAGAGTACGTTGAAAGCAGACTTGGGCCAAAATGTTCTCTTTGGACTTCTTCGGAAGTATGGGAAAGAAGTACAGATTGAGATTCAGGGTGTAAACTTTCCCAGTGGAAAGACTGATACAGTCAGTGTGATTTCTAGGTAGAGGGAGAAAGCTGGGGAAAACCTGTTCCCCTCCAGTGTATCTGCTGCGTGACGTGAGCAGCATGCTTTCTAACCTGGCATCAGAAATTCTGCCTAGGATGCAGTGTACGTTATATTGCTGAAAGGAGAATAACACGGTATTGATGTCCAACTACGCGAGCCTTAACCTTTTAGCCCCGAGGGACCGCTGGGAGTTTTGTCTGAAGAGCGCCCGTAGGGTCAGGGCACAAATTTGCAGGTGCAAAATAGCATTTGCAACTACAGATCACAAAGGTGCAAATGTCATGTTCTGGTCTTTTGCTCTGCCATCCACTAGGCTGCAGGCAGAAAGACAGGCGCTGCGCAGGTCTCCAGGAAAACCTGTGATCCTAATTGTTTAATAACGTTCCAGTCAAAGGATATATGTTCTCCTGCTTCTGTGATGTGCATTTTCATTTTCTGGCTGGGCTCAGACGCCGCCTCTTTCTGACAGTTTCTCGAATTGCAGCCTTCGGAGTCTGTGTGTGGCTTCTCTTGCTTTCTGCATCCAGCCTAGAGATTTTACAAACCTCGCACCAAGGGGGTTGGATTATTTTAGATCGCACTGACACCTGCATTCCTTTACCTTTCTGTGTTCCCAAAGAGCTGTAATATTTACCAACAAGGCTCTCTTCTCAATCTAATCCAGTTCACATGAATATCACATGAGGCTACCTCCTGCAAGAGGCAGCCTTTAGATGTAACGCATGTTTTTGAGCTTACTGTCTTCCTTCCTTTGCCCTTATTTTGCCTTCAAAGGGACTGTCTGTGCAGAAAGGCTGAAAGGATGGTCGTTGGAGTGCAGACCTGTCTGAATTAACAGTGAGTATCCAGAGAGCATGCGGTACAGTGATTGCATTTATTAAACGTGTCAGGGTAATTTCCCAACTCCAGCACTGCCACAGCACTGTGAGAGAAGGCTTGTGTTGCTGTACGAGTCCAGCTTGTCTGCCAACATGTCTACCCATTCTGCAGGTGTATGAGTTACAGCCCAAGGCAAAAATATCCATGCCTTCCCCAAAGATCTCATGGTGCTTCTGCAGGCCAGATGGTTCCAATTTGAGGCCTACGCCTGGTGATGTAGCTGTATTGAGTTTCTTCCCTGAAACCAACAAAACCTGCTTTAGCATTTTGCTTGGATTAAAATATTTGTCCCTTTTTTCACAGGGCAGAAGAGGGACTCCTGAAGCCACTGAAGGAAGGAAATCATTACAGGGTTCTACAGAAGTAGGTCATGTGCTACAGCTGCTCATAGTTTAAGAGGAAGAAACATGGGACCTCAAACATGGAACATGACTCCTTCAAAATGCTTGAGAGCAACCCAAGAAAAACATCCTCAGAGGCTTATTTAATAAACATTATCTATAATAGTCTCAATGTGTGCTCATGTTTCCTTAGGAGTTTGCACCTACTTCCCAGAGCTAACAAGATTCCAAAATAGAGCGCAGAATAATTTAATGAAAAGGATTTAATAGTTTGTGTTAAAGGTAATATGGTCCATTAGGAGCTGTCATTTTATAAACAATGAAGATACGTTTCCCCCTCTATTGCTGTAAAGCCGTTCCAAGCAAGGTTTGTAAACAGTCAGTAATGATCTATAGAACATACACAAAAGACAATTAAAGCCACATTTGAAAAATGTGCTTTCCCTCGCATTTGATTTCTTTTTAAGTAAACCTAAGAAGATCATATATGTATGTAGATGGATAAATGCATAGCATAAAGACGGCATATATATATATGCATGTGTATATATATATGTATGCATATGTGGATTTCATTAGCGATCATACAATGTTCATTATCTTAAAAGCACTGCTATTTCCACAGCTCAAAAAATGCCTAAAGTGAACCCTTAAATCAGCTGAAAAGTGTCACTTCACTGTGGGTTTTTTTTTTCCCCAGCAAACTAACATTTTTGTGAAGACTCAACCTGCTCTCTTTAACAACTGTGAACACGAAAGATTATGGACCAAATAGTGCCCATTTCAATGTGCAGAGTTTTTTTCTTCACAATGAGACTTAATGTAACTCTAAGACATGTACATAAGTAATCTCCAAGGCTTGGGGCTCCTTGGACTTAGTGCCGTTCTTCACCGGTGTGATCCCAGAGGATGGCAACTGTTGTAAGCCACAGCTTAAATAAGCCTGAGAAGGAGAGGGACAGAAAAGCTGCCCAGATCAGGTCCCCCCTCTCCCCATATCCCCATTTTTTGGAAGCAGGGCAAGAATGAAGTATGAGAGAAATCAGACCTAACAACTACAAGAGAGTTACTTCTGGTGTGCAGTGAGGTAAGTGTTTGGAAAATCAGGTCCATAAAGCGTCTTTATTCCTTATTACCACATGATATAGAAGCAGATGAAATAGTCAAAAGATGACTAACTTGGTAAAAGAAAATGGATACAACCTTATTATTTATAAAGTGAACTCCTCATTAAAAAGGGGCAGCTTTTTCAAACAGCATTTAGATTCTTACTCAAGAAAACAGGCAAGAAGGAAACTTCAGACTGAGGTCACTCTGTTACCCGTTTACCTTATAAAGATTTATATGGGCTCCTTCTGCAAAATTTGTGCAGTGTCTTAGGACTGCCAGGTGCTTGAAAGCCAGGTATATGGAAATCCTACTAAGAAGCTGAGCTGATACGTGTATAAAGAAATAGAATCAAATCTGGGTAAGCAATTGCAGCAAGTGTTAAACAATCTTTTTGGAAGGTTTGATTATTCAGTATATTTTGCTGCTTTTTTAAAATGGTCCATCATTATCTGAACATAGGGTTGGGCTAAGATCAAACATTGAAAAAGCCAAGAGATGCTACTTGAAATCCCACATATATCATGAGGAGAATGAGGCAATATTATTTGTTTCTTCACATGACATCAGCATCAAAAAATTATAGGGAAAAAAAACCCACAAATGTGCTCTTTGGGTATTCCCTTCTTTCCTATAGCATGTTTAATTTCTCAGGTGAATAAGAGAGGAAACAATTTTACGTATATATTCTCAAATACTGTCAATGGATTTCATTGAAATTAGTATTACTGATTTACAGCACTGCCTCGACTGGCTTCATGACAGCATTCTTGACTCAGCCTGGTTTTCTTGTTGGTCAACGAACATTTTTTAGTTATTTCTAATGGGAACTGCACTGAGTCTGGTCTTGCATTAAATCCACATCTAAGATTATTAAAATCTGCTGCTCAGGTGCTAGGGCAAACTGAAAAGAATTCACAAACTGCTCTAAACAGGAGAGACATTCGTGGCGTGAAAGTACTTTGTCAGCTTACACTGTCATTGTCACAGAGATAAAAGCACAAAAAAAAGTTGTTTTCTAATAGAAGACCTCCAGATAAAACTAATGCAAATGAACAAAGGTAGAGCCTTGTAGAAGAAGCTGAGCGAACATGTGAAGTCTGGGGATGCTTCTGAGCACCCAGCATCCTGGGTTTCATCTAACTGAACTCAGATGTTTCTATCCAAGATGTTTGTGTCACTTAAGGCTCCTTTTGAAGTCAATACAGAGGCATTTCTAGGACCTGTCATCTACACCTGACCAGATGAATAGTGTCTTTACAACGCGTATTTCCCTCTATTGACATTGAAGGGATCCAAGTAATCTACCTCGCATGTGAATGTATACAGGACAAGTGTTTGAAGCTAAGGACTGAAGGAGCCCGTCCCACAGTCTACAGAACTACTCTTCCAATTCAAACAAAGGATACAGAATTATGTTGCACTGCTTGACATCCTTTGAGGTGGGAAACATCTAGATTTTACCAGTCTTGAGTTTATATTGTACCATTGTTACTGGTCTTGACCCAGACAGATAATGGCTATGATGGACTTGTTCTAAGATTGCTGATGTTTGCAGTATTTCACAGAATCACAGAATCTTCTGGTTGGAAGAGACCTTTAAGATCATCGAGTCCAACCGTACACCCTGAATTGCCAGGGTCCTAAACCATGTCTCTCAGCACCACATCTACACGTCTTTTAAACACTTCCAGGGATGGGGACTCCACCACCTCCCTGGGCAGCTTGTTCCAATGCTTTACAACTCTTTCTGTAAAAGAAATTCTTCCTAATATCCAACCTAAATCTCCCCTGGTGCAACTTGAGGCCATTTCCTCTAGTCCTGTCACTTGTTACCAGGAAGAAGGGTCCGACCCCCACCTCACTACAACCTCCCTTCAGGTAGTTGTAGAGCGGGAGGTATTTGCAGTATAGTGCAGTATTTATGGCTTTGATTTGGTGAGCACAGAGACGGTATCATAGTTTCAAATGTATTTTAAAAATTTCCTGCTTACCTGATGGTTTTTAAATGAAAATTATTAAGAAAGAGATAATTTTAGGTTTTTACCCAAATGTTTTTACCCAAACGTTTACTTACTTTTGAAAATTTCCCTACAGCTGGAGAGGATTGAAAGAGGGGATGCAGGATGGGAAAAGAGATTCCTGTGTTCTCATTTGCTTTGCTTTCAAGGAAAATTTCAGTGCTTTAGATTTCTTCCTTCCCACGTAAAAGAAGAGAAAACAAAATGCTGGTGCCAGGGACAGGTGCCTCTAATGTATTCTTGTCAGACATGCTGGGAACAGGAGAGCTCTATTTTTGAAATACTACTGTTAGCTACATTACGTGGAGGTCTTGTTAGCGGTAAGCAGCAAATTGGTGTTTAGCGATGCAGGTGACAGCACTTATTAATTTGGGGGAAAAGGAAAGAAATCTCCAAATTCTCAGGGAGACAGGCATAGTCTTGTGTGTCAATATGAGGAATTTATGCAAGCATCCTCTTATTCTAATGAGGTAGGAAAAGCAGTACTGCAGAGACGGTAGTAAAATAACACTTTATGCCCTGATTCGGGAAACATGTTCTTAAGCCATCTTTAGTCAGGACAGCACTTAATCCTCTGCTTAACTTTGATTTACACAGGTGCTTATATGGTATCTAGGGTAGGGATGACTACAGACTGGGATGACCAATGCTTCTATTAATAACAAACTCAACTCTGCATTCATCTAGTAATAATAATAACATTAATAGTTATGACAATAAATTGCAGTTAAGTATCTGCTTTCATTTCAATAGATCAAGTATTAAGCTGTACAAACACTAGTGGTTTAAGGCTCCCTGCGTTCCCAGGTGGGGAGGAGGTTTGGTCATTCTGCTATGGTGGCAGAGCACCTGATGATGGCTGGTGTGAGCATCACACCACTATGATGTTTAAGATGAAGAGAGCCATGAGCTCTTCAGCCTGCTATGTCTCCAGCAGCTGAGTGCCGGTACGCTCACTAGGCAGTCTGAACAAACTGCAAAAAGTGAAATCTCCTGTCCACAAAGACAGTCTGTGGCAGAATGCAGAAATATTGGGGTGTCCTGAGCCCCCCAGGCAACCGTGCCATCCACAAGAACGTTCTTTCCATTGTCGTGTAATAAATATAAAGAGGAATTTAATTTAATTTACAATCCTCATTTGAAATAAAAGCATTGAAATTTGCATCACCAGTGCAAATTTTTTGCTTTTAAAACAAACCAATTTGGAAAGAATAGAAGCATGAGATATGTCTGGTTTCTTGTCTGGGTTACACTCCAAAGTTTGATGATCACACCCAGATGACTGAAATAATGAAGGTGATAGATTAGTGTATTGATGCATAATTACTGTCTAGCCTGCAAAACTCATGAGCTGCATGATTTTCAGAACAATTACTTGTAATTAAAGCAACACTGCTCCCCCCCCAAAGAAATATTTTGTGGATAACACCAATTAATTACATTTTTCAATGAGAATAGCTCTTAAATGGCTGTGCTGCTATTTATTTCTGACCACATTCAGAATTCTGAAGAGATATGAATTATGTATTGTTTAGCAGTATTATTTTGGGTTTGGGATTGTAAAAAACACCTCCTTCTCTTTTGATAGCATTTCTTGAATGAATTAAAAGCTAACCACTTCCACAGGGTGAGGATATGAACTGACTCCCATAATGATGAAAGGGAGTTTTTAGCCAGCCAAACACTGCCTGACGAAGTCAATATATCTGTCCAGCTTAACTAGCTGCTTATTTGTCTCTTTTTGATTTTCCACACCCTTCAAAGATAGATTTGGTGAAACTAAAAGGCAACCTCATGCCCTGGAAGGAAGAAATCTACCGCTGTGCTAACTGAATGTTACTACATTTGCTTTTAAGAAGTCAGAACGTGTCTTTTTTTCAGACTAAAACACGGTGTAGATTTTCCTTCCACTGAAGTGGCAGTATAGGGTAATAGCTGATCTCAATATTAGAATATTGCTGTGAAAAAATAGTTCTTGCAGTAGTCTAGCTCTCTACATGTTTGAGCTATTAATTTAAACATGAAGTAAAAACTGAGCTTGGCATCTGAATCTTGGCTTAGTATTTGAAACCTCACATAGACTTGAGGGAGTTGTATGAAACAGAAGAGGATAGGAACCATACATGGTTTAGTTTTTCTAAAACTGCAGCTTTACCTCACTGATTCTGCAAAAATAAACTCTACAGTCCATCTCTAAGTGAAATAAAATACAAAGCCTGAGCTTTATTCTAAGTGATGTTCTGTGTATGCAATTCCCATTAAATCTTTTCCGCCCTTTCTCTCCTTCCCTAGTTACCACTGAAGCCTCTAAAAAAATTGGTTTGGTAACCACATCTATCTGACACCTTTCCTTTTGGCAGCTGTGGTTCCCTGAAGAGACAGATAGGTCTCTCTTTTCCGCTTCAAAACAGTGAATTCTCACTTCCTAAAAATGGCCAGGCTTCTCCTGATAAATCTCTTCCCAGGTTTGCATCGCTGGCAGCCACATGAAGGGGTGTTTTCTCCCCGGAACCTATCTTCCGTGTGAATTACCATCCTCATCTTGATAAGTGCTCTGCAGAACGCAGCCGCAGTGGCTGCCAAGAGAGGAGCAAGGACTGGACTCCTCCTGCCTTCCCAGATTTCTCCTGCCACTCTGAAATTCTGGCTTCATGAACGCGTGAAAAAGGGAAGCATTCTCCGAAAATGCCTGTGTACCCAACAGGCATATGAGCAGCTGTACCCAGAGGCAAGGATGCTTAATACATCGTATATGTCACACGTGCCCTGGGAACAAAAAGCAAGACAACATTTCCTTTGAAATCAGTGAGCACTCTCAGCAGAGAAACTTGCCCATAAAACCACACACTCACTTGTGAGTGGTAAAAACTGAAATCGTGGCCTTGATTTGTTTGTGTCTTTCTGATCTGTCACACCGAGGTCTCTGCAGCCGCTCAGCCACCCAAGGAAGGGCGTGCTTTGGCGCTCAGACTTTTCCATGACCCATAGAAACTTTGTTCGTGTCTGTTTTGGCAGCTGGGTGAAACTCAATCTGCTATGGTATCCATGCTTAGACAATTCCACAAGTAAGCAAAACAGCTACTGTTTTCATCTTACCATGTTTTTCGTAGTATCTGGATGTTGAAATAACACTGCCAAAAAATTGACATCTCATGCTTTGACAATGGTTGCTCCTGATCGTACACAATAATACATGATCTCAGGCACAGCAAGGGGCCCAAGCCTCAGCTTTCTCATGTGTCAGTCAATCCTCAGCACCTATCAGGCACACACACATGCTCCTGCTAGCCAGCAAGTTCAAGCACCTCCGCTTGAAAATAGCTGCAGCGACGCTGGAAAAGGAGGCATGTTTTCCAGAATGTTGCGAACTTGTGAAAACAATTCTGCAACTGAAACTGAGAATAGCCTTTGCAATCGCTACCCCTCTCAGGCAGCCAGCTCACTCTTGGGTGCTATAAATACACAGTAATAAACCATACCAAGAAACCATGATACAGTAATGTTACAGTAAATTCTGGAGGAATAGCTTTTGAGGTGCACCAGCCTGCGAAAGAGGAAGAGAAGTGGGAGACACTCGCATGTTCGAGGGAATGAAGAGGAAATACCTTCGCAACCTCATTTCCCTACCTCCGAACACAGCTCTCCTGTACTTTGTCTGTAGCCTATGGTGCCCTGGCAGCCCATTCATGCATAGAAAGACTTGGCAGAACACATGGTTACCCTTACACTGAATTCTTTCGCCATGTGTGTTTAATATATCTCTGTGATCTGATTCAAGTAGAGCAGATTTGAATATCTCATTATACGGAGACCAATATGTCTTCATACACACAGTAATTATATTGTTCATTCTGATGTTAGAACACTGGATCTCTTGCTGAAAGTCAGAGGACTCACATACATTTTTCAGTCACTTAGACATAAGTGACTACACTGACATTCAAATTCTAAACAAATTGATAATGAGCTTCCCAACTTTTTTTTTTTCCTCCCCAAAAGCAGATTTCTCAGCCTCTGAGAGAAACAGAATGGAAGAGCTTAAATGAGAAGACACATGCACATGACTGCAGTCTAAGGAATAGAAGCCTATTTCTCAGCCAGTGTGAACTGCCAGAGCTGTGTTGGCTCCTCAGGGAGAGGGAGAAAGGCAGGAGAAGCAAGGGGATGGAAATACTTTAACCAGACTTCAGATGTCTACCTTTGTACTTTTGTAACGAAGATTTATCTAAATCTTAGCAAGCGAGTGTTTTCCCTTAACGGAGACGTAGGCTACACAGTGTCATTTTTTTCCTTTCTGTGCTCCACTACTTTTTCATTTTGTAGTGGCCTTTTTGTTTTGATAATACAAATTGTACTTGTGATGCTACTTAATGTGCACACTTTGGTGTTCCTGAACGATGTCTGGGGATGCTTCAGGACTGCAGGGTACACTCTGGACATAGACATACATGGGATAGACTGACAAGACAGACAACACCTTATGTGACCAGAAGTGAGTTTTGCAGTTTAAAGGACATGCCTGTGACCATCATAGTGGCTAGCACAGGAGCACCCTTTGAGCAATGTCCCTTAGATGTGACCTGTGGTGCCCCCACAGGTGATGCCTCAGGCAGGCTGCAGGCATTCAGAGCACTTGGCACCCGTACTCCACTCCCTCCATCACCACCTATGGGTATATCTCCCTGTTTTAGCATTACCCTATAAAGATCTGTAGCCTTTGGGTCCTAATTGCTTGGCAGTCATCTTTTTTTTCCCTTCCAGTACCTTGGATACTTGAGGTCAAATGTCGAAAATGCCACTTGGGTGTCTGGGACCTGAGTATTAGCAGCTGGCTTTCGCTCCAGTTCCCAAATCATTTACTGTGGGGGTCTGTGTTCACTCAGAGTTCACTATGACATTCATACCCTCATTATTATCCTGGGTTAATTAAATTTCATATTGTTCTTAATTGTGTGTGTGGCTCCTGAGACAATATGAAGGATTCATTATTAAAAAGATAGAGTTTTATTTAGCACAGAATTCAGTACTAAGAGAGACCTCACTTCACCTACCCAGGGAAAAATCAGCAATGGAAGGGAGATAGCTGCTGGCATATTGGTCAAGAGTAAAACCAGTGGGCAAGGCTAGAAGAAGCACCAGAAGGGTGAGAATAAATAAATTTAAGAACATGTATTTAAATGTAACCTTAGACCAAAATGTATTAACAATAATATGTGGCATCCCATTTGTCTTTTGCCAACGTGGTGTCTTGTGAGGAAGTTTCTCATGTAGAATTTACTCCATTTTCAATCACAAAATGATTCAGCGGCGGGAAAGAAAGGCATGCAACAGGGAGACTGAACCCACGTGGCTCAGAGCTTGTGTATGGAGATGGCAGTGATAACATTCCCCTTTTCCCTCTCCCCCCTCAGGGGCTGCGGAGGCCATCTGCGGGCATAACTCTGGACCCCTTGCTTGCTGATCTGTTCCTCCATTATACTGAATTTCTTTCCACTTTCTGTGGGGAAAAAAAGAGAATTATACTGCTGTGCAGCAAAGCATATAACTTCTTCAAGGGGTGATGAACGTTTGGTAACAAACTTCTTTGCCAATCTATGTGTCTCACTCCATGTAGTCAGACTAACAGCTAACTGCTCTCCCTGGTGAAAACTGGAAGTACATGTGCTTTCTCTTCAGTAATATGATATGATGCCCAATGATATTGTCCTTTCATAGGCTACATCCTCTCATCTATCTTCCTGTTTGTGGGAAAATAAAGGAACACACAGTGTGTGTGCTTGTTCTCAGAAACTTCCAGATGTGTTTGCTGATTTCCATGGTTTTTGTCAAACCACTATGGATGTTCTTCCATTTCTTCCCATACAAAAATGAGTCCTGATTGAATACAGTACATACCAGCTGGCAAAGGGATGGGTTCCCAACAGGCTTTTGGCATTTGATACGCTAATGTATGCGAACAGGTTGATATGATTAAGGTTAACGAACGAGAGACAATTCCAGACTTTTCTAATTATTGTATAGCATTAAATATTTGCTGGCGCTTTTTATTTTGAAGCAGTCGGGAAGCCATTTAATGTTCACAATGGCAGCCTGATGGTTAATAGATAAGGAACATTCGATCCTTATTCTACCATTGCTATGACCATAAACCACACTTAGAAGAAGAAAAGAATACAACACAAAATAGAACTGTATTTCTGGATGCCTAAGTTTTCAAAGCTTCACTATCAACAAAAGAAAAACTACATGAGTTTCATTTTCATAGCATTCAGTAGAAAGTTATTAGGAAGCGATCAGAGGACCTTTACAGCTGTAAAACCAAGAGGACCAAGGGGACAGAAATCATTGTAGCCAGCACCCTGCAATTTGCTTGTTGGCTTGGGTCTCCTTCCAGCCCCGCAGAATTCCCAGTTCTCTTTGTGCTGTTCTCAGGAAGGGCACAAAGCTGTTTTCTTTCCAGACAATTTTACCGATGGGCTTGACTGCTTAATTGGTTTGGCATAGGGTACCAGAGCTCCACCATTTGTCTACGCTTCCTGTTTGCTTCTGGTCTGTAATTCAGGCTGTAGAACTGTTCTTGAAAGTTTAGTGTGGTATGGTGTGGCAGATTGTGTAGCAGATTGTGTGGCTTCATATTTGGTGACAAATTCAGTGTTATTTAGATGGCCTTAGGTAGCTCTTGACCCTCCAGGCCCACAGCTATTCATTTCTAGTTCCATGTCACCACAATGCTTAGCCAGGTGTTAACACGGCCATGGAGTACAGCAGTTCAGGGAACTGATATGGTGGGAAAAGCAGATCTTGCTTCACCCACCTTGTTCACTGTTTGGCCGTGCAGACAGCTCTGCCCACACTGCCCAGGACACCAGCCCTGAAGGACCACTGGAGAAAGTGCAGCTATCATTGCCCCGTGGAAGCACAAGTCTCTGCAGAGCGCTCACAGCATCAGCCCAGAGTTTGCACTGCTTTTTCAGCTTTTGCCTGCAGGGATTGGAAGAGTTTCAGTATCAGTATGATCTATTCTGCTCAGTTCTATTCCGCTTCTATTTTTTCAATACAATACTCTTGGGGATGAGTGCACCTTAAAAACAGAGATGGAGGATGTGCCCATTAAACCTTTTCCAATAAAAGCCTGTCAAAAAATATGGGGCAAGTGGCTGCATGTGGACTCCGACATGTGTCAGCCTGAATGACACAAAAGAAATTATGTCAGAAGGAGATTAATCCTTTAGCATGGTCCAGTTCTTCCTTCAAAGTCAGGAGGAGGTGGTGCTGTGTATAGTGTAAGACATGTACTTTATCAAGGTTGCACAACTTGATTTAAAAAGTGATTTCTTAAAGATTTGTCTTACTACTACTGTTGATAAAACAGAGAAATTGGGAAATCTGTTACAAAAGAAACATCAGGATATGACTGAGGAACAGTAAAGGCTTAAGACAGATGTTTGGTGGATGAAAAGCTGATCATGAGCTGGCAATGTGCACTCACAGCCCAGAAAGCCAACCATGTCCTGGGCTACATCAAAAGAAGTGTAGCCAGCACGTTGAGGGAAGTGATTCTGCTCTTTTATTCTGCCCTGGTGAGACCTCACCTGGATTACTGTGTCCAGCTGTGGAGTCCTCAGCACAAGAATGACATGGACCTGTTGGAGCAAGTCCAGAGGAGGGCCACAAAAATGACCAGAGGGATGGAGCACCTCTGCTATAAGGAAAGGCTGAGAGAGTTGGGGCTGTCCAGCCTGGAGAAGAGAAGGCTCCAGGGAGACCTTATTGCAGCCTTTCAGTACTTAAAGGGAGCCTATAAGAAAGATGGAAACAGTCTTTTTAGCAAGGCCTATAACAATAGGGCAAGGGGTGATGGTTTTAAACTAAAAGAGGGGAGATTCAGACTAGATATAAGGAAGAAATTTTTTTACAGTGAGAGTGGTGAAACCCTGGCATAGGTTGCCCAAAGAGATAGTAGATGCCCCATCTCTGGAAACATTCCAGGTCATGATGGATGGGGCTTTGAGCAACCTGATCTAGTTGAAGATGACCCTGTTCATTGCAGGGGGTTTGGACTAGATGACCTTTCAACATCCCTTCCAACCCAAACTATGCTATGATTCCATGTTAACTTCAAAATATTTTTGAGTTTGTTAAGTAGGGAAAAAAATAACAAAGCAACTGAGGGTTAGATTCTCATCTAACCTATCTTAGCAGAGTTCCACTGAAATCAGTGGCGCTTTGCTGATTTACGTCAGTTGAAGATCTACTCATGACTTTTTATAACTTAAATTAATTCCTGTGATAGGTTTATTTTTGGCTTGAAGGAAGGATTTGCAGATCAGGATTGATTAGCTCTTTTTTTCTGAATTATTAGAGCATTTTTAGTGTTACTTTAAATTTGCTTTTACTATCGATGGTAGCTTTTGTCTCTGTCCTCATAATTTATCTGTTAAAAGTTCTTCTGAGTGTCAGATACTTAGAGTATCTCTCAGATTCTCAGGTGACTAAGATAGGATTCTTTCTTTAATTAAAAAGAAGAAGATTGAGTTTCAGGGCAATCATGTTTTGATATTCCCATATGTATCTAAAGTCACTCAGATTAGGAGAACTGGGCTTCAGTTTTTTAAATTAGACTTTGTTAAATTGGACTCTCAGTGCATTTCCCTATTTGGCTAAAATACCAGTGGTTTTAAATATTACAAGGTAAGCCCTCATCAACTCTGATAGATGCTAAATGGCATCTTGCTTTACGACTCAATTCTGACCTCATTTGTTACACAGTAAATCTGATGCAACTCCTTCAAACTCAGTAGAATTACTCTAGGTTTAGACTGCCATTATGAAGGTCTCTAGACTTCTACTCCCCTGAAGAAAAGTGGTTTGCCATGGTAAACAGTGTAACTAAAACCAGTATGTCAGATAACAGAAGTTAATACAGAAATACTGAAGGGTTTGAAGTTAGGCTAATTTCAATGACATAAAATCTGACCTTCTGTTTTCCTGAATTAAAATGCTATCTTTGGGGTACTTTACTGAACTTGACTAATTATTTTAACTAATTGGAATTCAGAATGTCCACCTCTGAGGCACCATATCAATAACATCACTGAATAGTGCAGGGACTGGCTTCATTGGGTGAACAAAAGAGAGGTTTTGTTGGCCAGGTGAGACAAGTCAGTGTCACACCATTCAATGTGATCACCTTTTCAGACCAAAGGTGGTTAGAGTACATCGTCTATATGGCACTTCAGAAGTGCCTCCCCCCTGCCATGCACACATGCCCCAGGGCACCCAAACTCTTTCTGGACCACTTCTGCTCTTTCCTCCTTGTTCATTTTCCTACCCCTGTCAGAGACGCCCTGCTCCACTCCATTCCAGCCTCTGGACTCTGCATATCATCAGCCAGCAGCTTGCCGGGCAAATGCATGCAAAGCAAACCAGACACAGGAAGAAGTGAAGATAGAGCTAGTGCTGGTGAGCAGCAGAGTCCAATGGTGTCTCCAGCTTCAGATTCCACAGTTGGAATCTGAGGACCTTTCTCTGGATGCCCATGAGGAAAGGCCCTGTGCACATATCTTCCTCCCAGTCAATGAAGCATTTCAGAGCTCAACACAATAGTTCCTGTTGAGATTCAAGTCCTTACAACGACCCTGGCTTTTAATAACTTTCATATACCTACCTCTGTCATTTCAAACCTCCACGCACTGACACTTACAAAAAATTTTGCCTAATCAATCCCTTTAAATGGATACTTCCCTTCCCTTCCCTTCCCGCACCTTCCCTTCCCTTCCCTTCCCGCACCTTCCCTTCCCTTCCCGCACCTTCCCTTCCCGCACCTTCCCTTCCTGCACCTTCCCTTCCCTTCCTGCACCTTCCCTTCCTGCACCTTCCCTTCCCGCACCTTCCTTTCCCGCACCTTCCCTTCCCGCACCTTCCCTTCCCGCACCTTCCCTTCCCTTTCTGCACCTTCCCTTCCCTTCCCTTCCCCTCCCTTCCCTTCCCTTCCCTTCCCTTCCCTTCCCTTCCCTTCCCTTCCCTTCCCTTCCCTTCCCTTCCCTTCCCTTCCCTTCCCTTCCCTTCCCTTCCCTTCCCTTCCCTTCCCTTCCCTTCCCGCACCTTCCCTTCCCGCACCTTCCCTTCCCTTCCCGCACCTTCCCTTCCCGCACCTTCCCTTCCCGCACCTTCCCTTCCCGCACCTTCCCTTCCTGCACCTTCCCGCACCTTCCCACACCTTCCCTTCCCGCACCTTCCTGCACCTTCCTGCACCTTCCCTTCCCGCACCTTCCCTTCCCGCACTTTCCCGTACCTTCCCATAACTTACCTTCCCTCTTTTTTCACCCATGACTTCTCACAGCAAAGCCCTATGCTTTTTGCTCTTCAGCATTTCTTCTTCCATTACCTTTCTAGGATAATAGTGTAGTGATGGCTGGTCGGTCCAGGTGCAGGTGACGGGGTGCCAGCAAGGACAAGGACGAACTGAAGACAGTAGATATTGAGATCAAGACTTGAATACAATAGGAGTTTATGACTTTCAAAGCAACAAGCACACAGCACCGCAGCATCTCCAGCTGTGGTCAGAGCCTCCACACAGAATAGGTGGGCAGAACATCCACCACAATTTGACTCATTTGGCTCTGATGCGTGGATGAATGTGATTTTACAGTGTGTGACTCCACCTCAGTCTCCGCCTCCAAACTTCTTCTGTGTATTCCCCCTTGGTGTTTCTGGCATTGTACAGAATGTTGCCTCAAGCCTGACAGAGAAAGTTGGGCGTGGGGGGTGGCGTGGACTGAATAAACACCACCCTTCTATTTCCACTCCACAGATTTTTTTCTGGTGAAAACTTAGAATGTTGTAGATGGTGGCTGAAACTGGCAGTGAAGGACCACTGAGATAGTGGATAGCATGATGGTTCTATTGACCTTGATAGGTTTGGCTGCCAGGACAAACTGAGATACCTGCAGAGCCTTGGCCAAGCAAGGGCTGTGGAAAAACTTGATATGGTGTGTCCTATTAGCTGGTGGCAATGGCAATGAAACAATGCAGTGAACAGCAAGAGCTAAAATCACAGCGTAAAAATATGCCTTTCAAATGATGTGTAACTGAGAGGTCAAGAATACAGAAAATGGATATATAGGTCCTCTAATGGCCCTAACAGAGTCCAAGCTTTATGCATCCAATACCTACAGGTAGCACAGCACAAGTGTCTTCCAAATGGCACATGCCACTTTGTGAGCAAACTGTTTTTCATCATTCCCACTTCAGATTGCCTAGCAAATGTAATTTGGATTGTCAGTTTCCAAATGATGTTTGCAACCTCTTCCTCAGCATTTCCTGAGAATCATCATAGTCATCTTCCTTACCAGCCGAGATGTGGCTTAGATTTCCACAAATGCTATTGTTATGGTTTAGGATTTGGCATGGTCTCAGCAGCAGGGTGAGGAGGCAGCTGCCTTTGTGTGGTGCAGTTTAGGTAGCGAAGGATGGGACCGCTAGCATGGTCCATTGTAAGAAGCTCTGCAAAAAGTGCTTTTCTGGCTCCAGTTTCACTCTGCCTCTGGCCCAGGCTGCACCAATCTGTGCCTCTGCAAATAACCCTATTTAAGAGGGAAAACACCTCTCATTTTGTGGCGCACTCTTGTTTTGGAGGGAGTAGGACAGAAGAGGAAGAATTGTCAGTGAGGTAACCAGGAGAAGCTTGAGGAACACACACTGGTACAGTGATTTTCTTCCTTTGGTCTGCGGCAAGTGGACTAACTCATTGAGCACTGGCAGGAGATGCGGATGGGCTATAGAGGGCTCAGCAGAGGAGCGGACGAGCTGGAGGGAAAGAGCCCGGCAGAGAAAGAGAAGGAACCTCCTGAAAAATGTGGTGACTTTGAAAATGTTTGGCACTGGGCTCAGCACTGGTAGAGCTGTGCCTGGGAGTAGATCCCTCCACGTGGACTGGAGGCATTCGTGCCAAACTGTCTCCTGTGGCCGGGATGCCACATGGCTGGAGGGAACCTGTGAAGCATGTGTTCCGTGGAGCAAGCAGCTGGAACCTCATGCAGAGGGTTAAAAATGACTGCACCTCTCATCTTGTGCTTTCTCCCCACCTTCAGCACCAAATGAGGGCAGGGAGGGGAGATCGTAAAGCTGGGCCTGGGAAAAAGGGAGAGGTGGGGGGGAAGGTGTATTTAGGATCTTGTTGGTCTCTCCTTCTGTCCTAATCTGATTTAATTGATGATTTGGTTGTAGTTTTGTTGTTTTGAATTAAATAGATTTTGTTTCCCCTAGACAAGTCTGTCTTTTGCCCATGGCTGTAAGTGGTGCGTTTAGCCCTTCCTTATACCTTGCCTTGACCCTTAAGTAGTTGTTTTGTTTTCTTCTCCTGGAGGAAATAAAACAACTGCGTGGCTTTAGTCGCCAGCCAGGTCTAAATGATGACAGCTGTCTTTCTTTTTTCCATAGCTAATCGTCCTTCATCTACAGCATGCTCCTCTGTTGTCAAGGGACCTTAGCAGCCCAAGATCAGGTCCTGCCACCAGGTGTCCTGCCACCAGGTAAAATGGCAGTCTGTAACTCCTACAGTAAGCAACATGTGCAGTTGCAAATGCTAGCTCTGCTTGGAGCCTGGGTCACAGAGCAGTACACAGTGGGAACCTGCGTGCCTCCATATTGACACTTGTGTGATGGCTGCCATGACCAAGAACATCCTACTTTTCACTGCTGCTTGCAAAAAGCATGGAAGCAGCAGTGAGATAGGCTGTTATCATACTGCTGAGATAGCATCCCAGATGTAGTGTCAGCTTCATTATTTTGAAAATAGGAGAGCCAGCCCTTCCCAAGAAGCTCTTCAGAAGGACCCGCAGAACTAATTCGTCAGGGTTGGATTCCTACCCTCCTGATGAGCCAAGGCCAGCCAAAGTGTGGAGTGAGACAGCAGGCAGTGGAGCTGCAGCATACAAATATCACATGGGGAATTCAACTAAAACACACGTGCCACGTAGGAAGGGGGCAAAATGCATTCTGACAAATAATGCATAAACCAGCTCTAATGACTGCAGGACAGGTGTTATAGACAGGTTAAAAACATTTCCACACACGTGCCACAATCTGCTCTATAACATTGTGAATGCAGTACTCACCTCTCATATAGGAGACCTTCGGCCACATCCCTGCTCTTGATTAGGAAGAAGATGGAACTGAACACTACTTTCTTACATGAACATCCAAAATGGACCAGTAGTTGATCCTACTCATGCTGATGGTTTTGCCTGGAGTCCCATTAAGAGATAGTGGAGTCCATGCACGTGCTGCAGAGTTCCTGTTCGCACCCAGCTAGAGCTGTGAAAGGCAGCGGGCACCTGAGACAAGCTGCCATCAGCAGAAACAATCAGCAAGGATGTCTTCCGTGTTGCTCAGTTTGTGATTTACACTGGACCTGTATTTAAATATACTGAAGACAACTTGAGGCGGTGGTGTCGTTTCAGTGTTTAGGCAACCTAATACCCCTCTCCTGCTCAGCACTGCACAGTAATTTTTCTTCCATCCTCTAACTGACCTCATGTGATTTAAAGTGGCTGAAATAGGTAAAGATAGTAGTTGTTATTGTGTCATGTTTACATGCATTGATGTGCAGTAGAAACAGGGTGGGGGGGTGGGGGGAGGTGGGGGGGAAGCGGTTGTGGTCAAGTGAACTACCGTAGGATAAAGAGAGATAAATAATTCAGATTCTCATTATAACAGAAGAGTGCAGCTCCCATAGAGAGGAGGGAGACTGTCTTTGTGTGAATTGGTATGCAGTGGCTGTTTAGTAGCCATAGCATGTAATCTAGTATTAGTATTAACATAAATCAGTGGCAGGAATTAACAATATTTCTAAAGTCTTATATGATAACTGGATCCACACTATATTGTTTAGTCCTCCTGGGCATTTTAATAATCATGTAATAGAAATGTTGGAGTAGCTGAGATATTCTTTATATTGCTCTATGAAAGGTCTTTAACACAATGTCTTTAGCAGACAGTTTTGATAGAATGTGTTGTACAAGAAGAAATATGCCTATTTTGGTAATATGGGTATGTTTCATTAGCTCAGCCCGCAGCGATATGACATTACATTTAAAAAGGAATACAATTAATAACAATGAGAGGGGTTTTTTTAGCTCTCAGAGTGTAGCTGGAGGAACTGAGCAAGGTGTCAGGGCAATTAAATAGAGGCACTGTATTGCCTTTGTCTGAACACTCATAACATCATCTTGTCTCAATATGTTGAATAGAGGATTTATTTGCAGTAGGATTCCTAATTTATTTTGATGTTTCCTGTAACTCAGATAACAATAAGATGGACTTTTTTATTAATATTTTAAAATGTACAGATCTTGGGAATTAGCATGCCTGTGGATCCATATATTCTCCATTTTCCATAGAGTATGGCACGATTGTATGAGAGATACACACAATAGCTTCTCAGCACCGAACTTAATGGAACCATCATATCAGCGCTGTGGAAAAGTACAAAATACTGCTGGTCCATGTACAGCACATGGATTAGATAACTGGAGTCCAGGGGAAAAGTTATACTTAGAGGCTATTAAAATAATCAACGTGGGTATTATTTTATTCAGCATTAACCTTTATGTTTTGCGTTAAATGGCACTGAAACTGGTGGAACACAATCCTTCCCTTGAGTAACAGTATCCGACATTTCTTTCATCTCTAAAGAGGTTTCCTAATACCTTGCAATCCTAAAAATGCTATTTTCCTCCACTGCAGGTCAGATTTAATAACAATAACAGGAGATAAATGGATTGGGCTCAGCTGAGCCTTCAGCAGCCCTGTGGATGGGAAGCAGGGATCTCTGCCCTCCCGGGAGAAGCAGCAGCAGAAGGCAGCAGAGGCACTGCAGGCATGGCCTTGGGGGATTGAGTCCTTCTTCCCCACTCAGGATGCAGTCCTTCCCATTGAGCTCACTTCTCTGCTGTAGGCTTTTCCAGTCTGGCCTGCATGTCTGGGTGGGGAGGCCAGGAGTGCACCCTGGCCTCAGGGTGGAGGGCGTGAAGGACTTAACTTGAGGCCCTGCCACAACGGACACACAAACACCTATGGATGCTTTGAGAAAGAAAGTCTGAAAGTGTCCGTTTCTCAGGAGCAGCTCGCTTGTACTGCTCGTAATCTCATAGCAGCAAAATTTATGTGGGAAAAAGCATTAGGCAGGTGCCAAAATAGAAGCGACCTTCTCCTCTCCCCACACCTCCATGCACTCCAGGCGCGCCGGCGCCATTTTATGGGTGCCCGGCAGCAGTGCACCAGAGGCCGCAGGAAAACACCGTCTGGGGGCCTGGTGGGATTAATGAGCAACTCCACAGCCAGTCATGAGTAACATATTACAGCTCGGCAGGGAACAGTTTCCTAACCCACGGAGCTCCGGGTTACTCCTCCTGCAGCAGCCCCCGGGTTAATGGCACACAGCGCTGGCCGCCCCAGCCTGTCCCCGGGCAGCAGCTGCCCCCGGCCCTGCTTAGCCCCGCACATATGCAGCAGCACACTGCGCCTCCAGCGATTACACTGCCCCAAAGTGCCAGGGAGCGCCCCCCTCCCCTGCTAAGTGTTATTGACAGACCCATCAAAGGCAGTGATGCATCGGCGCCCGCCTCAGCCCCAGCAGGCCGGGCCGGGGGCGACATGCGGTCTCCGCGGCAACGGCGGGGCGCAGGGCCTGCCGGGAGGGGCGTGGCGGCTGCCCAGCGGCCATGTTGGCAGGGCCTGGAGGAGAGGCCTCGCGCCCTCCCATCGATCCGCCGGGCCTCGGCGCTATCGACCGCTCCAATTTGCAGGAATTTATGGTATCGATGTGGGGCTGATTAACATTTTGCGCCAGAGCAGTTCAATACAGGCTGGTAACAGCTTTTAATGATTAATTGACTTTTATGATTCCGCCTCAGCGCTGTCAGTGAGCTGTGAACGGCGGGCACGCTCCTCCCCGAGCCACTCTCCAGCGGCATGGGGCAGTGATCGAGTACCTGGGAAATTAGTGTCCTCGCTGTCTCGTTTCATGAAAGATAAATGCTATGACATTTAATGCAGACCTTAATTTAGAACAGACCTAAGCAGATCATTTTGCAATTTAATCATAAACAGGTAAATATCAAAACTCGTTTAGCATTTCACGAGTTAGGTGGACAGACAGCAGAGGTAAAGTGAAGTAGGCAGTGGGGGAATGGCAAAGGTAAGGTAAGGTAATGAGACGTGGAGCAAGCGATGTTTTAATAATAACAGCAGGAGAAGTGTAGACAGTATCACATCCACAATTCAGGTATGGTCTTCCCACATGGCCATCTCACTCTCCTTTCTCTTTCTTCCTCTAATCTCATTCACTGTTCCCACACTAGCTGTAAAATGAGGGCTTCCGACACATGACATGATATATGAAAAAAAAATGTCACCTACATTTAATCTGTTGCCTAAACCAAACATAAACATTATGGAAAATTTGCAAAGGGAAACAAAATTTTATTACACTCCATAACAACTGAAAAAAGATTGTCTGGAAGGATGTGTGCTGTCAACTCCTACCTTCCTGTGTTCATATTTATAGACTATTCCTTTGCATTCGTTTTAATTAAAAAGATTGTAAGTTTCTTTTTAAATAACTGTCTAAACAAAATGTCATATTATGCATGTTTATACATACAAAAGCTAAAATGGCATATTTTGATCCTCTTTGAAATTTTATTCTCTGCCTTTTCACCACTACGTCATCCCATGTATTTGAGCTGACTTGCAGAGGAAATGAGGCCGCCACGGGCCAGATTCTTAAATCATTTTGACCCACTTCGGAAGAGCTGGAGTGCTGCCGAATCTCCCCATTCGAGGATTCCCTTGGCACGAGGGAGTTCCTAGCTCATACAAAGCTGACAGAGCCAATTCCTGTGCCATCTGTTCCCACAGAACCCATTTAGAGGAGCCTAGCGGGGGCAAAATAGGGGTGCAATTGAGGTACGTCTGCATTTTTTGTCTTTCTTTCCAAGAACTTCACGGGGGCGATAGCTAACCTGTTAAAAGTGCAGCAGGAATCCCAGAAACAGAAAGCTACAACAGGCTCCCTTGCACCTCTTCACGTCCCTCTGAGCTGTACCCAGTGTTCCTTTTACAAACTGGCTGGGATAGTCCAAGAAGCTGCGCAGATGAGGCCAGCTCCAAAGGCTCTTCTCTTTTAACCTGAATCACTTTATGGAAGTCATCGTCAAGGAGCAATCAGACAAAGAGTAAAATTGCAAAACTGATTGGGCAGTAACCTCTGGAGAAAAGGGACAAACTTCTGGACATGGCTGAGTGCATCCACATTGTAACCCTGACCAGCAGAAGTCAGAAGAGCTTGTCTAATAGCAACCCTCAGTGCTGTCACACCAGCTATGTTGCGTAGCTCTTGAATCAAAATTCACCGTGCTGAGCAAGACACCTAAAGCTCTGTGTACACTGGATGTTTGCCTATGGATTTGTTCTGATGAGCTTTGTGACCCCCCAGCGCTGTGATCTAAATGGCACATACGCCAGCAGGTATCTCTGCTTGAAAGCACTATTAGCTGAGAGGTAGTAAGGGATGGCTTTTTAAACCACTTCTCAACTAGTGCCGCTTGTTGCACTGCCACCTGACAGTAGCAGCATGTCCCCTCCTTCTCAGTCAGGCAGGCTGGCAGGGAAAGGTGGTGCATGTTCCCCTGGACTGAAGCAGGGACAGACTCCACACAGTCAACCTATCATCTCAGCAATGAGGTGGCGACTACGTTGTGAGGGGCAGCCTTGACATGCTATTTGTTTGTAGCAGCATTTTACCAGCACATTTCAGACATTTGCTTCTGTCTCTCTGCTCGAGCTTCTGTGCAACTGGCACATTCAGAGTGTGACAGCGTACTACACTGTGCATGGGACAGACCAAGAGGTGCCTCGCAGCATCCCAGAATCCGGCTTTGCTGCCCCAAGGGAGAGAAAGAAGAGCAGGTCCCAGGGCTACTCCAGCTACAAGAGGGTGAGGGAAGCAGTGAAACATGTCAAGAACCATACTTGGACACTGGGTAACTGGAGGAAGGACTGCTGATCCTGGGGGGAGCAGCAGGTTTCCTGACGCATACTCTGACCTCTTACTTTGTGTCTCCAGGCAGCCTGGTTTTCAAAGATGCAGAACACTGGTTAAATAGCTATTATCATAGCCCATTATAACCCAGGCAAAGGTCATTCTAAGCCACTGCTCTCCCTTTGCTTGTGCTAGCAGCTGGCCCTCGACAGAGCTCAAATATGTCCACACAAACTGCCTCTCCACTGACCCAGCAGTTTGAAGATCCAGGCTAGACAGTGTGCTTATTTTGGCTTTAGAGATCAGCAGTGAGTGAGTTCCTGAGTCAGGCCGCAAGCTTGGGCTAAGGTATAAGCAACATGCAGGTAGATAAAGCTTAAATTCCCTTGACATCGACCGAGGAAAGCTAGCACTTGGAAAGTAACCATGTGAAGATGGGTACAGTGAGACATAGGCCTGCTTCTGTCAGGTGTGGTGACCCCAGCTGTGAGGTCTCACAGCTGTGTACCCATACAACTACAGCACTGGACCTAAACTTACAAGCCTTATCTCCAGGACCAGAATGTCATATAACCATTTGGCCTGGGTTACAGATAGAGCAGACATGTCTGTCCATACTCACCAATGTAAACATGACCTAAGAATGGGCACAGCAAGTTAAACGTGCCACCTAATCTAATGGGAAATCTCAGTGAGGGGAGTTTTGCTCCCGATCAGAGCTGCAGTTAAGTGTGTCTTTGAATGTCAGCTTCTGAACTGGGCTGTCCTGTGCTTAGCTACCTTAGTCACACATTTGGAGATAGGTGGGTCACCTCCGTTCTCCTTTGGGATGGGTCTTGTGGCAGTGACACCACTTCTAGCTAGTAGCCTGTTGAATATGTGCCCCAGAAGTGGGACTCCAGCCCTATCTCAACAGACTCCACAATAATGTAGAGGAGAGGTTCTCATCAGAAGGATTTAGGTGGGAATGAGAATAGTGATGAGAAAGTGATTCTGTTTTCTATGTGTTAGCTGGGTCACTATGCAGCCCAGGAGGAACAGCTCATAGAACCAGAGGGAGCAGAACAGGGTGCTGCAAGTGGGGCAGGTAGGGAGTATTCCCACTGAGAACGGGAACCTCTGAACATCAGGTTTTGGTCCATGCCTGTCTACACGCAACGCAAAAGCAGTACCCCAACTTTGCTCTATTTAGTTCTGCAACTCCTGACTTCTTAGCTGCACCGGGGCTCGCTTCAGTGTGAAGTATGATGTGGTCCTCTCCCCTGCTACCTATTCTCTCTCAATGAGAGTCTCTTTAAGACACCTTCAAACCCATACCTTAGGCTAAAAAGAACTGAAAACTTTTATTTCCCAAAGTGTTCCAGCTGCCAGACAATTGCACAAAAGACAGACAGCAGCTGATGAGTTTGAAAGGATGTGGCTGAGAACGCTGAAACCAAGAGCCTATGAGACTATGCTGACATGGTCCTTTGCAGATGGAGGTGAGCCTTTTGTCCTTTTTCCAAGACAGCTGGGGAACTGCTTTACTGTAAGCTAATCCGGAGCTAGTGCAACTACACAGCTTCGTGTTTAAAAGCTTCTAGTTAGCACCATGCGCCGCAGAAATAAACAGGGCAGGGTTCTCAATCGCTGTCAAAAAACAGAGTAGTCCTACATTCTGATCCTGTGCACCTTTGGGACAAAAGCAAACAGGGTTCTGACCCAACAGGGTATGAGGTAGGGAGCGCCCAGCTTGTGAAAGGAAATAGGAATGATTCAGCTATGTAGCTGTATAGCAGGGCCAGTTCAAGATGTAAGACAATCAGGCTGTTGCTTTTTCTGTCTCCACCAAAAACAAAACGACCAAACAAAAATGCAATAGCACTGCTTTGCTTCAGAGAGGACCCAGGAAAATGAGACAGAAGTGTGCATCTTGCGGCAGTAACTCGTGTCTACTTCTTTATTTCTCTGACAGGTCCAAGAGACCTGTTCTTCTGAACCGTACTGTCCTGCCCAGGCTCTGCCCTAGCCTTCACTGTACTGCTTTCTGATTCAGAGGAAAATAGGACTCAGCTCCTCCCCTGCAGGAAGGCTACACTCCTTTTTACTTGAGCTGGCTGTGGGTAGGACTGTACCGAGCACCTAAGGAAGCCCCACAAAGTGACGTGCCTGGGAGATGCCCAATCAAGATTGGCAGTATTTTCAGTGTGACCCTCAGTGTGCACCTATGTTCTGCCTAAGTTCCATTTTAGGTACATAAAAGACAGTTTGGGATCATGCCCAGATTCATCTCATAATGCCTTGAAGAAATCTTTCCTGCTTACCTGCAAAAATGAGACTTTATGCTTCCTGCTCCCTCAGTGGAGGAGCCGAGGAAGCAGGAAGCATCCTGTGTTGTCTGAATAGGACAGCTGAATGAGAGCCACAGAAAGAGAAGGCAAATGCTGTGGCAAAACCTCAGCCCTATTGAAGTCCCTGTCAAAAATTCCACTGACTTCAACAGCTTTCTATTCTAAGGCTGCATTTCCTTGTGTCTGACCACCACCCCCTTTCAGTGGCAAGGTGTTAGTAAGTTGTATGAATACTTCAAAGGGCAGAGCGCAACCTTCTTCATTTTTATTATGGCACAGTACATGCACTCTGAGTAGCAAGCAACATCTCTTTACATCAGGCCTTGTGCGTCAGGTAATACAAGAAGAGTATTGTAGAATTAAGAAAATGGTTCTCTCACAATGTAGAATGACTGGTATTGAATTTCTTCCCTCTCTATTCTGTCATGTTCCTCTCCGTTCTATTGCCTTTTTGGCCATACATATGCTGCATTCACTGAATATTCCCATATTCAGCCTCACTGACTTTGTTTAGGTGCATGGCTAGGGACACCGGGGGAGGAATGTGGTGGCCTGCATTTATAATTACATCTCTGGTATTTATCCATTCAAAATAACACAATAAATTTTTGAGCAAAAATAATATTCAGCACTTTGCCAAGAGAGATCATTGTTTTTCTGCAGCCACATGCCAGCCATTCCTCGACAAAACTCCACACGTTATCTTTTTTCATGGGTTCAGAGGGCAGTTACTAAGTGTAATTTCCACCTGTAGGCATGGATTTAGTTTGCGTTTTATGATTCCTCTTCCAGATTTATAATTTAATTAGGCTTCTTATAGATTTTCTTGGCAATTTTTGAATATATATATATTTCTCCTTCTTGATTACGATCCCCTTTAACTCACTGGATGTCCCAAATTATAAGCTTTGCATGGAATCAGTTGCCTTTGGCTATGTTTGGTATTATGTTACCTTCTGTTCAGTTAACGGTGTGGAGATAGGCCATAAGCACTGGAAAAACCTCAAAGCTCTTTTCTGCTGTTTTGAAATTGAGAAAGCAGAAACATAATTGCTTTTGTTGGATCACAATCCTGAATAGCAAAAGACTTTTTAAACATCTGCCCTTCCTTTGATTGGCTTTACATCTTCTCTCTTTTTTGTCTACTGTTCATTATTCTGCATTTTATTCACTAATGAAAAATTCTATCCATGACAATGTTTTCATATGCTGTAAGATGACTAGGATTCAATGCATTTAATCTGATCTAGCCCTACAGAAAACCTTAATAGAATGTGACAATATATGTTAATTCTGGGAGGTTTGTATTTCCTTCTTGCTCATGTAATATCTGATCTGTCCTGCCTACAATCTCAGCACAATCTCCTGCAACCCTGGCTTTTAAGAGAGCCAGAGTCTGTCTCCCAGGATGTATTTGCAACACCTATTGAAGTCAAACAACACTGTGTAACCAAATGGGAACTAAATTTTGCTTTCTTTTTCCCTGGGGCTTTGCTTTTGTTCAGATCTTTACCAAATCCAGCACCAACTTAAATTCCACCAAGATCGGGCATCAGAATTGTTCTATTTTACACGGGATTCTCTCTGATGGGAGAACTTCCATGTGTCTCCCTGTGCTGATCTTCTGCTCCCTCTTTATCACTAATCAAACGATTTGATATGTCTCTCTTCTTTTTCCCTTTTTTTTTTTTTTAATACTGCTGTCAAATACCTGTCATGATATTAGCATTCATTCCCAGGGAAATGTAGCAGACAGAAATAATGCTGATTCCCGAGTGGACCAGAATAATCTGTTCATTCTGCAGGGAATAGCTATCCCTATTCAATAATAATATTGAAATTAAGAAATAACATTCTGTCTTTTAACATGGGAAGATAATACAAATAATTGGGGAATTTCCTAATGAGCCTGTTATTAAAACAGTATCTGGAGGAAACCTGAGCATTCAGCCAACTGAAATGTGTCCTTTTGGGGTTTTTTTCCTGATTTAAGCATAATACTTGACAGCAACACCACAAGTATTTTCAGTGGTACCTGGGATTTAGGGGGAATGAAGGCAGGAGGCTTTTGAAAAGTCACTTCTGATTTTGCTCATTTAAGAGCTAAGTATTTCAAAAGCAACGAGGGCCAAATTTTCAAGTGCCGATAGTCCCCAGTTGGATCCAGATTTTCAGAAAGATTCCATTCTCATTTACACTTCTCAATAGAGCATTCTTCCACAAGTGCTCAGCAGCCAGCAACTCTTTCTGGCCAGGAAGCCTTTGAGAAAGCGGGCCTTTTCTTTTTTTTTTCTTTTTTTTTTTTTTTGTTTTGTTTTGTTTTGTTTATTTCAGTGCCTAAAAGGGAATGGGGAGCTCTTTTGTGAGTCATGTTCTTCAGACAAGTTATGCCTGATGAGCCTGGCTCTGAGGAAAGAAGTGAAATATAACTTTCCTCTCAGAAACCTCTAGAGGCAGCGGGAGCTAGAAGGACCCTATGTAATTTGGGGCAGAGATAGCTATGAGAGAGCTAGATTGGAGACTGGAAGCAATGGAGAAACACCCATCATTCCTTCTGGAGCTTTGCAGTGTATGAGGGAAAAAGTATTTCCATGAATACCAGAATTGTTCTGGAAGCCTAGTTTCCAATGGAGTTAGTGTTTCGTGGCTGATTGACATTTTAAATGAATTATGCTATTGCTGCGGTGTGAATTCTGCCCTTATCAGACACTGGAGAATCCATAGGGGAGAGAAGCCTTGACTGCGGAGTGGATTCTCTTATATCTAATAAGGTATAAGCTCTGACTGAAGCTTTCCTTCACATACATTGTCTCTCTCCCAGGTGGATTCTCTCTGTGTCAAATGAGAACTGAGTGTGGGCTGCAGCCTTTCCGTCAGTAGGAAAACTCTTCAGCTTTCCATTTTCACAAAAACTTACAAAACTTGTTTGTCTCTGAAACCTCTACCTTTCTTCCAGGTTCAGCTACAATTGGCCAATGGGTTCAAAAGTTATTAGACAATCATGAGCACAAGCGCACAAGCACATACACACACTGAATTATATGAGCTGTGCTTCCTTATGGAGCCAGGATAAAAACACCCACTGCTAAACCCTAAATGACTCCAGCCTGCTGAGTCTACAAGCGAGTTGGGGACGCTGTAATAAAGGACTGAGTGGAAAGAGAAATAAATTATTCTGTATCTCCCATCCTGTATAGCAATCAGTTGCAAATCTCCCTCCATCCCTAACGATAGGATCTCCCTGTCAGACAAAACGGCTGCAGAGCCCCTTTGGCGTGGAGCGTGCTGGGGAGGCAGTCAGGGGAGCTGGAAGCGTTTCTGGCCGGTCTGCCAGTGTGAAGGATTGGCAGTGCTTCTTGCAGTTTCCTTTCCCATGAGCAACTAACAGCAATCAAATACAATCTAGCCCTCATTATTTGCCGTTAGTTTCTTTGATTGTGATTTGGAAATACGTTGCTAAGGAAAGCAAAAACCGTGGTTAACTGATTGATAGAAAATAAGAGTCATAGAAAACATCTGGAGAGCCAGATGAGTACAAGCCATTGTTTAGTTTAATACCCTTATAATATTTGCTGCAAACAGCCAAGCTGAAGGGTGGATTCTTCATCACTATTATTATGTACTTATTCCAAAATATTATTGAATGGACTTAGACAGCAATGTTTGATCCATGCCCTTTTGCCCAGACGTTACCATGTTTTGGCTTCCTGAGGATGTGTAAGGCCAAATTATCAGAACCTAATATCAAAATGTAAGAATGGTCATATTGGATCATACCAACATCCCTCTAGACTTTTGCCTCTGATGGTGACTAATAGCAGATGTTTAGGGTAAAATACAAAGCCAAAAATTGCAGCCGTTGTTCTCCAATACACCCTCCTAGCTTCTAGTGATTAGCAGCTAGAGAACAAGCTGAGCCAGAGGTGGTATCTTTAATATGGCTAGATGGATTTTTTTTCTTCTGGGATTCTCCCCTCAGCCTTTAAAGGTAGAAATAATGAAGAGCTTATGTTTCGTCTAGAGAAAAATGCTGAAGAGGGAAATCCTACAGCTGGAAATTTTCGGACTCACCCCTAGGAAATAGGTTCCATCAAGCTGCCAGGGGCATGTCTAACCCTAAGTTAGTGAAAGAGAGACTCAGCCTCCAATTTGAACTCTTGGTGTTTGCCCTTCAGCTAACTGTACAGTTGCTGAAAAGAAGAAAGCAGCGGGGTGAATGGGGTGGAAGCAGACTGCAGCTGCCCAGAACCTCCCTTCCAGTGGGCAGGAGAAGACCAGCACATCACCTGGCTGACTATACAGCTCACCAGCTGCAGCCCTGGGAGACAACGCCCTGTTTGGAACATGCTCCTCAGACACTTTTAGCAGGGTGGTCTCTGAGTACATATAGATAGTTGACAAAAATGTGGTTAATGGCCAGATTTCTTCAAGTCTTTCTAGGTCCATTCCTATGCTGATCATAGTTATTCAACAACTGTGCTTTACCTACGTTAGTGTCTAGCAGATTTGTTAAGGAACCCTCTGGAGGCCCAGAAGGACAGATAAACGTTAGCATATTTCCGATTTTACAGATACTGAAAATGAGACAAAGATTTGAAATCGCTTGCCTGAAGTCCACAGGGTGAATCGGGAACTGAACCAGGTGTAGAAGCCACACAATTAATTCTCTGTTTTCAATGGCTAGCCAGCACCTCTTTTAACCTAATTTGCTCTTAAAGCTAGAGGTGTAATCCAGAGATATATATATCAATAGTTTCCTCATAGAACTTTATTCAATATTTATAGTACATGCTTATGGTGGTGATCATCTACAAAATTACATTGTTTTGACTCCATAAGTGACATTTTAACTAACAAGAATTGTTGCATTAAAAAAATAAAATGGACCAGCATTTCCAGAAATACCATGGTTTTTTTTCTACTTCACACAACAGTGTGAATCCATTAAAATACAAAGCTGTTTGTAGTGCCAATAGTTCATTCACTTCATTCAATCAAATTTTCCTGTGAGTTTAGACCAGCCATGTCATCTCATATTCCACAGAAATACGGGAAGGTGCGGGAAGGGAAGGTCCAGGAAGGGAAGGGAAGGTGCGGGGAGGGAAGGGAAGGTGCGGGAAGGTGCGGGAAGGTGCGGGAAGGTGCGGGAAGGGAAGGGAAGGGAAGGGAAGGGAAGGGAAGGGAAGGGAAGGGAAGGGAAGGGAAGGGAAGGGAAGGGAAGGGAAGGGAAGGGAAGGGAAGGGAAGGGAAGGGAAGGACGGGAAGGGAAGGGAAGGTGCGGGAAGGGAAGGGAAGGGAAGGGAAGGGAAGGGAAGGGAAGGGAAGGGAAGGGAAGGGAAGGGAAGGGAAGGGAAGGGAAGGGAAGGGAAGGGAAGGGAAGGGAAGGGAAGGGACGGGAAGGGAAGGGAAGGGAAGGGAAGGGAAGGGAAGGGAAGGGAAGGGAAGGGAAGGGAAGGGAAGGGAAGGGAAGGGAAGGGAAGGAAAGGGAAGGGAAGGTGCGGGAAGGGAAGGGAAGGTGCGGGAAGGTGCGGGAAGGGAAGGGAAGGGAAGGGAAGGAAGGGAAGGGAAGGGAAGGAAGGGAAGGGAAGGGAAGGGAAGGGAAGGGAAGGGAAGGGAAGGGAAGGGAAGGGAAGGGAAGGGAAGGGAAGGGAAGGGAAGGGAAGGGAAGGGAAGGGAAGGGAAGGGAAGGGAAGGGAAGGTGCAGGGAGGGGAGGGGAGGGGAGAAGGAAAGGGAGAAATGTAAAAAGGAGAAAGGGAGAAAAGGGAAATGTGGAAGAGAAAGAGGAAGAAAGGGAGGGAGGGAAGAAAATCTTGGCTGCATTTTGTCTACCCAGTTCAAGTGACTACCTTACTTCTTCATGTTCACTTACAATGAAATCTGTTTTTTGAAGTATTTGCCATTGTTATAAAGTCGCTTATATTCTAGGTAGTTTTTTATAGCTTAACATGATCAAAGTGTTATTTTGCCAGTAGTGGCTACTGAGCTTGTGTTGAGCCCATGGCTCAGAAACTGATTCCTGAGGAAGTTCTGTGAGCAGAGGACAACCATGAGGGCATCCGCTGTAGCCTTTTTTAATTCTACAGGGGCTGCTCCTGCCCTTTCTTACATCACACTCATTTCTACTCAAATCTGGTGTGATCCTAAAACCACTCCTGCTGAATCACCTTCCAAAGCAGAATGGACACACTGTAGTCACTGCTCTCCGCTATTCCTTTAGACCTTGTTCACTACATGTGAAAGGGCTTGCCAGAAAAGCTACATTAATATAATACCAACAGAGCCACCTCAGTGGAACCGTTTTGATTAACAAAACAATAAACCAGCAAAAAGACTTTTTTCCCCTGATATTGTTCTGTCTACCTCAGGCAATTGTTTTTATGCTTCCGACTGACACAGCAAGGATGGCAAAACTCTCTGCATAGACAAGAAATCCTGAGGGGGGGAACAGAATATTCATTGCTGGTTCTGGTTGCATCTGAGTTGTCTCTCTGGGCTGGTTTGCATGAGGGAGTTTGCCTTTAGAACTGTATTACTGGAGATTTGGGGCAAATGTCAATACTATTTTTTAATTTTGCTTATCTAAAAAGAGCACTAGGGTCTAGTATTTCCTGATGCTATAGGAAATAAAAACTAGGGGGGGCGGAAATAAAAGGTACTTTGAGGAAGATCAATAGGTAGCCAAAGGACTGGCAATGTTTGACCATTGGGATGTATTTACTGAAAGAAGATCCTTTTTTGAAGGACAGACTCTGTCTGAGCAACTATGGAAATAGCCTTCTGGAAGCAAGTCTGGCAGAACTGATAAGCAGAGCTTTGAACTGAGAAATGAAGGGTACGTAGTCAAAGACGTGAATAATCTTCCCATGCCTGTAGAACACCGGAGGAGAAAGTCTAGGTACATGAGGGTATGCCAAAGGATAAAGAAATTCCAGTGATCAGAATGGCGGGGAATAAGACGAAAGAAAGTGCAAACTGTGATGAGAACTACTTCCAAGTTGGCAGTACAGTGAGTGTCGGGAGCAGGTCTTAACAAAGCTGTGGTGAGGGGTGCAGAAATATTTAACAACAATATATACACCAAAAAAGGGAAAAGCATGAACTAAGCTGGCAGGGCATTAGGCAGGACAGTTATACACTGTTAACAGAATAGCAATCACGGCTGGAACACTGGTCTCGAAGCATATGCATTATTCAGAAAGGCAGAGATAAAGGTGAAGGTGGTGGGAGAGAACTGCACATTAATGATACGAAACACTGCAAAGAAAGGTGCGCAGAACGGATAGCATGCAAAACGTAGAATTTGTTCCAGTTAAAGTCACTTTGGGGAAAGCTGGTAAAAGAGAGTACTTGGAAAGCACGAGCCCCCTGATTTGTCTCTGGTTATGGGTAAAGTCAGCAGTAATGCCCTTAGAGAGACAAGTTCTGCTGGGTTTCTATCATGCAGTGAAATTTTACCTTCCCAAATATGGACCAAAGAACAAATGCCACTAAGAATGACAGAATCCAAATACTTCTGGATGTAGTAGTCAGCAAATTTTTTCATAAAATTCTCACAGAACCAGTAAAAAGAGGTGCTGATTGAGACTTGGTTTTGGTAACTAATGACTGCAGCAAAAAGTGACCTTGGCTCAAGTGGTCAGGGACTGGCACTTCCTAATTAAATGGAGCAGATAATTGAGTCTCTTAGTAAGGTTTTGCATTTCAAAAGGGCAAAATCTGGTAAACTCCGGAAATGGATTCATAAAGTCAGATGGATTGCAGAGTCCAGGCATTAAAATGTGAAAGAAGCCTGGAGCTTCTACAGGTCTGAGCGACTAAAAGTTTTTGGAATCTACATAACAGTCAAAAGAGAAAGCCTGGTTGTATAACCACTTCAAGAGAGGCACTGGTACATTAGCTTATGTCTTTCAAAAGAAAGAACAGGTGCTAAACAGGGAATGGACTAAAATGTGACAGGAAAGATCACACCAAAGTCCTTCTAAGCTTTCTTGGGCGAGATGATATCCTACACAGAGGGAACAGGGTAAATACTGTCTATTTGCATTTCACTACAGCACAGAAGACGTTATTTGTTAGCTGGAGTTCTGCAGAAAATCTGTTTGTGTAAAAAGGATCTGGCTTATAGCATACAGTCACCACTGAAAAAAATCATTACAAGGCTGGAGAGAAGCAATCATGAGAGCTCTTCAAAATAAGTGTAGGGAGCAATCTTGTTTAATATTTTCATAAATTATCGTGACATAAGTACAGACTTTTAAATTTTTGATGATGCAACATTAAGGGGTGTCATTAATCAATGAAAAGCATATCAAGGCTCTGAAAACAGATAAAGATTAAAAAAAAAGAACTTTAATGTGAATTTAGGACTAACAGTAAAATTTCCCCTAGTTGCTCCTGGCTTGTAAGTGAGCAGAAATACTCGGCCACACTATCCAAGGTGACTCTTACAGTACAGTGTGACTCAGCCTTCAAAATAGGTAACTGAAATCCAGTGAGACAGATTGGAAAGTCGCTAATGCTTGAGCACAAAACCTGATGCAACCTTGTGTGCTGCTCTGAACGCCCATGGGCAAGCAAGCTTGATTCGAGCTGGAAGCACTGTGCAGAAACACAGCTAACTTGACCAAGAGGAGACAAGAAGAGGCCTGAATAACCTGGCTTGTTAAGCAGGGTGGGGGGAAAGAACTGAGAAGATAAAAGCTAGCCACAAGAAATCAGCAAAATCATAGTGTTTCCTAGCTGTTACAGTCATCAGTCTTGCTGTGGGAAAGAGTGAGCACCAAGATTCTAGTGGCATTTAAGACCGAACATGACACATCGTTGAAAGCATATCTATGTGCTTGTGATAAGAGGAGGTCTTGCTAATCTAGCCTGGTGGGCCTAAACTGTGGCTGAATATCTAAGGGAGAGATTAAAAGGAGAGATTCGTGTGAAGAGAGAGGAATATGTTTGATAAATCTTTTAGCTGCCTCTCAATTCTATACCTTTGCTAGTTTGCCAAACATGAACTGAAACAGAAAGACCCAAACCTTGCAAAAAACTTTTCAAGTCTGAGCAGTATTCAGTAGCTTGAATGGTGAAAGTAGAAGGACGTGGATTTTATGCATAATATATACGGAGTTCTTACAACTGAGCAGGTGGATATTATCTCCTCTGTCCATGGGGTCTCTCTGTTTCTACTGCTTCTGCAGAGAGGTCCTTGAAGTGAAATTTTCAATAAATGTGACAGGGTCCCCCGAGATATGTTCTTCGGAAGAAGCTGGAGCTTGGTTTTTCTTCTGCTTCTACCACTGTTAATCAGCCATTCCCTGTGTCATGCTCTACTCTTGAGACTCACCTGTCCACCCTCCATCTTGCACCATCGCTCTGGCAACTTGCTTGTTTCCAGTCCAGTGCTGCAGGCTGTCTCAGGCTGCTGACCTCCCAGGCTAGGTATGATTGATTCCACCACCACCTGGCTTCAGCCGACACACAAACCCGTGGAGCGAAACACACACACATAAAAAAAAGTCTTTGGGGTGTGTATGTCTCTTCCACTACAGCCCAGCACAGCAAATCCCTTGACTTCATACCTCTCAGTTCATGAAGTCTCACTAAGTGGGTAGAGAGAGACAAGTTTGTGCTTAGTACTGTGTAAATCCCACCCCATACAAACTGTGCGTGCCAGCCCTTGGTGAATGGGTGTATTTCACCTCAGCACAACCACGTGACGATTCCTATATTCATTTCTGCCAGGTTTCCATTTGGTTTTTGGAGGTCTTTGTTTTGTTTTATGACTAGTCTCATGTTACTTGGCATTTCCTTTAATGCCTGGCTCCTAGATCGTATGAATCTGCAGGAAATATTTGAACAAAAGGGAGGGTCCAACTCACCCTGCCATGGAGTAAAAATAGAAGACCTCATGCCTCAGAGAAGCACCACAGCCTGGATGGCAAATAAAGGGGTGCCAAAGTAAAACCACATTTCTGTCGGCATCACTGTAAATTGATCAAATGAGCTGCGGGCTGGAGTAATGTTTCCTGAGCATTTTGCCACTGGCTACAGTACAAGTCATGCCCCTTTCTTAAAAGTGAGCCTGTCCAAGAGATTTTGTTTGATATGGGCAAAACCCATTCATACTCAGTGATAACAGCTGATCTTGACTAGTCTTGAGTCCTGAGACAGTGCTGAATTTGTACAACTTGTTCTTGTCTTCACTGCCTACAGAGAGATAGCACAGGATCCATCTACCCTAACTTAAGCCAGCTGGTCAGGTACGCGATAGCTAAGCTAATGCCTGGCCTCCCGCTATAATTGACTGAGCGTTACAGGCAACTTCCAAAGGTGATTCATCCCTCCCTCTAATAGGGGCCTGAGCTAGCTGGGATGAATCGCCCTCCGTCTTTCTCCACTGCATACAGAGCGAGCCCAGACTTGGCCTACACATTAACGAGTATGTGGCTAAAGTTAGCAAAGATAAATCCCATCTGCAGTCAGTGCTGGATCTGATAACTCAATTGCTAAAGCCACATTTGAAAGGCAGACACTGCTTTTAGAAATAGGTATCATAAACTTATTGGTATCAGATGTTCTCCATACATGGGCGATCCTAAAGGGGTAATGGGACAGGACGGGGGGGAGGGATAGTAACCCCTTGATTGTGAAATTACATGATTACTAAAGAATATGATTCTTCAGCAGGCTGTTTTTAATGTCTAGGTTGTGTTTCTAATGAAGGAAAACATGTTGTATCACTGATCCATATCACAGTGCTCATGCTGTCTGTTATCAAGAGAAGGCAAGCTCTAAACACAGGATCTCTCAGATTTTTATTCATACCTGCAGAAATAAAACCAGAAGGTTGTTCTTTTTTAAAATCAAAATCAACGTAGTCTCTGTGCAGTGTATCTGATTCAAACCATATTGCTAGTAAGGTGGAACCTTGAAAACATTAAGATTTTTCTATGGTAAAAGTTAAAGATTAGAGGGCCCTGAGGAAACAACACATGGGCCAGAAGTTTTAAATGCAAGTATTAAAGATACTCAGCCAAGTCAAAACATTGGCATCTACATGAAGGGATCGTGAATTAAAGAGGGACCGAGAACCCACTGAGTCTACTTACTCCCTAGCACTTCTGAAAACTACTCCAGTTTTAATTAAATACCTTCATGCGAATGAGGCTGCTTCAGATTTGTACAAAGGAATGTGTTCCTTCCTTTACTAGAGAAACCCCAAAAGGGTTTGGTCCTTTGTCTTTCTGCACTGGAAACAGACGAAGAAGGAGAGAAGCCTTTGGGGCTGACGGAGTTTTTTTCAATTGAATCAAAGCTAACCCCACAGAAAAAAAAAGAAAGAAAAAGAAAAAAAGAAAACACAACAAAAACAAAGGAAGCCATCATATAATTCACCAACAGCTCAGCAAAGGGACTTTGAAGGAATAGAAACTTCTCCCACCACAACTTCAGCAAGTTCAGGATCAAAAGCTTAGGACAGGCTAACCCCCGTGAGCTGCACAGCAAAAGGTACCTTTGACTTGCCGCAGCTGATCCTGCCCATGGCCCTCCTGGGACTGACCTGGGAAATGCATTGCCTTGAATTAGCTCGAGGAACTGTTCTCATCTTTCAGGTATGAGAAAACTCACCACGCTGAAATAATTTCAAAGCCAAATCTTAACTTCTTTGAATGATAACGAAATCCCCAAGGTACTCTAGATTATATAGTAAAATAGGTGTCATATTTTGGGTTGAATTACAATCTATATGTCCCACCTGATAGAAACAGATTAGTATCTGCTACTCAGGAGCTAAAAGTAGGTCTCCCTCACCAGCGTCAGCAGGACCTTTCCTAAGCTGGAAGTTGTGAGAGCAAAATGTGCCATCTGCCATCCTTCTGGACTCGCGCTCCTTGTGGGGTGAATGAAGAACAAGCATGGGGAATCCTCCATCTGAAAGACATCGGGCAGCTGTCCTCCCATCAGTCTTCACATAAAAATAGAGGAAAAAATTTTCCTGCCTTAGTTTAAAAGATTCTCTTAGTTAAAACCAATAATTCACATGTGCCAATGTAACCACAAGACTGAGTTTCTCTGCTGTTCCTGTCCTTTGCTGGACAGCTTTGGACAAGGCACAAAAGATTTGACTGTACACACCTTCTCCATCCACAGTATAGTGAACCCTGGTGCCAAACACAACACCAGGGATGCCAGTCCTGGGGCAAGGCACTTGATAGTTAAGTACTGAGACAACTAACTTTTAAGACATGTAAATCCTTCACTGAATCTAGTCAGAAACCTCTCTAGCCTATCTCTTCATAGTGGCCAATGAACTGAAGTCTGTCTGATTTTTCATGCCTACTCTGAGACATCCTGGTCTGACTATCAGGGGATATCTATTGTCTGTACACCCAAAAATGCATTCTTATTTCGGCATAGACAGAAATTGCTCCTCCCCCCAATCAGTGAATAAGACGAGCATTCCCAGACTCAAGAGTGAAAAACTATTCCTGTCTGTGAATATACATGTTAAAATTTCTTGTCTATGAACCCAGTGCAGTGACAATATTCTGTTTCATTATTGTCATGAGAAGTTTAGTTTTTATTTACAAGCCTTATTTTGATACTGAAATAAATGTGTGTTATTTTTAATTATTAGTGCTCTTAATGTGTCAGAAGATTACATGGGACAGGGATTATGAATCACGCTTTCACCGCCGAAAATGCAAAACCCAATAAAATTTGACCAAGCAGCAGAGAATTGATCAGGCAGTCATTACTGACGCTTAATTGTCTGGTTTATGTAGTGGCCTGTGGCGCGGCACAATCAGAAAGGATAAAGTCCTGGCCACCTTGCGCTTCAGATTCCTTCTGGTGTGTAGGAAGTTCTTGCTCTATATGGTAAAGTAGGAAAGAGCACCTTTCTGCACGTCTGCTTCTGGATGTCAGGGGACTTCAGAGTTGAATTTCAAGGTGTAGGTTTTTTGACATGTTTAGTCGTTCTTCTGTTCAGAAGGCATAGGTAACCTAGGTGGATGAATCTCATTTCCAAACGGTGCGGGTCCCATCAAAGATGTTTCAGATCTTACATCAAAATAAAGAGGGATTTAGAACCTAAATATTGTAGTATGGGCTTCAAGACTAAGGTCCACATACAACACAGGATTTAGACTTGTAACTCTTGTTTAGGCTCTTAACTCCCACTGGGTGTCTGGAGGAAGTCAGGACCTCACACAGGAGTTCATAGCCTAAACCCTATGTTTGGGCTGGGCCTTAAATGCCTTGGCAGTGGTAAACTTCAGAGTCAATGAATGTCAGTGGCACTCAGGTACCTAATTTGCCAAAATGACTTTGGCAAACGCAACCTGGCCGTCTAGTCACATAGGATTTGCCACACACAGAAGTGATATCCAAGCGCATTGGTCAGCCTGGGCTGAAAAATAAGTAGTTTGAGTGGCTGATGCAATTACAGTTGTTGCTAGCCAAAGGCTACACTACCATTTTATGACTTGGGGCATGGACAGAAAGATCTCTGTGCTTCTCTGGTACTCCCTGCCAACATGCGTGTACAGAAGACCCAGGCAAACATGGCAAAATTGGTATATGTCGTTGAAGACATAGCTTGTATTCTGTACCTGTAACAGAAATACAGAAGCAGATTGAAGGTAAACTTCAAACTCAGTGAAAAACCTCTATCCTGGTTCAGCAGAAATGCTTGCATTATCTAATTCTAACTTGAGCCCTTAGAGGTGGCAAGATCTGTACAGCAGCAGGCACCTGTAGACACTGACTGTAATCTTATGTGAGCCCAAACATGTACACAGAGTCTGTTTATTTTTTGCTGCCCATACCACAGGCCTTTGGTGAGCAGGGTCCTAATTTGGGCAACTCTCCTGGTGCCTTAAATGAACTGGGGTGACCTTAAAAATTTGCATATGCTCAAAAATTTTGGGAGCTTCCTGCCATACCAAAGAAGCAGCAGATATGGGGGCTCTATTCACTTGTATGTCAGGTGCAGCAGCTGGCTGAGGCCCTCCCTGGCTTCCCAGAAAAGGGAAAGAAGTCCAACATGCTGGGCTGGGAGGACATCGTCCCACCCACCCTCAGCTCTGGCTTTGCTGGGATTCATTCATTCCACTACCTACACCCCATCGGCCACACCGTCCCAAAAAAAAAAAAAAAAAAAAAAAAAAGTTAAAAAAGATAGCTCTACCAGCTCTTCACAGCTACAACGACATGAAAAATAAAAGTAAAAATAAAACTGCAGAGGCTGGTGAATAACCCCCCTGGCCAGGTCCCAAAGCACCTTTTGGGCAGGTTTTTGTGTAGGGGATCAACGCCCTTCCTCTTGCCACGGGAACCTCCTCGCTCCCAAGAGCGGCCCCAGCCCAGCCCCTCTCCCCACCGCCTCGCTCCCGAGGGACGAGGCGTCCCCCGCGCCCCTCCGCGCCCCTCCGCGCCCCGCGGTCGGTGCCGCTGAACCCGCGGGGTGTCCGAGCAGCAGGCTGGGACGTGCCTCTAAAGAAATCAGCGCGCCATGCCGTCGGCTCCTGCTTTGCCTGGGACAGGGATGCTTAAAAAAACCCGAGGGGGAAAAAAAAAAAAGAGATAAAATTAAGAAAAAGGAGAAAATTAAAAAATGATAAAATTGTAAAAGGAGGGGGGAAAGGCGCAAATAAAAAGGGGTCACTAAATGGAGCAAATGAATCCCCCAGCCCGAGCCTCAGCGTTTCCTACAGGTAAGGACGCCAGGGGCCGCCGGGAGGAGCGGGCAGTGCGGGCAGCGCCCCGCGGGGCAGGAGCGGTGGGGCCGGGCCGGGCCGGGCCGGGCCGGGCCGGGCCGTGCTCCCCTCGGTCGCGCCCTGCCCTGGGCGGCGCGAAGCGGCCCGGCCCGGCCGCCTCCCGTTAGATGGCGCTACAGACTTTACAACCACGTGTATGGGGGGGGGGGGGGAAGGGGGGGGAGGGGGGGGAACCAGAATAATAATACAAACTAACGCTGTCATTGTCCGAAACGCGGGGGGCCGTGGCGGTGAGCGGCGCCCGGCGGCGGGGTGGCCCCCGGGGCAAAGCGAGGGGCAAGTGGGCGAGCAAAGGCTTGGCCGGGCCGCCGCTCCTCCAGGGAATGGTCCTGCCAGGGACGGGCGGGGAAGGGGTCTCGCCGGCCGGTTCCCGGCCGGGGAGCTCAGCGCAGCCCTCACGCAGGTTCCCTTCCCTCCCCCGCGTCGCTTTTCCTTTCCAAAAAGCTGCTCAGGTGATCTGCAGAGCCTGCCCGGGCTCTGCTGGTTGATTGTTTCATCAAATTCCCCCCGCCCTCAAGCTTTGGAGGTTTTTTTGTTCTGTTTTGTTTTGGGGTTGTTGGGTTTGGGTTTTTTGGTTGGTTTTTTTTTTTTTTTTTTCTGGAATACCGCGTTTTCCTCGGTTTAGGAGCCCGCAAGTTTTCGGGCAGCCCGTCGGTGGCTGCCTCGGGGACCCGCCGGACCGAGACTGCCCTCGGAGCGCGGCTTTGCCCCTCTCCCAGCCCAGCCCAGCCCAGCCGAGGAAGAGAGGGGACGGGGACGGTGCTCTGGGTGAAAGCGCTGGTCCGCTGAAACGCAGCTCCTTGAGCCAGCGACCGACTCGCCACTTCTCCGCCCGGTCCCGAGCAGAAAGGCAACCGGGTCTCCCCGGCCCTGCCGCTGAGCATGTAGGCGAGCAGCTCGGGAAGCGGTTAGGGCTGTCCTGACGCAAAGGCCGCTCCCCCGCCCTGTGCCTGCAGTCGGGCTGTGAACTTTCCGGTGGGGTAAGTTCTCCTTTAAGAAAGCGAACTGTTCCTTATGCATATTTAACGCTGTTTGTCTGCAGTACCCAGCTGACGCGGGGCTGGAGGCTCACACGCAGGACCTGAATTGTAGGGGAGTAAATCATCCACACTTTAAACGCGCCCTCTGCCAGGGCTCCAGTTGGGAGCCCCTTGCCATTGCTTTAAACACATGTAAGTCAGAACCGGGGCGGCTGGGGAGGAGTGGGGGGAGGCTGAGTCTAGTTAGGGAGATGAGTGGGCTATTATGTTCATTCTCATTAAAAGAAAAACAAAAAAACCCACCACCCCTAATAATACAATTTAGGGTAAGAAATCTTGTCCTTAGTCTTTTTTTTTTTAATTATTATTATTATTTTCCACGCAGCCCAGGGGCTCCTGCCCCGCCTCAGCATGTGAGTATCCCTCAGGTAGCTGAGAGTCGGGGTGTCGGGGCTACCTCCCTCCTTTTGCCCTCCTCGAGAGCACTTTGCTGGGGGCATAAGTGTGCGTGTGAGGAGCGGAGAGGAACTCCGGGAGGGTAAGTGAACCCCTCGCTTCAGCCGGGGTGGTGGGGGCAGGAGGAAACCTCTCCTTGCGCCCCCGCTCATCAGAGGGCTCCGCCGCCGCGCCAGGAGTGGGATCCCCAGCAGCCTCTTCAGTCTGCAGCGAGCGGAGGAGCCCCGCGGGGATGCGGGGGGAGCCCTCCGGGGATGCGAGTGCCTCGGAAAAGCCCTCTCCACGGCCAGGCAGCCCGCCACCTATATGCGTGTATGCCTCCATAGGGGTACGAAACGACGAAGCGTATGCGAAGGTCAGGCGGGCGATCTTCCACTGCAGCTCAAGTGGGCAGGAGCAACTTTCAGTGCTGTGCTCTTAGCGGTTTCCTGTCTTTTAAAGTGAACTTGTTCGAGTGTATTACTCAAAATGTGGTTCAGTAGTTATGCCTTCAAATTAAGTTGCTTCTCCATACTCATTGGGAAAAGCAGACATGTGTCCTCAATTGAATAGTATAAAAAAAAAAAATCTACTAGGTACTTTATGATTCCATCTGGAGAAATTAAAAGCCCAGAGCTGTAATGTTTATTCTTACATAGTTTACAAAAAAAGGGGGAAATGTGTGAGACACATGTCTCCAAATATAACCAAAGTGCTTTCCCTTCTGGTTAAAAAGTTGCATGCAAATGTTTTTATTTTAACACTCCCTGCCACCTGTACTTCGCAAGGAAAGTTTTCTTGGCGTTAGTGATGAAGCACCAATAGTACTTATTAATGAATTAATTATTATTATGGCTGCTGAATTGACTTAGAGTGCTTTGGAGGCCAAACTAATCCATGTTAATCAGTTACGATTAATTGTGTTTCAGCTGCTGTTTTAAACAGAGTTTCAAAGACAGAGGCGAGGAGGCTGGATATGGGGTGTAGGGGGGTGTGGGGGTATTGCTCCGGGGGCCTTCCCCGGCCCCCAGCACCCAAGCCCGTGCCCAGACATCGCCTTTTGGGTTGTGGAAAACGGCGCAAGGTTGTGCCGGTGCCCATGTCAGGTCACATGGAGGTGCGAGGGGCAGCTTGTGTGACAAAGTCCTCTTTCTCCTGCCGAAAGTTGCCAAGATTAAGGGACTCCCGGGTTCAGGACGAAGCCCCAGAGGGACATTTCCCCCTGGATTTCGCATTGTGGAGAGGACAGCGGGCGTGGGCTTTGCTGTGCCGTCTTGGCTTGGCCGCCTTGGTCCGGAGCTTTTGTGTTGTCGGTGGAGACGAGGAGGCATCGGTGGGCAACGAGGCTGAAGGGCGCTCTGCGGAGCGCTGAGCCCTCTGCAGAGAGCCCGGCTGCAGCCCGTGCCCGGGGGGGTTGGGGAGAGGGAAAGAGGGAAGGGACAAGCGGCAGCTGGGCCGGGCTCTGTGCGTGCCGAGGAGGACGGGAACAGCCAGGGGGTGCAGGCAGGTATCCGAGACACCAAGGGGACGGCCCCCCTCCTGCCCTGCCGTCCCCTGGCCGCCCCGCTGCCGGCGGGACCTCGGTGCTGGGGTCGGCGGCGGGGAGAGCCGGGGAAAGGCAAGGCCAGGGAGAGGAGTTGGGCAAAGCCTGGGAAAACCCCCGGAGACGGTGGGGTGGGGAGGGGGGCGGGGGTCGGCGAGGGCCGCGGTTTGGCCAGGCGGTCGCAGGGCGGCACGTTTGTGCCTGGCTGCGCGGAAACATCCCCTCCCCGAGGGGTGAAACGCGAGAGCAGAGCGGGCCCTGGCTAAGGTGGACCGGACCGTGGCTGGGGTCGATCCGGCGACACCGGGAGCCGCGCACCAACTGCCCGCACCCCCCGGGGGGCCTGGCGGGGGGAGCCTGGGCGCCCAGCTGCCCTTCTGCTAGGGAAGCGGGCTTTTCCATAACAATAACGACACCCCTCCCCATGTTACAGGCGGGAGGGAGAGATGTAGGGCTGTGTCCCCGTCCCCCCACTCCCCCCACCCCGAGCTGGGTGCCACACCCGTGCCCTGCCTGCTCCTCGGCCTCCGGCCGCCCCGGGGGAGGCAGCCAGCCTGGGGGGCACCAGGTGTCACGAAATATTGCTTGTGGTTAGGAGACTTACACTTCGCAAAAGTAACTCTCCCCCAGCCCAGCCTTCAACGCGACTTTTTTTTTTTTTCTTTTATGGTTGTCCGCAGAATGACAATTGGGAAACTGTACTCTCTCCCATCCTCTCTGGAATCGGGTTGCTAAGATTGTTTTGCTGTTTGATTTTTTTTTCTTCTCCCACTCCGTCTCTTTCTCGAAGACTCATCCTCTTTTATTTTTTCCTTCATCCCATTGATTATGCTCAGCTTTTGCTTAAGACAAACAAGCAAAAAACCAAACAACCCTCTCCGTATACGTGCAAACAGACCTTTCTTGGAGACCAGTAAAACAAACAAACAAAAAAACTTTTACCTGCAAGAGAAGATAGTGTACAAAATTATCACACACACATCCCCCCACTTCCCGTCCCGTATCGAAAACAGTTGTAATTCAAAGAATATTGAAGGAAGAGATACACTTTCCTCGTGGGAACGGAACAAATAAGGTGGCAGCGGGCGGCCGGGTAGGTAGGACACCTCGTTCGTGCTCATCACGCGTGGAATCGTTTTCTCCAGCTGGGGTGGGTGTTGATGGTGTTCTCGCAGAGATGCGGGAAACAATCCCCGGCTCTCTATCACAAAAGCAGGCTGCGTTTGATGAAATTTGCGTATTAACCAACTTTCTCCCCCTCCCTGCCTATTTTTGTTTCCCCTGGCTGCAAGACCTAGGTGGCCGAGGGTTAAAAAAAAAAAAAAAGAAAAGAAAAGAGAGAGAGAGAAAAGGCACTTGGGTTTGTAGCGTCACTTTGTCGTCGGGGCAGCATACCCACATTAGATTATTGCCGGGGATTTATTTGCATGCAGCTGCAACCCCACAACCCGGCTGCTGACCGCTGCGCATAAAGGGCTGCAGAGAGCGGCCCTGCCCGGTCGCCGCGGCTCCCAGCGGGAGCGCGGCCCGGGCGCGCCGCGGGAGCGGAGGGGGGCTGAGGGGGGGGCAGGATTTGAAGGGGAGTTTGCTCCCTACACGGCCCGGGGAGGGGTCACAGAGCTGGCAGCAGCAAGGGTCCCCAGCGCAGCCAGGGGCTGCAGGTGCGGGGTTGGGGGTGGCCGGCAGCCCGCGGCCCCAGCTCGCAGCCCCCCCCCCACCGCTGTCCAACTCTCCCCCAAAGGCAGCCGCAGCTCTCGCTGCCTTCCTCACAAGCACCTCCGAGAAAAGCTTCCCCTATGTGTATGTCCCGAGAAAAAAGAACCGGTGGCGGATCCTCGGCATTTCTCAGAGCTATTTTCAGTGCTTTGAAATTTGCAGTAATGTTCAGGTTCTTTTTTTTCCCGCTTCTCCCCTCTCTTCAGGCCAGTAGCGTTTTGGCTACGTTTGACGAGGGAGCTCTTAACCTTTGAAACAAGGGCGTTAAGATCAAACTGCCTCCTTCACTACCCCCTGTATCCCCCCACACACACACCCCCACATTGCGAGGATGGATTTGGCTGCATCTGGGATCGATACATCTGTCTCCGAAGGCCTCCCTCTACCTCGGGATACGCCACCAAGTCTCCTTCATCTTCTCCCGGAGAGCCAGGAGAAGGCGCAGGGGCTCGGGGCTTGAACTTGCTCCCCTCCGAGCGCAGCGGGAACAGAATCTGCCCTCGAAGCGGGGCCGGCTGGGGCCGAGCCCCGCGGCAGCGCTACCGTGGCCTGGCCCTGCTCCCCGTCCTTGCGGGGAAGGACGGGGTCAACCCTCCCACAAACTGTCGGAGGGGCTCCTATCTGTGCCTCTGCCCCGACGGCCCCTCACTCCTCGCAGGCTCCTTCGACTGTGTGTGAGCCGGGGGGCTGCTCCGGGCGTTTCTGCCGGATACAGGGGGCTACAGAGCGATGTCTGCCAGGCAGTGAGCGGGCAGGGAGGGCAGCACCGGCTGGGCCCCTCCACCGGGAAAACCGCCCTGGGGGGGCGAAGCTGGAAGGATAGCGGAGATACACACACGCACAGAGCCACACTGCCCCCCGCCTCCCTCGGATTTCCACAGGGATGCGAGAGGAAGTCGCCCTGCCCCTGGGACAGGCTACGCCGCCGAGAGGGGGTGAATCCCTTCTGGCTGCTGACAGGCCGGAGAGGTGGACACGGCTTGGGCGGCCGAAGGGCAGCCCACCCCGCCGGGCCGCCCCGTCTAACGAGGAGCTCCCCCCCCCCTCCCCGGGTGCGGGAGGGATCCGGCCGAGCTGCGGAGACATAGGAGCGCTCAGCCCCCTCGCTGCCCCCTCATCCTCTCCAGAGCGCAGGTGGGGGTTCTCCAACCTCCTTCCTCCTGGAAACTGGGGAATAGGGGTCAGGGGTTCTTACACAAACTGGGAAGCGCCCGTGGGTTGCAGCGGGCAGCACTTGTAGGGGAGCGGATCAGTAATAAGAGTGGCCAGGAGAAGTGCAAGGAAAGGCAGGAAGGGATGAAACCATTTGCAGGCTCCGTGCGGAGCGGGGGTGTGTTGTCATCTTTGTTTTGGTTGTGTTGTTTTGTTTTCCAGGGGATTTGGGACAATAGCTGGAGTGGATTATTCATTCCCGTAGGCAATACTTCCCTGTATGGGCTTCAGGATGCAGTTGGAGGCTCGGGAACAAAGCGGGCATCTAATGTCAAGGTAACTGGTCCCCTTCCTTTGTTTATGCTATTGTTAATGACGGGGCTCACTCAGCCCTGGACTCAGCCATGCTGTATGGCATGAATATTGACTTGAGAGAACAGGCAGGACAATTAAAAAACAAAACCAAAACCTAGAACAAGTGCAGCATCCAGCCCAAGCCCAGTTCTTCAGGTAAAACATGCCTCTTCTGGGCTACTGAGAATGATATTGTCATTTCGCCCAGCATTCACAGAAATACACCTACCATTCATAAGATTAAACACATCTGTAGCCATCATTAACACCTAGTGGAGACACACTAACCCTGTCCTTCTGTCCAAAATCAAAAGGGAAAGAGAATTATTTTCAAATACCCACTATTAGAGCATGAGGGAATTCTCACCACGCTAAGGGGAAAAAAAAAAAAAAAGGAAAGAAAAAAAAGAAAAACCCTCCAAAACCCAAAATGTTAAAAAATCTAACAAAATAATTCTTTTAATTACGATAATCTCAAAGTAGCAGAAACCTGAGCATTTATTGACTCATTTTCTTCTTCTCGAGATAGCGGATGGTATTTAAAGTTCAACATTTCACACAGCTCCTTGTTTAGTTTAATTTCCTTGACAATCTAGGCGATTTCAGCAAACTGTGTTAAGAATTTCGGTACACATTTTAGTATGGATCTGCATAAAACAGAGAAGGCGGCAGAACTGGGGAGAGGATATTTTATTATTTTAGGAAGAGAAGGAAGTGTATGTTTGCATGTGTGTGGTGATGCACGTGAAAGAAAGAGAGAAACAAATGGAGAGCTTTGCACCTTACATTTTGTCTGTGGCTTTGGTGTGGACTCTGGAACAAATATCCATTAGATTTCTCTGAGAAATGTCCCACTTGGGCAGATGGGCTCCGGTTTTGAATGTGAGCTCCAGAAGATGAAAGAAATGTATGTTACTCCAGCACAATTCTTCACCAACCCATTCCCACCCCCCCTTCAAGAAAGATTAGTTTCAGCTCTGCTATCCTGGGCCCATTTTCTGTCGGGCAAGGGAGATAATAATGATCGATGCCCAGCACTTCTCATTTCTATCATACTTGGTAAATATTCACAATGTCTCGAACTCGGAGGGGTGGTGGAGAGATGAGCCCAAACTCAGCTTCAAAGAATGTCCCTGTCCTCTGGCTCTCACCAGCACTCTCACACAGGAGGGAAAAAAATCCAACCAACCAACCCAACCCACTCATAAGACTCTACAGCCACACATTTGATTTTTGTATTTCAGCTGCTTGCTCAGTGAAGTGGTCTGCATACCTCTGTCTACCTGGATTTATGCCACCAGCTCCGGGTGTACATTGGTACTCCAGTTGGAAATGGAGCCTGGAGTTGTTGAGCAAACAGTTCCCGCTTGACTGTAGCGTGGACTGAATGCTGTATAGGCAGCTCTATGGAGCACTGGCAGGGAAGTAGCACCAAGCATTTCCAAAACTAATAACAAAAAGGTTACTATATATAAAACGTTTATACAGCCCACGCTGCCTCAAGTTGTTTAAATTTCAGTTTGATGCACATAAATACAGCAACCATGCGGTTCCCCATTAGCCAGTCCCTGCTTTTTTAAATCAATTCATTTCAATTTGAAAGGATGGCCCTGGACGCAAGACAGTCAACAACCCTTTGGCTTTCTCCACTCTACTTGGACCTCAGGAAGAAATAGCATCTGTCTTTGTCATTTCACATGGTATCTCAGTGCCCTGACTTTGTGTTTAATAGCAGGCCTACTGCCAGTGAAGGAAGCAGTCCCCAGCTCATTTCCCCTTTCTAATCCATTTTCCCCCTTCTTGTCTTAGGCTCCTTCTGAGGAAGAAATAATTCTGCTGAGACCCTGTGCCTAGACCTTTGAGGGCATGGCGCAGCGGTCTGATCTGAGAGTACCGTCCGTGTAGGTTGAAACTCTTCTCTGTATCATGTGCCTTGCAGGAAAGGCAGCAAGGGAACACTTGGAGAGACCAGGCATCTGTCATCAAGGAGCAGCAACCCACCTCACGCTACTGTGGAGGAAAGTTTGTTCCCAAACCAAACGCTTTGTGGTACTCAGTACTGGTGTTGAATCTGTTTGAACCACCCCAAATCTAAAATAAAGGTCTCTGTTGTGGTATGGCAGTGAGCTCATCTTGCCAAACCTTCCCTGTTTGTGTCGAAGGTATCGAGCTGGTGTAACACTGTCTTTCCAGCCCACTGATGTGCATGAGAGGAACAATTCAGGAAAGTTCTGTTTAGTTTTTTTTCCCTTGTAGTTGAAGAAATGCAAGCTATCAGAAACAAGCCTGTGTTTGAAGGTACAGTTTTCAACATGTGAGTGGGGAACATATGTACTGGCACAATTCAACCACTCTGTAAGGTCTGTGCTTGGATTCTGGCTTTTAATCTCAACTCTGTTAGAGAGGGAGAGATACAAAATGGAAGGGGATATCATTATTTGTGCTGTAGCCTTGTGATACTCATCCTATAACCCTTGGGGAGAGAAGCAAAACACTCTGCTAAAGCTCTGGGTGAGCCTGAGTTTCAGGGGGACTCTAGTCTTCACAGGTTCTCACTTCACTCCCTTTCTTCCCTTGGTATTTGTTATATGGCTTGGGGTTTTTTGTTTGGGGTTTTGGGGGTGTTGTTTTGTTCTGTTTGTTTGTTTGTTTTTTCTCTTTTGTCTGCTGTTCTACCTTTTAAAGTGAGTAGAGACTAAATCCTGCTGAGAGAGAAAGCTCCCTCCATCACAAACTCACATTCGGAAAAATGCCTTCTACCTCCCTCCATCATCCCCCTTCAAGCCATCCTTCCCCTTTCAGGGGAGAAAAGAAAACCTTAAAAGAGGAAGAGAGATGGGGGGAGGGTGGGGAAGGAGAGGGGACCCCCTGATTCCCCAGTGACCTGCACAACATGGACAGACCTCCAAGTTCCCCTTCCCTTCCTGCAGACAAACCCAGTCAGAAAAATAATCAAACAAACAATCAAAAACCAACACATGCCTGAACTTTTAATGTGGCTTGGAGTTTCTATAAAATTCAGGCTCAATTTTATCACTTTCAAGGGATAGGGGGGGAAAAAAAAAGAAAAAAGGGGGGAGAGGGAGAAGAAAGTTTGTTTTTAACTCGTCGTGGTTAAAATCACCACAATCAACCCTCCAGGCATAAGTAAAAGCCACCAGCGGCCCCTGCAGCTAGTGCCCCGTCCCAAAGGCAGCCCTTCCCGCGGGAAGCGATGCGGACACAACGACAGGCAAGGGAAGGCAGCTCCGGCTCTGGCTGCCAGCACCCAGTGCTGCTGCCGTGCCCCAGGGCTCCCGTCTGCTGCCCTGCAGAGAGGGGCCACCCTCCCTCCCGCCGCTGCGGGGGCAGTCAGCCCTGCCTGGAGGCTTCGGGGCTGGCAGGGAAGTTTTTTGCTACTGCTAAAGGCATACACACACACACACATATATATGTATCATACACACACATCTTTATATATAGATTTATATGTAGGTGTCTAGTCTATGTTTAAATAATCCTATCTATACACACAGTCCTCCTCTGATGAGGTCATTCTCCCATATATACGAGATTGGGTGCATGATGCCAGAATCTAACGCCAAGATCTTACCTCCACCGATCTAAGAGCAGTATCAAGTAAATGTTAGCAGAAGGGGAAATAAATTTTGGAGAGAAACGTTCAACAAGGTGTCCCTGAAGATTTCTGTCCTGCCCTCCCCCGCTGAAGCACCCACACACTCTATGCCAAAAAGCCATTTCGGCACAAGAGGCTCCTGCTTCAGAGCAAGGGCAGGCTCTGGGTCTGAGCCTGGATGGGGCTGCACTCCGGTAATTTTAATTCCCCCTTTCCCTTTCCTGAGCGATGCTCGCCTCTCTAACGCGCTGTTCGGCTACAGCTTAATTTTTTATCCCCCACCCCCACCCCGTGGCTCCAAATGCTCCAAATATCTTAATGTTTCTTGATTTCAGGGAACTCAAAGCGGAAGGGGGGATGCTACTTGAAAGTGTGACTCAAAAAAAAAAGGTTTCGCTTTACAGCCATCAGTAGCATCAGGAGACAGCTCCATTAAAAAAGTAGTTTTCCACTGCTCTTCAAAAGCCGTTATTTTTTACATCGCTTTTAGGAAGATAGATTAACAAAACATCACATTTCAAGCCACTCTGATCTGTAATTAAATGGAGGAGCCGGTTTGTATTCTCCTATGGCTTTTACAGAAGTTGCAGTGATCCAAAGTCAGGTTGCTGTGTCAGAGTGGCATTTTTATTAATGAGAATACAAAAAGCTTGCATATTCTTAGCCCGGCTTGAATTTAGTTGCTAAGCAACCGCTGTATGGTAATTCATCCGCGAAATTTAAATCTTGGAGAAAGGATCCTGCGTTTTGCTGAATGGTCGCCACGAGGAAAACAACTTGTGGGACCCGCAGCAGCTGCCACCGCGGCACCGTGCCGCCCGCCCGCCGGCTCCCCCGAGCCGCCCGCCGCCCCGGGCCGGCCCGCCCCGCCGCCCGCCGGGAGCACCGGGCCGGCCGCCCCTCCTGGCCCACTCCGCCTCCCGGGCCGGCCCGCCGGGCACCGGCTGCCGCCCCGTCGGTTCTGCCTCGGGCCGGCCTCCCACGCGTGGGGAAACGCGGCGGCCCGGTTTCCCCGCGTCTCTCCTGCCGCAGCTGCCCTCGGGGAGGGCGGGGGTGGAGTGGGGGGGCCGGGTCCCGGCGCGGCCCCGACGGCGCGGCCCGACGGCGCGGCCCCGAAGGCTTACCCGCGGCTTCAACTGCTCGTTTGCCGTCGAGGAGGACGGGATCGGCGGCGAGCCTTCCCCCGCTCGGCCTTCACCCCTTCGCTTTTTGTCTCGCCAAAGCCTCTCAGCCAAAAAAACCCTCCCTACTGCTGTGTCATTGATACCGCGGGGTCGCTCGCTGCCTTACTCTCCCCTCTCCCCTACCGCCCATTGAAGGCTGCGCCCGATCCATTATTCCAAAACTGCAACTGAAAATAACGGTGGGGTAACCACCTCCCTGCACCTCCTCCGTTCGCACCATCCATCCATCCACCATCCATCCGTCTCGCCACAGGCGACCAAGCTCCTCACCAACCCTGCTTTTAGCAAAATCGGTCCCTGTCCTAAAGTGCTCGCTCCACGCCTGTCTCCGAGGCCGGGACCTGTTGCATCCCTTTTAGAGTTTGATTAATTACCCTGGAACTTAGCAAACTAAAGTACATGTGGCGAAGAAGCTCAAGCCTACAGTTTGGTCCAGCAGCCTGCCAGTGACAGTAATCGTCACACTCTCGTGCAAATCGTAACAACTATCTCTGTGCCTCAAAAAGGTATCCCTGTATAAATATATAGAAGTATCGATTTTGCTGTAGCTTCAATGTGTTGATCATTTATTACAAAAATAAACGAATAAATACAACAATATATTGTTGCTTTCAACAGGATAAATATTTTACAAATATATAATTTAAAAATCCAAATTTAATTGTTAAAATTATTTAAAATATTACACTTATTGATAAAATTATCAATAGTATATACTGCATTTCATATTAGAACCAATTATTCTCTAAACGTTCCATTTTAAACCATTCATACAAAACAAGTTATGAGCATTGTAATGTGCAAACACGAGTCACTACATTAAAGCATAAGGATTCTGTGAAGATCACTTTCCGATAGGAACGGCTGCGTTTTTAAAACCAAGGTAGAGCTCTTTGCTAAATTCCGGAAAATATGCGGATCAGCAGCAGTGAGATGACTATTTTAAATACACCTGAAATTGATTTATTGTGTACAGACTCGACGGGGGAAGGATGGGTTGTGAGCGGGAAGGCTGGGGCGTAGTAGAGGACTGCAGGATATGAAAATGTGAACTATAAATAATCACATCTCGGGATTACCCAGACTGATCAAACGTAACTTTGTGAAACATTTCGCTTTCCTTTAGGCAGGGGGGGGAGAAGAAAAAAAAAAAAAAAAGAAAAGAAAAGATAAAAAGAGTAAGGAAAATTATGCCTACTCAGTTACCAAGCACAGAACACTGATATTATAAATGAATACAATTACTAAATTCATTAAGAGATCTGGTGATATATAACAATATTTTCATTATTTACACCATGTAACAATATAACCCTTAGCGCAAACCCTCTCGGTTATTATCTACCTCTTGTTATCTCATAGACCCACAACCCTGAAACTCCTAAATACATTCAAAGGATTCAGTTTCTCTGGGGCGGGAGGGGTGGGGGGGTGGGGGGGGAGCGAGGCGGGGGAGCGAGGCGGGGGGAGCGCCCATGGCCTCACTTTTTGTGCATAACAAGTCCACGGCACGGACACATTTTGCCCGTCCCTCTGACCAAGCGTTACTCCTCCAGCCCAAACCCCAGCTTTTCTCAGGCAGCAACCCGCAAAGGTTGCCTTTTCATAGAAACCAGTGTGAAGCCTAACGTTAGCTCTTTGTTGCCATCTAAATCCAGTAACCGAATACCGCTTCGAAATTTAAATAGACCTTCTCCGTGTCTAACAAACCGCTCCCCGTCATGTGTGAAAAGCAGGATCCTACCTCACGTGTTAGTGGTACCCGGCACCCGGAGCGGAGCCCGGCGCGCCAAGCCCCCCGCCACCGGCCTTTCCCCTCCCGGGCTGCAAAATTAGCCAGGAGCTTTTGCTAAAACGAACAAAAGAAAGACCGTCCTTTACCCTTTCGGGTTTTCTTTCCCTTTGTTGCGTTGGGTTTTTTTCTCCCCCTCTTCCCCCTCTTCCATCCCCCCCCCACCCCCACCCCCGTGTCAGCAGGGCCTTTCGGATTTCACAAATCAACCCGACGGTGATATTTACTACGAGCTGCTGTTAAAATAATGCATCCCGGTGCACGGCTCCCAGGTTGGCTTTGATTTATGGACTGACACAAGGCCTATCTGAAAGGAAGAAATGTTTGTTGTTCCTACAGCAGTTTTCTGGGGCTTTAACCCCTGCCTCAATAGCACGTAGAGAAGCAAGGCGGGGGGGGGGGGATGGAGGCGGGGGGGGGGGGGGGGTGGGACGCCGACGAGGGGAGGGAGAGGAAGATGAAGAAGGAGCCACGGACGAGAAGGATCATAAAAGAAAACCTTATTCTCCGGTAGACTATCGGTGGGGGCGGTGGAGGCGTTAGATGCAGCTCTCTAGTTCCCACAGCCTCCCCGCTTCAGAATGAAGAGAGTTGAAATGGTCATTCACTTGTCCCTATATTGCAATAAATTATAGCAGATAAACATGACAGGCCAGCTAGTGCATCTACCGGCATCTCCAATGTTACCAACACACGCGTGTGCCTGCGGAGAAGGTATGGCAGCGCTGTGATAGAGTGGGGGAGAAAACTAGACTACACCACTTCACACCCCATAGAAAAACCCTAAAACAACGATAACAGCAACAGCAACAACAGAAACGGTGAACTAGGTGGACCACACGCAGGATGCTGAAAGCATTATACTACGTATCCTTCTGGAAAAAGAAAAAAAATAGTACCTTCTTCTTCAATTATAAAGATAAATTAAATACAAATACTTATACAGACGGAAAATACGTAAAAAAAAAAAATAAAAAATTACAGCTTAGCCCCCCTCCCCCCACCCCCGAGCCTCAGTTTGAAAAACGAGACTGAACTTTTGGAAACATCCCTGCTCTCAGCACCGGCCGTTCCCGGCCAGCGGACCGGCTCAGGCACCGCCCGCAACGCCGCGCAAGCCTCCACCGAACCGGCACAGCCCCTTCTGGGAGCGGGCGGCCTTTGCCGGTCTCTAATCTCGCCTTTCTCCCCCACGGCACGGGGTCCCCGGGTTGAGGGAAGGAAGGGGCCGCGGGCGTTTGGCGGGCGGAGGGGCGGGCGCAGGGCGAGCCCCGCGCCCGGCAGCCGGCGGCGAGGTGCCGGGGGGCGGCCCGCCCGGGGAGCACGGGGGGTGCAGCCAGAGGGTCGGGCCCTCCGCGTTGCTCTCACTTCAGCATTTGCAGTATTTCCCTTCAGAGAACTTTTAGCTTTTGTTTTTGTTTTCGACACAGTGTTTATGCATCAGACACAGACTATTTCATTCTAACAAATTTATTTTCTCAATCAGCTCTTACGGAATCACTACTCAAATTAAATTACAATCAAATTATCACATCAAAAGATACCCTTATTACCTAACAACTGTCCATATTTTCATTTCATTTTGATTTGTGCTCGTCTGAAAAAAACACGTAATACAAGATCTGGGGAAAAAATAAATTACCGTTTTGCAGCAGTTCATAGGTATTCTGAATAAAATATTAAAAGAAGTCATTTAATGAAAATATAAAGCAAATTTTTTTTTTTTTTAGATCAACAACGGATCTAACAATTCTATATTGCCGTCTTTTTGAAAAGTCTGTTTATTAAAACCTACCAAAAACACTGCTTGGAAATGGCAGTATTATATAATCACATCCACAGCACCCATTCAATCAAAGTTGGCAACGGATTTAGGAGAGGAGAAGTTCAGATAAGTGCAGCTGCAGATGCTCAGTCCTTCTAAATCCCTTTATCTGAATCAGTCCAGAAATAAAAAATAAAAATATTAATAAAAAAAATATTAGCAGTGGAATTTTTTTATGACTCTTCCATGATGATTGGCAGCCGTCAGGAGCAGGACTTTGACAGCCCTAAATTATTTCCCTTTCTCTCGCTGGTTCCCTTAATTCATGCAAAGTCCTTCTACAGAGCTCGAACTTTAGGGACCAACAACCTCTCCTTCTCCCCCCCTCCCCCCGGCGTCTGTCCCTCCCCCCTTTCTCCTCAGGGTCAGTTTTTCGGCGTGCGGGCATTTATTTCCATATTTTTGTTCTATAGCTATACCTATATATATAGATAAATATATATATATGTATTTGCTTCCCTACGCAGTCTGCTTGTTTTTAGTGCTGTGTGCATATTTTTTTTTCCTGGAAAAAGTGGCCCCTTTAATTTTGCAGAATATAAAGATATATAGATACATATGTTCTCAGAGTGGATGTCTGCCTTGCACCAAAATTCTACCGTTTGGCCAAGAAAAACAGGGTGATGGAATGCAGCAGGCACCCTCTGATTAACCAGATTAGTTTGCTTCTGCTTCTCTTTTTTTGATTGCTCCCATTCAGAAAAAAAAAAAAAAAAAAAAAGAAAGAAAGAAAAAGAAAAAAAAAAAGAGAAAGAAAAAAAGAGGGAGAGAGAAAGGAGAAAAAAGTTTCCGTGATTCATAGAAGAGAGCCCTTTTGGGGATAGGGGGGAGAGTGCGGGGAGGGGGGGGAGGAGGGGAGAGAAGAGAGGTGCAGACATCAGTGTTGTTCCTCGCTGCGAGAGGGGGCTAATTTGGAGAGTGAAAAATAAAAATAATAAAAATTAAAAAAAAAAAAAAAAGCCCAAGCCCACCCGCCCAAGCCCTCTCCCCACAACCAACCCCCCGACACATCTGCAGTTTTGGTGCATTACGCATCTCCACCCCGTTTTCCCAACACGGTCTCAACGCTCTCGCTTGGATCGACCTTCTCCACCGCTCCCTATTGGTATCGATCTTATATATATATAGATGCACGCATATATCCATATATATATAAACACAAGCAGTCTGAACGAGCCTGGATCGTGTGTGTCTCTGTGTGTGTGTGTGTGTGTGCGCGTGTGTGTGTGTCTGTGTGAGCGTGCGGGTGACCGCGGCGGTGCCGGTGCCGGTGCCGGAGCCCGGCCCGGCCTGCGCTGCCCCCCGCGCCCCCCGGCCCGCCCGCGGTGCCCCTCACTGCACGCTGGTCTGCAGTCCGTGGTGAGGGGGCGGCGTGTCGGAGTTGACGGTGCCGACCTGCGAGTAGACATCGTCGGGGGTCTGCTGCTGGATCCCCGGGGGGGTCATCCGTTTCTCTTTCTGCCTCCGATTGCAAAACCAAACCCTGACCACCTCCTTCTCCAGCTGCAGGCTGTCCGCTAGGTTCGTAATCTCCTGGGCGGAGGGCTTGGGGCATTTCAGAAAGTGGCTCTCCAAGGCCCCCTTGACACTCACCTCGATGGAGGTCCGCTTCTTCCTCTTCCTGCCCTGGGCGGCGATCTTGTCGATGCTGGTGGGGCTGCCCGTGGAGGAGTCGGCTTCCTCCAGCCACTTGTTCAACAAAGGCTTCAGCTTGCACATGTTCTTGAAGCTGAGCTGCAGGGCCTCGAAGCGGCAGATGGTGGTCTGCGAGAAGACGTTGCCGTAGAGGGTGCCCAGTGCCAGCCCCACGTCGGCCTGGGTGAAGCCCAGCTTAATCCGCCGCTGCTTGAACTGCTTGGCGAACTGCTCCAGGTCGTCGGAGGTCGGCGTGTCCTCGTCCGAGTGCGGGTCGTGGCTGTTGACTCCGCCGTGGTGCGGCGGGTGGTGCCCGGGGTGCTGGTGGTGGTGGTGGTGGTGGTGCCCGGGGTGCTCGCCCAGCTCCGGCGTCTCTCCGCGCACCAGCCCCGGGTGCACCAGGCTCTGCCCGCCGGGGGGGGGCTCAGCATGCCGTTCACCGTGAAGCCCCCGGGCTGCGAGTAGAGGAGCGACTGCTGCTGCTGCTGCCCGCCGGCCATGGAGGGCAGGTGGGCGGCCGCCGCCGCCCCCCAGGCCGCCGGGTGCCCCTGGTGCGGGGGGCCCAGGTGGGGCGGCCGGTGGTGCAGCGCCGCGCCCGAGTGCAGGTCGTCGCGCCCGCCGCTGCCCTTGACGTCGGGCGGCGGCGGCGGCTGCTGGGGGCTGCCCGTCATGCCCACGGGGCTGCCGGACCAGGGCGAGCCCGCTTCGGCGGCTGCGGCGGCGGCGGCGGCGGCGGCGGCGGCGGCGTGGGGCAGGGCTGTCACCCACTGGTGGGCATGGCTCAGCATATGGCCGCCGTTGCTGGCGGCCATGGCGCCCGGCATGAAGTCGCTCTGGACCATCTTGGCCGCCGGGTCGCCGCGGTAGCCGCCCGCCACCGAGGTGACGGCCACGCTGCCCGGCTGCATGCCACCGCCGCCGCCGCCGCCGCCGCCGCCCGAGTCCGCGTGGACGATGGAGCCGGCCGCCAGGATGCCGTTGCCGGGGAGGTAGGGGTTAGAGGTGGCCGCGGCCATCCCGTGCCCGCCGCCCGCCGCTCGCCCCCGCCGCGCCGCCGCCGCGCCGCCGCCGCCGGCTGCCGGGCGCCCGCCGCGAGCGCCCTTGCCCGGCGCTGCCGGGGCCGCTGCCGGGGCCGCCGCCCGCGCCGCCGCCGCCGCCTTCCCAGCCTCGCCGGGGCGCCGGGGCGCGGGGTTCACCTGCTAGCGCTCCGCGGCGCGCTGTCCTCCGCCCGTCCGCCGGCCGTCCTGCCTCCGCTCCGCGGCGCGCTCTTTGCAGTCGCCGGTTCTCGCTTCGCCTTTTTTTTTTTTTTAAAAAAATCGCTATTCTTTTCTTTTTTCTTTTTTCTTTTCCAAAAAAAAGGGCAAGTATTTAGCTGTACATATATTTTTCCTCCGTCGTCTTCTCGCCCGAGTTTGCTGCTTGCAGGGAGGAAACCAAACAAAGGCTAAAAAGCGAAAAAGGGGGGGTGGGGGGGGGATCAAAAAGCCCCCGTGCCTTCTCCCCTCCGCTCCCCTAGGAGTACATCTCCACCTCTCAGCCTTCCCCTCTCAGAGCGAAACTTTTCCTTTTCTTCTTCCTTTAAGGCTTTGTGTGGGTATATTTTCCTTTTTCTGTCTCTCTCTCTGTCTTTCTCTCTCTCCTCGGCTCCTCGATCTCTTTTTGCTCTTTTATTTGCAAGTTTTGTTGGTGTCCTAAGAAAACTTCCTGTGATGATGATGGTGGTGATGGTGGTGATGATGCATTTCTCAAAGTTGTGCTGTTGCTGGAGCACTTTGTCCCCTTTGAAACAAGAGTCCTGTTGGAGCCTTCTTGCTAGAGTCACGCTCTGGATAAGACATTTTTTCTCTCTACCTTTCCTTTAGGCGGTTGGAAAAAAAAAAAAGTAAAAAAAAATTCAAAAGTTGAAATTTCTCGTTACCTCGCGAATTGTTTCTCTCCCTCTCCAGCTCTCTCGCTCTCTTGCTTGGCTTGGCTTTTTTTTTTTGGTTTTTTTTTGGTTGGTTTTTTTTTTTTTGGTGTTTGTTTTGCTTTTTATTTTAATTCCAGCAGTTGGTCGAGGGAGGAGGCGGAGGAGGAGCGCCTTGGTGGAGAGGTGTGTGTATGTGTGTGTGCATATATGGTATCCTTTATACACTAACTCCAGCGGGGAAGTTGGCTGCCGGGCTGGCAGCGCGCACTGGCGGTGCCGGAGTCCCGCCGCTCGCCTCTCCCCGCCTCCCTCTCCCGGGCCGTGCCCGCGCCCTCCGTCCCTCCCTCCCTCCTTCCCCTCCCTCCCCTCCCTCCCTCCCTCCCTCCTCCCTCCCGCCGTCTGCCCGCTGCCGCCGCCGCCGCCCGCGCCGCCACCGCCCGGCCCCGCCGCGAGGAAGCCGGCCGCCGCCGCCCCCGCCGATTGGCTGTCCGCCCCGTGACGGACAGCCCGCCGCCGGCCGCGCGGCCCCCCTTCCGGCCGTTCCGATTGGCTGCTTTTTAATTTAGGCAAAGTGGCGTCGGAGCTGGAAGTCGCCCCCCCCCCCTTCCCTCCCTCCCTCCCTCCCTCCCTCCCTCCTCCCGCTCGGCTCCCTCCTCCCTCCACCCCTCCCTGCCCTCCTCCCTCCGCCTCTTAACTCTTCCCGCCCGGCAGACACATGCACCGCGGAGCTCTCCCGCCACCGCTCGGGCAGGGGCGGCCGCGGGGGGGGCCCCGTGGTAATAATTAATAATAACAACAACAATAACAACAACAATAATAACGAAGCCGGGCGGGGGCGATGACGGCGCTTGTGCGGGGGTGCCACGCCGTGCCCACGCGTTCCCCCCGTCCCCCGCCCCCCGGCAGTGTCCGCACCGGCACCCAAAGCTGACCCCCTCGCCACTCTGCTCCGGAGGCGCCCGCCCCCCGCCCGCCCCCTCCTCCCTTTGTCCGCACCCCGGGGTGCGCCCAGGCCCCCGCCCGCAGCCGTCGCACCGGGAGGCCGGCCTGGCAGCCCCGGCGAAGGGCCGCCCCGTCGGCGGCGGGGGGAGGTGGCAAGGGGAGCTGGCGGCCGGGCTCGCTGTGCGAGCCGCGGTCTCTCGCGGGGAGCCGGCCCCGCGGCATGAAACGCTGTATTATTCCTCGTCCAGCGGAAAGAGTTAAGGGGGGCGGGGGGAAGGCGGGGGGGAGCGACGGGGGGAGATGCGACCGAGCGGAAACGCTCCGCGCAGGCAACCTCAGTGAACCACGGAAAAAGAGAAAGTGGCAACAAAAACAAGGGCAAATTGAACGCTCCTCGGGGACCGCCGGTGCAATAACAGCGCTCGGACATTCAGGGGACACGGCGCTGCTAATGACCGTCGTGCCCGTCCCACGCCCGCCTCCCGCGTGCTCGTACCTAACGGCGGGCGGCGCGGGGGGAGTGGAGTGGGGGCCGCGGGGAAAACATGCGATGTGGCCGTTAGAACGGGGAGCATCCCCGCCGCCTGGCCTGGCCTGGCCGTGCTCGCCCCGCTCCCCTCCTCCGCACGCTCAGTAATTGGGCCCGGGGAGGCGGCGAGCCACGTCCCGCCCGCTGCGCGTCTCCGCGCCCGCGGAGCGAGCCCCGGCCGGCAGCCGGTGGTCAGGACTCCGGCCGGCCCTCGGCTGGCACGGCAAAAAATACCGTGGTAGGTAGGTTTAGAATAACCATTAAAATGAAGCGTACCGATCTGAAGAATACTGGTAACTAAACCCCAAACATAATGATTATATACATTATATATATATATGTGTATATATATGTGTGTATGTTGTTCCCATGCGTCCTCCAAAGGTTTCTTTTTTATATATAAAGGATCCAACACAGTTTTCATTGAATAAATCTGAGATCTCCAGGTGCAGACGTTTGAATAGTCAGTGCCAGAACCCCATGTTTTCCTTTCCAGCCGATTTTGCTTGGATCAGGCTCAAAAACCGAGTGAGTCTCGTGGTTTTGTTTACACTGAATGGGGAGGATAGGAACGGTGCCATGGGGCCGTCTTTCATTAATATACAGTGAGGATTTTGTCTAAATTACTGCTATGAATTTCACAGTACACGCTTTCAAAAGCCGTCTCAGGTGGCCTGATGAAACGTGATAGCGCCTCTGCAAACAGATCTACTTTCTTAATAAAAAAGGAAGGGGGGGGGGAAATTCCCCCAAAATAATAAAAAAATGTACACCCTCCTAACAGAGACAACAACAACAACAACAACAACAACAAAATAAAGCTTGAGCTAGAGTAATGTATTTTATTTAAAAAAAAAAAATCAACCAACTTAGTTCCCCAACTCTTCCCACCCCCTCCCTTGCAGAGTGTGATTGTTTTGTCTGGAAAAAAATCCAAAGTATAACAAGGGGAGAACAGTTAGTGCTGATTTTCATTTGCATAAATTTTCATATATTTTGGTGAAAATAATAGACTAGTGGAGAGCGGGGCTTAGTGGAGTCAGTGCAAAGGAAAATCTTAACATGGATCGTTTCGCTGGAGTTGAGAACATGCTTTTTTCCCCCTGTCACCTTATTAAAATCAAAAATTAAAAAAAAAATCTCTAAATCCTGGAATTATGATCGGTAAGTGTTTTACATTTTTTTTTATCTACTTTTGCTTTCTTTAAAGTCTTCTGGATATATATTTTCAAAAGCTTAGGACAAGACAGGGAAACCCATGGCAACTGCCTGGAAGGAAGCAAGCTTAAAAAAAAAAAAAAAAGGGAAAGGGAAAAGGAAAAAAAAAAAAAATCCCACCAGCAACAAAAAGGACCTTAGTGAAATATTACATAAAAAGCATGGATTCATTCCAAAGCTCAAGGCAGCAAATCAGTTCTTCAGCGATGGAAAGTCTGTTTGGTTACTACTTCACTTTTCTGGGCACTGTTAATTATCGTAACACCAGGACTCGGGGAAGGCTGGCGGGGGGGGGGGGGGGCGAGGGAAAAAGGAAAGCTCTGGAAAATATTACAGAATTGTGAAGGAGAGGAGAAGCTGAGATGCGGGCTGTTTTCAAACGCTGCTTCCAGCGGGGGGGTCGCCCGGTGGGCGGGGAGGGGGCCCGGCCGGTGCAGCGGGCGGGAGCGGGGCCGGGGCCGGGGCCGGGGCCGGGGCCGGGCCGGGGAGCGGGTGACCCGGGCACCTGCTGGCATCGCCGGTGCGGAGGGACGGGCGCGGGGGGAGGCAGGGGAAGGTGCGGAGCGGCGGTGCACGCAGAGGGTTAATATTGTAACTAGGGAACAGACGGTTAAGCACAACATCTAGAGCTCTGTAGTGGAAGTCCATCAGAAAGAGTACAATCAATCAAAACTAACCAGGACATCCCTTCATTTTATTCTCCAAGGAGACTGGGGCTGGAGGATTACAGACCAGATTTCACTTTGTTTCTCTCTCCTGACAGTCTTGCCTGTCTCTCCGCTTTCCCCGAATCTCGTCTAATTGAGAAGTGTAGGCTAATGATCTGAAACTCTTTTATAGCGTTTGGGTCAGTGTGATAAATAATGTGATAAATAATGTAGGATGAAATTAGTAGGCCAGACACCGCTCCTGAAAACTTTACCGACGCTTAAATATCCCATTACGTGACTTTCATTTATTTTAATTTTGCCGTGTTATTTGCATAATTTTTTTCTCCCCCCCCACCCCACCCCCCCGTTTGCTGCTCTTTTGAACACACAATAGCTGGTGATCATTGTAATTTCCTAGAATTAGTTACTTCTTTGGAAACGGTCGATAGTCAAATCAATAAAATGGCTTGTAAAACTAGGGAGGTATAGGTTTCAATTTGGGGGGGGAGAAGAATCGCTCATTTTCCACTTCTTGTTGACGTGCCCAGCGTCTCTTTTGACTGGGGTTAACTCTGTGTGCTCCATCGGAACAGATGCCGTATAGAGCTGCTCCCTCAAGATCATTTGTTTCCTTGATGGGGGAACATTTCTGAGCAGAACATATTGGTTGCCATAGAGAAAGAAATAAAAGGAAGAACACTAGTCACATTAAGCTATATGTTTGTGCACTGGGCTTTAGATAAAAGGACCCCAGTTCAAGCCAGAGAGAACGGGGCCAAACCAGAGCTCCTTAGCTTCACTAAAACTAGCTTTATTTTGTTTTGGACTTTTACGGTTGAAACATGTAAGCTAATTTTATTGGCTGTCGTTAATTTTATACGATACGGCTAGCTGAACAAAATCAACTTTCGGCGCGCTACGCCAGGCACCGGAATCCCGCCAGGGGGCGCCCTGCAGCGCTCCCCTGCCCTCCCCGTTGTCCCGTCCCGTCCCTGTCCGGCTCCGGGGAGGTGTGTGGGGGGCGGCCTCGTTCTCCCCCGATCCCTGGCCTCTGCTCCCCCCGGCACATCCCCGCCGCTAACGCACCCCGGCCCGCGGAGAGAGCCCCGAAACTCCTGGGGCCGGCAGGGAGCGGAGCGGCGGGCGGAGTGGAGCGGGGAGCTGGGCCGGTGGGGGAGCGGGGTGGGGGGAGCTGCCGGTTCAAAGGCGGCCCCGAAAGTGTCCCAGTTGGTGTGATGTGCTGCTTCCAACGGACCCGAGGCCTGGAAGGGTATGAGCGCAGGTATTTAAGCACAGCACGGGCACCACGGTTCGGGGTAACCTGAGGTGCCACAGAGTTGGGGGGGGGTTAGGGTTTTTTTTTTTGTGTGTGTGTCCAAATAAGGCGCATAAGCCTCTGGAGATGCAAAAAAACGACTCGGGGTTTTTTACATCATTTAGCATTTAATCGCAGTATTAAACCTGGAAAAGTAGTTTGGGTTTTTTTCCCTATCCCCTCCTCCAGCTGGCCACTCCCCCCCTCCTTGACTTCTCTACCTGCGAGAGCCAGCGGCAGAGCCAGCGCTGGTCACCCCTCGCTTACCGCCCTGCCCGCACCGGCCGCACACCGGGCACAAGCTGTCGCCGTCCGGGACACTCGCGGGCGTGAACCTCAATTAAAAACAACATCGACGGCGAACACAGTTTAGTTCGACACAGCTCAGCTCTCTGCCCCTTCCCAAACGCGGGTAGTCTCAGTTCCTTACGCCAAGCGACCGCTTCTTTTCTCCGTTTCCCTCCCTAAGGCGTTGCAAGAGGGGATAGGACTGAGAAATTAAGAAACACGGCTGCTTCTCTCTTAGCCCAGTTCCCCACACCCTCCGCCGGCACGATACTGAGCACTGGCGGACAAGCGTGGCTGCACCATCCACTAACGCACCTGCCAGGGGGATGCCCCGGACAGCCCCCCGGGGTGCGTGTGTGTGGGAAGCGGCGGCCTCGGGCGGGGGTGGTGTTGGAGCCACTTTGTTCCCCTGCGCTGGAGCCCCAGCAGTTTCCGTGCGACTGGGAAAGTTTTATTTCTTGCCTCCATAAAGGAAAGACCAATTGGAGTCCTGGAAATGACACAGCCCATAAATATGAGAGATACTGGCAAGATGAACTCCCCGTCTAAAAACCTAACACATAAACACACACACACAAGCACACAAAAAAAAAAAAAAAAAGAGAGAGAAAAAGGGGGATAAAAAGAGAGAAAAGTAATCAAAGAGAGAAAACGACCTACAAGAACATACACTTTTCATGTGTTCCTGGGTCTTTATTAGGAAAACGGAGTCAAATCTCCATATGTATTGACCGTCCGGGAAAATGGTTGAGAAATTTACGTGAACAAAACTTTCCGCCTACCGCATTTGGCGAACCAAGCACTCGCAATATTCCAGACTAGTAAGACACATTTCCAGAGCGCAATTCTCCTCAGAAACGTGGTCGCTTACTTGAGATTTGCCGTAATTTAATGAACATTTCCCTCGCCTCTGAACCGGGCGGTTTTTGGAGTTGAAAGAGTGCAGCAAAGTTCGGCATCCCGGGTTGGGGACTGAGCGGATTTCCTCCCAGCTTTCGTCTGTCGTGCCCCCCGTCCCCCAACTCCAAGTGTAACCTGCATTATATTTTAAACAAAAACAAGGGTTAGCAGCGCAGCTCCTCTGCTGTATGCCCGCATCAGTTAGCAGCAGCGGGCTTCGGGGTACCGCAAGCGAACAGAAAAACTAACACTCAAAGGTGCAACAAGTTAATTCGGCAAAACTTAACTTTGCTGGGTGCCTCTGAAAAAGCCCGGTTTGGCCAGGATTGTCGGGGCTGTGGCTGCAGTGGCTCCCTGGTTGTAAGAGTGCTACAAGAAAGAGTGTTTTATCACCCCCCCCCCCCCACACACACACACGCACACCCCCCCACACCTTTTAATAAATGCCTATTTTGTCCGAATGGACGCCTCTGGAAAATGGATGTAGAAGCGATAGTGTCGAGGAGGTAGGGAAAAGAAAGTGAATGTTTACCGTATTTAGTATTCATTTACTTATAGCGCGAAATGATTAGGTATCTACTAATATAATCGTGGAGACCAACTGCCTAATTAGCATTTACGAGTTAAAATGTTAAACATAAAGACATATTCCGTATACAGTCTGCTATATGTAAAACACATTCGAGCATAATACAGCAGTCAGCTGAAAACGTGAAGTTGACTGGCTTCCAGATATGTAACGTTCTTGGCTAATGTGATCTGCTCCGGGTTTTTCAAGCTTACCCATACTGTAGTTCATAGTTCTTATGGCCACGCTGATAGCTGCGCTAGGGATATTACCCTAACCAATCTGGAGAAAATAGGAAAATACAGAGATTACTTTTAAGGGCTGACGATAATAACGATAAACACAATAGGCAGGTGGATCATTTCTCCATACCTTTTATTCTGAAGGCTTCACTCAGAACCTTATTTATTGTTTTCAGCATAACAAAGCATTTTGGGTTCTGTAATAAATTAGAACAATAACACAGAACTGCACATGCAAAGCAAGATATCTTTTAAAATTGAGGGTCCTCTCTTTCCCAGCTGCATAATTCTGATATTACCCAACATGTCGTGCTCAGGGTTCACCTCACATGGACTGCATTGAAAGTTGCCAAATGAATGGAATGATCTATCTGTTGACTTGAGCTCAACGTAGACACATTACATGTGATAGAAACCTAATGCTCCCATCGACGTTAAAATCGGAGGGATATATAGTTCCAAACCAGCTCCTTGAACAGGTAGATTTTTATTTATAAGAATAATTGTGCATGTAGCGACATAAAAAGGGGATTTACAAGTTGGAGTCTTTTAAAGAGACTGTGAAAACCTTAGCCCTGCTTTTATTAGACATGATATCATTCTGATTTGCGTGCTTGCCATCTCAATAGCATTTAACATGTGAAAAAAAAAAAGAAAGAAAGATCCATATGCATTACAGGGATTTGCTTTTACGCGCATAAGGACTGGCAGTCTCATAGTGGATAAGAGGGTGAATAATTGTGATACACCAGAAAACAGTTCGTGCAGTTTGGCAGCTCTGGTTTTTATTATTAGATTTTTTGACATTTGAACTTGTCTATTGTCTGAGGAGCTCAGTGCAGATTGCAGTAGGTCAACCTTAAGGCTGCTCTTTTTGGCATTGCACACAAACATGCACACGCTGTCTGTTCTTGCGTGAATGAAGCAGCTACAGTTTTACTGTGCATTCCTTTTTTTTTTTCTTTCTTTCTTTCTTTTTTTTTTTTTTTTAAATGCACATGTATTTATATTTATCTAATCCGCTTGGGGTTTTCACGGTGGTGTGGTTAGTTTGTACGTGTTTTTTACACCCGTTCCTCCAATCTATGTATTTGTCTGATGTTGGATACTTTTAAGTACTCGGTCGCTTTTACAGCATTATAATTCCACCATCACGATGTTTGATAAAAGGGACTTCGGTAGCCCTGGGATTAAATGACATATTTCCCCGCAGCCTCGCTCAACTCCATCATGACTCCCACAGTCAAAAGTTAACATTATTCATAATCTCCACGCATTTATTCCCCCCTCCCCTCCCTAAACTCAGCCCCACCATCCGACTTCTGAAACTATGTCTTGCCGCCTGCTAAGAGCTGGGGCGGGAGGGGGGGTGTGTGTGTGGGTGGGTGGGACGCGACACATTGGAGGGAATCCGAAAACCCGGCAGGGAGCCTGTGGCCACCCCGCGGCCCGGGGGGGGGGGGCCTCCCTCTCCGCGGGCCCTTCCGCGGGCGCGGAGCGGGCCGCGACCGCACCGAGGTCCCGGCAAAAGGCCGTCCGGGCGGGGAGCCGGGGGAGAGAGCGGCACGCTGCTGGGAAGGAAAATGCGAAATAGGGATGGATCCCCCCGGGGTGGGAGGGGGAAGGGGAACGGGAAAAGTGGATCAAGCCCGGGTAGGAGAGTCAGTTTGCGCTGGGAAAATACAGCGATTGAATCCAAATAACTTTTCCCTGGAGTGATTTGCACCTCTTCTCTCGTTTGGTTGGCGCTGTTTTAAATTGAGGCTTTTCCCTCATCCTGCTTGGGTGCAGGTACTCAGGCCGAACAACAGCCGATCTCTTCTTCTAGCCGTCTTTCATTTAAATACGTAGCTACGTGCATATATAAGTACACGCATTCGCTTATATATATGCACGTACACCCAGGTATGCACAGACGCGTATACATCTAGATTTGTTCCCCTCTTCCCTTCACTCCCCCCTTCCTTCTTTAACAAGCGCCTGATAACGCGTTTAAGGCTTGTTATTTGAACTCTCAGATCAGCATGCAGAAGTGTAATTGCATCGTTTTTCATCAGGGAAGAAAAGATGGAGGAAGGGAGGGAAGACCCCCCCTCCCGACACCCAGTGCTCGGTAATCGCTGAGTCACCGTATTGGGGGTCAGTGGGTAAACACGAAGGAGAGAGCAGCATCTTATTGACAATCCCGGCACAAAGCGCATCCCTCCTCATCTCCAGCCTGGAAAGCCCTCCCCTTTGCCTTCCCCTGGGTTTCTTAATCCGGACTCGGAATAAAGTGGCCCAAGTGCGGCCAGAGCCCTCTTTTGGGGCTGGACGTCCCCTTCAGGCGCAGTGGGACCCGCCTGGTGCTGGGAATCGTTTTGAGGGGAGAGGGGAGGAGGAGGAAAGGGGGAAACACCGGCCAGTTCACCTAGGGGTGTAAAGAAAGGGAAAGCTTTCTCTGGGGCTAAGCTCTGATCTGGGCATGTTTATTCCTGTTTAAACGCTATTGTTCCTGCCAGCCTTTGACACAAACAGAAGGGGCGGGGGTAGGGTGGGGGGTGGGGGGTGGCTGGAACAAAGCTTCTCAAACCGAAGCAACCCCCAAAGGCGGAAGAATACTTTCTTTTCTTCCCTTTAAAAATGTGTATGACAAGACTTTCTGATTGAGGTTGTTTTCTGGGTCCCCTCCCACTGTGAGCTGAGCAGAGTGCCTGGCTGTGATTCACTTACCGGGGGCCCGTTTAGAGAGGTACATGTCCCCCCAGGTGGGTGCCAGGGAGCCTTGCAGGAACAGCTTCTTGGGCCCCTGGGCTGCCAGTGGGTTGAAGGAGCAGACTTGCAATCGGTTTGCAGCAAGGCCTGCAGTGGGAAACAAAGAGGCAGAAATGTTGGGAGCCCAAGGAGAGCCAGAAATACAGAGAGGCATTGAGTTTCCCAGAGATGCTTCAGCTTCTCAGCAGGGGACAGAGCAGGATCCTTTCTGGGCTGGCTCTGTGCAGTTGAGGGCTGGACTGTACAGCCCACACTGAATCAGAGGCATTGTGTGCAAATGAATAAGTGCACATTGTTTTGAGATGCTGCTATTGTATTTGGGGTTGGGGGGAGGAGGGGGTTTTATTTTGTGTGCGTGTGCGCACGCGGGTCTGTGTGCTTTCGAAAGGTGAGTGCAGATTGCAATAGTTGCTGCTCTGTTTTTGTTTGTCAAACAGGGCCCTTCTCTGGGGAGAGGGGCATGTGGCGGATCCCAGCCCAGGATTACATTAATCAAAGCATTATTTCCCCAGGGATGCGCAGCACAAATGATAGTAAATCCTAATAAAATTGGATCGCTGAGAAATTGAACGCTTAAAGTAATCTGCTCTGCCTGATAAAAAACTTCAAATTCATAAGATATTATGCATCCCCACCCCCAAACACCTTAGGTATCATCACTATGTGTGTGTATTATACATCCATCTGTAGGAGAGAAATCACTGCTCAGTTTAACAGGCCCATCACTATTGAATATATACATATACATAGATATAAGTGTATGTGTGTGAGAATGCATGCACATGTATTGCACACACATGCTGAGTCATAAAATAAGCTAAAATCTATACGCACATAACAATAATGACCACGGTCAGTATTTTAAGGACTTGGCATATGCCACATTTGCTCTGGCAGGTAATGTAGAAGGCTGGTACGAGGCTGTACGTGGTTGTGTATCAGTGCTATAATCCTGCCTGGGGACTCTATTTTCTCTTGCTTTTTACTGCTGCTCATCATGGGCCTCCATGATGGCATCTGTGATCTCAGCCCCTCAAAGAGCAGTTTTGCTTTTTAAAGCTGAGACCACGGGGGTGGTATGGAAATAAAAACAAACAACAACAAAAAAAACCCCCATGGACACGACCATTTGAAGCTGAGTTTAGAAAGCCTTTGAGGGGATGAGCTGCAGAAGGAAACTGCCTTGGAATCCGTGGGCATAGGTGAAAGAAGGGAAGATGTTTCCAGGCCAGTTATTTTCCCTTGGACGTGCAGTGTCCCCATCTGGAGCACCCCCCTGCTCCCCTGAGCAGGGCCAGGCCACCACCTCCCCTGCCCCTTGGAGAGGGCTAGCGAAGGCCGGCATAGCTGCTGGCCACTGGCTAGCATCAGACACTCAGTCGCAGCTACTTCCTCTCGGCAGAAGGGAAGTTTGTTTACAGTGGCAGCTGTAGGACATGACAGTGTGCTCAAAGAGACCTACTGTCCAGCAGAAAAAAAAAATTAATTGCTTTTCCCTCTACCGTGCCCCCTAACAGACCGTTGCGCTTCCAAATGTGAAAGGGGCAGAAGGCATTTCCACTCACCCAGCTGAAACTCTTTGAGCGGCTGCGAGTTTCCCCTGCAGTTACAGATGCCGATCATTCCTCCTACCCCCGCCCGCCCTCGCTGTCCCGGGACCCCGTCCGGCCGCGGGACCCCGTTCTCCCGGCGGGACCCGGTCCCGCTGAGGGCCTCCACTCGTGACCGTGACCGGTCCTGCCCACCGCTCCGCGGCGGACGCGTCCCGTACGCCCCTTCTCGCCCCTTTCTTTTCTGGCAGAACGGAGGCGGCTTATCCCTTCCCCTGGAGCGGGGTTTTTCTGACCCGGCCCGGCCCGGCCCAGCCCGGGGGCTTGCGGAGAAGGGCGGGGGGCGCGGGCGGGGGGGTGTGTGTGGGGGTGTGGTGGCGGCCCCGACCCCTCAGCGCTTCGCTGGGATGGGGTCTCTGCCCTGCCTTGCCCTGCCAGTAGCGGCCCCCGCTGCGTGCGGACAGGGAGGCGGCGGGGGGGTGGGGAGCTAAGCCCTCTCCCAGCCCCGAAATGACGCAGCCCCTGCTCCAGCATCGTCTCCCGTTTGGGCTGGCTCCATTTCAGGAGCTCCGTCTCCCCCCACCCCCTTCTTCCCAGCCTTCCTCCTTCCTCCTCCTCCTCTCTTCACCGTCACTCTCAAACACCCCCCCTGCCTGCTCCCCCCGCCGCCCCAAACTCCTTCCTCAGGACCGTGGGATGCTGGTGAGCTCTGATGAGAGTTGCCGGTCTCATTTCCAAGCGGGGAGCTGCCGGGAGCGGTGAGGCGGGGGGGGGGGGGGACGGGACGGGACGGGGGGGGGGATGTCTGTGCGGGGCAGCAGCGGGGGTGTGTGTGCGTGCGTGTGTGTGTGCGTGCGTGCGAGAGAGGCGATGAATGAAGGAGGGTAAAAGAGGGCGGCCTCGCACCCGCGCACCCCCTCACCCCCCATCTGGAGCACCCCCCGCTCCCAGTAAGGGGCAGACCCCGCGCTCCGCCCGCCTCTACCCTCCGCCGACGCGGCGCAGCGCAGCGGCGGCTCCGCACCGCTCTGCGCCCCGCGGCAGGCAGCGCTGCTCCGCGTCCCCCACGGCTCCCCTCGCCCCCCCTCCACGCGTGTGCGGAGCGTGCGGGCGGGGACCCACTCACCCCGCCACTGACGGCGCCGCTTTTCCTCTATCCCCCCCATCTCATTTCCAAAAAAAACCCCCCAAACCCCACCCACCACCCCCCAAAAAAATCCATTCATTTGCATACCGTTTGGCACCGTCGCTCGGTATTTCCCCCCACCCCAGCACTCTTTTTATCCCCCTTCCACCCCCTCCCAGACCGACCCTTCTGCCCCCCCCAGCCCTCCCGCATCCCGGGTGCAACCAGATGACAAAAATCAAAGCTGGTTCCAATTTACCCCAGTTGTCTTCCTTTGAACACTCACAAGGTAGGTATGGTGGGGTACTGCGCTCCCACTCCCCATGTGTTCAGTAAGGTGCCTTCCTCCCCACCCCACCCTCCCCTCCCTGCTTCTCTTCCTTAATTGGCTCTATCTTGATGTGCACTTGTTTTGTTTAGCCTATTTTACCATTGCGGACGAGATAGGCAGAAAAAGGAGCGTTTGACTTGGTATGTCTCTCTGATTTTTTTTTTTTTTCCTTCCTCCCCCCCCTCTTCCGAGGTTAATTTGCATTTGAGGTCTAATTCATATTTCAAAATCCTGGCGTTTGAGGACCGTGTAGGGACGGTGTGTTCATTGCTGTTTCTGAGGGGGAGACTGTCCTGTATTTGCTCTTCTCCATAAAATTTCGTTGTGATCACAAGTGACAGGGATTTGCACCAGTTATTTTGCAATTTATTTTTTTTTAAAGAGTTGTTTCAAATTTAAAGAAAAATATCTTATAAGGCACAGACTATATGAATGTATTAATCTGCATTCCTTGGAGTTGGAGTTCTAGCTCCTGAACATCTGATTTTGAAAACAGTCAGAGAAAGTCGACTGTACAAATATTGAGGTATATTTATAGCTCCTTACATCTATTTACAGGTGATTTTACTACTGTTTGCTACTCTTGCTCCAGAGATTTGTAATTATTTCACTCCTGAAAGGCATTTCATAGGAATAGATGCTGCTTTTCTCATTAAAGATTTCCAGCCTGTCTAGGTATAACTTCCATCCACATCTCTGGAAACACTTATGTGGCCATGTGGACTTTATGGAAAGATGATAAAAGATACATGGTCATATCAAAAGATTCTGTTTTATATCCACGGTTCTTTCAGCCCTTCGGATGTGATGAAGAATCCATCTACGTTTAGGCCTTTATAGGTCCTTTAAGGACTTCCTTCACATATTTTATTTGTGTCTATAAATGAATTTTATTTAATTATGTAATGATTACATGAATGGCATATGTTGCATAATATGCATATGAGGCATTTCAAGTATTTCTACGCACACACAAATTTATTTTTCACAAATGTATATGCCTGCGTACATGCGTGTTTATGCATGTGTGTGATGAAATACATGCTGGAAGAGAAAACTACCCAAAATAAAAAATGTTGATAAAGGAAAAGCTGTTAAGGTAGTTCACTGGGAGTTTGCATCTGGTGTGCCTTGCAAAAGTCACTTAAGTTACAGACTTTACTCTAAATATCTACATACAACCCATCTCAGCATAAAAATATTTGTGTATATATTTGTCCTTCTATAACTAACTAAACAGGGCTATGAATTATGCCTAAAAAGGTGCCATTGAGATAAAAACCTTATAAAATAGTAATGGCATATGGAATTTTATATAATGCTAACAACTTTAGCATGATTCTTGGCATAAGCAATTTAATGCAATTTCATTTGTCTGAACCAGAATGATGTTACAAAGTGAATTAATAGAACATTAGTAAGGAAAAAAAGAAACACTTCTTCCTTTGAAATATGAAGTGCCACTAACTTGAGATGAAACCTGAAAGTCAGTGAATAATATATGGGAAATATTAATATTTTAAATGTATCATATTTAAAATTGCTGTGAACTTAAACAAGGTTTCATATCACGAAAAAACAAGTAATTCATTTTAGGTTCTGATTTTTTATGCAACATTTTACAAACGAAGCAATTCACTAAAGAAGTGAAGGCAGGTATGTAAGCATATTTTCTTCTTTTGCACATAAAATACAATCATTATGGAATATGAATTTAATTTGAGAAATGATAAAAAATAAAATTTATTTTATTTTTCTACCTTGCTGCAAGGAAAACATTTTTAAGTAGTTGATTAATGAGATGAAATGAACTGGTACGGCCCGTAATGCCTGCCTGGGCTTTTATACTTTGTGAAACTGCATCACAACAGGACCTCTATAAAAAGTGGGAAGTCAAGTAATGCAACCGTATTTAAAATTTAGAATGGGAGTTGATACGATTCAGCTTGGTGTTGCAAAAAGTGAGCCTTCTGGCACTTGGCGTTACGTTATTTAAAAATTATTCCTGCAAGGAAAGTTAGTAGAAAGAGCGTAGCTGGGTTGAATCCCAGCACTAAAGCTCAGGGGCAAATTGCGGTGCCACTGCCTGCCTTGCCTCTGGTTTCATTGGGGAGGGAGTGTAGCCTTTGGTCCTCTCCTTAGCACAAAGTCTCTTGACTCCAGTGTTTCACTGCTCTGCTCCAATGAGCAGGTACAGCTTAGCCTCTGGAAGCCAAACCTTGTGCTCCTCAAGATGGGCCAAATCCTGCCTGTGCCGCTCTTTGAAGTCACCTGGAGTTTTGTCTCACTGGAATGAGCAGGCTCTGGCCCTCAGTCCACTCCTTGCTGTGTCTCCATTGAACATTAATATCAACAGGGGGATTATTTTTGCATTTCTTTGCTGTGGATGGAGTTAGGTCCTGGAGTTAGGACCTTGCCCTTACGCCTAAGCCATCTAAGGGGCAGATCCTACCCGCTTTGGCTCTGGTGAACCGGGCCAGCAATAATTGCAGTCGTTACGTAGGACACATAGGATGCATATGACTGGGCGTTTTGAACATTTGGGAGAAAAAAACATGTCTTTGCACTGATTGAAAGGGCTGGATGTGTATGAGCTCAGTGAAAAGGGCTGTTGCATGTACTGGGAAAGACTCGGGCTGTCATCAGGTCTGTAAGCACTTAGGAACTGTCTTGTTGAAGGACAGCAAAAGTCTGTTTTAGTCCGTAACCTGGTTCCCACCAGGAGCTAGTCACAGGTGCCACAGAAGAAGGCAGATTGCTGGTGGTGGGGAGGGGACACGCTTGTCAACCTGCCACACAGCAGATCTCTTTCTGGCCACTTTTGCCCAAAGCCCTGGGACATTTGCGGTGCTTCCCCCATTTATCTCCCGTTAATTTCAGTATCTTGTGTTTTGCTTACAAATGCCCCACGCCCTTCTGAAACTCACTACAGATATTTTAAATTCAGAATAACTGTGATGGGAAAAAAATCCCGTGCTTCTCCTTTTTAAACAGTTTTGCCGTTATATCACAAGTTGTTTTAATACACATTTCTCTGCTGTGAAATAACCTTCCTTTCCACATTCATGCCCATATGCACAATGCAAACTCATAGCAGAAACAACATTTTAAAACATGGTGTCATGCTTATAGGATAATTATTAATCTTGTCAGAATAAAAAGCATACTAAAAAGTGCTCCATACAAAGGTTTGTGCATTAATGTTTGTGGAAGTTTTTTTTTTTTTAAGTAATCAGAGATGTCATAACAGAGGGAGAAACTATATGATACATAGCATGTAGTAAAAGTATATGACTCCGACAGGACTATTTAGAAATATACAAAGATTATTTTTTCTCCTTTTGGTTAGCAGACTACTTGATAAAAAGGTATGTTTTTATTTTTATTCCTGTTTGTGTCTTACGGTTCTATGAAGACGGTGTGAAACTACAAATTTCAAATTTTAGTAGCTATAAATGATATAAAAATAAGGAAGAGAAATGTTCATGATATGTATCTGGAGGGATAAATACACAATAATCATGCAATCTGATAGCAGAAAGAATAGCTATTGGACAGTAAAACCAACGCTAAATGCAATCAGAATAATATTGTTCTAGTAAGAAATACAGCAAATAAAATGACACAGCAAAGACACTTTCGAAACTCTATGTTTAGATCTCTTCCAATTGAATGTTCTTCTCTGTCTTGACTGTCATATCCCATATCTACAAATCCAAAAACATAACCTCTAACAACCCCACTTAATGTTAGGAAGGTGGTTTTGCTGTTCGTTGCTCGGCTTTTCTTGAGACCTGATTTTGCATACTCTGACTTGTGTGCTGAAATTGCTGGGGAAATGTGAGCCGTGTTTGATGGGTCATTCAGTTATTTTGTGTAGGAGGGCCAGCTTTTTCATACTGGGGGTTCATACAGGTGAAGGAAAGGGGTACCACAGGAGAGGGACTATTTTTCAAAAACATCGGGCATTTACCCCCTCATTTGACTTCAGTGAGGACTGAGAAAACTCAGTATTTAAAAAAAAAAAAAGTGCCCACTTTTCTTTAGAAAGACAAACGTGGACGTAGAAAGCTGACTTCTGGTATCTGTGGCTGAAAGAAAATAAAAATTGTTATCGCTGGAAATACCTGTTTTAATCTTTATATAGGTTTAGCACCAGCCCTATGGATATAAAGCACACACCTACCTTTCCCCATGTGTTAACTGTTTGCTTTGCCTTTCCCTTCAGAGAGGCAGGAAAAATGATTAAACCACTACTGCTCTGAAAAAAACCAAGACATCAATAATAGAAATTATTGTTCATTACTCAATTAAGAAAATAAGAAGTCTAGAATCTGCATAGGGTGAACTATGATTTTAAATGCCGATGTTTTGACTTTCTGAATTTAGGGTCTTAGTACCGAACTCTTCCAGCTATTTCTTACTACCGTTAGGAAAAAATAAGAAGCAGATTTTAAGGAACTGTTAGAGGGACAGCTTTTTGCGTTGTGACATGCTGAAACATAAGGAAAATATAGCAAACGTTTTGAGGAGCAGCCAATGGCTGTTGGGAGGAGAATATAACATAGACGCCTCTGTGCTGCTGAACTCCGTAGCAGGTCGCGTGCAGCTGGGGTTATGGGCTCCTCTTCAGAAAGGAGAAGCAGGAGAACCCAAACCTATGACTGGTTACCGATCAAAGTCCCCTCAGTGCAGCACAGCTTTGGGATCAATTCCGGCTGGATGGTGTCAAGCCAAAAGTGGGAAAGGGTCCCAATCCAAAGCTCTGCACACTCCTGGTGCCCACACGTGGGGGATAATCTCTTTGTCTGCAAGAGGTGGGTGAAGCCATGAGCCTCCTCCCAGAAAAACCAGGGACCGGTCGGCCCCGTGGCCCCCAGCAGGAGCTGGGGTCCCTGGTGCAGGAGCAGTGCCCTTCTTTGTTGTGCTGAACCCATAAGCATGGCACTCCCCTCAGCATCCCAGCCCCAACTTCCCTCCGTGCTTTCATCTCTAACCGTGCTGCTTGGTTTTTATTTTCTTTTAAATCCTGTCTTCATCTAGAAATGATCGGACTGTGCTCAGCATCAGCTGTCTTGATAGGTTTGAAATTCCTGGGAAACCTCAATACTGGCGTTTTATAAACACAGTAAGCAAAACACGCTGGAATATTAATGGGTGAAACACGTTTTAAAGGGGCACAAACACTTTGCAATTTTGTCTGTTAAAATATATCAGCTAGGGGCACTTTCGAGAGCTGCAGCAAAGCCACAAGTGTTCTTCACAATTTAAAGCTTGTGCGTTTTAATTATTCCTTTTTTTCTGCCACCGTGAAAGATCCCTGGAGACAATGGGGGCTGTGACACTGAGGAACAGGTTATCCTGACTGCGCAGAAAGCACCATAAAAACTACAAAATGGGCACACAGAATAAAATAGAACCCGCCTCCCCTTCCCAGTTTCTGTAATTTCTGGGTTTCTAGTACTTACGTTACATCAGCAGTGGGTAAAAAGGAAAAAAAAAAGCAGATGGAAATGTGGTCCCTAAACTGACACAGCCTCTTTAAATTTGCTTGAAGAGCCATCTCAGGGGAGAAAAAAAAAAAAAAAAAAAGACATACTACACTATTCTGGATTTTATTTGTTTAAATGCAAATTTATGGAGCTGGCCACACACCAAAAATTGGAGAGTTTGGTACTGCAGTTGCTTTGGTGTGTTTTTCAGCATTGTACTAGGCTACAGGGAGACAAAGGAGAATATGAATATATGGCAGTTGATATTTAGATTTGGGTGACATTTTTGCTTGTTGTAACTGTTATTTTTAAAAATTCATTTTCCTTCTATCATGCTATTGAATTGCAGCAGACGTTGATATAGAAAAGCTGGAATTATTTAATAACCGAAATTAGGAGGGATCTTTGTACTCTATTTCTCATTACCGACCTCTCGACTGATGAGGAAACCTGAGGTCCAGGCTGAACTCACCCATGGGGTAGATAGAGTGGGCTGTTAAAGAGTGAGATGATAGAAGGACCTCTTCCTCACCCCCAAAAACTGGTTTCTTTATAAAGCAGTGGAAAGCAGACCCTTTCACAGAGCAGCGAAAAGGAAGCTCAAGCATGACACTACTATCACACCTTTCATGGTATTTTTTTTTCAGGAGTCTGCTCCCGATTTTAGTCCAGAGGAGCTGCTTTTGGGAATTGCGTGTCCGGCTCCGGCGTTTGCCTGCTGAAGGAAGAGGTATGCCCTTTGTCCCTCACCTGCAGATGGCTTGGATGCTTTTACTTTTCTGAGGCGAGCACTTCCCAGTGGGCTGCATTCAGAAAGTGCTTTTCATAGCATTAGTACAGAACCAAGTTACAAAAGAATATTAATCTAATACTTTCCAAAATTCAAATATGTGTGATTAATAAGCATTATTATCTATAAATAAGGCTCTAATGATACTTTGGCAGTGTTGTAAACACAAGAATCAGAAGCAATTATTGTGATTATTGTTCTGCAACTACTTTCCATGCATACCAAATGGATATTACTGTCCAGCTCCTTGGCACATAGAAATCCTGTAAAGAAACAGTTGTCAGTCAGTAAGGTCTGGCCGGCTGCTGTTAACTACGTTTGTCTAAAACACAGTGTACCGAAAGACAAAGCCGCAAGTTATTGAAAGCAAGACGACTGTTGATTTTAAAGATTTTTTCTTTGTCTTTTGCAACCCTCCGAATGATGTTAAATAAAGCCTATGAGAAAGTTATCACATCCTGTGAGATGAACTGTTTGTGTGATGGCTATGATTAAAAATGGAAACGGATTCTCTGCCAAAAAAGCTGCCCTTCTTTGTGTGAAACCCACAAAGGTGAGAATGTCCCAGCTGAAAGGTGGTATGAAAATCATGTCAAAGACCACCCCCCCAGCCATCAGAGGTAACCCACGTCTAGTTTTCAAGGATGAGGGATGAAAGGGGCATTTGTCCCTGTCGTGTTTACCGCTCCCCAGTTTGTACAGGTTCCGTGGACTTGAGTCATGCTGGTTGTCGGGTCTCACTCGCTGTGACACCTCCACTCACCTCCCTTTGTCAGTCTCACCTCCCTCACCAAACCTCACCGCTTTAGATGGCGCCAGCCAACAGCAGCATTTTGTGGTGGGTGTCATGTTGTTCTTCAGATGCCGGGGTGTCATCGCGAGCGGGAACAGTGTGGGTCTGACTCTCTGAATCTGCAGAAAGGAAAAGAAAAAAAACCCACCAAACCCCAAACAGTAAGCTTTACTTTCCAAATGTGTTCAATTCTTCTTTCCTCTCCTTGATATTTGGGGCGTGCAGCACCCTATACCATGTGGTTTAACATTTTGTTCTCTATTTGTAGGTCAACATTTCCATGATTAAACTTCATCCTTTATTCAGCCTGTTCTGGCTAGGCTTTGCAGCACATGTGATATAAGCTGTTTTCACAGCTAGTAGGCCAAATCTTACTCTGGATAAGGGAGCCAAACATATGTGACTGAGTCAGACACTTAAATCAGCTCCCTGGTAAATGGGAGATAACTCCAGGTGCAGTGTTGAACACTGAGAACCAAAAAAGTGGGGAGGGTGGCCAGCATTCCTCCGTGTGGGAAAGGAGACATCCTATGCACACAGACAGTGAAATCATAGCCCTGCCCGGATTTTGCTCTCCCACGTTCGCCTGAGGGTAAGCAGCCCTCATCACCCAAGTCATTGGGAATCTTTCCATTGACTGCAGTGGGCTCAGGATCAGCCCATCCTGGGGCAGGCTCGGCTGCAGCTGGGCATGGGATGGGCTTGTGCAGGAGGGGGACGAGGTGGGAGGGAGTGAGAGCCACCTTGCACTTGCACTGTGTACAAGGTGGTTGCTGAGGGGACATGGAGCACCTGCGTACGGCACCACGTTTTTTTCGCTTGACCTCCCTTCATCGTCCTTATGTATCTGGTTCAATTGCTGACAGAGGCTCGTAACTCTTCTTTTGCCTGGTGGCAGGTAGCAGTTGCTCTAATATGGGGTTGGACAGGGTGACCTCTCCTTGTGCATCAGTGGAGCAATTCCTGGAACTTCTGTCCGCTTGGAGTGAGCATTACTCAACCCAGTAAACCTTGGTGCAGAGGATTTCTGTTAAAGGACTCTCTTAGTGGCTATGTGGCCAGCAGTCCTCCTACTCCTGTCCTTCTCTAGCATTGCCTGGTAACTCTGGTAAGTACAGGGGAGCCTACAGGGTTTGTTACGGGCCAACAGGAGAGCCAGATGAATAGGTGGGAGTCATATACCATCCAGAGCTGCTATGCTATTGCTGTGTGACATTCTTACTTTCACCAGGGCTATACTGGTTCTGTCTGTAGGGCAGCTACACAGCAAGTACCGGGGTTGACTAGAGCGAATAGCAAAGGAGAGCTCCTGCAGCAAGTCCAAGGAGGACACATTTTCTTTAAATGGGCAAGGCTGTACCCATAATTTTACAAAGAGAGGACCGCGCTTCATCTGTTATTTGGTGATGAACTTCTGCGCCACAGAAGGGAGATGGCAATGAACCATCTCTCTCAGGTAAATAAGCTCTTCCAGAGCTCCATTTCAGCTGACTCCTTCAGCTAAAAGAAATACTGGCAATGTAGATAGCAGGACTTTCTGTGACTTTTGCTTTTACTGTTTTTTTAATGGCACCCATTCTTTACCTTTTGTTAGTTTGCTTTGATTTTTCAATCGTTTTTCTCATTTAGAAAGAGTAATGTCCTGCCCCAGACTAAATCTGCTTGCTAGATCTTCAGTGGATAAGCCCAAATAATGACTACTGTGACTGTGTGAGCACAGCATTATCCACTGTTTAGAAAGTCCTGTCCTGGTAATACACACGGTGGCATGTGGGATGAAATGAATGCAGTACTCTGAGGCTTTGAGGACCTGCATCATGGCTGGGCAAATCCCTGGGCATGCAAGTGGGCATCTGATAGACTTTCTTGCCATTGCATTGCAAAAAAAAAACAAAAGCCTGCTGACTGCAAGAAGAAAGTTGCTGAGGACTTAATAGAGAGCAGGTGCCTTCAGTGCTTGCCATGCGGTTAGGGGATGCTGTCCTGAAGTGAGGCACAGAAGTAGTGGATGATCTGGTCTGGCATGCCTGGGGATGTGAAATTGTGCAAGGCAGAGAGGGGGTGAACTGCATACTACTGGAAAGCAAGAGGGAGAGTACCATGATTCTGCCCTCACTGGCGTGAAAGTTAATCAAGAGCATGCTGTAATAAATCCATATGTACTTCAAAGAGACATCGGTGTCGAATTAGTGGAAAGGAAAGGGCAATTCAGGCCAGCGAGATCTGCCGATAGGGTCAAGTGGCCTCCCTGTCCCTGGGTCTGCCTTTTGGAAACACAGACAAAACCGCACTTTGGTTTCACTTTTAAAAGTGTGAGCCAAATTTAGATGCTTACAGGAAGCAAGAGGAGTGGAATAAGATGGGGAAAGTACTGTGATCAGGGTGCGAGAAGATCACACCACGGTGCAGTGACATGAAGCTGAGGAAAAGCAAATTAAGATTTTTCTCTGTGGTTATTTAGACAAAGGAAGCTAAGTCACCATTTTCTTATGCTTAAATAACAGTCTCCCTCTTCCATGGTATAAAAGTTCTCGGGATCACAGAGGAATGAATTAAGACTGTGGTCCTAGAAGTAACTTCAAGTTAATGAAGAGACAGTGTATTTTGTGTTATCTTTTCTCTTGTTTCTGATTGTCTTTTTTTTGGGGGGTTGATATTACTGTAAGTAAATACATTTGTCTTTTGTTTCATTTTCCCCTGGTGACCTATTCCATTTAATTAGAAGGAAATGTGTAATAGGAAATGAGTAGCATCACACTGGGCTCCATCCAAAGCCTGTGAAATCATCAGGAATCTTTCCTGGGCTTTTCACGAGCACTGGATCCGGATCAGCAGAAAAGAGGGGCTATTTCCACCTTATCTGGAAGAATGTGTGCTGCCAGTGTAAAAATATCACAGTTCTCATTTTAAGATCTGGCCCAGATACCAGGCAAGGATTTTTCTACTGCATATGCCTCTCCGTGCCACATGTTTCACATCTGCAGCAGCACGTTAGAGGATAAAGGTTCCTAAAACCTTAACTCCAAATATACATATAAAAAGAAGATACAAATTAAGGAAAAGATAAAAGATATTGATGGAAGTACAGGAGATGCTCTTTAACATGCATATTATTGACTCAGTAGATTGTTACGGCTTCAGAGCTATTAGGGTCTGCTGTGTCAATGTGTACTTAGGGACTGTTTAATATGCAGATGGTTGACATGACAGACCGAAGCCATTACAGTCTATCATGTCAGGGGGGGATACATGAATACGCACTTTGCCAACACTGTAAAAAGTCCCTTTAAAATACAATTGCTGTGCATACTTAGTTGCTTTTTAAAATAATTTAATAGGTTTGGTTCTTTAGATGCCCAGACTACAGAGTCTGGATTTATCAGCAACAGAATTTATATCCGAATTAAGCCATTTTCCATGTGGAATGTGCAGTCAGGAGGACAGGGTGTAATCTCAGATACGCAGCTCCTATCAAATCTTGTAAAATTAGCTACTGCACTTGTGCGTGTGCAGAAGAGATCAGAATCTATCTGTCGGCTTGTGTCTTTTTGAAGAATATAGTTTTGTCTTTTTGAGGGGTAAGGGAGAATGTCGTCTCTTTTTTCATTCAAATAATCTTCAGTAGCAATTAAATAGCTTATGCTACCTAAGAGATCAGTTATTACAAGATAAACAGCATGACAGTTTGGAAAAACTGAATAAGTCTTTGATTATTTACTAAGTTTTGATATCTGCTATTTGCCTCAAAATGCCTAAAAGTGAAGTATAAGATACAAACATGAAAGGCTCATTTGATCATCATAAGGAAAGGAACCAGTAGTTTTGCTTTTCTTTTCCTCAACAACTTATTTTTTATTAAAATAGCAAAGCCAAGTGTTGTGTTTAATAAGATATATTTTTTTCATTTGAATATCAAATGGAAAAATACAATTAAAATATTTCTGCTTTTACATTAGTCGTAGGCTATATTTCAACAACGCGTATATCTAAGAAGCTCAGCATACACATTTGGTATATATTAGATGCTTCTAACAGATGCCCAGACCTCTTCCCCTGATTTTTAATGTTCTCTTTTATGGCAGCGATCCAGGAACATTTTAATTTGCAAGCCTGTGAACTTGAAAATAGTACTTGTAGTGGGGCATTACATCTAGTCCATTCCCTGTAAGATTATTGTCATGTGTCACCTAGCTTTGATTTTGGCTGATTGCTGGACTGAGGCACACCGTGCAACTCCACAAAATTCACGGAGAGCAAAAGCACTCTGCTTTGTGCGCAATAGTAATTGTGCAACATGACAAAGGCCTTTCCTCTTACCTGTGGGACAGCTGGGGGGGCAAATCTTGCAAAGGAGAAGTGCATTTTCAGGTGAAAGTGATGGTTGATTTTCTGACAGTTCCTTTTACCATCTGGTGCCAACAGGGAGACCCTCCGGGCAGTTGGGTTGTAGTGGCGATGGGTAGGGCAAGGGCCAGGATGTGGCGAGTGTGGAGAGGACATGTCCTGTAGCCTGGCACACACGTGCTCCTGGGTCTTCTGTAATATTTCTTCAGAAACGCAGGAAAGTCAGGAAAAGCTTGGGGGAGAGAGGGATCCGGGAAAACCCAGGAGGAGGCTGCTTCTTACAGCTGAAAGAATTCACCCGGCATTCCAGGAGAGGTGCCACAGAGGAGATGCTTCTCTCTGTGCTGAATTACCTCTACAACGAGGACGGAGCAAGCAGCAGGAGCCTGAGCCACAGCAAAACATATTGTAACCTCAAACAGCATCAGTGTCGGTTGGGAAGATGCCCTTTGCTCCCCAACCGCCCCCCCCAACACTGGGAAGGTGAGTGTTGCCTATTGGCAAAGGGTGGTGACCACAGCTGTGGGATCAGCAGCCCTTGCATCCCTTCCCACTCCACTCTTGTCCATCCAGGGTGGCTCTCCAGGGCTTTGTCCTTCTCATTCCCCAGGACAGCCCTGGGAGCTCTGCATCCCTCTCTGCGTACCCACGTGCAGGGAAACATCAGCTGAAACAGGCACGTATGAGGGTGCGATGCAGAGCGCTGCATTACCTGGTGTTAATCAATAAAGTGAAAATGTAGCTTTTTGACAGCACTTGTAATTTTGACTATTGCAATGGTGTGCCATTTCTTTGAATGCAGTACGCTTCTGTGCCCCATTAAAGCATGGCTGGCATAGCTTTCAACTATTCACAAATGCTGAGATGTTGAAAAATGTAACATTTACAAAAGATACATCTGGTGTATATTTACAAGGCTCAGGAATCATTTAAATAATGCCTGTGCCTTCACCATATTAGGAGAAAAGTTAGTCCCAGCCCCATATGCGATATCAGTAGTCAAGTGTATGCTGGTTGAAATTCCACTGGTATCATATAGTATTTTGGGGCATTAAATGTGAGCGTGCCGTACTGGGTGTAATACCCAAATTCAAGAAGTATAGGCTGACATAACATGAGCAGTAATTGCCTATAGGCACCTGTTTCAAGCTATGTGGTCTGAAGAGGATTATGCATTTTGAGGTGCAAATGCTTAGGTTTTTTTTTCTTTATTAAAGAAGAATCTTTGGCTTCTGTGTGAGAGGTCATCATTTTTTTTCCTGTTCTTCAATGAGAATTGTAAGACCTACCTAGGAATCGAGGAAAAAGATGTTGAACAGCTTCCTGTATATCACAAAATGTGTTGAGGCCAAAAAAGTGTTTATCTCCTCCTGCCAGTGCAACACTACTTAAGCTACGTTCAAAAACTATTTTTTAATTAATGCGATGGGTCATGTTTTCACCACACTAAGGCAGGAAATTCAAGATAAACCAGATACTCCCTTTCTCAGTCACACAAACATGAATTAAGCATGTAGCATCAGACTTAATTTCAATTTCTAGGACTGTAATTGAATCTAGCTCAACGTGAACTTTTTTTCCTGCACCATCACATTGATATCTGGATGTTAGTGACATTATTTAAAGCAACAAATCAACCTATAGGACTGTGTTCAGCTATACTTTCTTTATGTCATTTGACAGTAAATGGAATAAAAAAATGTTACTTTTCTCTAGGGGCAGATTTCTTAAAGGGTTTTCATCTTTTGTCAAGATATTTAATCTTGAAATGTTACGAAAAAAAATGCACAGTTTGTACAAGTGCAGATTTCTGCATGCACGGTTTGCCTGATTGCTAATTTGGATGAACACGCTTAGGCTTAACACAGGCAAATGAGAGAGGAAAGATAATTTTTGCGTGTATCCTTCTGAGTCAAGTGTGAGTCCCCGGACTCTAAGGGAAGCAGGCATCCACTTTTGGAGCTGAAGGCTGTCACTCTGGATTGCCCCGTACATCAGTCTCAGTTCGTGCATGCGAATGAGAACAAATCCTAACAATGAGCTGTTGAGTGATGCCAGCAGAAATGAATGTTTCTGAAAGGGTTTTGGAGAAAGCAGCTGAAGCCGACTCCGCGGCACTCACCGCTGCTGACTAACTGAAGGCGGGTGAGATTTTGGCGAAAGCCTCCCACGTAATAGAGAATTTTGAACACACCTTTGTTTGCCAGCGGGCTGAGTGGAGCTGATATGGGGCTACAGAATTAAGCCAAAATGCCCAACCATGTTATTTCCTCAGAGGGGTTCTCTACAGAATGACCTATCCAAAATTATTAGCGCTGTTAGTAATTATTATTATTAATTCCTGTTGGTAAGCCTGTCCCTCCATTACGGTAGCAATCACGTGCTGGGATGTCTACTGCTTAGGACATCATACGCCTTTGGAAGTGGATGATGGTTTAATTGTTAGATTGTGACGATGGGCTGACCTCTTGCCTTTTCGTGTTTTGCTTTGCTTCAGTTGCCTGGACTCTCACAGCTCCTTAGTAGCTTTTCTGATCCATCATGTCAGGCTGGCAGCTGTGCCTCTGCACTCTGCCTGCCTGCCCACCGCGAGCCAGATTTCTATCTCCGATGCATGGTGTACCCTCGTCCCTCGCTGTCCTCTCAGCGGAGAGCTGATTTTGCCTACACCTCTATTAAATGGCTCAATTTTAATGGGAACAACTGCTTTCTCCCGTGGGTCCTCTCAATCCACGGCACTAGGTGTGCAAGGACAGAGGAGGGCACATTCCCAGATGTCCCTAGGCATGTGCTACGCATCTGAGATCAGGCTTCCGCCTGACATCCAGAGGCTGAACGGCTCCACCCACCCCAGCGAATGGTCCCGCGCAGTACCGTGGCCGGTTTCATTTGGAGATATTTCTCCCATGCTGTGTAACTTCTGCCTTTACTGTGGGCTCCCTGCTTCCTTCAAGCTCAGTTTCTCTGCGGCATGCAAACCTACAAAGGGTGGTGTTTCAAATCAATGAGCTCCATTTTACACTGGTCCACCTGGAAAATTGTCTTTGGAGGTTTCCACTCCCTCCCCAACAGCAGGAAACAATGATTGGAAAATGGTTGAAATTTTATAAGCAAATTTTCAAGAAGGAACGGATTTTTTTTACTGCTGAGCTGTATAATAGGTGTTTTTGAGAGGTCATTAACTTCAACAGTATAGTCAAAACCGGTGTTACACCCCACACTGCATCCTTCGTTAAGCAATTAAGTTACTGATAGGCTTTTACATTTATTTACCTTGATGGAAAGATATGTTTACTCAACCTGAGTACAAATCAACATGAGGAGGTGGAAGTTCAGAGTAAATTTGACTAATGATGTTGTGTTTTCATCCTTAAAAGAAAGAAAAAAAGCCTCCCAGCTTTTGATGCTATTTTATCTTTATTGGAAGGGATCCGAAATGATCCCAACTGTCATGTGAGTGCTCAGTTAGGCTCAGATCCTCTTTGATTGCAGCTGAACATCTCTCTCCGTTGGCTCATACCTTCCCTTATGTGAATACAGCACTTCAGGTTGTTTATTGAACAGCGCTTTAACTCTTCCTGTATGGATGCTCTCACGATTATTCGTTTAAGGGAAATACGGGCTGCGGCCACCTTTCAACCGGAGAGATGTTAACGCGGACGCATCGCCGGTGTGAAGGAAGAATTTCCTCTCGGTTTCAGAATAACTTCTATAATACAAACCTGACTGGTACAAGTCATATTTCTTAGAGTGAACCTTAATTATCTCTCCTTTTCTTTCAGGCTCACTCTGTTCTCCAGTCTTGTTACGTGAATTTCTCTCCAAGTAATTCCTCGGCATCCCCTTGAATGGCATCTACCGCATGTGAGCATGCTCCACCATCTCTAAGATACTTTTGTTGTTTTTCTTTTTTGAACATTTGTTTTTTCGAGATGACATTGATAGACGTGAGGCCTAAGTCTGGAGATGTTCTGTGGGTAGAGCTCACATTTATTTCAGTATGTCGAGCAGTTTTCAGATCTGATCCATATTGAAGACTAGCACGGCGTAATGAGGCCCGGGCATATAAAACAATATGTATTCTAGCACAGCTCACTCAAAACAAATATGCTGCCTTCTCTTCGGCTGGTATAAACAAACAATCTCCATTGTGTTCGGCATGGCTCTGCTGCGCTGCCTTGCACGCGGCATGAGCTTGTCTTCTCAGTTCAGCAAACAGCATCTCCATCCTGCAACATGGGTCTTTCCACTGCACGCCCAGACAACCCTGACTTAGGACGCTGGTCCTAAAAGCTGACATTAGGTCTGGTGTTAAGTCCTAAGTGCTTTATGGGCAGAACTATATCTTGCTACAGGTAGACTTATAGGGGGTCTCGTTTCTGAGTCCTGTGCTCTCCAGCCAGACAAAACTGACTCTGGATTGCAGGACCGTTTTAGCCCGTGTGAAACCAAAGAATTTATGTTAATAGTTGTCGCAAGATACCCTTGCGCTGACCCGCAGAATCTTCTCCTCTTATATCTAAATTTCCTGGTGATAAAAATCATCAGCCACATGAAAAATTCGAGATGACTCGAGGTGGAAACATTAGCAGGGGCTAGTTCAAAACTCACATGTGAGATTCATTGTCTGTGTGTGAAGCACAGTGAGTTTGAGCCCAGGCGTTCCTTCTGCAATTGAACTCAGACTTTTATGCCGTTCTGCAAAACCATTACCCTCTCCTGTAACTTGTGCTGGAAGCGAAGTGAGCTGTTTTGGCACCAAAATGCTTTCATTGTTAGGCTAAGTGTTACACAGATGGCATTCTTAAATGTAAAATTCTTTTTATGATTCTTTCAATTTCGTATTTATTTCATTAGATCATTATTTATGTTAAAGAGACACCATTAATATGAAACGTGCTCAGCTTGAAAGAAAACGTTGAGAGGAATTTCAGGTATCTGATCCCCAATCCTTTAGGTTTTGTGTTTTGCATTTTCCTATTTAAAATGTTTTTTTGTGTCTCTAGGTGCTATGTGACAGATCCACACAAACAACAGAGGGGAAAGAGCCTCACTTAACTGATTAGAGGAGAGAAGGTGTGAAAGGGAATATGCACAAAGCGCTGCCAAGTTCACAGAGCAAAGGAAAAGATAAAAAATAGAATCATTTCACCAACTCTTTTTTTTTTTTTTTTAATTTGAAGTAATGCAAGGTATTTCTTATACTAGCAGCAGGGAAACAATTTTCAGGCAAAAATGTGTTTTCTTAATCAAGGGTCTCTAATTCAAAATATATTTGTTTAATAAACAGTAATTATGATAGCTGCAACTACTCATTCATATCAATAATTCATTCAGAAGTAAACCATATCAACATATTAGCATTTATTTTTCAATTTAATAGGCTGTGATTTAAAATAAATGTAAATCGTCATAATCGTTCAGCTCCATATGCTGGGAAAGGAAAAGTCACCTTAAACCAGATGCATATTGTGGGAAAAAAAAAGGGGGGGGGCGGGGAAGACAATTTGTTCTAAAGAAGCAGCATATGGGGGCAGATCTTAAGCTGGGGTAAAGATGCACCGTTTTGTAGATGTCAACGTGGTGAGCCTGAGCTACGCCAGATGAAATTCTGGTCAGTAATTTTGAAGAACTAGATGTTTTAGAGCATTTTCCACTGAGTCATGTACTGATTTCTTTCTTCAAAAAAAGAGATAAATATGATTTCTTCCAATTTTAATAAGGAAAAGTTAATAAATGTGATCCAGAAAATTCGGGGTTGAAGATGTTTATGTGCGGAAACAATAGGGTGTTTGCCTGCGCGGTAAGTTGGCTCTACACGTGTATGCACGTGGAACTGTATTTATTTTTTCTTGTCCCCAGTTAGTTAGCCAAACTCTCTCCTAACTTGCATCCCTAACTACATACCTTGTTTTGTCAGCTGACAGCTCTTTTTATGCTTCATAACCCATCAGCACTCCCTCAGCGAGCTCTGTTGAGAATGTTTCTTTCTGTCCCTTGCTTGAGGTCCAGGCAGCAGCGTTTGGAGGCTGCAGAGCACAGCTGCGCTTGTTAGAAAAATCGTCTTTTTTAGCTTTGGGCACAGGGAAAAGGTACTGAAAGGCTTGAGCCCCTGTCAGTGCGTACTCCTGCTGCTAGAGGAACTCAAGCACTTGGTGCGGATCTTGTCTTGCTGCTTTTTCTATTGCTTTTGCTTTCAGTAGGTGAGGCCAGAGCCTGTGATGGGAAGCAGGGTGTCACTGCGCTGCCCATTCCTCTCCCACGTCTGAGCCAGCGCCGATGGCACGCCTTACAGGTCTTGCCACAGACATAGGGTCCTCTTTTCTTCCGATGAGCTCAACAAAGCCCTCTTCCTCCCTCAGACAGAGCGCTCTCTATTCTGGTTGGGAAAATAAGGCCACTCACCCCTTCTTCCCGCGGACTCTGCCAGTGAGGCTTTCAGGGTATGTCTTGGGGCAGCGGGTGCAGCCACAGTGCTGTGAGCATGGCGTGGGTTAACCCTGCAGAAAAGTGTTTTCACAGCCTCACAGGTGACTTTTGCCACCTGTGCCATTATCGTGTTACTCTTCCATGGCTGCTGGTGCTGTCCCAGCGATGACTGCCCTTCATGTGTAGCCTGCGGTGTGCAGAGACCTATGGCCAGGTGGTACCTGGCTTTTGTTCTTTCCGGTTTCTGCCACACTTTGTGCTGTTACCATTCCTCCTTCAGTTTTTAAGGAGAAAAGTGAGTCAAGCTATTTAATTTTCCCCATCCTAATAGAGAGGAGCCATGCTTTTTCCACAAGTTGTTGCATTATTCTTCTCTCTGGTGTGGCTCTGATTTAGTGCTGGATAAGCCTCAAAAGGAGGATTAGTGTAGATATACTCCCATATGCTTGGATGCATTTCTGAACTGTGTCTGTACCATCCTCACTGCTTTTGATGGAAAAAGCTGGGCTATAAACCTGATGAGAACAGGCTTCCATGCAAGATGTTTAGTATTTCCTGCTTCCATTTGGGCCAGCAATGTGGCTCATCCAGCCCCTTTTGGCCCTGCAGCTCTTGGTCATGGGCTTGCCTGAAATTCAGAAAATCGTGGCAGCAGAAAGCGAATGGGGGAATAAAAAGAAGTTGATTTTTCTCCACTTTAATAAAGGCTAGATTAGGGTTTAGTTCTGGCTTTGGCTGAAACTTTGCTGTGGGATGGGCACAGGTAGAATGTTTTTATGTTAATGGAATTGGTTCATCTGTTTTTTAGACGGTCACGCCGGAGTGTGAATCCATTTTTACGGTCCTGAGTAAAAAGAACCTGTCCTGCTTTTTAAGACCTGTGCCTTCTGGGAAAATTCGGGCTTGTTGTAAAACCCGGACTGTATTGTATTCAAGAAAATTCAAGAAAATATTCAGAAAGAGAGAAAGAAGGAGAGAGGGCTGCTTTCCCAAAGGGGTGCTGCTACAGTGAGTTGTGCTACTCCTTGGTGTCACACATGGGGGCTTCACTGTGCCTAATACCTGGTCATTTTTCTATCTGGTAATCAAAGTGTTAATTAGTCAAACACCAAGCCACATTGAAACTGATCCTAGAGCTACTGTTATTTGGGAGCTTCCCCCTTTCGTCATTGCTTTTTAAAAGAATTTACCGATAGTACTGTAATCAGCTGATCATTTTTGCTGATTCTCCTTTCTCCATTACAAGGGTGTCTGAGTTTATGAATGAAAGGCTATTTTCTCAACCAAATTCTCTACTCCTTGGTCTGTTAGTAAACTAATGTTAACTTAGAAGATTTGACTGAAACCTCAGGCTCTGCCAGCTGGATGCTTGAGGAGTCCAAGCAGGATAGGTAAAGAAGCACCTTTTTCCCTATGCCCTGGCCCGGCTTCTGCATTGCCCCACAAGTTTCCATCAGTACAAAGGCTGACATTGTCTGCATGGAGCAACTCAGATTACGGCTCCTTCCAGCTGCGTTGCCCCTGACCCGGGTCCTGCCCCGGGCTGCCCATGCTCTGCCCTCCCCGCAGGCACAGAGACTTCAGCTGCAGCCCGCTGCCTGCCCGTGTGGAGTCTGGTCCTGAGGGTGGCCTTGGATACGTTTTAAAAGGCAGTGCAGGCGCTCTGTGGGGATAACATGGAATGATTATTTTAGGGCAGATTTTCCCTAAAAAAAATAATAGTTCTACATGCACAGTTTGATCTTCACACAAAGGATTTATATAAGAACTCACTTCTCTCTGTCAGTTAAAGGAAAAAAAGTGTGCTGGCTGGATTTAGGGAAGCGTGCAGGCTAGAGGATAGTGGCAGACAAAAGGGAGTTATTCTTCTAAGAACATCTGCACAGCTGGAGCTCTGGCAGCACCGTGGTTAGAAAGCCTAGGTGTTGCCTGGAGAAGGCAAGAGACAATGTCCGTTTGGCACCCTCCTAACACGGAAATTTGGTCAGTGGTTCGTAAAGCAGTCCTCAGCCTGGCAAAAAGGTGCCTATAGCTCAGGGTGGAGAGACTTGACAACAGGTCTGCTAGAGAGACAGCCCTGACCGCCTAGCAAGAACCCAGCAGGATAGGAAAGATGCTCCCCTTTGGCACCTGCACCCCCAGAAGTCTTTCTAAGGTTGGGTCACCACCTATGAGTGGAGCACTGGCTACCTCTGTCGGATTTGTGTTGTGGCATGAAGGAATTGTGCGTGTGAGCCTGAAGTTGCTCAGATTTTTGTCTGTCTTGAACTGGCCCCGTTCAGCCATCTCTGCCCTTCCAGGAAAGTGAATACCAAATCCACATACAGATCCTAACAATACAACCTGTGTGCTTGCCTTTAATATAGCATGATACTTAAAACTGAATATAAGCAGGGATGAGGCTTTAGATCTTCCTCAAATCTCAGTGTAACTTTGAGGTTGTCAGACAGTACCAAAGTGAGAGATCTGGAGTAGGAAAATTAGTGAACACAAAAGTCATGATATTTACTCAGTTTATGCATTTTCTCTCTTTTTTTCATAAACCCTGCATAACTGGCATGTAATTGTTTTGCTAAGTGAGCCTTGAAAGCAAAAGTCTTGATAGCTGTCACATATCTTCTTTGTAGTACAGTGTGTTGTCCTTAGAAGCTAATCAGTAGAACTTGCTCAGAAGAACTTAATCAGCAGAACTGAGCACATTGTCAGTGCTTAACAAATAATAAATTATAATAACAACAGCAGTTCCTTTTGACACAACCTATCAAACTTTCGTTTTATTTCCAGGAGTGCCTTACTTGCCTCTAGTTAGGGTTTAATACCTACTGCAGCTCTGCTTACTATGGTTGAGAGGAATGGTGATACGACTTAACACAATGGAAGTATAGACCAAGACGAAATTTTGACAATTGTCAGAAAAAGAATCCCAAGAAAGTTCTTGGACTGTTCCTTTTCACTTACCAGTATTGCTTATAAGACATAAAAATTGAATTCAGGAACAGATTTGATCTGTTCAATTGTTAAAGTGTAAAACGCTATGCTGAGGAGTTAATAGAATCACATCTGAATTTCTTGATAGTCTTTTTTTTTAAAAGACAGACTCATTAGGCTTTCCTTACAGAAGGGTAAATGTATCCAGAAGCACATCTATTATTATTAATTATTTTTATTATAAGGAATGTGGATAGCTCAGAGAGTTGTTAAAGTATCCGGGACTATCACTTTGTCACTATTGTTATTTGGCTTCATCTGGGAGTTGCTGACAATCATTTAATCTTCTAATTGTTTGGTAGTTTATATGCAATTAGTTGGTAGGTTTTATTAACTTTCAACAAGGCGTGTATTCACGTTATAAAGAAAGCCACTGGGTTAGCTCTAAGATATGTCAATTTATCCCGGTTGAGGATCTGACCAATGATCACAACTGGCATTAATTAGCAGATGTGTTATCAGACTCTGCGGAGATGTCCCTTGTTGAGTGACAACAGAGATGCTCAGCCACCACAGCTGATGGAGCTATGCCAATCTGGCAGCAGACAGCGCAGCGTCCGATGCTGGCAGGTGGAAAGTCCAGGTCACCCCTGATGGAGGCCCGGTGGTGGCTTCTGGCACCAGTCCCCACGTAGAAGGAGCTCCAGAGCCTGTGGCGACCAGTTGTATTAAAACACTTGCAACACATGCACCTGGAAGTGGGGGACGATGGGGAAGGAAGAGAGGGAGGATGCTCCATTGTTGAACTAAGTCATCCCTGGAGCTAGCTATACGTGAGAGATTGAGCTGCTAGTGCAAAGTGAAAACCACTGGCAAATGTTTTGGGGCTCTGGCTTTCTGGGTGTACCCTCTGAACTCACGCTGTAATGCCAGTTGCACATGTGTGACAGAAGGATGGGGGAGACATCTCTAAAAAGAGGGGTTCCTAAAAAACAGTAGGATTTTGCAGTGGCAGCTACTGACACCTGCAATTCTACTGTGGTTGTAAACTAAGGGTTTGGACTTTGGAGAAGTGTCTTGAGCAGGTCAAGTGGGTGAATGAAGAGCAGAAATGTGACAAATTTGAGAGGCTGCACCTTTACCAGGAGAAAGGAAGAACTTACTATCCTCCCTCTGCATCTATCTGAGTGCAGCGTGGGTTAAAACCAAGACAATAACCTTTGTGGGTACTCCATGCTCAATAGCAGCCACTCCATCTCCTCTCTCATGCCCACCTGCCACCACAGGATAGTGAGAAGAAACAAGCTGCAAAGGCAACAGTGTGGGACCTTTGTAAAGATTTCTAGTCTGTCAATGTTCATACGACAAACGCAGACTGCAGGTAGCTCAGGAGTAGTATTTTCAGGTACTGACAAAGTTTCAAAGTTGGCTCAAGTAAACTGACCCCAGTTTTGGTGCACTGGGAAAAACACTTCTTTTCACAGCAGAAGTGTAAGAGTTAAATAATACTGGGAATGGAGAGGTCTTTAGGCTGGACCCAGGCTTCTGACCCAGCTGATGAGAAGATTCAGAATATCTGAGGGAGGTTCAACAGTAACCACTACCTGCAAATCATCTGTCTCCCTTTCTGCACAATTGTCCCATCATTTTAAGCAAGATATGGAAGGATCTTTAGGCACGCAGCTATGTGCTGTGACAAATCTGGATCCTTCTCAGAATAGTCATCTCTGGGCCCAAAGCCACAACAGGAGATGACTGAGACTCACGTGGGATATAGATGTCCAAGGCCAGGATCCCAACCTACACACCCCCTTGGTTCATCACCCACATTTTTGCTAATAAAGATCTTAAAGCATCTATAATCCTTCTTCTGCTTGTGCCTCTTGGCCAGACAGTCACCAGCTCAGCTGAACTGAACTTCTCAACAGCTAATCCTGATTCACCTCCACAACTTATGCATTGCTTTGCCCACACGTCTACAAAGAGAGACCTGGCAAAGCACGTGTAACACGTGATCAGGACTGAGCAGTACACGAAGTATAGCAGCTGGCTTCACTGTCATTCAAAGTAAATACCTTCAAAGTCCACCTGAACTTCAGGGGGTTCAAACCCTTATCGCTTATCTGCAAAGAGAGCAGGAACCCTAGCCAGGAAGCTACACGCTAAATATTAATGGGGGAAGATATTTGCCATACTTCCTGCAGAAGCGATGCTGATACGTGTAATGTTCTCTGGGAGGAGTTTAAGGCAATAAGGTGGAGAATGAGATACCTTCTGCAGCCCTCCTCTGCTGAATTAGCTTGCTCTACATTTAGCTGTTTTGAATGGGTACAAGATAGAGGATCTTGTTCGGTATACTCATTGCTGTGTAAGGTGTTTCTAAAATATTGGCTTCACAGCCTAATGAAAATGCAGTGATTTTTCAGAAAAATCAGTAGAACATATCCTCAAAGGGTATACAGATGTGATGATTATCAGAGTTTTAATTAAAATAGCAGGTAGAATAAGTATTATGGTGTGTTATTATTTCTAAGATAACAACAGAATAAAGGTGCCTATTTCTTTCTTGAGTGCAATTTTCTAAATGAAAAAGTAAACATTAATATCTTCAGAGATCTTACTGATCTTGTACGATAATTTAGAAAAATATCTCTATTATATATGCTTTTTGTTGAAATGCAATCACGGGATATGCACATAGCTGCAATCCGTAGACAGATTAAGTAAATTAAATCACTCAGTGTCTTTTTTCAATAGCTCTAAAGTTAAAAGTAATTTGCAAAGGAAATACTCAGTTTCAATTGGTTTGTAATATCTGTTAATGATCTTTGGAAAAATTTCTGATAACATGTGGGAATTCCCTCAGGGACAGGGTTGTGAATAAGTGGATTTTTTAAAGTTTCAGATGTCATTAGCTAGTGATTTCTTTGAAGTAAAAAGCTGTTACAGAAAAAATTGCAGAGGTATACAAGTGAACAGGACAATCACTTTTATGAATAATATACTTCTTTTCCACTGTGCTTTCTGCCCCCCAAAGAAATAATTTAGTATCTAACTTGTCATTACAAACATCCTGGAATCACAACTGTGGGTGCATTTTGTGTTTACTTTATGTATATGCTTTGTCTTTATACAAAAGTACAGATTGCTGGTGTAAGGAGCTGATTTGCTCCTTTTAATTTCCCTTCCCTTCCCTTCCCTTCCCTTCCCTTCCCTTCCCTTCCCTTCCCTTCCCTTCCCTTCCCTTCCCTTCCCTTCCCTTCCCTTCCCTTCCCTTCCCTTCCCTTCCCTTCCCTTCCCTTCCCTTCCCTTCCCTTCCCTTCCCTTCCCTTCCCTTCCCTTCCCTTCCCTTCCCTTCCCTTCCCTTCCCTTCCCTTCCCTTCCCTTCCCTTCCCTTCCCTTCCCGCACCTTCCCTTCCCTTCCCTTCCCTTCCCTTCCCTTCCCGCACCTTCCCTTCCCTTCCCTTCCCTTCCCGCACCTTCCCGCACCTTCCCTTCCCTTCCCGCACCTTCCCTTCCCTTCCCGCACCTTCCCTTCCCTTCCCGCACCTTCCCTTCCCGCACCTTCCCTTCCCGCACCTTCCCTTCCCGCACCTTCCCTTCCCTTCCCGCACCTTCCCTTCCCTTCCCTTCCCTTCCCGCACCTTCCCTTCCCTTCCCTTCCCGCACCTTCCCTTCCCGCACCTTCCCTTCCCTTCCCTTCCCGCACCTTCCCTTCCCGCACCTTCCCTTCCCGCACCTTCCCTTCCCTTTCCCCATAGATAACTTTTCCAACCCAGAATGCTGAAACAAATTCCCATAACTGAAGTGACTGCAGCACAGCTATTCTCTAGAAGACGTCCTCCCCAGCTTCTTGTGGGGCCTGTAAGACGACTGAAGTTGTAGGTAAGTGCAATCATGGTAAAAAGGGCCTCTATTCTCTTGGTGCTTTGTTAGCATTAACATCTTTTTAACAGGTCAGCGATGAAGCAGGTATCTGTCACACATCGCCATAATAAGGTAACAGTTCTCAGGATAAATGAGATCATCTGGCCTCTGCCCCAGTCTGAGGACATCTGAAGTAGAAAAGAGTGCCTGAGACATCATAGACTACACCTGCCCGTGGGGAACATTGTCCTGTTTCTGAGGTTCAGCTGTACAATTCAGCCATGGGCAGCTGAGGATTGACCTTATGTACCCATAGGGGTCTGGGTTTAAACAGGAACTGGGAACACTCTGAAGGGATACTGGTCTGCATGACTGGGCACTAGTACTCCAGGGTGTGCTGGGACATAGATCAAAAGAAAAGGCTAGTTGCAGCCACCAAACCTTTGGTTTCCTCACCTTCCTCCAAAAGTCTTTTGCCCAAGACCTTGGTCTGCTTTTTCCCGATCTGCAGACACGGCTGTAAGGCACACCGTGCTAGCATGAATATAACTGCTGCCTCCAGGATTTGCACACAGGGTTGAAGGAGAAAGGAATTGTCCAGCTCTTGAAAGAGATGTGAACAGTCACCAGTTTGAAAAGCTTCTTAGTCTTTCCTGGTCCTCTGAAGGCCCAGTGTAGGAATCCATCAGTAGGTCAGACAGCCACTCATTTTCCATATGTAGATGTTCAATGATGCTCTGCAGTTACTCTGAGCGCAGTAGGACTCCTTCCTGGCCTCTCCTTAGCAGTGACTGCACTGGTCAATCCTAAGATGCCTTCACTTTGACAGAGGCCAATAGCAGACAATATGGAGGGAGACTCCCTCCTTACCGCGTGTTTAACAGTATAAGTTTACCATGGATGAAGATGCCTTCCTGTCTATTGACGGTCATATGCCAAAAGCCTCTGGGATGATTGGACGTTATTGCATAATAACAGCTAGTGAAACTCTCTAAGATTTTTCTAAGGCTAGGAGCAACCATTATTATCATCTAATCTGATATTCTGCATAATATATGCTACTGAATTTAACCCAGTCTGAACAGCGTGTGAGGATTTGCTAGGATTTTTAGGTGAGGTATCTAAAAATGCTTCCTCATCTACAAACATGACGCTGTTTCTCTCAGTACTGTCCTTTCAGCTGCAAGTTGCATTAACTGTACAATGTTTGGAAAAGCGATACCTCTTATCCCTTTGAAATTTGAAACTCCTTCGTTTCATCTTGCAGGATAGGAAAGGTTTTGTTTTTTCTTTTCCTTTGCTGCTAATTAGGTTGGAAGATCATGAGGACAAAAAGTTATTTATATTATAGTCATGCTTAAGTAGAGCTCTGACGAAGCCTGGGGATCCCACCGCACGAGGTGAGGGAGACTGCAAGTCCTTTGGGGCTGAGACTATTTGAATAGGCAAATGGCGCATTTTCAAGGGAGCTGTGTGATTTAACTGAAAAGATTGCCGGGCAAATCAACGGATTTGTACCTCTGAATCACCTATGCTTTTCTGAAAAACTCATCCGAAGAAAGAAAGATGTGAAAAAGTGAAGAGAACCAGATACCCTGAGGAAAATATCTGCTATATCTGCTTCATGCAAGGGCACAAAACCTTCCCAAAGAACTGCTAGGGTCCAAGGACATTTTCTAGATTATCAAAGGCCATAGTGCTTGTTCCAAGTTTGTGGAGAGGGTTCATGTATGATTTGCAGTCCCATGAGGGTGAATCTTTCCTGAGAGACAAGCTGGTGCTTGTGTTCTTTATCTCTTCTCAAGAAATTTCCCATCCTTTTGACTTTTATCATTTTTATTGCCATTCTGTGGATTTGTTCGATTTCTACTTTCTTTTTTCAGGGATGAGGTGACCAAATTTGAAGACTGTATTCAAAGTGAGGATGTGCCACTGATTTTTATAATAGCATTATAATATTTTCCATATTATTCTCTAAAACTCTTTTCTTCATACAAACCCCATAAGATTCTTTTTAATTCTTTGAACTACAGTGCCTTTTAACATCTGTAGTTTACTCTGATCAGATTTTGACAAAGGAATAAAAGGCTCCATTTTTCACATAGAATTTTATTTATTGTTTGAACTTTAGAGGAGAAATTGGTTAACTTACAATTTAAAATTCTTGGCAATGTAGACCATTGGGCAAGGATTTCATTATCAGCCCTTCTATACTTTCTGTAGAAAGTGTGAGGCTGAAAGTTGGTGTACAAGGCCTTGGCTCAATAGACTTGTCTTTTATTTCATAAACACAGCCAAAGACTTAATATGGAGCTGCCAGCATCCCCAAAGATGTCAGAAACGTCATTCACCTGTACGCCCTTCCTGATGAAACATGTTGGTGCCATGCATCTACCAAGATGATTCTGGTGCCATTCAACCAGGACCATGCACAAGTGCAAGGGGTACATGAGTTCTGCTGTATCCTGTTTACTGTACTGCACACCTCCATGCCAGGTCAGGGGAAGACCCCTTTGAAAATGAGGTGCTTGATAACTGCAGAGGGTGAGGATCTTATGTCACAGCTGAACGTTATGCCTTCATCAGGGTATTAGAAAAGGCTCAGGAAAAACAGTTACATCTATTCTATTGCCTGAGACACTTCCTGAAGCTACTGCCTTTCCTTAGATTTTCCAATCCAAGTGCTGACCCTGCCTGACCCTACTTATCCTGTAAAAGCCGACAAGATCACAGCCTGAAGCAGTATAGCCACAGGCTCAATACTGGCTACCAAAATGTCGGTTTAGTATTTTCAAGAAATGCTGCTCTAAAGATTTACAATACCAGCTGCTAGATATAGGGACAACACCAACACACAGCCCTGACCCCAGAACATTCAGCCCCACTTACACAGAAATTTGTGCCTCTCAAGGGGCCAACACTGAGCTTCCACAAAGTAGTGATACCCTACCTGTAAGTGAGCTGCGATTTAAGCATCACATGATTATATATACTCAGATATTGTGTAAAAATATTTGAAAACTAGTCTTGAGTTCCGAAGTCATTGTCAGCTTCTGTCATTAGTTGCATTACTGCTTTAACAATAGAAAGAGCTCTGCCATTTCTGTGTAATATTTTTCTTTTTAGTTTAGTATAGAGAATTGTCTTAATTCTTCCATTACCAAAGCAGTTTTGCATCAGAAGTTATTTTAAGGTGAACTGTAAGTTTCTCCCCTAGCAAATATTTTAGCTCAGCTGTATGAAAGCAAATGCACATTTCCGCAGATATCTCTAAGGATAAACACAGGTTTAGATATGCAAGAAATATTAAGGGACTGGTCTGGTTTGGTTGCATAGACAGTCATACACAATATGCATCACTAGTTCTTGCACACTGGTGGGGTTTCTCCTCTTTTTTCCCCTTCCCTTCCCTTCCCTTCCCTTCCCTTCCCTTCCCTTCCCTTCCCTTCCCTTCCCTTCCCTTCCCTTCCCTTCCCTTCCCTTCCCTTCCCTTCCCTTCCCTTCCCTTCCCTTCCCTTCCCTTCCCTTCCCTTCCCTTCCCTTCCCTTCCCTTCCCTTCCCTTCCCTTCCCTTCCCTTCCCTTCCCTTCCCTTCCCTTCCCTTCCCTTCCCTTCCCTTCCCTTCCCTTCCCTTCCCTTCCCTTCCCTTCCCTTCCCTTCCCTTCCCTTCCCTTCCCTTCCCTTCCCTTCCCTTCCCTTCCCTTCCCTTCCCTTCCCTTCCCTTCCCTTCCCTTCCCTTCCCGCACCTTCCCTTCCCTTCCCTTCCCGCACCTTCCCTTCCCGCACCTTCCCTTCCCGCACCTTCCCTTCCCGCACCTTCCCTTCCCGCACCTTCCCTTCCCTTCCCGCACCTTCCCGCACCTTCCCTTCCCTTCCCGCACCTTCCCTTCCCTTCCCGCACCTTCCCGCACCTTCCCGCACCTTCCCTTCCCTTCCCTTCCCTTCCCTTCCCTTCCCTCTTATCTTTTTAGAACAGCTAAGACATAGAAAAGACATTGAGGTCCTATTGCTCCTGTCGGAAACTTCTGCTGACTACAGCATGAGTTGGATTGGGCCCAGAGAAACCAAATACACACAAGTAACAATGAGTTGGCCATACAAGCAAGGAAAATCACAGATAACAGATGCACACAAATTAGCAGTGTAGCTTTAGGTCAACCAGTACAGCTCCCTGACACCATGAGATTGTTTCCTATGCTATATTTTCAGTTATTTTGTGTGCCTAGATTAAATGTCCTAAGTGATGCCATGTTCCTAGGGAGACATTCTGTCTCTTAGAGTATCTTTTTGTCAGAATTTTTTTTCCTTTCTTAACATCATCATATTTCTCCTAGTTATGTCCCTTTGCAAATCTCCTTCTCATTTATTGATGCTGTTTTCCTCCAGTATCTTTTAACTACTGAGGTGTTGTGTTTATTTAGTGTTAAACCATCCCATAGCTACTTAGCTCATTTAAGCTTCCCTAACAAATCAGTCCTTTCAGTCTCCTGGTTATTCTTTCTATCCTCTTGCTTCACTCCTATCTGTCAGTATCTTTTTTAGTTATGAGATTTTAAAGGTGTGATGCATTTCTCTGAACTAATGACTGATCTGGTATAGATCTGAGCACCCTCTATGTCTTACTGAAAAACCCTTCGTAGGTGCCCAAGGGAAAGCTGCCAGTGCTCTGGACAAACACACGGGTAGAGTTTCCTGATTGAAACTCTTCCTTGATGCCTTTTATACTATTGGCCAGCAAACCCCTATTAAAACAGTTGAGCTAGTATTTGAAACAACAAATGTATGTCATGAAGCATTTATTTTATTCTCACAATGTTAAAAGATAGAGTAGAACAGAGAAAAAGATTTTTGTTGCTGTTGTTGAGACTATAATTCTTGGTTATGGACATCACAGTCTAAAATTATGGAAGATGTTACCCTCCGTAACTATATCTGAGTGTTAGGCGAGTACATTGTAGAAAGTAATTATACACATAGTCACAAGTCTAGCTGTTCATTTCAGGCAACAAGTTCTGATCAGCAAAGAGCACTCCTTTAGTGCTAAATGAGAACTGGTTGTAATTGAATGTCTTTACCTTTGTGTTCTGCTGGATTGGAGGAATATCATCTTAATCTACTTGCTTTAAATTTTCATTAAGGAACGTTTCAGCTACCTGCAGCCCCATCTGATGATGTTTAATGATATCAGCTAGCTCAGTCTTCCATGCACCATCAGGGGCTTCTTTAAATTGGTGAACTGTATGGACCATTGTTTTCAAGTTTAATGTACTTGGAATCAACCTTTTAAAATAATGACATCTCTGAAGACAGTTTATATACATAGTGCACACACTTACATGCATTTTTATATGCATGTGTGATTATGCATATGTAGACTGTAAGTGCACACATATGTACAGAAATGCTGATCCTGTTCACCTTCTTGAAGCCTTTTCAGCTAGTATTAACAGGAATGTTAAATTGGCAGTGTTATACATTTCTGTTGGAGTTTACTTCTGTAACATAGAATCGGAAAGATAAGCTGTGAAACACGTGCAGCTGATGACATAGTGCTAGGATCTCGTGATGCTGAATCTCATATTTCTAGGAGTGTGGGATGGATGTTCCTTGCTGAAATAATTATACTGCCTATTGCAATATATGTTTCCTTGTTTTCCTGTGGGCATTGAGATGTCCAAACCATTAAATGTATATAGTATAATGAGTCCTGTGTTCCTTATTTATTCTAAAGGCGGCATTAACTTTCTATGGTTGTTTTATTGTATAATAAAACCAGCTACTCTGAGAATCTGTGATGAACATAGCAATAATCTGTGACAATATGCATATTTACATTTAATAATGATGTCCAAATGTACATATGTGCATATAAATATGCATATATGTATATATAAACACACATAGAGAGACATATACACAAATTAAATGGAACCAATTAGAACGTGGCATAAATAGATTCAAAGCTTACCTGTTATGGCTGTTTGAAGGGATAATTTGAGCTACAAAGACATGCAAGAAAGCATAGCTCCATACACTCCATTGGCTCGTTCCCATTATGCTCAACAGCGCCAGGCTGTATGTTAAGGCGAGGTACCAGCAGACATTCGTAATGACAGCTGGTTCAAAACAGAGCTTTCAAAATAGTGCAACACCCCTAACTTCCTTCCAAATCTTGGTGTTTGCCAGCACTTAACTGAGGCTGGTTCTTAAGGTCAGATGTTCAGATAAAAGTTATTTGGAAAGAGCCTGGTTCTTCATGTTTGGACTGAATATATATTCAACATATAGGCTCTTTGTTGCTCATGAATTTGCATTTGAGCTCGCACATGGATTATGCTTGGCTACTACCTGCAGAAATGATGGATGTTTCTTCCTGATACCGTGCCCTATTTGCCTCTATCAAATTCTCCACTCTCTTGTGGGCTACATAAACCAAGATCCAGACAGAAGCTGTTTTATTTTACTAGACAAAAAAACCCTTCAGACTCTCTGTTGAGAACTGAGGAAAAGTGGCTTCCCTTTAACATGACCCACATCACACTCACTATGCTCAGACAACTAGGAATGCAGGAAAAAAAGGAAACAAACCTTCAGTTGTCCTGTGTGACTTCCTGGTGGATACATATAGAATCTGGAAGTAAACAGCTTCCTCTGTGGGAAGTAAATGCGAACAGAGATTATCTATTTGCATTCGAAATCAGTGAAAAATAACCAGGCACAGAAAGCAAGCTTGAAGATAAGACATTAATATAAGTAAAGCTAAATTTCACTAGCTAAATTCAAGTGAAATGTGCCACATTGTTATGATTACTACACAAAGAGATACTAATTATTTGTTATGATGGACTGGTGAAATTGTTAAGAATTATATAAAGGGCAAGTAGAGGAGCTTACTCTGGGATGCTCTTGACTCTGCTGAGAAGCCAGTATGTGGGGGGCATGCCATGAACAACCTGGTGGAGCGATTTGGTCTTGGAAGTGAATTTTCAGGGTGGTTAGAAAAATATTTTAAAACTATGATAAATTTTATTCGTAGCACTGGACTATTAAGTGCGTGCAGTGTGCTCAAAAGCAGTTTTTCATTTACCATATCACCTGGGGACCCCCAAGCGCTGAGTGTCAGCCCTTCAGAGGAATTCAGATAGCTAAAAGTGCTGCTGTTTGGAGATCTTCAGAAATGCCCAGACACTTCTCTCTGAAGGAAATCAAGGAGACCTGGGCATCAGGGTGGTTCAGAAAAGCACTGACCGGGTGCCTATCAGTCTCTTGGGGAGCTGTACTCATTTCAGGAGTATTGACCCTGCTTCAGCTGGAGGTGCCTCTGAGGAGATGCTGCGGGGAATAAGATGATTCTGTGCTCATTTCTGAAGAAGGTATGGCTCTCTTGAAAACCAGGGGCTTATGCAGGGCTGCTTCCCTGCAGCAAGCCTTACTGACACTCATCCTGCTAGCTCCAGCATGCTATGTGTGAGCAGTGTTGGCCACGCACTCTGGCTGGCGATGCTGCTGTTTGCCATCAGCCTTCCCTCCTGGATCAGGGCCGCTACCAATTGCTGAGGGGTGGCCAGGAGCAGCTCCCTCTGGTGAACCTCTTTTGTGCTTTTATCTCCCTCTTCTTGGCAGTAAGCTGCCACTGGCTCCAAGCCATGGCCCTCTCGCCCTCCCCAGTGCCCAGCTTGCATGCTCAGCCAATGCCTACATCCCTTCCAGCAGCTGGCCCTACTTTTCCTCCACAGCTGGCTGCTGCCCCCTACTGTGGTAATTATTATTTATTATGGATATTCAGTGTTCTTTGTGTCCAGAGTCCAGTACTGTCTGAATCACTACCAGGGTCCCACTGTGTGGGCAGAAGCATGCAGCAATACACAGTTGTTCCGCATCGATATTCACCTGACTCTCACGCAGGGAGAGAGAGACTGAGGGAGAAGGAGCGAAGGTGGCTGTTGGCACCTGTTAGCGCTCTCTGATGTGACACGTACTCTCTGTCCTGTGTTACGTGACTCCAGCAACAGCACAGCGGAGTGCAGAACAGTTTTTTTCTCCACCTTACTATCAATAGCAGTTCTCCCGCTATTCCTGCTATCTAGCAGAAAACACCTGAGGTGTTTTCCAGAAGCCGCGGTTGCTGCTCAGTCACAGTTTAACTCCTTATTGCTGTGAATGCAGATATTGCTTGGTTTTCAGTTGATGTCAAGAAGACCACAGCGTGGCTATGTGGGACATCATTTTCTTTCCTGTTTCTCTTCCCCAGCTTCTTCCCTGAGATTCTCTGTTCGCACTGGTTCCTTCGTGTGTGCATTCTTTTCCTTGCACTTCACTCTTCCTCCTCACCTTCCCTCCCTGAAGACACCACCCTCAGTTAAAAACAGAGGAGCTTTAACTCCCTCAACTTAGTGCACAGGCAAAACCAGCTGGACGAAGAAGCAGCTTCTGTAAATTCAGAAAAATACAGAATCCTAAACGTATTTCATGCCTATATTTACAGGTGTGAGAGGCAGGTTCTCAGCTGTGGTGGTTAGGGTTAACTCTGGTCGAAACGATGGAGCTATACTGCTCCATGGCAGCTGAGGATCTGTCCCAGGATGTAAATGTAAATATCTATTTTTACAAGCCCTCCTACAGTTTTCTTAAAAAAAAAAAGCTTTCTTTTTAGACACTGAAAGCATACAAGCCAGTCAGAAATGTCCCACTTTCTATATTTCGTCTAATTCCTACCTCTGACTTCCTTTGAAAGCTCTCAAAATCTAATGAATTCAAAAGAGACAGAGTGAATTAAAACTGAAGCAGCTTTGCCTTCAGTGCGCTAGGCCTGCAGGAACTGAAATAAAACAGGGGAGAAACTGAAAGGATACGAAGCCATGTAAATCCAGATAATTTAAACTGTTTGACTGTAGGCAGGCTCACCAAACCCAGCAAAATTCCCTCTGTCCTATTACTCGTAATCTTCTGCTCTTTCAGCTAGCTGCAGCAAGTTAACGTCAAAGGCAAATATGTAATGCAATCTCTACATCAGAGGACTTTCTGTCATGAATCACTTTTTAAATTGTTTTGAGTTTACATTTAATTGCTTCCTTTCTATACTATGTGTATACACACACTCCTCCTGTTCCCCATATTTCTTATGTAACTGTCATGTAGGCTGGAACTATAGTCCTTGGATATGGAGTATTCAAACCTCAGAGCTCAAGGAGTTTGAATCCAGGAACTGATTTTTCCTCTTTTAGCATGGGAACCACATGTGTGACTTGGATCCAGATCTGGGGTGGATTCTGGATGAGTTAATTTGAATGCCTTACGATTTGGGATTCAGACTCATCTATTCGTAATGACACTAGTCCTAATACCCACTACTGGATGTTCACCTTTCCCCTTACTAGAAAGAGAAAGGCTTCTCAGAGTCGCTTCCTCTGGACAGATTTGTGGTTCATGCCAGCAGCAAATAACCTTCAAGATATTTTTCTCATTTTTATTTTTTAACATCCTCTACGACAGTTGTTTATAGGTTACCTCTGCAAAAACCTTTGAACATTTGGATCACTTTGTCACCTTTCTCTGAGAAGTCCCTGTTATCCCACTCTCCCTGTGATGGCTGCTCCCCTGGTATTTCAAAGTACTCCAATCCTACAGGGAGGTACTTTCCTCCCTTGTAACGGTCTCAGTGGTTTGAGAGTCTGAAGAAGACCCTCATGGGGTGTTCGGGTCCAACAAACTCCCTCTTGACCTGATGTTCAGAATCAGTTTCTTGGGCTCCCTAAAACTGTAGTAAACTTCAAAGCTCTGCAATTCCCTGTATTTTCCTCATTTCCTTTTGAAGACAGGCAACGTAATAGAGCTTCCCAGACTTCTTGTGCTGCTGCATTTTTCAAGAGAGGGAGGCATCCCCTTGTCAGTATCTTGGCTTTTTCTCACTTTATTTCCCCTTAGAACTCCCAGACGAACACCATCCGGTTGTGGTGATTTACTGCACTTGAGTTTCTCAAGTTACTCTACAACTTCCTCCTTAGAGACTTCAATCTGTATAAAGGCCACACTCTGATTTTCTTTGCAAAGTGCCTTTGGCACAGGAATTTCTACACAACTCTCAGCAGCAGACGTGATGCAAGAGATTCATTTAACTCCTCTGCTAGCTTGTTGTACTCTTCTCCTGACCCACTTTATATGGATTTGTGGGAATCTCTGGGGCATTTTGGTGCATAGCCCAGCCTAAGATTTATATTCACCAACAGGTGAGGCTTGGCTCTCAGCTGGTACTCTCTCGTTGCTCCACTGGAGGATGTTTTTGTGCATTACTGCAGCCACTCTTATCACATCCTATTTGACTGGTTTATTAAGCCAAATACCCTTTCTCTGCACTACATCTGTCACAAGTGGGTTAAGTCCTAGCTAGTGCATACTGGCACTGTCCATAGGAAGATGTTCAGGCGAGGACCTGATCCTGCAGAAGCCCCCTCCTCTAGTGCTATGGCAAGCGACCTCCCACCATGAGATGGCAAAGGGGCCGGACGAGTGCTCAGCACCACAGTCCAGGAGGAGCAGGACCCATATCCCCCCCACAAACTGGCCCTCAGCCAGGTGAACAGCCCTTTGGTCTTTCGCCTTTGACAAAGGGAAGCCAGAGGGCTGCAGCAATCCTATCTTTCCCCCCCTCTTTCTTCTGTGTATCTTTATTTCTGTTTATCCTCACTCCCTTTCTGTTTTAAGAAAGACAGAAACTGCCATACGGCCACTCCAGTCTTTAATAATTGTGAAGGACAGAACTAGAATGTCAGACAGGGGGCAAGTATTCTCTGTGTCCTGTTTTATTCCTGGCCAGTGTAGGCTGGCCTTCAGTCCAGACTTTTCAAAAGGTCATTTTTATGAAACACGTATTTGGAAACTCTAGTGAGCTTTGTGACATGAAACGTATTTCAATGAACTTTGATGACCATTACTTGGTCTATTTATGGAATAAGACCCCAGATACTAGCTTGATTTGTATTATAGTCACTAAAGATATATATATACCTGATCTGAGACACACAAACATCCCTTTGATACGAGATAGATATGAGATTAACAGTAACTGCAATTGCCTAAGGCACAGATATGGAAACTATCAGAAACCAGTTCCATGGCTTCATCCATTAGTGAGAAAAGTTATTTTTGCTGTTGTTGAGGTTATCCTAGCTTTCAGAAAAGGTGGTGGGCTTCCTTATTTCACCGTTTTTACTTCAAGTGAAGAAGAAAAATCTGACACCAAACAGCTCTACTTTCTCACTGGCTTTTGGGAATAGATAAAAGACCCTGAACTTCCTAACCTTTCTAGGCTGATGTTAAATATGTCTCAGGATCCATAATTGCAGCTGTCAGTTGAAGTCCAGTCTATGAAATCTATATCAAGATACTATCAGGCATGCTCATCTCTAGCACATCTGTTTAAATAAATGAAAAAACCCTTAGAAATTAATTGTGTCCTTAATTTCTTAAAGTCTGGGAATTCACATACAGGGCAGGATTCATTATAACTTGCTATAGCTGTCTTAGAATTAGCTATCTAGTCTCAGGTGACTTTTCTTTCTCTGTCCACTGCAGGTGGCACCTCCAGATCTCACTCAGTCCAGCTATTTAATGTGGCCGTTTTAGGATGGTATCTCAGACAGAGATAGTAAAATAGGTCTCTGTTACTGGTGGAGCCTCTGTTTCTCTTGACTCGGAGGCAGTCATTTGAAGGAGTGTAGGCAATTGCCTTAGACCAAAGCACTAAGGTGACATTATCCCACTGTTAATGTCTTGGTTCATTGCCATTTTTAATTTAATGTTATTCTGATCTGATATATATTTTTTTTCTTTTACTCTAGACCGCAGTAATGATGCTTCCAAACATCCCACTTCTAATCTGTTTTTACTGAAATGATTTTCAGGTTTTCTGCTTTACACAATGTGAAGAGAAATGCTACTTTCTTGGTTTCATTTTCATCACCTATAGATATTCTAATTTTATCTTTCAATATTTTGACTGAATATAGTGATATGCTAGGATCCCACTTAACAGTACAAGAGCAAAATCTCAGCAAATGGCCTTGCAGTGCAGTACAAAGTTAAGATAACTGCAGAGGGGCAGCTTTTAAGTTATTTCTTCTAATCGATATAACCAATTTTGTACAGTTATTGCATTGACAAAAATTTATCACACTTCATTTTCAAAGCTTGGCAAGTATCATCTCAAATATAATGTGTGTCTATTTATAAAATATGGTTAGCAATAACTAAGTGAAGTAATTGAAATCATACCATCCAAACAACACTTAAGCAATTCATATTTCTCCATTTTTGTACCCTGACTTCTTACAAAACGAGCCTGTTACACAACCCTGAGAATTTCTGAGAGATCAGAAATCTTTCAGAGACCTTTAGGAAGGGACACTCAAAGGTATACAAAACACAGAAATATCTGTGCTTGTAAAAGGAAGAAAACAATAAAGAAGAAAGGCAAGTCTTGGCCCTTTATTTGCATCGTGATTCCAGAATTTGAAAAGCCAGTTACATCACACATGCTATCCCCAATGCTGTTGGCAAGGTGCAAAAAGTAGCCAAGCTTAGCCTTGGGTTTTGGGTTACATTTGGAGTCTACTTAACCTGTGGAATGTGTGCGCTGTCAGGACACAGGCTGGTCCCTTCTCAAAATTTTTCTCATTAATTGGTTTATGCTATTCTCTTTCTCTATTCCCTCCCTCTGAAGCCATTGTTGCTGGCTCACATTCTGGTTCACCTGCTGATGGTCTGATCGCTCTCAAAAGCAGCTTTCTGAATATCATTGTATCACTTTACCTTTTTACCACACTCTATCCAAGAACATGCACCACCTTCCTTTCCTCTTCATGGGATTTTTGCCAGAGCTTTGCAAGTCTTGTCTGCCCCCAGGACAAGGCAAATAGTGCCTGGAAGCCCTGCTTCCTGTGTCAATCAGGCTGCAGTCTGCCTTCTTTATCATTCCTCCATGCCTCCATATGTGTTTCTACATGGAACTATAAGAAAGCTAGGCAGAATATTTTTTGGAGAGTGCATTCTTTGCACTGCTTTCATTGCACATAGCTGCATAGTCGCATGCAATAATCCATATTTTTGTACTGGATGTGTAGGAAGTATTCATAGGCAAATAACAAATAACCATTATCATTCTTTGTGGGTATCAAATATTGCTGTGTAGGTGAACCAGGACAGAAAGCTTATTGTAAAGTGGCAGGTTTTTCTTTCAAATTGAGTAAAGACTATGTTGAAACATACCACAACTGAGAACATTTCCAAGAATGATTGCCTCATCACTTCACAGTAGTCAATATACTGCTCATTTCTGTCAGGAGGAGGTACTTTCTGGGAGAGTACTACCAAGTGTAGGAAATCTCCTGTGGCGTAGGCACGATTGTTGATATAAAACAAATGATTAGTAAACATTTCGGTTGGTGTTGAAAACAGAGTTGTGCAAGAAATGAACCTTGAACACAAAGAAAATTAAGTTTAGTTAGCATCCATTCTAGCAGAGGGGTGATTCATGGTTGTCTTATGTCTGCCCAATTTTCATCAACACTGGAAAATTTTGCCAAAACTAAGGTGATGTCAAGACCTTAGCAGAAATCTGTTACTTGCTCATGCATTTGAGTTTGGGCAACAGTTTTTCATTTGGTCACAAAACATCTTATAGTTTATGTATTACCTCTGGACTCTTTCAGATTTTAGGAATGTTCTGACACAAATTTTGTTGTGGGAATGAGATCTTAATGACAGATGTACATACCTCTGTGAAGAGTTACGATGCATTTTGCAATTCTCTGATCTAGGAGGAATTTTGATTAAACTTCAGATATGAGTGTCACAGTTTAGGAGCATTTATAAAATCTGTGAGTCTTGAAACCGGCTCTGGACATTACTGTACTTGTGGGGACCCATGACACTTTGTATGATCTCAAAGTGGCATCTTGGAAAAGCAGTTTTTGTGCTTTTTCACCCTATAGATCCTTAAAAGTATGCAAATCTATGTGATCTGCTTCTCGTACAAGGAGTTGCAAATTCAGCTACGGATCAAAGATGAGAGCATATGCCTATTATTGCAGCTGCCGGTTAACCAATCCAAATGTTTAACTCCTTAAAGGAATAGAGGGTTCGCAGCTTCCTGAATAATTGTTTCCAGACAGTATTCTGTTGGTTGGATTTCTATATCACATTCAACTTCAATTGCTGCTGTAATTTATCTCCACAGACTCTAACTTTACTAAATTCACATGTTAGTATTTGAGTCAGTTATGCTTAGACAATGATGCTCCATGATCTTTGATTATTTTTTATGGTGCCTCACAGATTAAATGAGAAAGAACAGTGCCTTTTCTACACCTGCCGCTGGGCTTTTATTGTTCTAGGAGGTGCAGAGAGAAAGAAACTGGGACAAAAATGACTCAAAAATAAATCGTCAGGATGTGCACTAAGCTTATCTTCACTTGGGTTTCAACAGTCAGAACAGAGGGTGTTTTGCTGATAGACATGTTTGCCAACGTAGTGCCACGTTGTGAGAGTATGTTTCTTCACTGCCTCACACTTACTTGTCTTTGCGAAGAAAAGCAGTTAGAGTTGCTCTGATTATGTCCTTTGCCCCTCTCTGGTGGGCACCACCTCATCCTCGAGCATCCTAAAGAAGGGATGTTGCGCTGGAGTCAGCAGAACCAGCAACAGCTTCCGTGCTTCCTCCTGGAGAGCCATCGACCGCCGTCTGCTGCATGGTCTTGCTCTGTGCCAGTCTGCTTCACCAACCTCCTCCCATCTTCAGGCAGTCACAAACCAGCCAGTCATTACCTCAAATGGTGGAAAAAATGGTGTAGGGGTTTTACTTTTAGCCAATGTTAAACTGAAATATAAAACACGCTGCAGCTCTGTTCATATTCCAGTTTTGGTCTGGGCTATTTAATACCAGTGAGCCCTACTTCATCAAATGACCAAGCCTCAAGTTCAATATCTTGCACAACAGGCACTTGATTTTGATGAAAAGAGCAATGTGCGAGTTTAAACTAAAAAAGCTGAGGAGACAAAATAGTTAAGGACATACTCTAGACCCTTAGCCTCTCCTCCAAAGGAATGATAAACACTTTTTTTTGGCCAGGTCTACTTTCCTACACCTATCTGAGGAGAAGTAATGGAGAGTGCTATTTATTATGTGTTGGGATGAAGGTAGAGAATGTTTTCCACCATTTAAAAAAATAAAATCCAGAATTTATGGGAGTTTGAAAAGCAATTTCCTTTTAAGGTGCAAATTCCTAATTTGCCACATAAAAGTACAGGAATTAAGTGCTAAATCCTTCTTCGCCAGTGAGACCTGTGAAAGGAGGTATGAAAAAAGAGTTACTGTTAGGTTTCTATTCACGTCTCTTGAAAGCCAACGTATGCAAAAGTGCACTGAAACAGCCCTGACTTTTTCAAAGCCTTCCTGCCGTTCTGACTGACTTTTAAAAAATGAACCCTTGTCCAGTTTTATTTGTGTGGTGAGTTCTGATTTTGTTCTGCCTGTACTGTATCACTTTTCTCTCCTGACCATTAATCTTCCATGAATGTTCCCCAGGGCACGGTTCTCCCTTTTCTGCATGGAGAGTTTCTGTTGAAATTAATGGACATTCTTCTTGCAGGTGGAAGGAAGAATACACCCTTATATCAGTCCGGCTGCAAAAGAAGATTATTCATTGAAAGGAAGCGTTAGTTTCACTCCCGAAAGCCAAGGTATAGTCAGGCAGATTATAGTGGGAGATCCCAACAGGATGTCTGGTACAGAAGTGAAAACTACTTGTGCAACATGAAAACAAAAGCCAGGACAGAAGACTTCTTAAATGTTGGAACAAAACCCTGTGGAAAGTCAGTGGTTGTACTCTGTGATGAAGTGTACTGTCCCAAACCTAGTTTTAGGGCAGATCCATGCAGTGGAATATGGTGCAGTGAAGACATCCATAAGTGGCCTGTAGAATCAGGTGTGGTCAGGAGAATAGCATGACGCCAAAGACTAATTTGATCTGCAAAGAGGTTCTGCAGCTTGGCTGGGGATGCCGGGCCATGCAAATAAGGGTATGTTGTACTGTGTAGAGCTACCACCTCGTTTGGAACTAGGGCTTGGGAGCTCAGGCACAATATAGACAGGCTAATAAGCCTCGTTCCCCTTAGAGGCTTAAATGGAAAAGCCTTATGTTCCTTCACAGAGAACCTTTTAATGAATTAAAGAGGGTGTTGACAACCTTCAAGCGGAACTGCATAAATTCTCATAGGAAGGATAGTAGCTGCAATGTGAGGTCTTGAAGCAGGCAGATGACCTTATAAAATATACTATAGTATCTAAGTTTAGTAAAACAAACACACTATATTTAAGTAGGCTATGGGAAGGTAAATATGCTCCAGGAATGGCCCCAAGCAGTTTATGTTACAGTAATGCTACTGTCATGTTTTGGATAGATCATTACTGTAGTTACTGTAATCTGAGCCTAGGAGACAGAATTTAATATGCATTGGAGAAAGTTAAATAGAAGATAAAAAGCCCTCTTTCGTCAATTGTACTTTCAAGAATGAATCTCTCCTCCACCTTGCACTCCAAAGGAAAAGATAAAACTTGTCTAAGGAAGCGTTACATGGATGTGCTAGGCTACTCCAATATTTTTAATCCTTTGGGGTATTTCATAGGGGAATCCTACTTGCAAGGATGACTCCTTCCACTGTGCCTGCTGGCTTCCCATGATGCCGTGTTCCACACAGTACTGGAAAATGTTGAAGAACTGCGGTGGTGGACAAATAAGGATTCCTTGTGTGTTTACAGTTTGTGAAATCTTGATTGTTGTATAATTAACATGCCAGTTACCCTTGGATTTTCAGTTTCAGAAACTGCTGTGGTTTTAATGTTTAAATTTGATTTGAGTGTCTCTGGCAAAGCTCTGCTATTCATTTATGCATATTTGTATTTTGGTTGAAGATTATATACTTATCTATCAAGATGATTACTTTAAACAGTGCTCTATCTGCTTCCTCCACCAAACCTGGAACACTTGCTTTAAGATTAGCCTTGTCAAATTTACTTAAAGTGACCAGGCAAATACATACAACTAATTTTGTTATAGGCAAAATTAACTAATGCTCTTTTTCATGGTGAGATGCTGTAATGATTTTATATAGCAGTCAAACTATTTAAATACTAATGCTGCCTTCATGCTGTAATCACCATTCCAGTCAGATGTCATTTTTAGTAGCCTATAGGGAATTCCATCCCTTAATTATTCTTCAATACACAAACCAAGCATTCTTTAATTGGTGTAAATTGAACAGTGTTCCAACGCAAACAAGGAGAGGACAAACTAATCAATGATTCTGTGCATGTCTATTGGAAAGCTATTGCCATTAGATCAAGTAACAAATCCTCGACTCCATTAGCTTCAGAGGAATGATGGGGTAAAAATACTGCTAATGCTACCCTTGTTATCAATCAGTAGTTGAAAGCGTGCAGTAAATCCTATAGCAGAACCCCAGCTTTTCTCAAAAGTGCTCATGGACGAAAGATATGAAGATATTCTGACTTCAGAGTCCCCAATCATATGTCTTTGATGGGCGTTTGTCTGGAACCAATGTGTTTTTATCCTTTGTTGCTTCTAGTCATGTGGCCTGTTTTTTATTTTTCTCTTTTAAACACATAACTTTTGAATGATAACATAACTTTTTTCAAATAAAAATTTTGGGGAAGTTTCTGGCTCTCCCAAGCTATGCTCCGTATATTCATATGTACTCACCACTGCAGCACAACGTAAATTGGGTGGCTCTTCTGCCTCTTTTTTTTAATAAGATCTGAAATAAAGGTGCTGTATTTAAGAAACAGATGAAAAATCTGTCTCATAAATGTGTCATATTCACTTTTCATTCTTGTCTCTTTTTATCAAGTCTCTAAAACTGATTATTTATCACTGGAGAGGGAAGGAAAAAAAAAAGTAAAAGGCCCATTACAAACCTCTGGCCCAGATCTGCCAGTCTTACAGTTTTAGTTAGTGTGGGAAGTGAAATTCTTCTGGAAAGAAATATACTGGCTATAGATGTTCACTTTTAAATCTATTTGTTTTTGATATAGTATGCTATTTACTGTTTAAGGACCTTTCATGTTGGTTTAAATTGAAGTTTTTAAAACCAGTCTAGCATAAAAAGCTCTAAGTGACATAGACTGGGTAAGGAATACAGCATCTTCTACAGACAGCCTTTGTTCACCACATCACAGTTGAAAGAATTGTAAAACAGGCTCGGTAGATAACCCACCTTCTTAAAACAAGAGAGCTTCTAATTTCCACACGTCCTAATCACAGTCACATTATTTTCCTCTCTGCACTAGACCCCTCAGGGCTGGCTCAGGGTTTTTCTGTGAAGTCACATGTGTGGGGCCTGAGGCACTTTTCCATGATGCCTACAGCTGGGGAATGGTAGATTTGGGTTTAGTGGTTTTTTTTTTTCCTTTTGCCAGTTGGGACTCTCTAACTGGCTCAGTTGTCGTGGATGACTGACTTGGGCAGTAAGGAAGAGAGCAGAACTAAGGTAATAGCTCTCAAGGTTTCATACTTCTTTGTTTGCTGTGAGAATGAAGCTGCTGCAAGATGTGTTTTCCAAGGAAAAAGGAGCTGTTCCCCTCATCGCCTTTCCCAAACCAGTGTGCCTGATTTCCACTTAATGAATTCCCCTCTGTTTCCTTACTCTTTCTTCTTTGCTGGTTGGCTCTTGTTTGTGGTTATTCTATTCCTCAAAAGAATAAAGTGTCCCAACTGAGTTAAGCTGTCTTTCTTCTCTCTGTTACTCTTCAGCATCTTCAGTGGTAGCTATGAAAGTGATGAGAATGCGAGCAAGTGGTTATGACACTTAGAGTGGGGTTTTTGGAGTGCTGAAGAGGCTTTTCAAGAGTGATAAGCTACCCCTTTGCTCCTCACAGCTGAGAGCATGTTCTGAAAGGCAGGGGATCCCTTGGAGTTCTGTGTCTGCTTCCTTGATTTGTTGATTCGGACCCTGAAACAAAGGGATGCTAAGTGCCTGGGGCCCAAGCAGCTGGGAGAAACCCAAGGAAAGCTTGTGTGGCTGCTGCAGGGTGTGTGTGGGATACACGCTTTGAGATGACACTGGACAGTCTGTGGAGTTTGCCTCTGCTATGTTACACAAAATAGAGACATTTAACATTGCTATACTATGCCAAAGAGAAAACTTTATCAAAGCAGATTGTTAGATAAGATTTTTTAAAAAAAGTTTATTGAGTCAAACTTTTTTGGAAAGCTTATGAATTCTACTTATTTAAAAAAGACAGTCATTGTGCCACTGTTTATGTTCACAGAATCAAGTCTTACTGGAGCTGAAACCACGGAAGAAAAGAATTGGGAACAACTTCAAAACTACACTTGGGATCCAAATACACCACTGGTATGGTTTAGCTAACAAGTCTACCTGGAATTGGGAACAACAGTTGTATGTCCAAAGCGGTTTGCTTTATAAGAAAAGGCTAAGATTTGTCATCCGGTATTTATGAAAAACAAAGCAAGGCATTTTTATTTTGGTTCCTTGTTCAGAGAAAAGCCCCAGATTGCTGGAAGAGTTTCAGTGTAATAATTTCTTAATCACCTTTGTATTCTTAGGCATATCTGGCCTTCAAAGTCCATATTAAAACTCCCCACTGATTTCCTTGGGATTATGCCCTTCTGAATGGATGACAGGAGGAACAAATACTTGTCAGGCCTGCTCCATTGCCTGGCAATCCCAAGGGAAATGCCCCTCTGATCCCCACAAGGCAATCCTCAGTCACCATTTTACAGGATAAGGAAAATCCTGCTGTTCCCAAGGATGACAGAAAGATAGAAAGACAGACCATGCGAGGTGGGATGTGTTGCTCCCCATTTGAGACAAAGAACGATAGTATACAAGCATCCAAGGGAAGGGAAGCCAGCAAAAGTCTTTTGTAAAACATCTAGAATATTTAGTACTGTTTCTTCGATGTAAACAGATACAAATACATTAATAAAATATCTTGAAATGTCCCAATATTAGAGTGTAACAATATTTTAAAATTCCTTGTAGCTTGATATGTACTTTAACATTTTTGCAGATGACTGCAGAGATCATTCTGATATGAAAGGTTTATGTTTTACACAATATGACCGATGAGACATTCATGGTTTTTTTTTCTTTAATTTAAGAGTGAAGTGCTCTATTAATGTGATTATTTTTTTTCCATCAAATAAACAGATGCTATCAGGAAGATATAATAAGTCTCACTTAAACTTGCATTATTCCAGTTGTGTTCTGTTTATCTTTACCCAATTGCTCTTATACCATCACTGGGCCAGAATCTGAGGTTGCTTTGCTTTGTACCTCTCTGCTTGGTCACAAGTGCAGTCATAGTCATAGTGACTCTGATCCTAACAGCTACTGGATAAACCTCAAATTCCATGATGAAGTTCTGGCATACTGACTTCCTTTATTTTATGGTATTTAATGCCAGCTTACTGATCACTGAAAACTTTTTTTTTTTTTTTAAATTTTAATGGGCTCACCTTTGGTCATGTAGACCATTCTATCTGTCCTGCTTCTGCAGATAAACCCCATCTGCAATTACTCTCATAATGGCAGCTGTACTGGGCATTCATTGTATGTTTTTTGCCCTAGATTAATTAGAAATTTATTTTATACTACCACAAAAGCAGGAGTTCTATCAGCTTCTTAAAGTCAGTTCAAAATATCAGTGTAATAACTGCTAAGGGGTTGCTTTCAGCCAGAAACTGTATTCACATTATTTTGGAAACTAATTTTCCAAACCTGTTCTCAGAGGTCTGCAGTGAGGGGGACTCCAGACCTCCACAAAAATTGCTTCCACAACTTCAATGTCTTCACTGTCAGAAAGTTTTTGCCAACATCTGACCTGAATCTCCCTTGTTCCAATGTAGGGCTGTTACCTTCTGTCAGTTCACTGTAGACCTGAAACACAAACTCTTCCCTGCCTCTTTGCAGAAGGCTTTTTCAAATTTGAAGCCTTTGTTGTTTATGTCCACTCTTTCTCTTCTTCTAGAGGTGAAATCACCCCAGTTCAGGTTTTCTTGCAGTTCACATTTCCCAAACTTCTGATCATTCCCATTCCTCTCCTTCGACTGTCTTGAGAGCAGCTGCTTCTTTCTTGAAATATAGTACTTTCACTGGGTCCATGCCCAGTGCTCAGCTGAGCGGCACAAACCTTAGAAGTTCTTCAGATTCTGCATAAGATGGAAAGAGAGTCCTGGGTGTAATCCTTCGGGAGAGATCAAAACCAAGCTTTATCTGTGTAGGTGAGACAAAATTTTGACCCCATACAATTCTCCTTTTCTTTTTTTTTCCCTTCCAAAATTATAATCTCCTAAAAATGAAATGTTTAGTTTTATCTTCTGGATTTTTTTTTAAACTCATGTCATTATTGGCATTAGTAATTTAAGAAAAAGTGACATAAAAGTACCATTTTGCACCAATAATAACAATGATAATAATAAAAGAAATATCTAGATTTTTTATTTCCTTTACCTTTATTTTGTCCAAAACAGCTTGCATAGTTAAGCATAAAAAATGTGACTTGTCGTGATCCTCATAAACCTTCTTCTTAAGATTAGCAAAAATTTTGTAAAAAAGCCCTCATGCAATTCTAGAGTGGCTGCTCTCGTTCTTGACTCGAATCAATTAAGCAAATAAACTGTTATGAAATTCTAATATAAGTCTGTCACCTGTGTTAATTCTTTCAGATTTTATATCAGGCTAGCTGGCTGGGTTTGTTTACAGCTGCATATTTTGAGCATTTTTCTAAAAATTGGCATGTTTTTTTGTCACAGAAAACTTAGACTTAGGGGCCTCGCTCGCTTAAAGTCAACAGAAAACTCGCTTGAGCTTCTCTTGGGAAGGGCTGAGCCTTTAATCTGTGCTTGTTTAACACCAAAGTCCCTGAGATAGGCTGGTAGATAGGTTTCTTTGAGCCACACTTGTAGCAATATTAAGCATGTTTTTCTTTCTGATATACCCTGGTTTCTTCAACTGCTTAAGCAGGTACTAATGACTTTGCTACCATGGTCTGCTCCTAACCCTCTGGTTTATCTTTCTGTTCCTAATCCATGAAGGTAGAAAAATATTTTGCAACAAAGTGTGAAAAAATATATATATTTTAAAATGGGTGGTTCATCATTACTCTGCTGTTTTCTTATTCTATTAAATTCCACCACACATGATCATTTCTGAGCAAACATTTGCAGTCAATATTTGCTAAAAAAGTCCAACTCAACCTAGTAAATAAAGATTAGAAAACATAATTTTGTTCCTTCGCCCAGCTAAATCCATTAAGACTTTAACGCAAGTGAAAACTAAAGACAAAGGGAGTTTCTTAAAACATGAAGGCCACTAGCACATTTGCATTTTGAAATTAATTGCTGACCTAATTATTTGTCAGTAGTAGGATAAGTTAATCAAACATAACTTACAGTAAAGCTTCTAAACACCCACAGGATTTTCTCCTCCAGAGTAAATTGTCATAGTGGTCCAGTTTGACAATCCATTCTCACTGTCATCTTGTGACCAAAGAAAGACTATCTGGGAAATGGTACCATATGGAGACACAAGAGAGAACGAAATACTTAGATCTCCTGTACAAAGGCATGATAAGCTAACAGTCACCAGAGGAAGTCAGGAATGACAAAGCTTTGAAAAAAGAAATACCCGCCTTTCAAATCCATTTAGATTTATTTTTATATAGTCTCCAATTTGGACTAAAATGCTCTGATATTAAATATACAAATAAAATAGAAGGCAAATGTATTTTGTAATGTTTCATTTCTAACATATCTGTGGATCTGCATTCCATGCTCAGCATCAGTTTGATGGAAAGGCTGGTATTTGTAGACAAGTTTAGGATGTTTCCTTCTCCATCTTAGGGAAGCTGACCCCTCTATTAGTCCCAAATACTGTGTCGCAACCAACCACTTCACGACCTGAGGCTAAGAATGCATGATTTTATTTCAAAAGGCACATGGAAACAAAATCTGATGAAACTATCGGGTAATGTGACCAGTGCATTATTTTCAAAAGGCATACCTAGGCATTTGAGTTAGAAATACCTCATCAGTAGTAGTATGAACTACTTCATTGCTTCTCTTATTACAGCACTGCCTCTCTCCTGTCATCTGCTGGCAATGGCAACCTACAATAAAGGATGTTTTTCTGATCATTTTGCACTCATTAAATACAGCTGTCACAATAGCGGATGCGAGAATGCATACAAAACTTTTATGCCACGTCAAAATAAAGCAGAAACATTTTAAGAAGATCTGAAACCTTTGAAGCCTTTTCTTGAGAAATATTGAAATATTGCTTTTTGTTGTTGTTTTTGACAATTGAAATTGTTCCACAGCGACACATATTAAAACTCATTGCAGAACAAAACATCATCCATCAAAATTAAAGAAAAAGGGGAAAAAATGGAGAAAAAAATAAAAGCAAACCCAACCTCTAAGAAGCACAAAGTGTTTGGTTTCTGAGAGTTTGAAGTTCTGGTTCATCACCTGATTTCTGGGGCTGAACACACAACGAGTTCCAACATCTCAAGGGAGCTGACATTTACTTCTGGACCATGGATGAAATCTGCCCCATAAAGCTTCCAGCTGAGCAAAAACATCTTCCCCAGTTTTCCCATTCTGAGAAACAGCTCCCTTTCAGGCTAAGCAGCAGTACATTCTGCAGTTGTTTCACATTATTGCCATAAAAAAATATTTGAAAGGGCAGCATGAATGACTCCAGAGCCATTCTGTAACCGGTGTGAACAGAGAAACCCCTATGAGTAGCATTAGTTAATATTCTTATCTGTATGCATGTGTGTTCTGAAGCCCTGGAACATGCCAAGCAAACCGTTGAAGACTTCGGTCACCCTGAACTGGAAGAAAGCAATAATTTGCACCTACCTTGCACCTCCCCATTTCAATATTTCATGATTATTTAAAAATAACTGTATAAATTTGAAGAATCTCCTTGCGTTGATTACTATCCTGAAACTGTGAAGCAGAGCCCTTGAGCAAAGATATATATTTTCAAAGATACAGATTTTTCAAATGACACCAACCTTGTGGGTGAAACAGCTACTCACAAGAGCAAACTCAAGATATTCTGGATGCCTGATCTTTAGCTTTAATCAAGAGACTTCTTCAAAGACTGGACCACACAGGTATAAATGTGCTACTTTTAATGCTTGCAGTTATTCATTTAGTAAAAATGGCATGAGGTCCATATCCTTGTTATAAGTCCTACCTTCTGCCTCTCCTGAAGGTATGGGCTGGGGCCCGTTACGTGATTTACTTGGCGTGGGCTTTTGATTCCCTTGAAATTTTTAATGTCCATTTTTTTGCATGTGCAGATAATGGTGGAAAAAAATGTGCATGTGTGTGTGTCTAAACATACCCTTAACACATACTTGAAAAGTGCTTCATGCTCACAGTTCTACCAGCAGTACAACGCAGCAGGGATGCTGGGAAATGAGGCACTCGAAAGCCATGGCAGGGCTGGAGCAGCCCCAACCTGCCTCATTCCCCCTGCAAAGTGCAAGTGTGTGGCGGCTGAAGGAAGACAACTTCTAGCCCCTGTGTGCTCGGCACGCATGCTGGGCAAGCTGCTTTCATTGTGGGAAGCTACGTGTGTCTCCATGAGATATGGTGACACTACAAATGTTGTGGGGAGATACGCTCAGCTGTCTGTCACTTTTTCTGACTTGCTTCTTCCTAATGCGACCATTTCCTGTTCCCTTTACTTATCTTTTTGGTTGCCTTGTGTATTGTCCTTTACCTTCATTGAAGATGTCTTTCATGAGGTGAAAGAAGGAAGATTGTGTCCCCAGCTCTGGGGAAAGGAAAAAGACAGCATGACTCTTACTCCAAGAGCGTATTCACCTAGAGCAGAGGATTTTTTCAATGGGTACAGTGAAGGTGTGTCAGAGTTTGTGGGAGAGAATGTTAACACTGGGAAAAACAGTGTTGAGCTCTCGTTTACCATTCCTGCCTAACATTACCATTCCTGGCTCAGCCTGTCCCAGGCTCAGTCCGTCGGAGTTTCTGGCTAGCGTTTACTTCCCAGATTGCAGAAAACTTTTGCGGAAAGCGCTAGACTCCATAAATATGAACCTCAGGGCTCAGTGTATTCCCATCTGTAGAGTCAAGTCACTTTAGGAGTTAACTGGATGGGGATAAATCACGGTGGGGTGACCACTGGGAGAAAGTACGGCCAGAGGAAATCTCGGCACATAGGTTGTGGATGAATATGAACAGAAATTTAATGTAAAGGTAAAGAATTTGGCACGCCACACAGAGAAGATAGAAGTGAGAGAGAATTCAGTTAAAGGGCACAGGTAGTGAAATGGAAACAGAAGAACAGAAGAAAAGCAGAAACATGAAAAATAGGAGAAAGAGAGGGAAGGATGCAGTTGAGGAAAGGAGAGAAGTTCCTGTGGCAGAAAGAAAAGGAGGGGGAGGAAAAGGAGCGGTACAGCAGTAAAAGGGAAAGAGCTGCGCCACCCTTAATGAAGTGCAGTGCATGAAGCGGGAAAAACTTTATGGAAAAAGTTGAGATGAGGGGAGACAAAAACCACATGAAACATCCACAAGCAGCATCCAGCTGCTTTTGCATGCATCTGCTCCTCTTGCCAGCCTGCAGAATGGGACTTGTCTCTTAACGTCAGAGCCCTCCTGCTGGCCTTGGGCCAGCTCGGACGCCCCACTGATGCCCTGGCTGCTCCTGGTTCTCCCTGCTGGGACCTGTGTTCTTCACTACTGCCATCCCATGCCAGGCCAGTACACTGGAGTGCCTGGCCAGCTCCTGTTTTATGGCTTTCAAAAATCGTTTTCAGACTGGACCGTAATCTCGAAATCTGCCCGACAGGGCACAATATAATCCCAGCTCTATTTTAAAGGTCAAGTCTTGCAGGTTTTGCTTGGTTTTGACTCATTCAGACCTTCCAGCAATTTCAAAAAGCCATTGACCTAGATAAGGGAGGGCGGAATTTGGGCCACAGTCAGATTTCCTGTATAAAAAGGGACTTCATTTTCAGATGGCTTCACTGTACCTGCTGTAAGGTTTCACCGTTCTATTTCTCTCATTGAAATATATGGAAAGATCTGTACATCAAATGCATACAAGATTTGACTTTTTAATTCCTACCATGTATTTTGGTAAGAGGAATTAAATGTCAAAACACAAAAGCAATTATACACTTAATGGTAAAAAACATATAATCAAGTCATTTTTTTATTTTCAAATCGTGGGGATTGAAATAAAAGGGCAAGAGGGCTTACTTTGACATTCTATGAGATGGAAAGGCACATTTGTATCCTTTTGTACCTTTTACAAAATGAATACGCCTGTAATCAGACCCATTCATTTTGAAAAAGGAGATTGTGCTTTAGATCTATGGCATATTTGCAAGGGTGTTGAGAAAGTATCTAAGTAGAATGTGCCGTAGGAAATCAGCTCTGGGGAAATGCAGTTATTCTTCATGGTGATATACCACTAGTTTGGCGTAACACTTGGGGTGAAACAAAGCCTGCTGGCATGGAAGAGTCATCGCTGCATATTTTACCAACCATCGTCACAAGAAGGTAGGCAAATTCTTCTAGCTTGGGAAGTCCCTGAGCTGCAAATTGCTGATCTGTGGCACTGCTACAAGGCTGGCCTCTTCTCCTCTTCTGTAGCCAGCTGCTGGTGGCCACTGTTTGGGTTAAAATGAAGGTCCTTATATCTGCCTTTTTCAGGGCAATTTTTATGTTCCTTTCCTCTACATACCCAGCAAGTTTAAAGGGGGAAGAAAAAATGTCACCTTGGTGCTTCTATATTTCTATGATATTAGAAACTAGGGGCTAGTTGCTAGCGTTTTTAAACAGTCTACACAGTGAACCATTGTTGCTAGTGCCATGATGGTAGGCACTTCTACATTACTTGTGGGCAGCTGTATAGCACAGTTCATGGCTCATGGGGCAGCATGGCCCACGGCCCTACCAAGCTGGTCCTCCAGACTGGGCATGGGGTGGGGTGCAACACAACTCTCTCTGGGTGGGTGGCTCTCCTTCTCAGAGGCTGGGAATGACTGTTGCACCTTTGCAGCCTGATCTAGTCATCTGTTGTTTCTCTATTGGAAGTCCCAGTGCAGCTGAAACAGACTGAAGGTTCAGAAGTGGACTTCTATGAGCTTATTGACAACATTAGCCTGGGATGGCGTTTTTCAGCTTCTGCAGCTGTTTATGGGGCAATAGAAGTCCTACTAGCGATAAATATTGCTACATTACTGTGATACAACAACTGCTTACACTCAGCATCAATGTTTATTAACTATTAGACCAAATTCCTTTTTACTGCTCCAAAACCTGTGAACACCTCCTACCAGAAACATACCAGATGTAAGGTGTGGAATCATTCTTCCATCCCACAGTGTATCCAGGTTGCTCCAAATCTAGGGTCTGATTCCTGCTTATGATGATACTGCATTCCTGAAGCTGTGCAAAGGGACTAAAAATTAATATGAGTGTACCTGCCATGTAGTTGGAGATATAGAGCTGAGTGGGTTTGGCATTAAACTAGAAGAAATCTCCCAAAGTTCAAATCTGAAAACGAAACTTTAAACACCCCAGAAACTAAATTCAAGATGAATTTCCTACCAGCCCACAGTTTTATCATTCTAAATGGGAAATATTTCTGTGGAATGTGGTGATTGCCTGTATACACAGAGGGTTGGCACTCTGCTTAAAGCTTATCCAGGTAGCCAAGTTACAAGAAAGATTTCCCTTCAACAGCATTACACCAGTAACCTGTCCCAGACAAAAAATAGGTTATTTACTGCGGAGCTGGGCCAACTACAGTGCTATTTTAGCGTAATTCTTGACTTCTAAAATTCTGCAATTTGGCACATTTATTTTTGTATAAGTGTTCACATGTTTTCTCACTGCCTCTTGTATAATGGTAACATGTAGATTAAAAAAAACCAAGAAAAGCCAAGTAAAAATAATCAGCTGAGGAAGTATGAAAACAATGGACAGCTCACTGGGAAATCTGCTGCTTCTTTGCACCACTTCATCTGTATAGTCGGCTTAAAAAATCACAGAAGATTTTAAATAATATTTGTATGTATATTTTATGTCTAAGAAATGGTAAAACATCCTTTTTGTGTGCCAAAGCACTAGTATATATATCTCTATATTTAGCTTTCTCTTTTAGTGGGTGCTACCTGCCACTGTGTATTTTGGGGAGTTAGAAAAATGTTAAACTGTGGTATTTTTCACTTTTTGAAGAGAAAGGGCTTTTGATAACAAAGGAGGCAAAAAAAGACAACCTGCTAAATGGTACTTACTGAGAAATATGATTCTCTTTTCCAGATAGAAAGAGCCATTAAACTTTTAATTCCTACTTGAAAACTTGCGATTTTATATGCGTATATATATATATACGCATATAAAATCCCTTTTTTTACAAAAGTTAATTTCTCTCAGATTTGGAGAATTGAGTTCAATCCCATTGTGCTGAGTTTCCCTACAGAGAGAATGCAATGACTGATGTAGGAAGTCCCTGAAAACAAAATTTTGATGGACACTTTCTGTCACCCTTTTTCATCACAGCATACATTTGCCTGTCACATAATATATGTAATTATATGGATTTTCCTCTTTCCAAAGAGGAGGAATGCTTCCTTACTTGAATGGAGGGCCACAGACTACTAGTCAACCTAAAAATCCTGTTAGCATTACATCTCAGCACAAATAAAGAATTTGGATCAGTGCCTTGTTAGATCACCTTTATTTCTAGCTCACTGAGTAAAAAGAGCATTTTTTGCAGCCTAGTTTGATAAGTAAAAGGTGTCTTTCTCACCTGCATGCACTCTGAATTGTCACTCTCGTTCTTTGTTCCTTTGCATGCAGCTGTTGTCAGCTCCCGAGTCACAGAACCACTTGCAGGAACGGCTCAGGAGAGTTTTGGAAGAAAGGAAAGGGAAAAAAGGAGCCGCATTTTTATTTAACAGGAGAAGCAGAACATAAAGAAAAGAAAGGTGTTCTCAAGAATGTAGCCCGCAGCCTTGTCAGGTAGCATTTCTTCAGATGTTTTTTTTCTCTCCCCTTTCCCACCCCAAGATCTCTCTTCATCATTTTTTTAAACATCTCTTCTGGGACAGGGACATGAAAGTGAATTGTGGGTCAAAGGCAAGAATTAGGGGTTGCCAGGGCTGCTTTCTGATGGCTTTACTTTATCTTTGTGTCCAAGCTTTTGCCAGTCAGCAGGTACTGCGGGTTATCCATTCCAGTCACATCATTTTCTGCTTGATGACAAGCATCACACCTTCATCCATCACATTTACATTTCAAACTGCCACACTCCTCTATTGATTAATTATTTAGCAGCTCTTGGCCACTTGTGAGTGTTTCTGCGCTCACATTTCACAGAGAAGGTCCGCTCTTTTTATTTATGTACGGTTTTGTAAAACAAAAATAATATGTAAAGCCTTTAACATACACACATCCTAATAACCTGTGTGTGCGTGCCTGTATGTATGCATATATGTGCGCGTATTTACGTGTGCGTGTGTGTGTATGTGTGTGCGTACACTAGTACAATTAGGTACACACAGGGAGCAGAAGCAGGTAATCTGATCAATAAGCACATGCTCACACTGATAATAGATTTCTGAGTTTTCAGAGCACCGAGCAGCAGATCAATGAGACCTTGCAGGTGTGCTGGAGCCGAGAAATGCATCAGCTACATCATGCTCCCTACAGACTAGTAGGGAACACGCACATCGTCCTCTGGGCTCTGTCACTTTGAGCAAAAACAGGTGGAGGGTTTTTGCAGGTGCCCGATAATGGCTGTTTCCTCCACACCACAGACAGGAAAGGCAGCCTCTGGACAGGACAGGGTATCTGGTTCCACCTAGGGGTCTGCTTGTCCCAGCAAACCACTCCATCCGTCTTTTCCTCAGTTTTCCTTTGGTGAAATGGAGAATGATGATCTAATCTTACAGTCATTTAATGTGCTCGTTTTTATCTCTGAGGTACCCTAGTTCCACTGTAAGAATAAAATCTATCTATCTGCTCTAACTAGAAATGAAAAATCTAGGTTAGTTTAGAAATCTTTGGAAGAGTGATGTTTGGTCTTGCTCCTGATCCCTGGGGCACTCCTGGGCACTCTGTTTTAGCTGGGCAATTTCTGACCCACCACCACCTCCCACCCAGCGGTTCCATGAAATCTGTCACCTTTGGTGCCCCGGGTGGTGGTGTCCTCCAGACTGCCCTCCGATATTGATAACTGCTTGCCCAAAGATCGGTGTCTCTAGAAGGAACAGCCACAAGAAAAGAGAAAGATGAAGTATTCGATGATGGAAAGCAGGAAGTTTTCAGTATAGGTTTAGAAAAGATTTTCAGATGTTCATGACATCACATACGTATGTTGGAGCAGGAAATGAGGTCATCGTGAATTCTAAAATGAAGTTAGCATTTGGATCTGTTTTTATGTTTTCTACTGTTTTAATTTTTTATAAGTTTATTATTGGTGTAACCCAACAAATGTAAATAGGGTGATTCTTATTCCTGCTATTCATTTTCAATAATTTCTGACTTATGCTAAGCCTATTAAAATCAAAAGGAGTATGTACGTTAACTTAATAGGCTCTGGACAAGACCCTTGAAGAAGAGGAACCACATGTTTCTTTTTGTACCATCTCTTGCATTTCTGTCTTTATCCCTCAAATTTTAAAAGCAAATGTAATACCACTGACTTTTTTAATGGACGGAATTTTTGCCAATATTGAGTTCATTGTCTGAATGGTGTTATGCGAGAGTTAGTCAATATTTTTCTCTCAAAATTACTTGGTTTATTATAAAGTACATTGGGAACTTGTATAAGTCAAATGAATATCCTATTCATATATTTAGAATAAAATATTACAGCATTCAGACAATAAAAACCCCCCATCTGCTTGGTCTGTTAGTGATGTTGGTACACTATTTAACACACAGAGAATAACGGATGAGCTCCTTTCTACAGGGAGCACTGAAACAAAAAATGAAGTCAACCTTAGTCCTGACCTGTCATGGAGGATTTTGATGTTTAGTGAAATATAATCTCCATCTCTGACCACAATGAAAAGAAATATTTAATGTTTGATTTTTGCCCTTTCTTTCCCTCTCTGTTAGCTTCTCCTCCTGTCTCATTTGGTGCCTTTCTGTCTCTTTTTTAACAGAAACTTCTGTGAAGTGCAAATTCATCTACTTTTTTTTTTTTTCCCCAACGCTTTCCAAAACTTCTGCCCCTTTGGCATTTAATGCCAGCACTTAATGCTGACAAAAGCCATTTTATGTGGACAGACTCAATCTCAAGCAGATTGGACTCTCCAGCTTATGTCTATATTTGGCCATCAGGGCCAGGCCTGAAGAAAGGTAAGATGATGGCTCCTGGGTCAAGTCCATTCCCTTGCCTTGGGTAAATGAAGGAATGGAAGACAGAGCAGCTATTCCAGACATAGCCCATATTTTCTCCAAGGTAGCCGTCTTGTACAGCACCAAAACCTATGCCCTATAAAGACCATTGAATCCCTGCTAGCAAGGGAATTGGTTTTCTTGCTTTGAGATGCAAGAGAGGAAGGGAATGTAGCATGGACATCCATGGAAGGAAACAACAGCAGTGGATGGTCTTCTCTGTAAGAAGTTCTGGCCTCTCAATTTCCAGTATACTATGAATATACAGAGAAAAACTATTTGTTTTCGCTTGTTATCCCAAGTGGTTTATACTGTTGTAACTTCTGCATGTGAAATGTCATGGAGACAGTAATGAGTCATAACCACAATAATTAAAACTTCAAGTAATTTGAAAATCAACACTTTCATGGTTAAACAAAGGTGATGATATCTATTACCTCTACAATTAATGAAATGTCTCATAACGTAAAGAGCACAACTCTGAAAAATGCTGCAATTTGCATGAACATTAAAATGCCCAGATCTGTTTTAAGTACAAAAATGAAGGACAGAAGCTGAATCTTTAACTTGTACAACAGAGAGGTTTCGCTCGCATGAGTAACCTCAACAGGAAAATGGCAATACTAGTAGTATGGCAATGCTTGATAAGATCAAGTACATTGTTATCTAGACCGCTGCGCAGTACTGTTCCACTGTAAAGATTTGAAATTAAAAGACCAAATCACAGAATCATAGAATCATTTAGGTTGGGAAAGACCTTTAAGATCATTGAGTCCCACTGTTATGAGGCTCCTTCTCTAATGTTGCCATTGTGTAGTGTCTGAGAATGTATTTACACGACTTCTAATTTTTTTTTATTTTCTTAAAAATAACAATGTCTCACTTACATACCCATTCACTCATTGATCCTAAAACTGGGAGCTGATACAGCGTCATAGATGATACTGCAGCAAAGCTCTTCACACTTCTCTTTGTCTTTTGCTTGCTTCATCTCTTCACATTCACAGTTAACAGGCTTGCTCTGTATAAAAAAAAATAAACATAATAATTAGTTCACCATAGGTGTGTTTAATTTGTATTGTCACAAATAAAAAGGAAAAAAACCACTTTATCTTTTTTGGGCTTAATGAGATCGGGAAAGTATTTTCATAATTGAAAAGAGAGATTCTTTTAAATAAGGCATTTTATTAGGAAGTGAGAACAATATAAAGTAGGCACCTTCCAGTGAACTATTCTGTAAAATGGCAAACATGATAATAAACAACAATTAGATTATGAGTGGACTCCTTAGTTTACAAAGCTTAAAATACATAAATAAAATAATTCTGAGTACTTGACAGGATTACACAAGTTCTAACTCTAAGTTATGTCATTTCTGACTGCATAAATACTAGCCAGCACGTCCTGCTACTGCCAGTAATGAGAAAAGTTCCAAGAAATCAACAGTATGAGAGAGAGAAAAAAACCAACTAGGACGACAAGTGGTTCTTCATTTTATCTGTGGATACTGCAATACTCTACCATTTCAAGGAGTAAATTCTCAGCTATTGCTGAGAAGGTGGCCAGTTGCACCATAAAAGTTATCTGGTTTCCAGTTTGGTAACTAGAGTTCATTAAAGATGGACATCCACATCTTATTGTCAATCTTTTTCTGCAAAAGAATTACTGTTAATCAATTTTGATATAAAGGTCAGAGAAGAAGAATGCTATCTCTTCCCGGTAATTCAGTCAGCAGAGAGAGCCAGTACAGTATTTTCCAGAGGAATTAAAAAGACAGAAAAATAAACAAACAACCAAACCACAAAATGGGAAGTCATAAATCAAACTAATAGTGCAGTGCTGCTGTCCATGGAGAACAACATTCCTGCCTGACTTTCCAGCACGTGGAGCACTTGCTCTTACTTTATTAGCCAAGCAGGATTCACTTTTGCCTTCCCAGTGCACCAGAAGTCACAGGAGCAGAGGATTGGTCCCATCTATTATGGTAATAGCATCAACAACTACTCTTTCCAGCCAAGGAACCCTATTTATCAGATGATCACCTGTAGCAGCAAATCCCATAGGCTGACCACAAGCAACACAATTAATTTCTTTTTGTTTCCTCTATATTTACTATTCTATACCATTTAACTTCACTGACTGCCCTCTTATTTATAAGTAATGTTACAGGAAAAAAAGAAGGTCATGACTTGTGGTTTAATTAATCACACCTAAACAATCACACCTTCAGGAGCCTCAAGTAGGTACAGTATTGAGAAGCAGCCTTCCTTCCTGTGCCTTTCACATGGTAACATTAATCCAGAGAAAAGGGACAGTGCTTCTGTTCCTCAGGGGTGTAACTTCCAGCCATCACTTTACTGGAGAATCACCTTAGGATTGCATGGAGGAAACATCTTTGGGAACCCCACAGGACTGCATATCTGGTGCATTTCTGCCCTTCCTGTAGAAATGCTTGGAAAATATCATTGATATGGTCGTTGATCCATAGATGCACAAAACCAGTCATTTGCACAGTCTATTTTAACATTAATCTGGCTAAAATAGATAAGCAATAACGTTCCTTGGCTTTGTGGGATGAGTTCCTCCGAGGTAACTGCTTTTTACCTGCACAGCAGGAAAAAAATTATGGTATGTCTTTTGTTTTCTCCAGCCCAATAAACCTTAAAACGTTTCTTAAAGAGTGGCATATCTCCGACAGAGAGGGAACACCCTGATTTAGAGCATTGTTGCTAAGGGCCGTCCCTGCAAGGTGGCAGTGACAAGGCTGACTGGAGAGAGAACAGACCTGCAGTGTACTCATATGCGAAACATTGCCTAAACCACCACTAGGCTGTTGGGTAGAAGATTAGTGTACAGCATCACTGCTATGACTGTGATCATGCTGCAAAAGACGAGAATGGGGTTATTAATTTGTTTAAATCGAGCATTGTTAGCATCAGCCTGAGGAGAGGGCTTCATGCCTCAAGCTGGCTAGAGGCCACATCACTGAAAAGGGCTATGATTACACATACGTGATGGAGGATAGTCCTTATGCTCGACCCTTTCCCTGTCCAGCTGTTTTGGTTCCCACTCTGAGATTTCTACCCTTCCCTACACAGCATTTAAAAAACAACCATCACAAGTGTCTGCAGTCACTTCTGAAAACCCGTGCTTAAAAACGATGTGCAGTGCCGTACCTAGGCTTCCAGGGAGCTGGCATCTCTTCTGACAACCTCTTTTTTGGGACAAAGACAGAAAGACTGGCATCATGGTTAACAGGGGTGCAAGGTGCATGAATGCAAGTCCCTCTTCCCTCTGGTTTACTTATCTATCTCTAGAAAACAGGACCTCTTGGAAGGAGGAAAGTACTCTAGACCCTATGGACTCTAGATGTCATTTCTTCATCTTTATGCAGAAAGAAAACATCCTAGAGTCCAGTATTCTGGTGGAATGGGAGATCTTTTTCCTCTTCAGCTGGAGCTATAACTGAGCTGTGAGCTGAATTTCATACTCAAAGCAGTGATCCCAGTAAGATAGCGACTTGATGTTTGGTGGTTATCTTGATTTGGTAGTGCAGTGGAAAACGATTCGTACTTAACTTCACATGAATGACAGAGACATAGCTACGAGAAAAAAATCCTGCGGGAGCAGAAGCAACTGAACAGAGCTTTTAGGCTAAGGATTAGCTGCCTTTAAAGAAGGCTGCCCTCACTAGATTGAGAACTGATTGCAATACCTTCTTGCCTCTTCTTTACCTCAATCAATAATTTTTAGGGTTCAAAATAATCAGAGTGCAATAATTCCTCCACAGGAACAGTCACATGGTGATGAATTACATACCCCAGTCTACCTAAGTATGAAAGGCTAAAGGAAAAATTTGAACAAAACTTGTTATATCAAGACAAAATACGTGTCTCTGCAGTTGACAGATATGTCTCTTTGCTGCTTTGCAAATCTTAATACTTAATTGGAATGAACTTTGGTAGCACAACAGACTAAAAGACCAAACAAAGCAGCCCAAACCTCAGCGATATATGTCCTGCATGTGCCTTTAAATACTGTTAAAATTGAATTTGACTAGACTTGCTCAAATCAGACCTGTTATCAACAACACATTGTCTCAGGGGACCAACATTTGTCCAGTTAGGGCTTCCTTCATTAATCGTCCAGCATCAAGCAAACCAAATCCAAATCTGTGGAGAAAAAGCAATTAGATATTTTAAGCAGTGATAAGAACACCACAAATAATCAATTTCTATGGCATTAGCAGCTACCTGGCCCAGCAAAAGTCTATAAAAGCTAGAATTTATTGCAGAACACCAGACAGCTTACAAAGCATTGATTCTTAGTAGTATGCATAGATTGCTGGATTTAAAGAGAAATCCCTAATGGTCCTTACCTTTTATTTTTTTCTTTTTAAAGGGAAAACAAGGATAAGGTGTTCATAAGGCCAAGCTGCAGCAAAACAAATGTCTAATGACTGTGAAACAGAATTTGTTTACCTTTCAGACAAACAGAATGCTACCGCAATGTTTGATAGCAATTATATATAGTCTGATGCATAAACTTCATAAAAGACGAGCAGCTAAATGCAATTGTAGTATTCTATGGTTAGAAAAACAGTAATCGTGCTTATTTTTAAAACATTTATTGCACCTGAGAAACCAACAAACTAGAAACCATTTTTGCATTTTTTCAGCTCGTGAGTCTTTAGGCTTTAAAGCCTATTCCTCCCTAACGATCTCATAGTGGAGTATTTTAATCTGCGTTAACCTTTGTGATTTCAACTACTCATAAAAGCAAAACGAAAGGCAATGCCCAACTTAGCGAGCAAAACCTTACTGTCTGCAGTGGAAAACACCATTTTGAAAAATATTTTATCTTAATATCCCCAAAAGACAATTTATGTATGTAGATGTTATAACTGATCTTTAAATATGAACCAGAACATATCCAAACTCAGATTTCTAGGCCAACAGGCTCAGAAGTTGAAAGGAACTTGGGTGATCGTCTTGTCTGGCCTCCCGTGTACGTACACTAGAATCTTTCCCCAGAAGCTGGATTAAATCATGGCTTTCAGAAAGATGTCTAATCTCATTTTAAAGACTCCAAGCTATGGTGAGTCCACCTCCTCCCTGAGTAAGCTCTTGCAGTGTTTAATTATCCTTACTGCTCGGGAATGGTGTCTTATTTCAAGGTTGAATTTGTCTAAGTTAGCATTCAAATACTGAGAACGCAGGGTGTTCGAGAGGGAGCAAATATAAGTGACATGATACATTTTATACTAATCCTAAATCAAAAGATTATGGAAATACAGAAAACATGACAACTAAAGCTCTAGTCTGGCAAACATTTATGCAAGGGGGTATCTTTCTGCATAGGAAATGGTTTCTCTGGTTCAGCAAGCCTCCACGTGTCTGTAAAGTTACACCAGTCCTTGAAATACATTTTAAAAGCTGCATTTGGAGAGACTTTTCCTGTGAAAATTATTAGGCATTAATTAATAAAGTCAACCTCCCTGTGCCTCTGTCCCCACTCTGAGCAGCCTTTGAGGTGGGATACTATACATTGCTACTAGAAGAAGAAAAAGTGAGAAAACTTTCTATTGCAGAAGTCTGATTGCTGCCATAGGGGGATGATTGCTGAAATCCAAACCGAACCCAAGGGCGGGGGTGGGGGGATAAAAAAAAAAAAAGGAAAAAACCAAATAAAAATAAAGGAGAGTTGTCAAGATAATTAAAACTTTGCAACAATTCAGTAGTGGTGCTGATAAAAACAGCACTGCTGGCTGAATGCAAATAAGATGGTAAAGGCCCTGTTTGGATTATGGTAATTACTCAGTCTGAAGTTAGCTCCAGCCACACACACATATGAGCACACACATACACACACAGCAGTGGAGTGGAACCTGACAACCATACTTGGCATGCGATCATAAAATTCCCTGGCACGCTCTCAGGGTGCCATGTGGAGCTATTTGTACAGTTAGGGACGGGACTCTGTGGCGCAGGAAATACCAGCGGAAGCACGGCTGACCCGCCTGGCCTTCAGCAAGAGCCTGCCCCCCTCCTTATCGCTGGCCTGCGTTCAAAAGTGATCTCTGGAGAAGGCAAATCAATCGAACACATGTTTGGTCTAAAAATGTCATTTTGGAATATGCTAAGATATTTCCTTACATTAGACCATTTTGTTTGCCCCAAAGATTTGTCAAGTGCAATCGAATGCATACACATCACAACGCGCGCCGGTGCCAGAACAAAATAATTTCAATGTGTCCTTTAGTACTCCGATAAAATGCAGGCAGTCGGTGTTGAAACGAGATGCCCTGTGAAAGTCTTGTGCACACTGGCATTCTGCATTTCTTCCAGGAACTTGTTTCTTTAAAATTTGGGATCCGTCCAAATGAGCAGATTTTGTGTAAGAATAAAGAGGGGGACCAGCTCAACCTCTCCTCTTGCCTTCTAGACGGAGGAGTTGAGGCAGGCTAATTTATGTGATGAAAAATCATTACAGAAATTACAATTTCCAACTCTGATTCCTAAATAATAAAGCCTTTACGAGGACAATATCATTACAAATAACCCTATTAATCCGTTGATTCAGCTTTAGAGCCTATTCTGATATATGACAAAGATGTGTTTCTTCAACAATTTTCACAAGTTAATATTAAATAATATTGGCACACACATCATTTTTATTACTAAGTTCTTTGATTTGTTCACCCTGCACAGTCTCTACAGCTGTGTGTTTTATGACCTACCCATCACAGGAGAAACTTCCATTAGCACCGGCACACAGCAGAGGCGATGTGAACTTTGTGATCAGCCTTCCCATCCTCATTCTGGTTTCAGTTAGTGCTGAAAAGGCTGTTTTGAGCAGATCAGAACAGGCGCAGCCCAATCACTGCGGCTGAAAGCGCACCCGTACTGTGAAGGGCAAGCTTCCCTGCCTGGCTTGTTCAAAGTCTGTGGAGACTATAACAAATCCAGATTTATATATGATTGTGAATGCCAAGGTATGGTCCTCTGACCAGCACGCTCCTGAGGGAAGACATCCACACCACTCCTTTCCCTCCCCTTACCACTACTTTCACCCCGGCACCCTTTTTCTCTCTCTCTGCATCAACCTGGTGTGGTTGCTATAACACACACGCACACACAAGTGCATCAGCTTTGAAATGCTGCAGGGTGCTTGGGTTGCGGTGCTTCAACTGAGAAACAAATTAGGTGTGTTTTGACTAGCCATGTGACCCTTCTGTGGTGTAAGTGTTTTTTCCCTTTTTCCGAAGAACACTGACTCAAAAGAGGACTCTAATAGCTGATAGGCCAAAAATCAAAATTATATGATGTGTCTTCTGAAATTATTTTGGTGAAGTTTACATGATGTTTTCTCTGAGATTTTTATCTTGATTAAAACAAATAGGTATAAAAGGGGGAAAAAAAAGGAAAATTAAAAACTGCCAAGATCTCAACTCTTACAAATCAGCTGACAGTATTAATCTGAGACTAGTGATTGTACAACAGAGGAGAAACAATTGGTTGCATAAATGTAATTTCAGTTTAGGGGTTCAGTTTGGTGAGATCATCATGAAAAGGATGTTCAATACAAGTTATACATATGACCTTAACGTCATCTTCTCCACTTTCCCTTCTATTAAGCATATTCAATCACCTGTGGTTGCATTTGACAAGATGCAAAAGTTGGGTTATGATCCTAAAGCAATCAAGAATGTTAAGCAGTTCAGAAACGGCACAGTGTTACGTTGCCATAAAATATGAACATTTATGAAGGATATAATAATGTATTATAAAGAGAAAAAAAAAATCTGTAGAAGATTGCTAGATGGTAAAGGAAGTCTAATGAAAATGCACATTTTTTAGTTCATATTAGACAAAAAGCACTTTATAACTACATAGCGTTACTATTGCGATAAAGGCAGTATTTGTACCAAAACGTTCAGTTCTTCTCACTGCTGAGAGATATGGGATTATGTGCCTTAAAATTGAGGAATAACGATAAGACTTAAAAGACAAACTGAGGACCAATAATATCTTGAATTTTCATATTATATATAAATTTCCAGAATGAATAATAAGTTTCTGGACCCTTTAGTGTTTTGTACTTCATGGATTTTTTTTTTTTATTAGTGTGGACAAGTAAATTTTATTTGATAGCTTGTTGTATTTAAAGACAGTGTAAAACTCTCGTTGCAAACAGTTGTTTACAGTGCGCTTTTCAGCACAAAGCTGTTTTAAAGCTCAATTGTGCATTTTGCAGATAAAGTGGGAAAACTAACTGAAGGCTGTATTGTAAGCAGTGGTTGCCGTGGAAACCCCAGTTTCAAGAGCTGGTTCTCCATTACCACTTAATTTAGGCTTCCTAATTGCATTCCACTAAATCGGTAGCGACAATATCTGCAGAGCAAAACTGCATGCCCAGTCTAGCGCAAACCTCTTTGAAACAGGCTTTTTGAAAGCCAGGAGCTATAAAAACTCAGCATGACGCGGAGCATATGAGAAACCTGTAGTTCAAATGTACTGCTGCTTGCTTTCTCATCCTTAGTAACTTCAGTGCGCTCCACACCAATCTATTAGTTCAGTCTACCTTAAAGATCATAAAGCTCTGCCATGTGGAAACTCATCTGTCCACCAACACATCGGTGCAAAATAGATTTAATTGTACTTCCAACCCAGTATCATGTCCGTCTTATTTTACTACACACCAGCAGGTAGCTGGTGCAGAGCCTTACTTTCCTTGAACTGCCCTTGCTCCGTAATACGTGGAGAACAATACTTTCTCAGTTTAAATTATTTGCCACTGTTCAGCTGTGCAGCAAGCCAGACCGCCCATATGTGACCTAAAGAGAGCCTTGTCAGAACCACTAGACATAAAAGCATTCCAATTATCGACCATACTGCTTTAATAGAGGAGGCAACTAATATGATAGTGTAAGTGATTCTGCCACTGAGAAGCTCTTCGTCACTGTCAGATTAACACTTGAGTTAAACTCTTGTAAATCAGTCACATTATGCCATCGGTTGAGAAATAAACACAGACCTATTACGCTTAGAATTCCAGAGGGCTCTCCCTGCCATCCGAGTTGCGCAGGATGCCCTATTAATCTGAATTTTGTCATGTTTATTATTTTGCAATTACTAATGTCGGTAATGTTGGGAAGATTTAAGTTGTCTATGATTAGATTCTGAAATGGATGTACATGTCTAGAAAACCTTCTGTAAGGTAAAAACAGAAGAGAGAGGGATACAGGAGACAGCTTATGTGTAACTTCTGACTGCAAAAAGCCAGTAGACCACCAACGTAATTAAATACCATAACTCTTTTTAATAAAAAAAAAAGGAAAAAAGCACAGAGAATTTAAAAGCAAGATACTTCAGTGTCTTCAAGCACAAGACCTCCCACAAGCTCGCAGTGAAGTGCATCTCCCAGCTGCTAATGTGGTTGCATTTGAGCCCTCTAATATGTATCAAATGAATGCTGATGTTGAAAATAATAAGTAAACAACTGCTCTTTCAACACTTCCTTCCCTCCACAGTATTATTAAATGCTGGTAAAATACCTTTAAGTCATATATTATCAGCTCATCAGCAGCTTTTTTATTTCTGCAGATTTTCTTAAGTTTTTGAACTGTCTTCTGCTCTACCTGAGCTGCTTTGAAACCAAAATGAACACACCTTTGGTTTTGGTGTTGGGGTTTTGGGTGTGCGAGGGTGGACAAATGAAGGTTGTTAACACAAGCCGGGGATTTATTTTTAGTGGAGCAGTTCTGTCTGTTCAATGGAGCCCTTTCAGGCGGGTAGTGAGGCTGGAAGAGAATGAAATGGGAACAGGGACTAGAAGACTGGATGTTGAGTTTGTTTGGTCCCAGGTTGCTTCAGGCAGATGGACACTCCTTAAGATTTCTAGATGTCTCCTCTTTAGATTTTAGGAGCCCTATCTGGAACAAAGGCAGATTCTCCAATCAAAAATACGGACAGATCTTTCTAAAACTGCTCATCTGAGATGATAAGCCAGTGTGTCCCAGGCCAGAAGCAGCAGCCATGAAGAGATTTTAGGTTAAACATCCTTCTCACACTATCATCCTTCTCCAGCAAAGCAGGGAAACAAGCCTTCATGTCTCTTTCCTTCTGTTTGGGTTTCTGCAAAGATCTTCTGGGGAGACAGGGGGAAAATGGTGGAGGTAAGAGGGGAGGAAGAGGAAGGAATGGGCACCGCTGTGCTAAAACTCTGCAGAAAAACTGCTGAAAAGTTAATGTGGTTGGAAAATGTTAATCGTCATATTTCACTTTGCTCTTCAGAAGGCCCTTAAACAGGGACAGAAACCAAGGCAAGGCCAGTAAAACTATATTGTAAGCTGAGGAAAACCAGAAAGGACACTTTTCTACTCTTTTCTATCTGTGTTCTAGCGCAGTCTATCTTCTAGTCCCTATTGTAGAGAGTACAAAGTCACAGCACAAAGTCCAAGTCCCGTAAGACATGCACACAATGCAGCTGGATGCCTGCAAGCTTTTTGTCAATAAAATTCAGTGCTAGGCAATGTGGAACTATGTCGGAACTATAACTATCGCTAGATCAATATCTCGTGTTAGGTGTTACCTGCATGCCAGAGGCGTGAGAAATGGGATGGAGGTCTGGTGGTCACGTTCTTTCATTTTTCTGCCCTGGACGAAAGGAGCTGTTACCCTCACCCATGCAGGTGTAAATTAACGGACTTTGTGTAATTAACGTATGAGATAAGCTTGTCTACCATTGTCCCCACAGGCACGTCTACCCAGATGATGTGATGTGAAACACTGAGTATAAATATTGCCCCAATATTGGCCCTAAAATGGGACAGGACATGATTCAGAACCATACCGAAAGGGCGGATTGACGAATTCACTTCTTTTCCAACCCCTCTGCCCCGCACAGGGATGCCATGTGGGTAAGATTATCTCAGCTATGCCTGAGTGACATTATTTCTCCCTGGGTGTATCTTATTCATTTGTAATCGCGATGATACTTGTTTCTATTGCACTATTTTTGCATCCGGCGGGCTTGTTTTTACCAAGCGGCCAGGCTACAACGGGCGAGTTGTAGCTTCTTTGGTGTCGGACCTACAGTGTTTGGCTATTTCTCTGGTAACTAAGCTATAGCTACCCTGCAGTTCCTTAACTTATCAACTGCAATCCAAAAGAACTTGTATATGTTGCATTCTAAATAAACCGTTGTTATTCGTGCCCCTGATTTGCTTGTTTCGCATGTTCAGTGTCGGCCTTATAAAATCAGATTTATTTCCCCCTTTTTTGCAACACCTATGTGAAAAAGTGCAACCTTGAAAAGACTGTGTGGATACTTGAGGGAGAAAACTCTTCGCCCCTTGTCTTGGATGAAATGAGTTGAGGCAAAACTTCATCAGAGGGTGCTCCTTGCATCATCTACAGCAGATTAAGCTTTCCTTGGGTAGGTCTATAGGAAGAGACTGTAGACAAACATTACTTTCGCTCAAACATCTCTAAAGTGGGAGTTAACTGATTTAAAAAGAAAAACCAAAATTGTCTGTCAGAGACATGTTATATTGCAGAAAAATTCTGATTTTTGCTTTAGGTAATTCATGTCCTAGAGAACAACACAGAAAAATTAAAAAGCTCCCAAGAGACAATGGGCTCTATTCTGTCCTCACATGCATGGCTTAGTTACAAGCGGGCTTTGAGCCAACTTCTGTGCTCAGCTACACACGTGCAATTTCCTTTGACTTAAACAAAGCATACATTTATATGGGCAGAATCTGGCCTTTTTGTGTATGGGAATTCCTATAGTTTATTATTTGTATGGTATTATAAGGATCAGGGACTCATTTGCTTGAGCTTTGGGAAAACAAGGCTCCATATTCTGTCTACTGGAAAGATTACGGTCCAGGAGAGCCAAAAACATGTGAAGGGTGTGAGCAGTCTAACTATCAGTCCTCTACATGGTTGTACCTTTCCCAATTATAAAGAAGCATCTAAAAATTTTAGCCACCTAGAAAATAATTGGCTTTCTTGACATGGAGTGGATTCAGACGACTGAAGAATTCTGTGTGCCTTTCCCATCTCTCCCTGCACCCAGCACAACACTGCTTCCCACCCCAGATTTGCTGAACTGTAGTCTTCATCCTTAAAACTGGTTTACCCTTGGTCTCGTTTCAAGCACCTGCTTTTAACAGGTCTACACACCACTGGAGCCAATTTCTGTGCTCAGCTACATGTGTGTGGTTTCCTTGGACTTAGAGTATATATTTTTCTGAGCAGAGCCTGTTCTTTTGGGGCATGGCTTTAGACAGGCTCAGGAGCCCATTTCTCTCACCTTTGCTTGGGGCTTGTAAATGCCCTGGCAGAGGTGACAGAGGGGAGGAATTTGAAGGAGCAGAGGGCAATGGCCTTACTGCTCTCTTTGGGGGCCATACCCAACATCCAACATGGCACTGGAAAGTGCGTGGAGAATATTAATAGGTGGGAATGAGCTCTTCCTCTAAATGCATCTCTGTATGCAGTGCTTTGCTATATAGGGATCAGCATAGTGCAAACACGGACTTAGGGACTTACCCACCCTGGTGGAGGCGGAAGAGTAGGGGTAAGACAGAGAACTTTAAGCCCTCAGAAAAGAGCCAAACCAGTGTGTTCAGTCTCCTCTGTGTGCTGGATGCCTGTTCGCATGCTGGCAAGGGTGGCTGGGGTTCTGTAGGTTTGGGAGAGAAGGGTTTCAGAGCAGGGAGCAGAGCCAGGGAGTGACTACTCTCCATCCGTCACCACCCCTGGCACCTTTCCCGCTGGAAGTCACAGTGGGAATTAACACACACAGAACTAGTGCTGTTCCAACTCCCCAAGAGGAAAACAACATTTTTTCAAGCTGTATGATTCTTGTTTGTAGCTACATGACACGTTATTTAGTAACTGTGAAATAATGCATTGTTCTGATTTTGAAGATGTGTACATCTTTGGAGGATCGCTCTCATTTTTCTAAATGCTTTTTAAAAGCAACATTTACAAACACCTTCATTTTCTTGTTGTTGCTGACTTGCTCATTGACATTTTAAGCTAAACAGCATATGGCTTATAGCTTTGTACGAGCAATTGTATACAATTCATGCATTTTCTGGAATTAAAAAGCCTTGAAAACATGATGACGATTTTCAGAACTACAGGTTTATTCTTAAAACTACATCTGTGGGGTCTATTCCTCATTTTTACAGATTTTTCCAAGTGATCCAGGAAGAGTTGCTCAGGGCACCCCAATTTCCTGGCTGCAAAATAACAGTAACAATACAGGTGGATACGTAGATGTTTAATTCCCACATGTGTTCAATGTGCTTTGCGGTCTTTATATAGAAGGGTATTACTGGAGTATAAGGTATTAATTATTGTTATCAGCACCTAAGGTATCTCTTGCCAAAGATTTAAAGCAGGTTCCCCTGGAAATGTAGGAAGTAGGATTTAAAAGGATCTCAGCATCAAGTTTAAACACTAGCTTTTGCTGTCAACCACATGTCACATAATAGGTTTCATGAAGTGCTCAAGTTTCACAGTGGAACCAGTGAATTTTCTTCCTCCCCCTGCTCCTATTGGAGAACTTCTCCAGAATTTCATTCCAGCACTTCCTCCTAATTTCCTGCTTGAGTTTATTCATGGTCATCTTATGAGCATTTGTTCTTATGTCAACATTGTCCTTTAAATAGCTCTTCTCCCTCCTTGTATATTTATAGACAACAGTTATGTTCCCTCTCAGCCTTTGCTTTGTTTGTGTAAACAAGTGAAGTGTTTTTAGTCTCCCTTATTAGATATCCTCTCCTCCTCCTCCTTCTCCTCCCAGAACACCTTGTTGGTTCTTGTCCTAATCTGAATTAATTTTCTTGCACATGGGTGACCCAGGCTGTCCACTGTGTGCCTGTATTTTGTCTAGAGCAATGACATTCAATAAAAACCAGAAAAACCCAAACCACTGTTGCTGGATAACTCTCCCTCATCACATCTTTTTTTTTTTTTTTTTTTTTTTCACAGATGGAACACATCTAAGGCTCACAGCCACCTTTTATTAGCAAAGCGTGATCCAAATTGTCTAAGTACTTAACTTGTAGCTCTTTTTTTAACCAACTGCTGAAACAATGCTATCCAACAAACAGGGTGCCTAAAACCGCTGCTTCATTGCTTGTCTTCTGAAGTGTACCATCTTGAGGCTATACTTCTGGATTTCACCTAGTCCCTTCCCATTCCTTTTCTTCCCGTTCCTCTGCTTACACTATTATAACTTGATAGTGGTAGTTTTTCCTAGCTTTGTGTAACCAGCAAATTTCAACAGCACATACTTCCTGTTCTGTAGTGTGGTTATTAATGAGAATATGACCCTTCAAAATGGTCAGTCCTAAGAGCAGGCTGTGTAGGACTCCACTACTGATCTCTGTCCATCCCAATATATCATTTTCAGCACAAGCCACAGTCACCTCTTCTTCAGCCAGTTCTTTACAGTTCTTCCAACTGATCTCTGCTTTCTCCTGTTTAGCTAATAACCACCAAACAACCCCCACTACACACCCCCCGCAACTCCCTATAATATGCTTTATGGATTCCCACAGGAGCAAGATCTATTGTATTTCATTTCTTCAAAAAAATCCCACACAACATTATTTATGAAAGAAAGTTATGGGAGCAGAATGGCACGATCTATTTTTGGTAAAAACTTGATGTATTTCAACACATCTCTCATTTCATTCAAAATTCATTTTAAAACCTGGCATGCAATGAAAGAATGTTATGAAACCGAATAAATGCTGCAGCAGTTGCGTACTTGGTACTAGAATGGGTTAACTGCTGCAGTGCAGGGGGTTGATAGGGAGCCACAAGAAGGCGCATGCCTTAATGAAGAGCTGGTAAGGAGCCCTGGGGCATGGAACAGGGGCTAATATAAAGGAGAGAACAGTAGGATAGAAAGCTGAGTAACCCAAATAAAGTTACTTTTGCTCTTTACTTGTTTATGCTGCAATTGCTGCCTTGCATGAACAGCAGACAAAGCTCAGAAACACTAAAGTAACTCAGTGAGATGGATATGTGCATGGGATATTGCTGTCCCAGGCCTGATTTTCTATGTTTCAAGGTTTCACTGGCACTTTCTGTTTTGTTTTCTTAGAACAACGGTAAGCTACGAGTAAAACTGAAAACACAGACTAAAATTTATACTGGGAAACACTACCTTGACTGGTGGACATACTGTTCTTACAGTCAATACTTTTTATTTCTTGGGAGGCACTTTGTTTCAAGGCTACATTTTTCTTAAAGAAGCAATTTTTGATAAACATCAAGGTCACTTGGACTAAGGACAGTCCAGCAAATATTGGAAAGGAGTAACTCCATCACACGGTTCAGAACAGCTCCACTGCAAATGCATATTTGTTCAGCTTTCCAAGTAAGACTACAACCAGTTACAATTTCAGATGGATTGGTAGCACATAAAATATAAACTTTGTCTTAGTATTTTGGATTAAATCAGTTGTTCTTTCTTTCTTACGGATGGCTGGCAGGGGTGGAACCTTGAAAGATGTGAAGATCAAAACCAAACCAAAACCAACCCAAAGTTGTTCAAACCTCAACAAATATTTAGCTTGTTATTCTGAGAATGGTTCATCCATCTTTTGCTATCCATCCTACCTCCTGCATTAATTAGATATGTTTTAATCATATTTTCTCCAATAGCCTTTTTTTCAAGTAAGTATTTTTTTGTCTTTACATCTGGCGCACAAGTAGCGGGCTTTATAATATATATTTTCTCTAACTGTAACGGCACATGGTATCTGTTTTTCACAAATTGCTAATTGCTGGACATTCCTTTGTAGGATTAATTAATTGCAGTAATAAATCAATACTGCTGTAAGTGGAACTGGGAACAAAGTCAGACTTACTATTATATTGATAATCACCTAGGTAAACACTGTGAGTAGCTTCTAAGTCAAGTAATATGACCCTCAAAAGCATATTTCCATAAAACACAGGTAAATACATAGTCTTTAAATAAAATAACTGGATAACCCCCCTGAAACATTAAACTAGAACAAAATACAAGCGAGTGTACCTAAACAGAAGCCCTTGCCTTTTTCTTTACCATTCTTTTATTCTCTTTTTATTCCGATGGATCTTTTTCTTTTCTCTGCCACAGTTTTTCTCTTGACCCTCCAGTCTTCTGCTTCATCCTCGTTCTCCGTCCTGTAGAAAACGCCACACAGGATCAGACAATAGGTCTCTCAGGTCTAACATTCAATCACTCTGAAAGTACCAGCGTATCAGGTCTCTTCCTTGTCATTAACAGACACTGACCTAAAGCCTGAAGTGTGGGATTAGTATCCCTCCTACAAAATAGATAACTGCAAGTATTTTGTCCTATCTGTGTAACTCTTACAGAGTACTTGGCCTCAGCGTCACAGGAAGACAATTATTACCACAAGATAATTATACACTGTGGCTGGGAAAGGGAAATATTTTCTTTTCATGAGTTTCCAAAGGCCAGCTTTTACTTTCAGGCAGTATTTCCTTACCCTGAGGTAATGATAGGTGAGGGAGGATGCAAATTCCTGATTGATCCCTAGTATTATTTTGCAAATATTTATCATGTCATCTGCTATCTTGTTTCCTTCCTTTGCTTCTGAAGTTTCCCATTCATTACCTGTTACCAGCATTTTTCTTGCTGTATGGCCTTGGTTTTTCAGGGTGTCTTGCACTAAGCAGCTTACAGCCCACATGCGAGCAGGTGAGCAGGAAGTAATACACTCTTTAAAGAGCTGGTGTGCCAGAAACATGGCACATGCACATGTGGATGTGTGCCCTAGAGTGGGATGTCCTCTCAGAGAAGCAGCATCAGTTTTACACCACCCCTGACAAAATCCCTCTGCACAGATGCCTTGACATGAAGTGCTGTTGCACTTGTGTCCCGTGGTTTGATCTGGGGGGCCTGTGGGTGGCAGGGAGTGACGGAGAGTTGGCAGAGCTGCAGGATCACTTGGGAATCTCTTGTAGCCCAGGGACAGCATGCCACACAAACCCCAGGGACAGCGAGCCCAGTGCGAACTGCCCCCTCACTTGGGGAAACAGGTCCACAGAGAGAGGAGGCAGAGCTGCCATGGACAAAACCCTGGAGGAGGAAGAGGCAGGAGGAGAGTACTGTGCAGTTCACAGACTGTATGGGGTGTGTGGGAGAGGGGAATCTGCTAGTAAATAGAAACAGATGAGCAAGTTCACAGGAGAAGAGGTGGAAAAAGAAAAAAAACCACTTTCTTTGGGAGGGTGGTGGAAATGAAGGCTGGGAAGTTCAGAGACAGTGAAGCATCCTCCTTCTTGAGATGAAAGAGTTGCCTCTGATAAAATAAATCCAGGAAGGATGGGTCTGTCATCAGCCCCTTGTAGACATCACATGCTAACGAGGTAGAATCACAGACTTGCTTCGTTTTCCACTAAGGTGACAGTAGGAACATGAATGTATTTACAAGTGGTTTATACATACCTGATCTCAGGATTTTGATGGTACTTTCTCACCATGTTCATCTTAGACTCAGGCACATTCTGCCACACCCTCAAGAAAGCAAACAGCACTTGGCTGACAGCAACAGGCAGTGGTCTAAATTCTGTAGCCTCAGTAACCATGAGCTACATGTCAATGAATTTTAGGAAAATCCAAGTAAACAGTCTAAATAAAATTGTGGCAGCAGTATCTCTGAATGTTATTGAATGGAGAATTAATTCCCACAGAATCATTTACCATAAAAAATGCTACAACACAAATCTTATCAAATTATTCTTAAAATTTAATTCAGCGATGGCAGATCTGCCTATAAATATCTGTGAAAGTGATTAAATTCTTGCTGTGTTGTTGGATATCTGTGTGTGGACAATTAGTTTGCCATAGAAGTGTCTTCTATTGATTTTTCCTAAATTATTTCTTTACTATAATCCGTTATCTTTACTGCATAATAGGGCCCAAAGAGGGACTTGAACCAAATTAGTAACAAAAATATTAAAATAAAAGCCTATATCATTAATTTGGGTCACTGTGGCATGTAGAAAAGTTCTGCAAATTAACCCCAAGAAAACTTATTTCTGCTCATGTGTGGTTGCTATAAGACTGATACTTCTGATCCAGAGCAGACTTCCAAGTGATTGAATCATCTGTTCTTCAAAACTGCAAGTCTACCACAAGTCAGTTTCTTCTCTTGTAGGTGCTCCCCATCTCTGTATGAGTGAAGATAGAGAGGAAGATATAGCTGGATATGCTATCAGGGGTAATGTTCAAACAAGAAAGTTATGTACAAATGCTACTTTAAATCCCATCCTATCAAGAAACTGCTGAGACCTCTAATTCTCATGATGATACCTTTGGGAGCTGTAGGGTATCTTGAAAACATTGCTACATGTCACAGTAAGTTTCTAACAGCATGTGAATTAAAGCGCTGTATTGCAAGAATATCACAAGAAATACTCTACATAGCTGATAATTTCCATTTCCATTTAACAAACAATTTGTTACCCAGATACAATTGTTGCTGTGGAGATTCCATAAGCTTACATTTGGGATGATACAGTAATTTTAGAGATGCATTTCAAACATCGGCTAAAGGAACTCACTGGAATACTGAGTCATAAATATATCTGCATGGAAATCAGGGGAAACAGGGAATTAGTCTTAACTAGCACTGTATTTAAAAATGCAAAACAAGAATTGTAAAACTTTACACAAATATAAACACCTTTACCCAGGATGCAGGAGGCTAATCAAGTGATGAAAATTTTCTTTTTATTATCATTATTGTCTATTATTTGCATTGCGATATGCCTTCAGGCCCTGAACTAGAAGCCAGGTTCCATTATAATGGATATTGAGCATGTAATGAAAAGACAGCCTCCCCCTCCAAAGCGTTCTTGAGCTAAATTTATGTCTCTATTGCAGTCAGAAGACAGAAAGGACTGCATGTAGCATGGAGATACTGGAGTCAGTTTTAAGTTAGCCAGCTTGGTAACCTAGCCTCAGGAACACAGGCTCAGTGAGGGCTAATTACCCTTCCTTCTTGGCAGATTTTGCAAAGGTGGCAGGGAGTGAAGCAAAAAGTGAATCTGGAGGGGAAGAAAAAAAGCCTAAAGAGCAGGGAAAGTTAGTAACTTCATCAGATTTTGCATGTAAACAAATGGCTCAGGAGCACATACGGGGTAGAGGCACAAGAAGGTTAGAGGTAATTATAGAGTTTGGAGTTACACCCCAGTTTAATGGAGAAATCCCTGGTGGGGAGTAGCTGTGCAAATTAGCCTGCCATCTTCGCTGTACACGGGATGCTTCTGGTGGAGGAACACGCAGCTAGCATCCCTCGATGCCACTAGGGATTAATTGAGCATAATGTCCTTTGGAAAGTAACAGCATTTTCTTGGAAGGCAACAAGGGAAAACTGATAGTTTTGCTGTGTAACTGAGTTTCATAATGAAATGTTGCCATACGGTGAATCCTTGTTGCCTCATTACTCTTAAACCTTTATTAAAAAACGCTTTTTAATTGTATTACTTAATTGTTTGATTCGGCGATCTTAATGCACAATTCCATACCATATCTATGTTTGGCCTCTCCTAGATGAGACAGCAGAGTTCTTTAAAGTCAGGAATGTAGAAAGTTAAGGTTGAATGAGCCATTTTCCCTCCTTTCCACAAACACCTTTTGACACAGTCTATTTATATTGCCTATTACTGTTTCTCTGTTTTGACATTTTGCAGATGCTCAAATAAAGGACTTAACCTGTGACATCGATGTGTCCAGAAGTCCAAAGCCATAACATTTTGAAGTTCTGTAGTTTACTTCAAGATCCGTTTGGATAAAACTTAGGGAATTTTTAAGATAAAGAGCTGCAATCTTGCGTAGTCTTAGGAAAAAGTCCATGGCTTTTTTTTTTATGTCTTAAAAAAAGGGAGTTTTCAACTCAGCATGAATGGTAACTCATTTTCAAATGCTTGTAAATGGTTTATTTGACAATGGGTAGTTTTAAAGTTAGGTACACATAGACAGTATTTTTAAAATTTAAGTTGTTGGCCATTTGTATTCAATTGCTAGAATAAGCAGTTTCAAGAAGTTTTAATTGTGTCTCATTTTTTCTTTTTAAGAGGAGAAAGTATTCCCTCAAACTCTTATTTGAACCTATACTAATTGAAAAATCAGAATCATCATATCTGGAAATGAGAGGAAGCAAGGAGAACTCAGCCCTGTTTCAAAAGATGAAGAGCGTCTTAAAATCATGAGTTATAAAGAAAAGGGATCTGCATATTCACAGCAACTGTTCTGTAATGTCAGTACTTTCTCTTCCACTACATTTCCTTGTGATTTCTGTTGTGAATCTTTTGACTTGTGCACCTCTGAATAATATATCTTTCACAGGACTGAGCACTCCCAAGCTGCAACACACTTCACAGGGAAAATATACATGGTTAACAGGCACAAAAATGATAGTACAACAGACTCCAAGCTTATCAGGCCTGCCAGGAAAATTCTGGGTGAACACATCAGGTGAAACCTTAGTGCTGCTGACACGGATGGAAATCCTATGGTTGCATTTTGAGAGTCTAGAAGTTTATATGGGAATACTGCAGTGTACATAGACGCCTAAGAAATGACAACCTTGTTGTTCTAGGTAAGCCTCAGCTGTCTGTTCTGTATCTATCTCCTTCAATACTGATATCACTGCTGATTTCAAAACCCATTCATTCACTAATTGTTCTTGGGCTACTGCTGTAATTCACCACAAAGTAGGAAAATTGCCTGCCTTGAGTCCTTCTGGTATCACTTGGTGAAGTGGAGGGGAAAGGAGAGAGGAAAACAAAGAGGAGGTAGTTTTGCTAAGAAATAAAACTCACTGTTAATCGCTATATCCATTTCTTCTTTTGTATCCAAGTAAAATCTGAAAATTTTCTTCATATTCACTGGAATCAATTTGCCTCTCTCAAATCTTTTACAATTAATATGGATTTGTACAGGCTAGCTGAACCAGTCCTAGTTACTGGCATGATACTTGTGCCTTGGTTTTCCCTTAACTGCTACCACCTTTCATTAAGTAAGCAAAGACATAACCTCTCTACATAGATAGAAATGTTTCTGTAGTTGTAGTATGAGACTGTAGAAGTCCACCTGACCTAAACCAACAGGTTTCCTCAGAGAAGTTTCCTCTTTTTTTTTTTTTTTTTTGTAAATTAATAATCAATTGAATGGCATATCTAGCACAAGATTTGATAATAATGAGGACCTTTTCAAGTCTATTTACTGTACTGTTTCTGAGTGGCTTATGACAATTAATTAAACCATTGGCCTTATCACATCCTTTTATATGAAGTGTCCTCAGTGAACAAAATTACACATTTATTTTTTAGTATTTCTCAGATGCATTAATTCTCTCTTATCAATCTTACTTAGTATTAGTGTTATTGTAGTTCCTAGTATTCCCAGTCATGGACACCACTCTGATAGATGGGGTCAAAAATACAGAACAAAATACAGAAACTCATTCTGCAAAAGCTGGAATGCAATATAGAAATTCACCCTCCATGAGCTTGAAATCTAGGCAAAAGATAGGCGGCAACAGTCAAGGATGTACTTAATTGAGGGCGTATCAGAAATAGGCAATACTGGTCAGTATGGTAGGCAGTGTGCATAAGGGGCTAAAGATTAACTATAAATTGCTGTATATGTGCCAACTGACTGCTCAAGGTAAACAAATACGGTTTCAGTAATAACTGATAGTCAATTAGAAAATAAATAGCAACTGTATGACCATTATAGGGCTCTAATTCCATAAAGGCTCAGGTGACCCCCTGATGGACAGCTCAGCTTTGCACAGATATCCACCATGATGGACACAGGCACCCTTGATGAACCTAATGAAAATTATCTCGAATCTCTCCTCAGTGCTGGCCTGCGTGAGTGAATTTTGTTTTCTGTTACTAGAGCCACTTAATGGAATTACAGCCTTTTGTATTTGCACAATTTCCTCTTACACTATGTACTACACATGCTTCCTTTGACACCAGTATTTCTGTACCTTGGGTTTTTAAAAACTTTCTGCTAGTAAGCTCATATCTGCCAAGCCCTGATGGTTTGGAAAAAGAGTCTATTATGACTCTTCTCTCTCCTGTGTTTGGTGGACTTGCTATTCTATATGAACTCTTACCTAAACTACAGGGCTTTTTCACAGGGGTTGGATGTTGAACAGAGCATCCCATAAATTATGCAGTGCCTCTTTTTAGAAACTTGAAGAGGAGAGCTCTGTAAAACATTTATAAGGGAACCTTGTATCATAGAAAACCTGCATTGTATGAAATTTCAGGCAACTCTGAGATTTGTGAACATCTCGGAGAAGTTTGCACATCAGCATGCAAGATTCAGGCAAATTTTCAGCAGTGTGTAAGAAGGTTCCCCATTGCCCAGTAAATTTGTAGGAAACCTCAATCCACAGAGGACCTCTCTCTAGCAACGTGTAAACAAGTTTCTCTCTACTTGGCCATTCCCGGTAGACAGAGGGTTCCATACATAGCTATCCAGCTGTTTTCTTGCAGAAGGATAGAAATGGAAATCCTGAGGGGCGCCCATGCTGCCTATGTTTTGGCACTTGGCACTTAATGGAGGGAGACAGTCTCTCTTCAGTGGTGATCTGAAGCAGTAGCCACTGGCAACACAAACAGCTTAAGGAGACAAATCTCCCAAATAAGTGTGTGGCTAAATTTGGATAGTGTTAATATTTCATACCATACATTTCAGTGTTCCTCTCCTATGGAAATTGTGATAAATAAACTCCTGCCCCCTGTTCCTCATGAATTGACATAAAAATGTTAAAATACTAAGTAGGGAGTAGCAGAGAATGAGAGACAGTTGTGAGTTAATTAACTGGCATATCTATGAGAGCTGTGCCTGGAGGCCACTATCGGGACCAGCAACTCAAGTGTGCAGAGCACTGTACAAACACATAGGAAGAAATAGCCATCAGCCCAAAGAATCTGCCATCCAAACAGACAAGAAAGATGAGAAGTACAGAGAAACGTGGAAAGGTATGCTATTTCCGAGGTTTGCTTCAGCTGCCTAATCCCATAGTCAGTAAATCCCGAGGAAAAATCCCAAATAACCCTTTCATTCAGTCAGAGCCCTCAGCAGATAGCCTTCAGTGCAACCTTCCAGAATTTTTCCAACACCCATCAGACAGCAAGCTCTTTTAATGAAAGGGTGTTGACTACCTCATCTATGTTTCCAAGTTCCCAGACTACACAGTTATCAGCTAGCCTGGCAGAAATTGTAATTCTGACATCAGTGCTACCAGCGATTACCATTTCGCAGGTAGCACAGAAGCCTAAATTGCCAATAATAGTTGTCAAAGAGTTAGTGAATGAAGAGTAGAAGGCAGGCAGAGAGATGGGGTGAGGAATTATACAAACTATAAATTGCTTAATTTTATCATTTTACATATTCCTTTTCTACTAGAAGTGGGATATTATACAAAACGGGCCAAAATGATATATCCAAATTGACTTAATCTGTGTTAAAAGATGCACAGGAATTAATAGTAGAGTAATGAAAATAAAACATCTTAAAAGAAAAAATACGAATTAAAAGGCTTTTAGCTTTTGAGAAAGGGAATCCCGTTGTATAATTAGGTCGTGAACTAAGGCCTTTCTCCACTGCAAATTCATACTGTGCACTATTTAAGTGCCACCTCTTGATTCTCCTACTGCAGCTTCTAATAGCAAACCCTGTTCTGCTTTTCTTTGTGCAAACCCAATCACATCACATCAAATTATACAACTAATTAACACGAACTCCTTAAAAAATTGCATATTATTTTGGCAAGCCAAATTAATGCCAGTCCCCTGAAACCATGTTTAGTAATTCCCACTGACTCTAGTAACGCCTACTACTGAGAGAAGGGCTAATCAATACAGGCTCTCCTGCTGATGAGCTGAACCAAGTAACCAGATGTTTCTGCCTTCTAGGCTAATGAAAATGTCATGCACGTTTTTCTCTCCACCTAGATGAAGAGCTAATTCCACCATGGCCATGGTCTAGGTAGCTCTCGTTTTGTCTGGTGCTGTGTCCGACAGGTCCTGCTAGTTAAGGCAGTTACAGCCTTGCTAAAGGTGCTCTGGTTTGAACCAGTTAGCCCAGCCCACCGAGGCAGCCTACTGCTAGGGCTTCCTTACGCGGGATATGGAGAGCAAAGGGAAAGTTGCTGAACGTCACTGTGGAAAAAAATATTTCCATCATATTGTACTGCATATAAAAGCTGGGCAAAGTATGTTTTCTGTGTATTGGTAAGAGGTCCCATCAGCATTAAATTACTTAATGAGATGTCTATTGCAATTAAAAGAGGCATAACATTTATATTAACATTTTAAAGCTTGCTTATTTCGGGAGTGTCAGTTTACATGAGTCTAAATAGGCAATAATGAACATGATGAAGTATTCCATATTAAAACTGAGTACTGTGTAACTGTCTAGTAAAATCTTAATATTAAACTATACTGTATAACTTACATGGCAGTATAAAAGCTTCACATTTAGATTTATCCCATCTTGAATCTCAAATAATGGGCTTAGGATTAAGTGTGAATACAAATGAAAAAAATGCATTTGCATGTAACCTTACAAAATATATTTACATGATAAATTTATTTAAAAAGTTTGCAGTATGCTTTGATGGATGATACAGTCATTTTTGGAAACAGTAAGCCACAATTTAAAGATACTGTGTAATTATTTAACAGCAATATTTTCTAAGTTCAGCTGACTCCTACCTCTCATGCTATATGCTATATGCTAGATTAAAGAACGGTGTATCAGTAGGCCCTACTATCCCAGGTGCTTATCTGGTGCAGAAAAAAAGATATGTGGTACATTTAAAATTGCACTTCAGGAGGAAGGGAATTAGATCTATTCATAGAGCTTTGGTTTGAGAAATGCAGTGAATGTGTTAATCTCAGACCCCACTCCCAGCAGCTAAGTATATTCTTTCCCTAAATCTGCAGTAGTATATATAGACTGTAAGCAGAAGTTAGTCTTTTTATATTTTAAATTTCCTTACCATGCTCATTGCTGTATTAACATCTGTTCTGAAACTCCCACCACCGCAGCAAGGAGGCATCAATTAACATCAGTTTGGAAGTGACAGATATTCAGTCAAGGAGGAATAGAAATCTACAGTAATTTTTGCCAACAAAATCTCATCATGTGTGCAAAGATGCAGTCTACTGGTAGCACCAGTTCGATATTTGAGGGGATAGATCACTGAAAGAATGAGGTTTGTCTCTCATGAAAGGAGACATGCATGAGCCCTTGATTCTAAATTCAAAGATAAGGCCACTGAACTGAGAATGACCTGGCTCTGGTCCCAGAAAGTTGTGTTACACTGCATTTAGTTTCTACAGCAGAAAAATCTTGCAATGTGAGACACAGTCTTTCAGACAGCTAGACTCATTTACCAGGGAAAGAAATACTGGAATATTGACATTTACCCAGGACACTGTGGGTTGCTAGAGCAGATCATGGACTATCTAATACCTGGTCATCCTGTATCACTTAATGTGCAAGCTAGTAGTTATTAAAAAAGTGGAGATTTCTGACTGGATTTCAGGACTGGCTCCAAGAACACTGAGGGTGAAAAAAACCCGCTATTTGATCATTACAGAGTTTTTCAAAGATCCGTGTCCAAGAAGTGAGACAAGAGGCTTGGACCATCTTGGCAACTGCGCAGGTCTTCCAGCAGCTTCCTTGGCTTTGCTTTCTCATGTTATGACTTCACAAACAAGAGTATCATTGAGAAAGTGGTGGAAAATAAAGAGTGAAAACTAATGTATGCACTGTTAGTATATTGCCTTCCTTGAAAAACAAGAAATAAATTCTTAAAAACCAGAGAGAGAGAGAGAGGGAGAGGGAGAGGAGTGAAACTAAACAAAAAGTAGGTTTTTTGGAAGACAAATGAATATTGTAGTTGGAAACTAATTAGAGATTTTAGGAGTATGGAAATTTTCACTGAAAATTTTTCCCTTTAAAAACGAATTTGTTGGTCTTCTTTTAGTAAGGAAAAGGTTACTTTTATAAAGTATTTTCTATTGATTTTATCAAGAACTCTGTGATTGAATGACAAGAATCGAACAAACATTGGTGAACTGTGAAGAAATATGGCTTAGGGCCAAGAACAGCTGTCATGAAGAGTGAGGAACTTTTATAGGAGAGTTGATGGTTGCATGAAATACACCAATAGGAGTTATTACAGGGATGAAGGCAATTTTTCAATATAAAAGAAAGATTCAAAGTAAAAGAAAAAATTGCATATATATTGATGTATACACATAAAGAATGAGGAAAAGGAACTGTCTAATATTATCAAACAGTTTTGGAAACATGGGAAATTAAATACATATTTGGAGAAGTTATAATTGAATGTTCTTCATTGTCTAGTGGATTCCACGAAATGAAGGAGATTTTGTTTCCTTACAGAAGCATTTCCCTATGCACTGGTTTGTGCCAAAAAGAAAGAGAGAAAAATAACTTTGAACATTTCACATGAAAAGCAATAATTCTGGACAAGACTGCCATGAAAATCACACCAACATAGCTTCGACCCATGCACTTTTTAGTCAGCAAAGGGTCATTAGACCCTCCTCTATCCTGGTCTGCAGATCTTGATCTTCGGTTTATGTAAGGTTGGAGAAGGAACACCAAAATTTGTTCCTAAACACATCCATGAGATGCCAGATTTATCCTGGCACAGTTGTGTTCTGAATAAACCTTGGATTACCACAGTATGGAACAGTCATGTGAACATGTTCTCGTGGGGCTTTTGGGTAAAGTCTGGAGAAAAACCGTGGGGTTGAACCATACCACTGTGGAACGGGGAACGAAACCCGACTTTTGAGCTATAGATTTGTTCACTAGTTTGCTAGTTTCATTCCGACCAACTTTCTGTCATTCCTGTATTCACCACTTTCACAATATTTTTCTGTGAGGCTACGTGCCCGGGCAATAAAAATAGGTAAAGGCCTATTCACGTAAAGAATAAAATAGAGGAAGGACAGCAGCTGAGAATAACAGTTCCTGGAGAAAGAGCAAAATATAGGATATCTGTTGCTTCCTGAAAACTCTCCCAAGTTTATCCATCATGCTGAATGTCTTCTAGCATGAAGGAATCCTATGGCATCCCGAATCACAGGAATGTTAAGTTGTGTCACACTGGAAGTCCATTTGGTCCACTGTCCTGTGAACAGTGATCAAAGCCGCACACTTCAAAGGAAGGTGTAATGAAGTATGAACAAGACACTTAACGGAAATATCCAGCTTTTGATTTTTCTTTCTTATTCCAGACAACCAGTGAATGGCTTATGTTTTGTAGCTAAAGAATTTCTGCCTCTTCTGGCTTTTAATTTTTTTTTTAGTATCAGTATGTACCTTCTCATATACAAAAACATTTCCTTTTAATTTCAATTAAATTCAGATAAAGTGTAATCTTATTGCATGAATTTCTCCCCACTGTATTGATACAGTGTTATTAACTCTCCATATTCATAGTCACCTATCTTAGTGGATAAAATCCACTTTTTGGCAGTCCGGTAGCCTTTGAGAGACTTAGGTGAACAAGTTATAACAAACTGTTCAAAGAATTTCATCCCCTTTGCTCTTTGCTATGCAAAAGCTTCAAAGGTCAGTTCAGATAGACTTTGCACACTGCAGAGGTGTTCATTATTTAAACTCTTGGATACAATTCTCATGCAGGCAAGTTTTACCGTACGAGTAGCTTTCAAGATATATTTGCTGTGTACGTATGTTTATTCCTTAATAATGGAGCAAGATGATGAAGAAGGGAGCTGCTAGGAAGGGATCATCAGTACCCTGAGAGAGGCAGGAAGTGTTTTGACAGACTTGAAATGACACAGTAGGGTGATTCCTTCCCTTTCTCCAGCTATTTCAAAGATAATAAGCTGTGTTGGATTTCTTTAGGGAGGAAGAAAAATCTTTCTGCTTTGGGCATACAAGCTCCACTAAACTTCATGGAGGAAAATGTTTCTTCCTTCTGTGCTTGCATTGCAGCTGAGGATAAAAAAGAAAGAATACTTCCCCCACAAAACCTTCAGACCATCTTCCTGGAGAGTCCTTATCTGTTTGCAAGAATACAAGAAAGTCTAAGTATTAAATGCACCTGAATTTAAAAATTGCTTTCTATTTCAATTCTGTGAATGGCACTGAGAGACATACAGTGTTTTTCTTACATGGGGATAACACCAAAGAGTGTCCTTACTTGTGCACCTCTGTAAAGTTGATTTTTTTGACCAAAACGTTTGTTAGAGGTTTGCAAATTTTTTAAAAGGCGAAATCTGTAATCTGACAGTGATTACTGATTTTTTTTGTGACCTGTGATTGGGCCTTGAAAAAGGACTATATCCACTCCTTTGAGTTTAGCGGATGTATCAGGTATGAACAAGGGCACAAATCAAAAGCCATGGAAGAAGTCAGATTTTTGACTGGGGAGTATACCGTAAAAATAATAACAAAGGGAATTGAAAAGCCTTGGAAATAAAGGACTGTGATCCAGTTTAGGCCCACAGATGGTAATGCATTACTGAGCAGTTATTTCTCCCAGTTAATCATTAACTGCACTCCTACACTCCTAAAAACTGATGTGAGGAACAATTTTTGGGCAGAGAAGAAAAGTACTCATAATGGATATTTGAATAAGAAGCATGCAAACCAACAAAATAACAGCTCTCTGTTCCGTATAGCTCTATATTCCTTTACAACTAGGTGGTTTCATTACTAGAGCATTAGTATGTATTGTGTTATTCTGTACAGCTTGTTGTACAGAAACAATTCAATAAATGAAAAGTCTGAGTTCTAAGTATTATTATTATTATTTTTGTTCAGATCTGCTTTGTGGTGCAAGCTTCTTTAGATTGCTTCAGAACTACAACAATCCCCTGTTGTTTATAATAAATAACAAGTTGTTTTATTTCTCCAGTCTCGCAAGTTTAATTTTCTTCTGTTGCTATAATTTCTATTCATTTTTAACATGAACATATTTTCCTACAGAAGTGGCCTTATATCTAACTGCACCTTGTGATTTGTTGGCTGTGAAAAGCATTTTGGTTGATGAGAAAGGGGTGAAAATCATTCCACCTCCTCACCAGAGTGAACTGAACTTTCTAAGGATGCATTTTTGTCTCTTTTTGAAAGGAGATAGGTAATGCCCTCATTTCTGACTGCCCACTTGCTAGACGTCTTTCTACATTGAATTTGGAAACAAGTTAGTAGTGGTGCCATTAACTTTATTTCCCAAAGAATTCTTTTTGTATCAACTCGATCCAGCACTGCCACAAGGGACTATTGTTTTTGTACGAAAAGTGCTATTTGAAGCAGCATAGTTGGTGTTGATTTGTCCAGGATCACCAGTTTTGCAAAATCTTTGAATACTGGACAGTCTTTCTTCTGAACTGATCTCTTCTATTATGGGTGAGGAGAGGTATTTATGGCCTCCATAATAGCTTATCTCATATTTATATCTGTCTTTCCTCCCTAGTGAGAGTTTTGGATATTTTCCATGCTGAAGGTTGAATAACCGGGCTGTCTGAAACCAATACTGTAATTTTTAACTGTGGACATCTAGCCACTTTTTTCACAATCAGAGCCCTTTAGAGGTCCTAGTCAGGGATTCACTGGATTTATGAGAACAGACAGGCTGGATGACACTGGTCATCTGTCCACTCTGCCACTCTTCACCAACACAAGACAGTACCTGTGATTTACTTCAATGAACTCCCACTCCCACAGTTGCCCAGTGTCCCGCCCTGCAACCTTAAACAAGGATGTGATCAGTCATTTTGGTCTTCATTCAATGGGGAAAAATGTGCTAAGAGATACTAGAAGGTGACCAGAGCCTGTTTTGCTGTCTAATAAACTGATAAATCTGCATAACCAATTTACAGTGTTTTTCTAACTATACAGGATAATGAGGTACAGCTAACAGCATGCCTCTGATAAAAGACTATTGACATTTTAACTGCTGAAGACCCATTTTAAACCTGCAGAATCTAAATCTGCTGGGGGCAGGGGAGCTGAATAGTTGCATCTGCCATTTCTTGTGATTTGGAATCCCTCTTCCACAATCACAGGGGCAGCTGCATCCGACAGGTGAGGGTCTCCCACTGGTGGTGTGAATCCATCAAGCAATCGAGTTAATACAGCTTCTTCAGGAGCAAAAATGAGGCACTCAGCATTTCACATGTCATGGCAAACACTCCCACTACATTCCCCAATCACCTTTGCCCAACTCATATTCCTGTACTTCTTTTATTTTTTGGAATATCTGTTCTCTTTTGCTTTTTTCCATACGAGACAGATATTTTAGTCTCTGCCACATTATAAACGTGAATATAAACAAGCAAGAAAATACTTCAGGTCTTCTTGCGTACTCAGCAACCCCCATTTGCTTGACCACGTCCCTTTAAACCGTGTTTAATGGCTTTCTGGGATTCCTCTTCTTTCTGGGATTTCTTCAGCCCTTCCTGATCCATCAGTCTTCACTGGCATGCTTCTCAGCAAAATCTGTCAGACATCTTTCCCGCTCCCAGAGCAGAATTCATTCATGTCTAACTTTACATGTCCATTTTCTTTTATTTTGTTTTTGATGCTCTTTCTTCTTTGAGCTGTTTTAACACTCTAATATCTCTTCATTATATGCTCTCTTAGATCGCCAACACTGCCTCCACCTTGTATGTGAAGATCCCCTGAATCTTTTCCTGATTGTCTTCTCTCTTTTTCCACCCTTTTTTTCTTACCTTTGGATAATTTTGTCTGCAAACAAAAATGTAGCTATCAGTTCTACTCTGGGCCATATAGATACCTGGTTTTGCCAAATCTGCCTTCTGTCCAAGTAAACCCCTCACCTTCACTGGCTAACCTATCCTCTTGGATGTCCAGCTATAAGCTCAAGTTCAGCAGAGCCAGAGCAGAACAGCCAAATGTCCCTGAACCTTTTTTCCTGTCTGTTACTGCACATGTAACGCTTATTGTCATTGGCGGCTCACTCTTATTCCTGATCTCTGAGATCCAGGCCATATTTGATTTTTGCTGACTCTCAGCACATCTAAGATGCATCCTTCTCTCTGTCTCTGTCACTTACCTACAACTCACCTTAAATTTTATCTGGAGAACTGCATTTCCTTTCAAGCACTGACTGTTTCTTCCTGATATCTGTTGAAAAGACAACATCAGTAACCATTTTCCAAGCTCATGGGATCATTGCCTCAAGGCCCTCCAGTGGGTTTCCTTTCCCCATCACACTGAACATTATGTTTCTCATCTTCTTGACTTAGCTTATCAATACCTCATGGTGGTGTTCCTGTAGGAGTCTCTGGTAGACATCCACCATCTACTGGTTAAAGTTCAGATGGGATGTCAGTAGCGTCCTCCTCCTTTGGGAGATCACTCTCACCAATCATTCTAATAGCCACGTCATTATCTTTTTTCAAATCTTTAAATCTCTCCATCTCTCAGTGACTGCTTGGGACCTCAGGAGAGATTTGTCCTGCTTATATAGTTGTCTTCATCTGAGCTAGTTTTCTTTTATCTTCAGTGGAAAATAATACATGTTTTATGGTGTAACTCATCTGACTTATTTCAGGTATCTACTGCAGGGTGAGCTAAATCTCACTTTACAAGTGATTGTTCTTTCTTACTGCCTGCCAGGGGAACACAGAATAAACAGCTCAGATACAGATGATTTTGCAGCTATTCCAACTAACCTACCTAGTTATCTAACAATGGGTAGATACAGACTATATCTATATGGACTATAACTACAGTCTACGTATATCTATAGACTCAAACACAAATTTAGGTGGCTCCAGCGTAGGTGCCTGCATGGGAGGTAGGTGTCTAAGTTCTCATTATATCAATGGAAATCTAGGTAGTATAGTCAATGGAGCCTGGAGAACAATTCAGTTGAGCATATGTCTGCATTGGAATGAGCTGAATCATTCTCTAAACTCTTCTAAATGGATCTGCACAGACTACAACAGGACCTTGGACATCTTGCCCACGTGTCAACACCTTTGTATAGTTTTAGACGTTTTTACCTTAACCGGAACCCCACCTTGGTGTCTGAACTGGATTCAAATCCCTCCACAAGATTGTGGTGTGTTTAGGTTCAGATAACTCTAACCATCTAACTGGTAACTTAATGGCCTATACTTTCTTTCATATTGGTGGCAAATGAAGGAACCACTGTTACCTCAGTTTCTGTCAGTGTGTGGTGCACACTTTTCCCCTTGTGTGAAGTTAAAGAAATAACCTTTCCTCTAAGAAAAACATTAAATCCTAATGCTAGTTAATCCAACTTCCCCTGTTGCACACAAAAGAAATGCTATTGCCACCCACACTTCTGCAGAATATTTTATAAAGGATAGCCTCTCTTAAAATAAGGGACATTTTAATCCTTTTTTTGTTGATTCTCCTGCTTACATCTGGCATGACCTCCCATAATTTACAGGATGTAGATCTAGCTGATGGCATAACAGAAAAAAAAAAAAAAAAAAACCATCTAGAGGGAAATACATCAAATTCAAGTATCATTTCCTTCGGACAAAACATATCTTTAAGTCAGCTCATGAAGATGTTATAATTTTTATCCTGCATCATATGCAATAAGATCATAGTTTCGTGTTAAATTATTTTTCCCAAATAAGCACGATACCCAGTCATGAGCTTGAGAACTGCAGTCCTTGAATTAGGTGTTCCTTTCCTAAACATTTCTCCTTTCACAGCTTCTTCAAGCAGACCATATTTTTTCTCCAGACCTGCTAGATCTCAGGAGCCACCATTGCCATTTTTTTGATGAAAAAATGGGGTTTTTGTCTCAGAGCTTCTCTGCTTAAGTCTTTGGAGGAGGAGCATTCAGGTCAGAAAACTCATTTTGTTTAAAGCAGAAAGTCGCCACTTGGCAAGGTTATCCCTGTATCTTCTTTGGTGGTGGTGGGAAGGGGTTGGCAGGGCGTACCTATGGGCTCAGCAGTCAGCCCCTGCTTTGTCTGCACTAATACTGTTGTTCTGGAGAGGCAAAAGGAACTGAGTTCAAAAAGTTATCATAATACCTTTATAATGGGTCTTTTGTAGCCCCAAAAGTTGCATATACATGCCAGAGGATAGTAGGGATACTGTATGCTTCACTACAGCTGGTGAGACTTACTCTGCTTGTAAGAGTTTTGCTGAGTTTAGCAACAGTCCAGGACCGTATAATTGCTCCAAAATGTGAGGTTAAGAATAGACAAATAAAAAACAGGGTGGTGGGTTACAAATAGAGTATGTTTAGAGCTTGACTTTAGCTGACATTATACATCCATGCCCTTTTACTACATATTGCCCATAAGGCCTGAATAATATTTCAGCTATTTATTGTAGAAGTTGCACAAAACTTCTGCTGCACAGACACATGCACACGCTTCCCCCTCGGTCCCACCCCATGCACACAGCTGTATACAAGGGCATGCCATAGTTCATATTTCACAACAACCCATGCAAGGAAGTCTGCATAGCTGAAAAACTGTGTGTCCGTATTAGTAGGTAGTTAAGGCTAGCTTAATTTGGATATTTTTTATGTACTCTGAACTATGGGATATCAGAGGTGCTTTGTTTTGGGTCTGTTCTAGGTTCTATGAAACCAATGGCAAAATTCCTACTAAGTTAGGTGATGCATATTCATAGGAAGAGGAAGTCGTATAGGCATTTTGTAAAAACACACATACGTATACCTTCTATGTTGTAAAATGTCTCTTAAATATTCTCTACTCCATTATTTGAAGCAATTTTCTTCATAAATCTGAAGAAATTCCTCCTCATAAGTTAAAAATAAAACTGATGTGAATTGTACTTTTCTGAAGACTAAAAAAGAAGTGAAAATGCATCCTCTTACAAGGGTGTATGTGTGTGTGAATGCGTGTGTTTCTTTATTCATATTTTTAAAATAACTTTGTTTTTATGCCTCCTTGATCTCAGCAGACTGTCCAGCGTGGGATGAAAACATTGTCATACTCACATAAGACATGGGGAAAAAGCATCCAACTGGCCTGTGTTTTCTCATCTGTAACAGATTTAAGATCTTTAGCTCCACAACATTTTGAATTTCTCAAAACCTGAAAACCAGAAAGCGAGAACCATGCATAGGAGAAAATCTCCTTTCATCACGCTGGGATTACTTTTCTATCCCAGGTGCTCAAGCCTGGGCTTTCTCTTTGTCTAATTGATAACCGTCAGGCTCCTCCCCTTAACCCACTGACTTTTGTGCGTTCCCTTCCCGGGCGACTACTGTTTCACTGTTCTACCTCATTCACTTATGGTTGACCTGGAGCTCCTGGGTTAAGCTTCCCCACTGGTATTCAACCTTGGACCTTATTATTGTTCTACTGGTCTGACCTCCGATACACTAAATTCTAACAAGGTGATCTGAAAAAAATCACCCATTTTTTCTGTGTGGTTTCATGGCTTGTCTTTTTACTGCTCTCGGGTGATGTTCTTTTCTCCACTTCAGACCACCAAGTGCTCTGCTTTAGTTTGTCAATTTATAGTGCTGTCATGGTTTCAAATGCTGCGACCATTGTGTGGAATATACTCTCCTGACCTCTGAAGCAACTTTCTGTATTTCAATTGTTAACTCATTAAGGTTTGGAAGAACAGCTGAAAAGAGAATGGCCTTTTTCCCACAATTGCTTCCAATATGCTGCTTGAAGAGTCATCACAATCCAGGACTAAGAGAAATCAAGATGATGCTGCTAAAAATTAGACCTAGTTATTTTGCATTCTTGCCTAAAGGGAACAAATAAACCCCCTAAAATCCCAATTGATACTGATGCTCTTCTTCATCAGTTCACCACTAAGATGTAAAAGAGTAGCATATTAATAAAGTTAGTAATGAGAAGATAATCTTCTGATTTAGATAATTTGAGTTCTTTGCCAAAGTATTCCAAAATATAGACAAAATAACGTTCTTTAGCATCATTTTTATATTTCACTATGTTTACTGTCCACAAACAATCCTTTGTTTGCAGTGGTCCTTTGTCTTCAGAACCTGGGCCCTGAACTGACTTTTCTAAATCAAGTTTTTCTAATAAATACTGTTTCACCTCTTAATTTTAAAAATGCCTTGGGAAGAAGGAGGAAGAGAAATAGACAAGTGATTGGAAAGTACCGTGAGATTTTATCCTGATGTCAGCTCTCTCTCTAGACAATGAGAGTGCTGTCATGACCGTGTTTTTATATATATATATACATATATATATATATAAATCCTCCTTGCCTTCCTTTTTTTCCATTTAAGTGGAAAAATCATCTTGCTCACTGAGCAAATAGAGAGGTGCCTCTGCCCTTTAGGGAAAGATTTATAGCATTAGCAAAAAGTTCATAATTTTCATACTCTGAATTTTCAGATTAATGCACAACATCTTATTTCTGCGGTTTTTCTCTACAGCAATGACTGAGCCACCAGTTTCTGAAGAGTAAAATTAGCTTATGGTTTTGTCAATTTTAGTAATTTAGCATGGTTTAGAACTTAACAGTTCTAAACACTCTAAACACCTAACAGATTTTTGTATCAACAGAAAAAAAAATTTTGGACCTCATGGGAACTAGTTTAGGTTTTTAACAAAATACTTAATTTTGAGAGACTACTTGGTACAGCCTTATCCCAGGTAACACTAATCATGGCTGCACAGTTTTCTGAGAACATGAAATACTTGACTGCATCCTTCATTTTTGTGTCAGAGAATTGTAATAACAACAACTTGCATTCTTGTAGATCTCATCATCTAATGTTTCCAAGTACTTTGCAAACACTAATTTAAACTTCACAGTTTCCCAGAGGACAAGGCTAACTTGGGTGTATCTCTATTGATTTAAATTAGCATGATCTGGGAATGACAATTTTCCTCTCAATCCTATAACACCCTTTTTACAGACGGGTGAATGATGTATTGGCTATCAAGTGTCTTATCCAAAGGCACAGACTGAGTCAGTTCAAGCAATGTGATTGGTATCTGATACCTATTCTTCAGCCCTCTAAATCACTTACTAATTCTTTCATCATGCTCGATGATTTAACATTTAACAGTTTTGTTCATTGTAGAGTCCACCTGCTTCAAAAGACTGTTTTTTAAACTGTGTATATAAACAGTATTAGCATAAGGTTTAAATAATTAAAAAACCCCAGAAGTTAGTAACTATTTTAGGGGAATTAAAATGATGGTATAAAGTGGAACGAATATAATCATTTTGGAGTTGAGACTGTCTAAAAACAATGGATGCATTTGATGGCCTATGTCAAAAACATTAGGCTTTTTACTTTGATAAAACAGTAAAGCCAATACTATACAGCAGCTTAAATCAATTTCCCTAGAATGATATTACAGCTGCCAGATCTTCCAAAGTTATAGAATATTTCTCTATAGGAAGAGGTAAGGAGCTCTCAGATCATATTGTTCCATTTAAAAAATATATATATTTGCACGGATGATAAAACGATATCAGAAAGCAATTTGTGTTAGTGTTTGTACAAGCAATTGCAAAACTAAAAATCTGCCTGATTGTGTTGCTGCGCTTCTTCTGCATCGTTGTTTTTAACAGATGGTTTGCTGTTATAACTGCCTTTACTTCAACAAAACTTTATAACCTTGGAAGTTTTTTTGTTTGTTTGTTTGCTTTTTTGCTTGGAGTTCTTGTGCACCATTTGTATTTTAAAAGTTTATGTGGGTTACTTTGTCGGTGCTTTGACTCTCTGTTAAATTCCGGTCTCTTCTGGTGCTGGGGTAGTAAATCTGTGCTTGATCTGGACCCAAATGTATTTTGATAGTAAATAGAAAGTCGTCTTTTATGAGGATGTTCACTTCACAGCTTGAGCAGTGTAATTTTTATACAGGTCTCAGCAATCAATAAAAAAGCCACAGGAGGAATGATTTATCTTGTTGGTTACAGAGACTGTCAGTGAGAGAAATTGTAAAAGATCAATTTACACAACCTGGTGTGAGAATGTTATTGATATAACACGGCTGATCAGTTCCTGGTAGTCTATGGGCAGACAATGAGGAGAGAGCCCTGCCCTCGGATAGGGCCGCTCACCAAGATCTTAATAGACTCGCTGGTCCATAAAATGGACTTGAAGCCAATGAAGGGCGAGATTCTGCGTGCTCATGGTACACTGACTGGCCTGCAGGAAGACGGATTGGCTCAGCTCCGATTAGTTAGTTAAGCAGTGTCATGCATCCTCCTTTTTTGTTGCGTACTTTTTTTTCTTCCCCTCCCCACTGTGAGAACTGTTCACTTGGAGGCTCACTGCTTTAATTACAAAGGGCCCTTTTAACTACAGGTCACAGGAGTTGGCTCACTTGACAGGAAATAAGGAAACAAGCTACCTTCCTGGAAAAAAAAAAAAGAAAATCAAACTTCCACTCCTCAAATTAGTTAAATGAAGCTTATCACCACTTGTTAGTTGATCCTTTGACAGTCTGTTAATTGCAGCTCGTACATTAAGTTATGTTATAACCAGCAGGACATATGATTAAAAAAAAAAACTATGGATATGCCACATGGCATGTGTTGGTGGAGAAAACAAAGTAAGAACAATGTTGATCTTTGCTGTAAATATCACAGCACAAAAGACATTTATAGGATATTTTCTTTCTTATGCTGTAGAATTAAATTCTATTCTAACTGCAATGGCTTCTTTGGCTCAGAAAAGAACTTCTCTATACAATGATATTAGAAAGGTTCTCGCTGTGTCTTCTTAATGAAAACCAACATTGGCTACTCTGTAAATACGATGTATAAGCAGTCTGTACCTATGGATATTATACATACAGATTTTAACATATTTTTCCTGACATATACTCTCCATTACACTCTTTTATTTACAGACAATTATTTCTTACTCTTATTACTGGAAGGAAAGGAAAGAACATTAGCAGCGTTAAGAAACCCCGCGGCCGTTGTTTTTTCTTTGTAGGAAGTGACTCTACTGTGTAACTGCTAGCAAAATAAAGGATCCAAAGGCACATCAAGGGGAAAAAACTGTTTTCATGTGTTTAACCTGTTAATTATAGTAATCTACACTACAGTGTAAGTATTGTAACCTGGAATGGAAAACGGGTGTTTGAAAGAATGAGCTGACTAAGACAAAAATGATTAAATCCACACTTCCAATGGACTATTTTCATATGTAATTTGAGCTACACATTCTTAAGTTGTTTCATTTTCACATTTCCGTACTCATCAACATGTAACAAAATGAAAGACCGGCTGAAATGAATGTTTTCTTACTTTCATCTGCTGGAGTATTTTAAATACTTCTCAAAAACTGAAAGATGTGTTCTCCAGGACCCAAAATGCATGTTCTAAGATGCGTTTTATGCTTAATACGAAGTCAGATTTTGGAATCCTAGGCATCCCAACAATATTGCTTCTTTTTTATCTACAGAAGGACGCATATAAATGCAATGTTACTTTCATACTTCCTGAATATTCATAGTTCCCTATTAATTATCATTGTCTTCCCACGTGGTTGATAGAACTAACGAACAAGCCTCTTGCTTTGCTCATGATACATGTCCTGAGCACAGACAAAAGTGTCACACACTCACCCTCCGGTTTCTTCAGGTCTGAAAGTAAAATTCTTTATTCTGAAAATGGATGGGGTGCAAGTGCTGTCCCTCTTCTTATGCCTTCCTGTGCTCAGAACAGAGAAGAAATACAGGAAGTACAGCCACAGTAAAGAAATGGAGCTTGTGAGTCCCAGGGAAAGGGGTGGGTTGGGGAAGTGGATGGAGATGGCCAGATGGGGATGACGACAGCTAGAAAAAGCTGGGGCTATGGGAGAAGGAAGGGCAGGAGGGAACTTGCTCCACATGCTGAAATGTCTTGACATTACTCTACACCCATGTGTGCTAATAACTCCTCAAGCACAGAAACTTCTGGAGTGAGAGAGACAGCCTGGTCCAGCCGGGGGTCTTGCTCCTTTACACCTCCAGAAAGGTGAAGCTCCCGTATCGGGATACATAACGAAGTACAAGGATGGCCACAGTGTCTCTTGCCCTTTTCCAGACCTCCTGCCTTACTAATCCTTGATGAGTTTCCCAGCCAAATATTGTCACGAATCAATGTTTATGCCATGTTTTCAAGTGTGGGGTGAGCAGAGGAAGAGCCGCTCTCTTTTCGCAGCTCTCAGGCCATTCACTGCCTGAGGCAGCCGGCAATCATTAGCCAGCCATGTTCCTTCCCTGCCTTTCTCATAACTAACTCGGGCTCTTCCCAGCACTCAAACAAATGCCGTTCCCTGTGTCTGACACATGGTAACTACCTGTGCAGAGCAAGCCTGGGCATGCTGCCCCTGAATTGTCTCAAGGATGATGGTCATCTCCCTTTCTGCTTTGATTCCTTTCTTATTTCCTTCTCTGCTTTCAGAGCTGTTACTAAATGTGCACCACGCTCTCTGATTCGAAGTTGGACAATGCCAGTGACTATCCCCCAAATTAGTGGCTACTCATAATTGCAGAAAAATGTATTGAAGAAACTCGTCATCAAGATTTTCCCTGATTCATTGTAGGAGCAGCTGGTAATAGCACTCTGTATTCAGGTTGTTAAAGCCTTTCTATTATAGAAAATCCCTGTGACCTTTTATTTTGAGAATCTCTCACATTTGTGTTGTTTGTAGAAGGTGTTTGATATTCAGCAGAGGAAATCCCCTCAGGCTGCCGAAGTGTCTTCTCTTTGTCCCATGAAATTTCATTTAGGATGCAAAGTGACAAAAATTGCCATTACCCTTCTCTTATTTTTGTCTCTTGGGAAAACACTGGTAAGGCTCCAGGGTGAGGGCCAGGCTCACACTGGCACTGCCAGCACCAAGAGACACACTGGACCAGCTGAAGCCAAGAAAATGGAAAGGTAGATGAAGAAGAGATCAAGTCTGTGTTCTTACATTATAAAAAATTCCCATGTAACCAGCTTCTATCCCAAACCACCCCTTAAAATCCTTAGCTCAAGGGGTAGGAGTAAGGTAAACAATACCAGGCTGCTTCTTGACACTCTGTAGACTCAAGATGTTTTCCTCGTTCACACACACACACACACACACACACACACACACACACACATAAGCACCTTTCCTCAGCTACTGTGCATCTGTACAGTTAAAGTTCTCGATAACTCTAGCAATAACATCCTGTACTGGAATGCAGAAGTTTCAAGATTCATGTGTAACTCTTGATGCCAGAAATAAGAAGAAAAGAAGGGTTAAAATAACTTACAGCAGAGTTAACCTTAAATTAACTTTCCTGATGTTGCAATAGTCAGTACTTGAGAGTTAAGAAATACCTCTGAACTCTAACTTATCCTCTTTTACATGAACACACTTTGGTGCAATTGTGTGTTATATATGATCATACTGCATTTTTCAATTGACCCTTTCTAAGTCAGTAGTCAGGGTGGAGGTATTCAGGGGGTAAGAGGAAGTTAGCACATACAACTAAAATGCTGGTAATTTAGTCTTAAATGCTTGATTTTACAGTCCGGTTAATTATTTTCACCTAGCAGTTTATGAGCCTGGAGTCTTATATTTTTTTATACTCAGAAATACCACGTGCTATCCTCCAAATTCAATCTTAGTTCATGTACGTTGTTCTTTGGTTAAAATTTTACAACATTTAAGAATTTCAAAGAAGTCCCTAGAACCCATGATAGCCTCAAAAGCAGTATCATTAGTGTGATTTGTGAATTTAGTCACTGAAGGTGTTACATGCTCCTAATGTTTTACTTACACATTGAAATCCTGCTCAGGACTTGATGGAATAATGTTCTTTGCCCTGGACAAACAGCTAGAACTTACTTCTTCACTGTTCAAGCGTAGATCTATACTGCTCACTGTGCTCAGGTGTCAATTTTATCCAGGACTTACAACCAACAGGTTCTGTTGAGGACCACACGCATATACCAAGAGGACCATATTCAGCTTTGACTGAAGCTTTTCCTAACTAGAGTTGGGTGAAAAATAAATTTATAGTTTAGAGGCATTTCAGGCTTTATTTTTATACCAATTCAGAGATAAATCCTATTTTGCTTTCAGAATTTCTCATGACATAGGATTTCCGGGATTTTTTGAACCCTCACAGGGCCTTCTGAAATGAAAAATGCTCTCAGGAACTTAGCAGCTGATGAGTAAAGTTGACATGATTTTTGCTAGCTTCACTTCAGCTCTCTCCAGAGTAGCAGCAGTTCAAAGATTCATGCACATACCTTAAAATCTTTTTAACCTAATGTACCAATCCTATGTGGTATAAAGGTCCTTATATCTATATTTAAACAAATAGACTAGATTCTTCAGTCCTGTAATATAATTATTATTATATATTTATAGGGAGATTGCTGGTAGTATAAAAATGTCAATGGAGTTTCTAATGACTAAATGCATTTCTAAAAGATTTCCGGCTAAGGTGGTGTTGTGCAGCACGGGGAGGCACTGAGCACTGCACCAAGCCTTATAGGAGCACGCCTCCTCCTACCTCCTGTTTGCTTCCAGCAGGGAAAGGGCTAACTGCGTATGTGCTGCAAAGCCCCAGTCACGCCAACACTCGGCAGCCCATGTCAGCACCGCGTTAAATGGATAAACTGAGGCTCTGATGATTACCCCACCTCTTTCTGCCAATTAAAAAGACGGAAAGCCAGAGACACTGGCACCAGGGCAGAGGCTCGGAAGCCATGCTGCTCAGAGGATCACTCAGCCTCTCTGCGGGTATAAACAGGGCAGAAATCAATTTTACTAATTGCAGTGGATACCATGAGGTCTGTATCACCACTCTTTTGGAAATGAAATGCAGGTGATGAAATCAGCTGAAATGAAGACATTACCAACTTGTGACACAGTCATAATACATACATGAATAGAAATGCCTCAGGTGGAATTTAGGATGACTGTCAGTAACTATCATTCAAGTTATCCGGTCTCTTTTGTTCCCCAAACAATTCCTTTTCCTATGGCGAATGCAGTTACCAGAGTGAATTCACATGCTGATGCAGCATGCGTACACTTGTTTGTGTGTTGTTTCTGTTGTGCGGTATTGCTGGTGAGTTTGGGTAAGGTTTACCTGACTGAAGGTAAACTTGTTTTAGGTGATTACATTAGGACAAAACGCACTGTGCCCCAGAGTTGCCTTCTTCCTTCCAGCCAGGAGCCAAAGTTAACGAGGTGCAGAAGGCTGTGTCTGTGTAACCTCAAAACCAGAGTAGTAATAGACACTTGGGTGCTCTTTAAGGGCTTATGTTTCATCAATAATATGAACAGTGAAGATGGTGATGGTGTATGGTCTTGGTGCTCATGAAGTAACTCCTGTCAGTAATGTTCTGTTGCTAATGCCTATGTGTTATGGCATTTTTGTCCCCATGTTTCCTTACTTCCAATTTGTATGTTTTTTCTGAAGCTAACTTAGGTTTAAATACCTTTTATTTAGAGGGCTTGTTAGATTTTGACGCTAACATTTATGCCTTTCCGATCAAGATGTTCTGACCTGGAAACTGTAGGCTTTTTGGTTGGATTGTTGAGTTTTGAGTTCTTGATCTTGTTAAGGTCATTTCTCTTCAGAAGACTTTTCCCAACATGCTTGGCTGTACGTAGCCAGAGTTTATGAAGTACACTAAAACTGAAATATCAAAGAGAATTGTTGAAATGACATGCTTGTGAAATATGTGCAATTATCTGCTATTAACTCATCTGGAATCCTGCGATGAGCAAACTGTGATTTTCAGTGTGTCATTACATTGTTGCATCAATAGATTGTTCAACAGCTCAATTTAAAAAATAGTCAAGAAATAATCATTGCAAGAGGTAATCCTTCCCTTTTGATTCAAATAAATCTGATCCAACAGTAGACTGACATGATCACGGCTCTCATGAGATTTCAACGCTTTCTTTGCATTTGCTTTACAGTATTTACTGCTGATTTTGTTGTTGGGTTTTTTGTTTTTGATAAGACGTCTTGGAGTCTGTTTTCTAATTATGTAGAGAAGCATGAGGGATGATGCTACCATTTCTGTTTTCTTGCTCTAAGCTACAGTGACCCAATGGCCTTCTTCACACAGTGTCTAAGTAAAGTGATTATTTTATTATTATGGTGCCACAACATTTTTATCTTCTAGAAAATTTTGCCTCTTTCAGTGGCTATTTAGCTGGAATTACCCCCTTCTCGAACTGAAAAGATAGATCTATTTTGTGTTTTTCATTTGCAATTAATAGAATTTGTGTGAAAAATGGTCAGCAGTATTTTGGAGTTATCATTTTACTGTGACTCTTCTTTTGCGACCCAAGAGACAGGTGCTCTGGAAAATTTGTCTTGCAGAAGAAATGATCAAGCATGTTAAATATGTAAATATACTCAACAATTTCCATTATTAACAGTATTTCACCTTTTTCAAAAGGTTTCTGTGAAACGGTTTCCAAATTTTGCCATGGTCAGTCACTTTCTATCTGAACTTGGTTGGCTTTTGTCCCATATGTATTCAGCAGGAGCTCCTTGTTGACAAAAATAATTGCAAAATTCTTTTTTTTTTTTTTCCACAGAACATATTTCCACTGTCTTTTTTTGCTATTTGGTAATCAGTTTGCAGAAATTTGTACTAATGTTTTATGTTCTACATAAACTTATAAATATTTCAGTATTCTTGCTTATGTGGAGATTTTTCTTCTAGCTAATCACTCGGAGTAACTGTAATGATTGCGCTTTGCATATGCTGGCTCCTTCCTCTGTAACCAGTGTTACCTTGTTGCATGCAATTTTTTTGTCTAGAATCAGACTATGTTTCAGTGCGTCAGATGATGAAAAGCATGTAGAGTCTTCTAGAAGGTGAATATGTGCTGGTTCATATGCGTGGGAACATACTGCTAGCAATCATTAGGGACGAGGAATTAGCCAGCAGTAGTCTGTGTGATGCAGTAGGTGGGAAGAACCAGCCTACTGATGTATGAAAAAGGCAGTGGAAGAGGATGAACTAGCAGTTGTCTATGTGCTGGAGGTTATGATAAGGTGGGTGGAAGAGAAAGAAGAATAAGAATGGGGGAAGAACTGAAAAAAAGAAAACCAAGGTGGGGATGAAGAAAAGGAAAGGAAAAAACCCAAGGAATGAAAAAGAGCAGAACTGGAGATACTACACGACCTGCCTGTAGCATAGTCAAAGTAAAGACAGAATAAGGTGTTCACATTTCTAGGAGATCGAGTTCAACTGGATGAGAACTGGAGGACAAAGTGTACTATTAGGTGGCATTGGATAGCACACCTCAACAATGAAAGCATGCCTTTGTGTCAGAATGTGTTGAGTTTTGAGACTGTGTCTGAGAAAAGAACAGCCTACATTGATTTGGTACGAACAGAACATTAGACATCAGGTAAAGAGTATCAACAGGAATAAATGACAAAATAAAATCTAAAAAAAAAAAAAAGAGAGAAGAAATTTCCAATGCAAAATGTGATATCCTTCCAAGACATTCCTGCGCAAGGAAAACACCATGGAAAACTCAAGGCCATCAACATTTTGAACAGTGGCAGCTCCTCACTCATTTCCGGCGTGAACACTGAGTGCACAGCAAATACAAAGAGGCCCAGTTCACTCATCCAAGTGGACCAAGTGACCATGAAGATGCGTGCTAAGCGTGTTTATTTGGGAAGCTGGAACAAAGCGGCTGTAAAATCAGAGCCTAGCTTCCTGCACGTCCAAGAAGGCAATCCCTTCACAATATAAATTGCCAAGGGCTGGCCTCCCCCTGTGGGTGCTAATGGGGTGTAGGTGCAACTGTTTGAAGAACAGTTCTAGCATAATGAAATAATACAGGTGTTTGAATTGCTGAAGTACTCACAGAGGAATGGCACCTGCCAAGAATACATAATTTGTGGCTGCATGAGTGGATACCCGGTAGAGACCCTTTTAATAATTTACCACCGAGTCTGTGTAACAGAGTGTCTTACACTGGAAACAGCAACCAAGCATGAAATGGCAAAAAGGAATAACTGGCTGCTCAAGCAAGGCTAGTGGGCTAAGGAGAAAACTTTGCTTCTACCAGTTTTCTGCTGTGCACCCTTCCCAGATTGTGTGTAAAGGAGATTGCTGGGGACTCGTCCAGTTTTCAAAAAATTCAGCTAATCTGGAATTTCAAAAGTACCAATGTGACATTTACCATGAAATTTAGGAGCAAGAACTCAGCTTGCCAGAGTCATTTACCACCCCAGTGCCTCTCCGTGCTCACCAGTACATCCCAGAGAACCATACTTTCATCTTACTGACAACAGGGGAGAGAGGCTAAATTGTTGTAAAGAATGTAAGAAAATATGTTGATTTTATCCTCTAGGGTGTTTGTTCTTGTTCAGCCCAGACTTCTGGTGAAGGAAGGTTGTTTTTGTTGATTGCTGGCCACTCAGTAGTTTGTATGGAGTGAATCTGCTAGTCTCAGATGAATGTGTAGCAATGGATGTGCCCCACAAAGGTGCACACAGGTAGTTATTTCTCAGAGGTAACTCCTGAAGGGACACGGAACAGCAGCAACCTTTTCAAATACGAGCAGCGATGCCTGCAGGCATGAGGTTCGGGAGGCAGCACAATCTGCCTTGTTGACTGCGAGTATTTTCTTTATGCACAAATGGCTACTTAAATATTCGACTGTGGGGTGTTATTCCTTTTGTTTTCACAAGCTTTATAACTACTTTTGCTCTCCCTCGCCCCCATTCATTTTCCTTCTGTGAAACAGCGGTGTGGCGAGGTTAGGTATATTCTGGCAATCCCACTAGAATCAGTGCCCTCATTCATAAGCTGTGATTATCGTCATGGTGAGATGAGTCCGACTTGTATTTGTGGACATAAAGATCTGGTAACAGTGGCTGAAGCAAAATTTAAGAAATATATTAAAAAAAAAAGCGATAGAGGGTTTTTTTAATTTGCTCTGGGCTTTGAAAGCAGTAGAATGAAACAGCTCCATTTGAAAACAAAAACTGCATAATGATGTTTCTATCTCAAAATAAATCTTACGTTAATAAGGACCACTGGTAGGGCAGTTAGGGAGGCTAAAACATTCTAGCCTCCATGCTTGAAAAAGCATTAAAAATTAAAACAACATGAGAATTTAAAGTTCTTTTTGGAAAGAAAAGAGAAGAAGGAGCAGGAGGAGGGGGAGAAACAAAAGAGAAACTCTGTCTTTCAGTTCCAATAGTTCTTGATGTTTAAAATCTCTGAAGTTTTCTATGTGTTATGAAAAGCTACAAATTTATCTTTTGCCATTTTCCCAAGGGAAGCTGACCCAAATCCACCAGCAGCAGTTGAAAAGGTTTTTCCAAGCTTTATCAAATGGCCCCAACAGAGACCAGCTTAAAATTAAAAGCTTCCCCTACCAGAGGGAATATATGTGACTTTAATAACTGAAATGTGTTTTTACTTTCTATTACAGAGGTCAAAAGGTTTCTAAACAAACCAAATTTATCAATTATTTAGAGCTGATTTCTTCTGAAGTGGTATTTCTAAGATATTATTTGGTGGATAAATTCAATGTTCTAAGGCTAGCAGCAGCATTTTATTCATAACAAATTTCTCCTAAACTGAATTTGCTGGGGCAACTTAATTTCCACTATCGTGTTTGCACTGTAGAAATATCAACTGAAGTGTTATAGGGCCTAACTAGTGGGCTTTTCAAAGAGAAATTCCATATAAGCATGCTTATTCAGCACCACCCTGCTTGCCATTTATTGCTTAAGAAATGAACCAGTACATTGTGTCTGCAGTGGAATTTCTTTAGCTGCTGAAATATCCTTAAAAACCACAAGGCACCTTTAAAGTCAGGAAACAATATCTCAAACTACATTGTCACCCTTGCAGCAAAAGAAAATAAGATAACTGTCAGAAGTTTTGTTAAAGACATTTTAAAATGAAAGACCCATAGAGGCACGCACAGAGATGCACATATTTTCTTAGCTTTCTCTGAGAAGTGAACATTTTATTTAGGTTGTTGCAGAAGGGAATTAACAGTAAATTTAGAAAGAGACCATTCTTAATACCTAATAGGGTCCACTGACCATGTAAATACTCTGTTTGTTATACATTAGCTAAACATATATTGGGTTTCTGCCTAAAGTCTGCCATTTGGTGCGGGCAGAAGACGTTACGGAACAGTTCATAAATTCACGTGGAGCCCTGTTAAATGAAACCAACCATCCAAGAGCTGACATTTTGCCATCTTTAAAATAGCTGCCTCTCTTGCAGTGAAATTTCAGGTTTATTTTTCCAAGCAAATATGAAGTAGTAACGAAATCAAGGTGTTAAGGAGGTTGTTTTTTATTTTTTTTTTAAGAGAAAGAATCTGACTGTTAATAAACAAAAATACTTTGGACGGGTTCTCCTTATTTACATTTGAAAAAAATTTCTTCCTGAAAAATCACATTAAGGAAGAGTGAAAGCATCATTTTGTGACTGCTGAAAATGGCCCCTTTTTCTTAGCAATACATACTTTCAGAAACGTGGATTATCACTACACGTGGAAAACAAACAGGTGAGAGCTCTTCCCCTCTTCTGACTCCCTTTGCCCTTGAGGCAAAAGAATTCTGCTCGGGCATAGGAGATTGGCAAGAAGGCATCAAAGTGAGCCAAATTTGATCGAGGCCTGGCTAATAAGGTAATAAGGAGCTTTTTACCTCCAGGGGACTGACTCTGTGTCTGTTTCATCTCCGGCTCAGATTATTACTGAAGTTTTGAGATGGTTTGAGGAGGTTGTCAGATGAGGACTTGAGGTCTGGTCTGGGGACTCTGTGCCCTGAAAAGGCCAGATTTAAACTTGAATTGAATGCTGCCCTGAAACCGAGCATGCTTCTGAGTACAAGGTGATAGTGAGCTGATGAAATGGGTAACACGAGCTTTGGGCCATGGCCAGGCAGGAACTGGAAGGATATCAACCTGCCCCCTTAAGTAGCCACATGTCTATGTGACCTTCCCCTGGCCAAGGTTAGAAGGGAGTTGAATTAGTGGTTCATTTTCAGCCCAATGATGACAGTGATTGAAAACCTTGCTAGAGTGATTATTCAGTGGCTTGTAGGAAATGAGCTGGTGGGCATCAAAATCAGCATGCTGCTGTCTTTCATGACTGCCAGATTTGTTTTCAAGCCTTGTTCTGCACTGACTTCTTTTTGCTGGGGTCTGTGTCACCAGAGAAATAAAAAAAAAGGAAACAGCAGGTATGGCTATGAAAATGTACATGCGATAATGAGGGAAGCCTGGCAAATTAGTGTAAGACCCAATGTTGCTGAAAGGAGCATTCAAGGCTCTGGATGGTGGTACAGCTTCAGGTCACTCCCTGAATATTTCAGATTCCCTTCTGGACTGTAGGGCAAGAGGAGTCATTTGCATTTGTTCCTTCATGGTCATGAGAGCCTTAGGCAAAATTCATGTCAGGATGAGAAAAGAATGAAATTGTGTGTTGGGAGGGGCTCTAGGAAGTATTTGGAGGCTTTTTGAGAGGTGAAGGTTTGCAGTCATTTCCTTACTCTGTTTTTAGTGTCCTAGATACTACTTCCTTAGTCTTGCAACCTATGGTAAAGCCAGGTGAGATCTGAAAAGTCTGAGTGATGGCATTGGCTCAGGAACGATCTGCAACACAGAAATGGGGAAATGACCTTGCTCAGCATTTTCCTGCTTTGCTCCTACCCAGTGCAGTCAACAGACAGGGTGTTCTGCCCAGCATGTGCAGCTGCTTTTCATGAGTGCAGAGGACATTGACTTGGCTTGTATGCATTTACGTGGTCATGACCCAGCGGTTTACCTTTTGTTTATGCGGTTCCTTACAGTTCACAGCACTGCTAAAAGTAAGGAATTTATTAAAAAAAGGGAGAAAAAAGAAAAAAAAAAAAGGAAAAGAAAGGAAAAGAAATAACTTAATCTCCCCAAAACTGAATAAGCAGAAGATTCTCT